>OX596240.1:46147763-48894013 GCA_951394345.1 Salicornia ramosissima | reverse complement strand
CACGGTTATCCAAATGACTTTGTTAGAGACAACAAGGGAACTTCGGGATCAAAAGAAATTCTGTACATATTGATGGAGAAGCAAAACATATTTCCTTGAAAAAACAATCTGCATCAAAAACCGGAGAACCCTTGTTGTTGAAGAACTACGCTACTGTCACCATGTACAAGTACACCCAATGTTTTATTTGTGTCAAAAGACTTGAAAAATCCTCGAGACCAAAGATGTCGAACATCAAAAGAGGACGCAACTTTTTGCAAAGCACCGGTTTCATTGAATCCCGGGACAAAATACTATTTTGGGCAGGTGCAGACACATTGGGGTGATCTATAACTACTAGCACACATCGAGATTAGGGATTCTAGAAAGTACTTTCAAATGAAACTTGAGCGTGAGGGTTATACCGGGGTTTTGGGGTTGAGGCAGCAGCAGCAAGACCACAGAGTAGCCTTAAGACATCAGATGTGTCATCAAGATAATATTTAGCTTTGCTGGGTTTTTGACCAACGGTGCAGCAGAAGACCTCGGGAATCCCGGGCAAAGATGAGCTTGAGCACTTTAACAAGCTTTCGAACATGTCTTCATCGGATCTGTCATCCCCGATGCACATGAGGAAATCTGGTTGTTGTCCCTCTTTTATTAGTGTTGAAATAACCTTCTCAACAACAAGACCCTTGCTGATACCCTGTTTAAACCAGAGAAAGCTCCCAAGTTAATCAAGTTGCACAAAGACATGTGCTATAGTGATAGACAGAAAGGAATGCAAAATTTAGAGACGTAGCAATTAATATGAAACTTCCAAATACCGGAAATTTTGTAATAATAATAGAACAGAGGAAGTAGACAATACCTGTGGCTTCACTTCGACAATATTATGGCCCCGGGTAGCAACAGCTGGTTCATTCGAAAGTACATTTTCGAAATGATCCATTAACTCCATAGCTTGCCAGGAACCAAAGTCAGGGTCTGCATCTTGATGATGCCAGACTAAGGCACTTTCTTTAGTCTCTATGTTGGAGCCATCTGTTGCCTCTGTGTAAGACCTCATGATAGGTTCTACAATTTCTTTCCAATCAAGCTCTGCAGTTTTAGATTCCCAATCATCAGCATTATCCCATCTGCAAGAAGCGAGGAAAATCCAACTCAAGGCAAAACAGAAAAACTTCAGGGAAATTATTTAGTCCCCAGCAACTTTGTTGATAATTTGTTGTCATTATGAAAAGCAAAGCAAATAAAAAATGGTAATTGATTTATATTACAAGTACGTTAAAAACTGCGATCTTCCTTTACCCTGAATAAAGCTTTGCCAAACCAGAACTGAATTCATTCTCCACCACAGTTATCAATCTAATCAGAAATATATAGATGCCACAGGAATTAACGAAAGTGAAAAAAAAAAGCATATTTTCCTCACCGTAAGAAGTATCCATGCTCAGCAGCTATTCCCAGTGTCAGACATGGGCTGAACCATTCTCCTAGTTGATTTCTTCCTCTACCGCTGACGATGAACACAGTGTTTTTGGGATCACTGCAAAGAGCATTCAGAGCAGAGATAACTTCTGGGGTAGGACATTTGTTGATACAAGTTTGTGGCATAAGAGTACCATCATAATCCAGGAATATCACCCTTCTAGTGGTCCTCCTATAAGCTGAAGCAATATAGTCAACATTCAGCCTCCTGAAACTTGGAGAAAGAGAGACGACTCTGAAACTCAACCCTAAACCAAATCCCCAGCACCGCTTGTTATAATGATTTTGGCACGCCCTCTCTAAATCCTGCACAAAGCTGCGTGCCCAATAAGCCACATCATGAGAGCTAACATATCGATAGTGTTTCTCATGCCGCAAGTGCTTCTCATGTACTGGCATTGTAAGAGCTAAATTCAAAGCTTCAGACACAGCATCAATATCCCATGGGTTTACTCTAATGGCACCACTGAGGGAAGGAGAACATCCAATAAATTCTGAGACTACAAGCATGCTAGTGTGAGGAGTTTCTGGTTCAATACCCAAAGCTTCATCTAGAGTGGGTGTTCCCTGCCTGCAGACAATATACTTGTATGGAACCAAATTCATTCCATCCCGAACAGCATTTACTAAGCAACATTCAGCTACCGCATAATATGCTGACTTCTCAAAACGAGGAACAGGTCGATCGATAATAACCACTGGTTCATAGCCTGGAGAACCATATGCCTCATTGATCCTTTTGGCTATCAAACATGTCTCCCTCATTGTTTCCTGCACATCCTTGCCTGAACTTCGAGCAGGATTAATGATTTGAACCAGGACCAGCTTACCCTGAAACTCAGGATTTTGCTGCAATAGCTGCTCTATAGCTAATAGTTTCAGACTGATGCCTTTAAAGATGTCCATATCATCAATCCCAACTATCAACTTTTTCCCTTTGAACTGTTCTTGAATTTCTTTAACTTTGACTGATGTACTGGGAAGATCTAAAACAGAGCTCAAACGACTAACATGAATGCCAACAGGCAAGATTTTTATGTAAACAGTTCGACCAAAATAATCCAATCCAATGTGTCCTCTCTTTGATGCGTAGTCCAATCCAAGCATTCTACTGCAGCATGATAGGAAATGCCTGGCATAATCAAAGGTATGAAAACCAACTAAATCACAGTTGAGCAGACCTCTCAAGATTTCATCCCTAACCGGCAAGGTTCGGTAGATTTCAGAGGAGGGAAACGGACTATGCAAGAAAAATCCCAGCTTAACTCGATAGAATCTTTTTCTTAAAAACGTAGGCAGAATCAAGAGGTGATAATCATGAACCCATACGTAATCATCTTCAGGATTTATGACTTCCATTACTTTATCAGCAAATATTTTATTAGCAGAGACATATGCCTGCCAGAGCAAGCGATCAAAACGATCACCATGGTCTGGGCACATAGGCAGCATGTAATGGAAAAGAGGCCACAAATACTGCTTACAGTAACCATGATAGAACCTCTTCTGAAGGTCCAAAGGAAGAAAAGTAGGAACACATTTAAATTCCTTGAGAAGCTTCTGTGAAACCTCATCTTGTTCGCTGACATCGATATCAGCCTTCAGAGAACCAATATATATAACCTCCACATCTGGTTCCAAACCATTTTTCATCTGTAACAGAATAGAATCTTCATCAAAGGTAAAACGCCACTTTCCAGTTTCTGTATCCCTAGAAGCATGAAGTGGAAGCATATTAGCAACAACAATTTTTCGCTCATGAACAGCTGGGGCATCAACATCTTCGTCACTACTTTCACGGCCATCCACATCAGATATGATCCCTGGCACAGTCATAACCCGGGGAAGAGCTCTAGGAGTACGAGGGATGTCCAATATATCGCCAGAGATTAGGCCCAGTAAGTTCCCATATGATTTTGAAGCCATTGTCTGTTGATAGTAGCTCCTTCAGGGGGTAAATCATGCAGATGATCTGACAATTGTTAAAACCCGGAGTCAGATAGTGATTACAAGATGCTGACAGACAAAAAAAAGGATACAAATCCTTAAAATTAATCAAGATTATGACAAGCACTCATGCTCCCAATCTTCTTCCTGCCTCTTCTTGCACATTACCACTTTACCAGTGTGCAAAAAACAATTTCAGAAACCAATCGAACAACCAAAAAAAATGTCATTTTTCTAAATTCTTCAATGCTTCAATCCTTCTATATTCAACAGTGCAGGTACTAATTTGTAAGTTGTAACAGTTTAGGGGTACTAAGGGACAAAAATAAGGCCTTGTTCTTTTGGAGTTCATTTTTTAAATTTCAGTTCAACTCCTAATGAATCTAGGAATTAGGTTTATTCAATCAATCAATCAAAGCCTTATTCCCATAAGAGAGGTCAGCTACATGAACCAAAGTAATCATCCCTGGTGGTCATCCACAAAGATTTTCCAGATTGCAGACCAAAGGAAACCAACTTGAAATTGACCCACATTCCAGATAATTGAAATATGCAAATGCAAGTCTGGGAGTTTTCCAAGGTCTAATATCTGTGTTCAGTGTTCCCACATAATAGGGGTAGTAACAAAAGATAAGCTAGAAGCACAAGTATAAACCTATTATGAGTACTATCCTACTACCAGTATCTGCTCATGAGCTAGAGTTGCACAGGTTTTAATGAGCAACGGACAGCAAGTATGGCTTAGACAAAACATACTCAAGCAAACATCAAAAACCCACTGCATACAAGTTCGTTAGACAGCCTAAACAACTTTGCCAAGCAAAACAATACCAAAAGACAGCCAGTGGAAATCATACATGATTCATTCTTACGATTTTCAGCATTGCATAATAGCAATACATGTTCTTAAAAATTACATCTTACAGCCTCCAAATCTTAGTGCCTACACATCTTATAGCAGAAAGCATAAGCTTATGCTATCCATGTCAACAAGAGATGCATGTCACTCTCTAAGGTACTTGGACAGAGAAAAGAGATTAAAGAGCTTCTAGTAAGAATTTACACCTAGTATATTAAAAGGATCCTGCAAAATCCTACATGTCAATACCTCCTAATTTCTTTTCTAAAAAAAATCTTTCTCACAAAATTTCATGTGTCATGCTTTTTACACCTTTCAAATTTCTCCAATATTCTAACCTTTCACATTTAAAATCCCAAAAATTTCATTGACATCTTATGAAATATGCTACAATTTACAATTACCCAAACTATTGTGTTTTTTTTATGGCCAAACTATTGTTTTATTCACTAATTAATTTTTCGCTAGATATAATTGATTGCTTGATGTTGGAATTTACATTTTCTCAAATATATGAGTACTTTAGAGGTGCTTGAGTTCCATTAATGGAGGAAAAAAATGTATAATAATAAATTATGAAATTGAAGATGAGTCCTTCAAGATTCTCGAGTTCTACTGTGGTATTGCCGACATAGTATTTCAATCTCTTCTCCCCTATGTACGTGCTCATCATATATATATATATATATAAAGGAATAGGATCATGTAAAAACTAGACTCCTAGTTGAAAACTAAAAACTTTGAACCATTAAGCAATTCGAACTTTTAATCAGAGCCGTTGAAAACTAAGAGTGAATTAACATTGTTGCTGCTGACTCAACATACTCTATTTTTTAAAAAACCAAAATAGATCACAACCGTTGATTTAAATCTAACGGTTCATATCAATGGTTTTTAGTTTTCAACTTAAGTTAAGTTTTGGCAGATCTGACTCTATATATTAATCTCATAATTGTACTGGCTAGTTTTTACATTAACTTGAAAAAAATATAATATCTGAGACAAAAATTACATACTCGTGCGTTGCACGGGCTAAAGACTAGTTAGTAGCAATTTATTTCCCACTTCTAAGCCCCTGAGGGAAAGGGGGAAAAAGAACAGTTCAAATAAAAGGCAACTAAAAAATAGTCGAAGATGCAAAGCCACAGCACATACAAGTATACAACACAATGGTAACAAGCTTGACTTATACAACATTGAAAAAGTTGTGTGTGTGTGTACATACAGGATGTAAAGTTCATTAAAGATCCTTGACAACAGAAGTGCACACTTCACAACATTGCTTTACATTCCAAATCCATTAAAGGATCAAAACAACCATATATACAAGTCTTGAACTAAAATATATACATCATTCGGGGATTCAAAAGAACAAATTTGGCTAATTTCAAGATCAGTTTGAAATTTCTCTCTTTCATGCTTAGATCTGATTAAAGTACCCATAGGCTGATATCAGTCTAGTTCATCACAAGGGATGAAAGCAAGGAAGGCAGTTCGGCAGTTCATCAAAAACATCCACATCCTAATAGGGTCATAGGGGTACCTTCAACATGTTTCCAGTCAGACATATAGGGAAGGAAAAGGAAGTTAAAGAAAGGGGAAGTGCTGGAATGAACGGCAAATTCATCTAGCATAGTACACCACATAAAAATGAACCTCTCTCATTAGAGCTAATAATCATTGATACAACCTGATAACACGAAACAAACCTGACAAAAAACTAATGAGAAAAACCCAACCCTGACTCGAATATGAAGAACATAAACCAAACCCGATTAAATAAAATTGTCATAGTATGCAATAATCACACTTGCATAATTTAGATACATTCAGTGAACAGCTTGAAATCAACACAACATAAAATAAACAATAAGAAGAAAATCTTTTTGATTGGTTGTGACTTCAGTACCTCGTAATAGAACATTGGGAATTTCTAATTTATTCTCGTTAATATCTTTAACGAGATCTCAAAACACATCAAAGAGATAAACTGGAAAGACATAAAACCCTCGATAACATCGCCATGTTATTGATACTTAAAAAGGTTGAGAGGGATAAAGACTTTTCCTTATCCCTCCAAACCTTTGAAGTTTGAATTGGTCAACTAAAAGAGGAAGAGAAAAAGGATCTCCCAAATTTTCTTCCTTTAGCGTCCCCCCTGCCCCTTAATTTCCTCATGCCTCATTTGAAATGTCAAGGCCTCAAAGGTACCAAATTGGCTACAATGAACTTGAAGTAGTCATCAACCACCAAAAAAATCAAACAAAAGGAGATCTTGGTGGTTTCAACTTTCAAATATACGAGGAGGAGATAACTAAAATTCTGAATTTAGTTTTCTTTTAATAAGGAAAAAAAAATTAACCCCTTTATTAATCATTTCCTAGCATATTAATCGTATAAATTGTGTCCCAAAAACTCTAAAAAAAAATGCTCATTTAATTTGTGGCGAAGGGAGTAATATTCGACATCAATGACCAACCATTGGTCACGAAACAAACATAAAAACCTTCTTTTCTGCATTTTGGGAAGAAGGGTAGTCATATACTGAAATAATCTATTGAACATTCAATAAAATTAAGCTATAATTCCCAAGATTCATCAGTTATGATTCAAAACTTCAAACAACTCAACAATAAAATCAAAAACAGAAATAGCATCGAAACAAATTCACTATTTATAAACCTAAACCAACACAGTAAAAGCTAGCAATATGAACATTTATCTCCATTAATTAAAAGTTTAAATGCACATAAATCAAGCAACTTAGATATTAAAACTTACTCACTAAACAACAATCTCGTCTAAAAAAAAAAATTAAAATCAACCCAACGCACTAATTTAAATTAAATAGAATAAAAAAAGGGGGTAAATTACTAAATTATGCAAATCAAATAAGCAGCTCTAGAGAGAAAATCAAACAAAAATGATCTGGGTGATCAACAAATTCACTCATTTTAACTTCATTAATCCAAAAAAAAACATAGATTGACCAAAAACGAAAAAAAAGAAAGAAAAGTTCTAAAAAAAAACAGATCAAAGAAGACATCGAGATGCGAAAATTAAAGGGGATAAGAGAGAAATTGAAATGATAAAGTTGACTCACCGAAAAAAGATGGCAGGGGAAAAATAGTAGCGAAAAAAAGGAATGAGAAAATGTGAAGACACTCAGAAGAAGAGAGAGAAAGGAGCAAAGAAGAAGAAAGATGGTGAAGATGAAAGAAGATAGTTTACCATAGTTAGATTTAAACCTTGGTTTTGGATAAGGTTTAATATTTATTTCATTTCATTTTCACTTTTATGTTTTGGACTTCTTTGTTTTTATTATTACATTCATGCCCTTACCTACTTCGTGCCTTCGTGGTGGCCTAATTTTTGGTCCAACTTTTTTTTTCTACCCTTTTTTTTGTCTTTTGGATAAGTATTTGTGATAAATATGGTTGGTTCTTTTCGACTTTTTTTATCATGTCTTAGAATTTATCATGTTTAATCAGATTAGGTCGAATAAGTTATAATTAATTCAGCTTTAATAGATTTAATCAGGTCATATCAGGTCGAATAACCTGAAGAAAACACACCCTAAGGTCGAGGTTTGTAGCAATGAGTCTATTATACATCTGGATGCACGTACAGGTATGTGCATCAAAAGTGTTTTATTGCTCATTTTAAATTTTAAAATTAGCAAAAAAAAAATAAATAAAATGAGCAAAATACATACACCCCGAATGTATACAAAAATTTGTAGGTTTGTAGTGGGGTGTATGAAAATTAGCTGATATGAAAATTTAGATGCCTGGTATTTTGGATTATGGACTTTCTATCTGGATTCGATCAAGAAAATGAGATGTTTGAATTTTCGGATATTTTGAAATCTTGTTCAAAAAACCCAACATTTGTATCGAGATTTTTTAGATTTTTTTTTTATAAAAAAAAAAAAGATCGGAAATCCTTATATCCCAAAATTTGGATAATCTGGTTTAAAATTAGGATAATTCAAATAATATATCCAAAAATTCTTACAATTTGGTTTTAAACTAGGATAACCCGAAAATTCATACAATTAGATTTTTCAGATCATAATTTTTCTAGATGATCGAATTTAAAAAATTATGCACACCCTGATTTTATACCACATTGGTATAAGTGCTAAAATCCTACCATATGAATCGGAGAGAATTTTGTAATTTTCCCTCCAAATTACATGTGTCGATTAAATTAAATCTGGTAATCTAGAGTAAAGTACAACTTTAAGGCCTAAGACCTTGTGCACAAAACATTATCAATAAAAAAAAAAAGTTTGTTAAATCATAATATTGATTTTAATTGATTTGATTCTATAAAAAGTTATCCTTAGTGTTAGAGTCTTAGGGATAATGGATGGACTAAAATTTGAATCCACAATCTTTATTGAATCCACTATCACTCTCAAGAACCAAAATATATAAATTAAAAGTCCAACTAGCAAGTTTATCATAGTAATAAATTGTAATAATGATAATGGATTTAAAATATAATTTTGTATCATCACTTAAAAGTTGTAATTTTTAAATATGAAGTATAAAATCATTCAGAGTAACTTTTTATACAAAATTTTACGAATTATGCAAAAAAACAAAAGGTTTTTCTATGTAGTGCCCCTATGGTATAAGGTTTTCTACGATGTACCCCTCCAAAATGGGACTTCTACATGGTACCCTCGAGGAACTATTGTTCACCACGTAGTACCCCCTATAAATTATTAATTACGTAATGAACACACTAAACATGATTATTAGTGCATTAACATTCATGATTAATATAAGCGACTGCTAATTATTGCTATTTTTATAAAATTTTCTGTAGTTTTTGTTTTTTTATTGTATTTTTTGGTAATTCTTTGGTAATAATTAGTCATAATTAGTAATAATTGGAAGCAAATTATATTAATCATGACAGTTAGTGCACTAATAACCAAGTTTAGATTGTTAATTATGTAATTAATAATTTAGATAGTTACTAAGTAGTGAATAGTAATTTCTTAGGGGTACCATGTAGAAGTCCCAATTTGAAGGGATACATAGTAGAAAACGCTATACCACAAAAGAAAAACCCAAAAGAAAAATTGTACTCCCTCCGTAACATAAAACTTTCAACAATTGGTTTTGCACGCATTTTGAGGAAACGGTTTAAAGGTGTAAACGAATGAATTAATCAAAATAAAAATTAATATTAGAAACTTATAATCACATTCTTACTTGTATTAAAACCATTTTGCTTGTATTACTTCGTTTACACCCTTAAATCACTTTCTCAAAATACGTGGAAAACCAATTGTTGAAAGTTTTATGTTACAGAGGGAGTAGATATAAAGTGAAATTTCGATTTTTGAGTTTTTTTTTTTTTCAAATATGAGATTTTTGTATTACTCTTTAAGTTTATGCAAAAAATTAAATAAAAATAAACCCTCACGCTTTGGTCACTTGTTCTTGGATCTCCATTTATATAAAAAGTTTATGATATGATATGCATTCATTCGTTAGGCTTAGCTGGACATTTTCATAAACTTGATCTTATTCTTGTTGGTATAATAACGGCTTGATTATTGGCGAAGAGATCATTTCTAAAATAAATAAATAATTTTCCATATCCTAAAAATATAATAACACTATCTAATTTAAGTGGAGTTTTTTAATAGATTGACTACAAGTATTTGTACTTTTTTATTCAAAAAGGCGTAATTTTGTTTATATAAACTTTTTTTATTACTTCCTCCGTCAAAAAATAATTGTTTTTTTTTCCACATCGTTTGAGACATAATTTTAAATATTAATATCTTTAATTATACATAGAAAAAAAATATTAAAAACTATATATTTGGAAAATACGTTCCGAGCGAGATGAATCAAACGAGGTTTCACATGACTATATTTTTCATTACCTATATCAAATTAAACAAGGTCAAAGTAACAATATGAATAATGTTAAAGTCAATTTAAAACAACTAATTGTGGACAGAGGTAGTATTAGTTGTTTATATGAACTTAATAGGTCGCATTTTAACTTTTTTTTTTCTCTTCCTCAAATATACAAAAAGCAATGCATCTTGCTGTTCTACTACATAATATGACCACTTCTATTTATAGGAGTAACCATTTAGTCCATAAGAATAAGATTCATTATTCATCATATTTTTATTTTTATTAATAATAATGTGGGTAGAACTAGGCTTAGAGCCAGACTCTACTATAGGTCATCCGATCTATTTTGGCCGACACACGCAAGACGCGTCTGCAAAAGAGAAGATAAATAATGGTCACAAAAGCGTGCAAATGAGGTTTGAGACATGATGGATGGTATGAAAAGCCAAAGCCTTCACCATCGCACCACGCGTCCACGCTGTACTACTCACCTCCATTCATCATATAACTATATTATTATTATTATTATTATTATTATTATTATTATTATTTTGCTAATCTTATGAACATTAAGATCAAAGATAAGGAATAAGTCCTTCATACCTTACTCAAATAAGTAAAACTAAATTTTATCCCAAAGAAGTGACCCCATGTATATATGAGTGTTTAACAAACATAATGTTGGGAGCAAAAGTATTTACCAAAATACTGTCAAACCAACAATATTTACCAAAATACTGTCCACGTCAGTCTTATTTTTAATTTTTTTTACGTAGCATAAATCGTTATTTCAGATAGCGATTTCTTTAACAAAATCGCTATCTCAAATATCGATGTTGTTGAGGTTAAAAAACCCAAACAATCCATTTATTGTAGAGACCAATGAACGAAGTTGGGTTGTTATTAAGTTACATAGGAAATCGCTATCTGAAATAGCGATTTTGTTTTATATGGTAAATCGCTATATGAGATAGCGATTTAGCTATAAATAAAATTAAAAAAATAACATAAAAGCACTCTCTCTCTTACGTGGACAGTATTATTGTAATTATTTTTTCAATGGCAGTATTTTGGTAAATACTTTTGGTCTCAACATTATTTTAGTAAAACAGTCTGTATATATTCATCAAGTTTTTTCTTTTGGGGGGGGGTAATTAAAGTTTTTATATTAAAAAAATATATAATAGCCCTTTTTTTTTGGATAATGTGTGAGATACTAAGTCTTGGAACCGGGCCCTACTGCAGGTCACACAGCCCAATTTTAGCCAACACACGCATTTGTAAGGGGGATAATAAGGAATCCTCGCAAATGCGTGCGGTGAGAATCGAACCCGGCCAGGACCTCGTGCCTGGAATTCTGAAGCCCTAACCACTGGGCTATTACTTGATTCTCATATAGTAGCCCATTGTTTACATCATTAATCTCAGTTTTCTTTTAAAGTAATTCCATATACTTGATTGTATAATACTGTACATAATTACATAAGGATGTATTTGATTCATCTGAAATTTCTTGGTCTGATCTGATTTGAAATTTTCTGATCTGGTTATCTGATCTGAATTTTTCTAATTGTAATTATTATTATAGTTATAATTTTTATGATCTAATCTGAAATTTTCTGATCTGATCTGATTTTTTTAAAAAGAAACCACATGAGTGCTTATTTAAGTTGAATCAAACGCACCCTAACCGTATGTTGAGTTCAAAATATTATATGTTTTTGGATAATGTAGGTGGTACCGTGTCACTAAACGTCAAACTGAATTCTACTCCCTTTGTCCCAGCTTATTAGTAATTTCAAAATATGAGGGGAGAAAAATCGAACCTCGTTCGCTTTATCTTATGTTCTGGTTGTCCCTTTGCCAAAAAAATATTTCCTATCTTTTTTACTTGATAAATTTTTCTTATTTTGGTGTCTCGTTTTACTTGCTATATATACATTTTTTATATGTATATATTTGGGGCTCACTTAATTAATTTCTACCTATTCTACCCTTATTTTTGTCATTTTCTCTCTTTATTCAGCCTCTTTTACCCCATTTGAAATACCTCTACTTTTTTATATTTCATGTGTTAGATGAAAAATGTAGCATGTAATTAAGGACAGATGGATTATATATATATATATATATATATATATATATATAACTATATAAGTAGGCTCATGTGAGAAATGTAGTTTTGGTGAGAAGGGTGAAAAGCAACCACAACCCTTTGATCAACAAATGAATGGCTAAGATTAAATTTGATTTTCCCTCCTTACTCCATCTATTGTTTGGAGTCAATGCATCTATGGCATAAAAACAATGTATTTTTACTCAATGTATTTATAGTACATTTTGAATGTATCTATAGTTGTTAATCAATGTACCTTTAGGTTATAGTTGATGTATTTATCTCTTCTCACATTTCTCAAGATAAGAAATTTCTCACTGGAACCCAACCCTATATATATATATATATATATATATATATATATATATATAGGAATAGGATTGTGTGAGAAAGGGTGCTTTAGGTGAGAAAGGTTTTTATGTGAGAAAACATCTGCATCGTTGACAATTTTAGATCTAAGAGTTGATGTTTGATCTTTATTTTTATAGTAAGGGCAAATTGGTAATTTAATTTGATTTATAGATTTCTAATTTTTTGATTAAAAAATATATGTTTTTTTTTTCAAAAAAAACATATATTTATTTATTTTTTTAAAATATGCTTTTTAATAAAAAAAATTATTAAAAAAAAATCTTTTTTTTTTAAAAAAAAATTTGTTCAGAAGTACATCTTAATATGCTCCAAATTTTATGAGTCGTGTTCTAAAATTTTTACGACATGTTCATAATTTTATAAGCTTTGTTCTAATTTTTATACACCATGTTCTAAATTTAAAAAACCATGTTACAAAGTCATCATATTCTAATGTGTATATGTGCTTAAAATATTAAAAAGCCATATTTTAAAGTAGTTTATTGTTTGTTTTATTTTAAGTAGATGAAATATTAAAAATTTTATACATCATGTTCTAAATTTTATAATATATTTTCAAAACTGTATATAATAAGTTTGAAATTGAATAAACTTATTTTTTTTAAAATAAAAAAATGATACAATTATAATAAAATTATTGACCTTTTATAACAAAAAATATAATAATATATATACCTGAACAATTGAATATTATTTCAAAATATTCTTAATATTTTGTATTGAGGTTGATCTATGGAATTCGTAAAAAATAAAATAAAATAAATTATTTAATGTTCTAAATTTTATTAACCATATTCTAAATTTTATATGGTATGTTCTAAATTTTATATGACATGTCTAAATTTTATATGACTAATTGACTATATGAGAGAATAACGGTTTAACAAATTCCAAATTTTAGTTGTTTTTTTTATAAAACATAAATTTAAGTTTTTTTTTGATAAAAAAAATAAATTTTAGTTTTTTGATAAAAAAATATAAATATAAATTTTTTTGGATAAAAAAATAATTTTTTTTATTTATCCCCTAACAAATAGGGGTTAGTTACGTAAGTTTTTTTAGTTAAAAAAAATCCATTAAATCCTAACCATTAGATCTCATTGAATCGACGCTCTAGATATATTCTCACATAAACAACCTTTCTCACCTAAAGAGGCTTTCTCACTTGATCCTGACCCTATATATATATAGTGAAAGTATTGTGTCGTCGGACCGTCCAACACTTGTATTTTTTTAACAACTCATGGGGATCCAGGTTTAGTAATATGTGTTCAGGTCAAAGAAATATGTGGCCAGGTCCAACAACATTTGTCCAAGTTTAACAGTATATTTCCAGGTTAAACAAGTTTCACCAGGTTTACAAATGTCATCAGGTTTATAAATAGATTTTCAGGTTTAACAATATATATAGTAGTCCTAAATAGGCTCTTGATCCCTACGCACATTGATATAGACTCTTTTATGGCCCCTAAATTTTCCTATTTTCTTTATTGTGACAAATCATGACGTATCTTCAAGAGGAATAACTCATGATTTCTTACTCCTTCCCTTTTCCAAAAAAAAAAAAAAAAAGCTCTTGGTAGCTAGTAGCTAGCTAGATAGTTTGGCGTGGTTGGAAGATGGTATTGATCTGATAAAAATGATTACGCTACTTAATAACCTTATCTACTTAATTAATACGGATCGAGTACTAATTCATGTTAAGGGTGTAGTTAGTAAATTAGTACCAACGAAATTTAATTAATCAACAATGACCAGTCAAACAACGAGAAAGTGGGAAAAAGGTTGGACTCCACTTTTTTATAATTTTTTTTTATAGGATAATCAATAATGTGTGGGATACTAGGCCTTAGAATCGAGCTCTACTGTAGGTCACCTGGCTCAATTTTAGCCAACACACATCTGTAAGGGGATAATAAGAAATCCTTACAAATATGTGCGGTGAAAATCATATCCAGAACCTCGTGCCTGAAATTCTGAAGTCTTAACCACTGGGCTATGAGCCTATGATTTCATCCTCAGATTTGAGTCCACTTGGATGCATCATGCATGCAATACATTACATTATTTTCATATTATTCGTATTCTCATTTCCTATGGTGTGTATAAGGCTCTGTTCTTTAGGACTGATCTGGTCTGATTTGATCTGATTTGAGTTTGTCTGATCTGATCTGATTTGAATTATTTTTATTTTTATTTTTTATTTTTTTTATTTTTTTTTAGTTTTTTAATTTTTTTAATTTTTATTTTTTTTATTTATTTTTACTTTATTTATTTTTATTTTTATTTTATTTTATTTATTTATTTTTTTTATTTTTATTTTTTTTTATGTTTGTTTTTTTTTATTTTTATTTTATTTTATTTTTAAATGGGAAATTCCCAGTGGTATACCCGAACTTTTTGGAAATCCCACTGGTATACCCGAGTTTTTTTTAATCCCAGAGGTGTACCTAATGTTAAACATAATTCTCAAAAGTAACCTTTTTGTTTAAAAATTGTTAAAAACACTAACCATGGTTAATAAATTGAAAAAAAAACAAAATAAAGGAAAAACAACCACAAATTGGGGGCAATCGGATCATTTTTGTAAAATCCGACCTCAAATCGGAACCCTTAAGGATAAAAATGACCCGTAAAACCTAGAGCGGACTATTTTTTTCACATAAATCAATGCGAGCAAAACGAGACGAATCGGGAACGCAACTTGGGGGGACAATCGGATCATTTTTTGCAAAATCCGACCTCAAATCGAACCCCATAAGGGTAACAATGACCCGTAAAACCTTCAGCGAAATATTTTTTCACGTTGATCAATGCGCACGAAACGAAGCGAATTGGGAACGCAAAGTGGGGGCATTCAAATCATTTTTTGCAAAATTCGACCTCAATTCAGATCCCGTAAGGATAAAAATGACCCGTAAAACCATGAGCGAACATTTTTTCACGTAGACCAATGCGCGCAAATCGATGCAAATCAGAAACGCAAATTGGGGGCAATCGGATCATTTTTTTGCAAAAACCCATTAATTTAATATATTAGTAGTTTTAAATTTTATTTTTTTAAAGAAAATTAAAAAAATTGTTAACCAAAGTTAAATCTAACATTAAAATAGGTATATTCTAATACATTTAACGAAATATACCTTCTAAATGTAACGGATGGGAATTAGACGTAATTTCGGGTATACCACTGGAATTAAAATAAACTCGGGTATACCAGTGAGATTTCGAAAAAGCTCGAGTATACCACTGGGAATTTCCCTTTTATTTTATTTTTATAATTGTAATACTTATTTTTTTATGGGAAATGTAATACATGATTATATTTACTAAAATAATAATAATAATAATTATTATTATTAATTAATATAATTATTATTATTATAATAATAATTATTATTATTATTAATATTATAATTATTATTATGATAGCCAATTTCATTTCACCTCTTCATTCAATCTCACTCCAAAACTTCAAATAATAATATCAATACTAATACTACTACTACTACTAATAATAATAGTAGTAGTAGTAGTAATAATCATCGCCGAAAATTTTGACCAAACCGTCATTGAAAAAGTCGATCGAATAATCACCGCCGGAAAAGTCATTCCGAAAACCGTCGCCAAAAAACTTGGCCTGAAAACCGTCGCTGGAAAAGTGGGCCGAATGATCATCGTCGGAAAAGTCAGTCCAAAAACAGTTGCCGAAAAACTCGGCCTGAAAATCGTCGCCGGAAAAGTCGGCTGAATAATCACCGCCGGAAAATTCAGTTCGAAAACCGTCGTCGGAAAAGTCATCCCGAAAACCGTTGCCGAAAAACTTGGCCTGAAAATCGTCGCCGAAAAAGTCGGCCGAATAATCACCGCCGGAAAAGTCAGTCCGAAAACCATTGTCGAAAAAGTCGTTTCGAAGAACTCGGCTTGAAAATCGTCGGCGGAAAAGTCAGCCAAATAATCACCGTCGGAAAAGTCGGCCGAATAATCACCGCAGGAAAAGTCAGTCCGAAAACCATCGTCGAAAAAGTCGTCCAGAAAACCGTCGCCGGAAAACTCGTTCGAAAACCGTCGTCGGAAAATGTCGAGCGGAAAAACGATGCTCGAAATTAATAATAATAATAATAATAAAGAGTAATAATGTCTGATCTGATCTAATTTGATCTGATCTGATCTGATCTGATCTAATCTGATTTGAGTTTGTCTGATCTGATCTGATCTTTTCTGATCTGATCTGTTCTGATCTGATTACTGTAGATTTTAAGTCCAAAAGAACAGGGCCTAAGATAAGATATAACCAGTATTTTATTGGTCTTACTCTCTTGCTTAAATGCTAACTTAGGGCTGAGGATCGAGCACAGATCGGATATCCATTATCCAATATTTAAATTGGATTCGAAATTTTCGGGTGTTTGCTCTATCCTGGTCTTATAATCGTTTTTTAACCCCTATGGCCATCTCTATTTTTATGAATAGTGATAATGTTATTTCTTTTTTATCATCAGAATAATGTATATTATATATAACGTTGATTAGGTTTGAAATTAGCTCAAAAATAAAGACATTAAGGGTCTATTTACTTCGGCTTAAATTCATTTCAGTTTAATTAGTTCAGTCCATTTCAGTTCAGTTCAGCTCTCAATTTCCTTCTCCTATAAAATATTAATTTCAGACGATGTATTCAGTTTAGTTTAGTTCAATTTAGCTGTATTCAGTTGAAGTAAATAGACCCTAATAACGAAATTAAACAAGGACTAAAAAAGTTGCTTGTGAGTGTTGAATAATACTGTAGATACGAAGTATATACTCCGTACCTGATTGCTGGCTGCTGCCAATTAATTAAGCTAGAAATATACTCCCTCCGTCCGTTATTGTTTGCCCCATATTGACTTTTGATAATGTTTATTTGGTAACTTTGACTCTCTATAATTTTGTACTTATAAGAGAAAATATAGTCAAATGGGATCTCGTTTGATTTAGCTCAATTTGTACTTTTTTAATATACAATTTATATAATTTTTTATTACATGTATCTAAAGGTATTTTCGTTTAAATTTGTGGCTCGGGGATGAGAAAAAGTGAATGGGGCAAACAAAAAGGGACAAAGAGAGTACTAATTTAGCTAATCAACTTAGCTTATCAAGGAGAAAATAAAATATGTGAGTAGATATATATAATATGATATTATCCAATACAGTATTATTAATTTAATTTTATTTTTTGGACCACTTGTATGTATAGAATCACACCAAGCATGCATGATGCATACAATGATACAAACACCAACCTTGATGAAACTCTAAATTAATTAAACAACAAACAAGCAATAATATTATATGTTTCTCCATATATATAATTGTTACTCGTATCATTATTGTTTCAAACACTAGGTAGGAGATTCACTCGATTCATGCATGGAAGAAATAATAAAGTTCAAATAAGATTTAGGCCATGTTTGTGAGTTAGTTGATAGCTGTTAGAGGTTAGCTGATTGAGTTATCTGCTTGACTAGCTGATTGTGATAGCTGATTTGACTAACTAATTGCATTAGTTGTTTGTGTAAAAGTGTTTGATAAATAGCGGTTAGCTGTTAGATGTTATAGAGTAAAATAAACCAAAATAAAAGCTATAAGCTATTCCAAAAGAGCAATGATAGGTAGATACCTGATATCAATTAAGTTTGTTGATACCATGACATTTTGGTAAATAAACTGAACTTTTTGTTGTTTACTTTACACGTGGCAAAGCCACAAACAAAAGAGACATGGGACTTTGCCTTTATTTTTGTCATAAATTACATCACGTGCCATGGCATCAACAAACTTAATTGATATCAGGTATCCACCAACACTTTCTCATTCCAAAAAGCTCCTCATATAAGCTTTTTAAAAAAGAGTTTTTTTATCCCATTCCAAACCTCTAACTACTTGAAGTATTGTTAAATCATGCCATGCACTTCAGCACTTCATACATAGATTAGTACGTAATCAAGATACTCCGTATGAAACATCTAGGATATATATATTTGTTATTATTATTAAATATATCTAAATCCTGTTAGAGGTTTGCTATTGCAGAAAATGGAGTGTTTGGGAGTTAGAGGTTTCAGGGGAGAATAGAGGTTTGACCAACCAAAAAATTTATTTTATGTGTTTAGAATAGAGATGGCAATAGGACCCAGACCCGGCCCATATCCGTGGATCCAGATCGTTTTTTGCGGATCTGGATCCTTGAAATTTGGACCCGTACGGATTCGGGTCCATCCCAAAAATACGGGTCTGGGTCTAATATTCAAACCCGGATCCGGACCCGTAGACCCGTTTCTATATAAAATAATAATAAAAAATGCATAAATTAGAATTTATAAGTTTTTTCTAAAACTCTAAAGTCATAAGCCCAAATTGTAAATTTGCAGTAATGTTTTGACTCATTTTTTTTTTTTTATTCTTTAATAAAACTTATTACCTTTCCCCAAAAAAAAATTGAATTTTCATGCTTATTGAAAGAAAATACAGTGGACCCGTTTTGGCCCCAAACCCGTTGGATTCAACGGATCTGAATATGGATCCATGCATTCCAGACCTGGCGGATCCGAATCGGATCTGGGTCCAGTGTTTAAAGAGGGGTCTGGGTCCGGGTCCACACAAACCCGGTCCAGATCCGACCCATTGCCATCACTAGTTTAAAAGTTAGAGGTTTGAAGAGAATTTTGGGATGAAAAACTCTTTTTCAAAAAGCTCATATTAGGAACTTATTTTTTCTAATCTGAACTTATTGTCTGATTTGACTAAACTTTTACCGCGTATATATGCTAATCCATAAGGAAAAGAAATCAACTGAGATCATACCTTATTTTATTTGTATTAATGAGTAGTTTATTTTCTATATATGTAATATCAATAATATTCTATGTTACAGAATTAAAATATTTAGTGTTTAAATACATCAAATTAAATTATTTGATCTAATCTAAACTTATTTTTTCTGATCTGATTTGATCTGAAATAAGTAATAAGGTGTTGAAATAATGTTAATCAAATTAAACAAGACATAAAATCTACCAATTAGGTTGCGTTATCAACTGTAGAATTGAATTTTCTAAACTCATCACTAGGCTTGATTATTAGACTTGAATAAAATATATTGAACTGACCATGTTTTTTTGAAATTAATTAATCTGAACTGAATTTGTTTGAACTGATCGAATTAAGTTAAATCCTAAATTTAGTAGAAGCTGAAATGAATAAGCCTGAAATTTGTCTAGTAAATTAAAAAAAACTGAAATTTCAAAAATTAAGTCTAAGAAATAAAGCCTTGTTGTACTTGATTGAATATCATTTTATGAAACAATCAACTAGAAGTCTAGAAGTGATCAATTAAAACTTATTGAACTTGTTAATTAAATATGATTTCCACTTATGGAGGTTAGACTTTTTTTAAGAACACCATAACGCACCCTTTATTTACTCATCAGTTGTCAAAATATATGCCTCCTCCATTCCAAATTAAATGCAACAAACCATTTAACACGCATTTTAAGGAAGAAATCTAAGAGTGTAAATGAGAAAATTAATCAAAATAATTTTAAGAAAAGTAACATATAAACTCATTCTTGCTTGTATTAAAAATATTTTGATTAATTTGCCCATTTATAACCTTAAATCTCTCCTTAAATAAGTGCAAAATGATCTGTTGCATTTAATTTAGAATCTTAAATTAATAAATGTAAGAAAATAAGTGTGAAAATTTAATAAATAAAAAAAATCCAAAAAAAAAGTGAGTAAGTAAGAAAAAAACGGAGGGAGTATTGGCCCTGTTTGGGAGTTAGCTGATAGTTGTTAGAGGTTAGTTGATTGAGTTAGCTGTTTTGACTAGCTGATTGTGATAGCTGATTTGACTAACTGATTACATTAGCTGTTTGTATAAAAGTGTTTGGTAAATAGTGGATAGCTGTTAGATGTTTAAGAGCAAAAAGAACTAAAAAGCTATGGGGGTGTTTGGTGGAGAGAGTTTTGGAGAGACTTTAGAGTTTTGACTAGTAAAAACTCTATAAGCTCTTCCAAAAAGCTCATCATATGAGTTTTTTAAAAAAGAGTTTTTTAACACCAAAACTCTCTTTCAAACCTCAAATTACCAAACACCCAAAAATAGCTTTTTGAGTTGGTCAAACCTCTCTTTCCTCTCAAACCTCTTTTTTTCTTCCTCAAACCACTAACTCCCAAAAAAACACCCCTATCTAGTAGCTTTCTAAAAAATGAAAAATAATAGCTTACGTAAAGTGTCAATCTTTTTTTCTTTTTTTTTTTCGAAATAGCCGTATATAAACACATAATTGATCATTTAATTTCCGTAATAAATTTGAACGAAAATGACGTTGTAGATGAAGATTAGTACTGTAGAATTTATCTTATATTGATTGGCCAATTCATAATATGCGTGTGATTTTGATTTGGTGAGCACTGACCTCACAAATTAAAACAAAGAAATGACATGCACGTAAATTAATCAGAGGTAGTCTCAATTCTCAAACATGAATATGTAAACGAGATTCACATCCAAAACAACTAAATAAAAGCATACTTAGAATAATATTAAACTTTTGGTGATAACTTTCCATGATAATCTAAAGCAAGTGTTATTACTGAAACATAAATAAACCAAAAAAAATAATGAAAAATAACCTTTCGGATTATTTTGAGATCAAATATAAATTTGTGACTATTTTAAATAATCCAAATTAAAATTGAAATTACTTTGAAAGATAAAGTAAAAGTTGAAGTTATTATTATTATTATTATTTAAAAAAAGTATAAAGAAACCTAGTTACCACGCACCACTTTGGTGATTAGAAAAATCGAACCACAAACTTCAAGAATTTGAAGTTAGCGTGGAGCCACTGCATCATGTCTCTTTCTTCAAGTAAAATTGTTGACGATACGTTTATTTGATTTTCCTTTGATCAGACCGCACATGAGTGTGAAAAAAAATTTATTTACCATTTATTTCAAATTTTCCGTTAAATGTTGTTTACTTGAACCTAATAAAATTTATAATAATATACGTTTTGGTCCGACTATAATTTATTTCTAGATCATTGTAGAAGTGCATATTAAACAAAATATAAACATGTATGTGCAATTGTGCATTGGTGGACCCATGATTTAAAAAAAAAGTACAAAATATTTACGTCAGACACTAGGATAATATCTTTATAAAACAACCACTACAATGCACTTTAACACAATAATCCTCTTTTTTACGTACATAGCTCAAAACATCAAACTAAATTAAACATACTAGAGTATACAAATTAATTCAAAGTTAATAATAAAATTAACTTCACTAACCAAAAAAAAAAAAAAACCCCATAAAAACGTTAAATTAAGAATAAGTTTTAAATGAATCAAACATACTAAAGTAATTAATTCAATCATATATATATTTAATCTTAAGTCCCTAAAATAGATTAATAAGTCAAAAAAATAGAAACAAATAAAAAAAGAAGCATCGAAAGGGGGCAAATATTTAACAAATGGAAAAGAAAAAACATTTAACAAAAGCACAAACAAACAGAAATAAAAACAAATTGAAAGTGGGGGAATATTTAACAAAAACATAAGAAACAGAAAGTCAAAAAGTCAGAAATAATTTGGAAACAAAATCAAACATTTAGAAGAGAAACAACTTCACCAAACAATATTCACAAAAATATTTGCCAAAAAAACATATAATAAAATGAAAATGTTTTTTTTTTATTAATATAAAAAAGGTAAGAAGAGTAAATCATTGCATTGGGGATCATATATGAGAGAAACGAAAGAAAAAGGCTTGGAAGAAAAATTGAGAAAGATAGAATGAACGCGGGAAAAATATTCGGGACTTGAAAATTAAACTCATGACCTCATGTATAAAGCTACCTAGAAAGATAGAATCATTTTTTTTTTAAAAAAAAAAAATCCAATTTTTAAAAAAGAGGGTATTGTGTTATTTTCTTTAAATTGCGTTCTATTGCTGCTGACCTGCCGTATCCCCTTGTCCATTGTTAGGTTTGCCCTTTTGTATGTATAACCGGGTCGTAGGACATAAAGGTTTGTTTATTTCAGCTTAAATTCAGTTCAATTCATCTCTCAATTTCTTTCTCTTACGAAACATTACTTTCAACTGTATTCAATTCAATTCAGTTCAGCTAAAATAAATAAGCCCTAGGTTTTGATTTCATAGAGAGTAGTAAAATAGATTGAATTCCAATTCAATAATTCATTCATTACACATCAACACCAAGTAGACATTATCTGAAATTAGAAAATTGATTTATCGTTAATGAGAATCAAACCCCGCAATTGTCAATCAATGGATTTGTGCCTCATGCCTACGTATAACGTTTGGTATAGCATTTCCGCATTTGCATATACTTTTCCACCATGATCCACTCTCATTTGTCCATTTTCTTTTTCTCGGATAAGTATTTTTTTTTTTAAAAAAAAAAAAAACTCTCCTTTATCCACTGACAAATACTATATGTGGTCCCCACAATTAGCTGTCAAAACCCCAACTTCACAAGTGGCCAAACAAGCTTTCCAAGTGCCGTCGGACGGATCAGATTTTGACACGTGTCGAGCCAAGTGAAATAGATTTTTTTTTTTTTGGTTTTTTGTTTTTTTTGATAAAGTGAGATAGTTTCAATATTATGTCTTTTCATTCACCCAAAAGACAATTAAGCATTAAGCATTAAGCATATGTTTTAATTGGATTTGGATAACCTTTTGTTCTTTTTTGCTAATATTGGCCCGACCCTCCCCCAATTTAATCCACCCTTTGCTCATGAAAAAAAAAATCGTTTATATACAATGTATATAAAATTAATGCATAATGGATTAAAAATTAGTCTTAATAAAAAAAATAACTCTTAACAAAAATAGTAATGTTATCGAAGTGTAAATTCTGTTGCAATTAGACTAATTTTTAGGTCAATTATACACTAACTTAACATACACCAGACGTATTTTAGAATTTGTGTTTGTTCGCAATTAACCCAAAAAATAACCAAGTGTGGATTGAGTAATTGTTCAATCTCCTTCACTATCTTTAAGATCAGATGTTTGAATCTTTAAATTAGCTAATGAGTTGGTTAAATTTTTAACCTAATTAATTAAAAGAAGGGTTTGATAATTAAATATTACCCTATGTCCCTATCCTTTTTTTTTGTTTGTAAGGGCTTGTTTACTTCAGCTCAAATTCAGTTCAATTTAGCTTTCAATTTATTTTTCTTATAAAATATTACTTTTATCTGTTTTCAGTTCAGTCAAGTTCAGTTCAGCTGTATTCAGTTGAAGTAAACAGACTCTTATTAACTTATTATATTATCTTAATTTTTTTAAGAGATTATTACCTTGAATTTACAAGTTTGTTAGATATGCATTGTTATATACAATTGTTGCATACTTATATTATTATAAGTTTCAATGAGACAAATCAAACAAGATTTCAGTCGTTGACTCGGGAGAATAAATGTATTGTTATTCTTTTAAGCTGAGAGGAATTTGAAAGATTTTCTTTAACTACGATGAATAGTAGTGCTAAGATTTCAAATAGAAATAAATAAAGGGACTTGTTAAACGTCGTCCATGAATTACTTAAAATCACCCACAATTTAAAGTAAAAAGACAATACTACCCTTGACTTAAAATTACACCACAACAACATATACAACGATGGCGGACACCACGCAATGACCTCGACCACCACCACCGCCGCCACCACCACCATGGTGGTGGTTAATTTTTTTAAAAAAAATAAGGGTAGGGGCGTCCAGATCAGACGTCCCAACCATGGTAGGGGCGTCTGATCTGGAAGTCCCAACCATGGTAGGGGCGTCTGATCTGGAAGTCTCTACCATGGTTGGGGTGTCTGATTTGGAAGTCCCTACCTTAATTTTTTTTTAAATTTTTTTTTAAAAAAATTAAAACAAAAAAATAAGGGTAGGGGCGTCCAGATTGGACGCCCCTACCCTTATTTAAAAAAATAAAATTAACCACCACCATGGTTGGTGGCGGTGGTGGTCGAGGTGATGGGGTGGTGTCCGACGTCGTTGTATATTTAATCTAAGTTGTTGTGGTGTAATTTTAAAATCAAGGGCAATTTTGTCTTTTTACTTAGTATTGTGGGCGATTTTAAGTAATCTGCGGGCGACGTTTAGCAACCCACTAAATAAAATAGCTAATAATTTGATCGTTAAATTTAATAAATAATTATTTATTTATATGTTCCGTATTTAATTTTACTGTACTGTATTTTTTAAAACGAGTATAACTTAGGCCCTGTTCTTTTGGACTTAAAAGCTACAGTAATCAGATTAGATCAGATTAGATCAGATCAGACCAGACATTATTACTCTTTATTATTATTATTATTATTATTATTATTATTATTATTATTATTATTATTATTTAAAGCATTGTTTTTCCGCTCGACATTTTCCGACGATGGTTTTTGGACTGACTTTTTTAGCGTTGATTATTCGGCCGACTTTTCTGGCGACGATTTTCGGGACAAATTTTCCGACGACGGTTTTCGGAATGACTTTTCCGGTGATTATTATTCGTTCGACTTTTCCAGCGGTGATTATTCGACCGACTTTTCCGGCAACGATTTTCAAGCTGAGTTTTTCGGCGACGATTTTCAGGACGACTTTTCCGACGACGGTTTTCGGACTGACTTTTTCCGACGGTTGTTATTTGGCCGACTTTTCAGGAGACGATTTTCAGGCTGCGTTTTCGGCGACGGTTTTCGAGACGACTTGTCCGACGACGGTTTTCGGAATGACTTTTCCGGCGGTGATTATTCTGTCGACTTTTTCGGTGACGGTTTTGGAGTCAGATTGAATGAAGGGTTTGAAAAGAATGAAAAGTAAAATACTGAAGAGATGAAATGAGCTTGAGGCTTTGGGTTCATTCAATTTTTGTCCCTAATAAAAAAAATAAAAAATAAAAAATAAAAAATAAAAAATAAAAAATAAAAAATAAATAATAAAAAATAAATAATAAAAAAAAAATAGAAAATAGAAAATAAAAAATAAAAATAAAAATAAAAATAAAAATAAAAATAAAAACATAAACATAAACATAAACATAAACATAAACATAAACATAAACATAAACATAAACAAAATCAAATCAGAAAAATTCAAATCAGATCAAATCAGATCAGATCAAATCAGATCAGATCAAATCAGATCAGATCAGATAAACTCCAAAACAAATCAGATCAAATTAGACCAAATCAATCCTAAAGAAGAGCGCTTAGTTACACCATGTTTATTTAAGACAAAAAAATAAAATAAAATCAATGTATAACTTAGTTAACACATTGGAAACGTCCATTAGCTTTTGTCGTATTATAATTTAGTGATTCGTGTACAAGATATTTTGATTGAGAAGTTTGAGTTAGTAGTTGAGCTAGTCCACCACACAAGTTTGAGTTATTGGTGTTGCACTTTTTTTAAAGCTCTTTGTTCCCGACTTGATCTATTGGTATATCTGAGAATTTGCATATTTCTAGTGGTATATCTAAGTTTTAAAAAATCTCAGTGGTATATCTAAATAAATAATGAAATTTAATAACCACATTTAAAGGCTGTTTTAGGCCATTAAATACTACTAATTCGACCATAAACATACTTAGGTTAACTATAGTTAGTTTTTTTTGGGTAACCATCGTTGATTAAATAAAAAGAAAAAATCGGGGTTGTTAATGTCCTAAAACAACCTTTAAAAGTGGTTATTGAATTCTATTAATAATATAGGTATACCGCTGGGATTTTTTAAAACTCAAATATACCACTGGAAATACGCAAATTCTCAGGTATACCAATGGGAATAATTCGAAAAAAAATTATTTACAATGTAAATGTATCAGTCATATTTTCTTTTGTTTGTTTAACCATAGCAAAATATAGGGGAACAATTAAAAGCAAAGAACAATCGAAGGATGAGAGTAGCGAACAAGATATTGGGAAAAAAATAAAATACGCAAATAAGAGTTGAACGATAGGAGTAGAGAACAAAGCAAAGTTAACGGGTAAGGTGGAATTTGGCATACCCTCATTAGAGAATAATGAAAATTTGGTTTACCTTTTTTTAATGAGAAAAATCATTCTACTCTCCTTAGCAAAACAAATAAAGGAAATTAAATAGAAGGAAGAAAATCATTTTCCACGGACATATTTTCCTAAAAAACATACGGATCCTATTGATGATGAATTCGTACCCTGTACATTACTAGTCAATGTGTGAAAGTTGGTTAAAATTGTTATAATTTGGACTCAGGTAGCTAGTGTTATGCAACTAAAGTTGATCATCGTGTTAGTTTTAAATCGTTTCGAGGAGCACCATGATAATATCAATTTTCTAGGGACTTGTTAATCATCGCTCCGATATTACTAAATATCACCTTAAAGAATGAAAAGATAACATTGTCTTTGACTCAAAACATCACACCAATCGCGAATAATTACTTGGACAATGACACTTAATACCACGCCACCGGATCACAATGTACGACCACCACGATCCTAGCGGTCCCAAAAAAATTAGGTCCAACACATTACAAAGGGTCAAAGGCCCATTAAATCATTATTAATGCCTCTCAATCAACCTCTATATACCCCTTTTGGGGCAAAGGTAAAGGGGGTCACAACGTACTCTTAACTTTTAAGATGACCAAACTACTCTCTCTCTAAGTACATATAAATTAATTACGTACTATTGTTTGGCTACTAACTTGGGCATCGGAGGCTCCTACTTCGGGTCTAACCATGAGGCTCGAAGTTCATCTTGCAGGTGCATACATAACTTTGGATGAAGGTCCACAAGCAGCCCTTCATGGTCAAGATGGTCATAAAAAAACCGAAACAAATATGGTTATGAATATAGTTGGCTCGTTGCAACTTTATAGGTCATCTATATCTATCGTTGCAACTTTATATAATAGTTTGTGCTGCTGGTGAATATTCAAAAGTTGATACCTATAAAATAAAAAGTGCAATAGTTGATACCTATTAATTTAATTATTCCAAAAAAACGCGCATGTATATTTTACGTAGGTAGCCGTAGGCACGAGGAAGGTAATGGTTAATGTTTATCCGTTCGCCGCATTAAATGGAAGGCGATGTCCATGTGGGTCATCATGCCCTGTCATGGCCTCTATTGTGGATAAAATCGTCGAGAATGTTTTATTTTTTATTTATTTTATTTTTTCTTCTTTTTGTTGAATGGTTAACTACAACAAACTGGGGTGCGGCGGGTACGCTTTATTCGTCTGAAATTTTCTGATCTGATTTGATTTTTGATTTTTTAATCTGATCATAAAATTTTTTGACCTAATTTGTTTTTTTCCCTAACTGTAGTTATTATTATAGTAAATTGATCTGAATTTTTTTACATGATCGGAATTTTTTTATATGATCGGAATTTTCTTAAAATAAGCTTATTTTTTAGTGCTTATTTAGGTTGAATCAAACTCACCCTTACCCTCTTAGTCTTTTAGAGTCATATAAGTAGGTTAGCACCCGTGTGATGCACAGTCTTAAGTCTTAACAAATTAATTGATAATTATATTAATATCGGTATTTTTTAATTAAAGTTTAAATGTATCCTGATTTAATATTAACTTTTCATTATTCAATTCTTTTATATAATTTTTTTTATTCTAGCAAAAAAATAATAAAAAAATCGTATACCCCTAAAAGGATATTATATGGACGATTTATATTGTTTGTTTTTTAGTTTTTAATACTCTATTTGTTTCGAAAAAAACGCAACAAATTGGATGACACGGACTCCTAGTCCATTTTTAATTGTGAGAGTAAAAGGGATAGAGAGAAAGTGGGGTATGTGATGATGTGAGAAATAGGAAGAAAAAACTTACAAAATGGAAATATTAAAATTGTTGTAATTATTTTGAAACTTCCTAAAATAGAAATTGTTACGTTTATTTCTAAACGGAGGAAGTATAGTTTTTTTTAAGGAAACATTGCAATTTAGAACCAAATAAAGTATTCAATTTTCAAATTACAGAAGTTGAAAAACAATTATATATTCGTAATTTAATTTAGGTAAAAATTTTCAAATGATTATAAATCGTAAAAAATAAAAATAAAAATGGAGTGATTGTAATTTGAAATTAATCATTGCACTTTTTTTTTTCTTAATTAATAAGAAATTGCTATTAGCTAATGCTCAATAACTCATCATACCATATAATGATATAAGTGCTTCAAAAAATTTCGTCACTTCGATTATTCTGCCCTTAATCCAAGTATGCCTCAATAATGACACTGTTATACTACTATATTAATTGAGGTTAAATTAATACAACTATATACTTAATGATTGATTAATGACCGAGGTTTCAGAAGTTTTTAGAACAAATTCTAAAAATACAAGTATATACTTAATGTATAATTTTAGAAGTTTTTAGAACAGATTTTAATAGTGCTATGCCAATATATTTACTCCCAGTATCGATTTATTTACAACAATTGAGAATATTTGTGAAATGTGAAACCATAAAATCGTAAAATATTCATTGTTGCAGATAAATCGATACAGAATTAGGAGTATAAGTTATTACTCCATCCGTCCGCAAATAAGTGTTTCATTTTGACCAAAATTATGAAAATTTTTGGTCAAAATGGAGCATTTATTTGTGGACAGGGGAAATACTTATTTGTGGCCAAAAATGAACAGAGAGGGCCTTTCTCTTTTCTGTGGGCTTGTAATGGGCCTTCCCTACTGGATATTTTTAACTTCCTGAATTCCTTACAGTGTAGGCCCACATAGTTTCTTTTATTCCTTTCAAATCTTACTTTGGTAACTTAAAAAGACTTTATGATTGTAAGTTGTAAATTGTACCAATTCTTTGTTAGAACGTTGCCAAATACTTTCTAGCTAAACAATTTTAAACTTGTTACCATAAATTAACTTTTTACATGATTAATTATAGTTTTATTTTAAAAAGTTAGCAATTTTAGAGAAATATTATCCATTAGACCATCAAATGAATTGATTAGAGACTTGTTGTTACAATGTTTCTTTATAAGGTTGTTCAAATGATTTTATTCAATTTGGATTTTTGAATATTCATTTATAACATTTCAATCCGAGGTAGGTGTAGGTTTTTTTTTTAGTTATAACAAATCACATTTCATGCTTGCCAATATATATTTTTATTCGTTTATAGCTTTAATTATGCTTTCGTAAAAATTGTAAGAATTATAATAATGTGCACACCGAGACGAATCAAATAACATTCAAATTGACTATATATTTTTTTCTTACACACGAATCATAAAAAAGCCAAAGTATCCAAGATAAATATATAGTGGTTGTTTAAACCAATTTAAAAAGGCTTTGATAGCTATAGTAGGGATGACAGGTGGGTAAATTTTAATAGATTCCGCACCACACTCGCCCAATTGGGGCAGAGATAAGTATGACTTTGATAGATGATGGGTGGGTAATTGGGTATGGATGTCAAAAGTAAAACCCATCATGGTTGGTAGGTAGTGAATTTTGAATCATACCTATCTTATGTCCAGATTGTCCACCCGCCCCGCCCCATATCCAACTAACAATTTTATTACATACTTTTTAATGTCCCCCTTTTTAATGTGATTTTCTTTAAATTTTACATAAGAGTAACATGTCAAGACTCAAGTCAGGAAAACCATTACTAAATACTAATGACTAAATTGCTTGTTTTTTTTTTTTAAGAAAACCTACTTAAAACTTGTATCCATGTGGATGGGAATGGATTTTAAATGCATACCTACCATAGGTAGGAGGCGTAGAAATTTTAGGTGAAGGTGGATACGAGAGTAATGTTATCTACATCGGCCTGCCCCATTTGCCATCCCTAAGCTATAGTAGTAGTTGTTTTAAACCAATTTTAACTAAAGATCTCCATTTATCAAGATCTACCAAAGTTCAACAAAGTAACCTATATGAAAAAAATTTATGCTCTCTTGTTACTTCCTGCATATTGTTTCAACCAAAAAGAACAAGAAAAAAAAAAAACCAATGCCTTTCAATTCTGCAAAACATGGTGGTCATTCCATATACAAAGCAAAATTACATCATTTACAAAAGTATGATCAAAATCATGTAGCATCAAAGTTGAACTAAATATGGCAGACCATTCCTACCTCTAACGTCGATGCGTGAGGAACGCTAAGCGGATACGAAGGGGCTCTAGAGTTTCTTCTCAAGAAGTCATAACCGAAATTAATCACAAGTTTCTTCAACCAATTCGAACCGTTCTTTGCTTTTACATGAGCATGCCCTAATATGTATGCTATTCCTGCTTCTCTTGCTTCCATTAGGTCTTTTAGTTCTTCCCTTGATACATTTTCCATCTTTGGTGACTCCGGCAACGAAAATCGAACCCTTTTCTTCGCTGTACTCGTTACAGGTGATCGTATTTCCCTCAGCTCGGATGTTCCCGGCAAATCTTGGTGGTTGTCGACTTCAACTTCGACTTCGTCTTCGTGCATTTTGATCCCATCAGCATATGTCGAGGGGCTTCCAACAACGGTCATCCTCTCGTCGTGATCCTTTTCCGACTCATCTTTCAAACCGTTTTCATTCACTTTGGAGCTCTCGGCCCGTATGTACTCCGCCACGCTACACACGAGATCGTTCTCGAACTCAAAGTCGTCCTTGTGAAAATCACGATACCCGTATCGTACAATGCACCTATAAAGCCGGTATTCTTTCGGCCCAATATGGCCCACGAGGAACCGCTCTTCGGGCCTTACATGTGGAACGGAAACCGATTTGACACATAGGAACACCAACACTTGGTGGAAAGCCGGAAGATTGGTGACGAAGTGAGAAAAGATCGCTGGGATCCCTGATACAAGCTCGGTGTGGATCAAGCCTATGCCACGGACTCTTACAATACCCAAGCTCGGGCCCAAGCTAAGAAGCCAATTAATGGACACCTTATTTTGGACATCGAACTCGTATTTCTTACGGGTGCCATAGTGCCAAACATACATTATAATCATGAAGATTAATGATAGAGCAACAGGGACCCAAGCTCCTTCAAGGAATTTGATCAAAGCTGCTGAGAAGTAGAGTGCTTCAAACGCACCAAAGAATAGTACAAACGCAAGGGCTACAAAGACACTTTTGCGCCAACAAAGGACGATGACCAGTGACATTAAGCATGTCGTTACAAGCATCACCGTAATCACAGCCAAACCTGTTTCACCAAGAATACATCACCTTTCATTCAGCCTCATCCATAGCATACACACAAACAAAGCTATAAATCTCACAAGTCACAAGCATTATTTTTTATTTTTTTTAGTAATGACGGGTCGTACTTAGGCCTAGAGTCGGGCTCTAATGCAGGTCACCCGGCTCATTTTTAGCCACAACACGGATCTAAGAGAGAAAGATAAGGAATCCTTACAGATGCATGCGGTGAGGCTCCAACCTCACAAGCACCAATTAACAAAGGCTCAAAAAAAGAACAGGAGCAAACCTGATGCATTTCCCATACGCTTTGTGTCTCTGAACCCAATAGTGACGGCCAAGCAAAGTATCATCAAAGTCCAATTAATCTCGGGAATGTATATCTGCCCATGAATCTTGGATGATGTATGCACAATTTTAACACGTGGGAAGCATCCGAGTGCCTGGCATTGCTTAATAATGGAGAAGGTGCCAGTGATTATGGCTTGGCTGCCAACTACAGCAGCCAGAATAGCTATTATAAGCACCGGCCATCTTAGAGTTTCTGCAAACAAAAATGTAAATTCAAACTTCAACCTTATGAACACACACAACTCTCGAGGAGGAAGGGGTCGGGGAGAAAAGTATGGATACCTGGCACAGACACGTAGAATCCAATTCGGTAATCAGTGGCCACCACATGGTGTTTTGATAGATAGGCGGCTTGCCCCATGTAAGCGAGAATCAATGATGGATAGACCACAAATGAGAAGGCAATCTGGAAAGAAATAATAATTAAAATTATACCAATTTGTAAGCTTTTATAGTAGGTTTGAGACAATGAAATGAGATAAGTATATAAACTTTTACCAAAAAAACAAAAAAAAAAAGGAACTTGATTATGTATGTTTTCTACTAAGTATAACAAATTGTATATAACCAAAAAAAAAAAAAAACCTCTCTCAAAATTAGCAAAAATTTTTAATCTATGTTACTCGGACTCTATTAGAAGTATAGACATGGGTATGTGTCCAAGTGCCGGCATGACTGGTTTATGAAAAATATGAATGTTTTTGGTTCAAAATGAAGTGTCTAAGTGTACGTCATACCAATGTCTAAGGGTTGAGCGTTCGACACGAGTACTTGAAGTGAAATAAAGAGTCCGAGTAACATAGATGGTAGAGGAAATTGCATAAATGTCATAGACTCATAGATGGTGAATATAAGATAATCAACCCAGAATGACACGACGAGAATGACACATAACTCTGCCTGCAAAAAGAGAGAATAAGGGTTCGTGTTGAAAGAGTAGGATTTACCTTGATTGACAATTGTGAAAAGTGTCCAAGATCGGCAAACATAGCCTCCGAACCTGTACTTTTAAAATATGACATTGTAAATAAAACAGTTTGAAGGAAATACATAAAAGTGCTATGAAATATGGCTTATTGATGACATATAGAATTTTTTGTTACCTGTAATGCATAACAAAATTCCACCTAAAGACATCCAACCTCCTGTTTGTGTTTTCTTCAAAAATTTGTACATGTGATAAGGAGATAGTGCTTGATAAATATGTGGGTTCCAGTATATGATGTTATATAAACCAATGGAACTGATGCAGAAAAGCCAGGCCACGACTATTGGCGCAAACAAGAATCCCACCCGATGGGTTCCGTAATGCTGGAGAGCGAACAAGCCAATAAGTATGAGGCATGCAACTGGGACTTCAACATCTGCCTTGCAAAGTGAGTGTGAACCTTTTAGGAGCAAATATCTAATAAAAGCACGGAAAAGAAAAAGTAACTGAGCGATGAAATCTAAATGAACTCGTTATCTAGAAGCCATCTGATACTAACCTATTTAGAGCTAATGAATTATGTCATGTTCTTTTGGACTGAATTTATCTAAACTGAACTTTTATTAATCAAGGTCTTCGACTCAGTAGGAGCGAAACACCGAAATTAAGTCTAAAAGAACAGGGCTTTATCGGTATAGAATTCGTTATTGAGTTTTGTTTCCTCAAAGTGCTGGAATAAAGACAGAAGAATTTAGCAAGCTAAGACTTCCTTCAATCATTAAATTTTCTAGCTTAGGGTTTGGCATTCGAGAACCAGAGATGAAACTATAACTCCTAACGGAGAGTCTATACTCTATAGTATTACTTATTGCATGAATCAAACTTTAATGCAGTCTATCAAACATTACAAGGCAAACAAAATATGTTATGGGAGTTTTCCTAAGGGTAGTTAAGAGTTAGTTGTTATTTTGAAAGTTAATTAAAGTAGTTATTGTTAGTTGTTTTTGTTAATTAGTTGCCTTAGTTGATATACCTAAAGTCAGCAATAATATAAGCATAAAAATTGAAGCGACTATATAAATCACAGATTTTTGAAATTATAAGTTTACGACCTATGTTTGTGTTTCCATTATTATAAAACTTAAATTCTGAAGAATAATCGTATAACATGGTCAGTATGCCTACAAAGTATCAAGCCCTAAGCACATCCCGGAACATCATCTACATCCAAATCTGCTAATTGAAGAGATCTATGATAAAATAAAATGCAGCTTTAGAGAGACAGATGATAGTGCATTCATTACCTACATCCAAAAGTTGATTTATTAGTAATAATATTTTATTAAATCAAAGATAAGTTACTTCATAAAAGATGCATCTTTTTTAAACCGTCACATTTTTAAGTTCTAAATGCAAGCCCATATATCCAAGTTGGTTAAGAAAGTTGGCAAGCACCTTCCTGGAAACATTCACCCATCACATTCCGGCCAAGGCTGCTTTTTCTTATGTAAAGGTTCTTATACTGTCTAAGAAGACTAAAAGTAAAAATATTAAATGAAAGAAAGCATTAATTACACCAATCGACACGTGATTTTGTCAAAAATTCTCAAATTTATACTATTTTTAGTAATATTTTGTTGCTTATCCAGCCCCTGGGGTGTCCGTTAGAGAGATCGTTTTCATATTGTATTGTATTTGATTATATGGTTATGGGACTAAATGGTAAAGGTTGCATACTTCCAATGGAAAGCTAGATTAATGGTTTACTTATAAGAGTAGATATTTTTTCATTTTTCTATTCATTGCTGCTTCCTACATTCCACCACTTAAATACTATGTAGTATATTGAAATCAATGCAACCCCACACTGAAATGACCCCTAACCACTAAATGACACATAAAAGGTTTATGGTTCCCATTAAGTAATAAAATTAGTGCTATGCTTTTCTTTTTTTGGGTAATGATGTAATAAATCAAGTATTCATTTTATTTCCTAAAGGGATGATAATCTGAGAATGCATGCTAAGATAATGTGTTACTCGGACTCTTCATTTCACCTCAAGTACCCATATCAGATCCTTGACACGCAGACATGGTTATGACACTCAGACACTTCATTTTGGGTCAAAGTATTGAATTTTTTTTTCTCACAAAAGAGCCGAATCATATACAGGGCCGGGGCAAAGTTAAGGGAGGCCCTATACAAATTCTTGTAAACAGGCCCTTTGTTTAATTTAACTAATAACTAAATCTTTGAAAAATTATTATTAAAAAAAAAAAACTGAAGACGTATCTCATGGGATTCAACCTTGGGACTATCTATGTAGTGTGGATAATTGGCTTCTTCACTTGCCACTGGAGCACAAAGTCTCATTTGCAAATTATGGGAAGCAATTATTAGATAGTGGCAATTTGGGGCCCTAAGCAACCGAAAGCCCTGCTCAAGCCAAAAGCCGGCCGTGATCATACACTTGGACACGTACCCGTGTTAGACATGAGTAAGCGAGTCCGGGTAATATAGACTGTAATAATTTCTGCTTGATTTGAGTTAATATTTTCATTTTTGGCACCATAAATGCAACCTTTAGGGTAAGGTTGCATTTATCATTTTACTTTTTTTTCTTTAAAAAATTACATGCCAAAATTTCAGATTAGTTTTTTATTAGAAGAACAAATTCAAGAAATAAAATTAAGCATCTTCTTTGCCAAAAATAAAATAAAATTAGGCATCCTGGCTATACATATGATCGACCTACACATACATAAGAAATAATTTGACTGACCAATATTCCAAAGCATCATCTATATAATATCTAAATCTAATACAAAATAACAACTTTAGGTCATAATCAACACTGTCAATTTCCTAATCTCTACCTAATCATGTTGATGATGCTAAACGCTCTAAATTCATGCAAAACAGTAGGAGATAAGATAAAAGCCAAGGATTCTTACATTTGTGATGTTCATGTGACATTGAAAGCTCCAAACCAGAAACAGCAGAAAAAACTGCAACCAATTAATTCATCACAAAAACAAACAAAAAAAAAACCCATCCATCAATACTACAAACAATCAACATTAAACTCAATAGAAATTCTTATATACATCAAGATGTAAGGTAATTTTGCTCATTTTATAATTTTATCTTTTTGCTCATTTTAAAATGAGCAAAATTACATTAATCAATAAAACAACGGGAAATACCCAGTTAATCAATGTGAGATGTTTAGTAAACACCCTAAACACCCCTGTTTGGTTGATGCTTGGATCTCTACCCCTAAAGTTTGTCAAAATTACATTAAAATGACATTGCGAGATACAAAATTGTATCTTCACATTGATTAACTTGATATTCCTCATAAAACAACTAACCCCAGAAAAAAAAAGGAATTTTTTTTTTTACCAGAGATAGCAGGAGTTAAAACACCATCTCCAATGACCATACAAGTTCCAATCAAAGCCAAAATAAGCAACAATTTCTGCAAAACTCTATGCTTTTCCAAGATGGATTTAAGGCCAGAACCAAAATTAGTTTGAGCAGGAACAACCCCATCTTTCTTGTACTCAGACAAATCCTCATCAGCTAATTGACAATTAGGGATTGAATTGACACGGGCGTGCCGGCAAAGTAAAGAATATAAAGCAAAAGTACCTCCTTCACCATTATCATCAGCTCTAAGAACTATAAACACATATTTAAGCAGAGGAATAATGGTGAGAGTCCAAAAAACAAAGCTCAAAACCCCATAAATCTCTTCATTTGTATCAGAATGCTCAATATCTTCAGCAAATGCACTTTTGTAAACATAAAGTGGTGATGTACTCAAATCTCCATACACTACTCCTAAACTCTGATAAGCCAAGATCAAAACTTGCTTCCATGATTCCTTCTGCAACCCATCATTTTACCAATTACATACATAAAAACATTAAGTTTTAATCAAAATAATAATAATAATAATAATAATCAAGAAATTAGTACAAATGAAATAGTAATTAATCAATCAATTAATTAATTAATAATTGTTAATAACATGCAAAAGAAGTTACCTTTAATTGATTCTGATAAAACCCACTTTCTGGATCCATCATAAACTCACTCAAAAAGGCCACAAGATCATTTTTTTAGCTGATTTAAGGGATTTAATCAAGTACCCACTTTTGCAAATACACTTCCCAACTCACTAGTAGTAATTTGAAATGAAGAAAAAACAGGGTTTTTTTTTGGAAGAAAATGTAGAATGAATCTGTTTTTTCCCTGTTTTTGTAATGAAAATGGTGTGCAAAACTGTAACTTATCTTGTGGGTATGTCTAAAGCAGGTGAACAAACAAAGCAATTAAGGAAAAAAATTTAAAAGACGAAACTTTAAATTAAACACTTTAAAAGAGAAAGAGAGAAAGAAAGAGACAGAGGGTGGTTGATGAGAAAGTAGAGAATTTGGAATCAGAGAGTATATATTAAAAGAAGAAAAAAAATGAAGCAGATTTTAATTGGGAATATGTTGCTTGTAGATTGAGAAAGACAGAAAATTGGGATTTTGTTTTAAAAAAGGGTAATTTATAGGGTATGGGTGAAAAATGAAGCAAAAATTTCACTTGAAATGTTTTGTGATTTTATTTTATTTTTTTGTGTGGAAAGTAAGATGTTGAGCCTCTTTGGTAATTGGTTGTTGCTTTGTTGGTCACTGGCTGTTTGGCTAATTTGGCTGGCTGTTTTAATTTAGTTAGATTTGTTGGTTATTTATCTATTTTTATTTTTGTAAACATGACTAGTAAAATTGGCTTTTGGCTGTTATATAGTAAATTGACATAAATGACATTCAAGTATATTAATTGGATAATTGAAATCGTATAACTAATGGATAAATTTGTAAAGTAATAAATGGATAGCCCAAAATCAGTTTTAAAAAGCTAGTGTTAGTAACTTTTGGCTGAAAACTTAATGAAAAAACCAACATCCAAACATAATTTTTGACTATTTGACCGAATTGAACAACCATAATACAATAGCTAGCTAAAAAGCCAAAACCAAATAAGGAGAATATTTGGTATTTTATTTTTTTTAACTACTCAAGATTTGGTTAAGAAAGAGATTAATGGAAAGAGGGATTTGGGCCACGTGGCTTAGAAAGGGTGATTTGGCAAAAGAGGACTGAATGTCTGATATTGGATGCGAATTGCATCTCACTTTTTTTTTTTAATAATAATAATTTAATATTATAAACTAAAACTCAAAATGTGAGCAGCAGCCAATACAAGTGAAGAAGTTAGTGGGAAGCCTAGATACAATCTGGGCCCCCACTCTTCTAGCTATTGCAAAGCCAATACGAGTGAAAATGTGAGCAGCAGCCCGCGCACCAATATCATGAGCTCTGGAAAATCTCACTGTTTTTTTTTAATAATAATATATTTAATATGAATATGAATAAAGGCTCATTCTCTTCATGTGATTAGATTCAATTGGAATGGATTGAATTGGATAGCTCTAAATATTAATATCTTAAATTATGTATAATAAAAAATTACAAAATTATAAATTCGGAAAGTACACAACAAGACAAATCAAAAGAAATCTCAAATAACTTTATAATTGATTGGAATGAATTGGGATTATAACCCCTTGAAAAAAATGAAGTTGTCCTCTCGATTTTCTTGCATAAGTTAGGGTTATGGTATATCTTTCAAAATTAAGTTATGAGCGACTAATAATGAGATATAAATCCTTTTAAAAAAAATAATAATAATAATGAGATATAAATCAAGTACAACATATAATGTTGCATCGCAGTTTTCATTGAAATTGTACCACTACGTAACTCGATATAATATCATAATGAATTTATTAAATATGGTACCAATTATTCATAACTCAATTTTAAATGGTATTTTTATTTTTTTTAAAGATCGGTATTGACAAATTCTAGATAATTTTTTTTTAAAAATAAATTAAATTAAATTCTACTTGCCCGGCTCTTATATAATTGCAATGCTTGCAATTTGAGCACTATTTATAATCACTCATATAACTAATTTATGTGATATACATGTAAATAAATATAGTCATATGATATCTCTTTGGAATAGACTGAATGTCTTTTTTATATATATAATTTTTAATAAAACGTACCTAAAGTTATTAATAACATAAATTATACCTTGCTAGACATTAAAATGAAAACGTTGCGATTAATCATGAGTGTCCACTCTGGGAACTAATTTCCGCACCCCAAAAAATGATTTCCGCACTCCACCTTATATAGTATTAACCCAGGTTAATACTATATAAGGTGGAGTGCGGAAATCATTTTTTGGGGTGCGGAAATCACCAGCCGTCCACTCCATATTATTGTAGTCGAAAAATCGCCCTTAAAGTCATGAAGTTTGAGATGGGTTGCCATTGTGGGTAAACAACTAATTAAACATTTAAATAAATGTTGTTGTAAACGTTTGTAACGATGGCAGTCTAGTTCTCGTGTGACTCTCATGCCTTGTGTGCTATATAGTTATACTTATGGGAATTTTTTTTCACATTAGAAAGCCCTAAAATTGTAGCTAGACTTCTTTCCAACATAATGATTTATTCGGTTGAGTCGAGGATTTAGTTTATTTAAATACAAATTAATGAGTTTAGTTTAATTTATTTCAATTCAATCATGTATTCATGTGAAGTTCTTTTTTTTTTTTATGGGTATGTTTAAATATTCAATTCAGTTTAGATTACCTTAAAAAAATATTGTTCACTCTTATCTAATTTTATTTCATTTAAAAAAAATGTCAGGTGCAATTAATTGAAAGAATGATTGATATGAGATTTTTTTTAAAAAAAAGCTACCTCTATTTCTTTTTAAATGTAACGATTATACAATTTTTTTCTCTACTTGATGTCAAATCTTTGCTTTTAAAAAGATTGGAGATAATATATTTCTTTTACTTACAATAAATAGATAATTTTAAGCGATATACTTCGTAAAAAAATATTATTGCAACTTGCAAAAAAATTATTGTTTCTTTCTTTTATAACGTACTCATTTATATATATAGTTGTTAATTCCACTGAATTTTCTCAAAAATTACTTTTAAAAAAATCTATATTATCTCTTTTTATGTACTTCGGTGGATCGGAAAAAGTAGAAAGAATTTTGTAGAATGGATTCTCTATGTAACTCCAAAATTGTTCCCCATCTATTTATTTGTATATTTTAAATTCTAATCTCTGTTTAACTAAAATTATTACATTAATTTTTAGCATGGAATTGTATAATAATTAGATTTTTTTTAAATTGAATATTGTGTTTGGTTTTTGGAATTTTATGGGCAAAACATAAAAGAATAATGGCTAGTTAATGGAGCAACTTTTTAGTTCTTGCTACTTGCTACTATATATGTGACTATGACTTTAAAAAAACAGCTTAAATAATGAAAATGAGTAAAGTAAACTAGAGCAGCCTTTTCTCATTGGCTTTTCACTAATTTGCCAAACTTAGTGCTTTACACATAAATAGCACCACCAAAGAAACAAAATTATACTCACAACTTCACAAGTCACAATTCATATTCCCACACGAACTATAAACTATTGGCCTAAACAGCTGTTAGAGTTTGCTATTAGAGTTTAGAGTTTGATATTAGAGTTTTTACCTTTTTTAGAGTATTTGACTGTTGATTTGACTGTTGTTTTAATAATTGTGTTTGGTAATACTTAGCTGATTGCTAAAAGCTTTTTGTGTAAAATGACATTTATAGGCATTTGTTTTTGTACTCGTACTATATTTAATTATCTTTTTTTTTGGAAATCATAGAGCAATATAGGTAATTTTGTCCAAAAACTTTAACAATTGCAAAACTCTAATGAAAAAGCTCCTACGTTTGGAATCAAAACTTTAAATTGAAACTCTCCCCACCTAACAAGAGTTTAGAGTTTCAATGGGTCAAAAACTCTAAAACATGGTCAAAACTCTAACCTCTGAGCAAAAAACTCTTTGCCAAACACCCCCAATGACTTCCTACGTTTTTTTTTCGTTATTATAATTCAATATTTTATCTCTCACATATATTTCGAAAGTATAACAACTAAAAAAATGGAGGAAGTAAAAATTTAGGTGCACATTGAGATGAATCTAACACAATATCTCACATAACTATTATATATTTAGCTGCAAAGAAAAAAAATGTATACTATGAAGTTGTCATGAAAATTGGACAAAGTTTAATGAAATATAGAAAAGAAAGAGACTATTTTTCTTAATAGTAATAAAATATTGTTAAACATTGGCCTGAGGACCATGATGTTTAAGGAATTATACTGATAAGTTTTAATTAAAATAAACATTCATTACACTAATTTACGAGTGATTTTGGCACATGCATCCAATTTTTTACTATTTTAATAGGATTATATATAATTAATAAAAGTTAAAGGCTACATGTAGCATTGACCATAATATTACCCTAATTTGATTGCACGATCGGGTTGGGTCAGATTAAGGTTCTAAAAAAATATACTTGAAGGTCACTACAATAAGTTTCAAACGTGACAAGCTGAGTGACAATTGTCACTCCGTGCAAAATACTAAAGGCTTGTTTAGTTGCACCAAATACACATAGACAATTAAAACATCTAGCTAAAAAATACGAAAATAAAATGTTGTTTAGTTGATTAAAAAGTGTAAAATGGAGTAAGTTCAATTATTCTAGGAATGTAGGAATTTAATCACTAATTTAACTCCCCGGCCATGTCATTCAAAATTTTAAGAATTTAATTTTTCTAATGACAACCAAACACAAATTTTTAATTTCTAGGAACTAGGTGAGAGAAGTTAGTTCTCATGAAATATAAATTAACATAGTAAGCTAAGTTAAGTTCCATTGCAACCAAACAAATCCTAAATTGATAGGAGTAAATAAGCAAAGATGTAAACTTGACAAAGCATTTCACAAAAAAAAAAAAACAACTTGACTAAGCAAATATTTTATTATGGAGTGTAATCTAATGTACATTATATGCAAGAAAAAAGGGCTGGTGGAAATCAATCTATTTTACTTTGAAAACTTGATTTAACTCAAAAATCACGTTTATAATTGTGTTGTTTGTGTTACATACGATCTGATATTTTGATACTTTATTTTTGACTAAAACTTGTGACTTTTTCTCAAAATAGTTGAGTCGGACAGCACATTTCGACATCCAAATCCGAGTAGACACTTTATCCGTGCATGTGTAATAATAACATAACATAAATCTTATTTGTGAACCAATTAGGAAGAAATAGAGAGGAATCTAATTAATTACAGAATAAAGTTGAGTTAGGTGCTAATTAATGTCAACACTTGGAAACAAATAAGTGACAAAAAATGAACCAAAAAAGTGATTAGTGGAGAAGAAATGCTGAAATTAAGAAAGGGGCTAAAGTGATAGTGAAGCAAGCAGAACATATATCACTTTCAGTAATTAATTAATTAATTAAGGGAAGAAATGTCTGGAAGAAATGGTGTTTGTATTTGACAAGTGATTAACTTATGTAAGATGAGATCATGAGAGGGGTTAGCTGTGCAACCTTTTGTTTGCTTGTTTGTTAGTGGCAGGTCTCATTAAGTATTATTTCAACCAAAAGCTTTCGCCGATAGTTGAGGTTTAGGAATATGTTATATACGCTATCACTCCCCTCTAGACATGGTTATTGGACAGGGTAGTCCAATGATATGCAGTTAGGGTCAAGGTTATAGGGTATTTACTGGACATGTCATTTGATGATGAACAAGGTTTTATTGACCAGGGTCAATACAGGGCCATAGCTTAATAATTTTTTTTAAAAAAACCTTTTGACAAAAATCATTACATTAATATATTCGTATACATTTGTTTTAACTATTGTCTAACTTGATTTTTATTTATATTTAATATTTTAATGGACCAACCGCTACCGACCTGCTAATGATCTGTGACCCGATTTGGTCCGACCCTCTATTGACTCTTTTTAGTCGACCCTGGCCCTGACCTGCCCCGTCCCGTCCAATGACCAGGTCTACTCTCCTCACATGAAAGACCATTTGGGCTTGAAATGTGAACGCAACACAAGCCTCATCATACCCAGCGCAAATTAATTTTCACTTAGAAGGAAGAAAGAGAAGAGATTCGAACCCATAACCTTTGTTTTACGTTGACTCTGATACCAGCACAACTAAAAGCTTAAGCTTATAGTTTAGGTCCAAAAATATGTTAATTACTCCTACAATTATAATATTACAAAAGCTAATTTATTTCTTATAATAATAATAATAATAACAGCCATGCATTATGAAGAAAGGAAAAGAAATTTGGTATCATAGTGCTAGTTTGGTTGCTACCCGCTCGGTACGAAAAATAAATTCCTATGAATTTCCTCAATTTTTTTATTAATATTTTTGCCCCAACGAAATAATAATTAGTTATTTTATCATTTTTCATGAATTTTGGCTTTCCACATATCTTTTTGTCAACGAAAAAAAAAACTCTTATTTTTCTAGCCTTTCTCTATCGTTATTTTTTTATTATGATTTTTTGGCAAAGCTCTATCCTTAATTAATGAATTGACTGTGATTCGTAGTGTAAGACGTCCAAAGTGATATGGTGATTGGTGGACTATTGTAAATACAATAATAAGTTCAAATAAATTTCAAGTAGACTCGTATACTTCATTCATTAATTATATATTTTTTTTCTTAGGATTAGAGTTCAATTAATCTAGCAAGTACAATAAATTCAGGTTTTATAACCCTGCCCTTTTTTGTATTTTTATTTCATTTTTTACTCTCTCTCTAACCCAAAGGAAACAAAAATTACGTTGAAGATGCCGGAGAAGCAAACGATGAAGAGATTAAAAGTTAGAGAAAGTGTGTAATTTTAGAAATAGTGCAAAACTTTAATTTAAAACAGGGGCGTTAATAAGTAAAACACGTTGCGAAGTTCAACAGTTAACGAGAAATGGTAAAGTTCGCTATTCGTACAATTGTACATGTGCTTTAAGTTCATTGTGAAGCCACCCTTGATATTTTGGTTGAACTTTCACATGTCCACAGATGCCTTTTACTAATTACTTTCTTTTTGTCAACCTTTTACTAATTACTATTGATTATACAAGAGAAAAAAAGCAACATTAATAGGGATTATAACTTATAAAGACCAACTTATACTTTGAGGAATAGTGCAACTCAGTTATGATATGTAGAGTAGAATTTCAATTTGGCTTTTTATTTTATTATTTGTCTTTACCCAAAAAAGAAGAAAGAAAGAAAGAAAGATGCTTTTGAAGATAATTATGGGTTTAATAGTCATTTTTACTGCTAAAATGGTCCCTTTAATGGTGGCATTTAAGTAGACAAAAGTGGCCCCCTATTAATATCCACTTGACCCTATCACTAACAGTCTCACATCACTTATACAGTGAAATTAATTTTATCTCAGGTGGAATTTTTGTTGACTTAATTAAAATTTTCTAAAGTTGATCATTTTCTAAAGTTGATCATTTTAGGTCTTGTTCTTTTGAATCTTTTAAGTGTTATATGTTTAGAATTTGTAATTTATTGGCAATTATATTGTTTTTATTGGGTTTATTTTAAAAAAAAATTGCATCTCCTATAACATATAAGCTAGAATCACAAATTAATTAAGGGGTATCTGATCCACTAATAATTAGTATATTGAAATTATTCTTACAACAAATAATAATAATAATAATAATAATAGTAGTAGTAGTAATAATAACAATAATAATAATATTAATACTAATAATAATAATAAAGAATAATAATGTCTGATCTGATTTGATTTGATTAAGTCTGATTTGATCTGATCTGATATGATTATTGTAGCTTTTAAGTCCTAAAAAACATACCTTATTATCAAAATTAAATACTTTTGATTAGAAAAATAGTTGATGGTTTTGTTACCATCTACGAATGCGACTTGGTTCAACGGACATCACTACATATGATTATATATATATATATATATATATATATATATATTATATGATACTTCCTCCATTCCAAAAAAAAAAAAAAAACGCAACAAACCATTTTGCACGCATTTTAAGAAAGTGATTTAAGGGTGTAAATGAGAAAATTAATCAAAATAATTTTAACATAAGTAAGAATGATATTATATGTTACTTGTCTTAAAATTATATATATTAATTGGATCGTTTAGACCTTTAAATCTCTTCCATAAAATACGTGCAAATAAGTTTGTTGTGTTTTTTTTTTAGAACGGAGGAAGTATATGATATATGATTATATGTGATATAAATATAAATGTTGCGTAACACACTATACTATGGGACACACGTTAGGTTTGCCATGCATTCATATTAAGGGAGTAGTAATGAAATTTATTGCCAAACACCTAAAGTTGTTGAATGTATGACGACTATGCTACTTTATATTCAAATTAATGACAAATTCGGCTTTATCTTGTGTGGCCCCAATATTTTTTAAATCGTGGAACTTTATTTACATCCGTGTAAAATATTCTCGAGTGAAAATAGACTTTCATATAGAAAATCTTTTATATTGAAAAAACATATATATTTGCATGGCATTTTTTCATTGTTTGGTTGTATGGATAATGATATTTGATTTTAAATGTTTTTTCACTATTTGAATGAATTGAAAATCAATTACTTCAATTTCGGAGGAAAATAATTCCTTTTCAATCTTGATAAAAAAAAATGTTTTCTTACAAATTTTGGAGGAAAATGTTAAGGTGGAAAATAATTTTTCATCATTATTTTAGTTTTACATCTTTCAAACTAAACAATATAAAATAAAATAAAAATATTTTTTAGGAAAAATATTTTATGGCATACCAAATGGAGCTTAAGATATTGCTAGTTGACGTCTTGGGAAGTTGGTTCGACATCAAGTACACTCCTTCTCTTGGAATTTTTTTGTGAAAAAAAATAGTCAAACTGTATTTTAAACAAAGTGAAATAGATGGAGTATGGTATAACATAATTAATGGCATGTCCAAAATGATAATATGAATTTTAAAGTAGATTGTTAAACGACACCCAATTTTTACTCAAAATCGCCCACAAGTCAATATGAAAAGACAAGTGTGCCCTTACTCACTAGCCCACCCCACCACTATACTCTCCCACTCTAACATACTCACATAATCATCCATAAAACCCTAAACCCTAAGCCCAGCCAGCAGCACCACCACCATGAGCTAGAACCACCACCACCACCAATTCAAAGACCAAAAAATTACACAATCAATTTTTGTATGATGAACAAATTTTTAACCTGCAAATTTTTAAAAAACTGCACAATCAATACGTAAAAAAACAAAAAAAAAGTCGTAGATCAAACGCATATGCCATGGTTGGCACATTCCAGCCATGGACTAGGCGTTTAATCTGGAAGTGAGAGACGCTTTTTCTTGTATAAAAAATTACCGGCGGTGAGATGTTCGAGGCGGTGATGGTGCGTGCTTTTCTTCGTTCTCTTATTCGGTGCAGCTCTGACAGCCCCTTGCTCGGTCTTTGACTCATGTTTGTGGTTGTGGTGGTGGTGTAGCGTGGTGGTGGTTGTGTAGAGTGGTGGTGGAGTTGTGTGGTGGGATGGTGAGAGGTAGAGAAAGATGGAGTTAGTGTGAAGAGTGAGATTGGTGAAATTTTCATATTTTTTTTTTGGACGATTTTGAGTAATCAGTGAGTGACGATTAACAATTTTCATTTTTAAATGCATATCTAAATTAGATATCAATCAATGTAATGAATGTATACTTTTAATTTAATATTTTCACTTTCAGTTCTTATCGGAAGCCGAAGGGCCATGATTAGGTTTTATCTTTATTTTATACAGTTGTTAAATTGTATTCGGTAGTAGTACGTATTGTTAATGATTAGGGGTTTTAGAAAGAAGCTTAGCAACTACCAAAGACTGCAAAATTAGCATTATCATATGAAAATTCTATAAAACGTGTTTTAGTGTTATGATTTTGACAGGCTTTTCTCATTGCTTTATTAGTAAATTATAATTTTTTTTTTAAAAAAAGGAAAGAAAAAACAGATCAACTATCAACTCCTAGAGTAGGACCAACTATAAATGTCTTTATAGACAATTAAGGAAAAAATGCGATCAAAGGGAAATTACCAATAGGGCATCTGTTGACACTCTGTTGGTCATGCTTATAAACTTATAGTATATGCTTTACAAATGGTAATGGGTAGGGCTACGTTGTTCATCCGAATCAACCTGATCGAATCCGAAAAACCTGGTTAACGACCCAAGTATTCGATAAAAATTTCAGATATCCGAAATATCCGTAAACATTGATTATCGATCCGAAATATCCTTAAATCCGGAGATCTGATCCGTAATGTTATAAATTTTCGATTCGAAATGTTATAAATTTCGGATACTTCCGATATTCGAAACATCGTTTTTCCTATCCGTGTTTGCGCGATCCAAAAGTTCTCGGATATCCGATCCGAAATATCCGATTTTTTTACATAAAATAATCCATTTTTTTATCGGGTCGCTCGAATCGCGGAATTTGATCATTTTGAACAGCCTTAGACATGGGTTCAATGCACATGACAAACTATTTTTGTAAAAAACAAAAATTGATTTATTTATTTACTAGATTAGTCCCGTGCTATGCACAATTTTATAAAATTATTACATCAATAAAAAGATTTTGTTAGACAGTAAGTCAATTGAAAACAAATAAAGATTATGTAGTACAAAATAATTACATAAATAAAAAAGATTTTAGTATAAATTCTTAATGATATGAATTTTGACAAAATAATGAAAATATTATGATATTAAAAACATTGTATTAGTAATTAATTGCATATGGAAAAATGAAAGAATGAAGTTAATGATATTTATGTTTTCAAAGTAAGTTTGTTAAATATTAGGGAAAGTAAAAGAAAAAAAGAAAAGAGATAAGATATGTCATAAAAATTTTTGGAGGAAAAATTTTAATTGAAAAATTGACACATGTAAATATTTAGGTGAGAATGATGTCAACAACATTTTTTTTTAGTATATTTTTTTAGTATAGATTATTATATTATTTATTTTTCATTCTAATGTTACATTTCTTCAATCTAATCTCTCAAAGTATTTAATTCATACTAAGTAAAATACGGAGTATAATATATTTTTAGTTTTTACTAGGTCCAATATTTTCTTAGGCTTTATTATAATGAATAAATGATTTACTTGTTAAAAAAGCCTATTTTTTCCCCTTTTGTACCTTTCTACACGAGGTCTTAAATTATGTTAACAATAGCCTAATGTGCACACTATGCGTGCAACAATATTTTAGTAATAATATTGATATTTAAGCATTGAAAAATTGGTTGAATCACTAAATGCAGTTTAAAGATGCAAACACTTTTTGATTTAATAATTAAAATTGATGTTATAAAATAGTTTATGCACTAAAAATTACTCCATTTAAATACTACATAGACAAATCAATAGGAAAAATTGTTTCATAACTCTTATTTTATTCTCATGAATTACAACACACGCTCATCAATTCAATCAACTTCAAATAATTATATAGATTTTTTTTTTATGCACATGATGCATGCGTTAATATATGAAATGAATTAGTATAACAATTTATTAACTTTAAAATTATTTTTGATAAAACTCTACACAAAATATTTGAATAATTTTAAATCTTTAGCCTAAATCTTGAAATGAAAATAAATAAATAAAATACATATTACATGTTTTTTTTTTTAAAGAAAGATAAACAAGGAAAAAGTTAGGTTGTCTTCCTCTCGAAGAAACAACCTGACTTATCAGCAGCTAAGAAAAAAGAGAACTTGGCGTCCATAAAAGGATCAATATCGATATGCGTAGGGGTCCAGTGCCCTAGAGACGCGATGAAATCTGCGGATTTATTAGCTTCATGGTAGATATGAGAAGAGGCTGAATAGGTAAAATCGCGAAGGATGTTCCGAATATCAAACATTAACAGCTGGATCTTCCAGGGACAACTGAATTTACCCTGCAAAACATTGATAACAGTAAAATTATCACCTTCAATAAAAATAGAGGAAAACCCGAAGTCTCGAGCTAAAAGAAGACCATTTCGGAGTGCCACGGCTTCAGCAACTAAAGGGGAAGTATTGTCCAAAAAGAAAGAGCGAGCAGCAAAACAGGTCCCTTGGTGGTCACGAAGAACTACACCAGCGGTAGCTGAATCTATATTACATGTATCTATATATAACTCTAGATAATTTTACTTTTCAATAATACACTTTACATATTTTTTGTCACAATAAATCAATAATCCATTACGTACTCAAAGTATTGTATGAAATATAATGCATAGTATTATGTATCTTAAAATGAAATTATTAGTTTAAGTAAAGTGAGACAGTACATTTCATTTTTATACATTATTCTTTTTTTTTTCTTCATAAATAGAATTACAACTATTTTTAAACTACTTCATTCGTTCCACAATTATCCTATCATTTACTATTTGGCTATTTACTAAGAAAAATTAATAAAATAACGAGTGATGAATTAAACATCACAGATATAGATGGGAGATAATGTATAAATAGTCTCACTTACTGGCATGGTCTCTATAGTATAAAATTTTCCAAAAAGAAATAAATTGAAAAAAACTTATGAAATGTCCAAATGAATTAAGTGGTAAAAACATTATAAAATAAATGAATATAAGGCCCATATTCATTATTTCACACGTATAGGTCCTAAATTATCAGGAACGACCATATTGATATGTATCTTAATCTTAGGTGTCGTTTGGTTGCATTGAACGTAGGAATTGCAAATTGCATGGAAATTTATATTCTCATACAATTAGAATTTCTAGGAAATGCAATATATATTATGTTTGGTTAACCACGGGAAATAAAAATTCTCATGGAAAGTTCCACTTACCTAGGCCTCATAAGGTAAGTAAATTCCCTCATTTTGTGGGAAATGAAACTTCCTGTGAATTTCTATTTCTCATAAATTTGTCAACCAAATAGAAATTGTGAATTTAAATTCCTAGAAAGTTCTACTACCTATACATTTTTTAGTCAACCAAGGTCCCAAACAAGTTGATTAAATTTGAAGGTCCCACTCTTCCCTCCTAAACAAGGCCTTTACCTAATTTTTGAACACCCAAACCAAATGTATCCAAAAAGAAAAGTCGTTATCAAAGTTCTTAATGGTCGATGTGACTTTAATTTGTTGCTCATATACGTAGCATATTTGTAAGCTGGTACAAATTAAACCATGACGATAATAATTCTCACTTACGTGGTCGTTTTTCTTGCTAATTTAATATGGAATAGCTAAAGGCCTTCCATCGATCTCGATAAATTCTACTCCCTCCGTAACATATTAATGATAATGATTTGACATTTTTTCTCTCTATTTTATGTCAAATCGTTGCCATTAATATGTTACGGAGGGAGTACTATCCTAGATAGTAATTCCTCCGTTTCGAAATAAACGCAACAATTTTCATTTCACGAAGTTTCAAAATAAATTTAACAATTTTAATCTTTTCATTTTTGTAAGTCTTTTCTTCTATCTCTCACATCATCACTTACCCCCACTTTCTCTCTCTATCCCTTTTACTCTCACAAAAAAATGAACTAGGAGTCTGTATCATCCAATTTGTTGCGTTTTATTTTTAAACGAAGGAAGTATATGAAGTTCCTTACTTCCAATTGCCCCATGATTTCCATCCATTTTATTCAAAGCATATTCTCTCATATATTTATGCTCATTATTTCATTACACACTTGCTTGTATTTATTTTATGTAGTATACAAAGGCTAATATATGAATGATATATATTGACTATTGAGGATAAACCATTACCTCAGTTGTAGAGACAGGGAAAATTAGAGCGCAAGTGGAAGCAAATTGATATTGAGAAATGAATTGAATAGATATAGAAGATGGATCAAGAAGAGTCCAACATGTTGGTAATTTGGTATATATATATATATTTTTTTTTTGACAAGATGTTGGTATATGTTATATGGACAAGAAAAGACCAATATGTTGAATATATAACATAATTTTCTAATTAGATTAAACTTTTGGTTGAGACGGTTTTTTCATCTATTTTGTTTCGACTTGTATTTAGTTTGCTCCTTGAGTAGATACTACCTCCGTATTGCAATACTCGCAACTTTTGCCATTTTAGGTTGTAACACAATACTTGCAACAAATTTTTTTTTTCTGTATTTAGTGAAAAATTACCCATGTGAAGCTTTTTTTAACCTTACTTTTATTGTGAGCCCATTTAATTATTCATTTTTCACTCTATCTCTCTCTTTAAATCTATTTTTTGCCTAGAAGTCCATATCGCATACTTAGGTATCGATTATTACATGCGATATGGAGGTAGTATTTTGTTTGGTTCTTTGTTGTGGTATTTTTGAACTATGAAATATTAGTGTTTTATTCTTCTACAACATTGAATTTTAATTTCCATTTTAATTAGATTCCAACAGTGAAATATTAGTCAAGTACTCCGTAGTATTTTGCTACTCAAAATACGGGATTGTTCGTAGTTTTAAATTAACTACTATTATGACCAGATTGACCATGATTTTATTTGCAAAGTTTTTTTAAAAGAAGTTAAAAAGTTTACTTGCAAATTTGGATATAAGGTGTGGATGTGAATTTGTTTTGAAAAACTACTTTAACTTTAAATATTAATGCATATCGTTATACTCCACTTGTTCATCAAAATTGTTATAAGATTGTGGTTAGGAAATGTTGACGAATACCCTCAAAGACGTGGAATTTACACTTTTATTTTAATTAAAAAATTCGCCCTAAATTCGATCAACGGATTACCACAAAATGATTAGTGAGATACAAATCATACACTCTATGTGATCCTAAGACTGTATCCTTAAAGGCTTGTGTTTATAACGTGTTTAAACCACACCTAATGTGATTAGCTAGAAAATACCAAGTGTTAACTAGTTGTTTTGAGTGTATAATAATTTCTGGAATTTTCTTGTATTCAACAAGTGAACAAGACATGACTATTTATAGGCACAAACCCAAGAAAAAAAATTAGAAAAGATGATTGAATCATCACCATTATATTAAAACCTTCATAAATCTAAATTCAAGAGACTAATTGAATTGTGTAATTAACAAGCTTAGATGACATTCACAATGCTAGCTCTTAACATTCTAATTTACTCAAGTTTAATATCCTCTTAAATCACTCCTGAACGAAGCCTAATGAACAAGCTTTAATACGTAAGAGTATCCAATGCAAAAAACATCCAAGAACACAAAAAACCGTAGCAGAATCCAGTGGCAAATCGCAAGCCGCGACCTACCTCGCGAGGTGTGACCAGCCTCGCGAGTCGCAACTTGGTACTGCCTCGTTTCCCCCCTTTTGCCTTATTTCTTCTTCCTTTGTTCACATGTCCAAGCCCATTTATGCATAAATGTTCCAACAATTGTATAAGTAGTGTTCCGAGCCCAACAAAGTGGGCGGCCCAGGATAAACGGACCCAAACCCTAAGCCCGATTCTGTTAAGGTTAGGGGTATATCAGATATGCAAACAAAAATGACGTAATGACATGTGTCATGGGTCAGACCCACGTGTCAATACAGCTGACTCAGTCTAAACCCTACCCGGGTAACCTACGCCTATAAGAGGATCAATCAAATCACTTTTCAGTTACGCAATTCATAATTCACAATTTATAATACTCTGACTCCTTACTCCCGATATCTGACTTAAGCATCAGAGGGGCATTCCCGAGTTCCACCCCCGGGTTAACAACCTTTCATTGTTTTTGCAGGACTTAACCCTAGCAAGGAGTACTCGAAGTCAACATCAACACATCAGAGACCTTTGACTATACTTAAGAAGTTCCAAAACAGGAACAAGTAGTGTGCATTTATTGTTTATACGCTTCTTCACAACACACATTTTGTATAGTAAATATCAACAATTGTATAATGTACATTACAAATTATAATGTTTCAATATTAAAAATATAAGTATTAAGATAGATAGAGTAAGACCCCACATGACAATGCTTAGTTTTATACGGGTAAATTTACAAATACAATGGTTGTATAGAAATCTCACATACAATAGATTTTTATTGGTTAATTATGTGGGTCCCAAAATACCTTTCTATTTTTTATCTCTTCTTAATCACCTTTTTTTTCTAAAATCCCATTGGTTATTATATGCGGGGACTACATACAATAGTTGTATGTATATCATCATATCTCGTTTTATACATTAAAATTAAAGAAGACCCCTTACATTGTAAATAGTGAAAAAACATAAATTTATACTGTACTCCATACAACTTTGAAGAACAGATGGAGTATATATAAGGAAAAAATACTTATCGAGAGGAATTGAATCAAACGAGATTGATTGCATATGACTATATATTTTTTATAATTAGAATTAAAGAGTGAGTTACTATATAAACGGTAGCAAAAGTTAAAATAGAGCAATTACCTTCAACTTGATCAATAATCGACGACAATAACATTTAACTATTTAAGTTGGTCTCGAAATAAAAGAATCTTTGATAGGGTTTTCAAACTCCAGTTGTTATTGTGAGAAACGCTTTGAAGTTTAAGTCTGAATTTACGGGTCATGGGCGGAGTACCGTGCGAGCTGGGCCGAGGTTCATACAATGGTGGAAACCTCTTGTGGGTGGATGTTGGAAGCTGAATATTGATGTTGGTTCTGTTCACGGTGAGGGGCTGGGATGCGGCTTTGTGGTGCGTGACAGGGAGGGCGATGTGGTGGCGGCTGGTGTACGACAGGGAAGGGTCTTTTGTGCCCAGCTGTGCACGAGGCGGAAGCGGCGTTGTGGGGGCTTCAGAGGGTCTGGAACGCGGGATATAGGAGCTTGGAGGTTGAATCAGATTGCTTGAATTTGATCCAGTTGCTGAAGAAAGGAAAAAGCTCTTATAATAGTGTAGGCTTGATTGTTGATGACATTTTTTTTGGCTAATGCTTTTAATTTTGTTCTTGGTCTTATGTGCCTAGAAGGGGAACAAAGTTGCCCACTATCTAGCTAATTTAGAGCCTTTTAGTGAAGCGAAAATGTTGTGGCTTGAAGATTGACCTAGTGAGGTGGATAATCTTGCTGCCTCGGACATGTTGTTATTTTTAAGCAATGAATAAACTCCTCTTTCTTCTTTAAAAAAAAAACTATTTAAGTTATAAAAATTGACAATCAATTAACAATCAAATAAAACAACATTTTAAAATAAGTACCTCTAAAAGGTATTGCCACAAATTTGGGGTGTTTCCTTCAAACCTAACTACTTCATTCTAGGGTTTTTAGTTTTTTTATTACTATCGTTATCAAACCCTAATTTGTCCTTTCACGAACTGAAATAAGAGGGTTCCATCAACATTGGCTTAGCTTGCAACCAGAAATTCAAGACCAACATTGATTGCTCCAATTATTGCTGATGTCTCATTAGATACTGAGTAGAAACTAAACTTACGGCCGTTTGGTTGTTGGTCATAAATTGTGTTAATGGTAATGAATTTAAAGTGTAATTTGTTGATGAAAAACTTCAAAATCCCTATATGGAAAACACAGTTTTCATTTCCAAACTTGAAATTCCTTCATATTTTACATTACCATGTGGAAGGGTGATATTAGATGAGAATGAATACTTGTGGAAAAAAAATTAGATAAAATTGAGTTAAACTAACACCAGCATGGAAATGGATTTTAATTTTCTTTCCAAATTTAGTTATAAATTCATTCTCATTACCTCCATTTATAACCGCCTACCAAACGGGCCGTTAGGGGTATAATATCATATTTGTTATTACTGTGTAATTGTGAGCTGGTTACCTTTGGAATGTGGCTACATAGAGAATTAGAGAGAGGAATTTAACATGGAAAATATCTATGATATATAAGAAAAAAAATATCATCATATATATGACATCAATAAAATGCAGAATTGTCTCTAGGTAAAAAAATTTTATATCAACTTTTTTTTTTTTTTTTTTATAAAGTATAGGGATAGATATTTATGTTTAAACGTGTACATTGGATATTGTGAAAAACGAAATATAACCAACTCATAGGAACAGAAAAAATACATATGGAGTAGTTAACACTATGTGTAAGGTGTACCTACTAATACATATTTTTTTTAAAGATAAGGTATACAAGTGGGACCAATACTGATCCTATCTCATATCCATGCATCCTATTCATTGTAATAAATATATACTTAGAGTAGAGAGTGAGGTATAGCTCAGGTGGTTAAAGCTTCTTTCTCGATTTCAAGTGGTCCTGGGATCGATTCTCATCCCCGCCCTTTGTGGCTCATTCGCACCAAAATATATATATATGTGTGTGTGTGAGAAATGTAGTTTTGGTGAGAAGGGTGAGAAGCAATCTCAACCCTTTGATCAACAAATGAATGACTAAGATTAAATTTAATTTTTCACCGGAACCCAATCCTATATATATATACCCGGAGTACCATAAATACCAGACATGTCACTTCGCTCATGCCGTGCAACCAAGTGCACGGGGTCAGCCCAACATTAAAGCACCCCAATTAATGTATGATTGGACCATACCAAACTCATGTCAAATCGTGCATTTTTTTAGGAAAAATAAAAACCGTTTAGTTCCTTTCAGAGGGTCAACCACAAACATCTTTACAGATAAAAAGAGAAAAATTATGGCATGGGTGGAACCAACAGGTCAAATTGTGCCATATTTTATGTCCGTCCAATTTATTCACAATTTTATTAAAAACTGACTAACGTGGTTCAATTTTAATTCGAGGGCCGGGAAGGCCATTGAAGGAAAGATTATTGGGAAGTTCATTCCAATTCCACATTGACAAAATATAAAGTGGGGAAACGCTTTATATAGTTGAATTTACACATATACATCAACGAGACCTTTTGGAAAGGTGTTAAAAAACAAATCCGTGCGGTATAGGCTCAAAACGACAAGTGAGTATTACACTGAGAATTGACAAAAATATAATGGAAGAAGGGGATGATAAAAAATTTAATTAAAAAAATTTTAAAATAAGAATAATTTAGAATGCATTATAAAATTAATCACGATTTTAGAATAAGAATAAAAATTTAATTAATTTTTTTTTAAAATAGCATTATAAAATCATGAGTTGTTCGAAGTAATCAATATACGAGTATAATACAGTCTAAATTCTAAAAAGTAGGACCAACTCATCCTTTTCTTTTCTTTTTTTTGGTTTTTTTTTTTGTTTTTTGTTTTTTTGAGAGATCGTGTTCAATTGTGTTTGTTTGCATCTTTCTGCCAAAAATATAAAAAACTACAAGTAAAATAAATTGTTTGGAGTAGTAATTACTAAAAAATTGATACTTCAATTAGGTAGTCGTATCCGTGTACGATACCAATACGATACCGATGCTTCACAGATACTCGGAATTTCACTCAATTTTTTATTATATATTTTAATAATATTTTGCCCTACTTTATCCATTTTGTCCGTCTTTCTATTATTTTTTGAATTTTTTTTTTCCATTTTACTTGATGATATGTGTTTTTACAAATATAATTTCCAAGTTACATTGAAGATTTTCATATTTTTATACTATATATTTTATATATAATTTTCTTATTCGTACACGTATCTTTAATTTTAAAAGTGACGTATTACATACCCATTTTATATTCGTTTTCGAACTTGTACCCGCTTTCATGCAACCTAAGTAAAAATTAAAAGATTCAGAAAGTTGCGGTTTTCAGATATGGTCCAACCCAACTTTTATTTCTTTGCTTCAGGGTATTGGACCCATTATAATGGGCTCCCATCCAAGTGACATACATACAAAAGTAAAAGTTGACTAACCCAACTTTGTCAAAGTTAAAAATGGAAACTTTGTGTTTTTTTTAATTTTTTTTTTTATATATATATTTTTAATATTTATAATTTTAACTTTGTTACTTTTTAGTTACTTTTTTTTCCCTCTTTTTGTAAAATTAGTTCTTTTGAAATTATTGTTTATCTAAAATAACACCTTTAATAACAACAATATTTATAAATGGGTTATTGATCTCCCAAAAAGTCAACAAATTTTCAATTGACCTTGCTAATTTCCCTGTGTGAACACAAGACAAATATTTTGAACTCAAATAATTAAGCAGAAAGTAGTAAATGAAGATGTGAAATTGAGAATTTTTATAGTGATGTAATTGAGTTTTTTTTTTTTTTCTTCGGGAATTGAGTTTGTGCTCTTAGGGTGTGTTGTCTTTAATTTTTTTTATCAGATTTCAGGACTTATCAAGTTTGAACAGGTCAGGTCAGGTTTAGTGAGTTATAATCAAGTCAGCTTTAATAGGTTTAATCAGGCGGTCAAGTCAGATCAGATCAGATAAGTTGAAGAGAACACACCCTTAACCTTAATTATGCTAAATTGAGGCCTTTATTTTTGAAAGAATGCATGTAATTCTATTGCTAAACTAAAGGAAATTTAGTAATGTCAAAGAAAAATTTGTTGACTTTTCACTTCTTAAACATAGACATAAGAGCTACATCTATCATTTTCCTAAATCCTAAATACTAATTCTTTCTTATCTAAAACCTTTAAGATTTAATTTTATGTTTTTAATGTTTTCCTAACTCTTAAAACTATGGCTAATTTTCATATCTTCCGTGCATTTTTTTTATTTATTTTTTTTGAAATTTATAGGGGAAAAAATAGTTTTTCTAAAGACTAAATATTTCTCGTGCAAAATTGTATACACAAGTACTAAATGCACAAATCACTTATACCATTAATTGAATGTCATTTACCTTATTACCCTAGTTTTATTCCATTATATCCTTTTATTTTTTTTACTTTGAGGAAAAAATTTCTGGTAGTATTACAGGACTACTGGAAAAAAAATTCGGTAGTTTTACAAGAGTACCGGAAAAAATTTCCGGTTGTTTCACAAGACTACCAGAAAATTGTACCGGTAGAATCACAAGACTACGGGAAAACTTTTCCAGTAGTATTACAAGACTATCGAAAAATTTTGTTTTTTTTTATGGCCACCGAAAATATATGTTAACAAAGAAAATGAGAAAAAATACAGTAAAATAATCATCTTGATAACTTTCATTGTCATCCATATCGACACACAAATTGATGCAACTACAAGAGGATTTAGTGTTTATAAAATTATTAATTAAAAGAAGGGTTTAGAGTTTTATTTTTAAAAATAAGTGTAACGACCCGACTTTTCGACTTGTCGATTTACAAAGGGAAAGCGACATTCGGATCGTTACTAACTTAAATAACAATAAATCAACTTAATTGAATGAATAAATTATCTTTTATTAAATTAAGTACCAATTATCCATAATAGTCCAAAAGTCACTAATACATATAAAGTCTGGAAATTCTGCCCCAACATGCTGGGATCATAAGATAAACTAAATTAATGTCTCAAACTGTTCTGGGAATACTAAATACTCAAAATAAAATACTAATCTACTCAAGCCCATCCAGCGGAGCCCGCTCTACTCTGCTGCATCGTCACCTGAAACTGAGGGGGGGGGTCCACCGTCAGTGGCGAGTAACTAGGCTGTCCCATTTAATCGAGGGACCACCAAACACATAATAGCATAGAAATACACATAAAAACTGTAAAGAAATCTAATACATGCTTTCAATCTAACATACAAAAATACGTATAAAAGTACGTATAAACATACGTATAAATGTACGTATAAAATACGTATAAATACACCTGCAGAGATACGGTTAGAACACGTATATCTTACGTATAATGTACGTACAAACAACCCTGCAAATACGGTTAGAATACGTACAAAAATACACAAACCATCCATGTGCATACATACACATATATACTTACATAAATACACAATCATACACAACGGAAGTCTTAGAATATACAATACTTATACTTTATATTATACAACTTAAATTTACTCAGAACCTTAGCTTATACTATACTCATCTTATATTATACTTATCATTTCATATTCGTACTTGTCATAATCCTTCTTAACTTATATAACATATCTTATCATATATAATCATACCTTGTCTTATATCATCGCATAAATCTTATAATAAGAACATAATATCTTCTTAGCTTTACATATGTACTTATTATATCATCTTAACTTAACATCTTTGCGGACTGTCTTCTTCAGCTCGTAGCGAACCTTTGCGTTCGCAACTTTCCTAAAACATGTCGGGGTGAACCTTTGCGTCCCACCCGTAGCCCTCCTTTGCGAGAACTAAGCCTAAGCTATGGCCATAACTCCTAAATAGTCCTCCTTTGCGAGAACTACCTAGACGACTCCATATTCTAGAACCAAGAACTGCGCGGGGGAACCTTTGCGTTCGTCCCATGTGAGCAGTGGCATCGACTAAACCCAATTGATAACCTTTGCGTTATCGCAAGGGCGTCCTATCTTATTAACCCGATTGATGACCTTTGCGTCATCGCAGGGGCGATCTTAACTTATTAACCCGATTGATGACCTTTGCGTCATCGCAGGGGCGATCTTAACTTATTATCTTTCAATTCTTTATATTATATCTTATACCTTTATCATATCATATCATATATTGGGAAATACTAGGTGACCGTAATAGGAAATGAAATGTTCGGAGTCCCAGAAAAGAGAGGTGCGGCACGTATATTGGCCACCTTAAATACCAAGTCTTTCCTAGCCAGAGACCGAAACATGACATGTATAGCTATTACTCTGTTTCCTTTCTTATCCCTAGTAACATCTTATTAACTTCTTATTGTAACTTATCCCTACTGGTACTTAATAATAATAATAATAATTATAATTCCTTTAATATATAATAATCATAATAAAATAATGACAGTTCCTAAAATTATACTAATATTATTATAAGTCAAAATAGTTAACCTAAAAATTAGTCAATAATAACCATTTGTTCGACATTTTAGGGGTAGTTGATGATTAAGTAAAATTCATTAATATAATAGTCAACCAAGTCAATTATATTAACCATAATTCGAATAATTAATAATTGTCACCAAAAATTGCACAAAAACATGATAAAAATTCCACCTTTCATAAATTTGACCTACTTGACATATATATAAATATAATTTAGCAAAAGTTCACACTTTAAATCAATTAAACACAATCATCAAACATCAAATAAATCAAATTAAATAATCATGTAAAATAACAACTAACAACAATAATTACCTAAAACATAATAAAAATCCTATTTTTATTTATCCAATCTACTCGAAATTTATATATATTACCCAAAATTCATTCTTTAATTTAATCAAGTACAATAATCATCTATTAATCACATAAACTTATATAAACAATTTAAATTACACTATTTTACGCAATCTGATCTTAAAGGATTAAATTAAGATCAACCATCTAAAGGTCTCGAATAGTCTGGAAATTTTAATGGATGTTAAATATAGGTTAAAGGTTTAACTTGCATAAATTTCGTTTAAAAATAACATCTTTTACTATTTTTAAGTGATTTTATAACTAACCGGTCAGATTAGGCTGAATTCGGTTTCAGAATTTGCTGCCATAGCAAACGATCTTTAAAAATTACGAAAAAATTACAAAAGCTTTAAAACAGTATTACTGACTTCCACCTAAAATTGCGTAGCCATTAGATTTGATTAAGTATATTAATAAATTCGTAAACCGATTCTGAACAGTTTTACCGGTTTGAAAGATTAAATTATTTCAAGCAATAAAAGGACGAATTTTATCACGAAATATTTCATGATTCATAATAAAACAACAAAGAAACTGCCATGAAAAATTCATCAAGAAATAACACGATTTGATTAAGAAATAAATTCATACAAGTAATTATTCAACAATTTCAGATTTCAATAAACTACATAAAATAATCAAAAGAAATTTCATAATAATTCATAAATATTACATGAATACATCAAGAGAATAACACGATCAATATTTCATATGGTTCGAAATTTTCGAATTAATAAGCAAACATAAATCCTACAATTTTCATGATATAATCCTAATTTACTATGTGATTAGCTACCCTTAAATTAAATAGAAAAGCGAAGTTACCTCGATTCGCTTTTATTTCCAAAATACAAAGAACAATTCACCCCTTTTTGGTGAATAACTACACGGCCAACAAGAGAGAAGAAGAGAAGATTTGTGTGATTGTTTTTAGAGTTTGTAAACTTTAGCAATTAGTAACAAATAAACATGCTAGGCCTTATATTTATAGAAGGAAAGAAAGCTAAACAAACCCTAATATAATAGTAGGGTGGGCCGTGTGCATGGGAGAGAATAGGGGAAGATTTAGTTAGTTTGTTCAACAAACTTGAATAGGTAAAATTAATTAGTTTAATTAATCAATATAATTACCCAATATCATTATAATTAATATTAATTAATTAAATCAAAACTACCATTGACCCAATTAAAGGAAGAGGGCCGGCCATGAGGTAGAAAAGAAAAGAGATTTGGATCTTTGGCCCAATTTGAAGATAGATTGGGTTAGAAAGTAATTAAATTAAATTAAAATAATTTAATTAACTAAACTAATAAAAACAAACATGTACTTGGCCCATTGATAAGAAAACCGGCCAAGCTAGGAAAGAAAAGGAAGAAAAGAAATTTGGGTTCGGGTTTTGGCCAAACAAAATAAAAAGGTTAGGGCCAGGCTCAAAAAGAATTAAATTGCTACCCAAAATAATAATTAATTAAATAATAATCAATTAAATAGTCAATTGATTATACATTTAAATCAACAAATAAAAATTTAAAATATCCCAAATTTTCGGGGTATTACAATAAGGGTAAATTAGGAAATAATATTTTTAATTATTTTAAGTATTTTGTGCATTTAGTAAAAATCCATTGTGCATTTAGCATCTCTCATTGTATATTGTACTACCAATTATATCTTGTTAATTAGGTACATCAAGTGCAAACTAATTTGCTGATTTGAATTTAGTAATCTCTAATTAACAAACAACCTTTTTGTAGTTCATTAATTAATATAATTCAAATGAATAAAATCTTTTTGCTAGATAGTAGATACTACTAGTGATACAATAAAAATTGCCATTGGAAAGAAAAACTAATTTGTGTTTTTGCCCCTACAAGAATGGTGTTCCACATTTTCTCTTCAATCCTCATTACCTTTTTTTTATCCATTCCTCCTATCACGTCCTATTCATTCAGATTAGATCTTATTGATTATTCTAAAATTAAGTTTAATTCATTTAAATTCAGAGAAATAATTCAATCAAAAAACATACGGGATAAAACTTACATAATTTTTATTTCCAAAGAATGTGGTCTCAACTCTCAATACATGACAAGCAATTGACCCCCCCCCCCAAGTTATGACTCATCTTTCAAATATTAAGGATTTAGAAAGGGACAAAATAGACCTTATTCATAATAATAATGACTTTATCATGCTAAAAAAAATATTATGATAAAATTATAATTATTCATAATTATGAGCAATAGTTTTGCCAAAAATAATAATTCATACTTTAAGAGACAAAATGTACACATAAAGATAATAATTTTTTCTTCTTCTTATAAAGAAAGAAAAATACATGGACAACATGAAGTCATGAAGTATCTTTTTTCTGATATGCAAAATATCTCCAACACTAAATACAAATATATATAAGCTGACTACATGAATATCGCCAAAAAAAACCATCAAAATAACACAAATTCTAAAAATATATGTGCGGGTGTAAACTAAATTAGTGTAAGACGGATTAAAAATTACCCTAAAAATCATAATACTCAATTTGGGTCATTTAATTAAGGGGTAATTTTATTGAGTTTTCGAATAACTTTTAATCTATTGTATACTAATTATTTGGTGTAAAACGGATTAAACGATATCCTAAAAATACAAAAAGTTAGCCTACAAATCATAAAAGTTACCCCTTGATAAACATACTCAATTTGTGTCAATGATTTTGTTGTTTTTAATTTGTGTCGTTTAATTACAGGGCTATTTCTATGAGTTTTTTTAATAACTTTTAATCCATTATGCATTAATTTAGTGTACACCCGATATATATATATATAGGGTTGGGTTTCGGTGAGAAATTTCTTATGGTGAGAAAAGTGAGAAGAGATAAATACATCAACTATGACCTAGAGGTACATTGAGTACCAACTATAGGTACATTCACCATATACTATAAATACATTGAGTAAAAATACATTGACTTTACACCATATATACATTGACTCCAAACTATCAAAGGAGTAAGGAGGGAAAATCAAATTTAATCTTAGCCCTTCATTTTGTGATCAAAGGGTTGTGGTTGCTTCTCACCCTTCTCACAAAAACTACATTTCTCACATGAGCCTACTTCATATATATATATAGTTTGAAGTCAATGTATCTATATCATAAAGTCAATGTATTTTTACTAAAATGAAGGGCTAAGATTAAATTTGATTTTCCCTTCTTACTCCTACTATAGTTTGAAGGGTGAAAAGCAACCACAACCCTTTGATCTACAAATGAAGGGCTAAGATTAAATTTGATTTTCCCTTTGTAAAGGGACAAAGTAAGGAAAGGCCCAAATAAGGAGTTTTGTCATTTAGGATTGGAGTTAGCAACCTATTTATTATGTATGTGGCTGTCAAGACACAATCTCCCCAGTACTTGAGAGGAAGACCTGCTTGTAGTCTCAGTGCCCTTGCCATCTCAAGAAGATGTCTATGTTTCCTCTCAACTCTTCCATTTTGTTGTGGGTTATGAGGACAAGAGGTTTGATGGATTATTCCCATATGGGCAAAGAATTCCTTGCATTTTCCCTTTACAAACTCAAGTGCATTGTCTGACCTAACAGTCTTAACTTTGCACTCAAAGTGATTCATCACCATTTTCACAAACATTTCAATCACCCCTGGAGCATCTGATTTCTGTTTCAACAAATACACCCATGTGGCCTAGTGCAATCATCAACTATTGTCAAGAAATAGTTGAACCCATTTTCTGTACTAACCCTATAGGGTCCTCAAGTATCAAGATGCACAAGTTCAAAAGCCTTTTAGCCATGGACTTGCTTAAATTGTATGGCATTTTAGTGAATTTAGACATTCCACAAATAACACAAACATCATCATCATTAACTTTGGATTTTGGAATACAACCAATCACAGAGAGTTTTCCTTTGGAAGCATGGCCTAATCTATGATGCCACAATTGACATTCACTAAGTTTTACACCATTACTACCATAATTATTTACAAAATGTTTTGTGTTTGACATCATACACTTAGGATTAACTACTGAGTTGTAGGCTGAATTATCCACAACATGTTCCACAAGTTTCCTCATCTTCTGCAGTCTTTTAAATGGCAGGTTCACCAAATAGTACAGACCACCTTGAGCTTTTCCTATCCCCTTAAGCATCTTTGAATGTAAGTCCTAAATAATGCAAAAATTAGGATAGAAAACGACTCTGCATCCCTCTTCTTTTATCAGTTGGTTGATAGAGATGAGATTGTGTTTAAATTGAGGTATACACAACACCCTTTTCAAGGTCAAGGAGTTTTCTAAGTGCACCTCCCCTATGTGAGTGATACAAGCAGTGTGTCCATCAGGGAGATTAATCTTAGAAAATGCATCTACCCTTTTTTTATTTTGAAGCATAAACAGATTACTGGCCATATGATCAATGGCTCCTGAGTCCAAGACCCACTGATCTGTATTCAAAATTACATTGCAACAAGTAACAGTACCTGCAAATGCAGTTTCTTTGTCATCATCAGAATCAGATCCAGCCTTGTGCCCTGAAGAGGTTCCTGGAATCAACTTCAACAGTTGTTCAATTTGTTCAAGGGTCAGATTGCTCTTTTCTTTGTGGCTGGACACATTTGTTGCCAATTTTCCTCTGCCTTTGTTCCATTTTTGCACATAACCACCGTCTCCTTTTCCCACCTTGTTGTAGGATTTTGCCAATGGATGTCCCTTAGGATATCCAATGACTTGCCGGCATTTTTCAGTAGGGTGATTTCCTCTTCCACACACCTTACAAGACTCCTCTTGAGTGGTTTTCCACACAACAGCTTTATTTTCAGTCTTCCCTTTAAAGCCTTTGCTGGTTTGCATTGTAGAGCCCTCTACATTCAGTTTGGAGATGTTGTTGAAGACTTCTCTCTGGGACTCTTCTTGTTGAAGTGCTGCACAAGCAGTCTCTACAGTGGGAAGTGGTGCTTGGATTAAGAGATGACTCCTTTTAGCAGCATATTCATCATCTAATCCATTCAAGAATTGAAAGAGCTTGTCCTCTTCCTTCTCCTGCTCCAAGGCTTGAATGTAAGCTGTGACCTCTGGTGTCATTCCAGAAATTACAGGTCTATTTTTCAAGCTCTCAATCTCTTCCCAAACAACACTCAACTTGGTATAGTACTCATTTATAGTTCCACCATTTTGCTTGGTGTCATACAACTCTTTCTTCAGCTTGTATTTCATTGCACCATTGCTCAATGTGAATCTCTTCTCTAGATGAATCCACATTGCTCTGGCTGTGCTAAATTAAAGCACAGACCTTTTCACCGTGTCTGACATTGTAGCAAGTAGCCAAGAGATAACTACATTGTTACAAGTATCCCACATTTCTTGTTTCTTCTCATCCTTCTCATCTCTTTTTACCAAGCCTGTGACAAACCCCAACTTTCTTTTTCCTGCTAGAGCTAGTTCCACAGCCCTCTTCCATGGCCTATAGTTGGAAATTAAACTCCTTGAAGTTTCTCAGTAACATTCAACCCCCCTTCACTTGGATGGAGATACAGAGGGTTGCTAGCATCCACTACAGGGGTTTTTTTGTTCTGTTCTACTGCAGCATGGATACTAACAATTATAGAAGCTTTTTACTCAGGATTCGAACTTCTCTCCTAGCAATCGCTCTGATACCATGTGGATTAATATACATTGAATGCAGAATGCAAAATGTAGGAGAGAATAGCAGGTATAATCATATTGTGGTATATTGCTTATGTATTGAATATTCTGAATGACTGCCAATCAATACAATAGTAGCCTTTTATAGTACATGAGTAATTGCCCTAAGGAGCATCTAAGGCTAGAAATAGAAATAAGCCAAGTGCCCTAATCTGATTACATCATGAGAATAAAGCTACATAGGATCACTAACCTAGGACAGCCCAAAAGTAATGATAGGAGCATAAAAATAAGGGCCCTTATTTGGGCCTTTCCTTACTTTGTCCCTTTACACCCTTCTTACTCCTACTATAGTTTGAAGTCAATGTATCTATATCATAAAGTCAATGTATTTTTACTCAATGTATTTATAGTATATTTTAAATGTACCTATAAATCTATAATTGTTAATCAATGTACCTTTAGGTCGTAGTTGATGTATTTATCTCTTCTCACATTTTTCACGATAAGAAATTTCTCACCGGAACCCAACCCTATATATATATAAGATTTTCTGACCTCTTTTTTATCCTCACAATATTATATTAAAGAAAATAAGGAAATAAAAGTTGAGAATATTATTATGAATGATGCTAGCTAATCATATAATAAAATATGACAGTCACTTATAATTAGGATAGTGTGGTTTTCAAATTGAAAGAAGACAATTTATGGCAATCTTTTTCATATTTAATACCAATCAAATTTTTGTTTACTCTCCGCAATTTGTATATGTTTGGGACCAAATAATGACCAATAACTTTGGACCCCTCGTGTAATTACTAATGTCTTATTCATTTTCTTGAAAAGGGAAAAAATAAATATATAGATAGCTTTTTTTTTTCTGGTGTAAAAATAAAAATAAAATAAAATAGAGCTTTCAACCAGTATGTTTAGTGGCAAAAGCAAAGCCACATATAATGGGTGGGAGACTGGCCCAATGGGCCAAGTTGTGGAAATTGGTGGCCGGAATCAGCCCATACAGCAACCAGTTTTGTGCCGGTCCATGGCCCAGTCGCGAAAGGTCTCACATTATAAAGATTAATACTACCCTTGTTTCTTCTGAAACATGCATGCAACGATCTAACATAAAGTAGAGAGGAAAAATGTCTATTCGTTGCATTTGTAAGTATGTATTTATAAAAGTTTTAAATATATTAAAAAACTACATGCTGGGACGGATATCTTTAGTACAAGTGAATTTAAGTCGACTTGTAGATCTGTTGAAGACCGACTTTTGGTGTAGTGGCATGGGAAGACGTCTTGCATCTTCGAGGTGCGAAGTTAATTCTCATTAGCGATGAATTTCTTGCCCTAATCCCTAACAATAGCAACTAGAAATTCATGAGATACATCAAGGTGGGTCACAATGAACCTTAAGTATAAAAATGTTTCTATCAAACATAATTGAAACTCATGGAGGCTTCAGCCTTCAGGTGGATCATCATGGGCCAAGTCAAATTTGCCATGCAGCCACCTATGGGAGGATCAATCTCAAGTGTTGTGACACTTCAATTCTTAACCTTACCCCCTACTTTGAACGATGCTAGCTAGATAATCTGGTGATAAAAGTCTTGCGATGGGGCCCAATTAATGTACCAAAAAATAGTAGCCATCTACGTGCTTCGAATGAGAAAGAGCAACGCCCAATACTGCAAAAATTATTCAATCAAATTGAATGTTTACACAAGAATTTATCCTAAGCTTAATGATCCAAGATAAATAAAAATCATGTAGTATAATGTTTACAATATTATTTCAAAAGAATGATCCTTTGAATGAAGAAACAAAAAATAATACAACGCCATCTTACACCCATGCCATGCCTAAAGGGCAAACCAAATAGCTAAGCCTCGCTGCAGACAGTATAACATGAAGAACTCGATCGTGATCCGAATTCTGTTGAAGTTTCTTCAATCATTTTTACATCTTGCAGACAATATATCACAATTTGAAAATTCGAATGCAGAAATGAATATTATAGGATTAACCTCAAAATTCTTTACAAAGTGATCGCGATGAATTATGCAGAATCAAACCATGTAAGTCATCCCAACTTCCATGATATTCATGTGTGGAACCTTCAATACAGCAGCACCTCTTCTACAGTTTCTCCTCAAGAAAGAATAAAAGTAGTTAATAACCAACTTCTTAAGGAAAAAAGATTGTTTCTTTGCTCTAACATCTCCATCACCCAACAAATAAGTGAAACCTGAATCTACAGCCTCTCGAAGAGCAGCATATTCATACTCTAAGCTTGGGTCATCCTCTGATGACATTGCACTCGATGTCACCTCCTCGTGTTCTTTTGATCTTAACCGTTGATCATGCAATAGTGGGGCCCGCAATTCATCATCAGTAGTGACCCTTACGGCATCCCTTGACCTTACCGAAGCACTGTCCATGTCATCCAGTTCAGTCATGTTAGCCTCCAGGGCAGAATCATGAGCCTCGTTTTTCAGAAAGGTTTTTAGGCTCTGAACTAAGAGTTGTTCGAACGAATCATGATCTTCTTTACGAACGTCCTTGTAACCATAACGAGCTACACAACGAAACATGTGGTAGTCCCTAGGGCAAATTCTTCGAAACAAGAATCGTTCCTCTTGGGGGACTACAGGAACAGGAACATACTTGATGCAAACAAAGATAATGGTGGAGTGAATTGCAGGAAGACTTAGAATAAACTGCCCTAGAATGGATGGGACTCCATGAACTAACTCATTGTAGACTAATCCAACACCGGGGACTCTTACAGTTCCAAGAGTGGATCCGAGTTCATACATGATATCCATTGACATTTTATCTCGAACCTCACATCGATACTTGAGCACACTTCCATAGTTCCAAGTGTACATTATAAGTAAGAAGAAGGAGGCAAAAGCTAAAGGAAGCCAGCCACCCTCCAAGATCTTGGAAAGAACTGCTGATAAGTATATCAACTCAATTGTCCCAAATATGATAGGAAAAGCAAGTGCTATGAATATATTAGTTTGCCAGATCAAAAGCATCACTACTGTCACCAAGGTAGTACTGACCAGCATGACTCCAACTTCAGCAATGCCTGAAATTACATTTTTTTTATATTTATTATTATTCCATCACTGAACCTTCTTCAACAAATGTGGCATGCATATAAAATTAAGTTAATACATTCGAGTGTATTCAAGTTTAACTCGGTTATTTTATATAATTTTTCATGCTTTAGTCCAAATCGAAGCATTGGTTTTTTGAACCTATGTCAAAATGTTGACATTCCAACATAGGTACTAGAGGCGGAAGTTGAAGCATGAAGAATCTGAGTAACATAGCACGCAACACTTTATTGAAAAACTGGGGCTATAGGAATATATGTAAGAAGGGAAAAGAAAAAAAGGTTGAAGAAAGGCAGATAAATTAGAACTTAAAAGAAGGGAGCTATCACAAAAGTATCATTTTCAAAAGCTCCTACTTTATTAGGCCCCGTTGTTTTTTTCGGATTTAATTTCTGATATTTCGGTTCAGTTCAGTTCATTTAAGCTCCTGATGAGTCTAGGATTTAGCTTAATTCAGTTCAGATTAACTCAGTCAAAAGAGCACGGCCTTATTCCTACATCAAAGCTTAATCCTAATTTAAAGGCGAATACAAGTGAGCATTTTTAGATGGAAAAGAGGGATTGGGAAAAATAAAAATCAGCAACGAGGTTGGACAAACATGCTTACTTACCATATGCATTTGCAATGTCTGTAGTACTTCTGAAAGTAGCAACCACTATAAGACACATTACCATCAGAAACCAGTTGATGATAGGGATATAAATTTGACCCATCAGCTTCTTTGAGGTGTGAATTATCTTCATCCTCGGGAAACATCCAAGGGCCATGGCTTGTTTTATGACTGAAAAGGTTGCAGAGATCATAGCTTGACTAGCAATAATGGCAGCCAGTGTAGCAATCACAAAGACGGGCCAGAAAAAACCATCTATTTGCCCGAAAGAGTGTATGAAGATTGTCAGCAAAAAAAGCTAATAACATGACTTGAGTCGAGGCATTATTTCTTCAAATATTACCTGGAACACTGTCATAGAAAACTCGCTCAGTCGAGGCTGGAAATCTTGTGAGAAATGATGCTTGCCCCATGTATGCTAGCAATAGGCAGGGGAACACAACAGAAGTAAATGCAATCTGCAATTTATTCATCATACATTTAAGCCTAACAAAAGTATTGATGTAACTTAGAAGATTTTTATGCATCTTGATCAGAAAGGACCTACTACCTGAATGGATTGTACAGAGAAGTGGCCTAAGTCAGCAAACATGGCTTCAGCTCCTGCAATCACATAGCTCAAAAACTATAATGATGGTAGCATAATAGTATAGGCAAGTGAACAATGTCAAAAACCATAAAAAATTTCACAACAGAATCTTAAAATAAATTCAGATAAGAAACTGCAATTTATATCAAAAGTGTACTTATTGGAGGTTTTTTCTTTCTTTTTTTTCCCCCAAATTATAAATGAGTTCTAAAATAATTTGATTTGAGGGAGCTAGTAGCATCAGCCTAAGAAAAAGGAATAGTCTCATGCTTAGGCTGTTCTTTGGACTGAGCCAAAAGGAACTGAAATAAAAATAAGGGTGCGTTCTCTTCAACTTATTTAGTTTGACCTGATTAAACCTATTAAACGTGACTTGATTATAACTTATTAAACCTGACCTGTTTAAACGTGATAAGTTTTGAGACCTGATTAAAAAAGTTGAAGAGAACGCACCCTAAGTCCATAGAAAACAGGGCCTTAGTGACCAATGGCTAAAGAAAAGATATACTTGGGTATACACGTATTTCCAAGAATGTTATCCTAGGACTTTGGAAAGAATCAAATTTTAGGATAAGTAGTAGTTTCCAAAATGTTTTAGAATTGTTAGGTAGGCATTTCCTATATATTTTAGACCTAAGGTTGAAGGGGAGGGATGTCGAAGAATGATGAAGAGCATTGCGCTTATGTATTGTATCATTAGCGGAAGACTGGGAGTATAAGCTACTCGAAAAACTGATTTTGTAATATCCCATCATTTCAATACCATCTCTTCATTACATTATTATCTTTACAACATTCCAAACCATTCAAAAATCACATCTTTATTACATTATCATCTCACCACAAGCAACACTCTACAACCACTAATCTATCCTATTGCAGTCCATAACAGACTTTCTGTCAAAGATGGTTACATATAAACTTATCACATTATTATCTTAGGCACTGTTCTTTTGAACTAACAGGAAACTAAAATGAACTGAAAATAAGTCCAAAATAACTGAAAATCATGTAAGCAATGATGAATTGAAAGAATGATGCTATAATGAACAACAACCATTTGCCTTAATAAGGTTGTCAAGATCAAATGTTTTAGATTGCTAGAATGGCCTAAAAGTTACACAACATAGAAGCCAAAAAGACAAGCACAACATGGGGTGGTGCTAGAAATACCTGTGATGCACAAAACACATCCACCAAGAGCTGACCATGCTTGAATACCATTCTTCTGAAAGAAAAGGTAGATGTAAACTGGATTAATGGCCCTTATGACTGTAATATCATATTTGAGGAGGTTGTAGATTCCAGTAGATGCCAAAGAGAAAAACCACAATGATAGAACAGGAGCAAATGTAAACCCAACTTTGCTTGTCCCAAAGCTTTGTATGCTAAACAACCCAATCAAAATAACCATTGAAACAATGACTACTGCATCTGTAAAAACATCATAACAAATCGTCAGTCGTTACATACAAAAAGCGCAAAAGTTATCAATTTAACATTTAAACTTTGCCCCCAATAAAGTATCATTTGAGAATGTGTTTGATCAACAGTTATTTTGTGGCATTTGTACCCAAAATAGAATACAGTGGCGGATGCAAGGTTGTTAAGTGGCGTCCTTTGACACCACTTGAACCTGAAAAAAGAAAACTTTTACCTATAAAAGTTAGGATTTTTCAAATTTTTCCCTTAAAATTTGTTCGCTTAACCCCAATAAAATTTATAAAATGCACTTTGACCCTACTATATATTATTCCTCGATCTGCCACTGATAGAATAGGAACTTGAATATCCAGGTTCAACCAACTGTTGGTGAGGGTGAGACAATAAGGGAAAAAAATGCTTTTACTCTAAAAGATGCAAGTCCAACTTATAAAAACTGAACTAATGAAACACATCACAATTGTATCTGCACAAACAGGTTGATATACTTACTAGTATCAAATCCTTTAATCTGACCCTGCAAGCCACTCACAGCTGACATAACTGCACAAAGAGAGAACTAACTTAGATGTGACAGGAAACATTAGCTAGCTAGATTGCAAGAGAGCTTGATCTGTAACTTCATGAAGTTGTATTCTGAATCACAGATTATTAAGAATGTCATCATGAAATTATCAAGGAGCTAATGATGCAAGCAAAGTTACTTGGACTTTATAAGGTCACTCATGTAAGCTTGTAAGCGTTTTTTTTTAATCTGGTAAGGAATCCACCAGCTAATTGGCTGGTAATGGGCTATCAACGCATACAACTAAATAAACCTTGCAATGAGGGAAAGAGTAAAGGGGGAATATCTCATTGCAAGGAGTGAGGATCGATCCTTGGTCATTGGGATGAAAGGAAGATCTTCCAACCAATAGGCCGCAACTTGATCCTCTTATACTGGTTTTCATACTGAAAACTTTATTTTTTTGTAGTTCAGTTCAGTTCAATCCAATTCAATTAATTCATTCCGAAAGAACAAGACCCTACTATATTAAGTTGAAGTTATATTATGCAGAGATGTTAATTGAGAAGCCTAATTACATGGACATGCCAAATTAAATACCTGACATAGCTGGAGTTAGGATACCATCCCCTATGATCAAAGAAGTTCCAATAAGAACCAACAACAGCAGAATTGTCTTCATTAAGGGTTTCTTCTCCAAAACCTCTTTAATGCTCAAAGCCCTTGCAAGTTCCGGACTCGGTAGTTTAAGCCTAAAGCTAGAGATCTGTTCATCAGCTTGTTGTTGATTCGGAAGCACGCTCACCTTAGCATACCGGCTTATAAGTGAATACAATGCAAATGTTCCTCCTGCACAGAAATGTTCCAAATTACTTGCACATGAAAATATTACTACTTATAAGATATTTTGTAATTTTTTGTACAAGAAAAAAGGCTAAAGGAAAATAGTACCTTCCCCATTATCATTAGCTTTAAGAACTACAAAAACGTATTTTGCTAAAGGAACAAGAGCTATTGTATACACTAATACAGAAAGTGCCCCTAGAATATCAACTTCTGATGTTATAGGCACCTTGCTGAATACATCACTGAAGACATACAAAGGACTTGTGCCCACATCGCCATACACGACACCAAGAGTTTGGAATGCCAATGCAAGAGTGTGCCATGTAGAAACTTCCTGTACAATAATTATTGTCTACTCAATAACATATATAAACATTAACCTTAAGTAGCTTGCCTGAATTGAATTTGATCATGTGCAAGGGCATCCTATTTAACATGATTGCTAATAGCATATATCCAATTTATGGATCACCACATATCCAAGACACTATTGAGAGTGAACATAATTATTTAAGTGTTAATCAAACATGCTAGTAACTTTATAATAGAAAAAGGGACACTCATAGTCAATTAGTAGCCTTACACTCACAACATTAAAAATAACATCAAGTTCATTGATAAGCTTCATTTGATACTAGTGTTCATATTTTGTTAGTCAACTTTGACAATAGGGTGCGTTCTCTTCGACTTATGAAACCTGATTTTATAAGACTTGACCTGAGAAAGGCTCGGCAAGTCAGCACTGACAAGCCTTAATCATAGTTAAAATATTAACTTAATGGAATTTATTAGTCCTAACCTGACGTGCTTATCTATTATTTTTCTCAATCAAAGTCAAATGTGATCGATTATTTTACTTTGTAACACGAAAAAAAGTAACAGGCAAAATTGGAGGCACAAATGTAACCCCACACTTGCCTAACATAGATGCCAATTATGCTTCATCTTTCTTCTTTTGCTCTATTTTTCTTAAAAAAATTTATTATAAGGTTATAATCTAACTCTTAAATGCACATTTACCAATACATATAGGCAAAAGCAGGAACATTTTGGAAAAATTCCGATTTAGTCACAATTAGATATCTAACAAGTATATAAAATGACATTTTAACGTAATTCAGAGCAAACTTTAGGGACAGAAATTCAGAGCATATATTTTTAACAAAATCACAAAATGCCTCTGTAAACTTATTAGATATAAAGTGTGAGGAACTGAGAATTTCCCAACATTTTGCAAGTTATGCACCAAACTCATACTCAAAATAATTCACCATAAGCCCTAACACTATAGTACATTACTATGAAATTCAACCATAGTTAAAAAATTATACTACCTCCGTCACGCATTAGTAGCAACATTTAGTATTATTGGAGTAAAAGGAAAGGCAATAAAGAGTAGAGAGAATATACTATACAATACTATACTTTATCATGATGACCATGAGCTCCAGCAATTTGCATAGCTTCAACATCTAAGGAATCAACTCTTTTAGGCTTCTTAACAAGCCTTCTCTTAACAGAACCAGAAGGAGATCCATATCTATTCTTAAACTCATCTTCCTCCATTTTTGACCAAATTGGCACTTCATCAGAACTCACTTCACTTCCATCTACCCACCTTGATGTTCCACTTCCACCACTTCCCACCCATCTCAAATTACTACTCTCTTCTATCACTTCTACCCCCATTTCAATTTTTATTATTTCTTTTTTTTTTCCACAAATAAAAAACCCACTAAACAAGTCCAAAATCAGGGGAAAAGAGGTACAAAATTTTATAATTTTGATTTTTTTTCCCCAATACCCACAAAAAAAAAAACCACTAAACAAGTCCAAAATCAGGGGAAAAAAGGTACAAAAAATTTTAATTTTGATTTTTTTCCCAATACCCACAAAAAAAAAAAAAAAAAAAAAACCCACTAAACAAGTCCAAAATCAGGGGAAAAAGATACAAAATTGTTTAGTTTTGATTTTAAAAAAAAAATTAATAATAAAAAAAACCCTAAACAATTTCAAAATTTGATTTTTTTCCCCCCTAATAAATAATACTCTCCAAAAAAAGTACAAAAACACCACTAATCAAGTTGAAAAGCATAAACCTTTAATGAATTCATGGATGAATGAGAAGAAACCTTGAATGAATGAATGAATATAATTTTTGTGTAAGTGGTGATTTTGATTGACACCCAATTCAACAAATGAAAGAGGATAATTCTTTGATATAGATCAAATTGGAGGAGTAGTATTGTTAGTTAGTTATATTATTGCTTTCTTGTTGGGGCTTGAAAGGGATGTGAGTGATGTACATTATCTTTAAAAAATAATAATTGAAGGTTTGTTTGGGAGTTTGCATGATTGATTGCTCTTCGTCAGGAATTCAACATGGGAATGAAGAGAGTTATTATTGATTGCAAGAAAGCATTACCCAATCAGTGGTTGCCACGTAAGGCAAAGGCTCTTGCTGAGTAGGAGTGTAGGACTGTATGAAGTGTAAAATCTTGTCCATGATTGGCTTGAGGAGTGAGGTTGGGTTCAATTTATCTGGGGAAGGTTTCTATTGGCCTAATGCCCTGCCCTTATATATGTTGAATGCAAAATTAGGAATTACATAATTTAGGCAAATTGCCAAAAAAATAATAACAATAATAATAATTTAGGCAAGATTTTGCAGCGAGTGTAATATGCACCCGGATGCATAGGTGTTTTCAAAGACGAGTATTCATTTAATATAATTTTACTTATTTTAAAATTTAAAATAAAGAATCAAAAATTACAAAATGAGCAGAATTAATTTTTGGTGCACCTTACATCTAAGGAAAGATTATTGTAGGTGTGAGGATGAGTCTTAACCTATTACTCATGTGAGTCTTAAGGGGTAAAGATATACCATACCATATTGAGTCTAAATTGAGTTTTGTTTTTCAAGATCCAACTCAAGACTCCCTTTGCCAGAAATCTATATTTTATAGGGTAAAAAAATTTATTTATTATTTTTTATGGATACTTTAAAAAAAAGGTGAGTCTAAATTAGAGTGTGGGAATAAAGTATAGAAAATCTCTTGTGAGTCTGAAATAGTAGAAACTGACGTGGCAGATTCTTACGTGTAGTCTTGAAGATGAGGAATAAACTCACCCGAATGCCCTAATATATGTTGAATGTAAAACTAGGAATTGCATAATTTAGGCAAGATTTTACAATGAGTCTAATACACACTCGGACGCACGCAACAAAATAGGTGCTTCCAAAGACGATTGCTCATTTAATATAGTTTTTCTCATTTTAAAATTTAAAATGAATAAATTGAAGAACTTAAACTATAAAATAAACAAAATTAACTTTTGGTGCATCTTACACCCAAATGCACATAAGTATTTCTAGCATTGTGTACAATAACCTAAATACTAAATTTTTAATCAAATTAATTGTAGCGATTTGACTTTTGTACAATTCATCTTGTTCATTTTAACGGAAATTCGTGTTTTACATGTAAAAAATTGTAGTCAACAAAGGGTCCCGTTTGATTCGTCTCATTAAATAATTTTATAATATAAAAAAATACTTGTATGTAACGCATTGACAGATGTGCAAGCTAAGTTTGACTTTTGCAAATAATTTAGAACAAAAATAGTATTAGACTTTATGTAGAATTTGATGAAAACAACTTATTACTTTTTTCATATTACATTTGACAAGAAAAAAAATAAGTTTAGTTCTGATCACTATAAAAAAAATAGGTTAAGTTTAAACAAAATTGTACAAAATTCATACAGATTAAATATTTTCATTTTAAAGCTTCCCAACGCAAAAAGAGGAACGAGATTAAGGGATTAAAAGACGAGCATGGCCACTGGTGTGAGGATCCGGAGGGTATTGTGGTTCATTCTGATCCAGAATTTTTACAAAAATATGTTCAAAGCTGGTCCTTGTGCTACTTCGGCTAAGGAGGTCTTTCTCAATTCGGTCAAGGCAAGTGTGGATGCGGAGGATAATGCGGAGCTTACCAAGCCTTATTCCAAAGAAGAGATTTATGATGCCATTTGTTCCATGAAGCCTTGCAAAGCTCCTGGCCCCGATGGTATTCATGCTATTTTTTATCAAAATTTTTGGAATATTATAGGTGATGATGTTTTTGATCAAGTGTGTAGTATTCTTCATGGTAATAAGTCTTCTAAGGATTTAAACAACACTAACATTGTTTTAATTCCAAAAATAAAAGATCCTTGTTCTGTTTCGGATTACCGCCCTATTGCTTTATGTAATGTTTTATATAAAATTACTTCTAAGGCTATAGTTCGAAGACTCAAAAATATTCTTCCCCATGTTGTTTCTGAAAACCAAAGTGCTTTTATTTCTGGCCGTTCTATTGTTGATAATGTCCTATAGCCTTAGAATTATTTCATACTATGGATAAAAGAAGTAAGAGTAAGAAAGGTGCGGTGACACTTAAATTAGATATGAGCAAAGCCTATGATAGAGTTGAGTGGTCGTTTCTTGATGACTTGCTTTGTAAATTGGGTTTCTCGAGGACTTGGGTGAATGTTATCATGGATTGTGTTTCTTCAGTTTCTTATTCCTTTATAGTTAATGGTGCGGAATGTGGTAAGGTGATCCCGAGCCGAGGGCTTAGACAAGGGGATCCTCCTTATCTCTTTATTCTTGTTGCTGATGCTCTTTCTAATTATATTAATTATTTTGTCTCTAATGGTTTAATTCATGGGGTTAAGGCCAGTAGAAAAGGGCCGGAGGTTTCTCACTTGTTTTTTGCAGATGATAGTCTCCTTTTTGCTAGAGCCAATCGCGAGGAATGCTAAAAAATAGTTGATATTCTCAACCAATATGAAGCAGCGTCTGGGCAGAAAATTAACTATGATAAGTCGGAGGTCTCTTTCAGCAAAGGAGTGGACAAGGGAAAGCAAAGTGATTTGTTGGAAATTCTTAAAATGAAGAAAGTTGACAAGCAAAGCAAATATTTGAGTGTTCCTAATATTATGGGCCGTTCGAAGAAGGTTATTTTTAATGCTCTCAAAGATAGAATTTGGAAGAAGCTTAACGGTTGGAAAGGGAAGTTCCTCTCACGAGCCGGTAAGGAGATTCTAATTAAATCGGTTATTCAAGCCATTCCTACTTATATTATGGGTGTTTACAAAATTCCTGATGGTATTATTGCGGATATTCGTTCTATGACCTCTAATTTTTGGTGGGGACACTCTAAGGATCATGCTAAAATTCATTGGAGGAGTTGGGATTCGATGTGTACTCCTAAATGTCTTGGTGGTTTAGGTTTCAGAGATATGTATGTCTTTAATGATGCTCTTTTGGGCAAGCAAGCGTGGCGTATTTTTTCCTCTCCTAATTCTCTTTTGAGTAGAGTTTTGAAGGCTAAGTAATTCCCTAACGGTGATTTTCTCTCTTCTTCTTTGGGTTGGGGAGGGAGTTATTCATGGAGAAGTATTTGGAGTTCGAAGGCCCTCCTTAAAGAGGGTCTCATTTGGCGGGTTGACACGGGTGCTAATATTAACATTTGGAATGATGCTTGGTTAGTGGATGAAGATGACAAGTATGTTACTTCTAATAAAGTGGCGGATCTAGTTACAGTTTCTGATCTCATCTCTCCCGATATGGAATGGAAGGTTGATGTTATCAAAGAATGTTTTAACCCTCGTGATGTTCGTTGTATCCTTTCTATTCCGCTTAGTTTTAGGGCCCCAGAGGACTCTCTTCTTTGGGCTTTATTAAGGATGGTGCCTATACGGTTAAGTCGGCTTATCTTCTTGGAAAGTCTTGTAATTTAAAGGCTTTTCATAAGACTTGGGTTGATCTTTGGAACCTTGATACAATTCCTAAGGTTAAGCATTTTTTATGGAGAGCTTGTACTAATTCTTTACCCCTTCGTACCCTTCTTAAGCATAGACACTTGATCAACAGTGACGACTGCCCGTGGGGTTGTGGTTATCCGGAGACGTTTTCCCATGCCTTTTTCGAGTGCCCCAAGTTAGCTGGTGTTTGGGAGGATAGTGGGTGTTCGAGCTGTTTTGTTTCTAATCTTCAGGATGATTTCCTCACTATTTTCCGGTCTTGGATGAGTTTAGATCAGGATGTTATAAATCGTGGGGTGACTTTACTTTGGGGTTTATGGCACCGTCGTAATCTCTGGGTTTTCAACAATGAAGAAATTCCTCTAAGCATGGTTATTTTCAGAATGGAGAATTTGGTAAATGACTGCAACAATTATCTTAGGAAAATTTATGGGCTTGATAAGAAAGGGTCTAATGTGAATAGTAGGAGATGGCTTCCTCCTCCTCCTGATGTTTTAAAAATAAATTGTGATGCTTCTCTTAGTTTGGATGGCTGGGTGGGGCTGGGCGTGGTGGCCAGGGACAGCAGTGGGTCGGTGGTGTTTGCTTCTACCCGTCGAGTTAAGGGTTTCTGGTCAGCGCCTATAGCTGAGTGCAAGGCGATTGCTATGGCGGTGAGGTTGGCTCGTGATCACAAAGTCTCCAAAGCCATTTTTGAGTCGGATTGTCAATTTGTTATCAATAGGCTTTCTAAGTCCTCTTCTTACTTCACTGATCTTGATATGTTGTTAGATGATATTATGTTTTCCATTAGTAGTTTCGATTTTGTTTCTTGGTCCTTTGTTTGTAGAGAGGGTAATTGGGTGGCTCACCACCTGGCCTCTTATGCTCCGTTCGGGGAGGATAAAGTTTGGCTTGGGGGTGCCCCTCATGCTATTGAGCCTTATGTTGTAATGGAATCTTTTTCCTTATTCTAATGCTTTTTCCCCTCTCCCTTTTCTTTCAAAAAAATAAAATAATAAGATCTCATTTGATATTTTTCTTATAAATTAATTAGCATAATAAATTTAGATCAGGCCAGAGAATATAAGTCCATGTCAGACCATATTAAAAAAATAAAATAAAACATAAGTTTAGATTAACAAATTAAACTTCCTTTAGAGCAAATATAACCTTAGAGGGCTGTAGTTTCTACTAGTGGTGGCCACTGGGCCGGTTGACCCGACCCGGTTTTTGGCCCTGATGGGTCAAACCCGGTTAGCCCGGACCCGGCCCGTGACCCAACCCGGTGCTAAACGGGTGGGTCATGGGTCGGAGTGTTATAACCCGTAACCCGGTCAAATCCGGCCCAACCCGTTCAACCTGGTCCAACCCGGCCCACCAACTCGAGTGGGCCGGTTCATGGGTCGCCTATCCATGAACCCGGCCCGGTAACCCACCGGGCCGGTTCATGGGTCGGAGGTCTTCGACCCGGCCCGGTCTCTGGCCCGACCCGGCCCGTTCGATGGCCACCACTAGTTTCTACAAAAGCTATAGGATTGTCAAGATTTAAGGCTACCCATTTCTTGTAAGTGAGAGAGGCTCTTGTTTCACTAGTGTGTAGGTGTATCCGTGTATGGGGATTGAGATCATAAGGGTTGAAGCTAATAAAAGAAATATATCTTTATTATGTAAGTGAATTGAGCAAGAAACAAAAATTAGTATACATAAAATAATATTGTTTATATTGACAAATAACAACAATGACATAAATTTTTTAAAATTATCGCGGTGCAAAAAAAGCTAAGTGTATTAATGATATTATGTTAAAAATTAAAATGACATGTCTATTGTTATAGCCTTGTTAGATAGCTAATTGTTTTTTTTTTTTGGTGTACCCACCCGGTTCACCCTTTGGGCTAATCCAGATTTGGAGCGCGTCCTGGGATTAAGGTTTTAAACTCCTCCCAACGTGCTTGCGAGTAGGGATGCAAGTGGGGCAGGTCAAGTAGGAGACCCGCCCATCCCCGCCCCATTGATCATAATTTGGTGGGTGGTGGGGCGGGGATGGAGATCAAAGTTGTACCCGCAATGAGTAATGGGGCGGGGTGGATTTTAGGTTGTACTCGCCCCATCCCTACCCGCCCCGCTCCATCCCCAACAGCCCCATCCCCACAAACCCTACATCTTATTTGTAACGACCCGACTTTTTGGACGTGTCGATCGACGAAGGGAAATCGACAAACGGATCATTACCAATGTAAAACAAACTATAAATGAAACTATTCATCGGAAAATAGATACTTTTATTAAATAATCAAATATTATCCAAAACTAACTCAATATCCTTTAATGCATAAATTAACTTAAAACTGTCCCAACATGCTGGGATCATAAAATAAACTAAGCAACTAAGGTTTATTTAAACTAAGTCCTCAGCCACTCAAGCCCATCCATCGAAGCCCGTTAATCTGCAGCATCATCTCCTGAAACTGAGGGGGGGGGTCCACCGTCAGTGGCGAGTAACTAGGCTGTCCCATTTAATCGAGGGATCGCCAAACATATAATATCATAGAAAAGCACATAAAAATCTTACAGAAACTTAATACATGCTTTACATACATTCATACAAAATACGTATAAAAATACGTACAAAATATATATACGTATACGTACAAAATACGTATAAAAACACCTGAACCTATACGTACAAAATACGTATAAATACACCTGCAGAATACGGTTAGAATACGTAATTCCTACGTATAATGTACGTACAATCAACCCTGCATTATACGGTTAGCTATACGTATAAAAATACATTCATCAATCATATACATACACTTATATACATTTATACATACGATATACAGAGTCATACAGCGGAAGTCTTACATCATTCATATACTTATACCTATGGTATAATAATATCATAACTCACATTATTCCATATTCCTTATGTCATAACTTATACCTTATCTTATATCCTATGTTATATCATAACATAAATATTATATATATTTCTATCAATCCCAATCCTTCCATCAACTTATCTTATAATTTATCATTTATTATAACCTATGGTTCCATAATCTTATCTTATCATAATTATTTCATATCATATCGTATCTTCCATTCATTTTCATATCATAACTTTCATTTCATTTCATATCATAACTTTCATTCCATTTCATATCATTATCATATCAAATCATACCAAATCATATCATTCATTGGACCGGTCACTATAACTCGTTGTGGATCTCGTGTTTCACCACAACTTTCCTAGAACATGCCGGGATGAGCTCGTGTACTCAACCCGTAGCGGATCTCGTGTTTCATCACTAAGCCTAAGCTATGGCCATAACCCCTAATAGCAGCTCGTGTACTACTACTAGACGACTACATATCCTAAGACCCAGAACTGCTCGGGGGAGCTCGTGTGCTCGTCCCAATTGAGCAGTGGCTTCGACTTAACCCAGTCTGACTACTCGGGTCATCAGGTGGGCGTCCTTATCATATCTTATATCTTAATTATTATATCATATCATATATTGGGAAATACTAGGTGACCGTAATAGGAAATGAAATGTTCGGAGTCCCAGGAAAGAGAGGTGCGGCACGTGTATTGGCCACCTTAAATACCAAGTCTTTCCTAGCCAGAGACCGAAACATAACATGTATAGCTATTACTCTGTTTCCTTTCTTATCCCTAGTAATATCTTATGCAATTTCAAACTTTATATTATGCTATCCTTAATGTTTTATCATATCTTCGTAACTTATCCTTTCGGATACTAACCTTAATATTAGTTGTAAACATTATTATTAATATATAATAGCCGAAAATCCTATTAATAATATATTATTTATCCCTTCACTTTACAACTTATTCCTAATAATTATTTTATCCGAAACTTTTATTATTAATTATTCCTAAAATTAATTATAAGTCAAAATTAACCAAAAATGACTATTTCTCATCATTTCACACGGCATTTTCATATTTAATTAATTAATTATTTTCTTAAATTATTTTAATTAATTAATTAATTGCTAAAATTACCAAAATTATAATAAAAATCCTATTTTTTCCTTATTTCCTTCCACTCGACATTTTGGTCTAATTTAATCAATTTTATCAATTAATTCTTATAAATTCAATCATCAAGAATTAAATAAATTAAGTAATCAATAAAGATTAAAATCATAATTTTAACAATAATCAACAAGATTGAACTCAAAAATCAAGATCAAATATCATGCTTATACATATCATCTTCACGGCATTCATGAGGAAAAATTCAAGATTTAATTTACATGTTCAAGAATTAATATTAGTCATAATCGTATTAAAGAATTGAACCAAGATTCACATAAATAATTTAATATGATCAAGATTAACATAAAAATAACATTTTTAATCTTTCTTTAAAATTTTATTTCACTCGACAAAATTGAGAGAATAAACATGGTTAACTTTTTAATTCAAGATTTAATTATTCTAATTAAATTAATCATGAATCATGCTTGAACAATTAAAGAAAAACATCATAATCCATATTGAATCACTCGAAAATTATCAAGAAATAATCAAGAATATATTCATCAAATCATGCAAAAAAATTTCGAGTCATTCATAATCATCAAGAAACAATTTATGCAATTTTAATTATCAAAACAAGCAAGATTCATACATAAAATCATAAAAATACATGAAAATAAATCAAGAAACAACATCATCATCACTCGACATTTTCTTTGCAAAACAAGATTAAATCCCTACAATTTTCATGATACAATTCCTAATTTACTATATGTTTTTCTACCCTTTAATTAAATAGGAAAGCGAAGTTACCTCGATTCGCTTTAAATTCCAAAAATTATGAACACAATTCACCCTTGGTGAATCTTAGGGCCACTCGACTTTTGAGAGAAAGAAAGAGAGAAAGAGAGAAGAGAATGTTTTAGGGTTTTTGGAACAATTTTACAATTAGGACCCAAAAGTGTAAATGAGGTCCTATTTAAAGAAAGAGGAGAAGAAAAAAAAAGAAAAAAAAAAAAAACAACCCTAATCTTAGTCTAAGGTGTGCCGTGAGATTGTAGGGCAAAAGAGAAGAGTTTGTTAGGTTAGCAACAAACTTTGAATAGGTTTAGATTAGAAATTAATTAATTTAATTACCTAATATTATTATAATTAAGATTAATTAATTAAATCAAAATTAGTGTTGGCCCAAATTAAAAGAAAGAACCGGCCATGGTAATAAGAGGAAGGGAATTGGGTCTTTGACCCAATTTGAAGGAAAGATTTGGATTAAAAGATGCAAACAGTCCAATTCTAAATGGCCTAGTCGGACTTAGAATTAATAAATACGTTAATAACCGCGAAATTTTCTGGCCCATAATTTCGGGTTATTACATTATTCACTTAAAATATAATTTTCAACAAATCTAATGTTAAAAATTAAAAAAATTCCCTGAATTAAAAAAAATTTATAAGTTTATAACATATTTAATAGGGTATATGAATATTAGTATTTTTTGTATTGTATATGTATTTTTATATTAGTATTTGAAATTTTTTGTATTGTATATGTATTTTTATATTAGTATTTGAAATTTTATAGGGTATATGAATATTATTTAATGATTTTCGAATGAGGATTAAATGAATGGTGGGGTGGGGAAGGATGCCCAAGTGGGTGATGGGGTGGGATGAAAAAGTGATGCAGGAATGGGAATGTCAAAACCCGCCCCGCCCCACTTGCATTCCAAATTGCAGGGATCGAACTGTGATTCTCCCTATCAAATCTAGCCCATGACACCACTAGAACAAGACAACATTGGTAGATAGCTACTCCCTTTGTCCCCTTTTGTTTGCAACATTTACTTTTTCACATCTCCCAACACACGACTTTAAATAAAAAGTTACTACAGTAACAATTGTCAAATTGTTGCAATAAAAAGGAATAGAGGGAGTAAGGGTGCGTTTTCTTCACCTTAAAAAAATAAGTTTCAGGTTTAATAAGTTCAGATAAGTTCCAATAAGTTATATCAGGTCTAATAAGTTCAATAAGGTCTAATAAGTTGCAATAAGGTCCAATAAGTTCTAATAAGTTCCAATAAGGTCTAATAAGTTGCAATAAGGTCCAATAAGGTCTAATAAGTTCCAATAAGGTTTAATAAGTTCCAATCAGGTCTAATAAGTTCCAATCAGGTTTAATAAGTTCCAATCAGGTCTAATAAGTTCAAATCAGGTCTAGATTATTATTTTTAATTATTGATCAAATAAAATTAATTAAATTAATAATTAACTTAAAGCACTCTTACATAACATAAACCAATTTTATTTTATCATTCTTGTTTTATAATTTTTTTAGAGAAACCAATCAGAGTTAGATTGAATTAAACTATTTTTTTATATTATAAAATAAAACTTATTTTTTATTTTGGGTTTGATTTAATTTTGGTCCAAATCAAACTTTACCCATCCTCCATATTATTATTACTAATTTTGGTCCAAATTAAACTTTACCCATCCTCCATGTTATTATTATTCAATCCGTTGTAGTTTGTTAATTTTACTACAAGTGAAAAATTAAATATGTAGATAAGTTGTTATTGGAATTGATAATATTAATTAATAATGGGTTTGAAAAAAGATATACTAATTATTATTACCTTCTTGAACCTAATTCAACAATAAAAAAAAACATAGGTTCAAATGTATAGAATATTATCATTATTATTATTATTATTATTATTATTATTATTATAATTAATTTAGTTTATTCAATCATATAAAATACGTTCCAATAAGTTTCAATCAGGTTTAATAAGTTCCAATAAGGTCTAATAAGTTCCAATAAGGTCTAATAAGTTCTAATAAGGTCTAATAAGTTCCAATAAGGTCTAATAAGGCCTAATAAGTTCCAATAAGGTCTAATAAGTTCCAATAAGGTCTAATAAGTTCTAATAAGGTCTAATAAGTTCCAATAAGGTCTAATAAGGCCTAATAAGTTCCAATAAGGCCTAATAAGTTCCAATAAGGTCTAATAAGTTCCAATAAGGTCTAATAAGTTAAATAAGGTCTAATATCAAGTCTAATAAGTTCAAATAAGATAAGTTCAAATAAGTTCAAATCTAATAAGTTGAAGAGAACACACCCTAACTTTTAAGAACATAGAATTGATCAACATTAAGCGATTGTGATACCTTGCTTATAAATGGCTTAGAACCTTCTTGAAATTTGAAAAGAAAGGCTTTGTAGACTTGTTAAGTTGTTAACAAAAAGGTTCTAGATAAATTTCTGTGCGAGTTCGAGAATTTTCTCTTTTGATCGAAACCCTAGGTTCGCGTCTCTTACTTTTTTTTCTCTCTTTGGTTTTCTATCGTCAAATTGCTGTAATTAAACGCTACAAATCATTTACAGTCTCTTGATATCAGGAATTTTTCTTCGAATTTAGTATCTTACTTGCTGTTAATTTTTTTCAATTATCATATTGCAGAAGCTATGACAAGGGTTTACGTTGGTAATTTGGATCCCCAGGTCACCGAGCGCGAACTTGAGGATGAATTTCGAGTTTATGGTGTTCTTCGCAGGTTAAATTTGTATTTCTGGTTTCAAATTTTGTTGTTCGTTTGTTAATTCAAGCTTTTATTATCCCTCTTGCATGGCGTTTGTTCTTAGGTTTAATTTGAATTTTTCAAAAAGCGAGATCGTTATCTGGTATTTTATTTGGAATTTAAGTTTAAATTATTGCTTGTATTCCGTAATTTAAGCCCGAGTTTTATACTTCGATTAGGTTGTACTCCCTCCGTAGCATAATACTAGCAACAATTGGTTTTGCATGCATTTTGAGGAAGCGATTTAAGGGTGTAAACGAATGAATTAGTCAAAATAATTTTAATATTAGCAACTTATAATCACATTTTTGTTTGTATTAAAACCATTTTGACTAATTCCTTCATTTACACCTTTAAATCGCTTTCTTAAAATGCGTGCAAAACCAATTGTTGCTAGTATTATGTTACAGAGGGAGTATTGTTAATGTTATATTGTTTTAAGGAAGATGTTAGTCTAGCTGTTGCTTTGATCCTTGAAATTTTCATGCTTTCAAAATGGATTTCTTATGTTAGGTAATGGCTGTAATGCAGTGTTTGGGTTGCTCGAAGGCCACCTGGTTATGCATTTATTGAGTTCGATGACAAAAGGGATGCACTTGATGCAATTCACGCTCTTGACGGTAGCTCTTCTTATTTATTTATCAGAGTTTTTGTTCTTGTTGATTATTATTATCAATTTTTTGTCTTCTTTTATCTTTTTTCTTTGAGGTTTTTATTAAGGAGAAGGTTTTCTATGTTAGATTTGATTCCTCATGTGCTTTATACTATTCATCATGCCATTATTAAACGTGTCTTTCTTTCTTCTTTTCATTTGTTCACCATAAATATGTCATAAAGGTCTCTGTTGAGTGTTGACCATGGCCTGGTTTTTACGGATCTCCTCTTGGACGCTTGATTGGACATGTGAATATTGGAATACTGACATTACGCTTGCCGTAGATTATTCTAGTATCTATCTGAATTAGCAAGCTTATTTCTTTACGCAATTTTCCAATATCAGTTGTTTCTACTATGGTCATAATTAAGCTCATAATACAGGAAGGAATGGCTGGAGAGTAGAACTATCTCATAATGCAAAGGGTGGTGGAGGCCGTGGTGGACGTGGACGTGGGCGTGGTGGTGATGAAATGAAGTGTTACGAGTGTGGTGAACCTGGTCATTTTGCTCGTGAATGTCGCTGGCGCGGTGGTTCTAGAGGTATAGGTGGTGGGCGGCGTCGAAGTCCTTCCCCTGGCCGTTATCGTAGAAGTCCTAGTTATGGCCGCAGGTTTGCATTTGAGGTTTTGTAATGCTTTCCTTTTTTTGTTGGCTTTTTAATGAATGATGGTTGTTAATTTTAAGTTATAGTCCTGAAAGTGGCTTTCGTCCAATATATTTCTTCAAGTTATTTAGTTGCATACGATCAATATTTTAGCATATAGTTATAGCATACATCCATTTGTATTACCCAGAATTATGTAAATGGTAAATGATTATTGGGACACTTGTGATAATTTTCCCTATTGTAAACTTTTGCTAGTTTTCTTGTTTGTCGCTTATAAATGGAGTGGACTTTGTATGAATGCTTTTTTATGCACTTGTGTTTTTTGGATGTCATTGCTTTCTCACTGTTAATGGGTTGATGTTGTGCCTATCATGTGTCAGAAGTTATAGTCCTCGTGGTTATAGCCCTCGAGGAAGGAGGTCACCACCAAGAAGACGTAGCATATCACCTGGATTTCGTCGCGGTCGCAGCTACAGTAGGTCACCACCATATCGACGTGCTCGTCGTGTCTCACCTTATGCTAATGGGTATGTGAATTCTTTCCATACTCTTTGACCTATATGCCTATAATGCCTATCTGTTGTTAATGGCATGCAATCTTCTCTTGATTGAGAGTTGTTTTATACTTTTATAGTCAATTTGAAATAGTTAATTAGTAATATATCATTTGGTATATAGAAAAAATTGATGAGTTTGTGTGGTTTAAGCTGTTTTGCGAAGATTCCTTGTGTTACAGATTGCATTCACATAGACTTTAAGATGCTACTGTATTATTTATTAATTGTCAAATTTCTGTGTCGATGTTCTGTTATATATTTTTCCAAATGTTGGAGTGGTCTCATGGAGGTACCTTAGCGCAGCTTTAAAAGTCTTAAGTAATCTATGGGCGGATGGGCCTGTGGAACAGATTGTTTTCGTCTTGTGAACATTTGAACTAAATACAATACACATTTGTCCCCTGAGCGACTTTTTAATTTTTAAGTAACATTTGGCATAGACTATTGTCATATAGTGAACAATTTTCTAAAATAAATACACAGATGTCTATTGGGTGAGCTAACATTTGGACCAAATGCAATACACTGCTTCCCCTTAGTGAGTTTATAATCTACAGTGGCATAGACTCTTGGTATATTGTGAACAATTTTTTAAATAAACACCCGGTTGCTCTTTGGATGATCTTTAATCTTAAATGTATAGTACTTCGCTTTTAACTGCATTTAGTTGCATTACACATGCAGAAGCACCTTTTATATATATATATATATAATTAAATCTTTTATTGCAGATTACATACCCTAGCGCTCCCCTTGAGTTTTTAATCTAATAAAATTCTCTTTTGGTTCAGAATCTGATGCTATGTAATGGACTAATGGTGATGGAGCTTTTTAGGAGGCACCGAGGCAGCATGTAGTCCTCAACACTAGAATCCATAGGAATGAAGGCAGTTCATTGGATCCTTTCTAGATCAGCTTGCTCTCTAAGGCACCTAGATTTTTGTAGGTTTTTTTAATGGTTGTCATCTTATTGCATTTTATATTGCTCTTAGTTTTGTGACCCTATGCTCTTTATCTAGTATATTTCTATATTACTTTTAGTATCTTATGTTGTATGTGAAGTTGGTGTTTTTGAAGGACTAAAAGTTCATATTTTCTCTTGTGAGGTGTGATATTAGGATGCAACGACATCGTTTCAACTCTTACTGCTTATCGTGCCCCGCTTTTTCAAACCTACTTGTCTGCATCATCATCTGCTTTTCGTTGCTTCCACACTTCTTAGCTTCATGTCATCATGAATCTGCAACCTCAGTGGCTGTCTTCAAACTCTCATCTCATCAACTATGACCAAGCTGCTCTCACTAGACTATTTGATCTGTGTGCTTACTTGGTTGATGAAGATGAGACCCGATTATTTTTCGTCATAATCTGTTTGAGTGCCATAGGAATCACCAAAAGTCTGTTTCTGGATGTTCTAATGTGCTCTCGGAGTCGAAAGTAAACAGTCCATGCCTCTTTTGCGTGAACATCTAAGAGCCTCAACATGCTTCTGAGGGTTTCTTTAGGGACTTCACCTTCGTGCTTGTTTTTACGACTGGGTAAAAAGTACTGCTCCAACCTTATTGTCCTTGGGCAAAATGACATTTTTTCTTAAGCAGTTTGCAGGGCCTGAGCTAAAGACCATCAGGTAAGGTTAATATTTTTATTCATCTGGTTTCTATTTGATTACTTTGCAACACTCTCACATGTCCTTGGCAATTGACTGATCTGTGATCTCGATGAAATTTTCATGCTTAGATTTTTGGGCGTGATTGACTGATTGGGTTTCAAACAAATAGAACTGAGCCTTGTTCACATTTTGGTGATGAACATAGCCAATGCATTTCCACATCCCCATTCCAAATTGCATGCCTTCATTTGAAATCCGTATAGTTCGGTTAGGATGCATCCACAAGTGAAAACATTTCTAACTTATGACCTAGGAAGGTTGTAATTGCGCTTTAAGACTAGTAAACACAAATTGGGGATCAAGTCAAGGTTAAAGCAACTAGTTGAATACTTGGAGATTTGTTTTCTTCCTAATATGCTGAATGATAGTTACTAGATTTAAATTGTTTGGTTCAAGCTTTTGTAGTGGAATGGAACTGATGTGATACTATTAAAGATGAAAATTTGTTTGGTTGTGGTCATTTGGGCATGGAATGTCATACCCGAGGTTTTTCTCATCCCCTTGTAAATCCCTTCAATCTCATAACACCCCCACCCCCTCCCACCAAAAAAAAGGGAAAGAAAAGATTGAGAAGCCATACCTCTTCTTACTAATTGTTTCTAAATCTAATACCTATCAGTGAACCAAGCACCTTTTACAAAGTGATGGGTTGTCAATCTAAACTCTTGGGGTCCTTATCCTCTTCCCATTCCATTCCAACTTGAACAAAACAAGCTTTAATTGAAAACCAGATGCTAAATGTTTGATAGGGTGTCCCAACTGTTGATGCCTCTTAATTGCATTGATGCATTGGTTCCCGCTTGCCAGGTATATAATCAATCAATGTAATTAGTAATGTGAGACATGAGTATTAGACTTGTGTAGCTTATTAGCTTACATGTATTATGCTCCTTTTTCCTTGTTTTGTATATGGTTCTTAAGACGAGGTGATGGTAATGAGTGTGTAATTGCATGGACTCATGTGAATGAGAATAGATCTTCACTGCTAGGCCGTGCACAACCAAGATTAAATGGGGGTACGGAGCTTTTAAGTCGACATTAGGGCAAAAATTTAAAAAAAAATCACTGCAACACATTGTTTAATATTTGTTTCATTTTTTTTTCCAGCTAAATTAAAAACTCAAAGTCAAGTATTTTGAAATTAAGAATTCAAAGTCAAGTATTTGTGAAAGTAATAGCCGGGGAATTAGGAATTGGAAGTAAAATACTCTCTCCGTCCAAAAATAAATGCTCTATTTACTTTTTCACTTCACCCGAGACACATCTTTAGTTGTATACAATAAAAAATTATAAAAATTATATATTTAAAAAGTAAGTATCGAGACGAATCCAACGAGATCCCACATGACTATGTTTTTTCTTATATATACATAATTAAAGGGAGTCAAAGTTACAAAGTAAATAGTGCCAAAAGTCAAAATGTATCATTTAATTTGGGACAAAGGGAGTACTTCAGTATCAACTGCAATGTTATGAACAAGAAGACCACAAAGAGCAGGAGATCGACATCGATAATTTTATGGCGCTCATCGCTCAATTAATCATATATTCCTAAAAGTCTAAAATAGTTGAACATAATCGTTCAAAAAGTCACAAAATAAGTTTCAAATGAATCAAATCTAACCCTAAGACAATCTGAAATCACAACAAAAAAAACAAAGGAAAGTGACTTACAGCTTGTCACGAGCGGCGGCCTGGAGGACTGGTGGTGGTCGGGGCTGGTGCATGGCGGCAGCGTTGCTGTTATTGACTGGTGAACATAACTGGGTGCTATCTTTCATGTGAATGATCGGTAAACCTGGCGTGTAACTGGTGCAAATCAAACTGAATCATGATGGTTTACTGGAAAACCATCTCAATAATGAGGTAGAACACTGAAGGTGTTTCCTTAGTCTCATGGTAATGTCAAAATGATTGGGAGCATTTCTGGCTACTGTTATTGACATTGTTATTTTATGGAGGTTCTTGTATTTGGCAAGATTATGTAAGTTCTGCATGAATACTTAGTTTCACTGGTTGTATTAATTTTATTTTTCTTTGTAAGTTTTATTGTATGTATGCAAGTTCTTGTATGCGGCTCTTTTGATTCATAAATTGTAGATGTGCATCAAATGGAAACAAAAGCCAGCTTATATGGTGCTTGTCAATACATGTTTCTCATTTATTGATGAGAAAATATCCCTACTATTGCCTCTTGGTCTTTATGTTTCCACGAATATACTCGAATGATGTTTATAATTGCAAGTTTTAAGTTTGTTGAGCCACGTTTAATCGATTAGCTAATAAAGATTTGGATTATGTTCAGAGACTAATTTAGGTATTTGAATCTTATAGCTTTCGGTTTTGGCTTCCGTTCTAGGGTTTGAGTTTTGTTTTTTTTTTTTTTTTTGGCTAGTCTTTTTTATTATTGGTTTGAGTATGCACCAGAAGGCTTCTCGTCCATTTCCTAACGATACAGAATGTTTTATCATTTTGAGAGACTCTCTGGTGTTTGGTTTGTACTTTGTAAGGTGTTCTAGGCTTCTAGCTCACCCTGCTCAATAATATGACTATTGCGCTTCCATAATACGTCTTAGAGGCTGCTTGTCAACTAAGAACCATTCCCTTGTGTTGCATATTTTTGTTCTGTGGCTTAAAAAATATCGGAAAACGGAAATTATAACCGTTGGTTTTGTCTCCCATGATGTTGTTTCAGGCAGGGGTGGGCGTTTTCAAATATAGGTTCTATTCAATTATTCAATATGGATTAGAAAACTGGATATCCAAAATTCCAGATCGGGAAAACCGGATATTTTGGATTTTAAGTTTCGATAATCTAGATCAGAAAATTAGATTTTTCGTTTTTAATTTGGATATAGTTTTGGTATTCGATTTACTTGAATTTAAAAATACCGGAGTAGATTTGGATCAGTAATTCAGTTTTGAAAATTTATGCCAGCCCTTAGTTCCAGGGTTGTTTTATTTTTCACCTAATTTTTTTTTATCCTTAGTTTGGGGAATACAACCGTATGCTTTTCATACGTTTTTTTTATATAGTTGAATATTGTGTTCTCCTAAGAGAATTTTCTTCGGTGTTCATGTTGTGGCTACGGGCTTGATTTTTGGTTGCCTTTTGTGTTTTTATATTATGGGGAAAACACCATGAGTATCTTCTTCAAATGATGCTACAACGAAAAACTGATAGGGAGTAGAAGAAAAACAATGTTGAAGTTATGATTTCAGAGAATGATGAAGTTTTGATACAATACAAGGAAGATGATGTTGAAGTTCAAAATGAGGGACAGAATAAGTAAGAAATTAGATTAACAATCCTTAATCTCAAGCAGCTAAAGTCCTTTGAAATTCTGAAATCAGCTCTGAAAATCTTTACAAGTAATCCCAAGTTTATTCTATCAGTAATCTTGTCTATTCTTCCATACTTTGTTTGTCTGGTCTTTTATGAGATTAAACTCCAAAACTTAATAATTTACACCACAATAAACTATCCCAGAAAGATTGTTTATGAAGTAAGAATTCTGGATAGTTATGATGATGAATCCAGTTCCTACACAAGAAGATAATTTGAATCCGATATGGTTCAACTTTCACTCTTTTATCTGTTTCTTTACTCAATTGTGGAGTTTTTTTTTTTTTTTTTTTTAGCATGATTTCAACCATGAAAACTGCAGTAAATATGCTCTTCTAATGTTGCAAATAGGCTTATGCATGTATGGGGTGATTGTGTTGAAGATAAACTTATTACAAACTTCATAAAATGTTCTTACAATAAATGCAAGAGAATGAAAGGTTATGTATGAAATTACATAATTCTATTAAATAGTTGTCTATGTAACAACACATTATTTCATGCATAACTAACCAAACATTATGAATCTCATTTTTATGACCTAAGTTGATAGGTAGGTCATTTAAGCCAATTTTTCGATGTTTTAAGTCGATTTTTTGATTTGTGCCCTCATGAGTTTCAATCAAATTTCGGAATTAGATGAAGAAAGAAAAAGAATAATAAGTGGGGATTAACAAGAGAAAAAGGATTGTTCACCCCCAGCCCCCTCGGGCGCAGAGCAAAAAACAAAGAATTAAAATGGAAAACATAACCCCAAGGCTCGAGAAGCTTATTCCTCTAATTTTCCTTTCTTGTTTCCGAGTCAGGGTAAGAGTTTTTTCTCGCGTTCCTTCACTACGAGTTTCTCCTCCGCTACGGAATCTAGGGCTTCGCCCTAGTAACTACACTTGGCTTCACGACGGTATACACCATTATAATCACAGCACCTTACCAATACTCTAAATTTCCAGCAGAGAAAGTGAATAAGGAAAAATTATTTCACTTGGTGATAGCTTTTTTTTTAATAATTATTATTAAATACTACTCCCTCTGTCCCCCTTTTTTTGCAACAATTCCTTTTTAAGATGTCGCAAAATGTTTGCTACAATTCTAAAATAAGTAATATGGTTCACATGTGGTCCTCACAACTCTCCTCTACTTTATTTTACCTTACCCCACATACCCCACGACTTTACACACTAAAATATAAATTTTCATACCAACTCATTACTAAATTCTCATAAAAGTTACAATTGTATCGTGTTGCAAACAAAGGGGGACGGAGGGAGTACTTTTGGTTCTAATTAGATGCAATACCTCACTTTTAAAAGTCATACGAGGTCTCTTTTGATTCATCTCGATGTAAACTTTTCACATATATATAATTTTTTGTTATATATAATCCAGTCCAATTTAATTTCGCGAAAATGTCTTTTAGTATATACAATACCCTAATGATACGTTTTCTTATAAGGCGACTTGAAGCAAATTAAAGACGATAAGAGTGGGCAAGTGGGCAACGACTCCATAAAGAATATGAAAAAAGTAAAGGATAGTGTGAAAATCTGACATGAGATTATCTTGTTGATCTAATTCAAGGATTAATAACCTAGGTAAAAAAAAACAATTCTTTTCATATTTATTTACTACATAATTCAGAACAAATACTCGGATTTTCAATTTTAAAATATTTAAAAATTATAATCAATAAATAAGAGTTATTAAGAAAATTAAAAAAATTAATTAAAATTTAAAAAATGATTATCTAATCAGAATCATTTAATTTATTAGTTTTAAAGAATATGAAGCTAAAAAAGTTACTGGCACAATATGATTAAAAAAAATTACTTGCGCAATAATATGATTAAAAAAAGGCTTTAATAAATTACTTGTATCATTTTATTTCTTTTAAGAAAGAATTTATAACAACTTTATGCTAGTATCTAGGGAATTGCAAATGAAATAAACGTAATGTGAAAAAAAAAATTAATTGGTAAGTTTGAGAGGGAAAATAGAAGGGATTGGGAGGGAAAATCTATTTTAGTCACTAGTTGTAGGCTTGTAGTAATAGTTATATAGATAGATTAATTTTCATTTTATCTTTTTTTTTTGGATTCATAAATGCACAAGCATTGTATCCAACAAGTTTAATGTTATATCCAAGTGCATAAATACTATTATAAAGGGAAACATGAGTTGTGTCGAAACGGCCCACGTGCCTAGAATGGGACATGACAAAGCCGTGCCTAGAACGAGCCAGAACAAAGCCGTGTCATGCCGGTCTAGTGTCAAGTTCAAAAAAGAGAGCCCATGCCCAACCCCTCCCATGATTCGTGCATGGTTGACTCGTTTCGTGCCTCATGCCTTAGTCGTAATAAAGAGCATGTCACCTAGCGGACACATGTCATGTTAAGTTTTGTAAATCTTCTCCATACACGGCGTGACAGCGACAAACTCATATTGGGTTGGGCCCACCCAACTCATGTTTTACTCATTGGACTTCGTGCCAGCTCGACACATGCCCACCTTTACGTATATCCAATGCGTTATCGTGGATCCATAACATATGGGCCAAATCACTCCCCTTCTCCAAGGATGAGTTTATTTTTGCAATGTTGGAGTCTTGGGCGTTGGCTAGTAGTTGGATCAGTTTTTTCAACATAACCTGTTAATTACCGGCGGTAACAGAATAACAGCAAGCAACAGCTTCTCTGCTGGTCACTTTCTTTTGGCGCTCATCTTCTTCACTTTACAAATCCCTAATTTTACCTCTCTTTTTCGCATTATGGATTTCTCAGGCGATCTTTGCTCTCTGCGTATTCAAGGTATGATCAGGGATTTTTTATCTCCATTTTAGTATTACTTTACAATTTTCTTTTATCTTCTTCTTCCTCGACCATTTTTCTTCCAAAGTGAATGGGTTTTTTTTTCCTGAAAAAATGCGGCAGTTTTGCGTGTGTTTGTTTGTTTGTTTTCAATGCTGCGCTGAATTTCAATGCTATTAAAAGGAGCTATTTTGCCTTCATTGTGGTTCTTGGATTGTGTCAATATGTAATGGTAACCACGTTTTTGAGGCTCAATTAGTTTTGTATATATTCTAAGTTAGTTTCCTATTATCTTATACTGTTGCAATTTCATTTTACCAGGTCTAATACAGATCAAATGCATGGTACCATATACTGTATTAGAAATTAGATGCATATTCTATTGTTTTTGTTATTAATATTATGATTTCATTATGTGTTTGTTAAAGTTGAAGAGAATGAGTCAGCTAATTCATCTCATCAGGGTATGTTTAATCTAATAATTGTGGATTTATTTTCTATGGGAAGACCAAAACAATGCCTTGTATTTTGATTATCCTCATTTCGGATACATTTGGCATGAGACTTGATTTTTTTTTTTTTTTCAATTAAAAAGGGTTTGAATAATTAGATTAGGGTTAATGCGTTTTCCAAAATGGTATTTAAGGGAATATGAGACAAATCACACGTTGTTTAGTCTAATTCAGCCTACACTGGTGTTACCTAATTACTTAAACTCCCTGCCGATTGCAAACTGAAATAATGCGAATTATGGTCGGTTTTGGGCTATTTTTGGCCTATTTTGGGCGAATTATGAATTATAGAAATGAACTAAATAATGAATTAGCTGTCCTAGCATAGCTGGCTACATATACCCATTTTCTTCTAGATTAGACTAGAATTTTATGATTGTATGCTTCAAAAAGTTTTATGCTGTGCTCCATAAAATTGTTTGATGGAATATATGAGAAAGCTAACCATGTCTTTTCTTTGCATTTTTGATAATAACTAAGAAATAAAATTAAGCAAATGAAAAAGAGGTTACTAGTCTCACATGATTTCGTGACTAGGTGTAGAAAATTAAATTTGAGACTTGGTAATTGTTTTACTATTCAAATGCGTGCGTGAGATATAAAATCACAAAGGCTGACCTGCCAGCAACAGCACATATTTCTGTTGATCTTGTTGCTTACAAGGTTTAAAACATTTATTGTGTCAACCAATTTGATTACTTCAAAGCATGAACATCTGTGTTAGGGGCACCATTTTATCGTTATGTTTATATCCATCAAACTAAGAACCCTGAATGGTGTTTCTATATCTTAATCTTTGTGTCTAACATGCAACCTCTTCTCTGCATTACATAAAGAAAAAATCAGTATTGCACGATCCGAGTTTTCTGCCAGCAAAAAGATAAATGGCAAAATTGATTGAGAATTTGCAAAGCATGAATGATTTAATTTTGTTCCGCAACACAAGGCTTTTATTAAATTTGCTGGCAGCATTGTTTGTTCATGGTATTGTTAATGAAATGTCCAATCCACATCTGATGGAAGTGATCAGTAGTGCTTTGTGTCCTGAAGAGTCTATCTGCCCTGATGCGCTTTACCTGAATAGTCTTCAACAAACAGTAATCTTCTCTCATTATTTCCCTTTTTGATCCAGCTAATCTCTTTCTGTTGACTATTTTGCTGGTTTCTTTAATATGAGGAATTTGTGTTAAATTGTTGTACAATATCTCTATTATTAGGTGAGATGAAGCATCATGAGAGTACTAATTAGCCCAATTTGCAGATGACTAGAAGTTACATATCGATGTTGGAAGTCAGGTCTATGGGGACATGAATCTTGTCTAAGATAGGTTTAATTTTGTATATACTTGCTTCTGTGAATTCTTCCAATACACAAAAGCTTTCTTAGGATGATCTATATTCTATGTGTCTTGGAGTCGTGATCAGTCAGTTATTCCCCTGTCCCCTCCTCCTCAGTTGTCTTGTAAGATGTTGTGACATTATGTTCAGTCATCAATGCATACTATCTGGGTGGTTAAATTGTTTTACAATGGTTCAATTGTTTCTATAAGCAAATTTTGTAATGAACTCTGCCAGCTTTTACATGGCTTTTTTACTTTACAGGTTGCTGGCCTTCTTATGATTCCTGTTCTCCCACTCTTATGTGAACTTTCAGATGAGTATGGAAGGAAACCGCTTCTCCTTTTGACTATTTCTTCGTCCATTTTCCCTGTTGGTAGGTCCTCTCTCTTTATTCTACTCTTCCTACTTTTACAACTTTGGAAGACAATTTCCTGTCCTGATTTTCCCTGTTCTATAGTCCATAAGACATAGACATCATTGACACCTGTTGATGTGGGAAGGTAAGGGAAACCCTGTGGTAAGCGATATGTTCTGTTTTTGCTATGGTGGAAGAGTCGTACTTTACCATCATCTGTAACTACAAACCAATCTCACATGCTTGACTACATGGCTTTTTTTCTTTCGCTTGTCAGCCTCCTGCCTCTTGATTTTATTTTACAGTTTTTATTGTACTGCTTGCCATTATCCCGCTTTTTTCTGTGCAGTTCTTCTTGCCATTAAAACATCCAGGGCATTCATTTATGCATACTTCGCTCTTCGTTGTCTTTCTGACATTCTAAGTCTGAGGAGTGTTTTCTGCATTGCCATTGCCTATGCGGTAAGATAATTTTCCACTTATCTGGTTGAATTATAGTTGGCGATTACTAAGAATAAGATCATTTTCTTTGATAGGCAGATGTAGTTGAGGATGACAAAAGAATTGCAGCGTTCAGCTGGATTACCGGTGTAATGTCTGCTTCGCATGTCTTAGGGAGTTTGCTAGCGAGGTTTGTTCCGGGAAAGTACATTTTTGAGGCATGTCCTTAACTTAGATGCGGCTCATATTTGTCTCTTATGCTCTCTATTTATCATCGTTCTCTTACTGAAAGTATTACATTGCCAGTTGTCAATCCCTCTCTTGATCATGTGCCCACTTGTTGTACAATTATTTGTCGTGGAGACTGCTAGGCGGGCAACTATGACAAAGCAGTCGCTCTGGTCCATCTTTTTTAAGTCTGTCAGGGAGCGTTACAACTCTATAAGATATGCTGCTACTGTAATTCTTACCAAGTATGTTGTCGTCTGACATAATGGTGTTCTGCATTTCTCTTGTAGTTTTTCAGCGTCATTTTACTAGGAAATTTATTTAACATTCGTTGAGCACTTACAATCTGATCAATTTTGGCTGCTTATCTTGTTTATGATATTCTTTTTTTTGTTCCAGACCGACACTCAGGGGCATATATCTGGTTTCTTTCTTTTATGAGTTTGGCATGTTGGGCATCAACAGCGTCCTACTGGTATGTTCTTACGGAGCAAAAGATACCTGTTAGTTGATTTTTATTTTTTTTTGTAAATAGAACAAGTGATCCTTTAAAAGCTTGATTTCGGTTGTGTTTCAGTTATTTTAGCAACTGGACCAAGTTGACTTTGTAGGCAATAGACATACCCTTGAAATGTTTCCATGGGAAATTGCTCTGTTGTAATGTAATCATGATTCATGACTATGAAATAAGACAAATAAAAACATAAAATTTATCTGAGACTGTTGTAATCTTATGGTTAACTCCTTACCATTAGCTGTGGTGATAAATGCTGCTGACTTTTTGGCTTGCCGTAGAAAAGGATTTCATCTTTAACAAATCAATTCTTAAGTTGCTTTGATTTCAATCAAATACTTGTATTAGAAATTCTGGTTTGACTTGCAAGGACATCACATGTTTTGCTTTAGTGAAGTATTAAACATTTAGCTTTTTTTCTTACCCCAAGTAGCCTGCCATGTTTTTATTTTATTTTATTTTATTGTTTAAGAGCAATACTGAGGACAGCTTTGACTTGTAGAAAACCTCTTTTGCAGCTCTATCTCAAGGATGCCTTGAATTTGAATGAAAGTAAATTTTCAGAAACACTGACAATTGTTCAAATCGGATCAGTTTTCTCACAGGTACTGCTTTCTCTGCGAGACTTTTCCTTGATTTAAAATTTAAATTGCCTATTTGCCTTTGTTTCATATATTTGCATCATAGTAGCCTTGACCAGAAGTACTCAGTTTTTTATATAGTTGAGATTCTCCGATTAAAGAATTACAACCTGTGCCCCCATTGCCAAAAAAAACACGTGCCCTGCAATTGATTAACAATGTATGGATGGAGAATTAGAACCTACGCTTCTGCTTTTCACAAAGGCTTGCTCTAATATTGATACCCTAATTATCCAATCTAAACCAACAACTTTCAGACAGTAAAAGATTGGTCTTACCTTTTGTCACTCTCTTTCCATCTCCAATGGCATCTTCTGTGATCTCATCAGAAAATTCAAGTATTCAACCATAAAATTTGCTGTGGTCTTCAATGATATAGCTGGTTTACTGTACATGTTGTCAGATGTATAGAATGGGTTGAAAATGAGCAAAGCTCTAAACTTCCCCCCTTATTTCAACCTGCTATTTCCATCTTTCGATACTTATCGAATTGCTTTGTTGATATCCTGTGGTTTTTTTGGTTGGTTTCAGATGCTGATAGTGCCAGTAATCAATTTACTAACTGGGGAGAAGGCTATACTATCCATGGGGTTACTTGCATCAGTTACTTACGTAATACATCATCCTCTAACCATTATCTACTTAATATGTGTTTATTTTCATTTTTGCTATCATCTTTGAACGACTTCGTGATCTCAAATTTTTAATTTGATTTACAGGCATTTTTCTACAGCATGGCGTGGGCAACTTGGGTGCGTATTACATGAAGCAACCAGCTATTTGCTTATGATTTTTTTTTTTTGTGTTTTTGTTAAAATCTTGCATTACTTTTGCTATTTTGCAGCTCCCCTACATTAGTGTATCACTTGGGCTAGCATATGGATTTGTCAAACCTTCAGTAAGCTACTACTTTGCATGTGTACAATTCAAGAAAAAAACCTTTTCTTATGCTTCACTTGGTTGATAAATAATGTTGATCTGTTGATTTTCAGATATGTGCCCTTATCTCAAGAGCATCAAGTTCAAATGATCAGGTCATTAACAAATTTTTTTAATAACTCATTACCAACCTCCTTTTTTATGACCAGATGTTGAAAGAATTATCTTTGAATGACTTGCAGGGAAGAGCACAAGGATTTCTTGCTGCTGTAGACTCAATGGCGGGTTTAATATCACCGATAATTATGATACCATTGACCAGTAAGTTTGCGCACAATAAAGATTAATCTGAGTATCCAACATGTAACCTTATTAGGAAAAATTGGTGATAAACACCAAATAAGTACCATTTTTTTTAAAAATATATACCACTTAAGTTTTTTTTTTTTCTAAATTTAACCGCCACATAATGTTCAAATTTTTAAAAATTTATACCACTTAACAAAAAATTAACAAAATTGTTAACTTTCCGTTAAATGGGCCCCATTTTGGTGCCCAACCACCACCATCATCACTAGCTGTCTAGCTATCTCTATTTTCCACGCCCACCACCACCATTTGCCTCATTATTTTAGCATAACCATTCAAATTGATTTTGCAAAAAAATGAGGCTACCCTTTGATAGGGGATAGGCGGTTCTCCTCGCCTTATTTGAAAAAAAATAGGGTTTGTAAATCATGGGTGGTTTTAATGGTGATGTTAGTGGTTGTGTGGTGATGGTTGAGCACCAAAATGGGGCTCACTTAACGAAAAATTAACAGTTTCTTAATTTTCCATTAAGTGGTATAGATTCAAAAAAATTTGAACTTTACTTAGTGGTTAAATTTATTTATTTTCTTATATATATAAAAATACTTGTGTGGTATATATTTCGAAAAAGTTATACTTATTTGGTATTTATGACTAATTTTTACTTATTATATTATTACAAGTACTTATACACATTTTTCTTTTCCTCTTCTTATTATGGATCACTCCAGAATGGTTTCTATCAAACAATGCACCTTTTGACTGCAAAGGTTTCAGCTTGGTTTGTTCAGCCTTATCAATGGTAAGTTCTCCTACAAGTGAACTTCCCCTCACCCAGTCCTCCTTTTTCTATCTCATGTATTGCCTTTAACGACGAAACCTTTGTTTTTTCCGGGTTTCCAGATGGTTGCGCTGTTTGTTGCTATGCGGTTGAAACCAGAAACAACATGGAATCATGACCTTAAAGTAGTTCTTCTTACCTGAAATGTGAATATCAAAACCTTGGAAATGTAATTAGTATTATATATTAGTAATTTGGTTTTCTTAGTGTAAATATTTTCTTGGCAGCTAATATTTGAGAAAGAGATAGTGAAACTAAGTTTTGGTAACTTTAATTGTCATGAAGTTTGTGGATTTTGACTTGTGATAAGTGCAACATCTTCCCCTCCAGTTTGTTTCAACTTAGCTTGAATTTAGAGACTTCAGCTCAGCTTGTGACAGTATATTGTACAATCAAATAGTGTAATAAAATGTAGTACTGTCTTTATTTTTTATTTTTTTATTTTACAGTAAGAAACAAAGTAACAAACCCACTAGTCATAGCAGGTGACCATTTCGTGGGTTAAAGGGTCGAAGTCCCTACTCCAAAAACTAAACTCTGGCTCATTAGGAAAAAAAGATTTTAGCATATCATACGGAGTAGTTGATTTTGACACCTCTACTTTATGAGTAAAACTTATAGAACTTTACTCTTATAATGGGGTGTCTATATTAAATTTTGGGGTGTCAATATCAAATTTTGGGGTGCCAAAATCATCTCCTCTCACTAGGTTCAACATGTATTGCCTTTTATAATAGTGTATTTCACTATTTTATCTACTCACTGCGAATTTCGTCGAATTTAACCCTTTTCCTTTTAAAAAAAAAATTAATACATTAAACACTATTTTTAACGATAATTCTAAATCAATCACATTTCTTGTAAACCATTTAATTGCATTTTTTAACTGTAAAAGTTGGTTGGTGATCACCCTTCACAATTTATAATGTCAAATGAGGTACATAAAGTTATTAAAAGGTGGCAATTTATTCAATTTTCTGAAGTTTAAGGTGGTAATTGAAAAAAAAATGTGGTAAATTCGAAAAAATGCAAAAAAAATGTGCTATAATTGGTTGTAATTGAAAATCAAAAATTTTAAAGGTGGTTAATTCAAAATTATGCAAAAGAAAATGCGTTAAAATTTACAGGATTAGTCCTAATTAATTTTTTATGGACAGTGGGCAAAACAGTAGATAAGAGCCCTAAATGAAATGTATTAATTTGAATTTTTATATTTGTATTTTATTATTTTATAAGTGAGTTTGTAACAATTTTCATTAGTTTATTTTAGTATCATTTATAACTTCTTAAAATTTCCCCTTTCATTTCATAATGTTACTCATTAAAGCAAACCAAAAATACATCAAGAAGTACTAAAGAAAATGGTAGTGACAGCACATACTTGATAAATGAGAGACATCAAGGAATGAATACAAAGTAGACTAATATGATAACTTAAGAAGGGTAAAGGGGAAAAAAATTGTTAAATACGAAATAAGCTAAAAATGGATTGAACTCTTATGAAATGGATAACATTTGAATCTTTCAAATAATTTTTTTAAAATAGACATATTTTAAACAATTAAAATAGATAAATCAATTACTCAATAAACACAAGAGAAAAAACATAATATGAGAAGACACTTATGTTTCTCATTCTACTTTGTGGAGTAATGCTCAAATGGCATAGAAAATTAGAAATGAAGCTTTGCTAATATTTTAGGTTTTAAATAAGAATTTTTTTATCCCAAACTACCTTAACTTTACACTACTTTACAAAAAAATATCTTCCCTTAATTATCCAAAACTATCTTAAAATTATAAGTCACTATTGACACATATCCAAATGGTTTGGACTTGATTTTCTGATTATTAAAAAGTATCTGCAGAGGCGCAGAGCACATGTTCCACTTAAACTCCCAAATAACCCATTTCTACCCTAATATACCAGGACATACTCTTCTTTTGCATTTTATCTTTTTCAAAACATAATTCCTTCACTTTTCATCCATTAACGCTCATTTCTACCCCAAAAGAATCTCATCTCTTGCTTCAGCTACAAAGTTCATTGAAGGTCCAAATTTGCAACAAATTTTGGTATGTTTGCTGTACTTTTGAGTAATTCGTGTGAGATCGTTGCCCCTAAACTCATGAAGAAATTGGCATACATGTATTTCACAAAGGTTACTGTTTCAGCGAAATCCACTTTCTCCCTATCTCATCAACATGTTGCTTTGTGGTGTTCTCAGCAGGAAGATTACACTCTGCTTGGCTTAGAACGGGATCGTTCTCTAATTTGGGTTAGACTATGAATAACAAGACTTAGCTTATCATTGTGTGTTGTGTTACCGGTTAGGCGTTGTTTTTTTCTCAGTTTCCTCTTTGTGTTCTCCTTGTTCGAGGTCATTTGATGGAGACATATTCGGGGATCATGTTGTATCATGTGTTGGTGTTGTTAGCATTAAACATTGACATAATACAGTTCGTGATACCCTTATTGCCATCTGTTTCCGATATGGTATTTTGACAAGTAAGAAAGCTTATATTAGGTTTTGTGGGAGAGTAAACAAATATAGAGTGTTTTATTTCAATTCAGTTATTATTATTATTATTATTATTATTATTATTATTATTATTATTATTATTATGGGTTATGATATATACAACCCTAAGGGTTGCATATAAGAAGTTAAATAAGAAATTATTTTTAAATTTTAAGCATTTATTACATTAATTTTTGTGTAGTTTTATCATAAATTTATAAATACATACCATTTTAAGAAAAAAATTTAATGCTTATATGCAGTCCGTAGGGTTTTATACTTTTATATATCATTTTCCATGAAATAAAATAAAAATAAGTTAAAGGAAAAGGGCAAAATTGACTTTCTCTTCCCTTGATGTTCATTGTTCAGAGCACTCTAGTACTCTACTTCGGATAAGTCTACACATACACTAGGTGTATGTGGAGCCAACATACACTATGTGTTGGCATGTTATTATTGGTTGTTAGAAAGTTGAAAATTTTAGTATTTAATTGCACTTTTCATTTGAATTTGAAATGAAAATTTTGAATTCAAAATTCAAATTAATTTTTTTTTTTTCTTTTTGCTGTTTGGTAGTTTCACTACTCTCCAGCCGGATTCCGCCACTTTGGCCGCCGCTCGCCGGAAATCTTGGCAACGAAAATATCTGACCACCAATGATTCCGCCAAAGCACTACTTATTCCGATGACTAAGAATCTTTCATTATTCCGGTGAGCCCAATGATTCTTGCCGGCGAGAATATCTGACCACCGGCGTCTCCAATTGTCCACCAATCTGAGATCTGACAAGTGGATGAATAAAATGCTTTCCTTCATTATTCCGGTCAGCCCACTGATTCCTGCCGGCGAGAAATTCCGACCACCGTCATCTCCAACTGTCCTCCCATCTGACAAGCCGGTGAATAAAATGGTTTCCTTTATTCTGGTGAGGCCAGCAACATTCCTTCCGACGAGGAATTGGACGTTTAATAAGCTGAAAATGAAAAAAAAAATTAAGTGTATTCAACATGACCCTTCATATTACTTTATTAAAAAAACAAAAATGATCCTCGAATATTTTATTTTATACCTTTAAAATGAAAAATAAGTTTTTGATACCTTTAAATAAGTAAATAATCACAATTCTAATATAATGGAGAAAAAGCCCAGTTTCATACCTTTAATACGTTTTTGATACAATATAATTATTTATGCTCTTATAATAGTACAGAATGAAATTTATTCTGAAAGACAAATATAGCATAAATATAATAATTGACAGAATAATAATTTTATTCCCTTAATTATAGATTCCATTTTGTTAGTATATTTGTATTGTAGGAAAGCCACGTAGGGCATGATTGTAATATGGAAGGATAGGATAGGATGATATTCTCTTGATAAAGTCAAAGATTAGGTTTGATCATAGCCATAATATTTGCAATGTATACATGTATATATGTTCTGTAAATCAATGAATACAGGGCAGGGAATTACCTTCTAATATTACAATCATGCCCTACGTGGCTTTCCTACAATACAAATATACTAACAAAATGGAATCTATAATTAAGGGAATAAAATTATTATTCTGTCAATAATTATTATTAAATCAAAATTGAGTTTGAAACAATAATGTAGATGAAATATATCATATAGTGATCTTGTTTATTTTATTTCATTCATACGTTATCTTGTTTTTATTTTAAATGTTGTCACAATTCTAATATTATTCATTTATTTGATATAGTCTAAGTTCATACATTTGAAACGTTTTGCTTATTCTTAATTATCTTATTTATTTTAGTTATTTTTCGATTGTAAATAGGAAGGAAAAATAGGAATTATATGGCATAAATACATAAATTTATATATTACTATATATATATAATGTATTTAATACAAGTAATGTTTTTACTAAATGAAGTTACTCGATCTAATTTGATTGTTTGAATAAGAGGTAATGCATGTATTAATCTGACCAATCCCGATTTATGTTGCAAACAACTCTATTATTCGATCAAATTCGCTAACAATTAATTATCGGTTTAATGGGCAAGTAGTATATGTGATACCTGGGCAATTTATTTGGGCCAAGAACAAAATTTTTCCTGTGGGCTGATGTTATTGGACCCAAACCCAACTCCAATTGTATATGGTTTAAATTTGTATTTTTAAGATTTTGCTTATTATAAGGAGCCTTATAAATATTAAGTTAACTTGTATTTGTTTTAAAACAAAGAGTGATCATAAAAAAAAAATACTAAAATACTAAATTTTAATTTGCATCCTATGTTTTATTAGGATCATATTGGGTTACGGAGTATATATGTTTTATTACGATCATATTGTCTACATTTTGTGTTATAATTTGCATCCTATAAATCTTACGATCTAATATAATAGATCAAAATTTATATTTTAATAATACAAATGACGTTTATATTTACTAATCGATATAAAATTAATACATAACATCATTTTAAATATGACAATAAAACCTACCATCTTATCTAAATATGGAGTGTAAAATTTTCAATTAAAATTAAATTAAATCAACAACAAAGAAAGCCCCATCTTTTTAAAAGACAAATTGTACAAATGACATTTCATATTTACTAATTAAATTAAACTAATAGATAACTTCGTTCAAAATATGTGTAATAACCCGAAATTCAGGGCCAGAAAATTTCGCGGTTAATTATTGTTATTTTAATAATCTAAGTCCAAAAGGCCCAATTATTTGGACTGTTATTCTTATTTCTTTTTTCCTTAACTTAAATTTGGGCCCATGACCCAATTCTTCTTTCCACTTGGCCGGCCCCCCTATATGGCCAAGGGATGATTTTGTTCTTTTATTTTAATTTAGGTAATTGTTTATCTAATAAATTAATTATCCTAAATAACTATTTTTACCCAGTCTTCCTTTACTTCAACCAACTCTTGAACTGGTGTAAACAACCCTAATTTTCCCCCCTCTTTTTCTCCAAATACACGGCCCCCTTGTGATTTTGTTTTTTTTTCTTTTGTTCTTTTAATATAAATAAGGAACAAAGCTCATAACCTAATTACCTATTGTTGAGCTATGTATGGTTTTGATGATAATGAACAAATGATGATTATCTAACTAACATGTGTGTTAAGATGTGCATAAACAAGTTCATAGGTCTTAAGGAAGAAGATTCCTATCATCTTTGATGATGTATGCAATATAAGTTCCTGAGTTGGAACAAATCAAGAGAAGCTTCTGAGTTGAAGCAAATAAATAAGCATTGAAGATTCAAACATGAAGATTCAATCATTTGAAGAAACAAGATGGTGATTCAAGTGAAGGTTCGAATTATGAATCAAAGATGTTGCTGTCAAGTTTCTACAGAGAAATCAGAGAAGTCTTGAAGAGAATTCAGCAAGGAACATGAGAAGAACTTCAAGTATTCCAACGAATCACTTGATGAAGAGAAGAGAAGCATCCATGAATGTTATAATGTAATGTTCTAGCTTAGGGTAAATGTAAGTATATTAATGCATTTAAGTCTGATTGGAACTTAGTCGTGTCTGTCAGAGGAACTTTGGGTCATGTTCCTAGAGGAACTTGTGTCGAGTCAGTTGGTTATTTTGGTCCACGACTGTTGCTACTTTTTAGGGTCGGTTTAAACAACCCCTTGACTGTTTTAACTTGTTTAAAATGTTCAAAAGCTGACTGAATTAGTGTACCCTAATTTTAGGAATAGTGGGTAGGTGTTTTTGAATTAGTTAGTAGTCAAATTAGTCTCCTTAATTTTAGGATTTAGTTGGTTACTTTTTAATTCTGATTTCTTTTTATTTTATTAGTTTATTTTTGGTTTTAAAAATTAATTTAAAGTTTTAGAATTTAAAAAAAAAGAAAAATTTCGGAAAAAAAAAAAAACCGGTTTTTAATTTTATTTTTAATTAATTAATTAATCTATTTTTTAGGTAAATTACTTAACTTATTATTTCTGATTTATTAGGTCAATAATTAAGTTAGTGGGTTGTTTAAGTTAGTGAGTCAAAGTTAGTGGTGTGTGAGTGAGAGTGGTGTACGTGTAAATGGTGTTATGGGTGGTTAATTAGGCTTTTTCTCCAAGCAATTTTATAACCATTCATTTACATATATACACATATAATTCTGACATTTTTGAGACACACAATTAGAGCTTTTATTGAGTCAACAAGTAGTGGGACGTGGCTGTAGTTAATGGGAACATGGGCAGCAATGTAGTGGGCAGTTACAAGTTCCTGACAGAACTTTGAGTGGGTTTAGTGGTGTATTTAGTGGTTTCTTGGGAAACACGACCTATTTGCTTATAAATACGGTTTGAATCACCATTTCTAAGGTGAGCCAAACTTCAATAATGTGGAGAGCTAAAACGTACCATCTTATACCCACATATTGAGTCGGTTCCACTCAAAGTTCCTATCATATGTTCCAGATTATGTTCCAAGTTCCAGTCAGATTTTATGTTCAATATATTAGAGTTTTATTCTATCAAGAATCTGTAATTTTAAGAATAGAGAAGAGAGTTTGAGTGAAAGCTTGTAATGGGGAATTTGTAAAGGGTTTGAGAGAATTCTTGTAATTGGGGTGAGAATTTGAGAAAAGTGTGAGAACAGAGAAGAGAAGAGAAAGAAAATGAGAAAAAGAACAGAGAATAGAAAAGGAAAGAGAAAGAGAAAAAGAGAGAAAAAGAAAAGGGAAAAGGGAAAATAACACTAGAATATGGAGAATAGAGAAGTAAGTTCCCAGAGGAACTTACGGGTCCAGTAGAATATTATAGGTTGTAATTGATTTATTGCCCTATAGTGAAGTGTTTTAGAGAAATCCCTAGTGGGTCGAGGTTTTATTTCCAGTTGGGCCCTGGAAAGTTTCCTCGCTAAATCTCTCTTGCATCGTTTCTCTTTATTTTCCTTTCATGTTCTTTAATTTCCGCAAAAATTGACTATCATGTTCCATACTACAATTCACCCCCCCTCTTGTAGTAGTTCATCCGAAATAACACCTATTTTCCATATCACTCAAAACTCTCAAAGAACCCTAAAAACCCCTCTTGGACGTGTGGTTTACGAGCACCAAAAGGCCAATTTTTCCTATTATTCTTCCTAATTCAGGTAACTAGTCTATCTCTTTCAAATCTGGTACAAGTTTTCCATATAATTAATTAGGATTAAACTAGGAAAAATTAATAGAATTAGTATCATGATAGGCTAGGAATTTCGAACCATGTTATATAAAAGTTTATGTTATTTTCTCGATATTTTATATAATCTTTATGAATCTTTAAGTGTTTTAATTAATTCTATGTATAAAATAATATCTGTAAATGTATGTTTATATTGAATAATTGCATGATAAATTTTGAATATGAATCTTGAAAATTTCGAACCTATGTCGAGTGTCATAAGATAATTTTGATGATAAATTCATGATATTTTCTTAAATTAAATTGATAATCTTGATTATTTAATTGTTTAATTAAAGCCTTAAAATTAAAGTTATTATTTTGTTCATATTATCAAAATTGTCGAGTGGAATAAAATAATAAAGGAAATTAAAAATCTAATTTTTATTGTTGAATCTTGACAATTCTTGAATTATTATTGATAACCTTGATTAAATCTTTAATTTAAGCATGATATTATTGATTCTTGAAATTAATCTTGATATTGTTTTATAGCCAAGAAGGTCGTGTGATTCATGTATATCAAAGTAATGATTTTGATCTTGTTTTGGTTCTAAATTTGATGATTTAATGTTTAAAGCATGATTTTATTGTTTATTATTAAGTTTATATGAGTGTTTATTGATAATTGTATTTAAGTAATCTAAAGTGTCAATTTTAGTATATATATATATATATATATGTCGAGTGGCTCCAAGTAATAAAAAGAGGATTTTTATCATGTTTTAAGTAATATTAATTGATGATTGATAGTTTATATGACTAATTGCTTATTTAGTTGATTTATTAAGTTGTTTATATGATTATTTAAGGAATTGATTTAATTATTGTCCTATTGTTGAAAATGACGAGTGATGCATAAAAGGGTAAGATCAATTTTAGTTTAATTCTTGGCTTATAATAATTTAGATTGTAATTTTAGGAATTAATATGATCAAAGGAACTAAAAGAGAACTAATAAGATAAGTTACAATATGAAGGAAATGAATAATATAATAATAAGGACAAAGTTATAAGATGATAAGAAGTATTGGTCTCACGATGGTCATGTCGATAAAATAAGATAAGAAACGGACGCCTGTTTGGTGATACACGGGTCACCAGATTGGGTTAAGTCGAAGTCACTGCCCTACTGCGTTCTCTGGGCAGTTCTGGATCTTAAAATGCGTAGTCGTCTAAGTAGTAGTACACGGGCTACTATTTAGGAGTTATGGCCATAACTTAGGCTTAGTTCTTGCAAAGGAGAGCTACGGGTAGAATACACGAGTTCTTCCCGGCGCGTTTTAGGAAAGTTGGGATGTACACGGGCATCCTTACGAGCTATAATGACCGGTCCATAAAGTTAAGAAGATGGTTAAAAGAAGGGTACAGGGTAATAATATGAAGGATAAGTATTATACGGGCTGAATATGTATATATCAATGTATTTCTATGTATAATTTCACGTATTGTATAAGTGTAGTATGTTAAGTCTTCCGCTACGTACGTCTGAAAAGTATGTATTTAAGTATGTATTTAAGAATATATGTATGTATGTGTAATGACCCAGATTTTTATTGGTATTTTTGCCGATAATTATGTGTATTTATGTGTAATGTTGTGTTAGTTCAAATTTATTTTTGAACTATTTATTTTATTTTATGTGAATAATTTCGATTTAATTCGAAATATTTATTTTCAGTTTTTATTATTTATGTTATTTATTATTTAATTAATTAGAATTTTTATTATTTAATTTTTCTAATTAATTATCTAATATTTTGGGCTAAATCAATTATTGCATGATTAGTCATGTAAATTATGTTAATTAGCCTAATGGATCACGAGAGCCCATTTTTAGGCCCATTTAACCCCATGGCCGATTTTCTAGCAAGGATGGCAAGCCTTGCCACTTGCTTTGCTTTCACACTTAACCAACTTCTATAAATAGGAGTGGTTAGTGAGCCTTAAGATGTTTTGTTCATTTGCCAACCTTAAGCTTTTGCCATCAAAGTTCAATCACCAAATTTCCCCTCCACTTCCTCCTTGCCTCACGCCATTTTGATCAATTGAAACCCATCAATTGTTCATCATTTTTCCTAGCCCAAAACTTAAAGATTCAAAGTTCATTGATCTTTAAGTGTTCAAACACAATCCTAAACATATTCATTTCAATCAAGATCTCTTGTTCGGGTTGGTTTTGGGATCGTGTTCGTGTGCTCGTGTGGGGTTCGTGTGGTGTTGGTGTTCGAACCGTGCAGCAGGCCGTGTGGTGGACCGTGCAGCAGTGGTGTTCGTGCTCGTGGTTGTGCAGCAGGCCGTGTGGTGTAGCCGTGTGTGCAGTGGTTCGTGGTGCTCGTGCTGTGGTGCCGTGTAGAAGACGTGGTGCTCGTGTGTGTGTGCCGTGTTGTGTGGCCGTGTTTGTTGTGATTCCGGACTGCATTCTTGTGTTGATTTTGTGTGTAATCTTCAATAAGGTAACATGCTTTCTCAACCTTTTTGGTATACTATGTTTATAGTATAGATTAAATGCATGTTTGGGTTGTTTGATGATGAATATCCATGATCTTATGTATGGTTTATATTCTAATTTTTATGTGTTTATATGATGTTTTGATGAAGGTTTTTCATGATTTTATAATTGATTATAAGTGGTTTTATGATCATGAATATTGTGTTAAAGTTTGGTTAATTTTGGATGATTTTCGAATGGTTTTATTGATGATTTTCGTGTGGTTCATGATGAACATATGCGTGGTTTTGATGAGTTTTGATGAGTTTGGATGAGTTCTTGATTGAGTTCTTGAATCTTGATTGAGTTCTTGATTGAAGATCTTGATTCTTGAATGAGTTCTTTATGAATTCCTGATGAGTCTTTATGAGTTCTTGATTGAATCTTGGAAGTTAAAGAAAGTGGTTTAAAAGATAAAGAAAGGTAAAGATTGAGTCTAAATTGATTCAAGAATGGAATTTAAATAATGGGTTAAGGTTGGTTAGGCTCAAGATCAAGGCGCAAAGGCAATCTTGAGTATAACTTCGGTATTTCAACTAGTTATTTTCAAGAATCAAGGCATTGAGGCAATTCTTGAATATAATTTAGTTAGGTTGAGATAATAAGATGATTAAATAATAAGATTAATAAAGTTAGCTTGATTTCATTTCTAGACGCCCTAAACTTAGAGTAAGATTCTTTGTTTTTGGGTTAAGACGTTGCCCCTATTCCATCCGCGGTATTGGGATAGTTGGAGTCATACTATGTGATCTTTCGTGAATTTCCAGTAAGATTGGTTTCACGGGACATGGATTTCCAGTAAGATTGGTTTCATGGGGTTTGGGAGTAAGATTCTCAAATCCGAGCATAGTAGAAAGTTCGATCGCGTAAGATGCGTTCGTACGAGCCTAGTCCGGTCTAGTATATGAATGATTGCGCCAAAGATAGTGTTTAAGTTGGTTTTGAGTCGAGTTCACGGTTTTGGGTTGTTCTCGTACTTTGGTTTATTGAGGTTGTTGTTTGATTTATGCTATGTGCATGTGTATTCCCATTAGGGTGAGTCAGTTATGTTACTCGCCACTGATGGTGGACTGTTGTGGTTTTTCAGGTACTTCTGATGACGATACTCTTGCTTAGCTTTGGGTTGGGCGAGCGACGTTTACTATTTCTGTTATCTGATGTATTTACTGTTTTCTGTTGTTTTAGATAGTGATGGAGTTACGTAGATTTTATACGTTGTTATTGGACTCTTTTACGTTGTTTAAGACTCTGACATGTAGTTGGAGTTTACTCGTATTTTTAGTATTTCTATTTTGACTTTTGGGACTAGTATGTACAAACTTGTGGGTATTTATACGTTTTTGGATATTAATAATAATTTTGAGGAATTAGTTTAATTTCCTAAGTTTTGAGTTGTAGTTTCTAACTATTCGACTCGTCGGTTTCTTCCGCGCCGATTTAAGCGAGTCGGGTCGTTACAGTATGTATGTATGTATGTATTTAAGTACAAATATATGTAGATATATATATGTATCCCTATATGTATTCTACAGGTATTTCTATACGCGTTTATATGTACACGTATGTATTCCTATATGTATTTCTGCAGGTACTGTATACGTATTTTATATGTATTCCATGCGTATTTCGTACGTATTCTTATACGTATTTTGTATGTATTTTTATACATATTTTGTATGTATTTTTATACGTATTTTGTATGTATTGCGTATGTATTTCTACGTGTATTTTCATGTATGATTTTTATTAGTTAATTCTATGATATTATATGGTTAATGATCCCTCATTTAAGCGGGACAACCTAGTTACTCACCACTGACGGTGGACCCCCCATTTCAGGTGATGAAGCTGACGTGTAAGTGGGCTCTCGTATGGTTTGGGTTGCGTGTTGTTGTGATCAGTAGAGTGAACCCGTAGTCTAGTTTATGTTTTCTTTTATTTATTGATTAGTTTATCCCAGCCTGTTGGGAAAGAACAGTAGTATTATGTATTTTGGTATTACTCATGGACTTTTGGGATTTTAATTCTATTCACTAGTTAATAAAAGGACTATTGAACCTTAATGTTATTATCGTTATTAGTATTTATGTTTGGTAATGATCCAATTGTCGATTTCCTTCGTAAATCGACAGCCTAGAAAAGTCGGGTCATTATAATATGACAATAATATAACCCGCCAACACGACCCAAAGTCGACACGAAATAAACGAATTTGGGTCAAAGATTTCGACACTTTTAATATAAACGGGTTGACACGATACAACCTGTTTATTAAATGGGTGGGGTTAGGGTTGAGGGGTGTGAACCCGTTTAATTAAATGACATGAGACGAACGTTTCACGACACGACACGTTTACCACCTCTATGAAATTGAACATCATAAGAACGTACAATTGATTGTGGTGGATAAGTACGATTATGATGATTCATGCTATTTGAGGATCATATTCCTATTTATAAGATGAAATTATTTTTAACTACATATAAGAATTCGTATGGTCATTTGGCTTCGTATAGTGTGAGGATTATTCCTTATGTATCAAGATTGGGGTCTAGTTTGATAATTAATTTCAATTTTAATTTTGAAATTCAAAATTAAAAATTTCCCCCCTATTTGTATATACTTAATTATCCTCTCACATGCTCTAGTTCTTTGTTTTAATTAGATTTTGTTTGAAGTTGTTTTTATATCTTCAAAACAATTCCTATTGCATTTTACATAAAATTTTAAATGTAACTCACAGTTTGGATAACAAAATGGACAATTGATCGTGGTACATCATAATATGAGGATCATTTATGCTTTATTTGGATACAAAATTGACATTGTACAACTGCAAATACTTAATTACATCGTATGAACTAACTATACAAAAATACAAACTTTTAAAACCATCATATTTGGTCTAAGCATGAAACTTCTTGTTATTCTTCATCCTTATATCCTAAAAAATCCAAAAAAAAAGACTAAGTCATGAAACAAAATAAGAAAAAATAGACATATTCAAAAGACAAGTTTAAACCCCAATTAAAATAAAATAAAATAAAAACACAGTTAAAATTTTGACCAAAAATAAAAAACAAAAATAATACCAAAAAATTATGGATTGAAATCCTAGATATACCAAATCAAGAAATTCGTCCTTAAAAAAAGTCCTCAAATAAAACTAAAAAATAAAAAAAAAATCCAATAATAGAAAAACTCCAACATAATAAATAAAAAATAAATCAAACCAAGTACTTAAAAAATAATGAAAAATAGAAGCTTGAATTATACATTCTTCAGCTTCTCTTACTTCTGGATTCTTGTCCAAGTATTTGAGAACTCTTGAAGTGCCTGACAAAGAAAAGTCAGACGAATTTAGTACTGAACATAATATAAACAAAAAACCAAAACATAATTAAACTAAAATGAAATCTAACCTTCAAAAAATTTAATATCAAACTTAAAAAATTGAAGCTGCTTGAAGACGTTAACTGCACTTTTTTTTTTAGAAATTAGTTTAGGTTTTAGTTCTTGTGTTGTTATATCAAACCAAAGTGAATGGCTTAGATTAATCAATCATAGATCTAAAGGTTAGGATTAGTGATCCATGTGCTTTTGATCCAAGGGGTCATATTGGAATGCATATTAATCTAAAGATTAGGATTAGTAATCCATGTGCTTTTGATCCAAGGGGTGATATTGGAATTCATATTAATCTAAAGGTTAGGATTAGTGATCCATGTGCTTTTAATCCTAGGGCTGATATTGGAATTCATACTAATCTAAATGTTAGGATTAGTGATCCATGTGCTTTTGATCCTATGGATGAGATTTGAGTAAAAAAAATATTTGGAGGGCTATAAATGAGTAATAATCCATCTGCTTTTTTAAAATATGTACAAGTATAATGACAATAATGTATTTATCATTTATTAAAATTGTAACACCCCGTATTTTTGGGGTTAGAATTTCCGGAAAATAGGTTGTCTTTCCATTCGCCTTAAGATTTTATTTCGAAAATTATTAGTAAATTCTCTGTTTTACAAATATAAAATCTTTTAAAAGTTAATTTCCGGAATTTCTGTTATTTACCATTGTCAAACTATCTTTCCCTAATCTGACTATCATATAATATCTCTTGATCTCAACCCGCTAGGTACCTAGAACTTCACTTTATGGCTATTCAGGGTTGTGGACCGACTCAGAATTTATGTTGAATTAATAGTGGGTCGGCTAAGTAGGGGTTAGAAGTAATTTTAGTCCCTTCTTGGTAACCGGACTTGAATGGCCTTTTGATATGATTTTCGGGCCAAATTAAATCTTCTAGCTTATCTTGAGAATGGGCCCGATGATCCAATGTTCCCTCTCATGGCCGGCTCTCTCTCTAGTATGGCCAACATATTATTTCTTTTAATTTATTTGGTTAATTAAATAATTATGCTATTTAATTAATTAAATTAATTAATTTTCTTAACTCCCTAATTAATTCTCAAATTGGGCCAAAGACCTAATTGTTCCTCTTTTATGTCACTTGGCCGGCTCCCCTTCATATTATGGGCCAAGTGTTATTTTTTTCTTTTTAATTTATTTGATTAATTAATAATTATGTTATTTAATTAATTAAATTAATTAATTATTTATTTTAACAACTCCTAAACTAATTCAACTTAAGCTAACCACCTAACAAATTCGTCCCCCCTTTTTCCTCTTGGTTCACGGCAACCCTAACAACATTTAGGGTTTGTTTTATTTTATATTTTTTTTTTTCTTTCTCTTCTATAAATAGGACTATTATAATTTAATTAGCCCTATTTTACAAAAACTCAAAAACCCTAAAGAAAATTTTCTCTTTTCTTTTCTTCTTTGTGCCGTGTATTATCATCACCAAAAGGGTGATTTTTATTGGAAAATTTTAGCGATTCCAGGTAACTTTGCTTTATCTTTTAATTTTGGGATAGATAATCACATAGTTAATTAGGATTGATCATGAAAATTGTAGGATTTTATGTTTGTATTGATTCGAAAATGTCGAGTACATGATGATTTGATTTTTGATTTGTTTTATGTATTTTCTTGATTATTTTATGTAGTTTCTTGAAATCTTTAATTGTTGAATAATTACTTGTATGAATTTATTTATTAATCAAATCTCGTTATTTCTTGATGAATTTTTTGTGGCAGTTTCTTTACTGTTTGATTATGAATCATGATTTATTTCGTGGCAAAATTCGTCCTTTTATTGCTTATAAAAATTTAATCTTTTAAACCGGTAAAACTGTCTAGATTTAGTTTACGAATTTATTAATATACTTAATCAAATCGTATAGCTACGAAATTTTAGGTGGAAGTCATTAATAGTGTTTTACAGCTTGTGTTAAATTTTCGTAATTTTTAAAGATCGTTTGATATGGCAGAAAAATCCGAAACTGATCTCAGCCTAATCTGATTTGTTAGTTATAAAATCTCTTAAAAATAGTAAATGACATTATTTTTGGACGAAAATTATGCACGTTAAACCTTGAACCTATATTTAACTTCCATTAAAATTTCCAGATTAATCAATACCTTTAAAGGGTCGTTCTTAATTTAATTCTTTAAAAATCAGATTGTGTAAAATAGTGTAATTAAATTATTAAAACAAGTTATTTCGAATTCTTGGAGGAAGATTAAATCTTGTTTTGCTCTTTGAATGCGTCGAGTAGTTTGAAGGATAAAAAGATGATTTTTTGATCTTATTTTGTATTCAATCTTGATGATTTTATGTTAAAAACATGATTTTTATTATTGTTGTTTGGTTAATTAATTGAATCTTGTTGATTGTAGTTATTTAAATTAATTGATAAAATTGGTGTTCTTGAGTGAAAAATGTCGAGTGAACAAAGAAATAAAAAAATGGAATTTTTATTATGTTTTAAGTAATTTTAGTGATTAATTAAAATAATTTATGAATTTATTTAATTAAAGTTGTTTAACTAGAATTATCGAGTGGCCTAAAAGTATTTAGTCAATTTTTTTGTTTAATTTTGACTTATAATATTTTAGGAATAATTAATTATAAAAGTTGCAGTTAAAGGGATAAGTTGTAACAGGAAGGGGTAGATAATAATATTGTTATTATTATTATTACAATTACACGAGTATTATTATTAATAATATTAATATTACGATTATTATTAGTATTATTATTAATATTAGGAATCAGTAGGGATAAGTTATATAAAATCCGAAAAGATATTAAAAGGGTAAGAAAGGAAACAGAGTAATAGGAATATGAATTGTTTCGATTTCTGGCTAGGAAAGACTTGGTATTTAAGGTGGCCAATATACGTGCCGCACCTCTCTTTCCTGGGACTTCGAACATTTCATTTCCGATTACGGCCACCTAGTATTTCCCGATATAAGATAAGATATAATATTGAAAGATATAAGATAAGATATAATCTTTGAAATATAAGATAAGATAAGGACGCCCACCTGATGACTCAAGTAGTCAGACTGGGTTAAGTCGAAGCCACTGCTCAACGGGACGAACACACGAGTTCCCCCGCGCAGTTCTGGGTCTTAGGATATGTAGTCGTCTAGTAGTAGTACACGAGCTGCTATTAGGGGTTATGGCCATAGCTTAGGTTTAGTGGTGCAAACGAGATCCGCTACGGGTTGGGTACACGAGCCCACCCCGGCATGTTCTAGGAAAGTTGTGGTGCAAACGGGATCCACAACGAGTTATAGTGATCGGTCCATTGAAAGATAAGAATGATATGAAATGATACGGTATGATATGAATGATACGAATGATAAGATATGATATGAATGACATGTTCGATAAGATATAGTATAAGTTAATGAATAATATAAGATATGATATACATATTGTAATATGACATAAGATGTATAACATAAGATGTAGGTTATGATTTAAAGGAATTGGGATGATTGGGTTATAAGAGTATAATGTTATAAGGATATGTATTGAGAATAGTATAAGTCTTCCGCTGTGTACTTCTGTATTCGTATGAGATGTTATGTAAGTATGTACGTATGTATGTATGCATGTATGTATGAGTGTATGAGTGTGTTATACGTGTATTTTGTACGTATTCCTAGCCGTATTTTGCAGGTATGATTATACGTATGGTATACGTACATTATATGTAGATTCTACGTATTCTAACCGTATTTCTGCAGGTATTTTTATACGTATTTTGTACATATTTGTATATGTATTTTTGTACGTATTTTTATACGTACCCCGTGTTGACTTCTGTATAGCATGTATTAGGTTTTTTGTATGGTTTTCATGCGATATTCTATGATATTATGTGTTTAGCGGTCCCTCGATTAAACGGGACAGCCTAGTTACTCGCCACTGACGGTGGACCCCCCCTCAGTTTCAGGTGAAGGTGCGGCTGATTAATTTGGGCTTCCGCTGGATGGGCTTTTTAGTGGCTGAGGACCTTAGTAAACCTTGGTTACTTAGTAAATTGAATTAGATTTTATGATTATTTCATTTATTTATAATCCCAGCATGTTGGGACGGTTTTAGAATAACTCATGTAATTACTTTTCTTTTGGGAATTACTCAGATTTTTGGATGATAGTTTAGTTAATTTAATAAAAGTTACTAAATTTTAATTGAACAATCTAATTTATAGTTTAAATTGTTTTGGTAATGATCCGTTGTCGATTTCCCTTCGTAAATCGACATGTTTAAAAAGTCGGGTCGTTACAAAAATTTAATAGTTATTTAACTTATGATTAATAATATACATATACGAAAACCTTAATAATGTTCATATTACTTGATAATTTCATTATGCTTGTTGTTGATGAAGATGAATTAATGAACAACTGATACATTGATTGTGATGACCGATTACTATGATAAATAGGTTGTTTGTGATGATAGACTATGATGATGATAACGACGACGAGAAGGATGATGGATGATGATTACGATTATTGATGATGACGAATGATAATCGTGTATTATTGTTTCAAATGAACTACCGATGCATTGATTGTGACGATTGATGACTATGATGAATAGGTTGTTTGTTATGATATACTATGATTATGATGACAACGAGGAGAAGGATAATGGATGTTAATGATGATGATGATGCTGACAATGATTCATGATGACGAATGATAATCGTGTAATATTGTTTCTGATGAACTACTGATACTTTGATTATGATGACCGATGACTATGATGAACAAGTTTTTATTGATGATTGATTATGATGTTGTTGGTGATTAGGAGGAAGATGCTAACTATGATGATGCTGATGATGGATGATGATGACTAATGTAAATTGCGTAGTATTGTTCCTGATGAAGTACTGATGCATTGATTGTGATGACCGATGACTAGCTATGATCAATAGGTTGTTAGTTACGACTGACTACGATGTTTTTTAGGATGAGGAGGAAGGGAATGAAATATGATGATGATGATGATGATGATGAATGATGATTGCGTAGTATTGTTTTTGATAAAATACTGATACATTGATTATGATGACCGATGACTATGATGATTTTGTAGGATATTGATGATTGACTATGATGTTGTTGATGATTAGGAGGAGGATAATGGATGATTGACTATGATGATGATGATGGATGATGATGACGAATGATGATCGTGTATTATTGTACTATTGTTTATGATGAAGTGCTGATACATTGTTTAGGAAAGAGGGTTTAGGATAGAGGGTTTAGGGTATAAGAAAGAGGGTTTAGGCTTATTGAAAATTTGAATTAATGATCCTTAACTTTAATATATGATCTTTTATCTCTTTTGTAGAAGCTTTACGATTTAAAATATGAAATGTTTATTTATTTATTTTTTTGGTTGAAGATTTACAAAGAAATATTTATTTGCTCTGTAACATAATATAATTTTCTGAAAAATGTAAGTTAGAAAAAAAAATTGATCTGTATATTCAATAATTACGAGATCAAAAACAATTTAGTAGGATAAACAAAATATAAGAAGAAAGTTTGCATGACTTTATAAAGGTAGGTGTAAGTGGGGGAAGTGGAGAAGTGGGAAGTTAAGCTGCGGGTTGAGGGGTTTGAACCCGTTTAATTAGATGACACGACACGAACTGGTCACGACACGACACGTTTACCACCTCTATAAAAATGAACATCATAAGAACATACAATTGATTGTGGTGGATAATTACGTTTATGATGATTCATGTTATTTGAGGAACATATTCCTATTTATAAGATAAAATTATTTTTGACTACATATAAGTGTGATGACCCGACTCGCTTAAACCGGCGCGGAAGAAACCGACGAGTCGAATAGTCAGAACTAACAAACTAAAATACTTAAAATTTAAAACAAAACCTCAAATGATTATATATACTAAACCAAAAAGTACAATTACCCACAAGTTTGTACACAACTAATCCCAAAAGTCATACTACTACTACTATCCAACGTAACTCCAAATACATGTCAGAATTATAGTAAAGTATATAAGTACTACCACTAGAGTATATGACTAGAAAACATCGTAAAGTAACAAAATAAAGTCTAAACAATATTGACACTCGCCCAACCCAATGCTAAGCAAGGACCTCGTCATCAGAATTACCTGAAAAACAACAACAGTCCACCGTTAGTGGCGAGTAACATAACCATCCCACCCTAACGAGGATACACATGATCATAGCACAAACCAAACAACTAAATCAAACAAGCCAATCAAATCATGCGAATTAACAAGTAATCATGCTTGACTCGACTAACTTTAACCAATCTTAACTTTGGCGCAATCATTCGCATACTAGACCGGACTATGCACGTACGAACGCATCTTACGCATTCGAACTTTCTACTATGTCAGGATTGAGAATCTTACTCCCAAATCCCATGAAACCAATCTTACTGGAAATCCATGTCCGAAGACAACATAGTAAGACCACCAACTATCCCAATACCGCGGATAGGATAGGGGCAACGTCTTAACCCAAAAACATAGAATCTTACTCTAAGTTTTAGGCGTCTAATAGCGAAATCAAGCTAACTTTAACTTTAAATCGAAGTTTACATTCTTAGTTAATTCTTAAGTTGCATCTTATGCCTTGAATCAAGAAATAACATGTAAACCAAACAACTTACAACTTCTTATAACTTTCTTTAACCTTTTCTTTAACTTTCTTTAACTTTAAAGACTCAACCAAGAACTCATAAAGAACCCTAAAGAACCCATCAAGAATTCATCAAGAACTCATCCAAGATTCAAGATCTTCAATCAAGAACTCAATCAAGATTCAAGAACTTCAACCAAGAACTTATTCAAAAATCAAGAACTCATGCAACCCCATCAAACTACACGCATAACCTCAACAATTCAACACATAAAATCATCAACTTTATAGTATCCAAAATTCATCAAACTTCAACATGATTAACATTAAACTTAATACTAACACAATCAATCATGAAATCATCATATTCAAACATAAAATCATCATGAAACCATTCCAAAATCAGATTATAATTCATACACGAAAACATGGTTAAAACTTCAAATAAACTAATCTATTCATTTAATTTATACTATGAAACATACTATACCAAATAGGTTGAGAAAGTATGTTACCTTGATGAAGATCAACAAGATAAACACTTAAAACTTGCTGCCCGGAAATTACCCACACGGCTCCAAGCAACACGGTCCACCACACACAGACACGGCACCACCACGACTTGCACACACTCGCACCACCGTCTTCACCTCGTGCCACCACTCGAACCACACGGCCACGGACCTGCTGCACGGCCACGGCACACGAGCCACCACACGAGTACGAACCACCACCGTGCACCACCACTTGAATCACAAACAACCCACACGAGCAACCCCAAAAATCCAACCCCGAACTAGAAATCTTGATTGAAAACTATGGAGATTGTTGTGTTTAAAGTTACTTAAAGATCAATAGGATATGAATCTTTAAGTTTTGAGATGAAAGGTTGATGAACAAATTGGTGGATGATTATGGCCAAAAATGGCGTGTAGAAGTATGGCAAATGGAGGGAGTTTGTGTTTGAACTTTTGATGGCAAGTGCTTAAGATGGCAAATGAGCAAAAGGATCATTAAGCCTTACTAACCCTTCTATTTATAGAAGTGGTTTAAGGTGTGAACATGAGGCAAGTGGCAAATCCTTGACATGCACATAAGGGGGCCGGTTTTTGGCTTGCAAAATGGGCCAAAATGGGCTTTCGTGATCAATTGGGCTAATTTACAAAAATTGCATGACTAATCATGCTTAAATCGTTTTAGCCCAAAAATATTAAATAATTAGTTAGAAAATTAAATAAATAAAATTCTAATTAATTAAATAATAATTACAATAAATAATAATTAATCAAAATAAAATAATTCGAATTAAATCGAAATTATTCACATAAAATAAAATAAATAGTTCAAAAATAAATTTGAACCATACATAAAATCACATAAATACACATAAATACATGATAGAAATACCTATAAAATCAGGGTCGTTACAATAAGAATTCGTATGTATCAAGATTGGGGTCCTGTTTGATAATTAATTTCAATTTTAGTTTTGAAATTCAAAATTAAATATTTCCCCCCTTTTCTTATATACCTAATTATCCTCTCACATACTCTAGTTCTTTGTTTTAATTATATTTTATCTGTTCTTTGCTTGTCTTCTTCTTTAAATTTCAAAATCTAAGAATTATAATATATTTAGCATTAAAATGTCTGTAAGAAGTGAGGGTTCAGTAGGAAGTGAACCAAGAGGTTTGTGCCGTTGTGGAATTCCCCCTGTTGAGCTTGTGTCTTGGACATCCATGAATCCTGGTAGGAGGTTCATACGATGCAAATACTACATTCCGATTGCTCAAAGAAGTAGTTCTAGTGGAAGAAATGGATGCAATTACTAGAGATGGATAGATGAAGGAAACAATTAGTGGCAAACTAATCAGATTAATACACTTTTGAGTGTGAAAACAGAGTTGCAAAATGAGGTTAATTCTTGGAAGGACAAGTTTTCATGTTTAGAAATTGAAAAACAAGTACTAATGGATGAGCTGACAAAGATGATGAACAAGAAGAAGGAAAATGTAAAGATTGAAAAAGAAAACCAGCACTATGGGATTTGGTTTCATGTGATTGTTTCTGTCATAATCTCAGTTGTTATTATGAAGTTATTTACTTAAAATTATTAGTATATAATTTTTAAGTGTTGGTTGAATTATGAAGAACAATATTTTACAACTTGAATTTTGATGTTCTTTATGTAGATGTAATTGATGAAGTGAAATGAATTTATTTTTTATTTCAAGTTGTTTGTATTATATCTTCAAAGCAATTCTAATTGCATTTTAAATAAAATTTTAAATGTAACTCACAGTTTGGATTAAAAAAGGACAATTGATCGTGGTACATCATAATATGAGGATCATTTTTACTTTATTTGAATAACAAGTTGACATATGAATTTTTTATATATAATTATTTTTGATCTTATAATTGGTTTTTTTATCTAAAAAATTAACATTAATACAAATCCAAATTGAGTAATTGTAGAATAATTTGTATTATTAATGTTGAAAAATATAAGACAAACAAATTTTTTCAATAAAATGTACAACTGCAAATATTTAATTACATTGTATGAACTATACAAAAATATAAATTTTTAAAAGCACCATATTTGGTCTAAGCATGAAACTCCTTGTTATTCTTCATCCTTATATCCTGAAAAACCAAAAATAAAAAATGGACTAAGTCATGAAACAAAACAAGAAAAAATAGACATATTCAAAAGACAAGTTTAAACCCCAATTAAAAAATGAGTAATTCATCTGCTTTTTTAAAATATATATGTATAAGTATAATGACAATAATGTAGTTATCATTTATAAAAATTTAATAGTTATTTAACTTATGATTAATAATATACATATACGAAAACATTAATGTTCATATTACTTCATAATTTCATTATGCTTGTTGTTGATGAAGATGAATTGATGAACAACTGATACATTGATTGTGATCACCGATTACTATGATAGATAGGTTGTTTATGATGATAGACTATGATGATGATAAAGACGACGAGAAAGATGATGGATGATGATAACGATGGTTGATGATGACAAATGATAATCGTGTATTATTGTTTCAAATGAACTACCGATGCATTGATTGTGACGATCGATGACTATGATGAATAGGTTGTTTGTTATGATATACTATGATTATGATGACAACGAGGAGAAGGATAATGGATGTTAATGATGATGATGATGCTGACAATGATTCATGATGACGAATGATAATCGTGTAATATTGTTTCTGATGAACTACTGATACTTTGATTATGATGACCGATGACTATGATGAACAAGTTTTTATTGATGATTGATTATGATGTTGTTGGTGATTAGGAGGAAGATGCTAACTATGATGATGCTGATGATGGATGATGATGACTAATGTAAATTGTGTAGTATTGTTCCTGATGAAGTACTGATACATTGATTGTGATGACCGATGACTATGATCAATAGGTTGTTAGTTACTACTGACCATGATTTTTTTAAGGATGAGGAGGAAGGGAATGGATTATGATGATGATGATTCCGGATGATGATGATGAATGATGATCGTGTAGTAGTGTTTTTGATAAAATACTGATACATTGATTATGATGACCGATGACTATGATGATTTTATAGGATATTGATGATTGACTATGATGTTGTTGATGATTAGGAGGAGGATAATGGATGATTGACTATGATGATGGATGATGATTACGAATAATGATCGTGTAGTATTGTTTATGATGAATTACTGATACATTGTTTGTGATGATCAATGAGTATGATGAATAGTTTGTTAGTGATTTCCCATTTGTATTTAATACTATGTTTTAGGGTATAGGGTTTAGGAAAGAGGGTTTAGGGAAGAGGGTTTAGGGTTTAGAGTTTAGGGTTATTGAAAAGTTGAATTAATGATCCTTAACTTTAATATATGATCTTTTATGTTACTGTTGTTCAATAAACTAATAAGTATATGTGTTTCACGCTATATGAAACTTGTGGGTATTTGCTTAGGATCATTTATCTGAACATTAATGTAGATTTATGTAGCATTGGATGTGAAGTTTTTTTTTATTTCTTTGTCCCCTATTGATTTAGGATAATTTATTTAGTATCATTTATCATTAATCAGTATTCTTGGTTGATTTTTTTAAATATCCATTTAGTGGGATTTTTGGTTGATTTTTTGTCCTACTTATTAATATTTTATACCTAGGACAAATATTCAATTAGCATTACTATAAATACACATATAATTTTTTTCTACCTTGGACATTAAAACCGGTCAATTGCAAATTAAAGAAACAATGGAGGATTTTTTTTTTAGGTGAGATACTTCCAAAGGTTAATGGAATATTTGATTTGCTCAAATGTCAAACCTTAAGTATAGAGTGTGCTCGAACGGTTGGTGAGAGGATTAACAAGAAAATTAATGTCGACTAGATTGCTCTTGAGAAGGTTTTCTCACAACCTATTCTTGAATTATGCAATGTGGTGCATAATAATTTGATTGAGTTTGTAGAATGTCGTCATTGTGGGTGGAGTGTTCATATTCGCCAATCAATGTTCTTGGAAGCTAAGGAATATTTGATCAATACTTACGGGGGTCAAGTAAAGCATGAAAAGTTTGATTGCCCATTTGTATTCAATATTAGGAAGAATGGTATAATTACAGCAGATTAGATTTATTTTATTTAACGAAATGTTTGCTCTGTAATTTTTTTTTTCAATGATGAAAACAATCTCTCTTTTGTAGAAGCTTTATGATTTAAAAGATGAAAGTTTTTTTTTTTTCGGTTGAAGATTTATGAAGAAATATTTATTTGCTCTGTAACGACATAATATAATTTTGTGAAAAATGTAAGTTAGAAAAAAAAAATTCTTCTGTATATTCAACAATTACGAGATCAAAAACAATTTAGTAGGATGAAAAAACATATAAGAAGAAAGTATGCATGACTTCATATATAAAGGTAGGAAAAAGCGTGAAGTAATTAATGTAGTTGTCTTTAGTGTATGGAATGCGAAGAAACGTAATTAATAAAATAAATTAATTACTAACAATTGTATTAATTAGGTTGTCGCATGGAAAAATGAAACATTTTCAGCTTTTCCCCCCCATTTTCTAATAATGTTTGAAATACCATTTAAAACCAAATGATATTAAAATGAACTTCTGTTATTTTTAATTGTTTATTCTGTATGAAACATATAAGATTGAAATAGTTGTTTTATACTATTTTTTTTAATAAAAAAAGTAATGTTATTTGGAGAAATAAACCACGTATAAAATTTAATTAGTTTTAACACCGTACTATGCACGGATATTTGTTTTTTTTTTTTTAACAAAAAACAACTAAAAATATTTGTATTTATATATTATCCCTTTTGCAAGGTATCAATTAATTGAATGACATGAATCATGAAATTGAATTTGAAGAACATATGATAGAAAAGTAAAAGATATGAAGCGTAAATAATGAGAGAAATTGAAACATTTAGGGGAAAATTAGAATACCAAGTAATAGAGAAATAGACCAATTTATTTTATTTTTATATATAAAAAGACAAAATCAAAAAAGTATAAAATTATATGAATGATGACACGTGGATATTAAATTTTATAGGGATTATATTATTTTACATAACCCGAAGAATTTGGGTTATTAGATAGCTTATAATGACCGGAATCCTGTAACACCCGACATGATACAATCCGAACCCGCAACTTTTAATTTTTAAACATAAAAAAAATAGACAAAGGCTAAATGTTTATTTTTAGGGGTCCTATGCAACAAAATGAATGTTAATAGTCTAAAAAAATGAATGTTTATATTTCTTTTACTATTTTGTCAAGCATTGCAATTATAAGCATGAATTTAATAATATATTCTAATTTTTAAGTTCAATTTAATAAAGATTTATTATTATTTGAAAGAATTTGATATCTTAAACAATAAATTTCTACGATACAAGAATTGATATCTTATTCATCTTCTAAAAGGAAAATTGTTATAATATTTTTCCAAGCATTGCACGTATAATCATCAAATTAAATCAGGATCATAAAAATAATTAAACGACCAGAGATCATAACTTTTCATTTAGAGGAGATGTTTTTACTTACACTTCATTTTTTTAATTTTTTTTTCAGTAGTATGCATCAACAATAAAGTAGGATAAAAAAAAACAAATAAAAGGTGGGATTTAATACAAGTAGGATCAATTACGCAACGAAAAAAATTCCTTTTTTAAGCCAATCCACTAGAAAGGAAATAAACTTGCATCTGCATCTTCATAATGCCTTGCAGAATAGGATGTGTGACTATGTGTGTTCCTTTGTACAACATCTTCTTGTGTTTGAGTTGTTGTGTAGTCCCCAATGTCATCATCTTCATCCCTATGTTCATTGGCATTCTCCCTTTTCCTCTTCTCCGCGTTCGCACCCTTTTTGGATGGATGAAGTTTCCTATTTTTTATTCCCCGGCCAGTGTGGCGTTTGTCCACTTATTTAAATATTCTGCAACCATACCTATTCCAATCCACTAATTAAAATATTATATATATTATAAAATAATCCTAAAAAAGTTACAAGTACATTACTTAAAATACATATTCAAATCAACTATAAACTAAATAATGAATTGACCATATTCTCGTAGTTAGTTTATTTCAAGTTCATTTTCAACTTCATCAAAGATTATCTAATCCTATATTATTAGAAGTGATGCAACATAGTGTACATCGAAGTATAATTCTATATGTTCTAAAATGATCCTAATTTTTTAAAATAGCTAACAGAACCAGATCAGAGCAGCTGATATGCCAAGTATGATTTCATTTATAAAATAATACTCTGTTTAACTTACAGGTCGATGTCATACAATACATTATCAAAGCAACTATAAACTTCAAATTCAAACAAAATATTTGATAATCTATAGAAATAAATTAATTTACAAAAGCAACCGTACAAAGGAAAACATTTATTTTAGAAAAAACTTAGAATTAATTAGATTCATTGTGAATCAAGAATTTGTGATACATACCTTCAATTCAGGTTGTTTTTCGCCTGAAAACTCGTCGAAATTCTGAACATAGCTAATGAAGAAGTTGCTGGAAAATATGGGTATTTTTTTCGCTGAAAAATAAGTTTTTTTTTTCCGCCGGAATTTTTTTTTTTGGCCGGAAAAAATGTCGCCGGCCGGAGATGACAGCAGAGCTCAGGGAGGCGGTGGGGATGTGGTTGCTGCTATGGTGTGCTTTAGTTTACTACTTAGATGTCTTAAAAAAAATGGATGGAAAAAAAGAGGGAAAACATAATGACTAAATTAGGAGGGAATTTTCCCCAAAAAGGGCCTTAGCATCAAAAATTTCCCCCCCAAAACCTCTCTACTTTTCCTCCCATTTCTAATTTCATGAGGCATTTTAATTGGTCACCTCAGCAGTGTATGTTGGGTCACATACATCTGGTGTATGTATAGTCCCTTCCCTCTACTTCCCCTTCCCGTCGTGCCTGGCTTTCCTTACTTGAATGTTGAATGATTGAATCGAATCAAACATACTGTAAAGGGACAAAATAAGTAGACAGCTACCCTATTTTTCAGAACTCCCCTGTCGATATGTGATGTCTTGAGTTCAGAATCAAAGTGGCTTTTGTGCTGCCTTTCCTCCATTGAAGCAGAGCTTTTGAGGTCAGATTCTTCCCCCTTTATCATAGATAACCATTATACAATCGGGTCTAATTTCGCACTTCTGCTGATTTTAATTATCTGATAGTCACTCAGGTTTCTTTTAGGGCGGATTCTTGAACTGTCAGTTATAATCAGGGAAGTTTGTCTTGAGTAATTTATTGATAGGTTTTAAGCGATTGTTGCTAATTTGTTGTAGAATTTTGTTTTTAAGTTATAACTATTCAATGTTAGAATCAAACTATAAATATTGAGCTTTTCTTCCTGGGCTCAGGGCGGCTGTTCCTCCTGCCCTGGCTCAGGGACAGGTCTCATGATTGCTTTAGTTTGATGATAAATGATTGTTGTTTAATTTTTCATAGTTTATGGATAATAATTGTGGTGTGTGAATGAATTGATAGGTTTAGGGTTTATAATTGATAGTAAGTTTAGGGTTTTGATTTTTGATTTTTTTTTTAGCTATTATCTGCTTAGTGTCTTGGCCTTTTAGAGATGATAATTGAATTCTGTAATGTGATTCACTGATTCTAAGAGCATGTTTATAAATGACAAGAAAAAAAAAGAGTTGTGAAGATGGGTAGTGATGAATGCTTAATTTGGGCCAAAGTTATGATAGAAAAAAAGGGTTGTCAAGAATGAAGTTGCACTGTCGACAAAGTTCTTTGGTTCAATTGCCTGGATATAGGTCCATATTTAGAGGTGGCAATCAGATCGTAAGGGTTGGGTTTGAGTCGGATTGAATCGGGGTCAATAATATCATGTGAATTCAGGGTTTCGGGTCGGGCCACTTTTGCCATCTCTACTCGTATTATAAACTAAACCATGAGATTATGTCAAAGAATTAATGATTGTTTTGTAGTTGTAGCAAGAGTTTGGTAAATAGAGGTCTATCAAAATATTTAGGGGCCGATAGGTTGGAGAATGGAAAGTCAATACCTCCACACTCCACAACCGTAACCTAACCCGGCCCCACAACCAAAAAAGTCACCTACCCTCCACTGCCCTTCACCGGCACACCTCCCAGGGAGGAGAGCGGCGGCAAGTGGGTGGGAGAGGTGTGGCTAGGTCTAGGTGTTGGGTTAGTGGAGGTTAGGGTTAGGATTGGGTGGTGGATGTCAGGGATATAGTATGGTGGAGGTGGATGGAGGTTGTTTTTGAACTTGGGATGTTAGGGTTAGGCTTAGGGTTTTGAGGGTGGTTGGGGTGCCGGTGACGGTGACGGGTGGGGCTGGGATTCTACGGCACCGACGAGGGGTGGAGGAGGGGAGATGGGTGGTTATGGTTGGTGTTAGGATGGTTGTGTGGTGGTTGGGTGGAAGGTGGGGAAAGGGAATCGAAAAGATAGGGGATGGGTTTGAGAAAGTGTTAGAACTTAGAATAGGGGAATAGAGATAAGGAATGGAAATGACAAATGTGGCCTAAACACAATCAAAGGGAATGGGGGCAGTTTATTCCCATTCCCTTTGAATATTTGATTAATACCTCAACCAAACACATGAGTTTTAGTCATCAAAACCAGCATGTAATCAAGTAAACATAATAGCTATAGAAATGAAAAGCTCAAACACTTCAAATCAAGATTATTTCAAGACAACATTTATCAGGTAGAAAACAGGAATAGAATTTAAGGCGCTATCCCCAATATCATATCGAGAGCTTAAAGTGAGCTCTCATTTTTTAACCAAAAAAAAGTGCTATAAATCATAATTTTTTTTAAAAAAACCTTCCCAACTTTTCCCTTGAAAAAAACTCATTACTCATAAAATCAATCTTGATTATTCTTATTTTCTTGAAAAAAGCAATGTATGACAATAATATCTTTTTGCATGCCTATGATTGCTTCAAATTAGCATATTAGTCACAAATGCAAGTGGCCTGATTCAATTCAAAGGGTGCATGGAACATTCACTTATATATTAATTCAAGGATTCATTAAATTATAACTAAATTAAATATGAATATCATCAGCATTCTCAATAGTATGGTTGTTTTTCAAGTCTTCCTTTCTTGACTATACCATGTTCAAAGATCAAAACATTTTAGCTTTCTTTTTTAGTACAGGCTAAGTTTATTGATTATGTCGGAGGGCTCAGCGGGTTTGGAAATTCAGACCCAGCGAAACAAGACAAGACCAAATTTATTTGGGTTCTACAAGAGCGAAATAATAGATTTGTTAACCCAGGATGAGAACTTTCTTCTTTTGTCTTCCAGCACAAAAGAAGCTGGAGATGCATTGTCAGACACAACAGAGAAGGGCAAAGGAATGGATGCAATTTCTTGTGTCTCGTCCTCATTTAGTAATGGCATAGAAAATGCCATTTCTGCTGTAAATAAAGAGATGCTGAAGACTTCATTGAGGCAGTGTGTTAGAGCTTTAGCACAGGAGGTTGATGAGGTAGCCCTTTGTATCTTTGCATTTTCATCTCTATCTTATGTTCTTTTATTTTCTTTTATAATTGTTTAAAATTACGAACTGTATTGGTTGGATAAATTGGCTTTGTATCTCATAAAAAGAGAAACAATGCTGATAAATACATAGAGAAGAACGATAAATACCAATAGACTTGGAAGTCAGGGAAATAAATTTTGGACAACAATCAGTGTGCATCATGTTCTTATATAAATATCTATCTAAACATGTTTATTAGTTAGTGTAAAGACATGCACACCATCATCCACCTCAAAATCAACACCAAATTGAAGATATGGGTATGTCTGTATGTGTGTTTTTGTTTTCATTTGCTGCCATTTTTATATGTACTTTTTTTCTTTATTTGTATATTTTTTACCCCTTTTTGCATATAATTTTATTTCAAAAAATGAATTCATGTTTCGTCTAAATTGGTATTCACAGAAAATAGAATCAGTTTTATAATTTTTCTGGAATAATCATCCGAGTAAGTGTGCTTTTACGTTGGACATTGTACCTTGGTTAAAGGAAGATAGTTACTTTTGAGACCCCAAAGGTTGGAGATTTACTCAGAAGTCAGGAATGATCCTCTCTGACAATTAATAGGAAGCAAGTTATTAGTACCAAACTCAATCCAATAGTATTCTAAGAAGATGAGTAATTGGTTTGAATTCCACAATAAATATAGAAAAATCATTAAATCCTTAAATATCGATTCTTAATATCTACTAGAATCAACTAAGAAGTTGATGTTAAAGTGCTCCATTAAACATTTCACCTTTGTGCTCATACAGTCATACACTTAACAACTCAACCCATGTAATAATGTTTGGATCAAATGTGACAGTTTTGTGCTAACACTGCTTAACCAACTCAACCAATGAAAAAGCTTATGGACCAAGATATGATTTTTTGAAAATATCATCTCAATCTAAGGCCCTGTTCTTTTGGACTTGAGTTTTGAAATTTTAGTACAGTTCAGACAAATTCAGTTGAGCTAAGCTCCTTTTTAATCTAGGATTTAGTTTAATTCAGTTTATTTTAAACAACTTCAGTTCTATTCAGATTAATTCAGTCCAAAAGAACATAGCATAAGTGCATATCTTTGCTTTTCTCTCTTTTTTTTTTCTGAAAAATCAAAAACAAAATCCCCCAATCTCCATCATTTTAGTGAAGGTTTGATCTCTAATAAGAAAAGGAATTTCGAAGAAATACATTGACATTATTAAAGATATTTATGTAGGTGCTACCACAAGTGTGAGGACTAGTGTCGAAAAATAGTAGAGTTCCCTGTTACAATTGGAGTAAATCAAAGTTCCACTCTTAGCACTTTCCTTTTTGCCATGGACGAATTGACGAGGCCCATTCAAGACCATGCAGTATGATTTTTGTAGATGACATGGTGTTAGTTGATAAGACAAAAGAAAGAGTGGAAAGTAACTTGGAATTTTGGAGAAAGACTTTGGAATCTTGTGGGTTTAAGTTAGCCAGGAGTAACACGGGGTCTTTGGAATATATATATTTAGTGGGATAGTAGTAGGACAAACTCCGTCAAATTGGAATATTGGATGGAGTGAGTATTCAAGATTCTGACTCATTATGATATCTAGGGTCTATTAACCAAAAAGATGGTTAATCATATCAAATTAGGTGTTAGTAGAAAGGAGCTTCAGTTCTTTTATGTATGCCTGAAAGACTTAAGGGAAAAGATGAATGTGATTGAGATTGTTATTGTTATTGTTATATTGGGATTTGAAATACTGTCACATTCAAAAGATGAATGTGATAGAGATGCACATGCTTGATGTGCGGACAACGGGGTAGGATAAAAAGAAATGAGATTATTAGGAAGAAGATAGGTTAATGACTATGGAGGATAAGATGAGGAAAAACCGGCTAAGTTGGTTTGGTTATGTAAGATGAAGATCGATTAATGCACCGGTAAGGAGGCTTGAAAAGTGGCAAATGGATGGGAAGGTGAGATTGGTGATAGATAGTGATACATAGAGGGGGGAAATTTGGGCAAATGTCTTTTGTGATTCCATATAATGATTCATGTCTAGCCGTTCCCAAATTATTTTGGGACTAAGGCTTTGTTGTTGTTTTGATCTCTTATTCCAAAAAATAATTCAAGAGCCCTTACACACATCATTAAGAGATATCTTATTTAGTTTTGAGTCTCCTTATAATCATTATCTTATTCATTTGAATTTTCAAAATTCAGGTCATTGATCCTGTTATTAGTATTCGTCAAGTAATTTCGTGCCTGAATTCCAAAAGAAAGGAGGATTCCAGTCCAAAAGCTTCTATTGTTGGGGGTTCAACTATTTCGCATGGCAAGCAGCTTGAGACATCATGCTCAATTTCCAGGGAAGGACCCTTAGTTGATCAAAGTAGAGATGCTGAAAAAGAAACAGATGTAAGATACATGTAAAGGACTCTTATCTGGCGATTAGTGTTGCAAACTCCTTGCCAAGTGTATGAAAATTCAGCTGCATGTTATTCTGTAAAGTCCGTAGTTGTATGTTTATCAATTGTTCCCCCAGTTCATACAGTAAGATTTGTTTTGTATGGCACAGACACAGCCTGTTTACCATCTTACGCTATTATGGCCCTCTTTCTCAACACCTATTGATGAAATCTCTGTAGTTTTTACTGTTGTTTGTGGCTTTATACTTGGATGTAGTTGAGAATTTGTCTATTTTGATGCTCTCTGTGTCCAGTCTCAGGTTAATGAAGATCTGAAGCTGCTGCTTGAGAGTGACCCTATCCTGGTTGAAGGGATAATAACCAAACAATCTGATGAACTACATGAAATGGTTGGCTATTCTGATTTTTTTTTTTTAATTCTTGCTTGATGCTTGACTATGGTTTGTAGACCGAAGTTTTATATTCCTGGCTTTTCCTGCTACTGAAGCTAAATAACTTGCTAACTTTCGGTTCTGTCGAGAAAATTATAATTGTTTAATATATTGTGTAGGTGTCATGGCAATACTAAGGACTTCTTTTCTTCCTTTTGCAGTTAGATCACTTGGAAGGGCAACTTGAGGATTTGCTTTATACGATAGTTTCAAAGTGTAGGTATGTAAATTAAACTGAAAATCTTTCGTACAGGAAACTTATTTTGAATGTACTTTGTAGTCTTGATTCCGAAATTTTGATACAAGTCAGTAAAGTAAAACTTTTATGAACAATAAGAACACCAATTATAAAGGCAGAAAATAAGGTTCACCTATATGAAAAAAGAGGGCTAAAGAAAAGAACTCATGCTCTCAAGCTATCATACAACAGCTTTATTGTCATTACTAAGAAAAGTAAACCATTACTCAAGTAACTCAAGTCCAGTGCTCGACTCTAGCTACATATATTTAAATACAAAAAAAAAGAGGGCTAAAGTAAATAACTTATGACCTCAAGCTATCATATAACAAATTTATTGGCGTTATCAAGAAACATCAACTATTACTGGAGATCCGAGTGGCTCAACTGCTCAAGTGACTCAACACTCAAGTCTAGTGCTTAACTCTAGCTGTTCAAAGCCAAAAAAATAAATTGTGGAATATACTTTCTCCATTCCTTTTACTGTAATGTTTAGAGTATTGGACTATTCACATATTTCACCTTGACCATCTTGTATGATCCATTTCATTATGTAATTTTTGCACTTCTATTATAGAAATTGTAATTCAAATATTATGTTACTTGGACTTGGGTACCCATGTCCGACATGGGTATGTTTCCAAGTATCAGGCTCCGGTACTTGTATGATTTTTGTCCAAAATAAAGTGTCCTAGTAACATATTCAACTAAGTTTTATTGAATTCATTGGCTTATTGCCCTTTTATTTCATGAAAGACCATACTTTCAACCAAACTCATTTCATACGCCTGAATCTTCTTCATTTACTCCAAATCATCATCAAATGTTGTTTTGTAAACCCCTTATTTATTATCTATTTATCTTACAAATATGCAGTCCATTATCCCCCTTACTTTTTCCACATATGCAACAATAATATTAAAGCCTTATTCCCAAAACTTTTGGAGTCAGCTAGACATAAATCAAATATAGGAATCACTAATATCTTCACATTAATCCTCTCCAATCCTCCATAGTTGCCCTCAAATTTTCCTCGTCTAGCAACCTCATATTGTTTCCAACCACCCCTCCAAGTTTGCCCTGGCCTCCTCATACCTCTCACCTCGTTTACTCTTTGCCACTCTTAAAGTCTCCTTAACGGTTTATTATTCTCTTTCCGTCTTACATGCTCAAAATATCTTAGTGGATTCTACACATCCAATGTATCATGTGCATTTCTGGCACATTCATCTTGTGAACAATATGGCAATACTTCAAAACACAACATGCTATACCACATACGATATAGCAATAGTGAGCGGTAAATTTTTTCCTTAAGTCTATGTGGCATTACACCGGTCACAGCGAAAAGAGAGGTTCCCTTGTACAACCCAACCCGACAGAGCAACATCTCTATTTAATTCACCATTCTTTTGGAGCATAGATCCTAGATATTGGAAAATTTAGAACCTTGAATACTCCTATCCAAAATGATCGTACCCGCCGTATTTCCTCTCTTGATCAATATACACTACATGTTGCAGGTGCAGATATTGTATTAATTTCTGTCATTCTATTATGAATATTTTCATTGACATAGAGAGACAATTCTCCCATTTTGTAGCAACTTTTGATTATGTTGGAGTACTTGCTAATTGCTATCTATCGAACATATTTTATTTATACCAGAATGGGTGGTTTCATCTTGTCTAACACATATTCTAATTGGAACTTGGTAGGTGCTACAAAATGGTAGGATTGTCTCTTTTGTTAATTCACATATTTTTTTAAAAAATGTCAATATTCTTAGGTCTCTTTTGATCCATTTTATATTGTAGCATCCTTTAGCCCTTTGGTTGATTGGAGGGGTTAGTGACAATTGTTTTTGGGTGATCTTGAGCTTATTTATTAAAGGGACACATATAAGTGTTTTCATCAACCATAACCTACTGCCACAAAACAGCTGGTTGGAAAGTGATTCTGACTTTTTTTGGTAATGTTAATTTTATGAAGGCCAATGACTCAACCAGAGAAGCAGCATCTTCTAAAGCTGATTGAGAAACTTCCAGCTAAAAATCTTCATCGAATTGTGGAAATACTTCCCCATGGCAAGTCCTCAGATAATGTTTCTCTGCACACGATTTCTGTTGATCTTGAAGAACAGGTATTATTGCAGCTTCGCCTCTTCATGAATAAGAAATCAGTATCAACAATTGTTTTTCTTCTTTTTCTTTTTATTACTTTCTTGTGGGGTTATGGTATAAAACTGGATTTTTGATAAAATAACGATGAGTTATAAATTTGTAATGCAGGAAAACACAACTCTTTGGAGACTCTTCATTTATGTTAAAGCTGTTGAAAATGCTAGAAAGCTCTCGGCATAGCTGGTTCCTTGGTTCCTTATTATTACGAGTCCCAATTTTGTAAAGTGAACTACTAAACATTGTTCGTGTGTACTTTTGCCGGTGTTTTTGTTATTGTACATATATTTTTTTTGATTTTCATTTGATCCTTTGCTCTCTTCCACACCATGCCGAGGGGGCCGGAGAAGCAAGCGATGTTGGAGGTTGACGAGATGGGAGCGGCCTTGGCACTTAGTTTTTTTAGAGGGGATGGGGAGCCCAGAAAAACAGTCCCTGACTAAGGTAGGGGCACTTGAAAAAATTTCCCATAACATTTTGCTAGAGAAAAGTTAAAAAAAAAAAAAAAAAAAAAGGCCACTACCACAACACAAAGAAAAACACCACTAAATAAGGTCACCACCACAACAACCACTTCCATCCAACCGGCCACTTTAAAGCCCACCACCACAACACCTAAAAAAAACAGTAAATTCAATTTATTTTTAAAAAAAAAAAATCGATGTATAAAAATCAAAGCTGGTGATGGGGAATCCGACCCAAGTTTATTGATATAAGATTGGTAAATTATATCAAAGACTTAGCCTTTAGGATGAGACTTATAATAATGTTTGGTTTATATTTGTCAATATTTGAATTGATTAATTGCAATTAATTAGTTAATTAGATACTTATAATATTTGAATTGAGTCGTTCTGTGGGACTCCTCATTACCCAAGGACTCCCTTGTATTGTTTTGGGATGTTTTTGTTTTTGGACCTCGAAAATTGTTGACTATATCCATTGATTTTAGCTCTTGGGTGGTCATTTCAGCGCCGGTTTGGTTTTGGTCCAGTTTTCTAGTCCATCACCCAAGGGTTATAGGAAGGGTCCTTGTCATATTTCCGCTTCTAGATGGGAGTATGGTGTCCTCCGAAAGTATTTGATAAAACGGGACCAATTTTTTAGGGAGAGATTAAAAATCTATGATACATGTAGGGATTAAAGTATCACATAAAGATGAAATGGTAAAAAAAATGAAAATTTATAGAAAGATGAAGAATAGGAAGAACTTTTTAAAACGTACCAAAAGGAATATTGTTAGGACTTAGGATATTAAGAAACAAATGGATATTGAATTTATACTAATCATATTTTAAGTTAAATATTATTTTTGTTTTAATTTAGTTGCAACAATTGAATATTTTACAATCACAAATAATATAATGAAAAATTATATTTAAATAGTCAGACACAATTTAAACATCTAATAAGAATGTTTTATATAAGTTGAAAGATTTAAAAAGTAACCAACAAATAAAAACATCATAAACAGAATACATAGCTAACTTTATGAAACATAAAGTAGAAGATCATGGACTCATGGTTTGGTCTATTGGATGTAACTTGTAAGAGCAACCTTTCACGGTTCACCCTTGTCATAATTTAATTGTATAGGTTTTTACAATTACATGACAAAAAACCAATGAGCTCATAGGTGGTTGATAAACTAGCAAAGATTAACAACTCTCCTGTATTTTTATATGTATTAAGGCCTTTTTACTTTAGCTTAATTTTAGTTCAATTCAATTCGGTTTTCAATTTCCTTCTCTTATAAAATATTACTTTCAACTATATTCAGTTCGTCAGTAAACTTAAACAAACCCTTACTGAAAATTATATACAACCCTCAATGTTACCCTACATTTTCCGTTGAATTTATATGTAATTTCTCAAAGTTTTTGAATTTTAGGTTAGAGTTTTTTGTCCAAAACTACCTTAATTACACCACTTTTTGCAAAAAACTACCTTACTTACAAAAGTTTGTCCAAAACTACATTTATTAGCCAATTCCTTGTTGACCACTACCTTGTTCGTTGTTCCAGCGTTTGACTTTGATTTATTCTCGAAAATAATTAGCCCAATCAATGATCTGGGGTCATTTTTGCCCTTAAAGGAATAATATGAGGTGGGAATCTACTAAAAATGGTCGTATAAGCTTCTATTTGCATTACAAAATTTGTCTCGATATGCGTTCATTGGTTTGCGTGCCAAAAAAATTATCCATATCAAGATTTTGGTGGGTCATTTTTACCCTAAAGGGTCAAATTTAAGGTCGGAATTTACAAAAAACGACCAGATTGGCCAGAAAAGGCAAAGTCAACGTCGAAATAGTGAATAAGGTAGTGGTCAACCAAAAATTTGCTAAGTAAGGTAGTTTTAGACAAACTTTTGTAAGTAAGGTAGTTTTTTACAAAAAATGGTGTAACTATGATAGTTTTAGACAAAAAACCATTAATCTTATTATATGGGTAATTGTTCCTTCCATAAAATACTTTTTTATGGTCAAAGTGGATGAATGGGATTTGACCATCACCTGAATTTCAAATCTGATCCATCCCCTGTTTCATCCATCACCACTTTTCATCGATTTATTAAGTCTGCATATTCACTATTAAAGGAAAAAAGCAAACCTCTAATTTAACTATAAATTTGACCAATAAAAACACAGATTCCCCGAAACTACAAGGCAATATAAGCTAATAAAAATTGGTTCCCCCGAGTTTTCCCAATTTTTTTGGATTTAAGAGAAAGAAATTTCAACTTATAATTCCATATAACATTGGCTCATGACTAGAAAACTTAAATGCTTAAAATTTTAATTATGGTTTCACTTATTCTCTGCTCAAATTCGATGAAATCTTCTCAAATGCAAACTCATCTTCAAGGCAGGCCAAGATTTTTACTTGGCTTTTGATTCAATGACCTTCTTCGCAAAAGAAGGCAAACAAAAAGCTGCTGAATGAAGCTGCAGGAAAAAAATAAAATAAAATAAAAATTTGAGATTTTGATGGAGAATAAAAGAACATCTTGTCTAGTGGGAAATGAGGAAATTTACCTCCGAGTTGTAGAACTTCAATGGCCGCTCTGCATTTCCTTGGCTCTCAACTTTATCAATCGGGTTAACCGGGTGTTTGAAATCAACTTCTGGCCCCTCGGTTGAACAAAGCATGAATCCAATCACCCCACTGATATATGAAAAAACACACCTGTGTTATGCTAGATTCAACAACAGATTCTGCAGTAAATCATGCGCATAACTGTAGTAATAACTTGTTAAAATGGGAAAAGGCACATATTATCAGGCATTTGACTCGGTTAAACTAAACCTTGAAACAACATTCCCGTTACTCAAATTCTTAGGTGAGACGGTCTCTCCATTAAAAAAGGTCCTACTAGGGAAAGTTATGAAAAACTTTCAAAGGTTACAGAAAATATATAAAAAGTTAGGTATGTGTAAAATTTTCTGATAAATATTCATATATTTTCACTCGATTTTGCTGATTTTTTTCAAAAAAAGAACAATTCTTGATAAGATCTCATCTCACGTGGTGAAATGGTCTCACCGGAAACTTGTGTGTGTGTGTGTGTGTGTGAGTGTGGTGGGGGGTGGGGGGTGGGGGGGGGGGGTTGGGGGCCCAACATGCCTCGGGTATGTAGGGACTGTAGTCCATGCATAATTGACGGAGCCCTTGAAAATCTGGCGGCAATTTGCAACGATGTCTTCAATGATGTGCATGTGAAGCCATATACTTTCGGCCTGAGTGCAAACAACGCCCCCTGGACGAAGTGCCTTTGCAACTGATTCAAAGAAGGGCTTCTCAAAGAGTTCTTGAGCAGGACCTGGTCAACATCAGAAGCCAAATTGAAGGACTGAACACAAAGAACAATAAACCACGTCTCAATATATGGAAGAGTAAAAAATCACCTATAGGATCCGATGAATCAACAATCACTGCATCATATGTCCCCTCTTGTGCTGCCTTCAAGAATGCAACTCCTATAATTTGAAACCCTCGTAAGTTGGAGGATAAGGAGGGGGAAAATTAAGAGAAAGAAATTATGATTGACAGGATAAGTCTCCATACCATCACCAATATGTAATTTTACTCTAGGATCATCATATCCAACAGCTACATCAGGAAAATGTTCCTTAGAAACCTGGAAGAATTTTTAATTATATTATCAATCTAAGCGATGGGGAAAAAGGAATAAAGAAAAAAGAAAAGTTGACATAAGAAATTAGGACCACAGCAAGCCCATGATCAAGAACACAATTAAGATGAAGCTTCCATAAAAAGTAAAACGTGATGATGATATAACAAAAAAGGATCAATAATATGAGAATCTCATTGCATAAATTTCTGAATCCAATATACTTGCTCCATAACAGAAAACATAGAACAGTTGTATTTTTCACACATGCCGATACACTATTTAAAGCATTAATATCTATAGTTTCATAAAAGTAAAAATAATAAAAAGTTGATATTATGAAAGTATTTTACAAGACCAATCCCTCGAGAACCCACTTGAGCATATTTTACCTTGACTTGATAGTAAATAAAAATTCTTGGTCAAAGTAAAAAGTGAACAATGAAAAAAGTACTGCAAGTTTTCTGTTACGGAAAAAATATTGATAATCTTTAACTCACCGTAACTACCATCTCGTCAATTTCACAAATATCTATATGTTCGACTGATGAATGGCGAGCTATTTCACGAAGGACACCTCCATCTCCTCCTCCAATAACCAGAACCTGCAAGATAAAAAAGAATCAGCATAATAGCACTTCACAAATTCATTCGGAAGATAATACAGTGTGCCAGCCTCTACAGTGTCCTCCCAAATGCAGGAAGATTGGGAAAAATCATGCCACTGCTGTTGACTGGGTATCGCAAGACTGTAGCATATTAATTTGTAAAGTCTGAGGGTTAGAAATACTAGCAAGAGCAAAAACTAATATTCGACATATTCTTTTCAAGGATCTTTATGCTCTAAACATAGTAAGTCCAAAAAAAGAGGTAAAGTGAGAAAGGGTGACAAATCATTAACTATCCACCCTAGATAAACATAGAAGCACAAAGAAACAATCAACTTGTTTCATGTGGAATAAATCGCAATGGAATAAAGTGACAATGGAATAAAGTGACAATGGAATGACACTTTAAGAAACCAAACAAATTCAACTGTGCAGGAAAAGCTTCATAATTCAGAAATTTAGAATATATGCTTTCTGTTTGACTTTATTCTCCGCATACACAATTATTGATAGCTCAGAATTGGAATAATATACTGGAAAAAAATGAACAAAAGCATATTTCCTTCAAGGAGAAGAGTGAAAAGGATGAAACCTTCTTGGGATTTGGTATAGAGCAAAGCGGGAGGTGAGAAATCATCTCTTGGTATGCACATTCATCCCTTTCAGTGAGCTGAATCACCCCATCTAAAACAAGAACTTTCCCATATGTCTCTGACTGCATGAACAATAACACATTTAACTCAATTGAAGAAATAAATTTGAACTTCACTAAACTCACTAATCTGAAGAAGTCAGAGACATAGAATACCTGAAACACCACCACATCCTGGTACTTTGATTTTTCCTGAAACAGAACTTTCTCTACTTTCAGTGAATGTGCTTCCCCTGTTTCAAATTACATGGATTCATCATCAAACACGTCTAGGGTTGCCCTTGATACTTGTTTAAAAAAATGTCAAAAGACTGCAAAAACTCAAAGGGATATGGCCAAATTTCCAGACAAGAGATAATTATAACAGGAGTGGAAGCCTGAAAAGAATAGCAGTAACACACAACAAAATAACTCGTTGAGTGAATTTTAATTTTTAGAAAAGCGTGACACGAACAATTTTGGTAGGTATCCAATGTTACAGAGTTCCCTAACACACCTGCCTATTGAGATCCAAAAAAAGCAAACTATGGTCTGTTTTGGGCTATTTTAGACAATTTTGGGCAAACCGCAAATTATAGAAGCGAACTAAAAGGCGATTTATGTAGTAACACTTATCTACTAAACTAAGTGAGCTTCCATAAATCCGCTTCCTAGGAACATGCACTTTTTACGACTATAGCCAAGATAAAGTTTAAGTCAACTAGAAGCTCTTTAGTCTTTACCATGTTCTAATAGCTGCTACTTTTACCCTTTCAACAAGTTATCCTGTACTCATCAGTCTCATCCTATCTAGTTTTACAAAGCATTAAGAAACCCAAAGGTGATCAGCTATTGAAAAATGCAATCCAATAATGGAGTAATGAAGACTTACAGGCTTACAGCTAAACTATACTAACAACGACAATTAACAACAGACCAAAATAAAACCATTATAACATAAATCAGGCATACATGTCTTATTAAGCATCTAATACACATTCAATGATGCATAAGTTAAACAAAATCAGTGATGGAATATTTAATTTAGTGTTTGTTTAGAAAAAAAGGGGAAGGTACAAGTTAATAGAATAAAGATCCATGAATATAAGCATATACACATTCACCTATAAAATCAAAGGTAAAACTCACAAGAATAATCACAACTTTCACTGATGGTACCAAAATAATCCCAACTTTTAATTATCTTGGAATAATCCCAACTTTTGATTACCTTGGAATAAACAACAAGAAAGCAAAATATTTGCTTTAAAAATGTGATATGATGGCAGAATAATAAGTACATGGAGCTTAATATTTATTTCATCCAGATTTTTTTTAAAAAGGGGCCAGAGAGCAGCAAACATGGAGCAATGATTACTATCAGTAAACATCACATACAAAGCTTGGAAAATATATTTTAAACAACTTTTTACAATACTAAGCAACATACCAACAATTACAGAAACAAATCAAGTTTGCACGAGCATCGCCCCAGAAGAGGTCTTTACAAACAACAATTTAAATCCAGAAAAACAGAACAATTCCAAAAACGCAAAACAAACAAAATCAATAAATCATCATCTTTATATTCAATCTTTTCCGATCAATTTTTCTAGTTCAAATAAAAAAATTCAACCAAAAAAATGGAATCTAAATTCCAAACAGTATAAATCAGACAATCTTATTCGATAAACACCATTCAAAACAATTTCTAAAAGAGAAGGAGAGATTTAGGGGAAAAAAAGAAACAAACCAGGCCACATTGGGCTAATCTCGGAGAACCATCCAGGGATAATAGAAGAGATTGAATTAGGTTTATCTTGAGCCTCTGCTGCTGAAACAGAAGAAATTCCATTACCATTATTTTCAGTCATGGTTTCTTCTTCGTCTTCTCTTGGTCTTTTTACTGGTAAATCTAACCCAGAAGAAACAATACCCTCTTCGCTGGCCATCAAATCAAATTTATAATCAAGAATTTGAACAAATTTTTGATTTTTTTTTTTACAGAAACCCCTCACGCTTTTTTCGTTCTTGTGTTAAACCCTTGAAAACAAGGAGAGTGTTTTTATAGTGGGTGTGAAACGGCAAAGAAAGAAAATTCAAGGGTTTTTTGTAAACAATTCTTTGGGATTCGAATGAAAAGAGGGAATCTACTTTTGGTAATCTGTGTGGTTCGGTTGGATTCAGTTTAGTTTTAAATTTCTTTCTCTTATAAAATATTACTCCCTCCGTAACATAAAACTTTCAACAATTAGTTGAGGAGGCGATTTGAGGGTGTAAACGAAAGAATTAGTCAAAATGGTTTTAATACAAGCAAGAATGTGATTATAAGTTACTAATATTAAAATTGTTTTGACTAATTCCTTCGTTTACATCCTCAAATCGTTTCCTCAAAATGCGTGCAAAACTAATTGTTGAAAGTTTTATGTTACGGAGGGAGTACTTTTAGCTGTGTTCAGTTCAGGATAGTTCAGTTCAGTTCCAACTGTATTCAACTGAAGTATGGAGATTGAAGAGTGATTTTGGTACTCTTTCAATTGATTTTGACACTATATTAGTCTATCTTACGGAAAGTAATTTTGACACTCTTTCAATTGATTTTGACACTCTATTAGTCTATCTTACGGAACTCTATTAGTTTGCTGCAACGAATAGACATTTTTTCTGTATTTTATGTTAAATCGTTGCAGTTAATATATTACAGAAGGAGTAAAAAAATTTACTCTCACAATGAGAAGCATTTCCATATACTAATCTACCAATCAGAGAAAGAGGTGTTGGTGTAAGAGTTCAGATGGAGAGTCCGTCTCCAAAATGGTTGAAGATGTACCCAGGGAAAAAATAGTAGATTTTTTTAGTTTTAATTTAAATCTTAAATGACGTGTTATGATTTTAGGATTAAAAATGGATACAAAAAAATGTAGAAAATCTTAATATTTATTGTAGTAGCACAAAATCCCGACTTGTAGGGCTTAGACCTAGGTTCAAACGTCACCCATAACAATTGTTAGGGACATTTCTGTCATTTGTCCTTGGTATTAAAATAAAATAAATAAATAAAGAAGGAGAATTTTGGATTTTCAACCCCAAAAAGCTAATAACCCAAAGATATGATTTTAAAATGATAGGGTTCTAAGTTTGAGTCAGTTATGCATGGAATATGGGAATATGTTTACTTTATGTCATGCTAGCTGTTTTCCTTTTATTACTTTTGTTAGTTCAATCTTTTGACAAATTTATGCACCAAGCAAGTAGGAAAGGTGTTGAGTATCCTATGATTGTGCTCTGCGAAATATTTAATATTTGGCCCCTACCCGTAACTCTATTTCGGGATAACTATAGTAGCATTGTGCAAGAGAAAGAGAATGGTAAGAATCAAACCCAAACTTCAGGTATGGGAGCGATCTAAGACAAGAAGTCATCTTGCTCCCAAATAATTATCGACACTCGCTTGCTACTATATATGCTTTTGAGCACTATGGTTTGTGTAGCAGTGGTAACATTGAGTGACATCTTGAATTTTATCCTCGCCACATGCATTACAGAGATTTTTTTTATATTTTTTCTAAAATATGCTTTAACTTGAGTCGAATTCTAAACTCACCAAGACAAAATATTATTGAGTTGTTCAGTTTGGTTGTTTGGGCTTTATTCGTAATGATGGATTATTTTGCGTCAAATTAAATTCACATGAGTTTTGTTTTTGACTAGTATGAAGTTAGACCTTGATATGGATGCAGATAGGCATAAGGAGCAAGGTTCACAAGCAAATTAAACAAATTAAAGATTTTAGTGTTTGTTCTAATTAAAGAGAGATGTGTTTTAGAATAAGAGTATTTTTGAAAAAAAGAAGACTTTAATAAGTAATCTAACGGCTGTATTTAGCAGTTCACTTATATTTTACCTTTCTATCATTAGTTTCCATATATTTATTTTTATTTTAAGTCCTTTTGTAACTTTGCATTTTTTTTTGAAAGAAATTTTGATTGCAAATTAGTGCCAAATAAATCAATAATAATATCCGGAGTTTTTTGTCCAAAACTATCTTACTTACACCACTTTTTGCAAAAAACTACCTTACTTACAAAAACTTGTCCAAAATTACCTTTATTAGCCAATTCCTTGTTGACCACTACCTTGTTCGTTATTCCGGCGTTGACTTTGCTTTATTATTGAAAATAATTAGCTCAATCAATTTTTGGGGTCATTTTTGCCCTAAAAGGAATAAATATGAGGTCAGAATCTACAAAAATGGTCGCATAAGCTTCTATTTGCATTACAAAATTTGTCTCGATATGTGTTCACTGGTTTGCGTGCCACAAAAAATTATCCCTATTAAGGTTTTGATGGGTCATTTTTGTCATAAAGGATCAAATTTGAGGTCGGAATTTGCAAAAAACGACCAGATTGGCCAGCAAAGACAAAGTCAACGTCGAGATAGTGAATAAGGTAGTGGTCAACCAGAAATTTGCTAAGGTAGTTTTGGACAAACTTTTATAAATAAGGTAGTTTTTTGTAAAAAGTGGTGTAAGTAAGGTAGTTTCGGAAAAAAAAAAAACTCTAAGAGCACTCTCAGCAGTGAGTAAAAAAAGGGTATTACTATTTACCGCCCTTAAATTACCGTATACCGCCCGTATTTTGGCAGACAATTCCCAATCTACCCTTACCTCCCTCTCTCTCCTTTCCAATTATACGGAGTACTACTTCTTTCACCTCACCCTCTCTCTCCTCTCGTTCATCCAGGAAAGAAAAAAAAACTCTCTCCTTTCACCCACCTCCCTCCCTCTCTCTCCTTCCAATCTACCAGCACCACCGCCCCGCCAGCAGCACCGCCACGCCAAGCTCCACCACCAACAGCACAGCCACGCCAAGATCCACCTCCAGCAGCACCACCGAGCACCACCGAAAATCCACCACAATGCCGCCTTGAAGAGAAGGAAAACAACCCATCTCCGATCAGGTTAGTCGATTTATTTACTTATTTTCTTAATTTTCGAGTTTTTTTTACGATGGTGGTGAATTTTGGGAAATTTTGTGTTGAATTGTGGGTGAATTTTCTGATTTGTGGTTAATATTTATGGAAAATGGTGTTAGTCTATAATATCTAGCAATGATTTTATTTTTCTGATTTTTTTTCTAATTTTTAATAAAAAATAATTTTTATTTTGAATTTTGTTTTTTTATTTATGTTAATTTATATTGTGAGTTTGTTTGAATGTGGTGAATTTATTTGAATTTATGTGAATTTAGAGAACAATTTGGGTGAAAATTTTGAAAATGAAGTCAGGTAATTTTTGGGTGGTGGTGTGATGGTGGCGACGGGGCGGTGGTGGCGATTGGTGTGGTGGTGGCGGTGGTGGCCACTGTGTGGTGGTGGCGGTGGTGGTCACTATGTTGTGGTGGCCACTGTTGTTGTTGCGGCTTGTGGCACCACTGCTGCCTTATGGCAGCCGTGTGTTGGTGGGAGGGAGGTGTGTTGGTGGCATTGAATTTTTTTTTTATATATATTACCATAATCTATAATTTGAAGTTATTATATTACTTTAATAGCTATGTTCATATGAATCCAATTTTGTTCAATTTTAGGAACCGATCTTTATTTTTGAAATTGTTTATATGAATATTGTTGAATTATGTCACAAGTTTAAGAATTATTATGAATTACGTTGAATTATTGTAAATTGTGTTGTACATTGTGGTTATTAATTGGAATTTTAAATTATAAATTGGTGTAATAATTTTTAATTAGAAATTATAAACAAAAATATTCGAATTTTTTGAGTTCTATTTTTTTATATTAATTTTTGAAATATTCGAATTTTATATGCGGTGAAATTGAGTAAGCATGTTGGTTATTTTATTTTTCAATTTTTTAAATTTTAATATTGTTTTATTGATTTATTCAATTTAAATGATATTTAGTGCAAATTTGACAGGGTGAGGCTGAAGTTGCTCGAACTGCGACAAGAAATGGAACACGTTGAGATCGTTGCTGGTAGACGACGACAAGGGCCTCCTGTACGGCCCCCTCCTGGATGGCAAGATTAAACTATTGTTTTTGATGTATTTTCTACGTTTCTGAAATGATTATGTAATTAAATGTACATGTTAATTTGTTTAATTTATTAAGTCTTTCACTCTTATTCAATCTAGTCAATGTAGCAAATAGATATTAATTATTTATTTGAATTAAAATTAAGATTATAATCAGGTAAAATTATAAGTCAAATGTACATGTATGTGATTCAATTTCAAACTCAATTGTATGATTCACTTTCTAATTTAGGTTAAAATGTACCCTAATTACGTTCAGACCTAAGTAGAAACGTGTGTCATTCACGTTCAGACCTAGGTAGAAACGTGTGTCATTCATGTTTAGACCTAGGTTTAAACGTGAATGATTTAAGTTCAAACATAGGCTTCAACGTATATGGTTTACGTTTGTTCCTAACAAAAAACGTAATACTTATACGTTTTCCTCTAAGTCTGAACGTAATTAGAGTACGTTTTACCTAATTTAATTTAATTCAAATAAAATAATTTAAATTTAAATTCTAATTAATTAAATTTTAAACTAATCAGATTTAAATATTTAAAAATTCACAAATACTAAAATTTTAAATTCATTTGCAGAATTCTACCCAGCTAATCTGTTCCATTGGTTTATCCTATTAGCGTACAATTGTTCCCAACCAACTACACCAACAGTACAAACGGTGAACCAGTAGTCTAAAATAGGCGGAATCGGGGAATTTTCACTCATCCTTAATTGAAAGTAGTGTTGATTTTGTTCAACGTATGCAATGTGAAGCTCATCCTGAGGAGTTGTAATGACATCCGGAGTGTGAGTCGGTAGGATAGTAGTACACTGACTCAATAACCGGTCATTCCCATACGTATAGAACACAACGACACTATTATATAGATTTGCTATGGGAAACAAGTCGAACACCGCTTCCATCCAATGTTCCCTCCCGCAGCTGCCACCTGTCCGTTTTGGGTCTCCGGGCAGTACTTAAGTTTCTGCCGGTACCACGATACCGCTCCCCCCTATTGCAACGAAGTAGGCACACAAAATTTGAAGGAGAATTGTACTTATGGCTAGAAATAACAATCGAAAAACCGATATTATTTGCAATCGGTTTACACCAATCACGCGCTTCAATGTGGCTTGAAAAAACTTGATCAGTTTCAAAGTAAGAGCGATAGTCCACATCATCTCCATCATTGACATTATATTCCTGATTAACAAAGCACCACCCTAATTAGTAACAGATTAACAAAAAATGAGTAAAAAACGCATTTTAGCCATAGGGTGAACGTACAAGAAATACATTAAACCATGGTTTGAACGTATACTGTACACGTTCCACCATGGTTTAAACGTATACTGAAGACGTTGAGTCTATGGTCTGAACGTATACAGAAGACGTTAAACTGTGGGTTTAAACGTATGATCTACACGTTTCAACCAATGTTAGAACGTGTACTGAATACGTTCACTTCATGGTTCAAACGTATTTTTTATATGTTTGGTTGTAATGTACACGTATAAAAAATAAAATTCATATATTTTTTGAAGTAAAATTAAATACCTATTTAGTATGCAATGAATAAATCAAGCTAAGTTTTAACATACGACTTAAAAAAATAAAATTCATAAGTATTTTTTTAAGTTAAATAAAATTCATATTTCGTATGCAACTCATAAATCAAACTAACTTTTAACATAAGAATTTAAAAAATAAATTTCACATAATTTTTTAAAATAAAAAAATTCATATTTAGTATGCAACGAAAAAATCAAACTAAATTTTAACATACGAATTAAAAAATAAAATCAAATCTAATATGAAACAAATAATTCTAACAAAAAATTCAAACTAAATTTCAACATACGAATCAGAAAATAAAAATAAAATCTAATATGAAACAAATAATTCCAACTTGTAATAAAATATAAAAATAAAGTATAACGAAAATTTACATAACTAAGAACTGATAAAATAACATGGACAAAAAAAATCAACATACAAATATAAAAATTAAAGTTAAAATGTTTCACGAAAAATAACATAATTAACCGATAAACATAAATTAAAAGTGACAAATTTACCTCTTCGGCATTCACATTTGCATTGTTTTCGTCCGACATATCACTTTTAATTAAAATGTGAAGGTAATAAAATTATAATTATAAATAGTAGAAGTAAATTTTTGAAGTGTTAATTTTTTTTAGAGTTCAAAATTTTTAGAAAGTGAAAGGTAAAAGAGAAGAAAGTAAATGGGTGAGTAAGTGAGTAGTAGAAAAGAAATGTAAGAGCATTGTTAACAATGGTCAAAAAAAAGGTTTGTAAAAACAAACCATTTTTTTTTACCCTTAACCATGAACAAATTAATTGTTCATGATGAACAATCCTCCAAATGTTCGTCTGGACGAACTGATGAACAAATGGTTCATCTGACACCAATTCCAGCTCAGCACTCGCTCTTTCTTTTTTTTTTTGCTGAAAACAAGCCAAAACGCGTCGTTTTGGCCTTGTTTCAGCCAAAACGACGTCGTTTTGGCAAGCAATCAGTCAAAAAAAAATTGCTGGGACGCGGGCCACGTGTCTTCTGCAGAACGCGACACGTGGCTCGCTCTCAGCCAATTAAAAAAAAGGTAGTGTTTAATATTTTGTGGATTTAATTTTAACACATACATTAATTTAAAAAAAAAAAAAAATCACCAAAATTCATAATTTTTTCTCCTCTTTAAATAGACACCCATATTGCCATATTTTATTTTTAAAAAAAATTACAATTAATAGTGTTAATCATAATTATTTATATATAGCATTTTATTATAAATAAAAATGTGGGGTAGTGTAAAAAGTTGATGAACCTTTTTTTTTGTTCATGGATAAGAGGGGAAATAGAAAATGGTTTGGTTTGGTGATGTGGATGAGAGAGAAAATGTGATAGTGACCCATGAACTTTTTTTTTTGTTCATGAGTAATGGTGCTCTAAATATAGATATAAAAATGAAAAAGGTAAGATTGAAAAAAAGAAAAAAAAAAAGTAAAATGGTGGGGGGGAGACGTGTGAACTTGGGAGGGGGTAGGGGGTCCATGTAGGGGGGAGGGGAGGTGGGATCATGGGAAGGGGTAGGAGGGGGGTCCATGTGGGAGGGGGTAGGGGGGGACGTGGATCTTGGGAAGGGGTAGGGGGGTCCACGTGGGAGGGGTAGTGGTTAAATGGAAGGGAATTGGGGAGGGGTAGTATAGGAAATATTTGTATAAATACGGGCGGTATACAGTAATTTTAGGCGGTATTTAGCAATTCAGATGTTTAATTGTTTACATGTATGTAATATGTTTATTTTTGTATTTTATACCCGTATTATTTTATTCGTATTTTTTTTCTCGTAATTTACAAAAATATGTATTGTCTAAGTATTTTTTTTCCGTATTTATTTGTTCACGTATTTTTTTCACGTAATTTTTTCTGACCCGTATTTTTTTGCCATAAAATACGAAAATATGTTTTTTGTGATTCGTATTTTTTTACTTTTTTAGACCCGTATTTGTTTTTTGACATAGCTTTTTCACGTATTTGTATTTTGTATTTTTTCGGTTTTTAAAAAATCAACATAATTGCAAACTGTAAATGTAAATTTAAAACGCAGGAAAATTTGAAAATTTGAAATTTTGCTAATTTTTTTGAACAAACTGATTTTTTTAAGTATGTCAAAGTATAGCAAAATGGGTGTCTAGATCTCGAAAAATTATGACCGTTGGTAATTTTTTTTTTTAAATTAAAAAAATTCATCAAAATAGCCGTTGAAGTTAATATTACCGTTCAAATAATGAACAGTAACTCAACCAATCAATGCATGCCGCGTGTAAAGTTGCTGCATCTTTCATCAGCCCTGTCGGGCGCGTGTGCCACACGCGCGTGTCAGCCAATGCGCGGCTGACACGTGGCGCAGCTGGTACAAAATTCAAAGCTCAAAATTTCCCATGAGTCGTGGGATTCTCGTGGGCATTTTTTTTTTTTTTGGGTTTTACTCACTGATGGGATGCAATTATTTTTGCCATTGCCATTTTTTCTTCACGTGAGGTAATTTTTACTCACTAATGGTTGTGCTTAGGGACGTCAACGAACCGATACACTCGTGAACAGCTTGCGAACAAGCTCGGTCAAAGCTTGGTCAAAGCTCGTTCAAATATAAATAAACGAGCCCAAGCAAAATTTTCAAGCTCGATTAATAAACGAGCTTTACTCGAACAAGGAAGTACTCAGCTCGTTAAGGCTCGTGAACAGCTCGTTCAAGTTCGTTAAAAGCTTGTTCGTAATCGTTTAATACTTGTTAAAAACTCGTTTATATAATTCAAATTTTAAAATATATTTATTTATAGTATGCATCATTTATATTTCAGATATATATGTTTTTCCATTTTTATATGAGCTAAATTTTGGACTATAGTTTATCTCTTGTGAAATTATGCTATCCAATATCCATAATTAACTATTAGTCCATTAACCTACTTTTACTTTCATTTTCTTAAGTCTTAACCAAATTAAATTTTGGGCTATAATTTTAATTTCTTGTATTACTTATGCTTGGGAAAAGGTTAAAATTAGAAATTAATATAACAATATGTACAAAGCTCGTTTAAACATATACAAAGCTCGTTTATTAATGAGTTATCTTAGCTCGAGCTCGAGCTCGAATATGTAAACGAGCAGGCTCGAGCCGAGCTCGAATATGAAAAAATTAAACGAGCCAAACTCGAACAATGTTTTTAAAAGCTCAGTTATGCTCGATCTCGATAAATATTAATCAAGCCTAGCTCGAACAGGTTACTGTCGACTCGACTCGGCTCGTTGACAACTCTAGTTGTGCTCTAATATCCGACCTCGCTTCATGCAAAAAAAAATAAAATTTGCGATCTCCTTTTGTTTTACTCTCTCGCCGAGTCGCCGCTCCTTTGTCGAACCGGGACAGAGTTGGGCTTTGATGTTCATTTCCTCCATTGAAGCAGAGCTTTTGAGGTAAGGTTTCTTTTTTCGTTGAATCATGGAAAATCAATTATACAATTGGGTTTATTTTCGCACTCTTGCTAATGTAATACAGTCACTTAGGGTTCTTCTAGGTGGATTATTGAATAGAATTAGGGAGGTTTATTTATGCTGAGTAATTTATTGCTAAGGAAGGAGATAATCCAGTGGAACTTTGTTGCTAATGTGCTGTAGACTTTTTTGTTCATGATTAATATTTATCTTCTAATTAATTTTGTGTTTTTGCAATCTAGGTTTTGAAGTACACTAGCAGTCTGATAATTTCAATCACTTTCTATCTGAACAAACCATAATGGTTAGTCTTCTGCTCTTTTCCCCCTCTCTTTCCTTGTAAATTTTGTAATTTCCTTCTTTTGTTTGTTTCGGATTTGTATGTGTATTTATGGCACTTGAATGCAAATTCATTCGATTCTGAGTTATGTTGCTTTTGATGAAATATTTAGGTCACATAGTTTTATTTTCATTATTGTGTTTGATGAATATATTTAGGTCAGATCGGTTTGCTTACATTATTTTGTTTGATTCCTTCATTGTGTATAATTATTTGATGATAAACTAATCCAGTATAGGTTATTACTCTTGTCTATTTATGTTTACTATGCTTCTTTGTTCATAAATCTAAATTGTGTCTTTTGCGTTTTCCATGGAAAGAATTGGTTAAATTCTACCATAAATAGGATTGACTTAACGGAAAGGATATAAAAGAAAATGGTTATTTCCCTGAATGTATTGCAATAGAATGATTAGACAGCTATTTGTTTTGAACGTGGGAAAATGGGATTGTGGCTTCCTACAATATATGATCATAGTCTAAGGGTGTATTCTCTTCAACTTGACTTGAACTTATCTGAACTTAATAAACCTGATTGAAACTTATTGGACCTAATTAGCACTAATTACAAGAAACAGCTGACCTTATCATATGTGATTGCCCTGACCAAACCTTATTGAACTTTATTGAACTTATTACACTTAATTAGACCTTATCTCAACTTATCCAAATTGATACTTATTTTTTTTAAGGTGAAAAGATCGCACGCGAAGTTGAATTCATAAATTGATTTTATCTTGTACTTCAGAACTCCACTTTTATGTGGATCTGCTCGAACTTAGGTGCAAAGGTTTTAAAAGCACTGATCAACATGGTCTTATTCTTTAGTGATAATTGTTAATCTTCTTTTTCTTGCACTGCACCTTAATCCCAAAGAAATGACACAAGGACTTCCTAAGAGGTCACCTATCTTAGTACTATTCTTGGCCAATCATGGGTTCGTTGGGGTCGGCGGCATGGCAATACAAGGACTTCCCAGGAGGTCACCCATCCTAGTACTGTTCTCGTCCAACAATGCGCCTGGATGTGACATATTTTTACACTGGATGTGATAATTGTTAATGAAATTTATAATTGGTAGATTGATTCTTGCCGGTGAAGATTGAAAAATAATGCTAATTTAGCTGTGAGGAACTCATATTTGATAGAACCCTATATGGTGTATTGGTCAGCTACGCTAGGTCGCTAGTTGCATTACCTTCTTTTGTGCACTTAGGCTTGGATTAAAATTATTGTTATCATTGCTATAATTGACTACAATTTTTACTGATGAGAACTAACACATCTTGATTTGTAGTGTATTTGTATAAATTAATTTGCTGTTTTTTCATTGTAAAAATTAATTATACTCATGAAAACTTATTCAACTCGGCGAAACGTTGACAGTGATTGAGTTTTACTGATTGAAACTTGCGTCTAATAACTTATTTTTAATAATGATTTTTTAAGAGAATAAAGGCTTAATGTTGTGATTTTGAGGGTTTGTGGTATTTATGAAGTTTGTGTTGTGAAGCTCATTTGGGGGTTTGCAGTGGATTTATTCATGTGATGGTTTAGACTTTAGAGTGTCAACTTGGTTAACATTATTTTGGTAAGATCGTAATTATTTGAAATTGTCCTTTTTTACTAGTAATTTTCAATACTTAGATGAAAGTCAGAATCCAACCTTCAGGATATAACCATCAGCCTGGCAGAGTGGTAGTATTTGCTAGTGGGTCCTTTTTTTTTTATAAAATAAAAGATATGTATATTTTTAAAAATCTAACCTTTAGGATTCAATTATATATAATGGTTGTAACAGCTGCCTTTTTTTTGGTTGAGGGGTTAGTTTTGGTGGTGGGGGATTAGGGGTTGAGGTTTGGTAATGAAAATTTCAATTGCATGGAATTTTTTAGGAAAAATTTAATGTCAAAAGTTAGATTTTACTAACATTTTTTTTCCTCCTCTGAGGTGATTGTGTAGGGAATATCAAGGGATAGAGGGGGGAAAACCCTCAATCAATCCTTAATTCTATATTTCTATATACACTCTACAATTTATACTGTCATGTTTCTCTTTTGTATATTGGCTGAGTGTTTTACTGTTGTTCCAGGCTACTCTTGCTGATTCATTTCTCGCTGATCTTGATGAGTTATCAGACAATGAAGCTGATGCCGTGGTGAGTTATTGACTTTTCTTACACTTTCATCTTACTGTTATTGGTGTTTGAGCCCTGTGTGCGAAGATCATGTAATTGATTCTCCTTTTAAAATTATTCATTAATCTGCAACCTGATTGTAACAATAAGAGTAATACCGGTACTTCTGTTAGCGGTTGCATGCATTCAGTTAGATTTTTCCTTTTTATGCAGGTCGAAGAAGATGCTGATGCAGAAAACATGGAGGAAGATATTGATGGGGAGTTAGCTGACATAGAGTCATTGAACTATGATGATCTTGATAGTGTTTCAAAACTACAAAAATCACAACGTTATATTGACATAATGCAGGTTAGTTTAGAAACATTATATGTTTGTATTTTGAATCCTGGCACACTGTATAATCCTTGAGACAGTGTTAGGTTGATTGGTATGTTATTCTATTCCTAGCTTTTTCAACATCAGAATATAGCAATTAAGTGTCTTCTAACAAATGTTCTAGATGGATTACATAATGCCTTTTGTCCTATTGTTGAGGCTGTACTGTACCTCCTTAGTTCCCCTTCCTCCCCTTCTTAGGCCCCTCTTCTGCTACCCAATTTTTTAGTGCTGTTTTCTTTTCTTTTGTTCTCCCTTTTCCTGTTTGTCCTTTGTTCCAAGGCAGACAAAAGTGGCAGTGGTTGGGGATGGGGGGATAAGGTATTAAAGTGATTTTTAATATATAGTGTTTGAGTTTTTCTTAGTTTTATGGTCATAATTTTTTTCTCTCTCGGAACTTGCAGAAAGTTGAAGATGCATTGCAAAAAGGTTCTGAGATTCCTGATCATGGAATAGTATTGGAAGATGATCCTGAATATCAGTTAATTGTTGACTGTAATGCATTATCAGTAGATATTGAGAATGAGATTATTATTATCCACAACTTCATCCGTGACAAGTACCGTCTAAAATTCCCAGAGCTCGAATCTCTTGTTCATCACCCTATTGACTATGCCCGTGTAGTAAAAAAGATTGGTAATGAAATAGACTTGACCCTAGTTGATCTGGAAGGATTACTGCCTTCTGCCATCATTATGGTCGTTTCAGTCACTGCTTCAACCACCAGTGGCAAACCACTTCCAGAAGATGTTTTAGAGAAAACTGTTGAGGCTTGTGATCGTGCTATCGAACTTGATTTAGCAAGGAAAAAAGTTCTTGATTTTGTGGAAAGCAGAATGGTATATATTGCACCAAATCTTTCAGCTGTTGTTGGAAGTGCTGTTGCTGCAAAACTAATGGGGACTGCTGGAGGTTTGGGCTCATTAGCTGGGATGCCAGCTTGCAACGTTCAACTTCTTGGAGCAAAAAAGAAGAATTTAGCTGGTTTTTCAACTGCAACATCTCAATTTCGTGTTGGCTATATTGAGCAAACAGAGATATTTCAGACTACACCCCCACCTCTGAAAATGCGTGCATGTCGTCTTTTGGCTGCAAAGTCAACCCTTGCAGCCCGCATAGATTCAACTAGAGGCGATTCAACTGGAAAGGCTGGAAGGATGTTTCGTGAAGATATCCGAAAGAAGATTGAGAAATGGCAAGAGCCACCGCCTCCTAAGATCCCAAAACCCCTTCCTGTGCCTGATTCAGAACCAAAGAAGAAAAGAGGTGGGCGAAGGCTAAGGAAGATGAAGGAAAGGTAGAGCTGCTGAGTGTCAAAATCTTATGCTTCCTTACTGTATTTGCTTAATATGTTCCTGTCAATTGCTATGAATTAGCATAGGTGGCCAGAAATCTAAATGACAAAATAGAGAATAAGAGATGAAAATGCTGATTAATGTAAGATAATGGTGGTGATGATTATGATTATGATGGATTAGAAGTAAACACTAGCCTTCAATAAAATTCTTGTAACACCTCATTATGCCTAAAAGACCCCTCCTCTAAACCTCAGTTCACAGCATCAATCCTGCCTTCCTAATTTCTCTGTTAATTTGCAGATATGCAGTCACAGATATGAGAAAATTGGCCAACAGGATGCGGTTCGGTGTGCCTGAAGAGAGCTCTTTAGGTAAAGTTTCTTTATTCAGTTTAACAGACCCTTAATTTTTTTCTTTTTTCACACCCTCATTGTGTAGACTTTAAGAAATCTTGGCATCATTAAGAAATATTGGCGATGCTAATTTTGCGACATTTTAAGAAATCCTGGTTTTATTAATTCAGAAATCTAGGGAAAGCTGGTGTTGGCACATATTTATATTAGATTAGAATCTTATAATAATTACCTTTCTTGACATTTTAAGAAATCCTGGTTTTATTAATTCAGAAATCTAGGGAAAGTTGGTGTTGGCACATATTTATATTAGATTAGAATCTTATAATAATTACTTTTCTTGTTGCAATATTCTAGTGCAAATAACGGTTTTCGTAAATAGCAATGTTATGATGTCAAAGTTCTATTTATTTTGGCTTATATTCTTTTATCGTAACAGTAGCATATCTCCTTTTTCATTTTTTTAAGGTGATGGGTTGGGAGAAGGATATGGCATGCTTGGTCAAGCTGGAAGTGGGAAGTTGCGCATGTCTGCTGGTCCAAGCAAGCTTGCTGCAAAAGTTGCTAAGAAGTAAGCTTTCTTCTTGTTACTTGTACCCTTTGTGTTAGTGCAAGGGACTGGAAGTTGGTTCTGTAGTTTTGTGTTAGGTTTTCGGTTCATGACGTCTGTTTATCCTTGTTTTCCAGATTCAAGGAGAAGCGCTATGGAAGCAGTGGTGCTACCTCAGGGTTAACTTCAAGTTTGGCATTTACCCCTGTGCAGGTCTATATCATTTTCCCTTTTTGCTTGATTTATACAATTATTTTAGTACTCCATCTGCCCCACCAAATTATCTACTCTACTAAAGTTCCTTCCATTGCGTTCTCTTTTGTTAAAATATTTACCCCACCAAACTACTTTTTCCCTTTTTGTTAATATATTTACTTAAACACACTTTACCTTATACATGTCTATGCTGAATTCATCTTGGTTATTCTCCTTAATATTTGATAAACAGTCAAATAAAACAGACATTGTGGGATGTAACTATGTAAGTAAGCAAATGAAACCCATTATGTCTGCTCATATATTAGGTTTAGTCTTTCTTTTGGGCCATTGATCTATTGTAGATAAATTCAGGATTCTTCTTTTAGCATGATCCATATGGCTGTACCATTTGATAATCTTATCGAATGCATGCTTCAGCTTTATGAGTTTATGATCGTTATGTAGTATGTCGAATTTAGATGAAGTATACACATGAGTACCTAGAGGAAGGTACTCCCCATACAAACGTAACCCATCATTCATTTGTAGAGTCTGTAGGCTGATACAAACTTGAGCGTCGACAGTCTTATTTAGAAGTTTCTATCTTATTTTGCTTCGCATCTCATACTCACTATTGCTGCTTTTATTTTTATTTTTGACCTTAGCAATCTCTTATGTTTTTCTGGGCATGAGATGTGTTTGAAGTGTAGTTTATTAGTCTTGTGGGGTTGGTGCATGAGGTGTGCTTGAAATGTAGTATGTTAGTGTATAAAGTGCATCTAGCTGACGAGGTGTAAGGTGACCTGATAACCGTATACAAATTGGCATGCCTTTTCTATTTTTGGAAAAAAATTAATGGAATTTTCACTGTGAGGTTTTATGAAACGAAGTACCCCTTCGTTTGTAAGATTCCACCGAATACCTATGAGGTATTTAATTTTGTATATATATTGTACCATACGCCTTTAACAAATAATGCATTTTAATCCTGGGAGCTTAATGATCTAAAAGTAGTTAACTTATGATTTCATTCACCAGTTAACCAACATTTTACAGCTCCTTGTGGCTTTACATGTAATATTGGGGTAATTTTGATTTTTTTATTGTATTTTATTGTGTGAGTATGTGGCTTTTGACTCGTACTCTTTTCTCTTTCATTATGTTTCTTCCACCAGCAAAGCTCCATTGCGGTTAGCTCCATCTAGTGAACTTGATAACCGATAATAAGTTGCTGTATTGGGAATGAGACTTGTGTACTTTAGTTAGAGAAACAATCTTGTAATCTTCATGAGAACATAGTCTGGTCTTCAGCTTGTGTTTTTACCAACTATGACTACAGTATTAGTTTTAAATAGAAATTTATGAAGAAAAATAGACAATTTGAATTTTGAAGCTTTACTAGCATCAGCATGGGAATGAATTTGTTTTTTATTTTCTTTCAAAATTTGTAGTTAAATTGATTACCATAGTTTATGACTGGCTAATTTGATTTTCATTAAGGGTTTCACTTTATGCATACAATAATAAAATGTTAGGTGTATGATCAAGATTATTTCTGATTACTTGCCTAGTTTCCATGCGCACCACCAGTTTCTTTTTGGGTGAAATAATTTCAATTTAGGAATGCAAGAACTGAAAATTGCTTATGCATAATGCTTGCATACCATAGTACTTGTCCCGGCCATACCTTAAGGTGCACGTTGAAAAGGGAGAGGTTAGCCTTTGTGTCCTGTAGTTTTCTGCACATATTTGACTGAAGAATTGTTTGTGGAAGTATTCTCCTCCATTCCATAGATTGGCTCTCTGTGTGGCTCAGGACATTCCGGTATCACATGTCATCAGGCATTTATGACTTTGTTTCAAGTTTCAACAGCTAGCCTTTCATAGTGTGCATGTTCAACTTTTTAACCTGGTTGAATTTAACTATAGCGCAATCTTTGTCTGAATGGTAACTAGTGAGATGTAAATTTGCAAGGTATCTTTTGAGGTTCCTTTAGTTTTGCTACTGATGTTCAGTTTCTGCACCTTTTCTGCAGGGCATTGAACTTTCAAATCCGCAGGCTCATGCACATCAATTAGGCGGTGGAACTCAGAGTACATATTTCTCTGAAACCGGCACGTTCTCAAAAATCAAGAGTAACTTGGGTAGAATTTGAGCTTATCAAAGATAATCAAATGTTTGCCTGTTACAAATTTCATGTAAATTATGCACATTGATAAAACCAATGTTTTTTGGAACCACAGTAGCAAATTATCAATGTACCATTCGCAAGTCGCAACGAATTCCGTTGTCTTCTGTAATACATATTTTTGCAGTCAGTGTTTTCTTTAGGGAACTGAGGGCTAATCTCGCTGCTCACAACCTGTTTATTTGAGTCTCACTGCATCTAATGACTTCATAGCCTTTTGGATTGCCTTTTGCCTTCTTCAAAATCAATCCGGTGTCGCTTGTGGAGCAAGTGCATTTAACACTGTAAGATACAATGGGAGCTTCTTCTTGGTTGAGATAGCAAGTTTAGGGGGTTATTTAAGCTTTTTTTTGCTCTTAATTTGTGTTCTCATAGTATTTCATACTTCATAGGATTTGATAGCTAGGTTGAATTGCATATTTGCATCTGTGACATTCATCTTGTTTCTTACCTCTTTAAAAAAGATAAAGATGGATTGAGAGAGTCAAACTTAACAAATATGTTCGCCATAAAAAGGCGGTGAGATGTACAACTAGAGAGACTAGAATTAAAATATACCCCATATTTTTTTTTATTTTTATTTTTATGTAAACTACTTAGAGGTGTGAAATTTTGAAATGGAAATGGGAAGGAAACAATTTATCAAGGAGAAGGGTAGTATTAAATGATACAATTATTTGTTGTTTGGTGTAATTAAGGAAATGAACTGGAAACAAAATATCGAGGAGAAATGATTTTGTTTCTATAAGGTTGATAAGAGTAGCAAAATGGTGGTACTAGTCACCTCTAGGAAAAGGGATGTGTCTTCAACGTCTCATATTAAACAATTAGTAATGAAAATTGTTATTTGATTATATTTTCAACACCAAAAAATACCAATACCTTTTAATTTTGTTTTAAAAAAAACACCTAATGAATTTTTATTATATTTAACCAATCTAATGCTGTTAACTTTGTTGTTTGCCTGTTTGTAATAATTTGCTTAATTATGTTCTTTAATTATAAGGTTTTTCTCTTGATATTAGTATTTTGTTTTTACTAAAGTGTCAAATTTCTCACTAAAAAGATTGCAATTTTAAGAAAAATAAAAACATTAAGTTATGTTTGTTAGTAGTGGAACCGAGTTTGAAATTTTATGGCTTGAATAAAAAAGTACCACTTGCATGACTGCATAGTGCATACACAAAAATGCGAAGTTAAGTAGTAGTAATGATTTTTGCTTAAAAAAGTAATAATGATTTTTTTAAAGTAAAAAAAAAGTCCATAATAGTTTAAATAAATGTAAGATTAAATGCAAAACAATGTAGAAAATCTATGAAATTTGTATTTTATATATGAAAAGGGTGGGAATACTACAAAATTTGTATTTTATATATGAATAGTGTAAGAAATTGGAATTACACCAACCATTTCTTTCTATAATCACTTTTTATCTATTTATTTATTTTTTTTTTTTTTTTTTTAACTAGGGTGAACATTCATGAAAAGGAAAGTGTAAGAAATCAAAGAAATTGTTAGTGAGGATTTATTTTGCGAGAAGAATAGAAAATCGATTGATGGGTCCAAAAATATATTAAGTGAATGTATCCATATGACCATATATTCCTCTCCTGATTATTCAAAAGAACCAACTTAGGCTATGTTTTATTTCGCGGGTTTTGTTGTTTAGAACTTATTTTTTCTAATCATATACTCTGTATGAATCTAACGCTTAATTTGGCCAAACTTTTACTATATCTATATACACTAATTCATAAAGAAAAAATATGTCAAATGAGATACCGTAATATTTGTATTAATGTGTACTTTTCATATACTTCCTCCGTTTCGAAAAAAACGCAACAATTTCTATTTTTGGATGTTTCAAAATAAATGCAACAATTTTAATCTTCCATTTTTGTAAATTTTTCTTTCTATCTCTCACATCATCACATACCCCACTTTCTCTCTCTATCCTTTTTACCCTCACAACAAAAAATTGACTAGGAGTCCGTGTCAACCCAATTGTTGCGTTTTTTTTTTTAAACGGAGGAAGTATGTAAATTTCATAACACTTTAATATTTATGTATAAAAAATGCAAATAAAGTCATAAGAGTTGATCAGAACTTAATTTTTCTGATCTAATTTGAAATCAGTAATAACGTCCTAGAGTAATAAGGTTGACTAAATATAGCCCAATAATCTTGAAATACGTGCTACAAAGTAAAAGCAATCAATGTATGCTAAACCTTAATTTGATTATTTTACTCATACATTTAATATGATATATATATTCAAATGAAAATTGATTCTGTAACTAACCTTGAGTGTTGACAACCCTCTTAGATACATACAATTAAAATACTAATATTTTAAAAATAAATTAGAGAGAAACGTGAGTAAATTTAATCTTTTAATACAATTTTGAACAATGAGAATGCAAATATAGGAAGCCAGGGTTGGTAACATTTAGGGTTACTCAATCAATCCCGTATTCAATTTATATTAAGGGTTTGTTTACTTCAGATTATATTCAGTTCAGTTCAGTTCATCTCTATTTAGTTCAATTAATACACTTCTATTCAGTTCAGTTCAATTCAGTTCAGCTAATGTAAACGAGCCCTAATTTTAAGAATTATATTATTATAATCCTAATAAAGATTATATATTAATATATCATTACTATATTGTTGCTTATCCCCCCAACTATTTACTGGATCCAAATATGCTAAATATAAAAAGAAAAGAATTAGGTGTATCACATGGACAACATCATAATGTGATCTCGTCAATCTAATAATAAAAGCTAAACTTGTGGTTGATTATTACGGAGTACTTCTTAATAATAACAATACACATCATGCTGTTATTTTTAAATGTAACGATTTGACATAAAATAAAGAGAAAAAAATGTCTAATCGTTGCATTTAAAAAGAAATGAATTTAGTATAATATATAATAATAAAACAACCTTATCTTCAATAGGGTGATATAATTATATTTTATGTGCACATACATTATTTTTTAATTTAAAAAGTACTCTATTAAAGTTTATCTATATAACCTCATTAGTCACTAATCACTACCTCATTTACCCACAAACTCACTTAAGTTGGTAATCACCCTTTCTCTCTCTTACTAATCACTAATTATTTTATTTTATTTTATTTTATGCAATTAATAGTCACTGATATGTTTTTTCTTTTTCTTTTTTTTTGTTTGTTTTTTATATTAAAAGGAAAAAAAAAGGAAGAAAAAAAGGGCACAATAAAATGGCAAGGCAAAGAGTTTCAAGTTTACTGTATAGGGCATTGCTTTCTTCAACACATTCGCTTTCTCATGGTAAGTGCTACTCTTCCTCTTTTTGTGTGTATTATCTTATCTTTTTTCTTTATTTTTTTTTTTCAAGTTTTTTGTAGATATTTTCCACATATTGGAAATTATAAAATCACATAAAATAGTGGGGGATATATTTTTTATTTTTATTTTATGTTTATAAAAGCATTTTGAATATATCAGAATTTAATTGTTAGATTTTCTGTCTGCATTGACTTTGTCTCTAACTACTTTGGAAGTTTGGAGATTCTATTTTTTTTTTTTTTAACTTAAAAAAAAATAAATTCAAATTTGCATCGTTTCGATTGATCAATATAATTAATGTTTGAATTAAATTATGTACTTTTTTTTTGATCTTGTTATGGATTAAATTTTTTTTGGACCCTCCTTTGCATAAACTTAATTAGAGCTTGAAGTATTCCTATATAGATTGATAATTATTAGATTTTCTGTTTACATTGCCTTTGATTTTAACTTGGGTGGTGATTTTGTCACCCCAAAATTGATTCTGGCAACCTCCCCTCTCACATGAATAATAACCATGGTTACTATTCATGAGAGAGGGAGAGGTGTGCCAAAATCAATTTTGGTGTGCCCAAAATCATTTTCCATAAACTTGATTACTATAAAATTTCCATAAATTTGATTACTATAAAATTTCTACTATAAATTTAATTACTACGTTTGGTGTGATTTTAAAGGACATCTTCTATTTGTTAAATTTTTGTACTGTTTTTTCCTTTTGTCATGTTAGAAGAGAGGGTAATCAAGTTGCTCATCTTCTTACAAAACATAGTTATGAGTTTGGGGAGTTGCGTGTTTGGTTAGAGGATTGCCCTCCTTGTGTTTTAACTTCTGTTCTTTTGGATGCTAATTAATAAATTTTTGTTTTCTTGTCAAAAAAAAATAAAAATTAATTACTATAATCTTGGAGAAATGATTTACTGAGTTAAATATAGTCAACCAAAATTTAAGCTGGTAGTTAAAACCCAAAAATATGTTATATATATATATATACTTCGTACAAACTTTTAATATTGCACTATACAAAATTTTATCATATTAGTCTTAAAATAAATAATACAAAATATGGTCAAATACTCAAATGTGTATATTTCTTAACATCATTTTTTTTGTCTTTGGTTTAAATATTTTTTGTCTTTATTATACAAAATTAGCAAAACATTGGTGCTGGTAGACTTTTGAAGTATTGACTTCACAAGTTGCTTGTGGTTTATCATTCGGCCTAATTTTGGGTAAAAACACTAAGACAAAATGAGGGAAATTCATCAACAATAAAAATATTCATGTTTAACTTCAATCCCCATCCCAATTCCCAACCCCAAATCCTAGAATCATCATGAATTGAAATTTCGAAAATTAAGTTCGTAAGAACAGGTCCAAGTATAAATTAAAGACCCTAATGTGTTTACATACAAATTATTTTTAATAATCCTACTTTTTTGACTAATTTGCAACTAATAATCATATCTTTTGATTATTTCTGAATAAATAATATCACATTTGCTTATTATTTATCTTCATCTAATCATCATTTTGACTTATTATTAATTGTTCTTATTAGGTAGAAGTAATAATTCTCATCACTTGAGAAAAGCAATATGTAGATATAGCACAGCTGCTGTCAATGAAGAACCCACTATTATTCCACCTGTTCAGGTCAAATATACCCAGCTTCTTATCAATGGACAATTTGAGGATTCAGCTTCAGGTTATTAATCTGACTTTCCCTCAACTATTAACCTGAATTTCTCTGCTCTATATTATTAGTCGCAACATATCTGTCATACACATTATTATTTGAAGAAAGACCAAAACTATATAACATTACTGATGTTCAAATTATTTTACTAAATTTACTATATAACAACAGGGCTATAGCAGTATTTAGAGTGCTTATCGAGTGAGTCGATCTCGAGCCGGGGTTGCTCGACTCGTGTTTAATTTGTTAGGTTTCGAGTCTAGCCGATCCGATCCAAGAAGATCACTGCTCGTTTAATGTGTTGGCCCTATTGAATTTTAATTTTTTTTAAAAAGAAAATTATTGATTATATTCTCTTTTCTTTATGTAAATTATTTATTCTTAAATTTTATAATTTATTATATTAAGTGTCAAAGGTTAATTTTTGTTTTCAAAGATTTAACATAGAAAAACATTGGTTAACATGTAAAATTATTGAGTTTCGAGCTGATTCGAGCGAGCACGAGCCAAACTCGAATCAAAATTTGACCGAGTCGAGCTCGAGCTGCTCGCGGCTCGATTAGCACCCCTAGTAGTATATTGACATTTGTTGTTTATTTCAGGTAAGAAATTCAAGACAATAGATCCTAGGACAGGAAATGTGATTGCTGAAGTTGCTGAGGGTGATGTTGAGGACATCAATCGAGCCGTTGCTGCTGCTCGTAAAGCTTTTGATGAAGGACCTTGGCCTAGGATGACTGCTTATGTGACTACCTAATCACCACTATATCTATATACTTTCGGACTTTTTCTGAACAACTCACACTAAATGTGTCACTTGTGAAAATAACTCACGTGAACTTTTATTAATTAAAATTAACCTACTGTAACTGTTGTTTTGTGTAAGCTGCAACTCATTTAACAGGTTTTGATGGTTTAGCCGGTTAAGGATAGCCCACTAATTCAGTTTCCCTTCATTGAACCAGCTAAACCATTAATAAAGTTTATGTGAGTTATTTTTACAAGTGACATACTTAGCGTGAGCTGTTCATAAAAGTCCTATATATAATGTTTACCTTGAATTTTGTATGCATTTTTCTTCTTTGAAGCTCATATATATATATATATTTATTTTTTTGTGTGCAATGAATTTGTTTGTTGTTTAGGAAAGATCAAAAATTCTGTTCAAGTTTGCTGATCTAGTTGAGAAGCACACTGATGAGATTGCTGCCCTGGAGACTTGGGACAATGGAAAGCCATTTGAGCAAGCTGCTAAAATCGAACTACCTATGTGTGTTCGTATTATGAGATACTATGCTGGTTCGTATATATTAAACACCAAATCGGTTAATTCCCAGTTCTGCACTGTGCTATATATGTTTTCACCCATAAAAAAAAAACACAATGGCATAATTGTAAATAAATCGAAACTTGCTAAACACATGGCAGACGTTGGCACACAACCATTCCTAATTTGTCACGCTCCATTTTTGTAATATTTACAAATATATGTTGTAATGCTTTGTTTAACAATATAGCATAATCATAGAAGGCGATAACCTGACGGCCATTAATGCACTTAGAAACATCTGACATATTCCTTGGGAAATTCATAACCTCATTCAGAATTCTAAGAAAGACCTAAATTCTTTAGAACATGTCATTGTTAATCACTCTTATAGAGAAGCTAATAAAGCAGCAGACTACATTGCAGACCTAGGACACCACTTTAGCTCTATGACCTGTTGGATACACCCACATGATGTTTCTCTTTCCCATATCATCCGCAAGGATCTCTTGGTTGGCCCCTTTAAAAAGGGTCAATCGATTTACCTTTCCTTATTAAAAAAAACCAAATATAGCACAGTGCAGAACCTGACATCCCTCCATCAAATGCATCTTATCATATTTGAACTAAAACCATTGTTCTTTTATTTATGTAATGTCTTTTTACAGGATGGGCAGATAAAATCCATGGTTTAACAATGCCTGCTGATGGACCACATCATGTACAAACCCTGCATGAACCCATTGGTGTAGCAGGCCAAATAATTCCTTGGAATTTCCCACTTCTAATGTTCTTTTGGAAAATAGGACCTGCCTTAGCTTGTGGGAATTCCATTGTTATGAAGACTGCAGAACAAACACCCTTGACTGCCATTTATGCTGCTAAACTACTCCATGAGGTACATAATATAACCACTATCTCATCATCAACTAGCATAGTCTTTTTATATTACCTGGCCTTCATCTACATTGACAGCAGTGATGGATAGGCCAGGTAGTCAGAGCTTCCCTCCCGTTTTAGGTGATACTGGGATCGATTCTCATCATCCCTGCCCTTTGTGGCTCATTCACACCAACTAAAAAAAATAAAAATATATACTAGCTACCTTCATCAACATTACATTGCTTGGAAAAATAATGAAGTTCACTCCTCAAATTCACTCAATGACTGTTATGGCAGGCTGGACTTCCTGATGGTGTGTTAAATGTGGTTTCGGGTTATGGCCCTACTGCGGGTGCAGCTCTTGCATCCCATATGGATGTTGACAAGGTAAATAAGCTATTACTATATGTTACTAGTATGGTACCATTTCATTAGAAGAATGTTATTAGTTATTACTATATGTTTTAGCTTCTAAGGGATGCAATTAAGGGCCTAAGGCTCTGTTGTTTTAAACTGCCGAATCCTAGACTAAGTAGGAGTTGAGCTAAATTGAACTTATCAGGAATTAACTCCAAAAGAATAGGGTGTACGTATGTAACCTATCATTTGAATAAAGAAGGAAAAATTGTCAAAAACCATCTTATGTGGATCTAAAACTTTTTGCAAGAAACCATCTTATGTGATACATTTCATTCTTGACCACCATCTTTAGCTGGAATCCGACGTTGAATTGCACGTTTTATACATGTGACTCACTTAAATCCTTTGTTTTTCAGTTTTGGAACCCATTTATACCCAAAATTGAAAAGCAAAGGGTTCTAGTGAGTTACGTGCATAAAACGTGTTGGTCAGCGCTGGATTCCGGCTAAAGGTGGTAGTCAAAAAGGAAATGTATCACATAAGATGATTTCTTACAAAAAGTTCTATATAAGATGGTTTTTCACAAAATCCAGCCTATAAAAGGTGATTTTTGACAAATTTTCCTAATATATAATAGCTGTATGGTATAACAATCAATACAAGTACATAATACATAATCTAACTTAAACACATACATGTTGTGTGTAAAAAAAAGCTGGCATTTACAGGATCAACTGTGACCGGAAAAGTGGTGCTTGAGATGGCGGCAAGGAGTAACCTAAAGCCGGTGACTTTGGAACTTGGAGGAAAGTCTCCTTTCATTGTGTGCAAAGATGCTGATATTGACAAGGCTGTTGAGCTAGCCCACTTTGCCCTCTTCTTCAATCAGGTTAGATCGAGGCTAGATCTTTTTACGCAATATTCTTTTAGTGATTGGATCTGGTCCGAACTGAAATTTCCCAGGTTTGAACCGAATCTTTTTAATGCATGTCGGTAATATAATACATATAGATAAGTGGATTATATATGGATTTGTAAAACAATGATTATATATATAGATATATATGGTGATGTATTTGCAGGGACAATGCTGTTGTGCAGGCTCTCGGACTTATGTACATGAAAGTGTGTATGATGAATTTGTTGAGAAGGCAAAGGCACGTGCCATACAGCGTGTTGTTGGTGATCCTTTCAGGAAGGACATTGAGCAAGGTCCTCAGGTATGCTAGCAATTAAACTGCTCACAACCCATTTCTTTCTGATTGATTATGGATGTTGCAATATAGTCTGGTTTCTTTTTCTAATACGTAGTTTGGTAATTTCTAATCGTGAGAAATGTGCACCCGGGTTCATTGCGAACGTTAGTCAACATCTGTACTTGTTATACATTTAGACTTTAGAGTATTTATGTTTTACATTCATCAGAACACTTACACATTGTTTGGATATAAGAAACTGGTCTGGTTTCATCTTACTTAAATAACCATTATCTCTTCAAGATTGAGAGGATTTGGAAAAAAAAAGGCTCCGTTTGTTTCGGTAGAAAACTATTTTTAATAATAGAAGGATTAAAGTAGAGAACAAAATAAAAGGGAAATAGAAAATAGAAGTAAAAAAGAGTGGTAATGGGAGTAAAAAAGAAAGCAAAAGTAATAGATATGGTGTTAATTACGGCCTTACGGGTTTGGGCAGCACCCGCAACAAAGAGAGAGTTTGACCATACACAAGCTCGATGGATTCCATCATAAAACAATTGGTATAATATAAGGAGTAACCCTCAAACCTATATATATATATTATTCAGCATCTCTCTAATATTTCAATGTGGGACACTTGCATGTAGTAGTGAACTTGGAAGGTCTATTCTTAACATATGGTGGAAAATGTGACATACCTTGGTTAAAGAAAGGAAAATGATTTTCCTTTTCAAAAGAAAAAATTTGCACATTTTAGAAAATCATTTTCTTCACACCTTACCTAATAAAACAAAGGAAAATCAATAGAGTGATGAAGGAAAGTGTTTTCCTCCAAAACAAACGGAGCCAAAATGAAAATTTACTTTTCCCTCCACATTACTGTCCAAACATAATGTATAAAGAAAGTGTTCTAAATGTAAATTTTTGATACTCTAAAAGCATAATATAAATGTTCAAAATGCATAAAATGAATCTTCTATTTCAAGTGCATGCATCCGGGTGTAAGAATAAATTTTGAGGTAATTTCTTAAATGTAATGAGCTAGTTCTTGGTTAGTTGGTTGTATGATACACTAGGGGAAATGCCCAGTTTCTCAAAAACCAAATATCTCAAAATATATCTAATGACATTTTTGTAATTTTGTTAAAAATATATTACCAAAACACCCCTATTTAGTTGGTGCTTAGATCTCTGCCTCTAAAGTTTGTCAAAATTACCTCAAATTGCCACTTTGAGATACAATTTTGTATCTAAATTTGAGGAACCTGATATTCCTGATTTGTGATTTATCAGATTGATTCAGAGCAATATGAGAAGGTGATGCGATACATAAGATCAGGGGTTGAGAGTGGAGCTAAGCTCGAAACAGGAGGAGAAAAATTCGGATCAAAGGGATTCTACATTCAACCCACAGTTTTCTCCAATGTTAATGAAGACATGTTGATTGCACAAGATGAAATTTTTGGTCCTGTTCAATCAATCTTGAAATTCAAGTGAGTACTACATCATTCATTATTCTTTGTTTCAACTATACCTACTACTGTAGTTTTTTGTGCACGCAATGTGTGTGATAATCTTAAAATATTCGTTAATAACAGTAACTTAATTAACAATAAAATTGATAAGTTCCCACATAATTTTATAAAATTTTAGATACTTTTTTTTTTTTATTATTTGTGAATTTAATCTAGTTTTTGCCTTTCGATTATACGTAATAATTATATTGCAAATTGAGTATATCGTTTATATCTTTAAAAGATTTATTATTTATGAATGAATTTTGAGTGTTAATGGGAATTTGAATAATTCAAATTTTACAACTAAATGGTACTTATAATTTTTTAATTGTGATTACGTGTTTTAAATAAGACTATTAATGATTTAAAAAATAAAATACCATTATGGAAGATTTTAATACACAATTGACATAATTGCCCCCACTTAACTAACAATTATGAAAGATGAGTAAGGGTAATGTGGTAATCTACTTACACACCGCCACGACTTATGCCAAACCCTCTCTTGTGTTCTTTCATAATGCTAAGCAAACTAGATGCATCATCGATCTCATAATGTGGTGTACATTATATGTAGGGAACTAGGGGAGGTGGCTCGACGAGCGAATTCAACCCACTATGGGCTAGCAGCCGGGGTCTTCACACAGGACATCGACACGGCTAATAGCCTAGCCCGGGCCTTACGAGTTGGCACGGTTTGGGTGAATTGCTTTGATGTGTTTGATGCAGGCATCCCATTTGGAGGGTATAAAATGAGTGGACAAGGAAGGGAGAAGGGTATATATAGCTTGATGAATTACTTGCAAGTCAAGGCTGTGGTTACTCCTTTGAAGAATCCTTCTTGGTTGTAATAACAACACACAAACAAACACTCTTATCATTGTTGATCATTATCACTCTATAGTGCTTTTTGTTGTAACAAAAAGTAGTTAGGAAAGTTAATAACTTTTTGTTGTTATATGAGGAATTGAACCTCTGACTTTTGAAATAAGAGGTAAGGATGAAGTCACTGCTTCGTATTTCACTTCTCTTAATTTATTATTGTCTGAAATGAAGTGCATTTTTTTCCTCACTTGATATTGTTTGCTATCCACTGTCCCCCACCAATAGTTGTAAAAGAAATAAGATCACGTTTTTGGATTCAATCAATTCAAAACAAACAAAAATGTGATCCAACAAGACAACAACTTAGATGAGGGTGGATTGAGCTAATGAGCTCTAGGGCCACTGCGCTAAAAGTACGATTACTGACCCGAACCGACCTGAATTAGCCGGCTATTAATGTGTGTAATCTTGATTACCGTGCCCTTTAAATCTATTTAGCCAAAATCTGAACCCAGTCGATTCAATACTAAAAGCCATTGAACCCGAACTAACCCAACCCGTACCTACCCAAATGACTCGAACGCCACCTCTAGCTCCTATACTATATTTTGCACATTTCATATATAGTTTTGCTTAAAAAATTATTTTATATTGCTCACTAAAAAAATGCATAGTAGACGAGAAAAATGAGTATTAAATGAATAAAATATAAATATAAGTGTACATACACCCGGGTGTATGATATATGTTCTAAAAGTTGAAGAATAGTGCATACTTCTCTTAAATTTTCCTAAATCATTTATTGTCTTATTTTCGATCTTTTTATATGTTGCAAAAAAAAAATCTTCTTATAATGAATCCTAATTAACAAAAGTTAAGGGATGGAAAAATAATCTTAATTCATAATATTTGAACATATTAAGAAATGGAGTATGAATCTTATACTGGCTTAGATATATATAGTAAGAAAACCTATTGTGTGATTTGTGTCATTAGTGATATGAAAATTCGATACTCAAAATTAAAGGTAATGAGTTGTATTTGACTAAGGTGATAAAGATCATGAATGTGTAACATAGATTTATCAGAGTTGAGATTTTGTAGAGTTGTAAAGTTGTGACTTGTGAGTTGCTTTATTTTTTTAGTATTTTTATTTTACTTTTAATTTTTTTACTATCCTCGTATCGCAATACTTGCTACATAAGTACGCAATACTGATTCCTAGGCCAAAAATGGATTTAAAGGGAGAGATAGAGTGAAAAATGAATAATTAATTGGGCCCACAACAAAAGTTAAAAAAAATAAATAAATAAATTATTGCAAGTATTAGGTTATAGCTTAAAATGACAAAATTTGCGATTATCCTGATACGGAGGTAGTAAGTAAATTTATTATGTATTTTTGATCTTTATTCAAGAGTCTGAATTTGTTGAAAACTACTATCTAGAGTTCAATTGAAATATAGAGGATCCAAACTCGTTTTTTTTTTTTTTTAATAGTTCATTACCCACAAGTTTGGATCATAGACCATGAATGAATATTCGTATAGTTTGGCGGAAGATGGAAAGCCCAATTCACTACGCATGGAATCATGGATGGTACTTGGTACTTTCTAGTGCTTAGATTGGACCCTATATTTTGTGACAAAATTGGAATTTGTTTGTATTTTCATTTTTTTTATTAAATTATTTTCAAAAAATGATAGTGTGGGACTGTGGGTGGTATTAAAAATCGGATCCTATTGCAGGTCATCCAATCTAATTTGACCGACATACACATCTAGATTTATCCAAATTTTTGGTGATTAAACTTACAGACATAAATTGCAAAAGACGAGGTGGTACTTGTGATATTTCTGCTTGGGACGCATTTTATCTGGCCGTTTTTGGATGTAATACCACTGGTTGGGTTATCTTTTATTGGCACATGTTTTTTTTTTGTTGTGATTAAACTTACAGACATAAATATTTTGTTGTGAATGAACAAGATATTGAGGATTTCCTTTGGAGTGGGAACGACCCACCCAAAAGGTCTCTATTAGGTTGAGGTACCCATCACTATATAAAGAAAGGAGTTGATAGAGAATATAACATATTTTTGGGCCTCAACTATCAGCTTAAGCTTTTGGTTGAGATGGTCTTTTAACATGGTATCAGAGCCAACGTAATGCATAGGCCACAGGTTCGAATCTCTCCTCCCTCTCCCTTCTAAGTATAATTAATTCGCGCCAAGTATGATGGGGCCTGTATAACATATCCATGGGCCTCAACCATCAACTTAAGCTTTTGGCGTTGTTCCCACTCCAAAGTAAATCCTTGCGGGCTAGGGCCCAAAGAAGACAATATCTACTAATTGCTCCTATTCACCCAAAGATAGGGGTGTTATAGATGGTATCAGAGTCAGGGCCAATTTTGGTGACCTTTAATGCCTTCGGGGGGCATGAGGATAGTGGTGTTACAGATGGTATCAGAGTCAGAGCCCATTTTGGTGTCCTTTAGTGCATTCGGGGGCGCATGCCTCCTTTAATGGGTGGGGAGGGTGTAAAAGCCATCCCACATCGGGAGTTGAGGTGAACGGAATCTTCTTTAATAATATGGAGATAGTTACCTCAACCTAGTATAGGCCTTTTGAGTGAGTGGGCTCACCCAAGGATAGGGGTGTTACAATAATTCATATATAATTTTGCGTAAGAAATTATTTTATATTGCTCTCTAACTAAAATTGTGAAGTAGATAAGCAAAATGAGTATTAAATAAGCAAAATATAAACATAAGTGTACATACACCTAGGTGTATTATATATATTCTAGAAGTTGACGAATATTGAATACTTCTCCTTAATTTTCTTATATAATTTATTGCTCATTTTCGATATTTTTTTATAAATCTTCTTATATGTTACCCAAAAAAAAAACTTCTTATAATTGAATCTTAATTAATATATAATAAAAGTTAAGGGAGACAAATGATCGTAATTCGTAAGTATTTAAACATTTTAAGAAACGGAGTATGAATCTTATACTGGCTTAGATATATATAATAAGGAAGCCTATTGTGTGATTTGTTTCATTAGTGATATGAAAAATTGATATTCAAATTTAAAGGTTTACAATGAGTTGTATTTGGCTAAGGTGATAGTAATCATGAATGCTTAGCATAGATTTATTAGATTTGAGACCCTCTAGAGTTTGGATTTTGTAAAGTTGTAGAGTTGTGAGTGCATTTTTTTCGTTTTTTTTTTTAAATTTAATTTTTATATTACCCCTGTATTGCAATACTTGCCACATAAATATGCGATATGGAATCTAAGGCAAAAAATAGATTTAGAGAGAGAGATTGGGTGAAAATGAATAATTAATTGAGCCACAACAAAAGTAAAAAATATTTGCTACAAGTATTATGTTACATCATAAAATAACAAAAGTTGCGAGTATTATGATACAGATGTAGTAGGTAAATTTATTATGTACCGTAGATCATTATTCAAGGGTCTGAATTTGTTGAAATCTACAGTTCAATTGAAATATAGAAGATCCGGACTGGATTTTTATCAATAGTTCATTACTCACAAGCCCACAACGGGCCCCATATACAAGTTTGGATCATGGACCATGAAATCATGAATGACTTTCTTTCGTACAGTTTGGCGGTAGATGAAAAGCCCAATTCACTATGCATGGATGGTACTTGCTAGTGCTTAGCAATTAGCTGAAGAGTCTCAAGATCACCTTTTCTTACATTGTCCGTTGGTTCTTCCTATTTGGTCCTATATTCAAGCTATTCGTTGGATTGCCCCGACCCCGACTTGCCCCTTGATCGGTCCATTTAGGACCTTTTTCTTAGCTTCTTTTAGCTTGAGTTTTGGTCGTTCTCGTCTTTGTTTTATCGTTTTTTAGGGTGTTTTAGCTTAGTTTTGAGTTTTTCTTAGGTTTTATTTGTTTTTGTGTTAGTTTAGTTCTTTTTGCTAATAATTGGCTAAAATATATGTTGCTTGAGTTGTATCGTGTTTTGTGCAGATAATTTCGGGCTTTGAACGGGTCGTGAGAGGTCCCGAGCGGATTCCGAGGAGCCGGGATTGGCACCGAGGTGACAACGGGGCACTTAGGGAGCAAGAAGGCCTAGATTTGGAGGCTACACGACCGTACAGGCTAGCAGTGCACGGTCGTGCAGATCAGCAACCCAAAAGCATGGGTGCACGATCGTGCAAAGTATAACTGCACGATCGTGCAACCCCTCTTTCCCAGGCCACGATCGTGCAAGTTGTAGCTGCACGATTGTGCAGCCCCTCGTGCAGAGATCATAAGGTCCTTTCTGATCTGCACGATCTTGCAGGCTATCCTTGCACGATCGTGCAGATTTTACTTCGTTTCGCCACGATCGTGCAAGGTTCAACTGCACGATCGTGCAACCTATTACTGCACGATCGTGCACGGTGCAGCTCGTGATTTTGTTTAATTAGCCATGCTTTGTAATTTTTAGTATAAATAAGGGGCTTAGGCATTGTATTAAGGAGAGTTTTTTTTCCTCTGATTTTAGAATAGATATAGCTAGCCTAAACACACTCTCCAGTTGTAGTTTACTCTCTCAAGAATTCAATTCAATTCCAAGTTTAGTTTTGTTCTTCAATTTCTTGTTTTCAATCTTGTAACCAAGAATTCCATTAGTAGCAATCAAAGTTCAAATTCCAGGGTTTGTTTTAGTTGTTCATTGTTGATTTTGTTGAGTTTATTAGTTTCTTGTCATCATTTTAGTTTCATTAGATTTAGCTTGAATTCATAGATTAGTTTTAATTGAATTTCATGATTTTAGTTCCAATGGATTGCATTAGTGAGTAGTTCCTTTTCTAAGGATTGGATGGCTTGATGTTATAGATTTTGGGGGTTAATCTTTGAATTGATGGTATTTGAATAATCTTGATTGTAATTTCTTAATTGCTAGAGATAGTAATTAGGATTGTGAATTGATGAAAGTATTTGATGAATTCGGTTTTGGGTTTTGCTAATTTGACTATTCGAGAGAGGTTAACTTAGCCGATCCTAGAATTTCCTATCGCCTAATCGAGATAGGGTGTTGGGATTGAGTCCATCGAGTGCTTTTGAATGTTCACGTTGCAATCGAGATAATTGAACATGAATTGGTTCAATGACTATAATTCCTCCAATTGAAGTAACATTAGGGAGTCCAATCTTTAGAGTCTTTAATCTTGATATCTTTCATTTTACATTGAATTCGTTGCTTTCATTTTGTCTTAATTCTTGTAGTCTAGGTTAAATTTCATCATTCAATCAACTATAAAAAGATCCTTGGATCATTCGAAATTCACAACTTATTCCGCACTAAGTTCCTTGTGGATCGACCCTAATACCACTAACGTGTTAGTTGTTTAGGTTATTAATTTTTATATTTGATAGGCGTCTAGGGCCGCGACACCCTAGGAGTCGATCACCCCTCCCTTCCTACTCTCCTTACTATGCTTCATGACCAGCGGTATGTCTCCATTTGCAAAATCCTTCATATCTTATGGAGTATTTGGAAAGCTCGTAACAGGTTAGTTTTTCGTAACTCCCAATTCTCTGCAATTAGTGTCTTCACTCAGGCTATCTCCTGCTTCCAAGAATGGAAGGCTCGCCTCTCCATAGATAAGTTGCACACGATTTATGACTCTGAATTGCATACTCCCCCTTCTTTTGCTTCCTCGTTTGTCTCTTGGTCTCCTCTGCCCCCAGGTACTATTAAACTTAATTTTGATGGTTCTTCGAACAACAATACTACTTCCGCGGGTGTAGTACTTCGGAACCATCTTGGCGACTGTATCGCAGCCTGTGCTTTTTACTTAGGCAACACTTCTCCCCTTGTGGCGGAAGCAACAACACTTCGGAATGGTCTTTTATTAGCTCGTCAATTCAATTTTACTTCTATTCACATTGAGGGTGACAATCTAACTGTTATTAGTGTTTTGCAGGGTCGTTTTCGGTGTCCGTGGAAAATTCAACTACTTATGGATGATATTCGGACTATTCTTTCGGGATTTCATTACAACCTCCTCTTCGCACATCTTTCGAGAAGCCAACCAGTCTGCTGATTATATCGCGTCGCTCGGGCACTGGACCCCTACGCATGTCGACATTGTTCCCTTTTTGGAAGCTAAATTTTCTTATTTTTTACCTCTTGATAAGTCATGTTATTTCTTCGAGAGGAAGAACTCCTGATTTCTCTGTAACCTTTTCTCCAAAAAAAAAAAAAAATAGCATGGACCCTATATTTTGTGACCAAATTAGAACTTGTTTGTATTTTCAGTTTTTTTATTAAATATTTTTTTAAAAAATGATGGGTGGTATTAAAAATCGGTTCCTATTGCAGGTCACCAAACCTAATTTGAACGACATACACATCCAAATTTATCCAATTTTTGTGTGACTAGACTAACATAAATTTTTTTTGCAAAAGACGAGGTGGTACTTGTGATATTTCGGCTTGGGACAAATTTCATTAGGCCGTTTCTTGGATGTAATACCATTAGTTGGGTTACCTTATATTGGCACTTTTTTTTTTGTTGACACTAAAAGAAATATTTTGTTGTGAATGAACAAAATATTGAGAAATTGTCGATATGTAAAATCATAATTATTGACACGGGCCTTTTCCTGGTTGGGGAACTACTCCTTTGATGGGATCCCTGTGACCCCATGGGCAATGATAACTCACTACTTCTATGATATGAGTTATTCGCTGGAGCACATATTGTACCTTACCGTGTAAACAAATATGGAAGAAATGATAAATCACTCGCATTGTTGAACGACAATTGGACACAGTATATAATCAACTGGATAACGTATACAATAAATTGGAAACCGTATAATATACAATATACATCACAAAAAGTTGTTATAGTATTTTCGTAAATGATGTGAAATCAAAGTAATTTGTTTTTTTTAGGAGATGTCTAATGTATATGATATGATGTCTAAATGTCTAATCGATCACATTTGGTGTTGGATTTTTGAGCAACCACACCTCACCTAATAATATGAGCTGCCTATACTTCTTTATTTATATGGCATGTTTGGTACGTGTGTTGGAATTGGGACTAAGTATTGCGTTTCCGTGGATATTTCAAGGGTGGAAATTTAAGATTGTATTTTTTTCTTCTTCTTTTTAAATGATAAATACTTAATGTTGGCCCTCTCAAGGGGACTATAATACAACCAAGATTGTATTTTTTTTTTCTTCTTCTTTTTAAATGATCCACTGTTATATGATGTAAATTGATGATAGCCAATAGATCGAAGATACCGACGCTATCAAGACCCTCTTCTATAACGATTATTCGACGCGCTTTTCGTCTTCCTACCATTATATGTGTCTCCTCTCTCCCCTGGATTCCATCTCTCATTACAGCTGAGAATAATGCCACCCTTACGGCCTCGTTTAGCGACGATGAAATGAAATGGGTCTTTTTTGACATGACTCCTTACAAAGCTCCTGGTTGCGATGGTTTTCGCCCAAAGTTTTTCCAAACCTATTGGGACATTGTTGCAAATGACATATGTGCGACGATAGGAGGTTTTTTTTTTTCATATTGGGATTGTACTCAGCCAAATCAACCACACTATTTTGACTCTGATTCCGAAAAACGATAATCCTACCCGCATGGTTCACTATCGCCCTATTAGTCTTTGTACCGCAATTTAAAAAGGCATATCCAAGCTTTTGGTTAACCATCTGAAACCCGTCTTGAATAAAATAATTGGCCCTACCAAAGCGCTTTTGCTCTCAATCGAGCTATTCAAGTTAACATCTTAATGGCTCATGAAGTACTCAACTTGTTTAACAAATCTAAGAACTCTACCAGATGAGTTCAATTTATTTCCTCTATTATTCCTCATTCTTTCAGTACCGTGTTCACCCCTCCGATTCTTGGATCTGGAAACAAATCCTCCATATCCATCCCATCCACCATCAAGGCATCAGATAGAAGGTCAACAATGGTTCTCACATTTTATTTTGGCACAATAACTGGGTCTTCAAAGTCAATCTCTTAGAATATCTTCAGCTTTCGATCTCGTTTGTTCCTTTTCCCGAAGTTACCATCGAACAGATCGATAATTCAAAACGCTCATTGGGACAATGTGTTCCTTGCCCTCTTAGTCCCTCCTCCGACGATTAAGTTAATTATTGAAACATCCTTCCCTTCTTTCCTATCCTTGATGAGCCATGTTGGGGCTATTCCTCATAAGTTTCTTTTACGGTTAAATCCGCTACTTGGCTAGCTCACGGCCTTCCCGCCTACACGTCAAAATGGAATTTTGACTAGATTTGGAAACTTGATATTAACCCCCCAAGCTCTATGTCTTTGTTTGACAACTTCTGAATAACGGTCTCCAAGTCCTGCAAAATCTGACAACGCGTGACATCCCTATTTCTCCGTTAGTTATACCCCGGCCCTATGTTAATCCTATGAAGAGTCCCATGACCATCTCTTCATCTAGTGTCCTTCTATTCATCTGGTTTGGTCTCAATGTCAAGCTATCCAGTGGATGGCTCCTCTGTCCAACATGCATTCTCCCACGATTGTGATATTAATCCTTTCTTAGATGGTAATTTTTTTTATTAAATGTTACCCCCAAAATATTAAAAGCTAGCCTTCAATAAAAAAGAAGAAGATATTAACTTCATGTGTGTGTGTTTTTAATTAAAAATATCGAGGTAGTATTTGTTACATAATAAATTAGTAATCTGGTATAATTTTTATATGGAGTACAAAGTTTAAATAGTTAGATAAAAGGTATTACACTAATTTCAAATGGATTGTATCAAATAATATACTCATACTACAATACAAAGAATTTGATATTATTGCATTTTTTTTTTTAATAAAAGAATTGATTCTCCTCCTCTCATTTTATGATGAAATCTCTAATGATTCTCCAAAAAATATAAGTCAAACTTATACAAGCAAAAGAAAAGAAATAAAGGGAATAATAATTTTCTTGCACGCATGTGGGAGCACTTGTCAGCTAAAATTAAAATAAGTTACTTAAAATGAAGCCTGAATCTTTGTTTTTTTTTAATTTTAAAAATAAGGAAAATTAAGCACAACACAAGAGTCTTATTACAAAAATCAAATGGACATTAAAATCAAACTCACAAATCACTATCTGTTAGTCTTTGTAATCGTATGGTGCACTTAAGCGTTACTGGGCCTGAAGCTCGATCCTCATCCCTAGGGTGCTTATCGAGCGAGTTGATCGCGAGCTGGGGGTTGCTCGACTCGTGCTCATTAAGTTTCGAGCCGAGCCGATCACGAGCTGCTCGTTTAATGTTTTAGTTCTCTTGAATCTTAATTTTTTCAAAAGAAAATTATTAATTATATTTTCTTTTCTTTACGAAAAGTATATATTGTTAAAGTTTTTTAATTTATTATATTAAATATCAAGGTTAATTTTGTTTTTCAAATATTTAACATAGAAAATTATTGATTTTTTTGTAAAATTATCGAGTCACGAGCTATTTCGAGCCAACTCGAATCTAGCTTTGACCGAACTTTGACCGAGTCGAACTCGAGCTGTTCGCGAGCTACCCAGCTCAATAAGCACCCATACAGCCATACTCATCCCACCGTCATAGAAACGTGTAACATTATCATTCCTAAAAAGGGAAAAAAAAAAATTAAAATCGGCATATATGATATATCAATATATCATGACGGTCCATATAATATAAAGTCACGTTTGGTTTGTCAAGTAACTCAAGTTGGTAGAGAAATAGTTTGGTTTTTCATGCACCACTTCTTCCTAACTCTTTTCTCATTATATATTTCTTCATCACATTTCCAATCATAATAATTTTAAGGCAAAATTATTTATTCAATCTTTTCTTCTCAAATTCACTTATTAATAAAAATTAAAAAAAAAATGGCAAGCAGAAGAATTTCGTCTTTGCTATCTCGCTCCCTCTCAACTTATCTCAGTTCTCCTATTGGTAAATTTAGTTTAATCATCATCATTATTTTTGTTAATTATTATTAAACCCTGATTAATTTGTTTATAATTTTACATTGTTATTTTTTATTTTCGTGCTTTTATTAATTATGCCACTTTTTTTCCCCCCAAAGTTGTCAATTTCAGTTCGATTCTTGATTTTCATTTTGTTTTTTTTTGTTATTTATTCGATTTGGTTTGATGGGTATTTTGGTCTCACTTTTTTATGACTGATAATTCATGATTTGTACTTGTTTTTGCAATTCAACCCCACAATTCAGCACTTTTTTGTCAGTAGCCAAGGCTAATTTAATTTCCATGATAATGAATTTTACTGGGTTTTTTTTTTTATTTTATTTATTTATTTATTTTATTTTTATTTTTTAACTCTATGAAAAGGAAAGGACTTGTATATTCAATTTTGGTGAGTTTAAGAAAAACAGAGAAGACTATTCATAGTATTGCATGTGAAGTGTAATCTAATAATCCATTAAAGGAGTCTTGTTCATTGATCTTTGAATTTTCTCTTTGTTTTTGCTTTATCTCAGCAGCCAATCAGGACTTTTTAGCTCCTTAATGTAATTGATGCAGTTAGGGTCTGTTCTGTTCAACTTATTTGTATTATCTGAAATTATTTGTTTATTTGATTCATATTTATATGAACTTGTAAGTATTCGAAAATAAATTGAAGAGAACAGAGGCATATTTTATATGTCAAAAGGCTAAGGAATGTCCTCGGGCAACACTAGATTAGGTCAGTAAATTTAACAGGGGAAATAATGAATTATGAAAAACATTAATTATACTGAGCACACGTGATTTTGACATATATTCTAAAATTGTTATTCTATTCTGACAAATACAATAAATATGAAGAAAATTTAAGATTGGGAATGAAAATTTGTATATCGTGGAGGTTATACAAGGTTTCCTCTGTTAATTTTCTAAAAGAAACTTTTCATTTTATTAAGGTTAATTTCTCATTAATTTAGATGTTAAAAGTTTTGACACTTTGAAAACCAACAATGAAATGTCACTGTGGTAAAATGATTGATATTGCAAAGTTGACACCATTATGAGATGTCTTCTCTAATGGGATGACTTTATTATAAGCTTTTAGTTTGGTAAAAAGAGGTATAATTTTTAGTTGAAAGTTTTGTGGAGAAATTATGGCATTATGAGATTCTTTGTACTCCCTACGTAACGAATTACTAGCAACATTTGTACTAGCACAAATTCCTAGGTGAAATAAGGTAATAATGGTATTGGGTGGTATAATGATAAAAGTAAGAGAGAGAAAAGTAAGAGAGGGAAAAGTAAATGGGGTATTATGTGGTAATATGATAAAAGTAAGAGAGAGAAAAGTAAATGGGGTATTATGTTGTTTTTTTTTACCAAAAAAGGAATAAAATGAAATTGAAAAAAATTGTTGCAAGTATTTTGTTACACCTAAAAATAGAAATTGTTGCTAGTAATTCGTTACGGAGGGAGTAGATGGTACTAGTCCAAGTAAAACTACACATACAAAGGTTGTATGAAAGCCCCAAAGCCCTACATACAATAGCTCTCTATTGGTTAATTACATGCTAGGTTGCATTGATCAGTCGGTAACGGGGTTAGAAACGAAAGAGTCAACGGTACAACAGACAGCGCAGCCTACACGCGAATTTGCTTCCGAGGTCGAGCAGTCTCAATTAATTTGACTACAGGAATACAGGGACTAAAAACAGAAAATATAAAAAATAATGTTAATGGGTACAACCAATTATAACATGACGAATCCGAATCGTCCCCGATACGGGGACGAATCAGGTTCGGGGACGGCTACCCATTTGAATTACCCATGCTACATAGATTACATGTGTCCCAAAATATTCCGCTATTTTTCTCCCTCAATCCGCCTTTTCTAAAATCCTATTAGTCATTGTATATTTGTATGTGAGGACTATATACTTACATAGTACATACAATAATGGTATGGGTAACATCTGTCATGAGTCCTTGATTCCATTTGGGTTATGGTTATGAGTTTTTTTTATAGTCTCCTTCTTCCCTAGGTTGTTGTAATGAAATAATTTTTGGTTCATAGAGAGTCTGCAAGGATAATGACGTGGAAGAAATTCGATTTCAGGTTTAAGATATGACCTTTATGACCCGTTTGGTTATTGGTAATAAATTGTGTTAATGAGAATAGATTTAAGATACAATTTAACAGAGGAAATCTTGTTACCTCCACGATATATAAATTTTCATTCCCAATCTTGAATTGTGTTCATATTTTGTATAACACATCCATTACTATTGAAAAGGGTGTTAATAGATGAGAGTGAATATTTATGAACAAAATTAGATAAATTTGAGGTAAGCTAGCACATCACCATGGGAATGGACATTGGTTTTCATCCCAAATTTAAATACAAATTCTTTCCCATTACCGACAATTATGACTAGGTACCGTCAATACTTTAACCAATTATGGTAGTTGTTATCCATTGTTGTAATGCAATAATGACAATATTGGTTGTCAAATTTTTTTACATGTTCTAGGATTGCAAGTTGTTATCCATTGCTCAATCCTGGGTTTAAGGTACCATCTTCAAGATGCTAGCCAATTAAGCTAGTTGTCATCCATGGTTGCAATATGCAATAGTGTCATTATTGGTTGGTTTGATCATTTGCCAAAATATTCATATGCTCTGTGAGTATTAGCGATCGCATTATGTGGCGGTGTACAAATGGGGAGTAGCAGTGGTTTAACTGTGTAACAGAAGATTCTAAGGACATTGAATTAACAGCTAAATCATGCATACTTTTGTACTCCAAACTTCTAATAAACATATTTGTTATGAATTAGCTCGATCAGAAGATTTCTATTGGATGCAAATATACATGGTTTCAATGATTTATTTTATTATATCCTTTCAATGGGATATTAACATATGTAAATATGTTTAATCTACTAGGAAAGAGTTCTTGTATAAGGAGTACACTACAGAGATACAGCACTGCTGCTGCCATTGACGAACCAATTACTCCACCAGTGGATGTAAATTATACTAAGCTTCTAATTAATGGCAAATTTGTTGATGCAGCATCAGGTTTGTTTTGTTATAATATTCTCTGTTTAGTTGCCCTAGACACATGTACATGGCTCTTTACTAGTATTTAATTTTGTTCAGGCAAAAATTTTCACACATTGGATCCTCGGACCGGGAATGTGATTGCTGATGTTGCTGAAGGAGACGCTGAAGATGTGAACAGAGCGGTATCTGCTGCTCGTAAGGCATTTGATGAAGGACCATGGCCAAAGATGCCTGCTTATGTAACTACACATCTCAATTTTTGCAATATTAGCCTGAGTTTATATTATGATTGTATTAATTTCTATGTTTTTTGTGCAGGAAAGGTCAAAAATCCTCTTGAGATTTGCTGATCTAATAGAAAAGCACAATGACGCAATTGCTGCTCTTGAAACGTGGGATAACGGGAAGCCTTATGAGCAGGCAGCGACAGTTGAAATACCAATGTTGGTACGCATCATCCGGTACTATGCTGGTAAGTAAATAGAAGCGTATTTATTTAACGTATTAGGCTCCGTGTGATAGTGCTGTAAACATTTTCAATTGAAAATGATTTTCCATGGAAAACATTTTACAGTGAGAAAACTCATTTTTCATGAAACATTTCCATTTTGCAAGGATCATGATTTTCGGTTGTTTGTTTGAATTGAAATAAAACCCAAAAAAAATAGATCAAAATGCCCCTAAGAAGGCATGTGCCTTTGGAACGAGGATGAACAAAAACATTTTTGGTCAAGTTTTGGGGAAAAATGGATTCAATAGGGTGTAAAACAATTTTCCAGCCCAAGTTTTCCATTTAATTTTCCGACCCAAACCAAACAAATTTAGGGAGAAAAAAAATTTCTGACATTTCCGTCCTACGAAACTATCCCCATATCTCAAACATATGGGATGTTGTTTTCTTCTGTATTACATAACTTGCCTAAGGTCGCATATCATACATACATCTTGTTGATCCTCAGGTTGGGCAGATAAGATACACGGTCTCACTGTTCCTGCGGATGGACCGTATCATGTCCAAACTTTGCACGAACCAATCGGTGTAGCAGGGCAGATTATTCCATGGAACTTTCCTCTTCTAATGTTTGCTTGGAAGGTTGGACCTGCCTTAGCTTGTGGTAACACAATTGTTCTAAAGACAGCTGAACAGACTCCATTATCAGCTCTTTATGTTGCTAATCTACTTCATGAGGTACTTTGTTTACAGAAGGACAGCCTTTTGTATTCTTCAGTCGTATACTAGATTACAGACGTATTATTATGTATTTTAAGTAGCGAGAATGAGTCGTAAAATGAGAAAAACGGAACATGAAACATCGAGGAAAGCGATATTGGTCTAGTCATTTTTTCAAATTATGGATATCGAATTTTATGGCAGGCTGGCGCCCCTCCAGGTGTTCTAAATGTGATTTCGGGTTTTGGCCCAACTGCTGGCGCAGCACTCTGTTCTCACATGAATGTAGACAAGGTAATTGAAAACCTGATTAAAACTTATTGATTTTGTTACAAGCTTACACTTGATTAGACCAGATTTCAACTTATCTGAACTGAAACTTATTTTTTAAGACGAAGAGAACACAGCTGTGGTATCAAGCTTATTTTATTTTAAATTCCAAAGCCTTTCTGTTATGTGCTGCTAATTTTTCTGATCTCATCTTACGGTTCACGACAGCTTGCTTTTACCGGATCAACAATCACCGGAAAACTAATCCTTGAGTTAGCCGCAAAAAGCAACCTCAAGCCCGTGACTTTGGAGCTCGGTGGGAAGTCTCCATTTATTATATGTGAAGATGCAGATGTAGATGAAGCAGTGGAGATTGCTCATCAGGCTCTATTTTTCAATCAGGTATAAAGGGGGAAAGGGGTGGGATGAGGAGGTAAACATCTATACCAGATTATACATATAATATCATATTATATGATTCTTAAAATTTTATTTTATGTAATCCAAAAAATGCTTCTGCAGTTCTGCATAAAATTTCATTTTTTTTTTGACAGTATTCTGTTTGCTAGTGGAAATTGATATTGCCATTACCAGCTATAGGGATTTGCCACACTCCTGGGAGTGGGAGAAGTGGGGATGAAGGATCCCATAGCAGATGGTCTGATGGACAAATTTTTTCTTTTTAGCATAAAAACTAAACTTTTTATATAAAGTTTAACCAGTTTTGTAAAAAGTTATAGTTTTATGCTAAAAAGTTACAATTTTTTTAGTTAGAATTTAACCGGAGATTTTGTATTCCATCTATTGATTAGCTTCTGTGATTTCAAGTAATTTAGTGCTAGTACTTGGGCCTTGTTCTTTTGGACTTATTTTCTGAAATTTCAGTGCAGTTCAGACAAATTTAGTTCAGCTCAGATCCTACAGAGTATAGGATTCTAGGATTTAGATTGATTTTAGTAGTCTGCTTCATTCTTCAGGGGCAATGTTGTTGTGCTGGGTCTCGAACTTTTGTCCATGAACGGGTATACGATGAGTTTGTTGAGAAAGCAAAGGCGCGCGCAGCAAATCGAACCGTAGGCGATCCCTTTAAGCAGGGCATTGAACAAGGTCCTCAGGTAAAAATTTGTCTTTACCACATTTCTCTTGAAAAAACCCATTTACCAATGACTGTTTAATCATGTTTATGGTGGTACTTTTAAATTATTACAGATTGATACAGAACAATTTAATAAGATTTTGCGGTACATAAAGTCTGGTGTTGAAAGTGGTGCTACCCTAGAAACTGGAGGGGATAAAATAGGATCAAAGGGTTACTACATTAAGCCCACGGTTTTCTCGAATGTAACGGTATGTATATCCAACTTGCCTCGTTTTCATCATGCCAAATCGCCGTTATATAATTCTAACATATTGCAATTTGTAAATGTTCTCAGGATGATATGTTGATAGCACAAGATGAAATTTTTGGTCCGGTGCAATCTATCTTGAAATTTAAGTGAGTGACCTTATATAGTTATATACATACTTCTAATGTTAAGGAAAATACTTATCTCCGTAGTATATTAGTTGCAATTAGTTTTTCGTCTAGATGGTGGTCGTGTTATATCAGATACAATATGTAGTCTTGTTATCTATGAATCTATGATGGATTAAAATATGACAATAAGTAAATAACATTTGTTTATAAGGTTAAATTTTATTTAAAAAAAACTACTATTCATAATCGTGATTAAGTACATATGCATTCTTTTATTATCTATGGTAGGAAGTTTAAGCTTGTTATATGATTTGTTAAATTTTATTTTTACAATAATAAATTTTGGAGGGAAAACTTTTAATATTATTGTGACAAGTGCCCTATTTGGGTTTTGCTTTAGAAATCTTGATATATTGATGATTTGAAAAGAAAAAAAGCAGAACGAACACATTAGTTGCAGCAAATGTTTCTTTTTATCTTTCTGATTCCATTTTTCGTTCTTTATCACATCAAATTTTTTCCCTCTGTCCATTTAACACTCACAACCAAACTTTCTCCAGGACTCCGTATCGAGTAGTTTGTTTCAGCAAATTTGTTGTTCCGGAGGTAGTATAAATGAATACGGATCACTTAATGTTTTTGCTTAATTGTCATAGGAGCTTAGAAGAGGTGATACATCGAGCAAATGCATCGGACTACGGGCTAGCAGCTGGAGTTTTCACTCAAAACATTGACACAGGTAACACCCTAGCGCGTGCTCTTAAAGCTGGCACGGTGTGGATAAACTGCTACGACATATTCGATGCTGGAATCCCATTCGGGGGCTACAAAATGAGCGGGATTGGGAGAGAGAAGGGAATTTACAGCTTGCGAAACTACTTGCAAGTGAAGGCTGTTGTCACGGCGTTGAAAAACCCATCTTGGTTATAAACTGTAAAAAAAAAAATTACTTTTTTGTTAAAATAAGAGGCTGTTAAGCTCATGCTATGTTATTTATACATTTATGATGATGATGATAGTCTTTATCTGTGAATTTGCAAGTTGGATGTCTTAATGATGTTGATAATTTTGGTTGTTAGCAAAAAAAGAAGTATAGTGAATCTGATTTTGGTGCAAAAAGTGATATTTGGTTGTTGGTTAGTGTAATTCCAGTGCTACTTGCAAGTGAAATAGGAGGCATTGACAACTGAACTGACATAAAGAATCCAGCAATGCAAGATTAGCTGGGGTGCTACTTATTTATCTTACTTATTGTGGGATCATATATAAAGTCACATCACAAAGTTTAAAAGTGCTGCAAAAACTGATACAAGACGATAACATGAAAGGCAAAGGAATATGTTATATACTCCTCCTGTCATAAAAAGCTATTTGGGCTTAAAATATGAATGCAATACATGTCTCATTATAACCAGTGTGAATTAATTCTATTTTGAAGGGAGAAGGAGAGATTCGAAGCCGTGACCTCTGCGTTACTTGACCCAATATATAGCTTAATGACCCACTAGCTTAAACAAAATGGAACCGAATTACTTGAGTTTCATCTTAATCAATAGTTAGGTAATGGGGACTAATTTTCCGCACTCTTATCCATCTCACATGCATGAATAGCGACTGCAAAAATTGTTCATGTGAGAGGAAGAAATGCGGAAATGATTTGAGGAATGTTGAAATCATATCATTCTCAATTTCAATCAATGAATAATTTTATTCTCCCAGAAGACCTTTGTATAGATATATAGACAACAAGAGAACTACTCACCTTGTTCTTTTTTATTTTAATCACCAGTCCATTAAAGTTTGCTACATTTCTTTTTAAAATATTATGGAACTGGAATATATAAAGGACAAAACTTTAAGGAGCATAGGAAATAAATCATCATTAGCTGATAGTCGAGGTTGATCAAATTAGTTTAATTTTTGGGACACTCACAAATTTGACAATGCACTTTCTACTCCCTCCGTTCCCTTTTATCATATTTGGAATCTTTTTATGAGGAGAAAAAACTAAATCATAACTAACAAAAAGAAATGTACCAATGAGAATGATCAAAGTTCATTATAAATTGATATGCTAGAAAGGCAAATAAACAATGAAGCAATGCAAGCAACATATACTCTCTAGTCTGTACACTGCACATTACAGCAAAAAAAAAAGTAGATCAGCAAATATATTAGTGTTGATTATATGCAATCACATGGCTAATTGTCCTCTTTATTTTGTTAACTACACTTACTAAACATAATAACTTACTAAAGATCCTCTTTCACTCCTTAATTACTTGTATGATTCACTTGATTAATGGTTATTATATTGTTCCCGCCTTATACTCCTTATGTTCCTTTAATTTTAACAATTACATATAAGTATATGTTCCAGTGGTAGGAGCAACGTTTACCAGGAGTGATGACGACCTGGGTTCGAGTCCTCAAGCCCCCTCTCTCGCCTTTTGTGCTTTCTTGCGATATGAGCCTTAAGTGAGAACCGTACACATTACTTTTAAAAAAACTAATTACATATACTTAACACCGCACCAAAAAAAAAAAAAAATTCAATAACTTAAACTTATAAGTTATATATACATGTGGTTCGCTTAGTTGCTTTTAGTAAACAATGGTAAAAACTAAAAAGAATGAATTTTAAGCCATAATTAGAAAACAACATTCATATCTCCATAGTAATGCAATTTCATCCTCAAACATGTGTTATTTTCATGAATTTTCATTATCATCAATTACTACCTTATGTAAAAAAATCAACGATTTGGGAAATTTTTAATGAATTCATTCTATGACTATCATTTATAGTCTGTTATCAAATTTATCATTTAGTGTTTAGTGCTCAAAACTGATCTTAAAACAACAACAATTGTGTCAACAATAATACGGAGTATATGTTACTAAAAAAATATAGTTATAATTTTTTCATCGGAATCGTGCATCGTACAAAACTAACCTAGTATCTTACACGATTGCTCCAATATGCACCTACCAACTATCTGGTAGTGGCGGAGCCACACTACATTAATTTGAGTGTGGAAACTTTTCTTTTATAAAATCTAAAATTTTCCCTATTTTTTCCTATAATTTTGATTAGTCGATTCCAATAAATCTCAATGCTTTTTGACACAATTAAACATATTTTCTAGATTCACCACTGCTCGATGGTGCTCTAACGTATTTTGTTTCGTCTTTGTTCTTCTTTATTCAATCAAAAAATTTCCAATTAAAAAAACTTAATAATAGAAGTTAAGAGCTGTAAATCTTGCTGATAGATGCACACTTTACCCAATTTGATCAACTTTATTAGCTCACTATCAACCTTTTCTCCCATTTAATTTCAAATACTTCATCCGTTCCAAAAAAAACGCAACAATTTAGATGACACAGACTCCTAGTCAAAATTTGGAGTTGGGTAATTAGGAAAAGTTAGGGGTAGTTGATTAAGATAAATGGAGAGAGAAAATGGGACCCAAAAAAGTAAAAAGTAAAGTAGAAAAAGTTGGGGTAGTTGATTAAGATAAATGGAGAGAGAAAGTGGGGACCCAAAAGGTAAAAAGTAAATTGTTAAGGGTTTTAAGTAAGGGTAAAATAATAAAGTGCTACAAAAAATCTTACCATAAAAAGAAAGAAAAAAATTGTTGCATTTATTTTGAAACATCCAAATTTAGAAATTGTTGCGTTTTTTTTGGAACGGAGGAAGTAGCTTTTATCAACATAATAATTTTGTAATTAAAGTCAAACTTAGGGTGTGTCATGTTTCTCTCCATTTAAAAAAAAAAAAAATAGTTTCAATTCAGTGAAGGTCCAATTATATGTAATAATAAGTCCAATAAAATTTGATTAGGTTCAATCAGCTGTGACAAGTTTCAATATCTTAAGTTCAGATTTAATAAGTTGAAAAAAAAAAAAAAACCTTACTCAACTTAATTGCCACGTTTTGTGATACAGCTCATGGTACTTCTGTTCTTTCAGTTGAATGTTCACATAGCTATTTATATTTGATTTAGACATTATATATACTTCCTCCGTAACATATTAATGACAACAATTTGATATACAGTAGAGAGAAAAATATCAAATCATTGTCATTAATATGTTACAAAAGGAGTATATCTTAGTTGAATAGTCAACAGAAATACATGCAGCAGATAAAAACAATAACTTTATTTGTTTATTGCATGACATCTAAATTGAATCCTTCATATTTGTTTAATAAATACTGCTACTGTCTCTTTTTCATGTGGATTCACTGTGATTTTTGTTTTCATTCATATGCCCATATTATTGGATAAACATTTTATAGACTTATTATTATTATTATTATTATTATTATTATTATTATTATTATTATTATTATTATTATTATTATTATTATTATTATTATTATTACTACTAAGTTGAAATTAAAACAGCCTCTACGCATGTACTAGTACGCTACGAGGATAAGCAATAGCTCAATGGAAAAGCATTGCTTCCCCGGGAGGCTTGGTGACGTGTTAATTAGTATCGGAAATTTTCGTCATGAAAATGTGATCCTGTTGTAGAAAAAGGGAGTAGTAAATGATTTTTTTCGTCGTAAAAATGTGACCCAGTCGTAGAAAAGTGAGGTTGTAAATAATTTTTTTCATCGCGATCCCATCGTAAATGAGTCAATTTTAATAGATTTTGGGTTAGGTATTAGATGAATTTTAATTACGGGCCCAAAAACTGTCAAAAAATATCTACATTTATGACATGATTTAAAGCTCGTCATTATTGCGTATCTGTTATTAATGGATCAATATTTTGTAACAAAAGAAGTGCGCAAATCAGTTTCCAGTATAATGTCAGCTCGGTAATCTGAAATATATAGAAAAAATATATTTGGGTCCAAAGGTCCACTACCTTTACCTAAAAAAAATGTACAAGTAAGCTTTATTGAATATGTCGTTTGTTATTTTGTGCTATTAATGTTTGACATATCTAGTAGATACAATTTTTTTCCTCTATTTTTTTCCACAGTTGTCGAGATATAATTTTAAGTATAAATATCATCTTTGATTACTTATAATAAAAAAAAATTGTATATTTAAAAACACTTATTGAGACGACGACTCAAACGAAATTTCAAAATTCTAAAATTCCAAAACACTATAATTTCTTTACAGCAAGTACGTACGTAAAAGTAAAAGAGTCAATATTTCTAAATAACACTAACAAATTGTTTCACTTTGATTTCTATAGTTGAATTTTTGGTACAATAATTTTTAGGACCTCGAGTAGTAATTACACAAATAAATCTTTGCTGAAGTATATATATGTATTTAAAGAAAAAATGGTACATAAAATAGGTAAATAATAAATAAATTTTGTATAAAAAATATATAAAGAATGTTTGTTATCTTCTATCTTGTGTTGCATTCTGGTGGCAAGACCTTGTACCTACGTTTATCTTTACAATATGAATATATCATGTGCTTGTTTCTTACCCATTGAAGCCCTTGAATTTGTTGATTTGATAGCTTTACAAAATTTTGGCCCTCAAGTGGGTCCAAACTTGATGGGCTACTACTCTTAGAACAAGATGTACCCGAACGACTATTCGGGTCGTGGATGCACCCGCCCATTTCCATCTCCCCTAATGAAGCTGTAAACGGGCCGTACTTATAATTAACCGGGTATTTCCCTCCACTGCTTGCCCAAGGTGATCCGTCCCATATTGTGGCGTAGACTTTCATAGGTTTTGATGGGTACGCTGAGGATATGACTCGAGTGTTTAAAACTTCTCTAATCGGTATATTATCCACTAGAAACCTGCATTTTTTCGAAAAATAAAATAAAATTGATACATAAGACTACTAATTACGACTAAATTAGCTAACATCTAACGAATCAAACAATTAATTTTACAAATAATCAAATAATCTAAAGCAAATACTCTAAAGTAACGACCCCATGTAGCTTATATGCATGTTAAGTAGATTTCATAAATCTTTTTTGTTGTTGTAAGTAAGGCATGGGTGTTGTGTGTGGGGAAGATTTTGTCTAGTGGTTGTGAACAAGTTGAAGAGGTTGGTCATAAATTAAAGATGCTTCCTTACTAATAATCTGACTCCAAAACACAACCATGTTACAAAATTTCTTTGTTTTCCTTTCCTACCATGTATGCCATGATGAGTGTGTATATTTTAGTATTTCAAGAAAAATACTCCATGAAAAGTTACAAATTGTAAGTTTGACTTCAACTTAGGAACCTCATCAAATTTAACTAAATTTATTAGATTTGATTAAATTTTATTGAAATTTATTAAATTTATTATCAGATCAGACCTGATTAAACCTGATTTCAAGAAACCATATGATAAACACAGACTTGATTGATTTTGAATGTACGTAACTAATCCAAATATTTTTTAAGGCAAAAAGCTAGAATGTTTTCAAGAATTATTCAAGTATTTTCTAGGATTAAACATTCAAAAAAGTGTGTGTTTGCTTACACAATATGATGACTATTCCATATGATGCTGTATTCATGAAATTGAGTAGTAGGGTCGAACCAAAACCGAAACTTCTCCTCTCTCCCTGTCTTCACACTTCCATCTCCATATATGTTTGTTTGCAAAATCCAACCTTTGCTTTGTTTGTGCCCTAGTAACTCAAAATCGATCTCATCATGGTTGTGTGGAAACGTCTCCGAATTCGACATCTACAATGAGAAAATAAATTAGATTCAATTAGTCCGTCAGTTATTAGGGTTTACAAAGAAACTCTCAACCACAGTATAGTATATATAAAAACGAATATTATATATATATATATATATATATATATATTCACATTGGGTGTCTTTGAATTTATCTCAACCAGCAATCGCGCACTATAATAATATCATTTTTTTGAAATTTTTATTAATTAATGTATATAGTTTAAGATATTAAAGTTTAAAAAAAGTATTGGCAAATGTGTAAGATGAAAATGAATAGCACTTTTAGAAACAGATTGAAGGCGGAGTATAAAATTTTGAATTGAAAGTAATTAACTTATTAAACTTTTTAACATGGATTATATTTTGAAATGTTGTAAATTGTGACATTGGCATAACTATGATTATAGAATGTCATTTTCTTGTCAAATTCATGTCATTTTGATGTTTGTAGGTCCAAATTTACTTAATATGTAAGTAACAAACTAAATTAAAGAAAAGGACTTACATAGAAGGCAACTACAACGCCAGCAGTGAAACCAGCAGGAAGTTTGATTGCAGCACTGAAAAATCCATAATTGTAACTATTCTTGGACCATAGACCTGAACCACCTGTTTTTGTCATACATTTGATTTAGAGCATCACTAATTTATTCATTAGCTTATGAAAAACAATATTGTATATTATAATCACAGGAAAAAATAAGATATAAAAATTTATAAGTGGCAAATCGGCCAATTATCAGGTTAGTAACAAGTCGGTTAGTATTACTAAAGAAGTTTTCAGTAAAAAATGGGATACCTTAAAAAAAAAAGCTTTAAATTCTACTTTTCGTGTCGGGTTCGGTCAAATAGATTGTTCGGTCGGTAACGGATCGACCATTGTTATTTTCGGGTCGATTTTTGATCGGATATTGGGTTGGGTTTGTTTTTGCCAGGTATTAATAAAATCTTCTATCACACATGTAAAATCTTAGTTGGTCACACATTTGTTTCTTGTACAGAAATCAAATACCAATTTTTTAAGTGACTGAGACATATATACATCTAATTTTCACTTAAAATTATAACAAGCAAATGTCATTCTGACTTGTGAGACTGCTCGATCCACAATGCATGTACCATTTTTTTTTCATTAGTTAACTTTTAATAATGTTACGTTGTTGCTATTAATAAAGTAGCATCCCGTACGTAAGGGTATATATATAATTATACAACCTAGGTTGTACAATTACATAAATACCCTTTTGGGATATTACTCTATTAGCCATCATACGTCTGGATCTGGTGCACAATTTATGGGACAGATGATTTAAACTCGAGATATAGCGAGAAACTTACCAGTTTTCTTGTCAAGAGAAATATTAGCAATAGAACCATTGCCATTGATTTGGATATTAGGAACTCCAAAAAGTTGAGAGTAATCTTGAGTGAAGGAAAGATGAGGGAAAAGACTAGTCAATGGCGGCGAGCTTGGAGGTACATTCTGTGCATTAATGGTGATAATCTTGCCATTGTTAAAGCTTAGTATTAGTATGTTTACATACAATAATACTATTGCATGAAATAATCCTAAGTTTTTGCTATGCAAGTTTGTCATTTTATTTTATTTTTGTCTATAAAAAACAACTAACAACTTAGCTAGTAGTGTAGTATTATAAAACAGAGATGCTTGGAAATAAAGAAAGATGGGGTGCTCTATTTATATGGAACACAAATATATATAAAAGGACACTGAGTGGCTGAGTTGGAGCAAGCTGGGTTTTTTTTTTTTTGGGGGGGGATTTTCATGCTGTCAATTTTTTTTGTTGGGTGCAGGTGGAACTCTAGGTATATGAACAAACCAACTATAATCAAGCTTCTTGAGTTCAACTTACTTAAGTAAAGTGTAATATTTTAAAAATAATAATTATACTTCCTCCGTTTCGAAAAAAACGCAATAATTGGATTGGCACGGACTCTTAGGCAATTTTTTTGTTGTCAGAGAAAAAGGGTTAGAGAGAGAAAGTGGTGTATGTGATGATGTGAGAGATAGAAAGAAAAAACTTACAAAAATGGAAGATTAAAATTGTTGCATTTATTTGAAACATCCAAATATAGAAATTGTTGCGTTTTTTTCGAAACGGATGAAGTATTAGATATGATAGATACTTCATGATCTAAAATTATCTTTTTATTTGCATTTGTTTTGTTGGCATAGGTGAAGGTTGATCTTTTTGGTATTTTGAATTTGAAAAGTACACATTAATACGAATCATCATATACTGATTTAGTATTTTTCTTTAATTTCTTATAAACTGAAATCGGATCATACCAAGAAAATTCAAGATTGTTATGTTATACTACATCTGTTTCTTTTTAAATTTAACGACTTGTTATAAAGTAGAGAAAAAAAAAGTCTATCTAATAATTGCATTTAAAAAGAAACATATGTAATATTATATTCGACCAACCAATCATCATACATGCTTTTTTGTGATATATATACTTCTCAAGTTGTAGCCATTAATTAATAATGTCATATAAAAAAGTAATGTCTAATAATATATATACAAACAAAGCCAAATCTGAAATATATGATTCAATTTGAACGTGATCCAAAATATATTGATCCGAAATAATTTGATTTTGATTGATTCCATCTGAATTGGAACATAATGATCCGATTGTCAAGTCTAGTTACAATATCCATCAATTGGGACATTCTATGGACCGCTTAAAAGAAAATGATTGGACTTTAGGATTAGGCATCAAATTAAACCTAAATCAACCAATAATACAAATATACAATCACTAATTTAATTCATCACCAAATCCTGTAACCGTCCATCCAAGGCTAGAACTAATCAATCCTAGAATACTAGCTAGTTTGTGTCAAATTAACCTGATAGAATGTGTAATATAATCTTGGACCTCAACTATTTGCTTAAGATTTTGATTGAGATGAAATTCATATATGATATCAGAGCTAATATGACACGAAGATCACAGGTTCAAATCTCATACACCTTTTCCTTTATTTAATTGAATTAATTAACAGCGGGTATGATAGGCATGTGTTGCATATACATTTATTTCAAATCCAAATGTTTTTTATGTAAGGAAAAGTGATAGAGTATATAACATAATTTTGAATTTCAGTCATCAGCTTAATTTTTCATTGAGAAGGTGCTTTGACATAATTTAATCAACCAACCAGCTCCTATAATATACACCCATGTATGATGTATACATACAATCGTGGGTGTACATACATTCGGCCATCCTAGGGCTTGTTTACTTCAGATTATATTCAGTTCAGTTCAGTTCAGTTAATCTCTATTTAGTTCAGTTCAGTTCAGTTCATCTCTATTTAGTTCAATTAATACAGTTCAGTTCAGTTTATTTCATCTCTATTCAGCTAATGTAAATGAGCCTCGAGTGTTATTCTACCAAAAAAAGTCTAATAAATAATCAAGCAAGTGGAGTTTTATAAAAAGGTGTATGTGGCTAGAGAACAAATGTACATAGGAGAATCAAATATAAAGTAATACAAAGGGGGAGTCTACAAACTCGTACGTATACACTCAGATTTGTAGTCAAATGCAAAGACTTATTTACTGACATTGACAAAAGACGAAGTTTTGATTAGGTGAGAATATATAGTTTTCAAAATACAAATAATGGCAAGTTTATTTAATTAATTTGGTGACCTCAAAAAATCAGACAAAAGAAAACAAGTGGTGTTTTTGCTGACCTCTAGTAGAAAAAAAAATCAAGTAGGCCACGCCAAACTTGACTAGATTAGAGTTAGTAGACCTAAAACGTCTAAAATTGGCCAACCGTGTGTGATATATGGTGTGCTCGTAGGTGCACTTAACCGGGTAAGGGAGGACCCACTTTTGGCACGGAACGTCATCTCACATTTGATCCACTTACTTGATAACCTACTACAGCAGGTAAAACTCAAACACGTGATCCTCACGTGATTTTTAATGTGACTCCTTTATTTCATTCAATGCATGACAGAGAGAGGATGGATGAATGAAGAAGGGAGATTGAATGGAAAGAGGCAGAGAACGTCAGAAAGGAGGAGGCTCATTAAAAATCACGTGAGTATAATGTGTTTGGCCTTTACTTGATATATTAGGTTACCAAGTAAGTGGGTCTGATGGATTCAATTACATGATAGAGTTTTGACTGTTCATGAATAATCAATAATTGGAACTGATTTAATGTGGGCGGATTGAAAATAGTATAGACTGGTGGTGTCAATTTTTCCTTTATTTTTAACCTTCGATTATACCAGATATTCATAAGGTATGAGCATCGACCTGATCTGAGACCCAATAAACCTTATTGTGTTAAAAAAGAAAAATAAACCAAGCAAATCCTAATATTTTCATTTTTTTTTTCTTTATTTAGGATCTTGGTAGCAACCGAACATCCTCAAGCCATCGGGTACACTTCAATGTAGCTACTAGCTATACATCATGCTAATTAAGAGCAAAGATCGATTCTCTCAAGTGAAGTCTATGTATAACGTAACTTACCGATAAAGGGAAAAAAAAAAAAAAACTATTGTAAGTTAAATATATTTAATAAAATATTGTATATATAGACATGTAGTTTGCGACTTTGAGGTCGAGGTCGATAACTCGATTCCTCGTGCGGGAATTTTCAGTTCGGTTATCATGAGATGAGAGTCGTTCATCGGGGCCAGTGTACTATGCCGTATCAAAAGTTGCATTCTTATATTGCACAAAGTATGTATGTATTATTGAAGTGTGAGCCTTAATCTACTGATTAAGTCTTGTGAACCTCATCACACGTATTTGTGAGAATTTTTTATCTTCCTCTTTGCAGATGTTTGTATTAGCTAAATTGAGTCGGATGACATGCAGTAAGACTCAATTAAAGGACTAGCACTGCCCATATTATCCCACTAGAAAAAATACAAGAATGGAGAAAAATTCAAACATGCTAAGTATTCAAATGTCAAAATCGCATCTGCCATCCCTTGTCCCTCTTTCCCTGCACATAGTGACAATTAACGTTCTTTTATTGTGAGAAAAAACTCCAAAATTCTTGAAGTAAATGAATCACCAATTTTGTTGCTTAGTGCCAAATAGCATATCAACTTGATTGTTTGCTATGATGTCTTAATCTCTATTATCCCTCTTAATTATCGATTGTCTGATTGTCTCCTCTAATAGTTGTTAATAATGTACATATAAATGCAATGTAGGCTAGGTTAATTGTGTAGTAGCTAATTCAGGATACACTTATCCGGTTTATCTTATGAATTATAATAATTGAACTTGAACTCATCTAAATTTATTGGGACATGATTACAACTTAACAAAATTTTGATTAGACCTTAATATAGTTAATGGATATATATATAATTTTTTTTGATTGAATTGAAATCAATTGGGTTAGATTAGATTTTATCAAAGCTAATTAATATACAGTATCTGATTTTAACTTGTCTATAAATTTAACTTATTGGACTATATATTTGTTATTTTTAGTGTAGAGAATATACTCTTACTGACAACAGCTAGTATGGTGAAACTTCACTCATAAATGAAGGGTATGAATATAAAACTGACAACAGCTAGTATCATAAATTAAATGAAGTGTATGGATATAAGAAATGTTTTAAAACGAAAGACAATCTTGAATCCCTTTTGTAAAAAAGTTATATATTAGGATAGGAAAACAACTAAGGGAGAGGGAGAAGCCTTGCCGTAAGGTAGAGTATGACGCGGTGCCATGATATGCCAGCTAGTCAGCGACTAAATGCCAAAGTGTATAAAGTGTATTATGTAGTGACATCTTGCATGCCACATTGCTATCCCATTCTCCCATCATACGTTGACTATGACATTACATAAATTATATTAGGGTTCACCTCACTTCACTTCAGTTCAGTTTAGCATAATCCAGTTCAGTTCAGTTCACTTCAACTCTCAATTTCCTTCTCTTATAAAATATTACTTTCAGTTGTATTCAATTCAGTTTAGTTCAGCTCAGTTTTGTTCAGTTCAGCTCAGTTCAGTTAAACCGTCATAAAAGATCTATATTTGCGATGGAATTTAGGCCCGTCATTAATGTTTTTTTTCCGTTGTTAATAGACAAATTTTTTGTAGTGATTTTGGTAAATTTTTTTTTACAAAAATGCTCCAAATGTAACTAATAAAATAAAACGAAGGGATACTAAACTTATTCTTCCTTACGGTACATTTAGGTTTTGTTGGTGTAATAAACTCAATAAGATGTTGCACAGGAGAATGTGGTGTTGCAATAGGTAATATAGGTTGGTGCAAATCCCAAAGTCCCCCATAAAACCCGTTGCATTACGTATCTTTTACTCCCTCTGTTCTTTATTGTTTGTCTTGTTTGGAAACTTACACTATTTATAAGATGAGATAATCTTCTAAATTACTCTCAACATATAAAACATAATATAGTCATGTAGGGTCTTGTTTGATTCGTCTCAATGAGTACGTCATTAATATCCAATTATTATAATTTTTACACATATACAACAAAAGAAATTTACGTTCAAACAAATGCATTGACATATGTGCAAAGTCAAACAAGACAAACAAATGTGAACAGATGGAGTAGTTATTTGCATGCTATATATATGATTATTAATTGATCATATTACAATTATTAATACACTTAATCCTCCACCATAAGCTTGGTTGTATGAAGTTAATAATACAATTAATCTGTTAATTACATATGATTAATCTGGATATATTGTTCTAAACATGTTTAATTATTGTCTCGATTGCTTCATACATCAAACGTGCCTTAAAATCTGATTATTACATTATCGTCTATGATTTGATTTATTATTACTATCTCATCATCACATGCTTAATTAATTTCTCAATTGAATGGACTTTGCCAATTATATCAATTTAATCATAATTAGCAACAATATTATCTTTCGAGTTTCATATTCTTTATAAAAAAAATTAGAGTCTCTAAAATAATGACAATGACTATAAACAACTTCATTAATGATGTTTTATCATAACTTGCTTTGGCACAGTCGATAACCGGACATAAATGAGAGTAAGATGAATGAATTTATATTTAAGTTTGAAAGAAAAATCAATTTTAATTCTAAAGTGGTCCTAGTTTATGTCCAAATTATCGATTTTTTTTTTCACCAATATACATTCTCAGCCATTACCACTCATCCCAAATCCCAATAGTGATAGATAATATGGTAATAAAAAATAAAAAATAAAAAACTGAAGAAAATAGAATCTTGACAATGAAAATATGTTTTCTATGAAAATCATAAGGTTCTTCCTTAACAAAGGTATACTTTAAGTCCATTCTTATTACCAGAATTTATTACCAAACGAGTCGTTGAGTTTTATGCGATCAAAATTATTTTATATTGCTCATTTTCAAAAACTGCATATTAAATCAAGTTAACAATAAAGGCTCGTTCAGTAACACTGTGGCTTTCTAGTTTTTGTTTTTTTTTTTTCAAAATTATTTAGGGATATTTCCCCAAGTACCCTTAAGATTAGGCCTAATAGCCAATATGCCATTAATTTTTTTGACCTACCTCAGGTACTCTTGAAGTTAGTGTAAATGGCCAGAATGCAATTATTATTAACGGAACCATAACACCGTTACTAATTAATTTTTTAAAAAAAAGACTAAAAAGACAAAAATAAATAAATAACCCCCACCCACCCGTATTTTCTCTCCTCTCTCCATCTTCCTCTTCTTATCCTCCTATCATATCTCTCCTCCCTAACTCATTCTCACAACCACATCCCCTCCACAACCACCGCACAACGGCAGCAGCAACCCCCATCCCGTCTTCTCTCTCCTCAGTTCGCCACGACAGCAGCAACGAAGAAAGATGGTTGGGGTTTTGAATTTGGATGATTGGTGGTGAAATTCGGTGGGTTTGGGTCGTTTTAGTGGAGGATGGGTCGGTGGTTCGTGGGTAAATTGCAAGGAGTGGTTTTGGGGTGGCAATGATGATGGTGGGTGGTTGAAGGGGTGGGGTGGCAGATCTGGGTTCGGTGGTTCGTGGGGTGGGTCGGTGGTTTGTGGGTCTGGTTTGGGTTGGGGTGGGTCAGTGGTCTGGGTTTGCTTTTGTGGGGTGGGTTTTAATGGTGGTCGTGGATTTGGGGGCGGTAATGATGGTGGTCATGGGTTTTGGGGAGGTTTTGATGGTGGGTCTTGGGTTTGGGGGGGGGGGTTTGATGGTGGGTTTGGGGTGTCTTTGTTGGTGGTCATAGGTTTGGGGTGGTTTTAATGGTGTGTTTGGGGGTGGGATTGGTGGGTGGCTGTTTAGGGGGGAAAAGTTTTTTTTCGAAAAAAATTATATTATAAGATTATAATTAAATTAGTTAATAAGTGATTAAATAGGTTAATAAGTAATTATTTGTGATAATAACTAACGGTGTTAGGGTTCCGTTAGTAATAATGGCATTCTGGCCATTCATACTAACTCCAGGGTACCTGAGATAGGTCCAAAAAAGTAGTGACATATTAGCTATTAGGCTTAATCTCAGGAGTACCTGGGGAAATATGCCAATTATTTAATATTAGTCATATAATCATACAAAAATTAATCAAATTTGTTAGAAACATACGGAAAATGAAAGCTGACAACTAAAAAGTGAAAACACAATTTTCTAGTTTCCTGTAAAAACTAAAAATAGAAACGATACCGAACAATTTCTAGGTTATTGGGCTCAAAATTTCTGTGATTTTTAATTTCATCAATAGAACCTGTTTAGTAAAGAAAGGCGCAGAAACTTTTTGGGCCAGTGTAATTGTTCACATCTGAAGATAAAAATGGATTGCCCTTAATATAAACTAGCAATTAAAATGGACACCATATGTAGCCAGCTATATTTCTTAATTTATATAAAATTTGGCCCAAGGAAAAACTTGGACTTTTAGTTAGGCCTTATTCAACACCCTTCATTACCTCTGGATTCATTGTGAACCAAAATTCTCAACATGGGTTCACTTGAGCCATATTCATTTTCAATTATTGCCCTCTTGTTTGGATTTGTATAAATTAGAATTGAGCTGATATGAAATGAATTAAATTATAGATTTATCCGAACCTAAATTGAATTGTATTACATTAAACTAAGCCAACTTGAATTCCAAAAATGAATATAATTAAAATTAATTGCACTAGAACAAAGTCTTCTAAACTACAAAGTAATAGATGTATATTAAACATTTCATGAGAAATGCAACAACAAACTGCCATTGCAAAACTAGATGTATAGAATTATGTCTAAAAATAAGTTGGGAGTTCAACGTTACAATAATAGATCACTTCAACAATAATCTGGTTTAATAATCTCTAAGAGTGACTATCACAAGCTGGCTTAAGGAAAATCAGTTCAACATTACAATCTGGCTTTAAAAAAAGTTGGAAATTCAACAACAATCTGGTTTAATAATCTCTAAGAGCGACTATCACAAGTTGGCTAAGGAAAATCAGTTCAACCTTACATTATTAGATCATGAGAGGTAATGAGTATCACTCCTAATAAGTACGTACCCCCTCAAACACGGCCTCGAGAAGGGGAACAAATTAAAGAAGAACCCAACCGCTCAGAATTTGCCATCTTCATACAGGCGCATAGGCTCAATTCGGAAGAAAAATGATCGATAATGATGTCAAGGAGGTAGAGATGCTAGGAACAAATGCATGTATTGGTCTTGGAGGACCCCAAGACATATATAAAGAGAGAAATAAACTACATGATGACCTTACCCCCCCCCCCCCAACTAGTAAAAGGATATAACCTATATTGTATTTTTTTTTTTTTTTTTGAGAGAACCTAGATTGTATTCTTGAGTCTTGAGAGTAATTTATTCAATATCGAAACTTAATCTTACTTTTTTTTAAATATATTATAAAAATAAGTAAATATATTCTTATTTTTATGCAACTTTTTAAATTATTGACTTCACTCAGATTTCATGCATTGCACGAGCTAGATACTAGTATTCTATATCAGCTTACCTTTTTAATAAAAAAACCGCGAATTTAAATATTGTTTGACAATGTTAGCTAGATTAACTTTATTTTTCTGCTAATAATTCATTAAGCGTATTGTTCATAAAAATTGTTCGAATGTGTCCTTCAATCAAGGTGCATAGCTCTAGAAAATAAGTTAATAGGATAAGTAACGGATAATAATAAATTAGTATAAATAAGTAATTGATATGTTTAGCTAGAAACCGCTATCAATTAGTAGGTTTATTATAATTAAACTTGCAGCTTATACTATACTAATCCTATAGGGTCGCACACATGAACATATGTTGAACCAAATTCAACCAAAGGTTGTACATGACACAATAATAATATTATGGTCATATATGTGGATTAGTGATATGATAGATCAAAGGAATCTAAGCCTTCCTAAGTTAGTGATAATAGTTTAGGAATGAAATCAAGCATAATTAATATGATGATTTCATTCCAAAATTAATTAAGGTATGAATTCAAAATATATGGTATATTTTGATTTCATTCATCAATATAAATATGTATTGTAATACATTCATTTCTATCATCACTATCACTAATCACTAATCACATAATAACAAAGAGAGAGAGAGAAAGTGGGAGAACACTTTGCTCGTGATCTAAGTTGTCTTATCTCTTTGCGGTTCGGTCATGTCGTGTGTTTACCATTAGAGGGACTTCACTTGAGGTTCTTTATCCGACAACTTGATCGAATTGGCGTTAGGAAGCACGCATCAAAGGTATAATTCTAAATTATGATTCATAATTAATATTTGTGTAGATCCTTTTAGGGTTATTGATATTTCCGCTAAACTTGCATAGTTTAATCAAAAACCCAACAGTGGTATCAGAGTCAATTTACACGTATTAATTTTGATCATAAATTTTGATTATTTATGGGATTATTATGATTATTGTCACAATTAATAATTATTGGTCTTAATTTTGCCCAATATTCTTGTGATTAAGAATTTTATGCTCCTAATATTCTATTAATTAGATTAATTGAATAAATTATGTTAAATAAATTATAAAAAAAATTAGTGTATCACTACGGTGGTTTTAGAGACCGTGGAGTCGTGGACTATTGTTTTTTTTTATTAAAAAAAAATTATAAAAAAAATTATATAAAAAATATATAAATAAATAAATAAAAATATACCATAGTCCACCGTATTAGTATCATGATGGTGGTATATATATATTTTTTTATTTTGCAAGGACCAAAATAAATAAAATATTTTGGCATTTTTTTTATTTTGGCATTTTTTTGGTTTATTAAAATCATTCAATCAATAAACCAAATAAGGTAAACTCCATGATATGCGGTATTTGTTTCCAAGCAATAGTTGGGAGTTTTGATTTATTTGACAGCTTTTGGCAAGTTGATTTTTTTTTATTTTAATTAATTAATATATATATATATATATAAAAAAAATACAGTAAAATACAATATACTATCCCACTTGCCAAATCCATTAATGCTATGTTTGGATACAAGCATTTCATTTGAAATGATGGATTTGGGCCAAATTACATGTTTGGCAAGTAAAAAACTTTAGAATTGGATTTGGTCCAATTTCCAACCCAAATTCTTAGCAAACAAATGTTGTGTATTTCAAATATTTAACAAAAACATGTCATTTCAAATTCTAAAAACAACCCAAACAAATAATTGTCATTTGAATTGTAACATTTCAATTTCATAAATTGAATTCATTAATTTGAAATGAATTCCACATATCCAAACACTACCTAAACTTATTTTCGGCAAAGTTACGATAATTTGTTGATTTACTTTGGAAACAATATCAAAGAGGATATTAAAGTGTATATTTCGTTAGTTTGTTTTATTATTATATTTTTTTTTAACATATTAATTTATTGGTCTTGATAAAGCTAATAAATTGAATGGGAGCATATATACATATATTAAATGGGCATGTATTAGGTAAGACACGAGGTGGGCTCTCTAATACTATTTTTTTTTTTTAAATAAGACAAATATAAATGGGATTACTAATTGTGACAATAATTATATTTAAACTTATTCATTACTTGGGTCATTCACTTTAGAAGTGCATGAATGAATGAATGAATGAAGTATGTATATATATCTTTGAATGCTTTTGTTGCAGGAATTTGGTGACTAGTATGGCCCAATTAGGATAGAAAATACGGTCTGCGTACCGTTAAGTATTTTTGTAATTTAAATACGGTCTGCGTACCGTTCAGTATTTTTGTAAATTTAATTAGTTTCATTAGATTTATTTTAATAGTTTAAATTACGAAGAGTTTGATTTCTAGCACATAGAGGGAGACCATTTGACCAAACTTGAAGTCATGAAGATTGGATCTTTTATGGGCCATACTAGGATCACCTTATTTAATGCTTTTATTTAAAATTGCCTTATGCACATATATTTATATTGCATGCATGTTTAATTGTTTATCTATGTTAAATGCTTTGATAGAATAGTTCACTAATAATCAACTCATAACATAATAAAACAAGGTCCCATAATAATGAGCTTAATTATTGTCTTTCCAATAAATAAAAACAACCATAAAAATCCAAGATCATTTGTGATAGGTTTTGCCAAAGTAATTGTATCACTTGCTATCAAGGGATTAATGCGGGTAGGTCTAAATTAGAGATCTACGAGTTTTATTGGTTAGCTCATTAATTTCATTAAGAATGTTCTTACATGATTGAGGCAATGAGATAGTTTATTTAAAATACTATCAAACCAAGAATAATATTATATATTATTAGCAATGGTATTGCTTACCTAAAATCAAAAGGATTAAGACAAGCCAAAGCATGCTTAAAACTTTAAAATTTTGAGGATCTTGGAATCATTTTATTCAAATAGGGACCAATTTTTAGATAAAATGCAATAACTTATTTTTAAGTTATTTTATGATAAAATAATAATCATTGCAATTCTTTTTCATTTGTAGTTATCATGTTTGCAAACAACAACAACAGTAACGGAAATTCATTCAATCTTCGCTCAACTCTTGAGATGGAGAAGTTGAATGGAAATAATTTTCTCGACTGGCAGAGGAACTTGAGAATAGTTCTAATGCAAGAGAAAAAGGAATTTGTCATTGACACTCCAATCCCCGTGTACCCTTCAGAAGGTGTGACACAAGCTGCACATCGTCGACACGTTGATGCCGACAATGATGTTAAATGCCTCATGTTAGCTACCATGAGTTCTGAATTGCAAAAACAATTCTTAACATCTGATGCTTACACCATCATCCAGCAGCTCCAGAATATGTTTCAGGAGCAAGCTAGGACAGAGAGGTTTGAGACCCAGAGGCAAATTATCAATACCAAACTTGAGAAGGGAAAGGCCGTCAGTCCTCATGTCATCAAAATGATAAGCTTGTTTGACAATATGAGGAGGCTTGGATCCCCTTATAGTCAAGAAATGGCTATTGACATCATTTTTCATTCCCTACATGATGGGTATGACCAGCTCAAATTGAACTATAACATGAACAGTCTAGAAAAAACTCTCAATGAACTTCATGGAATGCTTAAACTAGCTAACCAAATGTAATGAAGGAGAGTAAGAAAGACGTTCTAATGGTGCAGAAAGGGAAGGGTTTTAAGGACAAAGGCAAGAAGAGGGAATGGGTCAAAGGAAAGGGTAAGAAAGTCAATGCACCAACTCTTAAGAAAGAAAAGGTGAAGAAACCCAAATCTAACTCAGTGAAGAAACCTTCTTCTGATACTCCATGCTTATACTGCAATGGAAATGACCATTGGAAGAGGGACTGTCCCAAGTTCATAGAGGACAAGAAGAACGGAAACGTTGCTTCTACTTCAGGTATTCTTGTTTTAAATATCTGTTTTGCTAATACTACTCCATGGGTACTTGATACCAGATGTTGTTCTCACATTTTTTCAAATGTGCAGGAACTAAGAAGAAGTAGGAAGCTAGCAAAAGGAGAAGTGGACCTACGAGTGGGAAATGGAGCACAAGTTGCTGCATTAGCTGTAGGAACACTTAGTTTATCTATGCCATCTGGGCTAATTCTAGATTTGAATAATTGCTATTATGTTCCTTCAATAACGAAAAACATTATCTCTATTTCTATTTTGAATGGAGAAGGACTTGATTTTGTTATTAAAGATGGTATTTGTTCTATTTACCATAGTGGAATGTTTTATGGCCAAGCACGTCTAATGAATGGTATTTATGTGCTTGAAATGGATAAACAAGACTATAACATTAATAATGAAAGAACTATAACTAATGATTCGAATCCATCATACCTATGGCATTGTCGTCTAGGACACATCAACATAAAACGCATGAAAGATCTCCAAAACACAGGAGTTCTTGAATCTTTTGACTTAGAGCCATTTGATACATGTGAATCTTGTTTAATAGGGAAAATGACAAAATCACCCTTCTCAAGCATGGGTGAAAGAGCAAGTAAACTATTGGGTCTTATACACACAGATGTGTGTGGACCAATGAGCTCAAATGCAAGAGGTGGATTTAGCTACTTCATCACATTCACGGATGATTTGAGTAGATATGGCTATGTCTACTTAATGAAACAAAAATCTGAATCTTTTGAAAAATTCAAAGAATTTCAGAATGAGGTAGAGAATCAACTTGACAAAAAGATAAAAGCACTTCGCTCAGATCGAGGAGGTGAATATATGAGTCAAGAGTTTGATGTCCATCTTAAAGATTGTGGAATTCTTTCCCAATTAACTCCTCCAGGGACACCTCAATGGAATGGTGTGTCCGAAAGGAGAAACAGAACTCTGTTAGAGATGGTACGATCAATGATGGGACAAGTAGACCTTCCAATAACATTTTGGGGATACGCTCTCCAAACTGCTTCTTTCACACTAAATAGGGCACCGTAAAAAGCTGTTGAAAAGACTCCATACGAATTATGGGTTGGAAGAATTCCAAAGTTGTCTTTTCTCAAAATTTGGGGATGCGAAGCATATGTAAAACAATTAACTTCTGACAAGCTTGCACCCAAATCTGATAAATGTCATTTTGTGGGTTACCCAAAAGTGACAAAGGGATACTACTTCTACAACCGAACGGAGAACAAAGTATTTGTTGCTCAGAATGGTGTCTTTATGGAAAAAGAGTTTATTTCCAAAAAGAAAAGTGGGAGGCGTAATATACATCTTGAGGAACTTCAAGATGAGCAACAATCAAAGTTTGAAAATCCTAACCGTTCGGAAGATCCCATTCCAAATGATGAGGTTGAGGAAACTCCAAGTTCAGTTCAAGAAACTAGATATGAAGTTGCACCACCCCTACGTAGGTCAGAAAGAGATAGAATACAACCTAAGTATTTAAATGACTATCTCATGATTGAAAATAACAATGAAATCTTACTTTTGGAAAGTGAAGAACCTATGACTTACAAACAAGCTCTGTCAAGCCTAGACTCCGAAAAATGGCTTCAGGCCATGCAATCCGAAATGGACTCCATGTATGAAAATCAAGTATGGATCTTGGTTGATTTGCCGGATGGGGTGAAACCCATAGAGTGCAAATGGGTCTTCAAATTGAAGACTGACATGGATGGAAATATTCAAATTTTCAAAGCTAAAGTGGTAGCTAAAGGTTACAAACAAGTTCACGGGGTGGACTATGATGAGACTTTTTCTCCAGTGGCAATGCTTAAATCCATCCGAATATTGCTAGCTATTGCCGCATTCCATGATTATGAAATATGGCATATGGATGTTAAAACCGCCTTCCTTAACGGGTTTTTAGAAGAAGAGGTATACATGGAACAACCTGAAGGTTTTATAGATCCAAACAATGCTAATAAAGTATGCAAACTTCAAAAATCTATTTATAGGTTAAAGCAAGCATCCCGGAGTTGGAATCTGCGTTTTGACGACTCAATCAAGAAATTTGGTTTTCAAAAGAACGTAGAAGAACCTTGTGTATACAAGAAGTTCAGTGGGAGCAAGGTCGTTTTCTTAGTCCTATATGTCGATGACATCTTAATAATTGGAAATGACATTCCAATGCTGGAGTCTGTAAAGGCTTGGCTTGGAAAGTGTTTTTCAATGAAGGACTTAGGAGAAGCGCAGTACATTTTGGGCATCAAGATCTATAGAGAAAGATCTAAAAGGATGATTGGACTAAGTCAGAGTACCTATATTGATAAGGTACTAGATAGGTTCAATATGAAAGACTGTAAAAGGGGCTTTCTACCCATGACACATGACACAACTCTTGGCAAAAATGAGTGTCCTTCAACACCTGATGAGCAAAAGAAAATGAACAATACTCCCTATGCTTCTGCTATAGGGTCAATCATGTATGCCATGATATGTACTCGTCCTGATATCTCGTATGCTCTAAGTATGACGAGTAGATACCAATCTAACCCAGGCGAGGCACATTGGACTGCAGCCAAGAACATTCTAAAGTACCTTAAGAGGACTAAAGAAAAGTTCTTGGTTTATGGAGGACATGATGAATTAACCGTTACAGGCTTCACGGATGCAAGATTCAAAACAGACAAGGATGATTTCCGATCTCAATCTGGTTACATCTTTAGTCTCAACGGAGGAGCAGTGAGCTGGAATAGTGGCAAACAAAGCACTATTGTTGATTCTACAACTGAAGCTGAGTACATTGCGGCTTCCAGAGCTGCAAAAGAAGTTGTTTGGATTAGAAAGTTCATAATAGAACTAGGTGTTGTCCTTAGTATAGCTAATCCGATAGCTCTATATTGTGATAATAATGGGGCTATCGCACAAGCTAAAGAGCCAAGGGAACATCAGAGATCTAAACATGTACTAAGGAAATTTCACCTACTTCGAGAAATTGTAGAAAGGGGTGATATACAGATTTGCAAAGTAGGGACTGACGACAATGTTGCAGATCCATTAACTAAACCCCTTCCGCAATTAAAACATGAGGCTCATACAACTGCGATAGGAATCAAGCATTTTGGAGAATGGCTGTGATTTTATATTATTTTTAAATAATGGTTTATTCATTGATGTAAAACAATGAAGGTTTATTCTTTTATCATTATGAAATCATTTTTTTTTCATGTTCATTTGATTTGGTTTAGTATTAAATGAAAGTCTGCAGCTTTCACCAATTTTTGAATAGGTTTTGAGAAAGAGTCTTGAAAATGAAACCCTATTAAGTGAACCAAAATTGTGAAATGCTGTTGTCCCTAATCAATGTCATTAAATTGGACAGTAATGACGAAAAATAATTAGCTTGCAAGTTGATCTAGCCTTGTTTCATAGGATGAAAGACACGGATGTCTTGGATCAATTGCATAAATATAAGTTTGAGGCTTATATTGGACCGACCCAATAAGAGAATACTATTGAAATAATAATTGTCACAAGTATATCTCTATAAGCTATTAGAGCATATTTCTCAGACCTGAGTTGCTTAGTGTTTCTTAATTAAAGATTAGTATATCTTGATGCTACCAAACGTCGCACCGTAAAAGGAGACAATAAAGGTAGGTATTCAGAATGCTATGAATTAAGTTAGTGAAACTTGAGTATACAAGATGGGAATTGTCCTCCCATATATGGGACATTTATTTTATAGGCCTCTCGAAAAGTTGAAATTGTAAAATGCATGGCCGTGCTCAGAAAGATTTGGAATAATCTTCTGTTTCAACAATTTAACTTGAGATTCGAGAAAATTATTTGAACTTAATAAGGATGACATGTTATCTCACCTTATGTTCAAATAAAAATATCAAGTGACAAAGGAATATACATGCACACTTGCTCCGAAGGACAAGTGGGAGATTGTTGGAATGTGTCCTTCAATCAAGGTGCATAGCTCTAGAGAATAAGTTAATAGGATAAGTAACGGATAATAATAAATTAGTATAAATAAGTAATTGATATGTTTAGCTGGAAACCGCTATCAATTAGTAGGTTTATTATAATTAAACTTGCAGCTTATACTATACTAATCCTATAGGGTCGCACACATGAACATATGTTGAACCAAATTCAACCAAGGGTTGTACATGACACAATAATAATATTATGGTCATATATGTGGATTAGTGATATGATAGATCAAAGGAATCTAAGCCTTCCTAAGTTAGTGATAATAGTTTAGGAATGAAATCAAGCATAATTAATATGATGATTTCATTCCAAAACTAATTAAGGTATGAATTCAAAATATATGGTATATTTTGATTTCATTCATCACTATAACTATGTATTGTCATACATTCATTTCTATCATCACTAATCACTAATCACATAATAACAAAGAGAGAGAGAGAAAGTGGGAGAACACTTTGCTCGTGATCTAAGCTGTCTTATCTCTTTACGGTTCGGTCGTGTCGTGTGTTTACCATTAGAGGGACTTCACTTGAGGTTCTTTATCCGGCAACTTGATCGAATCGGCGTTAGGAAGCACGCATCAAAGGTATAATTCTAAATTATGATTCATAATTAATGTGTGTAGATCCTTTTAGGGTTATTGATATTTCCGCTAAACTTGCATAGTTTAATCAAAAACTCAACAAAAAGTGGTTCCACAACCAACACCATCAGGGCCGTGTCGGAGAAAAACAAAAAAAAATAGGCCCTTTATATAACGGGGCCTTGTGCAGTGGGGCTTTTTGCACACCCAAACGACACCCCCTGTACGAATTTTCTTTTTTTTTGGTGCGAATGAGCCACAAAAGGCAGGGATGAGAATCTATCGATTCCAGGACCACTTGGAATTGGGAGGAAAGCTCTAACCACCTGAGATATACCTCACTCTCATATTACGAGTTTTCTCTATTAAGAAGTCAACCTTTCTTCTTACCTCTAAATGATTATCATCCGATGTATCATGTTGCTCCAACCTGTACACTACATGCATTAATTGACCACCCCACCCCCTTCCAAAAAAAAAAACCACAATTTTTTTTTTTGTGGGGTCTCATCATGATCCAAGAAATTTCCCAAGTTATTTCAAAGAATGTAATATATAATTTTCTATTCAATTCTACATTTTATTTCTTAATGATACATACATAACATGGTTGAACTTGGAAGGGAGATTAGAAGAATTATTAAAGTTGACATTATTGGAACTAATTAACTATTGATTATTTTTTTAAAAAAATATCATTACAAGATGTAATTAGAAGATAGATTACATACTATCGTGCAAACGAAGGATATCGGTACTATCTGATCTGAAAACTAATCATTAAAAAAAAATAAAATAAGATCCCAATTGATATATATTTTTCCCTAATGGAATAACATATATAATTATTATAATAATTATTATTATTATAATTATATAATATATTCGTATGTGGAGAGATTATATAAGGAGTAGACAAGTTCGTTGCTTGTTTCCAATGTATAAAAATTACACGCATTTATAGCTAATAGTATAATATAAGCCTCTCTAGCTAACGATCAAGTTTTAGCGTCGTGTACTGTGTTACTGGAGTGCACACTGCAATTAAGAGGTTGCAGTTTCGATTATCACCAACCCTTAATAAATGTAAGAGTAAAGTTTAATTTGTATTAAGAGGGGTAAGCTCCCACCAAATTAAAATAGATTATGTAACAATTGTTATATGGTGCTCCCAGGACCACATAGCTTTTTGTGGTCCTGGGAATCTTCATTTTTTACTCTACAATATTTATTTATTTTAAATCTTTATTTTTTACACTATAATATTCATTTTTCTAATCACAATTTTTTTATTAAAAAAAATAATAAAAGTTTCATTTTTTTAACCACAATTTTTTTTATAAAAAAAAAAAAAAAAAAAAAACTAAAAGCTTCATTTTTTTTAAGCTATTTTTTAAACTATTTTTTTTTAAAACTATTTTTTAATCAAAATGAAGATTCCCCACAAAAAGCTACGTGGTCCTGGGAGCACCTTTAATCAAAAGATTAGCTTGTGCAGGTAACCATAGAATGCATTTGCAGATTGTTCTTAGGGAAGTGGAAGCAAAGATTTTAGTTGTTACCTACCAATTAGTCTTTTTGATACGTAATTAAAAGCAATTAATTTTCACCTTATTTGCAGAATAGACTCCTTGAAAGTAGGAAGTCTGTTATTTATTTATTTTTTACTCCTAAACTACGTCGTTTTGGCCAGGGACTTCAGAAACCTACGTGGTCCTGGGACCATATAATAATTTGCGATGTAACAATAATGTACTCTCAATCTAGAATTACTTTTGAGATATTAAGTATTATTATGAGTAAAAACAAAAAATAAATTAAACCTCGAGATGTTTGTTAATTGTTAACATTGTCCTTAGATTCTAAGAAAGACAATAAAAAAAAAAACAATAATTTCCCTAAAGTAGATGATTAATTAGTACGTACGTACATAATTCCATGCATGCACCCACCACTCTACTTCCGCCCCCACGTGCCCTCACGCTCCACGAACCCTCTTCTCCTCGTCAAACCCTCCGAGTTTGACACGTGTCCTTCCCTCCCCATCTCATATTCAACTCCTTAATTATTATCATACTATATATATTCTCATTTGTGTCAAATTTCTTTTTCATTCCATCCAAACACAACCTTACAAAATTACACTTTTTTTCTTTTAATTTACAAAACTAAACTCAAATGATACATAACTCGGATGAGTTGACTCGCCGGACATTGTTTTTTCCGGCAATACGGCCAACTGAGTCAATTTCCTTAACTACCCTTCTCAACTCGTTACTATCCCTTTCCAAACAAATATGCACTTACAAAGAATCTAATCTCTTTGTCTTTATTACCACTAACAAGCGAAATTCCAAAAATGCCCTTCGCTTAATCCAAGCTCTTCACCTTTTCCTGCAAGGGTTTTTACAACATGGTGTGGGGTTTGATAAGGAGGGTAAATCAGTCATTTCACCTTTGTTGGATCTCCATGTTGCACTTCAGAAGATTAACTTTCTCCTTGAAGACTGCACGCGCCAAGACGCGCGTGTTTGGATGCTTGTGAACGTCGAGTTAGTGGGCCGACACTTCCGGGCCTTGCTCGGGTCAGTGGCTGCTTCTTTGGAGGCTCTACCCTTGGGTTGTTGTGATGATGATGAGGTGTGTGATCTTGGTTTGTTTTTGATCCACCAAGGAAAGAGGGCCCAATTTGAGGCCCAAATGGAGGATGTTTGGGCTTATGAATTGGTGAAATCGGCTTTGGGTCGGTTTGAGAAACGGGTCATACCCGACCCGAGTGAGCTTAGACGGGTCATGGACTACTTGGGTATCAAGAAGTGGGGTGATTGTAACAATCAAGTTAGGTTCTTGGAGGAGGAAATCGGGTCGGGTTCGGGGCAAGGTACTAGATTGATGGGCCTAATGGTTTACTGTCGTTGTGTGCTCTTTGACCGCATTGAGGGTGATTCCACAATGGTTGGGAGCATGAAATGTGGTTACAATACGGGTTGTTTGAACCCGGATGATCTCAAGTGCCCGATTTCGCTAGAGGTGATGGCGGATCCGGTCACGATCTCAACGGGTCAAACCTATGATCGGTTCAACATTGTCAAGTGGTTCAAAGCCGGAAATCCGGTTTGTCCGAAAACGGGTCAAAAAGTCCAAAGCCTAGATTTGGTGCCAAACTTGGCTTTGAAGGAGGTCATCAAGCAATATTGTTTAGAGAAGGGAGTAACATCTCCCATATCTACATACAAGAAAGCAAGCAAAAGATCAAGAGATGATGCAAATCAATTAGAGGTAGATATAGTAGCACAAGAAGCTGCTAAAATGGTGGTTGATTTCTTGTCAATCAAGCTAGCAATGGGAACAATGGAAGAGAAAAGTAAGGCAGCTTATGAAATAAGGTTGCTTACTAAAAGGAATAATAATGTGAATGAATTTTTGAGTAGGGCATGCTCTATGGAAAGTGGGGCAATCTCATGTTTGTTGAATCTCCTTTTAGGTAAAGATTCAACTGCTCAACATAATGCAATTGGTGCATTAATGAATTTGTCAAAGCAATTGGAAAACAAGCACACCATTGTTAACAATAATGGTGGGGGCTTGTCTTGTATCATTAAGGTTCTTAAGAGTGGGCTTAAGATGGAGGCAAGGCATCACGCTGCCGCCACCTTGTTCTACCTATCCTCGGTGGAGGAGTATCGAGTGTTGATCGGAAACAACCCTGAATCAATTCCATCCTTGGTGGAGTTGGTTCGAGTTGGGGGTGATCAATGCCGAAAAAATGCCCTAGTATGTCTCTTTAGTCTCTTGTTGCTTCCAAGCAACCACCATAAGGTGGTGGAGGCTAAGCTTGTCCCTATTCTTGTCAACCTCTTGGACTCCTTCCAAACAAGCCAAGATGTAATCGTCAATTCCTTGGCAGTGCTCGCGGTTTTAGCAGAGAAGCCGGAGGGAGTTAAGGCAATTTTAGGTGCTAAGGCTTTGGACATTGTCACAAGGATGTTGTGCTCACCTTGCTTGGAATTGTCGTCTAGGGTTGGAAGGGAGCATATGGTGTCATTGTTGCTCACAATGTGTATAAATTGCAAGGGAGAAGTGATGGAGATTTTAGCAAATAACACTTCTCTCATGAGAGTTTTGTACTCGCTTCTTGTTGAAGGAACATCAAGGGCTAGTAAGAAGGCAAGCTCGCTCATTAGTATTCTCCATCAATATTCTGAGAGGAGATTGGTTCGTCCCATGCCTCGTGCTTTACCACACGAAAATTTTATCAATGTGTGGTAATCTGGACATAGTTAGTTGTTTTTTTTTAAAATTCTTTTTATTTATTGTATCTAGCTAATATATAGATATACATATACATGTATTGTAAATTTTATGTTTAAGAGGTTAGCTCAAATTTTTTAGAGCTAATCTAACCCTGTTGTATGAGCTTCCATCTTTTACGCGAAGCTCATTTATAGAGATTTCGACACTTTTTATATTCTCATCAACCGCTATTGTAATAATGTTTGCATTTTAACTCTTGAGTAAATATACAACTCTTGATTGCAAAACGAATGTAAGCCTTTTAATTTGCTTGAATAATTATTTGGAGAGCTATTGTTTAATTGTTACTCAAAATGTAACTAAGATATGTGGATAAACACTTTCTTAGTAGTATTTTATTGAACCTTAGCTTTATTGAAGAAAGAAATACAATGATCATAACATTGAGATATAACGGTAAAAACAATATCTTTGTTTTTTTAGGTTTTCCACATGGCAGCTATTCACTTTTCAACGTTGTATATGTACCCCTCTAAATATGAAATTTCAAATTGTATTCCTTAAGTTTTATTTGTACTCACACAGCGACCCCTTTATTTTATTAAAGCTCACATATATGATACCCTTGAAAATCACTCACAACAGGGATATATCGTGGAAATTATATTTGCACGGGTACAATCGTACAACATATAAAAGTGAATATCTCATAATACATACCATGTAGAAAAATACTTGTTTTTACTTCAACAATAATGTATACAATGCAAGGACTTAATGTGTGTGAATGAGTTTTGTAACACTATAAAAAATATTATAGAAATGTATCTCTAAGAAAGGAAATCCGCTTTTAAGGTATACATAGAGGTAGAAAATGTAAATAACAAGGTTCAAACTCCACTCCTCTTGACCTTTTTTGTTCTCTACCTTTATGTGTGACACAAATACAATATTTAAAACGAGATTTATGAAGAGGTATAAATAATTGGACTCAAAAAACCGAAATCGAATTATACAATCTACGTTTTTTGATGTTTTCGGGCATGAGAATAAAAATATTATGATGCTGGATTTTAGGAGGCCATTTTGTGGTTCTATTTTTTAGCCCCATGTTATTATTATCATGAGTAAAGGGAGCATTGAGGAGCTCCTTATCGATGTTTGGATGCTAAAACGATATATTGTGCACATTAGCGAAGGAGTTTCGGTGAAAGGGTTGTACAGTCTTATGGGCCTTCAAACTCAATTATACAACTTTGATGTGTCCAGAATCCATCCTAGCTAGGGGATCTTAGTCACTCTAGACCCTGGTTCAATATGATACATTTTTCGCTCCAGACCCTAATTATCCCAAAATTGTGATAAGGTCATTCCAGGGAACGAACCCCCCCCCCCCCACCACCCACCCCACCCCATCTTTGTACCATGGCTTAAGGCATGAAGATACAATCAAGAGGCTCCTATGACATTATCATCCGCTAATAAAGCTAAGTATTATTGTTCCCTTTAACTTGTATATTTAATTAAATGGTAATTTACTTGCTCGTAAATTCAAACGGTATTTTACTTGCTCGTATCATACGATTCAGATGTGTTCGAAATCCATCCTAGGGACTCCCTATCACCTAAGGATCCTGCCATGATATTTCAGCACATTTTGGTTTCCAAACATGGAGAAACTCAAAAAGCTGGATCGTAGTCTTTTTTATATTGGCTTCCAGGAGATTGTTCGGAGGGGGGAAGCCGGGAAGGGGGGATTTCTTCCCTTCCCATAGTTTTTTATCTTGGACTAAAGCATCACCCACCAGAAGATTCATAACAAGAAAAAGCGCAGATTCTAAATCCATTCTAACATAAACTAACCACAATACAGAGAAAAGTGATTTTGGCCCCAAATGAAAGCTAATGCAATTGATATTTTGCACAACTTGAGAAAAGATATGAAAGTTTACATGTATCTTACAAAGCTGTACAACTAGAAACATTACAAACCTGGATCCTTCATCATTACAAGATCAGGCATAAAACAAGCTAGAGATCTGCTGCTGCCCCTTCTCTTTTACAACTACACTAAGGGTTGGGCAAATATCTCAAATAAACATAAATACATAATAATGAATTGAGAAATACAAGTAGGTAACACGGAGTGACAGTTTTTTCACAGTATACCCCTAAGATTTCACGAAATTCACGATGTACTCCTATTGTTCAAAAAAAAAAAGTTACAATTTCTTAAAGGCTAAGGCCTAAGGGGTACATCGTGAATTATCAAAACAATAAGAGTACCATGTGTATTTCGTGTAACCTAAGGGGTCCCAGTGAAAAAAAAAACAGCGGCTAAAACCATTTACAATAGGATCAGAAGACCCAAAACCAAGACACGATTGAACCAGATGCCAAGCCAACAATCAAGAAAAGCACAACCAAGATCCCTGCTGTTTCGGCGTGTTGAAGTTGGACAGTTTGGGGGGCTGAAATCATCAGCACGCTTGTGAGGTAGCCGTTTGTAAGCCCCAACAAACAGGTCAACACTGTCACGGGAATCTCAGTTCGGAAAAACTTAGGACCGTGCAAACATCCCAAATAAAGAGGGAAAAACAGCAACCGAGCAAAACATGCACCAATTGCAAATTTTTCATTTTTAACAAGATAGATGGAGGTCAAAGCTTTCCCCACTAAATCAAATACATTGTAGCTAGTGATGAGGAGGATTGCGTACCAATCCCCGAGTAGTGTAGAATGAACATCTTCGGTAATGAAACCCGGAAATATTGATAGAGTCACAACATATATGACCACAATTCCAATCCCGTGCCATTTTATTCTTCCCATTATTTCCCAAACAGGGCCAGATAAAGAACCCTTCTCTTTTGCATCGTTTACTGCCTGTTGTTTGAGCTCGTTGTAGTACTTGATTACAGGAAGTCTATGAGCCACATTGTAAAATACAAGACAGATGATCATAAGTACAATCCCAAAAATGAAGTAAAGGATAGCGCTATTCCTTAAACCATGAATGTCTTGTGGATATACAGCTTTTGTAAAGATTCTCAGAAAAGAAACAAGAACACCTGCAATTGTTGAGCAAATGCAACTTTAACTGACTGAATCATGCAATGAAACAAGTTGTTTCTTATTATATATGTTTGGATAGTGATACAAAGGGGAAAGGAAGGGGAGAGAAAAAGGAGAAAGGGGAAGAAAGGGGGAAAGTGGAGCTTCATTTTCCCTCCAAAACTCTACAATTTTGGATGGATAATGATTAATGACTATTAAAGGATGAACGAAAATAGATCCTCCCTTTCCTTTCCCTTCCTTTCTCTCCATTTCCTTCCATCCAAACAATGCGCAACTAATTCAATAATCCTGAACTAAGACCTTTAAAATCCAAGCACCTGTCCCCCCAAAATATAGATTACCAGCATCAAAAAAAGACGAAGAATACTACGAAGTACATCCTAGATGTAAGCCATGCTGATGCTCTTTGAAGAATCCAAACTTACTCTTCCCAATTATTCCACACTATATTAGCTATAAATTCCCGGATTCTCAAAATGAATGCATCTCATTATCTCAATACAAATCAAATGGTACTTTTGTAATTTAGTTGAAGATACATTTCCAAAATAACCCTATTTTTACATGGCCAGACTTATATAGTCCTAATTTTCACTATAAATTACAAACAAACTCCCGAACTGTTCCTTAAAAGTTATAACTCCATTCAACATTAATCTAACTTCACTCAAATGTAAAGACAAAAGCTACCCCTACCCTAATCTCATCTTAAATTGTTTCTCACTTCAATACTAGCAGCCTTAGAATGCAAGATACTAATCTGTCCATCTTTCTGTTTCTTCTAATTACAGCTTCCAATTATAAAGAGTTAAAGACAGCACAGATAAATCAAATCAAACTTGACAATTCAACTGTAGAATAAATTTGCAATGGGTTCTCATCAAAATCATCAAAGTAGCTAAACTCATCAAATCATCAGCACATGAAATCTATGACAAAAAAGGAAAATCAATTGGTGCTACAAACAAATACCCATTTCCAATTTCGGCACTCAAGAATATCAAACAAAGTAGCTCAATCCAAAGAATTCACTAATCTAAAAGGCAAGAACTCCTCTAAAACATAAATTAAACAAACAAACCCCACTAAAATTCCATACCCCAAAACATCAAAAACAACAAATTGAGCTTGAAAACCAACATAAAGTCAACAAAAATATGACAAAATTGAAGGGATATATCAATCTTTACCTGAAGCAGCAGTGCCAGCAACAAGAGCTTGCATATATCTCGGCGGCAACTCACCGGCAGACCCAATAAGCCCACCTTGGACTAAAGCATCAGCCAGGCCCGAAAGGCCCAAAGCACCGACAGTAACATAAAACCCATCATAAAGCCCACTTCGGCCCTTAATGTAGAAAACATCAATGACAGGAACAACAAGAAGGCTGACGATGAAGAGGCCCAAGCCCGCGTTAATCCTGACAAAAGCATCAGATTTTCTGGGGGAGAAGATGATGACAAGGAGAGAGAAAAGACCGACAAGCATGTAAACAACGGCGAAGATGCGATCAACACTTTGATAAGGGTAAAGGAAGTCAAAGTAATCAACGGCTGTGATGAAGGCATTCCATGGGAGTAGAAAACCAGCACCTAAAGTGAAGAAGATGATGTATGCGAAGTGAAATGAATCGTTTGGGATGTTTTTCTGGGGTTCGTTGGTGTTGAGAAGAGATAGGGATGATTCGTCGTCAGTGTTTCCTTCGACTCCCATTTTCGTAGTGTGATTTTTGCTAATTTTTTTGGGGAAAAAAGAAAATTATTTTGAGGATGTAATGTAATGTAATTGCAGAGGTTGGAGATAGTGGGGGGAGAAGTTGAGTGAGAGAGATAACAACTGGAATTTTTTGGGACATGACTCCTTTTATACTCCTTGGGGACTTGGGGTATCTTTAGTTAGAGTTGGCAATCGTATCGTGTCGTGTCAATTTCGGGTCGACCCGCATATATAAATGGGTTGAACCCTCTAACCCAAATCCGCCCCGTTTAATAAACATGTCGCGTCGTGTCAACCCGTTTACTTAAACGTGTCAAGATCCTTGACCCAAACCCGTTAATTTCGTGTCGTGTTCGGGTCGTGTTAGCGTGTCAAGTCAAATTTTCACTATAAAATTAATATTCAAGTGTAATCGTGTTGTGTCGTGTCGTGTCAACCCGTTTATATAAATGGGTTGAACCCCTTGACCCAAACCCGACCCTTTTAATAAGTGTGTCGTGTCGTGTCAACCCGTTTACTTAATCGTGTCAAAATCTTTGACCCAAACCCGCTAATTTCGTGTCGTGTTATCGTGTCGTGTCAATTTTTGCCGGCTCTATCTTTAGTTAATAGTTAGTGAACTTTTTTTTTGGTAAAAGATGTTGCAATTCTCTAGTTGATTTACACCCACTCGAGAACATCAGGTTAATCAATGTGAGATACAATTTTGTATCTCATAATAGCATTTTAAGGTAATTTTGACAAACTTTAGGGGCAGAGATCCAAGCACCAACCAAATAGGGGTGTTTAGATAATATATTTTCAACAAAATTACAAAAATGTCATTTGAGATTTTAAAATTGATTAACCGGATATTTTCCCACCCTCTTTCCCTCTTACACAATAGTGTGTGTGATGCTATTTAATTGTTTACACAATAGTTCATTTGTTCATGTGAGAGAGGAGGGGTGTGGAAATCAATCGAAAAAGGTGCGTAAATCAGTTGCCTAGTTATACACTTGTTCATTATGGTGCTAGCTTATCATAGTCTTAGCTTATTGTGTAATTCTTTTGAATGACATATTTCTGGTGTGAATGAATTGCATTAAGAGTTCAAATTCTAGTCTCATATATGTTATCCAAAAAAATATAAATAAATGTCAAAATTAATTTTTGGAGTACTAAAATCAGTTTTTAAGGTACCAACACTAATTTCCTTTTTATATATTCCTTATAGAAAATGCCTTTATTCATAAAATATAAAAACAATAAATTTAACACTATCAAAGATTTAGACCATTTTTAATCATAAAAACAACGGAAACTGCACAATTGATTTGTTAATTAAAGGAATTTTGGGTAATATTGTAAATCTCAGGAATACCTTAGGCAGTTATTTGCTATACCTCATCATCTTATGAATTATGATTGCAAAAGGAATTTTTAACACCTTATATTAGAACTTGTTGATGACTTCGTCTTTAAAATGACATGTAAGAGACAGTAAGACCAACCTACGCTTGGTTCCTTAGCCACAAACATTATCAAACAGAAACAGATTACCACACTTAGAGCTAGGCATAAAGTTGGCAACATTACACGACAAATGTTTACAAAGTAGGTTTCCTATAATAAAAGTAATTTTCTCCCAAAATCCAAGTAATGAAAATGATATCACAACTTTGATTATGTGCTCATCTTCTACCCCTGCAACTAATACAAGTTACTACCTTAGTTTCAAGGACTAGGACTAGGACTAGGACTACCTAATTTCCACTTGTATAAAATTTCTACATAGTGCAACTTTTTATCACAAATGTACAACTTTTTACATAACATAGATAAAACTCATATTAACATAGATAAAACTCATATTCTACGTACACTATAAGTATATGATATTAAGTTAAAAAATTCCAATATTTTAGTAAAAAATTATCGTGCCATACCATGATACGGTCTGATAAGAAACTTGTTGTTTAGTCTGTTTCCAGCTTTGTGTACGCTTTTTTTCGGATGGTACTTCGTGTACTCCTCGATGCCAAAGATTGCCACAAATCACAGTAACTGTCTTAATTGCCCACTAGCCTGGCTCAAATATAATTATTAGTTGTAGCAGTTTGCTCAGACTACAATCCAAAGAAGAGACTTCAAACAGAAGTGAATCATTGATTGCTAGAGGAAAACCAAGAACTTGCATTTACAGTTTCAACATACATGATTAAAGGGCACAAACAATAATAAAACTCGACTTCGTTAAATTGATTAATGTTAGAAGCAATGACATAGAGAAGATCAATTACAAAAAAGTTAAAGCTACAACATCAAATTTGCCCTACATTCCTGAAATTTGGTAAAATTATATTGTAAAAGCAAAGAAAAAAAAAATCTGCAAACAAGAACACAGTATTCCAAAATTTTCCTTTACGCACCAGGCCTAGCCGTCAATCCTGTCTCAACCCTTTTAATTTCAAAGATGAGCATCCTCCACATCTTCAAGACAAACATTTCAGCTTCCTCGTCTAAGATTCGCTGAAGCACATCCAGCATTTTCTCAGCCTTCACATGCTCCCGGAATCTCTCTACTATGAACTCCACCAATGTGTTTTCTTCTTCTCCTAAAAACTCTGTAATCTTCTTGGATATCCATGGTCTCATTCTTTCATGTAGCCGATTCTGAAAATATGCATGTCAGTATCATTTAAAGATAAAGTAAAACAATCAATCACCGAGTTTGTCACCAAGTTTCCACCAATGCCAAATATTGCTAGGGTGGTTTCTAACTGTCCATACAAGGAACAACAGCTAGTTTTTACAATTGAAATCGAGGGTGGAAACTAATGTACACTGAAAATTTGTTCATACACTGAGGTACGTGGTATGCACATTCCCTTATAAATTCATGTTATACATTTAGAACATTGATGTTATGCATTAAGTTATACTTTTACAACACTTAATTTAAAAATTTAAGTGATGTAAATATTTTTTTTAAAAATATGAATGTTCTAAATGCTTAATATAAAAGCTCTAAGCGCATAACGTAGATGTTTTGTTTTAAATGAGGTGCATGTTGTTTACAAAGCACTCAGTGCATAATTCAAGGATTAAGAGCATGTTTTAGTATTGCTAATTTTTTTTGTCTTGGAAATGGAATCAAATAGCACTTTCCATTACCAACTGTTTGATATGAGATGATGGTAACATATTTCCCTTTCCTAAGGGTAACTATTACCATTTTTGTTACCCTAGTCAACCTTGTGGAAACAAGCTTTCCCAAAAAAAAAAAAACACACACCTTATGGAAACAAGGTCATTTTTCCTCTAATTTGTTTCCATCCCATTTACTTAATTACACCAAACAACAAATAATTGTATCATTTACATACTCTTTTCCTTTCTAATTTGTTTCCATTCCAAAATTTATAACAAACACCCCCTAAATGTATACAGCACCTCATTCTTAACCATATACCAAAACCTATGCAGCAATGTGGCAAAACCACCTAGGCAGGTTGGGTATCAAGCATACAGCCCATAATTAAATAAGTTATACCTATAGAGTTTACAAAAAAAAAGGACAAAACTTTCTATGGAAAGAATTTTTGGGAGATGCATACATCCTGCTATATCTGGGGGCATGAACCAGATATGCTATTGAAACTATGATACAGAGGCCCACAATTTTCAGGGTATGATGAAGCATATATGTCCACAATTTCCTGGGCATGATGACCCCCCAAGTTAATTTTCAGAAAGGTACTAATCCACATTGTAAAGATAAGAATCATAACACAATAAATAGGCTTACCTCATCATAAACGGACCAATTAATTTCATATGAGAACAAATCATCTTTTGTCTTCGGAATCATATCAATCAATTGTTTTGCATCTATAATATCCCGAGATCGAGGTGCCTCATCACGATCACGCTCCCGATGGCTTGACCTCTCATGAGTACGTCTTCTTTCTCTTTCTACGTCAGACTTTGCTTCTCTAGGATTAACACGTTTACCAGTTTCTGCAGATGCAGCTGTAATTGGAGGTGTCTCTCCATCATTTGTGTGTACAGCTTGAAGTTCTTCAGTTGAATAATCAATAGGGACAAGAGGCCTCATTTTCTTTTCTTTTTGAGCATCATCTTCTTCCTCACGGAAAACAGATGGCACAGCTGTTCGTTTCCCTGACCCAACCAAACCAAATCCAAGCTTTTTGGCTGGAGCATTGCCCATAAACTTGGGATCTGAAGTTGACTCAGGTGCCGTAATTGGTTCATCAGTATTGCCATTTTCAACAGCCTCATCACCTAAAAAAGAGAACCCGTCACATTTCATTTGTAACAAAGTGATAAGTGGGATTGAGAAGGAAACAAAGAATAAAGGACAAAAGAAGACTAATATTGTACAACCACATACCAGCATGGCTTGCAGGAGCAGAATCAATGACATGATCCTGTTCCATATCATCTTTACTTTCACTGGTAGCAACTTCAGGCATAACGAGTTTCTCACTTTCATTAGCCACTGGAGCAGGAGGCGGCTCAAAAATTGGCTTTTCTTGTTGCCTCTGCTGCTCCTCCTCAGCTTTTTTCTTTCCCTCCACAATTTCTTCCTCTTCTTTGAGTCTGTCTGCCAAATCATCCTCCTTTTCCCTCCTTCGTCGCCTTCTCTTATCCTCAATATCAGACTTCCGTCTCCTCTTCCTGGAATCATCGTCGCTTTCATCCTCTTGCTCAGCAATCAGTCTCCTTCGTTCACGTTCCCTTTCTTTCTCCTTTTCCCTCTCACGCTTCCGCTCATACTCTCTTTCCTTTTCTCTAGTCTCCCATTCCTTAACCCGCTCCTTGTAAAATCGTTCAGTCTTTTGAATCTCTAAGTCTCTCTCCCTCTCTCGCCTCGCTCTTTCGCGTTCTCGTTCTCTCTCTAATCTATCAAGCTCTCTCTCCTTGTCCCGTCGGTCACGCTCTCTAACTCGACTTCGGTTATCATACCTTCTCCTATCAGGTGACTCTGTTCCAGCTCTATTAGTGGGTTTAATCTCACTTGTCGCCTCATCCTCATTCTTTTCTTCTGCAGTTGCTCAAATAAAGTAAATATGTTCAGAAAATATTAACATATAAAAACCTTAAATTAAAAATTATGGCAATGGATATACAGAAATATAAAGTCACAAATAACCCATTCTTCAACGAACCAGTTTTCACAGTGCCAATATCAGAGTCCTTATCCCCAGATTTGGCAGATGCTTCAGAATTCGAGTTATTTGTGCCATCAGCAACCTTCTGTGCTGGTGGCGGAGGAGGGGGTAGAGGCTTAGTCTTTATGCGCTCTTCTATCATATTTGTGAGCTTCTCTAAAGCCTCTCGATCTGCATCACGCTCTTCGTCAGTAACAAGGCCAAAGCTGGCATTATCATTTGCCTTGTTTTCACTTTCATTCATATCCTTCTTGGGCTCTTCTACAGCAGTTTTAGCAGGTTCTTTCGTCTTCTCATCACCTTCACCTTTCTCAACATTTTTCTTCTCATCACCTTCCCCTTTCTCAACATTTTTCTTCTCATCACCTTCTCCTTTCTCAACATCTTTCTTATCATCACCTTCTCCTTTCTCAACATCTTTCTTATCATCAACTTCAACCTTCTCAATCTTTTCATCACCTTCAGCCTTCCCAATATCAGATGCATTTTCTCCCTCTTTCTTGGTTTCCTCCGCTGCAGATTCACTAGGTTTATTCAAGTTCTCTTTCTTCTTTTCCACATAGCGTTCTAAATACTCTCTTGTTGCTTGATTCACATTCAGCTGTATGATGTATAACAGAGGGAAATTCAGGTCCACAAAATATAAAATTATTTTCTCAACAGAAGTACAAGGGAATGCTTATTAATGTACAAAAAACTATTAAAAATACTTCTTAAGTTCTGATACATACTATATAGTACACAACCAACCACCACCTTTATTATTCCATGATCATTCATGAGGAAGACGATTTGCCCAAAAGAAATACAGCACTGTGACATAAATCATTTCACCTTATAACCAAATTGTATTAAAGCAAAGCTATCTCCCTGAGGATAAAGCAAAACATCTTGAAAGTGCAAAACTAGACATTTGGATGATACTCACAAGTCACATGTAAGTATGTAACTATGAATGTCTACTCTCCCAAACCACCAATGAGTATCTTATATTGGCAAAGTTAAATTTCTATTCACAAATATTGTAAAAACAATAAAAATAATAAGGCACTAGAAATCATAATTTTCCTCTTATTATGATGGGACTATTAGGGCCCCCGTTTACTGCTTCTTACAATCCCATAAGTATAAATACCCCCCTCCCCAGCCTTCTTTTTTTCCTCGTGCCCTTGGGAACTGTTAATGAGGGACCTCGGATTTTTTGCTTAATAACAGCGAATAGCCAAATAATATAACCAAAATGTTCATCCTGGGTTCCAATTGGTAAAACATAGAGATGATATCCTGATTAGTATAAAATTAAAAGATTGAGACCCTAATGGTGCGTTTAGCTTGGAAGAAAGAAGACCCAAAATTAAATCTTTGATTCATCTTAGTGAGTTATAGGTTTGGATTATTTTTTCAGGATTCCGTACATTTCAATATTTTATGGATTAATTGGCATTCAACGACTCATCACTATTGCTTTAAGTGCTGATAATTACACTATGTATCACAGAAATGTGTATTACTTGCTCCATCCATTTTTTTTCCAAAAAGTTACCATTTTACTTTTTCCATATTCACAAAGTTGTTTTGACTATCAATTGTAGATTGTGGAGTATAAGGTACTCCCTCCGTTTCGTAAAAATGGCAACGATTGTTTTTGTACGCAATTTAAGGATGCGATTTGAGGGTGTAAACGATTAAATTAATTAGAATATTTTTTATATTAGTATCTTAATTTTATATTCTTACTTGTGTTAAAATCATTTTGATTAATTCATTCGTTTACACCTTTAAATCATTTCTCAAAATGCGTGAAAATGGCATTGTTGCCATTTTTATGAAACGGAAGGAGTATTAAAATTATAATTAAAAAAAAGTCATGCAAAGTCTTGCATCTCACTATGTATTTCCCAAGTATCAACCTTTTTACAATTTGTATAAATACATAATTAGAGATAGTATTTCTTAATTTTTTTCCTCGACAGGTGCAAAAAAGATAGTGTGGTATATTTTAGATTAAAAAAAAAAAAAGAGGAAGTATTTCTTCAAGCTTATGCTACTCTAAGATCCCTATATATTCTCATCAAAAAAAAGAGATCCCTACATGTTAAGAACCAATGTTAGAGTGAGGGCATTTTAGTCAATTCATAATATATTGTTACTAGTTGTTTAAGGAAGAATCTAGAATGTCTTAGAAGAGACCTTTGTCTATATATAGAGGTCATTAGGGATGAAGAAGGGTATGATGAATATTAGTGAGAGTTTTCTGGTTTTCTTAGGAGAGATTCAAGCCTCTCGAAAGCTTGATTAGGGAGAGCCTCCACCTCTCGAATGTGGATTATCTTGTTATTTTCAGATTATCTTAACTATTAAATACAAAATACATCTTCCTCTTCTCTTTATTTTCACTTAAGCAGTTTGTTATTCAATCATCAACTTAGTTTATAGCCTATTGCTTTACTGCTCCTGTATTGTTGTTGTTGTTGTTGTGTTGTGAGTGTTGGTTGTGGTCAGGACAGTCCATAACACTACATAAGATATTCCTTGTAAAAGTACAGTTTATTTTCCTTTGTTGAATTTATCATGTTACACAAATGATAGCGAATTAGTGATACAGAAATCTTTATTTTTACTTTCCATAATCAAAGATTTCTGTATCACTATTGTTTGTGAAATAAATGTAACAAAATCAGCTTCTTTATAACAGGTTAAGAACTAAAATCCCATTAAAAAAATATTTAACAATCATAAAATTATGGCACTACTTTCCATAGCTGCTCAACTCGGCTTAAGAAATGAAATAAAAATTCTTAACTCAACAGGTTTGTTTCATTGCATCAAAAAGCAATATTCAATATAAACACATGCTAATATCTAAAGAATGAGAGATTGGAAGAAAAAAGCACCGACAAGTTGATGATTTTCAAGATATGGTGAGAGATTTCTTATGCAAAAAAGATCATATAACAAGCAGAACAATACATACCACCAGCTCTTCACCATCAACATTGCATTTACTCAGCAGACGTAAAGCACGCAAAACCCCTTCAGCAGATTCAAATTCACAGAATCCAAATCTTCTAGGGGTTCCATCTGAAGGATCTTGAGCACGCTTCCAACTCTTTATTGGTCCGCACATCTGAGGATGATACAAACAAACAAAATTTTATCAATGGAACAAACAGCATGAAAAAAGAGAAATTACATAATGTAAGCACAGAGGAAAAAAAAGGCATTTCCCTCAAGTCACTAACATACCTCAAGGAGTGAATGAATAAAATCATTTTCCACTGTAGAAGCTATCTTGCCTACATAAACTGTTGTTTGAGGCTTCTCTACTGGCATTACAACTGGTGCAACAGGAGGCCTAACAATCGGGAGAGTCACTGGTGGACGAAGTCCCAGAAAAGGAGGCCTTGGAAGTGGGGGCACTGTGCCAACTGCAACTCCGGGACGAGGAAGAAAGGCAGGACGAACAATTGTAGGATAAGGATAACGAACAGCTCCTGCAATATCAAGTAAAAAACCACATCTATCCGAATACATCAGAGTGGGTTCATAATAAACATAAACAAAACTTACAGAAATTATCACTTTATAAATAGAGCAAAGAAACCTTCACAAACTTTAAAGTACTGTTACCACACATCACAAGTAAGAGATATGGCAGCATAGCAGGGGAACTATGAGTCGTATGACCAGCTGAGCAGACCTGGTGGAGATTAACAAAAATAATACAAGGTTCGTAATCAACAAGGCACCAAGCATGCTTACCTTGCATATCCAGTTGCAATCATAGTAGTCCAGTCAAATTAGCCAATGCACCAACTAACAAAATTTAGCTAATGAGAACAATGAGATTTTCACCACCTCAATTATACCCAATATATTAGATGACATAAGGCCATAATTAAGCCCACCAACCTTTAATATGTAAACTGTTGATTGCCCAATATGCATTATGAAAATTTTAAAAAATAACAGATGGATAGGTAGGGAAAGGAAAATAAAACAATGTAAGGGGCAATGATACCTTGCCAAACAAGGGCACCAAGAACTCAGCAGGCCTCATGATGTGCTCCAGAAACTCTAGGACCCATGAAGGAAAAGAATCCTTAAACTACCACCAAAAAAAAACCCTACTAAACCGACATAACAGCACCAGCCATACATCATGACAAGGAGCATTGGAATACTGCTGATTTATGCAGTTTAAGGCTTAGCTAAATGTATGATGTCTCTGAAATATTTTCCAACTTTGAAATATAAATTGACAAAATTGAGTAAATTACGGATATGTGCATACCAAGGTAGGAAGTTGCAGAAGGAGTCTCTAAACAACTGCAATAGGAAGCCTTCTGACCTTTCTCACCGTATTCAATCAAGAAACTGTAGGAGAAAACATCCCATCATTGTTACCCCGTCAACTAGTCAATAGTAATTTTTCAGATTTTTTCTCCATTCTTATCTCAACCACACTCTTCCCAACCAAACGCAAGTCAATACCCTCTTCTAATGTTAAAAGGTTCTTTGCTTTGTTATTCAAGCTGCATCTCAGATCAGCTACTTAAACATGTAAAATAACCAGACACTTGTCCATATACCCCATAATTTTAATGCCCCGTCAGCTCAACAAATTCCACGCTTATTACTCATACAGAAATGCACAATTAGCGAGAAACCAAAGACTCGAAAAAAAGGCATTACACCTGTAAGCACCCCTTCTTTCACACACGCATGCACATACACAAACACATTGTTCTTTATCACACAAAAAAATGCATATCAAGAGTCATTTTTATGTGCAAGTAGAAAAAAGATTAATTTAACCATGACAAGCACAGGTAGTCAGGTAGACAGCTGTAAGCCTGTAATAACAAAGAATGACACAAATTATGAATAATAAAAAGGTACTTAGGCACTAGTAATGATACCTTGAGATGGCGTAACAATGGTTCAGTATGTTGCATTGGGATAGGCCAACAGTGGTACTTTAACACATTGTTTGCCTTGATTGGATAAAAGGAAATGAAGCGAAAGGAGGGGAAAGGAAAACAAGGAGAACAAATCTCTTGTTTGGGAAATAGGTTGGGGGAAGGAAAGGAAGGAGAAGTAGGGATATACTTTCCATACTCCTTTAATAATCATTATTCCTTCAAAAGTTGAGAGATTTGGAGGGAAAATGGAGCACCATATTTCCCCTTCTTTTCTCTTCCCTCCACTTCTTCCATTCCCTTCTCCCCTCCATGTTGCTATCCAAAGTTCCAAACAGGGTGTAGAATCTGTAGATAGTGGTTTGGAATTGGGTGATACACTATGTTACTCCTCAAATACCCATACAGATAATTGGCGCTCCAAAACGGGTGTGGATACTTCAACACTTCATTTTGGGCCAAATTCATCACAATTATTCACTAATTGGCAGAAACATGAACTTGGGACCCATACTCACGCTAGCGCTAAACCAGGGATAATATAGGGTATCTATCTATCTAACCGTGTTGGTACTTGATGATTAAGATAATAGATGTTTGCGGTAGCTGAAAGATGCAGAGGGGCGAAACCTATGATTGCTTTAATGATAACCTAATGGCTGAAAAAATTCACTGAAACCTAAAAAATTTCTCCTCTAACAAGGTTTATTGCTAGATTTGTTGCTAAACACACCACTCTAGGTAGACTGATACTAGACTGAATGAATCTGAACTTAACTAAATACTAACTCAGTACAAGAAGAGCTAAATTGAACTGAGTTGAATTTTTCTGAAATTAAGTCCAAAAGAACCCGGCCAAGATTACACTAAGGCAGATATATATATATTAGACTACACCTTTTGAAAGAGTTACAAGAACAAGTTAAACACATCTAACAATACCAACAATTTCAATTCAACATCATATCCCCCGACAAGGCCACCACATAAGATTCAAATCCAAGACACTTATCAGCTAAAAATGTGCAATCCTTGCGGGTAATTTCAAATTCAAAAAATAAAAGATAGATGAAAACAAACAAAACTGATAATCAACAAGATAGCAACAGTGGAAAAAAAAACCGAGAGAAAACCCACCGGGAGGAGGAAGCGATCCAGGAGGGAGATGCATATAACCATTAGGCATAGCCATATAAGGCGGTCTAATCCCAGGTTGCCCACCCAACATAATCTGCTGCGGTTGTTGTTGCTGTTGTTGTTGTGGTTGCTGCTGTTGTTGTTGATATTGTTGTGGTTGCTGCTGCTGTTGTTGATATTGTTGTGGTTGCTGCTGCTGTTGTTGATACTGTTGTGGTTGCTGCTGTTGTTGATACTGTTGTGGCTGCTGCTGTTGTTGATATTGTTGCTGTTGATATTGTGGCTGCTGCTGCTGCTGCGGGGGCTGTTGCTGCGCAGAACTGACACCAGGAGGTTGAACAGCATGGTTAGGAAACCCCTGCAAATTAGGGTTTTGAGTGACTGGAGTGAACATCGGAGGAGGAGGTCCGGCAGGCCGAAATAACGGCGGTGTCGTGTAAGGGTTGATCTGCGGTGGTTGATACGCCGGTGCAGCGCTAGGGTTAGGGTTTACAGGAGGAGGAGTGGAAGAAGACGGTTGAGGAGGAGTTGAATTTGGCTGTGATTGCGATTGTGGCTGCGGTTGTGATTGTGATTCGGGGTTGGGGTTGGGGTTGGGGTTGGGGTTAGGGTTAGGGTTAGGATTCGGGGTTGAGATAGGAGGGAGAGACGAATCTGGAGTTGTTGACGGAGACGGTGAAGGGTCCGCCATGGTTGTATGAAGAGGACAAAGGCTGTGTGAGTAGTAAAAGCGTGTTTTATGGTGTTTTTAGGTCTGCGTGTTCTTCTGAGTTCTGAGTTTCGACTTCCGGCAATAAGCTGGGGTTTTACCACTTTTCTTCTTTTTCTCTTATTTTTCTTTAACCAAAAAGTGTTCTAACAATAAAAACACCACAACTCATTTAGGTATTTAATAAAAAAATCAGATCAAAAAAATTTGGATTAAATCATAAAAGTATAGATTAGATTAGATTAGATTAGGTTGTATTCAGTTCATATAAAATTTTCTGATCTGAGTTTTTATTATTATTTTGAAAGAATATTTATGATCTGGTTTTTTTTCTGATCGTGTTTTTTCTATTAGACAACAAAGATCGCATTTTTTCACTTCGTTCAAATAATAATTATACCCGTAAGGAATTCTTCTATTTTTTACTATGATCTTTATCATCATCTCTATTCCCTTTTTCAATTCTTTGATTTATATCTTTCTAATCTGATCCGATATGATTTTTTTATAATCTGATCTAAATTTTTCTAATTTAAAGCACTAGAGTACTTAAATAAGTTGAACTAGGTAAATTAGATAAAAAATTGTATGCATTGTTTACATTGGATGAATTAGTAATTAATCATTTGTTTACTTTGTTTTTGTTATTAATAATGTTCTTTCTTTTTCTACCCAATGTTTGGACTCTTTGTCTTTTTTAACGGAAGAATTTTGAAGTTGAGTTTTCTTCTCTACCTTTATGTTGATTATAATTTGGAAAAATTAATTTGTTGATAGAGGCTTGTGTGGTATCAAATCAATTATCAAATCTACATGTACAATCAATTCGGTTGAGGGGTTGTTTGGTTTTACACCAGGGGAAAGAAATGAATCACCAAAGGATTAAGAAGAGAGAGAAAAGAAAAACCTTTGTTGATTGTGTAAGTTTGGTAAGGACAGGGAAAATATGGTTTTCTCTCTCACCTTATCTTCTCTCTCCTTCGTGAAAGCGCCACTCTACCTCTCAACTCTAGGTGCTTTATTGTCTTCCTCTCCCTTTGTAGACTCGCGCATCATTCTTTTCTCACTATCTCCTCCTCTCTCTATTGCAATCGCCCATCATCGTCGTCGCAGCTTCGTCCTCGTCGCCTCCCATATCTCTCTCTTTCTCTTCTTGGGTTTTGTGTTTTTAGGTTCTGTGGTGGGTCGTGGGTTAAGGTTTCGTGGCGGGGTTGAGGGGTGTGTGTGGTTTGAGGGTGGTTTAATTTGTGTGGTGAGTTAGTTTTTTTTTTTGGTGTGTGGGTGATGATAGGTGGTCAAAGATGGTCAAAGGTGAAAAGAAAAATGGAGGTATGGTGATTCCATGGGATGGGGTTTGGAAGGGTGGTATAGGAAAATGAGGGAATAGTGAGGATTAAGGGAACGATAATATAGTCTAACAAACATAAATAAAGGGAACTAAGATTGTTAATTCTCTTTCATTTTATCGAAACCCCCCAACCAAACAGCCCCTAAGTTGTATTCAATTTAAAAGCTACAATTGATCACAAAATCCCCTTTTAGAAGGCTGCAAAGGATAGTGATGTCAAAGGCGAAGGAATTCATCAATGTCAAGTGACTCAGATCTCATTGACGATCGTAGTATTGTCGAATTAGAATTTTATTTGATTCAATTTGCTCTATATTTATTAGCTTTGATGCCTTTTGTAGATGTCGTATGACGCTTTTATTAATAAGTTGTCACTATTCTGTATTTTTAGGGTTTTTTTTTTAAAAAAATAATGTCAATGAGTCGGTCTCGAATCGGATTATACATAATTTGACTCTAGCCCAACAATAGTCGGGATCGGGTTTTCTTAGACGAGGACAAGTGTGGATTTAATTTTTTGGATTTGGATCATATTTTTTCTTACGGGTCTGATTGGGTAAAGGTCGGATCCGAACTAAATTATCAACCCTAAATCAAACAAAGGTCTAATATTACATTAAAATTATTTTATTCCTAATACAAAACTAAATATTATATCTTAATAAAATATATAATTACAATAAGATAATTTATATAAACTATATAAATTTAATTAATTATGACTTTGAAAAATAAAAAATCTAACTATGTGTCGGAGTCAGACTAATTTGTCAGATTTTTTGCCAACATTCAACTCCGACTCAGATTCGAATTTTTTAGACGGAATCGGGTGTGGCCTGTGGGCTTTTATTTTTGGGAATCAAATCAGATATTTTCTTTCGCGACGAACTAAGATCAAAACCGGATTAAATTGTTGTCCATGTTTTGAATGGATTGGATTGATATTATTCCTCAATCAAACTAAGATCGAAACAATGTTTGATTTTATCTTATTTTCACTGAACACTTACTTATTTTCACTGGATTGATATTATTCCCCATTCGTATCTCTCATCGTTTATCATTGTACCTATTTAAATTACCCAATACTCATCTTTTTTTAACATTTATTAGGTAAGAAAACCCCCAGTTTATTGACTATTACAGGGCTACTAGCCCAAAGGGGATGGAAAATATCCTAGCATAATGTTAGGGATAAAGATCGAACCCCTAACCTTGGTCACAGGATGTGGGGTGCTTACCACCAAACCATACCCCAACTCCTTCCAGTACTCATAATTATTGTTCTCAGTGACATATATTCTCACCAAAGTTTAGTGTTGATAATTTCATTTTGATTTGTCGTCAAATATATCCACCTGTTTATAATCAAATCTCTTTCATTGTGGAAGAAGATACCATACCTGAAGCTCATCTTATTTTAGGGTAAAAATGAGCCAATAAATAACATTGATCTAGATGAAATTAACATATTCACACGACAAAACATTCATTTGGAAATGAATCTATTTATATGCTAGTGCACTATATAAAAATCCTTTTTGATTTTATTTATTATTTCCCCATATGGTGGCCAAGTTTAAATCTTGAAGATTATATTCATATATATGCAAGTATAGCCAATAGGCATGCCTTAAATTAGTAGGAACTCCAAAGTTTGTCACTTATTATTCCATTCCCACTTTACCAATAACCTATCCTTGTTGCATGACATCCACCTTCTTCTCCAACTGTCATGTTTAACATTGACGGAAGCTCTACTGGTACGTCAGTTGCGACAAGCTTCATTATTCGTGACTCTGACAACATTTGTCTTGCTGCTAAAACCTTCAACCTTAGAATGTTCTCTGCTATGCTCACAGAGTTAATTGCCATGCGAAATGGTATTCGGCATCTACTTGAAGCTGGTTCCTTACATATGAAAATAGAAGGAGATAATCTCATCGCTATTAATACTGTTAATAATGTAGCTCGACCTCCATGTAAGATCACTCATCTTGTTACTGAAATCAAGGCATAGTTTCTACCTCAGTTCGACTCTTATATTGTTAGACATTTTTTTAGGAAAGGTAATCGTGCTACTAATTGGATTGCTAATGTTGGAAATCTAATTCAGTCCGCCTTATGTATTCAATGTTACCCCTTTCTCAGATTTTTACTATAACAGAAGATAATAGGTTAGTTATTACTCTAGTTAGAAGAGCTACCTAATATCTTTGTATTCCCATATTTTGATCCTATTAAAGAAAAAACCTCCAAAGGTTGTCCTAAACTCCTTGAATCCTACCCCCAATCCTAATTCAAGGTACTACGGAGTAGAGGTGGGAATTGGGCCGGGTCGAGTTCATTTCAACTCGTTTACATAAACGAGTTGAATCCTTTGACCCTAATCCGACCCGTTCAATAAACGGGTCGTGTCGGGTTGACCCGCTTATTTAAACACATCAAACCCCTCAACCCAGACCCGTTAATAACATGTCGATTTCGTGTCGGGTTGACGGTCGTGTGTGTTTTTGCATATTAAGTTGACAATTTTGATATGATCGTAAACGGGTTGAAACCCCCGACCCAAAACCAAACCACTTAATAACCATTTTGTGTCGTGTTATGTCAAACCATTTAGTTAAATAAGTCAAATTTAATTTCAGATCGAGTTTGCGCATCGTGTCAATTTTTACAAACTTTAATGCGGAGTATAGAAGAAGGGAAAAAAAACTGAAAGATTAAAAAAGGGGGGGGGTTTACTTATGGACTTGTGTGGGTGAAAAACATGAACAAAAAATGCAAACTAGGCTCCACCAGCAACCCCTGTAAAAACCCTTGTTTTTCCCAGTATTACTGTATTTTGGTACTTCATTTTCTTTCCTTCCACCATTTTCAACTCCCTTTCTCTCTCTCTTCTCACTCTCACTACATCCCTGGCAACACCGGTTTCCTAATTTAGGGCAAATTTCGTACCTCAGCCATTAATGGATGACGAACAAATCTTGGACACTTCAGAGAAGAAGAACAATCAGCCATTGAAGATCGATTTTGATGAATTATTTGGCCCTGACCATGAAGAACCTGCTGAGGAAATCGTCGTCGTACCGTCCAATCGACGGCGTAAAAGGCGGGAGAATGAGAGGAAATCAGCGACCGAGTCTTCTGAGAATGCTGATAACACTTCTTGTGGTGCTGAGGATTTGTCAGCTAAGTCTGACCATGAATTGAAGGAGATGATTGACAGGAATAATACAAATTTAAAGAAGCTGGCTCATAAATTGCCAGATAAAGGTGAGAAACTCAAAGCTAAAACGCAGTGTTTTGCTGAGGAGTTGGAGCGCCGTCGACATCGCCGAGAGCAAGAGGTTTATTTCTTTTCCTTTTCATTTCTTCCTCTCTTTCTGTTTGGTTTGATTTGATGACTTGATTTTGTTTTTGATTGTGAAAAAAAAAATAGAACTTGTATTCTTTTTTCTTCTTTTCTAGGTGCTACTTGTTACATTTTTCTCGTTTATTGTTGTTGCGATTAGGTAGAGTGATTTTTATTTTTATTTTATTTATTTATTTATTTATTTTTATCAGTAACCTGCTTTATGAGTACTGGAATTTGGATGAATTTATGGGGGTAATGTGGAGAGATTAAAGACCATCTTATAAACACACTCCCGTGAATGCATGTGTCAAAATAGGTCTTGTTCAATGGGTCTATTATACACCCGGAGATACATAGAGGTATGTACATCAAGGTATTTATTGCTTATTTTAAATAATTTTACTCATTTTAAATTTTAAAATGAGCAAAAAAAACTTATAAAATGAGCAAAATTATACACTGGGATATAAGAATTTCTAATACCACCCTTCCACATGCTAATGTTTCCACATGTTAATGTGTTAAAGGACCATCTTAACCAAAAGCTTAAGCTGATAGTTGTGGCCCAGGAATATGTTATATACTCTATCACTCCCCCTCATATGAAAGGCCCTTTGGGCTTGAAATGTGGACGCAACACAGGCCCCACCATACCTGGCGCGAATTAATTCCACTTAAAAGGGAGAGGGAGGAGAGATTCGAACCCGTGACCTATGCGTCACGTTGGCTCTGATACCATGTTAAAGTACCATCTTAACCAAAAGCTTAAGCTGATAGTTGTGGCCCAGAAATATATTATATACTCTATCATAATGGATGGCAATTGAAAATAAGAACAAATTTTCAAGTTTGGGAATGAAAAATATATTTTCTATGGTGATTTTGAATTTTTTTATTAACAAAATACCCCTTAAATCTATTCTCATTACCACAATTCATTACCAATAACCAAACGGGACGTAAAAGTAATATTGGGAGGTAATTGCTTGGGGATGGGGTGCATTACTATGGACATTGATATTTTAATTTCCTTGTTAAATATTTATAAATTACATTACCACCATCTGATACCAGATTCCAAACAAGTCTCTAATGTTATAGTTGGCTAACTGGACGCGGGCGTGGTTGGCAAAGCACAATAAACCCCCCTCTCCGTTTTTTGTTTTTTGTTTTGGGGGTCATGGTCAACTCTTTAAGCTTCAGTTTATGCTGCTTTGTTTTTTTTGCACTATATTATAATTGCAAAATATAGGTAGTGTTTATTTTTTAAGGAGAGATGTGGAAATTGAAAAATAAAAGGATGAACTCATGCAATAGGAGAGATACAAAGATAGCTCATATCTAAATTTGGCAATTTCGTAATTAATATGCAACTTTCAATTATGTGGAATGTTGCAATTATAAAAATACTGGAGGAAGTAATTATTTATTTTTGATCTTGGCGGCTATGTTCAACTGTCTATTTGTTCACACTTCTATACTTGTTTTGCAATTTTTTTTGAGGATGTTTTGCATTTTACATTGCGGCGTGATAGATGTGCATTGAGTGAAGCATTATGTGCATAGATAGATAAACACAATAATGGTTGTATTTTTTCCTTTTTAAACAGGATGCTATCGGATACAAAAAGCCAACACACCATGGGAATTCAATTACTAATGGTGATGTCATTTTTTCATATCCCTATATATATATATATATGACTCTTGATGATCCACCTACCTTAGGAAGGGGTGTGTGTGTGTGTGTGTTTACCCCCTGCAAATATCTCTATATATAGAGGTCTTTTTTTTTTTGAGATTCATACCTATATTCTCTAGCATGATTTTTTTGGGCGCTATGTTTAAGGAGTAACTATGTGTGCCAGTGTGTTTTTCTCCATGTGGGTAATGATATGCCCATTTGTATACATTGTTTCTAAGCATAGGAATGCGAGATGGAAATTACCCTATATAATTGTAGTATTTGCATACATGATATACTATGGTGTTACTGTTTGTTTGTTTCTCCTAGTGTTATGTTGTTGGCACTTGGCAGGCTTATGTTAGAGACTTTCCATGGAAGCTGTTATGGTATTTTTTATACTTCGAAGCAAAAGGCTTTATTTATGAATTATGGCATTATTACCTAACAACTGGAATAGTGAAAGAAAGCTGGACTGGCAATTGAAAATTTATATGATGATTCCATGAGAGAAGACGTAGTTGGCATTAATAGAGAAGTTTTCTGAATATTATCTGACATGAAGACTAGTGTAATATTCCTCATTCCTCACCATTCAAAGAATGAGGCATTGTGAAGTTAAAGATCTTAATCCCAAAGGAACAAGGTCGAATGTTGTATGAAGTTTGAAATACTTGTAATTCACTTCACACCTTAGGGCGCAAATAACTAAAATTAGGCCATTAGGGTGCTTATGTTGGTCACTTGATCTTTCTTGAGTAACCAAGGAAGTAAAGAAGTGAAGGCGGAGAGAATTGGATGCAATGCAATGTGGGAGGAGGTTCAGGCTTTATATAGAATTGATTTATTGAGCTTGTACCAAAGATCTCCATGTAAATTAGATAAGGGAGGTTAGAGAATAGAGGGACCTCATTAATTTCCTGCCTCCACCACGCCCTACCATCACCTACTGCATCCACCACAGCCCCACTAAAAACTGCACAATCATCACCGCTGCTACCCTACTAATTACCCTGCAAACTCCATTATGCCAACAGTCACGACCCCCCACTAACGATTGCCCCAACTAGATACCAATCACCACCACTACCACTTGCATCGTTGCCACCAATGGAATTGGTATTAGTGGAAAAAACCAAGGCATTGGTGTGGTTTTGATGCTCAGCTGCTGCACTCTAGTGCACACATCAAACGCTCAATCTTACAGGTGGTGGTGGTAGGCGTGTTTATTGTTCTTTGGTGTTGAGGTGGGTTTTGGGGGTGATTGATTTTGGTGAAGATCTTATGGGTGGAGATAGAACTTATTTTTGTGTTGAAGACTTGAAATACAAAAATAGTACTAGTTGTGTTTTGGTGGTGAAAAGGGTGATATTGTTGGTGTAAGGAGATAGATCAATGAGTTTGATATGTTGGGTATTTTAATGGGTTGGTTTAGTTATTGAAAAGCTGGTAACTTAGGCCCTGTTTGGTTCATTGAAATGGAATGGATTGGTATGGATATCCATACCAGGGTAGTATGGATCTAAAATCCATACCAACTTCAAACTGTTTGGTTCAATCCTGTAATAGATTGAACATCCATTCTTGCTGTTAGGTTTTATCATGGAATGGATTTTCTATCAAATTTTATCTTAAATATGATTGTATTAAGTCTATTACCTCAATGCTTAGTAATCATGTTTAAATCCAAAACATAAAAAAAAAATAATAAAATTGTATTTTAAAAAAAAAGGGAGACATCATTTTCCTTTTCTCTTCTATTTCAGTTACTCATATTGAATTTCCCTTATTTTTTTTGGAGGAAACTCAAATTGAATTTCCCTTGTTATTATGCGAATTTCTGTTTGGATATCCAAATGCAATTTACTTTCCTTTTCCTTTGCTCCGATCTGCACTTTGCGTTTGGTTGTTCTGCGAGAAGCTATAACTCTGATTATGTTTTATTTGACTTCCGTCTTCTGCGAATTATTTTCACGACCAGAAGCAGCAGCAACCAACACAGCAAAAGGTTGACGAGCAGCAGGTTGTTTTTTTTGTTTGACAGGAAATGAAATGAAGCAAAATTGGGTTTGATGTCTTCTCTCTCTTCAACACAGATTAGGGCTTGATACTATTGTGAAATGGATATAGAATCTTAGGGGATAGGAGAGATTGGGATTCTAGGGGGATGGGGTGGAGATAGAATCCATTAGGTATGGAACTCTACCCTATAGATAGGTCTATATAAGGGTACCTGCTTACCAAAAGTAGTAAAAGTTAGAGAATTTGAAGCTATATTATAATAGACACAAATGGATGATGTTGCGTCTAGTAAAAGCAGAGGAGTTATATAGTTAGTTTGTTAAATTCACTTTTTATTGCAAGGAAGCCGAGGAGTTTGAATTTTCCTAGATTGTACATTCATACATGCTCAAACTACGATGATTACAGTATTTGTATACTGTTTTCCATCAATAGATTTGTTACAATATTATGTGCTGATTCTGATGACCGATGACAAATTATGTGCTAAAGTGTTTGTATTCTAATTTAATGTTCATATTCATGCTATACAAGCTATTCTGCCTTTTTATGTTCTCCACAATTACTTTTTTACATGCTCTAATATTATGGTGACTAATCAAGCTCCCACATCCTACTTTTCCTTTTATTGCTGATATTCTTAAGGTCAAAGTTTTTTCAGATAGATGATTAATAGTAATTTGGGAAGAACATACTAACTGAATGGTGTATTATATCTGCACTAATCTCTATTTCTATTTTCTCTTTTTGCTATCTTTTAATGATTACTAATAAAGGGAACCTCAATTTATGCAATAGGTTCTCTTGATGGACATAAGCCAGCTGTACTGTCATCTGAATCCACTACAATGTCATCGTTTGCTTCCTCTTTTATGAAAAAGCTGGAAGACAAAAATCCAAAACCTGAATATGATGTATTGTTACAATCATATGGGCTATTTTCTACTTTTATAATTGTTTATTGATTATTGCTCCCATCTAAAGTGCGCATACATTGCAGGCCAGTAATCAAGCAAACAATGCATTTGATACTGAATTCTCACATTTGAGTCGTTGTGACAAGTCAAAAAGAAAATCATTTGAGAAGATACCACAAGGCAAAAGAACAAAACCTGGTCTAGGTCTTAAAGGCTTTTCTCCATGGAAACCTGGTGATTGTTCTCCTGGTAAGAGTGGAAAATTCATGCATTTAAATGGAAAACGGTCCGGCAAGGTTCCTTTTTTAACTGGCGCTCTTCCCCTACAAAGGAATAATATAGCTGACTCAATTGCTGAAAAGTATGCATAGCTTGACCTTGTTTACTTTTGCTTTTCTGTTGAGTTTGTTCTATTCTCTATCGTGTCACACCTCTTTTTTTCTTCTATTTTGGTCTTTGTGACTGCCATCAATTAGAGAAATGGTCAATCAGTTGGTCTCATTGAACCTTTGAATCCAGTAGAGATTGTGTTGGGGGGAAGGGGCACTTCAATTATTTGGCATTGCAGCTCCTGAAGTTATTAGGTTAAGAGCTAAAGTGCCACAATTACTCTTTGTATGAGTTCTTTTCTGGCTGCTGGTTGAACCTGAATCTATAAGCTAGCCATTTCTTTACAAATTACTCTTTGTACCGTTGTACGAGTTCTTTTCTAGCTGCTGATGCCATGCAATTGTCTTTGCTTAGTGCTCATGTTTATCTGATTTAAATCTTTTCTTTTTATGCACTGGCTCATATTTGCTAAAAGTTCAGATTTCTGGAGGTGGTTTCTCATGTTTTTTTAGCTAGCGAGTATGTTGTCTAAGGCCTTGTTTCTTTGAACTTAATTCTAGACATTATAAGTTCTTTTCTGTTCTCTTAAAATCTCTTTAGTTCAACGCAATTATTATTATTCTTATGAAACTTTTTATTATTATTATTATTATTATTAATATTAAAAAATAATAAAAAATAATAGTAAAAATAAAGTTAAAAACAAAAAATAAATAAAAAAAAGTTCAGTCCAGTTCTCTTCAGGTCCATTAAGTTCAGTTCAGTTTTCTTAGGTTCTCTTAAGTTCAGTTCAGCAAAATTCAATCCAAAGAAACAGGGCCAAATTATATTTGTATAATTGTAAGGGATTGTTTATTATAGAGACTTTAAAAGGAAGAAAAGGAATTGTGTCCTTTGACTCCTATCTCTCCTTTGACGATGTTTGGTTCAACTTTTTCCTATTGTTTCCTTATTTTCGGTAAATAGAATTGTCTCAATAACTGGCATCCTGATTCCTTCTCCATCCATGGATTTTGCATTACTCCTATTCCTAATTTGCCTCTTTCCTCAACAATATATTATCTTACTTCCCAAGCCTTTATCATTGATCTCTAACCATAATCCATGTTCATTGCAATGTGCTATGTATGAACTGGCATAGATGAACAGATTTTCAAGTGATAGATTAGAGATCAAGATAAGAAGATGATGATTATGGATTGATTGAAAGACATTTGCTATAACTATCGAGCTTTCTAGTGACTTGATTCTCCCCCGGATTAAACAATTAGTACTAAAATCAATTATTAACACATCCCCTATTTCTATATTTTGTTCTTAAAAATAGAATATTATTGCTAACTAACTTCCTAACATCTTCTCCATGTTAATATTGACAAATAATACAACAATACCTAAATTGCCCTTACCCTAAATATTGTTTTTTTTTTTTGATGGACAATGAAGATCATACATATTTTTAAACACCTTACCCTAAATATGTATGATGGGTAAGACATCTGTACAACAATACCTAAATTAAACAGTTAGTACTAAAGTCAATATGTTTAATGTCTTTTATATGGTTTGTTATCCAGCTTAAACTTCATGTATATTTTACTGTTAATTAGTCTATGTACTTCTACCTTCGTTACAGGGATGATTCTCAAGCTTTGAAGTTAGATGGCTTAGAGATTGGGAAGGTATTTCTTTTCTTATTTTTTCTTGACGGAGAGGATGGTGTTTTTAAAATAATACAAGACTATGGAAAAAAAACTATTTTGTTGATGCAAGAAAAGAGGGGAACCATGTAATGTTCCAATTGTTGGATGGATAATTACGTAGTATATAAAGTCGAGGAAGAAGAAATAATATCTGATTCATCTATTAAACAAAATACCAAGGGCAGACTGTTGTTTTGGTGGACGAGGAGGACCCTGAGCAATCTGAGAAAAAGGAAGACGCCACTCAATTATCATCAAGGTATGATAGCCTTAGCTCTCTCTCTCTCTCTTTTCTGGTTTGGGTTGTTTTCTTTATTCTATGTCAATTTTACTTCTTGCCGATATGATTTACCCTGCACATTTTACAGGCATAGTGAGGACAAGATCTACTATCCATCTAGGTATCATTTTCTCTTCAAATTAGGAAATGCTCTTTTACCCGTTTGAGTTGTTTTAACAATTTTTATCTGCTCCCCCCCCCCCCCTCTCTCTCTCTCTCCATCATGCAGGGAGGATCCTGAATCTCTTGAAATTTTTCGCTCAGAATTAAAATGCCTAGAACCCGGAGAGTGCTTGACCTCGACTATCATGAATTTTTACATAAGGTAAATTAAATAAAGCCTTTCTTGATTTGGTATTTCCATATTAAGCTTCAGACTGATTTATATATTATACAACAAATTCTTGCTCCCAAAATAATTTGGGCTCGGCTAGACATGAATCATTATATGGAATCGCAAAAGTTATTTACCCAGATTTTCTCCTTCCATGCTTCCTATCTGACGCCAACTCCTCCTCCTTCCTCAAAAGCCTTGCATCCCCGGCAACAACCCTCATCCAGGTTTGCTTTGGTCTTTATCTGCCTCTCAGTTCTCACCTTCCCATCCGTTCGCCACTTTTCAAGCCTCCTTGGTGTTGCATTAATCGTTCGTCTAATTTCATGACCCCCGGTGAAGTGGTGAGAGAATTCAGTGACAAGTTAGTAGAATAGTAGGTCAATCGAATGTTTGTCCTTTTCTTATTGGATCTAATTTCATTAATTACAGCTTTATTTTTTTAATTAAAGTATAAAATAAAACCATAAAACCGTTCTCTGCTTCTCCCTGCTAGGTTTTTGCTGATGTTCATCAATTTTCTATACAAAACCATAAATTCATATGTTTATGGGGAAGAAAAATGCTTCAACCTTGTAGACATGCATCAAGCAAAAGCTATTGTGGATGACAATCGAAAATCAAAGCCATCTCCCATATGGCCATAAGTCACCACCTTTAACATCATTTTCTTCTTCCTTTACCAAGAGTTTCAGGCTCCACCACCAATATAGGCATATAGCCTTAGTTTATCTCATAATCATCATCGACATTAAATTTCATCCCACTTAAGTTTACCCTCTTTTCAGAATTTATCTTTCACCCTCCTCTAATTCTCCCAAATAACAAATGGTTGGGTTCAATGATTAAGTAGATGATAAAATGTAAGCAAAATAAGAAATTCAAACTCCTTCACACCCAGTTCTGATCTAATAAATATCAAATATTGAAATCATCAATTTTTACTAAATCTACAAACACAAACTCAACCCCAACCACGACAAAAACCCTAACGGCGAACACTCGGCCCAGTGGGCGAACATGCCGTAAATATCAAAGTATCATACCTCATCCAAACCCAAATTGAATAATCCAAAAAAAGGGAAGAGAGATTGATTGCCTAGTTCCAAAAAATTTAGGTAATCCAAAACACAAACTTCATGTAATTCGAAAAAAAAAAGAAAGAGTAAGAAAGTGTTGAGGGTGGCAGTTGGCGTGGAGGGTGACGCAATGGTGAGCATATTAGGGCGGCGCTTGGACAGTGAGGTATTTGATAAGCATGGAGGGAGGCAGAGAGACTCGGAGGCATGGAATTAAAACTCGGCTGTTCCGTTACCTAACGGCCGTTCTGTAACCTGTTTTTGAGTTGCCGATACGCGAAATGCCGTTATAACACTGAGAGTTGGAATTCACACAAAAATCGCCGCGATGGCGTTCCGTAACGGTAAAACGCCCGTTCCATAACGCGTTTTTGCAAGAAATGCCCGTGTTTTATAAAATAAAATAAATATTAAAGAAGAAAAGGCTAATAGAAGCCATACTTGTACTTTGCAATAGTTAAATTTTAATAAATAAGCTGGATTATTAATAAATTTTAATAATAATAACTAATAATTGATACAAAAACAAATAAGAATGAATGAAGATTGATAAAGCTTAATATTGAGCTTATGTGAATTTTTTGAAAAAATTCGCGTCGCGACAGCCGCGAAACGTTCTTTTTTGCCGTTATAAGCGATTCCCGCGACAACGCGACCGTTTCTGGGAACGTGACCGCGACCGCTATTTTTTTCCATGCTGGGAGGTGGCTGAGATATTAGAGGGAGAAGACGGGTGAGAATGGAGGAACGAGGAAGATAGGAGGAAAAGGGTAAAGACGGGAAGAAAAGGGAAGAAAATACTTAATTATCTTTTAATTAAAAAAATAAAGAATTTAATAAATTTATCAACTTGTTAAGCAGGTAACCAGTCAATGGACTATTTTGAGCAGATGAAGGTACAATGTGGGATTATATTGAGTGAATCTTAAGGTCGGACTAATATGAGAAGACAAGAAAAAGGCGGGATTATTCTTATGAATATTTCCTTTTCTTTGTTGGGGAGTGTAGGGGTCATTTTTACCTGTCCGCCTACGTCTCACGAGTCGTTTGAATGCTCGTTAACGCCGTACGTGAATACGGTCTAGTAGGAGTTGCCACCGTGCGTTTATACGGTCCATGGACACCGAAGAAGTACCAATGCCAGGAGCAATTGGCCCCATATTGTCGTGCACCAGAGTATGAGTTCGGGGACAGGTTACGAGCCAATCGTGCATTGGGCCCGCCCGCCCGCCTGTAAGCGGTCTCTATTAGGTCTCTTTTGTAAGATCATTATTCAATTTCAGAGCAACAGAGATAGCTCAATTTTAGTCCTAATTTGCGAATTACTATGTCGGTTCAAATTAATGCACAGATTATCCTAAAATTGTTTTGTGACTACTTTGGAATTAGTCCATATTATAACACTGGAATGGGTCCAAAAGTCCGAATGAAATCAAGGTTCAATTCACATGAATCACATAAAAAAAGTTCAACAAAACGAAGACACGAAAAAGTGAAATTGAAGGTGCGAACGTAACTCAAATCCCGTGCAATTAGATTAGCAAAATAAAAAAAAGTGCTAAATGGAATGATGCAAATTATACATGAATCGACGGAAAAAAAAAGCATGAAAATTGTACATGGAGATGGCATGAATTATGCATATATTAAAGCATGACATGAGTTATGATTCGCACATAAAAAAAAGTTACATGAATTAGAATATGGATTAATTGCAAGTTATAAATTAAAATGAAAATTAAAATAAAATTAAGCATATTGATATTGTATAGAAAAGGGTTCTCAGAAATGTGTACCGGAGTGTGCGGCGGTCGATTACGGCCTCGAGATTAGTGCGCCAAATGCCAAGTTCGGTGATTGCAAGTGCTTGGAATGTGTTTTATATTTGTTTAATATTGATTTTGACAGAGTTTTGGAGTGTTTTTAGAGAGAGAATGTATAGTAGGGAGAGAAGTAGAAGTTGGGGTCAGAATGTTGCTCAAAAGTTAGGGTGAAAGGTCGTATTTATAGGCCAGAAGGGCAAAAAACGACCCGGGAGGACAGGTCTAGTAACATGACCTACGTCTAGCCGTAGATTAGTATAATGTGACCTGCGTCTAGGTGCAGGTCTTGTAATATGGCCTGCGTCTAGGCGCAGGTCTGGTTTAGATCCGGGTCGATTTTTTGCTTGATTTTGCGCGTGATCTTCGGGATTATTATGCGATTACGATGTGATTATGGGAACCATTGAATGATTACCGTGATCTTTGAGATTCCAGGAGGTTCCGCCATGTTCTACGAAATTCTGGAATAATCCGGGCCATTCTGGACTGTTTTCGAACCGTTTTCAGGTTTTTCGGACTATTTTAAAAATGCGCAAAAAATGCCAGAAAAAAATGGCAAAATTCTAGAAAATTATAAGTGAGTGAAAAGTGGAGAAAAGGTTGATGATGCAGATGTAAAATTACGAAAATGCCCCTAAGAATGGAAAATGTTTCAAAAATTCATAGAAAAATGAAAAATTAGAAAATTGTGGAAAAAAATACCAAAAATTCTAGAAAAATGTGTTTAGCCTATAAAAATTATTTGATGCAATGTAAAATGACTAATTGCCGTAGGAGATAAATATGCATGAAAAATAATGAAAATAAATTAATAAAAATCCTAAAAAATGTCCGAAAAATCCCAAAACGAGTCGTGAGCCTTTAAAACGCCTATAAATGGTGTGAGAGTGGTATAAGAGGTTGAATTTTGGCATACTAGCTCAAGACCGGACCTGTGCACTAGGGTACATTCATCATAGACCGTTGGGAGCTAACTGAGGTGCTAGAATTAGGTGTCGACAGAGAGTAGTTGGAGATTAAGGAAGTAGGTTGTGTTAATGGATTAATTTTTCCTTGGACACCTGTTATTCGAGTAGATCCAATTATTCCACTTAGTGATGATGTCATAACTATCCTCTAGTGGTGATTTTGTTTGTGACGCTAGCTTTTCTTTGTCTAACTTGTTCTATTTGCTAGGTATCTCCAGGAAATGTGCTCTTCAGCTGATACATCTCAACGCAGTTTCTATTTTTTTAATACATACTTTTACAGCAAGCTTCAAGAAGCTGTAGCATGCCAGGTAACCTTTAAGCTCCGCCACATCTTCTGGCCCTTGGACTAATGAGAGCAAATTTAATGCTTTGGTTTTCTTTGTTTATTTGTTAATTTTTTTTGTTAAATTTTTTATTTTTGTTAATATAATATTTTGGGTTTATTGATAAACCGATCGACTGTAGACCCAAATATAACTGAACCATAATGGGGCAAGGGTGGACTGAATGACTAAGCACCCAAATGGAATTGTTTGGAACTGAACATTATCAGATGTCTAGTTTTCTGCCTGTAGTGAGATCTACCTTTTTCTTAGAATGAAATAAAACCATGATAGTCATAATGTGACAGAATAATAACTTAATAGCAAAGTGAGAGATTATTATCATGGACCACTATCCTTGGTGTGCTCCAAAGAATACCCATGCTTATGAAGCTAAAAATGTCCATAACAGAATTGCATTTTCTAATCATATCATATTCTGGAATCCTCTAAACAACAAAAACAGAAGCATAATATGCTTTGAATTGTAGATCCTCAATTTCTGCTTCTGCTTATTTGTATTCTTGACCGAGCACCTGATGCTTTATTAATATGCTATTATAAATGTTTTTCTGTCATGTGAATGCAGATAAGTGACAAGGGGGCTTTTTTCATGAAGTTTAGAAGGTGGTGGAAAGGTGTAAATCTATTTCAGAAGGCGTATATACTTCTTCCTATAAATGATGAGTAAGTTTGAAGTTCAGTCAGAAGTATACACGAGTCTTGATGTTGGAGCCTTTTATTCAGGGAGCTAGAGGCACTTTCATTCTCACTATTAAATGGCACACTTGTTAAAATATAGCGGATTATACCTGTGCCATTTCTGTTCCTGTCAGCTGGGGTTGGTCCCCAACTAATATATGTTTCCTTTGTTTTACATGTATTATTTTTACCTGTAATATACCTTGTTTTCTTGATGGGTGAGGACCTGATGCTACTTATGCAACTCTGTTTTCTCGTGCTCTCGTTAGTATGTAACCCTTGCATCAAATATCATTCTACGAAAATGTTGTTCATGTTAAATAATTTTTGGTTTTCTGCTTTCATTTCATTTTTGAAGGGAGCATTTTATTCAGTCTTTCAAGCCAAATAAGATCTTCTGATTTCTAACAGCCACTTCTACTATTGGAAGAGATTCATCTTTGGAAATGGAGTTGTTGGGTATTGATAATAGTGTATTCTTCTCATTTGTATTTCTTTTGCTGAGATCATTGCAAATAGTGATTATAAGCTGGAATCTGCTGCATTTGATGTGCTGTTGTGTTGCTGGGATCTTTTGAAATATTGAATTGGATCGGTTGCATACTTGCAATATTGTTGGTTTTAATGTCTTGAATTTGTCTGATATATACTTAAAAAAATTTATGTCAAGAAATTGATCTAAGTTGCAAAGAAACTGTCTTCTCTGCACACAAAGCCATTCTTCTTCCAGGATATCTGGATATTCGTCTGCTCTCTAAATGAATTTTGGTGCTTCTGGTTTTCAGTCTCTTTTGTATAAAAATTTCACTCTTGTAAAAGAGACAAAAGAGACCCTTCTTTTCAACTGTTAGTTTAAGTTACTCCTGAAAGTAGCAAAGGTCAATCGTGTACAAAAACTCCAGTACTATGTCAAGTTTTTTGTGAACAGTGACCCTTTCTAAGACAGAAATAACTATCAGGCATTGTAGGCTGTTTAATACTAAACATGTGTCCATGTATTGCTATAAGACAATGATTTACTAATTTTGAAGTTTGAGAAACATATCTTGAATGAATGCATGATCATAGAATCTAATGTTTGGCAAAGTAAATATTGCTTACTAAGTGCTTCTATCATTATTTAGTTTCTAATTTCCTTTGGGCAAACTTGTGACTTTTTTCAAAACAGTTTGGTTTTATTATCCTGCCTCTCTTCCTAGGGATTTATCCTTAGCAATTATAAAGTTCAAAGCCCTGTAATTTTGATGAATTGGTCCTTTTTTTTTTGGGGGTTCTACAGCAATCATTGGAGCTTGGTAATTATCTGCATTCCTGACAAGGAGGGTGAATCAGGACCTGCTATACTGCATCTAGATTCTTTGGGATTGCACTCTAGTTCTTCAATTATTAATAATATCAAAAGGTCAGAGAACTTTATCTTGATCAATTGATTGTATGATTTGGTACTTGTTTCTGAACTTTTGGTCTTGAAGATCTCAGTTAGCAATTCTCAATTAGTTGCATTGTTTTTTGTCTCATGTCTATTAAAGGCTGCTGGCACATTATTTTTTCCTGCCATGTGCCAGCTGTCATAAATAGGGAGAGGGAAGCCACTTGCAATGACCACAACTTTAGAAAAGTTAAATCAGCAAATCAATATTTGCTATGAAGAGCTGAGTTTCAAGAGACATTTAGTAGAATGAGAATATTTGGTTTTGGGGAAATGGGATTTAGATCTTAGAAAGATTAAGCAGCACTGAAAATGGGATTCATATTTATGCAAAGTATTAGGAGAGGAATTTTAAATATCATTACAATAAGTCTTTAAATATGGTACCACCTCCCACAGCGACGTGTTTTTGAAGTTCAAAGTTCAAAAAAGTTCGCTCTATAAAGCTGTATGTTTTAATATCTATCTGTTACATTTCCACAATTATTCTTGTTGGCAATGAACATGCTTGGATGTAAAGGCATGAATTTGAAACACATTACATATTACAGACCACATACCATGGTTGTCGTTACGAAACAGTCTGTGTTATTTCCCTTTTTTGCCAAGGTTTATATTAGCGTTCTATGTTCACGTATTGCAGAACCACATATCATGGGTGTCGTTACAAAACTGCCTGTGTTGTTTCCCTTTTTTGCCCTGGTTGCTATTAGCATTCTATGTTCACATATTACAGAATCACATATCATGGGTGTCGTTACGAAACTGCCTGTGTTGTTTCTCTTTTTTTGCCCTGGTTGACTTTAGCGTTCTATGTTTCATACTCTTCTAATTTTCTTTTTCTTTTTTTCTTCCCTGGGGGATGGGGTATATCTTAGCCTTAGCATGAGTAAGCCTTCTTTGTGTGGGTTGGGGCTATATATCATATCTCTTAGATATGCTAGATGCTGGCTTTACTGAGCTAATTTTAGGAGGTTTGTTGGAGCTGCATTAAACTCTTGAAAGTCTCGACATATAGTGCTAAAGATGCTCTTTTTTTTTTTTGTGAGAAAAGGTAAGAAAAATATATTAATCACCAAAACGCCTCAAAGGCTAAACCACAACATCTTAGGCTGTTAGAAATCAGCCAGCAAAACTGACACCTTCTAAAACCTGCTAAAACTTAACTGACTAGCCAACAAGCCAAAACCTGCTAAAAGCATCAATAAGCACTACTCCTCGCACCTTGTAGGAAGGGTACAGGAAAGTTCTACTATAATCTGGAGCAAGTTTAGGCATAAACAAACTAGGAACAGAATGGAAAAACAAACATACAGACCAAGGATGCTATACATGAATAGACTGATCTAGCAAATTCCTAACCATTTTACCTAGCCATTTTACTAGCTTTCTTAGGTATAATACTCCTAATGCACCAATAACAAGAGCTCCTAAAATCATCCAGGAGCTTATTTGGAAGCATGACATGCCAAATAGCAGAATTCCATTGAGCCCACAAGGAGTAAACCAGTGCAGAAAAACAAGCTTGTATAACTCTCCTTTTGAATCTTCCTCTTATACCAGAAACTAGCCAGCCTGAGACTTGCTGTAAATCAATTCCTTGGGGGGAAAACCAAGGCTACTGGTCAAAATATTGAGACATTTCAATGAGTAAGCACATATGAAGAACAGGTGCTCCACAGACTCTTTATGCAGCTGACAAACAGGATCTGTAATAACCCCATATTTAGCTAGCCTGTCCCTTGTGTGCAACCTGTTCTAGAGAGCTAGCCAAGCGATGAACCTGGATTTTTTTGGGATGCTGAAATTATTCCAGACCCAGGGAGCCCAAGTGACCTCACTAACAGATCCTCTCAGCCACATGTAGCCACTAGAAGTAGAAAACCCCTTCTAAAAATGTCTTTGACTTTACAAAGTTGCCTCCAATACCAACTTACATAAGAGAAAGGGGTATAATCCCCCCAATTCTTATTCCTAAGGTAAATTTGGCTAACCCACTTTACCAAAGATGCTATTCTTGAAGCTGCAGTTTTTCAAAAATCTTTTAGTGCAGAAAAAATATTCTGATAGATGCTTGGTAATGGGCATAGAGATTGCAATAGATCAACTAAGAACAGAAGGCTTCTTTTGCAGGCACAAACGTGGTTTGTTCAAAGCGAAGAAGAATAATGCAATTGTGATTTAATAAAACAAACATTTTGTTGCTGTAAATTATTGTTAATTTATTTTCCAATTGACAAACATATGCTGTGTTTCTTTCAGTTTGTTAAAATACGAGTGGGAAATTCTGAATGAAGATAGTAGTGCTGGTAATGTCCGGATCCCTGACAGGATATGGAAATATCTACCCCGTAGAATTGAGTATGATACTATTGCGGTAATAATCTTTCGTCATACTATTCTTTTATTTTTTTATCCATGGACTTATCACTCATACTTAATCCTGTCAATGTTGGATTGGTGTTCACAGTGGTTTTAGCTGTTCTGGCAGTTCATTTGGCCAAATTTTGTTTTAGGATTGGAAAATGAATTATAGTGACTCAAACTATTAGTTTCAGTGTCAGTCTGACTAATCAATAATGCCCCTTTTTTCCCCCGGATCAGAAGTGGCTAGAATACAAAGATGTGTTGATAAAAAAGTATCCTTTAAACTAAATCGTACTCCATATAGATAAATAAGACTTGAATTCTTGATTTTTGGAAAAGAAGGTTAGACCTCCGTATTTACTTTGTAAAACTGTAGGGATGCATTCTGGGAGGTTTTGATAATTCACCTAGGACTTTGACATTTGCTTCCTTCCATCCCAACACAGGTTCCGCGACAGACAAATGATTATGATTGCGGTCTTTTTGTATTATACTACATGGAATGTTTCATACACGAGGCACCTGATAGGCTGAGCTGGAAAGATTTGCCAACTTCACCTATGGTATGCCTTGCTATTAAAGATCACTTTTAGTGTAAATTTCACATTATTCACTTTTGACTTTTCTATTCTCAGTTTGGCAAAACTTGGTTTAAACCTCGGGAGGCTTCTAGTTTACGAGGAAGAATCAAGAAAATACTCCAGGACAAATTCTACAACCCTTTAAGTACCTGGGAACCTGTATCATTGACTTCCAAGACTGAAACAAAATCAACAGATGAAGCTAGAATATCATGACCATTAAAATCTTGTGCCTGCGCCCCTATACTTGGTATAACTGCTGCAGAACGGATTTTGGAGATATCTCCTACACTGTATAGGCGCGCACTGATGTATAGGAGCTGCACATACATCATCTAGTTAGTTTTGTATAGAATGTTATTGAAGTGTAGGAAATTACCGTGCAAGAGCAAAAAATATCATTGTGCGAACTTGCAATTCCTTTCTGGGAACCATGGGCGGCCTTTTTTTTTTTTTTTTTTTTTGGTTAAAAGACTTTTTTGCCCATTGTACAGAATGGGAAAAAGAATTTCTATATTCTGCAATTTTGGCTTTTGAAAGCCATCCCAGCTTCACTTGCCAGCTGCAACATTCCTGCTCTAATTTTGTATAGATTTTTTTTTGGAGCAAGAGTTAATAAATTTGGCTCTATTTCATTACTTTGTTTGTCCATAATAAGATGGGAGAGGCGAAGCGATGGTCTACTAAGTACTAATGCTAGCATATTGGGTAGATATAAAGATACGGCAATCAGTGGTTAAAATCAGTTAAGTATATACATTTATCCACCCTATTATCGATCATTAATGTTGTGGTCTTGCATTAATAGACTTGGCCCCTTTTTTTTTTTTTTTTTTTTTTTTCTGACATACTTTATGAAATTTCAGCTTAAACATAAATTGCGGGTAGAATTAAGACTTTAAAACTAGCATTTCATGTTGATATAGTTATGCCCTAAATTAGTTGGATAATCAGCAGTCTAGTTTGTTTTTCTATAAGCATGGGTAATTAGATTCTTTTCAAATGTTTTTAGATCCATTAGATAATATTGGATTAAGGGTTTGTTTACTAGAGCGAAAAACGTTTTTCTTGAAAACAATTTTCCTATTTTACATCGTTTACTTTAGATGAAAAAATAAAATGTAAAACTTTGGGTGAAAACTCATTTTACACCCTATTGGAAATATTTTCCTTCAAATTTGGGAGTTAAACTTATTTTCCGTGCAATTAAACATTAGAAAACTTCTATGAAATAAGTTTTTCAACGTAAAATGTTTTTCATGGAAAATCATTTTACATCGAAAATGTTTTACACCAAAGTAAATGGGCCCTAAGTTGTGAATTTCACATGGAACTTGTTATACTCTTGTGATGACGTTTATTACAAAAAGTTGGTCTCGTTCAATGTAGATCTTACATATGTAAGGGTTCATAGACATCAATAAATAAGCTAATCGGTTTTCTTTCCATGTTAAAAAAAAAGGCATTAATAAACGGTGAGCTTGGTCACCCTCTTCTTGGAAGAGTTGACAAGTTCCAAACTTGAAACATCATCATTCTGAAATTATGTCTCAAATAGTAATTATTGGTCAAGAAAATTTATGGAATGGATAGTAACAAGGCACAAGTTTTGGGCAATTGATATTGGCAATCCTCCCCCTTTCACATGAATCAATTTTGGAAGTGCCTAAATCATCCCCCAAATTTTGGAGTAGTGGAGCAGTAATGAAGGGCTAACATTCTTATACTTATCCATAGATGGCTCCAAAAAGGCAAAAATTGGAGCAACTGACATTTTTTTCTCCTTGGCAGAAAAAAAAAGCAAATATCATATCTAACATTCTAATAATCACAAACTAATTTCCACCTTAAAAAGGGTCATTGACTAATATGGCTAGAATCAGAGTATCATATACTGCCAAACTGACATCAGAGACCAAAAAGGCAAAAACTTGCTTTGCCACCAACGTCAAGAGTGTACACCCAAATTTACAGCACCATGGGCGATGATATATCTACCAAGTAGAATAATACCTACAAATGAAGCCTTTTCACATAACATGCTTATATCTACCAAGTAGCATATTACCTACCAAAAAAAACCCAATCACATAGCATGCCATATCTACCACGTAGCATATTACCTACCAAAAAAAACCCTTTTCACTTAACATGCTATATCTACCAAGTAGCATAGTTAGTAGCTACAAAATATACGATATACGTAATGTTGTTGTTGTTGTTCTTCTTCAGGTATGTACACTTGACAATTCTTGTTGCATGTGGAAATTAGTAGCCACAGATTCTACACATGTCGCTGTTTCTTCTTCTGTGGTGTTCCATGTACTTGAGTTGTTCTCCCATACATATACTGCTGAAAGTTCTCAAATGCTTCAGACACAGTTGCCACCTGCATGATATTTCTTGTCTTTACTCATTGATTTAAATAAAAAAACACCAAAACTATTTCTATTGCAAAAACAATAACATATTCACAATTTTTTTTAACTTACCAGTTCTGGCTTCTTAGAGTACACCCTAACAATCCGATCCAGAGAACATGAAGGCAGTAGCTGACTGATGCTTTCTTCTCCAATGGTAAAATTCTTATCATTATCATAGTCCTGAAATATATCAAACAAAATGGTCAATGACAGTGCATGGGCATAAAGCAAATCATGATGTAAATCCATAACCCTGAGTAGGATAGTACGGAACTGAGGAAGCATATGATTAGATGTCGACATTATTCGCCTTGGCTCAATAAGTCATGCTACTTGATGTTCACCATCTTCAGTAACTCTTAGGCTAGGTTCATTGAAGCATGGAAAAAATAATATCAACAGCGGAGGTATTGCTTGTGTGTTACATTAAAAAGCTCTTTTGCTTATAAAAAAGCATTTTTACTTTCTATTTTGAGATAACAATACAATTCAACAGAAATCAACTTTTGAGTTTTATCCTTGCTTCAACAGTTGCTTTAAATGGGAACTGCCTTCCTCAATTAATTTTTTTTTTCCCCAAACTTGGTCAAACTGTAAAATATTGCATAATCAAGACCATTTATTCCCTCTCCCTTAATAACAAAACAATGTTGAAGAAGCTAAGCATACATTAAAAAAAAAAGAACTAGAGGAGATAAAAAAAAAATCAAATTACAGAGCGATCCTCATACCTGAAAAAATTTGATGCTGGAGAGACAAGCAGAGGATAAATGTTAGTACTAATGAAGATTGTCATTATAACAAGAAATATTAAATCAATTGTATTGACCATTCTTCGATACCTTCTAAGTGGATTATTCTTTCCTTGAGTCAAATCAATCTTGACATTGCTCACAACTACATCTTCTTCTTGCAGGATCGGTCCAGAAACCTGATGGAAATTAACTCAATAAGAAAAACCAGATTTAATAATCAATACCAATACATCTTGACAATATATGATATATTTACCTGTGAACAAATAATATCTTTGGCTGTAACATTGTTGAAGTGTTCAAGCTCCTCTCTTGGGACAGTAAACTCATTGCAGAACTATTATGAAGCAAAGTAACAACAAAAAGTAGGCTGTCACAATTAAAGTGTAATGAACCAACCAGTAAAAAAAAGTATAGACCAAAAAGAGTAGGCTAATAGAAACCTGATATAGATCTCTTTTTCTTATGCGCAAAATCAAATCTCTAGATTCTTTCAGTGCGGGGTGAGGATCAGTTTCAATTCTTTTAATTAGAGTGTCATCCAACTGAAGTTTTGCAAGCAGAACACAATATTTATACAGCAGATATATATATATATATAGGTAAAAAAGGAAAAAAAAAAGGTTTAGTTCATGCCAAGATCGTAATACCTTCCAAAATTCAGCAGGATCGTTAATCTTGGAAGCAATTTGAAGATGACTATTTGCCTTCACCAAGGCATCAACTACCATTAGCTCTATTGCCTGTAAAACATATCTGCCGTCAAATATGACTACAATTTTTTAAGTACAGCAAAGTTTCAAGAAGAAAAACATTAAAGAGTACTAAAGTAGACACCAAACAACAATTTTACTAGAGTCTAAAAAACATTCCACAGTGGATAGTCTCAATATAAACAAAGCACCTTCACTTTTGCATGTGTGTAGACTGTTCGATGCAGATCAGCACGGGTAACGAACAGCTTGTGGACAGTCAGATCTGGTAGAATTGTCAAATGTGAAAAGTATATATAATAAAAAAAGGGCTGTTCATTGATGGTATTTTATGTAATTTGTACTGACATTCCTTGGCTCGATAACATATCTCATCATTCATGACTCGCATTGTTTGCAATAACCTGTAAGCAAAATATGCACATAAATATCTCAATACTTGGCGATAAAAAGTGTGTGATAGATGATCAGACAAAACACCTGGCATATAAAGCAAAATGTTTAATTTACCTCTCAAATTGGAAGCTGCAGCCAAGACCACAAGCCCGAGAATCACGAACAATGTAGTCAAACCTGTGCCAGAAAAACATAGGTGGGATGTATAACACCAAGAAGGCATACAGCACAAACTGAGTTGTGAGTACAGATATACAAATGAGTAAGAAAAAATTACTTGTCAACATCAATTCCATTTCGCCCATTTGCAACAATATCATATAAAAACCTTTTCTCCTTCACACCCTGCAGTAGTAAATTATATTAAGACATGATAATAGCAATCCGTGATGTCGCTAAAGATGCAAATAAGTCAGCAAGATATCTACGGCTACTGCTGGAAACCATCAGGTGCTCACATTTATTGAGCCATGGTTGTTGCTGGCAACAATCATTTCCTGTACACAAGTTATGACAAAAAAAGACATACATTAGAGACCAAAAAGATCCATACAAGCCATATGAAAATGAGCGAGGATAAAATAATAGGAACACTTGAAAACCAAATAAAATATTTTTTATAAAATAAATAAATAGTGCGAGATTTAAATGTTCCACGTAGCTAAAAAAGGAATTTCTTCAAAAAAACAACTTTGCCTGTTAAAATGAAGGATACTCTAACAAACAAAGTTTTCTTGTGTAAAACAAATTCTGTAGCAAATGATTTGACCTCATAAAGCGATTGGATATTTTCAAAATTTAATTGACTGACAAAATTTCTGCTTCATCAAAACATAAAGAAACTAAACATAAAAAAAAATATAATAAATAAAAATAAACTTGTGAGAATACTTATTTACCTTCACTTTCTTTAACATTCCATCATCGATCTCTATGTGGTGCTCATCAATGACATAGTCCACTAAGCGCTCCGACATATCCTCATGAGTCCTTCAACAATGTCATTTAACACAATAAACAATTTTTTCAGAAGACACATTGTAGATCAATGTACTATCTAGAAATAAACCAGTATGCACCAACAACATTTTGAGTTAAGAGAATAAAATGAAAATCCAAAAGAATACCATTTAGTGCCCTGAAGAACTGCGGGAAGGAACCCACTCTCAAACATGTGGCTCAATGGACCATGACCAAAATCATGTAACAGCCCTAAACACATGAATAAGCACAATTACAAAATTTTAGATCAGAACCATTTAAAACAGAGGATAATATGAAAAAGGAAACCCTTAATGGTGGCCTTGTGTTTTCGAAAGGTATCACGAGGTGGGAACCCAAATACTTGATTTTCTAAAGTGACTTGTAGTACTGATTACTGAATACTTCAGTAGTCATTATTGGTGCTTCAACGGCTAACCTAATTGATTATTTAAGTTCTAACTTACTTACCCAGCTACCACATGCCGACTATTCCACTCGATCCACCCAACCCACCAAAAAAAACCCTTCTCTTGACACTCTACTCAAGGTTGTTATTATAGACTTCAACTTTCTCTTTACATATGTTTCAAGGAAATCAAACTGCAAGCATCTTTGAAAGTTTACAACTTCAACTTTTGATGGTTCTTATCCTCTGATAAACAGATAAAGCAATTGAAATTCGGCCAACCTTCCAGGTTTGTGCAGCCATATAATTCCTTTGTCAGCTTCAACTTCACAATCCAGTGAGTAAAGAAATTCTGCATAGAGTAATGATTGAGGAGCTGAACCATCAACATCTGGCGATGTTGATGATATATTCATAAAAATGCTTACCAGTCCTTCAAGCTAAAGTTGAAAAGGTTCCGAGAGAAATGAAGTCTCTTATCTATCGGTTGCACAGGGAAGATGCTTTGTTGGTTTGGACATCAAGGGGCAGTGTGGGTGGTTTGCTTGTGTTCAAAGTTGGTCAGTATGGGTATTACGTTAAAGGTAAATTTGTAATATTTAGAAAAACTGTTAGGTTTGACGGTAAAACACCAATAAGGGCATGCAATGAAAGTATAAGATAGTCACTTTAGAAAATTAAATCCTTTGATTTGCGACACATCAAATTTTCAAAAATATGAGGCCACAAGTAAAACTTCCAACAAAGAAATTTTAATTGTTTACCAGCTATCTTCACTGTCTGTATATCAAAATTTTCGATGCCAAGCTCCAAACCCTACAGAATCAGATGGTTATACATGTGCGCACACACATTCAAATGCAAACAAGATGCAGGACTTTGAAGTGAGTTACTTGATATTTCTTAAGTTGATCAACGGCTTCACCAGCAAGATGATAAACTCCAAGTGAATGTTCAAACCGAGAGTGTACAGCCCCTGGAAAAACCAGGCTTGTGACACCTAAAATAATAAAGGAATAAAAACATTTAGACTTAGAGTGAAATTCTTAGAACACTTAAAATTGCTTAAGGCATTGAACAAAAAGAAAAACAAATAAAACAGAATCAGTCTTGATAAAGGGCTAAAAACAAAGTGTCTGAGTCTGATCCCTGAAATTATAAAGGGAGGTTTGAAAGGAATTCTTTACACACTTAACATTTCTGAAGGCATCAAACAAAAGGAAAGGGAAATAGATGAAATAGTCAGTTTTGTTTAACAAGACTCTCAATGTGACAAAGGGCTCGTTTACATTAGCTGAATAGAGCTGAGTTGAACTGAGTTGAACTGAATAGAAGTGTATTAATTGAACTAAATAGAGATGAACTGAACTGAATAGAGATTAACTGAACTGAATATAATCTGAAGTAAACAAGCACAAAGAGACATATAAATATATAATATATTGATCACTAAGAAAAGATATCTCTCTTCAAAGTGAACTGGATTCAAGTTTTTGGGTGTCTCAATGTGATGAAGAGAAAGATAAAATATTGATCATTAACTATAATAAAGTGAACTGAATTCAAGTCATTCAGCACAAAAAGAATCTACAAATTCATAACATAACATCTGAACTAGTCCAACCAAAATAAATTAAAGGTCACATAAAAGGATTAGCATGATATTTATAATTGATCAGCCATGTTAGCAAAATGATTATGCCTGCTAAACATGCTAAGATACAACCAGCAAGAACGAAGAATATACTTAATGCTAGCTTTGTGGAGAAAAACTGAAGTGCGTAACTGATTACAATTACAAGTCAACATTTCCAATATTTTAGTAGATAGAAAAATGAACAACACCAAAATAAATTGGAGTGTGATACATGTAGCTTTCCTTCAAGGAAACAACTCACCAAGCTGTTTAAGATCACGAAGTCTGCAAGAATGGAGATTTAAGAAAGATATTAGTCAAATGCAAATCAAATAGAAAATCATGAAGTTATAATTGAACTTGCCTTTGGAATTGCTCGGTATCAATAAACTTCAATGCAAGCTGTGTCACAGCAATAAGAATTTCATGGTCACTAATTTATATTTGGCTTTCTACAATATTTTATACAGAAAGTTAATTAATTCTAAACACCACAAAGATTTGTCACACATAACAAATCTGTAACAGATCAACGAAAACAGAGAGATAATTTAATTAAAACTGTAGTGTTTCTTAACATTTAAAACTGCGACAACACACTTAGATTTTTTAAAAAATAAAATAAAAATTGTTAGACAAATTGATGCTTCATTGTTATGAATACAACTCATAAATATATTATAAGCTTCAGTAAGAGCTGTATTACAGAAATAAGCTTCTTATAGTTAGTTTGATTTTGGTTCTATAATCAAAATTGCTTACAAGTAAATAAAGCTGATTAATTCAAAACGCCACACAAATTTGCCACAAATAACATATTTGTATAATATCAGCGCAAGCAGACAGAAATTGAGATTGAGGACCTTCTTAAAATAGAAAACTGCAACAATGAACTCCAGTTTTCTTTCAAACATTATTAAAAAAAAATATATAAGTTCAGTTTTGTAAACTCTGTTTTATAAGATAAGATAAAATGATGATCATTTCGCTGAATTCAACTCGTGCAAACATTTCTCTGACAATGAGTAAATTAACATCACATATTCGGCAAAATTCCTTAGACCTATCAGCGAAATTGACTTTAAAAAAAAAAAATCAGATAATCTAAATTTAATACTCCGTATTGACATCATAATACAAAACAATGCCTAATTATCCGGAAATCTTCACAGCGCGACCAGCGCCACTATCCAAAGAAAACAGAAAAGTAGAAAACACAGTAGACCAAAATTCTAGCACATTCAAAATTTGTCAAGTCAACACAAAATTATGAAGGAAAAAAGTTCTTCTCCCTTGGACTCCGTATTAACGTCTACTTTAATTTCATTCGGCAGTTATTTAACTAAAGATGAAATGAAACTGACACCTAAATATTCCAAAACGCCAAAACAGCGAACACAAAAAGCCTAAAAGAAAATGCAAAAATAGTAAGAATGAACACATTTTCCGCATAATTTGACATAATACCATATTAGTACAAAAAATTATAGTAGGTAATTAAAACTAAGATGCAAACATCTAGTTTAGCAACAGCAAAAAGGAGAATATTCTCGAAATGGAGAAGAAGAGCAGAAAAAAAAACGCAGAACAGAAATTTTATGGAGGTTCTGAGTAAGTGAAATTCAAATGCAAACATCTAGTTTAAGAATAAGCAAAAACGAGAAGATTCTGGAAAAGCACAGCGATATCCTTTGGAAAATTCAAAGCAGAAATTCAAAATACCGGATCAAGATGGATGAATCCATGGACATTATCCTTAATATGCTTGGAGTAAAGCCTGGAATAAAAAGAATTAGGAGTATCAGTATGTAACAGCGGAACTTCATGAGCGGTGATGTCTCCCATTTTTCTTGCAGCTTAAGTTTTTTCAGGTTGAGTAGGAGGGAGAAAGAAGTAGGAGAGAGAGAGAGAGAGGGGAAAAGGCGTGCAAGATATCTGGAGCAGAGGGAGGGCATAAAGAAGTCTGGCTTTCTTTGCTTAATAATATTTACCCAAACAGTGGAACTGTAGAGAAACGTTCTTTTTTTTTTCCGACGGGGAGAGAAATATTGTTAATATATGTGTCCCAATTCACTTGTTACATGGTCTTTTTTACACAATTTTAAATAAAAATATTTTAAATTATATACAATAAAAAATTATTAAAATTATATATTTGAAAAGTATTTGTTAAAACAAATTAAACTAAATTTATCAATGACTATGTTTTTTTCTTACATATATTAAATTAAATAAAGTCAAAGTTTACATCTGAAACAATGCCCAAATCAAACTGAGACAAGTAAATTGGGACAGAGGTAGTATTTAACTATTTATTACTCACACCCTTGCATCTACTTTTTCTCTATATTATAAAAAAAAACATATTTCCTCCACTTTATACTCCATATTAGTTACAATATTCACTTTTTCATGTTTATCAATGTATAATTTAAACTTATTTTTAATTCTATTTTGACAAAAATTATAATAATTAGATCATAATAATGTACACATTGAGATGATTTAAAATAGATTTCACATGACTATATTTATTTACATGTATAAAACACAAAAACGAATTATATGAGTAATTATGAATAGTACACAAATTGTCAATATTGCGATTAATATGGAGCGAATGAAGTATTAAAATAAAAATATTTTAAAATACATGTAATAAAACAATTATATTCCCTCTGTCTACTATTATTTGCTTCATTTTCCATTTTTTTTTGTATAAATTTATTTGCTCCAATTTTTTTAGTTATATGACCCACATTTAAAAAGACGTATATACCTTTATAATTTTATAATCACATTTTTGTATTTCCCTATTACTACATTAAAAACATTTATACCTTCAAAATTACCATGTGATACACTATAAGGCAAAAAAAAAAAAACTATCCTTCCTAAAATTCGCCCAAAAAGAGTTTGAAGCAAACAATAATGAACAGAGAGAGTAAAAATTACATACTTTGAGATATCATTTGAAAATATTTTGCCTTATATATAAAAAATTATAAGGAGTCAAATGAACAATATAATAAGTCAACTTGGGGCAAACAATAAGGGACGGAGAGAGTACATGTGTGGGTAACACATTGTAATACTCATCCCTTTTTCAAATTCTTGAAACAAATGCTTATGTTGAGACAAAATTTTATGTATTTTAAAAATATTATAATCACTAAATAATAGAAAAAACTATAAGAACGAAATTACACATGACTACATTTTTCTTTTTGTATAAGTAAAGTAATAAATTATAATCAAAGTGAAAATTATAAATAATGTCAAAAGTACAATAGTTGCAAAAAAATTTAAAACAGAAGTTGTAGTTTATTTAAATTAAAGGATAATAGGATGTAATACTCATGTACAAAAAAATATATTGTACAATCCGATACTAAATTAGTGTATAACTGGAATAAAAGTCACCCAAAAATAGGATGTAATTCGAACTTCTGTTTTCTCATCCATAATAGTCTCAATATGGACCAACAAAAGCAACAAAAATAACACTTCGGATTATTTTAAGAAAGATTATCTTATAGTTGAGATTATTCTAGAATTATCAAAAGTTGAGATTTTTTTGAGAAAATCAGTGAAAGTTGGAAATATTGTTGTGAAGTTTTCCAAAATATAATTTGTTCATCTAACGCTCCAGGACTATAGTTATTATTACCTTTCTTCTTTCTTGATAAGAGTCACAATTGAAATGAGGTATATATGGGTCTTGGGCTCTTAGCATATATAGTGGTTAAGTCTTAAGAACGTTGAGCCTAAGGTGTCGAATCCAAATCTCAGTGCATGCATTTGCGGTGATTTTTTATCTTTCTTTTGTGAATGCGTGTATCGGTCAAATTGGGTCAAATGACTTATAATTTGGTCCAGGTTAAGGCCTACCCACATTATCCAATTAAAAAAGGTACAATTGAAATTTAATTGGTTGTGACTTGTGACTATTGAAATATTTATACATAAATGGATCTAAGTGAACAAAGCAATGAACCACGAGAGGATAAAACAAAAAGAAAATTTAAAGAGATGGAGGTAGTATTTGATTCATGCCACGCGAGTGGCCTTTGCACCACGCAATGGCCACCGTCCGTGCCGAGCGACTGAATTTTTGTCTCCTACGCTTTTGTTTTGACAAATTGTGTTCTATTTGGTTTTGGATTCCTTATGTTCTCGTATGCTTTTGGATGGGTATGTTACTAGTTATTGATTTAGCATTAATCTTGATGGTTAAGAGTGGTAAGTTAATTGGTGGTTTAATCCCTATTAACACCATACTCTTAAATTAGATTTTAATGAGTTCTTTAATTGAGTTTTAACACCCTTGTTGTGACTGATTGCATCCTTGGTTGATGGATATAAATAGATCATTGTAGTTCACTTGTGAGGTGTAAAAAAATTAGATATTTTGTTTCCACTAAACATTTCCTTGCTCTTCGAATTTCTAGTTATTTTCATACTGTTAAACACAAACCAAATCACAAAATCCTTTAGAATTCACTCGATAGATCATAAAAGTGAATTACATCTCCATTATATCTCATTAGTTATTTCATGGTAACATAATGATCCTAGTGTGGTGAAATTAAACTAAATAAAAATTATAGATTGGTGTGGTAACGTGTTTAAAGAAATACATCTTACAACTTATTAGGAACTTATTAATAAAATATTTATAATCGTCACTTTATTACGGTTTGATTATGAGTTGATTAGAAATAAGACCATATTATACCCAAATCAAAAACTACGTTTTGATTGGTGTGTTTGAATAATAATGCACTTTATGTATTGATAAGTTAGATCAATCTATACTTTGCCTTATAAGGCACTTATCTTATAAATTGAGATAATTGAGACTACGTGTGAATAAAGGTGCTCGTTCATTGTTTATTTATTGAGTAGAGCCATAAATAATAATCAAGTACTCCATACATACCCCTCTCCATATTCATCGCAACGTTTTTATTTTCACGCTTGCTAATGTTTAATTTATATTCATAATATCTATGATTATACTTTACCAAAGATATCACACATGATTATAAATTTATAATTGTTTACATGTATAGTTTATGTTTTTAAATTTTATTAGTTAGGGTTATTTCTGGAAAGGTTATTTTAAATACGAATAGACGAGTAGTTAGTTTTTTTTTCTTTCTGGAAAGCTTCTTAATGTTCGAATGGTAGAAATCCTGATGGTAGAAACTTCATAACAATTGATAAAAAGGAGATAAAATGAAAAACTTTGCTTCTGAATATACAAGGGCCGGGGCAGGACCTAAATAAACCGGAAGACGTAATCTGTGTGCAGTCAGGCATTCAAAAGCTTCTCAAACTGAGGAGGGACTCGAAGCAACGGAGCCTGAAAATTCCCGGGTTTACCGAGTTGGCCACACGCAGCCATCTCATCATCACCCCTACTCAACCGTAAGAAGACCGTGCATCCTCCAGCTGCCAAGGCATTGCGGAACTCGATCATCTTCTCTTCACTTGTTGGCTTGAAGAGGGACCCACAGTGAGGATTAAATTGGATAAGATTGATCTTGCATGGAATATCTTGAACAAGATTAACAAGTCTCTGTGCATCCTCCATACTGAAAATTGACAAATCATAAAAAGAGAAGTAATTCATGTTAGTAAACAACCAGAGGAAGGGGACTTGAAGTCCTCCATCTTTTTATCTTCTAGAAATGTCTCCTGGCCTATGCTACTTTGACTCAGGTACTAGTGTCCGACACGGGTACGAGTCTAAGTGTCGGACTTGGTATATTGTGAATTTATTTCATGATTTACCCAAAATGAAGTGTCAAGTGTCCATACCCTGATACCCATGTCGGAGTGTCGAGGACCTGACAGGCTGACACGGGTACTTGAGGTAAAATGAAGAGTCAAGTAGCATAGCTCATGGTTGTTCATGGAACCAAAAAATTGCCCATAGATTGGCAGGAATGTAGGAACCAACCTGTCATTGACTCCCGCAAGCATCACATATTCAAATAAAACTTTGTAATTATGTCTATGTCGCAGTTCCTCCCTAAGTGTTCCAAGCAATAGTTCCAAGTTATACTTCCGGTTGATAGGCATGATCCAGTTTCTCACCTGAAAACTTCTCCTAAAGTTGTTAGCTATCTTACTCTTTCATGAGTGAAAAAGAAAACTGGAACTAGTAGATAAGGAAGATAACCTCATCAGTTGTAGCATTCAGACTAACAGCAACAGCACAAGTGGATTCATGGAGAAAACGTTTCAACTGTGGGACCAGTCCACTGGTTGAAATAGTAACCTTCCGCGGACTGAAATGCAGCCCATGCTCATCCACCATTATGTCTGCTGCTCTGACTACATTCTCAACATTCTGAAGTGGTTCTCCCATACCCTACAGTGAATACATTTTTGAAATGAAATCAGCGAGAGCCGGAAAGCATAGCTCAATTACCACTTACCAGGCACAATGAAGGTTTTAATTAAAAACTAAAACGAGAAAGAAAGTTATGAGTAATAGTGTTAAATGAAACTCTACACATCAAATGCTTATACGTTGAAAGATACTTCTGCCTCACAGAATGCAGATAACTGCCTGACCACATATTTATATACTACTTCTGCCCCAATTTAGCTGCAACAATCTCCTAAAATGGAAACTTCAAATTCACCTCAACAAACCTTTTCTTTCTTTAATAAGTAATTATTTCTACCTATATCTCTCCTCAACACATGCATTTTTCTCTCTATCAATTTCACATTCACAAATAAGTTGGGTCAATTACAAATGTTGTATTTCACATATTGCTCATTGCATTTATTTACAAGTGTTGACTTGGGCATTGGAGGGGTTGTTTTCTCAAACAACCGCCGAGCGAATTAATTTGTTTTCATTTTGAAGATTAGATTGAGCCAATCCAAGATTGGATTTTAACATTGACTTTCCACTAATCCTAAGGTCTAAATCTAGATCATATTGTTTTTACCGAAACAAACTATACTGGAGGTGTTAGGATAAATTGGATGTTGATGACTACTGCTAGTCACTGACCAAGCTAAGATAGAACCATACAGCCAATGAGCTTATGTGTAAAGCTCATCAATCTTGAATACACAATTCAAAGTTTCATAATATCCTGTCAGGCAGGAGTTAACTAATGGAAGTATCATATAGAATAGGAAAAACGAATATTGCTAAACTCACAAAACCAGGACAATCAAGTACTCTCTCTCTCTTTTTCTCTCTATATATAACATAAAGTGAGTACATCTATACTAAATGTATTTATTATTTGCAATGTATGAACCTATAGTTGTTACTCAATGTACTTAAAGTTAATAGTTGATGTATCTAGGTTCTTCTCACCGTCTCACGATAAGAAAGTTTCCATCAGAACCCAACCCTATACACACACACACACACACTGACACATACATAACAATCTAACAAATTACCATGAAGACAACATTTGTAATTGACCCAACTTCATCTGTGAACATTCGCCGAGCGAATACAGCCTGCTCTACAATCTCAGCAGCAGTTAGGTGCCTTGTTAATCCCATCCTGCAAATGTTTGCAAAGAGAGCTGAGGCAATAATAGCTAAAATAATATTATGCATACATTTGGATTTAACTGCTTAAAGCTTACCTTCCAGTGTAGCAAAACTGACAATTCATGGCACAGCCCACTTGACTTGAAACACAGACTGTATTCCTTCCTCTATCACAAGGAATAATAACTGTTTCAATCACCAGTCCATCCTCCAATGTGAATAGTATCTGCAAACTCCTGTGAGTTTCAGGATCAATGAGAAGATCTTTATGTGAAGCAAAAAGCCAAAAACAAACAAGGGCAAACACACTGAGAAATATTATTGGCTTCAAAGTCAACAATAGATAATACAAAAGCTATGGTAAAACACCAATTGGCAATTGCGCAATTAAGAAAGTGCTTTTTCACCTTTTTAGTTCCATCAGATGCTGACCGAACATCTTTCAAAGACAATGCTGTAAAATCTGCATTAGCACTTAACATTTTTCTGAAATCCTTGTTTATACCTATAGGATTAAAACAAAATCGTATGTCAACAGAGAGCTTGTTGAAGAGTATTTGAATACTATTTTATCCATTTCACAATAATAAGCCACATCTGAATTTGAGCTAATGTTACACACAGTAAATTTCACAAGGTGTAAAGCCGTAAACAATTAAACATCTTGCTATTATGGAACATTAAAACAAAATACTGAATTTAATTTGCAACTTGCAAGATACCTTCCAATTCATCAGAACAATGTGCCCAAATGTTGTTACCATAAAGGCGTTTCCACAGCATCAATGCCTGACCCGGCCTATAACCATGTGATTGAACCCATTTCTGTCAAAAGCACATATCTAAATGAGAATTCAAACATGATATGATTTTACTGAGTGTACCATGGAAAGCAGACTGGAAATTTGAGCATAAGTCCGATGTATATTGAAATTTGGTAGAGGGATTATGAATGATTGAAATTTGGTAGAGGGATTATGAATGATTGATATATGCCCTGTTCTTCTGGACTGAATTAATTTGAACTGAATTGAATTGAATAAAGCTATGCCTTATATTCACCAGGCCATGAGTTGAGCTTAATTGAAATTTAAAAAATTAAGTCCAAAAGAACAACACCTTAGATTTCATGATAACAAATTCGAAGGGCACAAAGGTACATGTGTGAGTACCAATAGAAATATAGAATAGTACCCCCCACCATGCACATCATTTCAACTCCAATGAACATTAGTTTAATGATTAATAAACATTATAAAAATTTCAAAATTAGACCAAATGAACCATCCTCGTCAACTTCATTGTGGATTGCATTTTAATGGAGAACAACCTCTCCTCTAGGTGCTCACTAGTGTAAATGAGTGTACAAGCTAATTTGATGTACATAATCTAATGTTCTCACCTAGCAATTTACTCTAATTTGAATTTATAATGTCATATAATGCACAATAGTATTGTAAAATCTCTTTAATCCAACACAATGCTAGCTCACCTCATTAAATAAAATACAAAAAAGTGGAATTTCAACGAAACATCAACATACCTCAAGCTCATGATACCTCATTCCTTTGAGCAGCGTCTTTGAATTCCCTTCACTAGATTCAATTTCAGCAGCTCCTACAAAACGAATTCAGCAATATCAAGTAACGGAAAACAAAAATTGCAGACAATTAAATAAAAACCCCAGTTTTATAGGGATTTTTTATTTTTATTTTTTTATAGTTACTTGAAATTAAGGGATTGGAGGAGTCAGGGTCAATGTCAATGGAATGAAGTGATGAAGCACAACAAGCAGTGGCAGAAAGAGATCGCTGGCGTTGGTGGTTTAAAAACGAAGAGATTAGAGTAGTTTTTGATGATGATGATAATGGAAATTGAACGGTGGAGATTGATAAGGGATTATGGGTGAAAGGCAGAGGATTAAATCCTACAGCAATACAACGCCTCATCCAAATGCAGCTTTTCTCCATTTTTGTTTATGGAATGGAAGAAAGAATAGTTCAGAAAAGTAGGGTTTATCACTGTAACTCTGCAAAATGAAAATGGCTAAATTGATGATTAACGACTGCAACGACGTCGTTCAAGTTGTCTTCACCCTTTTTTTTTGGGTGATTTGTTAAGAAAACATACAAGCTCATTAGTTAGATACTATGATGATTCGATTCTCTAATCTTAGAGATCATAGTTTGAAGTTGAGTAAAAGTTACATTTAGATAAATTACAATTTATTGTTAGATAAACCACAAACTACTATTAGATAACTATACAATAGAAATTCTTATACGCAACTCACAGTGAAATATTAAGTCGCCATTTCACATGGTATTTTGGTGATTTCATTTTGATGGTTGAAGTGGAGTAGAAAGTGGAGAAATTATCATTCTATCACTGGAAAAGATCCCGCCACCATCTCATATGGCAATTTTATAATTATATTGAACTCTTATAGCACGTGCATATTGGGGGAGAGAGAGGGAAAATTGATTGTGGGAAATTTATTGGGAAAAAATTTGAAAATTTTAGGGCTAAAATTTTCGAAGTGCCTCCTCCATTCTTCTATTAGAGTTCGTTCTTCTATGGCGCCTCCAGTCTACTATTGTCATTAATTTATAAGGTATGTCCTTGATTGTAATCTAATTTTTATAATTTTTGGTAAAATGTAATCAAAAATATTATGAATACAAATTATACATTGGCAAGTATGAAAAAAAAAACTTGATTGTGTTTGTAATGCTTTATGAATGAGTTGTGAGCCTACCTACTCCATATTAAACAAATGTATGGCATTTTTTGGAATGTTGCATGAGATAATTGTCGAGCTTAATGCTGAGCTTATAGAACAGAAAGTTGAATCTATAAGCTTTCGGATAACAGAAACTACTGTAATAAAATTACATCGACTACCTATCAGCTTTCAGATAGCAGAAACTTACATCTATGACCTATCTATCGATTTCAAATAACAAAAACTAACATCTAAATAACGCCTAGAAACATGACAGTCTAGCGGCAGCCGCTTCTCATTCTAAGAGCTCTGGTAAAATTCTTTTCCAAAGGGAATTGCTGAAATGAAAGTTGTACATGAACTGTGTTTCCCATTGCAAATTATACAGGAAAAAAATGTCAAAAATCCTTGAAGTATACTACACCAAATGCATTTCTTGCTCAAATGCACTGATGCACCGCACATTTAGGCACTTAGACATATCGCCTGCTTGCACTGACCTGAAATTTCTAACCAGCACAGCGAAATATGATGTACAAGTCTTCAAAGTCTCTAGTCCCTGCAACAAAATATAATTATTTAGGCATCAAATTGAAAAATTTAAGATCTTTACAGTAAACAAGTATTAGCTGCCCTCTAACATCAACAAAATGTATATGAATGAATGAATTTCAACAGGCTTGTAGTAGTGAAGATTAACATAAAGCATATAGGCTTTACATATGAAAAAACCCTGCCACATATCTTCTACTAGCCACATATCTATAGTAATCAAATAATCAAAAGTAAACTTTTTTCTACTGCCACATAACTTCCAGCAAAGGGAAATTAAATTCCTCGAGAGAGTAACTTGAGCATCTTATAGAGCTGAGTTAAAAATACAGAGAGAACATCAAAGTTTTCCATATCCACATACACAAACATGGACAAAATAGAAAGTAAAACACATGACCTACAAAATCAGATAAGGTACTTCTCAGCCAAAGAAGGGAAGTTAATAGATTTCAGCAGCCAAAAGTCAGCATCTATGTTACTGGGACTTGGGTTTTAGTGCCAAAGCATGGGCATGTGTCAAAGTGTCAAAAACTTCCATTCTCCGAAATATTTGCCTGATTATGTACTGTCCACGTGTCATACCTATGCCTAAGTTTTAACTTTTACGCATCGAACACGAGTACTAGAAGTTTAGAAGTGGAATGAAAAGTTGGGGTAAAATAGTGCAACACCAACATGACTTAAAAATTAAAGGAACCCTAATCTATTCAAATTCTCCTTTGAAAAGCAAACACTTAACATCAGTCTCAATTATAGTTTACTTTTAGTATGAAACTACACTCAACTAGCTCAATGTTTACACTAACAGAGGGGAAGGGGACGGAAGGAAAGAAAAATAGTTAGCTTGCATTTTCCATTCCTTGCGCCTTTTAAAACTAAGGGAAAGGAAGGGGACGGAAGGAAAGAGAAATGGTTAGCTTGCATTTTCTATTCAAAACTGGCAAACTTAGGAAAAAAATTGGTTGATTAAAAAGGATGAAAACCTACTACTTCCACTTTCCTCTTTCAAAATTTCAAAGTCATATCTAAATGAATCCACCTCTTTCTCTCCCCTCCCTTTCCCTCCAAATCCCCTACCCAAATTCACCCTAGATCCTAAGGAGTTCAGCATTAACAAATCAGGTGTTGTATTCTCTGTGACCATTGGCAAATCAGGTTGTTATGACTTATGAGTAATCCTGAGACATTAGTTTCCGGATTTCAATGACTATCAATTAACGATGTTAACCCCATGAAAAATCCTGAGAAACATTCTAAAAAATATTTCTACATCTGATATCAATGAAAAGATTTTAATACCAACATGTTTGATATATATCTCAATAAGACAAAACTCACCCCCATTCCACACTACCATTCCTATATCCCGTTAGGTTTAGATCCTCAAATAACTTCTAACTCTTCTTACAATAAGGATACCGCAAATTCAAGATAGGAACATCATCATTGATAATTATGCAACTGTCGTGTAACTCTAATGTTAAAAGGAACAAAAGATCATATTAAGATTTATTTTTTTTTTTTTTTGTTTTGGGGGGGGAGGGGGGGTTGTGCATGTGAAAATGAACATATACATTATTTCATGGAAAGATCAGTAACACTCCAAGGAGTAGAGAAGTTTCATTATTTTGGTCAAATAAAAGTCATTAGAGTATCTTTTGATAAGAACGTTGGAAAGTTGAGATTAAAAAGGTTATTGAAGAGGCCAAAGGAGACGTAAATAATTCGGAGTAAAGGACCAAAGGAGTTAAAACTAAGATGACAATTCTCGGTTCATATGAGGTCTATCAGTCGAACGAAGCATAGGCAAAATAATTTTGGTGGATATATCACAAGGTTCATGCAGATTTTCCATCTATTGGGATAAGATTTTGATTATTGATTTGAAAAAAAATAAAAAATATATATATATATATATATATATATATATATATACAATGAACACATTAACACAATGAAGGCATCTATGTTTGGCAAATTTGTAAGAAAGACAATGCTAAAAGCACCTAGAAAAAAAGCCTTGCTTCTTAAAGTAGCTAAATTGTAAAAATAGGACAAAATTATCAAGCTACATATATAATAGCAAAGGAAACAAAATTGAAAATATAAGACCCAGATGGAGCAGATGTGGCCACAGGAAGGCCAGGCACATCTGTAACGATGGGACTACCATTGATTTCCCAGACTAGTAACTGTATCAGCTACTATAATTAAGCTCTGATACCTGACTTATGTCTGGCTGTTCGGAAAAAAACTAAATTACAGGATAAGAAAAAGAACGTTCCTTTTTCTGAAAGAAACAACAATGATAAGATGATTTCTTTATAAGTAATCAATTGGAATTTAGATTCACCCAGTTAATCACTTAATCCTATATCAATTCCTAACAGAAAATCCAGCAGACAAACTCGAATACACTAGTGTTGAAACTTAAAATAGCAATCTGTTTCAGCCCCTCGAAGAGAGCCATAGACATTGCCTAACATTATAAAATGGTCTCAGTTGAAGGAATAAACAAGAAGAACCTCCCATTTTAGTGAATTTTTCATTTCAATTTTTTTTAAATTGTGACTAGGTTCTGTGTTGGGATTTGTTGGTGCTTCATAATCAAATAATAAAAACAAAAGCAAGGGGCACTTAACTTGTTCTTACAACAAAAAACAACATGATTCAATATAATTTGTTCAACACTCATGCAAGTTTTATGTTAGAGATGTGCAACAAGAACAATGAGCAAAGTAGAATCAAGCACGCAAAGCAGCATGTGCTTATTCCCACTAAACAGAAACAGCAGCTAAAAGCACCACAACAACAAATTTAAATAATGCATAAGAACTAAGAAGTGTACAACTCACCAATATTTGATCAGTCCATCCCAGCCACAAGTCGCAACCTTGCTCTGCTCCAAAGGATGCCATTCACATCCAATACAAACCCCTTCATGACATCTCAATGTCCTGAAAACCTTGCAAGTTTTCCAATCCCAAAACCACATCCTACCCTCCCCATCTCCTGACATGACAAACCTACCATCAGGCGAGAAATTAACCTGGCAAGCATACCCGGCAACAATATGTCCCGCAAACCTCTTCTTCTTATTAAGTTGAAACCGCTCCCTTGTGCTATAAATCAAAATCTGGTTATCCAAACTTTGGGCAGCCAACCAATTAGTATTGGGGTGCACAGAAATGGATGGCATCGAATGCATATGAGGCTCACTAATGTACTTAATCACAACAGGAATTCCAAACTCCCACACTCTAAGAGACTTATCATCACTAGAAGTAACAAACCTCCTATTATTATCAACAAACGTAATCGTATTAACAGCCCCTAAATGCTGATCATACTCCTGTGTAATTTCACCGGAATTCATATCCCATTGCACAATTTTCTTATCACTCATACCAGCCAACAGCACATTCTGTTTATCATCATCAGGATTAAGCTTAACAACATAAGGAACTTTCCCAGTAGAAAAAGTAGAGATTACCTTACCAGTTTCGGTATCCCAATACTTGATATTCTTATCATACCCAGCACTCAAAAACTTAGTCCCATCATTTGAAAAACAGATATCACGAACAGCCTTTGAATGCCCCATATAAGTCCTCATACATTTCCCAGAACCAAAAACATCCCAAATCTTTATCTTAGTATCCATTCCAGCTGAAAGAATCAAATGCCCATACTTTGGGAAAAACCTAATAGCAGAAACCCCTTTAGTATGCCCACTCCAAGTATGAACACATCGTTTAGGAATGTAACAATGATCATTCGTTGCCTTAACATCTTTTGGAGGCGAAATCCAAGGCCTTCCCTGATAATCCTTCTCTTCTTTCCCATGAAAAGTAGTCTTATCAACAACAGCTTCACCTTTCTCAACTTTTTCCCCTCTTTCTTCAGCTTTCTTCTTAGCATATTCTTCAGCATACTTCTTCTGTTCTTCAGTTAATTCCCCTTGTAAACCCTCCTTCTTACCAGCCCATGGACTAATCTTATTCTTAGACAACCATGACTCCGAAGCAGGATTTTCAACTTCTTCTTTATCAGCAACAACATCATCCTCTTCGTCAGTATCTTTCTTCTTCTCAATACGACGCCGTTTCTGCTCACTCTGTGGTATGTTGTACACAGAAACAGCACCATTCTTCTCCAAAGCATTGAAATCGCCAACAAAGTTGTTAACAGCAGAAGCAGAAGGATCAGCAGCATAACCATAAGTGTGGAAAGTGTTATACTGTTCATCAAAGACGAAAGAATCAATGGCAGCGTTTTCGACAAACCCTAATTTGTGGTTGCGGAGACCTTGTGCAAGGCCGTCTTTGGCGTAAGGATGGGCCGGGCCGTAAATTGGGGCCCAAAGTTGGTCGAAGGTGGGGTTGTAATTGACCAGATGTTGAGTTAGGTCTAAGGGTTTAGCGGTGGAAGAAGTTGAGGAATTTGAGAGCAGAGAGAGTGCAGTGTCATCTACTTTCGGGGCAGCTGATTTTGATCGCAGAGTGATAATTGAAGTTTCTTCTTCGTCTTCATCTACATCTTCATTATTGTTGTGTAATTGACTGTTCTGATTTTGCGGCTGTGATTGGGGTTGTTCGTCGTCATCTTCGTGGTGGTCTGCGTAACTTCGAAGAAGATCCATTGAAGGTTTTAATGGCGGATGAAAAAGCTTTGAAATTGAATTTGGATTTTAAAAAAAAATAAAACAAGAGAGATTGCAGAAGAGAGTAATGGAGTTAGAAGGTTGAGATTGGGGTGAAATTTCGAGTCCTCTGAACGAAAGGATTCCTCGATTGAGAAAGGCCTAATTGGTACTCTATCAAATTTTTTATTTATTTTTATAATTTCACTTTTTGTTAATTTTAGGCCTGTTCTTTAGGACTGATCTGATTAGGTGAGGGTATTATTTTGTGAGACTATAATATTAAAACAAAGCTGAACTGATCTGATTACTGTAGCTTTTAAGTCAAAAAAAAGCCCTAATTGGCACTCTATAAGTAACTTTTTCATAATTTTAAAACAATCACACTATCAAACTTTGTTATTTAAATAACCACTTTATGATTTACTTTTTGTTAGATTTTAGCATCTTGTAAGGAATTTTATCTAAAAAAAATTGTTCTTTTAAGTCTCACATTTTATAATTTTTAACAACTTGAGGTGTTTTTACTAATACAAACCAACAAAATAGGTAAAAGTTTGTAGGTTGTGAGCTCACAAATGTCCGCAAAATCCGCATCCGGTGGTAAAATCTAACAAAAAGTCAATCATAAAAAAATTATTTAAATAATTTTTTTTATAAGGTAGTTATTGAAATTAAGAAAAACATATAAGATTATTATATGCAAATGAAATGATTTTTTCAGTAATTTTATATTCCCTGCATATCCTCATGTTTTTACGTAGTATAACATATATACCCCTAATAGGGTAATTTATAGTTGCCTAGTTTATTAAAATGAATTAAATGGGTAACGGGATCCGAAGAATAGGTTGAGGGTGAATGTAAAATCATCACCCAAATCCGACCTAAGACCATCACTTATTTCACCCACCATCCACGGCTACTAGCCTGAAGGGGAAGGGGAAGGGGAGTGAAAATGTCCAAACATAATGTTGAGGTTAAGGATCAAACTCCCGCCAAGAGGCTGGGAGAAGGGGGCAAGTTCCACTGACCTATACCCACACCCACTTCATATTACAATGGTATCCTTAAAAACAAATTTTCCATCAAATTCTTATACACACTGACAGATAATAACACAAGTTCCTCTTATTGACAAAAAAGCTCAACAATGCCTTGTTACAAGATGAACCATATCTTCAACAAGCAAGGTAGTAACAACACTACAGTGTTAGTATAACAAAGAAGACCTAAGTCTAAAGTACTAACCAACCCTCCTTTTTATCTTAGTCTACAATTCTCCCAAAACTAACACTTACAAACTGCTCTATAAAAAAAAATGAAAGAATCATCATAATTTCAAATATATTTATCACATAAATATACCATACAAACTTTTCAAGGGTTCTTCACTTTGATTCTCAACTTTCTTGCAATTTGAGAAGCCTTGGGATGAACTGGCCGCTTGCTAGAATCGGATTGCTCGACTTCAACCCAATTCATAACCTTAAGTATTAGTGTTTGAGGGACTTTCCTAACATCAGCATCTGCTTTACCTTTCGATTTCTTCAACCCCATTTCGAGTGCCTTCTCTATAAACTCCATAAACCAATTCCCAGCTTCCCCTTCTATCTGCTTACACAACTTGATCATGCTACTTAAGCACCCAGAATCAATGACAGGATGCTTGTTTTCATCATTCTCAACATTACTATTACTATTATTATTAGCAGTAGATTCTCCTTTCTTATCAAGAATCGCCTTGAAATGTGACCTTAACACTCTCCCATTACTACTACTACTTGATTTTTGAATCTCACTCGCTTTATCGGGAAATGATGCAATGGACTTGTACAAGCCTAATCTTCTCTTAGATGTGCTGTTGGTGTTGGTGTTTGGTTCGTTGTCGTGGAATCTATCTAAGGAGTTGTGCGCTATTTCGTGTAAGATGGGAGCATCTTCTTTTGTTTCTGATTTGGTTTCGAGGGAGGAAGTGGCTGCTTGTATGGACACCATGTCAGTCACTGCTTGTGTAATCTGGTTTTGGAACTCTAGGAACTGATCAAAACAAGCTGCTGGTGCATCTGTCTTTGCTGATTTGCTCATGTTTGCAAACATCCTGCAAAGTTAGCTTTATATGTTTAGTCTTCTTTTTTTTCAACTACAATGTAAATCATTGTTGATCCAATTTCATAGTTCACATTACAAATTAACAAATAGTTGTCACCATTTCTCAATTCCTCATAGCTAAGAATATCAAACAATTTCAATCAAACATATTCAATTTTTTTATCACTCAATTTCAGTGTAGGTTTTTCTATAAAACTAGTCATAACAAATATTGCAATTTACTACTTTCTCAGCCAGGGATTCCGCAAGTTAATCTCGGCGAGATACAATTTTGTATCTTGCCATGGCATTTTGAAGCAATTTTGAGCAAAATCAAGGGCATACATGTCTGTCCACGTAATAATAGGGGTTATTTTGGAAAAATATTTTCAATAAAATTATTGATGTGCCACTGGCCCACTATGATATTGTGTGAGATACAATTTTGTGATTAACTAAGAATTTCCCATTCTGAACTCAACATTAATTGCAATATGAGTTTGGAACACATTTTAGGAAAGATTATAGGGTGTAAATGAGAAAATTAATCAATTAATCAATATAATTGAAACACAACTAAGATCGAAGCCATATGTTATAGGTGTTCACTATATTTTGATAAATTCCTAATGGTTAATTTCCTCAAATCTCTTTCTCCAAATGTGTGACAGAATGCTACAATGCTACAATTTTACTACTAAATATGTTCGAAAAATTCATATGAATAATCCCAACTATTGGAGGTCTTCCAATATTAATCCCAACTATATGTTATTACACTATAATCCAAACTAAGGGGGTAGTTTTATGATATTAGTCCATACTAACTTTTGACCGGCTACGATTTCCTTCGTAGAAAGGGAGGAAGGTATAGTCAAGTACAATAAATAAGAAAAGAGGAAAGATAACGAATATTTTATGAATTAGTGACCGATTACAATAGGTTAAATAAGTCAATGGACTAATATCATAAAACAACCCCCAAAGTTTGGATTATACTGTAATAACTAATAGTTGGGATTAATAGTGGAAGACGTCCAATAGTTGGGATTATTTATATGAATTTTTCCAAATATGTTTCAATTGTTTGGGTTAGTTGCAAAATTTCAAGTGTAACCAAGAGAAAGTATAATTCTTACTTGAGGCAACGAACAACGTTGTCGGTGGCCGTAGATTGCCTCAATGCTTGATAGGCAATCTTTTGAGCTCTTTCTCTTTGTTGAACAGCTTCCTAAAGTATAAACAAACAGCAAAATTCATCAAAAATGATCACCTCAATTCAAACAACACTAGTTGATAAAAACAACTTACTTTGCCAAGCATTGCAAGCTTTCCTGGTAAATTAATTGATACATTTGTGCTACCACTATTAGAATTGAAGGTTGGATTACTAGACTGTGATTGTTGCTGTTGTGGAGTTCCCTTTGAATTGGCATAATTCTGCACATTTGCTGTTGAATTGAAGGTTGGATTGTTTGATTGTGGCTTTTGTGGGGTTGCCTTTGAATTGGCAGAATTCTGTACATTTGCTGCTGAATTGACAAAACCACCCTCTCTCTTTAGGCTTGGTGGAGAAGTACAACTCTTCTTTTCCTGCATAGTAATAATAATCAATTAATCAGAAAATCACACACCAACTTGTGATAATGTCCCAACTAATTACTAATTCAGACCGAAAGTGATTTTCGCACTCCAATTTTTATGTTGTTACTCCACTATACGAGTATAATATAGAGATATGTGCTCTCACAAAGTAAATTGCAGTTGTTAAACCATTTCTAAACCTTACTCAATCAAACATTTTGGCATGATATTGAAGCAATTTGACACAAAAATTGGAAATTTAGAAACAAAATCAAATCTTTTTTATCATGGCATGCACAAAACTAGAAAGAGCAATGTACCTACAGATAAATTATTAGGAGTGGAATTAAGTCTTGGCCCTCTTTCAGACACACTTTTACTCCTTGGAAACTTCAAAGTTGTTGGAGTAACAGCACTTTTCCTAACCAAAGCAGGACTCTCACCCTTAGACTCCTGCTTAGAACACAAAAAAGCACCACCAAGAGAAGCCCTAACAGCTGATGATGATGATAAATTATTCCCCTGAAATTTAACTGATCTCACCATTGGAGACATTGGAGGAGGATGAAATTTAACAGCACTACTTTTCTCTTTCAATGGAGTACACTGATCAAAATCCAAAGGAACAGGCTTTAACTTAACATTAGGAGAAGAAAGAACCCCATCAAACCCATTCAACTCCCATGACCCTCTTCTTGGAATTCCTTGATTGATCACAACCTTCTTTTGATCAACTACCTCTTTCTTGACCCGAATACCCATCAAGGGTTCTGGAGTACCCATTAAAGGGTGTCTTCCAGGGACCGGTTTAGCGCCTTTCACCACGGGAACAGGCGATCCGGGTTCCAATCTTTCTACATAAAGAAACTGACCTAGCTGCATCTTGTTACTGAAAACAAGATCATCTTGCTCATAAGGAAGACTAACATAAATTGAATGAGATGAATCTGATACTTTGATATAGAATCCATGTTTAGGCCATAGATTCTTCTCATCGAGCTCTGCAGGTACTATGTCAGTCACCTGAAGCAGAGTACTCCGGTGTTCACCAGTCGGTTTCACCCCTGTTTTCATTCCATCAACTAGTTTTGCTAGAACCCCAGGTGCTAAACTTGCCATTACTTAACCAAAAAGCCAATCAATTGACAAAATTAATGGATTAATCAAGGATATTTTCAGGGATTTCTTTCCTTTTCTTTAATTGTTTCCCAATTTAGAGTGTTAAATTGGATAATTTCAACAAGAAACAGGGGGTACTAAAAATTTAGGGTTTTAGTAGTAGACTCTATAATTCTTGTGACTATTGATGGAGGGTATTAAGAGAATTGAATGGTGATGAAGAAGAAAGAAAGAAAGAAAGAAGGGTGTTGATTATTTTAGTGGGTAGGATGAATTAGCCGGTGAGTAACGGTAAAAGCAGAGGAGATGAGAGAGATGAGAGAGATGAGAGAGCGTGAGAATTTTTAAAAAAGTATTGGAACGTTGCCTCAACGGTCACATGACGAGCGGTGAGGGGCTAATGGGTCATGATGGGGTTTGAATAAAATAATACATAAATAAAATGGAGTAGCTAATGTGAGTGAGTTAGTTAGTTAGCTTGGCTTTTCTTTAACTTTGCTTAGCATCTAATTAGGTGAAAGTAAGTCCACTTAAGGTGAGCACTATAATTTTAGCTCATTTTTTTCTGTTTTTTTCACCCACCATTCTTTGCGTGATTAAAAATAATTCATAATTTCTTTACAATTTTGATTATATTTTGATTATTTTATTTATTTATTATTGTGCCTACTCTTTGCACAAGTGTTTAGACAAGATTGAAAAGTTCTTTACATACATTATATTTGAGTAGGAAAAAAACAGAGAAATAAAACATTAATTTGAGTGTCTGCTTGCATATTAGCAATTTAGTACAAGACACACATGTTAAACTTTAACAGGAATTGAAGCGCAAACAAATATGACATCATCTGTTTGCTTTGAATGGCTAAGTCACTTAAATATTTTCAAGAGCTTGTTTCCACTTTGATTTTTGTTAATATCAAATTTTGACAATTTTTCCTAATTGCTGATACAATTCAAAAAAGAAATAATCTACATTTATGTTTATGTTAAACAGTGTATATGCAAATTTTTTAATTTTCTAAGTATTGCTTAGATGATACAAGCCCCAGAAACCCCCTTCCCTCCTATTTCACCCCCACCTTTATTCCTTCTCGCAAAGTTTTTTTTTTAAGTCCTGTTTTGCCAAAAAAAAAAATTAAATTAAAAAGTCTTTTCTCACAAATTTTGTTTTTAAAAAGGCATTTTCTGCCAAATTTTCCAAAAAAAATCTTATTAATCATGTATGTAAAGCCGATATACAGACAATACAGTTGATCTATGTGTAGCATTTCTCCACAAATAGGCCAACTCGGAAAAGATGGTGATAAGTTTTAGAGCCACAACACAAATAATGATATGGACACAAGCAACATGTTCATCTAAAGAATTTGGATATCACTTCACAAAACTTAAACCAGCTAAACTAATCCACAAAACATTCACCCACATATCGGATAGTTAAAAGTTTAAACCAGCTCAACTTAAATACCTACTTTAGGAGCACTTCAAAAGATCAATGTTCAATATAGAACTAGTACAACCAAAATTTTAGACAACTACGGTTAACAAGTGAATTGTAGTTGCTTCAAATTATTCTCACAATACATGTTAGGCAAAATGCGCAAACAAAACTTTTAACTAAAAAAATGTAACTTTTTACTTAACCAGCTAGTTCTTATATTTAAAGTTATGTTTTATACTATAGTTTTGTAGTAAAAAAATTATACGGTCTAAAAAGAGGCTTGCTAAAAAGCATTTGAGGCAAAATAATAATCAATAATATCGTTAGAAACCCTGTCCATCTAGACCACCCTCAAAGGTGACGCTCAGAGTAGCCGCATAGGCACTAAAGCATGTAATGCACAATACCAACTATTGGCATTAATGAGACAGTAAGAGCTAACAGATGACATTTTTCCTTTTACGTTATTGAAGCAAAAGGGAAATGGAAAACATAAACACAAACAAAATCTATACAAGATATAGTTATCTTTCCTCCAAAATTCAGTGCTGACGGGCAGCCTTATGGCAAAACACCAGGTTGAGTAGTTTGTATTAAGAGTTCCGAACCTCAAAGCTACATAAAAGCTTTGGAACTTGTCATCCAAAAATGGCTAACTACGAAGATGCCAATTCATTCATACATGCAGCATGTCTGCTACTGGCTCCAGGTTGAAGGCCTTGTTATAGTGGGGTAGCAAATCCTGTCACCAATAAGAGATGGAAAACATAAAACGCCTGACGCAAAAAGAACAGAGAACTACATGATGGCCTATGGCAATAACAATAACCCAAATAATACACAGCACACTGCATTTGTTTTCACACTCATTTAGTCATTCCTTTCTATCTATAATGCTGTGTAGTCTAATTACCCATTACACATACCATTTGTTTTTGTATAACAATTTATTTAGTATGACTTATCAAGTTTGTGGCAATCTACGAAGGGGTTGTTTGGTATAAACTTAGGAATGGAAATGGAATGGAAACAAATTAGAAAGGGTAATATTAAATGATATAATTATTTGATGTTTGGTATAATTAAAAAAAAAGGACAATGTTATATGTAGCCTTTAGGGCTATGTATAAGCATTAAATGCACTTCTTAAAATGGAAACAATTTGAGAATTGACAACAATAAAATGGAATAGAAACAAATTAGGGAGTAAAGAGTTTTGTTTCCACAAGGTTGAGAAAAGTAACAAACTGGTGATAATAATTTCCTTGAGGAAAAACGCATGTCTTATCAATATCTCACATCAAACTACAAATGATTCCCTTTTCAACACTAAAAGACAACAATACCAAATATGCTCTAAAATTCTATAGAAGTTTGTTTTTGGATGGGCAGATGAATGCATGCTTGGCGGTTAATAACATGGTGTTGGCTCCCTATGACCTTGAAAGAATAGTGTCGATTAGATTATTTTCTATGATACTGGCGTTGTATTTTGATAATTTGAGTATAGCAAGTAAAGCAGTTTTCTTGATTAACCTGGTTTCGATTGAACAATATCCTAATAAGACCATGGTTCGGTATTTTATTAAGAGTCGCAGGGTAAGGAAGTTGGGAATCTTAGTTCTAGTTAAATTTGGTGATTGTTAGCCTATGGATAAGGGTAAAAGGTTATGGGCTATTGTGTTGTGTCAGAGGCATGTGAGAGATCACGAGAAGTAAACACAGGTGTGTGGGGTGGCCCTAGGAGGAACGCCAAGCAGTAAGGTTCGGGTGGGGGTAGGAAGGGCCATCACTGGAAGGGTCAGACTAATTACATGAGAACACTATTGATAATTGATTATATTGAGGGAGGAAAACGTATTCTGACAACGTATCTTATGGATAAAGATTTAAATGTGGTTAGATGTCCTAGTTATCTAATCTCGAGCTCACAACCTAAATGGCTAAATATGCTCTAATTTTTAGGCATCAAGCATGCTTGCAGGTGAGAGTTAAACCCAACCAAACTTCTATTTCAGTATCCAAGCCACTATTCCTTGACTTCTATCATATAACAAGGTTGAGAAAGCAGTTGTAACCCACTAGCCCCTATTATTAAGTTGACTAATTATTTATGACAAGCTTTCAGTCCTAGCCAATTCATAGGTTTCAAAAGTATGCAGGTTAATTTCAACATGGATGCCAAATTGGGGTGAAAAGGTTGTCGTTCTTAGAATTGTATTTGCAAATTAAAAAAAAGTTACAGATGATGTTGCTTGAGATCTGGTATTGCATCCATAGTACCCATGGATCTGATTTCATAAGCTAACAGTCTAAAATTAACACTCCAACAAAAACCAGAAGTATTCGTCCAGAAGCCAATTCAGAGAGAGAAGAATGAGCATACTATGCTAAAGGGGAAAGGTGAGCGCACTATACAAGCAAAGCTACATGATTGTGTATAAGAATCTACGAAATTAGTCCTAGGCTTAAATGAATTTGGATATCAACTATCAAAGCAACGATAATTCCTCAAAGCACTTGATTTGGAAGATGAAAATATCAAGAGAAGAACGATAACCCAGATTGCTGCCAGCAAATTATGCTGGGGTGAGAAAAGACATCATATGCCAATCAAAGATATTCTGATGCCACCACATAGATTTTAGCCAGCTATTTTTCTTTGGAGTTCTAAATCACTTATGTCATTTACTCTAGGATCAGGTTTCCCAGCAAAAAAGGGAGAAAATTGAACACGTAAATCTAGCTATGATCATAAGGCAATTTTGTAAATCTAGCTATATCAGCAACACGACCTTTAATAGGTTTATTAACTTCGTCAATAGGAGTATGGCCTAGCAATTGTGCTAAAGAGTACATAACTCTAAACCAGCTGCACTTCATTTAATTCTAGCTAATTGAATTACATTATTTGCTAATTTAGAACTATTCTTCACTTTTCTTAGCTGGTTTCACTTTGTCCACCTTGCTTTCAATTCCAGCTTTTGCTTCCATCAAGTCAAACAGTCAATTACGAGCCCTAACTAATGCTCTAGTTTCGTAAGTAGCACGAACTTGAATGAAACAAACTCAGAAGGAAATGGTATCATTTCAGAATCATTGTCTTGTTATGGATAATTGGTTATATTTATTTGAATTCTGTGCATATAGTTACATGTGATACTTCAAGTGAGTCCCATTAGGCAAGTTAATTTTAGCTTTACTATGAGCTATAAAAGGGTCAATAGTTCCTTATCCTTTGCAATCATATGATTTAAGTCCCTAAGTATGTAATCAAACCAATCATTACACTAGAAAAACTGACATGAAATCATTAATCGTTTATAGTTACTTTTTTGCTTTTATAGATATCTCTATTAAGCTTAAGCTTAAATTTCCTAGAGGGATTGGTTTGAGCATATTCGTTTTCTAATTGCTTTAAGAATTTATAGATATCTTTTGCTGTCATAGAATGTGGTCGTCGTCATTACGTATACAAATATCTTAAACATATATTTTTTCCAAATACATTTGAGAGAAAAAGATACGATCTTGGTTCTAAAGACATTGAATTATATAGCTCGTTTTAATCCCTGAATGTCATACATAGTCACTGAAAGGTTTGATATAAAGTGGGAAAAAAATTGATATTAGTAAGCATATGATCAAGGGGAGGTTGGTGTGCCTCAGGCAAATACTCATAGCTAATGATACTCTATTGTGTTGTTAATTCAAAAGTGTGTCTCCGTAAATTAAAAAAGAAGTCCGTTTATATAGGTCATAGGTTGCACACATGTATAGTACATGATCCTAGAATAGAAAAGAAAAACAAATTTAAAAGCTAATGATATGTACACGACAGCAATACGCCTAGAAAAATAGAAGAGCAGCAAGCTAAATGAACCTTCCTTCATCAAAATTGCTTATTATTTTCTCCGTATATTAAGGCATCATGTCATATTGGCAGGATTCCAGTCAACATTGCAATCCCAACTCATTCCCAAGATACCTTGAACTTCAAACTTCAAACTTCAATATGCAAACAAAACAAAAATACTACTTGCAGGTCATTCTATGATACCTTGAACTTCAAACTTCAAACTTCAATATGCAAACAAAACAAAAATACTACTTGCAGGTCATTCTATGATACCTTGAACTTCAAACTTATTAGACCTAGTTGAACTTATGACATATGAAATGAACTTATCCGAACTTATTAAACCTGAAACTTATTGTGCATGTTGCGACCGTTGGTAACTTGGTATTGAACTGAACTCTATCACTTCATCCTAATAGAGTTCTTTTGTACAGATTCGACACAATCCCTGAATGAGTTTAATACCAACAGATGCCACAATCCCTCATACGCTTATCTTATTTTTAAAAGGTGGAAGGTGCACAATGACACAAATGGTCCCTGGAGCGGGCTAGGAGAAGGTGAGTGCCACTTGTACATAAGGCGTGTTTATTCATTTAATTATTTCATATTTTTTCTTTAGTTGTATTTAATACAGAGTATATTATTAAAAGATCCCTAATAATTTTAGTAATGAATATATGTAAGGCCAAGATAAGTCTGAATTTGAAGAAATCCTAATCATTCTTCAATTTATAAATTAAATGTAAGTTGTCCTCCATAATGTGCAAAACTGCACCTCACTAAAAGCACTCTGAGAAGCACGAGACACGTGCCTCTCCTAGAGTAGTAGGCTAAAGCCCATATATCTAGAAGCAAGGCGTGTCTAGGCACTCTTTTTAAAAGTTAAAACAAACACGCTTATAGTGATAGCTCATCATACAGCTACTGAAGACATCAAATGGATATATTACTCCCTTCGTTCCTTTTTGTTAGATACGCTTTGACTCTTTTCCTCTCACAAAAAAGAACAGCGGGAGTAGGTTATAGTCTAATAGAGTACTCATGTCAACAGCCTACTATTGCTAAAAAGAGAGCATCCCATGCTTTTACCTTCAGAAAGACAACCCCAGCTCTGTGAATGAATTGATAGCAAGGAATTGAACAAGGCAGAGGCAGTAGCAGTATGCAACGGCATCAATGAATCCGCACAACCCAACTCTACTGGAATCCTACATCAGCATTGTCACAGGATTAGAACATACATTACCATCAATGGTGACTCCAACCAACAAATACAATTAAGAAACACAAATACACAATCTAACATTGCACATAATTCTCAAATTTTAAACAAAAAGGTAAACAAGAAAACGGAATACTATCGTGACGAACTCATAATCAAACAGTATGATAGCCTTATAAATGTAAATTGCACAGAAAACCAAACAACTAGATTCTGCATTGACTGAAAAAATCAATAACCGCACAAAGAGTATGATTCAAAAAATCAAGCATTATGACCAAATTCCAATTCAAATCCATCACCATCCATAAAGAAAACCCCAAAAAACTACAAATAAAGTGCACAATCTTGAAACACAATTACAAATCCACATAAACAAATTATGAATAATAAGATAAATGGGCAATCAACAAAGCTCATAAAATCGCTAATTAACTCAAATATCAGCTTATAAGCTCAAAAATTACTACCCTCAATGCAAAATTGCGTTTTACATTACCTAGATGAAGTGAACAACTTCTGAAAAGAAAAACGAGGGTTAGGAGATGGTGCAAAGCCAGGCAAATTAGAAGTTCCTGCAAACGAATTTGATTTACTGTTGCAGTGTTTCGAAACAGCATTTCTTGTAGCAGAGATAGTTGAGGATTGTAGGGCTTGCCTTGCTCTTCCGCATACACTCGCCATTGTTGCGTTTTTTTTTGTTCTCGTTTCTGAAACTGAGTTTTTCTGTTGTAGTGGGCTTGAATTTGGTAATGATGATTGTACTGTTAGTAACAATGTGATCTAATCTGGACCGATTTTGTTTAAAGTCTTCATATTGGCCTGATCTGATTTTAAAGAGCCCAATTGATGTGAAAATAGGCTAGTAGTCCATTTTTATTTTTTTTTGGTTTTCCATCCTATGCCTTTTTTGGATAGGATGAGTCACTTCACTTACAAATTTGAAGTGTGTATTAATAGAATGCTAATCACGCTATATATATATATATATATATATATATATATATATATATATATAGTTGGGTTCCGGTGAAAAAAATTTTATGGTGAGAAATGTGAGAAGAGATAAATACATTAAGTATAACCTAGAGGTATATTGAGCACCAACTATAGGTACATTCACCATACACTATAAATACATTGAGTAAAAATACATTGATTTTATACCATATATACATTGACTCCAAACTATCAAAGGAGTAAGGAAGGAAAATCAAATTTAATCTTAGCCCTTCATTTGGTGATCAAAGGGTTGTGATTGCTTCTCACCCTTCTCACCAAAACTACATTTCTCACATGAGCCTACTTCTATATATATATATATATATATATATATATATACTTTCATTTTAGGAAAAATTCATATGAATAATCCCAACTATTGGAGATATTTCAATATTAATCCCAACTATTAGTTATTACAGTATAATCCAAACTTTGGGAGTTATTTTACGATATTAGTCCATTGAATTAATTAACCTATTGTAATTGGTCACCAATTCAAAAATTAATCGTTATTTTCCCTCTTCCCCTATTTATTGTAATTGACTATAGCTTCCTCCCTTTTTCTGAAGGAAATCGGAGTCGATCAAAAGCTAGTACGGACTAATATCATAAAACTACCATTATAGTTAGTTTGGATTATAATGTAATAACCTATAGTTGGGATTAATATTGAAAGACCTCCAATAGTTATGATTATTCATATGAATTTTTCCTTCATTTTAATGAACATTAATATAAGGTTTAATAAATATTATTCAAATTTTAAGATTAGACCAAATAAATATTTATCATAAACTTAATGAGCATAATTCATTCTGAGCTGCAATTTGTATAGGGAGTACTTTTCTCTAGTTCTCTAAATTATATATACCCTATTTTATGCTCTAAGTTCTAACCAACATAGTTTTGAGTCAAGTAGTGCCCCAAATAGGCTAATTCCTAAATTTGCGGTGTGTTTTGCTTAAAAACAAACAACAAAGAAAAGCAGTCGTCTTGAGCATATGACAAATTTACAGTGGTGATTTTGGCATGTAAAAGTATCTAAATGTCTTATGTTTTGTAAACATAATATAGTGTTAAAATAGGCACAACAAAGCACAATGCAAAACTAGGCAAGACACCCCTGATCAATTTAAGCTTTCCTACCAAATGAATAATATAGAGAACCGTCCTTGAAAGTTGAAAGTGCATGCACTAATAAGATTGTCTTATACACCATTTTGTAGAAAATAATTTGTGGATCTTGCTAAATGACACCCTTGACACAATAGTACGAATTTTAGAATACATGTCAAAATCCTTTTTATAATTGTAATTAATATTCATTTTAAATGGACCAGGTTAGGGTCAATGGGTTTTAATCAGTTTGTATGCAGGTTGACACTACACAATTAATTACACTCGACTATTAGATTCATTGCGTAAAAATTGATATGACACACTAACAAGACCCAAATACAACACGAACGAAGTTAATAAGTTTGGTTCAAGGACTTTGAAAAATTTAAGTAAATAGTTTGACACGACGCGCGCGTTTAATAAGCACGTCGGATTTGGGTTAGAAGGTTCAACTCATTTATATACGGAGTATATGAGTTGATACGAACAACTCCCGATCCGATTGCTTGCTCTAATTGCAATTGTATTGCTTTTTTCCTCCCTCACTTTGTCTTATGAAGTTATGATTTATGAGTGTGTGTAATGATGTAATAACAATCAGTAAACATGACGATCGAACTTAATCAATAGAGATGCATGAGAAGTTGTAAAAATTCTTATATACATCGGGATGTATGGTACATTCAATGATAATTTTTCTCATTTTTATAAACTTTAAAATGAGCAAAATTATTTAAAATGAGAAAAACACTTTAGATACACATATATATAAAGGAATCTCAAAGCTAATTCATTGAAGAAGAAAACAAAAATATTACAGTGGTGGTTTTCATTCACCAAAATCACGAAATAGAGAGAGAGTCAGGGCTTTTATAATAAAAGCCTAATAAAAGAAGAGAAAAGAAAAAAGAAAATAGAAGGAAATATAATTCCTTAAAATACAAAATATAATACAAAATAGCACTCTCCTATATCCTCCCCTCAAGCTTGGAAGAAGAAATAATTCCAAGCTTGGCACAAATAGAATGGTATTCCAAGCTAGCAAGAGGCTTAGTTAGAATGTCAGCAAGTTGATGATGACTAGAGACATGTTTAGTGATGATGAATCCAGAATCCACTTGTTCTCGTATGTGATGAACATCCCTCCTCAGATGCTTAGTTCGTTCATGGAATTTACGGTCCTGAGCAAGAATTTCAGCAGGCATATTATCACAACATAATTGAATTGGTAATGAAATAGAAATATTTAGATCTTGTAAAAGACCTTCTATCCAAACTATTTCACTAGCAGTGCTAGACATGCTCCTATATTCTGCTTCAGCAGAACTTTTACTTACCGTAGTTTGCTTCTTTGTCTTCCATGAAACTAGGTTATTACCAAAGAAAATAGCATAAGAGGATAGGGATCTACTAGTAAATTGACATGATCTCCAATTAGCATCACTATAAGCAACTAAAACAGTACTAGGCTGAGAATAATACATCAAACCAAAGTCAAGAGTACCTTTAAGGTATTTGAGAACATGAAGTGCAGCTCTAAGGTGAGGCACTCTAGGACTATGCATAAATTGACTAAGATGTTGAATACTATAGGATAAATCAGGCCTAGTCATACCCAAATACAAAAGTCTACCAATTAACTTTCTGTAAATTTCAGGGGAAGAGATAACATCACCTGTATCAATGGACAATTTCAAACCTGAGGGTAAAGGAGCAGCAGCAGTAGCACAATCCTCCATATTGCAATCAACAAGAATATCAGAGGCATATTTCTTTTGGGATAAAAACATACCTTCTTTGCATTTTACAATTTCAATACCAAGAAAATAATGAAGCTCTCCAAGATCTTTAATAGTGAAAGCATTATCCAAAGCTTGTTTAATTTGAGAAATTTGAAAATCACAAGTTCCTGAAATCAACATGTCATCTACATATACCAAGATTATAATAAATTGAGAATCTTGATTTCTTGTAAAAAGGGAGTAATCTTGAGTAGATTGTATGAAACCTAAAGAAAATAACAATTTCTTTAATTCTATATTCCATTGTCTGGACGCTTGTTTTAATCCATAAATGGATTTCTTTAATTTGCAAAATTGCCCATCCAAACATTTAGTATATCCAGGAGGAGGAACCATATAAACTTCATCATCTAATATACCATGTAAGAAAGCATTATTTACATCCAATTGATGTAACATCCAACCTTTCATGACAGCAAGAGAAATCACAACCCTGACAGTGGCTAATTTAGCAACAGGAGAAAAGGTTTGATTATAATCTATTCCCTCAATTTGTTGATAGACAATAGCAACTAACCTAGCCTTGTGTCTTTCTATAGAACCATCTGGTTTAAGTTTAGTTTTATAAACCCATTTGGATCCTATAGCTTTCTTTCCACTAGGTAACCAGGTTAAATCCCATGTTTTATTAGCTTCTAAAGCCATTAATTCATTATTCATAGCTTCAACCCATTGAGGAGAACATTTAGCTTGTTTATAAGTTTTTGGTTCTATAATAAGATTGGAATTTACAGCAAAAGAATTAGATTCAGAATTGTTATTAAAATTTGTCCTATGAGGCTTATAAGAACATATAAAATCCTTGAATTTTTTAGGAGTAGTAACATGCCTACTAGGCTTGATAGAATTAGGAAGATTTCCATCCTAAAACTTTGGTAGGAATCTTATTGATAACATAAGTAGCAGTCAACAAACAATCCCCCCAAAATTTTTTAGGTAAATTTGCTTGCAGCCTAAAAGACCTAGCAACTTCAAGAAGATGTTTATGTTTCCTCTCTACTCTCCCATTTTGTTGGGGAACACCAACAACACTTTTCTGATGTATAATGCCTTTTTCACTAAAAAGTTTTAAACATTGTCCTTGAATAAATTCAGTTCCATTATCAGATCTTATAGCTTTTATCCTTTTGCAACATTGAGTAAAAACCATGTTAATAAAATTTGATAAAATTTGAAATACTTGCATTTTATTATTCAATAAAAAAAGTCCAAGTACTTCTACTATGACCATCAACAATGGTCAAGAAATAACTTGCTCCACTAATAGACTTAATTCTATAAGGTCCCCATAGATCAATATGAATAAGATCAAAACAAGAATGAGCTCTATTAGTACTAACCTTAAAAGGCAATTTGTGGAATTTGGAAAGGAGACAAATGTTGCAATTATATTCAGTAATGCCTTTACAATTACACAAATCAATATGCTTCATCTTAGATAATGAAACATGTCCCATTCTAGTATGTAAAAGATGAAGATCATTTTTAATAGAATTTTTATTCATCACACTACTAGAAGTTTGAGTGGAATTAATATGTTCATTGACAATACTAGAATTACAAACATATTTATTCATCAAACCTGCAGATTTAGCTTGAGGAATATCTGCATGAATGCAATATAACCCTCCCTCTTTTCTAGCATAACCAATCATATCTCCATTAGATTGGTCCTGAAAATAGCATATATCTTTAGTAAATTGAATTTTAACATTATTATCCTTAAGTAATTGTCCAACGGATAACAAATTGTGCCTAAAACCTTCAACTAGCATAACATTTTGAAGTTTAAGTTTATTATTAATTTGCACAGTACCAATAATATGAACCAATTTCACACTATTATCTGGAAGACCAATTTTAATTGGTTTTTCTAAAATTCTTTTATCAACAAAAAGATCTTCATCATACATCATGTGATCAGAAGCACCTGAATCAATAATCCAAACATGATGCATAGTAAGATTTGAAAATGCACAATTTAAAGAGGAAGTAGCTATACCAGAAAAGTTCACAGCAACACTGTAATTGGCAGCCACATCCAGCTTGTTTTGATCAGCCATTGCCTTCTTTACTTCTTGTCGAATAGTGTTCAAGACAGCAGTATTGATTCCATAAGCAATTTCTTCATCAACATCATCAATAGGCGTATCAGCTTTTGTATTTGCAGCAAATTTCTTCTCACCTTTAGAACTCTTGAGAGCATTGTACCAATCCGGATAACCAACAATCTTGAAGCATTGTTCGACATTGTGTCCCTTCTTTTTGCAATGAGTGCAAAATCTGTCCAATTTTTCTTTCTTCCAATCTTTCTTACTTGTAGCACCTTGCTTGGAACCACCTTTTCCAAATCTTTGGGTAGCCATAGCACTACTGTCAGCAGGAAGCTCTTAATTATTACCAGAAATTTCCATTTTCTTTTCAATTTTCAGCACAATTGAATAAGCGAGATTAATTGTAGGAAGTGGTTCCATAGTTAGAACATTATCCACAGCGTTATCATAACCAGTGTTTAGCCCTAACAGAAATTGATGTAATTTTTCTTCCTCTTCAAAATCTCCAAGTCTCTTGAAGAGGCCACAAGTGCAATTCTTCATAGCTCCACACACGCATGTTAGCAATTGTCGAAGATCCTTCAATTGATCCCACAATTTCTTGATTTTGCTAAAATATGAAAGTAAAGTGAGATTCTCTTGCTTCAAATCTTGAATATCCTTCTTCAATTGGTAGATAAGCGGACCATTACTCTGTCCAAATTTCTCTGCAAGTTCTCGCCATAGATAAGCAACTTACTCAAAGTCCTCAACTATGTCGCTATTCATGGAGCTCAAGATCCAACAACTCACCATATAATCTGCACATTTCCACTTCTCGAAGTCTTTATCGTTCTCCTTAGGTTCCTTAATCACGCCATTGATGAAGCCTTCTTTGTTTTTAGCACCGAGTGCTCGTCTCACACCTTGACTCCAACGATTGTAGTTGTTGCCATTGAAGAGCACCTTCACCAATGAAGAATTAGGGTTATCTGAGTTCGAAATGAAGAATGGATCGAGAGTATAAGAATTCGCATTAGATGCAGAAATTGAAGATTCTGCACTATCAGTCATGGTTTTAGGTATGGATTAAGCTTCGAATTGAAGAAAATTAAATCTCAATTTTGAGAGATGCTCTAATACCATAAAGGAATCTCAAAGATAATTCATTGAAGAAGAAAACAAAAATATTACAGTGGTGGTTTTCATTCACCAAAATCACGAAATAGAGAGAGAGTCAGGGCTTTTATAATAAAAGCCTAATAAAAGAAGAGAAAAGAAAATAGAAGGAAATATAATTCCTTAAAATACAAAATATAATACAAAATAGCACTCTCCTATAATATACCTCTACGTACATACAAGTGTAAAGTAAACCCATTAGAAAAATTGGAAACGTTAAATATTTTACTCGTTCATATATAGCTAAACATCATATCAAACGCTTGAAAAATTGTCAATAAGTGCATGCAAAATAGATAGAGTGTAGTACGTAGAACTATGGGCAATGATTTCAAACCATTTTAGCTTTTGTGGCATCAAAAATGACATATGACGCTAACAACATGATCAGTCCTTTTCCTATCAAATTTTTACTTATTGTTAGGCTAATTTTTAATATAATTCATTTTAGAAAATAATACTTCATCCGTTCCAAAAAAAAAAACGCAACAAATCATTTTGCACGCATTTTAAGAAAGTGATTTAATGGTGTAAATGAGCAAATTAATCAAAATATCTTTCTTACTTGTGTTAGCATTATTAATTTGATCGTTTAGACCTTTAAATATCTTCCTTAAAATGCGTGCAAATAAATTTGTTGCGTTTTTTTAGAACGGAGAAAATAATATAATTAGTTTCTTTTTTTTCTGTTCTTTTAAAACATCTTTCTTTTTAGGTGTCGATAAAATTCACAACAATATCAGAAATATTAGCGAAGATTTCTCTTTTTCAATTCACCAACTTTCCATACCACAAAAAAAAAATAAAAAAAAATAAATAAAAAATCAACAACAATAGATCTATTGGGGTTGACAATTAATTGATCTTTTTGCCGTGATTTTCTTTTAATCTGATCTATCCTTGTCAAATGTTGCAATATTTTTTCTAATGATGTTTCTAATTTATGTTGCAACGATTTTTAGTGAGCATTTCGTCTTTGCTTTGTTTTTTTAGCACATATATTGACAATTTCCTAGGACACTTATATCACATTATTGAATTGATTTTCCCACTTTATTTCTATTTTGGATGGGTTCTAATTTTTTTTTTCTTTTCAAAATTCATTCTTATTCCATTTTGCTAATAAATCTATTCTTATTCAATCTTCATTGACTACCTTTTATTTTGTGTTTCACCTTATTGTAATGGGTTAGACATAGTTACTAGACTTACTACCTTGTCATGCAATCATTGATGGTGGCATACATATGGATCATATGCACTTTTAAATAAGAATCTTTTACATCAGTCTCTCATTCTTTCAATGTGAGATTCCTCACTTTAGCTATTCACTCTTGGTTCCCAATTCAAACTGCTGCATTATTATGTACTATGTGGTGTTGTCACGTGTCCCTATTGTATATTGTATGTCACATGTCTTTCTTCTTTTGGTAGTTATTGGGTTTCCTTGGATCTTTTGGGCCAGCCTCGGGCCTAATACAACTCTTCTATAGTAGAGCTAATATGCCCTTGTACTCAGGTGAGAAGTGGATATTGTAGAACTGTTGGACCTATTTGCGGGCTTGCCTTCTTTGGGCCTTTAGCATTTATTGGGCCTCTCCCTTAAGGGGCCCATATTTTGGCCCACAACAAGCATTGAAGCAATAAGAGAGCTAGAGAAGCTACAAACTACTATATGGTGCTTAAGAATTGCAATATAATGGTAGAGGATATGACTTAATTAATTCCAAAAAAAGATCATTGTTGCTTCATGAGTACAAATACTTCGAAATTATTGACATAGTAAAGTATGAGATAGTATAATTAGTTTAAGGATATGTTCTTTTCACTTGGTCTAATCATATTTGATTTGATTTTTTCGATTTGGTTTGAATGTTTTTGGTCTAATCTATTTTAGTCAGAATATTTCTAATATGGTTTGCTCAACCGCTCAGATATAAATGTATAATCATTAGATCATTTTGGTAATAATGTGATCTAATCTGGATCGATTTGATTAATTGTTCTATCTAATTTTGATAATCCGTAAATATAAGTTAGAACGATGAACCGTAGCCTTAATTAGGGCTTCAATCTCTTATGAACTTATGCACCTTGTTATATCCTTTAATAACTTATTAATAATTATGAATTTATGATAGATGACTAGTGAAAATCATTACACAAATGATGTGAAAAAAAAGCTCAAAAGAGTCGTTAATATGGACATTAGTCATCGATATGAAGCCCTCGCATTGCGGGGCCAAAATTTAGTTTTTATTAATATATATGTAACGTCATTAAATCATTCTTGTCAAAAATAGCTTCATCAAATCATTAGCATTACTATATTGTAACACATGCATGCTAAACTAGTGTCAACATCATATATATATATCCCTTTCACACAAATTAAATTCTACTTACTCTATCAATTTCTTTAAATTTGTTCCCTCTATTTTGATCATCATATGCATGGGTCTTTATTACTTTATGTTTCATTAATCATTAATATTTTTATTATGTACTAATAAACATATTAAATTTAATATTTTTGATTTTTTGTAATTATTATTGAGTCAAATTAGACCAGATCCACTATAACCTTTCCCCTTATTATATTAGGAAGAAAAGAAAAGATTATAGAAAACCAGAAGTTTATAATAGTGTTTCCTAAAATGGGGAACCACCGAACCACAACATCAAACTAATAATAAACCAATATATCATATGAGACTCGCATAAATAGTCTTAATATTGAAAAATAATTTTGTGAGCGAAAAATGTTATTTTGAACTCAAAACACCCAAAAAAACCCGATCCATATTGTGGATTCTAGGGGTACGGTGTTCACAAATCGTGACCGGACCGGAATAAGGTCCAGAAAAAATGTGGATTCTAGTCCACTGATCCAATCGGTTCCAGTGAGGTTCTGGACCGGTGCTCGATCTATGCTCACCCCTACCCGTGGCTACAAGCTAAGGTATTGCTTTTTTTGGACTGAATTAATCAAAATGAACTGGAGTTGTCTGAATTAAATTGAATTAAACTAATTTAAATTATAGACTCATCAGGAGATAAAATCAACTAAATCGAGCTGAAATTTTAGTAATTATATAAGTCCCTAGAAGAACAAGGCCAAAATCCATTAGTATTTTTTTTAAAATATGATTTGATAAAAAAAATCCTTAACTTTTTTTAGAAGTTGAAATCTCTAACATCATGAATAAGAGGTGGAGAACTAGATTGCTACACCCTGCACCCCCACCCCCTCACTTATCAATTCTCATGACCTCTAAATCCATTGCCCATACTCAAACGAACTCTAAAAATGCATTAAAGTGAAAAGCTGTCAAAAATATAATTTCCATTTTGTAACTACTAGAACATGTTAAATTGTACAGTATGGGATTGTATGTTAATGTATAGCTAAAGTACAATTCTCATATAGCACTATTATTATAAAAAAAATAAAAAATTATATATCAGCAAGTGTCCCAGCGGTTTAAAATCATAACCTTTTTTATAAAGCTTAACAACATGCACACAAAATTAGAGATTTATACTAAAAAAGTTATAAATTTTGAACTAAATTTTTTTTCAGACGGCCTGGATATTTTGTATAAAAATATTTAGGCCACCAATTTGAAGTAAAACTAAGTGAAATATTTCGTGTAAAATTAAAGGATTTTTTTTGTTTGATGAAACATTTTAAAAGCTTTTTTTCAAGCTGAAATCTTTTTTTAAAAAAATCTTTGGCAACTTTAAACTTTAAACCTTATTTGTTGTTTGATGAATCCTTAATCTTATTTTCCGACGTTGATTATTCATTTATGGTGTTGATTAGTCTTTTGAAATGTCCAAGGACTACACATCTGCTGCACTTGGGCTATTTCTTGCTCCATTTCACATGTTTTTTCTCTTGATCTTCACTGTACCCTTCTCCTTCCTCCTTTTCTTCTTTGAAGACTTGCCAGATATCACTTTATGTATATAATCTTGCAAAAAGACAAGTCAACACCAGAAAGAAGTAGTTAACGTCGGAACATACGGTCAAGGTTTCATCTAACAAAATAATATTAGGTTTAAGGTTTTTAGTTGCCAATTTTTTTTTTTAAAAAGAAAATATTTCATCTGACAAAAAATATTTTTTAAAAGGTTTCATTTGACCAAAAATCTAAAATTAAATAAGACCAAAACTTTGTGGTAAGAAAATGGCCCATAATATAATCATAGCTGGCAGGCTTGGAATTTCTTACACATCACTAAGAGGCCACAAAATCACTTAAGTTTTGGTTAGTTCTATTTTCTATGGACCACTTGGACCTTTCTTTTTTCCTAAAATCACATGGTTTTGTACATTTCTAGACCTTTGCTATTAGTGTTGTTTTGAGGGCACTTGGCTTTAACATGAGAAAGAGAGGGAAATATAAAATATATGATTGCAAAATTAAAGTTTTGTATTTGGTTTCATTGGAATAATATGAGCTAAGTTAAAAACATTAAAAAAGAGATCATTTTAAACCTAATTACTGGACCCAATTGTGGGATGTATGAAATTGTCCTATGTTTAAAATGAGGTGAGCATGTTTTGGCTTTGAGGGTTGAGTATAGATACTCAAATAAAAAAGCCGCCACCGTGCGTCCGTGCCTTACTTATGGCTACATTGAAAATAAAACAAAAAAAAATATTGGTGGGGCTGATACCACCTTGGCCCCATCATGTTGGATATGTCCCTGACTACTTAGTAATTATTTGGTTGCAAACTTTTAGAATAAAATAAAATAGTTGTGATAATATTAGTAAATAATATATAGTGTTTGTTTGGTTGAGGTATTGGGCATGAAACCATACCCAATGGTTAGGACGCATGAATATTTGGGGAATTATAAAAGTCTCCCTTCTTTTTGCCGTTTTTGAAGAATAAAACAAATTAATTTAAGTCAAATTTTAAAATTTGTATTCGTTACAGATGATGATGACTCACCATTATGGAAATCATGGGGCTGCAACTGCTTATACCAAGCTTATCATCGATCATATATACCTCCCATTTATTAGTAGAATGAATTAAACAATTACATGAAAGTAATAGATTTTCAATCCATATCTAGGAGATTATCATTCGCATACCGTTTTATTCGAACTTTTTAAACGAAACATGCCCTTATTTTTTCAGTACTATGTAAGATCTTTGTATACACTATATAATAATAAGCAATTTATAGTATATATATATATTTCAAATCAAAGTGGACATAACTTATTTGTTTTGCCCTAAAAGCTTTGAAATTTGAAGCCTATTCTTGTGAATCTGAATATTCATATCTCTCACTCACAGGTAGCTAGGAGTCGGAAAAAAATTGCAAGTGAACAATAATGCGTGACTCAACAGTTGCAACCAAACAAAAACACGTAACACCATTGTCTCTTTGTTGTTAATAACTACCAAAGCTTTTCATACTCTTTGCACTTGTTCTTTATTTCGGCAATAAACAACGCTTCATGAGAATTTACTACTATCAAATTACGCATGTATTAAGTCATGAAGTAACAACATACATAGATTACATTTTGTTATTCAAAGGATTGTACAATATTATATATACATATATATATATATATATATATATATATATTATTAAAAAAACCGAGACATTTGCGAAAGCCAAATTTTAGGTATTGGGTTTGAATGTTACTGTACACATTTGTGATGATCTACAAATTAGGTAAGATGATCTACAATAGTGCGTTGTTCAGGGTTAGTCCTCTCACATTATAAAAAAAGTTTTATTTAGAAGTTTTATATTTATACTATTCACTTTGGCCCTATTCTTAATAGAGAAACTGGTGAAAAACCTATGTACGATGTTTGTTGGTTATACATCATTAGTTGTATACTCCATCCGTTTTCCTTTTTTAACTCTCTTGATAGAGTATAATCCCAATTTATAGGCTTCAATCATAAGCTTAGCCTTTTGGTTTGTATGATTATTTGATCACATAGTATTAGAGTCAACGTGACAAGAAAGTCAGAGGTTCAAATCTCACCAACTCCTCCTCCTTTTCAAAGTGGAATATCCGAATATATAAGGCTGGGTGAGACCAAGAGGCCTATATATACTACATCGCGAATCCACAATAATATGAGGAGGCGAGAGGTCGTGATAAAGTGTAAAATCAATTTACAGACTTCAACCAAAAGCTTAACCATAAAAAAAAATCTTTAATTGCATATTATAAAAAATGATCAAACCGTTATATTTATATTTCAAATAGGAAAAAACAAAAGAAAATGAAGAGTGATATTAACACTGATGAATTTAATTAAAAACACACTATCGTTTTTTAAATAATGTGAATAGTACTAAGTCTTGAACCGGCCCTGTCGAATCTTCGCAAATGTGTGTGATGGAGCTCGAACCCAAGACTTTAGATTTGACGTTCGTAAGACTTAACCAGTAGTCTAAAACCCCTATAAAAGACGCTACAAAATTGGACTGGTAAAAACATAGTAGTTCAGTAATAATAATATGATACATGAGTAGAAATACAATAGGAAGTGCAAGTAATAAATTTGCATGCATATACAGATACACTCCATCTGATCTATATATGAATACAATAGTAATACGAAAGTATAAATTCACCTACCAAAGGAGTTATTTCTGCTGTTGACTATCTGATAATTTGCTAAAAATCGACATAGCTTTTAAATCTAATTATGAGTATTACATTAATTACATATCTCAATCATTCGCCACCTTTTATCATAGCCATACATGTGAAAAAAAAAAAAAAAAAAAACCCTTTTAGGGACCATACAAACTCCAAAGTCTAATAACGCGTTGCAAACTAAGATGGCCACCACTTGCAATTGTCTATCATCACTCACAAAGTCACAAGTGAGTAGTGAAGTCAGACAAATAATAAAGGCACAATTAAAATTAAAATGGACACAACTCATTGTGAGAGCACATCTTCTTATGTCCCTCTTATAAAAGTTGCACCCGTATCAATTTTATTTGTGTGAATATCAATTCTCGTGAAGTAACTGATTCTGGCAGTCTACGTTTTAATTTATGCACTTCATCTCCTTATTATTTGAGGTCACTGTTTATATATATGAGAGGAAATGGAGTTATGCATAAATCATACGGTGGAGTGTCAAAATCAACACTCGAGTAGTGACCGTTCATTTATGTTTGTATGAAAAGGGAAAATAATAAGTCTTGTGAGCAATACAATAAATTATTGTACGACAGATTTAAAGTCGTGAAAAATTTGAGTCACATCAAGGTATGATGGTGTGTATGAAGTAGTAGATTACAATATCCCAAATCCCAATGCTTCCTGATGGATGAAATAGGTGATGTGAGAAGATAAATCATGTTCTTTTGGACTGAACTAAATTAAAATGAACTGAAAACAAATCGAGAACAATATGAACCAACTCCAACCTAGTTCCACTACTATCACCAACTAAAAATGACATATACCATTACCACCTAATAAAGGATGAATGATGAGCCAAAAGACATAGAAAGCTAGTAATTAAATGAATTCTTAAATAAATAAATTGTGCATTAAATTTGTGGCTATATCCAATTGATTATTGTTTAATAAGTACAAGATACAATAATTGTTATATATCCATTATTTTCCACCTATGTAGTAAAGTTTTACTCAAATTCTAAGATCAATAACAAGTAATAACCAACATTTTAAAAACAACAAATTAAATTACAAATTTTTGCTTGCATGTGTGGCTCGGCCTTTGCAAAGCCAACAAACTCTCTTTTAAAAAAAAATTAACCCATTGAAAACTTTATGACCCATTCCCAAAACGGTTCTCAAGTGGAGGACCAAATCTCAATGGGAATAATCCCTGCTCCAAATATGTTTGTTTTCCTTGAGCACATTTCAATTTAATTATAATAATAATTCAATCCATAATTGTCCAAGTTAAATCATTCTCAAATATCCAATGACAAACCTCAATTTTACCCGGACCCGAACCGAGTACCAAGAATGCCGCGTGGGTCGGGCCCCATGCCGATGTATCCACATGACAGATGGCAACGCCGTGGTTGATTTTATCCTTAGTTTCCGGATCCAATATATCCGCTTCGTATACCCGGACCTTCGGGACCGAATGACAATAGTACAACAAATACGGGTACAAACTTTGATGACACGAAACGGACTTCGTAACCTTCCCACCATTAATCCCTCTAACCTTCCCAATCAAAATATCCGTTTTCGACCCCTTTACACTCTCAGTCGTTCGGGCATCCGCGGATATACCCAAAACCGATACCGCGAAATCAATCATATCCTCAAGGGACCCAACACACCTCTTGGTCTCGCCGGCACTCGGGGCCCGCTCACACTCCCGCAACGCGGCGTTTAGCATCCCCTCCATAGTAGAGTTATCAAAGGCATGAAATAGCTCCCTCAACTCCGTAATTCTCGAAGACGAAAAGGGTATTTTCGTCAAAATCGACCTCGGCAAGAACGACCTAGGGGGCATTTTATCACTTATATCCGGCATTGGCATTAAAGTCCCTTCCTTCAACATTGCCTCCCTAAAAAACTTCCCAGGCTCAACCCACTTATTTACAACTTTACCCTTGGCATTGGCAATAATAGAACCACCCACTGAGCTAATTCCACTACTAGTAGTGTTCCTATAATCAGCAAATGTAATACCCTTGTTCTTAGCATAACCCTTAAAATTACTATTTTGCCCATAAGAAGTAAATCCAACCTCCTCCCCTTTAGCACCTTCACCATACCCAGTAAAATTATCAGATCCTATGTTAAAACTCCCAGCATAATTACCAAAATTAACCTTCTCCGTGTTAGAATTCTTTGCATACGACTTAAATACGTCGTCTCCTACATTAGATTGATCTCTGTAACTGGAAAAACTCTCGAACCCTGCATTTCCGCCATCGGCGTAACTATCGAAATTATTCGAAGGATTATTGCCATTAAACCCGTAAGCAGTGAAGTTATCGTTACCACTGTTGGCGGTCTGAGAATACCCGGAAAAAGTGGACCCCACAACATTGCCGTCATTGCCGTAGCTCCCGAAGCTGGTGGCGAGGCCATTGCCGTTTTTGCCGTAGTTGGCGAAGCCTTCGTCGCCGGCATTGGCCTCGTTGGAGTACGAGGCAAATGTGGTGGGACGGCCGTTCGCCTCGTCGGAGTAGGAAGTGAATTGGAGACCCGGGACGTTGACGTTGTCGGCGTAAACGGTGAACTTTCCGGAACCGCCAGTTGCGCCAGCGGCGTAGGTGTTGAAGGTTTGAGAGATTACGTTGCCTTCGTTTGCGTAGGCGGTGAACTCGTGCTTGTGACCTACTGAGTCGCGGCTATACCTGTAAGATTTTAAAATGAACAAAATTATATTAAATGAGCAATAAAACACCTAGATACACCAACAGTGGCAGACACATAATTTTCAACATAATGGGCACTAAAAATTAACCCATTATATTCTAAGGCACAAGCTACTATATAAGTATATTTTTAAAAATAAAATAAAATACAAACTTCAGCAATTTTTGAATGATCCAGAGGCTATCCATGATCCTACATAGGTCTACCCCTGTGCACCAACCTCTATATACAATTATACATCTCTATATACAATTATAGATCGGGTGCGTAATAGATCCGTTTTATAAGAATTCACATGGGCAACCTTATAAAACTTTAAGTTTTAACCATAATTTATATTGATTTTGTTTCTTTTTACTCCTTGAAATCTTTTTGTTAGAAAAAAAAGAAAAAAATCGTAACTAACAAAATGGAACGAAGCAAATATTAATTGCGCTTTGATTTTCCCTTTTTTTTCTAACAAAAAGATTTCAAAAGTAAATTTATAAACAAAATAAAAATTTATTAAGTGGGATCTTGATAGTTCTTAAATGAAACATTGTATATTTTCATAATATATAATTCTAATTTTTTTTATCTTAGTGTTAGTTGAAATTTTGATACATTCAACATTTAAGGCTGTGGGTCTACTACGTCCCCCGACCATGTGAATATTATGATCCATTTTATCTTTATATCTTATACCGTATAAAAAAATAATAAAACGCTAATAACTCTATCTTTTTAACCTACATGCTAAAGGATGATAAATTATCTAACAGTTTCAAGAAGTTTTTTTTTTTTTTTTTTTTTTTGTCATTAATCAATAGGAAAAATAATTGTTTTAACTTTATAATTTAGTCTTTACTTCAATTTTAATTTATAACGCAACAAATTATTTACAGACATTTTACAGAAATAATTTAAGGTTGTAAATGAGAAAATCAATCAAACTAATTTTAAGACCAGTAACATATAATCGCATTCTTACTTATATTAAAAATTTTTTGATTAATTTCCAAGTTTACGTCTTTAAAACATTTCTTTAAAATGTGTGTAAAATAATTAAAAATAGGGAAAAGATTTTGGATAAACAAACATTTCACAAAGAAGTACTTCCTCCGTAGCATAAAACTTTCAACAACGCATTTTAAGGAAGCGATTTAAGGGTGTAAATGAAGGAATTAGACAAAATGGTTTTAATACAAGCAAAAATGTGATTATAAGTTCCTAATATTAATTTTTATATTGATTAATTCCTTGGTTTACACTCTTAAATCGCTTCCTCAATATGCGTGCAAATTCAATTGTTGAAAGTTTTATGTTCCGAAGGGAGTACTACATATTTTTATCAAATCCACATCAATTTGAGTTTTTTTTTTTAACCAAAAAAAATTGAGCTTTTTTACCATACACACGTGGCATATGCTTCTTAAATTGTACTAACTCTATAATAGTGTAATGTATTAATTTAAGCTATAAAGTTTTTTTTAAATCAATGTTAAATCGAAATTAATATGTTACATAATGTATTATTACAAATTGATAAACAAAGTAACCAACCGTCTAGTTGTGATCACCAAAACATTTTAAAATAGAGTACTCGTATATTATTAATGATAATAATTTGACATTTTTATTCGTGATTTATGTCAAATTGTTGTCATTAATATATGATAACAGATAGAGATACAGTTAGATATAATTGATGATAATAATAATAATAACACGGGTGAATGTAGGTCGGACACGGGATAATACCTGCGAAACGAGTCGATAGGCTCGTTCGAGTTTTCCGAGTAGTTCTTGAACGAGTTGAACCCGCCGGTAGCGTCGGTGGCGTAATTAGTGAAGTTCTGATTATCATAAGCCGCGAATTTGTCGTCAGGGGAGCTTTTCGAGGATGAGAGAGAAATTACAGGGTCAGAGAAACACAGCAGGTTAGCGAGTTTACAGAACGAGTCGAGTTGAGTTGACAGCGAGTTAGAGGCAGCGAGTTGAGTGAACCGAGCCGAGTCAGAAGCCGAAAGAGGGGAAGCCTTTTTGAGAAGGAATTCGGGTCGGGGCACTTTGTAGATCTTGTTGTTCCAGTATCGAATCGCGTAGGCTTTCGGCGTAAATGGGTTTACGCCCGATTGCCCGACTGCCGCCGACGGTTGTACCTATATTATATAAATTAAAAAAAAAATAAATTGAAATTAGATTTGCTATTTTACATTACATAAATTGGGAAATTAAATTAAATAATAAATTTTAAAAAATGGGAAAAATGGGGGAAGCATACAAAGGAGGATAAGAGGAGTAACAATAAGTGGAGGAAGAAGAAGGAGCTGATAAGCTCATGTTCTTTCATTCTATTTCTTTTTTCTTTTCTTTTTTTCCTTTTTTTAAAAAGAAAAAAGAAAATGAGTATTGTATTGATGAGAGAGAAGAATGTTGGGGAAGGTGAGTTTGGCTGGAACAGGAGTATTTATAGAGAGGGACTAATGGAGATTGGAGAGATAGTTATGTAAGAGAATTTGGGAGTGACTAGTGAGAAGTGAAAAGTGATAATAACTGTGGACTGAATGTATTGTTACTAGGAGTGGAGCTTTGGAGGTAATGGATTAATATGTGATTTGACTAATTTACCCATGGCCTCTTCTTTTTTTATTTTTTTTTAATGAAAAGTCATTTTGTTTTTAAAGGTACTAGCTCATGATTTTTCTGGTAAGGATACCGAACTTACATTGCTCTTATATTTATTGGTGGGCTGGAGATAGTGACAATCAAACATGCAATTGCTAGGTTGCAAGGTGCGCTCTGATACCACTGGGCACTGGCTCACTGTGTTAGAAAATCGATCTTCTTAAAAATTCATATTAGATATGTAGGAAACTCCTTCCCATTTTGTTGGGAAGAAACTCTATTCTTAAAGTGTGGTTGAGCTTTTTTTTTTAAAAATTATTTTATACTTCATAGCTTTTTCTTTATTTTTTTTTATAAAACTACTATTCGAAGTATCAGTTCTATTACTAAAACAATTAAGTGTGAAGTTTTTCCGAGTCTGAAAAAGTTAACTATGAAGTTTTTTCATGTAAAACGGTTAACTATGAAGTTTTTTCGAGTGTAAAATAGCGAAGGTGTTGCTTTTTCAACATTTTGCACAAAGTGTGGTGGCTTTTTTAAATAAATAAAGTAATTGGTGGTTTCTTTACGGAGAGTGAAAAATATATAATGATTTTGACAATATTTTTCCTAATAGCTTAGTTGAAGTTGATATATAATAGAGGGGTCCTTGTATCCGCACAACTATATTGTTATGCGGACATTAGGATGTTTGTGTAAAGTATTGTATCGTATGTGTTTGGATGTGTGGGAAAGTATGTTAAATAAAAAAAATTCAAAGCTCCCATTGTGCACATAACAAAATAGTTGTGCGGATATCAGGCCAATTGACCAAATTGGTAAAAAAAAGTGTTACCTAGCGACAATTTGGTAAAAAAAATATAATTTTGCGACAAATTGGTAAAAAAACTTAGCTTTGGGTGACAAATTAGTAAAAAAAAATAGCCTCGAATGACAAATTGGTAAAAAAAACATAATTTGGCGACGACTTGGTAAAAAAATGAACTTCCGACGACATTTAGGCCAAAAAAATATTTAATTTTCATTTGCGCTCGATCTAAAAGAAAATTTTCCCTCTTAAATTGAATACATTTGCGCTCTATCTAAATGAAAATTTTCCATCTTATGTGTTACTTATTATGGCAAGAGATCGAAGGAGAAAAAATTGGGCTCATTAGATGAATAAATGTGTTAGAAAAGGAGTTAAATTTAATATTAAAAAAAGTTATGGAAAAAATAGCTAGGGAATTTTAGGGGCAATAATCTATACTTTTTTCCCTCTAGTATGTCACTTATTGTTATGGTAAGAGAAGAGAAAAAAAATAATAATAATAATTTGGGATGGTCGGATAATCATGTGTGAGTAAAAGGAGTTAAATTTAATACTCATAAAAAGATCGAAAAATTTGATAGGGATGTATAATTTTGTGTATTGACCAAATTATAAAATGAATAAAATTAAAATTTTGGCTTAAATGTCGTCAAAAGTTTTTTTTTTACTAAGTCGTCGCCAAAATTATTTTTTTTACCAATTTGTCATCCGAAGCAATTTTTTTACTAATTTGTCACCCAAGCTAATTTTTTTTTTACCAATTTGTCGTAAAATTATTATTTTTTTACCAAATTATCGTTTTACCAATTTGGTCAATTGGCTGCGGATATCATAACCCATAATAGAGGGGTCAAAGTTACAATTTTTTAGATAATGTTGTGAGTTTGTATTCCTAGTGACATATCAACGTTTATAGAGTTAACCTTGTGGTCTTACATTCAAATGTTTGATTAAGCAATATTGAAATTGAGAGTTAGGGCTTGTTTACTTCAGATTATATTCAGTTCAGTTCAGTTCAGTTCAGTTCAGTTCAGTTCAATTCAGTTCAGCTCTATTCAGCTAATGTAAACGAGCCCTAATTATTTTGACATTTTTGAAATTGTTAGATCTATTTGTGTCAATTTTTTTTTTTTTTTTAAAAGTATCAAAATAATATAAATCTTTATTTATTGATTTTTAACAATTTCTTACAATTCTTTACGCTTTCTTAAGTTTATGCATTTACTTTGACGTTTTATTCATATTTATGAACCTTAGGTTCAAACTACGTTAAATTATTTTGCATTTACATGCATAATATATAATATTTAATGAATTGTGATGATTGTTTATGGATTATATATGCGGATGTTAGTTACGTTGTATAAAAATGTAAATATAAATGAGATATTTGGAAAATTAAATGAGAAAAATAAATGAGTTATTAAAACATAAACATGGAATCGAAAAAAATAAATGAATAATCCGTAACATAAATTAAATAAACAATCTGACAAATAAAGTGAGAAAATAAATGAGCAAATCGTAACTACATTATTTAGTGAAAATACATAAATGATATATATCAACAAAATGTTACTTATGTATGTAAATGTCATTAGGAGGAAATATTTGTGAAGAAAATTAGATAAATTGGAGTTAAACTAGTTACATCATGAGAATGAATTTTGATTTTTCTTCCAAATTTAATTATAAATTCATTCTCATTACTACTATTTATGACCGACAACCAAACGGGCCGTTAGGGGTTGATCACCTGGCCTCAAACATTACCATCTTGAATCTTGATATCGCCGTGGTTCTTGACATATATATGATGAATTCAATAACACAATTTATGAAGTATGACTAATTGACTATGACTGATTGACTATGAACGCCATTTGTGAGACAATGATCTCTTTAGCTGACAATATATAGGAACAATGGAAAAATATTTTAGACAAATAATTTTTGTAATTCCATATAATAATTTATGTCCAGCCAATTTTAAGTTATTTTGGGATTTGGGACTAAGGTTTTATTTTTTTTTTTAAAAGAAAAAATCCGCACTTGTTTTAGCTTCATATACATACAATAGGGGAAGAAGGATGCTAATAATAAGGTTTAAACCTCCAATGATATGAGGTGGGAATGTGCACCACCTTGTCTCTCCTCTTGACCTAAGATTAAGGCTTTGTTGTTGTTTGTTGGTCATCTCTCTAATTAAATAATAAAAATTACTTCAATTATTTTTTCGTTTATTCATTTTCGATATACTATCCCTTTACCCTTTTGTGCCTCTAGCTCAAAATAAATGATCTATTTTAATATGTGAACCAACTGGGGCGAAAATTAAAAATTCTTTTATATAGGAACATTAGATCTTCTAGCTCCCTTGCATAGTTGCATGGACATGGACACTTTCTAGAATATCCTCTACATTCTCTATCCTATTTTTAGATTTTTTTTTACATGTTTCACTATAGATTTACGTACCCAAATTTTCATATATATTTATATACTTTTGAAAGGTTATTTTTATCTTATGTCTTCTCTGTAATGTAAAATTTTCAACAATTGTTTTTGCACATACTTTTAAGGAAGCGATTTGAGAGTGTAAACGACCAAAATTAATCAAATTTTGATATTAGTAACTTACAATCAAATTGTTGCTTTTATTAAAACTATTTTGATAGTAGTATCTTATAATCAAATTCTTGTTTTTATTAAAACTATTTTGATTGATTTCTTCATTTACATCCTTAAATCACTTGCTCAAAAAACGTGGAAAAATAATTGTTGAAATTTGTATGTTACGGAGGGAGTAAAATACTTCAAATGATATTCAAGATATAATAAAATATTCTTAATTTTTATAATAAGTAATAATAAATTTTTCAGACCAACGTATTACGTACCTAATTCATATCTACATTTTCTTAATTAAATAACTTTCATCGGCTTGGTGAAACATACTTTTGATACATGAGTACTGATTTTCACACCATAATAATTGATTCCCGCACCCGTTTATGTGAGGGGGAGGGGATGCGGAAATCATATGCTTGGGTGCAGAAATTATCTTACGACACCCCGTTCATGTGAGGGGGAGATCGAGGATGCGGAAATCATATGCTGGCGGTGCGAAATTCATCTTACGACATATGTCTATCGAATTCTTATGGATTATTTTACTTTAATTCGAACATATCTACTTTTTTTTAGCTTCATTGCAATAGATCTTAGAGGTTGTTGGGTCACCTCAAACATTACCATCTTGATATTAATTACCATGGATCTTGAATTCTTGACATTAATTATATGATGAATTCAATAACACAATTTACTAGTTTACTATGACTAATTGATTATAAACCCCATTTGTGAGATCGACGTGATCTATTTAGCTGACAATCTATGGGAACAATGGAAAAACATTTTCATGAAAACAAAGTTTGAATGATCGATCAAATTGTCCAATAACATTAGACATAATAGACTAGTGCTCTAAAAAAAACATTGCATGTTGCATCCATGCATCCATCCATCACGCATGCATTTCCACATATCATGGGAAAAAAGTTTATATTTTGCTATGCACTTAAGTTTATATTTTCACATAAATTATCAAAGTGAAATCTAGAGCTTCATTCTAGACTATGCACTTAAGTTTATATTTTGCTCATGCATTTAGTAGGTAGTCGTGGTTATGTTTGCTTATTTAATTATGGATATTGTTCAGTTCTTAAACTGCATGTGAATTAAGCAAAATATAAATATGGATATACATATATACACATAGGGTGTAAATTTAATGAAATCCAAATCATCATACAATAAATTTATTTGTTTATTACTCCATATTTCACCCGTTTCTTTTTGTTAACTAGTCACACTTTGACTTTTTAATCTCATTAAAAGATTTCAAATGTAACTAATTAAAAAAATAAATTAAAGGAAGAATATTACGAATTGAAGTAAAAGATGGTAATCTACCCGTTATTGGTGATGTGTTGTTCATTAATATGTTAATGTTGTAACCACGTGACAATAAATAACATGCACCTATATTTAAAAAAGGACATTCACAATTTGCACTTTGATCATCGATATTATTGAACGTTTAGAACATTCATGTTTTTTGTTTAGACCAGTTAATATTATAAAAATAAGTGTTCTGGAAAAGAAAACATAAATTACTTATTTTATGAGTATGTGTATATTATATAGTGATAAGTTGATTATCATATATCACAATTTTTCACATTTTGATGGCTTGGCTTAGCTTAGCTTAGAGACTTACAACTTTGTAAAAATGGTGGCCATACTTTCACGAGTTATGTCAATATAGGAGTAGTATATCATTTGATGGGTTAATTAAGACGGACTGAATTTAATAATGCATGGAATTGGATATACAAGTGTAACAGAGCAAATTAAAGAGTGATACAGCTACCAAACAAACTTAATTGCCGGCTAAACGCGTCACAACATATGAGATATGGATATCAATCATTCAACTGCTTGCCCCTCCTATAACGTCAACAATAGTCTCCTTCTTCAGTACACTTTTATACTTCTTCTGTCATATTATTAATGATGTCATTAGTCTTTCTAATTTATTTAGTTTAGATGGAAGGGTAACATGGTTGCCCATATCTTAGCTAAAAATGTATTACGTTACGGATTTTGTTGCTTTTGATGTCTGTGAAAATTTTATTTTGAATTAATATTAGCCTCCTTTCCCCCGTTTCAGAAGTAAAAAAAATGTTTTATTTTGACTTTAGACCCTATTTACTTTGTAACTTTATTTTTTTTAATTTAAGGAAAATTATAGTTATGTGAGATTTGTTTTGATTCGTCTCGATAGGTGCTTTTCAAATATATAATTTATACTCCCTTTTATTCCAAATTAAGTGCTTCATTTTGACTGATGACACTATAAATAGTGACAAAAGTCCAATATTAATAAGGACAAAACACAAAAGTGACAAAAGTGCTCCATTCGCCTAATAGACCTATAAAACTAACCTTATGTAGTTTTTTTTTAAATAATTTATACTCCCTTCGTCACAGTATATAGCAAACAATGCAAATAGGGACGGATGAAGTATATATGTAAGAAAAAAGATAGTCATGTGTGATCTCGTTCGATTTTTCTCAACATATAATTTCCAAATGTATATATATATATATATATACCCCTTCGTTTTTTATTAGATGTAACATATTGACTTTTGACACTATTCATCGATCAAACACACTTTGATTACTAATTGCTATTTATACATAAGATAAAATATAGTAAAGTGAGATTTTATTTGATTCGTCACAGTACACACTATCCAAATATATATTTTTCTATAATTTTACAGTTAAAGATATTGTTAGTAAATGTCGTATTTCGGCAAATATGCACAGCAGCACAGTCAATATGTTACATCTATTAAAACACGAACGGATGATATAGTTACACCAGCGAGTGAAGCAGTTGCTACATAATGATAGTAGCATGAAACTGATACAGTAGTGATATAGTGTATATTATCTATCCCATTAAATTTATATCTTAGTTAATAATCATTCAACCGAAACACTGAGAAGAATGACGATTAACAATATTTAACATACACAGGAGGATTTGTACGCTTCACTTTGTTTGTTTCCTTCTCAAAAAAAAAAAAAGAAGCTAAATTAGTTGTTAATTGTTAAGGTTTGATTGAAAAGCTATTCTATTTTTTGAATATAAGTAACAACTAATTTAAAACATAAGCATTAGATTTTTGTAATTGGTAAAAAAGGGCCTAGGCAATTTTAAAATTAAAGGAGAAGAGTTTGATCCACTTAAAATTCAAATAGCTTTCCACTCTAATTCATTTGGTAATGAGTCGAGCACTACTTCTATGCTTATAAATTAAGCTCATTTATCTTTTCAAAAGCTCACATATATGTGTGGCTCAACATAAGCTATGTTTAAACTACTAAAGATAATGTAAGGTTTATGGCTCGAATTTTGGCTCTCGGTTGCATGAAACTCGATTTTTGGCCTCACCCTACCAGCCGGGTTGCATGACCCGATCGGTTGGCATGATCGGGTTGGCCAACCCGATCGGGTCCGAGTGTTAGAAGCAATTTTTGGGCTGACCCGACCGAGCGGGTCACATGACCTGATCGGGTCACCCCTGCTAACACGATTTTTGTGTCTTTTCGCCTTTTGTTTTCAATTTTTTCTCTTTAATTCTTTTGCTTGTTTTCTGCTCTACATTTATCAAGCACTAATTTCTGATTTTTTTGTCTTCTTGTATGATTGGAGGCTACTTGAGAACATACCTATTAGGGTTACACCCTATTTATATGTTATTTAGCCTCAAGTTTTACACATCACAAAATTACATCAGTTTTTTTATTAGAGAGATTAAGTTTTTGTGAGCTTTTGAGAGTCCTTATTGTGTGAGTGAGAGTACTATAATTTCTCCCATTGTTGAGTTGTCTACCATTTGTTTTAGAGAAGGTATTATGTCAGACCAGTCCGACATAAGGTTACTGTCAGACCAGTTCAACTGGACCTGGACAAATATTGTCAAACCTGGACAAGTTTTTTTGAACCTGGACACATGTTGGTAAACCTGGACATGTATTGGTAGACCTGGACACATGTTGTTGAACCTGGACACATAGTGTTAAATCTGGACACATAGTACTGAACCTGGACACATATTGTTGAATCTGGACATAAATTTGTAAACCTGATGAAACTTATTGAACCTAGAAACATATTGTTTACTCTGGACACATGGACCTGGACACATATCGTAAAATCTGGACATATATTGTTGAATTTGGACACATGTTGTTAAACCTGGACAAATATTGTTAGACCTGGACACATATTTGTAAACCTGAACACAAATTTGTAAACCTGAAAATATATTTATAACCCTGGACACATGTTGTTGAATCTGGACACATAATATTAAATCTGGACACATAATATTGAACCCGGACAAATATTGTTGAACCTGGACATAAATTTGTAAACCTGGTGAAACTTATTGAACCTGGAAACATATTGTTTACCCTGAACACATGTACCTTGACACATATTGTTAAATCTGGACATATATTGTTAAACCTGGACACATATTATTGAACCTGACACGTTTTCTTGAGTCTGGGCATAAAAAAAATACAAGTGTTGGACGGTCCGACGGTTGGATTGTCCGACACAATACTTTTACTTTGTTTTAATAAGTGAATTCATCCTCTTACTCCGCCATTATTGTTGTTTGTTTTCTTTTTCACAAATTTTTATTATTCTCATATTTAGATTCAAGTACTTAACATTACAATTGACAACAATCATCTTCTGCGTATATTAATAATTTTTCCTAACAGATAATTTGAATAAAATTACCATAGAAAAGTTTAATTTGGGGAAATACAAATAGTTGATTTTGAATATATCTTATGATAAAATTACTCATTTTAATGGGATTTCTTGTCATCCAAACAACTTATATATTATGTTGGGATATTTTCATTCCCGGCCCATTGGAACCAAAAGGGTGTATTACACTCTTCACTTTCAGCTGTCAAGGGTTGTTTTTGGGGTGATTGTGTAATTTTGCATTATTGTTTTTGTCATGGACTCATGGTTCTATATATTATGTTGAAAAAGTTATATGTATACACCAGATGTACAATAGATTAGTGTGCAACAGACTAAAAGTTATCCTAAAATTTATAAAAGTTACTCGTTGATAAAATTACTCCTCTAAAGACATAACTTTAAGATTATTAGGTTAAGGTAACCATTAATCTATCCGCCCGTTGTACACTAAGGGCTCGTTTACATTAGCTGTACTGAACTGAACTTAACTTAACTTAACTGAACTTAACTTAACTTAACAGAGTATATTAATTGAATTAAATTGAACTGAACTGAATTTAATCTGAAGTAAACAAGCCCTAATTTATGATAAATGTTCTGCAATTATAAAAGGCTGTTGCCTCACTTGGTGCTTCTAATGGGAGTTGCTTTTCTTGACGAGTTAAAAACAAAAAGTGAGTAGGAAAACAAAAAAAAAGAAAAAAAAAAGGCAGAGCATATAGTTTATCTTTTGCAGGAAGGAAGGAAGCCTAACAGACGTTCTATGAATCTATCATATATCTGATGCTTATGTTTTGCCTTTTCTTTTTCTTTAGCAGTCTCCACTTATACTGTCTAGGCATGTTTTATTGTCCCATCACTCTCACATGCAACTATGCAAGACTATTTTTCACTGTCAAGTGAGCTTGGTTTGGTTGGTAACCAAGTCCCTTTGTTTCCTCGGAGACCAGGGTTTACACCCCTAACTCTCGGGGTGTTGCTAGCTCAATTATAATGAGATAGGAGTTGTATGATGGAGCTTAGTTCACCTTGTTAAAAAAAAAACTATTTTTCAGTTTGATAAACAAATTTTAATTTATTGAGGAAACCACCCGTTTATTTACTAGTACAGGGCTATTAGCCCAAATAAGAAGGGGAAAAATACCTCAACAAAATGTTGGGGGTAAGAATCGAACTCATGACCTTGGTCACGGAACGTGGAAGGCTTACCATAATGGCAATTATTGTTTTTCAGTTTCATTCATTTACTAGTTTTAGTGTTTTTGTTATTAATAATCCTCGTTTTCTCAATCTGTTTTATAAGAGTTTCCTATCTAATTTTTGGGTTCTTTCTCTCCTTTAAACTCTACTTTGAAATATAATTTTGTTTGCTTCCCTTGTAATAAATTAAATTTGATTATTGTAGTTTATTTGAAAATTTTATTTCCTTGGTGATTTGATATACAATTTTTCAATCAATGTTGAAATCTTAGACGGGTCTATATATATGGTTAGGTAAACAATGTATTTTCGAAACCGGCCAATAATGATTTGTTTGGGATATATTGTAATTTTAATAATATACTTCACTTATCTTTAATTGTATATGGTTAATTATAAAGATAAAATAATTGGGCTTCATCATTCATTCATTCATAATTCATTGCCCCAAGATTGTATGGATTCAAAATGTCGCACCAACATGCAATAAACATGTAATAATGAGTTGGTGAAGTAGCTAGTGAACAAATAGTTAGTGACTCCTCTTATTTTGTGAGTAGTAACTATATTTTGTGCCATCCAATATAGTCGCTGCATCTACAAGATTTGAAACTTTTTTAATAACCTGGGTGGTATATATTAGGCCTTAAGTCGGACCTTATTATAGGTTATATATCCAATCTAATTTATTCGATACACACATCTAAAACGAAAAAAAATAAGGAATCTTCACAAATGCATGCGCGCAGTGGGGTTCGAACTCATGACCTTGTGCCTGAAATTTGGAGGCGTTGATTAGTAGGCCAAGACCTCAACCTCACATGATTATGAAACTTATATCTTCTTGGTCTTCTCTATTCATACATACAGACAATCTACTAAAAGAATATCCTTTGATCTCTGTGTCAGATTGACTCTGATACCATATCAAAGGATAATCTCAACTAAAAATTTAAGCTGACAATTAAGGTCTAAGATTATGTTATATACTAAAAGTGACTGTGTGACAATTAGACACCCACATCTAAATATATAGATCCTTTAGCCTTTCCTAAGTACCATATTTAAAATCAAACTCAAAAAAACAAATTAAAGATAATGTTATGGATATCACAAACTTGCTTGGCAATATTTAAAGACTTTAAATTTCAAATAACATGATTTGTGCTGACGGATGATTATTAATTATGTAGATAATGTATGTTATCCTACTTACTGCATGTACCCAATTATACTAGTTACTTGTTCCAGTTTCTGGGGCTTAATTGGGCCACTCACTCACTCAGCTTTGTGTACTTATTGTCAAATTGTTGACTCTTGTCTTTTGACAAATTGTTTTAAACAATGACATGATGCAATAATAAAATTTCATCTAAAGGAAAATTATCTTTAATTGTTTATTGATGGTCAAATACTCAAATGCGTATTATATATCAGAAAAATTGATGCTAAGAAGCTAAATCACATGTCACCTATTTTAGGCTCATTCATGATTAAGTTTCATCTCTATGATCCTAAATCTAAACCTTATGATTTTGAAAGTGTGAGAGTGAGGGATAGATCAAGTGGTTAAAACTTCTCTTCCGATTTCAGGAGATCCTAGGATCAATTTTTATCCCCTCCTTTATGACTCTCTTAACACACACGCACAAAAAAAAAAAAAAGATTTTGAAAGTCTATGTCATGTTGGGATACATTTTCTTCAAACTTATGTTAATAATTAGGGATTTTTAGGTCAGGTCAAGGGTCAAGTTAAAGCTTATAACGGTCAATCAAGTTAGGTCTAATAAGTTTCACTGCACTCAATTAAGGCTTATAAACATCAATCAATTCAGGTCTAATGAGTTTCAATCATGGCTTATCCGGATCAATCGGGTTTAATAAATTTCAATAAGTTAAAGTTTCATAAATTATTGTTGGAATGGTAATTGAAGATCAAAATTTTGAGAAGTGCTTGAATGAGATATGAGTGGCCTTCCTTTCCTTAAGATGCTCGTGGATTCCTAGAAGATATACACAAAAAAGAATTGTTAAACGTACGCCATAAATTATTCAAAATCGACCACAATTTAAAGTAAAAAAAAATACTGCCCTTAACTTAAATTTACACCACAACTACATATACAACGACACAACAAAATTCACTAGATAAATGAACTTGTAGAGCTCCACACACTATTACACTTATTTAAATTAAAGAACATAGAAATTATTAAATTCCTTAATTAACACCTAGACGCTTCGGGTCAGTCAAGATGTATTCAAGAATTTGCATAGACTTAGGGCATGTTTAGTTACCATTTAATTGGAATAAATTATTACTTCCCTTAGTAATTTATATTTTTGAGAATTTTCATTGACCAAGATGAAGGTAGGTTATTTTTATAGAGAAGGTATTGTGTCAGACCGGTTTGACAGTAACGTTTCTGTCAGACCAGTCCACTAGACCTGAACACATATTGTTGAATCTGGACACATATATGTTTAACCTGGACACATGCTGTTAAATTTGGACATGTATTGGTAGACCTGGACACATTTGTAAACCTGAAAACAGAAATGGACACATTTGAAACCTGGACACAATTTGTAAACCTGGACAAATGTGGACAAACCTGGACAAATATGAACAAACCTGGACAAATCTAGACAAACATGGACAAATCTAAACAAACATGGACAAATCTAGATAAATCTGAACATGCAAACCTGGACAAATATGGACAAACCTGGACAAATGTGGACAAACCTGGACAAATATGAACAAACCTGGACAAATCTGGATAAATCTGGACACACCTGAACATGCAAACCTGGACAAATGTGGACAAACCTGGACAAATATGAACAAACCTGGACAAATATATGAACAAACCTGGACAAATCTAGACAAACATGAACAAATCTGGACACACCTGGACATGCAAACCTGGACTAATGTTGACAAACCTGGACAAATGTGGATAAATATGAACAAATATGAACACACCTGGACAAACCTGGACAAATATTGTTAACCCTAGTTACTTATTTGTAAACCTGGACACCTATTTGTAAACCTTGACACATATTGTTTAAACATGGACACATATTGTAAAACATCGACACATTTTGTAACTAACTTGGACAAAAAACGTTTTTTTTTGCATTTTGAGGCCTTTAGAGGCCTCGTTTGGCGATTTCCAGTGGCCAAATCCCCTTCGAAAATTTGGGGCTGCGTTCGTCTCGAAAAATTAATCAATTTCGACATATAATATGCCCCGATCCGACACCCGAGCGTAAGGTTATAGCCTTCCGAAGTTTTTCACCATTATAATTGATTATAAGGGTCAGCCGTTTGACCAGATTATCTGGTCAGACCGTCTGACCCAATACTTTCACATTTTCATATCCTAGACGCTTCGGGTTTCTCAAGATGTATTTAAGAATTTCATTTTTTTTTTTCCGATAGCAATTTCATCATGGACGGGGGACTATATACATTTTTCTTGTTCATTGTATGGTTTGAGTATCTCAATCACAAGTTGGTCCAAGTGTCCCCTATAATCCTTGAAGTCACGGGTTAGACATCCCCTGCTTCGCCTGCCAAAGTAATATCCTGAGATAGGAGCCTTGTGCGGTACTGTGCTCCTGTTCTAAAAAAAAATATCAATCACAAGTTGTCAACTTATCAATGACCAAAGTAAAATAAACTTGAAAAAAAGAACGGAAAAATTATCAGCCATCAATTGCTGTATCATACAGTATATTCCTATATATTATAACATGTATAATTGGACAAGATAGAAGAAGGATGAAGATCCAAAGATTGTCCAATATGCCTAATTGTAATGTTTTTGTTTAAATGCATTTTTTCAGTTTACTAAAATTAAAGTATGCCAGTGTTGTACTTTATGGAAATCTAACATGCAATAGATGCAGCCTTCTTAAAAGTATATACCAAGTCCGATATTTGCCTTGTTTGGTAATTGGTTCTTGGTTGCTGGCTGTTTTATTTAGATAGTTTGGTCGCCTGTTTTATTTTGGTGATTTTCCGGTCTGTTTGACTTGATTGGAATTGTGATAAAATTAGATTTGGTTGTTACATTATAAAATGATCTAAATAGCTTTTAAGGACCTTAGTTGGATGGTTAAGATCAGATTGTACAATAAATAAAAAAAGCTAACATCCAAATATATTTTTTGACCGTTTGTCAAAGTTAAAATACAAGTGACTGAAAAAGCCAAAAATCAAACATACGTTGTTTCTATGAAAATTGTGCCACTTATCTACTCCTATGTATCATCACCTCTTTATCACATTCTTTAAATAAAAAAATAAAAACTATTACACAAACACATGTCATTATCTATATTCTAACTTTAATTTATTTTTTCTTTACTATATATATTGTAAAAATCACTTTTGACGGTATAGAACTAACAAAATACTAGTATGGAGGAAATGGTTATGACTTATGAATTTGAGCCACAACACAATCTATTGTTGTAATGCAGAGTATGGAGGAAACAATACTTTGTACTAAATTTGGCTGGAATGATCATAATAAATAAGAGTGATGATAAGCCACCAAGGCACCAACTACTGGTGGATCCAATAATCCACAAAGACACAAATACATGCTGGTAAATATAAATTGGTCCAAGTTAAATTTTAAGTGAATGCTTGGTAAATGAAGATGATGACATCGTGGTAATATATAGCACAAATTTATACATGGTGAAGACACTTATTTTTGGGTCTGTATTATATGGTATAATGTCTGAATCACCCATTTTAATGAACCATTTTGATCCACTAGTTGCTAGTGATTTATCACTTCTCTATAAATACGGTGAATAGTTAGAGTTTTTGTTGGAATAAGTTCAATTTAACTCTAAGAAAAAGTCATAGAACCTTATATCAACAAAAAAATAATCATTGACCTTATTCCAACAAAATTTTTGTTGGAATAAATTAATCACTTCTCTACAAAAATTAATCATTAATTAATTCAATTAAACTGAACGTTATTCCAACAAAATTAATCCGAACACTACAAAAAATTGGGTCATTAACGACGGATATACATTAATGACGGGCCTAAATCCCGTCGCAAATGTAGATCTTTTGCGACGGTTTTTAAGTCTGTCGCTAAAAGTTACCTAATACATAACTCAAACTCTATTAGAAACGACTCATTTACGACGGGATTGTGACGGGAAAAATCATTTGCGACCCCTTTTTTGCGACGGGGTCATATTTTTGCGACGGAAAAAATCATTTGCGACCCCCCTTTTGTAAGACGGGATCAAGTTTTTGCGATGAGAATTCCCGTCGTAAATAGCATCTATTCTAGTAGTGGAATTAAAGGTGGACACGAGCCGTGCCGGGATGACCCACATGTCAAGCTCGCGTCGTTCATGCTAAATCAGGTTGTGTCTACAACGGGCCAAGAAAAGTTATAGCAGAATATAAATCCATGCATAGACCGACTCATGTTTTGTGCTTTCCTAGCGTGTGTTGTGTTGTCGTGCCTTATACAAATTAAATATATTATGAAATTTTAACCAAAATAAATGTGTCAACCAACGTATCCGCTCGTCGTGCTCGTGTAGGTTCGTGCCTAACGTTTAAAACAAATCCATGAAATGGTTTTTCATCTCCTCCTCATCAACTCCATGAATCTCGTACCCATCCCCCCTAAAGATTCAAATCCTCGATCATACATCCCCTTTACTATTAGAATAGACCAAACAACTACACAAAATTAATGAATTCAATAATCCATACCTATGGAATCATTACTTCTATACCATTTCATTCTATCTTTTTGAAACAAACACTTTCTAGGGGTTTTTAGCATAAGTGGGTACTTTGAGATAGTGTAATCTCATTAGCAATGTGATATCACAAATCATAATGCAATAAAACCGCAACTACGACATGTAATTGCACATTTAAGTATTCTCTTTTATGATACTACTTCATCTATTTTTAATTAGCTAAGTCACTTTATTTTTCGAATCTCGTCAAAAGATCATGGATTAAGGATCACTATCAACTAGATGCACCAATATTATTGTAAGAATACCATTTAAAGTATACATATTATTTTAATCATGTTCATTAGAAAAGAAAAGGAACAAATAATAATATTATTACTATTATATCCACTAAATTTGTGTTCCTTTTATCAACGTTGTCTTGGTCTAATGGTGTCAGGGGCTAGACTTGGTAAGGATAATTACGGTTCGATTCTCCGTAAGCACGTTGGGAGGAGTTGAAAACCTTAAACCCGGGACGCGCACCGAATCCGGATTAGCCTAAAAGGGTGAATCGGGCGAATACAAAAAAAAAAAAAAAATTTTGGGGTCCTTTCTATTTATGGGTGGAAGGGGGGCATCATAATAACGAAAGTGAAATAAGAGTCTCCATATTCTTGGGTGATGTTGAAATGACTATATGAGTGTTATTTGTGGCCTTGTAGGGGATACAAGCCCCAAATTATTAGCAATGCATGCATATTAATTACTATTACTCCCTTGTAATTAAAGCGTGTTTAATAATAAATAGATACATAATTAATGTAATCATCAAAGTCATATAAACTAACAATAATCCCCATATTTTGATATATTTTTAACCAAAACTAATAGTATCTTCATACTTATCATCGCCATTCGCTGCCATAAAACAACTAAGTTGATGACAATTTTTTAAATGTTGAATAAATAAACAACACATATATACTTATATAATTATGCGTGTCTGGTGAGTGAATTGATTAGAGGTGGGTGCATATGTATGTACATACATACATTGTTACGTACAAATATATTTTCGAAAAAATGTATTAATTGTGGAATATATGTCAAAATCACATGTCGGACAGTGTAATTAATGTTTATTTGAGTCTAATTTTACTATTTTTAACTATCCTATATTGCATTGATTTTGAAAAAATAAAGGTAATGCACATTTCAATTTGATCTTGAAAGTGAGACATGAGCAGGAAGCTAGGATGAGGATTGAGGAGGACAGCAAATGAAGCATAAAACCTCACTTAAACTAGTTGCCAACTAAGATGGTACGTAGTAAGGCTATGGTGGACTTTTTTGGTGGTGACATAAACTATTTTTTAATCCTTAACTTAATACATATACTTGAAAAAATGTCAAATTGTTGCAATTAATATATTACGAATGGAGTATAATAATCAAATAGATTGATAAAAACAATCTCAACTATAATCGGTCTTTATACAATAGCTTAGAGTTTTTTCCAATTATTCAAGATCGACGACCAGGTTATTTGGAGTACGAAGTAGTATTCCTATTTCACAATAATTATAAAATACAGGTTATTAAATTTAGTTAGCCAAAAACTACGTTGGAATGTCCTAGAACATTAGATAAAAATTATGTAGGGCATTCATCAAGCCAAAAATAATGATGATCTGATCATAGAATAATTTTTTCCCTAAAAATTATAAATTCATAGCATAAAATTGCTACAAGTTTAACTATATATTCATGTGTAAAAAAGTCAGTATTATGATAAAAAGTTATAGTTAATTAGCCACAAGTTTTACCTGATAGGAGAAATGGTATAAATTAATTATTCTTTCTTAATTAAAATGATGTTAATTTCTAATTTTAAAGTGTACAATATACTAAAATCATGCGTCGATCGGTGTACTCCATTTGTTTTAGGTTGATCTCGTAAGTTACAATTCATGGCTAAAATAGGAATAATATAAATAAATGTAAGTGGAAGCCTTGAATTTCAATTAAATAAGGAGAGAGAATGTTGTGACCAATTATAAATAAAGCAAGCAGGAACATGTTGGATCATGTGTCACCATTATAATAATATGATGACATAAAAATTGACCGGTTTTTTTAAAAAAAATAAAAAAAGTGTTATCATGTGTATTTGTATTAATTAATTCTTGCGAACGTCAAGCTCAGACTCTTAAAATCAAAACCTTATCCCACGAGGATATCTTTAATGCTCGTAATTAAGTTTGACACTCCTTCTTTCCTTGTCCTAGTCCTAGAAATATTGTAAGGAAAGTGAGCTGAAAATTTGAAATTGGCAATTGCAAGAGTCCAACCTAATTTGCATTTCAATACATGGGCTTCAAGTTTCTGACAAAAAAGATGAGGCCACTCATACAAAAAAGTACCCCACTCACTATACCCTGTCAAGCTAGCCCACACGACATGGACATACAATCATGCTATTTCAAAAAGCCATTTTTCTTACCACCAACTTCTCAATTTTTTTACCATAAGTTAATCGTAGATACCAATAGCCTTATATTAGTTATATGCATGTTTTATGTGCGATTGTATTTTATATGTCAAAATATATTAATATGATTGTCTATTTATAGAAGAAAAAAATTCAAAAATATAAATTTTTCTCTTTTTTTTTTTAACGAATTTTATATTTTGTTATAGAGAAGGTATTGTGTCGGACAGGTCTGACAGTAAGCTTACTGTCAGACCAGTCCTACTCAACCTAGACAAATGTGGACAAATCTGAACAAATGTGGACAAACCTGGTCAAATGTAGACAAATCTGGACAAATCTAGATAAATCTTGACACACCTGGACAAACCTGGACAAATATGGACAAACCTGGACAAATATGGATAAATATGGACACACCTGGACAAACCTGGACTAATGTGGACAAACCCGGACAAATGTGGACAAATCTGAACAAATATGGACAAACCTGGACAAATATGGACAAACCTGGACAAATCTGGATAAATTTGGACACACTTGGACAAACCTAGACAAATGTGGACAAACCTGGACAAATCTAGACAAACCTGGACAAATGTGGACAAACCTGGACAAATCTAGACAAATCTGGACAAATCTAGACAAACCTGGACACATATATGCTTAGACCTAAACTTTTTTTGCTTAAACCTGGACACACATATGCTTACACATGGACTTATTTGCTTAAACTTGGACTTTTTTTTATTAAACCTGGAACACTAAAGCACTAACCTGGAAGTGGAACACTAAGTCACTAAGGCACTAAACTTGGACTTTTTTATGAAGTATTCACCATCCATTGTATTCACAGTTGGCAAAATTCATCTCCAATTCTTCCATTTCACATCACTATTATCATCCACTTTCGCATCCTCTAATTTTGATTCTTCTGATTTCAATCGTCTTTTACACTTTTGTTCAATTTCCAGCTTATTTGAAACCATAAATCTTCGAAAATCAAAGGGAAATACAATAACCTAAAGCTTTTTAATCTTGTTTACGATTTCGACTATATCATCTTGGCACCAAGACAAAAGTCCGTTGAAACTTTATCTTTCCAGTTTGGTGCAAAGAAGCTTCACAATATAACTTGGTCATTTTGCCACTGCTGTTGGAGGCTAGAGATTGAAAAAGAACAAGTATTTTGGGTAAAGAGGGAAAGAGGAAGAAAGGTTTGTTGGAGGTTGAAGAAGAAAAGAACGAAGAATAATATGATATTTTGTGTGTAATTGGTCAGTCGTCTGACCAAATTTTTTGGTCAGACGGTCTGACCCAATACTTTCACTTTGTTATATTTTCATTTTAAAAAAATTTATAATAACTTTCTTTAATAGGTAGGTGTGATATTAATTGAATTTTTAAAAACTTTTTAAGAGTAATATAAACTTTTCCAAGGAGACACCATGACTCCCCTTAAATTATATAGCAGAGACAAATAATTTACTGGCAAGCAATAATCTCTCTAGAAGAAAATTTGAAATAATCATCTAATCAACAACACTGCATAAATAAATAGCTTATAAAAGAAAGACCTTAAATCACCGAACCTTATGGCTCAAACTAGAATAATGAAAACCCAAACAACAAAGACAATGGTTTTTTTAAGAAGAAATATGGTCTCCTTACTATTCCAACTATATTGCTTTTGATTTGACTCTATGAAATCCTCTAGTGTAGATTCTATGAACAAAAAATTGATTTTATCTCTTGCTGATGTAGTAAAAAAAAATTAAGCCTCTTTTAATTCTAAAAAATGTTCAAAAAATAAAAGCAAAATACTTATATTGAGAATCATTTATAAGATGTGAAAATGGGATAATATAAATAAAAGAGTTGTTACATAAGAGCACTGAACAAACAAAATATTTCATATAGATGTATAAAAATTAAGATAAGAGAATTCAAAATCAAATCCGAAATAGACAATAAATGCCCAAAATAAAATAATTTCACACCAATCATTTAATTATTTAATAAATAAAGTAATTTCAATTAGAAAATAAAAAGATATACATAATCGTAAAATGTATATTATAAAAACTTGAATTATACTTATAAAACTATATAAAAAAATAGGCCCAACAAAAATCACTATACATTAAACTAGGATATACGTGATTATGCCAACAAATTTATTAACATATTTGCTTGTTATATCATTTCCATTTGGATTACTTGTCAAATCAATATCATCACTGTATAGTTTTTTATATTAGACAATATTGTAAACTTTAAACCCTTAATCTTTTAACATTAAACTTTAATAAAATGAAATTTTTCTCCAGCATTCCAACAGGATTAGACTATTGTATGATATAACATAAATACAAAACAATTTAAATTTTATGTATTATACTCATACATTGTGACATAATAATTTTTAGTTTTTTTTTATTAAATTTGATTACAATTTTTTTTTATGTATGATATATCTTGTATGATAAATGATATATCAAGTATATAAAATAAAAAAATATAGATTTATGTATTACTTAATACTTTTTTTATTAAAGAAAAACCGGTTAGCTTTTAAAAGAAAGTCAACCACATACATTCTTACGGACAATAATAGAAAGGTTGATATCAACCGCAAATTGATTAACTTTTCTGAAAATATGTTGGATTTCAAAATTACCGAATTTGAGTGCGTCATTATACGTGTCTTGATTATATTATAAATTTCTCAAGGGATTTGCCAAGTTCTAAGAATTGTATTAATTACAATTAGGTTATCTCATTCTACTTAAATATCATAAATTCCTAAAGATAAGGCGTGTTTAATATTTTATCTAATCGCTAAAACTTCTACAATCAAAATAAAATAAGAGTTGAAAGTATCAGTAATAGAGAATGAAAGTTTTGTGAATTTATGTCTGAAATTGGGTTAAAATTTCCGTCAATAATAGAAATTGCAATTAAAATTAATTGTTATTTATTATATTTATACAACATCAAATAATAATTTGTAGTTTCTTTATTATTAAATTTGACTACAAATTTTTTAATGAATAATTGATGTATATTAAATCTTACATTCATTATTCTCACTAGTAGTTTTATATCTTGCAGGTTTATAAAACGCAGTAAGAACGTAGTGGAAATAGCCCATATACTTGTAGTAAATGCATAAAAAGCCTTACCCTCCTTGTAATTTTGTTTGTCCCCTTTGCCCAAAAAAAAAATAATTCATTGAATTAACGATCTGTTAAAATTTTTACATTCATCCGTTGAATGAAGCTGCCTTTTTTACCCATCTCTCCTCATTTACCTCCTTCCAAGCCCATTCTTACTTAAAAAAATATATTCCACCAACAAAATAAAACAAAATTGAAGCACAAAACTAGCGAAAAACGGAAGAACAATCAGCTTCAACCTTCAATTACCTGAAGAATCAACTCATTTTTTTTCAGTTTTATTTCTAATTTATTAATTTGTCTGGATTTGTATACTAATTTATGGATTAGAGCATTAATTGTTTTTTTTTTATTTTTTTATTTATAATAGACCATCAATTGTTTATAGGTTGATTCTTGTGTTGCAAAGTGTGTTTGTTGGATTAATTTAAAATAATTTTGCTCAATTAGTTTGTATATTATCAGATATTAAGGTTAGTGTTAGACATTAAAATAGTAAATTCTCCCCTAATTATGGTTAGGGTTTATAATTAAATATTAAATTTGGGACAAATTTGAGTTGAGATTTGCTTTTTTAACAGATTTTAATTTTATTTTGCCATTTGGGACAAATTTGAGTTGAAGTTTGTCAGATTGTGGTAGATTTATGGTCGTTTCATCCATTTTATATGAAACTTGGGAGTAGAGGTTTGCTTTTCTACTATATTTTATTCTTGCCTCAATAATGCTTTGATAGTCAATGATAGTGGGGTTAACTGGAATAACAAAAAAATACTCCGTAATTTTTTTTTTACTGATTATAATTTATTCATGCAGTTGGTTTATAGCTCTTTTAATGGAACTTTTGATGTTGATTAACTAGAATGAGCTCGTTCAAGAAAGATATTTGAAGATTTTTCATTTTCGGAATAATTAGAAAAAAAATTTGTTCACTAAATTTTCTTTGGTACTTGGTTTGAAACTCCTAATACATTGGAATTATTTTGTTGTTGTTCAGTTCTATTGAAAGAATGTAGTATTAGTGTTTTTTTTTTTTTTACACCGGTGCAATTGAAAATATACATTGAGTAAATTGTTTTTTTTGGTCTTATTTTAATGTTTAATTTTATTACAGGTTTTTTTTAGGTGAAAATTAATTTGGCTTTTTTTCATGTCATATTATTTATATTAATTTTCCTTTTAAGGTTGAGTTAACGGTTAAACTAACGGTGTTAGTGTCTAGTACCCAAATTGCAACTTTTAAAAGTTGTGTACTCTAAATGCAACTTTAGCCAAAGTTAAGAACCCACCATTTATCTTTACTCGTGGAAACAAATTAAAATAAAAAAAAGCAGCAATCATACCAAATAATATTAACCAATTTCCACATGTGGATTGATATTGAACAATAAAACTAAATATATTATTGCCAAAAATTATCTAAACGAAAATTTACGAGAAACTTTAACATAACATTAATCCGTCCTATTACTCCTCTTGATAGGTCTTGTACGCACTAATTAGTCTACTCGGTTGTAGTGCATTGTGCCTCTTGCCCATTATTAGAATAAGAGTTCGAACAGGAAAAAACTTAGTTTACTCACCGGGTTGACTACCCACCACTAATAAAGAATTATTGAGGGCAATGATAATATAGTCTCACTTAAGTAATATTATTTAATTGCTCTATTAGTAGTGGGTTGTGAACCCGATGGGTAGGTGTAGCAATGTCCGTTCGAACTCTCTTACAGGTGCTTTTTGGAACACAATGTTAACTTTTTTGGTTCCTCATTCATTTCAACGCAATTTTAAAGCACAATTTTAACTTTTTTGGTTCCTCATTCATTTCAACACAATTTTCTATTGTGTGGAAAGTGAAAAAAAAAAAAAAAAAACCAAAGAAACAACTTTAAAAAAATTCCTCATAAACAATGAGGAACCTTTTATATGTCATTAATGAATTCAGTAGAAAAGTTGGTTAATTTGCAAACATATAACTGCATTATTGCTTGTATTAGAATTATTTTGATTAATTTGCACATTTACACCCCAAAATCTCTTCCTAAAAAAGCGTGCAAAATAAATTATTACATTTAATTTGAGACGGAGGAAGTAGTTCAAAACTTCAAAATCGAGCTTGATCTCTCACCAAGCTCGAAATAGCAAATCAAGAATCTCATTCAAGCTCGGACATACACAAACACCAATAATTCTTATCAAGCTGAATTTGAACAATCAAATACTTGCAGCCTTGATCCCATACTAACTAAGTACCAAGAGTCACACTAGTACCAAAACTTTAAGCAACAAATAGCTCAGAAGCAGTTAACAAAACCAAATCTTATGCAAACGTTAAAAGTCACATTTCATTTGTATGATTGTATCATAAAATGCAATTCCTATGCCATTCATAAATTACAAAGGATTCATTGAACATCTCATGCATATTTTATATAAATGTCAAAGGACATCTTCATCTCCATGCTATCAACTAAAAGAGAAAACAAATAAGAAGGAAAACAAAAAAAACAGTAACATAAGAGATGTCCAAGACCCACAAAACTCCTTTCATGTGCTGCAATATACTTTCACCTCTCAAACTTCAGTAGTGACTATAAGCCTCAATTTCCTACTCCACGAAGGCAAGGTTACACGAGCAGCTTCGAATTTTACCAAGGAGACAAAGCTACATAAATTTTACCTTTTTTTTGGTTTTGTTTGATTCCTTTTTTTATTACCTCAGGTTCCAACATTCTGCAGAGCTGGAACAGTTGGCGTACGTACCGGTTCACCCATCAACAACGGTGACAAGTTCGTATTCAATCAGTGAAAGATTGTTATTTTCCTTGACGGTGAAATCTGCGGGGTCCTGGGACACCTCGACCAGACCCCACTTATCGACTGCAAGCCTCATGGACCCCTTGAACATGTCGATCTTTGCATTGCGCAGGGTTACTGTAGTGCCCGTTTTCATCTTTTCCACTATAATTGAAAAATCGCATCTCGTCATTGATCAAAACCAAAAACAGCCGGAAGGAGACAAGAGAGTTTGGAGCAACTTTAAGCAAAACACAACAGAATAAAAGCTTACCAAGATAAAGCCTAAAGCAAAACAAAGCTTCAGTCTCAAGGTCCCATTTATGATTTTACATTCCATCATTTAAGTGAAAAGAGATAAAGCTGTGTTGAGTATGTTAACAAAAGGTAATTCAGAGTATAAGCTGAGCTTAAGTGCAAGAGTGTTGCTGTATGATTATAATACTACTATTAATCTTTTCTTACCCACAGACAAGACAGCTTTTGGAGGTTAAATGAAGATAGATAAGCCACATATGAAAAAGAAAAATCTCAGCACAAATTGAAGTTTAAAATTACTCTTTCTTCTAGAAGAATAATAAAAATGCATATCTAAACTAAGCCAATCAACATCATCTTGAAGGAGCACTTCACATCTTTTAATTACAATGGAGATTATCAAACACCTAACGATGGGTCAAAAAGCCTCTGTATCAAAGTAGAATTATCAGCTTTGGATTACAACAGATACCATAAGTAAAAATGTGTATCCCTTTCCAACGAACCGAAAACCCACCATCCATCATTCCATTGGCTTTAGATGATAATGGAGTGTATCAAAATGATGCATTGAACTGCTTAGATTAAATCGGAGTATATCAAAATGATGTGTTGAACTTCGCATGCTGCTTTATATAAGTAGTGGACGGGTAATTGCATCTGTGGAGAAATGTCAAACAACCTCTACATTATCACAAGGATAGGAATACAATCATCCAATGATCCTATCCTACCATGAGTGGGAGACTCTTTAGAAGCTCGGGGTAGTTTACATTCAGGTTCTAACAGAATAACCTCTTTAGAATCATAAACAATTCAAAATTCCCACACCAACCACACAACGCCTTGACCAAGATGTAAGTCTAAATGATTGTACTAGAATAATCGTGCATTAAGTACTTTGAATATCACAATTCACAACCTTGCATCCACAATGAAACCCCCACAAAATTGGGCACTTCAAATCAAATTAATTTAGGAATACATTCATTATTTAAGAAAAATGTAAATTAACTCTGATGCAAGGGCTGAAACACTATTAACTTTAAACCACTATACAAATCCTTTGGTGAGATGGTCTCACTGAAAAACCAAGTATCAATAGAAAAAGTTAAAGAAAACAAATGAAAAGGTTAGATATGTATAAACCTACTTGATAACTTTTTATATATTTTCAATAACGTTTACAGATTTTTCATAACCTTTCTTGCAAGACCTAGTCTCACCATTTTGAGACGGTCTCACCAAAGACCTAATATTTAAAGTTTTAAACTATTCTAATAGCCCTTAAAGCCAAACAATGCACAGGATCACAGGGCCTCTTACCTAATATTGTGCGGAAAAAGACAGACACAAAAGCTAAAGCTTTTACTATGCAATTCCACAACTAAACGATTGGTTTTCACAATTGAAGGTTTTATTATAACCTAGGCTTTTGAAAGGGAAAACCTAGGCCCATGAAACAAAGAAAAGATGTGTTCATCATTTATCAAATATCAAACATATGATGGTACAAGCCTAACATTTATCACATACATTGTATGCCTACAGGATCCAAAGTCCTAAACACATTTCGCAAGCACACAAAAACTTACCTTGATCATTTCTAGCAGTAAAGATTATCATCCCAGTCTCATCTCCAACCAAACATTCAGCAAGTTTCATTTGGCGTACTTGTGGTCCATCAGACCTGCCTCTCTGCATAACTAACTTTGAATCAACAACCTTCACAATGAGGTTGTGACCACTGGTACCGGGTCGTAGTTGCTCAACTTTTGTGAAAACTGGTTTCCTCATTCCTTGAGTTGGTTCAGCCATTTAGCAGAAACCTTCATTAATCAAACCATCAACATAAAATTCAGTAGGGAAACATCTACTAAGAAACTCTTTTCATTGTCTAATTATATCTATATAACAAAAAACAAAGAAACAACAAATCATATTATTGTAACGAGCTTTTTGAATTGAGGGATTTCACAAATTGACATTGTCCATAAATTTTTAGTGATGTTCCAGAGCTTATTGACCTAAATTAACAAGCATGCAGCCAGGCCTGTCCCTAAGACAAGGCAGGGGAGGCGGCTACCGTGGGATCAGGGATAAAAGATCCACTTTTTATAGTCCGATCCTAACAATGAAGGATTATAAATAAAAGTCTGCAACACGATTGCAAAAAATTTGACAAAATTATCAAATTAGACTCGAAAAATCACATGAAAAATCTTCTAGCTTCATATCAACAAATATATAGGAAAACAATCGCAAGTTATAATCTTTCATAGCTTCAGTGGCTATAATCAATAGATCAATGATCCACGTTAGGAGAACCCTAATTGACTATCAAAAAATTAAGTCAGCAATATTGAAAAACAAAACCCTAGATTTGTTAAATTGATTTCCGATGGCGCGAACAAACAGAACACGAAGGAGAAAGAAAACATCTTACCTCGGGAAGTTTGGTTCAGTGGAGAAGAGGAAGCACTGAAAAATGTTTCAATGGAGAACTCAGAAATCAGAATAGGCGTCAACGGGAGACTAAGAAAGGGAGGAACAGAGAGAGGAGAGTGCAACATAGGACGAGACGGCCTAATTGTAGATTTATGATGCATCAAAAAAAAAATATTTTAAAAAAAATAATTAAAACTCATTATAAAATTTCATTTGCATACATATATAAATTTAAAATAAAATAAACTTATTATTTGCCTTGGGCCCTTGGCAGTTGTGGATATTTTTTTTAATAATTAAGTATTTTTATTTGGAAAAAATTGTCAAAAATAAGTCAACCGACCTTCCACAATTAAACCAACTTTTTGAAAATCCAGAAATAAGCTAACATTGTTATCATTTAAGCCAAAAATAGGTTAAACAATTATTTAATCTATTAGTTATCTGTTGTTTCAAGAACTGTTATCATTTAAAACAAAAAATAGGTTGAATGATTGTATAATAGTGATAAAAAAACAATAGAAAATAACATGTTAAATAATCATTTGACTTTTTAGCTTAAATGATAACAAGGTTAGGTTATTTCTGGATTTTCAAAAGGTTGGCTTATTTGTGGAAGATCGTCCAAAGGTTGGCTTATTCTTGACAATTTTTCCTTTTGTTTATATCATTACAAAATTAAGGATTAATGAAAGATGTAATTTTTCCAATAATAAAAAAAAAAGAAACCAAACCAAAATTCGAGGAAAAGGTAGAAATTCACTAGTATATTCCATTATTCCTCCAACTTGAAACTAAAGGTGGGCAATGGTCGTGTTGCCATGGCCCAGGTGACAAGCCCGAGTGCTATGTGTCATAGCTGTCTGTGCTTATAACAGATCAAGAAAAGTTTATACCGTGTCAAGATCATGCCAAGTTATAAAATATAAGGCCTGTATACAACACCATCCATAATTTGTGTCGGGCCGGCTTTTGTCAAATACAAACTTTATATACATTATGAACTTTTTTTTTTTGAAAGAATACATTATGAACTTTTAATCAAAATAATTTGGGGTTGGGTGTTAAGTGTTAACCAAGTAAATTTGGAGGATGTAAACGCTACAAAGACTATTGTTTCGTACATAGCTAGCTTTGAGGTTTCCTCGTTAAAAAAGAAAGGAATTTGTTGTTTGTATCTTACTACATATAAAAATTCAAAACGCAAAATTTCCGTTTGGAAACTATTAGACTTGTAAAAGGACTATTTGTTTAGTAAATTGTTTCCTATACTTTTGATGATTAATTGACTCCAATAAAATTTACTAAATGGATTTGGACCCCATTTCACATTTTTCCTGAACCTACCACCGAATCGAGCAATTAAGCTATGCAGCGATGGCTCCGATTGATCTTCAAATCAAGGTTGATTTGGAGTATGAACTACACTAGGTGAGTTGATCTGAAAGAACCCATCTACAATAAAACCAGAAAGAACATAAAGAAACAAAATTTATACACCAAGAATCAACAACATATGCAAAATCTCAACCCCCAAAAAAAGAGCACAATACTCACTTCTTACAAGTCATGACAACCTAACAATAAACATTATTACTCCACTTGAAGAGTGTAAGCTCAAGAGATAGGATGGATGACTACTTTGCCAGTAGCGCGATTTGTCTCAAGGTAAGAAAAGGCCTCCTTAACCTTGTCAAATGTAAACGGGCCTTTGGGATCGACTAATGACTTAACCTTCCCGCTCTCCAAGTAGGGGTTCAGCTTCTTGAGTACTTCTCCATTCGAAGTCACCACGAATCTGAAACCCGGAGGTGTAACGGCTCCTGTTAAGACCACTACACTTCCGCCTTCTTTCACTGCCTTTACATTCCTCTCACCTTCGCCTGAACAATTAAATGGCAGTAAGGTGGGTGTTTGGTATAAACTTAGGAATGGAAACACATTAACGAAAAGGTAATGTTAAATGACACGTTTGGTGTAATTGAGGGAATGGAATGGAAACAAATTACAGGTGAAAGAATTTATTGCCAAAGTTTTCCTATCATGAAATGCATTAGCAAAAACAACAACAACACTCAAAATCAAAGTTAAACTCACCAACTGCATCATACACAACATCAAACTTTTCTGGCAGGTCCTCGAATTTCTCCTTGGTGTAGTCTATGGCAAGGTCAGCACCTAGACTCTTCAAGAACTCGAGTTTCCCAGTGCTAGCGGTAGCTGCTACTTTTGAGGCACCAAATACTTGTTTTGCAAGCTGAAATCCGGAACCAAAAAAACACCATATCATTAATCGTTACGAAGGATTTGAAGTGCCCTGAATAGCACAACCTCAAACTGTAGCAACCTACATAGACCACCAAGCAAGGGGGTGGGTACGGCCATTGGCGTAAATTCAAAGTCACCCATTACTTGATGTGGGTTGTTCCATCCAAATGTTGTAATACTAAAGTCTCGTTCTATTGAACTGAACTAATCTAAACTAATTGAATTTAACTAAATCCTAGACTCACGAGGTGCTGAGCTGAGCAGAAATTAATTGAATTTGTCTGGAATTAAATCCAAAAGAACAACGCCTAACTGCATCATGTAAATAGTGCGTGTTATTCAAACCAGTGCTACCTAATTCCCTAAACTCCACGTGAATTGTGAACTGAAAAAAAACTAAATTATGATCGATTTTGGACTATGTCTGGCCCAATTCAGACGAATTCGGAACTATAGCAGCGAATTAAATAACGAATTAAATAACCAATTTCGGCTTTTTTTGGATAAATGTAGCATTACCTGAATTACAAGGGAGCCAACACCCCCAGCCCCGCCCAAAACAAGGATTGATTGTCCAGCAGAGAATCCGGCCTTTTCGAGACCTTCGTAGGCAGTCTCAATAGCCAAGGGAAGGCCAGCAGCTTGTGCAAAGTTAAGGTTTTTAGGCTTGAGAGCCAACAATTTTTCCTCAACTGCTGTATATTGGGCCAATGACCCGAATTGCTTCGGGCCATCAAGGGCCTTTTCATGGATATCTCCATAAACTTCATCCCCTACCTTCAACTCTTTCACTTGACTACCAACCTTTACTACCACCCCTGCTACATCATAGCCTGGGACAGTCTGCACTAAAAAGATTCATTCTTTGTAAGCTAGCTGCATTTCCATGTTTTATAAAGTAAAAGCATAGAGTATAAAAATTCACTTTCATAACAAATAACATGATTAGTACAGAACAGTTTGTATTTTACATCATAAGTTAGCACCAATGACATAGATACAATTATAATTATAGCATATATGATACTATGAAATTGACATTATTACTACCTTAACTAAGCTATTTAGAATGTGTTTTTGTACTTCTTGGATTGAGAATTGGACCAATGTACAAATATAAGACATATAACACCAAAATCAAAATGGCAACTAAATTAATTTGAAGTGAACTGAGCTGAAATGTCAGAGATTAAGTGCAAAAGAACCGGGCCTTAATCATATTATCTTCAATTGCAACCACTGAAATGTAAAAATGTAAAATATGATCAAAGTGATACAAATTTCTTGAAAGAATTGTACAATTTGACTAAGTGAACTACTACTATTGGATTTGTGAATGTCTATCTTTGTACAAGGTCATGCTAATCATGTCTGTACCATTCCAATTTCCAATTTCATCACATGTCAAACAAATTAGTAAATTGTTTAACTTTAATATCTTTAATTATGCATTATTAGTAAAAAAAAAAAAAAAAATTACAACAGATGCCTAATCCTGCATCGTGGCATTTGCGTAAATAAAAACATATTGCACATAGTCATTGGTAATTTTTAGTTTTTGAAATATAAAAAGACTAAAACACCCCGTGCATAGTCTCTATTACAAATTCGGAGATACACTAGCAATAAAATGATACTCACGTTATGCCAATCTAAATGAACATTTGTATAAGTTTTAATGAACATTATTCAAATTTTAAAATTAGATCAGATTAAAATTCACACATCATATAATTATATTTTAATCTCTTACGTATTAGCATTAATTTAGAAGATTTTCGGACTCGTATAAATAAATGAATAATGGTATAGTAAAATGAAAAGCTAAAGAGATAAAGTAGTTAAAAAGAGAGATAGATATATATAATTACAGGAAGAGGGGAGTCAGAAGCCTTGAACTTGCCAAGCCTACGCTTAAAATCAACAGGGTTTAAAGCAGCAGCAGCAACTTTAATCAAGACTTGGTCATCCTTCATTTCAGGGACTTTAACATTTGATTCAAAATTAAGAACTTCAACACCTCCATATTCTTGATATATCCATGCTTTCATCTCTTTGGGTATGGTACTTGAGGCCTCTACTGATGCAGGGGCACTTTGGGACATTGCCCTTATTCTTAAACTACTAGGGTAATTTTTATTATTTTTATTATGTGGGGTGTTTTTGTAATTGTAATTTATGGTTTTATAAGTCAAATTTTTGGTGTTTTTGCTTAAGGATGAAAGAGATGAAAAAGAGTGTATTGAAGGTGTGTTGGATTTGGATGAGGTTGAGATTGGGAGTGGAACTTTGGTTGTTAGAATTCCTTCCATTTTTTTTTTGCTATTGTTCTACACTAGAGTGATAAGTTTCACACTTGTCAAATATTTATGGTGATTGGTGATATATACTCATGTTGTGGTTTTGTTCATTGAGTGATTTAGTGATAGATAGAGTAGTGTTTGCATTTCTTGTCTTTATGGTTGCAATGGTGCCACTTGTATATGGCAATTAATCAAATTTGTTTGTATTTGTAGCATCCTGTTGTGCTTGTGTGTGGTCTGACTTTCTTTCTGCGCGGAATTGTATTCAGCCCGTGAAAATTTTAGGAATGATTAGTCTTGCACGACGCTATGTTTTTGCAATGGCATACTTGTAAATATTTCGAACGGGGAATTGGCAGAATCATAAATGGATGTGTGTCGTGTGTCGAGCAACTTTTAATTTCTTTATGATTGTGTCACTGCGCTATGTTTTCAAACATAGAACAATGCGAAAGTAGGTATTAGCCTTAAAATTTATCAGATTAACGTAAAGTGCATCTCGCAACTAAGAGACTATGAATTGAATTTTCACATTCTCACCAACTCCTTTCCATAGACCAATGCCAATTAGGTAGTCTTGCAATGAACTAACAAAAATTTTATTCATTGAAGCTTGATGTTTAGCAGTTTAGGTCATTTTTTATGTAGACAATGAAAAACAAAGGTCATGACGAATTTAGAGTATACTTTATTGTGAAGGGCTGTAGTGATGATTTCATTGATTTGGGTAATTAGTCCATGAAGATTGGAAGCCCAGGTTGTTGGTCTGTCGAAAATTTCATTCTTGACCCGTGATGTACTGTGATACAATTTTTTTTTAAAAAAAAACAAAAAGCCTCTAAGATTTTAAAAAATAAATTCATTTTTTATAAATAATCACTCATATTGATATATACTGTGATATAAATTACAAAAAAAAAAAAAGTTCTCTATAACTAGACGCACATATTGATATACACTGATACAAGATAGTTGAAGATGAACGAGAAACATACGAAAATTACACAAATACTTCGGAGTTCACCGCTTACACACCATCTTGTCTTCAACAAGCAAACACTGAAGCTGTTGATGATACTTTTGAATATCACCCCGATCGGATTGTGGAGATTAACTTATATATACTTTTTTTTTTTTTGGGAAAGGGAACTTATATATACTTGTAACATAAAGAAAAGATTGAGCATCAACATGTACAATTGTCCGAATATAATTATTTATCAAAATTATAGTGGGGTAAGGATAAAGAAAGAGAAGAAATGATGAATTTTTTTTAAATAGGTTGTTGTTAAGATGTGATTTATAAATGGATTTTTAATTTTTTATGGTGAGACGGGAGAGAGGGATCCAAAAAAAAAAATGATGCATACTTTTTTGGGGATTGTAAAAAATGGTCTTACTATTGTTTCTTTTTATGGTCTATAAACTGCGTATGAGAAATGGGCTAGGTTAGCATTTAATGAGTTAATGGTTTGGTTGTGGACTTGTGGCCCATACCCTTCTAGGCTCAACCAGATTTTAGGCAGTTTTGGGAAAATTCTCCCCAAGTAATTTATATGTCAAAATAGTCTAAATTTTTAAGACTGATATTATTGGAGTTGTAGTAAAAAAAATTGGGTCACTTATATAGAAAAAGCCCGTCAAAGCCTGGTCCATTTTTTTAAAAATTATTTTTAAGGTAAGATCAACTGTCTTTTTTTTTTAGGAAATAAAAACCGACTATTTCCGATCAAAGGATAAGCCCAGCGCATCCTTGCGCAAAATTAAGGAAAAATAATGGTCTACCGGATAGAACCATCAAGTTAAATTGGTATGAGCATGACCTTTGTGGGCTAAATAGTTTGCTGCTTGGTTAGTTTCTCGGACTCGATGTGATATGTTGTAGTTACTAAAGCTTTGTAGGTCTACCTTAACATACATCTTGAATTATGTAGTTGATTTCCCAAGGTGTCTTCTAAATCGCTTTTATAACGTTTATAATAGTTATGTTGTCTCCTTCAATCAGTAGGTTATCAATGTTTAACCTTCTTGCTTAGTGAACTCCTTCTTTCAAGGCTAAGACTTCTGCAAACTAAATAGACGAATTTTTATGGAGTGCTTTTGTCCCAGAAATTACTATGTCTGCTTTATAGCCTCTTATGATAAAGCCAAGAGCACTTGAACTATTGTTGATTTTTTTATCCATCAAAATTCAACTTGAACATATTTTGTGGGGGCGGTTCCCAATTACTGTGTGTGGAGAGCTCCTATTTTCATTTTTCAGTGACAATATTTGTTGTGTTATTATGAACTGCCTTATCATGCAGAACTTCAATTAGGTTTATTCGGCCTTGGTTAGAGCCTAGTAGCATTAAAACCCATGAACTTTGGTTAGATGAGAACTGATGTAGGATGGGGTCTTAAAATCAAGCAAAAACTAAACAAATTTCAGAAATCCGTAGGTCTAAGATAAGCTCCAAATATTAACACCAAAACAATCATAAAAATGGGATATGAACTTGAAAAGTAGCCCACTAAGTACTAATAATCAAGAGCTAAACATAATCTAATCAAAATCACAAAGGTAATGACTAGAAGATGACTTACCAATCACAAGTTTAGCAAGATTTGCAACCACAAAGGAAGTTGAGCTCATAAAGAACTTCATAAGAGGGAAAATCTCAGATTTTAATTTCAACAAAAGATGATCACAAATGAGGCAAAGCATGCTATTTAAAGGCTAAGCAACCCCTAATGAGTCTTCTAATCTAGGCCATTAATCTCTAAGCAATCAAGGGCCAAGATTAACCAAGCACTAAACAAAGCAAGAGAAGGGAAGCAAATACGAATTCACGCGTACTGGTCTGTGCACGGTCGTGCAGTTCAACCGTGCACGGTCGTGCAAGCCAAAAATCATGATTCTGGAACGTGCATGGTCATGCAGGATTAGCCTGCACGATCGTTTCGAAAACCTTCGTGCTTGCACGGTCGTGCAGCATTAGCCTGCACGGTCGTGCAAGTTTGAAACTGGCTTCTGACCTCTGCACGATCGTGCAGATTAAGCCTGCATGGTCGTGCAAGTCTTTCCCCTTGCTACTGGATGCTGCACGGCCATATGCACGATCGTGCAATGTTCGTGCATGGTCGTGTATGCCCCATCTTGCTTCCTTTGATCGTGTTTCCAGCTCCGTTACTCATGCTAACTAAACTAAAGCAATAAACGAGAGTTTAGGCTACTTATTACACCCGAAAAACACGAAATTAAGCTAAAAACAAGAGTTCAAAACTATCCAAGTAAAAGTGAACAAAATTGAAGTCGTTGACCGTTGAAGTCGCTCGCTAGACCATCCCGTTCTGCATCAAGAACTTCGTTTTTTTTTCTTCTTCTTCTTCTTCTTCTTTTGGAGATGGAGTTTCATATTGTACATGTAGCATTTAGATGTAGTTATGTAGGCATATAATGTGTTTTTTGCTGTTGGACTGTTTGTAGGCCTAATGCACTTGTGCACTAATGGGTGCCTTGAGGTTCAGGATTGGAAAATTAGGGCATTGGCATTCATTAAGGATAAAATGGGGTATGAAATATTGTATTATTATTATTTAGAGAAGGTATTGTGTCGGACAAGTCTGACAGTAAGCTTATTGTCAGACCAATCATACTCAACCTGGACAAATGTGGACAAACCTGAACAAATGTGGACAAACCTGGACAAATCTAGACAAAAATGGACAAATCTGGATAAATCTGGACACACCTGGACAAACCTAGACAAATATGGACAAACCTGGATAAATGTAGACAAACCTGGACAAATGTGGACAAACCTTGACAAATATGGACAAACCTGGACAAAAATGGACAAATTTGGATAAATCTGGACACACCTAGACAAACCTGGACAAATGTGGACAAACCTGGACAAATCTAGACAAGCTTGGACACATATATGCTTAGACCTGAACTTATTTGGTTAAACCTGGACACACATATGCTTACACATGGACTTATTTGCTTAAACTTGGACTTTTTTTTATTAAACCTGGACTTTTTTTTATTAAACATGGACATATATAACAAGCACTAACTTGGACAAAAAAATGTATAGCCTGGATAAGAAATTGACTAACCTGGTCACCTTTTCTTCTACAATATTATACCGCACCCATCAACAACCCCAACATTACCACCATCTCCATCTCCTATCTCCATTTCCATATGGGATGGTTGACGAAAGGCTTAATCCAAAAATGACGAAGTTGGAACGGAATCCATGAAGTTGCAGGTTGGATTCGGATGGACCCACCGCCATTTCTGCGAATTCTGGAAAGGAGTGGACTAGAAGAGATAGAATCACGAGAGAAGTTGTGTTGGTGTTTAGAGCAGAGTTGCGGAGGAAGAGGAAATGGGATGAGAGCTTATTTATTCGAGAGTTACAGTTGTCCGACCAAATCTTTGTATCAGAGCGTCTGATACAATACTTTCACTTTTATTTAATGTCTATGTGTCACAAAAAAAAAAACCGAAAAAATTATGTTACTTCATACTTTATGCAAACTTTAATAAAGTTAATTACTCGTTCACTTTTTACTTGATACCTTTTCAATTTTTAAAGTCAAAGTCAGGAAACTTTGTCCGATTATTACAACAACTTTAATACTAACTCGATCTGTAATTTTTTATTTGCAACGATTAGACATTTTTACACTCTATATATTTTAGGTCAAATCATTGCATGTAAAAAGTTACAGAGGTTGTACATAAAATAGTTATTTGATATTTTTCAAGTTTGTCCAGATGCGTTTATCAATATCTAATTTTATAATTTACTTAATTAAATACAAAATTCAAGTTACTAATGATCAATGTTACTTGCTGAAAACCGTGTACAAAGAAATGTAACAAGTATCACGAGCACAAATAATTGTGTTAAACTATGCAAACATAAATAATTAATGTATTATTATGAGCATTGAATAGAGTAATTAGCTTTGCAAGAATGAAACAAAAAAGGGAAAATGATATATATTATTAATTCGGCATTGGTAATGCATATATTACAAAGAACTCAGAGAAGAAAGGAAAACATTGATGAAAATAAACTGAACAACAAAAAGGGCAAAAAGATTATAATGCTTACATTAATTATGCTTTTTGATCACATACATACAAATATGCTTTTTTTGTTTAATTAACGATAGAAGGTGAAAGAAAGAAGTCGAGATTCCAGAGCTCAAAACATCCCTTGACAAAATCATAATGTGCACCCTTGAGTGCTAGGGTTTTCTTCAACACTGCTTCTCTTACAAATGGGTATGTCAACAAGTTCCCAAGAGATACATTCACTGCTTCCTGCATTTCACAATTATTCATCTTTTTTATTATTTCCTCCCAAAAATTTGTTCATTAAATAAATTTCATGACGATTAAGACCGGCAAACCAAAGAAAAGTTAAGCAAAAAAGGGGGGAGAAAAGTTAACCAATAGTTTTTATATAGTTGATAGAGAATATAACATATTTTTGGGCCCTTAGAAGGGAGAGGGAGGAGAGATTCGAACCCGTAACCTCTGCGTCGCGTTGGCTCTGATACTATGTTAGAAGACCATTTCAACCAAAAGATTAAGCTAATAGTTAGGGCACAAGAATATGTTATATACTCTATCAGTTAGCCTTTCTTATGTTTTCTCTAACTTTTTTCAATTTTTGTTCAACTTTTGGTTAATCTCACAAAAATTGAGTTTTACACCAGGTTTGCAAATAACCACACAAAAATTAGTTGCCACATTGTTCCAATATCATTTGTAATTTTGTATCTATCGTCGGTCTAGTGTGTCTTGTAAAAAAAACAACAAGACATAATTGGTTTCGGCTGTGGGACGATGGGAGTAAATACTTAACCCTGAAATCATACTGTATGATTTTTTTTCCTAGGTAAGGTTATTGACACCCAGTTCATGGCTTATTTTACAAGAATGACGAGTTGACATTACCCATATATTTATTAAAAAAGGAAGGCTGGTGAGAATCGAACTCACAACTCTCAGTTTCTTGAAGCTCGGTCCTCCGAGATCGTAAGACTTATTGGCAAATGGCATGGTACTTGGTAGAGTTTACATAGAGGTTAGAACCCATTACAAAAAACAATTAAAAACGCTTTTTAACTGGGATCATACAACCAAATTGCTATAAAATAAAGTATGTGACACTAATTTCATGATGATATAGAACGTGGCTTTGCCAATTTCAAGATCAATATATTCATAGTAAACTGTAATAACTAACCTTCTCGCAGTTTTTGCATTGGTCTATGAATTCTGCTTTGCTTAGTTCTGCTTTGACCTTGGTCCTTGCAGGATCGCAAATCTTAACCCAATCTTCTATGAAATCACTAATCACCAATAACAAGAAAAGCAACAACACTGTTAGTACCTCAAATACTTCAATTGTCCCTTAATTATCTAACATGTTTTCAAACAAAAATCATAATGAAATAATACTGGAGTTAACCAAATATTGGTGATTGTTACTTAGGTGCGCTTGATTCAACTTAAATAAGTAATTTTGCTTATTTTAAGAAAATTAGGATCAGATCATAAAATTTCAGATCAAATTAGAAAAGTTCAAAATAGATCAAATCAATCACTCCGTAAGAAAATTTCAGATCAATTCAAATCAATTCAGATCATATTAGAAAAATTCAGGTCAGTCTTTTCCAACTTATTTTACCTAATATGAACTTATTAAGCTTCACACAAATTTATATCAAATTCTAAAATTATTTTCCAATAGAATCAAGTTTAATAGACTTTATTTTTTCTGATCTGAAGATATCAATGTTTAACAGATACAACTTTATCCGAACTTATATGAGCAAATAAAAGCTCAAAAGAACAATGAAGTAGTCTAATACCCCGTATATATTAGTACAAGCAAAAGAAGCTTAGATTAGATTAAAGATAGTCAACTAAGAACAACATGGAGGAATAAGTGAAAAGTGGGAACCAATTAATAAAAAAGTTTGGAACAAATTAAGATTCAAGATCTTAAAGGGCACAATTAGAGTATCCAATTGCTCTTATAAATTGATTTTAATGGCAGTTAAAAAAATTAAAAAAAAAAAAAAAAAAAAAAAAAAACTTACGAAGAAGTGCACCCATCATCAGGGATGGACATGAGCCCCTTTATTCCTCCACAGCAGCTGTGTCCAATCACAACAATATTCTCCACCTAACACCACATATTTTTTTAATAAACTTTTTCAGCTTTGATACAAATTACTTTTACAGATAAAAAAAGGTGATTGGCAAAATTTGGATCAATCTTTTTGCTCCCCTTGGACTCTTGGAGCTATTTGTTAAATTTATGTCTAATTTCCAGGTTTCACATTGTTTATACATTAAGAAAGAGCTTCTACACTATATGTTATTTGAACTTATTATCCCTATCAGATATGAAGATGTGTCCAAGTGTTTTCGGTAATTTTTTGAAAATTTTAAGATTTTGGCCAAATAAAATTTTCAAGTGTAGTACTCATGTGATCACATGTGAGTGTCAAGAATCTGATATAAGATTCACTTCAAATTTGTTTCTTAATTTTAACAAAAAAACCAAGTGGTTAAATTAAAGAAAATGGATGCTGAATTAAAATTGAATGAAATATAATAATTTTAAAAAAAGATTAGACAAATAAAAAATGAAATACTACCTCCCTCTTTTAAATTTACTTGTATTTTTATCAGAATCGAGAAATTAATTAGGCTAAGAGAAAAAAATAATGATTAAAAGATGCATACAAAAGTAGGAGAGAGTATTGAAAAGAGAGAAAAAAATTGTAATTATATTAAAATAGGTCAAAAGTAAGGTAAAGTATGAAAAAATACTTGAGAACTATAACTTAATAAATGTGGAAGAATAAAACTTTTAATATATTTAGGTAAGGTAGATAAGTGGATAAATGTAAATAAATAAACAAAAACAAACCAAAAAGAAAAGATGAGCAAATTATGGTGTAAATAAAAATAGAGGGAGTAAAACTTATACTTCCTCCGTTTCGAAATAAACGCAACAATTTCTATTTTAGGAAATTTCAAAATAAATGCAACAATTTTAATCATTTCATTTTTGTAAGTCTTTTCTTCCTATCTCTCATCATCACATACCCTACTTTCTCTCTCTATCCCTTTTACTCTCACAACAAAAAATGGACTAGGAGTCCGTGCCATCCAATTTATTGCGTTTTTTTCGAAACGGAGGTAGTATGTCATTTTAAGTTATTTCCTAGTGCAACCTTTGTACCACGTGGCTATACCCTCTTAAAAGGAGAAAAATAAGTGAATTTTGGGTTTTGGTTCAAAATCAAAAAAAAGTTTTAGGATATTTATTTTTGTGTTTGAATTTTTTTCCTAACATTTTCACATTATTTTACATAGGAGACTGTCATAAAAAGGACAAATTTTGAAAAAATATAGCCATATTAGTTAATGTATTAGTTTCTTCCCATTACCAAGTTGATTGATTGATAAAGTATAAAATCAATTTCTAGAGTTTAAATATTTTAGCTCAGATGCTTATTTAATATGGTTTCTGAGCTAGATTATAGGTCTCTTTTAAATTGGATTATCTAAAACATTTAATTAAGGATTATTATTCTCACGTCTTTCTTTAATGTGAGATACTCACTGGTACACATATAAATATAAATATAGTGTTGTTGAACATTAGTAGTGGTAATTTCATAGTGTAAAAAGATAGAATGAATAAATTACAACATCTTCTCACCTTGAGATGTAAAACTGCATATTCAATAGCTGCTCCAGTGCCAGAAAATTTTGTCTACAACCATAAAACAAAAATGTTAATAATTAAAAAAATAATTAATACAGATAAACCTAATGTAATTTATAAAAATGATAATGTAAAAAAGGAAATAAAATCAGTAGGATAAGGAGAAGAAGAACCTTATCATAAGGTGGGACCATGTTGGCAATATTTCTGACAGAAAAGGCCTCACCAGGTAGAAAATCAAGAATATGAGAGGGGCAAACTCGAGAATCTGAGCAGGAAAACACCAAAAACTGCATGTGCAACCAAACACATACAACCGATCCATCAATCAATCAATCAATTCAATTCAATTATTAAGTTGGTTAAGCTTTGGTTTTATTCACTAATTTAACAATGCATTATGAAACTTCTATTCTAAGTTTTCTAACTACATTTGTAAAGTAGTAAAACAAATAAAAAGGGTGGCCTAGGAGGGAGAGTAGATAGATCAATGCAATGGAGGAAAGAAAGAAAGTATTATTGTATCCATTTTGATGATGATCTCTTATTAGCTTCGTAAACCGTCGTAGAAAAAGGAGGTTGTAAATGAGTTTTTTCGTCGCGATCCCGTCGTAAATGAGTCAATTTTAATAGAGTTATTATTAAAAATTAGGGGAATTTTAGCGACAAGCTCAAATACTGTCATAAAACATCTACATTTGCGACATAATTTAAGCTCGTCATTATTGTTTATCCGTCATTAATGAACTACTCCTTCTGTCCCAAAATAAATGTTCCATTTATTTTTTCAATCCACCCGAGACACATCTTTAAATATAAATATCTTTAGCTGCATACGATAAAAAATTATAAAAATTATATATTTAGAAAGTATGTATCGAGACGAATCCAACGAGATGCCACATGGCTATGTTTTTTCTTATATATACATAATTAAAGAGAGTCAAAATTACTAAGTGAACAGTGTAAAAGTCAAAATGTATCATTTAATTTGGGACAGAGAAAGTAATTTTTTTATAGTGGTATGAGGGATCCTCGAGAATAATGAAATGTGTTCCATCCTCATTACACCCCCGGCCCACCCCGGTTAAAATAACATTCTAAAATAGGAATCTTATGCGGGTCATGTTTACCTTTGTCGTAGAAAAAATTATTGGCCCTGTTTGGCAACCAGCTGTTAGAGTTTGATGTTAGAGTTTAGAGTTTGTTGTGAGAGTTTTTTACCTTTTTGTTTAGAGTATTTGACTGCTGTTTTAATAATTGTGCTTGGTAACACTTAACTGATTGCTAAAAACTATTTGTGTAAAATGACATTTATAGACATTTGTTTTGTAATATATCTTTTTAGGAAATCATAACTCAATGTGGGTAATTTTGTCCAAAAACTTTAACAATTGCAAAACTCTAATGAAAAAGCTCCTAGGAGGAGCTTTCCTATGAGCTTTTTCAAAATTAGAGTTTTAGAATCAAAACTCTAAATTGAAATTTTCTCCACCAAACAAGAGTTTAGAGTTTCAATGGGTCAAAAACTCTAAAATTTAGTCAAAACTCCAACCTCCGAGCAAAAAGCTCTTTACCAAACACCCCATTGCATAAATTTCATTGACTTTGGTATGGTCGTCGCATGGGGCATGGCACTTTGCAGGTAGCACATGGCAGAGCGATTTATACGCGGTGGCTTATCCTTGTGGGTCGTAAAAGCGCCATCATAGTAATCTATTCATTCCATTTCCACTAACTAGGATTATAAGTACTATTCTTACATTTACCTACTTTCTAGGGTTTAGTAAAACACGAGGAAAAAAAAATTACAGGAGTAATTATTTTGAGACGGAAGGAATATACTTCCTCCGTTCCAAAATAAACGCAACAAATTATTTTACACACATTTTAAGGAAGTGATTTAAAGGTGTAAATGAGAAAATTAATCAAAATAATTTTAACACAAGTAAGAATGATGTTATAGGTTACTTGTCTTAAAATTAAATATATTAATTTGATCGTTTAGACCTTTAAATCTCTTCCTTAAAATGCGTGCAAATAAGTTTGTTGCGTTTTTTTTGAACGGAGGAAGTATATTATTTAGGACATTTACTTTTCATGGTATTAAACAAGATTAGATTAGAATAAATATGTATTAATGAACTAAAGTATCTTACCTTAGGACTTTGACCTTTGGCAAGTTCACCGTACATAGCAGGATTCTTCCTGGTAAGAAGCAAAAGACAGTGAGACCAAACAAATGAGTTTTTGCTTAGTTTGTTATTCGCTTTACAAAAAGTACTCACTAATCATTCTTCCATCCCAAAAAAAGTACTAACTACTCATAATAATTAAGTACAAACAATTTTATTTGATGATGATAAATGTTAATGATTGCATGTTGTGTTACCTAATTTATTTTTTAGTTTGCTTCTGTATTTTGCGGTTCATTCAAAATGGACCAAATATAGCCCAAATCCGTAGGAAGTGTAGAGAACTATGTAACACTGACTGCATGTAATAAAAATATGTGTTTCATGTATTGATAATATTTTGCTGACATGCAAGGTACCACAATTGGTTTTGAGTCCATTCTTAATTCTCAAATTATTTTCACTTATCCGATCTTATAAAAAAAATATAGTACAAAGAATCTTGTCTAATGTCTAAACTTCTACAGTATTATAAATTACAAATATAATACTTCCTCCGTCCCAAAAAAAAAACAAAAAACTGCTCCACTTTGACCAAAAGTTGTCACAATTTTGGACAAAGTGGAACAATTTTTTTTGGAACGGAGTGAGTATTATAATTTCATTATGCTCGACATCTTTCACTAATGTTTCCCAAGATAAATTGCAATGAAAAGGTATACTCCAACTGTCTCAAAATGTTTACCTTACAAGGCTTACAGTGTAAAAATTAAAAATGAAATATTTACCTTCTTTGGAATCTTTTTGTGAATCAATTATTAATGAAATTTAAGAACCAAAGAAGTATTCCTCTAATCCGTTTTAGTCGCAACAAATTAATATTTTATCTCTCACAAAAAATACTCATTTGTTGCAATTAAAACGGATATAAAGAAGTATATCAAAAGAGTGATGCATGGTCTCTTTTGGGCAGCTGCAAAATAAATGTGCCAGATCATTGATTCCTTTCACACGGGTAATGAAGTACACTTGTGTGAGTCTTTGAAAGGAGAATGTACCCACTCAAATAAATTCTTGCACCATGAAAAGGATACCAATTTCATTCTCCGTTTCTAAGTGATAATTAAATTGCCAACCTTTTAATTATATATATATATGCTTTGGCATATTCTTCCAATTATTGCTACTAATTACTCTTTCCGTTTTTATTAATACACTGCTTAATTTTTTACCTAATTAACTAAAAATGCTATAAAAAAAATCAAGTTACCTAACAAATCAATGCAACTTTATAATTATAATAATAACAAAAATAGAAAGGTTTCTTTCAATCATTAGAGGACGGCGATTAGGGGTAGTATTATCTTCTTTTTTTTTATTTTATCTGATTTATAGGAATGAAGCAATTAATCACAATATATACGGTATAGCGTTATATGCAACGCTTTGACATAAAGTTATAAAGTAGGAAAAAAAATGTCAAATCGTTATTGATAGAGGATACAGCATAATCTAAGACAAACTTTTGGTTAAAATGATCATTTATTTGACATAGTAGCAGAGTTAACGTGACATAAAAATCTCGTGATAATCATATAAATTTAATTATACTTCTTCCGTTTCTTTTTAAAGCTAACAAATCATTTTAAAATCATTTTTAGAAATAGATTTAAAGGTGTAAACGAGTAAATTAATCAAATAAATTTTAATACAAGCAAATTTGAGGTTAGTTATTTGTCTTAAAATTATATCGATTAATTTGTTCGTTTACACTCTTAAATTTATTTGTTAAAAAACATGCAAAATAATTTATTGAATTTAAAAAGAAACCGGAGAAAATATTACAGATATGTGTTGATGAGAATCATCTCATTGGCATGGTTTTTACAAAATGCAAAATCTTAAATGAGAATTTGTGTAAAAAGGTACTGAGTGTATGTAATGAAGAATGAATGTGTCAGGAAACTCGGAAATATAGGAAAAACAACTGTAGTACAAGTGTAGTAAGAAAACGTACTCATATTTCTCAGTTTTGAAACGGACGAAACCAGATTTGATGCGGTCATCCGGGTCAAAATTGTCGTTATCTTTGGAAACGCCGTTATCAGATGGCTTAGGCGCAGGCGTACCCTTCAACTCGGCTGTTACCTGCTTTATCTTCGCCGCTGCTATCTCATCCAATCCTCCTTTCTCACTGTTCACATTTATTTTCCAATTCTATTGTCAGAAACCGGTTAATTTTTTGCTTGAAAATTGTCAATTTTTAGCTTAAAATTATATATTCTCTGTATCAGTTTGCACTTTACATAAATTTGATTCATGAACATAAATTGTACAAGTTTCATGGGAGAGATGCAAATGACTAATGAAATTGCTAGTAATATAATTTTGTTTATTAAAAGCAAAGATAATTTAATACCAATAATTAAGAAATTAAAACAAGGCATCAGAATTATTATTTTATATTTAAAAAAAAAGGAAAGATTTGACATGGCATGTAAATATGAGATTATATATAAATATGAATATGAATATGAATATGGTTGTGAATCAAAATTTGCTAAGGAAAATGACATATGTAGCGCCAAGCACTAAAAGCTACATATATAAGATGCTTAAAAAAGAAATAAAACGTTAAATTAAGTATTTATTGTTTTAAATAATGTATAAATTTGTCATAAATTTCTAAATAATAATTTCTATTTTAAAAAAATGTATTTAATAATTATTTGTAGCCTTTAACATTAACTTTTTTTATAAAAGTTCCTTTAAACAAATTGTATTCCCACACTCATTAGGTAGGTTACAACTGTATATATAAGATGTTTAACCCTTGTTTTTTGGATTTATTTTCAGCTCAACAATCCGTTTTCTATTCAATTTGATTATTATTACATTTGAAATCTTTTTATTAGAGAAAAATAGTCATAGCATAACAAACAATAATAAGAAATTAATCAAAAAATATTGCTAATAAGTCATGCTTTTAATTAATTAATTAAAATTAAGTCAATCAGGATAGCCGGTGGGGCCCGAATGAGATGACTGGCCAATGAACACCTCCAATTACGGTTTTAGTTGGTTGATTTATTTATTTATTAAAAAAAAAAAAAAAAACAGACAAAAAGATAAGTCGAATGAAAGGACAACATTTTACAGCGATCAAATGAAGAAAATTAAAATTTAAAAAAAAAAAGGAAAAAAAAGGTTTATTAAATTTACCTAAGAAGCTTCGTGAGACCTGCTATGGCTTCATCGTATTTGCCTCCCATTTTCTCTTTCTACTTGTAACAGCGAAAAAAATAAAATTATTTTAAATTAAAATACGATAAAAGAGAATAAAAATAAAATATACTGGAAATTATTTGATCATTTTTTTTTTAAAAAGTACCTGAGATCGTGTTTATTTTTTTTTTTGAAGGTAATATAGAAGGTAAGAGATTGGTTTGATTAGATTAGAGAAGAACGAAGAAAGAATAGAAGAGGTGAGAGAAAGTGAATGGCTGGAATTTAGGTGAGAGGATTGTATGCCTATATATAAGGGCAGCGATTGAGAAAATTAAAAACACTGTGATCCCAAAAGATTAGGAAAAGTTGTCATGTTAATTAATTTAATTTAATTTAATGGATCTCTATTAATCCAATATCATTTCTCTCCTGAGATTGTATGACCTTTTAACTACCAAAGTTTTAGACTCTCTTTGGAAGTTAGCTGTTACAGTTAACGGTTAGCTGCTTTGACTAACTGATTGTGATATATAGTTTTTTTTTTTTTTTGCGGGAGTGATATATAGTTAATTTAACCAACTGATTATATTAGCGGTTAGAAGTTTTTAGTAAAAAATAAATAAGTACTAAAAATCTATAAACTCTTTAAAAAAACTCTTTAAAAAGAGTTTTTTAAACCCTTAAACTCTCTTTCAAGGCTTCAATCCTCCAAGGCTCTAACTACCAAACACTTAAAATAGTTGTTGGTCAATCTTTTTTTTTTTTCCCCAAACCTCTAACGTCCGTACACCTCTTAACTTTTTACATAACCAGATAAGTTGTATACTTAAATGTTATAACTTTCAAATAAAAATAATTTTGTCAGACCGTCTAAGAGGTGATTTGTTAATGAACTAAAATTGTGTTAATGTCAATAATTTGAACTTATGAATCTTGCTTCCACTCATTTTATTTTAGTAGTATCATAACAGTTTTTGGACGTCACCCATATTAATGAGATGCCATGTGTTTTTGTTGAATAAGACAAGGACCATTACCTTCTGTATTTTTAATTAATTTTGGGTCAATTTTTTGACTTTTCTTTTATGGAAAATGGAATGATTGTCTAAATAATGAGGAAATAAAACTAATTCCCATTTTGCGTCAAAAATAAAAGTATTTACCATAATTACCAACATACCATCCACATAGCAAGATCGGTATAAGGTTGGTTTTTTTTTTTCTTTTCAAAAGACAAAACCGCTATCCTCGTTAGCGATGTTACTTGATAAATCGCTAATAACGATTTTGTCTAACTAAATCCGCTATCCATGTTAGCGATTTTGTTCTACACTTAACATACCGGCACTAGATGTAAGCAATAGTTAGACAAAATTGATATCCTCGTTAGCGATTTTGCTTGATAAATCGTTAACGAGGATAACGATTTTGCTTGATAAATCGTTAACGAGGATAGTGATCTTGTCTTTTAAAAAGGAAAAAAACAATACATGAATTGTATGTTGGTAAATAGCTTTATTTCCAATGCAAAATGGAAATTAATTTTTTTCAACAATATTAAGGAAAATCGCTCTAAAGAATGCTATTATTGGGCTATATTTAAGGATTTAAATAAAGTATATAGTAGTTAAAAATTAAATATTTCTACTCCAATTTTACGAGCGATATTGACAAGTATTCCTAATTAATTTTTACCATTTTATAAAAGCGTGTTTCCAAACTTTTACCATTTCAGGAAATTATTGATATTTGGAAATGATATATATAGTCATACACTCCTACATACAAAGTGTAAAAAAAAACACTAGTTTTAACTTAAATCAAACACTAATTAATAAGTACATTGTATAATAAATATGATAGGTAGTACCTACAAGATAAATTTGCATATTTCAATTAAATTGGAATGAAATTATGTGTTATAAAGTCTATTATCGAATTAATCTTAATTTTTTTTAAAAAAATTAGGTTTAACGAGATTCAATTAGTCTCAATCAAATTCATCAATTAATACATTCAGATCATAGGGTGGAGTGATGAAGTAAACCCGCCCTAATTAGGTCAGCATTAAGGGCTTGTTTACTTCAGATTAAATTTAGTTCAGTTCAGTTCAGTTCATCTCTATTAATTAAGTTCAATTAATACACTCAGTTCAGTTCAATTCAGTTCATCTCTATTCAGCTAATATAAACAAGCATTAAGTTGGAATTGAATTTTAGCGGCCTTTTCAGCGAGGAGGAGTCAACAAGGATACTCAAAGGGAATTATTAATATGACAATATAGTATATAGTATATGGTTTATTTTGTGGCTCTGAAGTGGGGGCCATGGGACATCGTTGACTATTCTAATTATGACTCTCCGTTCATCTGCGGAGACTTTTTTTTTAAAATGTAATTATAATGGAGTATTAGCTAAAGACATTAAAAATAATTAATCAAGTAATATTGAAGAAGAGTTAAGCCGGCAAATCAAGGATATTAGTGGACTTTGGGTGATAGTTTCGGACGTGGATGGTTATATTTGAATTGAAAAATTGATGAAGCTCACATCTCTGACTTGACTTAATGTATTTTAATTTCTTAATTAGTTCTAAATTGAGAATGCATAAATCTTGCAATAGTCGATATAATGAAAATGAAAATACTATTCTAGCATATACTCTAAAATTTATACCATTTCAAAAACATACTTGTATATGTTAGTATACTCTAAAATTCATTTTTATTTGGTATTTGGATATCTAAATATTTGATATTCAATTTTTTTTTATTCAAATTAAATCCGAATATCTGAAAATATTCAAAATATCCGATATCCAATTATTTGGATTTTGAGGTTTTTTTTTAAAAAAAAAAAATATAATTTCTAATATTTGGATATTCAGACATCCGAAACTATTGGATATTAGATATCAGATATCTGATTTTTAGGATTTTTTTATATCCAATTATTTGGATTTTCTTGTAAAAAAATATATATTTGGAGTTTCAGATAGTTTTGTTATGTCCTATTAAATTCACCTATTGATATATCTCTATTTGTTCAATAGAGCTAGTTTGCACCGAAAAGGTTAATGAGACCCATCGCATGGCTCCTCTAGCAGAAATACCGAGCAAACATTGGCTTACATTTATTGAGGGAAATGGTTAGTGAAAATCGAACTAGTAACCTTTCTATTTTACGTCGTCAAAGGCGCAGTTAGAGCCATGGGTCTGACCAGCATGAGGGGCCAAATCGACACGGCGCAATTTGGGCCTTGCACGAGTTCGCAATGAGCTAGACACGACACGATGACACGACTGGTGGGCCATGGGCCATGCATGGACAATATTTTTAAAATTTTGGCACGAATCAAGCACGACACGCCAGGTCGGCTCGTAAATTGACACACTTATTTTGGTTAAAATTCATAATATATATAAATTAGTATTAATATGTATGATGACACTTCATGAAATACGGACTACGTTGTGTATGAACCTTATTTTTTACATTGTATAACTTTGCATAACACAAATTTTTCTTGACTCGTTATTTACATAAAACACACAAGTCTGGCAAGTGAGCCGTCCCGATATGGCCCGTACCCATCTCTAGGGTGTAGGTGCACTATTGCTCAATTTAGTTAGCAGCGCAGCGTTGTTAATATGTTATTGGTACGGAGTATAAAAATAGTGCTATTATTAGTAATACTGATAAGGAGTAGAAAGGATAATTACCGGAAGTTGTCGTCCATAACAAAGTGTCATGCATTTCTTAAAGCTACCTGCCATATTTACACTGACTCTATGCTACACGTTCTTTCTTCACAATTCCTGACAAGAAATATCAAAACTGTCGTATTAGAAGTTTACAAGCTTAGCACTTTCCAAAAAGATTAGGTTTTGCACATGTGAATTAAAACTATATTATTTAATTAAATAAATAAGTTCACATAAGTATTAATAAACTAAACAAGTAAATTGAATAGAACAAACCTTAACGGCCCGTTTGGTTATGTTATTGGTAATAAATTATGGTAATGGTAATGCATTTTAAGTGTAATTTGTTAAGGAAGAACTTCATAATCCCCGTGGAATACATATTTTTTCATTCCCAAGCTTGAAATTTCTTCTTATTTTTCTTTACCATCCATTACCATGGGGAGGGTGGTATTAGATGAGAATGAATATTTGTGAAAAAAATAGATAAATTAGAGTTAAACTAGTACCACCATGGGAATGGAGTTTGATTTTCCTTCTAAATTTAGTTATAAATTCATTCCAATTACCACTATTTATAACCCGCTACCAAACGGGCCGTAAAAGTAAATTCCTACATTGCCTTCAAAATCTACAACCATTGCATACTTATTTTAAATATATACGGACTACGGAGCTAAAGCCATCCACAGTACAATTCCTTCTCGATTCTTAAAGCTGAAGCAATAATAGCTTTACGATCGAGAAGGTTTCAATGGAGTGAAATCAAAAATAATTAAAGCCGACTATATCTCAGTTATAAATGTAGGAAGAAAAAGAGTGGAAAAACCTTATTATTATGATAAATAATATTATATAACAAACATTAGGGTAGAATCAAATTAGGGTTGTGCTTCTCGTGGGCCAAATTAGTTTTAACCATTATTTTAGAATAGAAGTCAAAAGGGAAGCTAGGGTTGTGCCTCTCGTGGACCAAAAAATCAACTATTCTTTTGACTTTTTGGCCTACGAGAGGCACATTCTACTCTTCTTTCAAACCCGCTCTTTCTTATATTCTAATGAAAGATCGATGTAGATCATATAGTTCGCTTCCAATCCAATATAAGGAGGATTTTTTTTTTGAGTTCATATACAAGTACATTATATTCACCAAGGAAACTTGGTGCATGGGAGTGAAAGTCATCAGCTCTATAATGTTTCCCAATTTTTATCAATTTGATAATTAACTAGACATATTGATCGTGAAAATTAAACAGCTATAGCAATGATAATCACTATGTTTATAATAGACTAAGTGCAGGAAGAACCGACCACAAATAAGAATGAAACTTAAGCTAATATATATATATATATATATAACTTTATTAATTTTAAATTTTCTCCATATTCATATGTTCTCACCAGCAATCATGTGGAGCATGAGCTAGGTTGTCAAACATAGAGTGGCTCTCACTCCACATACATACATAGAAAGGAAAACTAATATGTAACTAGAATTAGCACAATCATTAATTCAACACACAACAATAGCCTTAAAAATCCAAGCAAGAACCAAGATTGGTTTCTTGCAATTCTAACTTGTAACTTCAAGGTTAATTAGAAGAGTTAGTTCTTGTAAGCTACAAGTCACTTAGAAAAGAATTTTTTTTTGTATACATCAGGTGCACACTCAATTAGTGTATATCAGACTAAAAACTACCTTAATACTCTTAAAATTAGTCCTTGGTAAAATCACACAAAATGAGTAATTTTATCAAAGGTTGACTTTTATGACTTTCAAGACAACTTTTATGATTTTAAAGGTAGCATTTAATCTGTTGTGTATTAATTTAGTAAAACACCCAATTATTTTAGAATTTGCACTTAGAATAGATAGATTCATTATGTTACAACAATATTTTCCAGTGTTAGAATCTTGTAAAATGGTAAAAACAACTCTACAGGTAGAGTTTTTTAAATATCAATCATGTCACTGATTAAAATATCGATGACTCAAATATTTTTCTCAAAATTTCCCCTATTTTTCCCTTTAAAATTCTATTCTTTGTTTTAATCTACTTTACACTAATCTTAGCCGGAAAAATTGTAAAAAATAAGTCAAACTTTATCCGGTCTTCTCAAATTAAGTCAACCTTTAGATTAACTCAAAATAAGTCAACCTATCACGCATATCCGCTCAAATTAAGTTTTTTCACTAATTTATTGGTGGAGAAAGTTAAACATTTCAACGCAAAATTAAAGCAGTGCATTGACATGTTGTTGTTTATATGGTTTTCCATTGAAAATGTTAATTTAATCAACAAATAATTAGTGAAAAAACTTAATTTGGGAAGACATGTATATTACGTTGACTTATTTTGAGTTAATCAAAAGGTTGACTTAATTTGAGAAGATCGGCTAAAGGTTGACTTATTTTTTACAATTTTTCCAATCTTAGCCATTGATTTTATTAATTAATGACTAAGATACAACTCGACCTGCTAATCTAGGGGAGTGATTTTGGCACTCCTCATTGTTACTATACATGTGAGAGGGGGAGGAGTGCCAAAATCATTTCCCGCTAATCTACCATATAGAGTTTTGCTGCCCAGTATTGCCCATTTGCCCCTACTCACAAGTGATTGTAATTCAATTAGATTCAAAAATACTATAATAGGGCCCATCTGGGCCGGTATTAATATATGTAACAACAAGTTAGAAGTAGGCCTTGAATGGTCTAGCGACTTATGTGGGCCTTATATTAAATGCTGTTGTCTAGCATGGCTTTAACCCTTGGGCCCATCTCATATTCTATTCACGTTTTGATGGTGAAAGAAAAAGTAGTGAGTAGTGACTTTCATTCTATTTATTTTCCTTTGTTTTATTTTATTTGGTAAGGGTAGGAAAATGATTTTTTACAAAGGTAAAATTTTTCTCTTTTGAGAATGAAAACCATTTCACTTCTCTAATCAAGTTATTGCCGCTCGATGGGGTTAGATTATAAAACCAGTTGGTAATATAAGGAGTAACCACCAAACTTATATATTAGTTATCATCTCTCTAACTTTTTAATATGGGACACTTGCATGTGGTTAACTTGGAAGGTCTATTCTTCAACCGTTTATTTTATTCTTTGCTCTATGATATTTTCTCTTTGCTCCGCTTTTGATGTAATTATTGGTCATTTGTAAAGGGGGGTGGGGGGATTGCTGATAATTCAACCTAACCCCAAATGGGTTTTCTTTTAAAAAAAAATTCATTCGAATTTATCTTACTTTATCTGGACTTATTTTAACTTAATTAAATTACAAATTATTATTATTACGAGAGGATGGGACTATTTTTTATTCGAACTTTGTTTTCTTATATAATTAAGGGAAAAAATAAGGTAAAAAGGGCAAACTCTAATACACTAAATACCATCTATTGGTGTTGAATTGAAAGTTTGAAACTAATCCATCAGAAGTTAATTACGGTACTAAAATGTATAGGGGTTCTAGCCTCTAGGAGTTATTTTGCTCATTACACCAGTCCCTATAGGCTAGGGTTTTCCAAATGAGCAAATTAAATTTAAATCAAAGAGAGAAAAAAAACTTGGCTATGAAAAAATATACTGTATAAATGGGTATTATTTTTTGAAAAGGTGTATACAATGGATATACACCAGATTCATTTACAATAAACTGTATCTGAAAAATGCTAATTGCTACCATATCCTTTAATAACAATAATAATAATGAATTATAGCAACATAACTTTCCTTTTAAAAAACGAATACCTTTATCAAGAGATAACTTTTAAGTATTAATTTTGTTGCGGCAACTGTAGACCCGAAAATGTACACTAATTAAGTATACCCTGAAGTATTTAAGAATTTGTTTCGCTATCAAGTTTTTTAATTATTTTTTAATATTATTTCTTACTACGAGTACTTTTCGAATATAAATATCCCAAGAGTAATATATGTATTTCTTATGTTCCTAAAAATTTGACGCCTTTTTTGTCTCACAAAAAAAAAATTGCATTGACATTTGGGAATGGAAGGGTATTAAACTATTAATGTGGAATTTCAACATATTTTGCTATGAATATGCATATATTTAGATGTGAACTAATAACATAATCATTCTTGAAATAAACAAACATTTAATTAAATAAGTTAAAATAAACATAACCTAAATCTTCATTGTTATGTGTAGCACCCTTTTAGTAAAAATCAGTTTGTTGTTCAGGTCAAGTAAAGATTGGTTCAGTTCAACAAAAATAAGTTTATTAAGTAAGAATCAAATGAGAAGAACAAGACTTCAATTATGCTCCCTAAAGAATTACTTTTAACCCTAAAGACTTAAAATATTTTTTCAAACATATTTCTAATACACTCCTTCCATAGTACCATGAAAAAATCATTTAAAGTATGTTCACTAATTAGGAACATATTGGCTATTAGTGCATTAATAGTCAAAGATGATTATTATTGTTAGTAATAAATGATTTGATATCCAAAATTTTGAACTCTCAGTGCGTTTTTAATTTTATTTTTAAATAACAATAACAATACAGAAAACATATACTACAACAATATCTTTTTAAATGACAATAACATTACAGAAAACATATACTACAACAGTTTCTTTTTAAATAACGCGGAATGCAAGAGGGGAAAGGGAATTAAAGAGAGATTATTACCTAAAAAGAGATGAGAGGCGTCAACAAACTCCAAACAAGCAACACTTGAGTTAAGATTAATCTATTTTTGTGTAGGGAGAAATTTTAGCCAATATTAAGAGAAATGGCATTTACATTGTTATAGCTAAGAACTAATAGGAATTGCATAACATACTCCTACAAATATATATTATAGTCTAATTTGAGCCAAACACCCCAAAGAAATGGAAAAGAAGAGTTGACGTGTAGAGTTTAAAAGGATAATGAAAGCGAATGGCGAGGCAACTTGGACTTCTAACCTTTAACTTCCGTAGATTAGAATGTCACGCTACAAGATTGGTCTAATCTCATTTCATGGTCCACAATTTGTTTTACAAATCATTGCTATCCAAAATATACATCAAATAATATTTCTTTTTAGTGAAGTATATATGCATATGTATGCATATTATATCATAAACCAAGAATTATTGTTGAGCCATAACATGGGAGGAGAACCTTCATTACTCATTAGGGTAGTTCTTAGCTCCATAAAGAGCTAACAAGTGAATTGTGTCGTGTCGTGCCGTGTTGGTGTCAGATTGAACCTCGGTCTAAATTGGGGATCCGTTTATTAATTAAACATGTCATGTCATGTTAACTCGCTAGCTTAACTATGTCAAATTAAAGTTTTGGCCTAAATCTACAAATTTTGTTACATACATGTTCATATCGTGTTATCGTGTCATTTCAGTTGTTCACAGCTTTAACTCCGCCAGTACTTATTTTTTAACTGGTTGTTCTGTTATTAGGAAGTAAACATAAGAATGTTGACTTACAAAGAATTGATTCTGTAATGCTAAGAGTTTGATAGTCTTAGCTAATCTGCTGATTACTAACCTTCTAGTTTAAAAAAAAAAAATAAATTTACAACCCGTACTTAACTAATCTGCAACAATATTCACTATCACACCTTCTTTAATGGGTGATAATTTTGGCACTCCTAAAATTGATTTGGGCACTCATCCCCCTCTTACATGAATAGTAAGGGGGATGAATGCCAAAATCAATTTGGAGAGTGCCAAAATCATTTCCCTTCTTTTATATTACACCATCTTCATAAATTTTTAGTTGCAAAGATTTGACATAAATGTCTAATCGTTGCAACTAAAAATTTACGGAAGGAGTATATATATAATTTAGTTTAGTAGTAGAAAATAGAAAGTGAGTATCAACTTTGATCATGGGTAATAAATATACGGAGTATGTATTAGTTGATATTCAATAGGATAGTTGATGGATTAATGGATATTATAAGTTGGTAGTAAAAATCCACTTGGATGGTGGAGCGGAGGTGGATTTGATCTTGTACCCATGTGAATTGTGTTGAATTTTAGATTTGTACCTGACAATCCGACTTAAATGGTGGATAAGTGATGGATATAAAATTTTTATGTCGAAATAGTTATAAAGAGGCTATATACATCTATCCACGATCCGCCTTTACCATTTTTATCCCTACCTTAGAAACCAAAAATTCAATCAACATAATTTTATGTACCTAGAAACTTCAAATAATAATTTATATAAAACAATACTAACTCAGAGTCGTCTAATTGTGCAAATCAACGGTTGTACGGATAGCAAACGACCAAACACTCTCTCTCTCTCTCTATCTCTCACTCTCTCTCTCTATATATATATATATGTATATATATATATATATAATTAAAGTATAGAATATATATACTCAGCTACGTATGAATTAGTGTATCATCCATCATCGATCAGTCCAACTCACACCATGATCATAGGTCTCATCTTGAAAAACAAATAAAAATTGCAAATAATAGCAATGATTTGGAATTCTGGAAGTCAACGGTAGGGTTAAAAAAAATTAGAATGAAGCAGAAAACTCTACGAGAGGGGCAGAGGGCATAAAAATGTCTGTAGTTGAATGTCATGAAAAATGAAACAATAATGTTGGATGGTTGATATATATATATAACCTTATGAGAAAATTGGATCGTATGATCTAAACAACTAACCTTACTCATAATAAAGAACCCTTTTAAAGGAAAACGGATACTTATATATAAGTCGTAGTCTGTTGGTTAAATCTTATGAACTTTAAGTCAAATATGTTTCGTTCGAACTTTTTTTTAAAAAAAAGGGTTTGATTCGAATTTCACTACATACATTTTTCGATGATTCTTTATCTTCTCAATTTTATATACGTGTCTCTAACTGTCTGTTAAATTGGACACGATGCATGTAAAAGCTTTATTTATTATTATTATTATTATTATTATTTTCATTCGGATAAAAGATACATTACAAACTTGTCATTTAAAACGTTAAAAAAAAAAAGAGAAACAAGCTTCATCCGTCCTCAACTGTTGTCTTACATTTTTTTTTTACATTGTTGGGTTCATTGTTTTTTTTTTTTACATTATTGTTTGGAAGATTAAGGAAATATTTTTTGTCGTTGATGAGGATTAAACCCCAATGTCGAGGATAGAGAGCATGTGCCATTGAACTAAAAGTGAATGTGAATGTGAATGTGAATGTGAATGAGTGAATCCTTTTTTACTTTATTTGATACCTCAACAAGTTGTAAAGTATATTGAGAAATTGAAAATTTTAGAGGATAGTGTTTAGGATTGGTGCTAAAAATTCGTGTCGCTTTCGTGACCTTTAGGTTGCAAGGTCGATTCTCACACCCTCACCCCAACTTCATGAGTAATGTCAGCTCGATAATTATGTGATAAAAGTTGTGCACTAGGGTTCAATATATTTTGCTGTGTAAATTGAAAAAATAAAAAAATTAATATTTTTTTTCCGAGGAAGAGGTGATTATAAAAGTTGTTTAATAAAGGCTAAATTGTAATACAAAGTACAAAATATGACGGTCGGACACTATAATTTTTTTTTGGAAGATTGGAAACTAATAATTCCACCTTTCACACTTATCCAACTAATAATCCCACCTTTTATAAATTCAGGAATAATCACAGCTTTTAATATCGTATCCATCTGTTGGACCTTTTTACAATACTGACCTAATTTAAGGTTAGTTTTAGGGTCTATTGGGCTTAGAAACATGTGTCTAAGTCAACTGTGAGGCTAGATTTGGCGTGTTTAGAACGAAAAAAATGGCCTATATTTAAAAAGACGAAAAACCCCTCAAATGTTGCATTTATTTTGCCAAAGATTTGTTTACCATCATGCCAAATTTGCTTATACTCTGTATATTAAGAAAACAGGGGATGCAATCGTGTCAAATTAAGTGTCGTTTCCTCCCTCCTTTTTCTCTCCTTCCCTCATCATCTCCTTTTTTCTGTCTCCCAAAATAACCCCTTTTAACAACTTTCTATTCATGAATGGACAACAACCATTGTTGCTGATGTTTTTTTGAGTCTTTATTTTTCCTCTCTATATACATAATTCAGAGCAGCTCTGCATCACTCTGTTAACCTACCTAAAAGGTATGCAATTCCTTTTCTTTTAATTTCTTGAAACTTTAATTATCTTATTATAAATCTTTCCCAGGAAAAAAAAATTGAAAATTAAACTTTAATTATCTTATTATAAACCCTTTAATTTCAAAAAGATATTCAATTTCTGTTTGTTTGCGTTGTAAGGAGTATGTATATGTGTTTTGGAAGATATCAGAATTTCATTTTAATTCGTATGTGCCATTGACGTGACACGCAAACCTTTAATTGTCCTTTTTTTTTAGGGGGGTGGGGGTATTTTTGGAAATTGATATTGACACTGGAGCTCCATGTGTTTAACAAATTGGAATGAATATCATTTTCAGGTGTTATTGGGCTTATCTGAGGCTTGACCAATTGATATTTTTGGAAATTTAACCATTGTTGTAGGTAGGGCCAGTTTGCTTATGATACGAGTCAAGTGTTTGATTATAAGTTGTTTGATTGTTTGATTCGACTCGGCTCGTTAACACCGCGCGTGAGTCGAGCCTCAATTCCTTCAACCTCAATTGAGTTGAATGTTAATCGAGCTTTGATAGAGTTTTATTAATTCGAGTATTTAACGAGCTTTTATCAAGTGATTGTGTTAAAACGATGTTTGAGTTCTAATATATTTAACTAAAAAATTTGATAAATGTAAAAGTGGTTTAATAAAACTAATATTTCAATATTACATTTTAAAATTATATAAATCGATTTTCTCGCACGCCTTTCCAAGTCGAGTGTGGAGTTGCTCTACTTGACTTTTTTTTTATTACTTTTAGCCAGTGACTCCATTTGAAGTATTGATGGTCACAAGATCCTATCAAAGTTGTTGCTCCTCCAACCCCTCTTAGATGAAGTTAAGGAGGCATTGATTTAGTTCACTGCACGATTAAGCCGGCCCTCTTGTTTTGGACTTAATTTTTCAAAATTTTAGTTCAATTTAGCTCAGTTCAGCTTCTGTTGAGTGTATGATTTAATTTAGTTCGGTTAAGATTAATTCAATTTAAGATAACAGAGCGAGTGAAAGCAGAGGTGACATAGAAAGGATATTAGTGATAATAGAGTTAAATCCACTATTTGATCCAAGCAGAAACCATATCAGCATCTCCTTAATTAATTTCAAAATCAGACACTCGTTTTAGAAGTTTATATGTGAGTACTTTGTGTACAATGCTAGAAAGCCAAAAGTAGGTACATGAAGGAATCCTGTGAATACTATGAAGTTCATCCCAAATCCTTCTTCATTTGTTGTAATAAGAAACAAGAGTTTGATCATCTTATTTACCTAAGAGAATCAAGCTATTTCTTCAATAGATAGATCACTGGAATTGTAATATATATGTCCATATGACTCATTGAGGTCGGTCAATGCAGTGGCAGAACTAGAATTTTTTATCACGGTGGCCGAAATCAATATCACACGAAACTAATAGACTGGTAAAGAGCAAAAAATATTAAAAATGTAGCTAGCGAGCCTCGAATCTTAGTCTACAGAAGTATAAACAAGCAATCAAACTACTTAAGCTACTATATTTTTGCTGTTTAATTTATCTTTACATAAATACTGACCATTTTTTCTGTTTAACTTGACATATACTGACCATTTTTGGGCCAAGGGGAAGGTCAAGGCCCCCGCCAGCCCTCCTAGCTCCACCCCAGGTCCATGTCCATAATTCAATAGATAGATCATAGAGTTGATCAACCAACTCATCAACAAAGTTTGCAAAATAAGATGAATCTTGATGTTGAGAATCAAAATTTCTAAGAACCTCAGAGTAGTATCTAATACCATAATGAAAATAGTGTTCATACTCATTGAAAAAGATGGAATATACAAGAGAGAAAATTTGATTCAAAGATAGAAGATCCAAGTGCATTATCTCCTAGAAATAATTTTATAACCATACTTGTTTTGGTTATTTGCAGGGTTTAGGAACATGGTCACTCACTATCCTTCTACTGCAATCTCCTGCACCGAGGTTGCACCTTACACTGCACAAGTTTCACAAGTAGTAGCCGGTGACTCGCGATATGAATTTTCAGACTCAACAATGGATATTCTAAAAAATGTACACATTGTAAGTTAGTAAAAAAGCTAACTTTCCTGCTTGAAATATTGATTTTTTTTCTCCTCAAAGGGTTATGATGAGACCTCTTATATGACCCTGCTCTTTTGGACTTAGTTCCAGACAAATTAAGTTCAGCTCAGCTCAGCTCCTGTTCAGTCTAGGATTCAGTCCCAAAGAACAAGGGCCGAAGTTTCAAACATTATTACTTGTTTAGTTGTTTGCCTATTGTATAGTCTCATATGCTTCTTCAGTTCCATATATTAAGGTTGGTTTTGTAATGTTTATGGTTTCTTTCTTGCCAGTCGGCTCAGTTAATGGATAATTTTCTTCAACTTGCTCGTAGCAACACCGAAGAGGATCTCGAGACATGTGGAGTTATTGGTGCTTCCCTTGTGAGAAAACTTTCTCTCTTTATTCTTCAAGTTAGCTGGTTTACATCAACAATCAATCTGTTACATGAACTAATTCAGGTTTTCATATTTTTGAACATCATTTAGAGAGAGGAGACATTCTATGCTACTACACTAATAATACCAAAGCAGGAATCAACTTCAAGTTCAGTGAGTATCTGTTGATGACAACTTATTTTGCTTTTCTGCAATATAAAATATGATCATGTCTTAGTACTGAGCTGAGCTTGAATTGACTCAAGTAATAGTCTGATTGTTAGTGTCAGGCAATAAACGAAGCGGATATCTTCAACATTCAAAATGACCGCTCTCTATTTCCTGTAGGATGGATCCATGTACGCGTCTTCCCTCTTGAATATGAATACCTTAACGGCCTGTTTGGTTGTTGGTAATAAATTGTGGTATTGGTAATAGATTTGAAGTGTAATTTTCTGAATGAAAAAACTTTATAATCATTATGGAAAACATTCATTCTCAAGCTTTAATTTTCTTCTTATTTTCAATTGGAGTTAAATTAGCACCACCTTAGGAGTGGATTTTGTTTTTCCTTTCAAATTTAGTAAAAAATTCATTCCCATTAACACTATTTATGACCAGCTACCAAACAGACCGTAAATGTCGAATATAAAAGAAATGCTCTGACCAAATTGCTGATTTTCTACTTCTCAGACACATCCTTCTCAAAGTTGTTTCATGTCTTCGATTGATCTACACACTCATTACTCGTATCAGGTAATCCTTCGAGTTAATGCCTACGATTTAAGATTCGGAATCCATAATGTTTTACTACCAAAGTTTCGTGGTAAAGTTTCAAGGCCAAAGCATATGTTTTCTCGATCATCCTCACATTATGTGATACAGGTTCAGCCATATTAAGGCGTTGTTCTTTTGGACTGAATTAAATTAAAATACACTTGATTAAACTAAATCCTAGACTCGATATATAGGAGCTACACTGAACTGAACTGAATTTTCGACTCTAGTGGGAGTTGAACTGAATTTGTCTTATTAGATATGTTTGGTAGACCACCATTACTATGGACATTCACATAATTTACGTAGCTCCATTTTTTACTGCGATCATCTATTACCATCTATCAAACAGGGCGTAAAAGTATTACTCCAAGAAACATTTCTTAGTTCTCACAAGAGTAAAGTTAAACCTGCTGATAGTGATATATCATATATGAGCAGCTTAATGGGTCATGAGCTTAATTAATTACATTGTTGCTATATATATGCAGGTGATGGTGCCAGAAGCTATCGCCATTGTCGTGGCTCCCACGGACAAGACAAGGTCTGAACTCTAAAACTTAACTCTGTCATTTACTTCATCCATGTTCAATTGTTATCATCTCTTTACCATGATATGTCAATTGTGCAACAGATAATTGCCATGTTTTTTTTGCTTTTGTTCTAATGTTTTAAATTGAATGTTTAGTTACCACCTAATGTATATGTTTCCCCCATGGTCATTACTTATTACTTCAATTCACAGCATGGTTGGTTGTTGATAATGAATCGTGTTAATGGTAATGGATTTAAAATGTAATTTGATAAGGGAAAAACTTCAAAATCCTCATGGAAAACATTTTTTTCATTCCCTCACTTGAAATTTTTTCTTACTTTTCATTATCATCCATTACCATGTGGAAGGATGGTATTAGATGGGAATGGATATTTGTGAAGAAAATTAGTTAAATTGGAGTTAAGGTAGCACCACCATGGAAATATATTTTGATTTTCCTTCCAAATCTAGTTATAAATTCATTCTTATTACCTCCATTTATGATCGGCTACCAAACGGGCCGTTAGAGGATATGATACTAGTTTGATGGTAAGCTACTCCATCTCTCACTCAATTTCAGTGGTGTAGAATCAAACCTAATTAATCATCCTCTTTGCTTAAGGGATTCCCCTTTATCATGTCCCCTTATTTCAAAGGGATGTTTCAAATATATGGGCTTGTTACCCGTTACTAGCAATAAACTGGTAGTTTCCTTATCAAATGAATATATATATATATATATATATATATATATATATATATATATATATATATATATATATATATATATATACTTCCTCTGTTCTGATTTACTCACAAATTTTGAGTTTTTTTTTAACTATTCATTCCATTTTATGATTTATATGTCGATAAAAAACTAAAAATATAGCCATGGCTTGCAACCCTTAGACCATGGAAATTCTAGTGTGGTTTTATGACTATGCACAATCATAATGAAGGATCAAGATTACTTGATTTTTAAAGACATTTCCAATTTTCATAAATTATTTTAATTTTTTATCTTCTACGTACTCGTAATTCATTTGAATCATTCCTTAGACCCCCCGGGATGCATGAGGGGTGAGGATTTGAATCTTGTACCTGACCTCGAGTGCAAAAGGTAAAGAGATCTACCACCGAACTCTCACTTAGCTTGATCCTATGAGTTACTACTCTTCAATGTTTACTACTTAATGTCTTAATGTAGTTAGTGCAAAATAGTTATATTGAGAAATTATAACAATTTGTTTGTTGATTGATCTGATCTGATCTGCCTACATATAACATACATAAATACATGCAGAAATTATGGTATATTCCGGCTGACGGATCCAAGCGGCCTGAATGTTGTAAAGGAATGCGACGAGAAAGGTTTCCACCTTCATCGGAATTCCAACGACGGTAGGCCATTGTACGAACAATGCTCCCATGTTTATATCAATCCCAATTTGAGATTTGAAATCTTTGATTTACGTTGATACATACATAAATACATACCACACAACTATGCTTATAATTTCATATGTGAGAAGACTATGTTGCAATTAGTTTTTTAGTGTTGCAGTCATGCATGTGAAGCCCAGTACATGGGTCCGTTCAACGGCCCTAAAAACCTAAAAACAAGGTTTTTGTACTCTCTAGTAGATTATAATGTCACACAAAATGTAATTTTTTTTATACAGTAAGGTAAACTGTAACTTATTCATGACTCCCGATAACCATAATCATATTGTTGTATACAAGGGTGTTGGTGAAAATCATATCATGTCTCAAAAAACGGAGTAGTATTGATATCACTGTGCGTCTGTGCCAATATTTGATCCTCGCATACAAATATAAACTAGGTACATCTATTTTCTTATTAAAAAAAATAATAATGTGGGTAGTATTAACTATTAAGCCTTTAACCAGCCTTAATATTACATGTCACTTTGCCAAATTTAACCAACACAAGCCTTAATACTATGTGTCACTCTGCCAAAATTCATGTGGTGAGGTTCGAACTTAATAATTTAAGTTTCATAACAATAATAAAACTTGAATTTGATGTCAGTGGTTTGGTACATCAAATACTTACACAATTAATCTCCCTCATTTTGATCACTCTTCTTCAATAGTTCTTTCAATTATATTTCCTTTGATCAAACATAAGTCCACCACACTTTCACAAGTATATTTCCAACATTTGGTACATATCAGACCCGAAATGTGATAGCGAAAATTTGAAGATCGGAGGCCAAAAGATGAGAACTTGGAAGAAGATGTGGAGAAAAAAAACGTGTTGAGGGAGAAAATCATAGGTGACATGAGCACCAACAAGAAGGGAAAAAAAAGGAAAGAAGAAGAATAAGAAGATAAAAGAGAAAAAAGAAGAAAATTTTGGAGTTTTCTAATGACAAGAGTATTAGCACGATTAATAGGTGATATGAAAATACATTTTCATTCATTGATGATTTTTTTTTTTTGGAAACTAGAAGATACTTAATTAAGTAAAGTGAACCCCATTCGAAAGGAATGGGTTCATAAAGTTCATACAGCAGCAATAAGCTGACATTGAAAAACATAAAAAAGGAACTCATTCATTGATGATGAATAGTACTCCCTCCGTCCCTTAAAGATTGCCCCATATTGACTTTCGTTATTTTTCATTTGGTAACTTTGACTCTCTATAATTTAAAACATGTAAGGAAAAATATAGTCGAATGGGATCTCGTTTGATTCATTTTAATGTGTACTTTATTAATATGCAATGCTTATAATTTTTTATTATACGTATGTCAAGATACTTTCATTTAAAGATATGTCTCGGGAGATGAGAAAAAGTAAATGGGGCAATCTTTTAGGGACATAATGTATTGTATGTGAGAGCGCATGTCTCTCAATCTCCTAGTAGAACCCTTGTTTCTACTCTTCCTTACTTTTTGATGGTGGAGCTCTTTATTAGTTGTCTCTAACTCTGTAAGTAGAGGTGGGAAATGTGTCGTGTCGTGTCATTTAATTAAATGGGTTTACACCCCTCAACTCTAACCGACCCGTTTGATAAACGGATCGTGTCGTGTCAAACCGTTTATATTAACCGTGTCGAAATCATTGACCCAAACCTGTTTATTTCTTGTCGAGTTCGGGTCGTGTTGGCGGGTTATGTAGTTTTTTCACGCTAAAGTTGAAAATCAAGTAAAATCGTGTTGGATTGGGTTGACCCGTTTAATTAAACGGGTTGAACTCCCTTGACCCTAACCCGACCCGTTTATTAAACGTGTCGTGTCATGTCAACTCATTTAATTTAAACGGGCTGATAGCATCAACCCAACCCGTTAATGACGGGTCAATTTTGTGTCAAGTTAGCGGGTCGTGTCAAGGTTTCTCACCTCTATCTGTGAGAACTCATGGTTGTCTACATACATGGAGCTCCTTGTTTCCCATAAGTTCTTGGTAGAACTAAGCTCTGATCTCTTAATTAGCTCACCTCTACAACTCATGTATATACAATTATACACATTACATATTTATCATGATTACATACATAAATTTAGATTTTTCTATACTTATTCTATGGTAGATATTTCTAAAAAAAAATCACTAAATCTCTACGCAAGATTTATCTAGATTACACATTTATCTAGATTTTTCTAGATTCGCCCCAAAAGTCCTATCACTTTATTAGATGTGTTGAATTCGGATAAATGCATGGATGTAGACCTTATTATTTTGATATAGGAGTTATTAATTAATTTATATGAATAGGGGACAAAAACATATCCAAGTTTGAGCGTAATGTTGAAAATTACAACTACTTGTATTTTACATGGCCAAGGTTAGTTAGCGGTTAGCTCTTCTTAGCTGCTTGTGAACTGTCACCCTGCTTTTGGTAACATACTACCATTTGCTTTCCTACTTGGTAGCAGTTGCTTGCTACTTGCTTTCCTACTTGGTAACATATCTATCATGGTTACATACAAAAATATAACAAAGGAAACAATATTTTTACACTTGAACATGGTATATTCATCAGATAATCTTTGATCAAATAAAATGTACCTCTTGGAAAAGCCAATACCTTTTTGCTAGGGGGATTTAAATCTGCAAAAAGGATGTCTATTTCAAACTCCTCTTATCATAAAAATTAGAAATAAAAATGATATCATTTCTATACATCTCACTTCTCTTAAAAAAATAAAGGAAAATTTGATGGGAATAATCCCAATTTTTACACGTCTGCTCATTTTGGTCCCTACTTTGGATTAACTCAATATAATCCAAGGTTGCACAACATCTTCTCAATTTAGTCCAACTTTCACACGTCTGCTCATTTTGGTTCATAGTTTACCTTAAGTTACTTGATACAGCAGGTCAACAATAGCATTGGGACTAAATTGAAAAGATGTTGTGCAACTTTGGATTATACTGAGCTAATCAAAAGTAGAGACCAAAATGAGCAGACGTGTGAAAGTTGGGATTATTCCCATCAAATTTTCCAAAAATAAATAAATAAATAGGATGTCTATTTCAAACTCCTCTGATCTGCTTTCGTGGTGTCTGAAAATTCAAGTGTCCCAGCTAAAAAAAAATTAACCGTCCCATTACAACTGCTTTAACATTTTTCAATAGTGTTGGTTGCGTGTTGGTGGAAATCCAATATCAGTTAGAGATATGTTAAAGAGAGTGCGTAATTTTTTAGAATAAGGACAAAATTGTCAAAGCGCACGCATTGATTAGTAAGTAAAACATGGACAAGATTTAACAATATAATTCCTTTAAAAATAAAGAGAAAATCATTAGATGACCATCTCAACCAAAAACGCTTAAACTAATAATTTAGGGTCGGGAATATGTTATGTACTTTATCACTCCTCCTAACACAGGCTTTGTCATACTCAGTGCGAATTAATTTCACTTAGAAGGAAGAGGGTGAAAAGATTCAAACCACAAGCAAATTTTCCCTGAAATTCGAGTTGAGTGGTTTTTTGCAAATAATTTGCTACAAATCAGACTTAATATAACTTATTCAACTATAAAAAAATAAAACAATCTTATTAACTCGTTTTAAATCTTTTAATACTATGTAAGTCTATATGTATTTTTTCTCTAGATAAAAATATATCGTTATTACAAATATATTATGATGGTCAAAATAATAATGGAAATAGAATATATTCAAGTAATCTATACAACTATATACTTCGTAATAAAAAGTGTTACTGAGATTATATTATGGACTGTTTATGAGAATCAAGTCATAGCCCAGTGGTTAGGGTTTCAGAATTCCAGGCATGAGGTCTAGGTTCGATTCTCACCGCATACATTTGCGAGGATTCCTTATTATCCCCTTACAGATGCGTGTGTTAGCTAAAAATAAACCAGATGACCTGCAATAGGGCCGGTTACAAATGCGTGTGATATTCTCCGAACTTTGTGCGCCATGTTTTAACTTGATTCAACAAAAAAAATTATACATAGAGCAATATTCTAACATGTTACCTCTTACAAATAAATATCATTCTTTTTATTTATTATCCAACTAAAAAATTGGTTTTTTATTTAAAAAAAAATGTTTTTATAAAGGTAAAAAAACACTAAAAATACATATCAAGCGAAAAAAAATATATTTATAATTTAAAAAGAGCCTTGTACTCAGTAAATTATTTATGTTACATGCGCCATAATCACAAGAATAACTTGTAAAGCCCACCAAACTTACAACTTTACAAGAAATATTCAAATATCCCAACATGATATTACCTCCGTAGATCACTAAACCGCCGCCCCAAATAACAAAGTAACAAAGTCAATAAAAGAGTCCCATCAAAAAATGGACAAATTAAGCAAATATTATCATCCCTCCCCTAGTCCCCTCCCCTCTATTATCAACAAGGACAACAACTGCAAAAATGAAAAATGCAAGTCATGTCATCACTTATTAAAGACAAGCTCACACCTCACATTTTTCTCCTTTTTTTTCTTCTTCCTCTTTTTGTTCTTTTCACAAAAAAAAAAAAAAAAAAAAAAGAAAAAAAAAAAAAACAATCCAATGATAGCTTCATAGGTTTCACACTTTGATTGATTAATAAGGATGAACATTCCTACTCATACCACTTCCATTGGTAAAGAACCCCACCCTATATGGCAAATACGATTTCCCATTGTTACCTCCTTTATTTTTGTTGTCACCGTAAAACACTTCATACGCTGATTTCTTCTTCTTTTTCTTCAAATTCTCTGTTTTAACATACGTCGTCGTTTCACACTTCTTTCCTACCTCAATGTTCTCCAATTTCACCTTATTTCTCCTCTCCTTCACCGATGTCGTATCATCGTTTTTCAAGAACACAAACGCATCTTTACCATCACTGTTACTCCTCGATAACAAATCCCTAACCTTCCACAGCTTCGAAAATCCGGTTGAGTTGCTCTTTTTGCTCATCTCCGGCGTCGAACCCTCCCACACGCAGTACGGTCCTTCTGCCACGTCGTCATTTTCCGACGAATTGGACACCACGAACAGCTTCTTCACCGGCGGTGCGCTAGATGACTCGCCATCGCCGGAATCTGAAATTTCTCCGGGAAACGGTGAGACGATCCGGATCTGACCGCCTTCGAAAACTTCTTCTGCTGATACTGGAGATTTAATGGCTTCTCCGAAGAAACAGAACTCAAACTCTTCATTTTGCTCATCATCTTCCTCGTCGTCATCTTCATCTTCGTTAATTTGATGAGTGGTTGAAGTTGATGGCTGCGGAGTTAGGTTTTCGTCGTCTCCAATACCTGCTTCTTCATGTTCTTCATCATCGATTTGACGACTAGTTGATGATGATGATGATTGTAGAGTTAGGGATGTGTCAAACTTATCGGATATATCTGAGAAATGATGAATATTATCAGAAGGATTTTGAATTTGAATTTGAATTTCTGCCATGAATTTACGCTGAATAAATCAGCAAAATTAATGAGGAGTTTTAAACAGTACAGTTCTCAGAAGTTTGAGAGAGAAAATGATATGAAATGGGTCTGAAAATTCTAGGTATGGAAAGGAAAGAGGGGTAAAATGAGGATAAGAAGATGGTGGGATTTATATATAAATAAAAAAATAAAGAAAAGAATAGAAAAAGGAATCAAACAATTCTAAGGACAACAGTCCACGTCAAGGTGCCAGCCGCGGGTTCCAGAAGTGACCCCATGGTTGTTGTGACGTTGTTGCGAAAATTCAACCTTTTTTACCTTAAAAATAAGCATTTTAAAATTGGGCAAAAACTAATCAATAGTGTGACCAAATAAACTTTAGAAATTTTTTACTATCCCAAATTAAATGGGGTGATGATATATTTTGAGTTTTGGTATTGTTTGCATTGTAATTTTAACTCACTTTAATTATATATGTATAAGAAAAAATATAGTCATGTGGGATTTAGTTTGGATTCGTCTCGATATGTACTTTCTAAATATATAACTTTTATAATTTTTATCGTATACAACTAAAGATATTTATATTTAAAGATGTGTCTCGGATGAAGTGAAAAAGTAAATGGAGCATTTATTTTGTGACGGAAGGAGTATCATTTATTGTCATTTACTCATTTTGTAGAGATGTACATTAACTAACAAAAATTATGAAGATATACCAAGATAAACTTAATTAGTGTAAGGAGTACTAAAATTCATTTTGAGGCCAAAAAAGACAAACACTTTGGCCATTGACTAGCTCCATATTGAGGTATATCAACAAATAGTGGTATATGCCTATGTAGTATATCCCCACAAAAGTTATAAATTCTCACACGTGTATCTACAAATAAAGGGTGGTGAGTTACGCGGGATAATGATATTGATATTCTAAAATTACTTTTCACAGTTTACTTTCTTCAAATTTTTTGTTGAAAATATATTCATAAAGTGTAGTGTGAGAAGTAATTTTGGAATTTCAATATCACTATTTATTTAGGCATTCCGTGTTTTTTAAGCACTCTAGTATTGTTTACATATAAGAGCATCACCTACAATGGTTGAAAAAACTTGGCATGACTTGTTTTTTTCCATCATGCAACTACAACAAAGTGTATGATTTTGGCATGACAAGTTTCATCATGCCAAGTTTTATTTTTGATCATGAAACCTGTCAAACTTTGATGGAAATTATGTTTTTTTTCTATCATGCCAAGTTTTATTTTTACATTGTTGTAGTGTTTGATAGAAAAAATCATCTATTATTTTGTGTATAGTAGTATTTATGGTTATATATATAACCATATTTGTCAAAAAAAAAAAAATTGTACCTTAAATAATAAGATTTAATATATAGTGTCATTGAGAACTGTATTCAACGAATAAAAAGACTAAAAAATGAAACTATATTATTGTAGAAATCATTATATACATCTGGATGTATGGTATATCAAAGGGCAATTTTGCTCATTTTATTTTATTTTTGCTAAATTTAAAATTAAAAATGAGCAAAACTATTTAACATTGGGAAAAACACCTTAGATGTACATAGCTATACGTACATCCGGATGTATAATAGACCCATTGATATTATTAGGCATCCTTGCAATCACAAAATCTTAATATAAGACAAACAATTAAATTAAATTTTTATAATTACACAAGATAACATCAATGCAAAGATAAAAATTATCAAATAATAAATATAAAAGTAATAGTTTAATAACTTAACGTTATAGATATATATACGCTTATAAAACTAATGATAGAAAAGTACTTATCTTGGTGGGTTGAACTGAGTCGGGTTGAAATTTGACGGGTTTTAAGGAGTTTGAAAATACAGCTATGTTTGAACGAGACAAAAATATCAAAATATAATAAATGTCAAAATCCACCGTTTACAAATCAAATTTGATGGATTTTTTGAATCGGGTGATTTTTTTTTTTTTTTTTATGGCAATCGGGTGAAAAATTGACAACTATGTTATATTGTGTTAAATTATCTCTTCCATTATCAACATTGCTCATTTTTTTTTTCTTTCTTCGTGTATAATTGATTAAATTGTATATGACACCCATTACATAATACGTAGTATAATAGATTAATAAAGTATACAGTTAAAAAATATTATCTAGATGAGTTGATAAAATATTTTATGGCAAAAGTAAAAGTTAATGAGTTTGAAACTTTGAATCAAAGTTTAGAAATACAATAATTAAATATTGATAGAATAAAAATCTAATACTTCGTATTTATATATTGATGAATACAATGTCAGCATTAACATTGCTCACATTGTTCTTTATTTTTTTTTAGGAAAATTGGAAATTAATAATCCCACCTTTCACACTTATCCACACGAATAATCCCACATTTCATAAATTCAGGAATAATCCCACTTTTTATAAATCCGACCTAATTTAAGGTTAGTTTTAGAGATTTATTATGCTTAGAACCAACCGTGAGGCTGAATTTGGCGTGCTAATTAAGCCTAACAGACCTCCAAAATTGACGTTAAATCAGGTTAATATTATTAAAAGGTCCAATAGATGAATACAATATGAAAAGCTGGGATTATTCCTGGATTTAAGAAAATGTGGGCATGGATTATTAGTAGGATAAGTGTGAAAGATGGGATTATTAGTTTCCAATCTTCCTTATTTTTATGTGACATTCTTGTACATAATATGATCGATTAACAAACTAAAACATTAAAAAAAAATACAAAGATGAGTTGGTAAAATCTTTTATGTTAAAAATGCGGGTTGTGAATTCAAATCTTAATCATATTTTTTTTATATTGACGATCACTTGCGAAATTATTTGATTGGTGGATGTGGTACAAGTCAACACACAAATTTTTGAAAAAATTTACATGAATAATCCGATCTTTGTATAGTTTTCTCAAAATGGTTCGACCTTTTGTTTAACTCAAAATAATCACACTTTTTTTTCCCCTAAAATAGTCCCACCTCTTTAAAAAATGGTCCAAGACTCCAAGTTATAGGTTACATTGTACTACCTCCGTAACATAAAACTTTCAACAATCAGTTTTGCACGCATTTTGAGGAAGTGATTTAAGGGTGTAATGAAAGAATTAGTCAAAATAATTTTAATATTAGTAACTTATAATCATATTCTTGTCTGTATTAAAACCATTTTGAATAATTCCTTTGTTTACACCCTCAAATCGTTTCCTCAAAATTTGTGCAAAATCAATTGTTGAAAGTTTTATGTTACGAAGGGTAGTTAAAATGAGAGTTTTCAAAAAGCAGGACTATTTTGGGAAAACATCCAGAAGGTAAAATTATTCCTAATTAATCAAAAGTGGGGATCATTTTAAAAAATACCGCCCAAAGATTGGAATATGTATCTGAATTTTAATTTTTTTTAATTTTTTTTTAAGATTTACATAGAGGTTTTTTTTATTTTTTTTATTTTTATAATAATAAAAAGTAGCTCAGCATGGGAATAGTAGCCCAGTTGATGATTCATTGTCAAGGTTGTTATTAACTTTGATATTGTTATTGTTGGTTAGGAATTAAGTGGGAAGTTTCGTTTAGGCTATTAGTCAATTATTAGTGGTGGTAACTGGTAAAACATGACTAATATCGTTGAATTGAAAAAATAGGGATTTTTCTTACCTTTTTATTATTACTAACTTATTTTTTTGTGGTTTTTCCTCCCTTTACTGTTTTGAAATGAACCTGGCTTTTCTTGGGGTAAAATTTTGATTCCTTTTCACAAAAAGTGATGATATGGGAGATTGGGAGTATCTTCTTGGAAGAAGCAATTCTTAACAAAGTTCACAATTTTTGGATTAAATGCATGTAACTGACTAACTGGTCATATTAATTAATTTCTTCTTTTCAAAGGATAATGCTATGAGCATCTCCACCCGCAAACTACAACCACTTATAGTTGTTTGTGTCACATCATATTTCCAAACTACAATCTCTTCCAACAGAAAATTACAACTAATTGTAACTTTTGTAAGTCCTACATGTCATCACAATATCAACAATTTTTAATATACAACATATACAAATTGAAGGTGCTCAGAATTTATTTAGCTTTATGTCATGTGGGGCTCACTAAAGGATGTAGCTTTGCAAAGCTTGTAGTTATAGCAAGCTACAACATCTAAAATATTCCACCAATTAAAGCTTGTAGCTACAACAAGTATCAAATTGAAAGCTACAACCAATATGCTCCGCTGCAGATGCTCTAATGAACGGGATGATAATTGATAAATTAATACATTTTCTAAAGTGGTAATAATTTGAAATACATGTCAAAATCAAATGTGTGTAATTAATGGTTGTTAATCGTATGATTTATTATTTTTACTTTTACTTCCATTATCTAATGCCTTGATAGCGCTCGTTAGCTTTTGCCATCTATCTACTATCTATATCCCGAACCCGAACCTGAAATCTTTGTTTTTTTGTTTTTTTACAAATGTTTAAACAACAATATCTTTTCATTTGCATTATAGAAAACTTATATTGACTTTTGATACTATTTAATTTTATATATGTAACAAAAGACATGCTCAAGTGAGATCTTATTTGATTCGTCTCAATGCTTACTTTCCAAAATTTTAATTTTTATAAATTTTTTGTTATATACAACTAAAATTATTAGTGTTTAAATTTATATCTCGGGTAACATAAAGCAATCCATGGGGCTCAAGCATTTTCAGTCTATAACATGAGCATACATTCTTAATTGCTTAAATATTAATTACATCAAACTACTTGCGAGTTTGACATACATTCTTAAAATATGTATTTAAGCATTTAAGAATGTATGTCAAACTCACGAATAGTTTGATGTAATTAATATTTGATTGAAGTTAATCATTCTACGTACATTATTTATTTATTTATTTTGCATTTGTAAAAAGATGACAGAATATGATAACTTGATGTGAAATAACAAGAACGTTAATCTATTTTTTTAATTGCTATGACTTGAAATCGATATGAATTATGCGTGTTCTAATTGAGTTAGAAATTTTTAATTGGAACACTAGTACATACATTTAACTCATTATTTAAAAAGGGTTGTCACTAACAAAATCTAACATGCTTAATTACTTTATTAATTAAGATAGCTTAGTCAAAATATGATATCCTACATCTTTATTTTTAATTAGTTAGTTAACGTAGTTTTTTTTTAGGGACTTGAATAGCAAAAATTCCTCTGGACTAACCTAAGATGTTAAATGTTTTAAAAAATGTTAAACTCTTTACGTGCTTATTAGGGCTATTAAAACTTGGGTAGAAAGATTATAAAAAAAAAAAAAAAAAAAAAAAAAAAAACCTTGGGTAGGAAGGCATCCATGCATGAGACTGGAGGGGAAAAGTGACTCAATCCGGATTATTCGACTGAGACCCCAAAACCTACTGTAAACTCACATGATATTATTGACCTGAAGTCCGGCCCAAATTCGAAATAAATTACCTGATCATTAAAGTGTATAATCTAGCTTGATTCTTAAGTTCTTTAGGTCAAATTGCCAAAAACTCGAATTGGCCCAATCCGAAACCAAAAGTGCTCAAATCCGAATTGACCTGACCCAAATCAACCGATCCGAACGACCCAATTGACACCTCTGCATGAGACGATGAGTCCTTGATTAATCTTTTTGTTATCAACCCAATATAATAATGCACGTGGTAATAATAGGTGGTCAATTTCGTCTACTGGTCAACATTCACTGTTTTATGATGTTGACTATTCAAGCAACAACAGCTTACCAATAAAAAAATAAAAAATTAGTTAATTTTTAGATGGTCTTTGTATGACTATTGACTCTCCTATCTTCATCGTCTCCTGCTGTACATTCCTCCGGGCTTCCTAACATCATGCTAAGTTCTCATACTTGCACCGTTTTGAAATAAATGCAACAATTTCTATTTTAAAAAGTTTCAAAATAAATGTAACAATTTTATTTTTATTTTTTTGTAAGTTTTTTTTTTTTCCTATCTTTCACACCATCACATACTCCACTTTCCCTCTCTATCATTTCTACTCTAAAAAAAATGGACTAGGAGTCCGTGTCATCCAATTTGTTGCGTTTTTTTCAAAACTGATGAAGTACTAACTAATTTACTACTCTTTTCCTTTCTAAACATTTGTTACTTACTTTATTTTTTTTAATATACTTGTTTAAAGTAACATCTACTATTTGCTTTAGAATAATTTATTTGCAATCATATGACATTGTTTCTTTCTATTTTATGTTAAATAGCTGCAAATAAATTGTTACGAAGGTCGTATATATTTCAATATGCTTTATACAAAAAATTAAAAGTTGATATTTTTTTTAAAAAAAAAATCTTGACGAATAATCTAACAAGATTCACAGGAATATTATTTTATGAATAATAAAGAATTTTCATGATTAAAATTTACCATTTCCCTTCCACATAAAATTTCAAACATAATAAATATTCAACATCTACCAACCCAAAAAATATGAAGATTAAGGTTATCTCAAATCATAATTTGTGGACCTGATTTTAAAAAAAAAATCATAATTTTGGTAATAAGATTCCAAAAAATAAAATAAAAAGTTACTTTCCAAAAGTAGTCTTATTTCTCAACTACTCCTTGTCACTTTTTTCTCCGCTCCTTTTTCATATTGGAAGACAAATTTGTGTAAACTTAAATTTTGTTTTATTATACATCCAAAAAAAAAAAAATTGTTTTATTAGTGTACTGTACTAAGGGCTCGTTTACATTAGCTGAATAGAGATGAACTGAACTGAACTTAATAGAACTGAACTGAATAGAATTGTATTAATTGAACTTAATAGAGATGAACTGAACTGAACTGAATAGAGATGAACTGAACTGAACTGAATATAATCTGAAGTAAACAAGCCCTAAATGTACATATTAATACACAAACTATCCATTGAGTTGACTACTCACCACTGGTAAAGATTTGTTGAGGTGATTTATAGGCTTATAGCAATCTATTATTTGCGTGTATTTTTGCCATATATATATATATATTCATAATTATTTTCATTTTAAGTAATGTATATATTTATTACATGCATAATGCTAACAAGCGTCCCAAGATGCTAGACAAACATTTATACATTTTCTAAAATAGTAATAATTTTGGAATGTGTTCAAAAATCACGCATCGATCGGTGTAATTAATGTTTGTTTTAATTAATTTATTATTTTCACTTTTAGTTTCCTTATGTAACGGCTCGTAGGAGCTCGTTAGCTTTTGCCTTATTACATATATATATTAGCCTTGTGTGCACGCTTTGCATGCGACGATATTTTTAATGTATCTTAAAAAATCGAAGGTTTTTGTTTGAGAAATTGATTTTTTTTTTTAAATTCACACTCATTCACATAATCGTAAAAAAAAAATCCCCTTTCATCCAGCCATTCCACAACAATGAACAAAATCGGATATCAAATTTCTACGATAATAAAAAGGTAAAATTTTTATGTAAAAAATTATATTAAAATGGGTATCTATTTATAGGGAATTCAAAAATATGAATTTTGATTATTTTATTTTATATTTTCGAATTGTATATTTTGTAATATTTTAATTTTAAAAAATTCAAAAATTGTAATAACTTCCCTTAATAAATAAGAGTGATGTTATTTGATTTTTAATAAAAATTTTAAGGGGCATTATAGACTTTTCGAGGGGGACACTATGGCTCCCCCTTGGCTTATATAATGGAGATTGAATTGCATTAAAAAAAACTCCCTCTGATCTATTTTTGTAACTTACAAAATATTGACTTATGATATGATATTGTTTATTTGGAATTATCGATTGTTTATGATTTTATGTATAGACATAGCCATGATGTGTTTATGATTTTATTTGGAGTATATGTTTATTTAAAATTGTACTCCTTCTGTCCCAAAAAAACTGACCCATCCCTTTTAAATTTTAGATAGATAGCAACAAATATAATTATGTGATAACACATTTAATTCATCTCGAAATATATTTTTTAAATATATACTCCCTCCGTTCAATATTAATTGCTCCATTTGACCAAAAATATAAAATTGCTCTATTTAACCAAAAAATGTATTTTTTGATTAAATGGAGCAATAATTAATATTGGACGGAGGGAGTAATTTTTTTTATTATATATAATTAAATACGAACTATATTAATTCTTAAAGTTATGTCTTGATAGGTGTGAAAAGACAAATGAATGGAAAACATTGAAAAATAAAAGGTAAAAAAAATTAAAAGAAACAACCCGTACCCTCTCATAATATATACTTCCTCCGTCCGATATTAGATGTTACATTTTGAAAATGGTTACTATTCATTTGTAAACTTTGACTGCTTATAGTCTCGTGTACATTAAAAAAATATAGTCATGATGGATCTAGTTTGATTCGTCTCACTATATATATACTTTTCAAACATATAATTTTTTATTATGTGTAGTTCAAGATATTTTAATTTAAAATTGTGTATTGAAAAATGTGAAAATGAGAATGTAGCAAGTAATTTGGGACAAAAAGAATAACAAAATCCAGACTATTGTGGTTGAGTTTATAGGTCATACAATCACAATCACGACCACATTTTCCCAAATCGTGTACCCATTTGTTTTACATAGAAAATACGGAGTACTATTTATACAATACTATATTACATATTCTATCATTTCCTCCCAAGACAACAATAATACAAATTATATGATTAGGTTTGAATTGTATAAATATAGGGGTGTTTTCAGTGTCTCACAAAACAACATAATCATGGATGGACACCAAGAAAACTCGTGAAAAGGGAGAATTGAAATAAACAACTAAACAAGTATAGAAAAGGATAAACGATGATGTTAAGAAATGGACAGCAAAATATAAGTCTCCGTTTGTTTTAATGTAAAATATTTTGTCGGAAAATGATTTTCCTCCTTCTTAACCTTTTTCTTTGTTTGTTTTGGAAAGGGATGGAAAACAATTTTCTTTGAGATAGAAAATGTTACTTTGGAAAAGAAAACCATTTTCTTTTTGTGGGGAAAGAATGCCACATTTTCCTTTCTACTCTTTACTTCTCCCTTATTCATTCCTCCCATCTTTCCTTCATTTCTATTTCATTTTTTCTTTCCTTCACAAGTATTTCTCTAATCAAACAAATAAAGGAAAACTTTGTTTACATCTATGTTTTCCATTGAAAATTGTTTTCCTTATAAAATGATTTTCCATGAAAATTGTTTTCCTTCAAAACAAACAGAGCCTAAGTTAGAAGATGATAATTGATCGAGTCGTGTCATATCATATTTGCTAACACGTTAAAAAATGTTAACACGACACTTTCACATAAGTGCGCTCTTGTCTTGGATGAGAGTATGGAGTTTTTTATGTCAGTGGCCGATGCAAATAGGAATCATGACCCCACCACATGGGCTAAATTTTTTTTTATATATTTGTTTATATATTTTAATGAAATTTGGTTAAAAACATTATTTTGTGTAGAATAAGGGATCCAATTAATCGTGAAAATTGATCCTATAATGTAAAATTTTCAGTATAATCATGCTAACCTTGAATGAGGGATGCATCTTTTTATAAAGTGACTCCGTTGCATAAAATTTCAGAATCCTACATTGTTTTATGTCAAGTTAAAGAATTGACATGGAAGAGGTGATTTCTAAAGTTTTGTTGTAGAATTTTTTAGGTTTCTTTCATAAAACAAAGAAAAAGATGAAAAGCTAAGCATAGCGATTAGAATCTCCAGAGTAACAACCTAGAATAGACAAATTAAAGCAATTAGCTATAAACTTGGTTGTTATGATGTATCATGTATGTACGAGCAATAAAGGTCAATGGAATATTTCAAAGAATCCAGGTGGAGGCCCACTTCAAACTTCCGACTGAAAAATGCAAGTTTAGTAGAGCGGATAAAGTGTCCACTCCAAACTCTCGGCAAAACGTTCATTTTCAAAATATTACTCCTTCTGTAATGTATTAAGTGCAAAATAGGAAACAAACATTCTTGACAATCTCATAGGAGAATGTAATAGAGAGAGAGAGAGAGAGTCAGAGAGAGAGTTAGAAAGATGAAACAACCATTCTTGATAATAGGAAAGAGCGCGGAAAAAATTAATAAAAGAGGAGATAGAAGAATTACGAAAGATAAGAGAATATCAAGATTTTTATATGCTAGAGGAGATAGAGAGCTTTAATAGAGGAGATAGGAGAATTACTTAAAATAAGATAATTTTGAGAATTCTATATACTCCAGAGAAGATAGAGAACTTTAATAGTAGAAGTTAAATAATGACGTAAAAAAGGGGTCATAAAGGAGTAAAGGGTACATAAGGTGAGACAGAAAGGGTTAATTTAACGAATGACAAGGGAGATAACGCGACAACCAAGGAAAAGATTATCTCGAATTTCATTGGCTAACTGGCCAAGGAGCAGAGGGGGTAGATAGCAGGGATGAGGACTCCACGAGAGATGAAGTTTTGGCTAACTTGGAGGCTATTATGGAGGAATTGGACAAAAAATTCATGGACAAGCTGCAAAGAAGCTTCCATGCACTCTCAATTAAACAAACTAGAAGCAAGCAACATAGCAAAACATGAATAATACATAATTATATTATCCAGCTACAAGAGCAAATTTCATTTAGTTAGGTTTACATTTTTTTGAAGAGTAATTCAGTTGCTTTTTGCCAACATCTTTAACTTCATGTTCTAGGACTATATATGTACATCTGACTTTGACAAGCTCATGTTGCTACTTGCTACATCAATACCATAATCCTTGCTAAAATTATACCCAAGGAAACTGAATATACTCATAATACATACATATGTATATATTTTCTTTCCATTTTGATTTAGATTACAAGCACCAAGGAACAAAGTTAGTGCATCAAAAAAGGGAGCAAATCTTGAATGTTGCTCATGGAGCCTAGTTTAAGCTGTTAGTCTTGCCAATGTGTCCCTTACATCCTCCTCATGAATCTCTTTCCTGTTTGACTACAAAAGCAAAAAAAGACGGTTATTGGAGAGTTGAGACCTTGTTCTTTTGGACTGAACTGAACTGAATTAAGCTAAATTTACGAATAGCTGAATTAACTGAAATTTCAGAAATTAAATCTAAAAGAGCATGGCCAAATTCTTAAACCATTGAATTCAGCATTTATATATAGAAATGCATTTAGAGACAGGACACATACAGATATACTTGAATCAGTTATCTACTTATCTTCATTAACAGAAGGCATGATTTAGTTCTAGGTAGAATAATCTGTTACCTGCACTGTGAAAATGGTTGATAATTTCCCATCATATGTTGTGAGATTTGCATCTTTTATGAGCAATCCTAAATAACATAAAGCCTCAAGCAACTTTGTACACACGCCGGGTCTCTGCTGACATGCAATCCTCAGCATGAAATTCCCATCACCAAGCTGACTCACTTGTACATCCTAGTTGGTGAAAATGATCAAAGATGCATACTGTGAGAATTAAACCCAAAAACTCACCTTCGAATCATTTGCACATAAAAACAGCCATTGTAAAATATTTCTTCCATCTTCTTGCATACCTCCAGCTTCGGTCTTTCTTTGGGGGACGAGTAAGCTTGTTTAGGCTTGCTGAGTAGTTCATCAAAACCAGAAGCTTTCAGCTTTGATGTATTCTTTTTAGCAGAGTCTTCTTCGGTCAAACTTTTAAGCTCGCTTTTGAGTTCTTTGATCTCCTTATTTAGCTCTTGTATATAATCAATTGCATCTGCCAAGGTTGCAGCTTTGTGCATCTGCCAAGGATAGCAACTTGTAAGAGAGAAAGAAATCATATAATTTTTGCAGGAGGCAAACTTGACAACTCATCAGCAATATCAACATACAATTAATTTAAACAGAACTCAACTGAACTGAATTAAACAAAATCCTAGACTCATCAGGGGCGACTGAACTAAATCGAATTTGTATGGAATTAAATCCAAAAGAACAGGGCTAGAATCAAGAAGATAATGCACTGAAAATAAAGCAGAACTATTTACCTTGGTGATCTTTGGAACCAAAGCACGAAGTGAAAGAATTCCATTGTTAATCCTCTGTCTCCTATTCCTCTCAGTCAAAAGATTCTTTGACTTACCTTGTCCTCCCTCAAGCCTGTTTTTATTATTCACCATACTCTCTTTCAGAGTGTTACAATCTTCGTGACATGAAGGTTGCAACTTTAATGTTACATCGTGAGACACAGAAGAAGGATTAGAATCAGGAGAAGGGCGCTCATCTGAAGGAAACGAACCGGTGGAGGATCCATCTAAGGTGGAATCGCTGTTGCGTTGAGCAACTGGAATCAGGGACTGAGGCCAAGCTAAGATATTAGGTTGATTTAGGGATGGTAAGAAGCTATTTGCGCTTTTGTCAATAAACCCATCAATGAACTGCCCATCAGAGCTTACAGCAGAGGTTGACATCATTTCTAGGTCTGAATAGTTGCTGAACTGAGCCTTCACATATTCTATTATGCTTTCATCTTCTTCTATCTAACAAATCATACAATTGTACAAACATAATGCACAATTAGTATGTATACACCTAGCCTTAGTTCATAACATCTGAGATGCTGCAATCCAAAAGGAAACAATGTATGTATCTTACATGCTTTGATGAGTACAGCTCTACCAGACCACCAAACACAGGGATTAAAACATGGGTTCCACAAGATTCCTGGAGAGAAAGAAGAATTTTGTATGAATCAATCAGATGAGTTACCTTTCTATGAGGGATGCCTAGTTTCTCAAAATGATAAACATACGAAACAAATCAAATATTCCGTAGTAATTTTATGTAATGTCATTTGATAATTAGGAATATATTTCCAACAACCCTTTTTATCACTAATTATATTTTGAAAAAAAAAAAGAATAAGGAGCATAAAATGAAAAAAACAGAATAACTCAATGAAATTTTAACACCAACATCATTCATAAACTCAGGCAATTAGATATTTTGACCAAATGAAAGCAAAAGGATCAAATATAGTAGAGTAATTAAATCTCTTCCAAGAGTCTCTATCAAAGGATAAGCAAGAATCTAAACTAAGAAACAAGTATATCATGCTGTAATTCTTCAAACTTCAATGATTAAATCATTAAACAACCAGATTCACTTACCAAGTAAAACAAAAAAAACATTAATTAAGCTATATAGCATGCACGGAACTAGAAGAGGAAGAAAAAGAAAGAAGGGACCTCAGTTGATGTCTTAGCAATAGTAAGCCAACGAGGTTGGTATGTAATCACAACTTCTCCATGAAGCCTGCAATCCAGACCCTTGTAAAAATTAGAACAATGCAGAATTCAAACAAATTCAACTATTCATATGATTGTAACAGAACAAGAGAAGAGATTACCCAGAATAGATGGACATAAAAGAAGGCAACCTAGCAAGAGCATGGCATGACTTTGTGTTTGCTAAGTGAACATTAGAAGTATCCCTGCAAACTTGGATTGAATTAGTGTTCTTCACTTTCTTCCTCTTTTTCATGTCTTGATTCCTACTGCCATTGCAGCAGCAACCCATCCACTCAATAAACCTATCAAAACACAATAGCAACTCCCATCATGTGTAATCATCATTATTAGCTCAATTGTAATGAAACAATAAAAATAAAACAACCCCATCAAATTCAATCATGAAACTTTGCTCATTTCTAATCGAACTAAAAGAAGAATCAATAAAAATAAATAAAAAATCAAAAGGGTACCTAGAAGGATCATCACCAAGCTTCCAGATAACACAATAATCCCAATTATCAGAATCTAAAACCAATGGTCTTAACCATTCTAATGCTCTCTCTAAGTGACCCATTTCATCAAACACTTGGTCTGCAACCTCTACTCTTGAATAGTGGAATGAAGCTTCTTCTGTAAGTAAAAAATTCTTTCTAACCCCAGAAGAAAAAAAAAAATATTACCCAAGTACCCAACTTTATACCAAAGTTAAAAATCTGTACCAAATCATTGCAATGTCAGTTACAATCTGACAAATTTTCTCACTCATCTCTCATAATTTTTGACTAAGGAAAAAATAGGGGTTTTAACGGCCAAAAAGAACAATTCAAAAGAGGGGAGAAAGCAACATGTAACGAAGTAGAGAGAGAAAAAGAAAGAGGAATATATTATATATATCAAGTCTGAGAAGAGAGTGATTTGTGGGGGACAAATGAAGATCATATGGTTTGTTGTATTGGTGTGATTTGGAGAAGAAATGATGTAGAGGATCATAGCATGGTGAGGTTCACTCTGCTGAAAATGGAGAGAAAAGTAGGGGACCAGTTTTGGTAGTACACTGGTACAAGACATGGAAGTGGACTGTGGAATCTTTTGCATGGCTTTCTCAATAGCTTTCTATTTTGAGTAATGAGGTCTTTTTTTAAAAAATTAGTAGTCATGATGGAATCCCTAAACCATGTTGATATTTAAAGATTAGGGTTAAATCAGGTCTAATAAATTCAATTAGTACTTCGTAGATTCGATCATATCTAATTAGCTTTCTATGCATGCTATGTGTGCGTCAAATTTTGAGCTTAACTGTTATTACAGTAATAAAAAAATATCAAAACTAAAAGTATAAAATATTCTTGTGAAAAATTATACAATTATGAGTGTCTATTTGTAGAGAATTCAAAAAAATAATTTTGTAATGTTTTAAGAGTGTTTTAGACTTTTCGAGGGGACGCCATAGCTCCCTCAACTTATATAATAAAGATCAAGTGTGATAAATCTAATAATGCTTAATTATTTCTTAGAAATAAGTCTAATCAAGTCCTATAAATTCAATTTTCTAAACCCTCTATTCATACTAAAGAAAAAAAAAAGCACTTCTCATTCTTCCATTGTTTTGGGGCTACCATTGATCTTATAAAGGTTGATGGTAGGCTCTTTTATGTATTCTCTTTGTTTTGTTTTGTTTTTATTGTTTACAAATAATAATAAAGCTCTTTTTAATTCTCTTTATGAGATTTATCATTTTCTTCATGAGACCCATTTTTTCTGTTATATCGGATTTATCATTATTCTTTGTGATATACTTTTCGATCACGTGTCTTGTTTTTCTCTAGAAATTAATTTGTTGATGAAAATTAGCATTTGATGACAATAATTGTACTTTCACTACTTTCAAAAGAATTGAATTAGCCTTTCAAAAAAAAAAAAGAACAAAGAATTGAATCAACATCTACTTTAAAAACTATTGCACATCGATAGAACCCCTCGTACAAAGTTGTATGATGAAGCCGCGATGCGAAAAAAGAGCAACTGTATTAGCAAAGATCTCTTAGAGCAATCTATCTTTTCTAAAATTAAGTTGATTTTAATTTGATCCATTTTGAGATATATTTGGTTATTACTGATTTGTATTGTAGAATTATAATCAAGCAATTAAACCAATTGAGCCACTAGATTTTTATGATTTATTTTCACTTAAAATTATATATACACTAGCAATTTTGAGCCAAGGGGGAGGCCAAGGCCCCCACCAGCCCCCCTTGGCTCCGCCCCTGATGACTATTATTTATGACCGGATAATTATTCCTGATAGTAATTTTTAGGGTAACAAACAGATAATTATGCAAGAAATATGATATCAGGATTCAGGAATACTAGAGTACAAATATAACAGCATTACAGATTTACAGTACTAGAGTGTAAAGCTCTCTTTCCAATCAATTTTTCTCCTCAAAAGATAGAATCTTTCCAAATTTTGTTGAGGGCCTTGGGCTTGATATACGTACATGTCAATATGAGCCTCGACCCAACAAAGATCGGCCCAGAATAAAGCAATGTTTTTTTGGTCCATTTTTTATTTGTGGTAATAATATTCCAGGAGAGGCCACAATTTGGGTCAACAAGTCCAATTCATGTTAGGTTGATTTCGGTCCGGGTAATATATGACAAATATATCCGCCAATGACCACTATTGACCAGATGAATAAAAAAAAATGTGCTACAGTACAGATAGTAAAAAACAAACACTCTAGTGACATTTGAGAATTGTCTCCGGCAATAAATAAATCAAAATTTTGACCGAATTTGAAAATTTTCAACACTTATTTAACTTGCCTATTTTTTAATGTATATTTCCTTATTTTAATTATTTTTTTCCTTTTTTATAATTTCATTAATATTATTATTTATATGTATTCCGTAGTTTATACCATGTTTAATTCATATATAAATTTTGGCTAGATTTGAAAATTTTGGCACATGGCCTCTCTCTCTCTCTATTTTTTTCCCCATGTTTAATTCATACATGTATTTTTGAGCATCATCACATAACTAATCTCAGAAAATGTTGAACTGGTATTATCCTTGTATCTATTGGGAAATGAGGCTTGTCAAAATCGAACTCGCAACCTATCAATTGCAAGAGGGTTAGAGGCTTAGAGCTCAATCCTTCTATTTTTAATTCATAATGTTTCACGGTGTGTTATGATGAGTTTGGGGGTGCATTTGTACCCCAAATATACCCCCCAATCTGTCCCTGTATTTATGTATGTATGTATGGGATGAGGTTCCTATGAGACTATAAAACCTTCTTTGTGTGGGAATGATGAGAACTTTCTTTGAACAAGAACGATAAAAAGCTTTAAGATTTACAAAAAGTACATTTACCTTATAAATACATATACATGTATGTATGCACAATATGAGATTCTTATATATATATATATATATTTGGTGTGTAACTGGTAATGTTGATTGTTACATTGTTATTAGACATTTGAATTGATCGTATTTAATCTGAGCTGACATATGTACTTAGAGTGATAAAAAAAAAAGTACTTCTACATATACGTGGGACGAGATTCAAACTTTAAATCACAAATGTGACAGAAGTCTTAACCAATAGGCTAATGCTATGAAAAACGTGTCAGGCAAACAATTAGCTATTCAAACATGTTCTACCATCATTTGTCCTCATCAAAGGGACAAAGTGTGGCATATACAATTATGCACTAGTTTAGGGATTTGAGCTCCTTTATCCTTTCTTGTTTTTCAAATTTACTTTTTTTTTTAACTACCTGGTAAAAAAAAATCCAATAATCTTTGTGGCATGGATTGAGGGTCGGGTAAAGTTTAGTGAGGTCTGGACCACCCAGGGATAAACACTACTGACACACCCTCACTCTTATTTTTTCAAGTTCACTTTACTCCTAAGGTGTATCTCGATCTAATTCAATCCATTCAGATTCTCTTTAATTTATTTTAATCTAATCTCATTCTTTTAATCTATTCTAGTAATTTATTTTAATCTAATCTCATTCTTTTAATCTATTCTAGTAATTCATTTGGATCCAAACTCATCCCTTCATTTCAATTCAATTCAATCTATTTCATTCCATTTCAATATAATTCAATTTATTCCCCTGTCAATTCATTTTTCAAGTCAAATCGTATCAAATTTATTCCAATATACTCTAATGTCGCGAAGAAAACACACCCTAATCGATTGTAATATACTCGGTAGAATTTATACTTGTCAAGAAAAGAATCTTACCAATTTTCCCCTTTTTTTGTAAATATTCTAACTTAATGAAGATATTTTATTTATTTGTTTTAAAAAAAAAAACTATGCAAGTGGACCTTTCTATCCGTCTATCCACTTCATTTCCTATTCTTATCCGTTTTTTTTAATAGGATAATGTGTGAGATACTAGGCCTTGGAACCGACCCTATTACAGGTCACCCAGCCCAATTTTAGCCAACACACGCATCTGTAAGGGGATAATGATGAATCATCGCAAATACGTGCGGTGAGAATCGAACCCAGACCTCGTGCCTGAAATTCTGAAGCCCTAACCACTGGGCTATGAGTTCATTCTCTATTCTTAATTTCTTACCCGTTTTTACCGATGAGAAAAATATACTTCTACGTTTGTTTTCAAAATATTCTCAAAATACATATACATTACCACAGCAAAACGTCAAAAACAATATTTCAAAGTACCTCTTTGCCAAATATAAAATTAAAGTACGTAAACAATATTAATATAATTATTATAAATACCGCGATTAGCTATTTAATTTTAACCAGGAAATATATTACAGTGTTTATAAAATTATATAATAATATAAGTGTTTATATTTCAAAAATAATCCCATGTTAATTATCATACTTCATGATGAGCAACATAGTTTGCAAATAACTAACAATTTTTAACAACAAAACTAATCAAAGAATAAATGTATGGTTCAAGAAAACATCAACAAAACAGCAACCATTCACCAAAAATTAAGCTAATATGTCTATTATTGTCACATATTTGCATATATAATGAATATTAATTTATTTATGTCTAATAATCCATGTCAATAACGTTATCTAAATTCAATACTATATATATGCCTATTATTGTTATGTATTTATGTATATAATGAATAATATATTTATTTAACGCACGCATCGCGTGCATAAAATACTAGTTTAATCATACTTCAACCTTTTCTTTAAGGCTCAACCATTTTGTAATTGAATAAGCACATACAATAATAATGTTCCTCAATACTTTTTCTAATTATGCTTCTAAATTAAAAATCATCCAAAATAATTAAACAATTAATATAACGTAATTCACATGACAATATTTGTCATAACAAAATATACCCAACCCATGACACATTTTCACCCCTCAAGCACCATAATAATCTAACTAGTAAATAAAATTAAAAAAAAAAAGATAAAATAAGTTGATGATCATCATGAAGGAGATCTTCAATATTACATAATAATGGTAATCTTGTTATGAAGTCTAAGGAAAATCTCTAGGATTGTTTGGATGATGATTCATATTATGCATACCTCTTCCCATGCTATCAACTCTAAAATCTCTAGGGTTTCCATGATGGTGAGGCTCCATACCTCCTCTTCCCATGCTATCAACCCTAAAATCTCCACTATTATTGTGATTAGCAACTTTAGATGGTGGGATACTCCTTGCCTTAGGGTCGAATCCGAGCGTGATATCACCTTCCCTAGACCGATATCCAAATTCTAGGTCCGGGTCCTTAACCCGACCTCCTCCACCCTTATGATGATTATTACTTCCCTTCTGGCTGTGGCTGTGGTTGTGGTTGTTGTTTCCGCGGTTATAATTATTCCCATGACTTTGTTTATGAGCCTTAGAAGGCTTATGTGATTTGTGGGACTTATCCGATTTCTTACCACAAAACCGGCCTAAAACACAAGCAACCGCAGAGACTACTAGTATGATTGCAAGGACTACGAAAACCATGCCAAATGACCCGGATGAATGATCCGGGGGTGTGTTTTGGCCATTGTTTGTTGTTGTCGTTGTTGTTGTTGGGTAGGTCGCCCCAGGTTGTTGCTGAACCTGGGGCGGCCCAGGGTTTGGAAGACCTTGAAATGAGGAGGACATTTTTGAAATATTTCTTTAATGAATTGATTTTCTTCTTTCTTTCAAAATTGTGTCAATAGAGATGTAGGATGGTTTATAAAGGAAAAATGAGTAAGGGAGAAACAATGTAGGAGAAGCTAATAAGCTAAAGCAAGAAGCATTATTCCCCTATAAGTTATGGTTATATGTAGAAGTGGATATAAATTAAAAGAAAGATTTTTTTATTTTTTTTTTACCTTTTTTTATTTTGAATTTTAAAAAAAGGTAGCTTATTAGGAGCTTAATAAGAGGAATTGCTTTTCTTTTTTCTTTAATAAAGAAAAGAAAGAAAAGAGAAGGTAAGCTAAGTAAAGAGGATTCCATACATACATATGATATTATATATTTATATTGATTGTTTCTTTGTTGCAGAATAGAAGGAATAATAGCTAGTTAGTTATTGGCAATTTTCCTGAATTTTCTGCTTTGTATGAAGAGAAAGCAATAATTTGCCTTCCATTCCCACATTCTCAGTGTCCCCCAATAAAGTGTTTGTTTAATTCATCTTGATCATCATCATCATGATCAACTTTTGCTTTTTTGAATTAATGCTTCTTAAAGAGGGCCATCATAATAATAATCACTGATGAGTGATGATAGCTCGTTTTAATCATGATTCAATACATATTACATAGTGTGGGATTGTGGGTCACTGTTACATAATTCTTTAAACTCTCCGCGAATTGTGAATTACTGCTATGTTTGGATACAAAGATTTCATTTGAAATGATGGAATTGAGTCAAATAATATGCATGTTTGACAAGTAAAAAAAATTGGAATTGGATTTAACTCAATTTCTAACCCAAATCCTAAAAAAAACCAAACATGTAATTGGAATTTGAATCGCAATATTTCAATTTCGGAAATTGAATTCATCAATTTGAAATGAATTATACATATCCAAACACTAACTAAATGAATTATGGTCAATTTGGGGCTACTTTTAAGCTATTTTGGACGAATTTAGAATTATATATAAAAGCGAAGTAAATAGCGAATTAAGTAACATTGGTGTAATGGTGTGTGTGGTCATTAACTTTATTAGACATCTAAACACCTATTCTCTCCCTCTAATTGTGATTTTCAATTATAAGCTAGGATACCATTAACTAATTAGATTCGATTTCTACTATTGCTTTATCCAAATTTTTAACGAGTCAGGTTATGTTTGGTTCGTAGGGTTTTTTTTATTCCTGTTCTGAACTTATTTCTTTTTATTTGAATTTATTGTCTGATTTGACTATATTTTGATCGTGTATATATGCTAATTCATAGAAAAAAGTGTATCAATAGAGATCTTATTTTATTTGAATGAATTAGTAGTTTTCAAATATGTAATTTTTATATATATAGTAATATACAAGTATTTTGTTACGAAATTAAAGTGTTTTTTTTTTTTTTTTTGAAGTTTTAAAAAAATCAACTAAAATTAACAAGCCTAATCTAAACTTTTTTTTTAATTCGAGCTTATTTTTCTTTGATCTGATCTGAAATAGACAATAATAAGTACAGTCCATTTGTTTTTCTAATCTACACATTTCACCATTCTTCACTTGATGAGACAAAGCTTTGAATATTAATTTCTCTAATTATGTTTTATAAAATATTAAAAACTAATATATTGATACAAATCTAACAAGATTCCATATCTAAATTATAAGGTTCCACGCATATATTTTTTTAAAAGAAAAGATAAACTAATTATCTATCCCCTATTAAAGAAATAGCTTAGCGTAACTTTGCTTATAACATGAATAGGTTTCTACATATCGTTTAATTAGGTGAAAAAAATTCCAAACACATAATGCCAAAAAATTAATTAGACAGATAGAAAGTTAAAATAATATTATTCATATTTGCAAACTACTAAGAATTTAAACATACATTAACAATTTTCAAAAAAAAAATTAAAAATTATAATCAGAAAAGTATAGATTTGTGAGACAATATACAGTCAAAAAAATTTGAAGCACAAAAGAGACTAAACAATTGACTGAAAAGGATATTACAGAAATAATGCTGGAAAACAAAATAAAATACAAAATTGAAAAGGAAAATTAAAAAAAAAAAAACCTTAAGAAATGCTAGAAAGTAATGTTGAAGCATTACATAGTGACAAATATTCTTTTGAGAGATATGCTTTTGCCTACCAAAAGGAAACACTTAACACGCCGAATAACATTATTATAATTTTTATAAATATTATATTACTCTACTACTGTAGTTATCTTTATTCTTTGCTTTATTTATTTCCTAGATAATGATTGTTATACTAATTATATATAATGTTGTGATCAATTATTTATTTATTTGGTTAAATTTGTGATAGTTAAGGATACATGATTATTATTTGATAAGTAGGATTTTTAATTGTTTAATCATTATAGTATTATTAGCTTAAGTTTTTGGTTGAGATGGTTATCTAACATGGTATCAAAAGCCACATGACGCAGATGTCACGAGTTCGAATCTCTCCTCCCTCTGCCTTCTAAGTGAAATTAATGAGCACTATGTATGGTGAGCCTGTGTTATTGCATCCATATTTCTGGGCCCTAACCATGAGTTACATACTTACAATAAACAAGTTAAGATAAAAAAAAACTTATATAATAACAAAGATTTGACTAAAATTGACTTGAGCCAAATTATTGTAGGTTATCATAACAATAAACAAACTTTATGCTTCTAAATATTGGCCATGTTTAATTTGGTGTTTCGTGGTTATTATAGTTTAGAGTTTAGATTTTAGAGTTTGTGGTTAGATGATTACTTTTTGGCCCAAACAAACTTTGTGCTTATGAGCTAAGATTAAGGCATCTAAAATTAATTATTTTTACCAATTCAAGGAAGCTAAAATTAATTACTACCCTAAGATTAGGCATCTTAACTTTGTGAATAGAAAGAATTTTTCCTCATTGGGACTGATATACGTACTTTTGCTTCATGTATTGTTTGCTTGAGTAGTGAGCATCTTCTATAAATTAAAGGTTTAAGCTTGGTTCAAAGAACACCCTAATTTTAATAAAGTAGGCTTCTCGAATCTATACTCTATAATGCATGAGAACAAGCCAGAAGCCTTGCATTGCTTAAAACTGTCTAAGACCAAATAAAAATAATGACTTTTCAGATCAATAATGGGATTATTATTTTGGGAAAACAATTATCTAGGGTCGCCTAAAACCTCTGTTTCAAGTTTCAACCATTCAAATAGGGATTAGACCAGTGTGGGTTAAACAAACAATAGGGGTTGTGCTAGCAAAAGTTAGACTAGTAGGGGTTCAAACAGTAGGCTAGGGTTATATGATAGTAGGGATTGAGGCTCAATACCTATTGTTTGATTCAAACCCTGCTAGCACAACCTTTAGGCCAGTAGAGATTGCTAGTAAAGGTTTGGCTATCAGGGGTTGAACTAGTAGGGGTTAGCATGCAGGGGTTGGGCCTCAAACCCTATTGGCCTAACCCTTACCGTATCAAACCCTACAGACCTTACCCTTATTATCTTAACCCCAAACTGGCCTAACCCCTGGTGTTTTCAGTGTTTAAATTGAGACCTCTTGTTAAGCTAGAGGGATGACTCCTTTGATCGTTAATATTGGATAGATAGATTAAAAGGACAATTTGGTCCAAGTTAACATTAAGTTCTTTTTATTCCCAAGTAAAGAAGTTTCACATGCCAAAAACTAGATACTATGTGTAGAACCAACTTTTTTTTTTTCTTTTCTTGTAATTTCTCCGGACAAGTATCAGGATATATTGAGGAAACCTGGTGAAGTGGCTCGATCTTTAAGTGCGTGTTCTATTTACCTTAGAAAACTGTTAATATAATTTCAAATAAGTTCATACGACAACTTCAAATAAGATCTAGTTAAGTGTAATAATTAAGTACGTACAATAAGGTTTGATAAGCTAAGGTTCGATCAGATGTGATAGAAAAGGTCCAATTGCTTCTATATATAATTAGTGTTACTCAGGTCCAATAAGTTGAATAATTTTCAATCAGGTTTAACAAGTTTATTAATTTAGATAAGTTTATATTTAATAAGTTGAAGAGAACGCATCCTAAGGATATGTTCTCTTCAACTTATTTTATCAGTGATATAGACTTATTAGAGTTGGGCACATCCGATCATGTCAGAGTTAATAAATTCCAATAAATTCATATTTTAACTATTATCAGTGCTTATTAATGTTTAGCAGTTCAGGTCAAATCAAATCAGCCAATAGTCTTATAAAATCAAGTTTTAAAAGTCAAAGAGAATGGCCATATATAAAAAAAAAGATGTTATGTACAGAGTATATATACTATATCAAAGTCTTTTTGAATAGTTTCCAATGTACTGGTTTGAAGATATATATCATCCAATAGTATACTCTATAAAAAAAAAATACAACAGTTGGTATATAAAAAAAATATACATCTAGAAGAATATAACAAGGTCTTATATAATATATATATTTTTTAATAAATAATAGAATTTTCATAATTAAAATTTATCTCTTCGCAATCAGAATTAACACATAACAAACATTTTAAAATAAGACAACAAAACATGAACAATATTTAGGTTTTTTTTTTTTTTTTTTTTTTACCCCTCTTTTGTGAACATTCATGTAAAACATGCAAATGAACCAGCCAAGTACAACACATATAGACCCACTGATCTACTCATTCTACTGTATTACTAGAACCTAAAAAGACCATATATACTAGACTAGTATTATTAATTGGCAAATATAATCCTCATAAAACTATGTGATAAAGTTAACTCTCTAGATTTTTATTTCTTACTTTGAAAAATTTATTTGACCAATGCAAAAATATCATGCAAAAGCTCAGTCTCCCATAGGTTGGTAAAAAGAAATTCACCATCTTTACATAAAATCCACATTGGCTTGTAGAAAAGTGAACATTGGTGGGGTTTAGTGGGAAGTGGGAACAGATCCCAAAGGAAAAAAACGCAATAATCACCATAAAAATATCGCAATGTTTAACTTTAAATAAAAATAATTCGTATATTAAATATGCATGATAAAAAAATTTATAAAAACTACTATGTATATATTTGAAAATTACATGTTGATCGAGACGAATCAAACTAGATCTATCATAACTACGGGAAATGATAAAGGGACAACTAAATTGATATGGGCACAACCCGTTATGAGAGAACATCATTCTATGTTCCTCTCATAAAAGTTGTGCATATATCAATTTTAGTTGTGTCAGTATCAATTCCCCATAACTACTCCCTCCGTCCCTTTATTTTTGCAACAATTTGATTTTTGTCACTGTTCACTGGGCAACTTTGACTCTTTCTACTTTTATACACATAAGAAAAAACATAGTAAAATGGGATCTCATTTGATTCGGCTTGATGTGTAATTTTTTAATGTATAGCTTTTATAATTTTGTTATTATATTTTATTTACAGATATTTTTGTTTAAAGTTGTATGTTAGAGTTGTGAAAATGCAAATGTTGCAAACAAAAGAGGATAGAGGAGCATATCATTTTATATGTACATAAAATTAGAAGCAGTCAAAGTTTACAAATAAATGGACAGTTAGTTTTATCTAATTAGGGACTGATGGAGTAGTTTTTTATTATTTTTTGGGGGGTGGTTGTAACGACCCGACTCGCTTAAATCGGCGCGGAAGAAACCGACGAGTCGAATAGTTAGAAACTACAACTCAAAACTTAGGAAATTAAACTAATTCCTCAAAAATTATTATTAATAACCAAAAACGTACAAATACCCACAAGTTTGTACATACTAGTCCCAAAAGTCAAACTAGAAATACTAAACATACGAGTAAACTCCAACTACATGTCAGAGTCTTAAACAACGTAAAAGAGTCCAATAGCAACGTATAAAGTCTATGTAACTCCATCACTATCCAAAACAACAGAAAACAGAAATAGTAAACGTCGCTCGCCCAACCCAAAGCTAAGCAAGAGTATCGTCATCAGAAGTACCTGAAAGAAAAACATACAACAGTCCACCATCAGTGGCGAGTAACATAACTGACTCACCCCAACGGGAATACACATGCACATAGCATAAATCAAATAACAACATCAAATCAATAATCTAGAGTACAAGATCAACCCAAACGTGAACTCGACTCAAACCAACCTAATCAACTATCTTAGGCGCAATCATTCATATTCTAGACCGGACTGTGCTCGTACGAACGCATCTTACGCATTCGAACTTTCTACTATGCTCGGATTTGAGAATCTTACTCCCAAACCCCATGAAACCAATCTTACTGGAAATCCATGTCCCGTGAAACCAATCTTACTGGAAATTCACAAAGATCACATAGTATGACTCCAACTATCCCAATACCGCGGATGGAATAGGGGCAACGTCTTAACCCAAATACAATGAATCTTACTCAAAGTATCAGGCGTCTAAAAATAAAATCAAGCTAATCTTTAATTAAATCTTTTAATCATCTTAATCATATTATTCATTTAATTATCTCAACTTAACTAAATTACAATCAAGAATTGCCTCAATGCCTTGATTCTTGAAGATAACTAGTTAAAATATCGAAGTTATTCTCAAGAACTGCCTCTAGCCTTAATCTTGAGTCTAACCAATCATAATCCAACATTCAATAATCATTCTTTAATCATATTAGACACTTTCTTTAACTTCCTTTATCATTTAAATCATTTTCTTTAACTTTCAAGATTCAACCAAGAACTCATAAAGACTCATCAAGAACTCAATCAAGAACTCATACATACCACACGCATATCATCACCATTATTTCGAAAATTACCACTTATACTTATCCAAAATTCATCAAACTTTGACATAATAATCATGACCATAAAACAACATATATTCAATCATAAAAATCATCAAAACCATCATCAAAATATCATGAAAACCATATCAAAATCAGATTAGAAACAACACATAAAATCATGGATAATCATCACCAAACAACCCAAACATGCATTTAATCTATACTATATACATAGTATACCAACAAGGTTGAGTAAGTATGTTACCTTATTGAAGATTACACTAAAACAACACACAAATGTTGCTGCCCGGAAAGTCGACCCACACGATCACAACCACGCTCAACACGAGGCACACACGGCACCACCACGGCACTACTACGAACACCACAGCAGCACGGCTGCTGCCCCTTGCACCACGCACGACCACCCACACGAGCCACCACACGGCTGCACGAGCCTCACTGCACAGCCACCACGCACGAACCACCACCTTGCACGGACTTCACACACGAACACCCACAAATGCACACGAACACGAACCCAAAACCAATCCCGAACTAGTGATCTTGAATGAACTAATTGTGTTTAAGATTGTGTTTAGGTACTTAAAGATCAATAGAGTTTGAATCTTTAAGTTTGGGATTCAAAAGATGGATGAACAATTGGATGGGTTTAATAGCCAAAAATGGCGTGTGAACTAGAGAGCAAATGGGAGAGATTTGTGCTTGAATTTGATGGCAAGAGCATTTGATGGCAAAAATGAGCAAGGGCCTTACTAACTCTCCTATATATAGAGTTAGTGAAGGTGTGAACACAAGGCAAGTGGCAAGCCTTGCCATGCCTTAGGAAAACCGGCCAAGAGGGTAAATGGGCCTAAAAATGGGCTCTCGTGATCAATTGGGCTAATTTACATAATTTACATGATTAATCATGCAATAATCAATTTAGCCCAAAATATTAAATAATTAATTAGAAAAATAAATAAAATTCTAATTAATTAAATAATAATTAACTTAAATAATAAAAACTGAAAATAAAATAATTCGAATTAAATCGAAATTATTCACATAAAATAAAATAAATAGTTCAAAAATAAATTTGAACTAACGCAACAACATACATAAATACACATATTTATCGGCAAAAATACCAACAAAATCTGGGTCATTACAGTGGTGGTGGTGCGGGAGTATGTGATATGAGCATGACAAACCAAACACTATTCTAAACAAATGCCCCTTCATTCCAAACTTTCAAACTAATTTCATCCTGATTTTCTCTAATCACATCTTAAAATTTTGTTCTTGGCAACTATTAATTAATTGGGCTTGCACATTATTTAGCCACATTGTTACGTTATTCCAAATTTAAATATGAGAACCTATCTTTTTGTTATTCCAAACTTTCAAACTAATTTCATATTGATTTTCTCATTTTCTCTGATCTCGTTACTATTGTTCTTCCTCTTTTCAACTCCAGGAAGTGGTATGTTAATTTCTTTGTTAATTTTTTTTTTTTTTTATATAAAATGTTTAATGAACATTATATATTTAGGTCTTTTCTAACTATTTTTCTATACATGTTCAATAAAATATGTTGGAGATGTAAAATATGAGTGTGTTATTATATGTTTTATCCAACTACCCAAAACATGTCTTTTCCCCTTTATTTTCAAAAATTCGTGATAGCAAATTAGCAATAGAAATTTGGCAAAGCCTTTTGTTTATTCTTTTTATATAACAAAAAGAAGATATAATAATAAACCCTCCCTACACTTGTCCTATTTCGGGATTAGGGTGCTTATCGAGCGAGTAGATTTCAAGCTGATCTCAAGCTAGGGGTTGCTCGACTCATGCATGCTCATTAGGTTTCGAATCGAGTCCAAGTCGTTCATGAGCTGCTCGTTTAATGTTTTGGCCCTACTAAATTCCAATTTTTTAAAGAAAATTAATGATTATATTATTTTTTTTTCTTTATGTAAATTATTTATTCGTAAAGTGTAGTAATTTATATTATATTAATTATTAAAGTTTTCAAAGATTTCACATAGAAAATTATATAGTTAACCTGTAAAATTATCGAGTTTCGAGTTGATTCGAGCGAGTATAAGCCAGCTCGAGTAGCTCACGGGCTGCTCAACTCGCTCGATTAGCACCCCTACTCGGGATACAAAAAATATAGGGGGATGTCGAACCCTCACCTCTGCCGGAGACTCGATCCTCGACTCTCCGCATAATGTTATACTCATGTATTGCATCCTATATCCATGTCTCTCATTGTAAAACAACCAACACAAAAAGAAATACTACCACTTTAATTCATCAACAATTGATCAATCCAAACAACACTACATTAAATAGTAATATATTAATTAATTATGGATATGTATAGCCATTTTTATTAAGGGTGAGTTCTCTTCAATTTATATCAGATCAGATCAGAAAATTTCAGACGAAGAGAATGCACCTACCCTAATTATTTACTAATGACATATATATAGTTTACACCTTCCAATAATTAATGTGTTATTGCAGCTGCACCAATTGGAATATGCTATGGAAGGGTGGCAAACAACCTTCCACCACCATCCACCGTAGTGTCTCTCCTCCAATCGAATTCAATTTCGACCGTTCGAATCTTCAAACCTGATCCGGAATTATTAGAATCAATCTCAAATTCGGGGATTAACCTAATGATTGGAGTTCCAAATGAAATGTTGCCTTCATTAGCAAGTAATTTTGTAGCTAAGTTACTCTATTCAATGGCTTCAAGAGAGCATTTTTGACCATTTGCCACCAACACAAATCAAGTACTTAGCAGTTGGTAATGAAGTGTTCTTAAAAGATCCAAATTACACCCCATTTGTAGTTCCTACAATATTGAATCTTTATCAAGCATTAAAATCTCTTAATTTGGATGAAATTATTAAGGTCTCAACCCCACATGCTGCAAGTGTACTAACCAATTCTTTCCCTCCTTCAAATGGGACTTTTAATCATGATATTTTACAAGAAATGATTCCTTTGTTACAATTCTTACAACAAAGTGATTCTCCTTTTATGGTTAATGTATACCCTTTCTTTAGCTACATTTTTAACAAAAAAGGATATTGGGCTTAATTATGCTCTTTTTCAAACCCAAGGTGTTATGTTGGATAATGGATTATTTTATGATAATTTATTCGATGCCACGTTGGACTCGTTCGTGGCGGCCATGGAAAAGGTGGGGTTCGGTGGGGTTCGAGTCGTTGTGTCGGAGACTGGGTGGCCCACAGCCGGGGGCGAGGCCGCCACCCCGGAGAATGCTGGGGCATACAATGGGAATGTTGTTAAGAAGGTGCTAGGAGATGTTGGGACTCCAATGAGGCCTAATGTTGGGGTGGAGGTTTTCTTGTTTGATGAGAATGAGAAAGGTGGCCTAGAATATGAGAAGCATTTTGGGCTCTTTGGGCTTGATGGTGTTAAAGCTTATGATGTTAGCTTTACCTAATGTATTGCTAGCTTACTTGCTGCCATTCATTTATAATTGTAGCATTTTGATTTTTACGCTTGTTACGGAGTACTTGTTAGTGTATAGGTTTAACTTTGACATATATAAGTAATTTTATCTTGAAATTTTGAATTGTGACAATTCAACAATGTATTGAATGATAATATTTGACTTTTATATGCTTGCAATAAAATATAATCAAATACTAATTTGTAATTAGTGTAAAATTTAATTAAATTGTTACAAATAAAAAAGAATGTAGCAAAGGTTATTTTAAATCATTACACTATTGACGTATAAATTGACACAAGTGCATGAAGAGCTTGTAAATAGGAGTTAGGACCAAGTGACTAATCACCAAGCCATCAAAATAGCAACTATTAGAGGATATCACTAATGGTATGTTCTCTTCCACTTAAAAAAAAAAGTTTCAAATTTAATAAGTTCAGTTGAGTTGAGTTCCACTAATCCTTGTAGCAAAAAAACCAGTCACGTATACCATTTGCTAGTGTGACTTTATTTAATGAGTGGGTCTCCAATTCTCCATCCGAGTTTTGGTAATCTAGACTTGATGGTAGAGTTAGGTAGTGTTTATGAGTGGATCAAAGTTTGCTTATGAGTGATTGAAATACATAACCTTTTACACACACTCACTAATTTCCTATCCTTATCATATTCTTTAATCTCTATAACTTTGTTAGAAAATAAATTAGACAATAATTATTTCAAGTAAACAAATAATAAAATAACACTTTATTAGCATACAATCAATACAAAGATTAAATAAAAAATAAAAGCATAGTTTAGAATAGCCTGGGTTGTAGCACGCTAGGCGCTATCCTTAGAGAGAAAACGCCCCACTGCACTGGTGAATAGAATTGATACGCTCCTCTCCCAAGATACAACAACCCGTTAGATCAATCATGTGCAGCGAAGGATCTCCGAACCAATGAACACAATAGCTCCATAATAATAATAATAAAGGAATATGTTTAGGTTTACGAAGGAAAATATTGTGAAAATGATGAAGTATATAAGCAGTATATTTTGAGTGTGACTAAATTTCCTTACCTTTGGGAAGTACCCAACACATTTATATTGGTGGTAAAAATGTTAGAAATTGTTAGTTAGTGGAATTGAACTTAACTGAAAGAGTGGGATCATAACTTTGAACAAGTATAAAACCATTTTACTGCTTTTCATAACAATTAAATTGTTTGTTCCTAATAAGTAGGAATATGCTCTAACAACAATACACCAAGTCAATACCAATTGGTTGTTTCTAATTTGAAAAAATTAAATTACAATAAAATTATATTTAAAATAATTTCCAACAATCACCCACATAATTTAATTTTAAATTTTTTATTGATGTCGAAAATAGTATGTAAATATTATGTAAATATTATTATGGAGCTTATAATATTGTAGTTTTAGTACAAGGAACCTTCCGGGTTTGAGCCTTATACCTAGTGTAAATGAACATCCACCGGAGAAGATACAGAGACATAAGTGTCTTGAGCCATATCTCCTTTAATCGAGTTTTGACTCACAACACATACAATATATGGGTTCATATAGGTTCTATCAATGGTGCACGTTATGACCATGTGCATGTATCTTGTTTCGTGAATGTCACTTTGAGACCATCCTAAGCCTTGCAGTAGCGGCCCCACTACCACACTCACTAGGTAAACCCTCCAAGGGTGATCTATGACTTTCACCCCTACAATTTTATAACTTATTACAGTCGTTGGGTTTATTAAGAGGTATTTTAAAAATAATTATTATATACCTCAACCTTATGGTTGTCATAGTTTAAAATACACCTCGCCATAGGAAAGAACCTGGAATATACTCCAAAATAAAAATATGGTGTATTGTAGTCAACTAATCAACTTCGTTGTTACCCATTGAACTCCTTTCATGGGATCGCCAATCTTTCAAAGTTGGGTGTCCATTGTAGCGATTACTTTATAGGCTTTAGTCTCATTCTCCTCGACGACTCAATAACTTGTTGACGTGTCAAGCTTTTTGTAAGCGGATCCGCAAGATTATTTTCTGACCTGACAAAGTCCAGAGAAAGAACACCATGAGATATCAATTATCTAATTGATTTATTTCTTACTCTTAGGTGTCTTCTTTTCTCGTTAAAATTTTTACTAGTAACTTTTGCTATAGCAACTTTACGATCACAATGCATTGAAATAGCAGGAATAGGCTTAATAAGCATTGGTAAATCACATAATTCTTTTTTAAAAAAAAAAAATCAGTCCGACTACTAGCAATAACTAGTGCTATAATCTCAGCTTCTGGAATGAGATGTAATTGTTTGCTGGAATAATTTCCATGATAACTCCTGCTAAAGTAGAAAAATAAATAAATAAAAAATAATCATAACTATTAGTTCCTTTGAGATATTTAAATACTTTTTCCAATGCATTACCCAACCTACCAACTGAATATTTAATGTCGGATCACTTTTCATTTGACACATTAATGGTTGTGGTTTCCTGAATTAGATGAAATTCAATTGAGCAGCTATGTATTAAGGATGACCTTAGTCATTTAAGCAAACCAAGTTTGTGTGTTATCAATTAACCTGAGCAGCTACGTATTAAGGATGACCTTAGTCATTTAAGCAAACCAAGTTTGTGTGTTATCAATTAACCTTTTACAGTGCTTCGGTTACAATGCATTAGTATTACTGTTAATGCATAATATAAGATATCTCACCAAAGATTCTGTTAATTGGTTCTTGTATCAAATTCAATTTTTTGACGGTGTTGAAGCTTTATCACGAAAAATTACAAAGTATTCCATAATGGTATTAATTATTAGAGATGTCATTGACTAATTAATAACTAGAAATCTGTAGGTAATAATATGCAAAGAATAACCAATAAAAACACAATCAACAATTTTAGGTCCAAACTTTAATTTTGATTTTAGAAAAACACCCCACACTTTGAGATATTTCAAAGTTGGTTTTTTTTCCCCAAATTAAAAAGGGGTTTTATTAGAGTTTTTTATAAGGAATCCTATTTATAACGTGACAAGCAATTAACAAGACTTTACCCCAAATATTATCATATATTGATAACCATAAAAAATTATCATGTTTAATAAGGTACTTTTTTTTCCCCGACTAATTAGAGCATAAGGAAGAGGAGTCACAATAATGAATTGATTATCAAACTTTTGCTTACTAACAAAGATCTAAACATTTTCATGATTGACATGTTAACAACAATATTTAATGACTTGAAATAAACAATTAATTAAAAACCTTTTTCTCTCTAAGACTGTTAGAAAATAAATTAGACAATAATTATTTCAAGTAAACAAACAATAAAATAACACTTTATTAACCTACAATCAATACAAAGGTTAAATAAAAAATAAAAGCATAGTTTAGAGGGTTGTAGCACGCTAGGCGCTATCCTTAGAGAGAAAACACCCACTGCACTGGTGAATAGAATTGATACGCTCCTCTCCCAAGATACAACAACTCGTTAGATCAATCGTGTGCAGCGAAGGATATCCGAACCAATGAATATGTTTAGGTTTACGAAGGAAAATATTGTGAAAATGATAGAAGTATATAAGCAGTATATTTTGAGTGTGACTAAATTTCCTTACCTTGTGCTGTGGGAAGTACCCAACACATTTATATTGGTGGTAAAAATGTTAGAAATTGTTAGTTAGTGGAATTGGACTTAACTGAAAAAGTGGGATCATAACTTTGAACAAGTATAAAACCATTTTACTGCTTTTCATAACAATTAAAATGTTTGTTCCTAATAAGTAGGAATATGCTCTAACAACAATACACCAAGTCAATACCAATTGGTTGTTTCTAATTTGCAAAAATTAAATTACAATAAAATTATATTTAAAATAATTTCCAACACTTTTATCCCTCAAAACAAACACCTCTAAATATCCAATGATCAAAACCCAAAATTAAGCTCTTTCTTGAAATTCTGACCATGTTCTTTTCATGATTTATTTTCCTAATCCATTCTAAAATCATGTGAAATCTCATTTGATATGTGCCATGCGTATCTTCAAAATATATAATTTTGATCCCTCAATCTTCATTTCCACACTAATCTAGTAATCCGTATTAATAGTGTGAAGTATAATCCCTTTTAGTTTCCTTAACGAGACGTTTGTTTTGAAAGATAATTAATGGGGATAAAGGCTATAGGTTGATCCTATTCCACTTGAAACTAGCTGGTTGGATTGTGGGCTATGGTCTAATTTTCTTACCTAAAACCACCAAAACCCAAATTTAGCTCTTTCTTGAAATTTAGACAATGTCTATTTCACATATTTATTGTCCTAATTTATTCTAAAATCATGTAAAATCTTGTTTAATTTGTTTCGATAATATATAATTTTTATCCCTCAACCTTCAATCCCACACTTATATAGTAAAATCCGTATTAAAAGTATGAAGTGTTGAGGTGTTGACTATTTTCCTCTACGAATTAAGAATTGGGGTTGTTCACCAATCACCATTATTATCAGAAAACAACAACGTTAATGTTGTTTAACAAAAAAATTTAAAATCCAATCCCTACTTTTTAAGTTCCCCTGTTCATACTCTCTCTCTCTTCTCCTGTGAATCGCCATAGCCAATTAGCCATGCCCACAACATACGATCTTCGTTCTATCTTATGCTCTGCTCATTCAAATCATCTCCTTCGTAATAATGGTATTCAGGTAACTCTCTTACTACTCTACCTCTTTTTCTCTTTCTTAGCTCTTCAAGCTCATGGAAATCAATCCATTATCTCATATCATTTCTCCATTAATTTTTAGTTTTTCTTTCTGGGTAATTGAACTACTTCTTTGATTAAGATCGCTTAATTCGTTTGATCCCCGCTTGTGCTTTTTTTTTTTTCCTGTTTGATTTGTACCCATAGTTGACTTGAAAGAAATACATATTCGAGATTGATTATTTCTCTTTTAAATTGATGGGTTGGAACTTGGGTTTTGATGTATATTAGTAGTGTGAAATGATTTTGATGAAAATGTTGACAATTTGACTGTTTTTAGTGGAAATTGCAATACTATGAATCTATGATTGCTCAATGGAATTGCTTTTTTGGTTTAGAATTAGGCAACATTATCCTTGCATTAATAAGGCTGCGCTCAAATTCTCAAAATCTTCGATTTTATAATCCCTTACTTTTTATGTGCAACCGACATATATCTGGGTAAATGGATTTTTGCAGGATTATTTTAAGGGTTTGTAACTTTATATCTTCATATGTTTTTAAACTCAGTTGAATTCAGCCGAGCCGAGCTGGGCTGGGCTGGGTTGAGTAATTGAGTTAGTTGGGTTGAGTTGAGTTGGGCTGTGCTGGGCTGAGCAATTGAACTCAGCTGAGTTGTAATTTAATTCAGTTCAAGTTAGTTGAGACAAGTCAGGTTCATTAATTCAGTCCAAAACAAAAGTCCCTTATTTTACCAATGTTTTGAGCTATGTTACCCGGACTCTTTGTTTCACCCCAAGTACCCGTGTCGGACACTCGAACCTTGGACATTGGTATGACACTTGGACACTTCATTTTGAACCAAAAACATTCATATTTTTCATAAAATAGCCGTGTCCGACACTTGGACACGTATCCTTGTCCGATACTTCTAGCAGAGTCTGAGTAACATAGGTTTTGAGCACATATATTCTAGTAATTCAATAGCAAAGGTATATTATACTATTTTTCATATCAGTATAGCTACATGAATAATTTATTATTTTTTTTGATGTATAGAGAGCAACAAAGAGCAAAGCTGTAGATGAAATTTGATCCTAGTCTTGGGTACTGCCCTTTTTGCTTTAATAAATCATGGTTACATACTAATAAGACTTGTGTTGCAGTCCATGATTGTGCTAACTATTTGGTTGTTGTGTTGACATTCTTTGTTGTGCAACCTTACACAGGTTGATATTGAGACTCTAGAAGGAAAGAAAGTGGGCTTATACTTTTCTGCATCTTGGAGTGGGCCGTGTCATCGTTTCACCCCAATTCTTGTTGAGGTTTATAACGAGCTTATAGCACAAGAAAATTTTTTTGAGGTTGTTTTTATCTCGGCTGATGAAGATGATGAATCTTTTAATAAATGCTTCTCGAAGATGCCATGGCTTGCCATACCATTTTCCGACTCAGAAAAACGTGATGCACTAGAAGAATTGTTTAAGGTGGAAGACGTTCCCCACCTTGTAATTTTAGATGAGAATGGCAAAATTCTAACTTATGATGGTGTTGAGATTATTCGGGATCATGAAGCTCAGGGGTATCCGTTTACCCCAGAAAGAATCCAGATATTGAAGGATCAAGAGGAAAGGGCTAGGAAGCAACAAACTTTAAGGTCTATACTAGTGTCTAAATCTCGTGATTTTGTGCTCTCAGCTAGTGGGGAAAAGGTAACGATTAAAAGAGTGGTTGTAATTCTTAACTTGTAATCTACTTATCCATGTTTGTTGATGTAGTCAATCTTATGGTTTAGGTCCGTAGGATATGATGCTAGAATATTGTTGCTTTTAAGGTCTGTTGGTAGAACGAAAAATCTTTTCTCTACTTATCCATATTACATTGTTTGGTTTGGCCGTTTGGGTCAAAAAATTGAGTGGAAAACTTGGGTTAAGAAATTGTTTTAAACCCTACTGAAAACACTTTCCCCCAAAATTTGGAGGAGAACGGTTCATTCCACCCTTGTGTGCCTTCATTTGTCGAATTTAAGTTCAACCAAACAATGGAAAATGCTTAAAATGTAAAACCATTTCCTTGCACCCAAGCAATGGAAAAGTTCCATGGAAAATGAGTTTTCTATTGCAAAAAGTTTTCCGTGGAAAATCATTTTCAATCAAAAATATTTTATATATCTTACCAAATGGAGCCTTAGTAAAAAAATTGTTGCAATCTTTGAATTCTGATGGAACTTTGCTTTTCCTATAATGCAGGTGCTAGTTCAAGAGCTTGAAGGCAAGACCATTGGTCTATATTTCTCATTGTCTTCATACAGATGTTGCATGAAATTTGATCCAATACTTATAGATGTTTATGAGAAGTTGAAGCTAAAAGGGGAGAATTTCGAGATTGTTTTGATTCCTCTTGATGATGATGAAGAAATTTTTAGACAGGGATTTGCCTGCATGCCCTGGCATACTTTGCCTTTTATGGATGCAAGTTGTGTAAAACTGGCTCGTTATTTTGATCTCTCGACTCTTCCTACTTTGGTTATAGTAGGACCAGATGGGAGAACCCTTTGTTCCAATGCAACAGAAACTATAGAAGATCATGGAGTTGAGGCATACCCTTTCACACCAGAGAGGCTTCAGGAGCTGGCACAGAGAGAAAAGTTGAGGCAAGATACTCAGACCCTTGAGTCTATTCTTGTGTCAGGGAATTTGGATTTTGTAATAGATAAGAACGGCACAGAGGTGAGATGCTGTTATTGATGTTTAATATTCTTATCATCTTAATGTTTAAGCTCCTCTCATATGACTATATGAGTGTTAAACTAAGCTGCATCTTCACCTGTCATTTATTTTGATGATCATACACATTGCTGTGATTGCCTTTCTAGTATACATTTTTTTTCCATTGAGAACAGGAAGTTTTGCTTAAGTTGCTTTAGTGACCATCAATGGACTAATATGATTGCCGAGTCTATGGATTTACTATAAGGCTGCGTTCTCTTCAACATATTAGACTCTAAGCTTTTCTGAACTAAACTTATTTGAACTTATTACCTTATCAAACCTAATTAGCCTTGATTCTAAGAAGCAAGTGAGCTTTATTAGATGTTATTGAATCAAATTAAAACTTATTGAACTTATTAGGTGTGATTAGATATGATTTCAACTTACCTGAACTAATTTGAACGAAAACTTTTATTAATGTTCGATTAATTTGTGAGGCATATTATTGCAGCTGATAAGTTGTTCTGGTTTATTTTCTGCAGATTCCTATATCTCATCTTGTAGGGAAGAACATTCTGTTGTATTTTTCAGCGCATTGGTGCCCACCGTGTCGTGCATTTCTTCCAAAACTCATTGAAGTATATCAGCAGATAAAGGCAAAAGATGGTGCCTTTGAAGTGATATTCATCTCAGGTGACAAAGACCAGACTAACTTTGAGGAATTCCTTACTTCAATGCCTTGGTTAGCAATTCCTTTTGGTGACCACCGAACTGCGTCTCTCTGTCGTCTATTCAAGGTTTCCGGGATTCCTAAATTGGTTGCAATCGGACCTAACGGGAAGACTATCACAACAGAAGCCAGGGAGCTTGTTATGGTTCATGGAGAGAAGGCATACCCTTTTACCGATTCGCGGTTAAAGGAAGTTGAATCTGAACTCGAGGAGATGACAAAAGGGTGGCCCGAAAAATTGAACCATGCCCTTCATGAAAAGCACGAACTTCTGCTCACACGGCGTAATGTTTATAGGTGTGATGAATGTGAGGGAGATGGGCAGATATGGTCCTTCAACTGTGAACTGTGTGATTTTGATCTACACCCAAAATGCGCTCTAGCTACAGAAAATGGAATCAATGATCATCTCAATTTGAAGGATCATAAAACTTCAAATGGCGGGTGGGTTCGCAACGACCATGTGTGTGGTACGTCACCGCGATAACTTCAACTTCATGTACGCGTTTCATGAATAATCATGTATATATTGTGGCAACGCTGTACATTTGTAACTATGTTTTGAAGAGTGAGTAAAATTGATGGTATACTCAGGTGCATTCTCTTCAACCTATTAGATTTGAACTGATGGTATACTTGGAGGAGCTGTTTTTGTGAAGCCCTCTCCTTGCTAGTTGCTACTACCATTATGTTTGAGGTCTTTAATATACCCCTTTATCTTTGGTACAATAATGTAAATATTCTGTTAGTTGAGATGTCATTTTTGGCTTCAACAGTAAAATCCCATATAGTTTTGCAGTCTGTTTTTTTTAAGCTCAATTAGATGTCTGTTGCCTTCTACTATCTTTCATTTCTAGTACTTTCAAGGACCGTGATTAATATAATACTCCATCTGTAACATATTAACTGCAACGATTTGACATTTTTTCTCTCTACTTTATGTCAAATCGTTCCGGTTATTTTGTTATAGAGGGAGTAATATGGAAGAAGCACATATTCAGATTTCAGTCCTTTGGCAATCAGGAAGCCTGATCAAAGTGAGAATCGCCACACTCCAAACCAGAGGATGTGCCACTGGTGAAGTTGAGGCAAATTTAAAATTTGTGATATATGAATTATAAAAAATAGATATTAATAAATTTCATATTGAGATAAATTTAACAATATCTCATATAAATATTTTATATGAAGTGTAATTTTGTCATTAAAATTGGTCAAATTCTAACTTTTTGACTGTTACAAAGCAAATGTAGTAAGTAAGAAGAGATAAATTGTTCTTTAATATTTCTAAAATATTTTATTTTTAACTTCTTATGTACAATCCTAATCAATAAGCACCGTATATGTTATTTTCCATGACCAATGAATGGGATACAATTAGAAAATTCTCAGTTTCTCAACCTGAAATTGTGTGTGTGTGTGTTTTTTTTTTTTTACTAGTGACTAGTGTTCTACGCAGTGTTTTTTATAGAAGCGATTTGATATAAAATAGAGAGAAATTGTCTAATCGTTGCATTTAAAAAGTAACGGGGGTAATAATATTTTTTGGAAAATTTCTTGAGTTATCCATCATGTGCAGTGAAAATTTTAAAGGAATAATTATTTTTATAGGTACCAAGTATAAGCGATTCAAATTTGTAGGTACCAACTATAGATTATTCTCCTGCGGTATCAAGTATTAAATGTATTTACAAAGAAAGGGTCGTAACCTAAAGGTGACTTGTTATATAGATTAAATGTACATGTGTCATGTTTTAATTGAACATCAACTAAATTAATTAATTTAATATATAAATTAATAAATTAACTAAAAATTTAAATTAAAAATCAAAATAAAAATAAAAGAAAAAATGGGTAAAAACACAGGAGAAAAAAATCAAAAAAAAAAAAATCAGAAACTTCCCCACCACCACCACCACCCTAGTCCGCCCAACCACCCCCACCACCACATCCGACGCCCCCCTCCCCCTACCCTCACCGACACAACTCACCTCCCCCATCCCCGACTCCACCCGCACCCGAAACTCCCCTCCCCAACCACCCTCCACCATCTCCAGCCCCACCCTCGAAACCCCCCTCCCCGACCTTCCCCAGCCCCTGACAACTCCTCCCCTGTAACCCTCAGCCCCCGAAACCCCCCTCCCTCAAAACCCTAACACCACCTCAACCCCACTCGTCGAACCCCCCACCCCCGCCCCGTCGTACCCTCCCACTCCCACCCCCAACCCTATTGACCCTCCCTAGCGTCACCCCCACCCTCAGCTCCTTCCCCCTGCACCCCTCCGCCCACCCGCCGCCATATCAACCACCCCAGGGCAGCAACCCTCTCCACCATTCAGAAGTTATTTTTTTCAAAAACTCCCTAAAAAAATTCCAGATTTTTTCTAATTATTAGAATTTTTTTTTATGTTTTAATAGATTAATTAAGATTTAAGTGGGGTAAGTGACTTGTTTAGCAAGTTGTAGGTCATCCTAACCTTTTGATGTAAATGGGTCTAATAGTTGGTACCGTAGGAGTATAATCCATAATTGGTACCTATAAATTTGAATCGCTAATACTTGATACCTATAAAAGTAATTATTCCAATTTTAAAATAGCTTTGGTTTTCAAATTGCCTAAGGTTGAGATTTGATTTTTTTTTTTTACTCAATGTACCCAAACCACTATGGGTACATTAAGAAATTTATTTTTTCAGACTTTTTTAAATCATAATTTTACATTTTCACTTATCTTACTTATATTCAACTTATCTACTTATATATGATTGCTACAAAACTCCAAGTGTTATCAATATGAGACGTTACTGTACTCTCTATATACCGATAAGGTAGGATGCAACAAATTTTACTACCACCTAATTTAATAACTCTTTCTAAAATTTGAAAACAAATGACAATAAATCATCAATAATAACTATACTATAAGAGAAGCGACTAAGTCAAAATCTTGCCACGTGTCGCTCTCTCGTGCATTCTTTTCCCGCTTTTTTCTTATTCCCTATTTCCATAAATACCCCCTGCATAAGTATAAAAATAAAGTTCAGTTAAATTTATATTTTTTAAAAATAAAACAACATATCATTGTAAATATGACAACAAATAATATGACAATAAAATTAATATGGAAGTTAAAATGTTAAAATAAACATTGCAACAAAATAAATGGTAATAAAATAAAATGAAAGATATCTTAATACATTATAAACGTAGTAATTTTGGTATGAAATACGATTTAAAAAATATTTTGGCATCAACAATATGTTAATATTATATATCACTTTAAACATATATGTTAATAATATATTATCTTTGGATGAGATTTTCAACGGATTATGTCAATTATGCCAAAATGATAAGAAAAAATTATGACAAGATTTATTTTTTTCTCCTTTTCTTATTTTGTAAATACGATGCGCATCACTATAATAAATTAGTTAATTTTTTTTCTCAAAATAAAAAATAAACATCATATCATTGTAATCCTGAAAAAAAATAATATGAAAAAAAAATAATAAAAATAAAAGTTAATATATCATTGTAAAAATGACAATAAATAATATGACAATAAAATAAAAATAAAAGTTAACATACCAATGTAAACATGGCAATAAATAATATGACAATAAAATAAAAATAAAAGTTAACATATCACTGTAAGCATGACAATAAAATAAAAATAAAAGTTAACATATCACTATAAACATGGCAATAAATAATATGACAATTAAAATAAAAATAAAAGCTAATATATCACTATAAACATATAATTGTCACGATATAATATGTCAATAAAATATACTATATATTTATACTATCTATAATATAAGAGAAGCCACTAAAAACTTTTTCTTGCCATGTGTCGCTCTCTGGTGAATTTTTCCAGCTTTTTTTTCCTTATTTTGTAAATACGATGCATATCACTATAATAAATTAGTTCAATATATATTTTCACAAAATAAAAAAATAAAACATCATATCATTGTAATCATTGCAACAAATAATATGACAATAATATAATAATAAAAGTTAATATACCACTGCAAATATGACAATAAAATAAAAATAAAAGTTATATATATCTTTGTAAATATGGCAATAAATAATATGACAATAAAATAAAAATATATAAAAGTTAATACATCACTATAAACATATAATTGTCTAGATATAATATGGCAATAAAATATAAAATATACTATACTATACTATAAGAGAAGCCACAAAAACTGTTTATTGCCACATGTCGCTCTCTGATGATTTTTTTCCCGCTTTTTTTTCCTTTCTTTATTTTGTAAATACGATGCATAATTACATATGACTATAATAAATTAGTATAAAAAATAAACATCATACAATTTTAATCATGACAATGAATAATATGACAAAAAAAAATTAATAAAAATTAATATATCACTGTAAACATTGCCATAAATAAAAATAAAAGTTAATATATCATTGTAATCATCTAATTGTCACGATATAATATGAAAATAAAATAAATAATAAAATACCATTGTAAACCTATCATTGTAAAGTATGCTGGTAATTAAGAAAATATTACAGGCTTATAGTTTTTTCTTAAGTAAACTTCTTTGTTGATTCACAAAGTATTAAATATGGCAGACTTACACTAATTAATTATAAGAAGATTGAGTTTAAGTTGCCTTAAAATTACTTAAAATTCTAACATAGATTAAAGTTTTTTTAACGGGAACATAGATTAAATTTACCTCCTATTTTATTGCCAAGAAAAATATTTCATTAAAAAAAAAACTCATATTGTATAAAATTAATTTTATTACCTTTTATCCAAACTATCTCTCAAAATTAATGACTAATGTATGACGAAGATCATTACGGGATAAAGGTTTCTAAAATGGTTTAAACTTAATCCAAATCTATTCATATTACATTAAATTTAACCATTTAATTAAATTTAATGAACCATCTTACACAATATATATTTTTTATTGTTGATTTAATTTCTTTGACTTCTCATGCAATATTTTTTGTATTCCTATTCATGTATATTACAATAATTTGAAGACAAAATACATAATATATAATTTCTTATTTATCATTACTTGATTTTTAAATTATATTAAGCACAACTATTATTGAATTTCAATCAAAATATTACTAAAAAAATACCATTAATATTTTAAAATTTTGTTACAATCGTCATCATTTTGCAAAATTGTATAGCACATATCATTGCACGAGAACCTATATAAAATCATAACATGAATATCAATATTCTTATTAGAAGTTTGTATGAGATTTTTTTAACAAGTTATGAGTTCCCACTTAAAAGATGATAGGAAGTTGTATTTTTAAAGGGAGATTGGTAATGCTGAAGATTAAAAAGTTGAACTCTTAAAACAGTAGGGTGAATCAAAATAATATTTTTGCCTTCTCATAACTATTACATGTCAAAAGTCACGATAAATTTCTAAAAGAATAGTTTATAGTTGATTAAAAGCACCCCTCGGACATGTCCTGATTTTTTACGGGCTTTGGACATGTAAATTATGCCCGAATTTTGGTATGGCACGACCCGACTTTTTAATTTCTTTATGCGGTCTTGGACACTTACAGTTAAGTTTTTTAGGCCAGCCCAAAAAAATCCGCCAAACCCGTACTAAATTTCCGGACTTTAATTAGCAAAGAAATTTGAGCCCAAAACTGGCACGCTCAATGGGTTTTGTTTTATGTATTGGGCCCAGTCCCAACCCAGCCCGACCCATGATTACCTCTAGAATAGTTTGGAGGGTGAAATATTACTAGAGAAGTTTGACAAGGTAAATAGTGGATAATTTTTGTAAAAAAATCACTTTAAATAAAATGTAATAGTTGTTATTATTTAAAAGATTTCTTTTGTTATATAATCACGGGTATAAATAAACTTCTATTATTTTTGTTTATTTCAAAAACTAATATTACTTTTCGTGCTTTTTTAAATAACAACTCAAAATTTTATTGTAGTGTTAATGATAAACTTTAACAAAATATTCATTAGGGATATTTATTATCCAAAAAGCGGGTACACTTTTTTTGCAGCCCATAACTCACTAAATGTGAGTACCTGCTAGGCAGACACTTAATTGCTTTAAGTGGCTCGAGTCAACGGATACGTATATACCCATTATCCACAAGACCACATGGAAAAAAATACACAAATTTTATAAATTCTTTGCAAAATAAATTGTGGATCTCCTGGTAAATGGTGACATATTTTTTAGTCATCCCTGACACGCAAAAATTTACGTAATTGGTGTTATCTAGGTATGCCACCCGCAAAATTCAATTTTTCCACTAAAATTATTCGTCACAAAAGAGATCGGCAGATGGATCATGCTTGTTGAGTCCTCTCCCCCATATTGATTCAATCACCTATTTAAGAAAAATAAATACATAGTTATATTATGAAATACTTACAGAGTATACGAAATTTAATTTAATATTATTTCATGTAAAATAATTTTCTAGGGAGTTAAATTAAGATATAAAAAATAAATAAATATAGTCCATTTTTTTAAATAATTTTTAAATATTTCATGCATAATAAATTTCACTATAATTTTTAAGCCGTGCATTGCACGGGTGCTATACTAGTAGTTATATAATTGTGAAATATTAATCTAAGTTTTATTTAATAAAGCTTTTTATTGTTTATTTATTATTAGGGACCGAGGATGTTGTATTGCTAGCCAATATACTACTCTCCTGTCCAAAAAAACTACAACACTATCGAGATGAATCAAAAGAGATTATACTTCCTCCGTTTCGGAAAAAACGCAATAATTTTTATATTTGAATGTTTCAAAATAAATGCAACAATTTTAATCTTCCATTTTTGTAAGTTTTCTCTCTCTAACGCTTTTACTCCAATTGTTGCGTTTTTTTGGAAACGGAAGGAAGGTGTAATAAAGTTAGAGTCATAGTTAGAAAGTCAATTTAAAATGGATTGGTTTTTATGTGGGGGAGGGAATAGTTCAAATATTATATTCAAATATTCATCGCTTAAGCATTAAGCATCTCTTCCGTATTACTGTATTATGCTGTACTGTGCTAGAACACCATTTTTCATCTTCAGTCAAATACATAATCCAAACACAAATTAGATATTGCTGAACATTTTTTAAATTCATAATGGCTGACGAAAGCTTTGTTAATGGCGAGTCTTATGATCTGTACTCACTTCTCGCTTCGGAGGAGAGAGATTTTCTCGTTCGCAACAATGGTGACCAGGTAATTACTTTATCCTTTCTATGTCCCTTTATTTTTTTTGGTTGTATTTACAGATTAATATGTAAATTTAGCAATTTTAGCTTATTTTATTCTCCTGCTTTGTTAGTTGATCGATATTCGTTAATTTCTTGCTTGTTTCTTTGTTTCTTTTGCTAGTGCTTCATGAAACAATTTAGGTTTTTTTTTTGGTAAGAGATATCGAATTTTCGTAAAATCTATTGGAAGTGTTTTGCTCCATCTGGTATTATTTGATCACAAGGATTGTTTTCGTCATTCCAAGTTCCAAACACATGTATTATGCACTCCGGTTTAGCTATGGTTAATTGGGTGTAACCAAGTTTATAATTTTGGTCCTTTCTTTCTGAGAAATTTTTTAGAACTTCACTTGAGCCAAAAGCACACTCACACGGCTAATACTGAGGACCACACAAGGCTGTATGTAAAAGCACATGACTTTTTTATATAAATAAACTGTCACTGAGTTGTGGGGTAACTGGTCAATCTAACAGCTGTTAGAGTTGACAACCGCCACCACCGCAAATGGTCACCACTTTTCACCACCGTGAACATCACCACAAAGATTGATATTCCTTCCCCAATTAACACCCATTAATCTAGGGTTTTAGTTTAAATGGCTGTTTCGATGATTGAAAGAGGAAGGAAGTGAGCAGCGTTGAAGGAGGAAGGAGGAGGTGAGATTCGAACAGCGGTCTTCGAAGTTCGAACAGTAGGGCTCTTACAGTCTTCAATGGTTGAAGAGTCTTGGAACACCATCTTCGATGGTTGAAGAGTTTTCGAACAGTAAATGTTAATGTTATCCAAACACCTGTAAATGGTTGAAGTGTATTTGATGCCCTGGAACAGGATTCCAGGTGAACAGGTATTCAAAGGGAAGCCAACTCTACCGGGGAAGGTGAACAGTGGAGGGGGGGGGGAGGGGGAGGTGAACAGTAGAAGAGGAAGGGGGAGTTGAACAGTAGAAGGGGGAGAAGAGGAAGGGGGAGTTGAATAGTAGTAGAAGAAGGGGGAGATGAACAGCGTTTTAACACTGATCTGGGAAGTTTGTACCATTTAACCATAGTACCATGTGCTTTATTTTCATAAGGGGAGCACTCCACTCTTATGCTACTTGGACTCTTCATTTTACCTCAAGTACCCGTGTCGGATCTTCGATACTTTCAACATGGATATGGACACTTGACACTTCATTTTGGGCTAAAATCATGAAAAAAATTCAAAATTTAGCCGAGTCTGACACTTAGACATGTACCCGTGTCGGACACTAGTACTCGAGTCAAAGTAGCATAGCTCCAGTCACACAGTTACACTCTAGGGATGCACAGTTATGCGCAGTGCTATGTTTAAAAAAACATAGCACAATGGCATACATGTAAATATTACAAATGGAGCATGCCTAAATCATGAATGGTTCGTGTCTAATACCTTTCAGTTTATTTAAGATCATTCCATTTTGCTATCATTACTCGAAATTAGTCCTCACATTAGCCCTAGATGGAGTATCAACATTTCAATTCTAGGTTTTAAGCATCCTCTTTGAAAATGGTCAAAATGATGGTTTATAGGTGTTGTTTGGTTCTGTTGATAGTTGATTATCAGTATTGCCAAGCTTTCAATGGGCAGGAGGTCAACAGCCGGCCTAGGATTTCTTCTGATGGGCCTATGTTCTATACAACAATTGTAACAATATTCATTAGGCTAATTGAAGTTTAGAAAATTTTCTTCTTATGTTGGGTTTGAAGTACTATCATTTGAATTTCCATTAAAGATGCTGATGTTTACCTGTTAAAATCAAATATTTGAGTGAGACAATTTTGTACTGCATTTTACCATAGTGCTTCCATAATTTGGTGAACGTTTGAATTAGTTTCTCATTTACTCCACTTAGAAAATTGATTTATCATGGAAAGGTGTGCATCAAGATCAAGCATTACATGGTTCCATACTTCCTTTACATAGTCCTACACATTCTGATAAAGAATAGTTCACAAAATGAGTAGGTTACTAGGGAAGAATCATTGTTACGCAAGTCTTACTCTTTTTGTCCACAAACACACACATATTTTTGGTGTATTTTGATCTGTTTGTTTAATTTGTTTTATATTTCTGTTTAACCCAGAATGGTATTGAGGTATATCATTTGCTTGTTTATTTTCATTGCTAATAATCAGGTTCCTGTGTCTGAGCTTAAAGGAAAAATGGTTGGCCTCTATTTCTGTGTAAGCTCCTTTGGACCCTGCATTGCGTTTACCAAAAAGCTGGTGGAGGTTCAGAAAGAACTAAAACAGAAAGGTGAGAACTTTGAGGTCGTATTAATCTATTTAGATGAGGATGACGAAGAAGGATTCAAGGAGGTCTTGGCACAAATTTCGTGTGTTTCCTTGCCTTTCAAGGATAACAACATTGAAAAGCTCGCTCGATATTTTGAACTTTCATCCATTCCAAGGCTGGTCATAATTGGGCCAGATGGGGAGACTCTGAATCCAGATGTTGCAGAATTGATAGATGAGCACGGTGTTGCGGCCTACCCTTTCTCTCCTGAAAAATTGGTGGAACTTGCTGAGATTGAGAAGGCCAAACTTGAGTCACAGACCCTTGAATCCATTTTGGTTTCAGCAGAAAAGGATTATGTCATTGATAAAAGTGGCTCTAAGGTAACGATTCCTGTATTACTTGTCATTGATATATGAAATTTATGATGAAATACCATGTATTTGGATATGAACCTCTATTACACTATTACCATGGATAGACACACGGAACTGTTCTTATAAAATTATATATTTATAGACCAAAAAAAAGGGGGGACTAAGGTCCTGTTCTTTTGGGACAAATTAATTTTGAACTAGCTGAATTAAAACTGAATCCTAACTCAGCAGGAACTGAAGTGAACTGAATTGAAATTTCAGAAATTAAGTCCAAAAGAGCAGTGTGCTTAAGTACCCTTAGTTCAATATCTTTTTCCCCCACTAAGAGAAAGGTTTCAATGAAATATGCTTGTCATAAACTCATTATCATATGATATGAATCATATCTATCATCAAAGTGTAAGGTTGCCTAAGTGTGAATAATTCCTCAACTTCTTGCTGCTCCCTCTTTTCCAAAATAAATGCGCCATTTTCCTTTTTTGTCCGTTCCAATTTGTTTGCTTTATTTTTTAATTTAAGTAAATGATCCCCATAATAAAGGACAAAAATACCCTTATGGTACATGAACTATCCAATGAAATTTGAAAAAGAACCTTACAACACTATTACAAGACAAAAAAAAGTAGACAACCTAAACTTTGAGGCAAAAAGAACAAATGGAGCATTTATTTTGAGACAGAGGGAGTACATAACTCGATTGTGGTAGGCTAGTGGCGTGGCGGCCTCTGTAAAACTTCGTCACATCCAATGAGGATGAACGTAAATGTGCATTTTTAGTTCATGTAGCTGACCTTTTGTGATTAAGGTTTTTGATTGATTGATAGATATGATTTATTGCTCAGGTGCCCGTTTCTCAGCTTGTCGGGAAACACGTGCTTATTTACTTCTCTGCACACTGGTGCCCTCCATGCCGTGCTTTCACCCCAAAGCTCATTGAAGCATACCACGAAATCAAGGGGAAGGAAAGTGCATTTGAGATCGTATTCGCCTCAAGTGACCGTGATCAGTCTTCATTTGACGAATACTATTCAGACATGCCTTGGTTAGCCCTCCCATTTGGGGATGAAAGGAAGGTTTATCTATCTCGAAAGTTCAAAGTGAGGAGTATCCCTTCCCTTGTGGCTATTAGCCCTGAAGGCAAGACGGTTACTACTCAGGCCAGACAACTCGTAGCAGCTCATGGGGCAGATGCATTTCCCTTCACCGATGATCACATGAAGAATTTAAAAGAGAGAATCGAGGGTAAGGTCGAGACCAAGGAAGGATATATTTGTGAAGGTGGTGTTTGTCGTAAATGCTAGAAATGCACCTCATTGCTGGATTTATATCATCTTGGAAATAACTGGGAATCTGTTCTTTGGACCATCATATCCTGTTATTATATAAAATTATGTACTGTATGTGATTCATGGCCCTTTATGGTTCCTCAAAGTATGACTTGAGGGCTGCTTGTATGGTGTGATTTGTGATTTTTGATGCTCTAAAGCTTAAAGTACATGAATAAAATATCATTGAGTCTATTCAGATATTAGCTATTTTTGTGAGATTACCTTATTTTTTTATTTTGATATCAGCCTTTTCATTTCGAACAACTGATCTGAATTTTGAACAACCTTCAGGGATTCTACCAGTATGCAATGGATTTTTATCAATGAGAATGGTCTACCCCTGCTTTGATCTATGCACTTTAAATTAAAACTAAAATTTTAATTAACCGGACAGAATACTCTCATAAGGAGAAACTCACTTATTGACCAAAAAACAACTAAAAACTACATAAACAACTAATTAAAATGGAGATTTGGGGCTTACAATGGAATTTTTCATCCATGGTAGCCCCTAATTTTTGTTTTTGGGGGTTATTTTGGGGTTAGGGTTTTTCGGGTCGGTATTAGTTTTTTATAATCCAAAGACATCAGGCTTGGGACTTTGGGTTGACCCAACGGGTTAAGAAGTTTTATAACACTCTTTAATTTTTCATATTTTAATGCAATATATGCATTAAAATGCACTTTAAACGTTCTAAAAAGTACAAATTATAAGAAATATCTTCATTAATAGCCAATTTATGACAAATAATTAATGTTGCGGTCGAATGAAAATAATGTTATATTCAAATTTTTAATGGTAGGAAGTGTTTTCGCCTGAATTTTCTCATAAAATCATAAGTTTAATACATTACTAATGATTTTCGGGTCGAATCAGGTTAAAAACAAGTCGGATTAAAAGCATATTGTATTTCACAGGGTTTAAAATGGTTTCAGATAATTTTTTGTCAAAACCTATTATTTACGAGTCAGATTTATTAAATTTTTCATATCGGATCAAAAATTGCAGCTATGGTAGGAACTAGGAACCGTCCAACTACCAAAAAAAAAAAACGACAAAAACACAAAAAGGCCTCAAAATTGAGGAATAAAAAACAATTCACGTGCTAATTCAATTCCAACAAGGCAGGCATTCTGTTGACTCAAAATTATTTATCGTTATAGATTGGCTGGTCATTGATGTGTAGTAGTATGAAATTTTCTTCAAAATACAGAAATTTCGCATACCAAAAATATAATAAAATAAAATTAAAATTAAAAAATAAAATAAAATACTGCTACTCTCAAGCTAAGATTACTGCTTTCTCAAGCTCTCGGAGTCTACCAGAATCCAAGCAAATACTGCCATTCATATAAATCTATTCAGTAAGTACTTTTATCAAACACCTTATCTGCTTCTCTCTCATCTATCGATTTTAGATTTTTCTGGTTGTTGTTACTAGATAATAATGGTTTACATAATTGAAGCCTTTTCAGCTATTGTACTCTAATTTCAGTATCTGTAAGACACAGAGTTTGTTTCTGCTTTGTGCAGTAATGCTGTGAGATTTTAGGGTTTGTTTAGTTGTGGAATTCTTTTGATTTGTGTAATTTTGGATGATTGATGGAATTTCGTTGCTGCCCAATTGAAGATTAGCTGGATTTTTCTGGGGTGAATTAACCTATTATTGGATTTTTTTTTGAGAAAAAAATGAGGGGCTGAAAAGAAATGAATATATTTGGATAACAATAGTCAATCAAAATATTAAATAATAAATAAAAAGAGTTTATAATATAAGCACTGTTAAGGGTTAGCTAAATATAAGCATTCAATGTACTTGTTGACTGATAAGAACTATGGAATGCTTGTCAAAATCATGTGGTGTAATCCTTGTTTGATATTCACTTTTAGCAGTTTTGGTTTTTTCAAACATAAAAAGCTCAACTTATCAAAAAGTAAATCTTTGCTGAAATTTAGGGAATAATGGGAGAGACAAAGGTTAGTACAACAAGACAAGCTACTGATAGAAATCAGCATCCCAAGCTGATTAATCCTGCATTTCCTAAGTTCTTCAAACAAGCCCCTCAAAGATTGCAGAATTTTTTCAAGGTTGGTAGTTCTCCTCATAATCATAATTAGTTTGTAAGTAGTAACCTTCTTACACAAACATAGATACATAAGATATTTTTATCAGGTGTAGGTGTATGTGATTATGCTTAGTTATCCTGTACTATTATTGTGAGCTCAAATCACAATTCACAATCTTGCTCAACCAAATTTTCAGAAAAGTTACTTTTAATTGTGTATATATTATATTCCCTCCGTCTTTTTTTGGTTGCTTCATTTCCTTAAATGCTTGTGTGAACTGGGTGATATTATGTACAACGAAAAACTAAATTCCCAAAGGGTAAATATCAGGTGAACTGGGTGATATTATGGATTTGGGGTTACTATGTTCGTTGTATACATTTATGCTCAATCAATGGGATACAATCATACAAGTTTTTGTGAATTCTAAGTTTCTCTTGACAGGCACATCTTGGAGGATTAGGGAACGCAGGGGAGACAAATGATGCACTTGTATCTCAGCGGGTTGTCAGAAAGGACCAGAGATCCTCCTCGAATGACTGGGAGGCTGATCTGCAGAAACAGCTGCAACTTTGGCGAGCAAATCCATATTGCAATGAAAAACCACCTGAGATAGATGTGAGTGTAGAATTAACTAAAACAAGTCTACAAGTTTGGTCTTTTATAATGATTGATCATCTAGGCCCTTATATTTTAGACTTGGGGTTCATTCTGTTCGACTTACGAAATTTGATTTTACAAGACCTGACCTGACCACTGCCCAGAACCGATAAGCCCTTATCACAGCTAAAATAAGAATTTATTTTAACTTATTACTTATTAGCCTGAATTGACCTAGCCTGACTTGCTTAACCCTCACTGATAAAATAAGTCGAAGAGAATACACCCTTATTTTCAGTTCTATTCAAAAGAACAAGGCCTTAGATGATAATGTAATAAGTTTACATGTGACCATCTTTAACAGGAAATCTTAGGATAATGTTCTTGGACATACTTATATCACTTTTCCTTGATCATTGGTCACTAAGGCCTTATTCTTTTGCACTTATTTTTAGTTCAGTTTAATCCAAAAGAGTAGGGCCTAGAAAGGCAAGAAAGGCTAAATTAACTAACAAGTTGCATCAAGATTTCAAACAAATGGTAAAAATCTTGATAAAATACGATTGTGCTGAACCTAATAGCATAAAAATACTGCTTATTGGCTGCTGTCAAATGTCAATGTTAGTATATTGGGTTTTTAATTGTATTGAGTTACACAACACACACATGGCGGTCTTGCAAATTTTCCACACACTAGTGGAAAAAACCCTATCTGCTCCGCTATTTTCGGTACTATCTGCTCCGCGATTGCCCCGGAGCAGCATTGACCGGAGCAGTTAGTCATGCATTATCTGCTCCGCTTCTTCGCGGAGCAGATAGTAATTATCTGCTCCGCCATTTTTGTAATAGCGGAGCAGATAATACAATATCTGCTCCTCTATTTAGGAATAGAGGAGCAGATAATACACTATCTGCTCCTTTATTTTAGTAATAGAGGAGCAGATAATGCACTATCTGCTCCTCTATTACTAAAATAGAGGAGCAGATAGTAAGTTTTTTTATTAAAAAAAAAAATTTAAGCTAGCTGCTTCAAGCCTTCCCCCAAGTGTTCCCCATTGTCCTTCAGGTGCTAATTAATTCATTTAAGAAAATCTACAAGCTAACATATGAACAAATACCGCAAATTCAACATTATATCTTTTACCATGTGTTTACATGGAATTGAGTTACAAATAATTGAAGGAAAAAAGAAATTAAATACCTAGATTTACATACACACACTAGCTAGTAGCTACCAAATACAAAATTACAATGTAACTTTTAAATACCTATATACATACACACACTCTAGCTACCAAATACAAAATTACAATGTAGCTTTGGAGAGATCGAGATGTACAACACATGACATAGCTTTCTTCCACCGCATAATATGCAACACCCTTCTGATAATATTACCAACAAGAAACTCTACAATCCAGTCCTGTCAGGTCTTCCCTCTGTAATTTATCATTTTTAAAAAAAGTTAAAACCAATTATAAATAATTAAGCAAACAAAGGCAAGTCATAAACAGCGATTCTCGTAGAACAATGTCCATGTAATCTGTCTCTAGTGATACACCATAAAAACAAAAGATATTTTTTTGTAAATATGCGTCTCTTCTTCCCCAAAACCCCATGTCATAAATATCTATTTATGCTTAAATATGCGTTTCTTCTTCCCCCAAACCCCATTTCTCAATCGGACGTTTTATTCTTTGGCAAGAAAGATACATTAGTCAAGTGTTTAATTAAAACAAAAGTGTCACTAACTTCTGGAATTAAGCTATATAATTAAAATAAAAACTTCATTTATAGATATAGTGTCAAGTATCATAAAAATACTTTGTCTATGGTAGTTGATTGGAAGCGCATACTACAAAATAGAAAAAGATTGTCAATTTACGATTTCACATATTAGATACCAACAAACAATAATCACAAGCTCACTCCAATATTTTAACACAAACACAAACTGATGAAACCTAAGCCTTGACATTCATATTCGCACCAACTAACCTAGTTCATGTTTTTCAGTTTCACACATGTCCTATAACATTCATGAAAGGATTATATAACTTATTTGCATGCTTTTGGGCAAAAATAAGGCATGTTGGAACAAAACAAGGCAAATAAGTCATTTATGGCTAGTTTTGGGTGTTTTTGTTCCCGACTTCGCACCTACAAACCTAGCTCATGTTTTTAATGTTCAAACATGTCTTATAACATGCATGTCAGCATTATGTAACTTATTTGCATGATTTAGGTAAAAAAATATGACGTTTTGGAACTAAAACTAGGCATTTTTGGCCAGTTTTTGGCATTTTCGTGGCCATCTTCCTTATCAATCAACCTATTTAACGTTTTTAAGGTTAATCCATGTCCTATAGCATTGATTTAAGAATTAAATGACTTATTTTCATTGTTTTGGTCAAAAAAGGATTTTTTGGAACAAAAACAAGGCAAATAGGTCATTGTTTGATTGTTTTGGGCGTTTCCATTCTCGTATTCGCACCAGTCAACCTACTTCATGTTTTTAAGGTTCGCACCTATCTTATAACATTCATGTAAGCCTTAAATGACTTATTTGCATCATTTTGAGCAAAAATATGGCGTTTTGGAACAAAAACAAGGTATATGGTTATTTATGACTAGTTTTGGGCGTTTTCATGGCCAACTTCCAACCATTCAACCTATTTAATTTTTTTCAAGTTTATCCATGTTCTATAATATTCATGTAAGCATTATATAACTTATGTGCATTATTTTGGGAAAAAATAGGGTGCTTTGGAACAAAAACAAGGCAAATAGGACCACCTAAGTTGACATTTGACAAAGGCTATCTACTTTAAAAAAAAATAGAGGAAATGTGCTTTTTTATTTTGCGACAGTGATGCATACTCATACCACAACTACGCCTCCGTTTGAGGAACAATTTCGGTACCAAGTCAATGAAAATCAAGGGGTCATCACTTCCCTTGAACATCGAAACAGTTCCGATTTCGTTCCTTGAGACGGTCCACGCAAGCAGTAGTGAGCAAATATCCTTATGATTGCACCCCATCTAGAGTCATCACTTCCCTAGAAGGCATACGCAGACCGCGTAAGTAGGCATGTAGTTATTGCATTTATGATTAAATTACTTGATTTTTGTTATAGTGATATATATATATGTTTGTATGTGTGTTTGTGTGTGTGTATATATATATATGTTTATATGGGGTGCTGCTGGGTGGGTGGGGGGGTTTGCTGCAGGGGGAGCGGGTGGGAGGGGGGGCTGGTGGGGGCAGGGGGGCTGCAGTGGGGGGGCAGGGGGGTTGCTGTATGAGGGCTGTTGTGGGGGGCGGGGGGTGCTGCAGGTTGGGGGGCAGGGGGTGCAGTGGGGTGGCAGGGGGTGCAGTAGAGGGATGGCATGGTGGTGCAGTAGATGAAAATTTCTGAAACGCACTTGTGTGTAAAATACGAATTTAAGCCCTATGTATTCAAATAGTGATGAAAATAATTAAACGGAGAAACGATTGGGAAATCTTTATAAGCCCTCTATATTCAAACAGTAGAATCTCCAATAATCACCAATAAAAGCAAAGAAAAAAATAAACATATCTAAGAACACAAAGAAGAAGAAAAAACCTTGCGATAAGTGGTGCCATCTTCTTCAAAAACCTTAAGGAATGGATCAAATAGTAAACAAGTCATCAAAGTTGCCTTGTATTTCCTGTCAATCAGAAATACTATAAATGAAATGTTAGGTTTTTGTGAAAAGCATGAAGTGAAATGTTGAACTAAATTCCTATCTATAGCAATAAAAACAGTTAAAAAGTAAATAAATAAAGACTTAATTAATAAGACAAGAAAACAAAAACTAGAATCAATGATTTGTACTAATATAGATGTGATGAGAAAAACCTGAGAGAAAGCTACTGCAAGTCACCCAATGAGCAAGAGTGTGTATGATAACCCCATAGTCTACAACAAAATACAACCAAAAATTATTAGTTCAAGCTCAATTTAAGTCCTTTAAGAAAAAGAGCTTCATTTAAGTACTCATCACACTTCAAATTATTAAAAATCAGTCAATTGTAACACGGAAAGAAAAATATATGATTTTACTAGTGTCACATGAATATCAAGTAAAAAATCTTCCATCAGATAAGCTTTTTTCTAATTTCAGGCGGTACATATGTTTAAATTTATAATAGCTATGTTTAAATTTATATTAGCTTCCTTATACATACTTGATTCTTATAAGCAAGTCACTACATGTTCATAAAAGAATGCTGAAACGGTAATATTTAAATCAATTTACAAGATCCATCTGCAATACTAATACAAGTTTGAAATGACAAAATATTCATTATGGTTAGATCATGAGCTTGCTAAAGAGACTGAAAAGTACTAACCCAGGGAAAGAAACTTCATATGCATTCTCTAAAGTGACAGTCACATAGGAAATCCAAGAATCCAATTCCCTTGATAAGGCCTTTACTGATTAAAATTTCCCTTGATAAAATGATAAGGCATTTCGTCAACCACCATTATCACCTACATTTCACAAATTCACAATTAAAATATGCATCAGAACTTAAAAATATCCTGAAAAAGACTTATCCAAACCATTTAAATGCATGTTTGTACTGCATTTGTGGCATAATTAGCTTTACATCAAATAAAATACAAACTCACAAAATGTAATCCAAGTAATCCAAGTGGCTTTACATCAGAACTTAAAAATATCCTGAACAAGACCTATTAGTAATTAATGATTACTAATAATAATATGTTGAGTAAGAAATAAAATCTCACCCAGCACCAGCAGTAGTTGAGGGAACGGCTGACTTTACTAGTTCTTTCCATGATAAGTTGATCCTCTTGTCACCAATGAACGGCTGACTTTACTAGTTCTTTCCATGATAATAGTTACAAGATCAGAAAATGATTATTGACATAATGAAGAACACAAGACATGATCGAAGTCGTTAAATTTTTCATACCTGAGTCATAACCAGAATGTTGTTGCAGGTTTTCAGTCCCGTCGTAGCATTTTGTTTTTCAGTTTTCTGCACATAAAAAAAACCATAATAGATTATACAGCTTATAGCATCATGTTAAGGATTATCCCTTTACTCTTAGAAATATCATGTTAGTTCTATTTACCGATTATCAATTCAAAGATCATTAAATTATAGTCAGTGTTAGTTCTATAATTCAATTTGCTAAACGGAAAATCATCACCAACAAAACTTCTATCATAATAAAAAAAATCTAAACTTTTACACTCCAAATTAAAAAGAAGAAACTTTAATAATTCACACAACACAAATTGCGAATCTATAATACAAATAAGCCAAATTGTATCAAAAATCCAAAAACCCTCAAATCCAAATACATATAATAAGACAATAAATCCTAAATCAGCAAAAATGTACCTGCGTGATTGCTTTTTCATTCACCCATTTCTTTTCAGTTTTCCATCAAACTATTCAAAGCTAGAATGTACCTGCATGATTGAATGCTGTGAGAGCAAGAAAATACAAAAGCGACATGAACACACTCGAATCTGGTTGAAAAAAATTGAAAGAAAAAATCACTAGCCAAATAAGCAGAAATTTGTAAAATTAACAACATAAACATAGCACCGATTTGCAAGAATTCAACAACAAATCACTAAATCGAACCCATAACCTCCAAAAACACAAACTTTAAACCCAGAACCACCGAAATCCAGAAACCCAAACCCAAAACCTACACAAACCGAAACCCTAAAATCCCAACAAAACCAGAAATCAATTAGAGTTTAAAAAAGAGAGGATAAACCATGAAATTATGTACTTAATTAGCACCTAAATTATCAATTCACTCTCAAAATCGAGCAATAAAACTAAATTTGTAAGTAAAAACCCTAGATTTGAATAAAAAATAAACCATACCTGAATTCAAACTTTGAGATGAGATGAATAATCCTTGTCCTTCGCGACCTTGCCTGAGTTTTCCTCTATTTGTCCATCACGACCTTGAGAAGAAGAAGCATATTGTTGAGATGAGATGAGATGAAGAGAGAAAGAGGGAGAGAGGGAGCAGAGAAGCGAGAAAGAGTGAGAGAGGGAGATCGAGTGTAAGATGAACGAGTGCAAAATGAAATCACGAAGAGTGCACCGTGCGTGTTTTATTTTATTTTTTTCTTATTTGCTTCGTGTTACATACTAGCGGAGCAGATAACGTTTTTTGAACTTACTACTCCGCTATACCAAAAACCCGGAGCATATAACCTTTTTTTTTTAAATGGAGAATAAATATGTTATTTTCTGCTCCACTCTTTTAAAATAGCGGAGCAGATATGGAGTGGTAGATGAGGTTTTTTCCACTAGTGACAGCTGTGAAGTAGCAAGCCAGTTATTATAAAGAATGATGTTTTTCCCCTTACAGGTTACTGTACCTAAAGGATCACTTTGCAATCTGCAAGTGAAATTTGATGTTGGGTTGCCACCAGATGCAGTGTACAACATTGTCACTGATCCTGATAGCACAAGAGTCTTCAAAAATATCAAGGTGAGTTGTAATGGGAGACCATCATGCAAATAATAGGAATGTACTTTCAATGACCATGTATATCTCTGAGAATTTCTTTATAGGAAAAACTAATATGATATAATTATAATTGTTGTACTTTGAATCTTGCTTCCATTGATGAGATTGAAATGGACATATATCAGGAGGTTGTCTCAAGGAAGGTGTTGGTTGATGAGGGCTCTAGACAAGTGGTCGAGGTAGAACAAGCAGCTATTTGGAAGTTCCTTTGGTTGTCAGGAACAATCTCTGTCCATGTCTTAGTAGAACAGAACAGAGAGGACCACTCTGTAAGATACTAATCAAACTTCTGCTCTTGGTGTTTGTTGTCATATAATGTTTCTTTTTTAACTTTCAACAACTCGCAACATAATCGTTATTTCTCTCTCCTTTTATTTATGGGTAGTGCAATGCAACTTGTTTATAAGCCTTTATGGCCCGTTTGGTTGGTAATAAATTGTGGTAATGGTAATTGATTTAAAGTGTAATTTTGTTAAAGAAAAACCTAATAATTCCCATGGAAAACATTTTTTCATTCCCAATCTTGAATTTTCTTACATATTTTTTATCACCATTCATTACCATTGGGAAGGGTGGTATTATGGTATTGGATGGGAATAGATATTTGTGAAGAAAATTAGATAAATTGGAATTAAGCTAGCACAACCATGGGAATGAATATTTATTTTCCTTTCAAATATACAATTTCTATTACCACCATTATGACCGGATACCAAATGAGCCGTTAATATAATCCTAAAGGGATAAAAAAATTGGAATGCATGCCAAAATCACGCATTGTTCGGTGTAATTAATGTTTTTTTAGTCAATATTTCCACTTTTGGCATCTTATATACAACCTTCAAGGTTGTATTTAGCATTTTCCTTTATTTATTGTTTTGCTATTTTGTTTCTTAGATGAAATTCAAGCAAATTAACACAGGATTCATGAAGAAGTTTGAAGGTTGCTGGAGATTAGAGCCCATATTTGTTGATGAGAAAATCTGCTCCCCCTTTAAACCCAAAACCTTTTCAGATTATCGTTCATGTACATCAGGGAAAGGAAGGATCGGATCAAGGGTTGTTCTGGAGCAACTGCTTCAACCAGCTCTTGTTCCTCCACCTCCCATTTCATGGTATCTCAGGGGAATCACCTCGAAGACCTCAGAAACACTGATGAACTATCTGCTTGATGAGGTTGCACGGATTAAGGGCATTTCTCAGGCACCAGGCCAAAGTGGAGGTGATAACTCGGTTCATGATATTACTGATGAAAGGAAGACAGACGAAGTACGTGACATTAAGAAAAGATGGGCCTTAAGGAGGAGAAACGCTTTGCATTGCCGAGTAAAGTAGAGCATGGAATTTCTGTACAATCTTGTTTGCATCATTGAAAATTAGTAGTAAATATACAAATCTAGGTATATATATAATTTGAGTTCTTTTCAGAGCACTCCATTTATTGACTCAAGGCGATTTGTGAAATGGGTTTATTATTTGGATTTCAGAAAATTTTTGAGCAAAGATCTTATAATATGATCTTGATGTCAATTTTCTATAGAAGATGAATTTATCAGTAGCATTTTAAGATGTGTTAAACAAGTAGTTTTGGTTGGCTTTTGACTATGTTAATTGGTGAGTGGTTAAATAACAATAAAAACGTACTCCGTTTTTCAGTACATGTAACATATTGGCTTTGCACACTTGTCGTTGCCGAGACACATTAACATCTGGTAAACTGTTTTTTGGTTGGCTGCTAGGCTAAAATCAAAATCGCTTGGGGCATTTACTTTTGGCATAATTAACATCTATTCTGTCCTGCTTTTCACTTTCTATTTAAGGTTGTAAAATTTATATTTATTTTTCCCCCTCATTTATCCCTCTCATCTCACCATATTGGCTCACTTTACGGTTTACACTTATTCTCTTCATCATTCTATAATTCAAATAATTATGGGCTTTTTTGAATGTGCGTTATCGTTTTTAGTTTCCTTTCTTTTAAAAAGAAAGCCATAAAAAATGGTTTGCATTTTTCTTCTCATATGAGTCCATATAATAGAAGATTAAAGTATATACACACATTATATACACACATTATATAAACACACAAAATTATGCTTCAATAGAAGATTTTTCCAAGAATTCCCAAAAAATAAATAAATAGATCTAAAAGCTCTTTGAATTATAATGTCAAACGTAGTTTTAATATGTACAAATATGCCACAACAATATTTGACGCATTACCAAACTGGGCCAGTAAGGCCACGACATAGCTACCCCCTTCTGACCCCAATTTTGAATATGCAAGGCTTAAATGAAGATTGTTACAAATGCTGATTTTACAAGAACAATACACTGCTAATTAGATTACAATTACAAAGGGGAAAAATAATAATAAAAAAAAAACAAAGTTCAGTTCATTTTGATCGTATCGCCACATGTACCAAGGACACTGCAACCAATGCCCTCAGCTTCTGCAGATTTCCCAAGGAAGGGACCATTCTGCATTTGTTACGTCTGAGGGCGAGGCGATACAACAGGAGATTGTCCAGATAAATGGTGGCCCATTAAGTTACCAAGTCCATGCTTTTCGTAGCTCTTGAAAGCGCCCAATGCTCCCAAGAACCCCTCGTGCCTCAGAAACATGGCTTTTGCTTCACCTTTTGACCTATAAATTGAAGGTAGAAATCTTAGATGCCGCGAAAAGCAGCAGCAATAAAGATTAAATCAAGCAATAAGCTTATCTTAGGGTTCTGCACTTCTGCAGTTCTGTACAATAAGTATCAACTGAAAATAAATCACAGTACTAGGTGTTTTGTTTGATCAGACCATATAAAATGGGGCATAGACATGGTGATTCACTTGAGCATCGTTCATTATGTACCGAAAACGTCGTGGAACTCATTAATAACAATACAAGTCCTCACTTCCACACTCCATTCTCTCTACTAAACTTTCTTCTTCTCAAGCCTAAGGCATCAAAACTCATTTGTCACAATTATTTGAGACCGCTTCTGAAGCTTGTGATTAAACATATAATGGTCAGCATGTAACAATCCATCTTCCACTAGTTTGGCGTAATTTTCTCAATGACTATTAAAAACATATGACGAAGAAAATACATCAAAACAAGTGAAATTTTGAAGTCAATAATTATACTCCTCAATTTTTTTTCCTGCTACAAGTCTGGTTAAGTATAAATTTGTTGAAACTTTGTAGTTTCAAAATTTTCAAATACTACAACACCATTAACACACATCAGCTTGATTAAAATAGATCAGCAAGTCTCCCATCAAACCGTCTAATGGTCTGACCATATAACTTATCGCTTAAAAACTGTAACTTTTGAGTATTATCCAATTACCTTCAATATAAAGCTTAACGAGTTCTTTGCTAAAAAAAAAAAAGCTTAACTAGTTACGTAAAAAGTTACAATTTTTTAGTTAAAACTTATGTCAAACAATCTCACAAGAGAAACTGTAAAAAAGATATTTATGTAACAACACCAAGAAAATGAAACAATGAAAAAGCAAACTGAGACAAAGGCATTCCAACATTACCAGAATTGAACTGCAACAGATATTGTATCCATAGTATATTCATGACTGCGGATGAAAAATCCTCCGAAGATTATCCGCTTTAGTCCATATAAAAGCGCATTCAAGTAGGCAATCTAGAAAGTAAACCCGGACAAAAAAAAAGACAACATTAGAGGGGAAAAGATCAAGACTATATTATGACAAAACCTTTTTGTAGCTTATGCTTTCATAGCCATGTCTTATATATTTATGAAAAAAAATTGTGTTTTCTGACAAATAATTACTTTTAAATAGTGTGTTCACACAAAAATTTGCTTATAAAAAGTGTTTTCTCACAAAGCCTCTTTTCTCTCTCTTTGTTCATTGATACCTTAATACAGGTTTCTTGTTTCCATCCAAACAAAATCCAATTTTCCGGCCATTGATTTTATTCTGCTCTCTTAACTATTGCTTTGTTAGTTTGTTATTATCAAACTCTTCCCTCACATTTCCTTTCTTCATCCCATCATTAGCTTAAAGAAGGGAGCCCTCCCGTTGACAATGGTGGGGAGTATGTTTTGTTTTACTAATATCTCTATTATATAAGGGAAGGGGTGATGTGGTGGTGGTGTCTACATGAGATTAGCATCATACCCCTTCCTCTTGGTAAATTAATAAGCAAGCAAAATCAATGTCGATTCAAAAGATTGCAAAAACACAAATTAAATCAATATGGTACAAAAGTAACGTTATAAAGATTCTATAAGGAAAATCTTTTGACTTAAAATTTAAAGAAAAATTATTTGAATCTTGATTTCTATAAAATATATATATATATATATATATATATATATATAATATGTCATCTTCTATACGTTATACTCAATATTTTTTTAATAATAACATTTTTTTTTAAACAATAACATGTTTTTAAGTAATAGTTCTAAGTAAGAACATTTTTTATTTTCATCTGTCGCAAATTGGATGTGAACCTCAACTATATTCACCTGATTTTGATTATTTTATTTTTAAATCATGACAATATTAAGTTTACGGTGTCATGGCACGCATAGTGTGCAGAAAAAACTAGTTTTTGTTATAAGGCACGAAGCGGGAGGAAGGACACAAATCAGGGGGGAAGAGGTAGACACAGAGGAAGGAATTTTTTTTTGGCTGGAAACCAATAGTAATCTTACCTGCCCAATATTGTTTGAGATAAGCCGCAATAGGGATCGGGCAACATCTGCGGTATTATAGTCCTCAAGCTCTTTATTATCGGAAACTGGCTTGCCAAAACTCGATGCAATTGTTGTTGCTGACAGCCCAATCTGTCATGGTTAGGTACTCAAATATTTAGCCAATCAAAGGAGCAAGGATAGCAGGAAACACAAACCAAGCCCTTTGCTTGTTTAACATTATAACACCCATCCAAGTCAAATCAATCAAAAAATCTATATTGCATAGAACAGATAGACTGATAAGAGTATTACTTAATGCAGTAAAAAAAAAACATGTAAGAATGTATTGTGTTCCACATTCGTCTTCCCCACTTAATAACAGATAACTACAGTTTTCATCAACTTAAAGATTGATGAGAGTTCATAATTAAGATCAGAATTTTTTTACAGGGAGCTGATTTAACAAGGAATTTATTTTCAGATCCACAATAAGAAAGTCGAAAGTAAAAGATTATTAAGGCACAGATAGGAAATATAGCCCTGTACTCATGAATCATGGAAAGTCTCAAATTGGGTATGTTTGGAAAAAGGTGAGTTGAATTGATGATAGAGGAGACCAATGGTCAAAGGAGGATGATAAATAACTTTGTCCCCATTTTGAGGGTGCTTATTCCATCCTCCCTTTCTCATACAAACAGTACTTTATTTCCTCTACCACCACCTCATCCACTTTTTCAATGCATTACCCCTATTACCCTATTTGAAGCTACTCTCTATGTTCCTATTTATGGTAAAACATTCATGTGGATCTTGTTTGCTTTGGTTTTTTTTTTAAAAAGGATTTTGTCTGCTTTGTCTGAATGAATAATTTATTAATATAAAATTATTAACAAATTTTATTTTTTAATATTTTGCAAAAAAATAGGAAGAGAAATTACGAATGAAGGAAACACTAATTAAATGTCAAACATATGCAAACACATAGGAAGAGAAATTACGAATGAAGGGAATACTAATTAGGTGTCAAAGGAAAGATCCCAAGTAAAAAGTGAGCTCTTAATTGTAATGAACTAATGACATTAGAATTGACAATAATTAACATTGCAATTGTAACATACAAAAAACCATGAACTTCCCAGCCATAATTATCATGGCAATATCAGAACAAGAAGGTAAGAGAACAAAGTCAACAAACTGACTTGAAGCAATAACAAAATTAGATGGTGAACATATTCTGTATAAAGGTACTACAAGTAATTATGATTAAAAGTTCAAAAACAAGCTAACAAGGAATCCATGTTGAATTTCACTTGTTGACGATAAAGCAGTCACTACAATTCGGTGCACCCGCCTAAACTTTAAAAATGGACAGAAATACTATAATACTAGAGCACCTAATCCACATACTAACCTACCAAAATGGTGTATGGATGAGGAAGAGCTTAAGATGAAACATCTTGAATAAACAGAAGCACCTTTTAATTGGAATACAAACATCTCAAGTGTTGGCAAAACCGGATAATTTTACCTTAGAGTAGTCCGAACCGCCATAAATGTCCCCGACAAGCATGTCAATAACTCTATTATTTCCCTGATGGCTCAAGTCCAGCAAGCCATCAAAACTACAAAAAGTAGAAAAGTTTATTCAGCTAAGAAAAACACTTAATCACGAAACTTGTACAAAAAACAAAGCATTAATTTTCTGTCAAGTACATTGTCGAACAATAACTCCGCCAGTGGGGTTAATGCCAAATTGGAGCAATGGAGACAACGGCTGGAATCTAGAGGATTTAAGCTAAGTCTGACTAAGACTGAGTATTAGTCATGAGCGAGTACTTTATATATCTTAGGTCAATCATCCAAAAGAATGGAGATATTGATCGAAGCATCCCCTTAAAGTTGAAGGGGAAATTCTACAGGACTTCTAAAAGACCAGTGTTGCACTATGGTACAAAATGATGGGCTTCTAAGAAGGAGCACATTCAAAAGGTAGGGGTTACATAGATGCGGATATTGAGATGGATGTGCGGCAACACTCTCCAATATAGAATCAGAGATGAAGATATCCGTAGGAAAGTTGGTGTTGCGGATATTGCGAGCAAGCTAAGAGAAAATTACTTGCTTTGGTTTGGACATGTAACACGGAGACCTCAGGGAGCATTGGTACGAAGAGTGGAAGAGTGGGATAAGTGAGATTTCAAACAAAGTAGGAGGAGACCGAAAATTACTTGGCGGGAAGGAGTTAGAAAAGATATGAAACAGATGGATTTGCAAGAGATTGAGGCTCTCGATCATAGGGGGTGAAGGAGGAAAATCTTTGTGGACAACCACCCAGGATAATCACTTTGGTTCATGTAGCCGACCCCACTTATGGGAACAAGGCTTTGATTGATTAATATATCGTCAAACCAGCACAAGTTCCCACCATAACCCAAGGAATAAACATTACTGTGTGCATTCATAAAATCATGAAAAGGATCATCTAACATTTGCCACGGTTTACATGATAGATGAAAATACACAAAGAAGATTTTAAAGGCATAATTATATCAATATCAACATTACCTTTGGCATTTTGTTAACAATTTTCCCAGACCCAAAAAGGTGCCCCCACCTACACTAGTCCCACTAACTCGCTCAAACTTTCCATCTCCATCAACCTATGGAAGCGAAATTATAATTACTTGGATGCAAACTGGGAAAATAAATGAACTCAAAAGTGAGGCGCATGTTTTGACTGTTACCAATTTTTCAATGGAAAGCATGGAAAATAAAAAAATGATCAATCACCTTAATCATGCTAACTCCAGAGCCAATATTGACAAGTAGATAGGGAAATAAATCATTGGCATCAATTTGCACAAATTCCTTCTGACTGTCAATGTACGTGAAAGCTTCACAAGGAACTGCCTACTCAAATTACAGAAACAAAACCCTTAATACAATGATAGAAATCAAATAATATAGAAAAGAACAGGTGTGCAACTTGGAACACAGTACAGACCCAAGGCTCGCATCAACTATCCCCTATGATGTCAATACAAGGGAAAGAAATAAAGATCACAATCACAAAATCACGAGTGGACAAGATACAGGCTACTTACCATGGTATCATATTCAGTGGCGGACCTAAGCTGTAGCATGGTGGGCTCAAAATAAATAAATAAATAAAATATATATATATATATATATATATATATATATATATATATATATAGTTTCCTTTATGTAACATTAAGCAGTAATTGGACTAGTGGTAGGGGCGTTGTGCATCAATACCACTCTCTTGGGTTCGATTCCTCTTGGAGGCACATGTAACTTATTTTTTTTGTACTTGCAATTTTTCAAACTCTGGCCATTTTATGTAATTTTTTAATTCCTTATTTTGCTATTTTCTTTTCAATGAATTGAATCCCATAAATTTATCAATTATCATTCCACATTTTTAAACACCATAAAACTTACTCAACATTACATCATTTTCAATTGGATATTTTTTAACTATCAATTGTTAATAGTGATTTTTTAGTATATACAGATAGAATATTATTGTGATTTTGCACTAATATAATTAAAAAGCTCACAAAATACTAATTTTCAATACCCAAAAATCAAATATTATACAGATTTTTCGTACGTAAAAAATCTCTAAGTGCTAGAATTTGTATGATTAGAATATTGGTGCTACACCTACTGTGAAACCCTGGGTCCGCCCCTAATCATATTTATACTATTAGAAACTTCATTTTGTTTTTGTTCCTCGTTTGATTAACATACATTGAATTTGACTCCTGTCCAACAACAAAACTCGGGAAAAGAAAGAGATTTCCGAAGACAATTGAGTTCTCAAAAGAGGCTTGCTTTTGCAATTTGCATAGGAATGTATGAAACTAGGCTCTGGATCGGGAACCAATATAGGATAATGTTTATCGTAAAGGCAGAAAATTTTAAAATTTGGCAACAGTTTTGTATTAGATGATATGGAGGAACATATTGCAATTTCAATATAATTTTCAGGGTCAACCAGACACTAGATATTATCCTACCAACCAAGATTCAGTTCCTGATGGCATTCAAGCGTAAGCTCTATTTCCACCCCTTGTTTTGTCATTGAGCAAAATCTTTAATCTCATACTCTCATCTTAAGCTCAATTACAATAAAGTAGATCTCAAGAATAGATTAATCTAAGTTGCAAGGGAACATGTAACGGAGGTGGGTACGAAACTGGTATGGAAACATTGATTTGAAAATTATAGGATATGGGTACGACAAATAGACATTGTTAATTACTTTAAAAAATAAGAAATTTTTATTGAAATTTAACTGTCATTTGAAATACTTTAGTTTAATTACTATAGTGAGTAATAAGCAAAACCTTTCAAAAGCACAAGTACATATGAAAAAATTGGGTAAAACAATAGTAAAACATGTTGGAAAAACAATGTTGTTATGAAGTAGAGTATCGGGTATCCTAAAAGTATTTGTATTTTAACGGTATCTGCTATAGATACGACTGCCTTAATGAAATATCAGGGCTACCTAAATTAAAACTTTCTAAGTTTATCTTAGGGCTTCGTTCCTATCGCCACTCCAAGGCCCAAACAGCAGTTGTTCAAAGTTCTTATTCATGAATGTTATCACACTAACAAATTCTCACCTTTAGCAAAAAGTTAGCACCAGCCACGAGACAGTCCATCTCATCCTCCTTATCAAGCCTAATCCTAAACTTTTCTTTAAAGAGATCAGCATATTTATAGGCACCACCACCAGTGGCCTGCAACCAACAATATATAGATTAGCAGATGTCCACAGAAACACATAGAAGCAACCATTTTGAAAGAAAAACAAATAGGAAAATTAAGTCTCTATAATGCTATATCATATCTCTAGAACTAATTTTTCTTTTGATACAATATTTAACAGTTTGATGGATTTATCAGGTTGAAACTCGGGAGATACTTTTGTTATACTTCCATAACCTTGGAAAGAGACCCACTTTAAAATAGGTAATGAGATGGCCAAACAATAAGATTGATTGTGCCACAACATCTTACCAGCAACTAATTGAGGGGTAATATAATTTTTGACCCAAAAAAAAAACTTATTTTCCATCTCAATATATTAAATTCACAATACCTAATTTTGGCACATATTATTAAACCAACCCTCAAACTTCCACTAAAGAAAGCAAATAATCAACACGTAAATTCAATCCGACAGACAATGTATTTCTTTGAAATTCAAAGATTTCTTGACAATTCACAAATTGGAAACTGGAAAAGAGAGGGGGGGGGGGGGGGGGTAGAACATCCCTACCTTGATTATTAATTCTTTTTTGCCTGAAGCCTCTTGATGCCTGCAACCTATTAACTTTTATGTTAGAATGTTAATAAATGTAGAAAACTGCTCATAACTAGAAATAAGCCTGCAGCACATATACAAAATAACCTTGATTTGTCTACGGCAATAAATTAGTCCTACAAGCTAGCGGTACAATCGATGAATTGTAAGTATGTTTAGGGAAGACGTCACAAATGTTTATAGCTGTCAAACAGGCCACTAAAGTCACTGGCGAATAAGATTATGGACTAGAGCTCCTTCTCCAAGGAGAAAAATAATATCCTGTAGAACAAGACATCCTTTGCTAAAGTTAAGTAACCCAGGCATCGATAGTTATCACTTATCAGAAACATTAAAGGGACTCATAAGCTTATCCTATTGTATTATGAGAGAAACATATGGTACCATATGGTAATGTAACCCAGCCACCAGTCTGTTAACTATTGTTTCACTCTTAGGATCCCAAAGTTCAGAATAAGCTAGTATATTTGAGTTCTGCTATATTTTCTTAATAATTATTGCATAAAAAATAAATAAATAAAAAACACACACAATTAGTCCACTGAATCCTAATATTTCCGACTGCCCTGATGAGGCTTGGGATTAGGGCCTAAGGGGAAGAAATAGAGACTTCAAGGATACCGTATCAGATTATTCTCTTTATCTTAACTAGATGCAATGAAAACTCCATGATGAACATTGCAACATGGCTTACTTCAAGGTCTGTGTGTTGTTTTTTGGCAAGCTATATGCCTACAATCTCAGCTAGTCTCAGCTGACATGAAAAAGATATCAGCTTCAGCTTTGGAACTCTATGCATTGTCTCTACCTTACCTTACTAATTTTGAAAGAGTCATGCCATTCAAATTCTATATTCAACTCTATTTAAAAAATAAATAAAAAAAGCCTATATTCAACTTGAAAGTTTGGGTGTGTTCAGTTCACCTTAAAAAAAGTTTAAGTTCAGATATATTGATATTTGGTCTAATCACGTGTAATATATTCAATAAGGTTTGATCAGGTGTGATAAGGTCCAATTGTTTCTTATAATCAGGTTCAATAAGTGTCATTTAGGTTTAATAAGTTCAATAAATTTCAATTAGGTTTAATAAGTTCAAGTCTTATAAGTAGAAGAGAACGCACCCTAAGAGGCTAACAAATTTCTAGTTTTGGATTATTGTTATTAATATTAATTAATTTAAACTTGATGATACAACCAGGGGGGGGGGTGTTGTACCCGGTACACACTCCTTCCAGCGTGGCAAGGTCTAAGCCCTAAGGAAGGTCCTGCTGTATGTAGTTTTACACTTCCACAAAGAGGTTGTTTCCATGGTTCGAATCCATGCCCCAGCATATAGCAAGTAGACACTTGGCTATCACGCCTTTATGTGAGAATATATATTGGGAGGAAACTGGAAAGACACCACGTAACTGAGCTTAGCAAAGACTCGGTATTTTTTAATCCTGCCAAGCTCAAATTCAACTAACTCAAATTGAGCTGGATCTTGGTTTAACTCAAATTGAGCTGGATCTTGGTTTTACTCAAATTGAGCTGGATCTTGGTTCAACTCAGCTGATCTGAGCCAGAACCATATTTAACTTGCCTCGTCGATTCATTGACGGGCCTAAGTTGAACATAGGCTAGTCAGTAGTCACTCTCTAAAGAATATTCATCAAAGCATGTTCACATAACAAATCTAAAGACAAATAAAAGAGCTGTAGAGAAAACAGTATCATACAGCTGCCATGAAGTTGCTTGGACTCAATAAAGTCCAAGCACTCGTCTATTTTGTTGGTCTCAAACTTTGCAAAATGGAGCTTTCCATCAAGAGAAGGACAATTCTTAGAACCACTTACAAGTCCAACCTCCTCCAGTTGGACGCTGTTTTCAAAACTGTTCCCCAAGCAGCTACCTTCTCTAGAAAAATATACCAACTTGATAAGTGAACCTAAAACAACATACAGAGCAACGTATGCAATTAGATTGATCTCCTAATAAAAGTCAAATCATCATAAAAAAATAGAAAAATCCTACTTTTAACAGATGCCAATAATACCATTTAATGAATGCCCACAAAATGTGATACATAAAACAATATTCTACAAACAAAGATAGCAGTAATTCAATTTTCCAAAATTTAAAAAAAAAAAAAATCTAAAATTTGGGATATGCTTAATTTTTCTCAATGGGTAGACTCACATACAAAGGCAACAAGATTTTTTTTTTTAGATTATCAATGTACAACAAATGTCCACTTTCAAGTTCACCTAGAGTTTGAAATACAGCAGTAAAAAGGGTGCTTCCTCAATTCCTTTATTTATTGCAACATTTCATTCATCTGAGAACCACCCTTCAAGGGAAATAGCATTTCTTTATTTGGACAATGATTCTTAGTATTTCTCTGCTTAGTCATCATAAAATGGGTCCTCTCTGTATCTCTCTACTCATCACAAGAAATCCTATTATAATACCCAGGATCTAGTGATCCAATAATAAGCAATATTTTTAACTTCAAGAAATAGGAACCCAAATGAAACCTCTCCCTGCATTCTTCAATTGTTCGGTATTTTTTTTGTTTTCAATTTTCGTTTTTTTTTCAAAACTAAACACAAAAACTAAAATTAGGAAACCATAAAAAAGTAGTTTTCACTTTTAGTTGTTCGTTTTCATTTTCAATAAGTTTGACTAGTTTTTATATGGTTATAAGACTTCACAAGTTCAGATGACTTTGGAAAACAAAAAAAAAAAAAAAAAAAAAAACAGCAGTGGCTAAAAAAATTATAAGGGAAAACTCAGCTCAGGAAAGTGAAATAGAGAGTGAGAGTGATCTAGAATTCCTCCCCGGGTCAATGCCCTATTCAGAAGTGCAACTGTGCAAGAACAATTTGCCTAAGCATGATCCATAACATTAAAACCACCAAATTACAAATTTCCAGAACAAAGAATTAAACAGCAAAATCAAGGTAAAACAAACTGAATTTTACATTTACACACAATGTCATGTAATGAAATCTATAGCTATGACAGCAATTATAGGCAATGCCTAAACCCAAAAGCGCCTTTTCTATAATTCTATTTCAATCAAGAAAAGCAGCACTGCAGCAGCAATGTAAGTTTTTCAACAGTGGAATACACAAATTACAGAAAAAGTAGATGAATAAGAGAAATGATAAACCTCCAATATCAAGAGCCCATGGAGAGTTGTGAACATAAGAATCAAAATCAGAATTTGAAGTTGAATTTCCTCCAATTTCAAGGATGCTGCACATTGAATCCTCCATTAAAGTAGTCGCTAAACTTAAAATTTTCTTCTTCTATGTAAATTTTCCCTCTATCCTCAAGCTCAATCAAATTGATGAATCGAAATGCAGAAGAAATCAAATTTATAGATCGATTTAGAGGGTTTCCAACTTATATCTAATTCGTTACCTACTTCAGAAGAACAAATTGTGTGAAAACAGCAAAAAAATTGGTGCGTGTCAAACGAAATCAACGACTAACATTTGAAATCTTTTTGAACAAATAAAAATTACAAAAGGATTATGTTTGCTGAGATTTCGGTGTTCCTATAATAAATTTGATTTAAACACTAAGCAGGGAGAATGGGTGATTGATGATTGATGAGGTGCGTCTATCTATCTCGTGGCCCACGGGGATGTCTCAATGTTTTTTTAACACATGGTGATATATTTAAAAATTAAACAATTGTCATTGAATGTCAATTCGATATACTAGTGGAAATTTCTCATTATTTAAAAATAAGTAATCAAATACTTTAAATGCACATATCTCTACAAATATTCGGATGCTTAATAAATTTATTGAGATATTTTGGATTATTCACCCAACCGAAGTTTGGATTTTAGAATTTCAGTTTTCCAAGAGATTTGACTATTGATTTGATTAATAGTTTATAGAGTAATGATTGATAGTGCTACGTACCTCTTCGTCTTATTTTTTTATCTGATCTGATAAAGATAAGAACTGAAAGTGTATGACAATTTGAACTTATATTATGAGATCTAATATGATCGAATATAAGTTGAAGAGAACACACCCTTAGCTAATCGATAAAAGTTGATAAATTTAAAATAACATTTATGTCCATTTCCTTAGATTTGATGGGCATACAAGTCTTTAACATTGTATAAAGCCAATGAACAAAAAAGAAAAACTAACTTTTAATTTAAGGAGAGAATTTTGTGAAAGAAAATTTTAAACTCCTAAAACTCAAATCAAATTAGCCCTTTCACTAAACACCTTTGTTAAAGTTTTGACTAATAAAAAATTTCAGAAGAAGACTCCAAAACTCTAATTTTATTTCAAATTTATATTTGTCAAACACTCTCATTAGACTCTCTTGCAAGCTAATTGATTAGCATTGCTCAAACTATGAGAGTGGCGTGTTGATTGTCGAAGAGTGGCGTGTTGATTGTCGAAGTCAAGACAATCTTGACTTCGAGGAGAGCATCAATCCATCAAAGCAAACGGTCTTCGATCACATGGATGTCTCACGTGTAGTCCATAATCTACTCTATTCCAATCTCTATATTTACTTTTAAATCGATTTTTATGCGAGAAATTATAATGTGGAGAACAATTATACATGGATTTATTTTTTCTGATATGATCTAAACTTATTGTTTAATTCAACTAAACTTGGACCGCATATATATGCTAATCCGTAAGAAAAAATTATATCAATTAAGATCTTATTTTATTTATATTAATGAATACTGTTTAATATGTAATATTAATAATATCTTTTGTGTTACAGAATTAAATATTGCAAAAATTTGTTAACACAAATTTTTAAATCTGCGAAGAGAAATAAAAAATATGCAACAAATAATAATTTATATTGATCAAAGAATATTTTTTGGGTACAACTCTATTTCTTCCACTGATTCAATTTCCACAATAAAATGAACTTTAAAAGAACTTTGCAGCTTGACTTGAATGAGGGTCACCGGCTTGTTCTCGTTCAAGAAAAGATTCTCAAAAGAACAGTTTGACGGATGCTTGGCGACTTGATTTGTCTGCTTCCTGGATTGAAAGTGCTTCTCTACTTTCTTCACCTTTGTCGGATGCTTGATGACTTGATTGGTCGGCTTCCTGGTGTTGAAAGAGTTTCTTTCACTTCCTTCTTTTGAGAGCTTCTGACTTGAGAGAATATTCACTTTACTGAGTTTTTCTTAGCTCTGGATTATCTGCCTCTAGGAATGGGTATGATGCTCTATTTATAGAGTCATTTTGTTAGGGTTTTAGGAATAACCTAGCTCTTTTGGGCCTGTAGTCAAATTCCTTTTATCTTTTAACCTGAAGCTCAACTTATTACTTATTGAATTTTGGGCTTCAAATTAAACATTCATAATAATTAAAATAGGCCCAAATGTCATTGCGAGCCCAAATTAATTAGTTCATGACCCATTTATAATTTAAGTCAACGTTTGACTTTTTTACGCAGCAAATATAATTAATGTGGCATAATACAATTTTTATGTGCCTACAAATATATTTAAAATTTAAAATATCAAATTATATTATCTCATATGTTCTTTGTTATATTTATTTATTTATTATTATTATTATTATTATGATTATTATTATTAGAGAAGGTATTGTGTCAGACTGGTCTGACAGTAATGTTTCTGTCAGACCAATCCCCTAGACCTAGACACATATGGTTGAATCTGGACTCATATGTGTTTAACCTGGACATGTATTGGTAGACCTGGTCACATATTTGTAAACCTGGACACAAATTTGTAACCCTGGAAACATATTTGTAAATATGGACACATATTGTTGGACCTGGACACATAATGTTAAATCTGGACACATATTGTTGAACCTGGACACATATTGTTAAACATGGACATGTATTAGCAGACCTGGACACATATCTGTAAACTTGGACACAAATTTGTAACCCTAGAAACATATTTGTAAACCTGGACACATATTGTTGGACCTGGACACATATTGTTAAATCTGGACATATATGGTTGAACCTGGACAAAAATTTGTAAACCTGATGAAAATCTGTTTAACCCGGACACATATTATTAACACTGGACACATTGTGTTACCCCTGGACACATATTGTTAAACTTGAACACATATCTGTCTAACTTGGACATATATTGTTAAACCTGGAAATCTATTTATAAACCTGATGACATTTGTAAATCTGGTGAAACTTGTTTAGGCTGAAAAAATATTGTTAAAGCTGGACAAATATTGTTGGACCTGGACACATATTACTAAATCTGGATCCCCTCATCAACTGTTAAAAAAATACAAGTGTTGGACGGTCCGACGGTCGGACCGTCCGAGACAATACTTTCACTATTATTATTATTCCGATAATCCAATGCCACTACCCGTGCTCAGCTTCGAACCACGGTTTTAGGGCGCGAAAATTCTATTTTGGTATTTGCGTCAATGGAGGTGACGAATCTCTGCAAACAGGTATGATTTTGCTAATGGCTTCATCTCATCAATTATTATCAACATTTAGATGTTATTTCTACAACATTCTCTTCAAATTTACTCGTAATTTTCATTTGCTATTCAAATTTCGTCAGTTGATTTCACTTGCACTTCAAAGATGCCGCTTATCAGAGGATCCTTGTCGACTATCCGTGATCTTCAGACGAACTACGCTAATCAATTCTCTCCTAACTCAAATCTCCAGTATTCTTTCTCTCTGTTTGTCAGCTTTGTATCTGATCTAGTGGACTATTGTGATTGATAGTTACACTGTTATGTTGCTCATTTTGGACTTAATTTCTGAAATTTCAGTTTAATTCAAATTCATTTCAGCACTCTTGTTGAGTCCCGTATTTAGTTAATTTAGTTCAGTTTAGTTGATACAAATTCAGTTAGATAATCTCAGTTCAAATTAATTCATTTTAAAAGAGCATGACGTAACACTGTCCATTACACATTTACACTTGGCTATAGTTTTTTGCTCACTTTAAGAATGTGTAAGAACGAACAGAGTTTGTAAGTATTTTTTTTATTTAATCATCTTCATTATTGTATTTTTCTTGAATGGTTGATAGTTTCATGCTACTTATCATTTGATATTTATCTCTTTTGGCTCTTTTGCATATATGATAAACAACCCATCGGATTATTTAGAAGATTCCCAACAGTTATGATTACTTTAGAACAATCTAAAGTTGGGATAGTTGGGATTATTTAAAACAATTTTTGCTTCAGTTTTTTAAAATACCTTTGGTTGTTAACAGTTTCTGATACTGGGACTGGAAGTTGCTTGAAAGAATTCCAGGAACTGAAATTCGGAAATAATGGATATGCTGATTGGGGTTAGTGTCATGATTCATGAACCTTGGAATATGGCAGACATGATTCTTAATTTCTTATATTTATGTTGGAAGATAGTTAATGTCTGCTTACATTTTCTTGTTTGGTGGGTTCTGTAATATGATACAGATGGTTTGCTTTCAATCACAACTACAAGTAAGAATCTATTCTATCGAATTTTTAATCCTGTTTTAAACTACACTTCTAAATATATTCGTGGATATTGGTTGATGAAGTAGATATGATTTTATTTTATTATTTTGGATTCAAATAAGGTTGCTAGATAACAACACCATTCTTGTCGAAATAATTGGGATCAATTTACCTGGAAGTCTGGAACTGTCTTCTGCTGTGTGCTTGTGCATTTAACTTCAGTAAACATGAACTATTGGCTTGGCTTGGCAATGTGCATTGTTCTTAAATTGTTTTTATGTTCTTATACAGTTTCATGGGAGTGTGACATTTTCTACGTGGTTTAACAACTCTGAAGGGAAGAAAACTCTTGGGCCTGTTATTTCTTCCCCTGAAAATGTGGAAAAACCTTTTTTGTCAGCTATATTATATACATAATGTACATGCTTCAGATCTTAAATGGCATAATCTTGTAATTAACAAAGTTGTAGACAAACCACAGGATTACTATTGACTATTCTATGCCATGCATTTGCGCTGTTTCTCAGCTACTGATTTCATGGTATGTAGTGGCTAACACTAGAATCTATAGGCCTCGGTGATTCTGAGCTTTTCCATTACAAGTTGAACCTCAAAGAAAATGCTCCTAACAGAGAGCTAACTAAGCTCCCTTCAACTCCAAAGAAAAATGCCATTTTCAGGTCTGGTTATCAGTTTAAAGTCTAATTTTCCTACTATATGTTCTGTGCATTTTGTTAATTCCTTTTCTTTGACTCTTCTTTTCCTCAGTGGGACTGAAGTGTCGATTTCGTGTGCTGAGGACGTGGAAGAATTATTGAAAGATGTAACTTCCTATCTAAAAAAGGTACACAACTTTCTGTATAGTCGCTACGTGATTTCAATTGCCTCCAGTAGATGACGTAAAATGGAATGTGAGTTTACCAAAAAAAATTGTGTTGTAATGGGGGAAGAATAAGGGCCAAACAAAAAAGTAGACACAGGGAAATAGTTATTAGTTTTGAAGATCGCAGATTTTCTCACCAGGCTTTGTTTTTTACTCTAATTGCTATGGAGTATGTTTATTTGCTCACACTATTCTCCTTTTGCTTGAAGACTTATATTTGATTTGTTTTTGCAGATTAATATTCTGAAGATGCATGTGAGTTCAACTTCATCCTGTGTTTTGTACTGACTGCCGTATACCTTAACCTAGTATTACGGAAAGTTGTTTTATTATGTTGTAATCTTGGAGTAAAGGTAATTGCTATATTCTGTTTTTCCCCAGAACATTGCAATTGAGCTTGTGGCTGAATCCTGCGATGAACATGGATCACCACGTGAAAATGTTGTTCTGGCGACTGAGTTGACATCACCTTCCCTAGAATCATCAAACATACAAAGGCTAGCATCAGGGCTTGGGGATTATGTTTCTAAACATAGAAAATTAAGTGAAAGGTGCCAGTATTGCTTCTTGAGCAGGTAACGAATATTCATGTGTTCTCCAAAGGGATTCAGCAGCTTTTGGATTATATATAAAGAAAGAAGAAAACGAGTGTGGAAAAGAAGATATGACAAGACAATTCTGCACTTTGCTTTATTCGATTTGTATTTCTAATGATAAAGAATTCTGCTTTTCTTCTTTCTTCAGAGACAACCTGAAGATGGGGAATGGACAAGCTTGTAAACAGAAGTGTGGAAATGATGCATTGACCGTGGAAGCTGTAGTTATCATCAGTGAAAATGAGTTATTGGATTCATCAAGTACATCATGTTTACAGGCTTTTGAGCCAACAACAGAGGTCAGTTCTCTGTAGCTGATGATGTGCTAACAAAATGCTTAAAGGCCATGCAATGAGCTGATGTGGTATAAAGTATAAAGTCCTTAAAGGGCATGCAATGAGCTGATGAAATCATTTGGAGATTCTAATTGCAAATATAAAACCTTGAATTGTTTTGTCACTTTACCATATATGCGCCTTTCAATATAATTGTTGTTCCATTATACTCTCCTTACTTTGTAAATATGAAATTTTAGATTCAAGGGGAGTAAGTAATATATTCATAAGCTAATATGTTTATGTAAACATCTACTTAAAGTTGAGGGTTTCCATAAAATTTAAGGCAACCTAACTCTATGATTTCATTATTGGTGTATCTTACCTTCCTCAATGGTTGTAAGTTATGCATTCTGTAACTCAATAATGATGAGATCAAGTAATTAGTTCCTTGTTTTATTCCATTTCATTTGGCATGGTCACTTGTCATTTCCCCCAACTAAGGGCAAAATGGTCTCCTTAGTATAACATGAAGGTGACTTAAATTTCCAGCACATTATCATTTAGGGTCCGTTTACTAGAGCGAAAAATGTTTTCCCTGAAAACAGTTTTCCTATTTTACATTGTTTACTTTGGGTGAAAAAATAAAATGTAAAACTTTAGGTATAAACTCATTTTACACCCTATTAGAAACATTTTCCTTCAAATTTGGGAGTAAAATTTATTTTCCGTACAAGTAAACATTGGAAAATTTATATGAAAAATGAGTTTTCCAACGTAAAATGTTTTCATGGAAAATCATTTTACATCGAAAATGTTTTACACCAAAGTAAACAGACCCTTAAGCTGGCTGAAATGACTTGCTAAACAAAGCTAAAAAATTTCCTTCCACTTTCTTTTCCTTTCAAATCCTATCTATTAAACAAGGTGTTAATGTAAGTAATGAAATAGATTTTTAAACCTGATTCGCTCACATCAAAACAGATTTTTGTTATAAAGAAACAAAACAAAACAAGATATCTGAGATGAATGTGTGGCAGAGGGTCTATACCTAATACACAGTTTCTCTCTTACCTTACAGGTTCTGTATTTTAGAGACTTCTCACCATGTTTCATCCACCAGTCAGCCATTAAAGCATTTAGAAGCATCAGGTGGAACAACTATGGACTGACTCCAAGAAGTATTGCAGATGAAGACAGTTCTCTTTTAATTCAATGGGAGAACTTGGCACCAAAAACCCATATCGACATTGTCCTTCATTGTTACAATAAACAATATCCATTACAAGTTAAACACTTGTTTCCCTTTTTCTGTTATGATGATAGCAATACGAAGCTACATGCATTGTTTGTGTTATATTCTCTTGTGCAAAGTTATTTCTTGACTTGCTTCCAAGGTGACAGTATCATCATTAGGGCAAAGAACTCAACCCGAGACAAAACTTGTGAAGGAGGCGATTAGTCTTGCACTGGGTGATTTGAAGGAAAGATATGCTGGAGCTCTTCTTAGCAACCATGCTCTCAAGGTATCTTTACATAATGCTTTCTTTTTCTGAAGCAGCCAATGATATAATTGTACAACTAATTTATTATACCAACATAAAAGTGGAATTGCACAAAATACCTCATAGATATACTGTAGTAGTTACTAACAAGATTTAGCATCATATATCCGAGGACACAAGCAAGTTATCATATATTCCAGTAGCTTGTGGAATAACTTCTCTAATTGCACAAAGTGTTAATTTTTAGCAAACTTAAATATTATAGATCCACAATCATATCCCTGATCTTGCAAGGAGCGTTGCTGGCCTGATTCTGTCTTCAGACGATCCTACCTTTCAAGGCGAATGTTTCAGTCTCCTTGGCATGCATACAGGCAGCATTGAAGGAGAGTTGGTACAGAAGTGCATAGAAAGCAAGATAACATATGTGATAGACATGAATGATAGGAAGCCTCCAAGCTTAAGATGCAGAGCGCCTGTGCCATTTCTTTTTGGAGATGATCCTCTCCAAGAAGCAGAATACATGGATGAATATGATGATGGAGAGGAAGATGACTGCTGTTTGATGGATTTCTAATCATATCTAATGTTATAGATTGTATATTTGCTTGATAGTACATGATTCAGTATACAGACTCCAATAGATCTAACTTCCCACACTTGAAGAGACCCCAATCATATGTAATGATGTCAATACGAGTTCATAGAGATTTGCAAGAACAATTGTGTATGAAAATCACCACCACGACCTCATTTTTTAATTGTATATGGTTTGGAGCTATACTTTGGTAATTGTATATGGTTTGGAGCTATACTTTGGTAATTGTATATGGTTTGGAGCTATACTTTGGTAATTGTATATGGTTTATTCTTTCTTCACTTACTTCCAGAATGGAGTTAGGATTCAAGTTGTGGTCCGTGTAGACGATTTAATCCTTATGGAAGATAATGCAAATGCAGGTGATACTAAGTTCAACCAAGGCTTACTTGGAATATGGTCTCACATAAATGACCGTGACTGTGTCGAACCCATGCAATACTGCAAATTTATCAATCAAACTACAACAGGCATGTTGTTGAAGGATTGTGTTGTGTCGTTCATGTTCTTTTCTTAAAAAACACAGAAAAAAACTTTGAAAAGGCAATTTCTTGCAGTTTCAAAACTGTAAGCACTTTTCGCAGTATTTTTGTGCTTCAAGGACGAACTCCCATTTCATGAAAACACGAGAAACGTCTCTACATGTACTATTATGCTCACTGCTTGTGAAATTGCCATTTTGAAAATAGGTGGTCTGGGTTGGATTAAGAAAAGTTTTTTTTTCCAAGAATCACAGCAAAATGTTCACAGGCTCACAACTATTTAGAACAACTAAATATTCATACAATTCTATGCTGTAGTTGTCTGAGCAGAAAACTTCAACTAGTAGCAAATGTCCAGCAATCAAAAATTGGACTGCTCAAATGCACAAGGCTAATTAACTAAACTACTATGGCAAATGATAAAATGAATGATATATGAAAGAAAAATTTAAGGATGGTAATACAAAAACACTAAATTGAATCATCACTATGAGGAGCCACACAAAGACGCCTAGTATTAACTTCAGTTACATCTATTGCAAAACACAAATGAGTATTCAAAGAATCTTGACAGTACAAACAACGCTCAGTCACTGTTTAGTAACCTATATCCATATGCGAAGCCCCAAGCAAAAAAGCTCATTGCTCCCTTCCACAAGATTACAATCATAAACTGAGTTTTCTAGGTAAATATGGTAAAAAAAAAAAAAAAAAAACGAAAGCAGACTTAGATAATGTTCACCCCTGCATCCAGGACCAACGGGTCCATCACGAAACCCCAAAAAATCCTTAGGCCTGCAAATTATTACACAAACAAATCAGATGTTAATAAGCCATCAAATGCTAAAATTACAACAATAAAAATCCAAAACGCCACAAAATTATTTCTTCTTAGGCTACTATAGATGTCATGTCAATATAGAATGAGAGAATGTGCAAGAGAAAACTAGTGTCTGACAATAATAATATATGATAATTAAAAAAAAAAAAAAAAATGACAAACCATTGCAAACTCCAAAAAATGGTTAGAACGCCATGCAGATCATTCATAATATACGTAGTACTAAGCAGCCTATAACTAGATAAAAAAATAGTGGCACAAACCTTGTTTGCAATGTTGTTGGAAAGCCAATCCAATCCTTCATAAAGTCCTTCCCCAGAGGTTGCACAAGTGCTCTGGATATACCTGAATATACAGAAAATTAAATTAAATATATTACCAAAAAAGAAAACCACACACACACACAAAGATCATTCAGGAAAATGAAGGACTTGAATTTTACCAGTGGCGCTGTCGGAGAGAGTGCAGGCCAAGCTTGTCGGTAATTTCAGCAGCATTCATCGCATTAGGAAGATCCTGCTTGTTAGCGAAAACAAGCAACACTGCTTCACGCAGCTCGTCCTGAGCACCAAAATAAAACATTAAAAACTCAGTCCAACCTAAGTTTTGTGCACCAAAGTAAAAAAATTGGCAAGGATACAAAGTTTCAAATGAGGACAGTAAACTGGCATGAGAGAATCTCCATCACCAAACATAACACTGATAATACTATTGAGTCAATCAATCTACAAGAATGCAACAAACCTCGTTCAACATCCTATGTAACTCATCCCTTGCCTCAACAACTCGGTCTCTATCATTGCTGTCAACCACAAAAATGAGTCCCTGTGTATTTTGGAAGTAGTGCCTCCACAATGGACGGATCTGCAAAAAATGTGTTCTGTCAAAAGCAGCTCTCAAAGGTTCTTTTTTCCAAAGGGTGGGCATGGATACCAAAATATCAACACTTTTTCAGACTAAAAGGTTACCGGAAAAAAAATTGTTTCAAAAAAAAAAGGTTGCCAAAAATTAAAAAATAAAACACATGACATAGAAAGAAAAAGAATAAACTGTTTCTTTAGTAGATTAGCAACACATCACACATTCACAGTCCACATATGGATACCGCAAGCATAACTAGTTAGCACCAAACTGTAAGAAAATTGCAGTGAGCATACCTTGTCCTGACCCCCCACATCCCACACGGTGAAGCTGATGTTTTTGTATTCAACAGTTTCCACGTTGAAACCTGAAAAAACGGGTAGTTTCCTTCAATATAAAAGCAGCTGAGGGAATTTCTGAAAGTAGTCCAGCTAAAAATACAAACTAAATTTACAAAGTAGAGCATCTTTAAAATGAAAGTATTAGAATAGCATCCTACACATAGTTGACATATTCTATCACACTTAAAAAGACTAGTGATCAAAGCAAATTATGACACTGTTATCCCATGTTTAAATAAAGAACATGATTCGTTTCAGCAGCATCATCTATCCATTTACTAAAACATCAATATTGCATGTAAACATACGAGCTTGATTCAAAAAAGCAATATCTTACTACTCAATCTGGAAAAGATGAAGTAGCAGCTAACAGCTTAAAGCATTTTAATGCGCACGTCATAACAACATGAACAAATCAAATCATTTCAGTCATGCTGCTGATAAAGCATTATAGATCTATCAAACAAGCAGCAGACAGCTATAACAGAGGCATGCTTGAATTTATAGTAAGAGCTGTGCAGCCTATTACAAAATATTCCGTTTTCCCCATGGGCCCAGAGCAAGTATCTGAATTTAGTTTGGCAAATATGGGTCTTCCACCTTCAAATAACAAGCTACTATGGTGCAGAAGTGCATCTCATATTCTCATTTCTCATCAAACATTGTTACAAAGCATGAAGTATTTGGACGCCGTGATCTTATCAAAACATTACATTTTAACAGAATAAAAAAGATGTCAACAGATGTTCAAGTAAAAAAATTTCCATTTCTCAAGTGATTGGTGCCCTAGAAACTATGCTTACTTATGGTCTATAAAAAGGTCCCATGCAAAAACCATGGTAACGCGAGATCACAAACACGATGTCAAGCTGCATAGAAGAAACGAGAGAAATTGTCCATTGAGATCACATGCTTTTGCTTCCCCAAATTGGACTGATGTCGCATTTCACAGATTCTATCGTTCAGGAAGATCACAATCGACCATATCAATACAGTTCAGGCAAGAAAATGGACACAACATGACAGGCTCACTACCACAACCCACTTAAAAATTAAACACAAATCAAGCAATAAAGTACTGTACATAGGGAGATCATAACTTACCAATAGTAGGGATAGTTGTAACAATCTCACCGAGCTTGAGTTTATAAAGAATTGTAGTTTTACCAGCTGCATCGAGACCTACCATAAGAATTCTCATCTCCTTCTTGGCAAACAGGCGGCTAAACAGCTTTGTGAATGTAAGCCCCATTTTCTCTCTCGCTAAACTAAGTTAATAACCTTTGCAATCAAATCAACAAAAAAACCTTACATCAACACTTGGCACCAAAAGCTTAATATATAAATCAGGTTCATTTACAAAACAAGATGCATAATTGAGCAAAATTATAACTAATACAAGAGCATATTAGCAGCTACTACAGATTGTCACAACACACAACTAAGATTGTCAGTTTGAATTTCAAAATTCAAAATCTAGCCAAAGTCGAAAACAAAAGGTTAACGGATCCATCTGAATTAGACAACAAAAATATCAGATCGCCATGTAGAAATGATTAGCTATTACCAAAATTCAAACCAACAAACTGATATGAGATTTAACCATAAAATACAATAATTCAAAGACAGCTGAACTTCACAACTGATATCGTTCGCGCATACTTAGATCTCAAAAACATCGTAAATTTTTCACCAAATATGAAAATTCATCAATGGAATAAAATCACATCGTACATTCGAGCAACTACCAATTTGGCTGACAACAGAACTAAATCGACATTTTTACAAATTAAAACTCAGAAAATAAATTCTGCAGATCTATACGATTTACACCACAAAGTCCACGGATCATCGGGTCAAAAAGAATCAAAAATTCCAAAGCCAAAAATCAACAATAAGAACAAACACCTAGAGGAGAAATTCTAAAAACTAAATCGGAAATCGAAAAGCAGAACTTAACATATTCACTTATAAATATGCAAGCAATCACACAAAACTTAAATCAGTAAGCAGAAAGAAACCTAGAATTCTCGAACTAGCAATGAGAAAACAGAACATTCAATGCATCAATCATAAACGACTCAGGATCAATTCTACATATGAAATGCAAATGAGATCGAGATCAAAACAAAGATCAGGAGAATGCGAATTCGTATAATACCTTGTGTGAGTTGTGAAAGAGCAAGAGAGAGAAATAGAGAGATAGCGTAGAATATGAGAGAGAGAGAAAACAAGAAGAAGGAGGAGGTGAATATTTAACAGTGAGGTGAATTGAGAAAAGGGTACCGAATATTTTCTGTGATTTAATATAGAATCACGAGAATACCCTTTGAGATGTGACTGAACAATCGAGACTTCTAAACGTGGGCACGGGCTGCTAAATCCGTGCGTCTCGTGTCCTAGCGAGTCGTGTCTAAAATGGGACAAGATAAATTCACATTATGTCAGAAAATTCAAAATTGTGCAAACCCTTACTGCCACCTGGCCCTCATGTTGGTCCGACTCATGCCTACCTTTGGAGACATTTTTTTCTTCTTATGTATGTGTTTGAAATATTAACACTAATTAAATCTTACTCATTCCGTCTCTTATTTAGCGCTGAGCGCGGTGCGGTTTGGACACCAAATCGCACTAAACCGCAAAATTACGGTTTGCCATTTTTTGAAACCGCACTGCAATTTATATCAAACTGCACCACACCGCACCTAAAGTTTTATTTTATAATTAGTAGTTGATAAAGACAAAAAAAAAACTGAAGTTTATTTTTTGTTAGAGTCTTAAAGAGTTAGAGAAGCCTTAGAGAGTTGCGGGCTTAATCAACCAGATAAGGCTTAGAAAAAAAAAAGCATAACTTTAGTAAGGTAGTACATTAAATAAAAGTATGAAACTAAATATTTTAGAATAATTTTAAAAATTACGGTTTACGGTATGGTTCGGTTTCAAATTTTCCGGAAACCGCACCGCAAAATTACAGTTTGATAAAAGTGCAAACCAAACTGCACTTTTCAAACCGCAAATCAAACCAAACCGCACAATTGCGGTTTGGTGCAGTTCAGACCGCACTTTACTCAGCCCTACTCTTAACATTGATTACGTTTGGAATCTTGATTATATGGAGATAGAAACTTTGACTATACAAAAATATTTATTATCAGTAAGAAAGAAAAAATTCATAAGTGATCTTATTAGCTTTATTTCAATATTTAGTATTTTAATATCAATTAAAATAATTAATTTTGACACTCCAAATTTTATGTTGACACTCCAATATAGAAGTATAATAATATCGAGACATGTAATCTCCCAAATTAAAGAGCCAAAATCAAAATTAGAATGCAAAAATTATTTTCCATGTTATCTGTATTAAAAGGGGAATTGCAAAAAGGGAATTATTTTTACTTAAATAAAGAAAAAAAAGGTACTGTTTAAAAAAAAAAAAAAAAAGGATGGTGAAAGTTCAGTGATTAAGCCACTCATATGCTACCACGTCGGAGAAGTGTGATGGGATCACAAATGCATGTAAGCCGTGGTGCTCAGTTGGTCAATGCAAGTTTGATTCGAATTGGAATTTGGAAAGTGAATCCAAATTGATGCTTCCATTATTTGACCTATCCATGATAAAGAATACTCCACAACTAACCCCGTATTCGGTGTCTTTAGAGTTTAGGCCCATTAGTGTAAATTATTTCGGGCTCATTTTTTTCCTCATTTTACATCGTTTAATTTGGGTCTAAAAGTTATATATAGTAGAAAATTTGAGTTGTTTTACTTCTTATTGAATATATTTTTCTCCTAAATTGGAAGGTGAATGTTTTCATTTGAGTATAAATAATGAAAAATGCTTTAAAAGAATATTTTTTTGTCCTTGAAACTAAACATTCCCCCAAAATGCTTTAAAAGGAAAATCATTTTTATTGCAAACTAAACAATGATCTATTGTAAATATTTTCCTTGAAAATTAATTTTCAATTATTAATTTTGAATTGAAAATTAATTTTTAATTGAAAATGTTTTACATTATACTAAACAAAGCCTTAGAGTATTTAGCTCCATTTCCCTAATGGATTCAAAATTATGTCAAAAGATAATAAAGGATTCAAAATTGATTGATATTTTTTTTAAAAAATCCTTAGAATATTTAGCTCCATTTCCCTAATAGATTCAAAATTATGTCAAAAGAAAATAAAGGATTCAAAATTGATTGATATTTTTTTTAAAAAAATTATTCGATATCAAAGTGATTTCCATGTTGATGATTAAATTTAGATAATATTAATATTTTAAACTTCTTACTTTTTCTTGTTTAAACATATTTTAGCAACTAGACCACATATTAATATTATAAGATTCATGCTCACCTTCACTTGACCTAGTTGAAGCTATAATGCATTTCCACCTGAAATCATCTAAACTCGAAGTTCATTTGATACATGACATGACATAGATTAATTTTTTAAAAGTCTTCCAAATTTGACATGGAGACCCAACATTTTAAAGCCAATAATTATGAAACCGACATGATTCCATACATAACTCATGAGAGATTTCGAACTCAACAAACCACGAATTCAGATCAATCTATGTTGGTTCAACTCATAATGTTTCAACTAAATTTTTTAAAAATAACCTAATTTGAATCTAACTTAACAAGTCGACAGGATTGATAAATCGTCCCAACATAAACTAACCCAAACGTTGAATGTAACACTAGGTGTATTTTTAAAACCCCTAAGGCGTGGGAGGTATTATAAATAAGTTGATAATACAAATGAAAACTAATAATGATTGGGAGTTGGGATCATTTCACACTCATAGAGGATTATCTAATTGCTCACTCTCTTAATGGCAAGCGAGGAGCAGCATATGATGATTTAAAACCCCTAAGGCGTGGGAAGTGAGTGGCAAACCACTAAACCAACAAACAATCCTCTAATAATTTGATATATTAACTAGTTTGACTATTACATCGTGGTTCAAATAAGTGCTTCCTGATCAGAGTTTGGTGTTAGATCTGTGTCACGTAAAACATTGATTGGAGTAGATGACAAAACTCCCAAATAATACAAAAAAAACGCTAATGTATCTGAGATTGAGCTTCTCTACCAGAAACAAAGTTCTGATGCATGTCATTTTTTAGAACATATATAGACAGAGATTAGCGTGTACTTTCATTAACTTTACAAGAAACCTCTTAAAATGAGGTTATAAATTAGAGGATGTTGAAAAGACTTTTCTTTACATCATAAAAAAATGAGTAAGAGACATTTTGCACTGTACAAGCAAACACTATAATGAGAAAAAAAAAAAAAACATATTAGCAATAAGAACACCTGCTGTCATGCACAACTAAGAACAACTCTTATTCAGAAATCCCATTTATTTATTTATTTGTTTTTTTTTAGTGGAACACGGATCAGCTGAACTCGAGGGGTGTTACCTAGTATTTGCATCGATAGAGTTAGCTCTGTAGTTTATATATACAGGATCAACGCCAATACTGAGCCCATCTATGAATTGTCTCAACCATTTGTGGGAACAACGCACTAACACTGTCATTGATAAGATCTTGGAAAAAATGTATGCTGCCTTCATCATCCAAGTCTAAGCGGAACTTCTCTTGCAGCTACACAACATTATCAGAAACTTCAGAATTTGATGAAGAAATTACAATGGTTGATCAAGACATAATAAGGAGGAAAAGGGATAACAAGGGAAAAATGTCACCTTTAAAATGCCCTTTTCAGGATCTGAAGCAATGTCAGGAATGTTCGAACCCGCCATCAGATGGAACAGATTCAAAATCAAGTTGCTGGATTTGCGAAGGATATTGTATGCTTCACAGCAGTAAGACTTGAATCTTGTATAGTATTGACTGCAAGAACAAATGTTGGTGTAAATTAAGCAAATGCATTGCTACATTTTTAAGCTGATTTTTGTATGGAACCAAAAAGGAGGCCAGCAACATACAAGTACAACAGCTTAAATTGAGGTTAAATAAAAATCTGCTTAATTATTTTTTTAGCTAGATTGATTTTGTTGAGGTTAAATAAAAATCTGCTTAATAAATTATTCAGAAAAAGAAAAATAGTGTTACTTTGTACTTCATACCTTTCTGCTCCACCCATAGCCTCAACCATTTCTTTACATAGTTTCATAGGTGGCGGAAATGGTTTAGGGTCTCGACCCAGTATGAAGCCAAAATCTACATGAAACAGTCGTCCATCATCCCTCAGAAGGAGATTGTCTAGATGCCTACAATGCACAAAGATCAATAAAAAAAAATATAAACCAACTATAGATCCAAAGGCAATTTCTATAACAAGGAGCCAGAGGAAACAATCAGCAGAAAAGGCACATACGAAATCATTGGTCAGACAGCCTGACCATCAGATCAAGGAAAAGTTAAACAAAAACTAGAAAAAGCTAGCGAAGACGTAAAATAAATTATTCCTAACTCAATCCAGGTTTATTTAACTTTTCCTTAACCTCACCAGTCAGATGGTCTGACCAAAGACTTGCTAAACAGCACAGCTAGTTAAGGCATACTGAAATAGAGTTCTCAACAGCATAAGGCTATTATAATCAACGTGAATATAGGAACAAAGAAAATTTTGAAGGATAGCTTCATCTTCTATTCTTAAAAATTTCTAGTAGCAACCAAAACTTCACAGCATAGTGAGAGAAGTCAAATGATAGATAAGAACATCCAAAACCATACAGAAAAGCTGCATGAAAATTTGGACCTGCTATCTTTCTTTATTGATTACTGGTTATACACAAAAACACTTTACCTTAGAAGAAATACAAGTATTAGCAAAGCAAAGATGATCAAAGTCTTGATGACGATTCTTTATCACTGTAAAATATAGGTAAACAAAAGAAATACAGGAAGATACACAATTGCCAAAATACAATTTGGTGATTAGCAAATCATTCAAATCACAAGCAGGCAATAATAAGCTCAGGCTGTAAGAATATTACATTAAAGCTTAAGGATTACCTATCTCCAACACCCAAAATATAAGTAATAACTGAATAACCAGCACAGCTCTTAATAAATGTTTCAAGACAAGTAGCCGTTATTCCAAATGGTCCATCCTCATCAGGATGAAATTTCTGAAGGAAACCAATGATACTGCGATGTTCTGAAAGAACCTGAAGATGAAACGAATTTAGACATTTAGACAGGTTCCAACTTTTAAGTGACAAAAGAGAACTCAGCACTTTATGAGGTGCAGGAAACAGTAACAAATAAAAAGAGCAAGGATAAGAATTAGCATATTGCCCTACTCCATTGCTTGCCTGTAAGGGAAGCTGGAGAAGATTCAATACCTGAGCTAAAGAACGTGATGGTATAAATTCCATCATGCCTTCATCTTGTCCAGTTGCTAGAACTCTATACGGAGTAAGATGAAGGTCAAGATTCTCCAATTTAAGCAAGCGATCCATGAGAGAGACCATTTGAATCACCTTCAAGGTAGTTGTATCACAATATTAAAGAGAAGCATGTAAGAGCAAAACAAATCACAATAATGTCCTTATGTGTTGAGTAATAGGGCATAACTTTCCAAGTTTTGAGTTGGGCGTTCTTCTGTCATGCGACCCCATTTATCAAACATAATAAACACATTATTATAACTTCACATATCAGCGAAAGATTTGCTAATACAGCGTACCAATTGGTCTTGCCGCATATCATCTCCCTTCTTAAATATAATCTTACAGCTTTCGCCAATAGAAGTTCGAAAAGTCAAACGTAAAGGGTGCAATGCACTTTTAAATAATCCACACTCGTTTGGCACAATTCCAGTAATTAGCACTTTAGGATGCAGTGGGGATCGTATTGGCTTCATTACAAACACAAACATGTCAGTATATACTAACAATAGACAGCTGCTTGCGTTGACATAAGCAGATATATCATGTGTTTGAAGCATATGAAGAAAATGGAAAACTAAAGCTCGTCCAACAGAGTAAAGCCATACCTCCTCAAAATAGGTAAGCTCACTAAGAAGACCCGAAAGAAGCTGTCTAAGTTTTTGCATTTTCTTCTGTGTTCCACCACGCACATTACGAACATCCCTCATTATAGAACACAACTGAGCTGTCAGTTCAGTTTCACGAACCAAGCTTTGCCATAACTTGAATCCATCCTCCCCACCAGTCTCAGCCGCTAACTGCCAGCATATATAAATGGAATTACAAACAGGACGAGGAAGAAGCAACCATGCTTACCTGTTACTACATACAAAAGCTTAAAATCAAAGTAGCACATGATCGCTCTCAGCCTCTCACACAAATATTCAGTAATATCTATAATTACAATTTAACATGATTTCTGCAAGCTAATTTGCTGTCCAGAGTGCCAACATCTTAAACTGCTAAGCATCACACATTAAAAATCAACTTTCTATACTAATTACAACATATATTTACAGCATGATATACCATCAAATACTACACATGTTTCAAATACTACAGGTGTTAATTTATGTCAAAGACACATACTCCCTCCGTAACATATTAATAGCAACGATTTGACATTTTTCCACTCTATTTTATGTCAAATCGTTGCCATTAATATGTTACAGAGGGAGTATTTTGGATAAATTCCTTCATTATTAAAACAGTTCCATATAGCATTAGGCTCCTTACAGGGGAGGAACTTCAGCACAAGCTATTCTTTCCAGTCTTCGTTGTCCGTAAATTGCGGAACATATTTAATGTACAAAGTAACTATTTGAGCAGATATTATACAATTACAGTTTATTAAGCATTTTTCTCATCAAAGCAAAAATAAATAAATAAATAAATAACCACCTTCAACATATTCTCTTCCAACATTTCATAAGTGCAATAAAAGCGCTTTGCATATGCAGGATCATGAAGTTCCACGGCAACATACCAACGAAGAAAACTGGCTAACTCAATATTTTGCAAGGCTGCAGATTGAATTTAAATTACATTAACCGTCAATAAACAAGTGAAATCCAAAATAGATAGAGGCCAAGATAATACAGCGTTGCACAAGAAAATGAGAGAGGCTTGATCTATCTGAGCGCTCAAAACGGAGGGCCTGGACCAACTGAAGAAGATAGCACTGTAGCTCATCATCATCAGCTCTTTCAAGAACACTTATGGCATATGCACGAACCTGTTAAAAGACAACAAGATGCATAATGAAGCTTAGACGTGAAATCAAAAGGATACGACAACAAAGCCTTAGTCCCAAAATAATTTGGGGTTGGCAACAAAAAGATACAAAAAATTAAGAAAAGAAGCATATTAACTCCAACCACCCCAAAAAACAAAGGAAAAAGATAGTAAAATGGAAAAAGAAAGGGAATTATCTTGAAGTTGATGTACCACAAGAATAATTCAACAATACAAGAGAGCATAGCCTGATTGACATTTGACAAAGTAGATCTAAATATAGCACAGGTTGTTAACTATAAACATATCAACTACTGGGATTGCTAACCTCTTCACTTTCAAATACAGGAGATAACAACTCTAATGCATCACAGACATCAATTGTATCCCATTTTCCCATCAGTTCAACTGCCTGCTTCGCTTCCTGAATATGCATCAATAATACCAACACTAAGAATTACTATTAAGCATCCTCTCGCAGAAGCTTCTTAAAGCACAGCAGTAGAATGTGGCAATCTAGAGAGTAACATAAGACCAGTAGAAGACAAGAAAAACAATGTCCTGACCTGTACATCGCTCCATTCAACACACCGAAGAAACTTGGTAAGAGCTTTCTTTTCCGACATCAATGAGAACCGAAATTTCCATAGAAGCTGCTTCTCATCTCCATTCAAATTCCTTGTTGGTGGATATTTCAATATCCTTTGTATTGCTCTTAACATTAAAAAAAAAAAAAAATTTGTTTAAAATCTGAAGAATTTACCCCCCCCCCAACAAAAAAAAAGGTGCGCCAATGATAAAACAGCAACTAATGGATTTTATCTATTAGAACTATAGTTAAGAAACAAAGACAAAACCAGTATGAAATAACGTAGATGATTCATGCCTATGACTTACCACAAGTATAAACCAGGTGTGTCAATTGGAAAATATATTTAACACATTTTATAATTGCACCAAATTGAATATTAATACATCATAGGAAGGTAATTAAAAAGCAAACAATTAAGTTAGAGCAGGATTATTTTACTAGCCACAATGCCAACTAAATCTTTTAGGTTCTTCAGCAGCAAGTAAGAATCATAAGGTTGTAGTTATGGCAGGGGTGATGTTAATACTTAAATGAAGATTTCTTTTGTATACTTTCTCTAAGATAGACATAACCCGCCAATATGAAGAGTAATAGGTATACCCAAGAAATAACTCAATAGCCCAAAGTCTTTCATGGCAAATTCTGAAAACAAGAAGTGATATAACTTCTGAAAGGCGTCAAAAGAAGTAGTTTATGTGATACTTCCTCCACAATTAGATTTCTTGACAAGAGGAAATGAGGAATAACAGCTTGCCTAATTATTGAAGTAATACAGATATCATATTACCCACGTTTCCAGAAAGACAGGTTTAACAAAAAGAATCAAAAACTACGCAATAATAAATGTCAGGAATCCACACTTACTTTCTTTCATTAGAACTTGGTTTCAGATCCCGATCAATAATACCACGAGTTAAGCTCCTAGCTAATTTTATTTGCTTGTGCTCAGAAGGATTTATCTTTCCTGCTTCTGGATCCCACACAGTAACAAGTTCATTGGCTCCTATTGGAGATGGTAAGAAAACATTTTGCCCGGATTCCTATAAAAGAAAAAAGAAATCAACACCTTGTGAAAGTGAAGTAAGCTTTTTGTAGACACACTGTACCCAACTTTAAAAGTACAAATACATGATACTCCTTGCAAATTAAGGAACTAAACATCCCCAACTTTAAAAACCTGTGCTTTCAAGTGATAGCCAAAAGATATGCAAGCTTCTTTTTATGTTTTTGGGAAATTCTATATGGTACCACTGTACTATTGTCTTTTTCTATTTGATACACAAAAAATAATTATTATTCACATGGTAATCTCTACTATTGGGAAAAAACAAACTTCATAAGCTTACTGCTAAATGAACTTGTAAATATCGTTAAGTTGATTCAAAAAAATCAGTTTTGTTATGTAAGAAACAAAAAACAAAAATGAAAAATAAAAATAAAAAACCCTTCTTTCAAGATTCGTCGCTCATCGTCCCCCTCCCAACCCACCATACCATTCTCCAGCAACCACCATATGAGGACTCTTCAACCCCTCTGTAACAACAATCCAAAATTAGTTTGATTCACATGGAGTACTAATTAGCATTCATCCAACAAGTTTCTCTCTCTCTCTATAATATAGTGTCCATAGTTGATTAATAAAATACTTAATGTTCTCAAATTTTGACCTTTCCGGTAAATTATGACATTTTTTGTTTGTTGCTTACTAGTGAATTGTAAGATCTATTAGCCAAATCGAATGAGATGTCCACATTTTGCACTATAAAGAAGGAGATGTCTGAATTTGGCTAATGAATTCTTGAATTCTAAGCTTTATCGTTGCAAATAACATTCTGGCAATGGCAATTGCAAGTTGTAACTAACTAACTACTGTTGAAGATAGATTGCAGGGTGTGGGCTAACGTTTATTTAACAGAATGTTCACTCTGAAATAAAAACACAAAGTTGAAGGGTATCAGGTGCACTACTTTTTATTTTTGTGTACCAAATAGAAAACCTAATAGTACAAGGGCACCACATAGAATTTCCCTATATATTTTTTAGAATGATGACATGCAAACTTCTATCAGTTGATTGTTGGGTGAAACAAATCAAGTGCAAAGTTCAGCTAGTTCAAATACTATGAATTTTTATTTTTTTTACTAGTTCAGCTATAGCAGTCCAAACTCCAAAGAACATAATTTCATGGGATTTCCCATAAACACCTTAACTGAAATTACAAGTTCTTAATTTTAGTGGCACAATCCCACAAGAGAAATGCAATAAGGCAATGGTAAGCAATAACCACCCTTGAAATGCAAATAGCAGCCAACAATATCTTTATTCGTTTCTATTAGTATAAACTTCTTCCATTTCATTTTTAAAAAAAAGGGGTAACACTTCGCCTATAAATTTCACTATGAATTATTAATAAAGTAGTACAATAGATTCAAATTAGAAAATTCATTAAAATTTTATTGGAATAATTGAATCTAATAATCCCAACTTTTGATGGTTTGCTCACAATAGTCCTATCTTTAAATAATCTCAAAATAAACCCACCTTTTACCCTAATGTTCTTCAAATAGACCTCATTCACACTTAACCATTTATCTCCTAACCTTCTCACCCTCCTCTGTTGCTTTCATACACCTTCACTTTCCCTTTTTTTTAATAAAAAATGCTGGAGTTCTTGCCTTTATCTCCCTCCTTTTTTCCCCCTTTTTTCAATTTGGATGGCATTCTTAAAATCTCAGGGGTTTCAAATTCACCATCTAAAAGCAATAATAAAAGAGATGTCTTTAGATTGAATCATATGGCAAGCTTGCAATCTACAATGTGAAAGAGTAAACCCTAGCTAATCATGGACATGGCTCTATGGGTTCATACACAGCAACAACAAGAGATAATGATTGACAACAATAATGATAAGACCAACAAAGTAGCAGTAAGAAATTAACACCAAGAACAACATGCAGCAATGGCTATGGAACAAACCGCACAACAATGAGGGGTGATGCAAATTTCATAAAAGGAGAGAGAAATTTCAGATGGTTTTTTCAAATAAGGTTTTAGTTCACAAGATCGATTGGTGGTGTTCTGCATTTGATTTGGGATAGTTTTAAGCCGACGCAATTGATAACATAAGTGGCCATGGTCGAGATTTGACAATTGCTATGGGAGACTCATAAGATCTTTTGTCTTTTTTTTTGGCGACAAAATGGATTAGAGAAGATGAATTGAAAATAAAGGCTCCGGATAATTCATTCATTTATCAACTATTTATTGGGCTTGACTTCATCAAGTTCATTAGGATGGGTTTAAAAATGACAGAGAAAGGAAATAAGGTGTGGGTAAAGTACTCAAGGAGAAGGGGCTGAAGAGAAGGAATATTAGATAATGAGAGATAATAAATAAATGTTAACTACTCTGTAATATGCAGCCTTTTGGATTCACTTATGCTGGACCATTTAGGCATTTCTTTCACAAGCTCCTTGAGCATTAAGAAGATGAATAGTAACACCATTCTAAAAGGAAAGAAAAAAAGGGGTAAGAAAGAGTTATGGCATTTTCAGAGGAGAGAGGAGTAAGTGAAGATGATTTTTAACTTGTTCATTAGGTTCAAGGTAAAATAGCCAATATTAAGAACACAAGGGTAAAAGGTGGGTTTCTTTTGAGATTAAAGAAAGATGAAACTATTTTAAGCAAACCACTCAGAGATGGGATTATTATAATCAATTTTTCCAATTTTATTTTGTTACAAAAGAGATTAACGATAACAACTTCCTATTTGAAAAAAAAAGTGCCTTACAGTGATATGAAAACTAGCAGGATTAAATCTTCAAGGATAAAGACAAGCTTTCGGGATACAACAATAGATGAGGTTCTTGAGGAACAGATTTGTACCCAATTCAGGAGGACTTAAGACAGGGAAGTAACTAACAAAAATAAGACAATAAAGTCAAGTTTGTTTTCTTGAGAAAGGAATGCAATGCATAATAATATGTTAGTCGAACTCTTCACTTCACCTCATGTGCCCGTGTCTGGTCCTCGACACCCGGACATAGGTATGACACTTGGGCACTTTATTTTAGATAAAAAAAATCATGGAAAATTATCAAAAAAATTGCCTAGTCCAGGTGACAAATTTTAACAAGCCTTAGGAAGATGAAGATGAACTTATAAGCAAGTAATTTTAGAATCATCTCAGTAGACTCCGCAGACCTTCAATAAAAGACTTGAGATCATTCAGAAAGAAGACTTGCAGAGCTTAAAGAATAAGAACCAACTCTGGACAGTATAGCATATTCATAACACAGAGCAGAGAAAGACAAAATGTTATAGGTCAGTGGATATAAGGAAGGGAAAACTGATTAATACCTGGAAGACAACCTGATGCTCGAAACTGCAAAAATCAACAACAAGATATAATTGGGAACTTCTGCTTCCACAACTTTCACAATCCTTGATTTTCTCCATTGCTTTAAATGTGAGCCGATCTAACCAATCCACACGAGGAATTTGTCCTCTTTCATATTTATTCATAAGTTTCTCCAAACGATCCAGCTCCCCTCGTTCATGCTTTGGAACCTAGAGTAAAATCAGACATTTCACTAAACATTTGAAAATCTTTAACTAATAAAGATCTAACAGAAAGAACCATATCTCTAGTAACCTATATCAGAATAAACTGATAACCTTTCCAGGGGTGGAAGAAGGATATTTTCCATCAGCATCTTTCCCCAGCCACAGCCTAAGTTTTTGCTTCCCTGTCCTAAGTTGCTTCTTGCTATTAAAAAGAAGAATGGTGGCTCCACCAATAAGCCCTTCATCTTTGCAACAGGAAACATCCCATACCTGAGATTAGAAAAGGAAACCAACAAACAGATATCATATAAAGGATGAGACCACCCCGGGCAAACTATAATGGAATGCACAAGGGAGAAGATGGGAGACCAAACAAGTGCAAGTTCAACAAAGAGATTTTAAAATATTAAAAATGAAAGAAATTAATTAAGTCAATCCATAAGAAGCAACATACAGGTGGAAATAGTATTTAATTGCAACAGGCTACTAAAACTTAGTAACATCACTATGCCGAGTTGCAGACTGATGCTACACATACAGCAATATGCTTATGTCAGAACACAAAGAGAAAAAAAAAATGTTTAAATTTTAAGCATAGAACTATAGAAGGCTTCTGAAAGGTACAAATTACAGAGGAAAAAACTAAGACTTTCATCTATAACTCTTCAGAAGCCAAAGCATACATAGTAAATAAGAAACATGTTCCTACGGAATGCACTAACTTCTTATAACCAACAACCATAAAAGCAGTAATTTTCTTCATCACCAATTTGAAGAAACTTAAAGGCACAAAACAGTGAAGTGTTAGTTACCGTAAATGAAAGTTGCGAGTGAGCTGTGAGATCCCGATATTTGGTACTCAATGTAATAAGTTCACTCCAGCAAAAAGACTGCCCAGATTCCAGCCTACATGAACATTTTAAAACTCAACAGTAAACAAAGACACAATGATAGAAGATGACAGATTGCTATGTTGTTTTGCATCCAATAAGCAAAAAGCTGGAAAAAATTTTGGAAATTGGAGGTTAGGACTGAAAGACCACAATGTAGACGACAATAAGCAATAAGATATTTCACGTCCTATATCCTTTTTGGTTTGTCCAGAAATCCCAAATCAACAAGCTTTTTCATCATACGAAGAGCAATGAATCAATGAGTTTAAATTCAACAATAGAGTTTTGTAGTCCACAAAGCAAGCAAACAAAGCTCATCAATGACAAAGACCAGCAACAAAACCATATGCATCATATATTAATTATGAGGTTTGACATTAGGGCACCACAATCCTAAACGGGTAGTTTGACATTCAATTTGACCGGAAAATCCCAAAACTCTTACAATTCGGCCTTGTGACAGATATCACTACCTCATTAATTAGGTCTGATTGAATTTTTCAAGGTTTAATTCACCAGGGAAAAAAACTAGTTTAATCACAAACTTTATTTTTATTTATAGTTAAGATAACCGGATAAATTTTTTTGTCTAATTCATATATTGTTTTCAGATTACTGATTAGAATTGGAGTTAGGATGCAAAGTGCTATTGCAAATAATATTATTATTGGTCTTTTTTTACACTTGTTTTGTAGAAATCTTAATTGTGTAATTAATTATACATTGTTTATAGATGTGATAGAAAATTAATTAATTAAATGGGTTGGTTTAACTTGCATTAATGAAGTCTTAAGTGTTAGTATATTATATTATGAACAAAAAACTTATAATTATAATAATAGTATTGTTTATGCCTATAAATAAATTAAAAAAGATTGGAATTTTATAGTAATAGTTACAATACCTCATCCTTGGAATCCTAGACCCACCTTAAGTAAATGAGCTCTCTACATAGAACTGTATGGGTGAGCAGAGGTGGGCACGGGCCGTGCCGGGATGGCCCACGTGCCAAGCCCGCATGCCTCGTACCACAACGTGCCGTGCCTATAACGGGCCAAGAAAAGTTTGTGCTGTGTCGGGCTCGTGCCAAATTATAAAATATGAGGCCCATGCACGGCCCAGCCCATGTGCCGTGCCTGGCCAGGCCGACTCGTGCTGTGCCATCGTGCCTTATACTAATTTTTATATACTATGAATTTTTAACCAAAATGAGTGTGCCAACGTGCAGGCCGGCCCGTCGTGCTCGTGCCGGATCGTGCCAAACTTTTAAAATGTTGTTCATGGGTGGCCCATAGCCCACTAGCCATGCCTTCGCGTCGTGTCGTGCTCATAGCAGGCTCGTGCCGTGCCAGGCCCAAATCATGTTGTGCCGAGTTGGCTCACGTGCGGGCCCGGCCCATGCCCAACTCTAGGTGAGCTATGCCTTTAGGCAGGGCCATGTATTGGAGCAATTTCATATGTATGCCTAATTTCCACATAGTATCTAGCTGGCCAGCTCAATGTTTGAAAAGGCGCGCCTAGGCGCAAGGGGATAAGTGCCTAAATTGTTCAAGGCGAGGCGCTTATGGCTAGGCGCAAGCAAGGCGCACTGAGGCGCACCTAGGCGCTCTGAGGCGCACCATAAGGCGCATTTCTGTTTTTTCCCCATATTTTTCCCAGCCTTTTTCCCCTTACTTCTTAGGTGCGCCTCACTTCAATGAGGCGCACCAAGGTGCACTAAGCCGTGCCTAAGACTCTAGGAAATCCTATCGCCTTGGTGCGCCTTACGCCTTTTCATACATTGGGCCAGCTGGGTTTACTGCTATGGATCTTAGGAGAATATTTGGTGCATATTCTGTGCAAGAAGACCACAAACGTCAAGTCTTTGAAATCAGGAGATAATTATCCAAACGTAGGTTTCTAACACCACCAACAAAAACTAGATTTCCGATTAGGACTTGGTTAGAGAAATTGGCACTTACAATAGAGGTGTACATGATAACAAATGTGACTTCAAAATGTCAATATAAACTACTCCCTATGTCTTTTTTTACTTGCTACATTTTCCTTATTTGGGTGTCTCAAATTACTTGCTACATTTCCTTTTCTGGAATGTGGGGCTAACTTAATTTCTATCTATTCTACCCTTATTTTTGTCATTTAACCTCTTTATTCAACCTATTTTACCCCATTTTTTGTCATCTTCTTCATAAATATTTCTACTTTTTAATGGTCCCTACTACTTCACATATTTCTCCTAAAAATTGTGTTAGAATAAATGTAGCAATAATTAAGGGCGGAGGGAGTATATAATCCATAAAATTATAAGTCACAACATCAATTCAACATTAGATCAGACTTTACAACATCAATAAAGCCCTTTATATTCATTTTGTAACATTTAAAACAACATGAAATGGGGTTTTACAATCCTAATTATTCAAGGACCAAACAAAATTTTAACTCAGTAATAATGATTACAAAAACCTGTCTTTGTAACAGAGAGGATAAAAGACAGTCAAACCTGGTTCTCATAGGGAGTCCAAAGGAAGCACCATCGACATACAAGGCACATTCAACATAGAGTTCTCCCTTCCTCTCCTCTGCTGCATAACCAATGTCTACAGCAGCTTTGTTCACAAACACACAAGCAATTTTCCAATTATTACAATAAGCACCAACAAAATCACTTAAAAGTTTAAAAAAAAAGACAATCTTTAATTGCTACAGTAATCCAAAATTGTATCACGAATCAAGACAAATGCCTATGCAACAAAGCAACAGCATCCCTTGCCAAAAAAAAAAAAAAAGCAACAGTAAGATGTTAATACTACATAACAGGACGCAATTTGGGCTTCAACCATGAAATAACAAGATGATACGCTAATTTCCACACAGGACTACAATTCGAAATTTCAAACACTGTTGACTAAAATTGAGCAACTCGTTAATTTGAAAATACCACATAATTTTCCTCAAAATAATATCTGCACTTTACTGAAATTGAACAATTTGGTGGTTGAAAATCCAAATAACTTGATTAATATTCATTACAAAGATCTCCTAAAGATCAAACTATCATTAACTAACCTAAAAATCCCACGGTTCGGATGCATATGAATTAAAAGAATTTTGTGAGGAAATTACCTGAATTTGGAGTTTTTAGCGAAGGTAAAGTACCTTCCAAACGATCAATTCGAAAGGTAAGAGGAAGGTTGATATCGCATGACAAGAAGAATCTGAACTCATTCCCACTCATCCTTTGCAATGTTATTTCAGTAAATTTTGCACAATAACAAGCATAAAATTACGGATAGATTATCTTCAACAGAAAGATGGAGATTGCTTAACCAATTTGAAGAAAGAAAATTTTCATCTACAAGTGAAGTGGAACAAAATTTTGAATCTTTGACTCCTTCGAATAGTGATGAACTAATGAATTGTGATTTTCCCCAATCTGGTACCTAGAAAGTAGAAACTATGATTTGGTTGAGAAGAAGATGCAACACAAAAAGGGACTTAAATTCTTATCTGAAACCCTAATTCAGTTAGTAGCATCTATGTGACTATGTCGAGTAAAAGATATATGGTGTTCCATGTATGCAGTTCATGTTTCAGATGATCGCTTTGAAGAATGATAATTGGGCGATTGTGTTTGAGTGTCTTTCAGGCTTCTATGGGTTTTTTGGGGTGGAAGTGCCAAGTAGAGCTAGACATGGGCCCGGGCGGCATGGCCCTGTATGAGCTGCTATGAGCACGGCCCAGCACAAGTCTACTATAAATGAGCCTGACACGACACGAAAGTAAGATTGGTGGTCCATGGGCTACGCATGAACAACATTTTAAAAGTTTTGGCACAAACCTGACATGAACATGACGGGTCGGCCCGCAAGTTGACACTCTTATTTTAGTTAAAATTTCATAATATATATAATTTGTATTAGGCACGTTGGTACGGCACGAGTCGGCTCGGCTTGAAATGTGGGTTGGATCATGCATGAGCCTTATATTTTATAAATTGGCACGAGTTTAGCACGACATGAACATTCCTCGGCCCGTTATACAGGCACGACACGCCGTGGCACGAGGCACTCGTGCTTGGCATGTGGCATGTGGGTCGTCCCGACATGGTTCGTGCCCACCTTTAGCGCCAAGAGACTAACCTAATATCAGTACTAAACATGCCCTTAATGAATAGTGAGTTGAGACGGGATTGTCCAAAACTCATAGTAATGTATACTTGCTTTTGAATTTTTTTTTACAGGACTTGCTTTTGAATTTGGACATGAAGACTTATAGATAGATATCAAAATATGAAAAACTCGTCGAAAACAATTGTAATTGTTTTATAGTACTATTTTTTTTTCAATAAAAAAAAGAATATATAGCTCATAACTATCAAAATTTACAATCTAGCTAGACTGAAACATAAAAGACCACCCTTCTAGGTTGGCTCCCCTCAATCCTGAATCAGCCAAACACTAGGCCACATTCTTAACATAAGGCACTAACGGCTCGTTTGGTTGTCAGTAGTAAATTGCGCTAATAGTAATGAATTTATAGTATAATGTTAAGGAAAAACCTTATAATCTCCATGGAAAACAAATTTACATTCCCAAGCTTCAATTTTCTTCTCATTTTTTTATTCTCATCAATTATCAATGGGGAGGGTGGTATTTGATGGGAATGAATATTTCTGAAGAAAATTAGATAAATTGTAGCTAAGCTAGCATCACCATGGGAATGGATTTCGATTCCCCTTCCAAATTTAGATATAAATTCATTCCCATTTTCATCATTTATAACCAGCTACCAAACGGATCATTAAACATCATTACAAGTTATCTATCCAATATCCATTGTCTATTCCTTGCACATATCTTGCAATTTACAGACCCTGGTTTAGTCCCATTAAGGTTCCTTAGCCAAAGAAAGCTTTTCCAAATTTGATTAACCCTCTTAATTAATAGGGATAATGTTAGAATATTGTGCCCCTTTAGATCACCGGGAATCCACGAAATGATTAGTGAGATACAAAATGGAAAAAATATACACTCTATGTAATCCTAAAAGTGTATCCTAAAAGGCTTGTGTTTTACATTTTGTATATGAACAGTTTTAGTATAATTAGCTAGAAAACACTACTAAAAGCTAACAAGTTGCTTTTGTATGGAGAACTTCAGAGTTTTTCCATGTCATCTACAACAAATGAACAAGCATCCCTATTTATAGGAAAAACTCAAGAAGAAAATCAAAAAAGATGGTTGAATCATCACCATTAAACCCTTCATAAACCAGAATTCAAGAAATTTAAATTGTGTAATTAACATACCAAGATGCCATACACATTGTTATCTCTTAACATTCTTATTTATTTAGGTTTAATATTCCCTTAATATAATATTGAAGCCTAATAAACAAGCTTATGTAAAGGCATTCAAGGCAAAAGGCATCCGAGAACACGAATAAATCAAGGCTCGAGGCAGTAGCAAGTCACGGGTCGCGAGCCTCAGTCGCGAGGTGCGACGGGCTACGTAAGGCCCCGTTTTCCCTTTTTGTCTTATTTCTTTTTCCTTTGTTCAATTGTCCAAGCCCATTTATGCATAAATGTTCCAATAGATAACCATAATTTGCATCAAAAATAAGCAAATGCTCATGACGGAATTGAATAGCAGTAAGTTTCATAAACAGTTGCTCTCAATCACCCAATTAAGCTTTTTATCCCAAATAGGAGTACTATTTGTTTGTAATATTTTATTTGCTGACTGGATGTACTTTCGGCTTGTAAGATAAAATTTAAAGTATTATTTAGTTGTAGTATGCGATTTTGTGTCGTATTTCGTTGTAATATGAATTTTGATTTTTTTTTTTTAAATTCAAATCAATTATGAACTACACCTTTTAAAAAAGGTAAACTTTTACTGATGATCAATAATTGATGGTGACCCACCATCTTAAAAATCTTGGATCAACCATTAGAAGCGCTTTGGAAATTCTTTTAAGCCTAAAAAAAACGTAGCATAAAAATTCACCCTCTACCTAGCTAGGTAGGGCCTTTAGGGCAGCATGAAAACCGCTCCTCTAAGTAGAGGCGCATTTGTTTTCCAGAAAAAAAGTAATAATAGTAACAACGACCATGCATGATTACCAGTTTAGCACCATCGTATGACCATTGTTGTACATCACCATTTTCTCAACCCTTCGTTAAAGTGGTCGAGCATTTGATTTAAGTGTAATAACATTGTAGAGACTTAATTTTAGCGAAGGGTGAAATAAAAAAAATGCGGCCAATAGTAAATAAAATGTGGGCTATCATTTCCCTTTGGTATCCAATTTTAAACAAAATTCTACCTATTATTATGATAGCTTGGATTTATTCTCTATCATAACATTCCTTTTAAATAAATCATTAATTTAGGGCTAGATATGATTAGAAATTTACATCTTTTGCATTTATGAGTCATGTTTTAAGTCGAAACTAGTATATTGGCCCGGCGATGCCCGAACTGGTTGCTAACAATAAATGTGTTTTACTCTGTATTTCTTATAAAAGTTATGGTTAAATAAAATTTTGATATATATTTTTCAACTATCTCATCATTTATTATACTTTATTTTTAAATTAATTTTAATATAAATCTTTGGTAAAATTTGTTCCTCATCAGATAAAACAACGTCACAAATTGATATAATTTTAATAGTCTTTTCCATTACATACACATTATCATATAATACTTGTCAACAAATATAATATAGTTTATTTTATTTTATATTCAAAAATTTGCGTAAATAATATCGAGAAGTGATAGTGCTTGTAGTGTTGGAAATTGAGGTTTCAAGTTCAATTACTCATAAGAACCTTATTTAATTTCTATTATTTTATGAATTAAGCATGCATTTTAATTACTAACAGTAAAGGATGTGATGATAACAAGTGGCGCACTCCTTGCAAATGAGCGCTTTTTAATAATATTTTATTTATAGGTTGGGAAAAATAGCTATAATATTGTTTTAGGTGTGAAGAAATAATTTCAATTTTTTTATTACTATTAATTTTGACTTCAAATTTAATTGTAAAGGGTACAATGTAGAATTTTTAAAAATTAGGTACTAAATGGAAAAGTAAAAAATACAACGATACTATTGCATTTTTTAGGTTGTACACATAATTTTCAAAATTTCCATGTATACCCTCGAACTAACCTATCTTTAAGGGTACTATAGTTAATATTAAGTTACAAATTTTGTTAGTTAAGTTTAATTATTTTTTGGGTTTTTCTATGTAGTCCCCCTGTGGTATAACGTTTTCTACGATGTACCCCTCCAAATTGGGACTTCTACATGATACCCCTAAGAAACTATAGTTCACCACCTAGTACCCTTTAAATTATTAATTGCGTAATTAACAATCTAACTTGATTATTAGTGCACTAACCGTCATAATTAATATAATTTGTTGCTAATTATTACTAATTATTACCAAAAAAATACAATAAAAAACAGAAACTACCGATTTTTTTTTTAAAAATAGCAATAATTAGCAGTTGTTTATATTTAATCATGAAGGTTAGTGCACTAATAATCATGTTTAGTGTGTTAATTACATAATTAATAATTTATAGGGGTACTACGTGGTGAACAGTAGTTTCTCAGGGTACCATGTAGAAGTCTCATTTTGGAGGGGCACATGTAGAAAATCTTATACCACAGGGGCACTACATAGAAAAACCCTTATTTTTTTAGAATTTTATAAGATATACCTCTAACGGCCCGTTTGGTTGTTGGTAATGAATTGTGATAATGGTAATAGATTTAAAGTATATTTTGTTAAGGAAAAACTTCAAAATCTCCATGGAAAACATATTTGTCATTCCCAAACTTGAAATTTTTTATTATTTTCCATTACCATGTAGAAGGGTGATATTAGATGGGAATGGATATTTGTGAAACAAATTAGATAAATTGGAGTTAATCTAGCATTGTCATGGCTCATGGAAATGGATTATAATTTCTCCTAAATTTAGTTATAAATCTATTCCCATTATATCCATTTATAACTGACTACCATACAGGCCGTAAATGTTTTTGTGTGCCTTTAGTAAAATTGGATGCCTCAAAAATATGCAATTCCAAAACACGCCTATTTAACGAGTATATTTCACTTTGCCAAAAAAAAAAAAAAAAAAAAAAACAAGTATATTTCCAAAACAACTTGTGAATAACTCATAACTGCCCATGACAGGTTGCTCAAAATTTTAGTTGATAAATAAATGTAGTAGACTAGTAGTTTACAAATAAAATTAAGGAAAAATTGCCAAGAATAAGCCAACCTTTGGCTGCTCTTCCACATTTAAGCCAACCTTTTGAAAATTCAGAAATAAGCTAACATTGTTATCATTAAGTCAAAATAGGTTAAACGAATATTTAATCTATTAGTTATCTGTTGTTTCAAGTTACTGTTATCATTTAAAGCAAAAAATAGGTTGAATGATTGTAAAATAGTGATAAAAAACAATAGAAAATAACATGTTAAATAATCGTTTGACTTATTTTTGGCTTAAATGATAACAAGGTTAGCTTATTTCTGGATTTTCAAAAAGTTGGCTTATTTATGAAAGATCGCCCAAAGATTGGCTTATTTTTGGCAATTTTACCTAAAATTAATTAACACGAGAACAGTACATAAATTTGGGACCGATACAATACACTCATGAATTGAATCCCATTGATATTGATATTGATAAATCACATGAGTTTGAATGAACAATAAAGAGACAATCAGGCAATTATAGGAAGGTATTTTGTTCTTCTAGTCATTCTCTTTTGCTGTGTTTGATCTTATCACCTAAATGCTATGGTTTATGTTCATCTGTTTCTGATAATACGAAGCTTGAATGAAAACCCCTAAATTTAATTAATCTTCGCTTCCTAATTTCTGTAAACTGTGACAGATGATTTCTCTGTTTATATTCATTCAAATTGACTTGTTCGTTGCTTGTTGCAGTTAAAAGTTGGAATACTGAAATTATATCACAATTGCCATATAAATTGATTGTTTACCTAAATGTTCGAAAACCAGTATAGAAAGCATGCAATTAGTTGAAATACATTTGGCCATGTTTAGAGTTGTGGATATCATTTACTAGCTCATTGCGAATCTTGTTGGAGCTTGAATTTGTAATTTTGGAATTTCATCTTCTATTCTTCTCCACTTAGATTATTTAGTTTCACACTTCAACCACAATACCACATGATCATGGAGGTCAATATGTTGTTTAATTGTTGGCAAGCACCAGATGAATGGTGGGAGAAAAGAATTTTGTGATTCTATCTTCCAGTATTACCTGATTCCCTAAATTCTGCGAAATTGAACTAATTTTGTGCTATTTTTTTGGGTTATTCTGGGCTAATTGTGAATTGAAGGGAATGAAATAGCGAATCCGGTAAACTGCTCTTTCTTTGTGTGTGTGCACACCCACTGATAATGGTTTCATATTGATCAATTAGGGTGTAAGTTTTTCTAATGTTTGGGGGTTGACTGTTTATCTATAAATTTGGGTTTTCTTCAAGTCTAATGACTTGGCTTTCTCAATCTTGTTTAATTCTGTAGTAGAAGTTTAATTATACGAGCCTTAGAAATCAAAGATGAGGGAGTTGAAAAGATACATACTGCATGACTAATGATCATGAGTATCTCTTTCATTCCTTTAACTTGTCAAGCACGGTATAGCCTTGGCTGCATCAACCCATCTTGACCAAATTGTACAGGATTTTGTTAAGTTGATCATACCTCAACCAAGTTATTTTAGGGCTCAACAACTACAAATATTCATAGTGCCCACTAAAAGGCAAGTCCTTTTGCCTTTGGGACAAAATTCAGTCTCAATTCCCTCTTCATGCCCATGTTGATATATAGGTTTCTAAGGCTCTGGCACTTAGTTGCCAATTTTCCATTCAGAGAAAGGGCTGAATAGCACTTAGTTGCCTTTCAGAGAAAGGGCTGAATAGCATTTTGTTTTGATTCTCCTTTTTTTGTTTTGGGTCTAAATGTCACCAATTTGTCTTAGGGTGACTTAGGATTAGAGAAACTCTTTATATTTGGAGGGGTTTTTATATTCTGTTTTTTTAAGGATAATGCTATATACAACCGCATATATAAGCATTAAATATATTAATTAAAATTGAAAAAATTGTTAATTTATGATAAAATCACATGCAATTTGGTGTAATAAATGAATAATTTTGCTTGTTCTTTCCATTTTAGCTCCTTATACGTATATATAAATTTTTTTTTTTGATAGTTAGTTGTGTTGTTAGTAGTTACTATAAAAGAAGACACTAAATTGTCATGGCATTTCCAGGTGGAACTTCCAATTGCATAGACATAGATGTGGAACATATTGGTGGAATGTGGAAATAGTTCAGATTTAGTTCATACAACATACCTCTCAGGTGTTTGATTAGATCCCGGATTAGTGCATTCAAGAATGTCAGCTGGAGATAGAACTTCAGGCATAGATGCAGCGCAGTGGTAGATTCAATTGGTAGAATATAATCATATATGGTCAATTTTTAGAGGATTGGCCATATCACCCATATGTCAAAATATATATTTAGATTAGAAATTATTGTTTCCTGCATTGTGGAGCAGATCAAGAAATATGAATTTATGTTTATCCTGCCTAGCTGTGAATTCGCTAGGGGCTGGAAAAGAATGCTACTGCTATGGTAGAAAATAGTAAGGTTATTTGCTGGCATGTCACTCTTTGGACTTGCATCTACGTGAAATCAAATTTCCATTGCTCGCTTTTGAAATCAAATCATATATATTAATATTCAATCATCTATATCAAGCTTTATGCAATATCTTACACTGGGACAATGCCCGAATAAAATGACAATGCCTTGCAAACAATATCACACTGGATGTAACTGATATAACCCTATCAAACGGGGTTCTTCACTACTGAACTATACTGTTTAGCTATCTAGCTAATGGTGTGAAAATGATCAGAAGAAATGATTGTCTGGCCGACTACAATGGAAAATTGGATAATTTAATAGAGTAGCCATCCTCTGTTCAACATATATCAACATCAGTTTGAACCTTGTTCTTCAATGGTTTTCCTATTTGTAAACAATCAAGTGGAGGGGCAATAGGAGCCATAAGCTCGCCAAACGTTTTCCAGCAGTACGGTTCATATAAATGATACTGGGATGTTTTTAGTGGTTTGAGTTGTATGGTGTTTAATGATATGTCTGTGCATGGTAGCTCATCACTGCATGCCAAATGTACAGGTTTTACAGTGTATGTGCCTTTTATATTTTGATATGTGATGCCTGATACAGAAACTGCTGCTGTTTGATTCTTGCACTTGGTTTTGTCACAATAATATTGGTCAATTACAATTGGAAGCTTAACTTCACTGACTTGAATGTTTGAAAATGATATGCCTTGTGCAGATCCTGAACCACCCTGCAGAATCAAATGGTTGGAGGCATATTGATAAGTTTGTTTTGTATATATAGTGGTATTCCAGCATAATAAAAGAAAAGCCAGGGACGAAATGCTCTTTTGCCTCAGCTTATGAGTTAAATTTCTTCATAAGCTCTGAAAAGGCTGATTTTTCTTTCTTTTTTTATTTGATTTTGATGATAATACCCAATTAGTAATTACTGCTTTATCTTGTGAACTAGTGATTGCATTATTATACTCCATATACGTAAAGATTTTGATGATGCATACCTGCCATGTCTTTATGCGGACTCCAGTCATCGTGTTGTGCATGTTGACGTCTCTGACAGTGACGTTTGAGACACAGGCCTTAGTGTTATATCTTCCTAGACTTCCAATACTTATTCCATGTCCAGGTCCACAATTTACACTGTGAATATATATATTTGAACATCCTGTTTGTATGGATATACAGTCATCACCTGCACACAGTATTTCGTTGTTAGATAATGCACTGTGCCATGTGAATCTGTCTCATCTTCAATCTTTAAAATTCTTTATGTAACTGAAATTACTTGTCTATGTTTAAGTCTATCCAAAAATTTTAATTGCAGCATTTTGTATTCAGTGAAAACAAAACTTAAAAGTGTGCATGGTCTTTGGTTTTGGAGATTGGCCGTTACTAGTTTCTGGCAGTTGGCATTTTATTGTGGGTTTCATAGGTGGTCCTGTATTCTATGGCATCCTATCCTGATGGTTTTTGTGGTCGTGATGATTTTCTTTTGATATTTGGTTGTAGGTGGTTATAACCAGAAGGCCATATTATAATCTATGTGGAAGATAGGCATTTGCTGGATGACTTTGGACTAATGGTTGAAGTCCATTGCCAGGCTGGTGATTTGGAGGTAAGTCTTAGATATTTTTGGTGCACACACGCAGATATTATTTCCTTGTAATTTGTGATTCAAATCTTAGTTCCATGTATTTGTACACTTCATAAGTTCATAGGCTCGTGTATTTACCACAGGCAAGGTTTGTAGAATGAATGAGCACATCTTTGGAATTCTGCAGGTGGATTCCATCAGTATTAGGACTGTCACCCGGTGATGAGACACTCATAGAGTAAACTGAAACTCCATTGCAATTATCAAACTTGAGATGACATTGAGGACTGTTTTGAATTGTTATTCCTGTGACTGTCACGTTAATGCTTCCATAAAACCTTAGTGCCTGTGCAACATGAAAGATCAACCTGTTAAGTGAATTTGGTGATCCTGAAGTACAAATTATAACCACACAGTGTCATATATTTTGGTCATTACCGTTGGCTTGTTACTGGGCATTTTCCCTCTGAGCTCATTCCTCACCTATTACACAATAGCAATTAGGCATATAATTAATTTTAGTGGACTGTAAGCATGATTGAGCTAAAACTCAGAAGAATGAGGATGAGGATAATTACAGGCATTGGAGGCCATTTTAATATGGTATCATTTAATGGGTTAACCACTAGCATTTCATGATAGTCTTCCGTATCGTATGGAGCATCCGTCCACCAAATGGAGCCACTACCATCAATAGTGCCCTTCCCCTGTATGGTGGTGCCTACTAATTTTGTGAAATCCATCCACCACATTAGATTTGCTTTCCAAGCATTAGGGCTTGTTGGAGCAACGATAGTCCCATCAAGCTGGAACATATTAAACAAGCCGAGTTAGAATAACCTACCCCACAGATTATTATTTCAGAATATAAGATAGGTTTTCATTCTGTAAGGTTGAGTATGTAGTAGGGGATTACCTGGAAAATAATGTTCTTTTGGCAGTAAGGACCGGAGAATGTAATGGGTCCCACAAGAAACTTATATCCCGATGGAATCAGCATCGTTGATGACTCAACTTTGCAAGCTTCTGCCCACGCAGCTTCGAATGCCTGCATTGCACCATAGCATGAATGGGTCATCCAAAAATCTCTTTAAGCACAACATTATTGGTTAGGTTCCGTTTTGTCAATTTGTGCATTTGGGTATTTCATGATTGCAGGGTTCTGGAGCCAAACTGCCATGACTAGAGAATTTGTCACTGGTCCCATACCATATTAAATTGCAATATTAATGTTGTTCTGTTTATCTGGCCCTCTTTGCCCCATACCCAATTAAAAATCAAATATAGAATTTGATGGGATGAATACAAGCTGAGGTTTTTTTGTTTTTTTATTTTTTTTATCTGTTTATTAAGGTCAGATGAAACTGTTTTTACAGTCTTTTTAACTGTCTCAGTCTCACTAAACTATTCTTTACTCTCTTTATTTTTAATTTTTTTTATTTAATATGTTTTGCAGCTGACGTTCTGACCAGGCGTCTATTAGCAACAAACTTTGATAAAAAAAAAAAGCAACAACCTTTTATTTTTTTAATTTATGGAATATTATGAAAGTAAAACTTAATATAGGCTTATTGCTTATGCGTTGATGAAATTGTGTACATTTTATACTAAATTTATCCTTTTCTAAATAGGAGGTTCAGTCTTATGAATATTAGGGTAATTGAATGATGGAAATATGGAATAACTGAGTTGCCATGGGCACATATTTTTTGTCCCCAGGAACCTCTATTTGGTTTCAAGTGAAAAACATTTGATCAGCTAAGATTTCTATGGACTAAAATGTATGTTTATCATTTTGTTGTCACTTATCTAAAAGTAGCATTGAATTATTTTCTATTTTATTTTATACTCAAAACACAATACATGACTTATCATCCCTTTTTAAAATAAATAAATAAATAAATACTACTACTACTACTACTAATAATAATAATAATACAAATAATCAGTGGCAGAGCTAGAAATATTTTATCTCGGGTGTCGAAATTAATATCACATGAAAGTAATAGAATGGTAAAGAGCAAAAAATGTTAAGAATGTAGCTAGAGAGCTTCGAACCTTAGTGTAGAGAAATATAAACATGCAATCAAACCAATTGAGCTACTATATTTTTATTGTTTATCTTTATTTGAACATGACATATACTAATAATTTTGGGTCAAGGACTCAAGGAGGAGGTTATGGGCTTATGGCCCCCCGCCAGCCCCCTGGCTCTGCCCTGCTAATAAGTAATAATAATAATAATAATATATCACTTTGTAGTTTGTTTTGTCTAGGCTATCCTATATGGTAATATGGTTTATAGTGTACAGTGCCAATTATTGTGCTGCTGTGTATATTAAACAGATAGGGTGTATTATTTTGCGCTGAAAACAAAAGACAATAATAAAAATTAAATAGAATTTCTTGACACTTCTAAAGGAAGGTGATAACAATCCGTGGATGGACAATTTCGGGAAACAGACCAGACTGAGAACAATACTAGCTGGAGTATCAAAATTAATTTAGCCCTTCAGGAGCCCCTGAACATGAGAACCAATTTGACACTTGGCCAGTTGGCCCTTCTACATTGATCATAGTTTTCTTTCTTCAGCCCCTCTTTTTTTCCTTCTTTTTTCTTTTAAACACTCAATGAAGGTTGGTCACAAGATTTTAGGTGGTTGAAAATAGAAAAATATTATTTCTTCCGATTCTGTATGTTCTTGTTTGTTATCTTGCAATATTTTAGAATTAGATAGAATCTTTAAATTATTCTCAATATATAAGAAAAAAAATGGTGATCTTGTTTGATTTGTCTTAAAGTCTAAAATTCTGTCATATAATATAAGAAAATGAGGACACCCTAGTCCCTAACTAGAAAAATGGAGGAGTTTAATTTAAGTTGCCTTTCTACCAAAAAAAGAAAGAAAAGAAAGAACAATGGAGTAAAAATTGAGGGATGAAGGGAGTATTTACTATGGAGTGTAATTAATAGTGTATAACTAAAAAGTATATTGACTCCTTTTCTCAGTGTTGTTTTTTTTAATCTTTTTGTTTAAAGTTGTTCTTTAAAAGTTATTATAATTTCCTTTATTTGGCAATATTTTCTTCTTTTCAATCCTTCTTAGCCCATTTGTTAGACCCTACTTTTTGTCAGACTCTCTCATAACCATGATTACTCTAATTAGGGTTTAAGCTTGTCACTCTCTTGACTTTTCCTTGGTTTCCGTTCCATAACATTATGTAAGAACTTTGAAGAATGGAGCTAATATATGCTTAGCTCCAAACTGTGACTACTTTTCAACATAAAAGTGCATTTTTTTTTTCTTTACCCAAGTTGATAATTGAGACCCAAGATTATGTTATATATTCTATCGTGTAAATGAGTCTCTTGTGATTAACTGATTATACACAAGCTTCTTTTTTAGACCATATTGTTATACTGAGTGGTTAGAATCTAAACAAGTGACTGATAAAGTATGAAGCAGTTCCAAATTCTACTCACCTTAGTATCATCATCAGCACCATTCCCCTTTGCTCCGTAATCAAGTACATTGTAAATGTTGGAACCTTTTGACGGAGTTTCCACTATTGGTGTAGGATTTGGTGTTGACCTGGTTTTCGGATGTGACCCTTTATGGTACGGAACCTTATGAATTGTTGTAGGCAACGACGAGGGCGTGTCCGCTCCTGGACTTGGCATCAGTGGAAAGTTATGTTTTGACTTTGGTTCACTGTGGTGGTGGTGGTGGTGGTGATTATGGCCATGACTTTTCCCTTTTATCTTATGCAATGAGGATGCAAGAGGTCTGCTATGCCTCCAATGTCTGTCTTTTCTAGCATTGCACGTATTAAAATTTGTAGACCAAAGGAGTATAACAATGAGAAACATCAATGCAGGATTTTTTAGGTCTATAATTTTCATCTTTGTGTTTTTTTTTTACTTGGACTAGGATGAACAATGGGGGAGGAGATGACTGAAGTATTTAGAAAAGAGTTGTGGGGATGAGAGAAGGAGAGACACAGAGCAGGTTGTTATTCTGGTAAGTTAAAGCAGAGTTGGTTGTGGTTTAAATAAGTGAAGAATATCCAACAACAGAAGACTATGCATACACGAGCCAATCATCCATAATACAACTACAAGGCATATTTGTTTTATTCTTCTTTTCTGTTCTACAATGCTAGCTTTATCATCATATTTCATTGCCCTTTTTTTTTCTTCACAAGAAAGCTTTATTTATTATTTATTTTTTTGCATTTGTTGAGAAGAGGGATAATACTGTAAAACCCCTCATATTGCTGACAAGTGTCACTTTCTTGTTTGCTTATGTATCATCCAGTTGTTGTTGCTAAATTCTATTATATAATTGCCAACTAGGTGAGGCAATTTGCATTAGCATTCCCGTGAAATGATCTTCAACCATAATCATAATTTGCTTATGTAATTCTATGACATTGTGTGCTGCTTAAGGAATTGACTATGTGTTTGTGTATTACTACTCTGCTATCTAACCATCACAAAGACGCGACTATGAGGAGTATGATGTCAAAGCTTGGACACATCAACATGTCGCAGGTGCGTTGTAAACATTGTTGAGCTTACTATTGATGAGTCAATTGTAATATGCATAATAAATTATTAAGTGAAAATTTCCCTGTTTCTGTTCTGATTTGGGGATGATGTACTTGGACTCTGTTACATGTATCGGATACGAATATACGAGTCCCAAGTGTCGGACACGAAAATTTTATAAAAAATATGAATGTTTGTGGTTCAAAATAATTGTCCAATTGTCCAAACATCATACCAATGTCCAAGGGTCGAGTATCCGATACAGGTACTTAGGTGAAATAAAGAGTCCGGGTAATCATCTTTGTTTACCATGTTTTAGGATAAATGTTCCCACTTTTTTAGTGGTGTTATTTGGACTGGAAAAGCCAAAGAGTGCATGTGACCAGGTATATCATATGGCTGTAAGTTTTCAAGGGCTCTGATGTTAACAGCTCTCTATTGATCACATGCAACATTCACGGGCAGGATCTCTTTTTGTATTTTGTCTTCTCAACTAACAGGAAATACTTCGTCACAGTAATGTAAGTCAAGTTTTAATTACTTAATTCTTTACTTTTTAGTAACAATTTTATTGTAATTGATCCCTATGACACCTCTCTAAAAATCTTCAAACTGTTAAGTTAAAAGTTAAATATGTAGTGTTAACATTACTATATTTAGTTTGTTTTGTTTTATCATATGTGAGCAAATATATATATTTTTTTAATTCAGACTCAAGCTTAGTTAAAAGTTACAATTTGTAGGCATTGTTCAGCATGTGTTCTTGGAAATTGTTAGTATTGGATAAAGATTCATAGTTCCTCTGAGGGTATAGAAATAGTATTTAAATCACGTCATAAAAGTTAGTTGGAAATGTAGCTGATAACCCCAAGGTCACCCAAGGTCACGAGTTTGATTCCTATCAGCTACAAATGTGTAAGAGTAATGATTTCTTACCTTATCATCTAATCTTACCTAGGCTTTAAGATGTTGAAAGTGCCTCAAATAATAAGATTATATTCTTTTGGACTGAACCGAATTAATCTCATAGGCTCAGCGGGAGCGGAAGGAAGGTGTGCTTAATAGAACTGAAAGTGAATTCTAGTATATAATTAAGGCCACAGTCCACACCAATATAAAATAAAATGAAAAAATAAAGAGAAGAAAAACTTGTATAAATATAGTGTTAACATCATTAACATCAGCTGTAGTGTATCCAGATGAAACCTGTGCTATTATTATATGCAAAGTAGTATAGTACTGCCCTCAAGACCAGAGCAGTACTAGTATTATGTTAAAATACTGTACATAATGGGAAGCCCATTGTTTTGAACTTTGCCTGGTTTGAAATGACAGGCAATGCTCTTACTAACTTTTTAGTTCTATGAAACATTCAGTGCATTAAACAAGTACACTCTACTTTTCAGTTTTCACAATGTCAGTGTCCTGTGGACTACTTATATGTCATAATCATCAGCATCACCATTTTGGTGTATGTATGTTTCTCAATGGCTGCTTTTCTAATGTTTCACAAGAATAAGGTTTTTTTTTTTCTTTTTTTTTAATAAATAAATTAAAAATAATCATTGGTGCATTATCTCTTCAAGTTATTTCAGGAGTCATAGTGCATATAGAATTAGAAACATAAAGGCACGTTACAAACAAAAGACATTGTTTAAACCCAGTCGAACACTTAGACACGGTGTCAAACTCAATTATTCCATGAATTTATAAAACTTTCGAGAAATCAACACAAAATTATGAGATAATAAGTAGAGTTTGAGCAACATAGATGTAGAGAACTGCGACATCTTATCTAAGTAGATTGCTTATCAGCATTACGTATTAAAAAAAAAGTAATCACATCAGGCTTTGGAAAAAGCTACTCGTTTTAGCTTATGCTACAGTGACATAGGTTGTTTTTGGTGAAATTCAGGGTTCGAACCTCACCACATGTATTTCGGAGAATTACTTATTCTCCCCCTCTCGGATGGATTTGTCAATTAAATTAAGCCAGATGACCTGTAGTTTGGCTCTATTCAAAGCTTAGTACCATTTAACATTACTATTAATAAAAATGTGAAGCAAATGCCAAGGAAGGGAACATAATGTTGACTATTAAGCTCAAATACCAATAGTCAGTAGATCCAATGAATTATTATCGTCGTGTTACACATACCCTGTATGATAGAATAGCTACCAGTCAGTCACATGTAGGTAAATATTAGTTCCAAAGATCACCTTTGCTGTCCTTGTGTGCGTATTTATTTGCATTTAGCATCTTGAGTTTATAACCTTAATGTTCGTGATTATGTGAATGACAAGTATGTTATTATTTATTTATTATTACTACCGCAGACACGAAGACATGAACAGTAATCAATAAAGCCATGCTCTTCTAGACTTGTTTCTTGGCTCATTCTAGTTAAATTCACTTCATCAGTTTAATTATGGTTCATTCAGTCTAAAAAAACCCTAGCGGTCCGTTTGATTGTTGGTAATAAATTGTGATAATGGTAATGAATTTTAAGTGTAATTTATTAAGGAAGAAATTCATAATCCCCATAGAATACATACTTTTCATTCCCAAACTTGAAATTTCTTCTTATTTTTCATTACCATCTATTACCATGGGGAGGGTGGTATTAGACGAGACTGAATATTTGTGAAGAAAATTAGATAAATTGGAGTTAAACTAGCACCATATGGGAATGAATTTTGATTTTCCTTCCAAATTTTTTTATAAATTCATTCCAATTACCGCCATTTGTAATCGGCTACCAAACGGGCCGTAAGGGCTTGTTTAATTCAGCTTAAATTTAGTTCAGTTTAGCTCTATTAAGTTCAGTTTAGCTCTATTGAGTTCAGTTCAGTTCAGCTCTCAATTTCCTTCTCTTATAAAATATTAGTTTCAGCTGTAATCAATAAAATCATGCTCTTATAGACTTGTTTCTTGGCTCTTTTTAGTTAAATTCACTTCATCGGTTTAATTATGGTTCATGCAGTCTAAAAAAAACCTAAATCTATACAAATCTTGTTTTTTTCGACTGAATTAATCTTAACTGAACTGAATTTGAATTAAACTAAATTCTAGACTTACTAAGTGCTGAACTAAATTGAATTTGTATGAACTAAATTGAAATTTCTAAAATTATGTTCAAAACAACTGGGCCAAATATATAGTAGTTTTGAGCAAGTGCATAAGGAGAATCTATTACTACCTCTGTATTTTTTGTGTTTCCTTTTATTCTTTACATTTTTTTCTCTTGATTTTTAAATTTCAACCATTCATTTTCTCCAATTTTCAACATTATATTTTCTAAGTCAAACTTTACAATTAACTCTCCTAAATGTTATTACTCATTTCACACTTTATCTCTTCCTTCATTCACTCATCCAACCCCCCTCCCTCCTCTAAAAAAACAAGAATATTAATGATGCATCAACAATTTACCAATTGCAATTAACATCAAGAATATTAATGATGCATCAACCATTTACCAATTGCAATCAACATTCCAATTCCAATAATAATTACCAATCTACATAATTAATTCTCCATAATTCGCATGCAAAAGTCAAATTGTAAAAAACAAAATGGAATGGAGGTAGTACTAAATTAGGGCAGAGCATATTCTATCAGCTGGTGCATACAGCATACATTAGGTGTAGGATTATATCATCGTCATTCAATCATGTGGTAAAGAACCATTAGCTCTAACTTTTAAGTGCGTTGAGTTTTGGTATCAAACAAGAAAAATAACAGTTTGGCTAAGATGCTACTAATTGGACACAAATCTATGCTACAGTACAGTATATATATTTACAAGATGTTTTTCCTAGTGTCTGCAATGTGGACCTTACCGACTTGCAATTGGCCCTACATAGGATCGACCAAATTATTTGGCAGGTTTAACTTGAGATCATAAGAACCATAGAGTTGAGGAAGTTGTATAAAGCAACTGGTGCTTACACTCATCTTGTATCCTAGAGGTGCAAGATTCGATCCTTACCCCTTATTTGAAGATACCCCGTTATCTCCCCCCCCCACCCCCAAGCGCAAGGGTGTCGTATGAGTTAGTAACCTATTACCAGCCAATGAGGGGGTGGATCTCCTTATCATATATAAAAAAAGAACCATAGTGTTGATTTAGGACATTAGGTTAATTTCATTAATGGTATGAATTAATACTGTCATGTGGCACAACGGTTGTGCCAAAAAATGCGATAACCCTATAATTATATATTTTTTTACATTGATTGACAGATTGAGTCTGGTAATTATTATCGGTCGATAAATATAAAATATCTACTTTTATTATTTGTTATTCTATTAAGATTATACTGAACAAGTTAGTTGGCATTCATGACAATCTATAAACCGTGATTCAAGGGTTTATATAGCGTAAATTTGTAAGACTCTATAATGAGGGTGGTAGTTGAAGAGACATTCCAAGGTAGCACTTCTATATGTGTCAATCTAAATTGAACTATTTGGCATCTTATATAAGACATTAGAGAAAGGAAATTTGATGATTAATCACAATTTAACAACCATTATCATTATAATTATTATTTTGATCATAGACTTGGTATCAATGAACTATACTTCATTTTTTGTTTTATTATTGAAACATTTTTTTGTTATTTAATTGCGGTATTATTATTTTTGGAAAAATTGTAAAAAATAAGTTGACCTTTAGCCGACCTTCTCAAATTAAGTCAACCTTTTGATTAACTCAAAATAAGTCAACCTAGTATACAAGTCTTCTCAAATTAAGTTTTTTCAGTAAATATTTGTTGATTAAATTAACATTTTGAATAGAAAACTATATAAACATGAACATATTAATGCACTGCTTTGATTTTTCATTAAAATTGTTAACTTTCTCCATCATTAAATTGTACAAAAAACTTAATTTGAGCAGATATGTGTAATAGGTTGACTTAATTTGAGTTAATCAAAAGGTTGACTTATTTTGAGAAGATTGGTTAAAGGTTGACTTATTTTTTACAATTTTTCCATTATTTTTTGGCTACAAGTTATCTCTATTTCTCTCCTATATCATGGCTTCCTCTAGTTCATTTCTTTCTCTATGTCTCCTTAAAAACAATAAGCTATCAATATGTTGCAATTATAATAGAACCGAAGAACTATGATATATCCATTTTTAGGCTTATAACAAATGGTTTGTTTGACTTTACTCATGACCGAGTTGTGACTGAAGTGATTCGTTGTAACTTTTAAGTGTGCAAAGTATAAATTGAAGCTAGTTGCAAGGCAACTGGCGCTATGATTTTTGTCCATTGGAGAATTTGGAGGCCAACGTTGTTTTGTTGCTGAAACGGTTTCAAGAGTTTCAACAACTTAACTAGATCGAGTTTCAATAACTAGGGGTGTGGGGCTTAGATTATATCTCGTCTCTCCACCAATTTCTTGTAGATCATATGACTTTATATGTTTTTATAAATAGTAGTAGTAGTAATAACAATAATAATAATAATAATTGTAGTAATAATAATAATGATACTATTATTAATGCTAATACAATTAATAATAGAGAAGTTATTGTGTTAGACTCGTCTGACAGTAACGTTACTGTCAGACTTGTCCAACTGGACCTGGACACATGTGTTTCAACCTGGACATATATGTGTTTTAACCTAGACACGTATTTGTTAAATCTGGACACATATTTGAACACATATTTGTAAACCTGGTTTAAACTCCTTTAGTCTGGACACATATTGTTAAATTTGTACACATAGTGTTAAACGTGAATACATATTGTTAAACTTGGACATATATTTGTAAACTTGGTGAAAATTTGTTAAACGTGGACACATAATGTTACACCTGGACACATATTGTTGAACCTGGACACATATTTGTTAAACCTGGACACATATTGTTAAACCTGGACACATATTTGTAAACTTGGTGAAAATGTGTTAAACCTGATCACATATTGTTACACCTGGACACATATTGTTAAACCTGAACACATATATGTTAAACCTGAACACATATATGTTAAACCTAGACACATATTTGTAAGCCTGGTGAAAACTTGTTTGTGCTGGACACTTATTCTTAAACCTGAACACATATTATAAAATTTGGACACATGTTTGTTTTACCTGGACACATATTGTTAAACTTGAACATCTATTCGTAAACTTGGTGAAAATTTGTTAAACCTGGACACATATTGTTACACCTGAACACATATGACATATTGTTGAACCTGGACACATATTTGTTAAACCTGGACACATATTTTCAAACCTAATTCAGGTCGTGAATTGACAAGAATTACATGTAGAGGACGGTCCCACGTCGAACACAATACTTTCACTTAGTAATATTGTTATTTGAATTAAGTATGAAACGGTGAAACCCATCAACTCATTAACTCTGCGAGGATTGATGATTTTACTAATGTATTTGGTGGCCTTGGTGTTTATCATGCTGGTGATGTGTTACATTATGTCTTTCTTGCTTCTCGTTTGCAATCTACCGATTTACAGGCGAGACTTCTTCAGCACTCTAGGATGGTTACCTCCAACCCTTCTTTTGATGCTGCAATGAGTCTTTTTAATAGGACAGTGGAGTCCGACATTTTGAGCAACCCTAATGAGATCGCAGTCCCCAAACTCACGAAGAAATTGGCTGATATATATTTCACAAAGGTTACTAAATCCGCGGAATCCACTTTTTCTTTGTCTCCGCGACAAAAGGCCTTGTGGCACTCACAACAGGAGGAGCGCACTTCTGATTGGCTCAGAGCAGTTCCCATTTCCGGCTTAGGTCAGACTATGAATGGTAAAACCAATCGTTGCGTGCTATGTTATCGTCTGGGGATTCCGTTATTTTCTGTATCGAAATCGTGTTCATCTTGTTCCCGGATGTTTGAAGGGGATATCTACGGTGATCATGTTGTGTCATGCGCAGGTACTGTGGGTATCAAACATCGTCATTATTTAGTACGTGATACCCTATTTGACATTTGCTATCGATCTGGGATTCCTGCTAGTAAGGAAGTCGGCATTGGGTTATGTGACGTGCATGACAAACCCCTTCGTAGTGCGGATTTGTTACTTTATTCTTGTGATGGGAGGCTTGACGTATGTGTTGACTTGACTAGCTCATCGCCTTTAACACAATCGGTGTTGTCCGATTTCACGGCCGATCGCATTGTGATTAATGCAGCCCATCGCAAGCGTGTCAAATATCAGGCGAAATGCGAAGGACTAGGATATGGATTCCTACCTTTCTCGTTCTCTTCAGTTGAAGAATTAGAGGCGCGGATGTTGTTTCGTTGCTCAAACGGATTCAAAACTTCTCTAAGGCTCAGGACATCGGAGCATGCACTGTTGCTCATATCTTCACTAGAATTAGTTTTCCTATTGCTAAAGGGGTGGGGGCACAACTTGTTTTTCGGCTCCTATCCAACTTTTTGTAAATAATAATATAGTTGTTTTTTTATTTAAAAAAAAAATAATAATAATAATAATAATGACTATCATGAAGAAATAACATAATGAAGTAAATGACGATATAATTATTTTTTTCCCCTATATAGATGTGACTTTAGAAGCCATCTTTTTGTGGAATAACATGCTCGTGAACAAGTGGGTCCCACTCGTAAATGACGATATGAAAAAAAAAATTATGATTGGGGGAAATGCATTACCTTTGTTTCCCTCTATTGATTCCCTCCTATACTAGCATATATAGTAGCATTATTATTATAATAATAATAATTTGAGGAAACACTATACATGAAACGAAATATGTTTCCTTGTATTTAGGGAATTCGTTGATGAAGAAGGAAATAAAGCTTTTATGATGGCATGTCCTTATTAAGAAATGGCTTGAAAGGCATGCATTGTTCTTCACATATTATACCCCATTATTTCATATCAATTTTGTGAGGTTCTTAATCCTTTCAATATCTTCCCATTATTGGTGATGTAGTGGAAGATGATGAGTCTCAAATAAACAAATAATGAATGGCTAGTCCAAAACTATGAGGTCTAAATGTGAATTTTTGGAAAACAAAATTCGGGCTTACTTTTATGAGGTTTCAATTCGAAAATCTAACAACAATAGTATAGATTTAACGTTGGGATATTGAATGGAATATATGAAGTAGATTCAATTAAAAGGATCCCTTAATTTGTTAGATTTTAGGAGGCCGGATGTACACATACAGTGTTGTAGTCACATAGATACATGTATATTATTTTACCCAAAATAAAAGGATAGGGTTTTTGAGATTATGATGACATTTGGCAAATGAATTTAGATCGAATTTTGCCGACTTTTAACTTCTTTTTTAATCGATTGGTCTGGTCATATAATTTATGAAAAATGTAGATGTTCTTTTTTAATTGGTTGAGCTGCTGAAAATTTGATTTCAAGCCAAAATCAAATAAAAATTCCGTGGAACAACTTTATAATATTCGTTTTAGGCTTTTTGTTATGGAATTATTTAAAAATAAGTGTAATTAATGTTTATTTTATATTAGAACATTGCACAACTAATTTAGAAAATATTTTTGAAACTAATATAATTTTATTTCGACAGAGTAACTAATACAATGAAAACACTTTAGGCAATCCCATATGAAGTAGAAGGTGGTTTTGTACTCGATTTTGGTAGACCTTCCACAGTTCCACGGTTTAGGGTCTCGACTCTCTCGAGTGTGTTCTCTTCATCTTATTTTTTCTGATGTAATCTGTTCTGATAAGATAAGATCTGAAAATATGTATATGAGAATTTGAACTTATATTATGAGATCTGATCTGATTTGATCTGATATAAGTTGAAGAGAACACACTCTCGAACATAAAAAAGAATCCAAATAACAAGTCAAATTAACCAAGTGAACATTGTACCATTCACTCATTCAATGATTTTTTTTTTTTTTTGGAGTATGCCCACCCGGTTCACCGGGGGTTACTAACACCCTGACTACATCCGGATCCGACTCGAGTTGCGCACCTGGCTTGTGGTGGGTGAGTCTCCCAATGAAGGTTTCTGCATACAGTAGGGCTCGAACTCAAGACTCTCGGTATCAAGTCGCTTACCACTTGAACCAACCTTTATTGGTTACATTCAGTGATCTTAGTTGTAAATAAATGTTAACTTAGTAAAGTAAAGTTACATGGATTCAAATACGGACCGGAGTAATTACAAAGACAACCAACGTGGTCAAAGAAATTCTCCACATTAATGTCATGTTGTCCTAGGGGTGGAAAATATCCATTATCAACTTATTATTTTGTTTTACTAACAAAGATCTCTTTTTACATAGTTGATCAAAACTCGATTTATATGCAATAGTTGACTAGTTGAGTGATAGATAAGGCACGCAATAACTAGCAAGTACTCCACATTATCTTATTACAAGGTATAAAACCCCATGCATGGTCGTTGCAATCCATTGTCAAATTGTATGTTCACATGCATGTGCCATTCATTAGCATTATTGTAACATTCTTGTAACAATTATTGAACCTTCTTGTAATAAGCTAAGTAACATCAATACATATACTCCCTCCGTCCACAAATAATTCATCCATTTGTCTTTTCATATCTCACGAGATATATCTTTAAATATTAATATCTCTAGTTATATATAAGAAAAATTATAAAAACTATATATATATATATATATTTGAAAAGTACAATTCGAGACGAATCAAACGAGATCTCTCTCACATGACTATATTTTTCATTACTTATATTAAAATGAACAAGGTCAAAGTTACAATGTGAATAGTGCAAAAGTCAAAATTGAGCAATATTTTTGGACGGAGAAACTATATTATAATAATATACATTGACAAAAAAAAGATGTTTTTAAACACATCCTCATCATCTTGTGACTCAGTTGTAAGAATCACTTATCATCCCAAGGCCTTGTTTGGTTGCCTCAAATATATACATGACATCCAAAAAACAGTTTTATTTGTTTAACATAAAATATACGGCGTCTAGAGTGATGTATAGGTTGACAAAAAAAGATACTGTAAAATCTAGCTTCTTGTGTTACTTGTGTAGGTCGTTGAGTAAATTTAGAGAAGAGCAAACAAATTGAAACTGTCATAATTGTACAAGTTTTCATTTATATATATATATATATGAAGTGGCCAAATTGTTGAGTTATTGTATATTTGTATAGTTAATTTTTTTTGTTTAGGTTTAATTTATAACTATTGTATCAATCTCAACATGTAATAACCCGAAATTCTGGGCCGGAAAATTTCATGGTTAATTATTAATATTTTAGTATTCTAAGTCCAAAAAGACCAATCATTTTGACTGTTTAATTTTCAACTCTTCTCCTAATTTTAAAATTGGACCCTAAGACCCAATTAACTCTCCTCTTGGCCGGCCCTCCCTTGCTTGGCCAAGAATTATTTCTAAATTTTATTAGATGTGAAACCCATTCTACATCTAAAAACCTCAATTTTTGTTTTGAAAAGTCAATTAAGCCAAAAATCCTATTTTTAACTAATTATGTATCAACTCTCCTAAAACTACTCCAACTTCTCCTATTCTCCCTTAACTACACGCCCCCCCTTATTTTAATTAATTATTTTGGTTCTTATTATATATATAAGAAACACCACTCAAATCCTAATATCCTAATATCAAACTCTAAACTCATAAACAAACTCACCAAAAAGAACCCTTTGTGCCGTGTGGAGTTCGAACCAAACAAGAGGATTTTTCATTATTTTTCTTCCTAATTCAAGGTAACAAGACTAACCCCCTTGAATTTGGATTAATTTATCATATAGTTGATTAGGATTAAACTAGGAAAAGTGATAGAATTAGTATCATGTTTAGGCCTATAAGGTTCGAACCCCATGTTGAATAATGTTCATGTTATTTCTTGATATTTTTATGTAATCTTTAATGAATGATTGTATTTCTAGTTAATTCTATGCATGACTTATTATCTTGATTTACATGTTTTAATTAGAATAATGGCATGATAAATCTTGAACTTGATCTTGGATCATCCGTATGAATGTCGAGCATGTGGATTAATTTTATGATGATTGTTTTCTTGTTTTAAAAGTATGATCTTTATTTATTTAATTGCCTAATTAAATCTTGAAATTAAATTTATAATTCTTGTTCATATTATTAAAATTTTCGAGTGGATTCAAGGTTACAAAAGAATTAAAAGATTTGATTTTTCTTGTCTAATTATATCCTGATTCTTGGTTTACTTATTAATTATTAATTTAAAGATAATTTAATAAGATATTATTATAATATTATGAGTTCTTGAAATTAATCTTGATTATGTTTTATTGCTATGAAGGTCGTGTATTATTATATGGAATAGGGTGAATTTTGATCTTGTTTTAATTCATGTTTTATGTTTAATTTATGATATTATTATTTATTATTAAGTTATATGATCGATTTATGATAATTGTGTTTGATAAATTTAAAGTACTAATCTTATTATTTTTGATGAAAATGTCGAGTGGCTATGATGATGATCAAGGGTATTTTTCTCATGTTTTATGCAAAATTAATTGATTATTGATAGTTTATTTATTTATTTGATGAATTATTTGATCTATTGAATTGTTTATGTGATTACCTAAAGAAGTTGATTTTAATTATGTATTTTATTTGAAAATGTCGAGTGATATGAGAAATAATATGATTGATTTAATTTAATTTTTGGCTTATAATAATTTGGTTTATGATTTAAGGAATTAGTATAATTAAAGGAATAAAAAGGAAATAAGAAGATAAGTTGTTGTGATAAGGAATTGACTTTGATAAGAACAAGAATAAGATGATATAATGATAAGAAGTATTGGTCTCACGATAGCCATGTCGATAAGATAAAATAAGATAAGATAAGAAGAGGACGCCGGGTTGGTGATACACGTTTCTCCAGATTAGGTTAAGTTGAAGCCACTGCCCTACTGCGGTCTCTGGGCAGTTCTGGATCTTAAGATGTGTAGTTGTCTAAGTAGTAGTACACGGGCTACTATTTAGGAGTTATGGCCATAGCTTAGGCTTAGTTCTTGCAAAGGAGAGCTACAGGTAGAATACACGGGTTCTCCCGACGCATTTTAGGAAAGTTGGGATGTACACGGGCATCCTTAATTACGAGCTAATGACGGTCCATAAGTATAAGAAGATGGTTAAGTTGGGATAAGGGAAATAATATGATAAAGTATGTAATCCAGGGGTTGGTAAACTATTCATATGATGTTATGTTATGTAAGTAAGTATTTATGTATTTATCTATGTAATATTATAAGTATGATATGTTAAGTCTTCCGCTGCGTACGTCTGACATGTATGAATTTATGTATGTATTTAAGTATGTATTTATGTATGAATTTGTATGTATTTTTATACGTATTTTGCAGGTACTTTATACGTATTTCCTTACGTATTTGTACGTATTTTTATACGTATTTGTATGTATTTTTATACGTTTATACACGTATTTTTGTACGTTTTCTTGGTTGATTATATGATATTATATGGTTTATGGTTCCACATTTAAGTGGGAACAACCTAGTTACTCGCCACTGACGGTGAACCCCCCCATTTCAGGTGATGAGGCAGAAGAATAATTGGGCTATCGCATGGGTCGGGCTTTGTGTTTTTGCAAGCTTACTAGAATAAACCCGAACATTACGCTATTTTCCATTTTCTTTTATTTAGAGTATACCCAGCCTGTTGGGTCTAGATTTCGATCATATGTAATGGATTTTGGTAGTTTGCTTGACTTTTGGACATTTATTTTATCTTTCCATTAGTTAATGATCAATAACGTAAACCTTTGAACTTATAATATTTTGTTATGTTTTGTTTGGTAATGATCCATTTGTCGATTTCCTTCGTAAATCGACAGCCTATAAAAGTCGGGTCGTTACACAACAAGTCTTCCGTCAGATCGTCGACGGAGTAAGTTTTTGTCTAAAAACTGTAACTTTTTAGCATAAAATCACAACTTTTTATACAAAGTTTAAAAAAATATGCAAATTTTTTTAGAGGTATACTAAAAAGTTACACCCTCCATCGCATATTATTGACAATAATTAAATATTTTACATCTCACAAATAATAACAAATGTTGCCAATAATGCATTACGTATAATTTTTGAGCTAAAACTATCATATAAATAAGGAAAGAAATGCAAATTTATGGATTATTGAATTGGGAGTGAAACAAATGGTTTAAGTGCGTCATCATTTAGAAAATTGCACTAACTAAAACAATGGTCATGGACCTATTTTACAATTTAAATTAGGTGCATTTTTCTCTAATTGTGTGCCTCAGATCACCTGACAAAGATTTGTCCGAAAATCGTTCATTTTTTGTTTTTAAGTTGCTACATTTAATACAAAAATTAATTACTGATAGTTTTCGTTGAATGCAGCAACTAAAAAAACACAAAGATAATATATAGATAGTAGTCGTGGTTGGTGGGTGACGATTTAGGTACTCCACATTTTTTACAAGCACTTCAGTTTACCAATTATAAAATTAGGGGCGGACGCAGGAAGCTTAAACTAAGGGGAAGACGATTTAATCAAATAATAATCAATCAACATGAACTCATGAAAATAATTAAATAAATATATAACATGATTCAAATCTTGGAACTTTTTGAAATTGATCAATTTCAATAGTCGGAGCCTCAAATATATAAAAGCTTTTTTGGTTCTTGATAAATAAAATTTTGAAATTATCTCCGAATTTAATAATTGGGAATGAATATGGATGTTTCGTGTAATTTCTTTGATGAAGAATTACTCAGAAGCATGATAGTTTTTCCAAGATTATTTAGTAGGTGTGAATGTGTAATATTATTTGGGGTTGAAATGTGGATGCAAACTCATCATACATAGCGCTAATTAAGTCCACTTTATAAAGGAGGGATAAACGAGATTCAAATACGTGACCTCTGTATCAACTTGACATTGATAACATGTCTGAGTCATTTTAATCAAAAGTTTAAATTGAAATTAATGCCCAAGTTTATATTATATAATCTATTATATTTGCCCTCTTTCTTGTAAATATTTTTTCCATCTAAAAAGTGATTTGTTTTGGTTTTTTTTTTTTTTTTTTTTTGGGTGGGGGGGGGGGTATAATGGAATATATTATCCTATAATCCTCCGGAGGAAATCAATTTTTAAAATCCTAGATCGAAATATGAAGATTGTAATGTTTTATTTCATCAATAAATAAAATTTGGAACATGAGCTAGGATTTGTTTTTTTGTTTTTTATTGTTTTTTTGAGGATCATGTTTGAGCTATATATATATGCATACATACATTGTAAATTTTCGGGTAAGGAAAAGAATGGAGCAATATAATCTAGTGTTTTGGATTTTGCTAAGCAAATATAAACAACAGTTTCTCATATTTGTCAATCAACTTTCTAATTACATTAGTTGAACTACATATATATGTTCAATCTTCTTTAAAGGAATAATTACATTAATAGGTACCAACTATTGCACTTTTTATTTTATAGGTACCAACTTTTGATTATTCACCAGCAGCATGAACTATTACATAAAGTTGCAAGGATAGGTATATCACCTAAATGTTGTTGCAATTTATAGGTCATTCATACTTATGTATATGTCATCCATACCTATCGTTGCAACCTATTAATGTAATTATTCCTTCTTTAAATTGTGACATTAGTTAACTATCATCAAACTCTAAGGAATAACCAATCAAAAAACAAGAAAAGATCAAAATAAAAACAAAGACAAACAAAAGGGGTTCACCGATCATCTTTGAAATTGGAGTTATATATGGAGAAATAAAGATAGGTATAAATTAAATCTTCCAATCAAAGAGAAAAATCTCAAAAATAAAAAAATAAAAAAAATAATTTGTTGTTAGCCATGTGAATATTACCAAGCACTCATAGTTCATAATTTCATATACACTATAATACTGTATGATTTGTACATGTAGTAATAGTTTTCACATAACTAACTGCACCGTCGATTATGTTAGCTTTTCTTGAGCACGGGGTCCGAACCCTTTGAAATATTGATGTTTTCATAAATGTTAAATTTTCTCATTGCATTTCTTCTGATTAGTTGAACTTTCGTTTCGAGAGGAAGCAGTTTTAACTTCGGTTTATCTTCCATTTCCAAAAAAAATAAATAAAATAAAAAATGTTGTATGTAGACATGTAGTTGTAGTAGAAGCTAGAATCTAGTCTCTAGGGAGGGACAACACCCTAAGCTTTTGTCTGTTGCCATATTTTCTATCCTTTGAATCTTTACAACATCAATTAAATCATGTAATGTAACTATATAAGATTTGTGGGGCATTGACTATGTTTAATGGGCTACAAGTAAAATGCATAAATATTCACGGATTGCAATTTAGAGGCTTAGTTGTACGTATCTATTCGTTTCGTTTTACAATATTCCTTAACTTTCACTTTCGCATGTTTTCAATCTTAAGTGGATTACTTTGAATAATTTAATTACATATATATTAGCATTCCTTAAAAAACAAAAACAAGACATATATCTCAATTATATAGGGAAGGGTGCATAGTAATTTTGGAAACATGTTATTAGTAATAAATTAGTTGTATGAATATCCTATGCATAGTAATTATGAAAAAAAAACCCTAAGTAGCCTCATTGGGCTGTGATTTATGCACTCCCAAAATTATTCTCACTTTTCAATTTCTTCAATCTTTTAGTTAATAATATGTTCATAAAGTGAAGTGTAAAAACGAATTTTTGGGTGCCAAAATCACAAATCATCCTCACTGACTCACTGCATCATCAACTCTCATACTGTCCGCAAGATGCATGTGATTGGCCCTCGGTCAAAGGCTAACCGATTTCTCTTATTAAAAAAAAAGTATACTGTAAAATTAAAAATTTTTAAAATAGAAATTGAAACAAATATAAAACTATCGCCCATTCATACCCAACATGCCAACAATAATATAATATATGAGTATTTTTTTTCTTCGTATTTTAATGGAAAAAAGGTTCTTTTTAATATATATACTAGTACTAATATAATAAAGAGAGACTATCCCTCTCTTCTTATGGTCATCATGCCGATTTTCTTACCATTGCATAAGAATAGTAATAAAATTTTCCTACTTTTTCAATATTTGAAAAATTCTGTGGTACTTTGCCTCCTCTTAAAGCAAAGGCATCCTTTAGTTTTAGCTCTTGTGAACTGAAATAACCAAATATGATTTCTAATTTCTTTGGACAAAAATCCAAATTAATACAAATTCAAATACTAACTAAGAAGTAAGAACCATTTGGATCAACAAATATTATGACTTCTAATTTCTTTGGACAAAAATCCAAATTAATACAAATTTAAATACCAACTAAGAACCATTTGGATTCAACAAATATTGCATCAATATATACTGAATCATTATGAATTACTCCAATAGTAAAATTACAAATTTAGACAACTGCATCATCACAATCCGAATGGAAAATGATTAAGTAAATAGGAAAAGCTAAAAAAATTACTTCCTCTGTTTTTGAATTGTTGCAACAAATGATATTTTTATCTCCCACAAAAAAATACCAATTTGTTGCAACTATTAAAAAACGGAGGAAGTAAATCTAGAAGTAACATCCTTCCCTATTAATGTGTTTTCTGCAATGATATTTATAAATTTGATCGAGTTTAACAAAGCCATTTCTAAATGTCATATACCAATAGCAATATCATATCTAAATCATAATTCTGTGTGAACAAGGCGATCTATTGATTCCCCAAGCTCTGAAATTTTCTTTTCTTCGGAAGTGGAATAATCTTTATCTTTGGAGGTAAGGCAATCAGCGGGGGGGTTGACGGTTCCACACTCAAAACCAGTTGCAGAGTTGCAATATGTCTCTGCTCTGCCATCCTTCTTGTGCAAGTCGATGTTTGTGAGGACAATGTTTTTGCAAGGAAAATTGTTGCTGCAAGCGAACTTCATAGCTTCCTTGCTCGTTGTAGTTCCTGTAATATTCCTGTACATCACCTGGCTTATTTGCACTGCAGAGGTCTGAAAAAACAAGAAAAAGCGGGGAGAAGGAAAATTCAAGAAAAGATTAGGTGATTGATCATGTGATCATGATGGGAAAAAGGGGGAAAGTTAAAAGAATGGAAAGCAAGAAAAGAAAGGCACATAATTAGCCTACTATTGCCATTCATTTTATGGCTGCCTTTTCACACAAGTGAGGCTTCTATGATTATATTTCACCTGTATGAAATCAAGCAAACAGGGTCTGTCATTCGCCAGAATTGCTAAAAAGGGTGGGCTTCCTTGCTTTCGGAGAAGAGGTTTTGTTCCTCATGAGCTTTACCAAAGATTAAGAGCTTAAAATTAATAGTGGCACATGGGTTCTTGACCAAAGCATTATTTTGTTCAATTATAAGAGCAGAAATTCTGTCTCAGTGGAGGGTGGGAAGGTTAACTAAACAACTTCCGAGATTCTTTGCTTAAAGCTACCCTTTCTTGGGCATAACTTCCTTACTTGTGAGTTGAGTTTCAGATTTCTTAGGAAGAAGCGATTCCTTATAGCTTCTTTCAGGAGCAACAATTGAAAGTAAAAAGGCCATGGAGCTGGAGCTAAAGATCATAGGTACACATAATCTAACACACTAGTGGAAGATAGTTTTCATTACAGAAGAAGCAAAACCAAAAGCCTCTCAGAATCTCTCAATCTTACTTCCAGCCAGTTGCTACCCTTCCGTTCCACTGAAATCAAAACCCACTGCAAACTGACCATAAAAGGCTTATACAATAAATTTGTGAAAGTAAACCTAGCACAAGTAATAACTTCATTAGTGAAGTGTAGAGAGAAAGTGAGAGAGAGAGAGAGAGCATCACAAATCCCCAAATAAAACCTATCGCCTTTGTATGATCACAAAACCCATCCATCTCTTCCTTCGTTTAAGAAAACACTCATCTGATAACACCACCCCCCCTCCCACCACCACCACCACCACCAGACACACACACACAAACACAAAGAAAAAAAATCAATAACTATGATCCGCATCAAGCAACGGGGCTCTATCAATCAAGAGGCCCAACCCCAAGACAATGATTACATGCCGAAAGATGCCAGCCCCCAGCTAGGAGAACGGTGGCCCAGCGGAGGAGGATTTGGTGGAAGAGTATGGACGAATGGTGGAGAAAAATTCAGCAGTACTTATGATCTTGTCGAGCAAACATACTACCTTTATGTTCGAGTGGTGAAAGCGAAAGATCTTCCTCACAATGGGGTAACAGGAAGCAGTGATCCTTATGTGGAAGTCAAGCTAGGAAACTACAAAGGAAGGACCAAACAATTTGAAAACAAAAGGAATCCAGAGTGGAACCAGGTTTTCGCTTTCTCAAAGGAACACATTCAAGCATCTAACTTGGAAGTCTTTCTAAAAGAGAAAGAGACGGTGGGGAGAGATGATTACATAGGGAGGGTGGTGTTTGACCTAAATGAGGTTCCAACCAGGGTCCCCCCTGATAGCCCACTGGCCCCTCAATGGTACAGGCTGGAGGATCGACGTGGACACGGCAAAGTGATGGGGGAGATCATGCTGGCTGTTTGGATGGGCACACAAGCTGATGAAGCCTTTCCAGAGGCATGGCATACAGAAACAGCTTTTGTTCAGGGAGAGGGGTTATTTAGCATTCGATCGAAAGTTTATATGACCCCAAAATTGTGGTACCTAAGAGTGAATGTGATTGAAGCTCAGGATGTCATTCCAAATGATAGGGGCCGAGCTCCAGAAATTCTCATTAAAGTACAAGTTGGGAATCAAGTCTTGAGGACTAAGATAAGTCCACCCAACTCCACGAATCCACTTTGGAATGAGGATCTGGTTTTCGTAGTTGCTGAACCCTTTGAAGAGCAGCTAGTCCTCACTGTTGAGGATCATATTCACCCATCAAAAGATGATGTGCTAGGCAAGATCACGATACCAGTAAACATCTTTGAGAAGCGGCTAGACCACAGGCCAGTTCATTCTCGCTGGTTCAACCTGGAGAAATTTGGATTTGGAGTCTTGGAAGCTGATAGGAGAATGGAGCAGAAATTTTCCAGCAGGGTGCACCTTAGAGTATGCCTTGAGGGTGGTTACCATGTAATGGATGAGTCAACAATGTACATCAGTGACACACGCCCAACAGCCCGACAACTTTGGAAGCCACCAGTTGGGATTTTGGAAATGGGTATTTTAGGTGCTCAAGGACTTCTTCCCATGAAGACAAAGGACGGAAGAGGCACTACAGATGCATACTGTGTGGCAAAATATGGTCAGAAATGGGTTCGGACTAGAACGATTTTGGACTCCTTTGCTCCTAAATGGAATGAGCAATACACATGGGAAGTTTATGACCCGTGTACAGTAATAACACTGGGGGTGTTTGACAATTGTCACTTAGGCGGACCCGAGAAGCAAGGTGCTGCTGTTAGTTCTTCCAGGGATTCACGAATCGGAAAAGTTAGAATTAGACTATCCACACTTGAATCCCATCGGGTTTATGCCAATTCCTATCCTCTCCTTGTTCTGCACTCCAGTGGGATGAAGAAGATGGGAGAACTTCAACTGGCAGTTAGATTCACCAGCCTCTCTCTGGCCAACATGATTTACATGTACGGCCATCCATTGCTGCCTAAAATGCATTACCTCCATCCTTTCACAGTAAACCAAGTAGACAGCCTTCGATTCCAAGCCATGAACATAGTGGCAACACGACTAGGCAGAGCTGAACCACCATTAAGGAAGGAGGTGGTAGAATACATGCTAGATGTGGATTCCCACCTTTGGAGCATGCGGAGAAGCAAAGCTAATTTCTTCAGAATTATGTCAATCCTGTCAGGCTCAATATCAGTAAGTCGATGGTTTGGTGATGTTTGTCATTGGAAAAATCCTATTACTTCAGTCCTAGTCCACATTCTCTTTTTGATACTGATATGGTACCCGGAGTTGATACTTCCTACTATGTGCCTCTACATGTTCTTCATAGGCCTATGGAACTATAGGTTCCGCCCACGCAACCCACCCCATATGGATAATAAACTTTCTTGGGCAGAGGCAGTACATCCAGATGAACTTGATGAGGAATTTGACACATTTCCTACTTCAAGGCCACATGAAATCATTAGAATGAGGTATGATCGGCTTAGAAGTGTGGCTGGAAGGATTCAAACTGTGGTTGGTGACATAGCGACTCAAGGGGAGAGGTTCCAGTCCATGCTAAGCTGGCGGGATCCTAGAGCGACAAGCTTATTTATAATGTTCTCACTTTCTGCAGCAGTGCTTCTGTATGTTACTCCATTCAGAGTAATTGCTCTAGGAGCAGGGTTGTACACCCTGAGACACCCACGGTTCAGGAGCAAGATGCCTTCTGTTCCTAGCAACTTTTTCAAGAGATTGCCTTCTCGAACTGACAGCTTGCTTTAACTAATAGATGCTAGTCTAATGGTTAGCGCATTCCTGAATTAATGTACTTTCATTTTCTGTTTATTGCAATCAGGTTCTTGTCAGCATTTTCCTTTTTTTCCCCCACAGAATAAGTGTTTTCATTTCATTTTATTTCTTTATTTAACATAAGTGGATGATCCTTTTCCTTGCTACTGAAAATTAAATCTTGGATTACTATGTATTCATTAATTAGCACAAGATACTGGAATGAATATTGTCAGCTATAAGAAGATACCAATGGCCAGAATAATCTAACAGAAACCACATAATATTTTGGCAAAGAGAAGAAAGGGTGGCTAGCATTTACCGCATTTCCACATGGATTGGGAGAATCACAATAGAATTGATCAATAATTATAGGATTTTCAACGTCTTCCATCATCACATTCTCAAAGCGTACTCCTTTGACATAACCCGATCCTCCCTGCATTTAAAAGTCAACCTCGCTTCAAACTCCAAAATTAAAAAAGAAATTCAAAAGGTAGAATAAAAAAGGGGGTAACAAAGTTCATATGAATATAAATTCAGAAATTAGCACAAAGATCTACTTCGTTTCGTATGAATTAATTTAAGAGGGAGTAAAACAAGAAAATATAAGTCCACCTTGTTAAAATAACAATGTGAATGTCACTTCAAGTATCCAACTTAGTATGTCCTTTTACTTTTTTTTTTGGTAATACACAACAATTCCAAGACCTCGTTTTCTTTCGATTATCAGTTTCATTAGTTTCTTCTCAAATTTAAAATAAGGGATGGCACATCAATATCCCCCCCCCCCAAAAAAAAAATAAATAAAATTAAGCTATTCCTTTTTTGCTTTAAAATCTTTTACCCCCTTCCGGCAGGCAGGGGAAGGGGCAAGGGGGTGCTATATCTGTATCTCCTGAGAAAATGATTACCTGCCAAGTCTTAATCCTGACTCCATTACTTGCATTCTTTATATATGCACCACTCAGGACAACTTTTGAGACAATGCCAATTGAATTGCCCTTACCAAGGCTTCCTATACTGCAACAGCAAACTTAATTAGTGAATAAACAGAACAGTCATGCTTTGAAGATGTCATCTAAGAAAGGAAGCAACAAAGTTGTGATCACTCAGAAGATTTAAATTGAAGGAAATACCTGATTCCATGACCAGGACCACAATAAATTTTCTTCATCTTGATAGCTGAGCTTGCATTGACGATTGAAACACAATCATCACCTGGTATATACAAGTGTCAATATAAAATATAGCTAGTTAGATTGCCTCAACTTCGGGGACAAATATTACACAGTGCACAGGTAGTAATTATTCATCAAAAGTACAACATTTCAAATTCAGGCACTACTTCACTACTTCAAGTCTTCAACAGTTCAACTAAGGAAGGAAACAATTTACTACCAATCACTTCTCACCTCAAGTATTGTTTCTTTTTAAAGTCTGTAAAAATGGTCACAGCAACATATATTGACAGAGCAGTTTGAGGAAGAAATTACCTGTTCCAATTTTAGAGTCAAGGAGGGCAACATTTGTTGATTCAGTGATATGTATTCCATCTGTGTTAGGACTATCTTCAGGGGAAGAAATTAGCATATTGGACACTCGCACTGAATCAGAACGGGAAATAACAAAATGCATCTGCTGGCTATTCTGAACAGTCAGACCCTTCACTCTTATAGCAGAGCTTGAATCTATCGTTAGTGCCTTCAGCAAAAATATGCAACATATTATTATTTGATGCATCCTTTACAAGTCCATAAAGTACAATTTTTATAGACCAAATGTGGCAATCAAACCTAGAAACTCTTTTTTTTCTTCAAATAAACCATAAGCAATGCAAATAAAACAAAACAAAATAAAATGAAAAATAAAAAAGAGGGTTCTGTGGAAGGTATACATACTGTTGGTGCTCCTTTGCATGGCTGCAGGATCAAGGAGAATTGAGAAAACAAAAACATAAATTAGTACTTTGATAAAATACCATCAATGCCAGCAGTAAAGAATTTTGATGTTAGCAAAGTATTACATTGGTCTTATTCTTTTTGCAGGATGCAGCCCACCACTTGCTGCCTGACCCATCAATGACCCCTTTGCCTTGAAAAATGACATTTGTCAAGTTGTGAAAATCTAACCAGGTCCGGGGTGATTTCGGATCCCAATCCTTGGGCTCTCCTGGAGCAACTATTGTGCCATCAACCTATGTTTCAAGCATACAACAGCAGTAAAGAAAGAGTTCTCATGAAGGGATTCACACCATCATGGCAGACATCACAACTAGATAACAGTACAACATATTGACATTTCTGGATAATAATTTACCTGTACAACTAATCTACCTGCACATGGTCCTTCAAATCTTGTTGCATTAACAAGATAATGATGCCCTTGAGGAACTAAGAAGACTGATTTTGGCTTAGAACAAGCTTGCTTCCATGCACTTAAGAAAGCCTGAAAAGTTTTGCAGAGAACATTAAGATTATACCAGTGATTTTGGAACTTTAACATGCATGCCAGTATTAGATTCAACATTCAACAAAGTTTCTTGTCAATCTGAGATCACCTGGGTATCATCAGAAGTTCCATCTCCAGCAGCACCAAAGCTATTGACATTCACAAGAACTTTTGCAGAATTTGCACAATCCCAAGAAGGCATTTTAAAAGTTTCAATTTCATCTTCTCCAATAATGTCGAAACTTTCGAGGTCCCCAATCATAGCAATGTGGTCATTTAGCTCATATTCAGCAGTTCCATGAGCCGTGACCAATAAGCTAAGGAATATAACTAAGAATATTTCCATTTTGTTTGAGTTGTATGGTTTAGAAATTTTATTAGACTTGGATAATGTATGTCAGACACTGGGTTTGCATTTATATGCATAGTTTAACATTCAAATGAAGAGATTTGTAGAGTTTGGCTTGACTTGAAAGTAGATGAAGAGCCAAAAAACTTTCTCCATGCCTACACTTCAAGTATAAGTGAAATTTTCTTTTACATCTTTGCTTTACTCCTAAACCAATAGACTCTAGATACACCAGTCAAAAAGTTCATGGGCTCTAACACCTGAGTGTATTCTAATTTTTGACATTATCAGGCAATTCAACACCCAACAACTGTAAAGATATAGTGATGCAAAAGGATCAGATAGACTGAAGAACTAGAAACGGAGAGATCAAGTGGAAAAGGCCGAGGTTAACCACTTATCTAATCTATAATCTCTCCAAACCAGAACAGCTTCCAGGGTGCTACTTCTCAAGGTTTGACACCAACATCTTCCTACAATGGATACTTGGTCCAAGACCATCAAAATGCAGGTGCTTATTAAAAGAAATAAAACAAAAGGCAAAACATCATATTCTGTGCTTTCCAAAGTCCAAACTATATGACCAAGAAATTAGATTGCATTTTTTTTGCTTATCTTGTGACAATACCACAATTCAAACAATAAAGCTGTGTCCGATCTCCCTAGCCGATTGTCTTGCCATCCCATTCTCTCTCCAATGCATGGACAGCTCAAATTTTCCAATTTCAAGATAAAATTTAGAAAGCTGCAGATATAAACCAGGAATTCCTGGTTCATCAAGCTCCATCAAGCGTTTTGCTACCCTTTGCCCTACAATTTCATTCTTATGTATCATACAACTTCTTAGCAGTGAGCTCCACATGAAAGAATCATCCTTAACGTACGATGACAACAATTCTTCAGCCTCATAAACCAACCCTGCCCGTCCTAAGAGATCAACCATACATGCATAATGCCTCTGATCCGGTTCAATACCATGAAGTGATAGCATGGACTCGAAGACCATTCTCCCTTCCTCCACTAAACCCAAATGATTACACCCTGTCAAGACACATAAGAATGCCACCTTATCTGGTTTTAAACCTTCTTTTAACATCGCTTCGAGCAACTTCAGACATTCTCTTCCTAATCCATTCCAAGCATACCCATTCATAATTGATGTAAAGGAAACAACATTATGTGAAATTAGACCCTCAAAAACACAGCGTGAATGATCAATATGGCCCAATTTTGAATATATATCAATTAGTGAACATGCAACCACAATATGAGATTCAAACCCACATTTAATAACAAGAGAATGAAGCAATGTACAGCTCGAAAAGCTTACAAAAGAAGATCCCGGCAATGCTTTCAGTGTGGCGGAAAAGGAGAATTCATCCAACTCAACCCCCTCATCAACCATAAATTTAAAAAGTTCAACCACCTCATCAACACAAGAACAATATAACAAAGATGTCAAAAGAGCATTGCAGCACTCCCTAGTAGTTTCGTAAGGGCAACCCTCATATGCATTAAACGAACTCCCAATCTCATAACATTTTCCATACATATCAATGAGTGCAGATATAACATGAGTGCTTGCACGATCAAAACCCAGTTTTAGAACAGAACAGTGCAACTGCCTTCCCACAAAAAGATTCTCACTTCTGCTGCAGGAATTCAAGATAGCAACAAATGAACGGACGGATGGTTTCATACGCCAATATTGCATCCTCCAAAAACATTCAAGTGCATCAGACAGCATAGCATTCTTAGCATATGCAGAAACCATTGAATTCCATGAAACCACGGCATCATGAGGAAGAACTTCGAATGATTTCTGTGCATCAATCAGAGTTCCGCAAGAAGAGTAAAAATCCACTAATGCATTAGCAACAAACCGATTTGATTCAACCAATCCAGCCTTGAAAGCATGGCAATGTAACTGTTCTCCTTGTTTTACAAACTTCCCATTACAACAACCCCGAAGTAAACAACACACCATAAGATCATTTAACACAACCCCATCCAGTTTCACCCTATGATACTGGTTTATAACTTCATCCCACAAACCCAATTCACAAAATCCACGCAAAATCAGATTCCAAGCAGCAACATTTCTTTCAGGCATTTTATCCAAAACTTTAAACCCATCATCAACATACCCCATTTGCATATAAAAGTCCACAATTGAACTCCCAATATACAAATTCTCGCAAAACCCCAGTGAAATCACTCTACAATGCACTTGAAACCCCTCAAATTGAAACCTACAATTGCTACAAATGCTCATAACAGAAGAAAACGTTGATGGGTTTTCTCTGACACCTTGAGATACCATTTCAGAATATAATTCAATTGCTCGACCGCGTATTCTATAGCGTTTGTATCCAGAAATTAGCAAGTTCCAAGAGACAACATCTCGAAGAGGCATTTCGTCGAACAGTTGGTGAGCATCGACTAAACATCCTGATTTGAGGTGATTATGAATGTCACGATTGTAGGAGAAGATTAGCTCAGAAGTATCAGTCTTATTGCAGTAGGATTCCAGATGTAATCGATGGGAAAATGCATATATTTTCTGGAAATTTAGGAATTTATAGGTCCCACATATTTGGGCAAATGAAATTCGACTTATTTGTCGCATTTATTTTGTACATTTAACATACACCAATTACTGTAATTCTGTATCACTGTATGTTTGTATCATTGTATATTTGTATGTCTGCTTTAACTACAGCTGGAATGAAATTCAGAAATTGCTCCTTAGGCTCTAAATTAGTAAAGTACCAAAGTAAATAGTTTTAATGCTTAGTGGAGTGGCCTAACTATGAGTTATGACCTTATTCTAGTTTAATGATGTGACATAAACACTGAAGAAAAATTTCAAATCATTGCAGTTAACATGTTACAGTGAGAGTACATGTTCAATAACGCAAATCATTAACCTCTTTTACATTGTCTTTGTTTTTTTTTTTACTTCTATTTTGGATGGAGGAACTATTATCGAGTTACTGAGGGATGCCCAATTTCTCAAAAATAGTGTATCGCAACACAAATTAATTAGCAATTTGCTGTAATTTGAGTGAAAATCAATGTCAAACCACGTAAAAATATAGGGTATTTTAGGACTATACTTTCAGCAAAATAAAATTTAATATATTTTGAGATACAATGTTTTTAAAAAACTAGGAATTTCCCCCAAGTTACGTAGTCATGTAAAGATTAGCTTGGATGGATTCGAATCTAGATATATAACCTTTGGTTTGAAAGATTTGTGTTATTAAGGCACACTACCTTTCAATTGCTTTGTATAATTATTTGATATTGGGTCTGTTTACTTCAACAGAATATAACTGAATTAGAAACTTAAAGCTGAAAGTAATATTTTATAAGAGAAAGAAATTAAGAGCTGATCTGACCTGAATTTAAGCCAAAGTAAACAAGCTTTAATGATCAATTGAATAAACTAGTGATTGATCCACCCTAAAATGAAAGAGAAATTGAAAAATTCCTTAAAGCTCATCGTTGTATTCCATACATGCGGGAAGTCTTTCTCAGAGGGTGAGGCTTCTATTATAGTGGCCTAAGTCTTTTGAACGTCATGGGTATGATCTTTGGCCTAAGTCTTTTGAACGTCGTGGCCGGGTATGATCTTTGGTTTGAACATCATCGCATGCATCTGAAATGATTCTTTATCCTCTCATCTTAGATGCGTGTGTCAACTAAATTGAGTCGGATATCATGAGATAAATTGTGGCTCAAGGCTTAATATCACCAACATTAATATTAAAAAAATGTAAGTCTTACTCCAATAGAGTGTGTTATCCTCAACTTAGATCAGATCAGATCTCATAATATAAGTTCAAATTTTCATACATTTTTTGATCTTATTTTATCAAATCAGATCAGAAAAAATAAGACGAATAGAACATACCCATAGTCATTTATTTATCCTACATGACATTACCACATAGTAAATATTGCTCACATAAACATAGACTTTTTGGAAATAAATAACCTCAGCTATCCTAGCAATTTAAGTATATCACAAAACCTAAACTTTACTTATTAAAAAAAAAAAAGAAGAAGAAGAAGAAGATTGGAAAAGGGTTAGTCCTTTGAAAAGGGTTAAATTGCTTTCATTGCCTTTAAAAAAATTCTCAGACTAGATAGGACAATCAGTGTGGTTAGTCCTTGTCAATTTGATCTCTATTCTTTAAGACAAAAACATCATTTTCATTTTTCTAATCAAACCACCTCAGGATACTAATACCATACCCTATATCAAAAGCAACTTACTTGACCAAGATACTTTATTATATTATATTCAAAGTACTGTATTTCTTAGTACTCACTCCGTAACGAATTAATTTCACCATTTGTTTTTTTACGTATTTTGAGGAAGCGTTTTAAGGGTGTAAATGACCAAATTAATCAAAATAATTTTGATATTAGTAACTTATAATCACATTCTTGCTTGTCCTAAAACTATTTTGATTAATTTCTTCGTTTACACACCCTTAAACCACCTCCTCAAAATGCGTGAAAAAACAAATGATGAAATTAATTCATTACGGAGGGAGTATTTAAATTGATTAGATGCCACCTGAATTTCTTGATTAATTCGATGGACTAGCATATAACTACTTTTCTTTACATGTTAATATGTATTGACCAAGCCATTATCAATTTATCACCTAAAAACAATCTTTTACGTGATGCAATGTTTATTAGTTAGACTTTCAAATTAGGATAACAGATTTCTTGATAATATCATATTAGATTAATACAAACAACAACTACTCCCAAGTTTACAGTATGTACTTGAGATTTTCGCTATATAAAAAGTGTTATCTGTATTTTATTTTTTTTTTAAAAGCAAAAGATAATTAACCATAAGTTAATAACCATCGTAGACGTTTTTTCATATAGCAAGATTTGAAATAACAAAGTGGTGCCTGCTCCCACCTCATGAAATAAAATTATCTTAATGTTTTTATTATCAAGTAGTGTTAAATTCGATTATTAAATATTAGAAACGGGTCTGGGCAACCTAGTATGGAAGAGGAGAGTTAGGTCACTTACAAGTCATATGGGTTCCATCCTAAAACCAATTGGTAATAGAAGGAGTAACTCCTAGACTTATAAGTTAGTTTAGTTTCTCCTTATATTCCGACGTGGGACACTCACTAGTGTAGCATATGGGGTTCAACAAGTAGACAAACTCTAGCATAACAAACATACCTCTCCTACAATTTTAAGAGTGTCAAACCATGAGTTAGGTTTCTCCTATGTTACTTGGACTGGTCTTCGTTTTCCTTCAAGTACCTGTGACTAGTGGTGTGCACCGGTCCAGAACCGGACCGGAATCTACATTTTTTGTGGACCGGACCGGAATTCCGGTCCGGACCTGGACCGGACCGGTTTGAACCGGTCTGGACCTGAACTGAACCGGTTTGGACCGGTTACTTACTTTTTTTTTTAAAAAAAAAAACTTTTTTCTCTAACCGGTCCGGGTTTGGACCGGACCGGACTTGAATTTAAATACACTTTTTTTTATTAAAAAAAATATTTATTAATTTTTTTAGATTCCGGTCCGGACCGGAATTTACCGGGTTTGGGCCGGACCGGACCGGTGGTCCGAAATCACAATTTTCATGGAACGGTTTGGATCGGACCGGTCTGGTTCCGGTCTAAATTCCGGTCCGGACCGGTTTATAAACACCCCTACCTGTGACAGGTCCTTGAGACTCAAACATGGGTAAGACACTTGGGCACTTCATTTTGGACCAATGTCACTGAAAATTTTCACAAAATAGTCGAGTCGGGCACTTGGTGTGACGACCCAACTCGCTTAAATCGGCACGGAAGAAACCGACGAGTCGAATAGTCATAACTAACAACTCAAAATACTTAAAAATTAAAACTAATACCTCAAAATGTTATTATTGAACCTCAAAAGTACAAATACCCACAAGTTTGTACATTACTAAACCAAAAGTCAAACTAAAAAGTCTAATATACGATAAAACTCCAAACACATGTCAGAGTCCAAACCAACGTATACGAGTCCATATTACAATAGTCCAAAAACTATCTAAAACAATAACAACAGAAAATACAACAAAGCATAAAAACGCCGCTCGCCCAACCCAAAGCTAAGCAATAACTTCGTCATCAGAATTACCTGTAAAACAAACAACAGTCCACCATCAGTGGCGAGTAACATAACTGACTCACCCTAATGGGAATACACATGAACATAGCACAAATCAAATAATCAATCAACAATCCAAAATATGCGAGAACCACCAAAAATACCGAACTCGACTCAACATCCTAATCAAACTATCTTTGGCGCAATCATTCATATACTAGACCGGACTATGCTCGTACGAACGCATCTTACGCATTCGAACTTTCTACTATGTTAGGATTGAGAATCTTACTCCCAAATCCCATGAAACCAATCTTACTGGAAATCCATGTCCCATGAAACCAATCTTACTGGAAATTCAAAGGATAACATAGTAAGACTCCAACTATCCCAATACCGCGGATGGAATAGGGGCAACGTCTTAACCCAAAAACAATGAATCTTACTCAATGTATTAGACGTCTAGCAATGAAATCAAGCTAATCTTTAATTAATCATCTTATCATTTTAATCAACTTAATCATAACATAATTATTTTCAAGAATTGCCTTTGCGCCTTGATTCTCGAGAAATAATCAGTTAAACACGAAGTTATTCTCAAGATTGCCTTTGCGCCTTGATCTTGATTCTAACCAACATCAATTCATCACTTTAAAATCCATTCTTTAACCAATATTAACTCAATTTTAACTTTCTTTAACTATTAAACCACTTTCTTTAATTATCAAGATTTAACCAAGAACTCATCAAAACTCATCAAGAACTCAAAGAATTCATCAAGAACTCATAAAGAACTCATTCAAGATTCAAGAACTTCAATCAAGAACTCATCCAACAAACTAGCATCACACGCATATCATCATCTAACCATTCGAAAATTCCAACTTAAACTTATCCAAAATTCATCAAACTTTAACACATTTATCATGATCATAAAACAATATATTCAATCACAAAATTCATCATATCCATCATCAAAATATCATTAAATCAACATAAAAATCAAATTAGAAACCATACACAAAAATCATGATTAAACTTCACCAAATAACTCATACATGCATTTAATCTATACTATAATCATAGTATACCAACAAGGTTGAGAAAGTATGTTACCTTATTGAAGATTACACACAAAATCAACGCAAGAAGTTGCCCGGAAAATCGAGCCACACGAACCCACAACCACGGCCCCAACACGGCACGTCTTGCACACACGAGCACAACTACTGTTGCACGGCTGTTCAGCACGGCAGCCAAACCACGAACACCCCTTGCACGGCCCGTCTGCACAGCTGCACCACCACGAGCACGGCCCACCCTCTCGTACACCACCACGGACCACTCGATCAACCCCACACGAACACGAACAAACCCGGAAAACAATCCAAACTAATGATCTTGGATGAAATAATTGGGTTTAAGATTGTGTTTTAGTACTTAAAGATCAATAGGGGTTGAATCTTTAAGTTTGGGATTAAAAAGATGGATGAACAATTTGATGGTGATTAATGCCAAAAATGGCGTGTGGAATGGTAATGCAATGGAGGGAATTGTGCTTGAATTTTGATGGCAAGTGTGATTAAAGGCAAATGAGCAAATGGTCCCATGGCTCACTAACTACTTCTATTTATAGAAGTTAGTTAAATGTGAAAACAAGGCAAGTGGCAAAACTTGCCATGCACAAAAGAGAGGGTCGGCCATCAAGGGGCAATTGGGCCTAAAATTGGGCTCTCGTGATCAATTGGGCTAATTTACATAAATTACATGATTAATCATGTATAAATCGATTTAGCCCAAAATATTAAATAATTAATTAGAAAATTAAATAATAAAAATTCTAATTAATTAAATAATAATTAACATAAATAATAAAAACTGCAAATAAAATAATTCGAATTAAATCGAAATTATTCACATAAAAGTAAAATAAATAGTTCAAAAATAAATTTGAACTATACATAAATACACATAAACACACATAGATTATCGGCAACAATACCAATAAAATCAAGGTCATTACACTTGGAAATGTAGTCGTGTTGGACATTGGTATCCAAGTTTAAGCTCTTTAATAAAATTGTTTGTAGTAGGTATACTAAGTTGTGTAGTAGGGATTTTTTTTCCTAAAAAAAAAGCCACTTGAATCATCATTTCATTTACTTACTAATAAAATAGTATCCGAAATTGACACATGTTAGTTTTTACATTAAAATTTTCGCTCCAAAAGTTTTTTACTCTCTTTTTTATTCTAAAAAAGTTGTTATGTACATCTTAAAATTTAATTCTAAAACTAATTGTTACCTTTTTATAAAATGTTAATTGATCTTTCTAATATTTTTTTAAAATTTTTGAATAAATCATTTAACAATATTTTGGAAAAAGAAATATTTACTTAGGAAATATATATGGAGCATAGCTGCTTGGGCAAAGAACTAAAAATAATTTATAGTATTACCTAGCCTTATCCTGGTGAGTGGTGGTGAATTGGTGATTTAGTTTAGTGAGCCACTGCTCACTTGTCGACTTGTGTGCGTTTGATTCAACTTAAATAAGCATAAAAGTGCTTATATTAAGAAAATTCATATCCGATCAGAAAAATTCATATCATATCAGTTAAAAAATTAGGTCAGATCATAAAATTAAAGTTCATATCATAAAAATTATAATTATAATAATAACTACAATTAGAAAAATCAGAACAAAAAAATCATATCAGATTAGAAATTTTAAGACCAGATCAGATCAGAAAATTTCAGACGAATCAAACGCACCTTAATTACTGTTTACCACATTTGCCTTTTAGGGTTAAATAAATTTTAATAATTATGATTTTAAATTTATTATACAAATTTAATATGTAATTGAATATATTTATGGTCATGTGTATTTTAAAAACTACATGTTAAAAAATTAATTGAGGAAAATGATTAGGACAGAGAGAGTATTTAATTAATTAATTGGTTGATTTTCTTATTTAATCACCTCATGATTTTATTCCACACTCTGTTTGGTTCATTTTTTATGTAGGAGTGAAAGGGAGGGGGAAGGAACGGAAAAGGATTTTCTTAAAAACAATTTTCATGTTTGGTTTAATTTTCTCTTTCTTCCAAAATTCCTCCAATTTTTTTTTTTTTTAAAGAATATTTCCTTTCAATTCATTCCATTTCTTTTCAAGGTTTTAATGTTGAATCAAATATTGAAAACTAAAATGTTTCCATTTCCCTTTACTTGAAGATTTAATTTTGTTAATATAGGAAATTCTTTATTTGCTACCTTATATTCAACATTCTTCACGCATCTTCGTAATTTGTCTTATTTGTCTTATACTATTAATTTCTTTCATACATTCTTGGCTTCTTGTTTTTACTTCAGTTATATGTTTTATTTTCCAACTCACTTTGCCGAATTGCCGACGTAAACATTAGGGTACATCAGTATCTCTCGTCTTCTTATCTTTATTTTTTTTCTTTTCAGGCTGTTTTTTTTCTTACATTGCAGTAAAACACAGTGACATTAGAATTCAATTTTTCCTTTCTAGTCAATTCAAAATCCTTTCAAGAGAATTTATTGTGATATCAGAAAACAAAAAGACCAACGAAGGTAATTAGTTATACTTTATCCAATCTTCTCTTCTCCAAGCTCTAAAAAAATTATTTTTGTTGATTGTGGTAAACCCTAGATTAATTATTTCCTATTTTTTTATACAAATTGTGTATAGTTGTTGAGAAATTGAGAAAAAATTACTTAGAATGGTCCCAAAAACTTTCTCCAAACACTAATTAGAATCCAATTTTGTCTTTCTAGTCATTTCAAAAATCTTGGAAGAGAATTGATTGCAACATCTGAAGACAAAAAAGGTCAATCAAGGTAATCAGGTATACTTCAATCATCTTCTCTTCCCCTAAGCTCTAAAAAATAATTTGTATTGATTGTCATAAAGCCTAGATAATTGTTTCCTATTTTTTATACAATTGGGTATGATTGGCTGATTGCTGTCAAATTGCGAAAAATGCTTAGAGTTGTCCCAAAAACTTTCACTCACATATAATTTTTGAACTAAAGAAAACCTATAATAATTTTTTTTTATCACCTTATCTTCCAGATGATCCAAAATCACCCAATTTGAAACGATACGATTTGAAGCATTCCGATCCAAAACAATCTGATATGAGATGATCCCAAACCAATACGATCTTAATGATTGATTCGAAAACACGATCTGGTCTGAATAGTGCAATAATGATCCTATGAATTAGGTGTGGATCTGATCCAATAATGGGTCGAACTTAAATTGGCCTGGAATGGTTGGGTTTCATGAGCATCAATGCTAGAAATAAATTCCATGAATCATGAGCATAAATGGTTGGGTTTCACCTAGACCTGGCAAAGTCAATCTGAAATACCCAACCCGATCCGAACCACACATGGTCCGAAACTCATCAGAATCCAAAAAGGATTGATCCGAATCCAATGACCCAATCTGATCTGAACCTCAACTGGTCCGAAACTCATCTGAATCCAAATAGGACCAATCCATACTCAACCCGATCCGAATCTCAACCCGATTCGAACCTCATTTGGTCCGAAACTCATCGGAATCTGAACAGGTCCGATCCGAACTCGTTCTGATCCGAAAACAACCTGATTTGAACATGTCTGATCGTAAACAAACCGATTCGAACTCCTCCGATCCAAAGAAAATGGTTTTTTTTTGTTTACATAATCTTTTATACACAGTAGCTCGTTGGGAATATTTTTCGTGGTGTAAGATATTTGTTGGGAGTAGCTTGTAATACAATATCTATTAGCTAACAAATGAGTTCATGAAAAATACACATTATGTCATTAAAAACATATCATCCCTAACATTGAGTATTCTGTAATACAAATGAAATCACAATCAAGATTGAATTAATTAACAATGACATTGTAAATTTGTAAAAATAAATGTTTTCAATAAAGATCAATAAAAATGATTTATATAAATCGAAAGATTCAAAATGTAACCAATAAAATGGATCACCCGAAACGAAATATGTAGCCAATGACAGGACCAACTCGTATAAAAAACTTATTTTGCTTTTAATTTTTGTGTGTTTATCATCACACATCGTTGAATTTGAATGTTTTTTAAGCTAAGTATACATTAAAATTATACACAAAACTACAAAAGTAATCTTTTGAAGAATCATCCCAGTGCTGCTGAAACGTTCCGATGCGAAATGGTCTGACCCGAATGATCCGATTCAAGAATGAACCGATATGAAACGATCCGATTCAAAGTGGTCCTTTTCCGATTTTGGTCCGAAACCCGATTTGGTCCGAATAGTGTGTCGGTTCAAACTTGGTCTGAATACGAAATGATCCGAAAGTGGTTTGAAAGAAAACTGGCTCGAAATGGTCTGATTCGAAACGGTCTGATCCAAATCCGATCCGAATGGTCCGATTGCCAGGTCTAGACTTTCACCCAACCTTAGTGAAAATTTATTACTGACTAAGTGTTTGTTTGGTAGGGCGTAAAATGTTTTCTCTGAAAATTATTTTACACAGTTTGGTTGGATTGAAAATTGAAATGGATAGTGTGTAAAATGATTTTCCACCATAGTTGAAAACATTTTCCTCCCAAAATCAAAGGAAAATTGTTTTCCATTCTCTATTCTCGTGACCTTACAACACACTCTGATCTCCTCATCTACATATTTTATTTCATTTTACATAGTTCAGTTCATCTCTATTAAGCTAAAGTAAACGAGCTCTTAAACTAGGCTATGTTTATTTCAACAGATATTTGTTGATCTAATTTGAACTTATTTTCTTATCTGAACTGGTCTGGATAATATATTCTAATCTAAAATGAACCTATTACCTGATTTGATTAAAGTACCGCGCATATATGCAAACCCATGAGGAAAAAGTATATCAATTTAGATCTTATTTTATTTGTATTAATGAGTAGTTTTTAATTATGCAACATTTGATATATTTGGCTACAGAATGAAAGATATTTAGTTTAAAAAATAAAATAAAATGATAGGATCCGAATTAATTTTAATTTCAATTAATCAAGAAGAGTAATTAATGCCTTGGCGAGAAAGTTTTCTTCAAGAGATTAACATCTGGTTTGGTCTTATCTGAATTTTTCTAATTTCATTTTATTTAATTTGAATTTTTCTAATCTAATCGGAATTTTTCTAAAATAAGCATTATGGTACTTAAAGAAATTGAATCAAATGCACCCTTACTCTCCTTGTTGCTTAGTGATGTTCCCGTTTGATATTTTACAAAATTTTAGAATAAATTAAAATGAACCTATTAAATTATTGTAAACTATTTCAGACCCTGTGCCAAAGACGTCCTTATATAAAAGAAATTCTATTATTTGATTTAATTTAATTTTAGTTGAAAAGTTAATTTTAGTTCAATTTATTCAGTTTATTGATTAACTGAGTTTTAGATCACCTATGTATATATATAATTTTTTTTCAAATTTTTAATATTAAATTTAATATAAAAAAAATTAAGCTTGGAATATTTAGAATATAATATAAAAAAAGAGCTGAAATGCACCCAAAAATGGGAATTTATAATTGAATAAAAGGATTATTATAAGAAAGGCACAAAATATTTGCAATTAGCTATTTTTTAGTACTCCAAATTTTAATTTTAATTAATCAAAAAGTGTAAGTAATGTCTTGGCAAAAAAGTTTTCCACAAGAGATTAACATCTGGCAAAGAATCCTTATCGAGATTACTATTTTAGTACTAAGTCAATGAGATAATATTGGTCAAAGAATTATCTTGATAAAAGTGCACACTCAAAATAGCTTTTGAGTTGGTCAAAGTTCTCTGTCTTCTCAAAACCTTTTATTTTCCCTTAAAACTCTAACCCCAAACACCGTGTATCAAAATTAAATCAATGTACACTTATTTGTAGAGTTAACTTTTACTCCCTCCGTCCCATTTTACTTGCTACATTTCATTTTGGAACAAATTTTTATGCAAATCAATTTTCATGTGGGTCCACCATTGGTAAAGTTAGGTGGAAAAAAAAGATTGGCTTAAAGAGAATGAAAATGACAAAAAAGAGGGTAAAAATGTAAAATATGTGTGGGGCTTATAGACTATAAAAGGAAATGTAGTAAGTATTTTGGGACATCCAAATAAAGAAATTGTAGCAAGTAATTTGGGATAGAGTAAGTAATTTGGGATAGAGTAAGTAATTTGTAAAGAAATGAGCATTGTATCATATCTATTTATTTAGTTTTTTCAATGCAACCCATAATATAATGTTTCCCTCCTTGGCTCCCTCTATCATTCTTTCTTATATGAGTTGTTAAAATACTTTGTCATTTGTTTGTTTGGCTTCAAAACAATTCCTGAATTCCACCTTTCTCTTCTTTGTTAGACACTGCTCTGCTTCAGTGTGCTCCATCAGACCATCACACCCCCTCTGCATTCTTTCCTTTCATCTTCAACAAACACCCATTTCCCTTGCTCCCCTGGCCTAAAAAACTACCTACATTGCATTTTTTTTCATCCCAAATTTTAAATTCTATCTTTTTTGTAGCATAAAGATTACCAAACCCATTTTGTTATTTAAGGTACTAAACTCTCACATTACACCTCTTTTTTTATTATTATTATTGAACTATCATATGGTGCTTCAATGGTGTTGAAATTTTGCGATTTTCTGGGAGAAAGAAAAGAAAAGAAAAACTCCCACGTTTCTGGAACGAACACCAACGATCGTGATACTTTTTTTTTAGTAGTAATGTATATGAACTTTTTTTTTTGGAGAAAAAATTGTGTATGAACTTGTGTCATGGTATTTTTTATGCCTTCTTTTTCTGGGTTTCTGAATTTTGTTTAATTTTTGTTTCTATTTTGGCAATTTTGAACACTTTGGTGATTTTTTTTTGGGGTGAATATGACATTATGCTTAAACCCTTGGATTGTTAAGAGTTGGGTTTTGGTAGCCTGTAAGGCTTTAACCCATGTATTTTGTAATTCTGACATTAAATAACAGACTATTGTGCTTCTTAGTTTTTATTTTGCAGTTCCATTTTATTTTGGTGTTGGGATTTGAATGTAGATTTCTTTGTCTAGTGTGAGTTGCTTGCTTGATCAAGAAATGATGATCAATTTTATGGTTTGAGTGACAGGAAGTGTGTTATCATAGTTATGTTTATCAAATGTGTGTTCATTTTCAATTTTGAGTAGGGGTGCTAATGGAGCGAGCAACATAAAGGTGCTCGACTCGAGTCAATTTTGTGTTACCTATTGCTTGACTCATGTTCATTACTCGTTAAAGTTTTGAATCGAGTCAAGTTGCTCACAAGCTCTTTAAAGTTTTGTTCCTTGTAAAATTGTACGTCCGCGTTTATTTATTTATTTATATAGACTTTTGCTATTATTATTAATTTACCCTTATCAAATATCAAGTTTTTCTTTAAAAAGGTTGTATAAAAAATCTAAAAGTATTTAAATAATTGTGTTGCTAGTCGAATTAGAGCTTGTTTAATTCATGCTCGTTAAAGTTTCAAGTCACATCGAGTTGAGTTGATCCAGGTGATCCAACTTGAGTTGAGTTTTGGCAGAGTTGCTTGTGAACCACACCAACTTAATTAGTACCCTACTTTAGTATAATCTAAAATTGTTTATACTATGACCTGCCTTTATGGTTTGTTTGGATATTGGATAGTAAGATCAAAAGGAAATTGAACAGAAATAGGAGAAAGGAGAGGGGAAGGGAGAGGAGAAGAAAATGGAAGTGCATTTCCAAATCACTCCAAATTTAAAACGATAAATGGTTTATTAAAGAGTGAGGAAAAATGGGTCCCTCCCTCTCTATCCTCTTTCTTCTCTCAAATGTTTATTTGAATGAAGTACTTTGCTCACTTACCTTTCCTTCCCTTCCCTTCATTTTTCTCCATTCTCTTCTCCAAACAAACTGTTAATCTTTATGTTTTTCCCTAGTTGAAAATAGTAACCAATTTTGCCTGAGTTTAGTAGACAAGAAATGAGCATCATCATCAAAGCTAAGTTTTGAGTATTGAGTGTATTCATTTTCATTACTTGAGAATATAAACTGAACTGCCTTTATTTCCCTAGTTGAAAAGTTACTATTTTTCACCCTTAATGAAAACATGTTCTAATATAATTAGTGATCATTGGACTTACAGTTGATATGGGTGATAATGGGAGTAATCCGCACAATGCAGTGGACAAAGGGAAAGCAATCGTGTTAGCGGTGTGTTTCCCTTCTTGTTACTTAAATATGCTTGCTTGTTTGGTTTTGTATTTGTGTTCATAATATTTCATGAAACTTCTCATAATCCAATCTATATACTTTATCAACATGTTTAGTTTGTATGCACCAATTCATTTGTGGGGAATATGATGTTTGTAGGACAAAATTTTTTGTCACATGATTACAAATAAAGAATGTATATTATGTTCAAGTAAAAAGAGGAAGTGATTATCTAATAGTTGCTGTTATGTCAAATTATCTTCTGCAGGATCCAGATATATATACTCCATTGAATGATGATGATGACATTGATTGGGATACCGATGATGAGCTTGAGTTGGAGTTTTTGGAGGCTACTTTACATGATAAAGTAAGCACACATTAACATTATGGCCAAGTATTGAGATGTTGCACTCTAGATTACTGCTGTTAGGTTACTGGTAATATTGGATTATTAATCGATTACGTGTTAATTTTTATGAGAACCAAAAATACATGACCAATAACAAGACTTTGAGATGCACTATTCATCCAAAAATGGTCCTTAATCTAGTTAATTACATGGAGTGATTAATGCATAATCATAGTTAGAATGGATGGATTAGCAATTGTCATTTCTCCTATAGGACCGTTTCGTGGTCTTAATTAACTTAAAAAGTGTAACTTTTTTTTATCATAAATCTTGTAACTTTTTTAATCATAAATCTTTAACTTTTCACATAACTATTTAAGCTTTATATATAAAGTTAATAGTATTATGCTCAAAAGCTACCATTTTCAAGTGACAAGTTATCCTGTCAGACAGGACACTTGCTAATTAGCAAGAAATACTATAGCACAAACTAGTTGTGTAATTATTGGCATGTTTGGCAGCATATCTATGTGAAAATTAATAGCAGAATACTAATATAACTGAATTAACTGGATCATATTTTGTCAAATGATCATCAAGGGCACACCTGATGAGCCAAATTCTCCCCTCTACTGCTTAGAAGCTGGCCCATCAAGTAGTTCTTTCAATTATAAACCTGGCAAAGTTGACCAATTTGTTACAATGGGATTCAAGGAGAAGATGGTGATTAAAGCAATCAAGGATAATGGTAATGCAGTTTCATTTTGCCTTTCGCTACCTTTTTCCCCTTGATCCTTTTATTTGTTTTTGTGTCGAAGGGGTGAAACCTCCAATTTCTTATAGTATCATCCTTAATGCTCTTGTTCTATATTGCTGGTAGGTGAAGACAATGATGAGGCAATACTGAACAGCCTTCTAACATACTCGGTAAGTAACGATTTATTGATAATATAACTTTCATGTGCATATAATATATGGAGCTACCAGTGCCTTTTCGTCTATAGGCTACTTATCTTATTTGTGCACGCTAGTTTCTACATGAATAATATTCCAGTTAATCAGGTTTAAAGGCTCTCTTATGTTTTTAGTACAGTTCAAATTGGATATCTGTCTTGATAACAAAAGGTATTTGGTCATACTATAGTCACTGAACTTGCATTGTTATGAAATTTATACATGCAGATTCTTGAAGACTCTTCTGAAGATGGTATAGGTTCAGATGACTTCTCAGACTCTGACAGTGATGATTGTGGAGCAGCAAAGGTAATAGTTTTGTGCATTTTATGCAGTTTGGCTTCCACTTTTGATGTGTACACTTGCACAAATTCTATAACAAAGTAATAATCTCTGAGATCTTTTCCTATCTTAAAGCTCAAAATTTCATCTTTGTTCTTTGATTCTGAGTGGCACTGTTACAAATACATCTGACCAAAAATTATTTGCATGCCTAGTGGAAACCTACTGTTGAGACACCGTTTTTGCTAATAGTTTTATGCTTTACATTTGTAAAATTGTCAAAACGAAGAACAAACAGCATGCCAGTCGCGTTCCCAAAATTTACGGCATGTCTTTTATGTAGGTTGTTTGTTTTCTGAAGGAAGAAATCAATGGTTTTGATATTTGACTATATTTTGCAGGGAACTGAGAAAATTTCTGAAAACAAAGATAAAACTATATCAATCTTGGTTGACATGGGTTTCCAAATGGAAGATGCTTTAGTTGCTATAGAGAGATGCGGTTAGTACTGTTTGGATTTCTGCTTGGAGAGTTTTCTGATCTTTCCTTGCCATTTCTTTGGTTATCAGAAATTTAAAATTCAGTTAAACTTTTGTCTGCCTATACATTAGCTTGTCCTGCATAATTTCTCTGTTCTAAATAAAACTACTTAACATTTAGGTCATGAAACACCAATTGAAGAACTAGCTGATTTTATATGTGCTGCCGAAGTGGCAAAAGTAGCTGATGCTACAGACTTCAGAGAACGTCCTCGAGCTTCTCAGAGTAATTTAATCAAGAAAAGAAAAGCATTTCCAAAGGTCGATGAAAGGTACAGAAAGCGACCAGAAATAAGGAAAAGAAGAGAAGAGGGTAGCTGCCATAGACAGATGATTGGGTTTGGAGTTCCGGGTTTCACCCCAGCTGTATGCTACAGAAAACTACCTGATGATGTTGTAGGTCCTCCATATTTTTATTACGAAAATGTGGCATTGACTCCTAAGGGGGTTTGGGATCACATCTCCCGATTCTTGTATGACATTGAGCCAGAGTTTGTGGATTCCATCCACTTCTCAGCAGCTGCAAGGAAAAGGGGTTACATTCATAACCTCCCCATCAATAACCGACAGCCTTTACTTCCGATTCCACCCAAGACTATTCATGAGGCAATACCGGACACAGAAAAATGGTGGCCTTCGTGGGATAAGAGGACAAAGCTAAACTGTCTTTTGACTTGCATTGGAAGTGCCCAGTTGACTGAGAGGATTAGGAAGAGGGTTTTGTCTGGTGAACCTTCTGAGGCAGACAAACAGTTCGTCATTGAGCAATGCAAGAAGTGGAACTTAGTCTGGGTTGGTAAGAATAGAGTCGCGGTGCTTGAACCTGAAGACATGGAGATGTTGCTTGGATTCCCTCGATATCATACAAGAGGTCTTAACCGGACTGACAGATACAAAACCCTGGGCAACTCCTTTCAGGTCATTTCTATATACATTTCTAATTTGTTTAACAAATCTTCCACAGTAGCAGTTTTTTAGTAGCCTTAGTTACATCCTCATCTTCATCATGATCAGTGCTTATCAATTGTTTAACATGTTTTTTTTTGGGGGTTCAGATTGACACAGTTGCCTACCATCTATCAGTTCTGAAGCCATTATATCTTGATGGCATAAATGTTCTGTCGCTGTTTTCGGGCATTGGTGGAGCTGAAGTAGCACTTCACAGACTCGGGATCACCTTGAAGAACGTGGTGTCGGTAGAGAGTTCTTCAGTGAGCCGGAAAGTACTCCACGACTGGTGGGAAGAAAACAGGATACAGGGTAAGCTGATCCACATCGACAATGTTCAAAAGGTTAATAATGTGATGATAGATCATTGGATCGACGAGTTTAATGGGTTTGATCTTGTGATTGGTGGAAGCCCTTGCAATAACTTGGCTGGTGGCAACAGGAGGACAAGAGACGGGCTTGAAGGCGAACACTCGTCTCTTTTCTTCGAGTACTACCGCATCTTGGATTATGTCAGGACTTCCATGAAGTTCAGAGCTGCTTCCTAGTTGAAGTTTTAGGCTACATTACAACATTTATCTCTTGCTATTGATTGAACTCATAGGCTGACTAAACAGTTGATATGAAACTTTTGTCAGTTTAGTAAAAGTCACAATACAAACTCATTATTTTTTGCTATTGCCAAACTATACAGTTGACATTTCTGCCTCAAGTATATAGATTTATCGAAATGGATTTTACTAATTAGCTGATGTGCTGGAGTTGTTTTAGTAAATTATGCCTTAGTAAAATGGATTTTAAGCATTGATTGACAATTTGCCACACAAAATTTCAAGCAACCCCTTTTTCTGTTTTACTTGTTAGATTCTGACTTTGTACAACATTTATATGTAAACTTTGATATTGTCTTTTTTATAAATTTAATGAAAAACATGTATTTTTCAAATATATAATTTCGATAGTTTTTTAACATGCACACCTAAAAATACTAGTAAAATTTTTAAGTTATATAAGAGGAGATGTGAAAATAAAAATGTTACACCAAATTGAGACGAATGGAGTATTATTTGTGCATTGATGCAATTTAGATTCATTGAGAAGTGAGATATAAAACAATTACTCCACCATTACCTCTAATTAGATTATAAAGGTCAGCGCTCAACTCCTTGTAGCAATAAAAAAAAAAGGAATAATTACATTAATAGGTACCAACTATTGCACTTTTTATTTTATAGGTACCAACTTTTGATTATTCACCAGCAGCACGAACTATTACATAAAGTTACAACGATAGGTATATCACCTAAATGTTGTTTCAATTTATAGGCCATTCATACTTATTTATAGGTCATCCATACCTATCGTTGCAACTTTATGTAATAGTTCGTGCTGCTGGTGAATAATCAAAAGTTGGTACTTATAAAATGAAAAGTGCAATAGTTGGTACCTATTAATGTAATTATTCCAAAAAAAAACAATGTATTTTACTGTTCCCTTAGCTCAATGGCAGAGCAAAGAATCCCGGTGTGATGACCTGAGTTCAACCTCCACCATGCCCCACCCCACCTGTCAAGGTAATTTCTTGAGATATGATGCTTGTTCAGATCATGTATACCTTTTCTTTATTTTTTTTTTTTTAAAAAAAAACACTAACACTAACAGAATGAGGCGTTAATAGTATCAGCTGTGCCTCATTCGAAAGCTGCCAAGCAACCCCCCCTCTTATATAAATACAAACGATAAACAACATGTACCAGTATTTAATAAAAAAAAAAAAGGGAAGAAAAAAAGAAAAGAGAGCAATTATATTCTTCGTCTATTGTCTACTCGTATTTTCTTGGAAGCAGGGCCAGATAGTGTACTTGAAGAACTGGAGTCTATCTGAAACAAGGATGCAGAAACATTTACATACAGCGCTCTAGAGGTAAATCATACAAGATTTATTAGAGTTACATGATGATGAAATATTCACCTTATCCAGCTTCTCTCTCACCCTTCTAACTGTTTCATTCATTGATTGGGATGGGAAATAATCCTGGCCGTCATACAAACAAACATGCATCTAAATAAAAGAAACTCTAGCAAAATGTAATCTAAAAAGAGAGGAAGGTGGCATTTAGCTTTTTTAATAGAGTTTAAAGGTTTAAACCAATATAGAATTTTGACTCATTCAAACCTCTAATATTGGTCTTTGGTGGGTTTTGACATAGAGTTTTTGGACCAAAACTCTAATTCTCAAAAAGCTCCCAAGAACAGCTTTTTGCTCAGAGATTTGTAAATTCTCAAATAATTTGTTATCAAACGGCTAAGTGTTACCAAATAAGTTTACATAAACAACAATCAATCGGCAGTCAAAACCATTCGCAAAAAAATTTAAACTCTAAACTCTAAGGGAGTAAGGGTGTGTTCTCTTCAACTTATTTGACCTGAACTTATCTGAACTTACCAAACCTGAAACTGATTTTTTAAGGTGAATGTCCAACTTACTAGATCTAAAATTATTTGATCTGAATTTATTGGAACTTATTACGCCTGAACTGAACTTATTAAACCTCAAAGTTATTTTTTAAGGTGAAGAGTAAGCACCCTAACTCTAAACTTTGACAGTTAAACTCTAAGCTCTGTTTGCCAAACAGAGCCGAAGCAACTTGGACTAACCCCCTTTTGTCATCCTGAGATCGGTTATAGGATTCATATATGGGGCCTGATTCACCTTTCCGGTTAAGAATAAAAATATGAAGCAGTAGGCTGGCATTACCTGGTCAGAAGAAACCCTGGTGATTGATGAATGATTTACTTTAGAAAGTTGATCCATTTCTTTGGTGTACCTGCAATAGTCATGGAAAGAACTTCCATGAGACTCCACAAAATTGCAGCATTGGTATAACATAAGCAAGTAAAAATATCACACCATCCTTGCTTGAACTCCACTTGCTGGAAAACTTGTGACGGAGTTCCAACTGATAAAGGATAATTACTAACATCTTCACATTGAATTTTATGACTTCTGGGTCTTCGAGCTGGATTAAACATGATATGGAAATCAGAATTCAGAAGAGCTTCACAGAAATAAAAAGAAAAAAATATTTTGTATAAGAAAAACAGAGTACTCTGTAGATTACTTACGATTTAATCGTGCTAAAACCTCCTTTCTCCTGCCTTCCAACTTCTCTTTTGTGTCAGACAGACTTTCATATTCGGTGCCATATGACACCTGCAGCCGATTCCCAAGGAAAACAAACTCGTCCAATTTTCTTTTTGCGAACCTAGACAAAATAGCAAGCAACCGGGACCAATTACTCGATCTTTCCTAAAAACCCTTGTTACCATTGAAACTTAGCAACTAGTTAATGTGATCAATTTAGTAGCTTCAAGCAAAGAAAAGTTAGCGTCTAATCAAACACTAGAAAACATTGCACATCCAAAAACTGTTTTTTGAGCCTGGGAAATATAATATGTTCATCACTATAAACTCTAAGACAAGCCAACATTAATTACCTAGCATTGCTGATGAGGTGAAATTTGATCCAGTAAACATCTGTAAACTGCTCACATTCTTCTGCATCCATAGGTTTACACCTGCATAGTATAAAAAAATTGAAAGTCTGAATACACGGATTATTTGTGAAGATTTTCCGCACTCAAAAAGCATTTGAAATCAAAAGAAAAGCTCCATTCATGTTCCAAGCAGTAATAGCTGTCAGTCCCATATTGGGAGCGAACACAATTCAGGAATATACCACACAGCGATATTCAGATGCATATGAACAAGTTCACATCAACAATACAAGCCTCCAAATGACATTGTATCTGAAGAGGATTGACAAAGTTCTGGGTGTGTGACATCTGACATGTGTCATTTGTATTTGCTTCTATTTACAAAATTGCAATGTTAAGTTTTAAATTAGACATTAGCCTAAAATGTTTGTGTGGGTGTAATTTTGTTTTGTCCTGGAACTTCGTTGTTGTAATTTTGGCATGCAAAATTAAAGAAATGCCATTGTGCATTGTTAAAACACAGTTTTGAATTAGGCAAGTTCGCGTACAGCTACCATAAGTCCAAATTCGCTTGGAGGGCTCTCATTCCCATCAAAGGGCCAATTCAAATACTCCACCTAAAAGTTTATGTATCGGTAATCATGTATATTGTCTCAAGGATTATATTTATACAGCAATCAAACTTCATATTCCCTGAAGTTACTAGGGCATTTTTTTCAAAGATCTTATACAGAAAGCTAATCTTCATATATTCCCTCTAACACCTATACCACATCAGTAACTTCCAACCTAGTTACACTAGTCACTAACAGATGGACTCCTCTTTCCAATCCAAACAACACATAATAACCAATATTAAGTAATTAAACCATTGTGTTATAACAAATGTGGAAAATATAAAGTAAAGATTAACAAGAACAAAGACAGAATTTACGTGGTTCGGCGACAATATGTCGACTACATCCACAGGCAGGGGAGAGGAGAGGTTTTATTGATCTTGGAGAATTTCCGAATACAATGATCGGCTAGGGTTACAAAGATTAGGTGTATACACTTCCAATTTTCAAATCAAAACAAAATCATAGTTTTCCATGAAAATAGTGGAGTTTCACAATTGGTCTGGGAAGAACTCAAGTACCAAAGAAACCTAATATTCATTTGTACTATCGAAACTAAAACTACTAATTTGAGCAAGCAACTCAAACAAGAAATCAAATTTACACTAAAAACCCTCATTATTCATTAACCCCCACAATATCATCAATCAACAAAGCAATTTACCTTAATTGCAAAGTCAATCAAGCTTAAATAAAACAATTAAGGTAAAAAGGCAAGCATACTCTTCAACGTCTCCATAAGTTGCAAAGAGTTGTCTTAGTTCATCACCACACCCAAGTGCTGGCACATTCCTCACAATCAAGTACCTTCATTAGATGGGTAATTCCGCAATTTCTTAGAATAAATTCAAGCAAGTACAGAAAACATTATAAAAGCATAAATTAAAAATGTAAAAAAAAATAAAAAAATCTGAAAAGAAAAAAGACACAAACTTTGATTCATCACAGACAGTATAAACACGAACTGCAGGAGATTCATCTTTGTATCGGGGCATATCTTCTTTCCTTTATTATCTGAAAAAGAACAACAAAACAAAACCCAGAAAAAATCCATTAAAATAAAGGAAAAATTGATATAGATAAACCAACCTTTTATCAATAAACCCACCTTTGATTAATCTAAAAACAAACCAACCTTTGTACAAACTAAAATACCCACAACCTGCTAAACCGGTTAAAGCCGAAATCAATTTTGAAAAAGTGACATAATTAACACTTATAATAACTAAAAAACTAAAAAAAACATTTTAATTAAACATTAAACATAATTTAACAAAAAAAAATCCAACATATCCCCCTCCATCCTTCTCTTTCACTTCTACTTCTCCATCATTTCGTCTCTCTGCTCCCTTCTCTTCCTCCATTGACACAAGTACACAATTGTAACAAAGACTATCATTGGCAATACAACTATCACAACAGTAGATATATATAAAATGAAAATTGGACTACAATAACAAATGATAATTCAACTCCAATTCATCAAAAAAATTAAATGATAAACTGAAATTAAAACTAAAATTACAAATGATAATTCAACTCCAATTCTTTAAAAAAAAAAAAACTGAAAAAATATATATAAAAAAAACTAAATACATAAATCTGAATTGGAGTTGTACTTACAAATTCATTACAGTACTCAGTAGCAGAACAACAACACAAATCTCATGCATACTTCATAAATTTTGAGCTTATTGTAAGCATAATTCCCAAATCAATTTCACATCATAATTCATTACCCAATCTCTTATTTTCTCAAATTTCAAGCATAATTTCGCAATTAAGTGATTAATTGCACAAAACTAAAATCTGAAATGGAGATTATGGAAGAATCGCACGCAACAACAGATGCAGATGTGAGGTTGCCAGTCTCCGGTCGCCGATACCGCCGCCGCCGCAGTGGAGCCACGATATGAGGGAGCGGACTCGAGGCCTGAGGGAGGCAGAATGATTGGAAAGGGAAGAGGAAGGGGCAAGGGGGTGCTGGGTCTGTGGGAGAAAGGAGATGAAGAGAGAAGAGGGAGGACGATGAGTGAGGCTTCAAGTTTTAAAATTAAACCAACATTTAACCTGTTGTACCGGATACTCTAGGTCATTAAATGAGTTCAAGTTCATTTTGGGCAGATTAGATACAAAGGTTGGTTTGTTTTTGCATTATTTAAAAGTGAGTTTATTAATTGCGGATGTGATAAAAATTGGTTTATTTATATCAATTTTTTCTAAAATAAATAACGAAATAAAACAGATATTTTGCAAATTATTAACAAAAAGGGCTAGCTGATCTGGGAACACCATATAACAATTGTATATATTTGAGAGTTTATATGAAATCACAATCAGAAAATAAATCAGCACCAATAGGGAAATAAATGGGTACTCCGTAGAAATCAATTTAGATCATATACTTCTAGCCATATTATAAGTCTTCCGCTCAATTTAGCTGACACAATATCTACAAGTTAGCGTTTGATATAAAAAATTCATTTCAAATTGATGAATTATCCGAAATTGAAATATTGCGATTCAAATTCCAATTACATGTTTGGTTTTTTAGGATTTAAAATGACATGGTTCCCAGGACGTTTATATACTGCAAATATAGTGAAAAATAACTGCTTTTAATTACTGCAAGCTAATCTTTTGCTTGTATTCACTATTTAAAAAATGAATGTTCAGTATTAAAAAAAATGAATATTCAGTATTAAAAAATGAACATCATTTTAGTTATCGCAAAAGTGAATGTAAATTCAGGTTCTTTGTGGTAAAATGAATATTTAGTATAACAAAATGGATATTCAGTATTAGAAAATGAATATTAAATTTAGTTGGTGCAAATTTGATTGTTGGTTCAGGTTCTTTGTGATAAAATGAATATTCAACATTAACAAAATGAATATTCAGTATTAAAAAATGAATATTCGATATACAATAATTAATATTCATTTTAGTTGTTGCCAACGTGAATGTAAGCTCGGATTTTTTCCGGTAAAATGAATATTCAGTATTAAAAAAATGTAAATATTTAGTATAAAAAAATGAATATTCAGTATTAAAAAATGAATATTCATTTTAGTTGTTAAAATTGACTCGCTGACGTGAGAGACCACAATTGTTCTATGTGCTTCCGTGAGCATTGTATACTGTAGTTTAAAAAATTAGTTTTAAAAAAAATGAAGCTTTTAGTTTTTTTTTTATAAAAAAGAAATTGTGGTTAAAAAAATGAATATTATAGTGTGCAAATTGAAAATTAAAGATAAAAAAAAAATGAAGATTGTAGAGTAAAAAATGAAGATTCCTAGTACCACAAAAAGCTACGTGGTCCTGGGAGCACCGAAATACATATAATTTACCCATTAAAGAATTGGACTAGAAATTGAGTCAAATCCAATTCCAATTTTTTTTTACTTGCCAAACATGTTATTTGACTCAATTCCATCGTTTCAAATGAAATCCCTGTATTCAAACATAGCATTAATATAAGAAATTATTAATTTATTACAAATGTGTGCAGTAAAAATCGAATTCAGACATCGGGTTTGTAATTCTGAAACATTAATCATTAGACTAACACGTCATTATCCTTATATCAAAAAGAAATTAGTGTTTACTCCTGTTTTTATACCTTTCTAGGAATTTTATGGAGAATTTTATTTTCATATCCGTATGTTAAAACACACGTCCAATTGCACTCGTATTCTCCTCTCTTTCATTCTCTCCCTTATTCACTTGCTCTAATTTTTACTCCATACAAATGTCAACGATCATATTTAAGGACCCTAATTTTTCATCTTTTTTATTACGTATTGAATTTTGCTACCAAAAGGTTCATCTTCTTTTATTGAACCAGCTTGTTGGCATGTTCGATGAACGGATTGTTTTTTTATAAAAAAAATTGAGAAAAATACAATGTGTAGTTTTAGAATCTTAATAAATTTAGCGTATAAAATTGGATACATATTGGAAAGAAGTAAGAACACAAGAACTCGTTAAAATCAATATAAATAATACTTATTAATGAAGGCAGGAAAATAGAAAAATAAAAGGGGAAAAATAATGTTAAGTAATTTTTTAAGAAAGTATATATGACAAAAAAAAAAAAAAAAGATTTGCTTTAAATATACAAAGAATAGATTTTCGCTTGTATCCCTATAAAAGAAAACCTAATAAATAACTGAAAAAACAAGGAAAATGATAGTCCAAAAAACAATCAAGACATAAGAGAGTGATTTGCAGTCTTGTATTTCCAAATCATTTTCACTAATAGAAATATATTAAATTTTTATATATAACTCTTATGGCTACATATAACATAGTCCAAAAAATCAATCAAGATGTTAGAATTTGAAAATTAGAGAATGTCATAAAGATGTACGGAGTATTTAAAAAGTAAATAGTCATGTGAAGAGGAAGAGAATGAATTGGAAAAAAGCCAATGTAAGCATAATAGAGTAATTCTAGCTTAGCCACTATTTTGTGAGAAGTGGAATAAACATGATCTCTCATGAGGTTAATTTCCTACCTTTTCCATTATTTTACAACACTATTTTAATTTTCATGTTATCTTCCAATAGTGAATAATTAGTTGAGTAGTGCTTTTCCACTCAAAATACGAAATTATAACCTTTGTAGGTTAACTAATATTATGTCCACAAAATTATAAACTTAGATTGGCTCAAAGGAATAAGTAATTTTTTTTTTGACAGGAAGGAATAAGTAATTAAAGAACATATACTCCATCAGTCCCTCCGTAACATAAAGATTTCAACATTTATTTTTTCATGTATTTTGAGGAAGCGATTTAAAGGTGTAAATGAAAAAATTAATCAAAGTTGTTTTAATACAAGCAAGAATGTGATTATAAATTACGTACTAATATTAAAATTATTTTGATTAATTTGGTCGTTTACGCCCTCAAATTGATTCCACAACATGCGTGAAAAAACATTTGTTAAAATCTTTATGTTACGGAGGGAGTACTTGTATAAAACTCCGTAAATGCTATAAATAAAGAAAGAGAAAGGAAATAGTTGATTGGAAAAAAAATCTTGATTCAATTAAACAAAGTTCAAAACTTCAAACAATGCATACATTTAGCCCGTAACTCATGTCAATTAGCATCCTAGGTGGGCACGCGCCGTGTCGGGACGGCTCACGTGCCAAGTCCGCGTGCCTCGTGTCATAGTGTGTCGTGCCTATACGGGCCAAGCAAAGTTCGTCCGGGCCATCGTGCCTTATAATATTTTTTATAAATTTTGAAAGATTAATCAAAATGAGCGCCAACTTGCGGGCCGGCCCATCGTGCTCGTGCCAAAATTTTAAAATGTTGTTCGTGGTGGCCCTCGGTCCAACATTCGTGCCTTCGTGTCGTGCCTATAGCGGACTCGTGCTGGGCCGGGCCCAAACCGTGTCGTGCCGAGTTGGCCCTCGTGCCGGCCCAGCCCATGCCCAGCTCTAAGCATCCATTCATGCTAGCACACTTCAAAGTCAATTAGTCATATCACTATAAAAATTTTGGCCCATTAACGACATGTATACATTAATAACGAACTAAATCCTATCGTAAATGTAAATGTGACAGTTTTAGAACCCGTCGTTAAAATTAACCTAATACATAACCCAAACTCTACTTAAATTGACTCATCTACGTACAACGGCATCGCAACGGAAAAAAATAATTTGATTACGACCCCCTTTCTACGATAAGGTCACTTTTTTGCGACGAGAAAATCATTTTATCATCTTTCATTCATTCCCAATTCTCTACACTTCAAACTCGCCACATAAACTCCACATTTCTGATGACTTAAATACCCCAATAGGCAACCCAAAATCAATGCAGCCTGAAGACAAGCCTAACACAATAGATCTAACAAGAGCGAAAAAAAAGAAGCTAGTGTATGTAATACATACTCAACTCTATATATATAATACAGTACATAATTAATACGTTAGTGTATGTAATACAGACATACAGTAAAGTAACAATCAAAATCACAATGAATCCAAAAGGGAAAAAGAAGCTAATAAAAAAAAGTGCAAAAAACATCGATGACGACGACTGTATGATAAATGATGAAGGGCTGATGATCAACAAGACTATGAGTCTTACCATATGCCTGAAACCACAGGATGATTTCCCACATCCTAGGCATCTTTGCTTTACTTACCCTTTTGGTAATTCATCTCCTAAGAATCACTGCCTTAAGGTATATATGTAGCCAGCACTAATTTTGTTTAATTTCCTCTTTTTCTTCTATTCTTTCCGTAATAAAATAACTGCAACAATTTGACATAAAGTAGATAGAGAGAAAAAAAAAATTGTCAAATTGTTGCAGTTATTTTGTTACAAATGAATTACTTATATTTATTATATACTACTTCCGTTAATTATTATGTGCACGCAACGATGTGACATACATAAAGTAGCTAGAGAGTAAAAGTGTCAAATCGTTGCACACAACAATATTCCTCAAATTAAATTAAAGTGAGTGTATATATATATTGCTTGCAGTGTTACTGTTATGTTTGTGAGAAGGTAGCACCATGCAAATACTGGAAGAAAACTCCTAATAATAATAGACACTGTGATGCCACTGATAAGGATGAGAAATGGGTGTCACTCAGCAACAAACTCCCTGGAGCTACTACCATGGTATATATAATTTATAATATATGCAGATAGATTATTACATACATTATATATATTATTACCTTATTGGGCTAACCCTAATTTTAGCTTTTCAATTACTGTAGAGATTAATCAATACTCCCTCCTCCGTAACGAATTACTAGCAACAATTTTTATTTTTAGGTGTAACAAAATACTTGCAACAATTTTTTCCAATTTTATTTTATTTCTTTTTTGGCAAAAAAATAACAACACAATACCCCACCAACTTTTCTTTTTCTTACTTTTCTCTCTGTTACCTTTATCATCATACCACATAATACCCATTTACTTTTCCTGCTCTTACTTTTCTCTTTCTTACTTTTATCATTATACCACCTAATACCACAATTAACCTATTTCATCTAAGAGTCTGTGCTAGTCCAAATGTTGCTAGTAATTCGTTACGGAGGGAGTACATGTCATGTAATTGGCTAATTAGGGGTGTAAATTATTGGATGGATTGGATTTGACTTATCCAAATCTATCATACCCAAGCTAAAATATTTTAGACTTGAAAATTTGACGAGTCCAAATCTATTTGATTCAAATGATTTTGAGCCCAATCCTGCTCGATGCAAATCAATTTTTATAAATCCAAATTCACTTTAATCCAATCCAAACTAATAACATCAATCTTATTTTTGTTTTAGATTTTCATGTAAAACAAAACGTTTTCATTAAAATTACTTGAGCACAATTTTTTATTGAAATTTTGGAGGGAATAATAATGTTAATTTGTAATTGGAATTTTGGTTTAGTTAATCAACAATTTACAATAGTTTTTGGTTCAATTAATCAATTATTTAAAACATGTGTCCATTTCATTTTGAATTAGCCAACTAACAATTTTCATTTAATTTTAGTTATGGTCATTTTTAAATAGTCAACCGTTTCAGTTCAGTTGATTTCAGTTTATAATAACTAAGTTTAGTTAACTGCAATTCATTTTGTTTCCATTGGTATTTCAATTATGTGTCATTTGGTTCTTGGTTCATTCCATTTTAATTAATTCAATTCATTTTAATTAGGTTAACAGTACAGTTAAACCAACAGTTACTAACCAAACAAACATCTCTACACAGTTGGATTCGATCTTAAACGGTGCGGCAGGCTGCATATAAGAATTTGCGATCGTATATTATTAGATTGATAATAAAGTGGATAAAGTTAAATAATGTTTTTGCATGCAATGCAGGTTTATCACAAACTTAGTGTGACGGCAACCTATTTAGTTCCTATGGGACATGTTCCTGAGGAACCTTATCTACCAACCCACGGATATGGTAGTGGATTAATATGCAACACTGATGGAGAATGGCTTATTGCCATCTCTATGCGTCTTTGCAGCCGCTCAACCTATACTTGAGACATTATAGCTGAATCCTACAAACCTCTACTTGATTCACTTAAAACAAACCCTCTTACCCTCAACACAGAGATGATTACTAGAGACTTAGCCAGAGTAATGCGTCAGACTGTGAATCACTTGTCACCTGAATTACGCAGATGGATTGGACTTGAATCTTGATTAGATTAGATTAGATTAGATTAGATTAGATTAACAGGTCACGTACTATATACCCTATCTGAACCGTGTTATTTATTTTAGAATTGTAGCAAACATTTTGGGACTTGTACGGTAGTTTGCTACTCTTATTTCTTTCCAATTGGGAGTGTTAAGAATATGCCAGGTTTTGTTTGTTCGTTGTAATTTTCTATTGGAGTTTTTTTTTTTTTTTGAAAAAAGAAAAGAAACCTATTGTATTGGACTTATTTATTCTTGAAAATTTGAATTTATTTTTTTTTATAAAAAAAATTGAATTTATTTGACGTTTTGCTGAATTTAGAATTTTGTTTAATTCAATTCTGAACTAATTAGTTATCAGTTTGGAATAATTCAGCCAAAATATAGAGTCCAAAGTCCATCAAATTTGTGGTAGATTGATCGTCCATGATAATACCCAAAGAATTTGCAGTACGTGATAGCAAACGTGTATATAAGAGTGTGCTATTAGCAACCAACATTTGCTTGAACTTACGCTATGTTTGATTCTATTTATATTTGTAATTTGTTGATTTGATCTGATCTAATATGAATTTATTTGACGAAACTTTGACCTATCGTGAGGAATGTAAGAAATTTCTTATCGTGAGAAATGTAAGAAACTTCTTATCGTGAGAAATTTCTTATCGTGAGAAATACATCAACTATGACCTAGATGTACATTGACCACCAATTGTAGATACATTCACCATACACTATAAATACTTTAAGTAAAAGTATATTGACTTTATACCATAGATACATTGACTATGAACTATAGAAGGAGTAAAAAGGAAAAATCAAATTTAATCTTAGTCATTCATTTGTTGATCAAATGGTTATGATTGTTTCTCACCAAAACTACATTTTCACATGCTAATCTATGAAGAAAAAAGCTCGTTTGTTTCACCGTACCGCATCATCATAACTAGCTATCCTAAGATATGATTGTCAAATTTTGTGTAAAGTAATCCTCAAATACAAAATCATATCATTTGATTCCAATATCATATCCAAACTTTTCCCGAATATTGAACACATTTGTCCAATATGGCACTATATATACATGAATACATTCTCTATTTCCCCAGCCACATTTGAGCAAACAACTCTAACGACGCTTTTGGTTGTTGATAATAAATTGTGATAATGGTAATGATTTAAAATGTAATTTGTTAAGAAAAAAATTTAAAATTTCCTTGGAAAACATATTTTTCATTCTTAAACTTGAAATTTCTTCTTATTTTTATTACCATCCATTACCATGTGGGAGGGTGATATTAGATGAGAATAGATATTTGTGAAGAAAATTAGATAAATTAAAGTTAAGTTAGCACCACCATAGGAATGGATTTTGATTTTCTTTCTAAATTTAGTTATAAATTTATTCTCATTACCTGCATTTATAACCGGCTATCAAACATTCCGTAAATGCACAAGGGAGTACTTTATATTCCTCAAGAGACTAAACTCGCCAGCTATAAATTCACTTACAATTCACAAAGCTCGTTTTTACAAAGTACATGTGTCCAATGTAATTCTTAAAATCCCTTGAATTAATTAATTATTGCATTACATTAAATTTCACTTGGAAAAACTATTGCATAAACTACTTAAATTACAATTACAAGCAAATTAAATCGACCCGGCTCGTTTGACGTAGCAACCCCTATATAAAACAATAACCACTATAAAAAAAATATCAAGTCCTCTATTTGAAAATATGAAATTATAAGGTTCCAAGGTTAAACTTTACTTCAAGATCTCCACCCCCCTAATTTTGATTTATGTACAATTGGACTCAATATTTACTTGGTATTTGCATGGCTCAATACATTGCAAAATAACACTTTTTAAATTGTTGTACGAGATATGTAGATTAAAAATGTAACAGATGGAAATTGATAATAATCTTTTAAAATATTCGAAAAAAACTGTAAGAGCATATAGGTTTAATTTGTATTAGATTTTATTAATAATAAATTTATCTGAACTAATACTACAAAGAGTTATGAATCACAATTAATAGTTCTGTGTTAGTATGATAAGAAATGAGCAGAAATATTACCTAAAAATCAAAATTATCAGGTTAGTTAGTATATATATATATATATATATATATATATATATATATATATATATATATATATATATATATATATATGTAGACCAATAATTTCTATATGCAAATTATATATAGAGGTAACCGTGAATAAAACCATACTACCAGACTACAAAAAGCCACCGTCCACTTACAAAGCAACCTGCCCATACAAAAGTCGGCCGTAAAATCATATGTAGCCGGAAAATGTCAAATAAAAAAACGATATCAGATATTAGTAGTTGTAGTAGTAGTATTGAATTGAACTGAACTGAATAGATCTTAATTAAACTGGATTTAACTGAAATTTAAGTCCAAAAAACAGGGTCAACATGCACAGGAACTTTGATATTTGGGTTAAGTTAAAGCAGTACTAATTTAAACAGCCAAATTGACATTAATTAGGTATTACAGTATTATTGTATGCACTACTAGTACTAGTGGGATATATAGTTAAATAAGAGTACATGTTTTCCCCATGCATATTATATTATTTTTATTTTGTACGGAGTACTTTTTTTTTGGCAAACGCATGCATATTATATTATATTATACAACTAGTTTTATCTGAAACTTAGATCCTTTAGAAGTGGATCTCACCTGCTCAACAAGTTGGAACACATCTATCCAGACATAGAAATTCGTATATACATCCGGATGTATGGTACATCCAACGATAATTTTGCTCATTTTAAAATTTAAAATCAGCAATAAAACTGAAAATTCTAGGGTAGTCTTATGACTACCGACTACCGTAGTGAATGGTTAGGATTGTTCGATTTTTGATTTATTTTTAATTCTTAAATCTAATTAAAAATCTGTTGTAAAATATTTTAATTAAGTTTTTTTTAGGAGAATAAAAACTGATTTTTCCTAAAATCATTTTTTATTTTTGAAAGATCAGAAATTATTTTTCTAAAATAAGAAATCTAATTAAAATATTTTTAAAGGGATTTTAAATTAGATTTAGAAATTAAAAATAAATAAATAAATCGTGCGATCCTGGTCATCTACTACAGTAGTCGTTAGTCATACGACTACACTAGAATCATTTAAATAAAACATATTGGATGTAGGTAGCTTTACGTAAATCCGAATGTACAATACACCAAATATCAAATCGTTGCTGTTAATAATCTTATTATGCTACGGGGGATGTACATGTTATAGATAGCTAGTAATGGAATACTTGTAAAAAAATAATTAAAATATTGATGGGTAAATAATCTAAGCTAAGCTAATGTTTCCTCCTATGAATAGAAGCAAACTATTGATAGCTAGTACATTGCAAATTAAATCAAAAACTAAATAAAGAAAGAAACCAAATTAAAAATAATGGGATCATTAGAAGAAGCAGTGTTGTCCAAAGTTGGGGAAGAACCATCAGTGGAAGATGAAGAGATGGAAATCCTGTTGTCAACCTTAGAAAAACACAAAGGTTGGTGGCTTCTTGAAGACATGTACAAATACAAAGGTTTTTGGTATGAGAAACCTTTCTTAATTGGCTCTTTAATTGTCAACAAAAGATTCACCCCAAAACCAGACGCTGTGTTACTAGCCACACTCCCTAAATCGGGCACAACTTGGTTTTGTGCTCTTCTTTTCACTATCATAAACCGAACTCAATTCAATTACTCCAATCATCCTCTTCTAACCCAAAACCCTCATGATTGTACACCACACATTGAGGTTTGGTTGTTTAAAAACCCTAAAAACCCTACAATTTCTAACCCTCCTCCTAATCTTATTAGCACTCATATGCCTTACTCACTTTTACCTAATTCTTTAATCCTAACCCCTTCGTCGTCTCAATCCTCTAATTGTAAAATCGTTTATGTTTGTCGTGATCCTTTAGATGAATTTGTGTCGCTTTTGCATTTTGCTAATAAGTTGCGACCACAACAACTGCCATCTTTGGACGTAACTGAAATGTTTGATTTGTTTTGTGACGGGGTTTCACCGTTCGGATCGTACTGGGATCATGTGCTTGAGTACTGGAATGCTAGTATTCATACGCCTGATAAAGTTTGCTTTGTTAGATTTGAAGATATGAAAAAGCAACCTATTATGGTTTTGAAAAAGGTTGCACAATTTATAGGGTGCCCTTTTTCTGAGCTAGAGGAGGAAAACGGTGTTGTTCGAAAGATTGTTGATTTTTGTAGTTTTAAAAGTTTAACCAGTTTTCAGGTTAACTCAACTCCTATTCCTAGAACATTTATTCCACAATTGAACATCGATAACAGTCAGTTTTTCCGTAAAGGTGAAATTGGTGATCATAATAATTATTTGACAGGTGACATGGTGAAGCGTCTCAAAGATATTATTAATGTCAAGTTTGCTGGTTCTGGATTGGATGTATTTGCATAGAGCAGAGTATAAGATCAAGCTCCAAAATAAAATTAATTCTTAAGGTTTTTTCTTTTAATTTTGTCAAAGTGATGTTGTGATTTTTTAAAAAAATCTTTGTTAGGTATGGTCATGAATGCGGAGTACCTGAATAACGATTACTCCAAAATAAAATTCATTTTTATGGGTTTTTTTTTTATGGTCAGCGTGTTGTAATTTTTTATGTTCGTTTTTTCACAAGGAAATCAAGATTTCTTCTTCCTCTTTAAAAAATATGTTGATTGATCAGAAGTAGAAAGAAAATTTGGCATCAAAAAAGGGATCTATATAATATGTGTACAGTTTCAATGCTCGGTCGGTTAGCTTCCCGATAGATACGCACAATTTATTTTGGTTGCCTTTAATTAATCTGTCGTTAATTGATGGTTGCCTCTAAATATAACATTCTAACGGCAACCAGGCAACCTATTTACTTGATGCTAACAAAAACATATACATTTATAGTATGACATAAAACCTAATACTTTTAGAGGCACCATATAGCTTGATACAAAAGTCTTAGGCATCTAGAGGCAACTACGAAACTTGATGTTATTTCAGACATTTAGAGACACGGCCATCTTGATCAACATTAATTAGTTATTGATTATAAACATTTAAATGCAACCATAAACATAATTAGGGGCATCATCAACTTTTAACCCTCAAAATATGGTTAGCGACAACTACATATGTTGATACAAATTATATTTAGATGCAATATGTAAATTTGAAAATAAAATTATTTAAATTCAGTTATATAAAGACTATAGAAAAATCCTATAAGTATGAATCTTTATATTAAGTTGAAAAAAGAAAACTCCTATATGTATGATAGATGTAATCTACCGGAATTGACCCGACTCGTACCCAACCCAATCCGTACCCCACCTGAACGAATCAATTATTATCACCTCTTCACTCGAATCAAACAAGATCACATTTATATGTAATTAGGACATATTGTGATTTTAGAATTTGTGCGTCTATTTGGATGATCCCTTTGTCTTACAACACTTGAGACTAGTGTTTTTTTAGGGGGAAAGTATGATGTGAATTAGGGATTAATTTTGTTTTCTTCTAGTTTTAGTTGGCGCATACAAGTGTTTTTTTTATGATGAGAGTTTTTTATGATGAGATAATTCGCAAGTTACTCAAAAATCATTTGTTAAAAACTCAATCAAAGGTCAACTTATCAAAACTCGATCAAAGCTCGACTTGGGCAACACTCGACTCATCTAAGCTCAGATCAACTCGATCTCGACTTGAGATTGATGTTAATGAGTTGAGTCCAGCAACCCAATACTCAAACTCGACTCGCATCATCATAACCACCCCAATTCAGATATGATTGTCAAATTTTGTGTAAAGTAATCCTAATCAAAGACAAAATTATCTATATCATTTGATTCCAATATCATATCCAAACTTTTCCTTAATACTGAACACAATTGTCCAATATCACCCTATGCATGAATACATTCTCTAGTTCCCCACATTTGAGCCAAAACAAAAAAAAACCTTTAAATGCATGGAGCAAAGCACTTTATTGTCTTCATATTTCATAATACTCAAGAGACTAATGCCCTGTTCTTTTGGACTTAAAAGCTACAATAATCAGATCAGATCAGATCAGATCAGATCAAAACAGATCAAAACAGATCAGACAAATTCAGATCAGATCAGACATTATTACTCTAAATTATTATTATTATTATTTTCGAGCATCGTTTTTCCGCTCGACATTTTCCCACGACGGTTTTTGAACGAGTTTTCCGGCGACGGTTTTCGGGCCGACTTTTCCGACGACCGTTTTCGGACTGACTTTTCCGGCGGTGATTATTCGGCTGAATTTTCCGCCGACGATTTTCAAGCCGAGTTTTTCGGCGACGATTTTCGGGACGACTTTTTCGACAACGGTTTTCGGACTGACTTTTCCAGCGGTGATTATTCAGCCAACTTTTCAGGCGACAATTTTCAGGCCAAGTTTTTCGGCGACGGTTTTTGGGATGACTTTTCCAACGACGATTTTCGGACTGAATTTTCCGGCGGTGATTATTCGGCCGACTTTTCCGGCGACGATTTTCAGGCCGAGTTTTTCGGCGACGGTTTTCGGACTGGCTTTTCCGACGATGATCATTCGGCCAAATTTTCCAATGACGGTTTTCAGGCCGAGTTTTTCGGCGACGATTTTCGGAATGAATTTTCCGACAGTGATTATTCGTTCGACTTTTTCGGTGACGGTTTGGTCAAAATTTTCGGCGGTGATTATTACTACTACTACTATTATTATTATTAGTAGTAGTATTATTATTAGTATTAATATTATTATTTGAAGTTTTGGAGTGAGATTGAATGAAGAGGTGAAATGAAATGGGCTATCATAATAATAATTATTATTATTATTTTAGTAAATATAATCATGTATTACATTTCTCATAAAAAAAAGTATTACAATTATAAAAATAAAAAATAAAAATAAAAATAAAAATAATTCAAATCAGATCAGATCAGATCAGATCAGACAAACTCAAATCAGAGCAGATCAGATCAGATTAGATCAGATCAGAAAAGACCAGATCACTCCTAAAGAACAGAGTCTAAACTCAACAGCTATAAATTCACTTTACAATTTACAAAGCTCGTTTTTTTAACATCTGTCCAATGTTCCTGAGAAGAGTAAAAGACACTTTTTTTTCGATCTGTTTATTTGGATAGCAACATCATCATTTCCCAAAGTTAGTTAATTCCAACATTAGTTAATTCATGCAACTCTTTATCTTCTTCCCTCTTTTTTCCCCTCTAATTAATTACTCAACTCTATATATACACACCCAGGCCACCAGAATGAAAATACTTTTTCTGCTATAGTATAATTGTATAAAATTAAGTAGCATAACATAATAATATAACAAACAAAACTAGTATAGAATGAATAATCCAAAAGGAGAAAAGAAGCTAAAGAGAGCAAAAAACAATAATGCTAAAAACATCATTCATGAAATCAATGATTGTTGTATGATAGATGATGATGAAGGGCTGATGATGAACAAGACTATGAGTCTTACCATATGCCTGAAACCACAGGATGATTTCCCACATCCTAGGCACCATTGCTTTACTTACCCTTTCGGAAAATCATCTCCTAAGAAACACTGCATTAATTAAGGTAATTAATTAACACTAAAAATGTTCTTTTTGTTTTTAACTGTTTAAATTATACACTGTTATTTATTATATCTTAAATCTCATCAAATAGTAGTTTACTACTACTGCAGTGTTACTGTTATGTTTGTGAGGAGGTAGCACCATGTAAATACTGGAAGAAAACTCCTAAAAGACACTGTGATGCCACTGAAAAGGAAGCCAAGTGGGTTTTACAGAGGAAACTCAACAAGAAACTCCCTGGAACTACTACCATGGTATATATATGCACATTATCTTTACATTACATCACATCACATCTTGTATGAAAATGCTTTGTATTACTTTTATACTAACTAATTAAGTTACACTTACAAATTAAACCATAACAAAAGATTAGGTTTTCACACACTTTATATCCTAGAGGTGCAAGGTTTGATCCTCATTTGTTCCTTGAGGATTCCCCTTTATTGAGGGGGAAAGGTTAATGCATTATATGGGTTAGTAAGCCACTACCCTGTTAATGAACTGGTGGAATCTCTACCTTATAAAAAAACACTATGAAAGAATAATCTTCTTCCTTAAATTTAACCTCAGGTGGTAAGAGTTTCTTTCCTGATTTCAGGAGATCCTGGGATCGATTCTCATCTCGACCTATTTAAACACTAAAAAAAATTATTAAAAAAAAAGCCCATTTGTAGTACCTACTTGGGTACTAAGGCCATTTTCTTTTGGACTTAATTTTAGAAAATTTGTTTCGGTTCAGTTTAGCACCCAATGAGTCCAAAAGAACAGCGCCTAGCTGACTTACTATAGATAAAGTTTATGGAATGGAATGCTAGTTAACTGTTTTGGATCAATGGGTTTCATGCAGCTTTATCACAAACTTACAGTGTTTGCATGCTATGATATTCCTGAGAGAGGTGATCTGCTACTCCATGGATGTGGTGGTGGTTTAATAAGTAACAGTGGTGGAGTATGGGATATCGGCATTGCTATATGCCTCGGCAGCACTATCAACACTCATGGCAATTTAGCTGAACCCTACATTGCCCTAGTTGAAGGACTTCAACTAGCATGGTTGAGAGGATTTCGATTCTTAGAAATTAAGCTCTGTTTTTTGTTCCATAACAGATTTTGGTTCGACTTCACCAGGGATCCGGTTACTTACAAGTTTCGTTTGTGTGTTAATCTTAATCGATGTAACCCGAGAGCATGGGTTATCCTGAAACAAGTGGAGGATTGCCTCAATCGACAATGGTTTATCGATGTGAAAAATACAGTCTCGTGTGAGGAGGAGAGTGGTGCTTCATTTGTGGCTGAACTGGCTGAATATCAAGATCAAGCTAAGGAAGTATACGACTTCAAAGTACACCCTCTCGACACAGAGGTGATAACCAGAGAGATAACGACTGTAATTCGTGAGAGAGCGAGTTATGTATTTGATGTTTTTGGTCCATATGCATCAGCTGAAGAAAGGAGGTTTTATGGATTAAATTAGCTGCTTCCATGATATTTGAAGCTTATATTAGAGCAAACTAGAATGTTTAATGTTTTTGGCTTTCTTTTTTGGGGCTTTGGTTGTATTTTGCTACTCTAATTTTCCAATTTGAGGTCTGAAGAATATGTCAGGTTGTAATTTTCACGCATTAAATCTTCAATCTATTTTCATTTTGCCATACTTTGGATTACTGTCTTGAATGACATGAATGTCATTTCAGACCTTCAATTTCTGTGTTTTTTTACTGCAGCAAAACTGTCATAATTAATTTAATTATCTATACACCCCAGAAATTTACTGTATTATGCAAGTATTCTCTAGCTGTTAATCTAAAGCTAGGGGATAAAAAAAATTCAATGAGTTAATCAACAAACATTGACACTGCAGTAAATTTCATTCTTCAACTTTGGGTTGAAAAGATGTACCTGGATGGCTGGATATCATGCAGAATTTGAATGTTTACAAGACGGTCGTATTCAACAAGATAAAGCAATGCCAAAATCCGCTCTATGCCATGTGAAAAACCATAGCACAATGGCATTTTAGTATTTTTGCATGCCAAAATCACCGACGGGTATGTCATGTGTTTTGAAGTTTTGATTTTATTTACTAAAATGCCATTGCGCTATGTTTTTTCACATAGCACGGTTATGAGTTTGCATTAGCCAACAAGATGCCTGCCTGACAATATAACTGTAAAAGGCCTTGACAGAGGGATAAGAACAAGCAGTTTTATGTGCACTCAAATTATAGGTTTGAATTTCATTCAACCATTGACAACAAATGCAGATGACTGAACAACAAAGGCTCATTTCCACCAGCATTTGTTATATTAGCTGGGTATACAACTGATTAAGAGGATACATGGAAAACTCCATAATAGAGTATATCATCAAAAAGTTGATGTCAAGACAAGTATACCTCCACACTAGCACTTTTAGGGATACTGCAAACCGGACAGACGCTAATGAACCCGTCGCATGACTTACACACACACAGGTGCCTACACGGCATCAGCAACATAGACACTTCCTGAGACCGACAGGCTCTGCAGGTCAGATGCTCAGAATTGGGCCCCGCTGCAATGGATTTTCCACGTCCTCCTGCCACCGTCAGGTAATTCATTGGGTCAATGTAAGAAGTTGCATCATCAACCTCGTTGTCTCCAAACCCTTCCTTCCCTTGGTCAACGCCCTGAGAAATCGCGTTCTGAAGGTTGTTTTTAAGGATATTAACCATGGATTCGTTGTACTTTGCTCGGTAATGCCAATTTTGAGCATCCGTTGCCACCTGCTTTATTCGCTCCATAAGTTCCCTGTTCTTTCGGTTCATAGTTTCCAACTCCGTCTCCTTTTCTTGAAGCTTCTTGGTTATGCCGTCCTCTATAGTGTTTACGAATGAAGCCATGTGTTTTTGCTTCAAGTCTCTAACACCCTTTGCCAACTGCTCTTGCTGTTCAAATATCAAAAAGGTATATGTTGAGCAACTCTGCCATTCCTAGGCTGATAGGAATAAAATCTATAATTGTGGATAGTAAGCATATACAACAATTGAAAGAAACTCCTTAAACAAGTCATCAAATCCAGAAGAAACTAAACAACCATCACTTGTAAAAAAATTCAAAAACGACTTGACGCTATTGACTGATTTCCATGGCAAAAATTAATGTGCATTTTTTATATTTCTCAGAGTTTTGATACCTGTAATTTGATATACTGATCAAATTCTTCTTTCTGCCGTTCAAGCTCACTCCTGATATTGTCACCAAGTGACATCAGAATAGATGGATTCGCTGTCATACTTCCACTTGCAGATGTGACGGATGAATTGTGTTCATCATCATCATATGACAACCTTAGCCCAGTTGATACTGGATTCTGATTTGGAATGCTTGCTGAACGGTCAACTTCATCCTGGCAGAGGTTATAATTCAAAGAAATCTGGAGCTTCTGCTGCCTTGAAAGATCTTCAGCCTCTCTAGCTCGTTTATTTGGCCGGAGAATAGATGAATTTTGCTCGTTTCCAAAATAATTTACCGGATCAACTGTACATCCCACAGGCACTGTAACAAATTCAAGTGAAAAGGCATGCAGTAGATCAGCATTAGATATAACTCAAAGCTCTAATCAAATTAATATCAACATGAGAACTAAATCATGGCAATATTCTAATCAACTCAAGTTACATAAAACACACAAAAATCAGCATGAGAGATTTTGGGAACTTGTTTCCCTATACGGCTATACCTTCATCTTTTGAGATAAAGAATGCAGCAGTTAAATCTTTTTGTAAGGTTCGAGATAGTCAAATAGGCCACATCAAGAAGTGGTCATACACTGACTCATACCTACATGAAGGTCAAGGGATGGTCTTACTAGATGCAGCTTTACCTTATTTTCCATAAAGAAGTTATTTCTATGCCCATGATGTAGCAGATAATAAGCCAAGTCAGACATGCGGAAAAATATTAAGAATAATAAGTTAATTACTTTTCTTAATGAAAAGTTGTGAGAATGCTTTTCAGTCACTAAGCCTGTACACCATACCCTGACGGCCTGATGTGTCCGTTTTGATTTACTATCAGTTTTTTGGATCTAGATGGTCAAGCTCTTCATCATTTTATACTTCAACCAAAACAATTTTTTTCAGTCAAGCTTTCCAACAGCGACAAGCCAAACCTAGTTGCCTAACAGAAATTGTTTAGCAATCAGTCCATAAATGTAAGTTCAAGTCAATAAAACTCCATTAATTTTCCCTCGAACAGAACTAGTCACCACTCACCACATTATTCCAAACCCTCATCATCAAGGCATGACATAATCTGAAAAAATAAACACGCTTATACACTAGCTTGTCAATTTCTACTCTTATTACATAATTTAGTAATGGCCTATTAAGAATTTTGATCCTAAACCATTATCAGATTAGGAAAAGTGACCGCTTCTTCCACCTCTAAAATAATATCATAATATTCCCTTTTTTTACTTTGATTTGTTCCATTCTTCATAGTGACTTTGATAACATCGACAGGTGTATGCCACGTGTTTTGGTGTTTTGATTTTATTTACTAAAATGCCATTGCACTATGTTTTTTCACATGGCACAGTTCTGAGTTTGCATTAGCCAACAAGATGCCTGCCACACAATAACTGTAAAAGGCCTTGACAGAGGGATAAGAACAAGCAGTTTTATGTGCACTCAAATTATAGGTTTGAATTTCATTCAACCATTGACAACAAATGCAGATGACTAAGCCACACCACACATACCCCCCCCCCCTCCCACCCAACAAAAAAAACAGTTATTACACAAATTTAACATGTAACACTTCATTTCCTAAGATTCTACCCTTATTCTTACGTAAACCCCACAACTACACTCTCCCTCCTATACCCCCTTCATATTATAAGCTAAGTGTAACCGACCCCTTACAGGATGATACATGACTACTAGTTTGGCATATTATAACAAGGGTTATAATGTTACGGCAAGAGCCAAGAGTTAGTGGACCACAAAGATAAACATGCAGGCAGAATAGGAATACATAATGGCCCTCCTAGTTCTCTACAATTTATTAAAAAAAATAAAAATCATACACATCCACTCATATAGCCAAACTCTGAAATAGGACTTGAAGTTGGATAAGTCTTGATTTCCAACTTTGACAGATAATGTCCTACTGCTTTAGATCTAATACCCCACAACCCTGCATCCTAACTTTTTCCTGTCTAGAGTCTGTAACAATTAGGACTCAAATCTCAAACCTTAACAAAGTTTCACACTTTTATTGATGGTAACCAATAATGAATAGTTAATGCATTAGCTCACAAAAAAGTGAAACTATTAAAGGCAACATGGTGAATGTAAGAGCAAGGAGGCTTTAAAAAACTAATGAAAACTTACAATTCCCAAAGAGCTGAAGTTGATGGTTCGGAGCATTAGCATTAAGCTGAAAACGATTATCATCCAAAAACATAGGAAGTGCATGATTGTTGTTGTTGCCTCCAAACATTTTGAATTTAGATTGATTAACATGCAATTTTGAGTTTAATCTTACAGACTTCGTTCTTCCTTAATATTGGTGTAGACACGCCACGCTTGGAGAATCTAAGCACAAAAACATGTATGTCAGTACAAAAAGGATTGGAACTATGACCAAATTCCAAAATCAAGCTTAAAGCAAATCGTAAATAACAATTAAGGCTACTAAACCACTCAAAGTTGGTGAGTCGGTCAGTAAGCCCTCCCCACCACCCCACCCAAAACACACACACACATACACAAACAAGTGACAAACCCACGCACACAAACAAAAGGAAATTGTATCCTATGCACTATTAGAATTGAATCCTAAGTTATGAGTTATGACTTGCCTAAAGAATCCATTCCAGAACTCAATACACGATCGTAGATTACAATTGGAACCTGACTTCAAAAAAAAAATCAATCCATACAGGGGACAAAATTTTAGAAGCATGGAACCAATCAAATCAAAAACCTAATCAAAGCTTGTAGAACATCCACCATGTGACAGATCAATTTAGGGGCAGACAAGGACAACCCCTGTGGTTGACTCATAATGAATCAGGTTCAGATAATAGTATTTCTACACTAGGTGGCAAACGTGAATGCTTTTAGCAATATAGAGTTACAGACCATTCTGGCCAGCTTCAGATAATGCTAAGAATAGTGGCTTTGCATTTTAGAATGAAAGAAATATTGAGGAAGAGAAAATACTAAAATACATGCCTTAGGAGTTACAAGAGTGTTACAAACACTAAAAGGTAAGATGAAAACCTGTAGAATCTTACTGCAAAGTCCATCACATAACTATATCTGAGAAAGTCTAATTTAAAACTAGCAGATATCTATAGGAGATTTCCAAAGTTATGATCATAGATGGATTAATTTAGGCTTTGTTTGGTAGGGTGTAAAATGTTTTACATTATTTTCTCCTATTTTCCACTATTTGGATGTAAAAACATTTTCCATCAAGAGCATAAAAGCTCTTGTAAGACTGATATTCATTTTCCTTTTGAAATGGAGGGAAAACACTTTTTCATCTTCTCTTTTACTTAGCAACTTTTTACCTTTCATCCTATCCATCCTCTTCCTTTCTCTTTCACCTTTTTTTTCCTAATGTATTTTTTACATTTTATTTTAAAAGGTAAAAATTCATTTTAAGCTGAAAATATTTTACACCATACGAAAAAGGAGCCTTAGATCAAATGAACAAAAAAATTGAAGATGATCATTAGTTAAAAACAACAGGAAGTTAGCCAACAAAAGAAAATATGAAAGAACCCACAACCCCGAAAGGATAATCATATGGATTTATTGGGAAAAAGGGCTTTAAGAGCACATAACCTATGTAACACGGGAACTTAGAACAATGATAGAGATACATCACTAAATAACATGTCATAACTATGGTTATAATTTTCACAATAGCCTTTTTTGTCCCTTATCCATACCCTGACTCTAAGCAAACTAGCACCTAACAATACAGAAGAAACCTAGAGTATTGTCCCATCATTTAGACTTGTTTGTTATTTCCCCAACCTTTGTGAAAATGAATCTACAGCCACAAAGACAGGAAGCCTATTCATAACTCATAAGCCTCTACACTAAAGAGAAAGAATAAAACTAAAGGGGCATTAGGAGGCTATAACAAACTCATATCATATGTACAGCCCATTAAATTACCAATATCATTAAGATATTAAAGCAATCGTTTAGACTTTCTACCTTAAACAAAACCATCAATTAGCTTAAAATTTCTGCCTTAGACCATCCAACTTGATTGCATAAGTACCAGCATCAAGATTTGTATTGTAACTGTCTTAATTTGAATAGGAATGCTAAAACAGTCCTTTAGATTGGAAAAACAGCTTGAGTATCATATAATGATGATAAGTTGATAACTGTCTTAATTTGAATAGGAATGCTAAAACAGCCCTTTAGATTGGAAAAACAGCAAGCAATATGTGTGCATCAGATGCTCATAGGCAAAGAGTAAAGAAAAAGATACTACTGATACAGATTTGGTAAAAAGACAGGAGCTATAAACTGCAAGCATCATCAGGAAATATAATGGATTACAACCACAAACACCAACTAACACAAATGCAGATGAAGTCTTCTCCTCCCCTTTTCAACCAACCAACTATTGCTTCTAATAGGTATCAGCAGCTGGTAAACAGCTAATATCAAAGACAATAATGAGATGAATCACCCAATCCCCACCCACATCCAAACCCACCCACCACCACCATCCCCCTCCCCCCAAAAAAAAAAACAAAAAAAAAATCTTTGTTAGTCAACATGAACAAAATTAAAATTTCCTGATAAACATAAGAAGAAAAAATTAAATTAAAAAAAAAAGATAAATAGGGAGAAAAAAAAGATCCCTAATTCCCTAGATTCCTTCAAAACTATAAGCAAGCATAGATAAAGTACATCATCATAAGCAGGAAATTAACAAGTCCATGAAAAAGAAATCATCCAAATTACATGAAAAAATCAAGGGAGAAATTAGTTTTCTTTTAACCAAACCAAAAAAAAAAGAGCTTGCTATTTACCTTTCAAAACCTCTCCTGTGTACGCACCACCTTCAGCAGAAACCCCAGAAACAGATCCTGACATTTCAATAACAAACAAGTTATACAAAACCCATTTTAGAAAAGGAAAAAATAAAACCCAATAAAAATCAGAAGAAAAAAAAAAGGCTAAAAAATCACCAGCAAGAAATGGAAAAGGAAAAATTGGTAGCTAAATGAGCTGAAGAAGAAACTAACCTTAAAAAAAAAAAGCAGAAATTATGTACAGAGAAGGAGAGAGAGAAAGAAATGGTAAAAAAAAATTAAGAAGGAGATCCGTGAAACGCCATAAATAAGTTGGAAGAGCTCATAAATTAGTACCACCAAAAATGGAAGGAAGGAAAGAAGTAGGGGACAAACCAAAAATAATTAACAAAAAAAAAGGGGGGGAAATGGATTAGTGGGAATTTTAAGACAGAGAGAGACAGAGAGACAGAGAGAGAGAGAGAGAAAAGAGGGGAATAATTGAAGAGTGGGAGGTGGTGGGTGGTGGTGCAGGTGCAGGTAACAAACAGGTGCAGGTGCTCGTGATGATCCTGTGTTATGTAATGGTAGACTGGTAGTAGTGTTTTTACGCAAATTGAAATCTTCTTCTTCACAAATCACAATAATATTATTATTAATAATAATTACTCATTAGGTAGAGTCCAAACAACTCATTATTTTCATTTGTCAAAAATTGTCCATCTTGGTAGCTTCACACGTTTATAAAAAAAGTTTAAAAAAAATTAAAAAAAAATAAATAAAAAAATATGGGTAGCTTGAAATTTGGGATCTAAATAGCCAAATAGGGAGCTTAATTTGTTAGAATTTTGATGTAGTGTTATTGTTTTTTTTTTTTAAAAAGTGGGGAGATTAATGAGTAATTTGGGGTACGTTCGTAAACGAGTGATGAATAAGGTTGATTATAAGTTTAAGTTTATACTACCTCCGTTTCTTATTATTTGCAACGATGTGACATAAAGTAAAGAGGAAAAGTGTCAAATCGTTGCAAATAATAAGAAACGGAGGTAGTAACTCGTTTGGGAGGAACTACACATGTTTGAAAAAATTTCTTAAGCCGGCTAGTAAATGTGTTTAACTCAGAGAATTTAGGGCTCGTTTACTTTAAACCCTTGTAGTTTTAAGGTGCGTTCTCTTCAACTTATTAGACCTGAACTTATCTGAACTAAACTTATTAGACCTTATTGGAACTTATTAGACCTTATTGGAGCTTATTGGAACTTATTAGACCTTATTGGAGCTTATTAGGCCTTATTGGAGCTTATTAGGCCTTATTGGACCTTATTGGGCCTTATTAGGCCTTATTAAAACTTATTGGACCTTATTGAATTGGAACTTATTAGAACTTATTAAACCTGATTGAAACTTATTGGAACGTATTTTATATGATTGAATAAAATAAATTAATAATAATAATAATAATATTCTATACATTTGAACCTATGTTTTTTTAATTGTTGAATTACGTTCAAGAAGGTAATAATAATTAATATATCTTTTTTCAAACCCATTATTAATTAATATTATCAATTCCAATAACAACTTATCTACATTCTAATTTTTCTTAATTCACTTGTAGTAAAATTAACAAACTAGAACGGATTGAATAATAATAATATGGAGGATGGGTAAAGTTTAATTTGGACCAAAATTAAATCAAACCCAAAATAAATAAACAAGTTTTATTTTATAATATAAAAAAATAGTTTAATCCAATCTAACTCTGATTGGGATCTCTAAAAAAATTATAAAACAAGAATGATAAAATAAAATTGGTTTATGTTGTGTAAGAGTGTTTTAAGTTAATTATTAATTTAATTAATTTTATTTGATCAATAATTAAAAATAATAATCTAGACCTGATTTGAACTTATTAGATCTGATTGGAACTTATTAGACCTGATTGGAACTTATTAAACCTTATTGGAACTTATTAGACCTTATTGAAACTTATTAGAACTTATTGGACCTTATTGCAACTTATTAAACCTTATTGGAACTTATTAGAACTTATTGGACCTTATTGCAACTTATTAGACCTGATATAACTTATCTGAACTTATTAAACCTGAAACTTATTTTTTTAAGGTGAAGAGAAAGCACCCTTAATCGTCGCATCATATTTATGACCTATATCATTTTCAAGTTACAAGTAATTACAAAGGTACTTTATAAAACGTGTAGATTTGTAGCTTGAAATTTAATGCAATATAGTGGGAAAAAAAGGCAAAAATAAATAAATAAAGGCCCAAAACATTTTAGTTTTGTTGAGCTACAAGGATTTTGCAAGCTTTCATCTACAATGGTTGAGCTTAGCTTGTAGCTTACAGTTTTCTTTATTTGTAAACTACTTCTTGGGAACAACTGTTGTGGATAGAGATAAGTAACAATTTCATGTACCAACCCATGGACCCAAACCCGTTTAGAACCCGGCGGGTAATTACCTGGACCAAGTTCAACTAGGTCCGGTACTAGGTCCCAAAATTACTACCGGTTACAACTATGTCATGTTGCGGTTCCAGAAATTTTGGGCTGGTACCCGGTGGGTGCCCGTTTGTAATAGCTCTAGTATCGAGTATCTGATTGTATTTATGTAAACTTGTATTTTTTTTAAAAAAAAATTGTTTTATACTATATAAAATTGTGGATATTAATGTTTAGTAGTAAATTTTGTGTAGAATAGTTATTGGCCATTAAACTAATTTCTTATTTAAATTTCGCAACTTAACAAAAATCCAGATCTTTAAAAAATCGGGTACCCGGTATCGGAGGTTCGGGACCGATGGGCCCGATTTCGGATGCATAATTAATAGTGGACACAAGCTTGTTAATTATTGTTTTGCGTGTGGAAATTTGATAAATACGCTTTTATTTGTATATTAAGAGGGTGATTTCATATTTTATTTGCATCTAGGTGCATAAATACGACCAATTAGCAAAGTTTGTGCTTGTAAAAAAAACAAAGTTTGTGTCTTTCTCTTTGATTAGTACTCGGTAGCAAAGTTTGTTTCTAGGCCTAGGCAAGACAAAGAAAGAGGGGAGAAACTTAATTAACTCAACAAGTAAATTATCCACCACTAATAAATAGGGAAAAAACTTGTCTTACCCACCGGGTAGACTACCCACCATTAATAATGTGTTGTGGTTAATGTTGATAGTGGAACCCAACTCATTTGATTAATAATATTTTAATATTTTTATTAATAATATTTTTATTAGTAGGTGTAGCAATATCCACAGTGGGTAGGCTACCCACCCCATAGATGTAGCAATCTCAAGGAGATGTAAACTCTCATAAATCCACAATGATCCCCACCAAACCCAAAGGAATTCTGAATCCCATGTTCTCAAATCATACAATATTGTGCCATCATCAACAATAAATATCAACGAGCATCGTCTCATAGCTACAACTATAGCAGATGTTATGAAGATTTCCGTCTATAAAGATGCACAAATATCGAATTTAACGAGGTAAGTATTTCATCATGGAATCTATACTCCAGGAATTGCGATCGAGTATGCTTTTATTTAGTTGTTTTGGATGTGAATATTGTTTTCATATTTTGGATTTTATTGAGTTATGTCCTCATATTATTCGATGAAAATTCTGCTATGGTCGTCGAAAAAACAACCACCAAATTCAAAATAATCTTGACCGTTGATTTTTCATGTTAATTAAGTTAGTTTTGATAATTAGATTTGACTTTTATTGTAAAAAAATATACATTTAAATTTATTTTTTTTACTATTGATTCATTTTTAATATTTTTGGATTCACCTAAATTAATTTTAGATTTAATTTTGAAAATTTAAATATTAAATTAAATATCCGAAATTAATTTAGATAAATCCAAAAAAAATAAAAATGAATTAATGCTACATTAAAACAATATACAAATGTTTATTTTTATTTAAAAAGTCAAATCTAATTACTAACAAAATTATTTTGTCTTTGTTGGTCGTTTTTTCGACGACCGTAAAAGAAACATCCATTATTCGATGTAGGTGTCATATGGCTATATTAGGGCTGAGTAGAGTGCGGTCTGAACCGCACCAAACCGCATTTGTGCGGTTTGGTTTGGTTTGCGGTTTGAAAAGTGCGGTTTGGTTTGCAATTTTTCCAAACCATAATTTTGCAGTGCGGTGCGGTTTCCGAAAATTTTGAAACCGCACCAAACCGCAAACTGCAATTTTTTTAATTGTTCTAAAATATTTAATTTCTTACTTTTTATTTGCCTTACCACCCTACTGAAATTATGCCTTTTGTTTTTCTTGAGCCTTACCTAGTTGTTTAAACCCGCAACGCTCTAAGGCTTCTCTAACTCTTTAAGGCTCTAACAAAAAATAAATCTAGGGTTTTTTTGTCCTTGTCAATTACTAATTATAAAATAAAAAATTTAAAAAGTGGGTTAAACCGCAAACCGCACCGCACCAAACCGTATTTTGCGGTGCGGTTTGGTGCGGTTTGATATAAATTACAGTGCGGTGCGGTTTTATAAAATGACAAACTGTAATTTTGCGGTTTGGTGCGGTTTGACGTCCAAACCGCACCGCGCTCAGTGCTAGGCTATATATAAATGAGTTTCTATCTTTCCAGTTTTAAAAAAAAAACATAGACGGGTGGTAGTGTGGCACGAAAGGGCATTCTTCTCTTAATCAAAAGTTTAGGATTGAGATTGTGGCTTTAGAATCATAAGCAACAAGTTTCTACATTCATTTATGTCAATGAGAGTTGGAGATAGAGGAAGATTAACCCCAATTACATCATTTACGTTACATTAGGTTCGTCACTACTAGCACATGGAAAAAACTAGAGTAGTGTTATGTGTATATTAAGAGCCAAGCTAATACCACAAATTCCTAAGCCCACCTAAAAATATTGGTTGCTAGAACTTTACTTTTGACTACCAAAAACTATAATACCTCGAAAGCATACTGCTCTCATTCTCGGTGGATTCAATTAGGGTTGAGCAAAAGTGTCTAAAAATCTTATCCAAAAAATATATATAAATAAAATATCCGACAAAAATCGTATATCGAATTTATGGTATATTTTAAAATTTTGAGTATCCTTGTATTTTTGGAACTAAGGAAAAACACTATGTATTCGGATTTTTCAAAAAATCTGTACGCCGGATGTTTCAGATATCATCATATATTTGGGTGCCGAATATTTCAGATAATTAGATATCAATATATAATGCTGCAGAGAAAATCATATATTCAAAGGTACCCGATCTAGTCGATATCAAAATATCAAAAAAAATAATAAAAATCTTGACTGATTTGAGTTTCAGGTGTTGTACCTTTATGAGATTCGAGCTCACCCCTAGATTCAATATGTACTTATTCTAAGATTATAGTTTTATGTTTAAGTTAGGTTCGATATTACTTGGACTATGTCTATGACAACTTGGTCAAGGGGCTTTGTTGAAAAGTTCGTGATGATTATAAGATTTATATCTTAGTTGATATAACTTTTGTAGATTTGGTTATTTCATTGACCCATAGTTGATCTAACAATTGACACAAATTTAATTTGAACCACAGTCCACAGGACTCGATGTGAAGTTATCCCATTCTCAAATAATTCTCTAGTAAGGTAATTAAAAGAGTTTTGGTAATTATTCTCTACCTGGCCTTCTAAGCATGTTCTTAACCAGTCTTGTTTGGGATTATTAAGTAGGGCATGCAATTTCAATATAGATAAGTAAAAGTATTTTGAAACTTACCTTACCTTCAAAATCAATCGTTAATAACCCTTTACAATTTATTCCAGTTTTGACAACTATAGTACGTACTATACTATTAAATTTGCTACATAATTTGCTCATGATTAGGATTGTCTCAATATTATAGGACTAATCTCACAGCAATGTATATATGAGACCTGATTCATACAACGATCTTATGAGGGGTTGATGTGAGATTTATATAGGATAATGGGCTCTTCCCCTCTTAGTCTAGCTTTTTTTTTTTTTTTTTTTTATAACACAACGAAATTTACCACGTTATTGGTGGTATATGAAGAATTGGACCTTATATCTCAATGATTTGAGCCAAAACTAAAGCCACTGCTTCATACTTCTTGCCTGTTCACTTGCTATTTCATACTCTTTATCTTGGACATTTTAGTTTTTTTCCCCATTTTCTTCAAATCATAATTTCCCAAAAACGTGTGAATTGACTAATATGCCCAAAGTGTCGTGATTCCTCACATCTCACACTTTAATCTCATTCATTTTGTCTTAGCACGATGATAACGTGCTATAGGTTTTCACCTTTTGGGTTATAGTGCTTAATTAGCTGGGGTGCTACTGTGATTAACTCAATTGTACCCCCTAATGCTAATAAATACATTCATTTTTTACGCTAATCACAAATGCCCTTGTTACCGGCTAACCTGATAGATTAGTAGTTAAGAGTTGAATTCTCTACCACGTAGATTATAACCAAGCTATGATATCAGATCAATAATTAACAACAAATGCCCATGTATTAACTTATTATTAGGCTATGTTTTGTAAAAAAGACAAATCTTATTTTCACTACTTAATTAAACTTTTTTTTTCTCATAAACAAGGAAAAATAATATGAAAAATATTATATATATATATATATATAACCTAAACTTATCAATGGGTCTACTATATATACATCTGTTTATGTATGTAGAGGTAAATAAATTTAAGGTGTTTTATTGCTCATTTAAAATTTTAAAATGAGTAAAAAAAACTATAAAATGAGTATATCTTAAATGTATCATACATTCAAATCTATATAAGAATTTCTATAAACTTCTAGCCTATTTTGCTATCCACTTATGAATTGGTTGATAAAAATAAACTTCTTACACTATACATTTTTATTTGGCACTTACAGCCCGTTTGGTTGTTGCCTTGTTGGTAATAAATTGTGGTAATGATAATGAATTTATAGTATAATTTTGTTGAGGAGGAACCTTATTATCTCCATGGAAAACAAAATTTGATTCCCAAGCTTCAATTTTCTTCTCATTTTTTATTCTCATTCATTACCATCGGGGAGGGTGGTATTTGATGGGAATGGACATTTGTGAAGAAAATTAGATAAGTTGAAGCTAAGTTAGCACCACCATGGAAATGGATTTTGATTTCCTATCCAGATTTAGTTATAAATTCATTTCCATTACCTTGATTTATGACCGACTACCAAACGGACCGTTAATGTGCATTGAACAAACAAAAAAGAAAGGATAGAATAAAATATTATTGTTAACATAGTTTCTAAGATGCTTGAGACATATACTACCCCAAATTCAAGAGACTGAAGAGAAAGCATGATTTAAGGATTTAAAGGATTTATCACAAGCACAATAATACCGGAGTTTATACATCTTTGATTTTCATGGGTTAATACATAGCCTAAATATCTTGCAAATATTTTTGATGAAAAATATACTACCCCAAATATTTTAAACAAATGCCCATGTATAGTACCCCAAATTAGGCTATGCAAATATTTTCATGGGTTAATACATAGCCTAAATATCTTTGATGAAAAATATACTACCCCAAATTCATGTTTAAAACATGCCCATGTATCCGATTTTACAAGAAAAATATTTGCAAAAAACAAAATCGGATATCTGATTTTCCAATTCAAAAACTAGATATCCAATTTTTCTGAATCGGATTCGGATAAAAAAATCCACATAATCTTAATTTTTAGATCCTATAGATTTCGGTTTTACACTGAAAAGGAAGAAATAAAAGGGCCCACAACTACCATATTTATGTCTCGTTTTCCAACTTTATTTATGGAGTACTCACTCCGTCCTTAATTACTTGATACATTTCATTAGCATAATTTTTTAGGAGAAATAAGTGAAGTAATAAAAATTATTAAAAAGTAGAGATATTTATGAAAAAATGACAATAATGGGGTAAAAGAGGTTCAATAAATAGGGTAAATGACAAAAATAAGGTTAGAACTTAGAATAGGTCGAAATTAAGGGTCTGTTTGGTAGGGCGTAAAATCTTTTTCCTAAAAATTGTTTTCCTCATTTTACAATGTTTGGTTGGACTGAAAATTAAAATGGAAAGTTAGAGTGTAAAATGATTTTTTTTTTCAAAATAAAAGGAAAACGGTTTTTCATTCTTTATTCTAATGACCTCACAGCACACTATCTCGGTCTCTCCCCATCTGCATAATCTCTCCTCACCAACCACATAATTTTCTCTCTTCTCATGAATGCTTAAAATGAAAATCACTTTCCATTCAACCAAACAATGGAAAAACTCTTTTGAAAATAAGTTTTAAAAATGTTTTACGCCCTATCAAATGGACCTTAAGTGAGTCCCACATATAAAAAATGTAGTAGGTAAATTAAAACACCCAAATACGAAAAATGTAGCAATTAAAAAAAAAACAAAAAAACTGAGGGAGTATTTATTTATGTTGGCGGGTGATTCTGATTTTGGCGGGTCTGCTAAACGACGAGTTTGTTGTACCTGCAGAGGGCCTCCTCACTTTTACCGTTTTACGACCTTTCTTCCCGCGTTTATTTATTTACTGATTCTTTAATCCTAATTAATCTTTTTTTTTAATTATTCTAATTATTACAATTATGAAGGTTGATAGACAATTAGACCGTCCCCGTAGTCGTGGTTTCAAGGTAAATACTGAAATACTCATTTTTCTTTTTATTTTTACAAAATTTAACATTGTTTTGCAATAATTATTAATCACTCTAATTTTTTAGTGAAATGGTGACATTATCCTTTGACTTAAAATAACTCCATAACAATCTTTACGAAGTACTATTATAATTTCTAAAATTGTAACAATTTAAAATTACATGCAAATCACATGTAATTCAATGTAATCGATGTTTAATTTAGGTTTGGTCTATTTATCATTTACGCGTTAATTAAATAATGGAAATGGCACAATGATATAGACATAAATAAAATTACTATAATGATATTGAGGTATGATCGAGGAGGCTTTGAAAGATTAATCAAACGGTATGGATTCTTCATAAACAAAATTTCTTTTTCTTGTCAAAATAAAGTATAAAGTCGTCAAAATATCATTAATATTTGAAAATCGTCATGGTGCATCAACTAAGGTAGTTAAAAGTGGAAAATTAAATTAAAATAATATTAATTGCAATGATCGAAGCGTAATTTTGACATGCACTATACTACTGAAAACACATTAAATGCTTATTTATCGCTATGGGGCGTCAATTAGCAAAAGGTAGTGTTTGGATATGTGGAATTGATTTCAAATTGATGAATTCAATTTCTGAAATTGAAATGTTATAATTCAAATGACAATTATTTGTTTGGGTTGTATTTTGAATTTGAAATGATATGGTTTTGTTAAGTATTTGAAATACACAACATTTGCTTGTTAAGCATTTGGGTTGGGAATTGGGTCAAATCCAATTCCAAATTTTTTTACTTGCCAAACATGTAATTTGGTCCAAATCCATTATTTTAAATGAAATGCTTGTATCCAAACATAGCATTATTATTCCAAATTTAGGCAATAAAATAAATTTGACCATGCGCAAATTATTGGCTGGAACCGAGACCAGCCACATGTTTGTGGTCCCGGTTTTAAACGACGTCGTTCTTACATCATCAAAAAAATTCATTGTTTTAAACAGTAAATCGTGTCTTTTTCTCCATTTTCTTCTCTATGCTGCTCCAATTTTGCACCTCACATCATTTTTGCACGTCTGTTCTCTGATAAAATCTTCAACATTTTCTTTTGTATTGATAAACTTTATTTAATTTCCTCTTAATATCTTTCTCTTTCTTATTCACAAGTTTTTTTTTGTTAACAGATTTGATGTATGCGGTGAATATTTATATTCAGTTGCAATGATCTGTAAGTATTATTAACATTTATTGTTTAACTGATTAACATTGTTGTTTAAACTGGTGAACATTTCTAAATGGTGAACATTGCAATTTTGTTGAACATTCGTGTTGTATGTATGTGCTAAATATTTATATTTAATTGGTGATATGTAATTGTTGTGAACTTTTTTTTTTAATTGGTGAACATTTTTGGTTAAATTGGTGATGTAACATTTCTAATTAGGGTGGTAATATTGTGAAGGTAATAATGAAGAAGTTGTTGTAAAGGAAGCATAAACTCCTAAGTATATTACAATTAACGGTGATGAACAAACCTATGATTTGTACAATAAGTAACATTCCAACAAATAATAATCTAAAATATATATTGTGCATTATGTTATGAATGTTTCAGTATAAGTTGGTAAACATTATAGATCATAAATTTGTAGGTGACATTCTAATAATATATACTCCGTATGTGATTAATATAAGTACATAGTAGCCTGAACATTGCTCTTTTAGTTTATGAACATTTATAGGGTGTGCAAAATATTTTAGGAGAATTCTTTTTTGTCGGTTAGTCGATTACAATAATTTCTTATTTTCTGATTTTATTAATAACATAGGAATAGGAAGCTAAAAAAAATGAGAAGAATTTGGTAGAATAGGGTGCGTTTGATTCATATAGAATTTTCTAATCTGATCTGAATTTTTCTGATTGTGATTATTATTATAGTTATAAGTTTTCTGATCTGATATGAACTATTTGGATATGATCTGATCTGATCTGATTTTTTTTTCATCGAATATGAATTTTCTGAAATTAAACACTATGCACAATAGTGCTTATTTAAGTTGAATCGAACGCACCTTGGAGCATGCATTATGTAGTTGGGCTGGGGTCGGGCCACTTGTGGGCGTGCGGAAACCTAATAAATTAATAATAATCAAAATTCAAAAGTCAATTAGATTCTAGTGACTACTACCACCACATATTACATATACATCATATATTGATTTAATAGTAATCTAAAATTTGTGGAATGATGATGATTTGTACTAATCACTTACTTATTATAAACTAAAGAAGAATTAAGGTGGGTGAATTAGGCTGGAACAGCTAATTAATTAACCATTAATCATGTACCTTGCTTTCAATTAAAACAACTAATGACTCATTAAGCTAAGCTAAATACGCACCCAACAAATTATACAATCAACTAACAACATTTCTCATCAATCACTGACGTCCAATTTTATAAGATGTACATCAACATTCAACAAGGTGGACGATTTCTCTTTGAGATATCATTTCAATATTTGAATTGGAAATTCCATATTATATAAAAAATAGGCCATAATATATATACAATATTATATTTTGTTGTTTTAATTTTTATATTTTGTACACTACTATATATACTATTTCTCGTGTGAGACCATCTGATGCGATTTTTAACTAAATTTTTTAACTCAGATCGTCAAATGATCTGAGAGGAGACTTACTAAAAGTATCTATCAAATTTATTTTTTTTTAAAATAATTATCAGACATCATATCTTTTTAAATTCACAATAAGCACTCCCATCTTCACAATAAATAAATCATATTCTATGTTTCTATTATTCAAGAATTTATCAATTTGAACAATATCCTATCTTATCATAGTTCTTAATTTTCTAATTCTATTTGGAGTTATTTCCTAATTATTTTTTTCCCTAAATTTAAACTGATCGAGAATAACAAACCTTTATTGTAAATTTAGGGCATCAGAAAATCTAATTATAACATACATAGTTGTATTTGTTGGAAAATTTATACATAAATGGGTAAATTGGCTTGATCATATGAGCATAAAGGGAATGAAACAAAAAAAGAAACGAGGCACAACATAACAGCAGGTCGTCGCACCTTTGTTGTCGAACCAACTTCGGTTCTGCTATTTAGCTTCTTTTGTTTTTGGCGATTCGTTTGACGTTTTGCCCATTGGATTCCTTTGACGTTAGACCTATTATGAGTGACCTAATTAAATGACATTTAAAAAGCTTAATATTTAAATGTTAATGGAGATTAAAGGTGTATGTTATCATTATGGTTGTTACACAATTATATCATATTCAATTTAGAGTTTAATAATGCTTTAATGGTGATGAATGCTCATGAATATGCGTGGTTTATTAACTTCATAGTTATTGATTATAAAAAATTTCATATGTTTGGGTGGAAAAAATTCAGATTATTTCCTCTCAAAATACTTATCTGCTCATTGAAATCTTCAGCTAGCTAATTTTTCATTGAGTGTTTCTTCTTAATTTTCCCTTTTTTTACATAATGGAAAAACGAACCTAATGGGTTGTAAGTGTAACGCCCCAGATTTTTGGGCTATTTTTCATGTTAGTTGCTTGTAATTAGTTTGTTTCGGTGCATGGTCTAAATTTATTTAGACTATTTTTAATGCTTGAGTGTAACCATTTTATTTAATGGTTTATTATTTCTTAATTTTATTTTCTTACTTTATTTTAATTAGTTAGAATTTTATTGTTTAATTTTCTAATTAATTAATTAGTTTTGGGCCAAGTGCGAAATTAATCATGATTAGTCATGAATTAGTGCAAATGGCCCAATTGAACCTTGAGCCCATTTGAGCCTAAGCCCAACCGGCCCTCTCTGTCTTTAGTGGCTCATTTTTGCCACTTGCTTCATGTTCACACTTTAACTAACCTCTATAAATAGAGGAGTTAGTAAGGCCTTAAAACCATTTTTGTCATTTGCCATCATTTGCTCCTTCCACCAAGTTTAAAACACAAACTCCCTCCCATTTGCTCCCCATATTTCCACACGCCTATATGGCTTGATGAACACCAAAAATTGTTCATCATCTTTTCTAAACCCATACTTAAAGATTCTTCATCCATTGATCTTTAAGTATTCAAACACAAGTTATTCCTCTTTGTCATCAATCAAGATCGTGTGTTCGGGTCTTGTTTGGGGTTTTGGTTCGTGGTTCAAGAAGTGGCTCGTAGGGGGTGTTCGTGTGTGCAGTAGGGCAGCCGTGTGTGCAGTGGGGCAGCCATGTGTGCAGTGGGCAGTGAGGCCGTGTGGCAGCCGTGCCAAGGTGGTCCGTGGAGGTGCAGGCCGTGCATGTGTTCGTGTGGTCCGTGTTATTAGGTCCGTGCGTATCTTGTTCCGGGCAGCAAGTTTTGGGGTATTTTTCATGGTTATATTTCAATAGGTAACATGCTTTCTCAACTTAATTGGTGTACTATGATTCATAGTATGAATTGAATGCATAAGATTAGTTTATGTTGAAGTTTGATCATGTTTTCATGTATGGTTATAATCTGATTTTTATGTGGTTTAATGATGATTTTGGTGATTGAATATGTAAATTTTATGATTGATTATGTTGTTATTAAGTTCATGTTGATTATGTTAAAGTTTGATGAATTTTGGATACTAGTAAGTTGGTATTTTCATGGTTATGTTTTGATTCATGCGTGTGGATTATGTAAGTTGGATGAGTTCTTGATTGAAGTTCTTGAATCTTGATTGAGTTCTTGGTTGAAGATCTTGAATCTTGGATGAGTTCTTTATGAATCTTGGTTGGGTTCTTTAAAGTTCTTGATGAGTCTTGAAAGGTTCTTGATTAAGTCTTTTAAGTTAAAGAAAGTAAAGAAAGTTAAAGAAAGAGTTAAAGAAAGTGATAAGATGTTGATAAGATGATTGGTTTACGCGTTATTTTCTTAAGTCAAGGCGTAAGATGCAACTTAAGAAGTAACTAAGTGAGTAAACTTCGGATTAAAAGATAAAGATGTAAGATTTAGCTTGATTTCGTATCTAGACGCCTAACCTTAGAGTAAGATTCTAAGGCTTGGGTTAAGACGTTGCCCCTATCCTGACCGCGGTATTGGGATAGTGATTACCGCTATGTCGTCTTTTGATATGGATTTCCAGTAAGATTGGTTTCATGGGGGCGAGAGTAAGATTCTCAATCTTGGCATAGTTGGAAAGTTCGATCGCGTAAGAGGCGTTCGTACGAGCGTAGTCCGGTCTAGTTTATGAATGATTGCGCCAAAGATAAGTTTGGATAAGTTAGTTGAGTCGAGTTAGTATTTTGGGATGATTTTCGCATGATTTGATGTTTTGATTTGGATGTTTGATTTATGCTATGATCTTGTGTATTCCCGTTAGGGTGAGTCAGTTATGTTACTCGCCACTGACGGTGGACTGTTGTTTACTTTTCAGGTAATTCTGATGATGAGGTTCTTGCTTAGCTTTGGGTTGGGCGAGCGCCGCTATTATGATTTAGTTGTATTTTTGTTGTTTATTGGTTTTGGATAGTATTGGTCTATAGTAGTGATTTGTATACATTCGTTTTGGACTCTGACATGTGGATTGGAGTTACTTGTATTAGTATTGGTAGTTTGACTTTTGGTTTAGTTTTGTACAAACTTTTGGGTATTTGTACTTTTGGGTTATAATAATAATATCTTGAGGTTTTGTTTTAGTTTTCAAGTATTTGAGTTGTTAGTTATGACTATTCGACTCGTCGGTTTCTTCCGCGCCGATTTAAGCGAGTCGGGTCGTCACAGTAAGCAAACCCTCAACTCATCACTTATCACACACATACATTCACCGACAAAATTTTATACTCATCACTTGCCTATCATTTATATATGGTGGATATGAATCTAAGTAACATATATGGTTGGAAAAAATTATTAGACATAATATATTTAAATATAAGGAATATAATAACTAAACCATGAGACAAAATTTTTGCAAATAAGGGTTAACAAGCCCCAATACACAACAACTCTCACTGATAAACTGGGTTGACATTGGCTATATATGTATTATTGGGGGGTTTAAGGACGCAATCTCAGGTCATCACTCTAAAAAAATGACATTAAAGCAGTTTTTTTTTATGCTGAATTAATCTAAATTGAACTAAACTTGATTAAATGAAACTGAAGAGAATAAAATAAGATCTTAGACCAGCACAAGCTAAAATAAGCTTAATTTGAATTAAATTTGTCTAAAATAAAATTTTAAAATTTAATTCCAAAAGAATATAGAGGGCTATATATAAGACTTAATAAAAGGCACATGCAATTGATGCAAAAGCATATACGAAGTATGTTAAAGAAAAAGTTTTGTATGTGGAAAATTCTTTAAGGGAAAAAAGTCAAAAACTCGAGGAGTCTAGATCGTTTGCCCAAAAATCTACTATGCTATATATATGCGCTTGACAATTCAATGATTGGTGCAATGTACAATGGATTATCACCTTGACATTGTGCCATATGACATACTAGATTTAGGAAAAGAAGTAGTAATAAATTGACATTTATACTACGTTTCATAATACCTTTCTCCTCAATAATTAATCTTCTATAGTTAATAATTTTCCATAGTTTGATTTTACAAGGGAAGTAAAAGGGCTATGAGAATCAAATTTATAGATCGAGTTGAGAATTGGGTCAAGGGTAGATTAGGTTTATGTCAACCCGTCCATATGAACAGGTTGAATCACATCAACCTTAATCCGACCCGTTTAATAAATGAGTTGTGTCGTGTCAACATGCCTATTTAAATGAGCCAAACACTTCGACACTGATAGAGTATATAACATATTCCTGTGCCCTAATCATTACCTGGGCTCTGATACCATGTTAGAGGGACCATCTCTACCAAAAGCTTAAGCTAATGGTTATGGCCCGGGAATATGTTATATACTCTATCAGACACAAATCCGATAATAACGGGTTGATTTCATGTTGGGTTAGAGGATCATGTGAGTTTTTGTTTATTAAGCTGACAAATAGATAGAATCGTGTTGATTCGTGTCAAATTGCTTACTTAAACGGGATGAACGACTTCGACCATAACCACACCTAATTAATAAAAGAGTTGTGTCATATCAAATTGCTTAAGGTTGTGTTCGGGAAAATAGATTTCATTTCAAATACATCATTTGAATTATAGAATTTAAGTATTTCAAATGACATGGTTTACCTTGTCATTTGAAATCCTTACCTTCATTGCTTATTACTTGTTAGTTATAGAATTTGGGCAAATTCATCATTTGAAATTCTTGGACATCCAAACACTGTAATTGTCTCAATTCCAGAATTTCAAATGAAATTCTAGAATCCAAACACACCATAACTTTACTAGTCAACTTTTTCAACTTCTATAAATTTGTATGCAAAAGTAGCAAACACATGAACAAATAAGGAAAAAAAACCCAATGTAGTGATGATAATAAGTTTGCACAATCAACTATAAAATGCAATTAGAAAAATGTGAAAAATTCCCTGGAAAATAAACAACATTATAAAAGATATGTGGCTAGGCTTGAATTATTTCAACCAAATCAATTTTTTCTATTGTTGTAGGGAAACAAATAAAGTAGTAGACTTTTTGACTCATGAAGATTATAATCATAGCCAACTTACTCTTTGATATTCTTCTTTTAATCTCACTCTTTCAACTATCCTAAATAAAATACGAGTAATTGTCTTTGATAAAATTAATGTTAATTCAGGGTGAATGCAAGTTGCATGGGCCTTAAAAACCACCATCAAAACATTAAAAAAAACTTATATTACCCACAAAGTAGATTATCCACCACTAACATTGTATTTCATTTTTTTGATATATACTAAGGAACTCTTTCAATGAATAATGCTGGAAAGTTTTCTAATTCCCAAAATGCATTCACTTTTATATCAATTCTCAAATTACCGTCCACGTCAGCATAGACAAAAAATCATTTTTTAATGATAAACCGCTACTGGCAGTAGCGATTCGTCTAAAAACCGCTACTACCAGTAGAGGTTTTTTTAGATAAAGAAACCGCTACTAGAAGTAGCGGTTTATGTGCTGTATTTTTTTTTTTATAAAGGTTGAAAGCCAATAGGTTACATAGGAAACTTTTTTTTTTTTAACTAGGACAAAGGTTTTCTTTAGTAAAACCGCTACTCCCAGTAGCGTCACAAAAATTGAAAAAATAAATAAATTTATTGAACCGTCTACGTGGACAGTAATTTGAGAATTGAGGAAAAAGTAGCAGCATTTTGAAAATTAAGTTATTCTTAACATTATTGAGAGAAAGAGCTCTGGACTAACCCACTAATCCACTATCTATCAAAGTCAAGATCTTAGGTTTATTCATTCTATATATCTATGTTTTAATTTTCCACTAACTCTTTGGGCTTATCTACACCATAATTAGAAAATGTGCCCTAATTCGTGCATCAGGTGATGGGCCGAAGTCCAATTACTAACCAATCAATCAGGTTGAAACGTCCAAAGTCTTACGCTCATAACAAGAATGGAACCAAAGCCCAAGGTTATTCTACTCAACACTCAACAGTGGTGACGTGAGCATAAAGGTGGGCACGGGCCGAGCTGGGATGACCCACGTGTCTGGCCTGCGTATCTCATACCTTGCCAGACTGTGTCTAGAATAGGCTGACACACAGTCATGTCGTGTCGGGCTTGTGCCAAGTTTCAAAAAAGATAACTCATACACAACTTATCCCATGGTTCGTGCCGGGCCGACTTGTGTCGTGCCCTAGTTGTATTTTTTTTAAAATAATTTGTGACTCTTTTCTCATAATAAACGTGTTACGGGGTTACCTAATGGACGACTTGTCGTACCTGACTCGTGCCAAGTTTTTTTTTTTTGAAAGTTTTGTCCATGGACCCATGACCCATGCACATGCCTCTCGTGTCGTGATGTGCCATGCCACTGCGGGCTCTTGCTGGGCCAAACCCAACTTATGCCATGCCGCCCATCTGGCTCTCGTACCGGCCATGGCCTATGCCCACCTCTACTTGAGCATATGGCCCATCCACCCATGCATCCTTGAACTTGGTTCGTAGGATCCCTTTTGTTCCCCTCTTATCTACTTTTATTTTATTTAAGAGACTTTTTTTTGTGAAAATATTGGGTCAGACCGTCTGACCCAATACTTACTGTCAGACCAATACTTCTATTTTTTGCGACCGATTCATACCTGCCATTATCGAGCAATCCACAATCATCATCCATAAAAAACACAAAACAAAACCAAAATCTTGTTTAAAGGCAACCAAGCCACACCTAAATCATCTGAATTGGAGCGAAATGAAGAACACCAATAATGGAGTTGCAGACTTGCAGGGCTAAGGTGGACGAAAAGATGCCGCAAGCCTCGCTACTAGCTCTGTGACTCTCTCGTCACAATATAATTATTGTTGACTATTGATTCTGAATTTTAATTTCTTAATTATTGTGATGAAGTAGCAAAAGCAATGGTGATGAAGTAAATGGATTGAAGAGCAACGACAAGCACCAAAACAATAGGTCCAGGTTAACAATATGAAGGTGCAGGTCCAGGTCTAGTTTACTTAATTTATTTGTCCAGTTTTATCAGCCAATAACATGTGTTTAGTTTTAACAATATGTGTCCATGTTTAAAAATATCCGTCCATGTTTAACAATATGTGTCCATGTTTAACAATATGTGTCCATGTTTAACAAATATGTGTCCAGGTTTAACAATATGTGTCCATGTTTAACAATATATGTCCAGGTTTAACAATATGTGTCCAGGTTTAACAATATGTCCAGGTTTTACAAATATGTGTCCAGATTTAACAATATGTGTCTAGGTTTAACAATATCCGTCCATGTTTAACAATATGTGTCCAGGTTTAACAATATGAGTCCATGTTTAACAATATGTGTCCATGTTTAACAATATGTGTCCATGTTCAACAATATATGTCAATGTTCAACAATATATGTCCAGGTTTTACAAATATGTGTCCAAGTTTAATAATATGTGTCCAAGTTTAATAATATGTGTACATGTTTAAAAATATGTGTCCAGATTTAACAATATGTGTCCATATTTAACAATATGTGTCCATATTTTACAATATGTGTCCAGGTCTAACAATTTCTAATGTTTCACAATTTCAACCACAAATAATTCATCAGAATCCAACACCTGCTTTGACATGATTACCCAGCAATTTGGTACTTTGGTTTCAGAGTTTATATTAGGATAATTTGTTTCGTGAAAATGGAGGAATTAATCCTCTCCATAGAACCCATAATCATGGTTGCTTTTATCAACCTCACATTTTCATCATCTTGCAATTTACAAAGACCACCGCTTCACCGTCCGCAACATTAAATATCATTTGGGGGTAGGTTATAACTAATTCGGTTTATTAGATATGTCTCTGTCATCTTATATCTATGCTTTATATTTAATACAATTTGAACACTCTTTGAAAAGATTAATTTTTTGTCTTTGGAACTATTGGAGATTAGGCTGCCATTTATAGATGAGACATAGAGGATATAATATACAAAAGAAAGAGAAGGTAAATAGAGTGCATAATTTGTGTGTTGTGTATAGTTTAGTCTGACCAAATATTTTGGTCAGACATGTCTGACCCAATACTAACTCCTTTTTTTTGTTGCTTATCTAAATTTATACTTTCTTTTATGAGAGAAAAAGAGATATAAGCAAAAATAAGATGAAAAGAACATAACTTTTTTTTTTTTTTAATAACATGCTTTTCTTTTGCTAAATAATATTATGAAATTGAAATTATATACAAGTGTGAAACTATATTTAAATGGACTTATTTTGTTTAATTAGGATCAGATACCAATTCTAATGAACCGAATTGATGCTATGTTTGGATACAAGTATTTTATTTGAAATGATGGATTTGGGTCAAATTATATGTTTGGCAAGTAAAAGAAATTGGAATTGAATTTGGCCTAATTTGGCCCAATTCCCAACCCAAATGCTTAACAAACAAATGTTGTGGATTTCAAATACTTAATAAAACATGTCATTTCAAATTCTAAAAACAACACAAACAAATAATTATAATTTGAATTGTAATATTTCAATTTCCAAAATTGAATTCATCAATTTGAAATGAATTCCATATATCCAAACACTACCCTAGGTTAATCTAATCTAGATTATATATGCATGATAAGCTTTAGAAGTGAGATGGGGGAAATTGCCCCCCGGCCCAAGAACGATATCCAAATTTTTAGTCAGATTAGAGAAAAGTAAAGGAGAAGCCGATTAACCATTTTTTTCAATTGTTATTTTTATTTTCATAATTCTTAATACTCCATCCTTTTAAATTTCTTGCAATAAGTGTACTTTTGACAATATTCACAATTTTCAGTTTGATCATAATTTGTCATTTACATATAAAGAAAAATATAGTCATGTGGGGTTTTGTTGGATTCGCCCCCAACTTGTAGTTTTTTTTTTATTATTTAGTAATTATAATTTTTTTAAAATAAATTATTAGAGATATTAAGCTTCAAACTTTTGTCTTGGCATACGTAAAAAGTTAATTTATTGCAAGAATTTATAAACGGATGAAGTAGTATTTTTTATAACTTTTCTTTGATTTGACGAATAGCTTGGTGAAGGGAAAGGTAGGAACAGTTCTGGAACTTCTAGATTCGGTTTTTGATGCGTGACGAGAATGCCTTAGCCGACTCAATTGCAAGAATGAGTAGATATGGTATAATCTAATTAATGTAATCAATCCTATCCCCAACCCCCCTTTATTTTGTTTCAAACTTTATGAGGAGGATTGTATTAATTAGCTTGATGAATTGTATGGTTTGTATGACACTACTTAAATTATAAATGATTTTCCTTCCAGCCAAAAAAAAATAAAATATGTTGCTCTAACCAATGAAGATTGGTTCAAGTGGTAAGCGACCTTATACCACTTGAGGAAGGTCTCGAATTCGAGCCTTACCATACATTGAAAACCTTCTATGGGAGATCACTGCACCCACCACAAACTAGATGCACGAGACGGGACGGATCCTGATGTAGTCGGGTGTTAGCTAGTAACCATGTGAACTAGGTGGGCATACTAAAAAAAATTGTTGCTCTAATAGTCTAATTATTTGGACAAGTTGAAATTCTTGCTGACTAGATGAGGTTCTACTTGATTTTTAGTTATTTGGCCATGTTGTCATAATGTCATGTATGACAAATTGTCAAAGAATAAAAATATAGTTGGCAAATAGTGACCATACGACATTTTTGTAATGGAAAAAATAAATAAATAATGGTGTTTTCAATTTGTCTTTGTATAATCTACAAATTATAACTTAAATTTGAGTTTGTTTTTTTTTTTTTTAAATTCTATTATGCATTTTCAAATCCACAATTTTAATTATCAGATAAAAAGTCAAAAGATCGATGATTTAGATTTTTTTTTTTGATTAAATTGATTAATTTTAACCAGGGCTTCAATAATTTAAACTTTTGATAATAAGTGAATTTGTGGTACATTGTTATTGTGTTGTCGTTTTAAACAAGTGAGCAAAAAGATGAGTATGTATAATATATACTACAACAGTTAGGCTTGGCCTTGGGGGACCAAGTAATAATATATCATAAACCTTGGAGAACAATAATGAGCTTCACAAGCCTTGGAGCTAGAATAAGGATTTTCACGACTTGAAGGACAAGAAAATAACACATGTGACAAACATATTATAACACTGTTGTAGAATTTGTGATATGCACCCAACACAATATTCGAGAAATAAGAATCACATCATATTCACATTCAAATATCACACCAGATTATCTACATCGATCAACATCCGTACATACTAGATAGCAACATTGCAACACAGTCGTATTTAAATTATTTTCATAACTAGCTAATTTCTATTAAAAAACAGAATAATAGAAAATTTTGATTTTTTTTTAAATTGTAGGCACTTGTATAATACTCCTAATATTTTATAGACCAACTCTCTCAAATTAAAATTCAGGATCGGTCTATTTTTGATAACGATAATTCAAAGCTAATTTCATATATATACAAAGTATAAAGATGGATTTAGATTTATCATATATATATAAAGACAATGCAATTTTGATTTAATTTATCCATTTATGAGTACTTTTTTCATATGTCGATTTAAAGAATTGAACTGCATAGGCATGAGTGGTGCGTAAGACTCTTGATCTTTTTTTAAATGAATGATAGCATATATACAAAGTTACAACATTCATGTTTTGTTAACCTTTTCTAGACCTAGAATAATTATCTTTCATTGGTAATTTGGTATTTAATTTGGACCTTTGGTCATTGGGCTAAAAATTAGGCTTAGGGATTGGACAATAGTAAATTTTTGGGCCTTTGGTTTATAATTATAATTTTTTTTATAGGTTATAGTTATATATATATATATATATATATATATATATATCACTACAAAAAAATTGTCCATTAACGACGGGAAATCATTAACGAAGGGCCTAAATCCCGTCGCAAATGTAGATATTTTATGACGGTTTTTGAGCCTGTCGCTAAAATTCACCTAATACCTAACCCAAACTCTATTAAAATTGACTCATTTACGACGGGATTACGATGAGAAAAATCATTTGCGACCCCCCACTTTCTAGGACGGGGCCATATTTTCACGACGGGAAAAATCATTTGCGACCCCCTTTTTTCTACAACGGGATCACATTTTTGCGATGAAAATTCCCGTCGCAAATAACATATTTTCTAGTACTGTATGATATATGTAAATATAAATATATCGTTATAATAGATGCGAGAAAAATAGTAAAGATTAACAAGAACAAACACAGATTTAACGTGGTTCACCAACAATGTGTTGGCTACGCCCACCAGCAGAGGAGAGAGTAGTATTATTGATAAGGGATTTTCAGAATACTAGGCTACAAATTAGGTGGTCTAAATAAAACTTTAGAAAACCCTAATACTAGCAGGCCTAGAAAAGCCCAAAACAGAAAACCAAAGTCTAATTATAATAATCCGAAAAACTTTGGGGGCATTGCCCTCCTAACCCCCACCAAGGCGAGACCACCGATTTGATTGGATTTTGAAACGATAGCATACAACAGATTCAAGACATATTACTACATATATTGTTATATAATTTTTTTTATAAAAATATTTGAATATTTCTATCCTTGAGCTCGAACCGAGCTTTGACCGATTTAGTCTCAAATAGCTCACGAGTAGTGTTGTATCACTAGCTATGACCCCTTCCTATCACATTACTATGATGAATAATTGTGATAATGCTGGAGACACAGTAAGAAAGAAATTAAAAATAACCCAATACACAAAAAAAATATGAATCATCCTAAGCTATCAAAACATTATCTATATTGTTATCTAATTTTGAATTCACCTGCTCTAAATGCATGACTGGATTTAGAAGAAGTACTTCTACTTTGCTAGCTTAGCTTAGCTTATTGGGGGACCATTATTATTCATCCATAATCACTAAATACATGCATATAGCACAATACTTCAAATTGACAAAGGTAGGCCCCACAAAAAAATACTCCCTCAGTCCTTTTTTAAATACTACATAGAGAAATTGAGTGATTTTTAAGGTTGCAGTTGGTATTGGTAGGCCATAATATCAAAAGTACGTAGTAAGAGTAGAATTAATTAATGTTATGTTAAGGGTATAAGTGTAATTTTATAGATGAGCCATAATATCAAAAGTAGTAAAAACTAGTAATGGAGCATTTATTTTGGAACGGACAAAAACGGAAAATGGAGCATTTATTTTGGTACGTGGTAAAACTAAAGGCTAAATAAGGTGCACCATATGATTGGTCCAGTGGTTGAATTGCAAGCCACGCAAGACTAGTCTTTATCTCCAATCATCTATCTGTTTATGAAACAAACAACAACAACAAGAAATAAAAATAGCTAATAGCTAAAATTGTAAAATAGAGGATTGCTATATATATTGAAAGCATTATAACCAAACAAACAAACCTAGCTACTTATATTTTTTCTTTCTCTTCTTATCCTTTTTAAAAGATGAGGTGAATCTCTTGTTTGGATTTCTAGTGCTTTTTTGGCCCTTCACTTAGATATCTTTGGATAAAACTCCCTAGCCATCTTTCACTCTTTATTTCTCCCCCCCCCCCCCCATTTTTTTGGGCTTGCCAAACACTCCCTTATTTTATTTATTTTCCATTTTTATTTTATTTATTAGCTCTACAAATATCTTCATTATATATATATAATTCTCCTATAAAATACACTCATTCATTTCTTGCTTCTCTCCACATTATATTACTTGCACTTTTTTTAATACTTTAATTTTGTTTGCTTCTTCTACTCTCTATTCATCATCATATATATATAAACAAAAAATAATATCCACATTCTTCTTGTTTTTAGGATAAATTATATTAAATTAATATAATAATCCTTGTTCAAGATACTATTTTTGTTGTTTACTCTTATAAATTAAGGTGAAGTGAAAGATGTACCATCAACACTATCACTCACAACCTTGCTTGCATTGCCACCCACATAGCTACATTAGAATGGTAATATAATTATCTTAGCTTAACTTTATTCTTAATTTTATTTATATTATTAATATATATGTGATTGCTTTAGATCTTTTTCTAGCATTATATATATCCCATATATATAATTTTATTAATTAAATGGTATATTGATAATATAACTAATCATACTAAATAAATTACTCACACTACCAAAAAAATTGAACTTGGCATAGTTTGCCGGAAATCCTGCTTGTAACCTCACGATCACGAGTTTGATTTCTTCTAGTTTAGGTACCGTGTTTGTGAATGGTGATCAATTATACTTTACTTATTGAAACCACTTAATTAGGGTTTAATCGAATTAGTGACACATTATTGGACAATATTGGCCTAATGCAAAACCAAAATTATTACAAAAAATGAAAAATAATAATAATAATAATAATTAATCATACTCTTTATGTTTAATACAGGTTCAAAATCTTATAGAAAGGTGTTTGCTTCTTCAAATGGACCGTGACCAATGTATCAAGGCTTTGGCAGAACATGCAAAAATTAGGCCCCTAATCACACTTACAGGTTTTTTTTTTTTTTTTCTAAAATATTTTCTCTTAATTCTTTAATTTATTCATGTAATTACTTAATTAACAACTTCAATTTCTGCAACATACATTTTAAAATTAAAAATTGAAACATGACTTTATTAATTTCCATAACATATATTTTTAATTTAATAATGCTAATTTCTCAGTTATATTTTTTGCATGGCATGCACGTACTAGGGCAGAAATAATGTGTAATGTTTTTTTGTTGTTGTTGGCTAAAAATTTGCAGTGTGGAGGGAGCTTTTGAAAGAAAATAGAGGTTTTTTTCAAGCTTATTTCCATAGTTTTTCTCCAAGACCACTTATAAGTAAGCATTCCACACAAACTTTATCTTTAATTGATTGGCCACTTTTTTTTAATCCCCATATGTTATCCTATCCTAAAATAATATAATACCCTTTTTTAAAAAAATTGATATACATTATATTCTTATTAACAAATAATATTCCAAATTTGAGATTTTATTTAATACGGAGTATGTAGTCAGATAGTAAGGTGAAAGTGACGTTTGATCTTCAACTTTTTTTATAACTAATAATCAACCATAAAGGATAAGATATATGATCAACAATTTAGAGACTGATATGATGTAGTACGAACGTAGTTTTCATTCCTAGTTTTATAGTTGAACTGAATAATTATTGAAATTCAATTGGCTATCATGCATCTTGTGACATAGCTAGGTTTATGTATATGTAACGAAATAATTATTGTACTTATATGTTTTGTGTTTTACCTTTCTAGATAGACATGTTCGACGATCACCAAGATTCACAAGAAGACGATATTGGAGGTGGTCACAAATACAAAACTAGGGTACTTGTAGCTAGTTAGCTACTTAGCTAGATTTAATTTATAGTTGGATGTAATTAGATCATATCAATCAAGTCCATATGGATCTTAGTTCGTTTGTTAAGTTTTTACTTAAAATGTTGGTATTATTGATATGTAAAATAGATTATTTAGATCTTGCCTTAGTGTTTGAAGCATTTACGAAAATTATATATATATAGGAAAATGATCATATAAGAACCCCTTTTTAGGTGAGAACTATGATCGAGAACTTTAATCTCAGCCATTGATTTAATAATAATCAAATATGAGCCGTTTACTACTTTCATTTTTTCATCGATTCGATTAAACTGAAAGTGGGATTCGATTAAACGACTTGATTTGATTGAACGATTTTTCATGAACTCTATAATTACAATGATTCAGATCGATTAAATGATCAAACGGAACGTGGAATTCAATTAAACGATTCTATTGAACGTTCATACGATTAACAACAACCCAATTCCAATTGTTCAATCAAATTGCTTATTTCCGATCCACATTCATCATTCTTCAACCACCATAATCTATCGATCTTCATATGATTCTAGATTGAACATTTTATCAAATCACCATTGTTCGTGTGATTCGGTTATTAATCACCATCTTCTTCTTCGGTGTGATAGTTAATCGTCATTAATGATGGAATAAAGTACCCGCCAAAATTGCCATTTCAAATTAGGCATCCAATTAATTGCCATTGATGATGTTCAATCCAAAAGTGACGCTCATCGTTCAATATAATCCTAAACATCATCAAATTAATTGTCAGCTTAATTAATCATCAGATCGAATCTGATTGAATGACGATATGAAGGCCGAATATTTAATCGTTCATCATTCAATCTAGAATCATGAACTATTAATTACGTTCATCATTAAGATTAATCTTCAGTTGTAGAATATTTAATACATTCATTTTTTTAGTTTTAGAATTAGCCTATGATAGATGTTTACCATTATTACCATTAGTCACCATTACCATCACAACTGCCCTATCATTAAGATTAAATATGTTCATCATTAAGATCACTATTACCATTAGTCACCCTAAACTATCACGGGTTAAAATTCAGATTAGATAGATAGTTTAGTTGACTTAGTAAACAATGAAAGTCAATAATATTCTCGTACAATAATCCTTAGGCTAAGCGCGATACTGAAAGGAGAGATCAGATGACGTAGATACTTGACGCAGATGACACGAACCTAGAGGTTATCATGGTCAAACAGTATCTTCCATCCTAGTTAGGGGCCGAGATGGAGCTCTGGCGTGGTAATGAGAATGAATTATTTTTCTTTACAAATCATACATGTTTTTGTTACGTACCATTGCCAGTAGTCACCGTTACCAACTTACCATTAGTCACTATTACCATCATAACTGTCTATCAAGTGGAGTGTTAAGCATATGCTATTATTTTTATTTTTAAAAATTCATTCATATAATTGAAACACTTTTAAATTTTCAATACAATCATCTCACACCACTTAGATTCAAAAAGTTAAATAATGCACACAAAAAAACTTATATATAGTACTCCAGCTAAGAGCTATGATGACAATAAGGGTGTGTTATTTTCGTGGGATTGGAATGAATTTAATTAACTGAAATGAAATGGACTAAAGTGGATTGGATTAGAATAAATTAGAATGAATTAGAACAAATAATTAGAATGGATTTAATTGGAATGTATCGAATTAATTAGAATGGATTAAATTAGATTGAATTAGAATAAACTGGATTGAGATTGTCCCTCACCTCGAAGAGAACACAACATAAGTGACAACTTCATCCTGATAATCTAAAATATAATATCTTCATAACATAAGAACTAACAAGTATTTTAATTTAGTATACAATACGTAAAAACATGACTAAAAATTAAAGTCACGCACATACTTATCAGAATAATATTCCTTAATTTGCTAATAATAAAAAAATAGTACCTTAATTCTTAAGTAGTCACAACCTGCGTTTTATCTTGTTCATAAGGATTTGGGACTCGTTTGATTGCCGATCATAAATGGTAGTAATGAGAATGAATTTATATATATGTAAATTAAATTTGGAAGAAAAATCAATATTCATTGTCATGGTAGTGCTAGCTTAATTAATTCCAATTTATCTAATTTTTTTCTCAAATATCTAATCACATCCAATACCATCCTCTCCAATTGTAACGGATGGTAATAGAAAATATGAAGAAAATTCAAGCTTATTGGGAATGAATATATGTTTTCCTTGGGGATTAATTATAAGGTTTCCCTTAACAAAATTACACTCTAAATCCATTATTATTATCACAATTTAAGACCAACAACCCAATGGGCCATTAGGGTGTGTTCTCTTTGCATTATTAGTTAGAATAGATTTGATTGGATCGAAATGGATTGGATTGGAATGGATTTGAATGAATTAGACTTGATTGGATTGAGATTGCAAACCCATATATAAAGAGAACACAAGTACACCCCAAAGCCATGTTCTACTTTTGGATTTAATTACTCTAAACTAAACTAAATGAAGCTAAATAATAGACTCATTAGGTGTTGAACTGAACTAAAATTTTAGTCGAATTCGGTTCAATTCAATTAGCCTAGTCCATTATTTCAGGTCCTGCTAAGTCAAACATTCATGAATAGTAGCTCTCATTTAAGTTTAGTTCAATTTAGTCCATTTCAATACAAGCTAAGCGCTTAAAAGATTAGTACACTTGCTTAACATAAACCGATGAAGATGATAAGATGAATCATAATACGTATATATAGCAATTTCCAATTATATACTTTCTTAGCAAGAAAGGTATGCAAGATTCGTATAAGACTTCCTATCTCAGAAAATAATCTTAACCGGTGGGACGGGGGGCATACAACGTTGATACCAGTGCTCGACTGTTCGTAGCCTCGAACCCACCTCTTGTAAGTTAGAACTTATAGCTCTAACCATTGGGCCAGGCCAAGGGGAGCTTGTTAGTAATATACCAATATGGTTGAGGAATTTAATGTACTGTGATGCTTATATCCAAAAAAAAAAAAAAGAAAAACCAAAAGGAAGCTTCTTATTTTGATTGGTCATTTGTATATTGCATATTGATAAAGATAACACAAACGTGGTTCATATTACATATTGCCCTATTATTTTTTCATTCATTTTTTTTTTAATTTTTTTTTTCTTAACAATAAGGTTGTGAATGGGTACATAGGGAACATTACTTTTAGCAGATATGACAATTGAATAATAATAAAATTAGGTGGTGGGTTATATGATGTAACCTTAAGAACCATATATTCTAATTTCTACACTAGGATTGCTTGAATCCACTTGGCCAACCCTAAATCTTATGATTTTATGTGGATGAAAGCTTTAAAATATATATGTATTTGTGTGTATATATTATGACTATTATTGGAGATTCTAACAAAAATCTTTAATAATTAGGTCATTAGAATGTACATATATATTTGAAGGGTTTTTTTTTTTTGTTTAAATTGAGGTCAAGTAAAATTATTTTTAGAAAACATTATTTAAAAAATTCTAAATTTTCTTATGAAAAAGTCTTCTGATCTTTCCCAAATAAGTGGGATCAAGGAATACAATTAATCGTGCACAACATTGCGTGTTATAACTTAGACACTATTTTTTTGGACTTATTTTCAGTTATTTGGTTTAGTTCAATATAGTTTATCAGTCCATTTTAGTCCTAAAGAATAGGGCCGCTTTAGTATGCATCAAATGAATGCGACAATGAAGTTTTTTTTTTTTTCCAGAACAAATTCTTATATGCAGACGACCACAACATGATTTATGATGTATGACCATCCCGGTGGGGCATACTATTCCAAGATTGCCCTGCCGGCTGCGGGAGTCACATATATGCATGTCATATATTAAGGTAGCCCAGCTGAGTCATAAGAGATTACTATATGTAGGGATTCGTTACTCGTTAATGTTTCATGAGTTAAATGCTCATTTATGATTACTTGTTAATTTTGTAAGATTTATTTCTTATTTAATTTTGTATGTCACACTATCATGAGATTAAGTTTTATAATCTTTACTAATAACCAGAGCCATTAAACTTAGGGTTTAGGATGTACTACATTATTAGTAAACACATGAGACATGAGTTACGTAAAATGAAAAAATGAAGTACTTCCACAATTCCAAATTAAACGCAAGAAATCATTTTGCACGCTTTTTAAGGAAGAAATTTAAGTGTGTAGATGAGAAAATTAGCCACAACAAATTTAAGACAGGTAACATATGATCTTATTCTTGTGTGTATAAAAATCATTTCGATTAATTTGTTCATTTAGACCATTAAATCTATTCCTTAAAAAACGTGCAAAATGAAATGTTGCGTTTAATTTGAAAAAAAAATGAAGTAATAATATCTAAAATATATATAGTCTTATCACATGGATCCTATAGATAATATTAGTCACTAGTCAGCCATGCATATATCTTTGCTACAACAGGAACTAACCATTTCCAAGGGCATCTAACTAGAAAGGTCAAAATGATTGTGACCCTTAATTCCTTGCTTAAAATAAAATAAAATAAAACATATACTAATTTAATTTAGATAAGTAGTTAAGTTGTACATATATATATAATAAACTAGTTGTCTCAATCACTATATATATATATATATATATATATATATATATATATATATATATATATATATATATATATATATTTTGAGCTTGTCTCTGCATATATATAAGATCATTGAATGCTTTGAGGGCTTTCTTTCACTGATTCTTTTGCCTTCTAAATGGACCTGAAAACCTTCATAACATACATGCCATTTTCATGTGTCAGTTTGATGCCTTTTTTTTTTTGTAACCTATGAAAACTTTACTAGAAGTTGAACATTTTTTTTCATTTTAACCTTAGCAAGCTAGTGCCATAAATTTTGACATATGATGTTTGCAAAACTTGGATTATGACTTGATAGGAATCCAAGAATGAACATACAATATAAATATATCTACATTATCTATGATGTGTATTATATATACTTTCTCTGTTCTATAATATTAGTCGTAATGTATCTTTTTTATGCGTATTTTAAGGAAGTGATTTGAGCATTGTAAATTAGAAAATTAACTACAATAATTTTAACAAAAGCAAGAGTTAACAAACTATATTCTACCGGTGTTAGAATTATGTTACTAAATTTCCTCACTTAAAAGCCCAAATCTGTTCCTAAAAATACATGTCAAAAGGTATGTTGAGACTAATATGAAGCAAATTAAAGAAAGTCCATACATACTTTATGTAAAATTTATACATGCATTTAGTACATATCGAGTTCTAAATTTATGACAGTTTGAGAGTTTCGTGAATCATCAGTAATGTTACGTGACTAATTGCCTTGTGAAAAAAATAAAATTGAGATATATATATTTTGTTATTTTCTTTTTTATCTATCTTTTGAAATTTTTTGGTTAGCTATTTTTGATCTTTTCTTTTGGCAAAGGGTGCTTTTGATTTATATTTACGGTATATAGTTAATAAATACGAGCAAAATCGTAAAATTTTCATTTAGCTAATTATATATTACAACGCTATTTACAATTTCCTTCTGAAATTTTTTTTAAAAAAATCCTTATGATGATCATGTATAATTTTCAAAATTCTTATAAGTTATATTAATCCTTGTAAGAATTTGTAGATGAATTTGTCAAAATATATTGGAGAAGAATTTGTAGCATTGAATTGCTTAGAATTAATATATTTCCTATCAATAGAATTATTCAATTTTCTTTCTTCATTTTTATTTTGATGATAACAAAGCATTAATCTTATAATGCCTATTGATCAATTTGTAAATGGAACATTCTCAAGGGAATGTAAGGCACAATATCTACTAATATCATTTTCTTTAATATGAAATTGGCAATATCCACTAATATCATTTTCTTTAATTAACATGAAAATTGGCTTAATTATGGAAATAGATGCAAGTGATTTGAACCTAATTTTTTTAATTATTATATTGACAAGCTCATAAAGCTAATCATATTATGTTCATAGTATATAATATCATTTGGATACCTATAGCCCAACATGCTGGGAACTTCATAACATATACAAAAATATTCAGTGAAAAAAAAAACTTAGCTATATATGCATAAACTGACCATAAACAAATTAAGGGAATTTTCCTTGATTCTTTTGCAAATATTAGTTACTCCTATTTGTTGTTGCGCGTTTTTTCTATTATTACTAATTTTGTAAATGACGTTACATTCGTTTAGTAAGCACGACTGATATGTATGTAAATCAAACCGTACAATAATAGCATTCTAAATCAATAATAATTGAATAATTGACCAATTGAGATGCCCTAATTTCCGTCTCAAATCATAGATCATGAAGATAGATTTGTGGCTTCTTACTTCTAGCCTAGTAATTCTTTTTGTAGTGAAATAAGTGATATAATTAGCTTTTTTTTAAAAAAAAAATAAAATTGAAACTCATAATTTTAATTACTAATCAACTCCAAAAACAAATTATATTTATTCATTTTGGTTAAAAGGAAAAAACAACCTCAATTCATCCTGTTTTCTTCAAAGTTCTTTGGCATGCTCTTGTTCTCATGGCTTCCATTTTCTTCATCAACTTGTTCTTGAACCGACGGAAAATGGGCCCACTGCAAAATTATTGGCAAAAATTATCAAAATTACTAAAGATGTTAATTAATATATTGATCAAAAAAACATTTCTTGCTATAATTATAATAGTTTTGTATAAAAATCAATCAAACAAGCTTACATTTTTGGCAGCAGTGCTAAAGGCTTCCTTATGGTTCATATTAGGGTTCCTAGCCTTTAGTCTCCTGATTTCTTCTCTATTTATAAAAATAAATACACAATTATGAGTACAACTCCATTAAATTAAACTAAAATAAAGTTGTTGTATAGTACTAAAATATGTGCTTAAAATGCATGAAAAAACAATCAAGGTTATAATTGGATTTAATTATTACTTGATGAATTTGTTATAAGCTGATGGTTGCCTTCTTTTCTTCTCTGGAGCTGCCAATTAAATCAAAACAAAATTCATAACTATATATTAATTCTACAAATTAAAGGCTGAACTAATTAAAAAAGAAAAACAATAACTCGAAGATCGATTAGAAGTATATACGAACGTTTATTAACAAACTGCTGAAGTGCAGTAGTATCTTCATCATCTTCCTCATCCTCATCATCGTAATCGTTATCTTCTTCGGAAGACAACAATGTATTGCTTTGTCTATCTATTATCTTTGATGCATCATCCACTTCTTCTTGGTGCTTATTCATGAGATATAGATAAAATAAACAAACAAACAAACATTAATTAAACTCCATATTATATATATATATATATATATATTATTGAAATTAAAAATTGTTTGGAGTTTCTTTCTTAATAGAAAAAAGCCTTGAAACTTAATTTTTTAATTTAATAAATGATTTTTCATAAACTTGAGATGATACATGTATATTTATTATTTATATATCATTTTTTTCCCCTGATGCAAACAATTCTAACTAGCTCTAGGGAAAAGGACGAATACTCTATAACATTTTCAGTCTGGCAGAGACCTCGATTGTTTCTCATTTTTTAATTTAATTTGATAGAAAACCTTTCATCCTTTGAGGGAAAAAAAAGGACAAAAACATTTGAGAGAGAATTTATTTATTTATTAATAGTGAGAATTAATAGATAGAAAAGTACCTGATGGTCTTGATTAAGGGAAGACAAAAGATGAAAGGGGACAAAAGAGGCTTTCAACATGTTGACTGAGAGAAGACCAGTGCAATGACCACATCTCACAGTCACCACCATTGACATGCTATTATACGGCACATTTACCTTCAATTCATTCACAAATATATATATATATATATATATATATATATATATATATATATTCATTAAAAAAAAACAAAAATATTATTACTTCATTAGCAAAAACTAAATTACAAATATATGAATACTATATATATATATATATGTTAAATAAAATTTCCAAATATATAATTAGTTGGCACGCGTAAAAATGTTTAATTAAATTCCTTAATTAACCATTATTTGGGTGAAATTTCATTTAAAAAAATCACAATTAAGATTAATTACCAGTAAGATGGTGGAGCAAAAACTACATTGAACGTAGCATATTTGATCTTGAGGCTCAAATAAACGGTTTAATGTTGACATAGTTAGTTTAGGTAATAATAAGCTTTAATTTGATGAAGGTCAAGAAGTTAGAAAGAGAAATAGAAGGGAGCTAGCTAGCTAGGGAAGAGAGTAGTTGGACTTGAAGTTTAGGTTTTATGGATGTAAGGGTAGCAATTTGAATAGTATTTATAAATAGAAAATATTTATTAGAGTTCATGCAATTAAATGAGTGTTTTAATTTGTTATATAGTAGTATTACCTAGCTAGCTAGGGTTAAGAAAGTTTGTTTCTATGATATAATTAAATGCTTGACACATCATGAATTTTGGTGAAGTCTTGTGTTGTTAATAATTTATCTAGCTAGCAACATAGATTTTTGTGTTGTTAACACTATTCACATAATGCACTTTGACCACCGACAATGATTAATACATAACATAGGGGTGTTAAATACGAGTCTGAGCCACACCCCCAACAAAGAGATAGTCTGACCATACATAAGCTCAATGGGTTTCATTATAAAACTAATTGGTAATATAAGGAGTAACCACCAAACCTACATATTAATCATCATCTCTCTAATCTTTTAATGTGGGACACTTGCATGTGGTGAACTTGGAAGGTCTATTCTTCAACAGGGGGAAACATAATTAAATGGAAACTGTTTTTTTGGGGACTTGGTAAGGAAATAATTAGTCGACACGACATGTTTACCCCCGACTAAGCTTATAAACTAATTAAAGAGCCTGGGCAACCCAATATCGATGAGGAGAGTTAGGTTATTTACAAGTCATAAGAGTTTCCATCCTAAAACCAATTGGTAATAGGAGGAGTAACTCCTAGACTTATAAACTAGTTTAGTCTCTCCTCATCTTCCGATGTGGGACACTCACTAGTGCACTATATGGGGTTTAACAGCTGGTATGTAATGGAAGGGATAATTACTAGTTTGTGCAATTAAACTATTTTAACTTATACAAAATCTTATGTTAGGCGGTTTGGCGATCGTCTAAACATAACTTTTCACTAAAAAATTGTAATTTTTTACCATAAATATATAAATTTAATAAACTATAATTTTATGCTAAAATTTATGATATTTTTTAGTTAAAAGTTATTATCCCATCAGACCTTCACATGATGTCACGTGGTATAAATGATAGATTATTTGTATGGTATTTAGTATTTACCTTGTAATACTAAGATTAGGATTTAGAACTCTGACCTAATATAGAATCACTCGTACGTTTAACTAAGCCGCGGAACTATTGCTCCGAGCTTTCAATTCATGCTTCAATAAAGTAGACTCTTGTATAATCTATTTCTAAACATCAATTTATTAATCTAGCACATTTATACAACATCGAAAGTCATGCATGATTATAAAATTGAGGAGCAAAATTGGTTGATTGACAAATGTACATGAAATTTGACCTAACTCAATAACAGTACATGAGAGTAGTTATGAAACATATTGCATTGATCTAATTAAGTCACAACATACATACACTTACTTCCAGATAACATTGACACACACTTGGTAGGCATCACATAAAAAAGAGAGATTTCCAAAATGGTGGGAAATTAAAAAGATGAAAAGGGGACCAAAACCCTTATTTTGTTAAGTGTTGTTTTCTGCCCTCTTATAACTTTCTGTCATCATTTCTATAATTAGGGTAAAATTTGGGATTATTTTTTTACCCTTTTTGGAGGTGATGAAGTTTCTAGAAATTTTGTACATTTATGGAAAGCAGGTATCTTAGGATTTGTCTTTACATGAAAGTAAAAATAAATAAAAAATTATTGCATAATTGACCACTGTTTGTAACTCTTTTTTTTTTTTTTACTTTCTATTGTGTCTTGTTCCTTGTGTTGTTTTCTGTTCATTCAATTTTTAAATTTTTACCCCCAAATTTATTTCCCAACTACCTACAGTTTTTTGCTGGTTAATCTTAGTATAGGTGCACGTGCACTCACGTGAGACAATTCATTGGACATGGATTTTTTAAAAAAAAAAAAAAGAATTAAAACGAATTATCTTTTCATACAATGTTAAATTTGTGGTTCATTATTTGATCAAATGTACGGAGTATCCATTAAACCTATATATGTTCTTTTTGTGGTTCCTTTTGTTGCTCGGTTTTAACTGTGGACATGCAAAATAATAGTGAATTTACCAGGAACAGGTCAGAAAAAGCCTCTTCGAAACTTAATTTGTAAAGTGATCATTGTAGAGAGGAAAAACAATGAGAGAAGCTCTCAAATGGGAATGAATTCCTTACTTAACAGGTGAAAAATGTGTCGTACTATGTGTTAGCTTGTTAGGCTCCCATACTATACATCAAGATAGACTCTGTTCTTTTGGAATTACTTTCTATAATTTTAGTTCAGACAAATTCATGAGTTCAGTTTAGTTAAGTTTAGTTCAACTTTTGCAGAGTCTAGTATTTGGTTTAATTCAATTCAGTTCACTTTAGATTAACATTTCAAAAGAACAGGGATGAGCGTGATACTTTTCTCAAATTCACATAATCACATATAAGTGTAAACCTGTCAACCGGGTTGGGTCGTGTTGCGATAAAATACTTTTGGGTTCGAGTTGAACATGCTGGGATAGTAACGAGCTCGGGTCCTAAAATGCTTTTTTATGTCTCAATAACTTCGAGTTCAGGTCGACCCAACGAGTTTAAATATTTAAAATCACTATTATATTTTAAGTTTTAAATGCATATTTGTAAAAAAAAAAAAAATCTAAATATATCTTAAATAATAAGACTTAGGGCATGTTTAGTTTACTGACCTGGAATGTATGGTATGGAAAAGCATACCAGGATGACATGGATTTTAAACTCCATACCATATATATATACTAAATCTGTGTGGTTAGTATTTTGTAATGAATTCTATATCCATTCTTAGTGTTTGGTTCAATAATTTTCAACAATTGAATAGTAGCATAACAATCTGATATGAGCAAAATAACTTCCCCATATTAAAAAAAAAAAGTGATTCACCATAAACTACATCTTGAAATTTGAGCAACATAACCCAACTATCAAACCATAATTTTTTTTATTTAAAAAAAAAAGGAAAGAAGGACATGTAAGATCATGTACGGATGAAATTAAATGATGAAAAAAGAATTACTCTGTAACAAACTCAATATGACCAATGAAATCAAATGATGAAACCCAATAACTCATGTCAAAATGAAACTATTGTGGCAGACGATTAACCAAATTACATTTAAACAAAGTTAGAAAATAACTCCAAAGCATCGCTGCATCTTACACGATAAATTGAAGACAATAACCACTGCAACACCATTCTAGCGTGGCCGGCGAGGTGTTGGCGTGCCAGAGCTGGTGGCGAACTACGGAGGAGTAGCACTAGTGTAGCGGTCTGCCACAATTATAGTTATTAGAACCTTAAAAGACGAGATCATCACCAACTACAATAATAGATGCTTTTGTGAGGAGTGACGATGATGTGACGATTAATAGCCAGAAGAAAAATGAAATTTCGAAGATGGTGAAAGATGCTCCGATGCTTTTGTTACGATTCTTTTCAATCTCATACTTTTTGGGATTGTCATAAGACAACTTGGTTTAAGTAGAGATCATTTCTTTTACAAAGGTTGTTGGAGGTAATATAATGTCTTTTACTTCCTTCGTTTCGAAAAAAAAGCAACAAATTAGATGACACGGATTCCTAGTCCATTTTTTGTTGTGAGAGTAAAAGGGATAGTGAGAGAAAGTGGGGTATGTGATGATGTGAGAGATAGGAAGAAAATAATTGCAAAAATAGAAAGATTAAAATTGTTGCATTTATTTTGAAACTTCCTAAAATAGAAATTGTTACGTTTATTTCGAAACGGAGGAAGTATTGTCTCAAGATATTGAGCTGCACAAAGAATGGATGAAATGTTAAAGGGGTCTAGTGTTTATCAGTTGGAAAAGCTAAGATGGCATTGCCTCATGCCTAGGTATTATTCATTTTTGTCAAGTATTCCTTGTGTTTATCCAGTTATTCTTTTTTTTGGTCTAAGTCTTTTTTTTTTTGTCCAAGTTAACCAGGACAAAAATGAGACTAACCTAGACAAAAATATGACTAATCTAAACAAAATGATAATAACCTAGACAAAAACAAGACTAATCTGGAAGAAAATGAGATTAACTTGGATAGAAATGAGACTAATATGGATGAAAACGAGACTAATTTTTGTCCGAGTTTGTGATTATGTTGTCCAGGTGGGTTTCTACTTTGTCCAGGTCAATGTTAAGAGTTTTTATTCTTCTAGTTAAAATTGTCTGACACAAACATTGTCTCAGACAACCTTCTCTAAAAAAAATATATGAAGAAGAATCTTTCATCAATCAGATGAAACCAAAATAATGAAATTATGCATGAAACATGAAAGTTGGGCACACTTATCTCTACCTAATTAGATTTTGATACATGAGTGGAATGGAAATGAGAGACTTAGGGGTAGGGAGAGATCAATTTTAAGGAGTTGAAAACCAAAGGTTTACCCATACCCTTAAAAAAAACTCTAACCAAAATGTGATATGAAATAAATGACTAAAATTAAAAAAATTGGAAAAATTTATATAAAGAAACCCACCTATTACATTCGAAACTAGTAATTAAACCTACATTTGATTAATCCCAAAACAAAATACCTTTTAGCTAATCTTCCAACATTGCATCCCTAATTTGATCTGAAATTTTTCTGAAATTCTATTGTGTACATTATTATAATTGCAAGATATTATCAATATTATTTTAATTCTAATAATAATAAAAAAAAATTAAATAAAATAAAAATAAAAAAATAAAAAATAAAATAAAAAGAAATTATAATTATAATTATAATAAAAAATTAAAAATTAAATTTTAAAAAAATTTAAACAAAAAATGAAAATAAATTTAAAATAAAAATGAAAATAAAACTAAATAAACAAAATTAATAATAAGAAGAAGAATAAAAAATAAAAATAATTAATCATTAGTACGCATAATTTTATAATTATATTACATTATTCATTAATTTTTGTTAAGAAAAATAATATGAATTGAGTTATAAGGAAAAAAATTTATAAAAAGCTGACATGATTTGAAATTTTCGTATATGATATGAAATTTTCTAATTTGATATAAATTTTTCTTATCTTATCAGATTTTTTCAGATCTAATATGATATGAATTTTCTTTAAATAAGACATAAGTGCTTGTTGAATTAAACAACACTAAGTGTAAAAGACGAATATTGACGTTTATTTCTATTGCTCATATATACGGAGTACTATATATTTTTCAATTGCATGACTCAAATACAGTTGATGTTGATATTATTGATGATTCAAGTAATATTCTCTACGTTTATTTTAGTTTACACACTTAGATTTTCATTAAAATGAAGAAATCAATTGGGAATAGAACAAAAAATAAATGATGATTCAAAATTGTATAAAAAGTAAGAGATAATGCATGAAAAAAAATGGTAACTTGCTTATGTAAAACTCTTTAGTTTGGTAGGTCAAGTGCGCTAATATGTAACTAGTCATTAAGGATATAGACATAAATTATGATTAAACACATTCTTGAACAAAATTGATATAGTGTATCAAATTGAATAATTGATCAATTTGAGGATATAGAAAAATCAATTCCCCACAATCATCACACAACAATCTTATTAAAGAAAACTCTCAAAATACTAGTCATTTCAAATAATTTTTTGGGACTCAAGATTCTCACTGAATACTCTCTCAACAAAACATTCATAGTAAAGGTTTTGGCTGCGCTTGTCAAACTTAACTTTTGCTCCAAGCTCTTCCAATTAATCAAAAAAGAGTTGATTCATAATCCATGTATTTATCATAATTCATAACTAACATAACTTATAGGGCCCATATAACTAAGAGAAGGTATTACACTATTACAACTGGTCACACGAGCACCTAAAAAATTGATTTGGAAAAAAAATTACAACTGATCTGAAAAAAAAATTTACAAGTGATCTGAACAAAATTATAGTTAATCAAAAATCAATTGATCTGGACAAAAGTACCAACTGACCTGGAATAATTGACCAAAAAAAAATTGTTATCAATTAACCGTTTGTTAACAGTTCAATTAAAATTACAAATTTCAATAACTCTAACAATTCGGTTAACCGTTAATGAACACCCATGCATAAGACTATAGTAGTACACGACTTCCAACTTCCAAGTCTAACTTTTCAAGATTTAATTTAAAGTCCAAAACTTAAAAATTAAAACTCAAACAAAAAAGGGTGCTCAAAATTATCCCAAAGCTACAAAGAAGATAAATCTCTTACACACAACAACACACAAACACTTCAATGGCAATGGTAGGTTCACTTCCAAACCACAACCTCTTCTCCTCCTTACCAACCCCCTCCCCAAACACCTCAAAACCATCTCCTTCTTTCTCACCTCCAATTCCACTTCCCAAATACCCACCTAAACAAAAAAAATCCCAACTTTCTAAAACCCCTTCAAAACCCCATGAAAAACACCCTGCATTCACCAAAATTCCCCACAACAAAACCAAATACTTCAAACCCATTTCATCTTCCACCCCACAAATCATTTACCCTCCTTCATCCGATGCCGAAAGCGAAGAAGAAGAAGAAGATGATGAAAGCAAGGATAGAGCTGTTGTAATTGGTGATTCTGGGGTCTCTTACCTTCTTCCAGGTGCCCCATTTGAGTTCAAATTCAGCTATTCAGAAACCCCAAAAGCCAAAGCTTTAGCCATTAGAGACCCTCCATTTTTGCCCTTTGCTCCTCCTTCAATGCCTCGTCCTTGGACTGGTAAAGCTCCTTTGAAAGGGAAAGCTGAAAAATTGATGAAAAAGAAGAAGATTCCTTTATTTGATTCTTTTAACCCTCGTGTTAAAACTCTTGATATTCATGCTCCTTCCAATTTTGGGGATTACCCTAATGATGGAAGAACTCGAAAGGAGATTCTTGGGGAACCTTTGTCTAAAGCTGAGATTAAGACTCTTGTTCAGCCTTTTATCACTGATAATCGTCAGGTTAATCTTGGTATGTCATATTTTTCTTTCATTGATTCATCAATTGGGTTTTTCCCACCTTTTTTTTTCTTGTACTAATTTTGAATCTTGAATGGTTTATCTAAATTATTGTAAATTAATGTGGATTTTCTATGAGAGATTATTAGGGTGTATAATTTGGGAATGCTTTCATAGTTTCATGAAATGGTTGGTTGTCTTTTTCAATACTTTCATGAAGTGGTGAAGCTTGATTATCAAGTTTACGCTTTTTTCAGTGACTTTTTACTCTGTCTCTTGAATTGTATAATTGCCCTTTTTTGCTTAAATTGATAATATGCTATATTAACATGAACTGGTGAATGATTAGTTGGTATATTAATGTTAAAATGACTTTTTAATCTTGAAACTTATGATAACTTTGGAGTTGAAAAGATGTTTTTTTTGGTCATTCTTAGGGCTTGTTTACTTCAGCTTAAATTCAATTCAATTCAGCCCAGCTCTAAGTTTCATTCTCTTATAAAATATTATTACTTTCAGCTCTATTTAGTTAAGTTAAGTTAAGTTCAGTTAGTAAACGAGCCCTTAGGCTTCTTGATGGTTTATTGGAATTTTATAATTGGGTAGGTTATTTTAAATTTTTTTATGGCTATAATTTGGTAATCAAGAGGTTAAAGGGACAAGGGTTTTAGTTTCTGAGTGTGCAAGTTTAGAGATTGTTGCATTTCAATACTTCATAGTGTATGAGAAGGCGTGGATATCTGAATTTGGTTTGTAAGGAGTCGGGAATGATGTCTGTTGGGGTTGCTGTAAATGAGAGCATAATTTTGACTATGTGTGTTGTTTTAATTGAATCATTGGACGTCAATTCGTAAACATTACAAGTATAATCTTGTTTCAGGGAGAGATGGGTTGACTCACAATATGTTGGAGTTGATACATTCTCATTGGAAGAGACAGCCCGTCTGCAAAGTGAAATGCAAAGGTGTTCCAACTGTTGATATGAATAATGTGTGCAAGTGTCTTGAGGTTTGTTCATCGAATTTTCATGTCCTTCTATTCTTATATTTACTGCCAGGATTTTCGATGTCTTCAAATTGAGTCGCATTCTGATGAATTTTTATGCTATTATTACTTATCGGACAGTCATTGAATTACAATTGTAGCACTTGTATGGGTAACTTGCTGTATTTTTTTATCAGAAATGGGAACTTCTCCACAAGAAAGTGTCTGGCTTTGAACTATAAGTGTAGCTTATAACGGATTTATTGACCTACCTATCCAATAATTTTATTAAGTATCTCTTAATAGTTGGTATTGGGATTGTAAATATGTTTGAGAAGATACATACTCAAAGTCCATTTTAAAAAACAAGTACCATAGCTAGATAGTTAAGAGTTCATTTTATTTTGCGATTATAGATTATTAAAGTAAAGTGTCGTAGTCGAAGCCATGTGATACTTTAGGCATTATATTATTGGGATTCATGCAATTCATGATCATTTTTGAAAATTTGATGATCAATTAGCTGCTAGAAATTATAATCTTCTGATGCTTTTGAAAGTGTTAGATTAGTCTATCTATGAGATGCTAAACTTTCTGGGCCAATATACCTGAAGCAATCAGTTTAAGATGAGTTTATGTTTTCTTGATGCTCAGACTGTTCTTAACAATGTTAGGAGAAGGCAGGGGGTAAGGTTATCCATCGTGCCGGCGGTGTGGTTTACCTTTTCCGTGGCCGGAATTATAACTACCGCACTCGCCCGAAATATCCTATAATGCTTTGGAAGCCAGCTGCACCAGTTTATCCAAAACTTATCCAAGATGCTCCAGAAGGCTTGACTAAACCGGAGGCTGATGTGTTTAGGAAAAAAGGGAAAAACCTTTTGGCAATATGTAAATTAGGTAAAATTTAATTTTCCTTATATCTTATACAATTCTTGTTATTTTGCTCGTTATGTTAACGTTCAAGCTTTGGGACTTGGGAGATATGATACAACTTTGTTACTCTCTACTTCTCTAATGTTGCTATATCTAATGGTGGATACACATATTTGGCTCACCAAGTTATGATTAAGAATGACCTAGATTTATTGACTTTATTTTATTAGCTTTTCTTGGTTTTGTCACATTCCTTTCCTTTGCTAGTAGAGTTGCTGCATGCATAATTGGCTTACCAAATGGTTTTGTAGCCGTTTCTTTTCATTTCTTGGAACACTTTTGGGGTTTGAACATTTCATATTACTATACTATATCTCTAGACACAAAAAAATTCCCCGCTAGGCGCTAATTAGGATACCACATCTATTGATGCAGAGTAACGTATGGCGGACTGGCAGTTTATGTATCAGATAACAGTTTATAATTCGCAATTCGCTCAAAAGAGCAATGCTTTAAATTGTTTCTTAGGGGCCCCACAAAAGCCAGAGAAACCCCAATTTCAGGGTATATACTTGTTGAAATGTATCGATATGAGAATGTGATAGTATGATAATCACGATGATAACATCTGATGCGTTTGGTTAACAAATGTATTCAAGGTCTACTTCAAGTTCTTATAGTCAAGAATTACATCTTGCTTTCTGCTGGTTTTGTTCCCGTTATTCTTTTGGGAGTTTATTTTACACCCACGTGTCATGCTTCAAATGCTTGGGCTTTCCACTAATCCTTTGTGTCAACTACAATTTTTGTCAATTCCTATTGTAGATTTTTCTATTATCATTTTTTAACTACAAAAAGGTTTTGGAGAGTCTACAGAAAGGGAGAGAAAGGAAACAATTTTAACTTTTGCATTTAGCCAAGTTTGTTTTCCGTTTCTGATTAGTTTTCTTATGTTGCAGCAAAAAATGGAGTCTACAATAACCTAGTAAATGAAGTGAGACAAGCCTTTGAAGGAAGTGAACTTGTGAAAATTGATTGCCGAGGATTAGAACCCAGCGACTACAAGAAGATTGGTGCAAAACTAATGGTGCGTAATGGCTTCCTTTAATCTGATCCTTTTTCATTTAAGTTTATTTTCGTTTATATTATTTTATTTTGTACTCGATCAGTAAGCAGGTGTACAAACAACTTAATATCAGTGTTACATAGTTCGCCTTTTAGTTCGCTTATATAATTCGCGATACGCCTAAAATGGGACAAAAATAGACCAAAACCGACCATAGTTCACTGTTTTTGGATCGCGATTCGCGGGCACTTTAGGGAACTATGTGACACTGCTTAATATTACAGATTTACTGATTCTTGTCTGGTCTTATTTTGATGGTTACATTTGCTTATAAATATCACCCACTTTTTGAACTTTTAATAGAGTTAAAGGTACTAGAATTATGCTTTTAGGCCCATTGCTTCTCACCTCCTAGAGATGTCTGTTGATGTAGCTTAGATCAATGCTGTTTCTAATCAAACCTGTTGCTTTTTTTGTAATTATTTGCCATTAAGTTTTACACTTTCAGAGTAAATAAAACCAGCTTTGGAATTTTGGATGCAAGCAATTTTCTCTCTAACTGTAATTCATTTCAAGTAGTGGAAATACAGCAGCTGTATTATGTTCAAGTGGCAACTTGGCAGTTCATGATGTTCTTTTGTGTTCAACAGGAGTTGGTTCCCTGTGTGCTACTGTCTTTTGATGACGAACAAATACTAATGTGGAGGGGACGTGACTGGAAGTCTATGTATCCAGACACGCCAACATCGTTGTTGACTTCGAGCACTCCCGTAAATAGTTTTGATGAATCAGGTATGTATGATTCAGTGGAAACTATTATCAATGCCGAATGTCTCAAACAAGTCAATGAAATTATATTTCAACTAAGGGCTCGTTATAAAATTCATCAATCATAAATGATTTTAAACTCATATAATTTGTTTTATTAATCAATTCCTTGAGAACCAATATGGGAATTTCCAGAAATTAGAACTTGGTAGCAAGTTTTACTGAAGTTAGTGTTTTTAGGTTATTAGTTACTCCCTCCATTTTAGGTAGCAAATTCATGTCTGATAGCTAAAGTAAACGAGCCCTAAGTATCAAAAAATCATTTTGTTTTTAAAAATCATGAAACTGAAAACAAAAAACTATGATGAATGAACCCTAAAGTGCTAAATTTTGTTTTCTTCATGGATAGGAGAATCAGGTGTTGTACCTAAACCTAAGCAAGTGAGCTCAAGCCCAAGAATGATGTCACTATGGAAACGCGCACTAGAGTCAAACAAGGCGGCTTTACTAGACGAGACTGATCTGAGCCCAGATGATCTTCTCGAAAGGGTCGAGGAATTCGAAAGGTTGACACAAGCTACCGAGCACTCGTATCCTGCCCTAGTTCATTCGGGTGAGGATCAAATGTCGAATTTAGAAGCAGAAGACGAGATTTTCAAAGATGATGAAGAATTTGATGATTATTCCATTGATGAAGAAGATGGGTTTCAGGATTATGGGGACGACTCATTTGACAAGACACAAAACGCCGTTCCTTTAGGCTCATTACCGGTCGATCTTATTGCAGAGCGACTGCATGAGCCCGATGAATAACTTCTTTCGGATATTTAAATGTTTACACCGGTGTAATTATTTTGAAAGTGATTGAAAATTAAGTGTTTTGGTAGTTATACAATGTTACTATGTGTACATATGAATACCAAAAAAAACACTCATTATGGTAATACTTTTTTTGGCATCTGATTAGTAAGATCCTGTTTAATATTCAATCTGATTTGTCCCATATTATCATCTATTCAATAGAATAAAATTCTAAAAACAGATTGTTGCCCCCAGCATATGTCTTTTGAACGTCACCAATTTGATCGCACGCATCTGGAAGGATTCCTATCCTTTCTCTCTCAAGTGCATGTATTTGCTAAATTTAGTTGAGTGTCTAGTAGTTGTCTCGACTCTTGACTTAAGGCCTAGTACCAGCTAGCCAACTATCGCCCAATAGTGTTTTTTTTTTATTAAAAAAAATCAACAAGCTTATTGGAATTACGCAAAAATGGAATGTGTTATTATTTTTTTTGCATAATTTTCACAGTTCTTAATGCAATTATTTAAACATTTATATATTCCACATTTCTGCTATATTTATATTAATTATTAAATGAGCAAAATATAAATGTAGGTGTACATACAATTCTTATATAACTAACTATGCTTTTATCTTAAATTAGATCAATTGATAAACAATTGACCATAAAATGTCACATTTGATGATAACAAATTAAAGTTTCAAAATTCTTAACACAAACCTAATAATTTCATGTCAGCTTCGAATCTATCTTATCATCTTAGTTTTAGTCAAGGAAATGTGAAGATTTGAACAAAAAAAATAGTTAGTCCGTAGCAAGTAAGCAATGATGAATCATCTTAATTCTTGCATCTTGACATTGCATATAAAAAATCAGGAAAATGATAAATACACCCTAGTTTTACTCAATACACTCTATTTTTTCCAAAAAGTAGATTCAACATTGAACGTGGAGTGCATATACCACTATTCAGTAGATAGATCCACAAAAGTTTGCACTTTGAGCTCCTATACACCCTATAATAAATCCACGTGTGATTTAAATAAGCTTTTCTCAAGTTGTAGAGTTCACTTTTATTTTAGTAAAATAATGTGTTGAATACTACTAATTAGATCTCAAATTAACTCTAAAACCCAAAAATTTGCGTATGAAATTATGAAAGTTTACGTGCAAAACATTGAGTATCTTGTCAACGACTGATTGGTTCCCTTTGCAGTTGGGAATCCAAAAAATCAAAGTTCTGATAGTGACTGTTTGTTTGTTGGGGTTTTTTCTTTTGCTTTGATTTCTAGAAACCCTTCATCATCAAACGAAAACACCTCATATTCACTCATTGCTTTTCTCTTTCTTTCATTTTGTATTTCATTGCCATTTTTCTGTGCTTCAAATCCTTCATTTTGCAATTTGTATTGTCGGATCAAGCACAAATTTGGTACTTTTTACTCTCCTTTTAATCCTTTTTTTTTTTTGTATTTCCTTTCTACTTATTTTATATGGTATAAAAATCCAAGCTTTATTGTCTATAGCATGAATTTGTTGGTCCATTGATGACCCCAGAAATTATTAGTTCATATAATTGTGAATTTTCTGTTTCTTGTTCTGAAATGGAAGTTGCAGTGGTATATGAATCTTGGGATTGTCTGTTAATAGAATTTTGGCTAGTATATGAATTCTAATCTTCTTCGTTTTTAATTGGTTTTGGAATCAGTATGGTTGGTTTTCCAGAACATGATTTAAAGCACCAAAATCAGTGATTTAGGAAGTAAAATTTGTTTTGATGATCATAAGCAAAAATAGCTGTGTTCAATTGTTCAAGACTTCAAGCAATGAAAAAGGTTAGGACTTAGGAGTACCCATGTTAGAATTTGTGATAGAGTATATACCATATTCTTAATCTCAACCAAAAGCTTCAGCTGATAGTTGAGGCTCAAGAAATTCCAATTTGTCGGGGGGGGGGTGGATGAATGATTCACTTCTTAATTTCTATGGTTGTTTACATCTAATTTAGAACCCTTATTAAATTGAATTTCATGTCCATAAGATTATGTTAATGAAAACAGCTCTTTTCTAAGAAGAGAGCTTAACCAACTTTTCTTTTGGAATGCCAATGCATATCGATTTTTTTTGGTAATTGGTAATGTGTACAGCGCCCCACACAAGGATCCTATCGCAGGAAATTATCTTGGTGGTGGGTAGGATGAGGAACTGGGGGCATCACTCGTGGGGAAGCATTCCTTATGGTAGAGGAATGCTTCATCATCAGTAATGCATACAAAAGTGTTGATCACTTTACAACACAAATATAGTGCCTATCAAATCTCAAATTCTTGAAGATGTGAGTAACATCCAGAATGGATATATTATGATCAGGGGCGGAGCCAGGGGGTTGGTGGGGGCCTTGGCCTCCACTTTTGCCCAAAACTGTTAGTATATGTTTAATTGAAGATAAACAATAAAAATATAGTAGCGCAACTCAATTGGTTTCATTGCTTGTTCATGTTTCCCTAGACTAGGGTTTGAGGCTCACTAGCTACATTCTTAACATTTTTTGCTCTTTACCATTATATTGCTTTCGTGTAATATTGATTTCGGCCTCCGTGATAAAAAAAATTCTAGCTCCGCCACTGATTATGATATGGATGGAATGTAATTTGTGGTTTTACTATCTAGCTGATAAAGTTCGTCAAATACATATAGAAACTCTTATGTGCATTAGTTCCTTGAATGTAATTTTTGGTTTTATCGTTTTACAATAAAGTTTGTCGAATGCATATCGGATCAGTTCTTCAAATGCATATGGATGCAGACCATGCAGTGCATTGAAATTAACTGTTTGTTCCGACAAAGTAACTTGCAAATATATTCAAACCAAGATTAAATTTTGGGTTTTACAAGTTGGTATGAACTGTGAAAATTGTTTCTACTTCTCGTACAGGCTTGTTTATGAATAGGTAAGCAAACCATGGATCCTCCTGATACAACAGAACTTAGTTATTGGTTGAATTGGAGGTTTCTTATTTGTGCTCTATATATCTTGGGCACCACATTGCTTGCTATCTTTCTTGTATGGAAATATGAAGGTGGAAAGAAAGGGGATGATGATAGGAGAGAACGCAGAGCTATACCAGTTGGAGTCTTATACAAGGATGAAGTTTGGATAACATGTCTGAAAACCATTCATCCCGCATTTCTGCTTGCTTTTAGGATATTTTCTTTTGCTCTTCTGTTGGCATTAATCACTGGAAACATTATTACTTCTGGACCTGGCATCTTTTTCTTCTATACTCAGTAAGTTCTCATCTTTTGTTCATTTCATTGATGTTTAAAACGAAATAGCCGATGATTATGAACTTCAGACTGGTTTACAGATAAATCAGATGTGGGATGCTCAGTTTATGTCGATTTTGTTGCCTTCTTTGCTGTTTCATGTTTCCATCATTTTGGTTTATAATGAATAAATGGTTAATGTTGCTTCTGCTGATTACTCTTTTCTTTGGTTTCTTTCGTCTCTGATTGGGAACAGGTGGACTTTTGCGCTGACCACTATATACTTTGGGGTATGTTCTTCTATCTTAATGTTCACAAATGTCTAGATAAAAAGGTTTTAAGTTAAGAAAAAACTAGATAAGATATCTCTGGTGAACTCTTTGACTGCACTAGAGGGCTAAGCTGAATCCTGCATTATCGTAGTTACTCCTGTTGAATAGAAGCTAACAGCTTACTTGCTGGTGATTTTGACATGAATTCCAATTTTTCTACCACTATAGGAATTATACTAACGGTCCATTTGGTAACCGGTTATAAATGGTGGTAATTGAAATGAAGTTATAACTAAATTTGGAAGGGAAATCAAAATTCATTCCCATAGTGGTGCTAGTTAAACTCCAATTTATCTAATTTTCTTCACAAATATCCATTTCATCTAATATCACCATTCCCCATGGTAATGGATGTTAATGGAAAATAAGAAGAAATTTTAAGTTTGGGAATGAAAAATGTGTTTTCCATGGAGATTTTGAAGTTTTTCCTTAACAAATTATACTTTAAATCCATTACCATTACCACATTTCATTACTAACAACCAAACAGGCCGTAAATGCTTATATTGCTAAAAAGGTAATTTGTTATCCTTTGTGCTTCTTGCTATTGTTTTCCAACTGTAATCAGGTTACTATCTATACCGTCCATTTCATGTTACACAGTTCTAGTACTTATGTTGCATAAACTTTGTTGATTTTTGTGATGTGATGTCATAGCTTGCATCAGCATTCTCTGTTTATGGATGCTGGTCTGACCGTGGTGGAGAGTGTCACTTAAAGAAAACTTCTCAGAATATTGATGCAGAGCAAGGATCTACTGTTGCTCCAAAGCTCGGAGGTAGTAACGATACGCCCTTGTTAAAAAGCTTGAATAATCGAGAAGAAGTTCATGTTCACCACATTGCAGGTTTTATAAGCTATCTTCTTCAAATCATATTCCAGGTTAGTCTATATCAGTTAACAGCGAATTCTTTTCATAAAATAGTGTTCGTTAGCTACTTTGTATAGAAAATTGTTCCTGTATTGCTTCTTGGCTTCTTGCATATGCATCTCACTAAACATTTCTCAAAGTGTGATTTGTATGAGATGGTGGATTTTGACAGAGAAAATTGTCATGTGATGTGATATAAAATTTGCAGTAGACTCATTGGTTATTAAGTTATACATTATGCTTTAGTGTAACATTGTCTCTGGATGATCATCATACTTATTCTGTCTGAAATTGAGCATCACAAAGGCCAAACACTTCATTATCTAGTTTTTACTTAAAACTTTATATCCCAATACTGCATTTCATTTCGGTGAAGACATGTTTGGAATTAAATCCATAATTAAAGAATTTCTACTTTCTAGTTTAGTAAATGCGAACATTTTTTCTAGAATTCTCTTAGTAGTATACGTGACTATTTTTTTGGACAGTGGAAGTGGTTGCTTGGACTCAATTTCACGACCACTTTGCACCCGGCACAAAATAGGGAGTTTCTTTCTAATATATTGATTGTGTGTACCATGTAATCAGGTTGCTGCGGGCGCTGTGTTGCTTACAGATATTGTCTTTTGGCTTGTAATTTACCCCTTTCTAACTGACAAAACATACACACTTCATTTTGTAAGTACAACATTCGGCAATTCTTCCTGCAATGATTGATTTATCTGAACACTTAATTATATAATTATGTGCTACTGTCTTTGTTACTCGTACACTTAATTATTCTTACTGTCTTTCCTCAAACTTGAAACACCTAGTTATATGACATACTTATTTGATTGCTAGCAATTGCAAATATGAGAACATAATAAATAAAAATTATATTGAAAAAGGATCGAGGATTGTTTGCTCAATCTTGGTTATTCAATATCTTTAACCTCAAAGAGGTGTGATTGGGAAGATGATCAGATCGAATAATTTGTTTAATTCTTGATTATTTAGAGACTAAAGCACTGTTCTTTTGGACTTAATTTATGAAATTTTAGTTCAGTTCATCTGTTGATGAGACTAGGACTTATCTTAATTTAGTTCAGTTCACAAAAAAAATCAGTCCAGACAAATTTGGTTAGATCAGATTAATTCAGTCCAAAAGAATATGGCCTAATATGAATTCATGCTTTGATACAAAAGCTGTTGTACAAAAGACAGGTTTTGTTTCATGAGATTATATTTTTTGGTTTTCTAACTAATTGATTTTCTTATTACTCACAGTTTGATGTCAGCATGCATTCTGTGAACATTCTCATTCTTGGCGATGCAATCTTAAATTGCATGGTAAGGTTTATATTGGACAGTTTTCTTGGGTTAGAAGATAATTTAGGTTCATAATCATATATTTATGTTAATTTAATAACCTTCTCTTTCAGAGGTTTCCTATGTTCCGCGCTGCATATTTTATCCTATGGACTGGGCTTTTTGTTATTTGCCAATGGATAATCCATGCTTGTGTCTCTATAGGGTAAGCTGCACATTTTTAATTCGGCTAATTTTATCTATTTTTTTCAGAATAATGCACATAGTTTTTGTTAATGTTCTCCCCATCTGCTGCAGCTGGCCATATCCATTCATGGATTTGTCACCTCCATATGCTCCAATATGGTAATTTATTCCTACCTATACTAAAATGCTTCATTGTTCTCCTTGTTTTTGTAAAAGAAAAATTATATCCTTTCAGAATTTGCTGTCACATTTTTCAATCTCTCATTGTATGTCTAGACAAGATTTACAAATTGACCCTTTAATTGGGTCATTCTTGTTCTCTTCCCTAATTGAAGTATTCTTTGTTCGAAAAATCTATGACAAGACCCAGCATTACCTAATTCCCTGCGAATTGCAGACTGAAATGAGCGATATGGTTGATTTTGCACTTGGCCCATTCTGGGAAAATTGCAAATTATAAAAGCAGACTAAATGGCGAATTAGGCAACGCTAATAAGACCATTACAATATTACCAACGATAACTACTTTTCCCAAACATCTTAAAATACTCCGTACTATATATGACTGTTAATGCTGGACAAAATTAGAGGAAGTAACTCATTTTCTATATCTAGAGGTCATTTGGTTGGATTGTAGGAAATAGCCAAATGCCTTGTGTTTGGTTGGCATGAAATAACACAGACACAGGAAATTGAAATTCCAAGGGAAAAAGAATTTTTCATGAAGTGTAGGAAATTAATCACCTACCTCCCCCTTGGTGAATGAAAATTCTGGTGTCAATTTCAATTTCCTATGGTCAACCAAACGCAAATTGATAAGGGAATTTATTTCCCATGAAATAAGACTTCCCGTGGGAATTAACTTCCTGTGTTCAACTAAACGAGCTCCTATTATGTCTAAAGCTGTGGATACTATGATTGTGCAAGTAAAATGCATTCTATGTCTTTCGCAATTCACATACCCATAATCTGATGTTCGCTGGTGTTTTTTAAACTGCCTTGATTTTTCCACTTGAGCAAATTTACCTTACACAGACACCGCTCTAAGCTTCTAGACTTAACTAGTGATGTTGTCGTTGTTGTGCAGGTACGCTGCAGTGGGGTTGTTGCACGTACCATGCTACGGCTTTTTTGCCCTAATAGTTAAATTGAAGCACTCATGGCTGTCAAGATCTTTTTCCGAGTCTTATCAGGGAGTAAGGTGAACAGAAATCGACTCTCTTTGGTGCTAAAAAATTGATCGCCTTGTAGAGGGTATTACACATATTTCTTTTATTAATTAGCCTTTCAACTTGAGAGATAAATTTAGTCTTGGAATTTGATATCTCCATCCTCCATGGGTTAATGAAATATTTCATCAATGATCAGTAATCAGTAGTGTAGATTTTCTCCATACTCCATAGGTGAATGAAATCTTTCATTAATGTTATGTAGATTTATCTGTTCCTTGTAAAGCAGAGTAATTTGAAACTGAACAAGTGTATCGATTCATAAAATTCAATGAAAAGTATATTGAATAGTTTTGCAAGAAGACGTGAATGAATTGTGAAATACTTTTCTGGGTTTTCTAAGCGAGATTCTGCTTGAATTGCATCAGCATTAAGCGGACAACTGCTTTGCTTTGTCGGGGTATTCCGTAGGTAGTAATGATGGTTCGAGGATTAAAGAGTTATTGGAAATTCGCGTAAATGGTGATTATTCTACACTAGTTAAGAAAAATGTTTTTTTTTTCCCCTTTAAAAAAGTTGTTTTCAAGTTACCAGAATTGACTCTCAGTATCTGCAAGTTATTGAAAAAAGCTGAAGGTCCAATTTGAACTGTATTAGTATATATGAGGGGATTGAGGGCTGATGCATCTACCAAAAAGTCAATATATTGACAAAAAAAAACTTCATTTCAGCTATTTTGGTATGTTGTACTAGTCATTTTTTTTTTTTTTTTTCATGAGATGAGGAGCCTTTTCTGATGTAGCAAAATTGACAATCTGTAATTCTTTAGATTAACTGGACTTGGAGATCTTAAAGTCTTCATTTTCCATAGAATTGACAACAATCTAGCTTTAATTTCCTGAATTTGAAGTTGAGTACTCCACTATGTTTTATTGAATAAATACTAATATGATCCTGATACGACAAAACATTAACGGCCCGTTTGGTAACTGGTTATAAATGATGGTAATGGGAATGAATTTATAACTAGGGAAATAAAAATTCATTCCCATAGTGTAATTAGTTTAACTCCAATTTATCTAATTTTTTTCACAAATATTCATTCTCATCTAATACCACCCTCCCGGCCTCCCCCATGGTAATTGATGTGAATAGAAAATAAGAAGAAAATTGAAGCTTAGGAATGAAAATATGTTTTCAAAACTCATTACTATTACCACATTTATTACCAACAACCAAACGGGCCGCGGATTTTTCTCCACTATACCCTTCAAGTATTGGTTTTTCTAAGGTGTCTCACTGTCTCCATAAGTTTCATCTTCTTAGTGGATTAGTCCTAGTAAATTCGATCGGATTACTATGACTAATCCATAAGTATGCACGAGTTGGCTAACAAAAGTGAAGAAAATTTGCCTTCTCAAAAACTATGTATAGAGTGGATTAGTCGTAGTAAATAAACATTAAGTGATTACCTTTTTACCCACTATATTATACCTTCTTGGACAATCATCGTATTTCCCAAAGTTTCAAATTTGTAAATGAAAACAATACCACAAAACTGGTATAGAGGTAGAACACATAAAATTTAAAAATAAGATGGAAAACTCCCATTAGGAGAGATTCACTTATTAAAAAAAAAAAAACTACAAAAATAACAAACTTATATGAAGATTTGGTGCTTATCATGAAATTTTTCATCCATAACAGCTTCTAAAACTTTTTTTTAAAAGATTTTTTGGGGAGAGGAGAGGCGACTATTGCTTAATCTTTTCTTTGATCAATAATTAAGTTCAAATATTGACTCTTTTAAATGGTGATTTTATTCGTCCATTGATTATTAATTTCGATTTTATAAAGTTTCGTGATTAACAAATACAGAGTATGAATTAAAACTATTTGAACTTATTACAATTTATTTTGAAAGTTGTATTTTCTTAGTATATATTTAGCCGTTTCAATTAATAATTAAAGTAAGTTTTTTTATCTCAAAAATAATTTGAATCATTAAATAGACAAAACATATAATGGGAGAATGTGAATGATATTGTGCACGAGGCAACAACTCCAGTACTTGCACGTTTTGCTCGTGGGCATGTTTGGGCACCTTGAGATCCACGAGTGACTGACTCAGTGAGTCAGTGAGCAGCGAGAGCGAGTGGATGAGTAAGCTAGTACTTAAAAAAAAGTTAATGACGGCACTATTTTTAAACTGAACTTTATTGCAGGTTATCTGATCTAAATATTTTTGACAAGAGATATAGAGTCAATGTACATCCGAGCAGTTACTTTTTTGGATAATTTGGGTGGTGCTAGTATATTCGCTCAATTGCCCAGCTGCAAAAGCTATGTCCGGCCATGTACTTGTTATAACATACATCAAACAACCTATTATCCTTGCATATTCCAGTTCTGAAATTGCATTGCCTTCGTTTGGCAACAACTTTGTACTCAGGTATCTATAGTGTCGAATGAAGAGTCAATTAACTACTTTGCACTGTTCTTTTAGAATTAATTTTTAAATTTTTAGCTATGTTCAATTCAGAAAAAATTAGTCCAGTTCAACTCATGACCAATCTAAGATATATTTTGATTCAGTTCAATTCAGACAATTTTTTTTTATTTCAATTCAGATTAATTCAGTCTAAAAGAATATGATCTTCTACTCCCTCGGTTGGAATATTTGGAGTTTTACATTATTGACATATGTCACTTTAGTCCGCTCTGATAACTCATATAAAGGAAAACGGTAATTATGTAAATGTTTATTTGGTAAGCATAAAAACACAAACATTGCAATAAAAATATATAATGTAATAGAAAAAATACGCCACAAATGACGATTTGTCATAAACAATTGTGATTGCTTTATTATGTAAACTATCAGCTTATTGGCTAGTGAAGCGCTACCGACCTTGAAAATCATTTTGCATTGAAGGGAAAAGTATAGGGGGAAAACTCATGTAAGGAATTAGAACTAAACACTAGAACTCAAATCTAGCTTTAACAACATGAGCTAAAGGGTTAGAGGGCGTGGGTATAGCTTAGTGGAGCTTGCCCTCATCTCTCTACCTCTTGGCGGGGGTGTGATACCAACATCATGTTGCGGTATTTTCACTATTCCTTCTCTTTTGGGCTAGTAGCATTGTATCAGACAATGAGCTGGATAAAATCTTATCTAATAAATAAAACATGGGCTAAGAGGTCATGCAATTTTGTTTGCTTTATTTAACCGCAAGTACAAGATCCAAACTTCATCAGATGAATATCATTCTGAAAATTAGCGTATCTATAACGTCAGTTTCATATTTGGTGAGCCACCAACAAATTCATCTTTTCTAAGGGATTAAACGTTCAACATTTCAACTTTTTCCTTTCAAAAAAATTTTCAAACTTTTCTTAATTACATAATTACCACTCCCTTTATAAAAGTAAGTAAAATTTGTCAAAATAACATTATTTATTTATTTATTTATTGCAAATTGAGACTTAATAAATGTTACAAACTTTGTCCACTTTCCAACATTGGGTAACTTGATTCCGACATTGACCATCAACATGGCTTACTCCTTAACACCCTCGTAAACCCGCTCTTAAAACACCTTTTTCATCGATGTTAAAGGGTGATAAAGTGGACAAAGTTGTAAGTAATTTTTTTCATTATTTAAGGTCTCACTTGGAGAAACATGTTTACCCAACGAGTAGACTATCCACTATTAATCGAAAGTGTTAGGGAGTAGTGATAATGGAACCTCATCCAACATAATAATTAATATTTAATCTTTTATTAGTGATGGGTAAGTTATGGAGTTACCCAACGGGTAAATGTAGCCATGTTTGTCTTACTTTGCAAAAAAAAAAAAAAGGTTATTTTTGACAGAAAGTGTTTATAAAAAGTCCTTACGAATTTTCCATACTTCAACCGTTCTAATTAAATAAATAAAATGCACGCATTTTAAGGAATAAATATAAGGGTGTAAATGAGCAAATAAATTAAAATAATTTTAAGACAAATAACTTATAATCTTATTCTTGATTGCATTAAAACTTATTTTTATTAATTTATCCGTTTATACCCTTAAAATCTCTTCATCAAAATGCATTCGTATTGATTAGTTGCATTTAAATTGGAGGTTAGAACACAGGAAATATAATACTCCCTCAATCCCTTCGTTTTAATTTATTTTTTACATTTAATTTTTTCACAGTTTTCAATATACATATTTAATTGTTTATACGTAGGTCTGAGTAGAGTCCGGTTTAAACCGCACCAAACCGTTTTTTAGTAACACAAATGTAAGGAACAAATTGAAACAGAGTAATAAGTAAAATCTTAAAACTGCAACATTGCTTTTGATTAACACAAATTCTTATATGCAATATGCCACACGTTTTAAGAATTGTGCGGTCTGTATATAAGGAGAGGTTACAAACTTCTTTGGTGGAGGTTACAAAGCTCCTTTTGTGAGGCTCAATTGTGACTTGTGAGGGATTACAATGTTATTTTAGGGGTGAGTTACATTTTTTTAAATGGAGTTACAAAGTTTATTTGTGTAGGTTACAACTTACAAGGTTATCGTGAGGTTACTGTGGAAGAGTTACAACGTCAATTATGAAGGGTTATAAAGTTATTTTAGAAATTACAAAATTAATGTGAAGGTTATAGAATTATTTGTTGAGATTTATAAAGTTATTATAATAGTTACAAATTTATTTTTATGACCCTTACAAAATTATTATTGAGATTAGTAGATTACAAAGCTAGTTTGTGAGGTTAAAAAATTAACCTTGTAAATTGCAACCCACACAACAAAACTTTATAAACCATAAAAATGAACTTTATAACAACTAAATTTATTTTACATGAGTGTGGCACCATTATTAAATGGTTCTTTGATAAAAACTGTTGGTCATACACTCATATGGTGATTGGTGAGAGTTAGGTGGAAGATGTGCTTCTGGTGAGAGTTAGGTTGAAGGGGAAAAAATTACAGTAGTATAAAAGGGGAAAAAAGACTAAAAAATTCTTACAGAATTCGTAGCTATAAATACAGTTCTGCAATTGTCTGTTGATTGCCTTTTCTGCAATATTCACTTTATCTGTCTCACTCTCATTTAACGGTAATTTCCAATTTAATTTATTTTCGTTCATTCTTTTTCTTCAACTAACACTGTCAATTTCTCATTTCAATTTGATTTTATGTTTTTTCTTTTTTTTTTTGGGTTTTCTGTTGTTGCTTCACTTTGATTTCTCATGCTTCGAACTTTATGAAATGGGATTATTTTGAGCGCATTTAAGATTTGATCTTTGAATCTGGAAGATTGTTGATTAGATTTAGGGTATTTTTTGGTTATATTTGATTTTAATCTGGGTGATTTGGGTGAAATATTAGGTTTAACGAAATCAAAATTAACAAATGGCACGAAAGAAGATCAGAGAGTACGATTCAAAGAGGTTGTTGAAGGAGCATTTTAAGAGAATCTCTGGTTATGAACTGCAGATTAGATCAGCTCAGGTAAGCATTTTTCCTCTTTTTTTCTGGGTTTAAGAATTATGATTTTGCGCTTTTTTGTCAGATTTCATGTGATTTGATCTTATATTATGCAAATGATTTGTTTTGTGTAACTACATTCATGCAATTGAATACTGTGCTGGACTTCAATCGGACAATCCATCATATCAGTTATACCTTATGTAAAACCCAAATTATTTGGGGAATCGGGGTTTTAATGAGTAATGTACCCTCAATACTAGATGTTTCATCTTTGTCTCAATTTATGCATTTTTTTGTTATTATTGATGTTTTGTTTTTTTATTACACTTCATCTGCTTGCATATTAGTTGTAACATAACTCTTTTTCTGACACACAATTTTAGAAAGAGATTTGATCAGGGAAATGAAAAAAAATACTTGTAGTTTGAATAATTTTCATACAAACAAGAGCAAAACTATATGCTATTGTTGTTACCGAATCAAAAAATATGCTACTGGTGTTAATATTTATTTACTAAATTTGCTTGTTTACATGCTCAAATCTCTTCCTAAAAATACGCGTCAAAGAGGTGTGTTGCGACTATTATGAAGCAGAGGAAATACTAATGTATGTAAACCTCTATCCTTGATTCTAAACCCCTGTCAATGAAGCTTCATCTTCTTTGATTTTGCTTTGTCTTTCCTTAATCCATTATAACAGTATAGGTTTCAAAAACCTTCTATCAAGAACATTATTTCAATGCATTTAAAGAGGCTTTTTCCTTAATCATACATACTAGTGATATTACCTTCAATAGTGAAGACGCCATTTCCTAATCGGTTGGCCATTCAATGTGCAATGTTCAATTGTTACTGGCATACATAAAAAGAACTCTGTAACTGTAATACTAAGAAAATTTACCAGTAGAACTTCTGTTTTCGAGCACAACGTAAGAGCTCCTTGCTATACTAGAAGCTATTCCCTTTTTTTTTTTTAAAATCATCTTGAAAAAAGTGACGAATATGAGTATCTTCCACTAAATCTAATGGTATCCTACAACTCTACAAGCCTACAAGGTTCATGTGCTGTAGTCTCCAACATCTCTTTTTTTTTTAAAAAAAAAATTATCTGTTTCCTCTATATGCAATTATTTGATATTTGTGCGCTTTCAATCAACTTACTGCGTTTCCTCTAAATTTAATAAAATTGGATATTCTAAATTCTTCTCCTGTTGCACTACTTGAACTTTGTCTTTCTACCTTCAATTAGGCATGTCATTCTTCAGAACTTATTTTAATTAAAGTCTCTGTTGTAATTTACAATTGAATGTGAATTGATTTGTATTTACTTCTATTTACTAGATCACAGAGTCAACTGATCTGGATGAACTTGTTAATAATGAGCCATGGCTCTCGTCTGAAAAGTTGGTTGTAAAACCTGATATGTTATTTGGGAAGCGTGGAAAGAGTGGTCTAGTTGCCTTGAATTTGGACTTTGCCCAGGTTTTTGCTTTTGTAAAAGAGCGTCTTGGTACAGAGGTAAGTACAATTGATGTAATGAACGCTATTTAAACAGCAAAAGTTGCTTTATTGTTCAGAATATGTTTCAATTTGGTTCATGATACAATAACAGGTGGAGATGGGGGGATGTAAAGGGCCTATTACAACTTTCATTGTTGAGCCTTTCGTTCCACACAATGAAGAGTTCTATCTAAACATTGTTTCAGACAGACTTGGGAACAGCATAAGCTTTTCAGAGTGTGGTGGAATTGAGATTGAAGAGAATTGGGATAAGGTATTTGGCACTTAATTTTGTAGGATGATTACTATCCCAATCCCTAATGCTTGTTTCATGTTGTATGTTAGAACATTTCATGTTGTAAATTGAAGGATGCCTAGTTATGCACAGTGCTATGTTTAAAAACATAGTACAATGCCATACTTGTAAATCATGGATCATGCCAAAATCATGAATCTGTGTGTCATGTGTGAAGCAACTTCTAGTTTATTTACGATAATGCCACCGTGCTATGATGTTTAAAAACATAGCACTGTGCTTAACTAGGAATTAGCCATGTGAATTAGATTTATCCTAGGCAGCAACTCATTAGATTGTTTATCTTTATCCAGGTCAAAACAGTATTTGTTCCCACAGGTATTTCTTTCACTTCTGAAGTCTGTGCTCCTCTGGTTGCTACTTTGCCGTTGGAGGTACTTCCATTTCTTAGCAGTTCACATATGCAATTATTTTACTCTTGCAGTGTTGCTCTAGTGCTGAGTGAAATCGTTCAATCTTTCAGAAAAAAATTACTGTTAATGCTGTTGGCTCTTTGCGCATATTATATTGGTAAACTCACAGGTTTGTTCCCCCATTTTAGGTCAAAGGTGTAATTGAGGAGTTTATCAAAATCGTCTTCACCCTGTTTTCAGGTATTTCGACAAACACATTAAAGTAGCCTTAACTGTAAACATCCATCGTTATGTTGGGGAAATGGAAAAAAAAAAGAGTTCATGAGAGGTTTATAGGCAAGTTCACGGAGACCCCATGCAAGATCTTAAAAATGGCCCCTTAGGAGTTAGGATACGCATTTTACAATTTTTTTTTATAAAAAAAATCAATATTTATAACAAAAAAAAATTACTTTGGTATACCGAAGTTCAAAATTACGGAGTACAAGATAACTGGAAAAAAAAACAATAACATGTTCACATAAAAAAATTATTGTAAATACTTTTAAAAAATTGTAATTAAGCAATATATGACCTAATTGGTAAAGTGTCAACTTAATGCAATGGCTAACTTAGTTTTGATAAAGATTAAAGTCTAAACTTTTTGGGAAGTTGAAAGGTAAAGTGCTGCCATTAATGTAAAGGCATGAATGCTTATGGGAATTGTGGTCCTCACAAATAAAATTACTTTCCAAAAAGTGGCCTAAAAGGATTTGAACTTGATACTTTGAGCATACGACATAAATGTTTACCATTAGACTATCCACATTTCTTTTGGGTTTAATGAAAAAAAAATCACTAAATACAGTTTGAGGCCCCATTGGTTTGGAGGCCTTGTGCCGTCGCCCACCTCTTTCTTGCCTAGAAGAACCGCCAATTATAGGGTTAAATTTTGTTGACATTCCTCTACAATTTTTCTCAATGAATAATTACAATACCAGGTAATGCCCTAATCCTTGGCTTTGATATCTAGAAAAAACTAACTGACAATATGTCTAATTTCGTATAGAATCATAATTTAAGGCTTGGGGATGATTTATGTCTTGATGATATGATGTAATGATCAAACTTAAGCCTTGTATAGCACTGGACTTTGGTAGATCACCAGTGTTATCTTTTATCATAATTGATTCAACTTGATAGCTGATCTTTGCTTCAGCTTCCTTTAGTTTCCTTGGATATGAATTATAAACAGTTAAGGCATAATTTTAACCTAATATTTATAATTGCAGATTTGGACTTCACCTTCTTAGAAATGAATCCTTTCACATTAGTTGATGGAAAGCCCTATCCTTTGGACATGAGAGGCGAGCTTGATGATACTGCTGCCTTCAAAAATTTCAAGAAGTACTCTCTCCCTCTCTCTTCATGACTCCCCTTTCTGAACTTGGTTCTTCCAAGCCTTTCCTGTAATAAATATTTACCTGATTTGTTACAACTCCTCCAGGTGGGGTAATATTGAATTCCCAATGCCATTTGGAAGAGTTATGAGCTCAACAGAGAGCTTTGTTCATGGTCTAGATGAAAAGGTATATATTAGTGAGCTTTTCTTGGATCAGATTCAATATCAACTTCATTCTGTGAGGCTCGGAGAAGTAGTTACCTTATTGTTTTATCTGTTCCTTGTTTTGCAGACTAGTGCATCTTTAAAATTTACAGTTTTGAATTCAAAGGGAAGGATTTGGACAATGGTGGCTGGAGGAGGAGCCAGTGTAATCTATGCAGATACTGTATGTTCCAATTAATTGTAAACAGGAAGATGGGCATTTGATCCAGTGAAATTATTTATTATAAGTTTTATGTTTATGGCCTGAACATTTTCCTTTCTTTAGGTTGGGGATCTTGGTTATGCATCTGAGCTTGGAAACTATGCTGAATATAGTGGTGCTCCAAATGAAGAGGAAGTTTTACAGTATGCCAGAGTTGTGATTGATGTAAGTTGATTTCAGATGCAATATTAATGTGATTGAACCAATTTTTACGTCATACTAAATGTTTTACAAATTTTACAGTGTGCTACTGCAAACCCTGATGGTCGTAAGAGAGCCCTTGTAATTGGAGGAGGTATTGCTAATTTTACTGATGTTGCTGCCACTTTCAATGGTATAATCAGAGCTCTCAAGGAGAAGGTGAGACTTGTTGATCCACTGCATTCTGTTTCGCTTCTTGAATCAGCATAATTTCTGAAACATATATACTGGTCTTTGCTTAAATAGGAATCAAAGCTTAAAGCTGCACAAATGCACATTTATGTTAGAAGAGGAGGTCCAAATTACCAGAAGGGTTTAGCTAAAATGCGGATGCTAGGGGATGAGCTTGGAATCCCTATTGAGGTAAATATTAGTATCATGTTTTCTTGTAAACCAATCAACCTGTCACCATGCCACGATATGTATATGTTAGTCTTACCATTGGGATCTCCCCTCTCACAAAATAAGTTACAATAAGAAAAATAAAGAGAATATCCCCTCACAAAATAAGCTGAGATAAATTTTTAGACGTTTTGGTAAGCTGATAGAAGCTCAGATAAGCAAAAATAAGTTTAAAATAACGAACTCTTGTAGACTTGGTTATGTGCTTCTGATTGTCGGGCTTGGTTAATCCATGAAAAGATCTCCAGAAAAAGTGTTAAAACTGATCTCATGCATGTCAACAAACACATGAATCTTGCGCAAGATCTTAATAAGATGAATGAAAAGTCTTCTTGTCTTCATTTAGATCTCTTTTTAAATGCCTTCAGTTTAGTTAGTCTTAAATATTGCAATTTTAGATTAGCCATCTACAATATGTTAGATCCTAAAATGAAAAAAAATTAAATTGATATCAGAGATTAGGGGCCTAAGTCGCTGTTCTTTTCGACTTAATTTCTAAAAGCTCAGCTCAGTTTCTGACTATTGTAGGATTTAACTTCTTTCACTTCAATTAAGATTAATTCACCTCAAAAGACCCATGGTCTAAGTCCATTAATAATTAAAAAAAAAAAAAACTGAAGATGCGTATTTTGCTTTTGCTGCAGGTATATGGGCCTGAGGCAACCATGACAGGAATATGCAAACAAGCCATTGAATGTATCGACGTAGCTGCATAATTGAGTGAGAGCAGACTGCTGGATGACCTTGCTACATTGTTCTCTTTCGCACGTTATGTGTTGTAATGATTCACATTTGATTCAGTCTTTGGCTCTATAATTAATAGTGCCAGCTTCTAGCAATTTAGATTTAGCCCAAATTGGATGAAAGATGTTTTGTAGATTTGTTGTGTCTTGAATGTAACAAGAATGATGCCATTCTGAAGAGTTATAAATGCCTAAATGGCTCTGGTTTCCCTTTGTTTCATTAGATTTTTCCTGTTTGAATTGAGGCAGCAATGTTTTTTGTTTATTTTTAATAGGATAAAGAGAAGGAAATAAAAATTAGTAGTCCGTTTAACCAGGGTAACATCTAACCTATATAGGGGCAAAAGTATATCAATATAGCAATATACTGTATATTACAGCATATATTAAATCAAAACCAAAAGGACATTTGGCACAATTTTATTGCAAACTTTCCCACTTCCATTCCTTCATTTAAATCCCATTCCCCACCACAATTCTCACATACCATACACCTTTATCGCGGTAACATTCGAAGTTACTCTCTTTTTGTTGTTTTTTTATGTCGTTTTACATTATGTGTACACTAAATTAGTATAATTTTACTTGTATATCTAATCATTAAAGATATAACAATACGAGATGAATAATGAGAAAGGTGAAAATAGGAAATGAGAATAATGAGAAAGTAGCATGAGCTAAAGGGTTAGAAGGTGTGGGTATAGCTCAGTGAAGCTTGCCCCTGTCTCCCAACCTCTTGGCAGGAGTTCGACCCTCACCCTCAATATCATGTTGGGGGCATTTTTACTCTTCCTTTTCCTTTAGGCTAGTAGCCCTATACCAGTCAATGAACTGGTGGAATCATTATCTAATAAAAAAAAATGAGCTAAAGGGTCATGCAATTCTGTTTACTTTATTTAACAGCAAGTACAAGATCCAAACTTTATCTGATGAATACATTCACAATTAGCATAGAGTATCTATAACGTCTGTTTCATATTTGGTGAGCCACCAACAAATTCATCTTTTCTAGTGGATTAAGCATTCAACTTTTACTTAATTTCCACTCCCTTTATAAAATTAAGGAAAATTTGTCAAAAAATATTTTAAAGACAATTTTTTTTCCAAAAATAACATATTTATTTATTGGCAAACTTTAAACAAACAAAAAAAATTATCACTTACAACATTAGTCCACTTTCCGACATTGGGTTACATGATTTCGGCATTGATCATCAACATGACTTCACTCCTTAACACCCCCATAAACCCACTCTTAAAACACCTTTTTCATCAATGTTAAAGGGCGAGAAAGTGAACAAAATTGTAACTGGTAAGTGATTTTTTATTATTATTATTTAAGGTCTTACTTGAAAAAAACTTGATTTATCCATCGGATAGACTACCCACCATTAATTAAGAATGTTAGGAAATAGTATAGAGACTCACAATGTGTTGTGTATTTATGTAAACAACAAATTGAAAGTACAATATTGCTTTTAATAAAACAGTTGGTCATATGGTGAAAGTTAGGTGGAACATGTGCTTGATAAACAATTAACAGCACTCAGATTTCCCGCGAATTTCCGAAAAAAAAAAAAAAAAAACTAGTAATTTAAAAAAAAAAATTACAGTAGTATATATAAGGGAGGGGGGAAAAAAGACGAAAAAATTCTCACAGAATTCGCAATTTTATACTCCAGTCTGCAGCTATAAATACAGTTCTGCAATTGTGTGTTGATTCCCATTTCTGCAATATTCATTTTATCTGTTTCACTCTCATTTAACGGTAATTTCTAATTTTATTTTATTTTCGCTCATTCTTTTTCTTCAACTAACACTGTCAATTTTTCATTTCAATTTGATTTTATGTTTTTTTTTTTTTTGGATTTTTTTGTTATTGCTTCACTTTGATTTCTCATACTTCGAACTTTATGAAATGGGATTATTTTGATCGCATTTAAGATTTGATCTTTGAATGTGGAAGATTGTTGATTAGATTTAGGGTATTTTTTGGTTAAGTTTGATTTTGATTTGGGTGAAATATTAGGTTTAACGAAATCAAAAACAACAAATGGCACGAAAGAAGATCAGAGAGTACGATTCAAAGAGGTTGTTGAAGGAGCACTTTAAGAGAATCTCTGGTTATGAACTACAGATTAGATCAGCTCAGGTAAGCATTTTTCCTCTTTTTTATGGGTTTAAGAATTATGATTTTGTGCTTTTTTGTCAGATTTCATGTGATTTGATCTTATATTATGCAAATGATTTGTTTTGTGTAACTACATCTATGCAATTGAATACTTTGCTGGACTTCAACCCATCATATCAGTTATAGCTTATGTAAAACCCAAATTATTTGAGGAATCGAGGTTTTAATGGGTAATGTACCCTCAATACTAGATGTTTCATCTTTGTCTCAATTTATGCCAATTTTTATTATTATTGTTACTTTTTTAAAAAAAAAAATATATATTATTTGCATTAATTGATATCGATTTAGTGGGGGAAAAAACTTTTCAAGCATTATTCGTTGAATGAATTATATTAGGATGCTTCTTTTTTTTTTTTGTGTGTACAGATTGTAAGATAGATTTAGTTCAGTTGTTTTTGATGTTGCTTTTGAAGTTGAAAAATTAAAATCCAAGAGATACATTGTTTATGTGCTCCTTTATTACACTTCCCCCGCTCCATATTAGTTGGAAAAGAACTCTCTGACACACATTTTAAGGAAGAGGTTTGATCTAGTAAATAAAAAAAATAGTTTGAATAATTTTCATACAAACAAGAGCAAAACTATATGCTCTTGGTGTTACAAATTTAAAAAAATATGCTACTGGTGTTAATATTTATTTACTAAATTTTCTCGTTTACATGTTTAAATCTCTTCCTAAAAATACGCATCAAAAAGGTGTGTTGTGACTATTATGAAGCAGAGGAAATACTAATGTACGTAAACCTCTATCCTTGATTCTAAGCCCTTGTCAATGAAGCTTCATCTTCTTTGATTTTGCTTTGTCTTTCCTTAATCCATTATAACAGTATAGGTTTCAAAAACCTTCTATCAAGAACATTATTTCAATGCATTTAAAGAGGCTTTTGCCATAGACAATTGATAAGGGTTTGAAAACTTGAACACATGCAGTCATACATATTACCTTCAATATTGAAGACGCCATTTCCTAATCGGTTGGCCATTCAATGTGCAATGTCCAATTATTACTGGCATACATAAAAAGAACTCTGTAAATGTAATACTAAGAAAATTTACCAGTAGAACTTCTGTTTTCGAGCACAATGTAAGAACTCCTTGCTAGAAGTTATTCCCTTTTTTTTTAAAATCATCTTGAAAAAAGTGACGAATATGAGTATCTGCCACTAAATCTAATTGTATCCTACAAGCCTACAAGGTTCATGTGCTGTAGTCTTCAACATCTCTTTTTAAAAATATATATATGAAGTATATATATTATCTGTTTCCTCTAAATGCAATTATTTGATATTTGTGCGCTTTCAATCAACTTACTCCATTTCCTCTAAATTTAATAAAATTGGATATTCTAAATTCTTCTCCTGTTGCACTACTTGAACTGTGTCTTTCTACCTTCAATTAGGTATGTCATTCTTCAGAACTTATTTTAATTAAAGTCTCTGTTGTAATTTACAATTGAATGTGAATTGATTTGTATTTACTTCTATTTTCTAGATCACAGAGTCAACAGATCTGGATGAAATTGTTAATAATGAGCCATGGCTCTCATCTGAAAAGTTGGTTGTAAAACCTGATATGTTATTTGGGAAGCGTGGAAAGAGTGGTCTAGTTGCCTTGAATTTGGACTTTGCCCAGGTTTTTGCTTTTGTAAAAGAGCGTCTTGGCACAGAGGTAAGTACGATTGAAGTAATGAAAGCAATATTAAACAGCAAAAGTTGCTTTATTGTTCAGAATATGTTTCAATTTGGTTCATGATACAATAACAGGTGGAGATGGGGGGATGTAAAGGGCCTATTACAACTTTCATCGTTGAGCCTTTCGTTCCACACAATGAAGAGTTCTATCTAAACATTGTTTCAGACAGACTTGGGAACAGCATAAGCTTTTCAGAGTGTGGTGGAATTGAGATTGAAGAGAACTGGGATAAGGTATTTGACACTTAATTTTGTAGATCATTACTATCCCAATCCCTTATGCTCGTTTCATGTTGTATGTTAGAACATTTCATGTTGTAAATTGAAGGATGCCTAGTTATGCACAGTGCTATGTTTAAAAACATAGTACAATGCCATACTTGTAAATATAACGAGTGGATCATGCCAAAATCATGAATCTGTGTGTCATGTGTGAAGCAACTTCCAATTCATTTACGATAATGCCACTGTGCTATGATGTTTAAAAACATAGCACTGTGCTAATCTAGGAATTAGCCATGTAAATTAGATTTATCCTAGGCAGCAACTCATTAGATTGTTTATCTTTATCCAGGTCAAAACAGTATTTGTTCCCACAGGTATTTCTTTGACTTCTGATGTCTGTGCTCCTCTGGTTGCTACTTTGCCGTTGGAGGTACTTCCATTTCTTAGCAGTTCACATATGCAATTATTTTACTGTTGCAGTGTTGCTCTACTGCTGAGTGAAATTGTTCAATCTTTCAGAAAAAAATTACTGTTAATGCTGTTGGCTCTTTGCGCATATTATATTGTTAAACTCACGGGTTTGTTCCCTCATTTTAGGTCAAAGGTGTAATTGAGGAGTTTATCAAAATCGTCTTCACCGTGTTTTCAGGTATTTCGACAAACACATTAAAGTAGCCTTAATTGTAAACATCCATCATTATGTTGGGGAAATGGAAAAAAAAAAGAGTTCATGAGAGGTTTATAGGCAAGTTCACGGAGACCCCGTGCAACATCTTAAAAATGGCCCCTTAGGAGTTAGGATACGTATTTTACAATTTTTTTAAAAAAAAAATCAATATTTATAACAAAAAAAAATTACTTTGATATACCGAAGTTCAAAATTACGGAGTACAAGATAACTGGAAAAAAAAAAACAATAACATGTTCACGTAAAAAAATTATTGTAAATGCTTTTAAAAAATTGTAATTAAGCAATATATGACCTAATTGGTAAAGTGTCAACTTAATGCAATGGCTAACTTAGTTTCGATAAAGATTAAAGTCTAAACTTTTTGGGAAGTTGAAAGGTAAAGTGCTGCCATTAATGCAAAGGCATGAATGCTTATGGGAATTGTGGCCCTCACAAGTAAAATTAATTTCCAAAAAGTGGCCTAAAAGGATTTGAACTTGATACTTTGAGCATAAGACATAAATGTTTACCATTAGACTATCCACATTTCTTTTGGGTTTAATGAAAAAAAATCACTAAATACAGTTTGAGGCCCCATTGGTTTGGAGGCCTTGTGCCGTCGCCCACCTCTTTCTTGCCTAGAAGAACCGCCAATTATAGGGTTAAATTTTGTTGACATTCCTCTACGATTTGTCTTAATGAATAATTACAATACCAGGTAATGCCCTAATCCTTGGCTTTGATATCTAGAAAAAACTGACAATATGTCTAATTTCGTATAGAATCATAATTTAAGGCTTAGGGATGATTCATGTCTTGATGATATGATGTAATGATCAAACTTAAGCCTTGTATAGCACTGGACTTTGGTAGATCACCAGTGGTATCTTTTATCAAATTGATTCAACTTGATAGCTGATCTTTGCTTCAGCTTCCTTTAGTTTCCCTTGATATGAATTATAAACAGTCAGGGCAAAAATTTTAACCTAATATCATAATTGCAGATTTGGACTTCACCTTCTTAGAAATGAATCCTTTCACATTAGTTGATGGAAAGCCCTATCCTTTGGACATGAGAGGCGAGCTTGATGATACTGCTGCCTTCAAAAATTTCAAGTACTCTCTCCCTCTGTCTTCATGACTCCCCTTTCTGAACTTGGTTCTTCCAGGCCTTCTTGTAATAATATTTACCTGATTTTTTACACTTCTCCAGTTGGGGTAATATTGAATTCCCAATGCCATTTGGAAGAGTTATGAGCTCAACAGAGAGCTTTGTTCATGGTCTAGATGAAAAGGTATATATTAATGGGCTTTTCTTGGATCAGATTCAATATCAACTTCATTCTGTGAGGCTCGGAGAAGTAGTTATCTTATTGTTCTATCTGTTCCTTGTTTTGCAGACTAGTGCATCCTTAAAATTCACAGTTTTGAATTCAAAGGGAAGGATTTGGACAATGGTGGCTGGAGGAGGAGCCAGTGTAATCTATGCAGATACTGTATGTTCCAATTAATTGTAAACAGGAAGATGGGCATTTGATCCAGTGAAATTGTTTATTGTAAGTTTTATGTTTATGGCCTGAACAATTTCTGTTCTTTAGGTTGGGGATCTTGGTTATGCATCTGAGCTTGGAAACTATGCTGAATATAGTGGTGCTCCAAATGAAGAGGAAGTCTTACAGTATGCCAGAGTTGTGATTGATGTTAGTTGATTTCAGATGCAATATTAAGGTGATCGAACCAATTTTTACGTCACACTAAATGTTTTACAAATTTTACAGTGTGCTACTGCAAACCCTGATGGTCGTAAGAGAGCCCTTTTAATTGGAGGAGGTATTGCTAATTTTACTGATGTTGCTGCCACTTTCAATGGTATAATCAGAGCTCTCAAGGAGAAGGTGAGACTCATTGATCCACTGCATTCTGTTTCGCTTCTTGAATCAGCACAATTTCTGAAACATGTATGCTGGTCTTTTCTTAAATAGGAATCAAAGCTTAAAGCTGCACAAATGCACATTTATGTTAGAAGAGGAGGTCCAAATTACCAGAAGGGTTTAGCTAAAATGCGGATGCTAGGGGATGAGCTTGGAATCCCTATTGAGGTAAATATTAGTATCCTGTTTCTTGTCAGTGTTTTGAATAAGTAAACCAATCAACATGTCACCATGCCATGCTATGTATATGTTAGTCTTACCATTGGGATCTCCCCTCTCACAAAATAAGTTACAATAAGAAAAAAAGAGATTAGCCCCTCACAAAATAAGCTGAGATAAATTTAGATAAGTTCTGGTAAGCTTATAGAAGCTCATATAAGCAAAAATAAGTTGAAAAGAACGAACTCTTGGAGACTCGGTTATGTGTTTCTGATTGTCGGGCTTTGTTAGTCCATGAAAAGATCATTTTTGGTCCAGAAAAGTGTTACAACTGATCTCACGCATGTCAACAATACATGAATCTTGCACAAGCTCTTAAGAAGATGAACGAAAAGTCCTCAAAAACTTTGTGTTGGCTTCATTTAGATCTCTTTTAAAATGCCTTCACTTAGTCTTAAATTTTGCAATTTTAGATTACCCATCTACAATATATGTTAGATCCTAAAATGAAAAAAAAAAAATAAAAAAAATTGATATCAGAGATTAGGGGCCTAAGTCGCAGTTCTTTTCGACTTAATTTCTAAAAGCTCAGCTCAGTTTCTGACGAGTGTAGGATTTAACTTCTTTCACTTCAATTAAGATTAATTCACCTCAAAAGAACAGGGTCTAAGTCCATTAATAATCAAAAACTGAAGATATGTATTTTGCTTTTGCTGCAGGTATATGGGCCTGAGGCAACCATGACAGGAATATGCAAACAGGCCATTGAATGTATCGACGCAGCTGCATAATTGAGTGAGAGCAGAGTACTGGATGACCTTGCTACATTGTTCTCTTTCGCACGTAATGTGTTGTAGATTTGTTGTGTCTTGAATGTAACAAGAATGATGCCATTCTGAAGAGTTATAAATGCCTAAATGGCTCTGGCTTCCCTTTGTTTCATTAGATTTTTCCTGTTTGAATTGAGGCATTAATGTTTTTTATTTAAGGATAAAGAGAAGGAAATAAAAAACTAGTAGTCCGTTTAACTAGGGTAGTATCTATCCTATATATAGGCAAAAGTATATCAATATAGTAATGTACTCTATATTACAGGCTTACAGCATATGATAAAATAAAAACCAAAAGGACATTTGGCACAATTTTATTGCAAACTTTCTCACTTCCATTCCCAATCCCTCGATTCAATCCCATTCTCCAATATCAATTCTCACATACCAAACACCCTTATTTTATTGTCGTAACATTCGAAGTTAATCTCTCTTTTTGTTGTTTTTTTATGTCGTTTTACATTAAGTGTACATTAAATTGGTATAATTTTACTTGTATATTTGGTCATTAAAGTTATAACAATACTGAGGTGAATAATAATGAGAAAGATGAAAATAGGAAATTAGAATAATGAGAAAGTAACAATAAAATGTGCACTATTCATAGAATTTGAATGGAAGCTAAATTTAGATGCACAACACTTTTCATGTGGAAAAAGAGAGTTTTATCCAAAAGTTTTTGTGCTTGTTATTCATGCTAATTGTACTCTTTCTTTAACTGTTCACATAAACTGCTTTTAGTTTGCTTTTGATGAAGATTTTGAGATTTAAAAACCAACAAAAGTGAGACAATGCAAGTGGATTACTTGTTATTTGAATGGAAAATATAATTATAGTTAATTATAAGAGTTGGTGGATACACTTGGTATTTGGTAAGACAAGTGGCGGATAGTAAAATTAATACAAGTACTTCCTCCATTCTTATATATATAATTGCAACGTTGTTAATTTGGACACTATCCATAATCATTTATATAGCCGTTTTCGGGAAGAAAAAAAATTATATAGTTAGCCTTTATACTTTATATAAGTAAAATCACTTTGAAATTGTTTCAATGTGTACTTTATTATGATCTAATTTTTATAATTTTTGGTAGAAACGTAACTGAAGATAATACGAATATATTGCCATTCGTAAAATGAAAGCGTTGCGATTAATATGGAACAGATAAAGTATTTACTACATGTGTTAATGTGTTTGCCAAAATTAAAATAAAATTAGTACTAGGAAAATCATTTCGAAATGTATTTTCGAAGAAAATAAAATGAATAGGTCATGTCCAAAGCACATTATTAAAGTAATTTGGATATTCGAATTTATCCAACTAGGCAAGCCAAACTGATGATATGTTGTACAAAGCTTCTTGCCAAAGTAACTTTAAAATTTTGTATAGATACGAAGGAAGTTTTAGAAAAATCCTAGATTGTACAAACAATAGATTGTTATTATTCATCTTACTTGGTATATGTAAAGATGATTATGAGTCAAGCCAAATCTTTATTATTGATGATTATGGTTTTCAACTATATAATTTTTATTACTACCTCCGTTTCTTATTATTTGCAATGATGTGACATAAAATAGAGAGGAAAAGTGTCAAATCGTTACAAATTATAAGAAACGGAGGTAGTATTTATTTTAATATGATAATTAACAATAAATAAAAACAAATAGAAGATCTAAATTGATTTTCTGAACTCATTTGATCTAATTTCTCTTGAACTGGTCTGGTCTAACTTTATTTTCAATAAACAAATGAGCAGAACATAGCCTAAGCATAAACATAGACATACTTTATAGCAGCGGATTCAGCCACTTTAAGTGGGGTCACGTGACCCCACTTGGATCTAGACAAATAAAAAATTTATTTATAAAATTTAATTTTTTTTAAAAAAAATTCCCTTAAAATTTGTTCACTTGACCCCAATATAATACTAAAAACGTATTTTGACCCCGCTAGATATTATTCCTGGATCTGCTATTAATACTTTGTAGTCTTATACTAGCAAGTAGCAACACCCACCCATTACCAATAATATTGTTTTATTACTAGCTAGTGTAACATTCACTAAAAGGACCATTAAGCCTATGTAGGGATTAGGGAGGCATTGGATCTAATTATCATATAATATGGCCAGTTGGTATGATTCTTGAGAAATCGTAACTTGAAACACACTTTTTTTATTAATGTTTGTCCAACTTAAAGATCTAATGTAAATGTATAAAGGAGTTAAAATCATGCACCACCGGCTATATATCATCTCAATCAATATTTATTTGTACTTTAAATATCCATATAACATTTTATATTTATTTCAGTTATTGAGTAAATTAGAAGTTGGTTTTTTTTTCCTTTCCAAAAGTGAGTGTACAAAAATTAAGCAAAAAAAAATAAAATAATACAAAAACAAAACATATCACCCGGAGCAATGCTCTGGCCAATACATCAGTTTAGTGGAGTATTAAAAATTTTAACTCTAAAATCAAAATCAGAAAATCAATTCAATAATTTCTTTAATAATCTATAGTTTGAAACCTTAAAAAAAAATTATCTAGTTTTGAAACTCACTGGTATCAAACTCCAATATTTATTTATTTATTTTTTTTTTTTTTGAAGTTGGTATCAAACTCCAATATTGAAAGGGTCAAACAAGCAATAATGAAATAACCCAACCAAACACCTTAAAGTCTTCTTATAGAAATGATCTTTCGATATGTAAAAAGTCCTAACTAAAATAAAGAAATGACTCACCATGACCTTCTTGTCAAATTATAAATTCTCATGTGTCAATCAAAATACGTATAGACGTATAGTATATAAAATTTTCTAGAAAATTTACAAGGATAATGAATTCTTGTGAATTGATCGAAAAATCATAGAGTACATTATTTTCTATGTCAATTGAAAAGCACCTAAGATAAAGATAATTGTTAACATCACAAGTCATGCCGAGTAGATTTTTTGAATAGTTGTATTTTAAAAAATAAATATTTGAAGAAATAAAATAAAATATGATGAATAATTGAACATGTGAGATATTAATGGGTGAGAAAGGAAACAAAATCAAAGTGATACCCTCCGGCCCTCCGTCTCTTAAAGTTTATTACGTATTTCATTTTGGGTGTTTCACAATTTTTGTGCATTCCAAAACTTTCATTGTATAGCAATTTTTTATGAAAATTTCACCCTTAATTTTTAAAATTAAAATATCCAAACTCTTCCCTAATAAATTAAAATAAAATAAAATACCCAAACTCTTGAAGAATAAACCTCTGAAATTCACTACTTGTAATTGTCCCACACGGATGGGGAAAAAAATAAAAAAGAGTTAAACACTTCTCCGGAGTTAAAGGCTATTCCCCTTATTGCCATATTGAGGTTGTTTTATAAATCAAAGTAGTAATGATTTGATTAAGTCTGATCTGATTACTGTAGCTTTTAAATCCTAAAGAACAGGGCCTAAGAATTTTAAAGAGTTATTCATTTGAAAAAGCATGATATTCTTAAGTCCGTAGCATTTGGTGTACGTTATTCATCTATGCATAATTTTTAGATTGTGTTTTATGAGAGCATGTAAAATCATAATTTTCATTTTTGTTCCATTTTAGATAGGGTTCACTAATTATGATTTTAATTGATTAACAACTCAATGGTATAATTTTATTTTAAAAATTATCTTGTCAAATTTGGAAATTTTGTGTTGGTTAGTTTACACTAATTGGCTATTTTTGACTGATTTGGCCGGGGATGTGTGTTTTTTTATTATAAAAAAAATTATTTAGTAAGGGATAAAATTGTAAATCATAAGAGGACATCATTACCCCTTTCCCTTATACGAAGTATCCCTGAAAAGGAGAGTACATTATGTGCATATGGAAGGTATTTGAAGACCTATTCGTAGTAAGTAGCCCAAATAGAGTTATCGTTCCAAATAAGCGCTTCTTCTCCTTATAATTGGTTTTTAAATGAGCACAACTTTATCATTTCTTTAATGTGGAATTTTATTACCGCAATACTTCTCCTTAATTCCAAACTTTTTTCACACTCACATGTGGGCTTTACAGGGGCTCAATAATTTTCCTCCCTACCTTTCACAATATTGTTTATGTGTTTTTTTTTTTTTTTGCACTATTTTCAATTCACATATTTAAAGATCAATATCTTCCATTGTGTTTTATATATATAATGATATTTAAAAATTCAACGCATTTTATGTAAAGACAACCGCACTAATAAAAAAAAATGTGCAATCAAACGCGTGATTTTCACACGGCGCATTTAAAAGTGTGATAACATTCCATTTTCACTTTCTTTGTTTTTTTTTATTCCATTTTCATTTTCAAATTTATACCAACTATTTTATCTTAAACTCCAAACAGACGTGGTAATTATTTTTGAAATAAAGAGAGTACATGGGTACTCAACTACTCACTCATATAGTCGAAGCGTGACCCCGCGTGGGCACTATCGATCCAAACGCATGTCAAATAATATTTCCTTACACCACTAGGCACAATGGACGGTAGCATAATTGATGGCGGCTAGCCGGCTAGGATTGTTTGATTTTTTCTAAAAAAATCCTAAATCTAATTTTAAAAAATCTAAATATTTTAATTAGCTTTCTTATTTAAGGAAAATATTTTTGCTTTTTTCTAAATTCAATTTTTAATTTTCCTAAAATTAGAAAATCTAATTAAAATATTTTTAAAAAAATTTAATTAGATTTTAAAATTAAAAATCAATCAATCATAGTCATCCATTACACTGTATTCTATAGTTATAAAACCACACTAGAATTTTCAGCCAAAGCATGGTTAGTAGTTAGAAGTTAAAGCTTAATAATTAGGTTAGGGAAATTGCCCACGTTTCAATCGTGTGTTGCGGTCTTGCCATGGATTGGCTCGTAGCCAAAAAAATTAATTGGGGACATAAACTTGTGTGCCCAAAGAGCTGAGTAATTAACATTGATGTATCTGCACTGTATGTCGGAAATAATTGTAAATTAGGTGCATAATAAACACCATATGTATATACTACATCTTTAAAGTATACTCATTATATAAATATGTGATGTTGATGCAAAAATACGTACCCATGATGGTAGATGGAGCCGTATAACGAAGCTTGCATCCGAGCCTCCGGTATGGACCTGCAAATAAATACTGAGCCCCGGGTGGTCCCAGGGACGGCGCCTCTGACGCTCAAGTCAATATCCGAATATGTGTGTTTTACTGTATAAGTATAGAGATGAGAGGATGGGTAAAGACTAAAGAGAGAAAGAGAGTGTGGGCCCTTTTGTGAGTGAGCTCATTTAACTTGTACATGTCATTAGTACCTTATTTATAGGATATGTCGTATGTCCTAGCATTATTGGGCCTCTTATTGACTTTGGGCCAATGTAAATGTGAATAGTAGGTCCATATGTAATTTACTTAGGGTAGTAGGGTATTAGTTGTCTTGGCCCAATTTAATCAGGGTCTAAGTCCAACTCTTGAGTGTGTCCCCAACATGTGATATGGACGTTTAGACAAAAAAATGAAATAGGAAAATTAGTACAAACCACCTGAGCTAGCCCTCACTCTTTACTCATGCCAATATGGAAAGACATAATACCGACTTCATTTATTTGGTGTACAAAAATTTGTACAAAACATGTATACCCGTAAAATCCACAAATAAAAATATATCATCAAAAAAGCGTAAAATTATTAATAATCAAAATCATTATAACAACTAAATCAATATTAAAAAGTAAATGAATAGAAAAAAAGTGGTGGAGTATAATAGATGATAGGAAAGAGAATAGTGCTTTTTTTGTGCTCATTGCTGGTGAAACATTTATTAAGAGCGTACGTGTTTGGAGCTAACTTTTGTGGTAGATATTAGAGTTTTGACAAATTCTAACCAATACCATATTCATATACTTCATCCGTTTCGAAAAAAAGCAACAAATTGGATCGAACGGACTCCTAGTTCATTTTTTGTTGTGAGAGTAAAAAAAATAGAGAGAGAAAGTAGGGTATGTGATGATGTGAGTCTGTGAGAGATAGGAAGAAAAGACTTACAAAAATAGAAAGATTAAAATTGTTGCATTTATTTTGAAACTTCCTAAAATAAAAATTGTTGCGTTTTTTTGAAACAAAGGAAGTTCTAGTGTTTAGTAAAGTAGTAATGGGTGGTAATTTTTGGCTTTTGAGATGACTTTGGCCAAATTAATAGCTACTATTACTAATTTCTTTCGTTAAAATCACATTTTTTTTAAAAGTATTTACTATTTCAATAGTTACTTTTTTTCTTACCAAACATCTAATATTACATTGCTATCTTAACAACTACCTTCAACAACTACTAGTAAACAGCAAACAACTACCTCTACAGCTAGTTTTACAAAACATATCCTTAAAAATAACCTATGAAAATGGGTTAGGTGGAGGAATATATAAAGCAGGTGTTAAATCCCTTAGGTTTTGAATGATAACAAACACTGACAAGGGAAGGGATGTTGGCGAGAGTAAATAAAATTAGAGTCCATATGCTTTTTTTTATAAGGTAAATCGGGCATTTGTGCAAATCTATATTACAACAAACCTAGGTGGCATTACTCAATGGGAAGGGATGTTGGCGAGAATCATGAAATCGAGAGATTACGAGGTATACTCTAATGTCATTGTGCAGAAGCTCGATCTTCTAAGTTGATTGTTTTATTATGTTCACATTGACTATACAATGTGAAAATAATAAAACAATCAATACAATGACTATATCATTGTTAATTAGACAAACCAGCATAATTGCATAAATTTACTAATCTACACTTTGGATTTAATAATGATGTAATCATGTAAACTCACCTACTAACAGCTACTATGATTAATGGAACTTGTTAAATGGCGCTCTAAGGATATTTGATAGACCCTTAATACTTTCTTTGTTTTTTATGTGCAACATTTATTTTAAAAAAATAAAAATTTCTATTATGTGTAACAAATGGTCTCTCCTTTTCTTTTCTCATGTCATTTTATTCTACATACCTCTCTTTATCATATGCTTCTCTTTCTCCCAATCAAAAAAAATGCATTTCTTACTCTCTTTGTCCTTTTTTTATACTCACAATTAAAATCTGTTTAGAAGTTCATGCATAGAAGTTTGATGCACTTAATAAAAATTGGTGGCAGTATATTTTTGAATAAAAATAGTTTGAGATTTATAATATTTGTCAAAATTACACATCAATTTGTGTAAGTAATGTCTATTTTACTTTAATATTTTCGTATATATAAATAAGCTAATTAGGATTTCTTCTCATAAAACTATACCTTAATTTGTCAAATTATTGTACAAAATAAGAAAACTTATAATCGAAAAAAAGGTCTACATTAAATTAGTGTGTTAGGTAACTTTGTCTTTCATATTACCTCATTTTTAACTCTTTTTTTAATGTTGATCTGGAGAGAAATTGTCTTCTTGTTAACTTTTGCTTTGTTTAATTCATTCACATTAAAAAGATTGTTAGCGCCAAACCTCTATCCTTATATGGGCCCCAATAAAAATCAGGGTAGGATCATGTGCTTCACAATTTTCAGACAAAGATTGGCCCAAAATTAAGTATTGGACAAACTCAAGCAATAACTGAAATAAATTATGGTTGCATACTAAATTAAAGATCTTTACTTATGGCTCCGTGTGGTGTAGAGTGTAAACATTTTCTTGGAAATCTATTTTTCTTTTTCTTTTTTTAATTTTATAACCTTTGGTTTGCAAATTAATGTAAAATCATATTTTGAGGCGCTTGTTTTGAGAGATAAGAGTGGAGATAAGGATTTCTTATATCTCTTTGCTATGTTTGTTTGAGATGATTTCTTTTTTAGGAGGATAGGAATATGGATAAAATACCCTCTTATCCATCATATTCTGTACCTAGGAGGGGCAAGTATGAGTGATGAAGATTTCTCTTTTACTAATTATAAAATACCCTCTTATCCCTGTATAATCACACTTCGATACCAAACAACAGATAAAGATAAAATTAGTGAACTCCACATTTAATTCTCTACCCCTATCCCTTTATTTATCCCTGTCTCTATGCCTATGTAATACCAAACGCCGTGTAAGAGCAGAGAGGGATGGATAATTCAGGTGGTTAGAGCTTTCCTCCTAGTTCTAGTCGATCGTTGATTGATTCTCATCAAAATGAAGGGAAACTATTTTACTTCCATTTTTCTTACATCCCTTGTACATTCTCCCACTACCTCCTCACTTTCCCTTTCATTTTTCATACTTGGTATCAAGTAATGGAAATTTATTTTGCAATTATATTTTCCATTGTAGATAATCTTCCATTTAAATCATGTTACATTGAAAATGCTTTAAACCCAACAAAATGGGACCTACATTTGTGCTTCTATTTATGTATATATATATTGAGCCACAAAATACTTTATTTGTCACCTCTTCATCATTCAAAAGCCAATATCCTTCCAAAAAGAAAAATTAGTTCATTCTAAATAGAAAGAGATGAAAACCATTGAGGCTCAAGACATGAGAGAGCAACAAAAAGGAGGTCAAGAACCTCCAATCCATGGAGACCTCTTAGAAGAGGTCTTTGCTCGAATGCCCCTCGTTGATCTAGCTTGTGCATCTCGTGTATCCAAATCATGGGAATTCACGATTTTTTCCTCTTTATTTCATCTCAATAAAATTAGACCATGGCTTATAATTCAAACCCAAAACACCAAGTCCCTAGACAAGAATATTACAACCCATGCCTACGATCCGCGATCTAGCTCATGGGTTGAAATATGTCCATTTTCGAGTATTACGAGGCAAACCTCAACCTTACATTCTTCGGGGTCCATCCTATTATATGAATTATCCAAAGAAACTTTAGACTTCTCGGTGGACCCACTTCATTGTATCTGGCACCATATCCCCCCGCCAAAGGTATGGCGGGTGGACCCCATCGTAGCCCTTGTAGGGCCCTATGTCATCGTGACAGGTGGAGGGTCAAGTTTTTGGGAGGACCCACTTATCGTAGAGATGTATGACATGGAGTCCTCCCATTGGTCTACTTGTCAATCCATGCCGACCATCCTAAAAGATTCAGCGGCCACCATGTGGTTGTCCGTTGCAATCAATCAAAACACGATGTACGTTACAGAGAAAGCTTCAGGTATTACATACTCTTTTAACCCAGAAACCAAAACTTGGTTCGGGCCATATCATTTACGACCCGAACCAAACATCTATCACTCAACAATTGGATTTGCCGGCGAGGAACTAATCCTCGCTGGACTAATTGGAAACCCTGAAAACGTCAAAACCCTCAAACTCTGGAAAATTGAACCAGAAAAAACAGAATTTGTTGAAATTGGGGAGATTCCACATGAGTTATTGGAGAAATTAACAGGGGAAAACTCATATATTATATCATCAATAACATTATTGACTACTGAAAATTACATTTACATATGTAAAACATCAGATCCAGAAGAGATAATTTTCTGTGAATTTGTAAAAGGAGGATGCAATTGGGGGAGTGTCAAGAATTTGGCGTTGAATGAAGACAGCAAAATATGTAAAAAAATGGTGATGAGCTGTGGTAAAGTTGGGATTGCGGATTTGCACATGGCCATGAACACCAATAATATTAAAGTTGTACAACCCAATGTATGAAATTCTTATAATGCATTGATTTATACAAGCAGTATGTATAATCTTGTAATTCAATGGTTTCTGACTTTCTGCTGTTAGCTGTTTGGTTTTTTTTTTTTTTTTTAATGTACGGAGTAACAGTTTCTATTTCAAATATTTTTAAATTATTTGCAACAATTTTAATTTTTCTTTTTTTATAAGTTTTTCCTTTTAATTTCTCACATCATCACATTCAGTGGCGGAGCTAGAAATTTTTTATCATAGGGTGCAAAAAATGTTATTAGTAAATATTAAACCCTAGTCTAGTAGTCTAAGGGAATATAAACAAATGATCAAACCAATTGAGCTATTATATTTTTAATGTTTAGGTTCACTTAAAATTTATATATACTAATAATTTTGGGCCAAAGGGGAGGCCGCAGCTCCCGCCAGCTTCCCTTTGGCTCCGCCCCTAGACACATGCCTAACTTTTGCTCTCTATCCTTTAACTCTCACAAATAAATTTTACGATTCCGCGCACTCCAAACTGTTGTATTTAATTTGGATTGGATAAAGTAATTTATTTGTTTATTGGTAATGTTGGCCCTCCTAATTCAATTCAATTGACATACAAATATATCTAGAAAAACGATAAAATGTGTTACTAAATGTCTGCAGTGAGCTTTGAAACCAGAATCTTAGATCTAATTTAGGCTCCGTTTACAAGAGCGAAAAATGTTTTTCCTTAAAATATTTTTTCACATTTTACATTGTTTACTTTGGGTGAAAAATTAAAATGTAAAACTTGGGCTGAAAACTCATTTTACACCTTACTAATAATATTTTCCCCCAAATTTGGGAGTAAAACGTATTTTCCGTTCAAGTAAACATTAAAAAATTTCTATAAAAACGAGTTTTCCATCGTAAAATGTTTTTCATGGAAAATCGTTTTACATCGAATTTTTTTTACACCCAAGTAAACAGACCGTTAACGTTTGAAAAACTTATGCCATTGTGACACAATTAAAAATTTGGACAATTTGAGAGTGTGAGATAGCTCAGGTGCCATGTGGTTTGAGCTTCCTCTGGTCCTCCCGATTTCAAGTGATCCCGAGATCGATTTTGATGTACACCTTTATGGCTCATTCGCATGAAAAAAATGGACAATTTAATTTGCTAATTTTGCTTAACATATCAACTTCTTCCATTAGTTTTTAATTTTTTATGGCTTGTGTAGTTGTGTGGGGTGGTATGTCCTTATCTAGTTATCTGTGGGTGTGGTCCGTGTGGACTTGTGGTCTTTCTCGTGGGTGTGTAAAACCTGCATTGTGTGTGATTGGTAACAGGTGCAAATTATGCAATGATTGAGTATTTTGGGGAAATACCTAGTAAATTAAATTGATTTTTTTAACTCATATATCAAATTGTATTTTTATAATTTTGTTGAAAATATATTACCAAAACACCATCTATATAGTTGGTGCTCGGATCCCTATCCCTAAAGTTTGTCAGAACTCAGAATTACCTTAAAATGACATTTGATATGTTTGCTGAAAAAAAACAATTTGATTTACCTGATATCCCTCGTGTATTTTGTTTTTTTTTTTGGCAACATGATTGAGTATTTGATTTGAAGGTTATAACTTAGAAGTGACCATAATATCATCCATGGGCAAAATAGTTGCTGACCAATCTCTCTGTACTCATTTTTTTAATTCTTTTACACAACTCATTTTTATGGGCAATTTTTTTAACAAAAGTTTTGTAAGAATAGGTAATGTAAAATAAGATTTAGGAAAGGAAATTTGGAGGTGTAACAATTGATGTGATGCGATGAGAATCACGTTTTAGAAGCAAATTTCATTTCGAATACGGTGCAATCGAAACAATGGCGTTTGCCTTTCAATATTTGACATAACACCTCCTAATTCATGCACTCGAGAAAGAGAGTTGAAACTCGTTTTGTAGCTCATAATCTTAAAGAACAAAGAAGACAGAAGGAGGAGTTTTTCTATGAGTGTCTCTAAACGGATAAGAATGAAGCGAATATATAATAGGTTGGATCAGAAAAACGACTAATTCATTGAGGAGGTGCAACATCATGAGCAAGAATCAATGGATTAGTTATAGCAATTACAACAGTCATAAACTGTTAGAATTTAAAAAGGTTGTAACTGTCGGCAAAAATAAATGACCCGGTTCCAAAACAAAAACCCCACATCTCACCGCACACGTGTCATGAACCAAGACGAATGGACAACGACAACGACAACACGCAATGGGTGTCGCGTTCCTAGCTCACTAACAAGTAACAAGTAGGCTCACATATATAAATATGATATACCCGTATTAATCTTCGAATGTGGGACAAAAATAGTACCCAATATAGACTAAATAAGGGTAGTTAGTTCTTATTTTAGGCTGTTAGGGAGTTAGTTATTTTGCTTCATTATTTTTTGTACTGTTCTCCCTATATATAGGGTATTTTGTCTTTGTTAGAAGTAACTCTGACTTTTACATATTAATAACAATTACATAATTCTTTCTTCTTCTTCTTCATTTGCTCTCTGCTTATTGCTCCTACCAATTTACATGGTATCAGAGCGGGTTATCTCAATTTGAGATTAAGTTTTTTTTTTTTTACGAAATTAATCAACGGTGCAATTTGTTTTGCAATTAATAGAAGTGCAGTGGGTATCTGCACTTGGAGATCTTATTCGAAAAGTGCAGCAAGAATTCTCGACTGCAATTGAAGCAATTGGAGCAATTAATCAAAGGTGTGTGAAGCATATCTACTGCAAATTGAAGGTTTTACCATTTCTGCACATTCTTGGAGTTCTTGTTTCAAGCAATTGATTGAAGATGGCAGAAGTTGATTCAAGCTTCACTATGGACAATTCAGCCACTTTTATCATGAATAAAGGTATGATTGACCCTCTATTTGTTTCTCATTCAGACAATCCTGCAGCTTCTTTAACTGTAACATTGTTCACTGGTAATAATTACCTTAGATGGAGGAGGAATATTAGAAGAGCTTTAGGGGCCAAAAACAAACTAGGGTTCATAGATAGGTCTTTGAGTGAACCTAATGAGAGTGATAAAGAGTATAACAGATGGAAAACTGCAGATTTTATGGTAGGAAGTTGGATCTTGAGCTCAATGAAAAGTGACATAGCAGAGGACTTTGCCTATACTGAAACTTCTTTAAAACTTTGGGAGGCTATTAAAGAAAGATTTGGGCAGAAAAATGGTCCATTAGTGTATCAATTGAAGAAAGAAATAGCTATGCTTAAGCAAGAAAATATGACTATCTTGAATTACTATGGGAAAATTAACAAATTGTGGGATGAGTTAGGTAGTTTAAGAGTATTTCCAACGTGTACTTGTAAAGCAATGAGCAAGTGCACTTGTGAATTTTTCAAGAAACTAGCTGATTTGGATCAAGAAGATAAACTCATGCAATTCTTGCTAGGTTTAAATTCAGGGTATGATAACACCATTTCACAAATCTTGTCTATGGATCCTCTTCCATCTGTAAACAAGGCCTTTGGAATGGTGCAACAAATAGAAACTCAAAAAGGAATAACTATAGCTTATAATGGAGTTACTGAGAGTAGTGCTTTAGTAGTGCATAAGTATCAAAATAGAGGGGGTCCAAGCTCAAGTAAATCTAATGAACAGAATAAGAGGGATTGGAAGCAAGAAAGACAAAATAGATTTTGTGATATATGCAAAATCCGAGGTCATAATTCACAACAATGCCTTAAGGTAATTGGCTATCCAGATTGGTATAATAACTTGAAGAATAGCAAAAGCACAGGGTATCAACAGAATGGTGGGTACAAGCCAAGAATAGCTGCTAATGTCAACATTCCTGGTCAAATTAAGATTCAACAAATAGAAGACTCTCCTCTTGAAGATAATAAGGATAATCAAATTGTGGCAGCTCCTACTACAGAAATGGTTTCAACTATATGTCAAGAAGTGATCAAAGCAATGAAAGGTAAATCAAGTGCTGAACCAGAACTCTCAAGCTATGGTTCTACCTCTTTTGCAGGTAATTGTTCTTATTTTCTTAGTTGCAATAATGTGAGTCTAAATGATAAATACTTGTGGATACTTGATACAGGGGCTAGTGATCATATGGTTTTTTATCATAACTTGTTAACTAATAAAAGAAAATTAAATAAACCAATTAAGGTTTGTCTTCCAGATGGATCATATAAATGGGTAGAATGGACAGGAAATGTGATTTTAAAACCAAATTTACAATTATATGATGTTATGTTGGTTGAAGGTTTTAAACACAATTTATTGTCCATTGGAAAATTGTTGAGAGGTACTAATTTGCAGGTTCATTTTACTGAAAATACTTGCTATTTTCAGGACCATACTAAAAGAACAGTGGCCATTGGACATGAGATGGGAGGATTGTATTGCTTAAAATTTTGTGAGCATGATATAGTTCAATCTAAGCATAGTACTACTTTTACTGAGAATAATAATAGTAATTGTAATACTGTAAATAAAAAGACAAGTGATTTTGATGTTTTCCATAGTAGGTTAGACCATGTCTCTTTAGGAAAAATGAGGCATGTGCAAGTTTTTGATTGTAAGAATTTATAGCATTACAGTTGTGAAGTTTGTAATCAAGCTAAAATGCATAAATTTCCATTCCCAAAGAGCTATAATAGAGCTACTGACATCTTTTCTTTACTTCATATAGACCTTTGGGGTCCATATAGAATTACTGCTATAAATGGTGCAAAATACTTTTTAACTTTGCTAGATGATCATAGTAGAGCTACTTGGACATTCTTATTAAACAATAAGGAACAAGTGTTCACCACAGTTTTACATTTTCTAGCCTATGTTGAAACTCAATATAATACAAAGGTAAAATGTGTTAGGTCAGATAATGGAACTGAAATAGTTAATGAACAATGTTATAATTTGTTTAAAGATAAAGGCATTGTTCATCAAAAAAGTATAGCAGGAGTGTCTCAACAAAATGGGAGAGTGGAAAGAAAACATAGGCATCTTTTAGAAGTGTCAAGAGCCCTTAGGTTTAATGCTAAATTGCCAAAGAAATTTTGGGGAGAATGTATTCTAACATCAACTTACTTAATCAATAGGATGCCCACTAAATTACTAAATTGGAAAACTCCTTTTGAGCTTCTGACTGGAAAACCTCCTGAATATAATAATTTGAGAATTTTTGGATGTTTATGCTATGCATATAATATGGATAGAAATAGGGATAAAATGGATACTAGAGCTAAGAAATGTGTGTTTATTGGATATCCAAGTGGTCAAAAAGCCTACAAATTATATGACTTAAAAGAGAATAAAGTGTTTGTGTCAAGAGATGTCATTTTTTATGAAGAAGTTTATCCTTACACTGAGGACACTCCTCACAATATTTTTGTTCCTACTAACCCTGTTCTTGTTAAGTTTGGCACAAAAAATTGTGTTTTGCCTCTTGGTGTGTGCTCTGCACAACCTGGTAATGTCACAATCAGTACTACTAACTTGCAGGCAGGTACTGAGCATGATAGGCAGGATGTTGGCACGGAGGGCCATTTTTCTCCTCAACAGCCATTCAGTTCATTTCCAGTTCCTTCTGATCAATATTCAGCAACTGAATCCTTTCATACAGATGATATTATTCAAAGAAGAACCTCTACTAGACCTATACAGAAATCCACCAGATTAGAAGGCTTTGTAGACACCTATGTTCCACACAAAAATAATCTAGATCCCTCTTAATCCTTGTCCTTCACGGTCAATTCCTCTAATACAAATGATCCCAAAACTTATAAGCAAGCTAAACTAAGCCCAGAATGGATACTAGCTATGGAACAAGAGATACAAGCCCTAGAAGAAAATAAAATCTGGATTCTTACTGATCTTCCTCCACAAAAGAAAGCTCTTGGTTCCAAGTGGATTTTCAAGACCAAAATGAATGCTGATGGCACTATTGAAAGATATAAAGCAACGCTGGTGGCTACAGGGTACCAGCAGGTAGAGGGCCAAGATTTCCATGAGACCTTCTCTCCAGTTGCTAAACTGGCAACAGTAAGAATTCTAGTTGCTCTTGCTTCTATTAAAGGTTGGTTAATATATCAAATGGATGTGAATAATGCTTTTTTGCATGGTCAATTGGAAGAAGAAGTCTATATGCATCCTCCTTCTGGTTATACCAAGGCTAAGCCTGGCCAAGTTTGCAAACTTCAAAAATCTTTGTATGGCTTAAAACAAGCCCCTAGACAGTGGAACAAAGAATTAAAGTTATTTTTGATTAAAATTGGTTTTAAACAATCAAAGCAAGATTATGCTTTATTTACTAGAGAATTAAATGGAGAATTTGTTGCTTGTCTAGTCTATGTAGATGATATCTTATTGACTGGTTCCTCAAAATATCAAATGGATAAAATCAAGACTCAACTAGATGAGGCATTTACTATTAAGGATCTTGGTGAAATGCATTATTTTTTGGGTGTAGAGGTTACTAGATCTAAGCAAGGGATTTATCTTTCCCAAAAGAAATATATTCAAGACATTATTACTGATGCAGGCTTGGTTAACTGCATTCCTACAGTGGCTCCCTTACCCATTGGCCTCAAACTTGCTCCTGATGAGGGTGAGCTGTTAGACTCTCCTGAAGTATACAGAAGGCTCATAGGTAGATTATTATATCTTGGTTTCACTCGTCCAGACTTATCTTATGCTACACAACACTTAACTCAGTTTATGCAGCAACCTAGGGCTCCTCACCTCAGAGCTGCTCTCCATGTGCTGAAATATTTACAAGGCACCTTACACTATGGGATTTTTTATTCTGCTTCTTCTAACATTACAGTTATAGGGTATAGTGATGCTGATTGGGGCAGCTGCAAGTTCACTAGCAGATCATTAAGTACTTATGCCATATTTATTGGCTCTTGCTTGGTCTCTTGGAAGACCAAGAAACAAGCTACTGTCAGCAGATCTTCTACAGAAGCTGAATATAGAAGTTTGTCCAACACAGCAAGTGAGTTGATTTGGTTAGAAGAATTATTAAAGGATGTTCAAATTAATGCCACACTCCCCATTATGTTATACTGTGACAATACTTCAGCTCAACACCTAGCTATTAATCCCATTCATCATGAGAAGACAAAGTATCTAAGAAGAGATATGCACTTCATAAGGGAGCAGGTTGAGAGTGGATTCATTCAAGTGTCCTATGTCTCAAGTAAAGATCAAATAGCAGATATCCTCACCAAGGCTTTATCCTCTACTAGACATCATGAGCTTTGTGTCAAGCTTGGACTTTTTCCCTGTCCAGCTTGAGGGGAGGGTATAGACTAAATAAGGGTAGTTAGTTCTTATTTTAGGCTGTTAGGGAGTTAGTTATTTTGCTTCATTATTTTTTGTACTGTTCTCCCTATATATAGGGTATTTTGTCTTTGTTAGAAGTAACTCTGACTTTTACATATTAATAACAATTACATAATTCTTTCTTCTTCTTCTTCATTTGCTCTCTGCTTATTGCTCCTACCAATTTACACCCAAAAACATATGTGATAAAATAAAGACAAAGTTTCAATGTGGAACAAGAAAATGAAGAATCATTTTATCTGTTTCAAACCAAATGATCGTAACCTTTGCATTTTTAAAAAAATTTACCAGCGGTCCAACAATGATTTTTTAATAAAATAAAATAAAAATATGCCACACTTCATGTTCAGTGTTAAGGATGTGTGACTCGTGCAATGTCGTGTGGCCCCAAGATGAAAAGCGCCCAAAATTGATTTATAAATATTATTAGTTGTATAAAGAAATTATAAAAGTTATTCTGAAGCAGTCATAAAAAGTTATTTCTCCCTAAAGAGATACTCCCTCTGTCTCTAAAAGATTGCCCCATTTACTTTTTCTCATCTCTCGAGACACATCTTTAAATTAAAATATCTTGAGATACGTATACTAAAAAATTATAAGCATTACATATTAAAAAAGTACACATTGAGCTGAATCAAACGAGATCCCATTTGACTATATTTTTCCTTACATGTATAAAATTATAGAGAGTCAAAGTTACCAAATGAACAGTAGCAAAAGTCAAAATGGGACAATCTTTAAGGCCACGGAGGGAGTATAAGGTTTAATTCTCACTAGTCTCTCCATTTATATTCCATTTTATTTCTCCCCTTAAATTAGGTCATGGGGGCCACCAATGAAAATTTTAACATATTTTCAATAAACACTAAGGTAAATATCAAATTTGGTGATGATAATACCATTAATAACTACTAGCCTTCTATGCACGCTTTGCGTGCGATGAATTATATCAATATGGATGTCTATTTATAAAGAATTTAAAAATATGAATTTTGGTTTTTTTTTTTTGAATTTTATATTTTGTACTATTTTCATTTAAAAAAGTTCAAAAATATATGGTAATAACTTTCCTTAATAATTAGGAGTGATATAAATTGAAATTTTAGAAAATTTTGAGGGCTAGCATGGACTTTTCGTGGGGGGATACCATGGCTCCCTCCTGGCTTATATAATAGAGATATAAATTATTCAAAACCTAAAAGACATAAACAATTAAAGCGAGAAAAATAACTCAAGATACTTGAGTAAGCTTCATTAATTAGTTCAGTGTGAGTATATGTGTGTGTGTCCAACGTGTATTGGTGTCGGACACGAGGTACATCAGGTTGTAGGTGTGTCCGTACTTCCTAGCTCAGTAGTATTAAAGTATTAGCTTGTATATATGTCACAGAATTGTGCAAAGCTTATTCAAAAGAAAAGGAAAAGGAAAAAAATAGAACATAAAACGAAGATAGGAACTTGATTCACTTCCTACAGTCATGTACAAAAATGTACAAGTTACACAACATAGATCCAATCTTGCATTTTCGATTAATTCTTTAATCTCAGTTTATGTTCACTTATATGAAAACTAAAGGCCATTAATAGACTCTATCAATTGGTTCAATTCCTAGTTTTTTTTAGGAAAGACTGAAGGGAAGAATCAACAAAGCAATCTACATTCTATATAATTTTTTAAATAAAACTAACCCTTACTAATATTACGTACAGTTTTATTAAAAAAAATCAAAATAATATCCTTTTGTTTTTAAATAACAGGAGAAAAAAAATAAATTTCCTAAAAAAAACTAACTCATACTAATATTTCGAGTCTACATTATATACAATTTTTTTTAATAAAAAAATAAATAATATATTTTTATTAAATAAAAAGATACAATAGCTTTCCTAAAAAAAATAACTCCTACTAATATTAATACAGTTTTAATATTAAAACTATTCTTGAATTTTTTTTAAATATCTTTTTTACTTTTTTAAAGAAAAAAACCCTAATGATATATTACTTACATACAGTCTCTATTGTATAAAATTTTAAAATGCTTCCGGAGGATAAAGTTATAGCCCAGTGATTAGGGCTTCATATTTCCAAGCATGAGGTCTTGGGTTCGGAGAAAACAACAATACAGATCATTAACATCTATAAACCTTTATTATCATATTCATTAATTACAGCGGAAACTCTAAACTTAATTCATATTATTCATTTAATCCATTAAATAATTCAAAATAAATAAGTTTCTAAAGTCCAACAATACTAAAGTCCACTAATAGAGATACAAAGGCTAGAAATGATCAACAACATAAATAAACTACTAAAATAGCTCGCACACAATCCCAGCCCTTGCGTAACCCAAATCAGTCACCACCTGTACCTGAAAAAGGATGTTGGGACCGTCAGTAGTGAGTAACTAGGCTGTCCCGCTTAAATGATGGACCATTAACCATATAATATCATCTTATTCTTATCATCGTATTATTTCATTATTAGTTAATAAAAAGGATTATTGAACTTAAATTATGATATTGGTAAGTCTTATGATTGGTAATGATCCATTTGTCGATTTCCTTCGCAAATCGACAGTCTAGAAAAGTCGGGTATCGTTACAAAAAAAATAAAAATAAAACACTATACAAAATGACATTTCATATCAAGATTAAATATATTTCATAATATTTTAAATTTTTTAAAATATAATGTATATATATAATAATAAATATACCTGATGTATCAGCGCTGGTTCATTTCAGTTTATGAAAAAAACAACAGTAGAATGAGGGGAAAAAAAATGTAGGAAGAGAATATGGGCATGGCTGATGGATATGCGCTAGCGTTAAGGCTAATAAAAAGGGAAAAAAAGGCCATAGGCCCATACATACCCAGAAACAGGCAAACAAGTAAATATCAAAGTCATAAACACGTCTAAAACAAATCAAATGAGCCCTGCTATGCATGTCCATTCTTATTTGGGCTGACGAAATTGGACGTACATGCATGCAAGTATGTAACATATCATCTTTGTAGAATTTACTAAAATACTTTAAACAATACAATGCTATGCACACCTTCTCAAAAAAAAAATATATATATACACAATTAGAGCTGCGCATGGGCCGGGCCGGCACGCGGGGCAACTCGGCACGGCACGACACGAGCCCGCTATGAGCACGGCACGACACGAAGGCAGACTAGTGGGCCGTGGTCCACTTATGAACAACATTTTAAAAATTTGGCACGAACTCGACACGAGCACGATGGGCCGGCCCGCACGTTGGCACGCTCATTTTGGTTAAAAATTCATAATATATAAAAATTAGTATAAGGCACGATAGCACGACACAAGTCGGCCCAGCACGGCACGTGGGTTGGGCTGTGCATGGGCCGTATATTTTATAACTTGGCACAAGCCCGGCACGGCACAAACTTTTCTTGGCCCGTTATAGGCACGACACGTTGTGGCACGACGCACGCGGGCTTGGCACGTGGGTCGTCCCGTATGCACACGTGTGCACGTAGAGATACGGGTTTCTTATTGTCAACTTATTTGTACGTAACTGAATTTATATGAATTTGTTGATACTTATTGGTACTTAATGATATTTATTTGTAATATAAATACTTATATATTGATAGTATCCCGAGTCGATCTCGAACACGAGTCGAGTTTTGACCGAGTTGAGCTCGAGTAAGTCACGAGTTGCTCAGCTCAATGAGCACCGCTACCTGAAACTATGTGTCTCCTACTCTCCTTTCCACTCATGGACAGGTCCATCCGCTAAGTCATAGTCTGACCTATTAAAATAGTTGACTTGTACAATGATTTAAAAACACTTAAATTTATGTTTTGATATATCAATGTTAAAGTGAGGATGAAGTCATAACCCAGTAGTTAGGGCTTCAGAATTCTAGGCATGGGGTCCTAGGTTCGATTCTTAACGTACGCATTTGCAAGGATTTCTTATTAAATAATTTTTTAATCAGGACCTGACCGGGGAAAATCGAAATTAAAAAGGGGTCGGATCGGTAAATTTTTTGGATCAGAAATTCGGATTCGAGAAATTATGTATACCCTAGCTAAAAGTATCGGGAAAATATTGTAATAAAATACTTTCTATCTTTTTTACTTGCTACATTTTTCTTATTTGGATGTCTTATTTTATTTACTACATTTCCTTTTTTGATATATGTGGGGTTCACTTAATTTTTACAAATACTTGTGTTACCCTTATTTTTGTCATTTACAATCTTTATTCAACATATTTTACCCCGTTTTTGTTATCTTCTTCATAAATACCTGTACTTTTTAATGGTCCTTACCACTTCACATGTTTCTCCTAAAAATTTGTGCTAGAAAGAATGTAACAAGTAATTAAGGACGGAGGGAATAGAACGTAGACTAGTGGAAAACAATACTAAGTATATCGGTTCTTTTTTTTTAAGGAAATGTATAATTACCCGTACAAGGCTTCCTATCTTAGAAGGTGGGGCGGAAGGTATGGATCATTGGTGAGGATCGAACCCGGATCATCACACACAGCCTGAGAAATTAAGTATACTTTAACCACTTGGCTATACTTCAAAGTGTATTTCATATAATGTCACCTTGGATATCTGTTATTGTTGTTGCACCTTTTGTTCCCAAAAATCACTAGTGGATCTTGATTCTTTTTATTTTTTTGAGTTAATATTAATTTCTCCTTTAGCAGGTTAAAGACAATAATATTGAATATATTTAAGACTTTCTTATTATTATTGTACTTCGTTCCTTTCATTGAGTTATTGCATCTATAACATCTATTAAAAGGTGCGCGAAGCACTATAATTGTGCCACGTAAGCATTAACAAATGCAAAAGCGTCATGTCATTACAATAATGTGGGTATTTAATTTTAAAAAAATACTTCGATTGTAGAGAGATTTGAACATAGATCTTTTGTATGGAAAAGTTAGGTAATTACCAACTCAACTCTATTTATATATTGATGTAAATATGCTTCTTTATAAATATATTGTTATATTGTTTAGGAAAAATAAAGAGAGACAAAAAATATTATTTAAAATAAAAATGGAAGAAGTTAGCACACAATAGCTTTGCTCTAACACAATGGTTTTTGACTAATTGAATTGCAATTCTTCCACAAAATCTATCTGCAATCTAAAATATATAATTTCCAATTTATTTTGTTCATCATGATACCTAGATTTGTTATTTGTGTTTTCTCATAAAGTTGACGTTTGATCTGCAATGCAAATTGAGGGTGATTTTGCCAACTCGAGTTTGTTTCGGTTGTTCTTGGTGTTTCAACAAACAACAATTACCATCCGTGCCAAAAGGTCTGTTAATTATAGCGCCTTTATCAATGCACTATAAAAACAAACTGTTGGACCCGGAGCAACGCCCAAGCAAAAAAATAGTTTAGAATAATGTTGAGTACAAGAAGCCAAAATTTTAAAAATAAGATGTCTTTATATTATATAAGACAAAACATACATTATGTGTAGGGGCAGAGCTAAATCGGATAATAGAGGTCTTGTGCAAGATCTCAATAATGGATATTTCAATCACAATTTTGAAAAATAAAAAGTTCATTATTGTTTTCTACAAAAAAATTCCCCTTAAAAAACGTAATATGATACAACTTGCTACACATAAAGGGATAAAATTAAGCATTGGGAACTATACATTTTTTGAAAAATTATTTCCAAAAAGTTAGATTTAAAGAATTGAACCGAGTACTTCTAACTAGTGGTGGCCACTGGGCCTGGTTGACCCGGCCCGGTTTTTGGCCCTGATGGGTCAGACCCGGTTAGCCCGGACCCGTCCTGTGACCCGGCCCGGTGCTAACTGGGTGGGTCATGGGTCGGAGTGTTATAACCCGTAACCCGGTCAAACTCGGTCCAACCAGGTCAACCCGGTCCACCAACCCGGTTAACCCGGTCCCCGACCCGGCCCACCAACCCGGTCCAACCCGGGTGGGCCGGTTCATGGGCCGCCTATACATGAACCCGGCCCGGTTCGGCCCGGCCCGGTAACCCACCGGGCCGGTTCATGGGTCGGAGGTCTTCGACCCGGCCCGGTCTCTGGCCCGGCCCGACCCGTTCGGTGGCCACCACTACTTCTAACATATGAGTTTTCTTCTTTATAATTAATCTGTTCAAATTTCTTTTATGTATGCTTAAACAATAACATAATTTACCATTTGATGCCCTTTGGCTTGGAGGCCATGTGCGGTCGCCTATCAGCACAAGCCTAGAACAACCCCTGATTATATGTGATCTTGTTGGACTGGATTTTTCTAAATGTGTATTCTCTAATGTTAACGTTTATATTTGTATACATTAAGTGTAGTTTAAAATATTAATGATCAACAAGCGCATTAAAAATGTGGAAAAAAGTAAAGTTAATCAACTTAATGATATGGAGGGACTACATTTTACTCCATATTACTTTGCAAGTTATTAAGCAATGTAAACATATGATGCTTAAAAACGCCAAAATGCAAGCAACTAACAATATCAAACATGAACCAGCTAATCTAATAGACTATTGCTTAAGAGTTGAATTCTCTACCACACATATCATATCACAGGTTCAAGCTGTGCTATCAACAATCATTAGCAATAATATCAAACATGGTCTAAAAGCATTCATGGGGTGAAATACACCCATTATTTCTAGGCCAGCCCAAGTTTGCTTAAGCCCAAGTAAATCCTAAACCTAACAAGGGAGTCACAACAAAAGGAAGGCTCACTCAAGGACCAGGCCCACATGTGGGATAAGCCCAGTATGCATAATCTAGCCCTCACATACAGGGTCCAAGCTCCAGCAATGACCAGGTCCAGCCCAACCGACCAGTGGTGCCAAGGCAACCTATATTTGAAGGCATTATAAATATTCATAACTATGCAAGGTAAAGGGTAATCTTTCTATTATATTCCAAAAACACTTACCATACACTCTCTCACATTTATCCTTCCTACACTATACTGACTTGAGCGTCGGAGTGGCCTTACCCGAAACACCTCCAGATGTAGCTCACGTGTGTTCATTGCGTAAGAACGGTGCTTGATCGTGTGAAAACAGAACATGCTTTAGGCCCATTGTTGTGTGTACCAATTATCACCTCAAGAAGCATAAAATATTATTGTGTAAGTTTTAATTAGTAATAGAAACAGTTCGTTCGTTGTATACTTGTATGTAAATGCAATACTTCATAGCTTCCCCTTGAACGTTTGAAATAATCTTAATTGTAAAGTGGCCGTGGGGTCCACCGGCCTAACTGAAAAATTGATAATACCAACAAGCAAGAGGATAGAAAGACATTAATCATGGACCCATGCAAGCCCAAGTCCTAACTAATACCTTGACAAAGTTCCATTCTAAAAAATAACGTAATGTAAGTTTTCTAACCTAATTAAAACTGTTGATAGAAAAGCTTTATATAATAAGTTCACTTCACTATATTAAAGTATGACACAAAGTGAAGAAGCATAGTGATTAGATGTAAGGTCAACGAACACCCAAGCAAGCGTTAGACAAGAAATTTTAAAATCAAATACGAAGTAGTAGATATAATTATGTGAATTCACTATGATTTTAGCCTGTATTTCAAAATTAATATCAATTTATATAAAATATTAAAAACTTAATTACCATTCGAGAATGTTAATTAATTAGCAATATCGATCGTAATTACCCTATGTAATTATAGAAACCTAGAACAAGAGCTTATGATACATGAAAATATATTAACGACTGTACGTGCTTGGATATAACAAAATCCAAAGAAAATGAAGTTAAGGAAAAGAATGGACAAGGAAAATAGATGTGTATCATTTCAAAAAAGAAAAAAAAAGGAAAATATATGTGCATTTTTTTGCAATTCTTTTCAATTTCACACTATGTTTGGATAGATTTATCGTAATTGATAGAAGGTACACTACCCACCCTAGGTAGGTAGTTGTCATGCAAATTTATAGACGTTTGTCCTACTGATAGAATGTATATACACTAGTGAGAACCTATATAGAATTATATTCTCTATAAAAATATGGTCCACAATGAATAAATGTTTATTAACTTAGTGATGAATAATGTTCTTCTGATTTTAAACTTTCAATAATAATGTACATTGTGTGAATATCATTATATTAGTAGTTATCAAGCGTTTACCTTCGAATTTGTAGCTTCGAGGGAGGGATTTGAGGATAAAAAGAGGAAGGGGAATAGGAAGATGCACATAACATTCGTGGAATAATGATTATTAATAGTGAAAAAGAAAAGTAAATCACTTTCTCTTTCTTCCCTTCCTTCTTCCAATCTTTTTTTTTTTTCATACAATCAGATTTGCTCTCATTCCTTTCTTCTTTTGATAAGGTTTGACTCTCTTAAAAACTAGGGGAGTAAGAATTAGACTGAAAAAAAACCCTAGAAGAATGGACAAAAAAGTGGTTGAGCTTCCAAAAGTAAGACTAGTGACCAGTGATGGCGTGCGATAATAAAGAGAGAAATGTACTCCTTCTGTTTTTTATTTGCTACAGTATATTTTTTTTTTACATCTCTCAGTACATAATTTTAAATAAAAATAAATAGACAATTTCATTTAAAAGAATATGCAGAGTAAATATGGACGGAGAGATTAATACAAATTGTTTAACAATGTGTAAATTAAATACCAAACAGAATTTGAGGGTTGATTGAGAGTTCCAATAATAATAATAATAAAATAATAGTGTTGTGTAGTAGTTTGATGAAATTCCCATATTGTGCTTACATATATAATTGGCCTCAGAGAATAATCAGTTCTCCCAATGCGACAAATATACCCTTATAGCCTTTTAGTACCTGAGTTTCCTCCCTCCAAAGCATATTTCTTTTTACATTTTTCCATTTACCCTATTCTCTTAAATTACCATATTTGTCATTATGGTTATGCAATCTTGGAATAATTAATTTGGATTGAATGGAGCTTAATTTAACTGAATTGAATTAAATTAAACTAGATTGAACTAAACCCTAAACTCAATAACAGTTGAGCTGAATTTAACTAAATTTGTCTAAATTGAAATGAAATACTGTTTTGTCTAAACTAAATTTGAGATTTTGGGTATAAGGAGAGAGACATTTTAATCTTAATTTTTTGCATTATACATTTAAAAAAACTAATGTATTATATATAAATATGAGATCTTGTTAGATCCGTCTAGGTATAAATATCAACGTATATGATTTTTTATTAAATATATATACAATGCCGGATCCATCTTATAACAAGTGGGGTCCATTGATCCCACTTGAACCTAAATCTGTAAATTTTGTCTTGTAAAATTTAGAAAATTTTCAAATTTTCCCTATAATTTGGAATGGTTGACCTCTATTAAATTTATCAAATAAATTTTGATCCCACTAAATATTTTTTCTAGATCTTTCACTATATATACACACATACACATTGCATTGAAAGCTATGTAAAAAGCGGATGTAATAAACATTTTAAAATGAAGAGAGTATTACTATTTTGGAGAAATAAAATATGGAGTAGTAATTTCTCCTTTATATTACTTTCATAAAGTTTGAGGATCAGATTTTTTTTTTTTTTTAACCGTCAAAAACTGTGTCAAATTTCAATTGGAAAATGAAATAGGAATTGACTAATCACGTTAATACGTTATCATATTACATGCTTTAGCTGCACCAAAATAATTTATATAACTAGTAGGAGATTATATATTTATTAGTCTTATCTGCTTTATTATTTGTTGTTTATTGTCTAGCTAGCACGACATTTTAAACTTAATTTCGTACAATATTCACTACTCAATTTTAAAGCCTTTTTTGCTAATAAAAAAAAATGCTTTTGACTTTTTTCTTTTTTTTTTTTTCAAAGGAGACTTTTAAATGTTGGAATCCACTCCTTAAAACCAGGCCAATACCGCAACTCCGCAAGTTTTATTACATACATACATGATACATCAATCAAAATAACAATTTCTTCTTCTTGGTTTAACATACATTTTAAAGTTTATTTAGATTTCATTTTCAAAAGGGATGCACCACCTCATAATATATATTCGAAAATGCAGGGAAAAGAAGGAGTTGTTCCAAAGCTTCCACCTGGAGTTCTTAAAGCGTGAAGAGAACGCGTTGGCAGAACGCATCTGTAAGGGGGACAATAATGAATCATCGCAAATGCGTGCGGTGATAATCGAACCCAGGACCTTGTGCTTGAAATTCTGAAGCCCTAACCACTGGGCTATGACTTCATCCTCGATCAAAGTGGGAACCTACCAATACATTACATACCATCAAAATTTAATTCCATAGCAACACGTATGGTAGGTAGTAATAAGATTGTTACTAAAAAAGAAAACTGATGTTCACTAACTACGTATTCTAAAGCGGGCTTTTATATTGCTTTCTTTCTGTTGCAATGAACCTAAAGGTGGCTTATCTTCATTTTCACGTAAACTTACTTTTAAACAACTACATCGTCCATTTTATATATATATACAAACAATCAAAGCACGTCAATATATTATTGTGACCATTTTTTTTACTATTAGAAATAAATAAATAATAATAAAACTAGCATAAAAAAATTTGTATTATAAAAGTATTTTATTGATCGAAAACTTGAAAAATTTAACGATACCTTATTTTTCTTGCGTACGGAGTATAAGTTATAGATCTTGGTTAAAGTTAATAAAATAAATAATGCAAAATTCAAAATTGTGAATTGCATACATACACTATATATTATTATTGTTGTTATTATTATTATTATTATTATTATTATTATTATGATTATTATTATTATTATTATTATTAATATTATTATTATTAATTTTTTTGACAAGCAATATATTATTAGTTGGATGTGGTTGAATTGCTAGCAATTTAAGAAGATTGATTGAGATGACGAGGGATTGATGATCTTAGGCTTTATTTGCATCTTTCTATTTTTCTACCGAATAAAGTACTTTTAAAACTAATTATTGGATGGAAAAGTAGTTCAAAAGATAACAAACTCTATGTTTTTTCTAATATTCAAACTATTGATCTATTTATTATGCATCAAAACCTTAGTGGATTTAGACAAGATTGTTTTCCTTCTTTAATTAATTAATGCATACTTTATTAATGATAGATCTTTAATTTAAGGGGCACCCATACTTATCCCCTTTTCTTTTTTCTTTCACAAGAATATTTTGTAACGTTCATCCATTTTTTCAAAATAATTTCAACTCTTGATTATTGTAGAATAATCGTCCCAACTATAAGACAATCCTCTCAGAATAATCATCCAAAGTGTCATTTTTGTTACTTTTAATTTGTTGGTTTATATTGGGACAACTATTGTGAATAAGAAAATAGAAGCTCAAATTATTTTCAAAATATACCCACTAATGTTAAGATTATTCCAAAATAATCAAAAGTTATGATTATTTTGAAAAGATTTGTGAAAGTTGAGATTATTATGCTTGTAATTTATTTTTAACAGGTACTTAACCCCTGTTCTTTTTAGTTAGATCAGATATGTTATTTTAGTTATAAGATCGATCAACCCTCTTCTTCTCCCTCACACAACATAGTTTCAAACTTGAAAATTAAGCGCAATTATTATAAAACAATATGATGCTCCCCCTTCCAAAATATTTTTTGTATGTTACTCTAGATACACAAACAAGGAATAAAAATAAAATATACCACTCGCACAACCCGACCTATTTTTCTTCACGGGATACAATCGCAATTCAATTAACCCATTCAGGGTGTGTCCGTGTGTTATATTTACGGGATTAGAATGAAATGGATTTGAATGGAGGGATGAAAATAAATTGGAATGGAATGAATTGAATTGGATTAACATAGATTGAATTCGGTTGGATTAGATAAAATATACATGTTGTCCATAGACTCAATTAGTGTGCCATCACACATGGCTCAAAGACACGCGAGCTTGGCTTGGCATGGCATGATCTAGTGCCCTACCCTCGATGTCTCAACATGCATATTCATCAATAAAAAATTACGTAGTATAACATTACTTTATTATTTCATTTTTATCGAACTTAAAATTTATACATCGCACGCATCACGTGCATAAGAGGCTTACTTATTTTTAGATTAGGCTCCTTTGAGGCATTGAACCATCCTGAACTAATCATCATTGTTGCCAAATCTGAACCACCAACGCCCAAAATCACGGCCACCCATCGTTATCGTTGTGGTTGTTATGGCCACCACCAGTCCACCACCATGTTAACACCACTGTCATTATGTCAACTGTACTACAACTGTTCTGGTATGGTTTGGTTCCACACATGGTGGTGGCCATAATGGTTTGGATAGTATGCTAATTAGTACTCCGTATTAGTGTGGTGTGAGGGAAAAAAATGAGTGAAAAATAAAAGAAAGAGTAGTTTAAAGAAAACACAATCAATTTTAACTAATTTGTAGTTTAATTAGTAATTAATAAAAAATACTAATCGACTTTGTTTGATTCACCTGAAATTTGTTTATCTTATCTGATATGATTTTTTTTTAATATGCACTTATTGTCTAATTTGACTAAACTTTGATTACGTATATATGCTAATCCATAAGAAAAAAAATTAATTGAGATTTTATTTTATTTGTATTAATTTAATGAGTACTTTTTAAGTATGTAATTTAAATAATATTTTTGTCACAAAATTAAAGATAAATAAAGTTTAAAAACATCAAATTAAATTATTAGATGTGAATTTTTTTCTTATCTGATTTGGAATAAGTAATAATAATGTGTTGAAATAATGACCTGAGAGAATCAAACAAGGCCTGAGAGTAATACGAGTAAGGTCCTGGTCCTTTGGTCCTCAGTTCAATTCATATTATTATTATTTGGCCCGACCACCGGTCCAACTTTTCCAACCGACTTTCTTAGTCGAACTTTTTTCCGGCCGATCATTTCCGGTGAACATTTTTCGGGCGAATTTTTCCGGTGACTTTCTGATCAATGGTTTTTCTGTCAGCTTTTCCGGCGAATCTTTTCTGACCAACTTTTTAGCAACTTTGCGATTAATGGTTTTCGATCAATGGTTTTTCTTTCGACTTTTGCGGTATTCTTCTCCCGACCGTCTAAAAAAATATAAAAAAGTAAAAGTAAAAAAAAATATAAATAATTCTTTTCTCAATTCAGTTGAGTCCAGTTCAATTTTCCTTTGTTTAAGGTCCTTTTTGTAGGATGTAAATTTTTTCCTTGAAAATTATTTTCCCATTGTATATTGTTTGGTTTGGATTGAAATATGAAAAATATAAAACTTGGGATAAAAAACCATTTTCCACCTTATTGAAAACATTTATCCCAAATTGAAGGAAAAATTTTTACATTACAATTAAAAATATTTTCCGTCACAATTGAAACAATTGATTTTCAGTTCAACAAAAAATGATTAAAATGGAAAATTATTTTACATGCTATCAAACAACAAAAAACCTTTGTGAAATTGAATTTTTCAATATAATTTTTTTTTCATAAAAAAATATTTTCATCTGAAAACATTTTACATACTTCTAAACGAACCATTTGTTCAATTAAGGGCTTGTTTACTTCAGTTTAAATTTAGTTCAGTTCAGCTCTCAATTTCCTTCTCTTATAATATACTAGCCTTTTATGCACGTTTTGCGTGCGATGATATTTTAAATACATCTATTAATCTATCTAAACAAACAAAAAAAGGTTATTTGTTCGAAAAATTGAAAAATCTGTCAAATTCACACTCATTCATATAATAAAGTCAAACCTTTTCCCCTTTGATTCGGTCATCCCACAACAATGAACAAAAGGAAATGTTTATTTACCATATTCTAATGGCTGCCAAATTTCTATGATAATCAAAGAGTAATTTTTTTATGAACTATATCAATATAGATGTCTATTTATAGAGAATTTAAAAATATGAATTTTGATATTTTTGTTTTATTTTTTCGAATTTTATATTTTGTACTATTTTCATTTTAAAAAGTTCAAAAATTTTAATAAATTTTCTTAATAATTAGGAGTGATGTAAATTGAGATTTTAGAAAGTTTTGAGGGGTAGCATTGACTTTTCGAGTAGAGGACACCATGACTTTCCCTTGACTTATATAATAGAGATTACTTTCACCTGTATTCAGTTCAGTTTAGTTCAATTTATTTCACCTATATTCAGCTAAATTAAATGAGCCTTAAATTTTTCTCAATAATAAAGGCCTAAAATTTTGCAAGTGGCAACAAAATTTCTACCCGTTTGAATGGAAGATTAAAAAAAAAAATTCAAAACAAATAATTTTGGCACCAAAAGCCAACAAATCCGATAGAGATAGACAACTCGGGCACGTGATCTGCCAAAATACTTTTTCTGCAAGATTTCTCTCTCTTTTTTAATAAAAAAATTTCAATTACGGAGTTAAAAGAAGTAAAGCATAATATTATTTTAATTGTTTACAAGACATCCCATTGCTCTCTCTGAAATATTCTGATAAAAAACCCATACATCCCCCTCAATCCAATCACCCAACTTTATTGTTTTTCCCCCCTTAATTTTTTTTAATTTAACACAAATTATTCTCCTTTGCAACAAATTAACTTTATATTGTAACAATTTAATTACTCTCCTCATAACATAAAATTTTCAAAAATTTATTTAGAACGTATTTTAATAAAGTGACTTGAGGGTGTAAACGAATAAATTAGTCAAAATAATTTTAATACAAGCAAGAATGTGATTATAAATTATTAATATTAAAATTATTTCGTTTACACCCTTAAATCGTTTCCTTAATATACGTGCAAAATTAATTGTTGAAAGTTTTATGTTACTGTGAAATTATTAAAAATACTCCCTCTGTCCTCTTTTTTTTTTTGCAACATTTGTTTTTTCACATCTCCCAACACACAATTTTAAATAAAAATATCTTTAAATACATGTACTAAAAAATTATAAAAGTTATATATTAATAAAGTACACATCGAACCGAATCAATAAAGAACCCATTTGACTATATTTTTTCTTATATGTATAAAATTAGAGATAGTCTAAATTATCCAATGAAAATTCCAAATGCAGCAATAAAAAGGGGACGGAGGAAGTAGTTAACTAAATTAAAAAAAAAAACACACAAAAAATCACACAGTAACCAAATTTCAGTCACTTTTTATAAGCACATGCCCCCTTCATTTTGGCAGTATGTTTGTGGGTTTTGGTTGTTTGGTTGTTTCTGTAAATCAGTGGAAGGCCACCCACAACACAACAGTGATTCTGATCCTATTTTGCTTGCTTTCTTTGTGTGGGTTTGTTTTGGAGAAAGAAAAAAGAGACAAAAGATTATGGTGATGAAAATGGGAATCAATGGAATTGAAACATTGCACAAAGCTAAACCCCAAATTAAACACTTCCTCACATGGAATTTTGTGGGGATCAGTTGCTGTTAATATATTTTTGGATAGCAAAATACTCACAGATATTCCATTACATTTTTTTTTAATTTTTAGAATTTTTGTTTTTGGGTTTTGCTCAGATCTCTAGGAACTCAGAATTTCAGAGTTTCTTGTTCCTCTCAAAATTTTTATGCTCATCCTCTTTGTTGTGTCTTGTTTCACAACACTCCACAAGTGGGTTCTGGGTTGTTACTTTTTACCATTTTTAACCTTCAATAGTGCTTCTTTTACAAGAATTGCTTGAAATATTGAGATTTAAGTATCTGGGTATCTTTCATTTTCCTTGAGAAGTAAAAAAAATTCTATCATTTTTAAGCTCTGAAAGAAGTTGAAGTGTGTAAGATAATAAGTGAGAAGAGTTTCTTTTCATTGTAATGATGGCTGAGTTTCTGGGATTCTCATTTTGAGGCTACTTAATTACTTTTTGGTTATTGGGGAAAAAAGTGGGGTTTGGATAAGGCCATTAAGGCAACAAAATGTCCTCAAAATCCAAATTTTCAGGAAAGTGAATTCAAAATTGTCAGAAATGAGGTCTTTTTTGTGTTCTTTTAGTTGTATTGCTAAGTGGGTTCTGCACATTTGAAGCTGGATCAATTGAATACAATAGCATGAAGAGATTAAGAATGGTTTCTTCTTTACTTACCATAGTTGGATTGTTTTTCTTGATTTTTGTGGGGGCTGCTACTGCAACTCTCTCACCTACTGGTGTCAACTATGAAGGTTAGTTAGTTAATTAACCTCTCAAATTTCTTTCCCTTTTTTTTTGGTAAAGATTTCCTTATGAATCTCATTTTTCAGTTCAGTAATATTATATACATTTTGTCTATTACAATTTGTAATTGCAGTTCTGTAATATGATACATCTCCAATCAGATTCTGCTCATTAATGTATGTGAAAAATTTTAAACCTGCCATTTAAGGTTTGAGAAATAAATTCTCTTCTTGTTGCCCACCTATCTTTTTGTATGGGCCACTAGAATAATATCCCTCTTGTTGGGTACTTCATTTATTTCATTGTCTATCTGTGCAGTATTAGTTCCATGTTTGTGTAATATCCACCTTTCTTTACCATATTAATTGCAACGATTTAATATATTAATTGCAACGATTTGACATAAAATTGAGAATTTTTTTTTAGCAATAATAGGTTAGGGAGGGAGTAAATGTTTTATGGGAATTCTTCTTGATTTACTCTCTTCAAATTTTCAATTTAAATTTAATTCCTTGCTAGAAAGAGATTTTGGTAATGGTAGTTCAATCATTGACATTTCAATATTGTTCTGTTTCTGCAAAATATTTGCAGTTCTAGCATTGATGGCCATAAAAAATGAACTAAAGGATCCTTACAATGTTCTTGAGAATTGGGACATCTACTCTGTAGATCCTTGCAGCTGGAGGATGATTACTTGCACTACAGATGGCTATGTCTCTGCTCTGTATGTATACTTCACTTTTCATTTGCTCCATAATTATTTTTTTTGCTGTAAAAACATTAAAAATTCTTTAACGAGACGGTATCACCATAAAACTAAGTCGAAAAGTTGAAGAAAAACATGCAAAAGTTACAAATAATACATAAATAGTTATATATGTATAAAACTTTCTCTGAACTTGATAACTTTTTATATATTTTCATTAACTTTTATTGATTTTTTCATAATTGTGAGACAGTCTAACTAGAGGCTTGTTCCATTAGAACACTGAAGTCTGAACTGGGTTCTGAGTTTCTGACTGTAGTAATCTACATGTTTCTTAGGGGACTTCCTAGTCAGAGTTTATCTGGGATGTTATCTCCTGCAATTCAAAACCTTACTAAATTGGAATCTGTGTAAGTCCTTTTTTTGGGGTTGAATTTTCTTAACTATGATTTTTCTTGAAATGTTATCTCTTGTATGTTGTATCAATTAGCAGTTTGTGTAATTTGGTCAATAATTAAAAATGGCACTTTTTCATTGCTGAATTGTATAGGTTGCTGCAAAACAATGCAATATCTGGTCCTATTCCTGCTGAAATTGGGAAGTTGGAAATGCTTCAGACTTTAGATCTTTCAAACAATGGGTTCACGGGAGGAATTCCTAGTTCTATAGGAAATCTTAAGAATCTAAACTATTTGTAAGTGTTAATCTTCTTCAATGTATTAACACAAATTTATGGCTTCTATTCAAAAAAATTTGAGATAGATAGGACATAATAGTTCAGGTTTTGCATGAAATGGCTCTTCTACCACATGTCATCTGATATTGAGCAGTTGAATATCCTTGAATTGATTTGGAATGTATCCATTAACTATAACTAAAACAAGTCATCATTGTACACAAGTCCCGTTCTCATAAAATAATTTCCCACCAAAACTAAATGATATCCTTGCATGAGTTCCAATGTTGAGAAAATCCTTCTTTAAAGTTAATCAGCATATAACTTCAATTTTTGCTTTACATAAAGAATCATGATTACCCTTTTACAAAAATTACAAAAAAATATCTATCTAAATCGTGTAACCTACACGCACGGGACTGACCTAGTATGTATCTATTTTTATTTCACACTTCTGACACCTTTTGCTTTACATTCTCCATGTGAGTCAGGCGACTAAATAACAATAGCCTAAGTGGAGCGTGCCCTGATTCTCTCTCGAAAATTGAAGGTTTAACTCTTGTGTAAGTTCAGCCTAGCACTTCATGGTTAATGCTTGCCCAAAAATAGTGAAAGAAAGCATAAATTATTATTGTGTTTGTACATGCAGAGACCTTTCGTTCAACAATATTAGTGGTTCTTTGCCGAAGATATCTGCCAGAACCTTCAAGTAAGTCTTTCTTTTCCTTGGCTATGACGCTACGTAGGTAGTTTATGACTTTATACATGTTTTACTTGGTTTCTTCATTTTCACTTCAAGCCCCTATATATTGGACTTAATTCTCTACACTAAACATTTGTCTGCCAAAAATATGTATACTTTTAAGTTAGACTGGAACACGCGCTTCTGTTTGACACAAGTGCCTGTGTTGCTGTGTCCAACATAGCTTTCTGCACCATGCATAACACAAAATTTGTGGCCTTGTGGGAGAAGTTTTCACTTGCATATTATTCCTTTCAGGATATTTGGCAACCCTTTAATTTGTGGAACAAGTTCAAGTACCAACTGCTCTGTGGTATCTCCCGAGCCACTCTCTTTTCCACCAGATGCTCTTAAAGGTATATATTCAAAGAATTTAACCCGTCGATTAGCAGCAACTCACTTGAATATTGCCTTTTACAATTTAGTGTTCTTTTATGTTCTTTTCTTCCTTTTTGAACAAGTTGTTTAGTAATATCGTAGTTACTGAATTGTTTGATTTTGCCAGATCCATCAAATTCTGGAGGGAAAAGCCATCACGCTGCTATAGCGATTGGTGCAAGCTGTGGTGCTGCTCTTTTAATCATAGGTGTCTTTGGGTTGGGCATTTGGTGCTTTTACGGGCGCAACCGACAGATATTCTTTGATGTGAATGGTTTGTCACTAAGTAACTCTTCTAACCCCGCTACCTTGGACTGCTAGTGAATTTAGACTTTCGTATGATGCTAAAGTGTAAATTTTGAGGCTTTTGTATTCATAATTGCTGCTAGGTTGGCAAAATGAAGCATACATTACCTTTCAACCTCTACGGAGAATGGAGAAAAACAACATAAAAGGGAAAAAACCATAATTCGTACAATATATGATATAAACATGTAGGATGTGTTCTCAGTCTTCTCACCTTAAAAAAAGTTTCATTTAAGATAAGTTCAGATAAGGATTAATCCGGTGTAATAAGGTCAATAAGTACTAATCAGGTGTAATAAGTTCATTAAGATTTGTTCAGGTCCAATCATGTGTGATGAGGTCCAACGGTCCAATTGTTTTCATAATCAAAGCTAATCAGGTCCAATAAGTTCAATAAGAATCAGGTTTAATAAGTTCAGAAAAGTTCAGGTCTATTTGAAGATAATGCACCCGTAGTAGTCTTACAATGAAGCTAAAATAATGTATGAGTACTATGTTGATAATTGATGACACATGTTTAGGCTTTTAGGTCAGGAATACAAAGACATATTCATAGTCTAATATCTAAATTTGCAAACTTAAATGGTTCCTTTTCTAGTTATTATGCTTGATATCATAAATAGCTAGGTGCCTCCTTCAGCTGATATTTTCTTGGTTTGCAGAACAATATGACCCAGAAATATGTCTTGGCCATTTGAAGAGGTATGGTTTTAAAGAGTTGCGGTCTGCAACTAACCATTTTAACTCGAAGAACATTCTTGGAAGAGGAGGATTTGGCATAGTATACAAGGGCTGCCTAAACGATGGCACTCTAGTAGCAGTGAAAAGGTTGAAGGATTATAATGTAACAGCTGGGGAAATTCAGTTTCAGACAGAAGTAGAGACTATCAGTCTAGCTGTGCACCGAAATCTTCTCCGGCTTTGTGGTTTTTGTTCAACAGAAAATGAACGGCTTCTTGTCTATCCATATATGCCAAATGGTAGCGTGGCTTCCCGCTTAAAAGGTTAGCTTCTTACTAGGCTTTCATGCTTAGCATTGTATGTGAAACTAATCCTGATTTTCAAGTTGTCATTATACCATTTGATTAGCAAAACTATCACTAATATGGTGTAAATGGTTTTTCAATTAAAAGTGACAAGAGTACTCCTGAGTCCTTATGCTCATTCTCAAAGAGGTTCTCTTAGCCTCCGTTTGGTAGAGTGTAAAACAATTACAAATTCGAAGGTTGTACATTAGTTCAGCTCCAATGAACATTAGTATAAAGATTAATGAACATTATTCAAATTCTAAAATTAGACCAAATGAACATTTGTCATCAATTTAATGAAAATAACGTATGCCCAACCAAATGAAGCATCAGTTCAAACTTTCAACAATTTTGTTGCATAAAAGTGACAAGAATATCCCTTATTGCAGATCATGTTCATGGTAGACCTGTCTTAGACTGGTCAAGGCGTAGGAGGATTGCTTTGGGCACAGCAAGGGGACTGCTGTACTTGCACGAGCAGTGCGATCCTAAAATTATTCACCGTGATGTCAAAGCAGCCAACATTCTACTTGACGAGGATTTTGAGGCAGTTGTCGGTGACTTTGGGCTAGCAAAGCTGTTGGATCACCGTGAATCACATGTTACAACAGCTGTCCGTGGCACAGTTGGACATATTGCTCCCGAATATCTGTCAACGGGCCAGTCATCCGAGAAAACCGATGTCTTTGGGTATGGAATATTGCTCCTTGAGCTGATCACCGGGCAAAAGGCTTTGGATTTTGGCCGGTCATCTAATCAGAAAGGTGTCTTGCTTGATTGGGTATGAATATATTTTGATTTTCTTGGCCTAATTTATAAATGTTGCAGATTTCAGAGGTTAATACTTTAGATACTTGTTACGAATAAGCATTGCCTAGTTTTTCAATGTGAAACAAAATTTGGTTCTCACAATGGCATTTGCCCTGATTTTGAGTGAAAATTAGGTGTGAATATGGAAGACTACTTAAAAAAATTGTTGGGGGGGGGGGGGTTGTTTTAGAACATATGTTCAACAAAATTATATAAATGCCATTTGATTTGTTTTGAGATGCATACGTTTTGAGAACCGGGAATCTTCCATTACAAAAAATCATACAAAAAATGCAATTCAATATCTTTCCTTAGTTAAAGAACTAGGGATTTGCATCTCATTTGACGCATACACGTTTTGATTGGTTGCATATTTGCCGAAAATGTTGCAGGTAAAAAAGTTGCATAGTGAAGGGAAGCTCAACCAGTTAGTAGACAAAGACTTGAACAACAACTATGAGAGTGTGGAATTAGGAGAAATAGTACAGATAGCTCTTTTATGCACACAATTTAATCCGTCTCATCGTCCTAAAATGTCGGAAGTTTTAAGAATGTTGGAAGATGATGGGTTGGCCGATAAATGGGAGGCTTCACAAAGTATCGAAACTCCTAGGTCGAGGACTAGCGAGCCACAAAGATATTCGGATTATATCGAAGAATCTTCACTTGTGGTTGAAGCTATGGAGCTTTCTGGACCAAGATGACTCGGGTTAGTTTCGTTCAATGATTTTGGCACGCGTGTTTATATTGATGTTCTTACTTACTCTCTCAGTAACATTGTCGGAGTAGTAAAATTGAAAGCCTCGAGTGAAAAGCCATTGTAAATTTGATGCCAAAATTAATTAACACCCTTTAATTAGTTTTAGTAGGTAATATCCTCTCCTGATTTCTTTCACTCAAGTTGCAAAGCTTTTGAGTAAGAAAGAAAAAAATGTGATTGATGTCAATAGAAGAATGTAATTCATTCTGTAAAAAGGAATATATGATGATGGAATGTAAAAGGTTTAGCATTAGGCTTCTTGAGCATTTGGTAGGGTTTTTTTTTATATATATTTATTTTAGCTTATGGAAGGAAATTTTTGTTGATGAGCAACTGATAAATGTAATTATATAAGCTATGTTTTGTGCTAAAGTTTGAGTTTTGTTGTGACTTATGAATGTTTAATGTGATAAACTTATAATAGCAGGCCAAATAATATTTGCACCAACTCATCTTCCTTTATCAGTAGAATTTGAAATCTCCAACAGCCCAGCCACTTTTATTTATTTATTTACTAGATTAGCATCTGTTGCACATTTTATATAAAATAATGATTATTAATTTTATAATATAAATTATTGTTAAATTAATGTTAATTTAGAAAATCCTTAATCAAAATAAATAAAGATTAATGGAAGATGGTTGAATATTTTTTTAAAAAAAATTATAAATATTCTACAATCGAATCCAATTTTATTATGCAAATGATAGAGAGATCAACAAAATTATAATATTAGCTCATTTATTTGACAATTGACATTTCCTAGACTTGTACAGTTGTACTATTTAATTTTGTAAATTAGTTTTTAAAACAAAAGGATGATATACTATTTTATTTTGGAGGGAAATTTTTCTTTAAAAATTTGACATTTTTCTTTGAAAAATTGACACTTGTCCCTTAATGATAAAAGCATGACCTATTTTAATTCTCCACCCGTCCCATTTCTAAACTTTAACTGCTTATAGTTTCTACATAAAGAAAAATACAGTCATGATGGATCTAGTTTGATTCGTTTTACTATGTACTTTTCAAACATATAATTTTTATAATTTTTTATTATCTGTAGTTCAAGATATTTTAATTTAAAGTTGTGTATTGAGAGATATGAAAAAGTGAATGTAGTAAGTAATTTGAGACAGAAGGAGTATATAGTTATATTTTTTTGATTCAGCAAGGTAAACATATCAATGGCAGTGGAAGGGGGTGTAGCATGAAGTTTGAATTTAAGGCATGACTTTATTGAACTTAATACACTTGGAAGTATTTTGTATGAGATTAATAAAGATGTAGATTGGAAACAAATATTGAATAAGGGTGAAAAAAAGTAATACATAATGTTACGGTGTTACCCTTACTAGTTGTTAGATATCACTCAGGAAATGTATATGGTTACAAACATTTGGAAAAGATAATGTTTTCTTCTAGATTTAGGAGGATAACAAGGTAAAGGGGATTTGTTTTCCTTGCAAGTTTGTTTCCGTTTCCGGTTTCCCACATCTATCTCATAACAAACAAATGATAACGTCATTGTTTTGTGATTAGACTAAATAGCCCCTCAATTAAGCCAAACTTAACTATTTTTCTCTTTGACACCCCCCCCCCCAACATGGAATATGGATTATTTTCTCTAGACTTTAACCCTATATCAGTCAATAAGTTGGTGTTACTTAACCTAAATCAGTGGAAAATGATTTTGGCACTCCCCAAATTGATTTTGGCACTCCGCTCCCTTACTATTCGGCTCTGTTCTTTAGGACTGATCTGATCTAATCTAATCTGATATGATCTGATCTGATCTGATTTGAATTATTTTTAATTTAATTTATTTTTTTTATTTTAATTTTAATTTTAATTTTAATTTTTTTTTATGAGAAATGTAATACATGATTATATTTACTAAAATAATAATAATAATTAATAATAATAATAATAATAATAATAATTATTATTATTATGATAGCCCATTTCATTTCACCTCTTCATTCAATCTCACTCCAAAACTTCAAATAATAATATTAATACTAATAATAATACTACTAATAATAATAATAGTAGTAGTAATCACCGCTGAAAAATTTGACCAAACCGTCACCGAAAAAGTCGACCGAATAATCACCGCCGGAAAACTCATTCCGAAAACCGGCGCCGAAAAAATCGCCTTGAAAACCGTCGCTGGAAAAGTTGGCCGAATGATCATCGTCGGAAAAGTCAGTCCGAAAACCGCCGCCGGAAAAGTCGGCCGAATAATCACCGCCGGAAAATTCAGTCCGAAAACCGTCGTCGGAAAAGTCATCCCGAAAACCGTCGCCCAAAAACTTGGCCTGAAAAGTCGGCCGAATAATCACCGCCGGAAAAGTCAGTCCGAAAACCGTTGTCGAAAAAGTCGTCCGAAAAGCGTCGCCGAAAAACTCGGCTTGAAAATCGTCGACGGAAAAGTCAGCCGAATAATCACCGCCGGAAAAGTTAGTCCGAAAAACGTCGTCGGAAAAGTCGTCCCAAAAACCGTCGTCGGAAAATGTCGAGCGGAAAAACGATGCTCGAAAATAATAATAATTATAATAATAATGTCTGATCTGATTTGAGTCTGATCTATTCTGTTCTGATCTGATCTGATTACTGTAGCTTTTAAGTCAAAAAGAACATGCCTTTTCATATGAGAAGGGGATGAGTGCCAAAATCATCACCTTATATCAGTACATAAATGACAGATTGACAGGCATATAGCTGGTATACGTAGATGGGCACAGCGTTGGGCCGTTGGTTAATGGTATCACTCGACACCTATGATAATTTACCCCAAATGTAATGGACTAATGCCACTCGGTGTCTTTCTATTAACTCAACTCCCAAAAAAACCACACACCCATGGAATAAAAAATAAAAAAAAAACCATACACCCAACCATACGCATTACACACCCCCAAGAAATCAAATTTTGAATGGACGAAAACACCCTTTTTTTAATTGTGCTCATGTTTTTTCAAAGTTGTAAGTTATATATCCAACTAAACTTTTTTTTTTTTTTTATGAACATGATTGCCATAGATTTACAGTCTCCAATAAAACGAGGGGCCTTTCGTGGTAGGAAAACTTTCCCTCCAAAAAAGCAGGGCTCAACTGATTAACACCATATATAAATGAAGTCATTGCCCCAAAACTTATAAAAAAAGGAAAATTGCTCGCAATCATTAAAACGATATATAAAAACTATACACACATATATATATATTAAAAAAATATTAATCACTTCGTAACACATTAATGACAATAATTTATTTTGTATGCATTTTAAGAAACCGATTTAACGGTGCAACCATGCAAATGTATAAATTGATCAGAAACAATTTTAAGATTACTAGCTTATGATTTTGATTAATGTGTTTGTCTACACTTTAAATCATTTTTTTAAAAATGTATGCAAAATGAATTATTGTCGTTAATGTGTTACGGAAGAGGTACATTTATTAACATGTATTTTTTGTTATTAATTCACAAAATAATACAAAATACAATTTTTACGAGATTATTTAAGAGTAATGTTATGTATCCTTTTTTTTTTGAAGAAATGTTATGTATCCCTTAAAGCTATATATAAAGGATTTATGACAAAATTACACATCATTTGAGGCAATAAATGCTTAATTGCTTCTTATATGTAATCGTAAGGGTTCTGTGTCTCTGTTTATCACTTTCCATTATTTAATGCTTACCATAAAAGATAAAAATATTTCATCCGTTCCTATATAATTACAACATTAGAAATCTAATACTATTCATAAACATTTTTATAATTAGCCTTTTTGCTTTATACATAAAAAAAATATAATTATGTAGAATCTCTTTAGAATTGTCTTTATATATATACATTTTTTATTATAGTCTATTTTTTTAATAATTTTTAGAAAACATAAGTAAAAATATTACGAATATAAATAATACTATAAGCTTATAGCAATCATAAAAATAACAACATTACAAACTTACAATGAATATGAGGAAGAATATGATAGTTTATGAATTTTGTGAGTTACAGAAAGGGTATTATAGTCAAATAACTGCATCATTCATTCCATTTTCCTAGTTTTCCCTCCCTCTGCAACTGTAAAAGAATTAAAGAAGAGCTAGTGTGAGGAAGATGAACTAATTCTCTACTCTTACTTTTGTAAATTTAGAGAACGATCCCAATTTTTCAATTCAATCCAAAATTTCTTCGAAACTTGTAACCATAACTTTATATTTCAATCACGCATTTTGGTGGTTAATTGTTGTGCACTGCAGAATTGCAGAGTTAATATGAGCAGTTATGGCGTCCATAACATTGGAAAATTTGCATCACAAATTACACTCAAAAAGGAAACTAATCACTTCTTGGTTTGGGTTAGCTATTAGTGCTACTTGTTGTTTTATTCTTCTCTCAATTATAGTTTTGTTTACTAACAAAACTACACCCACGTCCTCTTTTTTCTTCGATTCTTCTTCTTCTTCTTCCATTGTTGCCTGGTCTTTCTCTCTTCAGAAGACATCCTTATCTTCTTATACTTCTGAAAATGCAACTTATATTGGGAATTTTTCACTTAACCATGTGAATGGAAATACGAGCTTCAATGTTACAGAGAAGAAGGAACGAAAACCCCAGTTCGAAAATCTTGATTTAGAGCTGAAAAAGGTTAGTTTTCATGATCTGGAATCAAGGGTTTTCAAGGATGAGACCGATTATTCAAGAAATGGTATAAATAGGGAAAGGGATGATGAGGGTTTGGGAAATGCAGGGCAATTCAATGCAAGTTTTGCTAGAAGATTTAATGATGATGTTGGGATTTTGTCAAAGGATTGTGATATTTTTGATGGAAAATGGGTTAGAGATGATAATTTGCCATATTACCCACCTGGGTCATGTCCTTATATTGATAGAGTTTTTAATTGCCATATTAATGGGAGACCTGATCATGGATTTTACAGATGGAAATGGCAGCCATTTGGATGCAATATTCCTAGGTAATATGCAATCATGTGTTTCTTATTTCTTTATGGTCCTTGCTCTTTAGTATCTTAAGTTCAGGTGAAATTTTCATGTATAACTATTCATGTAGTGGTTATAGCCTTATAGGTTACTAAAAAGACAACTTAGGTTGCGTTATCATACTTGATTTATTAGATCTAAACTTATCGTACCTGATTAATTAGACCCGATTGAACTTATTACACCTGAACTTGTTAAATTTGTAACTTATTTTTTTTTTAAGCTGAAGAGAACGGACCCTCAGCTGTATTATGTAAAATTATGCTGAATTTTACTCTAGTAATGGTAGCTGTTAATTAGGGTTTGTTGATCTTATCATCATATTGTATAAATTCAACTATTCAAAGGCACAATTCTTTTGGACTTATTTTCTCAAATTATAGTTCAATTCAGTTCAAATTAAATCAGTCTAAAAAAAACCGAGCCAAAGTTGTTGTTTAAGGAGATATTATTGATCATAGCATCATATAGAAGGCTCATAGTTGTTTTCAATGGATGTTGTATATGGAAAATTCTCAAGGATTTGATTTCTTCCAGTAGTTTAGTTGAAGTTCTGGTTAAAATTTGCCAAACTTATAGTATAATGCTTTGTGCTTTCCATGCTCAATGCTTGATTACTATATTGTTTGTCTCTTATGTATATATTAGACTGAATGCTACGGATTTCTTGGAGCGAATGAGAGGAAAAAAGCTAGTTTTTGTTGGCGATTCGTTGAATCGAAACATGTGGGAGTCTCTTGTTTGCATTCTTTGGGATAGAATCAAATACAAGGAAAGGGTATATGAAGTATCTGGAAAGAGGGAATTCAAAAAGGAGGGCTTCTATGCTGTTAGATTTGAGGCAAGATCATTGTTCTTTCATTTCTGAAATTCTGAAGATTATTATCTTTTGACCTTCTACTTTATCCTCCTTTGTCTAGTTAAGTTAATGTGGTTTTTCTATGCAGGATTATAACTGCTCTATCGACTATGTTCGAGCTCCGTTTTTGGTTAGGGAATCCACACTTCAGAGGCAAAATGAGTCACTAGCAACATTAAGGCTCGATTTAATGGATGAAACAACCCAAATGTATCATGATGCTCATATTCTAGTCTTTAACACCGGTCACTGGTGGACGCATGAGAAGACTTCGAAAGGGTGAGTTTGCAATTTCAGAGCAAAGTTATCATGCTTCGTAGTTTATGATTATAACAATCTGAAAAAAAAAAACTCACAAAAAAACTCTGCTTAATGTGATTTCACAGGGAGGGTTATTATCAAGAAGGTAACCATGTTCACCCTCGGCTTAAGGCTCTTAAGGCATACAGGAAGGCCCTTGCTACTTGGGGCAGATGGATTGACAGGCATATTGATTACAGAAAAACTAAAGTCTTCTTTAGAGGATATTCTACCACTCATTTCAGGTTAGCATATTTAGTTATACAATAATGCCCTTATTCATGGGCTTGATTTCAATCAAATCAAATGATGATTGCTGAGTCTAGAATTCGATTCAATTCAGTTCACATCAGTTAATTCATAAAAAAGAACGGGGCCTTAATTTGCTTGCTTGTAAGCCCTTAATGATGATTTGAACAGGGTAGTATTAAAACCAAATTCATTATTTTTTGAATTTTTTTTAAATAAAAAGCATTTCACTTGATCAAATGTTATTGGATAATATTTTTTGGGCTAAGGTAATTTAATGCATATGTATTGGTGTATTTGTATGCTTGATACCTTTTCTTTTATATGACCACATTAATAGAAAAGCCTTTTTTTTATGTGGTAAGAAAGCTATCAGCTTATTGTAGTAACTGAATACCATACCCTGATACCCTTGCAAAGAGAGGGGAGAGGGGTAAAGGGGGAATATCGCACGCAAGATGTGAGGATTGAACCCTAATCATTGGAAAAGAAAGAAGACCTTACGACCAATAGGCCATACCTTAATCCTAAAAAAAAAGGTCGTCTAGTTTGTCTGTATGGAATTTATGTTAATAAGCAATTGATGCAGAGGAGGTCAATGGAATTCAGGAGGGCAATGCCATAAAGAAATGGAACCCATCTTCAATGAGACTCACTTGGGGAGATACCCTTCAAAGATGAGAGCTCTTGAGCAAGTTCTGGGGAAAATGAAAACCCCAGTTATGTACTTAAACATAAGCAGGCTCACAGACTACAGAAAAGATGCTCACCCATCAATTTACCGGAAATCATACAAGAATGAAAGAGAAGTCATTGAAGCCGAGCTATCTCAAGATTGCAGCCATTGGTGTTTGCCTGGTGTGCCCGACTTTTGGAACGAGCTACTTTACACTTCGCTTCTCAAGGTCGGATGGGGTGCTAATCCGAGTCGATGAATTTGATCTCGAGCTTGGATTGATGACATTCACTTGTATAATAAATAGCACTAATTCCACGTTATCTCAGCTTTCTTTTAACTGGGTTTTTAGGACTTAAACCCTGAGAATGTAATTCCATAGTTTCCTCTGAAACCAGAGTGAATCAATTGCACAGTTATTGTACAGTTTTAATGATATAAGCACCTTCTTGCATGTATGTGAATAGTGCATCCATTTTACATTTTACTGTTTTTGCCATGAGCTGCTGCTTTGAAAAAAGTGGCATTTTTGAGTTCGAGTTTGATTAAATAAGTTTTAATAAGTTCTAATTGGTTTAGTAGCAAAACACAAATAGAAAAAGGTTCAAGAAGATTAAACTATTGAAGTAAGTTTGAATTTTATATATTTGAAATTTGAAACTAATAATTATGTGATTTAATAAGAAATGTATTTTCGATAACTAAATTTTCATTCCTAAATCAAACAAGTGTCTACTACTTTAAAAGGTGAGATTATTTGATTCATTTTTTTTTCTCTATGATTAAGTTAATATTGTACTTGATTAACTATAAAGCTACTTTCAAAAAAAGAAAAAAATTACAAAGCTAAAAATGTGTTCGATCTAGTTTGTACAGAAGGCTATATATACCATAAGAAAAACACAAGCCCTAATTTTCTCATGGTATTAGGGCCAAATTGAGTTGGTTTGTGATTTGGATTAGTATTATGGACAACTCACGTTAGTCAGATGTAATTGGAAGTGTTGTCTCAAACTAAAAAAGAAAAAAAGTAAATGATAATGTTGAAATGTATATCTCACATCAAATAAAGTAATCTCCCTGCTTCACTTTATTTATTACGTTTTGACAAAAAAAAATCCACAAAAAGAATGCAAATACGTAACACAGTGAAACGAAAAGAATGACCACGACTTTATAAGAGTAATGAGCTACCCCACTTATTATTATACGATTTTAAGTTGAAATTTCCTGCGATCTTATTTGATTATCACTATAGTATAGTGGGTACCCGCACGCTTCAACCCTTGCTAATCTTTAAAAGAGTCAAGTGACTCACAATAGAATTAGAAACATCAGTCAAGACCTAATATTACCCCCCACAAAATAGTAAAATAATTATTTTTTATATTTTCCATATTCATGATAGAAATGAGACACATTTCTTATAGAAGTGTATCCTCTCAAACTAATCAAACTGGATAATCAATTATACTGCAAATGAATCACACTCTTAATTAATTAGGGAGTGAAAGGGCTAAATTAAAGAAGATGAGATGATAATTGTTCATAGCAACAAAAATTCAACCCAATTAACACATCCAAATGTCAAAGCTTTCCATAATATATACACAATTACATTATATTATAACTTTTTGTTTTTCCTTGTGTAATCAAAACACAAAACAAGAAATTCTAACACACACAATAATAATTATAATAATAAATAAATAAAAATAGCCCAAATTAAAATGCCAGTATATTGACTTGCCGGTTTGTTTGGCCTTTCATCGTATTTTCATTTCAGCCTAATAATACTCCACCTCCTCTTGTTCTTGTTCTTCTTCTCGTTCTTCATTTCTTATAATTTATTCGCCATGAAATGAAATGAAAGGTGAAAGCATAAACAAACTTCAAATTTTGATAAAATCGATCGGAGATGATTCGATTCGATCTGATCACGACCCATTAAGATAATAATTAATCCTCCTACATTTTTATGTAGGAGAATTTGTTTATGGTAAGTTGTAAGAGGAGATGATGAGGAAGCTTAGCTAGGTTATATATATAGGAAATTGGAGTGTGAATAAGTGATATAAATATTTATATGATTGTGAAAGTTGAGAATCATAACTCAACAAGATCAGATGATGACTCTTACTACACACTCGCACTATTACAATAAGCTATTTATTATTTTCTTTTTTGATTTCAATATCAAATTATGTCGTTGTGGATTTGTGGTTGAATGAGTCATTTTCTTGCACTTTTGACGTGTTCTTCTTTAGTGATAATTTGACACATTTATTTTATTAGCTCCCTATGTTTTCTTCCATAGAAAAAAGGCTCTGTTTGACAATTAGAGTATAAAAATTCGAACTATAAATGCATATATTATCTTCAGTTCGGGTTAAAATTATGATATATTTTTACAAAAAGGTCAAGTCAAATATTTGAACAATGCACTTACGGGCTTACTCATATTGGATATGGTTATGTTTCATTCACCTTATATTTGCTGATCCGATCTAAACTTATTGCATTATTTGATTGTATATATATGCTAATTTATAAAGAAAAAATATCTCAATTGAGATCTTATTTTATTTGTATTAATAGTATTTAGTTTTTGAATATGTAATTTTAATAATATTTTTTGTTACGGAATTAAAGTAAGATATTTAAAGTTTTAAAACATCAAATTAAATTATTTGTTCTGATTTAAAATAATTAATAAGATATTGAAATAATGTGAATCAAACAAGGCCGCCTAAAGTAACAAAAGAATAGAACTTAGGGTTTTACATTAACAGATCAATGATTAGTTGATTACCTTTCTGTTTAACAAATTTGACTAATAATGATTTGTATAGTTTATTTTACTGTATAAGGTAAGTCTGATTTATTCATGAGACATTCATTATTACATGCACCTTTTGTGTATTTGTATTCAAGCTCACCCAATCGTGCCAACTATAAACAGAACCAAAGAATTTACAGTAACCACCTATAAATTGATCAATTATTCCACTAAAAATCAAAGAAAAAAAAAATCATTTACGACTTTAATTAAGAGTTGTGTGTAGGTTTTTTTTTTTTTTTTTTGGTTTAGATAGTTATTTATGATAAGAGGCTAATTATTAGTTTCGCACTGTAATATGTTTAAAAACATTGCACAATAATGACACATTCTTAAATAAACTAAAAGTTATGGCTTGTTTACTTCAGATTATATTCAGTTCAGTTCAGTTAATCTCTATTCAGTTCAATTCAATTCAGTTCAGTTCATCTCCATTTAGTTCAATTAATACACTTTTATTCAGTTCATCTCTATTTAGTTCAGTTTAGTTCTATTCAGTTCATATTAGTTCAGTTCATCTCTATTCAGCTAATGTAAACGAGCCATTAGTTGTTTGATACATAATAATACATAGGTCCATTATTCATAATATTTACATATATTACATTATTGTGTTATGTTTTAAACATAGCACTGTGAATGATTATGGATTAGCATTCCTTGCTCCTCAACCAAACAGGATATAATGGACATTAGATATGATGCATGGATTTCGTGGCTACTTTTTTCTGATCAAGTGGACTGCCTTTTGCTACGTAGATCCACTACGTTGATTGTGCTCCACCCCACCCCACTCCACCCCAATGTCAATATGTCATTAGACTCATTAGTACCTTCTTTTTTATCCCCTATTTAACCTATTTTAACAATTGTATAGTTCTACCTTGAATTTCCAATAATCCTAAATTTTTTAATCTTAAATGGGTTTCAATGTGGGATAATTGGGTTCCAAAATGCAAAAAAAAAAAAACAAAAACTGAAAAATAAAGGGTTTTAGTGAGTCACGTGTATAAAACGTGCAAGTCAACGTCGGATTTTGGCGATAAGACAGCGGGCAACAAGGAAATGTTTCTGATAAGATGATTTCTTGCAAAATGTTCTAGATAAGATGTTTTTTTTTTCCTTACAAAATATAGCCTACAAAAGATGGGTTTTTACAATTTTTCCAAAATAATATGAATAACCACCTAACATCTTATAGTAAATATTTTTTTTTTCCTTCTTATGTAGCCCTCTAAAACATCAAACCCAAATAAAATAAAATTACTAACAAAGAAAGAAGTATTATTTTTATGATTGATTGAATATAACATTGAATTAATGTTGTCAAAAATATTATTATTCATCCAGGCCAATAATATTAGTATGACATGCTAAATTGTGCATGACTACATTTTTTTACCAAAAAAAATAGAGATGGAAATAACTATTTAAAAAAAAATCATATACCTTATATAACTTAAGAGTTCATTCTAATTTTCTCTAACTACACTATTTCAAAAAAAAACTTATTCTAGTATGTTTCATGAAAAAAAAATAAAAAACTTATTCTACCACACTCAGCTCATTCACTCACTTAAAACAAATTTAAACATACTTTAAATCTCCCTCGCTCTAAAATCTACATTTGACATATATAGTACAACTTTCTTAGCCTATAATAATTACTCATTAATCATTATCTACAATAACTACGTACATTTTCTTAAATTCACTATTTTAATAAAATAAAATTAATAAAATTCACAAAAGGAAAATTAAACAAATAGGGTAACAATATATCATCCTAATTAATTGGACATTATGTAAATTCATAAAATTCATAAAAGAAAATTTTACGATGTTTACTAATTGATAAGACTAAATATATTTCAATATATTATTGATTTTCTTATAATATAATGTATACATGTTTTCATAAAATTGTAAATAGGCCCGGTACATAAACTTATATCGGTTCACGCTGGTTAAAAAAAAAGTAAAATTAAAATAAAATAATAAAAAAAAATATATGTATATATTCCTATATTACAATTATGATTTTAAAACTTTGATTATTTTTAGAAGTAATAAAAGTTACATAATACGAGTAAAACTTTGAATATATTTATTAGTGTAATGACCCTGATTTTATTGGTATTTTTACCGATAATTTATGTGCGTTATGTGTATTTATGTGTTAGTTCAAATTTATTTTTTTGAACTATTTATTTTATTTTATGTGAATAATTTCGATTTAATTCGAAATATTTATTTTCAGTTTTTATTATTTATGTTATTTATTATTTAATTAATTAGAATTTTTATTATTTAATTTTCTAATTAATTATTTAATATTTTGGGCTTAATCGATTTATACATGATTAATCATGTAATTTATGTAAATTAGCCCAACGGATCACGAGAGCCCATTCTAGGCCCATAATTCCCTCTCTTGGCCGGTTTTTAGTAGGCATGGCAAGGCTTGCCACTTGCCTTGTGTTCACACCTTAACTAACTCTATATATAGATGAGTTAGTAAGGGCTTGAGGATCTATTTGCTCATTTGCCATCCTAACACATTGCCATCAAAATTCAAACACAAAACTCCCTCCTATTTGCTCATCCTCACACGCCATTTTTGAGCAATTGAACCCATCAATTGTTCATCATCTTTCCTAGCCCAAAACTTAAAGATTCAAAGTCTATTGATCTTTAGATGTTCAAACACAATATCAAACACAATCATTTCATTCAAGATCACTAGTTCGGGTTGGTTTTGGGTCTTGTTCGTGTTCGTGGCCGAGTGGGTGTCCGTGTGGTGGCTTGTGTGAGAAGCCGTGTTGCAGGGGTCGTGTGCACGTGGGGGACGTGCTGTGGTGGTCGTGTTCGTGGCCGTGCTCGTGGTGGTGCAGGCCGTGTGTGTGCCGTGTGGGTGCAACTCGTGGAGGCCGTGTGGTGTTAATTTCCGGGTTGCATTTGTGTGTTGATTGGTGTGTATATCTTCAATAAGGTAACATGCTTTCTCAACCTTGTTGGTATAATATGTTTATAGTATAGATTAAATGCATGTATGGGTTGTTTGGTGATGATTGTTCATGATTTCATGTGTTGTTTATATTCTGATTTTTATATGGTTTATATGATATTTTGATGATGATTTTTCATGATTTCATGATTTAATATATGTTTATGATCATGATTATTGTGTTAAAGTTTGGTGAATTTTGGATAAATGGAATGGTAGTTTTCGAGTAGTTCAATTGATGTTTATGCGTGTGATGTGGTTGGTTGGATGAGTTCTTGATTGAAGTTCTTGAATCTTGAATGATTTCTTTATGAGTTCTTTAAGTTCTTTATGAGTTCTTGATGAGTCTTTATGAGTTCTTGGTTGAATCTTGAAAGTTAAAGAAAGTGGTTTAAAACTTAAAGAAAGTTAAAGATTGAGTCTAAATTGATTAAAGAATGGAATTTAAATGATGGTTTATGGTTGGTTAGACTCAAGATCAAGGCGCAAAGGCAATCTTGAGGATAACTTCGTTGTTTAACTAGTTATTTTCGAGAATCAAGGCGCAAAGGCAATTCTTGAAATTAATTTAGTTATGAATGAGTTGAATAAGTTGAGTAAATGATTAATTAATTAATTAGCTTGATTTCATTTCTAGACGCCTAAAACCTAGAGTAAGATTCTTTGTTTTTGGGTTAAGGCGTTGCCCCTATTCCATCCGCGGTATTGGGATAGTTGGAGTCTTACTATGTTATCCTTTGAATTTCCAGTAAGATTGGTTTCACGGGACATGGATTTCCAGTAAGATTGGTTTCATGGGATTTTTGGGAGTAAGATTCCCGGTCCTAACATAGTAGAAAGTTCGATCGCGTAAGATGCGTTCGTACGAGCATAATCCGGTCTAGAATATGAATGATTGCGCCAAAGATAGTTGGTTAGGTTGTTTGAGTCGAGTTCACATTTTTGGGTTGTTCTCGTACTTTGATTGTGGATGTTGATTATTTGGTTTATGCTATGTACATGTGTATTCCCATTAGGGTGAGTCAGTTATGTTACTCGCCACTGATGGTGGACTGTTGTCTGTTTTATAGGTAATTCTGATGACGATGTACTTGCTTAGCTTTGGTTTGGGCGAGCGACGTTTATTGTTTCTGTTTTTGATGTATTTTCTATTTCTGTTGCTTATAGATAGTATCGGACTGTTGTAAAGGCTTTATTCGTTATTTCTGGACTCTGACGTGTGGTTGGAGTTAATTGCATTTTAGTATTTTTAGTTTGACTTTTGGACTAGTTATGTACAAAATTGTGGGTATTTGTACTTTTATGGTTTAATAATAATATTTCGAGGAATTAGTTTTAATTCTTAAGTATTTTAAGTTGTAGTTTATAACTATTCGACTCGTCGGTTTCTTCAGCGCCGATTTAAGCGAGTCGGGTCGTTACAGTTGGTATCAGAGCCGAATAGGTTTTAAGTGAAGTTTTTAGGATTTGAGTTAAACCCGGGAGTTGAGAGCTTTACTTTTCCCGAGTGAATAAACCAAATTCTAGGATTTAGTGAAGGGAGAAGAGTTGGGTAGAAAGACCGGGATAGGATTCTTTCTATTTTCTTTCTTTCCTTAGGTTGTTTACTTGACTTTGGTGGGGTATATGACTAACATTGTATTCTTGTTATGTCTTTTGTTGTGATGCGTGGCAGCATGTCTACACCTCGCCGGTTGAGTACTGGACGACAGAGGTTGCGGGCACTCGAGGAGGCGATCCTTATGTTGGCGCACCATAGTCGTCATCCGCCGAGTACGCAGTCGACGTTCGATCGTATCGCACGTCATCGACCTCCTACTTACGATGGGGTTGCCGACCCTACTACTTTGGAGAGCTGGATCCGCGAGATGGGGAAGCTCTTCGACGCGACGTTTTGCTCCGAGCACGAGAAGGTGCAGATCGCCGCTTACTACTTACGTGGAGAGGCCGATAACTGGTGGGCGTTAGCTAAGGACGCGTACCAGCCGTTGCATGCGATGACTTGGACCGACTTTATCGATAAGGTCCAGGAGCGTTTCTACCCCGACGAGTTGCGGTGGCAGAAACAGGAGGAGTTCCTTACTCTTACACAGGGTAAGATGTCTGTCCAGGCGTACACCGATCGATTCACGGAATTGTCGAGGTTCGCTACGTCTGTGGTTCCATCGGAGAAGGATCGGGTCAAGCGCTACATCAAAAAGCTAGATCCGAGGATCCGAGTTCACGTGATCAGCAGTGGAGCGACGACGTTCCAGCAGGCCTACGAGGTAGCACTCGAGATACAGGCATCGACTACTGAGGAGGACTCGAGCAAGAAGAGAGCTCCGGTTCCGACGACTACAGCTTCGTTTAAGAAGCCCCGTTTCAGCGCACCTAGCAGTACCCCTCCGACCACGAGTTCGCATAAGGGTGGTGATGGCTCGAAGTGTAGAGGTTGCGGCTGAGACTTCCATCCAGGGAAGCGGTGCGACGGTTCTCCGATCACTTGTTTTATTTGCGGTAAGGTAGGCCATAAGGCGTCGACATGCCCCGAGAGGAAGCCAGATTCAGAGGTCAAGCAACTTCCAGCACTGACGAAGACTCCTGTGAAGAACCGAGTCTACTGTATGACCGAGGCGGAGGCCGAGGTTCAGCCTGACGTCGTATCAGGTAGATTTCTTGTCTCTGGTGTGTTAGCATTGGTTTTATTTGATTCTGGTGCTACTGTTTCCTTTGTGGCTAGTAGTTTTGTCTCGAGGTCTAATCTTCGAGGCAGACTTTCTGTTAGTACAGTTGTTACTCTTCCTTCCGGAGAGGATTTTACTTGTCAGCGCGAGTTCCGAGGAGTGCCTATCGTGATAGCTGGGGAGCAAGCGACGGCTGATCTGAAGGAGTTCCCGCTGATGGAATTTGATGTTATACTTGGTATGGACTGGCTATTGAGGTATCGAGCGATCATTCGTTGCCGAGATCAGTCAGTGACATTCCGAGGACCTCAGGGCAACCGAGGTACCTACTCTGGGTTCGTCCTTAAGAAAGGAGTAAAGGTAATCTCTGCCTTGAAGATGAGGAAGCATCGTCTGAAGGGCGATATGGTGTATCTTTGTCAGGTACGAGACTTGACTGAGGAGCATCTGTTGGACGATATACCTGTAGCGAGGGATTTCAGAGATGTATTTCCTGATGAGCTACCAGGCGTTCCACCTGAGCGTGATGTCGAGTTTCATATCGACTTAGTACCTGGGACAGCGCCGATCTCGAAGGCACCGTACCGGATGGCACCATCTGAGTTATTGGAGTTAAAGACACAACTCCAGGATTTGATCGATAAGGGCTTCATTAGGCCAAGTGTTTCTCCGTGGGGAGCACCTGTGCTCTTCGTGAAGAAGAAAGATGGTAGTATGCGCCTGTGCATAGACTACCGAGAGTTGAATCGGGTAACTATCAAGAATAAGTACCCGCTGCCTAGGATTGAGGACCTGTTCGATCAGTTACGAGGAGCAGGAGTGTTTTCGAAGATAGATCTTCGATCTGGATATCATCAGATTCTAGTCAAGAAAGAAGACATTCCGAAAACTGCTTTTCGTACCCGATACGGCCACTACGAGTTTGAGGTGATGCCCTTTGGCCTCACTAATGCGCCAGCCGTGTTCATGGACCAGATGAACCGGACGTTTCACCACTTACTCGACAAATGTGTCGTAGTATTTATAGAGGATATCTTAGTCTATTCGAGAGATGAGTCTGAGCACACGGAACATCTCCGGATGGTACTCGAGATATTAAGGAGTCATAAGTGGTTCGCGAAACTCTCCAAGTGTGAGTTCTGGCTTCGCGAAGTAGCCTTTCTAGGTCACGTAATTAGTAAAGAGGGCATTAAGGTAGACCCAGCTAAGATTAAGGCTGTAGTGGATTGGAGTAGTCCGAGAAATGTGGCGGAGGTTCGTAGTTTTCTGGGTTTGGCCGGATACTACCGACGTTTCGTACAGGACTTCTCCAAGATTGCTAGGCCGATGTCTAGTCTCCTACAGAAGGAGGTCCGATTCGTTTGGACGGAGGCTTGCGAGCAAGCATTTCAGCAGTTGAAACAGAGATTAGTCTCTGCTCCGATTCTTACTCTTCCAAACGATGAGGAGGGCTTCGAGGTCTATAGTGATGCTTCGAAGAGTGGCCTAGGTTGTGTGCTCATGCAGGGTGCGAAGGTCATCGCTTATGCATCGAGACAACTGAAGGTCCACGAGCGTAACTATCCTACGCATGACTTGGAGTTAGCGGCTGTAGTGTTCGTGCTCGAGATTTGGAGGCACTATCTCTATGGCGATTCGTGTAGAGTTTTCACGGATCACAAGAGCCTCAAGTACATCTTCACTCAGAAAGGCCTCATATGAGGCAGAGGCGGTGGCTTGAGTTGATCAAGGACTACGACCTGACGCTCAACTATTGCGAGGGCAAGGCGAACTTGGTTGCGGATGCGCTGAGTCGCAAACATCGCTTGAGCTTCAGTAGAAGCCGTGGTTCCGTCAGACTTCGTCTGACCTCGATGAGTCCCGAACCTGATTTAATTCAGGAACTGCGTGAGGGTCAGCAGAACGACCCACAGCTTGCTAGGATTCGAGAGGCTGTTCGGCAAGGTAAAGCCGTAGGTTTCGAGATCCCTTCTGATGGTGGTATGCGCTTTCAAGGGAGATGGTGTGTACCGGACTGTTCTGATCTTAGGAACAGGATCATGTCCGAGGCACATAACTCGCCTTATTCTGTTCATCCCGGTGGTAATAAGCTTTACCAGGATCTTAAGGGCCAATTCTGGTGGCCTAAGATGAAGAGGGATGTAGCGGAGTTTGTTGCTCGGTGTTTGACCTATCAGAAGGTCAAGATTGAGCATCAGAGACCAGGAGGTCTGTTGCAGCCACTACCTATTCCGACCTGGAAATTTGAGTCGGTATCTATGGACTTCGTAGTGAGCTTACCCACTTGCAATGGCTTGAATGCTATTTGGGTCATAGTGGATAGGTTGACTAAGGTCGCTAGATTAATTCCGATGAAGATGACCTGGTCGATGGAGCGTCTAGCGGAGGCGTACACTCAGGATATTGTCCGACTTCACGGAGTTCCGAGAGAGATTGTTTCTGATCGGGATCCGAGATTTCTGTCTCGTTTCTGGAAGTCAGTTCAGGAAGCCTTTGGGACGAGGCTGAAGTTGAGCACCGCTTTTCATGCGGCGACTGATGGTCAGACTGAGAGGACCATCCAGACTTTGGAGGATATGCTTCGAGCATGTACTCTGGAGTATCACCAGTCTTGGGTAAGTATGCTCTGCTTGATAGAGTTCTCCTATAATAATAGTTATCACTCCAGCATTGAGATGGCTCCGTACGAGGCCCTGTATGGCAGGAAATGTCGGAGTCCTATATGTTGGAATGATATCAGTGATACTGTGGCTTTAGGACCTGAGATGGTACGTGATACTATCGAGAAGGTTCGAGTCATTCGGTCTAAGATGCAGGCCGCTCAGAGTTGTCAGAAATCCTACGCCGATAATCGACGTAGACCGCTGGCTTTCGAGGTAGGTGACAAAGTCTTGCTTAAGGTTTCACCATTCAAAGGAGTGGCACGCTTCGGTCAGAAGGGGAAACTCCGACCGAAATATGTGGGACCTTACGAGATACTTGAACGAGTTGGGGAGGTGGCATATCGATTGGCATTACCACCTAGTTTGGTTAATGTACATGATGTATTCCATGTTTCCCAGCTAAGGAAATATGTACATGATCCTACTCACGTGATTACAGCGGATCCGGTCGTGATTGAGCCGAATCTGACTTACAAGGAGCGACCCGTCCAGATCTTGGATCGGGAAGAGAGGACCCTGCGGCGTAAGCAGGTACCGCTTGTCAAGGTGTTGTGGAGAAATCAACACCATGAAGAGGCGACTTGGGAGACGGAAGCGTCCATGCGGCAGAAGTACCCGGAGCTGTTCGAAGGGGAGCGATCTCCTGCACCTTGAAATTTCGGGACGAAATTTCTTTAAGGAGGAGAGGTTGTAATGACCCTGATTTTATTGGTATTTTTGCCGATAATTTATGTGCGTTATGTGTATTTATGTGTTAGTTCAAATTTATTTTTTTGAACTATTTATTTTATTTTATGTGAATAATTTCGATTTAATTCGAAATATTTATTTTCAGTTTTTATTATTTATGTTATTTATTATTTAATTAATTAGAATTTTTATTATTTAATTTTCTAATTAATTATTTAATATTTTGGGCTTAATCAATTTATACATGATTAATCATGTAATTTATGTAAATTAGCCCAATGGATCACGAGAGCCCATTCTAGGCCCATAATTCCCTCTCTTGGCCGGTTTTTAGTAGGCATGGCAAGGCTTGTCACTTGCCTTGTGTTCACACCTTAACTAACTCTATATATAGATGAGTTAGTAAGGGCTTGAGGATCTATTTGCTCATTTGCCATCCTAACACATTGCCATCAAAATTCAAACACAAAACTCCCTCCTATTTGCTCATCCTCACACGCCATTTTTGAGAAATTGAACCCATCAATTGTTCATCATCTTTCCTAGCCCAAAACTTAAAGATTCAAAGTCTATTGATCTTTAGATGTTCAAACACAATATCAAACACAATCATTTCATTCAAGATCACTAGTTCGGGTTGGTTTTGGGTCTTGTTCGTGTTCGTGGCCGAGTGGGTGTCCGTGTGGTGGCTTGTGTGAGAAGCCGTGTTGCAGGGGTCGTGTGCACGTGGGGGACGTGCTGTGGTGGTCGTGTTCGTGGCCGTGCTCGTGGTGGTGCAGGCCGTGTGTGTGCCGTGTGGGTGCAACTCGTGGAGGCCGTGTGGTGTTAATTTCCGGGTTGCATTTGTGTGTTGATTGGTGTGTATATGTAATGACCCAGATTTTATCGGTATTTTTGCCGGTATTTATGTGTGTATTTATGTGTTTATTTGCTAGTTCAAAATTTATTTTTGAACTATTTATTTTAATTTTATGTGAATAATTTCGATTTAATCGAAATGTTTTATTTCTTAGTTTTTATTATTTATTTTAATTATTATTTAATTAATTGGCCCAAGTGCCTAAGAAAAACCGGCCACCACTAAAAATAAAGAAATAAATTGGGTCTTTGGCCCAATTGAGACTTCAAGATGAAGCTGCCAGTTTAAAAGATGAGGCTTCAAGCTGCCGGTTTGGTCTTCATAAACCGCCGGCCTTGGACCTTGCAAGCTGCCAGTTCTATACCGCCGGTCTTGGACTTCACAAGCTGCCGGTTCCATACCGCCGGTCTTGAACTTCACAAGCTGCCGGTTCCATACCGCCGGTCTTGAACTTCACAAGCTGCCGGTTATTGCATGATTTTTCATGTAAATTTCAATAATTGGCCCAATGGATCACGAGGGCCCATTTAGAGCCCAAGCATGGCCCATTAGCCTCATAGGGCCGGTTTTTCATGAGCAAGGAGTGGCTTGCCACTTGCCTTGTGTTCACACCTTAGCTAACTCTATATATAGGAGAGTTAGTAAGGCTTAAGCTCATTTTTGCCATTCTAAACCTTGCCATCAATTGCTAGCACTTAAACTCTCTCTCACACTCCATTCCACACGCCATTTTTGATGAATTGAAGCCTTCAATTGTTCATCATTTTTCCTAGCCCAAAACTTAAAGATTCAACCTCAATTGATCTTTAGGTGACCAAGCACAAGCCTAAACACATTTATTTCAAACAAGATTCATTGTTTCGGGTTGATTTGGGTTGGGGTTCGTGCGTGGAACCGTGAAGCCGTGCAGTGCTCGTGGGTGTCGTGCAGTGGGTCCGTGGCAGTGGTGTTCGTGGGCCGTGTGTGCGTGGGCAGTGGCCGTGCAAGGCGTGTTCGTGGTGGGGCTGCCGTGCTGGACAGCCGTGCTCGTGGTAGTGCTCGTGTGCGTGTGTGCCATGTTGTGTGCCGTGTTTGGTACTAGTTTCCGGGCTGCTTTTGTGTGTTGAATTTGTGTGTAATCTTCAATAAGGTAACATACTAACTCAACTTAATTGGTAATACTATGTTTATAGCTTTGATTAAATGCATGTATGGTTGATTTGATGATGATTGTTCATGGTTTTGAAGTTGTTTCTTTAATCTGATTTTGAAGTATTTTAATGATGTTTTAATGGTGGTTTTTCGTATTTTAAGATTGATTTATGATATTTTGGAAATCATGGTGATTGGGTTTAAGTTTGATGAATTTTTGATGAAATATTGTTGAATTTTCGTGATGAATATGCGTGTGATGTTGAGTTTGTATGAGTTCTTGGTTGAAGTTCTTGAATCTTGATTGAGTTCTTGATTGAAGTTCTTGAATCTTGAATGGGTTCTTTATGAGTTCTTTAAGTAATAGATGAGTTCTTTAAGGTTCTTGATTGAGTTCGTTAGAGTTCTTGTTGAGGTTTGATGAGTTCTTTACGAGTCTTGAAAGTTAAAGAAAGAGGTTGAAAGAGTCTTGAAAGTTAAAGATTTGGGATACGTTGATCAAAGATTGGGTTAAAGATTGATGATATGATGTTTGGTTAGTCTCAAGAGTATGGCTATAGGCAATTCTTGGGTTAACTTCGATGATTTAGTTATTAATTTCAAGAGTATGGCTTATTCTTGTCTTTAATTAACTATGATGATATGATGATATGATGAAAAGATAATAATGGTATGATGGTTAGCTTGACTTCTTTTCTAGACGCCCTTGACTATGTGTATGGCTTATGCTTAGTTTTTGGGTTAAGACGTTGCCCCTATTCCGTCCGCGGTATCGGAATAGTTTTGGAGTCTCACTATGTTATTCCTAGTACGCTCAGAATGATTTGGGGATTAGGGACACGAATTTCCAAGTATGAAATGGGTTCGTGGGATTTGGGTGTATGGCTTATGCCCGGTCCTGACATAGTAGAAGTTCGGTTGCGTAAGATGCTTCCGTACGAGCCTAGTCCGGTCTAGAACTAGAATGATTGCACCTGAGTTAGTATTGAGTATAGTGATGTCGTGTGATGATGATGTCGAGTGATTAGTCGAGTTTGGATTACGAGCTTGAGGTTGTCTCGTGTCTTCGAGGATTTACGTGTGATGTTATTTGATTAATGCTATGTGCTTGTGTATTCCCGTTAGGGTGAGTCAGTTATGTTACTCGCCACTGATGGTGGATTATGTTGTGTTTTTCAGGTACATCTGACGATGATGCTCTTGCTTAACTTTGGGGTTGGGCGAGCGACGCTTTGTGTACTTTGTTGTTGTTTATTACAGTTGTTTTATAGTTTTAGTTTCTATAGACGTTGTTTCAGACTTATGGTATTACATGTGTTGTATAAGACTCTAGCATGTGGTTAGAGTTGCACTTTACTTTTGTTTTAGTACATTTGACTTTTGGATTTAGTTTTTGTACAAGATTGTGGGTTATTGTACATCTTTGGTTTAATAATAATATTTTGAGGTATTAGTTTATTTTCTAAGTGTTGAGTTTTAGTTTATAACTACTCGACTCGTCGGTTTCTTCCGCGCCGATTTATGCGAGTCGGGTCGTTACAGTATATCTTCAATAAGGTAACATGCTTTCTCAACCTTGTTGGTATACTATGTTTATAGTATAGATTAAATGCATGTATGGGTTGTTTGGTGATGATTGTTCATGATTTCATGTGTTGTTTATATTCTGATTTTTATATGGTTTATATGATATTTTGATGATGATTTTTCATGATTTCATGATTTAATATATGTTGTTTTATGATCATGATTATTGTGTTAAAGTTTGGTGAATTTTGGATAAATGGAATGGTAATTTTCGAGTAGTTCAATTGATGTTTATGCGTGTGATGTGGTTGGTTGGATGAGTTCTTGATTGAAGTTCTTGAATCTTGAATGATTTCTTTATGAGTTCTTTAAGTTCTTTATGAGTTCTTGATGAGTCTTTATGAGTTCTTGGTTGAATCTTGAAAGTTAAAGAAAGTGGTTTAAAACTTAAAGAAAGTTAAAGATTGAGTCTAAATTGATTAAAGAATGGAATTTAAATGATGGTTTATGGTTGGTTAGACTCAAGATCAAGGCGCAAAGGCAATCTTGAGGATAACTTCGTTGTTTAACTAGTTATTTTCGAGAATTAAGGCGCAAAGGCAATTCTTGAAATTAATTTAGTTATGAATGAGTTGAATAAGTTGAGTAAATGATTAATTAATTAATTAGCTTGATTTCATTTCTAGACGCCTAAAACCTAGAGTAAGATTCTTTGTTTTTGGGTTAAGACGTTGCCCCTATTCCATCCGCGGTATTGGGATAGTTGGAGTCTTACTATGTTATCCTTTGAATTTCCAGTAAGATTGGTTTCACGGGACATGGATTTCCAGTAAGATTGGTTTCATGGGATTTTTGGGAGTAAGATTCCCGGTCCTAACATAGTAGAAAGTTCGACCGCGTAAGATGCGTTCGTACGAGCATAGTCCGGTCTAGAATATGAATGATTGCACCAAAGATAGTTGGTTAGGTTGTTTGAGTCGAGTTCACATTTTTGGGTTGTTCTCGTACTTTGATTGTGGATGTTGATTATTTGGTTTATGCTATGTACATGTGTATTCCCATTAGGGTGAGTCAGTTATGTTACTCGCCACTGATGGTGGACTGTTGTCTGTTTTACAGGTAATTCTGATGACGATGTACTTGCTTAGCTTTGGGTTAGGCGAGCGACGTTTATTGTTTCTGTTTTTGATGTATTTTCTATTTCTGTTGCTTATAGATAGTATCGGACTGTTGTAAAGGCTTTATACGTTATTTCTGGACTCTGACGTGTGGTTGGAGTTAATTGCATTTCGGTATTTTTAGTTTGACTTTTGGACTAGTTATGTACAAACTTGTGGGTATTTGTACTTTTATGGTTTAATAATAATATTTCGAGAAATTAGTTTTAATTCTTAAGTATTTTAAGTTGTAGTTTATAACTATTCGACTCATCGGTTTCTTCCGCGCCGATTTAAGCGAGTCGGGTCGTTACAATTAGCCTAGGTTTTTATTAAAAGTGATCATATGGAGTATAAGGAGTGAGGTAAGTAGGGGGAATTGAACGGTGGATTTCTTGCCAAATGATGGGAACCAAAAATGATTGGGTTCAATAACTGACTTTTGAATGATTGGGCCTTTGTAGGGCTTTAAATATGTAGATTATACATAAGGCCTGATTAGTTTAATGTGTCCTAGACTCCTAGCCCATTTACTCCCCCTTTGTCTTCTCTTGCTGGCAACTTAGCCCATGGTCATCAACTCATCACTATCTATCACCATATACTCCCCCTTTTCTCAAAATTCCGGACATTTACTGTTTATACGCTTTTCAATACACATTTTGTATTTATAAATATTAGTAATTGCATAATAGAGACTATTTTTTTTTTTTTGCACATAATACATGCACGTCAAAAAATTAGATACCTATAAATTTGATAATTCCTTAAGATTTTTTAGTTGTTACTTATCGTTTTTTTACTGCGAAGATAAAAATTCATTCATAAAATGCCATACGCATTTACATTGAATATCAATACATAACTCAAAAAAAAAAAAAATCGGAAACAAGATTCACATCCAAAACAATTAAAAAAAACATACTCGAGCGCAGCTCCATGAGGATAGATTCAATGATTAAACACCTTGTTAACTACGATGTTTGTAAATCTTTACGGATGGAGATCTTCACAACATGTGCTATATTATACTCCCTCCGTAACGAATTAGTAGCAACATTTGGACTAGCACGAAAACCTAGATGAAATAGGTTAATTGTTGTATTATGTGGTATAATGATAAAATGAAGAGAGAGAAAAGTAAGAGAAGGAAAAGTAAATGAGATATTATGTGGTATGATGATAAAAGTAAGAGAGAGAAAAATAAGAAAGAGACAAGTAGGTGGGGGTATTGTGTTACACCTAAAAATGGAAATTGCCAAAAAAAGAATAAAATGAAATTGGAAAAAATTGTTGCAAGTATTTTGTTACACCTAAAAATGGAAATTGTTGCTAGTAATTTGTTACGGACCGGAGGTAGTAGTTGTCTTAACAGAAAATTGTACCTTATATTATTACTTCTTGAACCATCATCATATTCCCCACAGTTTCAAACCGGTAAAAGAAAACAGTACCACAAAACTATCATAAAGGCAGAACACATAATATTCCAAAAAGAGGACAAAAAATTTTAATAAAGAGAGACTCCCTTATTGACAAAAATTACAAATAAAGAACTGAATAGAATCAAACTAACTTGGAAATTTGGGACTTACCATAAAATTTTCATCCATGATATCACCTAAAACTTTTTATTTTTGAGGGTACGTTAGGATTTTGGTTGCAGAGGAGAGGCGGCCTAGGGTGGTTTTCACCTAAATCCTAGTTATCGATATTGAAATATGAATTATTTTAAGAGAAAGAAATAAAATTTTGGATTAAAAAAACTTGTGCTAAAATAATATAAATTAGCAAATAATAATCAACCTTTAAATGTTAGAGATATAATTTAAGTTTCAAATTTTTTCAGACTATGTCAATCAAATTATATATGAAGCCATACCTCATCACAAATAGTGGCACTTTAGTACTTTACCTCATTGTTATTGCTCTTTTGATATCAAGTAATATAATTGTGAAGGTTAGGTACTACCCTAGTTAGAAGGGCTACCTAATTTTGTATTCCATCTTTCTTTATCATTTAAAAAAAAAAAAATATATATATATATATATATATATATATATATATATATATATAATTGTGAAAAGTGATAGCTTCTACAATACTACAATAATCCCACTAAAGCAAGTTTTTTGGAGTTATTTTTTTATTTTTATTTTTTGGAATATAACCATATATATTATTTGTAAAATAATCTAAAAAAGATACAATAATTTTGTCTGATGCATTACATTGATGGAGAGAATATAGTGTTGTTGAATTTAACCTGCATGGAGTAGTTAGGCAATCTTCAAACTAAGAGATTATGAGTTAATAATAATCCTTAGATATGTATATAGCTTTCTCGTTAAAGTAGCATTATTAAATTATATATAATAGTATATCACTTCACCATCTATCCTAAATTTGGCTTAATTAATTAATTTATATTATAGAAGAGTCAAAATAGGGTAAGTTTTAAACATACTTTGACTAGAATTTTCCAGATTGAGCATGTAATAATAGTATAATATAATGTATTAATTATATGGTTTAAATAATAATTTAATTTTATTATGTTTGGTGATAATAACTGTGCTAAGTTGAGCTTACAATCAGAATCATGTCGGCCATTATTTGCTAAATTTTTTCCTTTTCTTTTTATTGTTACTTTTTTATTGGTAGATTTTTTTTTTTTACAAAAGAAAAAATTGTAAGTAACATTTTTGAAAATTCTTTGGTACCGACCTCAGAAACCTGAAGTATCATGGTACTACTGAACTCAAAAATGGTAGTGTCATGGTACTACCGAACTCATAAAGGGTACGGCCATGATACTAAAAGGAAGTCCCATGGTACTACCGTTTTTAGTGTCGTAGTACAATGGCATGCACTACTGTTTTTTTAGTGCAGTAGTACGTAAGTTGTAGCTGCGTATCATGGCATTACCTTTTTTTGAGTTTGGTACCATGGCACTACGTTTTCAATCTAGGTACATTTAGTTGCAATGAAAAATGAAATCGAAAAATGTTTGAGGCTTACAAGAGGTGAAGTCGACGGTTGATAGGCTATTTATGGGACTGGCAGCGATGACGACTTGGTCATGATCGCGGGCGATGGTTGTGGTTGGTCACTAGTGGTGTTATATATCGATTCTGATGGTTGTGGTGGTTGTTGCAAGTGGTTATGGTTCTAGGTGAAGTATGTGAGGGAGGTGAGAATGAAGTAAAGTAACGAGCTAGGGGTATGTTTTATTAGTAGCTTTAGTGTATAGTTAAATTTAAAGCACGATCGGTATTAGTAAAACGCGGCAGAAAATAACAATGCCCAGAATTTTGATCTTCTAGCCTTTTTTTTGTTGGTTAAAGATCTTATAGCCTTGCCACTCCACTCCTTAAGAACATCACTTCATGAATTATTAGCCTCTTCTCCCAAATTAGTTGAATTGTAACGATCCACTTTTAGTTTTCACTAGTGGAAAAAATCCCTTTTGCTGCGGTTTTTTTAGGGGTATTTGATGCGGTTATGAACCACAGCAAATCAAGGGTGCAGCAAATTCCTATTTTCTCATTTGCTGCGGTTCAACCGCAGCAAAAAGGTAAGCTATTTGCTACGGTTTTTTAATATAACCGCAGCAAATAGTGTACCTTTTTGCAGCGGTTATGATGAATAACCGCAACAAATGAATTTTTTTGCAGCACTTTTTTTATAAATAGCCGCAACAAATGGATGTTTTTTGCAACACTTTTTTTATACATAATCGCAGCAAATTGATGTTTTTTGCAGCACTTTTTTATAAATAACCGCAGCAAATGGATGTTAAAAACAAAGCATAATACCTAAAAAACCGCAGCAAATTGCAGGTTATTTTGAGGATTTTTTGGGTTTTTGCAATTAATATATAAATAACATTAAATCATAATAGTTAGAACGTTTTGGAATAAATACTAATAATCGAATACATACAACTTAATTTTACCGATTGTACAAAGAATACAATAAATTACTACATTATTCATAAGACATTAATTAATATTAAAGAATTTTAATCAACTACTAAATTTGAGAAATTGTTTGTACAAGTATCAACACAAACCACACGTGTAGAAGAATTTGGCAAGCTTGTCCCGAACCTCGCCAATTTCTTCAGCGGTGAATGATCTTTCTCGAACCGATGTGGATAACACCTAATAATTAATATAAAAACGAATTAAATTAAATTAAACATCGTCAGATAGATTATATAATTAAGTTATTATCGTAAGCTCGAAAAATAAATATACATACGCATAACACACAAACACATCAAGAGATAACTACATTTATATATTTATATATATATATATTAACAAAAAAAAGGTTAGAGAGTTTAGTAACAAAAACGAGCCAGATAGGTCATTTTGGGTCGTTTTGGATGTTTTCAATCTCATCTTCGCATTAATCAACCTAGCTCATGTTTTTAAGGTTCATAGATGTGTCCTGCAATTATACATCCAAAAACGACCTTTTGACATCCTGTTTATCTAATAAGAGACGATAGAACTTATTTCTAATAAGAGTTGTAATTTCATACAAACTAGCATTATTTATATTTTATATTGGTATGAACTGTACAAAGAACACCAAAAATTCTCTAAATATTTATAATTCAAAGACAAAAGAACCAATCAAAAAAATTTATATTTATATTCATTTTAATAATTAAAATGATCTCAGATTCTCATATTCATATACTAGATAGTTAATATCTAATCTACTTATATCATCAATAGGCATGAATTTTTTCAACTAATTTTATATTCTAGATATGTTTATCAAGTATTTATTCTTGAATCTACAAAATATAATTGTGTACTATATGTTTATCATCTAATCATTCTTTTCAAGATTCTAATTAATTTTAGGTATAAAATGCAATCAACAAATCATCCAAAACAATGAAATACAATGTCTAATTTCAAATATTCTTCATGTATGTTTATCGTCTAATCTAATCATTCACAAACTATAAAAATAAATTAAAATAGAATGACTTAACATCACCAAAACTAAGTTATAAACATTCTAATTTTATTTAATCAATCAATCAACTCAAAAACTCCAATTGATTAAAGAACTCATGAGCCCTAATGTGAACAAAAATCAAATTAATTAAGATATAGTTCAAACAATCAACTAAAATAATTTATAAACAAAGATTTAGACTTGAAACAATACAAAAAATAGTAACAACACAAGGCAAATACCACATTCATACATTAGATTAAAGAATTCAATCAATCAACTCAAAAACCCCAATTTGATTAAAGAACTCATGAACCCTAATGTTAACAAAAATCAAATTAATTAAGATAGAGTTCAAACGATCAACTAAAAAAACTTATAAACAAAGATTTAGACTTAAAACAATAAAAAAAATTAGTAACTAACACAAGGCAAATACCACATTCATAAATTAGGGCTAAAAAAAATCAAAAAATAAATCAAAAGCACGGACTGGTGGTATTCGACTGGGGTCGTACGACTTTGCAGGGCTTCATGGTTGCAGTTCTCAGGCCGGGCTTCGTGGTGGGTCTCTGTCTCTGTCACTGACGTCGGGCTTTGTGGTCGTCGACTCCGGCCTTCGTGTGTGGGGGAGCAGTGGGCTTCGTGCGTGGGGGAGCAGTTTTTTGAATGAGATGAAATAAATTATTGGAGTGTGTAAATTAAAGTAGTAGTGGGTTTTTTTTAATTGATTTGCTGCGGTTATTTGAGCATACCCAAATAACCGCAGCAAATCATCAGCAGCAAATTGTACACGTATTAATTTGTGCGGTTATTTGGATAAGTCCAAATAACCGCAGCAAATAAAGCGCAGCAAAATCCATTTTTTTCACTAGTGTTTCTTGTCATCTCTATCATATGTAACCCAAAACCTTAAATTTCTCCAATTATAATTCCTAACTTGTCAAAATTAATATGGACCCTAGTGATTCCAACTTGTAATTTAATGTATAATATATTATTTTAAAATTGGTTTCATAAATTTACATTCAGATGTGTTTAGTCTTATAATCTTATATAGCTAAAATGTTTTTATTGTCCCTTTATATTTGCTATATTTACTTTTTTACACTTCCCAAAATATAAAGTTGGATGACAATAAGTTTTTAAAAAGTTGCGCGCGTCAAATTATCATTTTCAAGTCATTTTATTTATATAGAAGGCAACACGTTTCGATTAGAAAACGTAGGAAACATAATTGAATATAGTTCCCTACCTATATGTAATTTTCAAGTCATTGTTTTAATGATACACCAATTCCCTATATGTTTTTGAACAGTTACTTGTTCATATTCATTTCTTTTTGAACATATAACATGATATGTTGATATGGGGCAAGCTAAGGCATATATAGCATATAATTTCTTCCGACAAGGATACAAAGAATCCCCAAAGGATGCTCGATGAAGGTCACTACAAGCCAATAATGGTCAATTGATGTTCAAGCATATATTGCACAATTTTTGTGCTGGAGATTGTTCTACGTGTTTTTATATTAGTGTTCAATTAATAGTTAAAAAAAAACTTTAAAAAACATGTGTTATAGGACCATCTCAACTAAAAATTTAAGCTGATGGTTATGACCCATGAATATGTTACATACTCTATCACTCCCCCTCATATGAAAGACCATTTGGACTTGAAATGTGGATGCAACACAGGCTCACCATATCTTGTGCTAATTAATTCCACTTAGAAAGAAGAGGATGGAGAGGTTCGAACCCGTGACTTCTGTGTCACGTTGGCTCTGATACCACTTCTTGTTGGGCCGCCGTCAAACGTTCACGCACACACTAGTATGATATTTTCCGCTTTGAACCGACCAAGCTCTCACGAATTTGTTTTGGGCACAACCCAAAAGTCCTCATACTAGTGTGGTGAACTATAACCAACTACTTCCATTTTATTTTTTTGTTTAGAGAAAGTTATAGTATGAATGTTTACTACTATAGAGGTTTAGAATTAAACAATATATAATGATTTTTAAAAAGTATTCTAATTATTAATGCACAACAAATAAAAGTAACCATAAAAATATTAAAGTTAAGCTAGATAGATAAAAGTAATAGTTAAATAAAATAATTTTTAATATGTTTGGAATACTTTATATTGTGTTAAACAAAATTAGGATGCATTTAAAAAAAAATAGTGTACATGTGGTTATTATTTATAGGGTTGTTTTTTTTATTAAAAAAATTAAGATTAATTAATTGTGGTGTCTCCATTGAGGGTTTGGAGGGATGTGTTAAAATTGATTCTTAAATTATATAATAGATAATAGATTACATATAGATTTTACCCAATAGTTTGTAAGATATAAAAACTTGGGTAAACTTTAAATACGTAACTTTTATTGAATTTTTTTTTTCTTACCTTAACTCCATTGTAAATTTGTAATAGTTAGATAATCTGATCGGAATTTGCTTTTTATTAAAAAGTTGTGATGTAGTGTACATGGACACTAATTAATAAAGGAAAATGATATTTACGTCCTTTAAGAATGTATATAAATAGTGAAAAAAAAATAGCAGTAATTATTCATCTATTACACTATTTTACGTACGTTTTGTCATAAATCCACATTTTATTTTTCATTTTAAGTAATATATTTACTTATATACAACCCTTAATAGAATAATAGTAACATATTTACGATTGTATATGCAACAAAAAGATGCTTCAATTGATGAGTAGTGTTCAATTAACTAATTTGTTTTCATTTTTAGTTCCTTATTATTAAACTCTATCTGTTTTAATTTACGTGTTATGTTTTGACCATATTTTTTCTACGAAAGATACAAAATGTAAAAAAATAAAGTGAAATGGGTAGAGCATAATCACACAAATGTTAAGGGATGCACAATTTTTACGGGATTTGCACTGGTATCTCTCAGGTCTCATGGAATTCACAACTTACCTCTATTATTTCAAGAATGCATTAACTTATACTCCACATTTATGAGGGAGAAAGGGGAAACATAGAGATGCATATATAGCAAGTCTCATGCAGTCGTGGATATCAACAGTTTCATGATCTGATAAGAGAAATTTTTACGTAAAAATATATTATAACCTTTCACATTATTATAATTTTATTTAAAAAATTTAAAGTTTGTAAATTTTTTTTTATAAATTTATGATAAAAAGTTATGGTGGTGTTCTTAAAGTTTAGTTTAATTTAGTTAGACGTTCTAAAACGACAATTTGTAGATGTATGTTTATGATAAGGTGAAAAAAAGAGAAAATGACATCTTAAAAAGGAACAAAAGAACACATATTGTATATTACATTTATGTTAAAGCTTAACTAATTTTTTCACCCGTTCATTGCACGACTCTTTATTTGATTAATTGATTTTCTTAAGATAATAATATACCCCGTAGTTTTTCTAAATTCTTGGGTGTGATTTATTAAGTGAATATTAAAATAATAAATATGAAGAGATTGAAGATGATAGAAAGAATAGTAATAATGATTTTTTGAAAACTTAAGAGGGGGAATTAATGAGAAAAAGGAAAAAAAAAACACAAAACGAATGTGAGAGTCAATATGAGAGAAAATATTTTGTGAGAGTGAACGAGGGATAATCTTTTATAGTCTTTCTTTCAAAATATTTGTAGTAGATATATAGATTGATTTTTAATTAAATATCCCAAATGAAGAGTTCCTTTTAAAATTGGTCATGATGATAGATTTGGTCCATAAATTTGTCATTAAGATTCCCCTTATAAAGAACTCCTTAATCCTAACATCTCATCTACATTTTATTGGTGGTAAGAAAATCTACCGCCTTGTTGGTGGTTTATGGAATACAGGTACGGATACAGACACAATAAGGGTATAGGAAAACGCCACTGAAAAATTAAGGATAAGAGTACGTGAAAGAATACAATATAAGAATGAGTTAAATATCAAATTTGGTGATGATAATATGGTTATTCACTATATAAATTATTCAAAACATACAAGGCATGAACAATTAAAGCGAAAAAAATAGCTCAAAAGTTATAGGATACTTGAGTAAGCTTAATCAGTTAGTTCAATGTAGTACGTGTGTCCAACAGGTGTATGTGTCGTGTCGGTGTCGGTGTCGGACATGGGGTATGACAGGTTGGAGGTGTGTCCGTGCATTCTTGCTAGTAAGCATGGATATTTCAATCGTGTCGGATATCAATACGATATCGATATTTTATGGATACCCGATACTTCACTCCATTCTTATTATATTTTTTAAAAAATATTTTACCTTATTTTGGCCATTTTTTTTGCCTTTCCGTTATTATTTTAAAAAAGCTTTATAATTTTACTTAATTATTTGTGTTTTTACAAACATAATTTCCGAGTTACATTGAATATTTTCATAAAATTTCATACTTTTATATATTTTATTTTCTTACTCATACTCGTATCCATAATTTTAAAAGTGATATATATTCCGTACTCGTTCTTGAACTTGTACCCGTATCCATGCAACCTAGCTTGAAGGTATTATTCCATGTTTTACTTGTATAGTTGAATTTACTTGGAGGCGTTTGATTCAACTTAAATAAGCACTATTATACTTATTTTAAGAAAGTTCAGATCAGAAAAAATTCAAATAAAATTAGTTTAATTTTTTTTAATTTAATTAGAAAAAAATTCGATGAATTGAGAAAGTGTGAATTTACAAGAAATAGAAAGAATTCCCCAACTTGATACAAAGATAGTAATAATATAAATAAATAAATGTTGATAAGATCATAAAGAAATTTTCTTTTTCCATAAAAAACAAGGGGAAAAGGGGCACATAAACATCATCTTATTACATTCCTTCCACCCGAAAAAAAATCTTCTCCATAACCAATTTAGCCATATATCCTTCATCATTCATCATTCATCATCACCAATCATTATTTACATGTTTCCCTAATTTCCCCCTCTTTCTTCTTCTATCTCTTACAACAATAACAAAAAAAAAAAAAAAACCCAGTAAATTAATGAATAATCACTAGAATTTACACTTCCCAACATCACATTCTCTCTCTTTCCTCCCCAAACCCCAAAACAAAACCTAACTTCCATTTTATTCTTTTATATATACTTGTTATTGCATAATATCAGTAGAATCTTTGAATGTTTTTCCACAAGAGTGATGCTCGAATGATGGAAGAGATGTATGGGCTTCATCCGACGGCTGGGGATTACGCCGATAAGGCGATGATGACGGCGGATCATCTCCTTCCGCCGCCGCCTCCGCCTCCGCCGTCGTCGGATTACCACTCGTTTATTATGAATTCCGGAAACACCACAGCCGTACGATTCGGGTCCGATGAACTGATTTCCGCCACATGTATATCGGAGTCTGCTTCCGTCACTGCTGAGACGGTGCCACGCGATGATGACACGTGGTCTAACTCCATCAAGGCTAAGATCGCCTCTCATCCTCACTATCCTCGTCTTCTTCACTCTTACATTGATTGCCACAAGGTCTCCATTCTCATCTCTCCTTTATCGAAGCACTTACTGCTCGTTTGGTAACCGTATTTATTCTTTCTATGTTGTTTGAGCTTAACCCCTAATTTTCTTCCTAAATATTCGCTCTCATCCAATACCACTTATTTCGTTCAATAGAAAATATGATGAAAATTGAAGTTTGGAATGAAAATATATTTTTCAAACGGATTATAAGGTTGTTTCCGACAGTGATTTTGGCACTTTCAAATTCACTTGCACACCCCATTTTGTGTGAATTTTTAGTTGATAACAATTTATTTGGGAGTTCCAAAATCACTAGTTTTGTTTAACAAAATATTACACCATAAATCCATTTTCACAACTTAATACCAACGAATCATTATCCTCTCAAATTCTTTTCGTCCATTTCCTATATTAAGATTCTGACACCTAATTTAACATTAAAATAAAATTTTAAAAAAACCGCTCTATTTTCCAATTATACATCCTCAATCATTGATCTATAAAAAATGGAGAAGATATTATATAGAAAAATTTGTTGTGAAATGAATATGGTAAAATGGAAACAAAAACAGGTGGGAGCGCCGCCGGAAGTAGGGAAGGTACTAGAAGAAATGAAGGAGGAAAGCGACAAGTATACAAATGATAGTATGATGAGAGGAGGAAGGACGTGTTTGGGAGCAGATCCTGAGCTTGACGAATTCATGGCATGGTCCCCTACTTCTCTACATCCCCATTATTTCTTTCCTTTTTGTTTTTTCATTTCATTTGATACATAGATAGATTGGATTATTTATGTTTTTAGTTACTGCTCAATAGTTAATAGGAGTGACCATCCAATCATCGTTGTTTAATTCTATATATATATACTCGTTTGTTTGTTGTATCATATGTATAATGTTTTTGACTTTATTTAGAAATTTATTGTTTATTATTATACAGGAGACTTACTGTGAGATATTGGACAAGTATAAGTCAGATCTTTCAAAACCCTTTAACGAAGCTACCGTCTTCTTGAACAAGATCGAGACCCAGCTCCGGACTCTCTGCAAGGGACCCTTTCTCAACACTCCTTCTGCTGGTCAGTTCTTTTTTTTTTTTTCTTCTTTATATTAGTTTTATGTTGATTTAATTCCAAAATTATATGTTTATATTAATTAATTAATGTTTTGTTTATGTTAGCTTCATTGAGCTTTGTGCACCATATTTAGTGCACACAATTTCTTCTAATGATTGTTTTGCTTGAGTTTTTTTTTTTTTCTTTAAAAAAAAATAATATCCATCTGTTTCAATTTGTAGTTTTTTTTAGTATACAAGGAGAGAGAAATTACAAAATTAAAAACTTGTTAAATTCGTCTAAATGTGTAAATTACAAAAGTGTAACAACTAAAAAAACGGAGGAATTATATGTTATATACAGTACAATATAAGATATTAATTAATGTTTAAATACACTTATTGAAAATTACTTAAAAAGTAACATAAAGAACAAACTAGAACGGATATTAATCTATTAAGCTATCAACCCCATTAATACTACCACTGCAACTAAGTTATCTTTAACAAACACATTCCTGAGAGGGATAAAAAGAGAAGTGGGGTAAATGTTGCAAATAGCATGCTATTGAGGGTAGTACCTAACTACCTATTAATTAAAAAAAAAAGGTAATGTACACCTCAAGTAGAAGAAATTTAGAAATATATGTCAAAATCATGCATTATTTAGTGTAATTAATGTTTAATTTTATTTAATAATTTCACTTTGATATTTTAGGCCCTGTTCTTTTGGACTTTAAAACTACAGTAATCAGATCAGTTCAGATCAGATTAGATCAGTTTAACTTTGTTTTAATATTATATATACTCTCACAAAATAATACCCACCTAATCAGATCAGTTCAGATCAGATCAGTCCTAAAGTACAGAGCCTAAGAAGATTATAACCTTTGGTAGATAAAAGAAAGAGAATGGGAAAAGGTTGTTTTTGGTCAATAAGCTAGTGGTGTATAATTTTTTATAGTAAAACCCTAGATATGAGGAGAGTATACATTTATGCCTAGTTGTTCGTTGCTACATTTTTGTGCCCCTTTTTTAATGGGCTAAATTTAGTTGAGAATTACGAGTAGTATTAACTTATTTGGGCTTATTTTTCATGAAACGGTAAATACGATCTTTCTTTAGCTTATTTTTTTTCTGAACTGTAATGGGTACAATTTAGAATGTAATTTAATTTGTTGCTATAATTAGTATCTGAATTCTGAATGAGTGATCCTCAAACCTTAATTTTTCTTTTTAAAATTACTCTACTTTGATAAAATGGTTAGAATCATATTGTACTACTTGTTGTCTTTATGGCTTTTACAGTTTTATTTACTGTAATTTGCTTCTTGATAACCTGGGTTTTACTGATTTTTTGTCAGCTAAGAGGGAGAGAAAAAATTAAAGAAAAAGAACATCAGAAAGATAATGACTTTCACAGTTGAGAGATTCTGAATTTGACATTTCAGTTGAAGTTGAGTGCTGAAAACAGTCCATTAAATTAGCATATGAGAATTGTTTTTAAAAATCTTTCATTTAAACAGTCTTTTTTTTTTTATCAATTCTAAAATAAGCTACTCTAATTTATTTGTATTTTTTGTCATTCCCCAAATAAACTGTAGCCGTGTGGGAAGCCTGTAAAAGTTCTGAAACGTAGGTCCATTTCTTACCAATTTCAATTACTTGTGTGTGTAGAGGAGTGCGTACAATTTTATTTTGTACTCCGTAGTTTGCTTTTTTTTTTTTTTTTTTCTTTGTTTCTGAGTTCTTGCTCCCGGTTTAATTTTATCTGCTGAGTATTTTGACGCCAAATAATTTAGAGTATCTTGCAGTCTGCAACTCGTTTTAATTGGCAAAAGTTATGGTGGCTCAAATAACTATGCATTTGCTTTTATCTTGAGTAATTTATGTCTGTCATACCAAATTCTCCTTTTATTCCCTTAATTTTCATAAAGACTAACCTGAGTACTGTGCATTTGCTTTATCTTGACTAGTTAAGTACTTAGGGATGCAAGCTAAAATTAGTATAAGGGCTTATTTACTTCATATTAAATTCAGTTCAGTTCATATCTATTAAGTTCAGTTCAGTTCATATCTATTAAGTTCAGTTCAGTTCATCTCTATGCAACTAATGTAAACGAGCCTAACTAACCTAAGTAGTATGGTATGAAACCTGGGCTTTACTTCCAAGGGCTTGGGGTATTTGGCAAAGAGAGTTTTGATCACTCAAAACTTTAATTTGGGTGTTTGGTAACATAGAGTTTTATCAAAACTCTATTTAGAAAAAATTGGGTTGATTATTTTTTTCTTTAGAGTTTTGGAGAGAGAAATCAATTGACTAATTTGTCCATATTTTAAAACCTAATAAATTATTTTTAAATGTCCATAAATGTCATTTTATATTACAAAACTCTAAGCAATCAGTTATGTGTCACCAAACAGCTTTATACAATCAACTATTTAAATTAGCAGTCAAATCTTTTGAACAAAAAGTAATCATCTAACCACAAATTCTAAACTCTAATAACCAAACAGGGCAAAAAGCTTCAAATCCTCATAGTAATAAAGAGTTATAAAAATAAATTAGCATACTTAATATTTGATTCAGCTTATTATTCTTTTAATATTTCCAGCTTCTTATATATAGCCTAAGATGCATGCTTGGAATTTTCATCTCTACTTAATAACATTAGGGATGTAATCATGGGATTTATTTATATTTCGTTTAACCTGCTTTAATTAAATCCATAAAAACATTCCGAATAGGAAGAATTTTTAGGCATAAAGCGAGTACGTTTTTGTAGCAAAATATTAATTTTTGTACCATTACGCTGTTTAAATAACTTTTTTGGGTAGCCGATAGCTTTTAGTACATTGGTCCTTTTAAAACAAGGTTTTAATTTGTACATCAATTTGATCATGCTTCTTCTGCTTGAAAAAATAACTGTAATGCTAACTAACAGTTGCAGTGCATGTAGTTATTAGTCTTCTTGGTTTAAAACCTTGTGCTTGTAGATTCTTGCATGTTACTAAGCACATTGTGAGATCACCTGAGATTTATAAGCTGTATCACTCCCAAAAAGTGGATGTGAAAAGTCCTTTTTTTTTCTTATTGAAAAGCCTTAGCTTGATTTTGGCAAACTTTCATCTAACCATTATTTAGTATTTACCCTCAAATGTAAAAAGAGGATAGGGGTTTTGTGAAAAATCATCCCTCACTCAACCCCCAAAAAAGGGGGAAATATGCTTCCCAATTCTTATCATTTCTAGCCTTACAAAAGCTGATGTGTGATGTCAATTTAAAAGTTTGGTCAAGTTAATTATCTATGGCATTTCCCTTTTTTTAGGAGAAAGAAATTAAGTATTGAATTGAATCTCATTTTTGTTGCCTTGATAATGACTTTCCTAGTAACTTTCAATTTTCAAAGGGCTTCAAGTTCCAATGGTGTATGAGAGCTTTATTGCAGCAAATAAGAGGTAGAATTGGGTATTAAGAAATGCATGCTTTGGACTGCTTTATTTGCTCCTAAAGGCTTTTATCTTAAGGATAATCTTCTTATCATCATAAGGAATATATATAGGAAATCTTTTCACACTATTGTGGGTGATTTAATAAGGAGAAGTGGTAATTATGTTTCCACCATTTGATTATAAATTGGTAATTAAGATTATACTAATATCATATCTTAGACAAAGATTCGCGTATAAGTTATCTTGATAACATGCTTGCATGGACCGTCAGCACTAAACGACTAAGTAAAAGAAAGGCTCGTGTAATGGCATGCTTTCTTTTACTATATCGAGTAAAAGTAAATTAAAAGAGGCTCAATATAGTATCTATCGTCATGCTGTGTGTTCGATTATTTTGCTAATTAAATAAACTAAAGCTAATTAGAGTCATGAGAAGATTATTTGACAGACCAAGTACCGATGCGGTGGCATTTGTTGTTAAGCATATTTTGAAGATGATTACTCAACTTTTCAAACTCGATTCTATGCTTATGAAAGTACAAATTATTGGTTTAATTAACACCCTTTGTCAGCAAAAAAAAGCTGCTACCATTTTTATTTGCTACTAGTTCCTGTGGTTGTCCAACTTTGAAGGCCTAACTGCTGGGATGCTTGATATTTTAAATGTCGTATGACGTTTTTTCATGCTTAGAATAGTCAAAGTTGAAATGAAGTTGTTCTTTATCTCGGTTAGGAAATTATTATTCTTAATTGAAAGTACAAACTAACTTTTTGGCACCCTAATCTGCTCGGTTGATTTGCCCCGTGTGTGTTTTTTATTTATTTATTTATAATCATATTCCTGTGTTTGGGTGAATTCTTAATTGTTTTCCATCTGATTAAGATTCTCTTAAACACATGTATATACACCCATTTGGATGAATTTTGACATTGCCACATGCTTACCTTGTACTTGCCATTAAAGACATGGTGATTATGTTACTGCTTTATTTTCAGTTGCACACTTGCCTGTGAAAAGTTTTTTTTTTTTTTTTTTTTAAAAGAAAAATAGAAAAACTAATTCGCAATATTCGTCACTAATTTCACTGTCAGAACATTAATCCTTATATGATTTGCATCTATTCCTACTGTTAAGTTTCATCTATTACTGCATCATCCATGACTTAGTTAATTTGCATAACTCTAAACGGTATCTTCTACTTAATCGGATTGAGGATTTTTTCCCTGATATTATTTGAGGTGATAATTAACTCGCTGTGATACATACTGTAATTGAGTAAAACAAGCCAACATAAAAAATGCCCTGGACATTTGGTTAGTTATATACTTAATGTGGTGATGATGTAGTTGTTGGCTTCATGATTTTTCTTTTACTTGCGAATTAGGAAACATATGGGCAGCTTGGTTTGATGAGAGTGCGGTGAGCCATAAACCTCACCGATGGCTGATTATTAGCTACATTGAAATTAATTTGATTGGTGTAAGCCGTGTGGCTGTATAAGGTGATTTCATTGTGATTAAGGGTGTAGGTGTTTGGTAGTATGAATGGAAAAGGATTAGCAAGGGAAAGATCAATATTAAGTTGCAATGTTATTTGTTGTTTGGTGTAACTAAGAAAATGGAATAGAAACATATAATTAAGATGGGAACATATTTTGTTTCCAGAGGGTAACGGAATTGTGCTCATAGTTACCCTTAGTAAATTGGCCGCACAAACATTTTGTATTAAACAACAATACCAAACATGCTATTATGTGTTCTCAATTTTTTAATTTTTTTGTAGGTTTAATTTGTGCCAAATCTACTTAAGTGAGACGATATATATCGTATATGGATGCATTCTTCATCTTGTGTGCTGAGCACATTTTTTCAATGATATTGGAAACTTCTTTTTAGATTTCATGGTGCCCTATTGCCTTAATTATACTGTGTATGCTGTGTTACTGTTTGTTGGGTCTTTGGGATTAATCTTACTTATCTTGCCATCCTGTGGAATTTGCATGGGATTTAGTTGGTTAATGTGTTTTATATCTTTTTATATGGTTCTCATTATTCTTTTGTGAAATGTTTGAAACTTTGGTAAAAATTGGAAAACAAGAAGTTTGAAGCTGAATTGGATGCGTCTTTAACACATTCCCCCTTTGGGCACAACAGGTTATTCGGAGACATTAAGGGAGTTCTCTCAAGAACAAGGCTCACATGAAGGTATTAGCATTATGTTATGGGATAAGAGTCAAATGCTAACATCGTCTTTGTCTTTGCTAAATGCTTACTTGGTTCCTAGTATAGTTTAAGATGTACTCCCTTCGTTACACGATACTAGCAACAATTTTTATCTGTGGGTGTTACGCAATACTAGCAACAAATTTTCACAATTTCCTTTTATTCTATTTTAGGTAAAAAAATTCACATTCTACCTAGGAGACTGCTAACCCAAATGTTTCCTTTTTTGTCCTTTTCACATTCCCTCTTTTTTTTTCTCTACTTTTCTCTCACTTACTTTTATCATTGTACTACAATACCACAATTTATAAATTCTATCTAGGAGTCTGTGCTAATCCAAATGTTGCTAGTATTTTGTAACAGACTGAGTAGAAAGCTTAGGGTAACGTAATGGGTATATATTTCACTAATTTTAGTTTTTGATGAGGTTTATAGAGCCATGGCCTATGAGTTACATGCAGTTGGTAGTTGAAGGTTTCGCATCGACACATACCATAAGTTAACATTTGCTCAATTATGACGAGTGAGCTGCGACTACGCCGACTAGTGCGAACTGAATTTTATAAAGGAACTTTGCTTGATCCTATAGCTAGTGATGAAAAATTGGGGGGGGGGGGTTTGGTATTATTATTTTTTAGTATTGGAAATGGAATCAAATAGGCACCCCATTACCTATTGTTTGATATACGACCTTGGTAACACATGTCATTTCCTAATGAAAATCATTACCGCAGTTTTGTTACCCTTCTTAACCTTATGGAAACAAAATCTTTTCCTTTCTTATTTGTTTCCATTCCATTTTCTTAATTATACCAAACACAAATAATTGTATCATTTAATATTACTCTTTTCCTTTCTAATTTGTTTTCATTCCATTTCTATTCCTAAATTTATACCAAACACTCCATTAGTGTACTTCTGCAATCAGCTTACCTAGAATGATGTAAGTTATGACTTGTGAGAACGGTGTGTATTTTGGATTCATTTCCCAGGTTTTCTGTTCATACCTTTTTTCCCCTAAAAAACATTCAAGTATACAATACTAACTACTCGTATGTTACTTAGACAATTAGACACGGATAGAGTGTCTACTTGGATATGGGTATCTAAGCATTTGACTCGGCTAATTTGCGAAAAAGTCAAAAGTTTTAGTAAAAAAAATGAAGTATCCAAGTACGTTGTCACGTCCAATACGACACGAGTCGACACACGTTTTTTGAGGAAAATAAAAACTTCAAAGAAACATAGTATACTAGTTTTTATCTCAGCAATACAAATGGCTGAATTAGAGATCTGCCTACTAAGATTAGAGGAATGACCTTGTTCTCATAAATGTATGTTACATCCTACATTATCTAAGTGATGTACTAGATAATTTCCATTGTCGGGTATCACTATCGTACTTGTAGTCGGTGGTAGTCGTAATCATTGTCGAGGTGGTGTTTGATTCATTACAAGCAACTAAACAAGGAAAAATGAAAATGGTGAGGAGCAAAGAACATCACCATAATAACATTATTGGTAAGGAGAAAGAGGGGGAGGAGGAAATGAAATGTAGGGTTGAGTGGGGCTTAAACTCACATGGAGACTCCCGGAGTTTACGGTGAGGAAAGACTAAAAAGTTGCTTTATTATAAGACAAAAGAAAAAGCCCTTTTTTATTTATTTCAACTTCATTCATTTATTTTGGCTTGAAACTTTGGATCTCAAATTGCTTTTGTTATTGTTTTAGGTTTTTATTGGGTGAAATGTCAGTGTCTGAATGTTTAAGATAAAGAGTGTGTTTTCTTCATTGATGAGTCAATTTTTACATGTATGCAATGCAGAGTTTTCTCTAGTTAAGACGCTACATTACAACGTGTTTTGGGGTTCCTTATAAGGTCCTCTTGTTTTGTGTTTCCACTTCCTTTCCCTGCATCTTGTCCCTACTTACTGTTTTTCTCTGTTTGCCTTCTTCTACTTCTGTTTTTTCATTTTGATTCTTTTATTTATTTATTTATTATTATTCCTGAAATTTTAAGATATATTACTCATAGTTGCGTTCGATATTAACGGGGAGGCTAGGGGAGGTGGGCCCGCTGCTTTATTATGTTTTACAACCTGTGGTCGAAAGTGTTGATCGAACTCGTGCTTTTCCGGTGGCCGTCTTTTGCGATGATCGACAAAAAATAATGATCTTGTTATACTGTTAAAAGATCATCTCAATCAAAAGCTCTTATATACTCTATTAGTAACGGACGGTCGCACTCAACAAAACGTTTTCGCATTCTACTTCCTCAATGACCATTGTTACTATTCACGTGAGATGGAGAGGACCGTGGATCGGAAATGGTTTGGTGGGGAGTGCGTAAATCATTTCCCGATTGTAACTAGTAAGTTTTTCTATGTGATTATATTTTTTTTTTTAAACTTTGAAGAAGGGTTTATTTACTTCAACTGAATACAGTTGAACTGAATTGAACTAAACTGAACTAAATTATCTTGAACTGAATTGAATACAACTAAAAGTAATCTCTATTACATAAGCCAAGGGGGAGCCATGGTGTCCCCTTCGAAATGTTCATCTTACCCTTCAATACTTTCTAAAATCTCAATTTGTACCACTCATTAATTATCAAGGAAAGTTATTACAATTTTTAAATGAAAATAGTACTCCCTCCGTAACATAATTCTGGCAACAAATTGTTTTTCACGCATTTCAAGGAATCAATTTAAGGGTGTAAACGAACAAATTAATCAAAATGGTTTTAATACAAGTAAGATTGATATCATAAATTACTAATCTTAAATTTTTTTTGATCAATTTATTCGTTTACACCCTTAAATCGCTTTCTTGAAATGCGTGGAAAAAAACTTGTTGCCAGAATTATGTTACGGAGGGAGTACAAAATATAAAATTCGAAAAATAAAACAAAAATATCAAAATTAATAGTTTAAAATTCTCTATAAATAGACATCCATATTGATATATTTCACAAATAAAAATTTTACATTATGATTATCGTAGAAATTCGGTAGCCAATAGAATATGGTAAATAAAACTCTTCTTTTGTTCATTGTTGTGGGATGACCGAACGAAAGGGAAAAAGTTTTTTTGATTATATAAAGATTGTTTAGACAGATTAATAGATGTATTTAAAATATTATCGCACATAAAACATGCATAAAAAGCTAGTATTTTATAAAAGAAGGGAATTGAGAGCTGAACTGAACTGAACTGAATATATGCTGAAGTAAACACTCCCTAAGATTTGAGAATGTCTCATACAAAGTTTTGCTTTTTCAGAATTTAGAATACTTCTACTATTAACATAGGCTGACCACTGTTATTGTTTGTGTCTCAGTGCTCTATGTTAAAAGTGACGTCTAATGGAGCATTTTTGTTTACAATCAGCCATTTTTCACCACTATTATTAGGTGTTGTTTGGCCGGAGGAAAGGAGGTTAATTAATTTGGAAATAAAAATGTCTAGATTAAAGATATTGTGTTTGGTTGGGGCCTTGGGGCAGTTGGGGGTGAAGTATGGCAAGCCTGAGAAATTGCAATTCCATTGGAAATTGAATTTTCCCCAAGCTATGGGAATTCAGAATTTGTTTAATTTAGCTGAATTGAACTTAATTGAACTTAAATGATTTCAATAAAACAGAACTAAATAAAGTTGAAAGTTATCTCTATTACTTCCTCCGTTCTAAAAAATCCGCAACAGTCAACATTTCACACATGCCGAGATGAAACTTTGACCATTAATATCTATAATTATGAATAATTAAAAAATATAAAAAGTTGATATTAATATAGTAGTTAACGAGACGAATCTAACAAGATCTCATTTGACTATGTTTTTTATTATGTGTAAAGTTTAAAACTTGGTCAAAGTATACAACGTGAATAGTACAAAAATTTGACTGTTGCGTTTTTTTTGGAACGAAGGAAGTATATAAGTCAGGGAGGAGCTATAGTGTCCCTTCGAGAATGTCTAAACTACCCTGTAAGGTTTCTAAAAACTCAATCTTTATCAATACTAATTACTAGAGGTGGCCACCGGGCGGGCCGGGCCGGGCCAGAGAATGATGACTCGTGAACCGGCCCACTGGGTAACCGGGCCGGGTTCATGGAGTGGTGACCCATGAACCGGTTCAGCCGGGTTGAACCGGGCCTGACACCGGGCCGGGTTGGGCCGGGTTCGCGGGTTATCCGGATTGGTACGGGTTCGCGGGTTGGACCGAGTTCATGGGTTGGCGGGTTGGACCGGGTTCATGGGTTTGTAGTTTAAGGGGGTTTACGGTTTAGGCATTTGGAGAATTGGAGGGTTTAGGGGGGTTTGGAGAGGGTTTAGGGGGGCTTTGGAGGGTTTAGGTAATTTAGAAAATTTGGAGGGAGGGTTTGTAAATTGTAATGGTTTTGACTTTTGACTTTTGAGTTTTTATAGTATATATGATAATATGAATAAATGAATAATTGAATATAATACATTAAAACAATTAAACAAGTAACAAATTTATAAATTACAATTATAAAAATGTATGTAATAAATGAATAATAAATCATAGTTGACCAAATAATTGAATATATTACTTGCACAATTAGAATTCGTAATTACACAACTAGAATTCGTAACTAATATTTAATTTATAAATTAGAAATTAATTTATTACAATTTACAAATATATTTTATAAAAAATAATAAAATTAAATCACTTCAACAAACTGGAAAAAAAAAACATCCAAATGATATTAGTTAATTACAATTTACAAAACATATGCATTAAAAATTATTACATAATTTAAAAACATTAAAATAATTATGTAAAAAATAAGGCAAAAATATATGAAACCCCCCCGGGGGGAAGGGAGGGGGGGCTTGGACTTACTTTGATTTGTAAAATTTAATTTTTGAATTAAATTTTAGTTTATTAAAATTTAATTTTTGAATTAAATTTTAATTTATTAAAATTTAATTTTTGAATTAAATTTTAATTAATTAAAATTTTATTTTTGAATTAAATTTTAATTTATTAAAATTTAAATTCTGAATTAAATTTTACTTTTTAAAATAAGATGCCTACGTATCCTTAAGTTTCTTAAGTAAACTTAAGGAATCAAAGCCCACGTAGTTCTTTTGCGTACCTGAATGGTGGTCGTGGACCGTTGTTGTGACTTTTGACTTATGTTGTGTCATTTCCGCTAGGGCCTGCATCGGATTCTGATGTATTCATCAACATCCACGGGTCTTCTTCGTCTTGGTCGTCCTCCTTCAATCCTTGTATCCTCTTTTCCGCCTGATCCCAATCTTTTTTGCAAACACATATTTCTATGGTATCAGGGTGTAGACTAGATCTTTTTTCATCCAATACTCTTTTACCTGCACTAAAAGCTGACTCGGAAGCAACAGTAGAAGCCGGAATTGCTAGGATATCCTTAGCAATTCTAGCTAGAATAGGAAATTGAACTGAATGGGAATGCCACCATTTAATAATATGAAAATTTTCGTTAGTTTCGAATTGAAAAGATAAATAATCATCTATACCTGAACCTTCATCTTGGGAGGGTGATGATGTGGATGGTACCCTCGATTTTCCTTTACGAAGGATAGATGCTAGAAAGGGGTCTTTGGTTGTGAATACTGACCGGGTTGATAAATACCCGCATAATGTTCATATAGTCTATCTAATACTGTCTTACAATCATTTACATATTTATCAACATCATAATCTGTATCAAGAGTTTCGTAATAAAAGGTCAACAAGCTTCTCAATCCTTCAAGCTTGAGACCTGGGTCAAGAATAACTGCAATGCCATAAATATAAGGGAATTCGGCAAAATAGGACATCCATTTTACCTTCATTCCCCACAAGATGTCGGAGACGGCAGGAATTTCACTGTTCTTGCTGCCTTCGTGAACGGCGTGAACTATTTTAATTCCTTCTAATACAACTAAATGTACATTAGGCTCATAAACATAAGAAAAAATATTAGTAGCATATTCAAAGGCGGCAAGTACATCACGAATAATCATAGCAATAGACCAATTGTAGTTAGTAATCATTTCACCCGGCTCAGAACGAGTTTCATTATACAACTCAGTTAAAACTTCACGATATTTAATCGCATCATCCAATAATTTAAAAGTAGAATTCCATCGGGTTACGCAATCTAAACCTATGCATTTTTTCTTTAGTCCTCTTTCCTCACATTTTCTTTTATAAGCCCTGCTCATACTACGAGTGACTCTAATCCACTTTACTACACTCCTAATTGGTTGTAATAGGGGATATAAGTCTTTAATACCTTCTTGCGCACATAGGTTTAATATATGCGCACAACATCTAACGTGTAAAAGGCTACCATTAAGTAGCAAAGGTACGTCACTGTCTTGTTTTAAAAAGTCAATAGCACGGGTATTAGCCGATGCATTGTCAAATGAAGCTGAAAAAAGTTTGTCAACCAAATGAAAATTTTTTAAACAATTTACAATTCGGGTTTTAATGTTAAAACTCGTATGGTTTTCCTCCATTGCCTCAAAACAAATAATCCTTTTTTGTAAAAACCATTCATCATCTATCCAATGAACAGTTACACAAATAAAAGGTTCACCTACAAAAGAAGTCCAACAATCACTAGTTATGCTAACCCGACCATCATAGGTACGGAACATTTCTATTAAAAAAGCTCGATAAGAATTATAAAGTTTGATGGTGCGACGTTTAAGGGTGTTTCTAGGGATTCTTCTAAAAGCCGGTTGCATAGCAACCCGGTTAAAATATTCGAAATTGGGGCTTTCCCCATGAGTAAACGACAATTCATCAAGAATAACATATTTAGAAAATTCATCTATCATTCTATCACGATTATAAACAAAAGGCATACCTGCGCCGGGAGTACTAGTTGCGTACCCATGGATTTGAGCCTGTCTCGAATCATCTCTTTCTGCACCATCGGGCCCCAAGTTGTGACCCTTTTTTAAATGACGGGCCAATGTTCCGGTTCCATCGTTTTTGGTCCACTTGTAACTTTTTGGTTTTTTTGTTTTAGTAACATCTCGACAAATTTTGCAAATTGCAGTATATTTGTCGGGATCATTTGTTGCTACTTTGTCATAGTAAGGCCATACCCATGAGGTATGACCTCTTTCTCTTTTACCAGTTGATGTTGTATTAGTGTTACGAGGACCACCTTGTTCACCTCCTTCTTAATTAAAAAAAAGAAATATTAATACTTTATTTTCATAATATATCCATTTTTTGTACATAAATAAACAATTAGTGAATTAATTAATTTATTCAAACTCTTGAAAGTATTAATTTCAAGTTATATTATTTACGTAAGTAACGTAACTATGTATGAATCAAAATTAATTTCAAATTATATTATTTACATAAACAATTAATTTATTCATATAAATCCATGATTCATAAATGTATGATAAAAAAGAAATATTAATACTTTATTTTCATAATATACCCATTTTTTGTACATAAATAAACAATTAGTGAATTAATTAATTTATTCAAACTCTTGAAAGTATTAATTTCAAGTTATATTATTTACGTAAGTAACGTAACTACGTAACTATGTATGAATCAAAATTAATTTCAAATTATATTATTTACATAAACAATTAATTTATTTATATAAACCCATGATTCATAAATGTATGATAAAGTAAACAACTATAATAACTTCAAAAATATTAATTTGAATTTATACCTTCCATATTACCCTCCGATTTAAATTCGGGAACGTAACCTCCGCCTCCGGCGCCCACCGGCATATGAGGAGGTGGCATTGATGATGATGATTGATGGGATTGATATGGGTTGGTTTGAGGTGGACGAGGATTTTGTTGACTGTCTAATGTCCTAGCTAATGATTCAATTTCATACGTATTTAGTTCATACGAACCGTGAAATTGATCATTAACATTCGGAAAGACAGGAACATCACCTCTACCATCACCTCTACCAGCACTACCACCACTATTCCTTCCAGCCATTTTTTTTTAATTTAGAAACTAATTTAAAATATAAGAACTGAAATTTTAATATAAGTAATTAAGTATATAAGTATATAACTACTAAAACTTGAATATAAACTAGTAATTTCTGAATATTTTTTTTAGTATAAACTTCTAAAATTTAACTATTAAAATTGAGAGATTAAGAATTCAGAATGAGAACTTTGAGAATTAGAGAGAGTAAGAGAAGAGAAGAAGAATGATGTTAATTGTGAAGAATTTGGGGTAAATTGGATGGGTATTTATAGGGGAAAATTGGGAGGGAATATGTAAAATTTTAAAAAAAAATAAAAAAAATAAAAAAATGGCCAAATGGCCGTTGCTGCCCAGCAGAAAATTGGTCGGGCGGGCCGAGCGGGCCGGGCCTGGGTCACGGTCCGGGTCGGGTCTGGGTTGCGGGCCGAATACGGGCTGGGTCACGGTCCGGGCCGGGTTATCCAGGTTAAACGAACGGGTTGGGTTATGGGCTGGGTTTGAAAAATCCGACCCATGACCCACCCGGTTTGTACCGGGCTGGGTCTCGGGCCGGGCCGGGTTTACCGGGCTTGGCCCATCAGGACTGAAAACCGGGCCGGGTCCGGGCCAACCCGGCCCAGTGGCCACCACTACTAATTACTAAGGAAAGTTTTTGGAATTTTTTTTATTTTATTAACTGAAAATATAACAAAATATATAATTTGAAAACATAAAACACAGACACCAAGATTCATATTTTTTAATTCTCTGAAAATAGATACCCATATTGATATAGATTTTTACAAAAAAAATATTTTACCTTTTGATTAAAGTATTAATTTGATAAGAGAAAGAGTATAATAAATCAACATTTTCTTTTGTTCATTGTTATGAGACATGAAAGGGAATTTTTTTATTTATTCTTATGTTGAAGAGTAAGTAATGCACGAGTATTGAAAATTTATATTCTTCTTAGGTTATTTGTTGCTCATTTTCAATTGCATATATATTTTCTAATCTTGCACATGTGCTCACTAGTCACTAATATTAAATACTAACTTTTGATTTTGATTTTGTCACTACCTATTGAGTAGCAGTTAAGCTTAAAATGACGCCCATACATAGCGTGCATAGAAAACTAGTATTTTATAAGAGAAGTAAATTGAGAGCTTAATTGAAATGAATTTAAACTGAAGTAAGAGGGCCTCACTCACCAATTTCCACCTAGTGAGTTAAATTTCCTGTGATTCCAACTAGTTATTTTTTTCCCATTAAATTAAAATCTTAATAGGAGTTTTTTTTTTTCCCATGTGAAGCAAACAAAGGCTAAAAAATTAGGTTGCATAAACATTTCATGTGAGTGATGGATATTGTATCTGATAAGTCAGACATACTCATATGTGTTGGAGGTGTGTACATATATTTATATATGTTTATCAGTATATATAGACATATATTGTAAACAATATTTTATAGTTTTATACCACTTCTAGCCTTCTAGGTCTAAAATATAGACATTTACACAGTATAAATTTTCAATTACACATTTTTTTCGAAATAAAGTCAAAACGAATCATGAGTATTTGTGTTAGCGTATTATCATTTTAAAAATAAAGATAAAATATGAATTATGACAAAAAGAAAAATACAAGTATTGTCTAATAAGTATACTTTTAATTGTTACATTTTATAGTATTTTACTAATGCTTCCACACAAATAATTGAAAAATATATTCTCTTATTCTTTTATTCTACGAAGTATATTTTTTTCTACGTGTCTCCGTCTTTATAAACAAAATAAAAATACATATCAAACCATTTAATTCATCAAATAGATTAGTGCCCTAGAGTCCAGGTTTTAGGCTCTGTTCTTTAGGACTGATCTGGTCTGATTTAATCTGATCTGTTTTGAATTTGTCTGATCTTATCTGATTTGAGTTTTTCTGATCTGATTTTATTTTTGTTTTTGTTTTATTTTTATTTTTATTTTTATTTTGAAGAGCCCAAAACCTCAAGCTCATTTCATTTTTATCTCTTCAGTATTTTACTTTTCGTTCTTTTCAAACCCTTCATTCAATCTGACTCCAAAACCATCACCGAAAAAGTCGACCGAATAATCACCGTCGGAACCGTCATTCCGAAAACCGTCGTCGGAAAAGTCATTCCAAAAACCGTCATCGGAAAATGTAGAGCGGAAAAACAATGCTCAAAATAATAATAATAATAATAATAATAATAATAAATTTGATTTGATTTGATTTGATCTGATTCCTGTATCTTTTAAGTCCAAAAGAACGTGGCCTTATACGCTGTAACAATATTTTCAAAATGGAGGAAGTAAATTTTTTGTATCTCTATATCTTTAATTTTTTAATTCGTGTTATATGGTATCAATATTGTATCCGGTTTTTTTCTCATAACCTAAAATTTTCTAAATAATTTTTTTTTTTTTTTTTTTGTTAAGGTAAGAAAATCTGAAGTTTTTAGAGTAGAACCAACCCAATGCATCTTTGCTTAAGGCTCCGTTTGTTTTCCCGGAAAATGATTTTCCTTCCTCTTTCTATTTTCCTTTGTTTGTTTTAGAAAGGGATGGAAAACAATTTTCTTTGAGGTGGAAAATGTCACTTTGGAAAAGAAAAATCATTTTCCTTTTGTGAGAAAGAATGTCACATTTTCCTTCGTACTCCTTACTTCTCCCTTATTCACTCCTCCCATCTTTCCTTCATTTCTATTTCATTTTTTCATTCATTCACAAGTTTTCCTCTAATCAAACAAACAAAAGGAAAACCTTTTTTACATTTATGTTTTCCATTGAAAATTGTTTTCCTTAGAAAATGATTTTCTATGAAAATTGTTTTCCTTCAAAACAAACGGAGCCTTCAGGAAAGAGCTACAGAGAAGGAGAAATATATATAGTAACAATTCGTTTCATTTCGTTATTTTTTGTGCATGTAAATCTTTTAGCTTGGTATAGCTATCAAAATTATTTTAGAATCAGTGCATGAAATTAAAATGCAATTACTTGTTTGAAGCAATTAGCTATCTAGATTATAGAAAAACAAATATACTACATTGGCTCACTTTTAATTGTATTTCCTTCGTTTTTTCATAGTTGCAACAAATGAGAATATTAGGCTCCGTTTGTTTTGATGGAAAATATTTTCCCGGAAAATGATTTTCCTCCCTCTTTCCATTTTCCTTTGTTTGTTTTGGAAAGGGATGGAAAACAATTTTCCTTGAGATGGAAAATGTAACTTTGGGAAAGGAAAACAATTTTCCTTTTTGTAACAAAGGAAAACTTTGTTTACATATATGTTTTCCATTGAAAATTGTTTTCCTTAGAAAATGATTTTCCATGAAAATTGTTTTCCTTCAAAACAAACAGAGCCTTAGTGAGAGATAAAAATTTCATTTGTTGCAACTATTTAAAAAACAGAGGAAGTAGTATTTATATGCTCCATTCGTTGAAAAAGTTTTATTCATTTGGATTCACAACACTATCTATAACAAGAGATAATCCTCTAAATTAGAAATATATATGATACTAGTATAAGAAAAAAAAAATGTAGTCATGTGGAATGTGTTTGAATTTGCTTCAATGAGCACTTAAAAATATCATACATTTATATATATATTTTTTTGTATAATTAAACATTAAATATATTAAAGTTCAAAAAAAAAGGATTTGCAAACATGTAAATGGGAAATGAGTAGAATTTTAGTGTGGAGGTAATACTTTTATTTATTGGTGTTTTATTTTGTATGATAATATATAATTCATGGGTGATGTCACTTGATTGGTCTTGATATTGGTTTTTTAGAAAGGATGTATGCAATCTTTGCATTTGGGGTGTGTTCAGTTCAACTTATACTAGACTTGTGTGCACGTTTTGTGTGCGATAATATTTAAATGTGTCTTTTAAAGAAACAAAGGTTAATTGTTCGAAAAATTGAAATATTTGCCAAATTTATGCTCATTCACCTAATCATAAACAAACATCCTCTTTCATCTGACCATTCCACAACAATGAATGAAAGAAAATGTTTATTTATGGAGTATATTTTTTTCGGCTATCAAATTTCTATGATAATCAACAGGTAAAATTAGTATGTGACAAACTATATCAATATGAGTATCTATTTATAGAGAATTAAAAATTATGATTTTTTTTAATTTTATTTTTACGAATTTTATATTTTGTAATATCTTCAATTTAAAAAGTTCAAAATGTTTAATAACTTTCCATAAGTGTTAGGAGTGATGCTAATTGAATTTTTGAAAACTTTGGGGGGGGTAACATAGACTTTTCCGGGGGGACACATGGCTCCCCCTTGACTTATATGATAAAGATTAGATTAGATTAGATCTCATAATATAAGTTCAAATTCTCATACATTTTTAGATCTTATCAGATCAGATCAGAAAAATAAAACGAAGAGAACACACCCTTGATAGTTGATATATTCTCTAGTAATAACTTAATACATTATGTTTGATTTAACTTAACATTTTCGTATTTTATAGTTTATATGTAGTTATAGAATATATTCTTATAAATTTGAATGTTTTTTTTTTTAATTTCTACGAGTTTACAAAGATGTTGCTACTTTCATTTTGGTGTTAGTGATGGAGTATATAACATATTTCTGAGCCTCAACTATCAGCTTAAGCTTTTAGTTAGGATGATCCTTTAACATGGTATCTGAGCCAACGTGGCATAAAAGTCAAGAGTTTGAATCTCTCATCCTCTCCATTCTAAGTGGAATTAATTCGCGCCGGGTATGATGGGGCATGTGCTGCGTTCACATTTGAAGCTCAAAAGGGCCTTTCACGTGAGGGTCAGCTTAAGCTTATGGACTACCCTTTATGCTACGGTATTGTCGTGGATTTACGCCACCATTTCTAATGACCTCTTACACACCATTCTTGAACTTGATGCTACGACAATGGAAGCTTGGAATCGTCTACGGGACATATTTCAAGATAATCAACACTCTCAAGCAATCACGCTTGAACATGATTTCAACAATACTAAGATGGAGAACTTCCCCAATGCCTCGGTGTATTGTCAACGACTCAAATCTCTGGCCGACCAACTGAAAAATGTCGGAGCTCCGGTGTCCGACCATCGTCTTGTTCTCCAACTTGTCTCGGGTCTTACTCCTCCGTACCGTGGTGTGGGTACGATGATTTGCCAAAGTGACCCTCATCCTCCCTTTTATCAAGCTCGATCAATGCTCACACTTGAGGAAGCCGGTTTGGCCAAGGAAGTATCTATGGCTTCTGAATCTGCCATGGTAGCTTCAAATGGGGACGATCCATCTTTTGTCCCTTCTTCCAACACGTGACATGGGAAGGGTCACTAACATTCTGGCCGGAAACAGATTAATGCGGGCCGGAAAAATTTGGGTGGCTGTGGCAATAATGGAGGCAACCAAAACATTCTTTAACATGGTATTAGACCAATGTTACAAGGGACGAGAATCGATTCGAAACGCGGTACGAAAACGGATACGCGGTACACTACCCTTAGATGAATCAGGAACGATGAGCCTTTTTTTAATAGATGACAATAAAAGTATATGATTAAATGAACCCAACAAAATTTTAAAATGACTTTACTATTGATAAAACTCTTTGTATTTTGATTAGTAAAATAATACTTGTACAATAATATTTTGTAATCCGTATGACTGAACGAACCGGGTCGTCGCCTGCAGCGTTCTGGGTCGTGTTCGTTTCGCGATTCGGTACGGACGATCCAGATCGCAGTTCGGGCGTACGTTCCACGTTCCTTGTAACAGTGTATTAGACCCAACGTGACACAAAGGTCATGAGTTCGATTTTCTCCTCCCTCTCCCTTCTAAGTGGAATTAATTTGCGCCAGATATGATGGGCTTGTGCTGCATCCATATTTGAACCCCAAAAGGGCCTTTCATGTGAGGGGCAGTGATAGAGTATATAACATATTCCAGGGCATCAACCATCATCTCAAGCTTTTGGTTAGAATGGTCCTTTAACAATTAGAGTTTATAGGTTGTGGTTAGATGATTGCTTTTTGTTAAGAGGATTTGACTGCTGATTTATATCGTTGATTGTATAAAGGTGTTTGGTAACATATATCTGATTACTTAGAGTTTTATTATATAAAATAACTTTTATGGACATTTAAAGTTAAATTGTTATGTTTTAATATGTGGAAAACTCTGAAGTAAAAGCTGTTCAATCCAGTTTTTTCTAATGAGAATTTTGATGATTGTTTTTGGTACAAAACTCTTTTTTAAACTCTATTTTACCGAACACTTAAATTAGAATTTTGAGTGGTCAAAACTCTAAAATCTCTTAAAAAAAAACTCTATTTGAAACCCACTTTATCTTTGATTTTTTGTACTGTATGATAGTTTCTTTTTCATCCTTCCTGCATCACTCGTTGGTGCCTAGTAATTTTCTCACTCTCTTGCAAGTTGGAACTAGTTTTGTTTGACCCTTGCATGCAATTATTTTTATTTACTTGTATTAATTTTAATTTTTCCCCCTAAATAGTAAGTGTGATTTGCAGAAAATGATATTGGTAATCCAAAATTTGATATTAGTACTCTTTTTTTTTGATGTTGTTGGATAATGTGGGTCGTTTTAAACCTTAAATTGCGCTTATTGTAGGTCACATGATTCAAATTAGCAGACACACGTATTTGAAATGAGAAAAATAAAGAATATTCATAAATGCGTGCAATGAGTTTTAATTAAACCCAAGATTCTCAGACTTAGTTTTCACAAAAATTAACCACTAAGTTAAGATTTACACCAAAATATTAATACTCTTATTGTAAGAGCATTATTTATCATGTACCATAACTAGAGGAGTGTTGATATCAATTCAATAAGTGTCAAAAGCGCTATCAAATCTCAACTTTTGTTTGAAATGGAGGGGATAATACCTTTTTTTATAAGGTAAGAAAATCAATCAACCTATTTGACTAGTAATGGGTTATTAATCCGTATAACACATTTGAGGGAGCAAGGGCTGAGGATCTCACCATGTACCCTTATGATTCAAATCTCCTTTAGGGTGCAACATTTATCGAAAATAATTAATTTTTTATTGGTGGAAATAATTAAGAAATTAGTACATTTCTATTAGTGGAAATAATTTTGGAAAATAATTTTGTTAGTGGAAATAATTTTGGAAAATAATTTTGTTAGTGGAAATAATAAATGCTTGTTTTAATTTTATTTCAGGTAATAAAAATACCAAGTAAATAACAAATAGGCTAGGGCATTGTATTTTTTTTACTGCCTACGTCCCAAAAAAAAAAAAAACTGCTTCATAAGGATTTGAGTTGAGATTTTTGTTGGGACTTACTTTTGGTGAAAATTAAGGGTAAAAGTGTAAAGTTGTAAGTAAAAGTAGGTAAGAAGTAGTGATGTTAAGTAATAATTAAGGGTATAAATGTAAAGTTGTATGTGGATTATTTGCCAAAAAAAAATGAAGTACTGTAATTATTTTGGGACAGAAAAAAGAAAAGTGGAGCATTTATTTTGGGACGGAGAGAGTAATTTTTTTTATAGTAAGGTATATGTGTGAGTCTCTTATACTGGTCGTCTGGTCTGGTCCTATACCTCAATAATGGTGCTTTGAATGTTTGATTCATCTGAAATTTTCTGATCTGATTTGATCTGATTATAGTTATTATTATATTTATAATTTTTTTTATTTGATATGTATATATTGAGGGTAAGAATTGAACTCTGATATGGCCAAGAAACGTGGGGTCCCACTAAAGCAAACCCCAAGTTGTGAATGTTAGGGCATTGTATTGACTATTGTGAGAGAAAACATCCATATATTGATACTGTATATACATCAATACATGTATAGAAATAGAAGACAAATAAGCGGTGTAGTGGGATGAAAAATATCCAGTAATTAGGGAGTACTGTGTATCCTCGTATCTAATTACTGCACCTGCTGGTGTGTACAGCTCTCTCTCTCTCTCTCTGTTGATATTCTTCTTCTTCAACATAAACTGAGAAATTTATTCCTGAAATCTGAAAGAATGAAGAGAAAACTAACTATACGTCTATACCCATGGGGCTTTCGTAATTGTGGGGCCTACCCTAAATTAACTATGGTCTATGGGTCTCCATCTTATCTGTGTATAGGCTATAGCTATGTTGGGCCCCACAAACAACAAAAAAATAAAATAAAATAAAAACACTGCGTGTTTTAAGGGAATTTTGACTGCTCTTTGTTTTGGTTTGGTTACTCTGTATATAGTAAATAAACGCAAGAAAGAAATCTTTTTCTAAAACAAACACATTTATGCAGATAATCCTGTGTGTGCCATCTTGTCCGTTCTGATTTTGGAAAGGACTTGACTATGACCTCCCTTTTTTACCACCCTTTTGTCCTCTCTTCCTTTTACTATTTTCTTCCCGGTTTTTTCTTTTTCCCACTATAGCTCAACTTTTTTTGAAAATTTTTGACCTTTTGTATTGTCTTGTACTCCCTCCGTTACAAATTACTTGCTACATTATGAAAAATGGTACTGTTCATTTGCAAACTTTGACCGTTTATAGTTTTATGTACATAAAGAAAAATATAGTCATGATGGATCTAATTTGATTCGTTTCACTATGTACTTTTCAAATATATAATTTTTATAATTTTTTATTATGCGTGGTTTAAGATATTTTAATTTAAAATTGTGTATTGAGAGATGTGAAAAATAGAATGTAGCAAGTAATTTGGAACAGAAGGAGTATTCTACTCCATTAAGTTTTGGGTGAGTATTAAGCTGGGATCCATTTTTGTGGTGAGGGTAATAATGTAAAGTTGTGTGTAATGTTGTAAATCAAAGTAGTGGTATAAATATAAATTTATGTGTGGGTTTGAGCTATTATTTTGAGACGGATGAAAAAGAATAGTAATAATTTGTTTTTTGGATGGAAGCAGTATTAGTGTACTACCTATACCCTTTAATGTATGCTTCGTTTAGGTATTTTTACTTTTTAAAAAGTTGTATTAGATGAGTAGATACTAGATATTGTGTGGGGGTAAGAGTAAAAGGTGGAGTGTGTATCTATGAGACCATTTGTTCTAAACAAAATGTAACAAACTTTTGGGGATATCACAAAGTGGAACATAATATTTTGAGACTAAGGAAGTATAAAAGTGTAGTTTTTCAAGATCTTGTTTTTACAAGTATGCAATTGAATTGGTTAATGTTCAAAATTGTGTAGTGTGAAAAGGTGAATTAGGCAAATAAACGGATAGAGCGAGTCTTTTTTTGTACTTCCACTGTTCTGATTTACTATCAATGTTGAACATTGTTTATACTTCCCTCGTAAATGAATTCTTCAACATTTGCTATTTAAGGATGTTTTTGAATTCTTGCAACAAAATACCAACTTCTTCTATTTGGTAAGTTTTTTACTCATTTCTCTCTCATACTTTTACTAATCTACCAATAAAATACCAACTTTCTTTGAGGGACCACTTCATCTTATTTCTCTCTCCTACTTTTACTAATCTATCAACTTAAACATACTTATAAAAAAATTTTGGAGTCTGTGCCAAGCCCCTTTGTTGCAAGAATATGTTTATGGAGGAAGTATTATTGTTCATGTTTTTTTTACCGCTTTTTGTGCGACTTTTTGTTAATTAATATATAGAGTAAATTAATAATTTATTAAACTTACTAATTTACTATCAATAACTGATTAAACTTGATTAGCACTTAGGCGTTGTTCTTATATATAGAGTAAATTAATATGAATTGATTTGAAATAAATTAGTCTGATCCGAACTGAAAAAAAAGGAGTTAAATTGAATTATTTTGAATTCAACTTGATTAAAAACTTATTGAATTTATTAAATAGTCAAATAGATTTTATTAGACCTCATTAAACTTGATTAAAAGCTTGTTTGAATTTGTGTAAACTGAAACCTTTTTATTTTACACACACTGAAGAGAATGCATCCTAATTAAGATATATTTAGACACTTAAATAATAATAAGTGGAGGCCCATATACATAGTACTATAATACTTATTCTACTACTGTATTTGTTTCTTTCCTCATTCTCTTTGCTTTTATAATGTGGTACTTGTTTGTTTCTTAAATTAGCAACGGCTACATGGCTAAAATTGATATATAGTGAATTAAATTTTTTGTCACATAACTCAGGAGTTTGTTGGGATGGGGTCATTATGTTTTTATTTGCAAGTTAGTCTTTGGTGTTATTAGTTGCAAATTAGTGAGCTAATCCCTATTAATATCCATAGACAAGATAGTATAATGTGGTGACATAGATAGTACGTATAGAATACTTTTACATAGGGTTTAATTACTTAATTGCAAATTGGTCCTTACAGTTCTTATTGATTTCAAGTTGATCCTTGTATTAGGGTTTAATATGGTAATACAACATCAAGTCTTGTCAATATTAATAATAGTTCATTATTCGCTCCATTTTACTTGCGACATACTCTTTTAGCATGGAGTTTAATGAAGAGAATTTGAGTGTATACGAATAAATTTAGTGATAAAATTTTAACACGGGTATCTTGTCGCTTTCTTTTTGGTTTTGTTTAAATTATTTTAATTAATTTGCCGGAGGGTATAGTTATATAGAGTAACGGTCGTAGTTGATTTGATTATATCAGTCCTCGGGTCCATGAGGTGTGAGTGAGTATTGATAAATTTAATATCAAGTATGTGTGCTATTTGTTTGAGCATATGGGTTGCTAACTCGTAGAATGTGATGATTCTTGGCGCATTGGGAGGAGATTTAGGGGATAATCTAATGATTTTCTTGGGTGTCAATCATTTGGTCCCAGGTGCTCTTAGAAACTTGAGTCTATTCTTTTGAAGTGAATTAATCTGAACTGAACTGAATTGAATTTGAATTTGTTTGAACTGACGTAAATTAAACTAGATTTGACAGTTGTTGAACTGGACTAAATTTGTTTGAACGTAAAAGAACAGGGTCTTAATCATTTTCGTTGAGTGCAAATTATAGACACTCTCATTATAACCAGATGGGCATTTACTAGTTACTACTACCCTATTATTATCGTTTTCTTATCTGTGTATTTTGGGATTTGTTGTAGTTTGAGTCACTGCATATGCCTCATCCAATATGTTGACTTAATATACATTACTTTCCTAGTTCCAAATTTCAAATTCTTGCATAGTTTCATCCTAACATATTAATATATCCTTGTTACCAGATGAAGGTGCAGTCTCTTCAGATGAGGACTATAGCGGAGGAGAAATAGATGTACAGGATCTGCAGCCAAAAGATGAAGAACGCGACCTTAAGGATCAGCTCCTACGTAGATTTGGGAGTCATATAAGCAACCTCAAGCTCGAGTTTTCTAAGAAAAAGAAGAAAGGGAAGTTGCCAAGAGAAGCAAGGCAATTGCTCTTCGAGTGGTGGAACGCTCACTATAAGTGGCCATATCCTACTGTACGTACCTTAATCTTTGATTTTAGTTGTTGTTTTAGCTTGTGGATAATGTGTTCGATTTAGTTGTGTTTTTTCTGTAGACACCTTGGGTGAAGTCGATGATGGGGTGTTACTGTCATTTTTGTGTACTTGTGTGAGCGGTGTGGCCTTGCATGAGAACCCCAGGATGAGTATGTGGTAATTTGAACCATTGGAATTCCACCAAGGGTCTGCTGTATTCACTTTATTTTGGTGCTTTATATTAAGTTGGAATAAGTCAAGACAAGTTCAAATAAGTTCTGAGAAAACAAAAAGAATGTTTGTCTGCCTCGCAAAATAAGGTCGAGTAAGTTTATATAAGCAAAAATAAGTTGAAAAAAATAGAGAATAACTAGTCTTGTTTTCACTACTACTAGATAAGGTATAAATCGACTTTCGATGCAGTGGCACGGAAGTTCACCTCGCATTCTCAAGGTGCAAGGTTCGATTTTCCTCAGGCAATACCAATCTAGTATCCCTAGATAGAAGCCATGGGTTGGGGCTCAGACGCTCAATGTAGCTTTTCTCGCAAGGAAAAAAAAAAACTTATGAAGTGTGTGTTGTTTTGTGTGTTGCTCCAAGATATCGCTATCCTGGTAGTCGAAATCAGCGTGGTGGCATTGCCTATTTTGTGTGTTAGTTGTAAATTTGCATGAATCTCATTGTCATGCTCATTTTCGGGCTGTTGATGTGCAGGAAGCTGATAAAATTGCGTTAGCTGAAATGACGGGGCTTGATCAAAGGCAAATCAACAACTGGTTCATAAACCAACGGAAACGTCATTGGAAGCCATCGGAGACTATGCAATACGCTCTCATGGACAGTTTCTCTGGACAATACTTCACCGATGACTAAAGACGAACCAACCAACCAAACCCGTCTAGTCGTCTACAGATCGACTCGAACCCTTCTATTTCAAAGGCGAGTCGTAATATTTATTTTGGTTGCTTATGTATATGTACTAAATTACTACTGATGGGTGACTTACCAATATAAGGGGGGAAAACTCTGTAGGTTTATTTTAGATTAAAGGAGGGAAAAACATGCTCGCCCCTCTACTATTTATATTATCATTGCATTGTAAAACCAAACTTTGTACTAATCTACCTGCATGAGTGAAATGGCTAATATTATAAGAAACGATTATTATTGTTATTTGAAAAATGATATATATGACCCTTAATTTTATTAAAAATAGAATATGTACTCGGTATTACAATTGGTTTTGATATGTATTCTTAAATGTTAGTGAAAGTATTGGGTCAGACGGTCTGACCAGACAATTTGGTCAAACGGCTAACCCTTATAATGAATTATAATGGTGAAAAACTTCGGGAGGCTATAACTTTGCGCTCGGGTGTCGGATCGTGGCATATGATATGTCGAAATTAATTAATTTTTCGAGACGAACGCAGTTGCAAATGTCCGAAGGGGATTTGGCCACCGGAAATCGCCAAACGAGGCCTCTAAAGGCCTCAAAATGCAAAAAACGTATTTTGTCCAAGTTAGTTACAAAATGTGTCCATGTTTTACAATATGTGTCCATGTTTAAACAATATGTTTCAAGGTTTACAAATAGGTGTCCAAGTTTACAAATACGTACCTAGAGTTAACAATATGTGTCCAAGTTTGTCCAGGTGTGTTTATATTTGTCCAGATTTGTCCATAGTTGTCCAGGTTTGTCAATATTAGTCCAGGTTTGCATGTCCATGTTTGTCTAGATTTGTCCATGTTTGTCTAGATTTGTCCATGTTTGTCTAGATTTGTCCAGGTTTGTTCATATATTTGTCCAGGTTTGTTCATATTTGTCTAGGTTTGTCCACATTTGTCCAAGTTTGCATGTTCAGGTGTGTCCAGATTTATCCAGATTTGTCTATGTTTGTCTAGATTTGTCCAGGTTTGTTCATATTTGTTCAGGTTTGTCCACATTTGTCCAGGTTTGTCCATATTTGTCCAGGTTTGCATGTTCAGATTTATCCAGATTTGTCCATGTTTGTTTAGATTTGTCCATGTTTGTCTAGATTTGTCCAGGTTTGTTCATATTTGTCCAGGTTTGTCCACATTTTTCCAGGTTTACAAAATGTGTCCAGATTTCAAATGTGTCCAGTTCTGTTTTCGGGTTTACAAATGTGTCCAGGTCTACCAATACATGTCCAGATTTAACAACATGTGTCCAGGTTAAACACATATGTGTTCAGATTCAACAATATGTGTCCAGATCCAGTGGACTGGTCTGACAGAAACGTTACTGTCAGACCGATCTGACACAATACCTTCTCTAAATGTTATCGATCTAGAACTATATATAGCGTTACCTTATTACAATTGATTTTCTATGTAGTGCCCCTATGATATAATGTTTTCTATGATGTACCCCTCCAAATTGGGACTTCTAATTGGTACCCCTAATAAAATACAATTCACCACTTAGTGCCCTCTAAATTATTAATTACGTAATTAACAATCTAAACTTGATTATTAGTGCACTAACCGTCATAATTAATATAATTTGCTGCTAATTATTATTAATTATGACTAATTATTACCAAAGAATTACCAAAAAATACAATTAAAAAAACAAAAAACTAACAATTTTTTTAAAAAATAACAATAATTAGCAGTTGTTTATATTAATCATGTTTAGTGTGTTAATTACGTGATAATTAATAATTTATAGGGGGTACTATGTGGTGAGTAGTACTTCCTCGGGGTACCATGTAGAAGTCCTATTTTGGAAGGGTACATCGTAGAAAACGCTATACCACAGGGGCACTATATAGAAATTTTTTTTTTTTTAATAATAGAGGGGTATAAGGTAATTTTGTTGAAATTTATGTATCTATACATACTAATATACTATATATTTTTAAAAAGCATAATTTTTTACGAAACTCTGTCACGCGTCACTATCCATTCTCTATTGAAAATTTGACATTTCACATTTATAAAAATAAGCATTGTTTCAAACGCTCAACAATATTATTTTTTTGAAAACACATTATATTACTGTTACCATGATTAACTAAAATTGATCGGTAATTATTACCAAAATAAGTATCGAGTATATAACCTCTATTATATTAATAAGTAATTTATGTTTCAATAATTTCTTCAATAACGAAACCTAATATTATCAATTTCGCTCTATTACACTTAGTTTTTTAATATGATTGAAAATAATATTTATATCCTTATTTTTGAGCATTTTTTTTAAGAAAAAATTATAGTCTTCACTTAGATTTCATGTATCACACAAGCTAGATACAAATTGTGTCTTTTTAAAAGGTAATTTTGTTGAAACCTCCAGGTCAGTCTGTCCAAACCTAGGATGCATGTATACTTTAATTAGGTAGTTGTACAAGTGTCGGATACTGATACGATACCGATACTTCATGGATACCCAATACTTTTATCTGTTTTTGTATTATATTTTACAAAAATATTTTACCTTATTTTAGTTATTTTTCCGTCTTTCTTTTATTCTTTGAAAAGAGATTTATCATTTTGCTTGATAGTTTTTGTTTTTACAACTATAATTTCTATGTTATATTGAATATTTTCATAAAATTTTACATTTTTATATATTTTATGCATTATTTTCTTATTTGTACTCGTATCCTTAATTTTAAAAGCGATGTATTCCGTACCCGTTTTGTAGCCGTTCTCGAACCCGTACCCGTGCAACCTAGGTCCAAACAAGAACTAGTCAGTTGGGCGTCACCTTACCTAGTTTGTCCAAACTAGAACTAGTCACTTAAGTTCATATAATTCAACCTTTTTTCCCAAATATACTGTCAAGTTCCCCTCCATTTCATAAAATAAGTAGATGATCTATGTTTTCGATCAAGGGTTACAATTACAAATGATTGAGGTGGATTTTTTGGAGTATTTATTTTCAAAAAACTTACATAATTTACACATTTCTATTTTTATTAGTAATGTTGGGTTTTACACTATACAATTATACAAACATATGCGTCATGTTTTAATACAAGACATCAGGATCAATGTAATCAAATATACACCTAAAAGGGAGAGAATAAGAAATCTTTCTAGTGCAATGTGGTTCGAAGTTCAAACCCATAATATTAACCTTGGCATTCAAAAGAGTATATCCAAAGTCATTAATGTGTTGTAATTATATTTTCAACTTATCATTACTCTCATCCTTTGTTATGACTTATGATCTATGTTACTCGGATCTTCATTTTACCTTAAGTATCCCGTATCCGTGTCGGGTCCTTGAATCTCAGCTCTTACATGAGTACGACACTTGGACACTCCATTTTGGACTAAAATCTTGATAATTTTTCATATATTAGCCGAGTCGGACACTTTGACATGTACACATGATGTTAGACATGGGTATACGAGTTGAAGTAACATAGCTTATGATCATTGATCAAAGGGGTCTTTGATCGGCAACTACTAAGAAAATGAGATGTTCTTGGTCATTTTTTGATGTTTGTAGAAGTGGCTAAGATATCAGAATAGTGGGCCTATCCATAATATAAAGAATGTTCAAGGGCCCAATTTACTAGACCAAAAAACTCAATTTTGAACATAAAACTTGCCGTGGTTTCAATGTTTTTTTCCCTACATTTTCCAAGCCTGTCACATAGATTTTCTTCTTTTCTTTTAATTGCCTTTTATGGCATTAGCAAATAATTCTTCATGCAAATTTATATACTATCTCATTTTCAAAATATGTGCAACAAAATTTTTTGCACGCATTTTAAGGTTGAGATTAGATGGTGCTAATGAAGTTATTAGATAGAATAACTTAAGCTCCAACAATAGTAGAACTACATCTTATTGGTGTTAAAATTATATCAACTAATTTGTCCATTTGCATACTCTATTATCAACCTTTAAATGCGTGCAAAATATCCTGTTACACATATTTTGAAACGGAGGTATTACTAGGAAATGAACTCACTTGTTTGGTTGACAAAATGATATATTGTTGTTTGCAATTTCTAAGAATTCATGTGATAATTGTTAAAAAAACAAGGGAGATTGTTAAATTAATTAATACTCGTATGTTTTTTGGAATATTCAAAATTTTCATGAACTTTTTTTATACTGTACTAAATTTTCTTATCTGATTTGAATTTTTTTAAACTGATCTGATCTTAAATTTTCTAATATGACCTGAATTTTCTTAAAATAATAGGGGAAGGGGTAATCTAATTCTTTTAGTTAGTTAATATTGGATCCCTCCCTTAACCGTCTAATTAGGATTTAGGATACCATCTGTATGGGGGTATATCGGTACACCGGCATGACCATAACCATTCGAAGCACCTCTAAAATGTCGGAGTAATGAGATACCGCCATCTAAATGATGACAGCCAAGGGCCAAAGGGGTCTCAGGCTCCGCCAACCTGTGGAAAGTAGGAACTTACCCAGAGATGGCGGAGGCTTGGTCCCAACCCCACACATGGCACCCTCCAAGGCACCACTCGAGCACCTAGGCCCACATCCTAACAAACTAACTATCTAAATCTAGTAAGACCGTACAAGTGGCAGCCATCTAGGCCCCCACTCAAATATGTAGCAAACTAGATGCTGGAGCTAGCATCAACCAACTCCAGCATGACACGTGTACCCAAGGGTACCGCTATCTTCCAGCATTCATCCCTATAAATAGGGGATGAATGCATCTTATTAAGGTACATTATAATTCACTCCCCAGAAACAACCCGGGATTAGCTCAACGTGTCTCTTGTGTGCAGGCACCACCGCAAGGACTACCGTGAGTAGGCTGCTCCATTAATCAACTTGGGCGTGGACGGAACACCATCATACCAATATAGATACAACTAAACGTCGCTGGGGGAAGAAAACTAGTTCATAGACAAGAAAGAAAGGCCCAACCAAATTGTGGTGATCAAATCAACCCAAAATACATAACCCAACATCACCAGATGAAAGCCATGAAACCACCAAAACTCAGAAAACGCTTGTTTTTCGGAAAAAAAAGGAAAAAAAGCGGATAAGCCATTTCCCCCCAAAATGAATACTCCACTCCAACTATCACTTCTACCTCATTGTCGTCCATCCCTCCCCTCGCCGGAAAACTCTCTATTCCGTCACCGGAAATCGACTATCCACTGCTCCGGCGAACGCCAGGCGCTTTTTAACCGCATTGCTCCTGTTTATGATAACGTACGCTTAACGCTTCTTCATTTTCATTTTTCTTTTTCAATTTTTCAGTTATAATTATGCTTCAATCTTCTGCTGTTGATGATTCAGTTAATTTTCTCTTTTATTTTAGGAAATCAGAAATCTGAGATTTCAATTTTTTTTTGTTCAAATGTAGTTGAATGATTTGCTAAGCTTGGGGCAACACCGTGTATGGAAGCGCATGGCCGTCTCTTGGAGCGGGTATTATTTCTTCCTTCTTTCTGTAATTTTTTTATTGTAGGATTTTCATTATTTGGATTTCAATTATTCGATAAAGTTTCTAGAAATTTTGTGGATTGCAAAGTGTAAAAGTAGTACTAAATCTGATAATGAAATTCATATGAAAAGGAATTAAGGAACTGAGGTTGCTGTTATTGTTGAAATGCTAAGAAGAGATGCAATGTATGCATTTTAAAAAATTACACTCCATTTCACTTTGAGGCGACTGCAATTTCACTTTTTTTTGTTTAAATCATTTATGTCTTTGATTAATAGTGAATTAAACATGACTTTGCAAGACTATTCTTTACATTTATTGGAAAGAAATTCGAAATTTCATTTAGTTGTAAGCAGTATCAAAAATCAAAATTCCAAATGGAAAGGAGTATGTTTTAGAGAAGATTCCATTTGATTTTTTAATGGAGAAACAAAGGGAGATGAGAAAGAAAAAGGTTATGTATTGTAGAAATAAACTCGTTTAGAAAAAAATGTTAATTTATTATTTAAAAGACATGGTAAGTCCGTCAATCAATCAATCAAAGCCTTATTAAGTGGGGTCGGCTACATGAATCAAATTGTTTATCTCGGGTGGTCTTCCACATAGATTTTCTTCCTCCACCCCCTACGATCGATAGCTTCAATCTCTTATGAATCCATTTGTTTCATATCTTTTCTAACATGGTAAAAGACATGGTAAGTGAAACCATTAATTTGGTAATTTGGGTTTTTCATGTTTTTTTTTTAATGAGGACATGAGGTATATCTATATTTGCTGATGAATTTATCAAACTTAATAAGGTTATGAGTGTAAAATTTATTTATACTCCAAAACTTCAAAACATATAATGCAGTTGACCTTTATATATAGTTTTCTAGAAGCTATGTCTAATATTTTTTTATTTTTTTTTGTTATTGACTTGTTGCTATAAACAGAGCAAAGAGAGGAGATAGTGTGTTAGATATTTGTTGTGGAAGTGGAGATTTGGCGTTTCTTTTGTCCGAAAAAGTTGGCCCTGATGGACAGGTCTTCTCTCTTAGTCTTTGTGATTGGATGATGTATCTACGTTGAGATAATGTGTTCATATGAGCGATCTGCTTGCAGGTGATTGGTTTGGATTTTTCAAGGGATCAATTGTTAATTGCTTCATCACGACAGCAAAAATGTTCTAACTCCTGCTACAAGAACATAGAGTGAGCACTGGTAATTTAATAACTGGTGATGTGGTATTTTGGTTTGAATTATGGTGTGAAAGCATTTTCATATGAGATAGGTTAATGGTGTGTGTAATGTACCACAGATGGCTGGAAGGTGATGCACTTAATTTACCATTCTGTGATGATTATTTTGATGCCATCACTATGGGTTATGGACTGAGGAATGTTATAGATAAAGAGAGAGCTATACAAGAAATATTTCGACTTCTTAAACCAGGTTTCCTTGATTCCTCAATTGCTTCACACCTACAGGGGAAATTACCTATGTTGTAAAGTTAAATAACGAATTTCTTTGACAGGTTGTAAAGCGTCTATCCTCGATTTTAGTAAAAGCAAGCAGCCGATCACTAGTTTGATACAGGTATTGGTTTTTCAGTGGGCACAGGCGCACAGCACAGGAGATTTCTTGTGTTTGACTTTCTTGTGTTCGATATAGAATGAAAGTCATTTTTTTAATTTTTTGTCACAATTTTATGCTTCCACATTTGTATCAGTGTATCAGGGTACTTGTAAATAGGAGTGCACACTGAAGGGAAGAAACTTCTTTATTATAAAATCGTTTGTGCTCATCTTTCTAGGAATGGATGATAGACAATGTTGTTGTTCCTGTTGCTACTGGATATGGTCTGGCTGAGGAGTACAAGTACCTCAAAAGCTCAATTCAGCAGTTTTTGACAGGTCAGTGCGTTATATTGCCAATTATTTTGTGTTTTGTGCAGCTTAGCTATGTTATTTGGGAATTCAAACATTGGTTCTGTAATGAAGTTGTCATAGTACATAATTTGTCTTTCTTAAATTTTAGAGGCTTCTATGGGTCTTTTTTTTTTTTTAGTTTTTTATTTTGAAGAACGAACAAATAAGAATGCTCTAGATCATTAATCTGTAAGAAGTCATCAAATCTGTGAGGTTGGCTTGGGGCAGGAAAGGAATTGGAGCAGCTTGCTCTTTCGGTTGGGTTTTCAGATGCCAAATTTTATGAGATTGCCGGTGGACTTATGGGGAATTTGGTGGTTACTCGCTAACTGTGGCCATGCCTTATACTTCATGGCTCTGGCATTTTGATGAAAGTGATATTCATCAATTTTGTGCGTGGTTCTTTTACTGTAGTACTTCATATGGATTTATTGCTTTCATTTCTCCATATCAATGGATCTGTTCAACTACATAATGGATAAACAATTGGTTGATCTGAGTTTAACTTCTGGCTTACTGTGCTTTATACTTGTGTTACTGTGATTATCTCTGAGACTCTGACTCACAGAAGCACTCTGAGGCTGTATACATCTGCCTTCTTTGTTAGCAACTTGCATGCTAGATACCTCAGGGCCACCACATATCCCTGCTAATTTTTTGTGATGCAATATTCATCATTTTTTCTTTCAAGATTTATGGATCCGGAATTGAAAGAAAGCTTTGAAGTTTGAATTGTTTGCAGCAACTGCTACTGCTATTGTAGTTAATCAGGAAATTTCACTCAAAACCCTGAGTCCCGTGGAAGATTGCTTGAGTTTATGTCGCTGTGTATATTTCTTGTATTTGTATGTTCATGAAGATAAACCAACCTTCATGTTACTCTGTTTAACATTGTAAGAGGCTGATCTTTATGCCTATGTAACATTTTATGATTTTCAACCAGAATAACCTGCATTGGTAGAAAATGTCACCTTTGGGTTTCACTTCAGGAATATTTAAAGTTGTTTGTTCAAATGTGGCTGATTAGCAAGAAAGTATTAATGTAAGGATGATATTGGACAAGTCTATCAGAGAGTCTAGAATAATATTGAAAACTCAGAATATAATAATGGAATCAAACATTGTTATATAAAGGTAATGGTTCATTTTGGGAAGAAAGAATATAAATGTTATTATTTTGAAATGAATTGATGATGAGATTATTTTTGAGAAGAACACCCAAAAGTGAGATTATTCCCCAAAAAAAAAAAGTGAGATTATTCATTGCCAATTTTTCATTATATATCCCCCTCATGTGAAATCCCCACCCACCAGGCCACCATCCCTTTAAAACATCCTTATAGTGCTACTTAAACTCCACTATCAACGTATTAATAATTTATTATACTCTCTCTATTCCAATTTATTCTTTACGTTTTAACTTTTTCATGTGAATTAATAAAAATTGAAATAGATAAATTATTATTGGAATTGATAATGTAAATTGTACTTGTTGGAAAATGTGTAAAATATAAATAAGTTCTTATTGGGATTGGGAATGGTAATTAATAATGAAATTGAAGAAATACGTAAGCATTACAAATGGTAAGATGAATGATTGAAAATAAAGTACAAAAAGAGAAATAATAAAAATGTAAAGATTAAAAGCGAACACTAGAAATAGATATGTAAAGAATAAATGTATTGTTTGGTTGCAATGGAATAAATCAATACAGGTTTCAAACTCATGACTTCATTGCTTCATGAAGATCCAACAATAGTATTACCATCTATTCCATCTAAGCTACATAATAAGTTTAGTAAGGATATATGCAATTATATATGCACATTTTAAAATGTTTAATTTCTATAGCATTAGTAAATTAGTGAGTGCATTTTTTACGCTTTAATTTAAAAAAGATAAAGAACTTTTATACAAATAATTAAAATGAACTATAGTTTGACTTGTGTCTTACATTTAAAACGACTGTAGTATAAAGTAGATGATTATTTGAATTCAACTGAACTTATAAGTACCGTAATAATAGTTCATACAAGATTAAAACTTATGAATCGTAATGTATCATGTCCATCCATTGTGTTAACAATTCAATTAAGAGAAGGTATTGTGTCAGACCGGTCTGACAGTAACGTTTCTGGCAGACCAGTCCACTGGACCTGACACATATTGTTGAATCTGGACACATGTTGTTAAACATGGACATATATAGGTAGACATGGACACATTTGTAAACTTGAAAACAGAACTGGACACATATGTGTTTAACCTGGACACATGCTGTTAAACTTGGACATGTATTGGTAGTCCTGACACATTTGTAAACCTGAAAACAGAACTGGATACATTTGAAACCTGGACACAGTTTGTAAACCTGATGAAAAATTGTTAAATGTGGACAAACCTGAACAAATCAGGACAAACATGGACAAATTTGTATAAATCTGGACACACTTGGACAAATGTGGACAAATATAGACAAATCTAGACAAACATGGACAAATCTGGACTAATGTTGACAAACCTGAACAAATGTGGACAAACCTAAACAAATCTGAACACACATGGAAAAACCTGGATACATATTGTTAACCCTGGATACCTATTTTTAAACCTGGACACCTATTTTTAAACCTGGACACATTGTTTAAACATGAACACATATTGTAAAACCTGAACACATTTTGTAACTAACTTGGACAAAATATAACCTGGATACGTTTTTTTGCATTTTGAGGCCTTTAGAGGCCTCGTTTGGCGATTTCCGGTAGCCAAATCTGCAGCTACGTTCGTCTCCAAAAATTAATCAATTTCGACATATTATATGCACCGATCCGATACCCGAGCGCAAAGTTATAGCCTCCCGAACTTTTTCACTATTATAATTGGATATATGGGTCAGCCGTCTGACCAGATTGTTTGGTCAGACCGTCTGACCCAATACTTTCTCTTCAATTAAATAGTATTAGTATTTATGTACTAAATGTAAGCATTAAATATATATGTTCTTAAACTTCATCATAATCATAATATTAATGTCTTGTTATTTCATATTGAAATAAATTAAATTAAACCGAATTAAAGTGAAAATAGGTTGAAAATAACGAGGTCTACCTAAACAAAAATGCATTCATGCGATCAATTTTCCCTTGACTTTCACTTTGGTCATATTGTTTGGTTGAAAAAAAAATGATTCGCTATTCATCGCCTCCCTCTTACTAAATATGAGGGTTATCCAGTAAATCAATTTGAGATACAAATTTTGTATTTCAGATAACATTTTTAAATAATTTTGACAAACTTTAAGGGCAAAGATCCGAATACCAACCAAATAGGGGTGTTTTGATAATATATTTTCAACAAAATTACAAAAATGTCATTTGAGATACAAATTGATTTATGGAATCTCCCACTAAGTATTGGCCCAAATCCAAATCACTCACCAACCACTACACCTTCATTAACCACTACCCCAAGCGGCGAAAGCACCATCAACCACCACCAGGAGCACTAAAACTTTCCAAACAGATGGTTACCTCCATAGATGATGTTGATGTTCATAAAACTACATAAATTATGAAAAAGAGGTTCTTTCATCCAAAAGAAATAGAATAGCGGCTTCAATTCAACTCACTGCTCATCTCCATTACCATCATAATTCATAAACACCAAAGAATGAAGTTGAATCTTCCACCACCACCACCACCATCTCTCCCATAACCACTAACACCGTCCGCCACCACCACTCACAATTACTGTTTTAATTTCTTGAGAGTGAGTAATACGGAGTATGATGCTGTGATATTGCTGCAACATTCACCTTTCCTCCCTACTTCAATTTCTCTGTTATTCGATTGATGCATCTTTCTGTCCTTCTCCCAATTCTAAAAATCACAGTCTTTTAACTGATTAAATGGAAAAAAAAAAATTGAAATGAAAATGTTCATTTTCATGTATTTTTAGATATTTAAACACGTTTATATGTTGAATTGGAACCAAATTGTAGCAAATTATTTGAAGAAAAAGAAAATATTTCAGGAAAAGAATTTGAAATTGAAGATGCAAAAAATGGAAGATAGAAAAAAGTGAAATTTTTAGATGGTTAGCCAGCCTTGAAGGTTATTTTTAGGGATGTATGAGAGTGAAGTGAGGTTGTATTTAGAAACCATGTACTTAGTATATAATAGAGATTCAACCGTAACACCTTAATAGAGAGGGTTTTTTTTTTTTTTTCTTCTCCAGATTGGTCCCTAGCATAAATTGGGTGTTTCCCTTTGTGATATTGCAGCGGATTGGCTGGGGTGCTGGAAGATTGTAGGTGAAGGCAAAAAGATGGGTTGATACTTGATGCTTGAATTGGTAAATTTGTTCTCCTGTTAAACTCGATTGTTTATTAATCTAATTTAGTGGTGTACAATTATAGTATTATAATATAATTCGCGCAAAGAGTACTGTTCTGAGGGATTCGATATTCTATGTGAGGATTTTAAAGACCGCTTTGATTTTATCTTTTTATATTAGTTTTTAGCCTATTGAATTCTTGAGTATAAAATGCAGATAATGTCTGTTGCTATGGTTTTTATTTATTTATTATTTATCTAAGTCTTGATGGCATTAGTGTAATGGTGGTTGCTGTTATTATTTTTCTACTTCAGCACACTACAATTTTATGCTAATTACCTTGAAAACTCAAAATGATTATGTCCAATTACTTCTTAAGTTCTTATTGAGACCTGTGTTTTTAACCCTAATTTTGTTTAAACCTGAGAATGTTTGTGAATTGTGTGTCTTGTGATTGGTCTTCTTGAAGCTTATGTAGATTTATGTCTTTATTAATGTTAGTGTTATAGCATACTTTAATATGGAGCAAGTTAAATCCATTTTTCAATTGCATTTGGAGCTTTCTTCTTTTCACCTAAAACATACTGCAGTTAGTTATGGACTTATGGGGTCACTGTTCCCCTTTTTTTTGGAGGGATGCTCCTAATTTAATTTTGTGATTCTTGAATCTGGAATATTTGAGGGCTATTCTGTATATAAATGTCACCATAGAAATTCCTCTAAATATTTTGTGTAGATATAGGCATAACTTTGTTTGCAATCATATGAACTTAGATAGGGCATAGGTACATAGAACGATAAGTAAAGACAACATGTAAGAATGCAACTCAAATAGAGATTCAACTAGCAAGAAGGAAATTGGTTTGTGTGTGTGTTTGTGTGTTGTGGAGGGGGGGGGGAAGCAGAAGTTAGATAGCCCTTGTAGCTGATGTTGAGCTGTCTTCTAGTGGAATAGACTTTGAACTTGAGCATCGCTCGTTCCTGCTGCCTTCGGCAAATTTCATGCTCAAGATATGAAAGCCTTGCTCCTGCTCTATTGAATTCCATTCTTTCAAGTAGTAGTCTTCTTCGGTGAAGTTTGCCTTATGGCTGCTGAACATACCTCCCCATTGTGGGAAATTTATAGTCATTATGCAAAGGGTGAATCCTATGATCATAACACCCATGTAAGTTATTCCATCTTGTGTTTTGAATTGAGATCCTCTGAAGAAAATCACTTGTGTTATGACTGCACCCACATTTCCACCAGCACCAGTCATGCCCGCAACTACGCCCAAAGCTCTGTGGAATAATAATAGAGAGCTTAATAATAATTGAAAATTTGATTGTAAGCAGTATGACAGATGAGAAGTTTTCAATTTGCTTAAAAGAATATGTTTGATATGTTTCTTAAAGTAAAGATTTTGTACCTCTTCTCCTTATAATTTATAAGTATAGGCTCAACCATTAAGCGTTTTACTTGAATTGGGTTAAAGGTTTTAAACTTGTAACAATTATAACTCCATTATATATACAAACTCCATTAAGCAAAAATTTTATAGTTATAACTTATGACTAAAAAAGAGGGCATGAGATAAAGTTTGAGGAGAGGGAATTTGCATGAAGTGCTTGTTAAAGTTTGACTTATGACTAAAAAAGAGGGCATTTGCATGAAGTCCTTGTTAAAGTGCATGAAACTTGTGAAATTGTTACCTTCTGGATACGAAGGGAACAACACCAAATGTAAGTCCTTCGGATGCTTGAACAAAAATGGAGAAGATAATCATCACTGTAATTGATGCACTTAAACTGTTGAGCCGTCCCAGAACGACACATAATAAACCACTTATTGTTTGCACAACCCACCAGGCCCACAATCTTCCCCTAATTCCAAACTTTTGCGCCATGATATCTGACATCCCTCCACCTATAGGCCTGGAGAAAATATTTACCAACCCAAAAGTGGCGGCAACAGTTCCTGCAATGCCAAGTTGTAGATTAAATCGGTCGTAGAAGTAGTAAGCAATGATATTATTCACAGTTAGCTCCACCCCGAAACAGAAACCATAGGCCAGAGCACAGATCCAGCTCCTATAATTGATGACACCATGATATAAAACCGTGTAAGCATTGTCCCTGTACAAATACCCATCCTTCTGCAGCTCGGCGAAATTTCCATCTGGTAGGTCTTGACCGAAAAACATCACTGCACATGCAGTAAATGTCTGGAAGAGAGCAGGGATGAAAAATGCAATCCTCCAGGCTGAATAATTTGTGGCTCCCATTGCAAGGACAGCAGCATAGATTTGGGGCATGATAAACTGGGCCAGCCCTCCCCCGAGGTTGCCCCACCCAGCTGATTGCCCATTGGCTTGGCCAACTACATTTGGAGAGAACATGGAGCTCATCCAGTATTGGCTTGAGACAAAAGTGGCCAATGAAAAGCCTGTAAAAAACCTCATATGAAAAAATCCTGTGGCCGAGCCTACTGTTGCTGATAGATAAACTGCGGGTGCAGTGAGAAGGGTGATGGTTGAAGAGGCAAACCGGGGCCCAATCAAGTCACATGCGGTGCCCATGACAACACGGGCAAATATCGCCCCAGAAACTGATCCAATCCCCGCATCACCAATATCACTTTGTGTGAGGTTGAGGTTGTCACGGATGATAGGTAGGAGGGGAGGAGCAGCAAAAGTGGATACGAAGCAGGAAAAGAACTGTATCCAGCATAGATGAAATGACCTCATATGAGGCTTTGCCACTGACAGGAATGGAAATGCTGTGGCCTTGTGCTCTGCATCCACTAGAAGGGTGAACTTTTCATTTACCCCTATTTTGGATGTCATCTTTCTTTGCTTAGTTTTGTTGGCTAACTATGTGTGTAATGTTTTGGGTTTGTGGCAGTGGAAGATATTTGAAGGTGCATAAAGGGCTCCCCCAAGGATCGCTATATAGCATGGAATTCTTGTTTATTGAAAAGGTCAGTATTATTATGCATACGTAATTTGTCCATGCCATGAAGCCAATGCTCATTTGTTTATTTTCGTCGGTAGCTTGTTTTAATATATCCATACTGTAACTTGGGGGATCATGTGCAGTATATGTTTTGTTCTTTGTTAATGGGAATCTCAGTGAATATTAATAATGTGCCGAGTCACAGATATGACTATTCTGTGAGCATGTTATGTGATGTTATTTATTTTTATTTTTTTCCGTTTTTGTTTGTGATGTTATTTTTTCCGTTGTTGCCTGTGATGATTTGACATGGTAGTCTCCCTCTGTAATGTCTTAAGAATAAAGAATGGAAGATCGGGGATTAGTGGAGGAGATGTGAGGGTCACTTTTAAGAATATTCTTTGAATCCAACTACATACTTAGTATCTTGGTGAATCTTCAATGTTGTTTAATACTGCAATTAGGAATATTCACAACCACCCTATATGTTTATGAGTATTATTATTATTATTTACATTTCTGTCAACTTTTTTGGCCACATTTTCCGACCATTTTTGGTGACATTCGCGGCCACAATTTCCGGTAATACATTTTAAAAAAAAATGTACTTCCTCAGATCCATAATTTGTGTATCCACTGTTCATACCCTTCCCAATGCACATTTTATGTTGCTAATATCTATAATTTCATATTTTTAAAAATTATAAAAGTTTCATATTAATGATTGCTTTATTAAGATGAATTAAACAAGACCCCATATATCTATATTTATTCATATATATTTGATAAATATATAAGATATTCTTTTGACAGGTGAATAGTGAAAAAACCCCAAAATGAACAAAAACATTTGGAATGGATGAGAATAATAAAAAAACAAAAAAAATAATGAAAAAATAAAAAATAAAAAATAAATAACAAAAACATTTTTTTTTTGAGAAAAAAAATACATATAAATTAGAATAAAAAACTAATTGTTACAAATAAATGAATATGTTTGCTCTTTTGGACTTATTTTCAGTCTAGTCAAAAGAACGGGGCCTAAGTTACTTAGGTTATAGAATGTTAAGACTCCCCCCCCCCCCCCCCCCTTCTTGTTGTCTGATTGGTAATGGCATAATAGCTTTATGTGTAAATTTTAGGTTGTAAGTGATAGAGAATGGAGGCTGACATTGTTTAGTAGAGAACATTCTAAGGTTGCATTCTCTTCAACTTCTGAAAGTGATATTATGAAACCAGACCTAATTGGCTGACCCTCAAATAAGTGTCAATTAGGTTTCATCAGTTCTGACAAGTCTTATAAAGTTGGCTTTTATAAGTAGAACGCACCATTAATCAATGTGTAAAAAGGCTTAAGGCGCACTCGCGATTTGATTTCAGTGCACCTCATTGAAGTGAGACACACCTAAGAAGGCATGGGAAAATTCTGAAAATAAATCAGGGAAAAAAGAAAAAAGTGCACCTTAGGGCGCGCCTTAGTGCGCCTCGGTGTGCCTCACCTACGCCTAGCCCCAAACGTTTCGCCTTAGCCAAGTCAATTGCTTACCAACTATGTGTGCCTCACTCCATTTCACAATGTTTGTTATGTTTGTTTTTTGCACAATCTTAATGCACTTCTTTAAACATTTATATCCAACTATGCTCTATAATTTATTTTTTTTATAAAAGTTGGTGTTTAGAAAATTACACATTTTAACGAATCTAACAAGATCGCATGGCCATATATTTTTTCTAACGTATAATGAAGATTTTTCACGTTTAAAGCTTATCTCTCCTTTTTTTTTCCTTAAGTTTCAAATGTAACAAAAATTAGGAAAAGTACAAAGAAAAATATCGGATGAGTTTAAATGTCTCCACTGTCCACCATGTGAAGTGAAGTAGAGAGAAAAAGTATGCTGGGAATAAAAATAGAGCAAAAATTTGGAAATATGGCACAAAGAATTAGTTATGGATGGAATATTTAAATTTGTTTATTTATCGAATTACTGGCTGGGGTGCCAGACTATCATAGATGAAGGCAAATAGATGGGTTCATACTTCACATGGTAAATTTGTTTTCTTTTATTAAACTCAATTGTTTATAAATTCAATTTTAGTATTGTACAATTATATTAAAATTCCCGCAAAGAGTAATATTCTTAGGGATTCAATGTTCTATGCGAAGATTTTTAGGACCACTTTGATTTTTTTCTTTTTATAATAGTTTTTAGCCTATTGAATTTTCGTGTTTAAAATGCAGATAATATCTGTTGCTATGTTTTTTTTAATTATTTATCTAAGATTTTGTGCTTTGGTGGAATCAGTGTAGTTGTTGACTTGTTATTATTTTTCTACTTCAGCACACTACAATCTTATGCTAGTAATTACCTTGAAAACTCCAAATGACTATGTCCAGTTACTTCTTAAGTTCTTATTGAGGCCTGTGTTTTAACCGCATTTTTTTTAAAATCTGAGAATGTTATTGAATTGGGTATCTTGTGATTGACCTTCTTGAAGATTATGTAGATATATGGCTTTATTAATGTTTTGTGTTTTTGTTAATATAAGCAAGTTGTATCCATTTTTCGTTTGCATTTGGAGCTGTATTCTTTTCATCTAAAACATACTGCAGTTATTTATGGACTTATGGTTCGCTGCTGTTTGTTTTTAGAGATGCTCCCAATTGAATAATTGATAGAGCAGTGATCAATTGGGATTTGGGAGCATAACTTGGTCTGCAGACCTACAGTGCGGATTGTACAATTATAAAAGTTGGTCTGCAGTTAGTTATGGACTTATGGTTCACTGATTGGCTGGGGTGCCTGAAGATTGTAGGCAAAAAGATGGATTGATACTTTAATTGGTAAATTTGTTCTCTTCTCTTAAACTCAATTGTTTATAAATTTAATTTAGTAATGTACAATTATATTGTTAAATGTAGCGCAAAGAGTAATGTTTTTAGGGATTCAATATTCTAGGTGAGAATTTTTAGGACCACTTTGATTTTATCTTTTTATATTAGGTTTTAGCCGATTGAATTTTTAAAATGCAGATAATATTTGTTGCTATGCTTTTTTAATTATTTATCTAAGTCTTGATGCCATTAGTGTAATGGTTTTTATTATTTTTCTACTTCATTACACCACAATTTTATACTACCTTGAAAACTCAAAATGATTATGTCCAATTACTTCTTAAGTTCTTCTTGAAGCTCATGTAGATATATGACTTTATTAATGGTTAGCGTTATTGTTAGTATACTTTAATAATGGAGCAAGTTGAATCCATATTTGAATTGCGTTTGGAGCTTTATTCTTTTCACCTAAAACATAATGCAGTTAGTTATGGACTTATGGGATCACTACTCCCTTTTTTTTTAGGGATGCTCCCAATTTAATTTTGTGATTTTTGAATCTGGAACGATTGAGGGTTATTCTGTATGTAAACGTGACCATAGAAATTCCTCTAAATATTGTGTAGATCCAGTCTGATGCCCAGAACAGAGTCTATGGCAGATATGCTATAACTTTGTTTGCAATCATATGAACTTAGATATGGGCATATGTAAGGAACGATCAATAAAGACAACATCTCACTGAAAAAGAGATCCAGCAAGGAAGAAGGGAAATGATGGAAGATACGGGAAAGATACAATGAGAAAGTATTTTGGCACTGCTGCTTTAAGTAGCATGCAAAAAATTATACTTCTAAATCATTAATTATGACTAAAGATGGTAATTCTGAGGAGGCCGTAGGAGTTAGATAGCCCTCGTAGCAGATGGTGAACTGTATTCTATTGATTTTGAACTAGAGCATCGCTCGTTTCTGCTGCCTTCGGCAAATTTCATACTGAAGATATGAAAGCCTTGCTCCTGCTCTATTGAATCCCATTCTTTCAAGTAGTAGTCTTCTTCGGTAAACTCTGCTTTAGGGCCGCTGAACATACCTCCCCATTGTGGGAAGTTTATAGTCATTATGCAAAGGGTGCATCCTATGATCATAATACCCATATAAGTTATTCCATCTTCTGTTTTGAATTGAGATCCTCTGAAGAAAATTACTTGTGTTAGGACTGCACCCACATTTCCACCAGCACCAGTCATGCCAGAAACCACGCCCAAAGCTCTGGAGAATAATGATAGAGAGGTTAACAATAGTAGAAAAATTTCCTGTAGGCAATATGATGGAAGAGAAGTTTTCAATGTGCTTAAAAGATTGTTTGGTGATGGAAATATACCTTCAGATCAGTTCATAGGCTTTTTTGAAGTCTCTAATTTACCCAAACAGAGTAAGTAAAGTTTTGTGTACCTTTCTCTCTTATATGCTTTCTATTTACTACAATGTTAATCATTATGAGGCTTTGCATACAATTGCATTAAGTGCTTATTAAAGTGCAAGAAACTTGTAAAATTGTTACCTTCTGGATACAAAGGGAACAACACCAAATGTAAGTCCTTCGGCTGCTTGAACAAATATAGAGAAGATAATCATCATTGTAATTGATGCTTTCAAAGTGTTGAGCTGTCCAAGAACGACACACAGTAAACCACTTATTGTTTGCGCAACCCACCAGGCCCACAATCTTCCCCTGATTCCAAACTTTTGTGCCATGATATCTGACACACCTCCACCTATAGGCCTGGAGAAAATATTTACTAATCCAAAAGTGGCGGCAACTATTCCTGCAATGCCGAGGTTTAGATTAAATCGGTCGTAGAAGTAGTAAGCAATGATATTATTGACAGTTAGTTCCACCCCGAAACAAAAACCATATGCCAAAGCACAGATCCAGCTCCTATAATTGATGACTCCATGATATAAAACCTTGTAAGCATTGTCCCTGTACATATACCCAGCCTTCTGCAGCTGGGAGAAATTTCCATCGGGCAGGTCTTGGCCGAAAAACATAACTGCACTTGCGGTAAATGTCTGGAAGAGAGCAGGGATGAAAAATGCAATCCTCCAAGCTGAATAATTTGTGGCACCCATCGCAAGGACAGCGGCGTAGATTTGGGGCATGATGAACTGTGCCACCCCTCCCCCGAGGTTGCCCCACCCAGCTGATTGCCCATTTGCCTGGCCAACTACATTTGGAGAGAACATGGAGCTCATCCAGTATTGGTTTGAGACAAAAGTGGCCAATGCAAAGCCTGCAAAAAACCTCATATAAAAAAATCCTGTGGCTGAGTCTACCGTTGCGGATAGATAAACTGCAGGTGCAGTGAGGAGGGTGATGGTTGCAGAGGCAAACCGGGGCCCAATCAAGTCACAGGCGGTGCCCATGACAACACGGGCAAAGATCGCCCCAGAAACTGATCCAATCCCCGCATTACCAATGTCACTTTGCGTGAGGTTGAGGTTGTCACGGATGATAGGAAGGAGGGGAGGAGCAGCAAAAGTAGACAGGAAGCAGGAAAAGAACTGTATCCAGCATAGATGAAATGACCTCATATGAGGCTTTGCTACTGACAGGAATGGAAAGGCTGTGGCCTTGTGCTCTGCATCCACTAGAAGGGTGAACTTTTCATTTACCTCTATTTTGGATGCCATATTTCTTTGTCTAGTTTTGTTGGTTAGATGTGTGTTATTTTTTGGGTTTGTGGCAGTGGAAGATAATTGGAGCTACAAAAGGGGGTTCCCCCAAGGATTCTTATATAGCATGGAATGCTCGTGTATTGAAGAGGTCAGTAGTTTATGCATACTTTTTCTTTGTCCTGAAGCCAATGTTTATTTGTTTATTTCTCTGGTAGCTTGCTTTAATCTTATGCTACTAAGGGGATCGTGTGCAGTATTTGCTTTGCTATTTGTTTATAGGAATCTCAATGAATATTCTTAATTATTTGAAAATCACTGATGTGACTATTCTGTTAGCTTGTTGTGTGATGTTATTTTTTTCCTTCCTCTGTAATGTATTAGGAATAATGAATGAAAGATGGGGGGATTGGAGGAGGAGATGTGAGGTTCACTTTGTATCATTAAGAATATTCTCAGAATCCAACTTCATACATAGAATCTTGGTGATTGCTCGATGGTTGTTGAATGTTGCAATTAGGAATATTCACAATTTTGCTGAGTCAAAGTATATAAAACTAAATGATTATTCACTACCATGCTATATCTCTGTGTATGAATATTTTATGAGCAAGTTGTTCAAGGCTATGCAATGATTAGACAATTTTTTTTCCCTTTCTTGCTGTCTCTAATTTTAATGACATGTTAGCCTTGTTTGTAAATTTATTTTTGGGTTGTGATAGTGAAAGAGAGTGCAGGCCGACTTTGTTTAGTAAATAACATTTATAAGAATCAACAACGCATACACTCAAATAGGAGAGATGATACACATACAACCACTGTATGGAGTTGGATTTTTAAAAAAATGGGGATTTAGGAGGGAGAAAATAGGGGAGATTTTGGGACCCATGTAATTAACCAATATAAAACTATTCTATGTGGAGTTTTCGTACAACCATTGTATGTGTAGGTTTATCCCGATCATACATTTTTCCAATGTTTGTTAATTGCAACTAGATCTCAGGCTCAACTTTCACAAGTTCCAAGGCTGAGTTAATATTTCTTGTTAGACATTATTAATGTTCATTTCTGACATCATTAATGTTCTATATATCTAGATAATATGGTGTTAAATCGATTTGAATTAATTGACTAACCAACTTAACAATAATTTTAAAAATAGTGAGTTTATGTTCACAGTTCACCTAGTGTACTTTTATTGTTTTAGTAATTCAAAAGTAATAAGTAATGATACGAATTTACATCAAATGATAAGAAATAATGCAAATGTTTCATTTACATATTTTTTTTAATTTATTACATAATTAACCAACTATAATAAAAATTTGAGAAAAAGAGTTCAAATGGTTTTTAACTAATATTCGTAATAATACAAAATTTGAACATATAATTTACTCTGTATAACAGTTTTTTTTTTTAAGTACTCCCTCCGTAACATAATTCTGGCAACAAGTTTTTTTCCACGCATTTCAAGGAAGCGATTTAAGGGTGTAAATGAATAAATTGATCAAAAAAAAATTTAAGATTAGTAATTTATGATCTCAATCTTACTTGTATTAAAACCATTTTAATTAATTTGTTGCCAAAATTATGTTACGAAGGGAGTATTATTAATTTTAATCAAAGTTCTACCATCATTGTATGCATCTTATCATTTTTTTGGGCTCATTTCAGTGTATGCTTGTTTGTAAAAGTTGCGCTACAAATTTCTTCATTTGACAAATCTATAAGTCCATTTATGGAATTTAGCATAAATTTATTTAATTCCTATGAATCACAGATACTTCCCTTAAGCGACGTTTCAACTTTCAAATACCCTGTTCTATTATGGGAGCATACGGGGTATGTAGCATTAGCAAATTGGGTATGGCTAGTTGAGGACGGGTACTTTGTTTACCATTAACGGGGACGTCTCAAGGATGACTAGGAATCTTTGGGGACTTCTCATATTTACCTTTTTACCCCCTATTTACTAACATTACCCAACTAATCACATGGGTTTTCTCTCTCTCACTTTTTTAAAGTTTTGTGTTCCACACTTTTTTTTCTCTCCCAACTAATCACATGGGTTTTCTCTCTCTTTTACTTTTAATTACACATTAACAAATTTTTTCTAGGGATTTTTGTAAGTGAATTTGTTGCAATCTTTTGGGACCGGAGTTAGTATAAAGAATTTTAACTCATAAACTCTACAATTACATGACTTTGTTGCTACTTTTCTATTGATTTTTTTCCATCTGTCTTTGTCTTTTTAATAAAAATAAAAGTAATTTTAGCTTTGTCTAGTTAATTACTTTTCAAATCAATAGATGGGGTCACATTCTAAAGGCATATTTGGTTGCAAGCTTTTACCATTAATGAACAATAGAGTGTTTGGTTGAGGTAATTAAGTATGGAGCCCCATACCCAATGGTTTCCCGCCCCTTCTTCACACGGCTCCACGAATCCCATACAACCCCCTAAAGATTCTCATCCACTTATCCCACCCCCCTTAATAGTAGAATGGACCAAAATCTACAAGAAAGATATTAATTTTCATTCCATATGGGATTGTTATTCCCATACCATTTATTCTATATTTTCAAACCAAACACCCCATATGGGTTACTCCTTATGTACTATAGCTTTTTCATTTTTTATTTAAAAAATATAATTACCCATACCTTGGATGTTTTTAATATTGTGGTTTCCTGCACACGTGTATGTATGATGTACCTGTCTTCATTTCATTGCAACTTGGTCTTGTTCAAATCCTTAGGTAATTATTGTGTTGTTTATTTTGTTTATTAAAATCTAGCCTTGGGAATTTGTCTAATTCAACTCCTTATGTACTATAGTCTGTTATACTTGGAAATTTGACAGAAGAAATTCACACCCCCCCCCACCCCCCCAAAAAAAAAGTTTTATTGCATTCTTGCATTTGACTAATCTTTGGAAAGCTATGCCCCTTTTGAGTGACATTCAACCATTCGTCACCTTTCCTGGAGAATTATTTATATAAGTGCAGCTGTAGGAAGCTTATTATGTATGTCTCGTCCTATATGATGAAATAATGTAGATTAGTGTTCGATTTCGAAAGTTGTGCATGTTTTCCTTCTAAGATGTAATATATCCATGTTACCGTAGGAAGATATCATCATCAGATGAGCCGATGAGGACTATAGTGGAGGTGTTGGGTCGGGTTGGGGTAAAATATCTTCGAATTCAAGCTGGCAGGTCAGTTGTCTCTGGGTTTGAGTTCGTTGCAGGGTTTTTTTTTTTTTTTTATATATATAATCAAAGAGTTGTGAAATATTACATCACTCTCTAATATTTTATCTTTTATTGCAATATCTATACCAAAATATACATAAAACATTTTTCAAATTCAGTTTTAGTTTTATCTTTTCTCCCACGTACACCCTAGACCTAGCTGCTATTGAAGCTCCATCTACAAATGGAAGCAATTTGAATTTGAACTGCTCACATCAAAATTATAAGAAATGTTTTTACTAATAGCCTTTTTAAAGAAAATAAATGATGTTGTAGTCCAATAAAAAATTGTTGAATTCGAAATTACTTTACCTAAAATTTCCCATCACATGTTAAGTTTGTTGCAATAATAAAGATTCTTAGGTTGGGTCGAGTTTAAAACGAGTCAAATTGTTTTTAGCCCATGAATTTGCAGGTGGTCTTTAGTGGGCCCAAAACGGGTTCCGGTGTCCGGTCATAATTTTTTTTAATCAAAACCCATTGTTTTCTGGACGGTTTGGCATCAGGTCAGCTCAATTTTTGATAGAACCTTTAAAAATGCACTATATACATATACCCTTAAAGTTTGAAAAATGCAACATGTGGTCCTAACCTTTCAAATAATGTACTATGTACCACTTAATGACTACTTTTTCCAACTCTGAACTAACTGTTGGCCCGCGTAGGCGAAAGTAACAAATTGCCCCCTTGGCTTATAACGATTGTGAAATTAACTCTCTTAACTTTTAAATGTGGCAATCAGGCCTTATTAGTTTTATTAATCGTGAAATCAAGACCCTATATATATGTATGAGTATAAAACATGTAAATCAATCATTATTCTTGTCAATACGGGTATTACTAATAAAACAATAAAGTCAATCAATTTCTTATCAAATTAAGCATAGGCCTGATATTTGTGTGATTTTGCGGGTTCCATATGTGATTTGTATTATTTTTTTTCTATTAAGTTTCGGAAGTAAGACCCTATGTAACTTGCTACTACTACTAATTTAATTTGTTTGTATTACTAATATCTTAATTTGTTTAAATCATGATGTTAGTGGCATCAGTCAATAACCAATAGGCGAGTCCTTCATCAATTATAATGTACGAAGTATGAATCAACAAATAAGATGACATACTTAGGATTAGTTTAGGAGAATACTTGAGTTTTATAGGAGCAAAAATACCGAGATCTTGCATAGCATTCTAACCCAAGTTTGCCAATATTCGTTTTTTGTTTGGAAAAGAATCTTTTGATATTTTGTTTTAAATACGTATTTATAGGGAATTTTTATGTATTATTCATGTATCTAGATGTATTTCTTATGTATAAAGGTTCCTAAAACATTAATTTTTATGAATTTTTATGTATTATTCATGTATAATCGGCAAACAACATACACCGCGGTATCTCATATTGGATTGGCCTTGTCATAATCTATAATCAATGCAAAAAGGAAGGACTTAACGCCGACCTTGATGCAATCCAATTGTTATAGGAAAATCCTTTGTCAATCCATCACAAGTCCTCACATTTGTTGACACATCATGATACATATCCTTAACCAGGTCAATATACATTGCCCACCAAAGTACATCTCTTGGCACTTTGTCATAAGCCGTTTCTAGATCAATAAAAACTATATGGAGGTCCTTCTTCCTCACCCTATAAAACTCCATCATTTGTGTCAACAAATGAATTGCTTCCATAGTGGATCTCCTACGCATAAAACCAAATTGGTTTTCGGATATGCTAGTGCATGATCTTAATCAATGTTCTATTAACCTTTCCCGCAACTTCATAGTGTGGCTTATAAGTTTGATTCCTCGATAGTTAGAGCAATCTTGAGCATTTCCTTTGTTCTTATAAACTGGAAACAAGGTGCTCTTCCGCCAATCTTGTGAGATTGTTCAAGTCTTCCGGACCTTGTTGAACAAATCTATTAACCAATCAATACCAACCTTACCCAGACACCTCCACACCTCCACCGGTATACTATCAGGCCCAACCGCTTTCTTAGGCTTGATAAATCAAAATGTTTATATCCAATTACTTCTTATTGAGAACTGCAACTGTGTTTTTACCCTAATTTTGTTTAAACTTGAGAATGTTTGTGAATTGGGTATATTGTGATTGATCCTCTTATAAGCTCATGTAGATATATGGCTTTATTAATGATTAATGTTTTTGTTAATATACTTTAATATGGACTAATTTTATCCATTTTTCTGTTGCACTTGGAGCTTTTTTCCTTTCCTCTTAAACTTCTGAGTTAGTTTTGGACTTGTGGGGCCACTTCGTCCCATTTTATTTGGGATTATTTCAATCTGAAATATTTCAGGGTTATACATTATATAATTCGCCATAAAAATTCCTCTAATGATTGTATGTGTAGACCCCAGTTTCATGCCCAAAGTTATGAGGAAGATATACCATAACCTTTATTTGCTATCATATGAACTTAGATATGGGCGTAGGCACTAGCAACGATAATCTACTATGTATACACACATCCCTCTCAAGTAAACAGAGATACAGTAATGAAGAAGGAAATTTTGAGTAGTGAAGGAAGCAGCAGTTAGATATCCCTTGTAGCAGTTGGTGAACTGTCTTCTATTGAAACATATTTTGAACTTGAGCTTCGCTCGTTCCTGCTGCCTTCTGCAAATTTCATGCTGAACATATGAAATCCTTGCTCCTGCTCTACTGAATCCCATTCTTTCAGGTAGTAGTCTTCTTCTGTGAAGTCTTCTTTAGGGCCACTGAACATACTTCCCCATTGAGGGAAGTATATAGTCATTATGCAGAGGGTGCATCCTATAATCATAATACCCATATAAGTTATTCCATCTTCTGTTTTGAATTGGGATCCTCTGAAGAAAATCACTTGAGTTAGGACTGCACCCACATTTCCACCAGCACCGGTCATACCAGAAACCACGCCCAAAGCTCTGAAGAGAACAATGATAGAGAGGTTAACAATAATAGAAAATTTTCTTGTAAGCAGTATGATGGAAGAGAAGTTTTCAATGTGCTTAGAGGAATCTGTTTGATTTTTTTCTTAAAGCTAAGTTTTTTGTATCCGTGCTTGTTATAATTTATGAGTATACACTATGTCACTATCATTTATCATTTTACTTGGATAGGAGACTGGAGATATGGTTTGAAAGTTTTAAACTTGTAAAAACTGTATTCCAATTTATATATTACCTCCGTTTCTTTTTAGTTGCAAACTTGCATCAAAGAGAGTGACGCAAATTTCAAGGCAAAATTTATTTGGTTTGCCTAAAAAAAAAAGAGGGGCATGTAATTAAGTTTGAGGAGAGATAAAAATAGAATCAAAACATTTGTTGCATCCAATTTGAAGCTTCCTTTTTTGGTAGATGTTTAAACAAACGGAGGTACTATACCGTTCTGCAAGCCTTTGTGCATCTTCAGTTTCGATCTCATTCTGAATCTTCATAAGTTATTTATTCTTTGGATGTTATTAGTTACTTTATCCATGTAGATATTTTTTTTATGGATAAATATGTTCAGATTTGTTCATAGGCTCTTCAAAATTTCTAATCTAACCAAACAGCACAAGTATAGATATAATGTATTAATGTTGCATGCCATTATCTCTTAAATGCATTCAATGTACTACAACGTTAATCTTTATGAGGTTCAGCATGGCTGATTTTGCTATAGATGCATTTGCAGGAAATGTTTCTTAGTTCTTAATGTGCAAGAAATTTGTAAAATTGTTACCTTCTGGATACAAAAGGAACAACACCAAATGTAAGTCCTTCGGCTGCTTGAACAAAAATGGAGAAGATAATCATCACTGTAATTGATGCAGTTAAAGTGTTGAGCCTTCCCAGAACGACACACAGTAAACCACTTATTGTTTGCGCAACCCACCAGGCCCACAGTCTTCCCCTAATTCCAAACTTTTGTGCCATGATATCTGACACCCCTCCACCTATAGGCCTGGAGAAAATATTTACCAACCCAAAAGTGGCGGCAACAATCCCTGCAATGCCGAGGTTTAAATTAAAACGATCATAAAAGTAGTAAGCAATAATATTATTTACAGCGAGTTCCACCCCGAAACAGAAACCATAAGCCAGAGCACAGATCCAGCTCCTATAATTGATGACACCATGATACAAAACCTTGTAAGCATTGTCCCTGTGCATGTACCCAGACTTCTGCAGCTGGGCGAAATTTCCATCTGGTAGGTCTTGGCCGAAAAACATCACTGCAAATGCGGTAAATGTCTGGAAGAAAGCAGGGATGAAAAATGCAATCCTCCAGGCTGAATAATTTATGTACCCCATCTCAAGGATAGCGGCATAGATTTGGGGCATGATGAGCTGGGCAACCCCTCCCCCGAGATTGCCCCACCCAGCTGATTGCCCATTGGCCTGGCCAACTACATTTGGAGAGAACATGGAGCTCATCCAATATTGGTTTGAAACAAAGGTGGCCAATGCAAAGCCTGCAAAAAACCTCATATAAAAAAATCCTGTGGCTGAGTCTACCGTCGCAGATAGATAAACTGCGGGTGCAGTGAGGAGGGTGATGGATGCAGAGGCAAACCGGGGTCCAATCAAGTCACAGGCGGTGCCCATGACAACACGGGCAAAGATTGCCCCAGAAACTGATCCAATCCCCGCATTACCAATGTCACTTTGCGTGAGGTTGAGGTTGTCACGGATGATAGGAAGGAGGGGAGGAGCAGCAAAAGTGGATAGGAAGCATGAAAAGAATTGTACCCAGCATAGATGAAATGACCTCATATGAGGCTTTGCTACTGACAGGAATGGAAAGGCTGTGGCCTTGTGCTCTGCATCCACTAGAAGGGTGAACTTTTCATTTACCTCTATTTTGGGTGCCATCACTCGTTGGCTAGTTTTGTTCGCTATATTTCTGTATGTTTTATTGTGTGTTTTTTGCTTTTGGCAGTGAAAGATATGTGAAGTTGCAAAAGGGAGGGTTCCCGAGGATCCTTATATAGTGTGGAATGCTCTTGTGGATTGAAGAGGTCAGTAGGCAGTAATTTATGCTTAATCTTACTTTTTCTATGTCATGAGGACAACGTTGTATTTGTTTATTTCATTGGTAACTTGCTTTAAGCTTATGCAACTAAGTTGTTTCTCATTCTGTAACTTGGGGGATCGTGTGTAGTGTTTGCATTGCTCTTTGTTAACAGGAAGTTTTATGAATATTCACAATTTGCTGAATCACAGATATGACTGTTCTGTGACCAAGTTATTTTTATTTTTTTTCTTATTACCTGTGATGTTTTGACATGGTAGCCTTTCTCTGTAATGTGGTAAGAATAAAGAATGAAAGATGGGGGATTGGTGGAGCAGATGTGAGGTTCACTTAGTGTCTAGAATATTCCATGAATCCAACTATATATTCACTTAGTATCTTGGTGATTGTCCAACTACATATTCCATTACGATTATTCACAATGTTGCCGAGTCACAGTATATAAAACTCAATGCATATCCACAATCAGTCAATGACGGTATATCACTGTTTATGAATATTTTGTGAGCAAGTTGCTTATGTTTATGCAATGATAGACTTTTTTCCTCCTTTCTTGCTTTCTGTAATGGTAATGACATGTTAGCTTTATCTGAAAATAATCAAAATATTAGGGTTATGATAGTGAAAGAGAGTGGAGGCCGACTTTGTTTCATAAAGAACATTCTAAGAATCCAACTACATACTCGAAACTTTTATATTTAGGTTTAGAAAATTTTGTTATTTACCACCTTATATTTTTTTGTTCACTTTGTAAATTATAGCCTTCTAAAAAAAAGTTGTTAATTACACTTTTGATTTGGATTTACCTATGTTACCCTGACATGGCTCCTAGCTCATCATACCCTTGTCCAACACGACATGGTGCGGACACATGACACAAAATCCTTGTCTAACCCTTCATTTATCATCCCTTATCTTATGCTTTTCAATATATGACTATATGAGTATATGACTTATAAATAAGATCTATTATACATATAACTATTTATTTATTTTTATTTTATATATGACAATATTATTATTTATTCTTAAATTAAGACTTTGATTTTATTTATTTTTATCATATACATAGTTACTTATTCTTGTCGTGTCCCCATGCTCGTGTCCAAACTCAGACATAGTCCTCATGTCCTAAAATATTAGCCTTGCGGCCCTTGCCATGTTAGACACATGGGCATGTGCTTGTCCAATACTCATATTGAGTCTAGACAACATACTTCAGTTTTTAAACCAGCCTAATCAACCATGAATCTATCATTCATCCTATGCATACCCTGAATCCTAAATCTTAGCACTCAACAAAAGTCATTTTTTTATCATTCTTTAGACAATTTCAACCTTGAGTGGTTGAGCCATTAAAGGCCAAACCAACCCTGTTAACCTAAACCGATAAAAAAAATTATGGCTCACTAATCAAGGTATTTTCAGTAATGCAAAACAAGGTGATTTCGGTTACTTTTTGCCAATTTTGATTTCAAATCCAGCCCTTAAGGGCCAAACAACCCCTTTATTATAAAATAGGGAAAAAATTTGGCATGCAAATCGAGACAATTCTCAAAGTTTTCAAAGGAGTTTGCGTGCCAGCAAAAGTTAATCTATTTATGATAACGAGGAACAATTTAGTCCTTAAGGACTCAATTTGAAATTAGAAAAAAAAAATATATATATATAAACAAAAAATATTTCGTTTTCATGCCAAAAAATATATTGGTTTGCATTTCGGAAATAATTTTCCCGATTATGCTTTCAATTTGGCCCTTAAGGGCTCGATTAGAGGTTGAAATAACAAAAAATGACCGGTCTAAATTTTAGGGTTAGGGTTTATCTAGTATTAATGGTAGATATTAACTAATTATGCTTGATTAATAACCAAGATAGTAAAACTAAATAAAAAATGTGATAAAATGTAGTAATTAACAATCCTTTTTTTAAAAAAAAAATGTAATTTACAAGTGAACAAAATAGAAGGTAGCAATTAACAAATTTCTTATAGTAATGAACTAATGATATATACAACCCTTAGAACTGTATATAAGCATTTAATACATTTTCTAAAGTGGTGAAGATCTGGGATTGAATGCCAACACCCAACATTGTTCAGCATGATTAATTTTTTATTTGAGTTAATATTTTCACTCTTGGCGCATTATAAATAGCCCTAATGGTTAGTATTTATTATTTTACTTGTTTAACATTTTTTATTGATCTATATTTGTTAATTGCCACTAGAGCTCAGGCTCAACTTTCACAAGATCTAGTATTTCTTGATTCTTGTTAGACATTATTTTGTTCGATTATGACGTCGTTTGCAAGAGGCCAACATTAATAAACATGCTATTAGCTTCTAATTAGGCAATGTGGGAAAGTTTCTTTTTTCCAATATTCATGTGCCTCCGCATTTTGCAATAAAGAAAGTTGTTGGACTTGTTACTCTGCCTAATGTAATAAAACTAAATTTTTAGTCTCGAAAATCAAAATGTGGAATCTTTTTTGTAAGTTTTGTCTTATCTTAATTTTTTAAAATCACTCGTCTGTTCCGAATTAACTGCTCCATTAGTGTATAGGGTAAGATTTAAGTTGAGATTCACTTTTTGTAAAAAAGGTAAAAGTAAAAGTGTAAAGTTGTAAGTAAAAATAGTTAAAAAGTAGTGGGTATTAAGTGGTAAGTATTATTCCCTCCGTAATATAAAACTTTCAACAATTGGTTTTGCACGCATTTTGAGGAAGTGATTTAAGGGTGTAAACGAAAGAATTAGTTAAAATAAAAATTAATATTAGGAACTTATAATCAAACTCTTGCTTGTATTAAAATCATTTTGGCGAATTACTTCGTTCACACCCTTAAATCGCTTCCTCAAAATTGCGTGCAAAACCAATTGTTGAAAGTTTTATGTTACGGAGGGAGTATTTCCTTTGTTTTTTTTAAATGGAACATTTTTTTCCATTCATATCAAAGAAGTGATTTAACGATGTAAATGATCAAATTAATCAACGAAATTTTAAGACATGTCATATATGATATCATATTCGCTTGTATTAAAATTTTGTCAGAAGATTTAGTCATTAACACTCCTAGATCGCTCTCTCGATATGCATGAAATAAGAAGTGTTTCATCTAAAAAAAATGAGGAAGTAGTATAAATGTAAAGTTGTACGTGGGCCATTTACCAAAAAAAAATAGAGCAATTATTTTGGGACATAGGGAGTAAAAAAAAGTGTGCTTATCAAAATATGGAATCTATTTTTGTAAGTTTTGTGCATGGTTCATGTAATTTTTTATTCTTTTTGCACACTTTTCAATGTACTTGTTTAAACATCTACTACCTCTGTAATAGGTTATGTGCAACGATTTGATGTTCCCTCTCTACTTTATGTTAAATTTTTGCACAAAACCTGTTGCGGATGTAGTATATCTTTTACTATGCCTTGTAATTTTTTTAACCTGCTACATTTACTTTTTTCCAGTTTTCGATAAACAACTTTAAACATTACTCCATTCGTCCTTAATTACGTGCTACATTCAACACAATTATAACATTTCGTAATAACACAGCTAGTATCTCGCGTGGGTGTTGCATCGTTTTTTTTTTCATTCTTGTGAAATTTAAAATAGTAAACTAATTTTAAAGTAAAATGAATATTGCTATATATTTAAGAGAAATATATATCATTACACATATTTGTAAGAGGTTAAAGGTTTGACTACTAGGGCTTGTTTATTTCAGCTTAAATTCAGTTCAGTTAAGTTTCATTAAGTTCAGTTCAATTCAGGATTTTTTTTTTAATAATTTTACTAATTACTTCTTATTATATTATTTAAGTAATGATAATGATAACTAGAGGTGGGAAAATTTGATACAGCCCGCTAATTCGACACAAAATCAACCAATTATTAACGGGTTTGGGTTGAGGGATTTGACCCGTTTAAATAAGCGGATCGGGTTAGAGTCAAAGGATTCAACTCGTTTATGTAAACTAGAGGTGTCAGTTCAGTTAATCAGTTCAGTTATGGATGGACCAAAATGGTTTGGTTGATTTCAGTTCAGTTGACTTCAGTTAATTTTTTTCAAATTAACCAATTCAGTTTTAACTTTTCAGTTTCAGTTCCAAATCGTTTTAGTTATTTTTAGTTCAAATCAGTTCAGTTATGGTTTTACTCGTACGATTTCAGTTGTCGTCAGTTCATTGTGAACGATTGACATAACAGTTCCGATTGTATTTTTTTGCGTTATGGCTGGTCTTCAGTTTTACCCGTACGATTTCAATTGATGTTAGTTTATTGTGAACGGTTGATATATCGGTTCCGATTGTATTCAGTTTTATGTTATGGTTAAATACAGTTCTATTCATACGATTTCAGTTATTATCAATTAATTTTAAATGATTATATTCAATTACATTATGGTTATTTTCAGTTTTATAAGGACATCTTTAACGGTTCTGATCGAGATAGATATCGAGTAATAATGGGTTTACCCGAGTTTTCTTGTGTTATTCCTCCAAATAATATGGGCGGATCGTTTTCGGTTTAGCCGTTGAAGTATTTTGTCTTACAATGGTTTAATTTATTTGTTTATTTAGTTAAGGTGCACGTTAATGTTATTTATTATGTATCAATTTATATTTAGATCAATTTATCCTGGTACTAATATTAGGTGTAAATGTGTAAGCGTGTATCAAGTATTAATATTGAATGTAAATGATGATCAAGATGATGATGGGTGATATTGAATTGGCGATAACAACAATAATGATAGCAATTAGCAGCAACAACAACAATGAATTGATGATGATACTGATGATAACGGTTTATGATGGTGATTGATATATACGAATAATATAATAACAATAATAGTAGTAACAATATCAATAACAAGAACAATAATGGGTGATGATAATGATATTGTGTGATGATGTATATGAATGGTGATGGATGATGACGATGATAAATGTTGATGAACAATATGACATATGTCATGGATGATGATGATGGCGATGACATGGATAATAGTGATGGATTATGAATTTATGATAATAATAATAATAATAATAATAATAATAATAATAATAATAAATAGTTATGAGCTTATGATAACGATTAAAGTGATAATGGATGATAATGAATTGACGACAATACCGATGATAACAATATGTTGATATATGATGGATGGTGATGATGATATGTGATGATTACATTGTCACATTGATGATGGATGGAGATAAATGATAATGGGTGATGATAATAATAATAATAACGATAATAATAATATTGATGTTAATAATATTAATATTTTTATGATAATAATTTTGATAATAATACTACAATAATAATAATAACATCAAGAACAACAACAATAATAATAGTAATAATAATTAATTCAAAAGTTAATAATAACAATAATAATAATAGTAATAAATTATATTTACTTTTAAATCATTAATCCAAAAGTTAAATATTTATTTCAATTTTTTATAAAAAAATTAAGGAGCTGAGAGAGAATTAAAATTTCAAATTAATTATTATTTAAAATCATTAATCCAAAAGTTAAATATTTTTATTTCAGTTCAGTTTAACACAATTCAGTTTAGTTCAGTTCAATTTATTTTAGTTCAATTCAGTTGTATTCAGCTAAAGTAAACAAGCCCTTAGGGCTACGCAGAGTGGACGCTCCTAAGTCCTAACCAAATGTGTTAGCAATTTGTTTTGGCTTGCGGTATGAAAATTTGTGGTTTGGTTGACAAAATTATCAAGTCGCAATTTTGTTGTTTGGTTTACAAAAAATTGCCAACAAAATCAGAAGGTAAACCTTTTATTATCAAAATTAATACAGTATATTTTAATTAATTTTTTATTTCATTGAGAATTTTTTTTTTGTTGAACTAAGACTTGCTTGTACTTTGTATTATGATTTTGCTGTAATAAAGTTTTAATTTTGGATGGGATTAGATTAAGTTTTTATTAAAAAAAGTTATTTGAAGACTAGTCAAGAAAAAAAATTGAATTGTGGTTCAAGTGTAAAATGCATTGCAAATTGTGGTGCGATTTGGTGTAGTCTTATAAAATTCACCGTGTAGTGCGGTTTGAATTTTTTTAACTACACAATCACAATTTGGTGCAGTTTGAAGCTTACACCGCACCACAATTATCACTTTGTCCACATTGTTCTTCCCCCACAATCCTCCCCCCTATCAACTCCTAGTAAAATCAATAGTTGTTTAGTTAAAAAATAGATATTTTGAAATAGTGATTTTAACATCCAAAATTCATTGTTGCACTCTACTTCCTATAAATTTTTAGTTGAGAACATGTTCACTTGTTGCATCCCACTTCCTAAAATTTTTTAGCTAAGAGCATCTTCATAAAAGTAGAATGCGAAAATAAATTTTGAAGTTCCAAAATTACCATCCATATTTTTAATGCGCTAAAACCCGCAAAATTTTCGAGCTGAGTGGGCCGGGCTAACGATGATCACTTCTCCCCAAGAAATGGAAACGAATCGGATCTGGACCGGATCCTGGTGGATCCAATTCCTTTTTTTCAACCTAGATCGATGGATCCAAAAAATGAGGATTAGATCTTATGGATCCGGATATAAAAACTGATCTAAAACGGATCCTCTTGTAATATAATATATTATACCTACTTAATGAAATAATTAAACTTTTGATTCATTATAATTGTCATTTCATCAAAACACACTTAATATAGAAACCAAAACACACTTAGACTTACATAATGATAATTTGTGTCGTACAATTACTTAATTAAATTTGAAACATATGCATTAAAAAATAACAAAAAAGATCAATCATCTTGCAAGCCTTCAATCTAAGTATTCCCATACCTTCAATCTTCATCACTAAATATGTGGTTTATTAAAAACGGATATATGAATTTGAACACAGATCTATACACAACATCCACATCCAGATCCGCTTTTTATTAAGAGATTCGTATTCAATCCGGATTCGTGCAGGTCCAAATATCAAAATCCGTAGATACGGGGCGATCTCTAGTTCTCTACTCCTCACCAAAAGCAGGAATTACAATGGTGAGTAAAAACAATTCATACGTTAATAAATTTTGCTTTAGGATGTATTCACTCCGTCCCTCCATGTTTGCTACATACACTTTTCCACAAATTTCGAAATACAACTTTAAATTATAATATCATTATATATGTGTAATAAAAAAAATTATACTGGGCCATCTACATTTTATTACTTAATTTGTTTTTCTACACATTTCGAAAAATAATTTTGAATATTAATATCTTTAATTATACAGGAAAAAAATTTATAAAAAAGGGTTTGCTCCGAGAGGAATCAAGTTCTCACATAACTATATTTTACATTTTCTGCGTAGTATATCAATTTAAACAAAGTCAATGTAACAATATAAATGGTGTGAAAGTCAATTTAGAGCATTAAAGTTACGCACAGAGGAGTATAAAAAATTACATGTACGGAATGCGTATTTCGTAGTTTGTACTATACAATTTTTTGTTGATATTGGAATTCTGGAAATGGCGGAGGGTGGATTAATGGTGATTGGTGAGTGATGGACGGACGAAGGCAAATGATGGAATCCTTGAGTTGGTAAATTTGTTTTCCTCTGTTGAAATCAATTATTTATAAATTTTATTTATTATTCAATTATATTGAAATTCACGCAAAGAGTAATGTTCTTGGGGATTTGGTATTTTATTATATTTGAATTCTTCTATTCTATCTATGTAAGGATTTCTGGAACCACTTTGAATTTTATATTATGCATCTTTAGCTTTTAGCCTATTGAAATTTTGAGTTAATTATGTTACTCTGTATTTAATTGCATTATTATAATTGTTACTTCTACTCCAGCACACTAGAATCTTACAAAAATGTTAATTAATTGGGTATCTTGTGATTTATCCTCTTGAACCTCATATTGATTATATGGCTTTATACTCTATTAATGGTTAGTGTTTTTTTTTTTTTTTTTTTTTGTGAATTGGGTATCTTGTGATTTCTCTTTTCATTCATCTAAAACTTAGTGGAGTAAACTATGGACTTGGTTACTGCTTTTAATTTGGGATTCTTGAAAATTCTTCAAAAAAATAAAATAAAATATGGAATAAGTATTTAAGGTTCACACTGTATATATTTACGAGGGATTGCAGGTTTTTCACCCGAGATACAAAATTGTACTTCTGAGTGACATTTTAACGCAATTTTAAGCAAAATTAGGGGCTGGGATTCCAGCCACCAACCAAATATGGGGGTATTTCGGGAATATATTTCCAACAAAATCATAAAAATGCCATTGTTGTGAGGAACTAGGAATTTCCATATATTTATCCCCACAAAATTTCGTCTGAATATTGTTTTTCCATGCATGGATAGATCCATTCTCATGGTCAAATCTATTGTGAAGATATACCATAGCTTCGTTTGCAATCATATGAACTTTGATATGGGCGTAGCCTCAAAAAGCAAAATATTTGTTTACACACAATTCTTTCAAGTAAAATCAACAATGTAATTCAAGGAGAGAAAAAGTAAGGAAGAAGGAAAAATGGGGATAGGGGAAGGATACAATGATTAAGTTTTCTGGCAGTGCTACGTGAAGAATTAGATTTCTGAATCACGTGATATGACTCAAGATAGTAAACTTGAGGAGTAAAAGCTGCAGCAGTTAGGCAGCAGTTGGTGAACTGTCATCTTTTGGAACAGGCTTTGCACGTGGGCCTCTCTCGTTCCTGCTGCCTGCAGCAAATTTCAAGCTTTCGACATGTAGCTCTTTTTCCTGCTCTTTTGATTCCCATTCTTGCAAGTAGTAGTCTTCTTCTGAGAAGTCTGGTTTAGGACCGAAAAACATACCTCCCCACTGTGGGAAGTACATAGTCATTATGGCAAGGCTGCATCCTATGATCATGATGCCCATGTAAGTTATTCCATCTTGTGTTTTGAATTCAGATCCTCTGAAGAAAATCGCTTGAGTTATGACTGCTCCCACATTTCCACCAGCACCAGTCATGCCAGAAACCACACCTAATGCTCTGAACAAAATAATTGTGGAGAGGTTAGTAAGAATGTAAAAGAAAATGTGTGTGTTTTTTTTTTTGTATGCATGAGATGGAGAAGTTTTCAATGTCCTTAAAAGAATTTGTTTGTTATCTTTCTCAGTTCTATTTCTTTTGTACATCTGCTTCTCTTGCCATAGATGATTTTGCCATAGATGCATTTGCAGGGAATTCTTATATATTAAAGTGCATGGAATTGTGAAATCGTTACCTTCTGGATACAAACGGAACGATTCCGAATGTAAGTCCTTCGGCTGCTTGAACAAAAATAGAGAAGATAATCATCACTGCGATTGATGCACTTAAAGTGTTGAGCCGTCCCATAACAGCACACAGTACACCACTTAGTGTTTGAACAATCCACCAGGCCCAGAGTCTTCCTCTGATTCCAAACTTTTTCGCCATGAAATCTGAAACTCCTCCACCTATAGGCCTGGAGAAAATATTAACCAACCCAAAGGTTGCACCAACAATTCCTGCAATTTTGAGTTCTAGGTTAAATCGGTCAAAGAAGTAGTAAGCAATTATGTTAGTTATGGTTAACTCCACCCCGAAACAGAATGCATAGCCCATAGCACAGATCCAGCTCCTGTAATTGATGAAACCATGATATAAAACCTTCTTAGCACTGTCCTGGTGCTTGTCACCAGCTTTATGCAGCTCAGCATAATTTCCGTCTGGTAGGTCTTGGCCGAAAAACATTACTGCAAATGCAGTAGCTGTTTGGAAGAGAGCTGCGACTTGAAATGCAATCCTCCAAGCTGAATAATTTGTGGCCCCCACCTTTTGAATAACGGCAAAGATTAGGGGCATGATGAGCTGAGCCACCCCTCCACCTAGGTTGCCCCACCCAGCTGATTGACCATTAGCTCTGCCAACTACATTTGGAGAGAACATGGAGCTCATCCAGTGCTGGGTGGAGACAAAAGTGGCTAAAGCAAAGCCTGAGCAAAACCTTGAAGTAAAGAATCCTGGGGCATCCTCTACCATTGCAAACAGGTAAACTGCAGGTGCAGTTAGGAGGGTGAGGGTTGCAGAGGCAAGCCGGGGCCCAATCAAGTCACAGGCAGTTCCCATGACAACTCGGGCAAAGATTGATCCAGAAACTGATCCAATTCCTGCATTACCAATGTCAGTTTGTGTAAGGTTAATATTGTCACGGATGATAGGAAGGAGGGGAGGAGCAGCAAAAGTAGTTAGGAAGCAGGAAAAGAACTGTATCCAGGATAGATGAAATGACCTCATATGAGGCTTTGCCATTGAAAAGAGTGGAAAGGCTGTGGCTTTGTGCTCTGCATCCACTGGAAGTTTGAATTTTTGATTCTCCCCATTTTTGGATTCCATCACTATACTTTTTTTTCTTTGATTTGGTTAATCTCTATTCTTAGTTGGATATCTATATGAGTTTTTTTCCCCCCTCTTTTGCAGTGGAAGATATGTGAAGTTGCAAAATGAGGTTCCCCAGTCGTACTTATATTGAGTGGAATACAGGAAAGATGGAAGAGGTCAGTAGTATTTGCATTTTTTACGAGTTGATTCTTCCTCAGTCTGTGACTTGGCTGCTTGTGTGTGCTATTGCATAGCCTTTTATTAACCTTAATTAACATCGAGCTCAATTATATAGTCTAAGGCCAAGTCACAACCCTATTTGAAGAAGCCAAAGTTTCTGTTGAATGTTTAGTATTTTATTCCTTGTAAAATGTCAAAGATATCAGCTTATTTTGTGGGTAACTTGGTTTAAGGTTATGCAAGCAAGTTAATTCTCATTTTGTGACTTGGCGAATTGTGTAAAATGTTTGCCTGATTCTTCGTTGTGGCTTGTGGGGAAGCTCAATGAATATTCACAATTTTCTAAACCATTGATGAATACTGTGGACAAGTCGAAGGTTTTGATGCTAGGTTGCACTGAGTCGGAAACGGGTTCGAAAACGAATACGGATACGGGGACTGAAAACGACAAATCTAAAAAAATAACGTTAATGGGTGCGGCTAATTATAACATGAAGAATCAGAATCGTCCCCAATACGGGGACGAATCGGGTTCGGGGACGGCTACCCATATGAAGTACCCATGCTACATAATTTTTTTTTTTTTTTTGCTCTGTGTGTAATTTCTACTGTACAACTATTAGGCCGATAGTGTTATATGAAACAAAGTGTTGGGCTTTAAAATATTGTCAATTAGTCATGTTCATAGGATGAATATGCATATGCTATGTTGGATGTGTGGGTATACATGAAAGGATAAAATAAGGAATGAGGTTATTAATAAGAAGGAAAGGGTAACACTTATTGAGGATAGGATGATGGAAAATCGTCTAAGGTGGTGTGAAATGGGACTGTATTTGCACCAGTAAGGAGGCTTGAGAAGTGGCAAAAGGATGTGAAGCGCAGAGGTAGAGGAAGATTTAAACAAACTTGGATGAGGTCATGAGGGTGGTTGTTGGTGATATGAGGCTACTGGCTGGCCTGATGTAGACCGTAGAGTTGGTGTTAGGCCGGGAAGCATGGATTGAGACAATACGTGCTAATAACTTTTGTGAATCCACATATTGATTCATCTAATCGACCCCAACTTATTTTAAGACAAAGGCTTTGTTGTTGTTTATGTTGGTTGTGAAGGTTTGACTTGGTAGTTTTTTCCTTCAATATTTTCCGAGTTAGTTTTTTCCTTTAATATTTTCCGAGTAAAGAATTAAATGCTGTACAGATCTAGAAATTTTAATTTAATCAAGTGTATCCAACTTATTACGAAACATAATCAATCATTTCATTACACAAACTAATACTTTGTAATAACTTACATAATTACAATATTTTGAAATACAAATTTCATAAGAATATGCTTTGTACTTTACGGTTGTTATGTTTTCACTATAAGAGAATCTTGAAATATTATTGATTTGTGTTAAGAGTTCTAAGATTTAATACTTGTTATCCATTAAACACTAAAAAACCAAAAATACAAGGAATAAAATATGATATGCCCCAAACAAAGTATTGGAAGAAAAGGTAAGAAAAACTAAAGTTTGTGAGGGTAAATTTGAACAGGGGAAAGATAACAGTCTGGTTACATCTTTCCATCCTCATCCTTGAAATCCCTTTTTTATTATATTTTATTTTTTAATGAATGAATTTGGCAAATATTATAGATAGTGTAAATAAAAACTCATTTCACAGGTTTTTTTAAAAAAGAAAGAAAAACTATATCGATTTTTTTATTATTAGGACATGTACCTCTTAGAATCCCTCGGGTTGGGTTGCCTTTTATTAAAGATGATGGAAGAGATGTGACTCTATAGGGGAAGTCTTATGTAATAATAGGTATTGACAACTTTTTTTTTTGCAAGTTGGTCCTTTAATCTCTTCATATTATAATTTACTCTTCAATTACTCTTCGTATACAAGGTAATTATGACATGGAGGGTACAAGGTAGTGATGCTGAGATATGATATAGTGGCATAGACACTATTAATTAGTACAGCCGACCAACCCTACTAGTCAGTATAAATTTTATTGTCTTTAGAAATTGTTCTTTGAAGTTCTCATTAATTATAATTTCACCTTTATATTAGGGACTAAAATGCTAATATTATTTTAATAACCCTCGACTCTATGAGTTTGACTTTGCTGGTTTATTATTGCAACTAGAATATTCAGAATCTTGCTGAGTCCAATATATAAAAATATATATTAACAACCACACTAAGCTGTTTAAGGTTATGAAGCGATAGAATTTTGTTTTCTTTCTGCCTGTGATGGTTTGACATGTCCATAATATACATACTTTTTTTGTCCCAAATTAAATGCTCCATTTTGACTATACACTTTTCACTAATTTTAGTTTTTTGTACACACAAAAATATAGTCATGTGGGATTGTGGGGGTTTTGTATTAATTTTTTCAGCTATGTTCTTTCAAAGCATCAAATTCTAATATATATTTTTGAAGCATAATCAAAGATATTGATGACCAAAATTTATTTTGAAAACTTTGCAAAAGAAAATGGAGCAAATAATTTGTGACGAAGGTGGGTTCGATCTGGTAAGAAAGTCTCATCCTCTTCGAATTCATTTTTTGAACATAGTAGCTTTACCCAATAAAAAAAATTCCCTTTGTCCCAGATTAGATGTTTCGTTTTGACTATGTGCTTTTCAGTAAGTAACTTTAACTAATTTTGGTTTTGTGTGCTCCCTTTGTTCCACAATGTTTTATGCATTTGCTACGGTGGATACTATTCAAAAGTATATAGAATAAATATAGTCATGTAAGGTATTATTTGATTCATCTTAATGAGTACATTATCAATACTCAATCATTATTTTTTTTTTTACTAATATACAATTATAGTACTAGTGATATAGAATATGCATTGACAAACTTGAAAAGTTCAAATGCACAAAACAATGTGGAATGGAGTTAATACATACCAAAAGATATGGTGATGTGGGAATGTGCAATCTTATGTAATTTGTCTCATTGCGTTCTTTCAAGGTAACAAATTTTATAATTTTTTTTCGATGTGTAATCAAAGATATTGATGATCAAAGTTTATTTTGAAAACTATGCATGAGCAAATAATTTGCGATGAAGGCAATGTCTATAATATTTTAGGATTGATGATTTGATGGTAGTGAAAGAAATGGGAGGTTGACTTGGTATACTAAAGAACATTCTATGAATCCATTGGCATACTCAGATGGTTGATTTATGGGAGATTGTTCTAGTTTTTTTATTATATTTTTTTTTTTTTTAAATAATTGCAACTAGACCTTAAAGTCAACTTTCTCATGTCTTATGGAACTTATGAAGGATCTAATGCCTGCCCTTTATGAATTGTAAAAAGCTATCCTTTGGCTTTGTATGAAGATTTTACGTCAATGAATCCTTTGCAAGATTCAACTAGGAAGTAGGAAGCTTATGAAAGCTTCTTTCTAAGATTTATCAAGATTTCACATCAGGCAACATCGATAAATGACAATGACTTGAATTTTAGCTGTTAGAATGAAATTTCATCAGTAATTTTTCTATTTTATACTTCCAATGTCATTTCTCATTTGTGTTTGGAGTGTTCTTGAATTAGGCCATTTTTTTTTTATGAAATATAGGGAAGTCATGGTCACGGAAGAAAATGAAGGGAATATTAGAATTAGCTGTATGTGACTATGTGAGCCTTTAAGAAGGAATTTGATAAAAATTTTAGTGGTAACCAAAAGCTGGAATTTTGCAAACTCTCCAGAGGGTTCGTACAACACACATATATTTGAAAGAAAGGTGCTAGATGAGAAAGTTTCTTTTTCAGTTTTTTGTGTTTTGGAAAAGGTAGGAATTCAATGGATCTTGTTATACTCGAACAATGCTACATCTTCCCAGTGGATAGATAACCCATTAGAGATATACTTAAATGTAAAGTGGGATCCAAGTCAGCAAAATGAAATATAGTTTATTAGTCTATTTCTAGTGGGTACCCACTAGGTAAATAAAGTATTTTCCGTAATGCTCCTAGATAACTGAACGTCTACACTAACTAATAGGATTATTTCTTTATACTTTCTACCCAATTCAGAAAAATGCTTTTAGGGGTAAATAATCTTGATTCTGTTAAAATCATTAACCAACATATGAAAAAATGTTTTTTTTTTTCCAAAATTATGTTAGGGTAATTTAATGATGTAGCGGTGAGTAGATCACCCTTGATATGGCATCCACTTTTTGCAGACCTTTGGTTAGTTATGTCAATATTCAGTGCCTTGGTAAGCTAGGAGATTTTGTCAGTAGTTATGTCAATATAGTGAGATTTTCTCTTTCTTTGATCTTAGAGAAAAATAGGAGGAAACTCGAAGATGGCTGGAGCAACCTGTTGTTTCTTGGAAGGAATTCCACTAACTTAAAATTGAATTCAGGCGCTATTGTGGTGCTCTATAGTCTTCACCGGTACGTAATAGAAGGTATTACCTCTTCTCTCTCACTATGGCACTCTAGGGAGGAAGATTGAGATTTATGATATCTTGTACCCAAGTTTAAGGAAGCAGTGGAAATGATTCAGTTTTGTGTTTGTGTAGAAGAAGAAGAAAATAGTATGAATGTTGTATATCTTGTGTTTGGCTTGTATGTGTATATACAAGTCTCAATTTGCATAGCAAAGAATCACCCGATTAAACTCTAGTGAAACATCCATAATCAAGAGCATTACACCCAAGATTTGGGAGTCACAAAGCTATGGAGAAAATCCGGGAAAATCAACGACGGTCACATAGGCCTAACTAAGAACAACAAAGATAATACTTCTCCGTTTCTTTTTACTTGCAACAAACTATTTTGTACACACTTTAAGGAAGAGATTTAAGGGTATAAACATAAAAATTAATTAACATAATTTAAACACAAGAAAGAGGGTGATTAGACGTTACCGATGTCAAATTTTAAAAAATTAATTTGTTTGTTTAGACCCTTAAATTTATTCCTCAAAAAGCATGCAAAATAGTTTGTTACAAATAAAAAAAAAGGATATAGTATTAAAAGTGATGATGATATTAGTGCATGAGTCTAAATCTTGTTATGATCTCAGATGACAAATGAACGAATGCTCCAACTCTAGTAAGGCCCCGTTCTTTTGGTATATTTTCAATTTAGTTTAGTGTTGTTTTGGACTTATTATTATTAGGAAAAATTACTTTGAATAATCTAACCTTTTAGTAATTTTATTTTAATAATCCAACCTCCACCCCAAATTTGTTAAGTGGCCCAAAGTGATTTATTAGTTCTCTTATTCGTAGCTTTTTAAATGAACAAAAGGTTTAATAAATTTTAAAGTTAAAACAACATAACTTTTGTTCGTAAATAAAATAGCTTCCAAAAAGGGACCACTAAATCACTTTTGGTCCACTAAAAATTTTTTGGATAAAAGTTGAATTATTACATAATAATCCAAAAGTTGAGTTATTAAAACAGTTTACTAAAAAAATTTAGGATAAAGGTTGAATTATTACATAATAATCTAAAAGTTGAGTTATTAAAACCAAATCACTAAAAGATTGGATTATTCATAGTGATTTTTACCTATCTCATCATCATCATCATTGTTCTTGCTGTTGTTATTATGATTATTCTGGCCACTCTTTTTTCACAATTGTTTTCCAGTGAACGTTTTTGGCTGTATTTTTTATGATGATTTTTCCAGCGACATTTTGTTTCGACGACTTATCCGTCGTTAAATTTATCGACTATTTGTTACTGCGTATTATTTTCCGATGATTTTTACAAGCGAATTTTCCCAGCCACATTTTTAGACAACATCTTTTGGCGACATTCTGGGATGTAATTTTCGACTACATTTTCCGATGAAAAATTCTGTTCAATTTTTTCTGGCCACATTTTCTGATGATTTTTTTTCTGGCCACACTTTCCTGCAATATTCCCGGCCACATTTTCTACCAATACATTTAAAATAAAAATATAAAAAATAAAATAAAAAACTTAAAAATTTAAAATAATATCAAAATAAAAAAAAACAAAAAGTTACTAAACAACTTTTTTTTTTTTAATAAATGCATATAAATAAGCATAAAAAAGTTAAAAACTAATTACGTAGTATTACAAGTAAAATTAATAAATGAATGTGTGTTCTTGTTGGCTTACTTTCTGTTAATTGATTTCAGTTCAATTCACTTTAGTCTAAAAGAACGGGGCCTAGCACTTGTTTGAAATGTACCTCCATACCCCCATCATTATAATTGAGTGTTGAAATCGACCAACAACACATACAAAAAAAAATCTTACTTTCTCAGTCATATTTATATTTATACAACCCACTAGTAATTCTTTTTCCGACATATAGCTAACAAGTTTCATAAATGTCCCTTTTCAATCTTAGTTGTTTACACAAATGAGGATGATATGTTATAGTCTCTATCCTATTATGACTCTTCCAAAGCAATGATCGACATGATAAGTGGAATTATGTTATCCATTCTATAACATAATCACCAATAATAAAAGAAATTAGGATATTTCATAATTATTAACTAAATAATTAAGAAATTTAGATTGATCAACTAAACAACAATAATTATGAAAATAAAGATAGTAGTAATAATAATAACAACAACAACAATAATAATTACAATAATGGTAATGATAATGATAAAAAAAAGTAATTATAGTATCAATAGTAGTAATAGTAATAATAATAATAACAACTATAAGAAAAAATAAGTTCACATCAGACCAAATTAGATTAGCTTAGAAAAAATAAGTTCAAATCAGATAAGAAAAAAAAAAGTTCAGATTAGATAAGAAAAATATAAGTTCAGATCAGAAAAAATAAGTTCACATAATCAAATATTCGTTGAAACAAACATAGTCTTATTGGAACTTATTGGAGCTGATTGGATCTTATTAAACCCCTTGAGTGTTTTTAAATGATTTTTGTAATCTTATTCCTTATTGTGGTTATTTAGTCAAATTAATAATAATGGACTAACATAATCTTACTTTGGTTGATTGATTTAAGTTGCCTTTTAAAGTTCGGCAGTACTATAATATTTGGTAGTTTTAAATGTAGGCTTTTACAGTTATGTAGAAAGCTTTATCTCATATGCTTATTCCACAAAAATGGTTTTCCTGAAAACCAAAATTTATGTATTTATTTATAACTAGAGTAAATCGGTGCTAATGCACCGGGTATATTTAAGTATATTTAGTCTTACATCATTCGACAAATATGAAATTTCATTAGTTTAGTGTTTTATTGTCATACTTTTAACAATTTTTTCTTAATATATACTATTAAAAAAGTCCAATTAGTTATGGTGATATATAATTATCATATTTGTTTAATTTTCTTTCATGAATTTTATTTTCTTTAATCTATCTATATAATAATTTAAAAATCTAAATGGATGAGAGTCCTCCAAACCCCCAATGGAGGCCTCACATTAATCCTAATTAGTTTATTTATGGTAGTTATTATTTTGATGAATTTGTTGTTGGTTGTCATTATTTTGATTAATTTTTTTTTGTATGTATGTGTGATGGTAGTTATGATAGTTAGTTTTTTTTTTTTTTTTTTTTTTGTTAAAAAAGGAAAAAAAAATTAAATTAGGATTAATGTGAGGCCTCCATTGGGGGTTTGGATGCCTCTCGTCCATTTAGGTTTTTAAATTATTATATAGATTAGTATTAGAATCATGAAAATATTTTGTTTAGTGTCAAAATAACTAATTGTAAAAAGTAAAATAAGCTAGACTTGATTGAACTTATTGGATTTCAGTAGACATGAATGAACTTATTACACCTTGATGCACCTGATTTTGACTTATATGAACTGAATATATATATTTTTAAGCTGAAGAGAATGCATTCTAAATATATGGTCGTACACAAGTAACAAAAATATTTATAATGTATGAATATAGGAAGGGAATCATCGATGAATGTTTAATATATATATATATATATAAATTTTAATAAACCAAACATGAGTTTAATCATCATTGATCTTTTATATTGAATTAAAATTAAGTTGCTATATTATTGGTGTCAGACATTTGGCTGATCTAAATAGGCTTTTTGAGGAAAAGCTAAATCATAAAGAAATTGATTAAAAGTAAAATATTATACCCTGTGTTTGTGTGTGTGTGTCTCTCTCTCTATATATATCTAAATTTATTTGTGTATATATATATATATATATATATCAACTATGACCTTTAGGTACATTGACTAATAAAAATATGTGCATTGATTGTAAACTATAAATACGTTGAGCACATATACACTTACTTTACGCTGTAGATACATTGCTTATAAAATTTAAGTAGAGTGATAGGAAACAATTTGATTTAATCTCGACCTTTCCTTGGCTCATCCAAATGTCATCATTGTTTCACATCCTTCTCACCACAACTAGTTTTCTCACATGAGATTAGTTATCTCTCTCTCTCTCTCTCTATATATATATATATATAATCCTCTATTCCGAAACTCGATAACCACCAAGCCACAACACATCAGAAAGACCACCAGTAGAACAGGGAGAAAACAGCTATGTTTTATTTTTTATTTTTATTTGTTCTTGGCTTTCTTTCATCCCGCATGTAGCTTTGCCACCACCTGCAACCACGTCTACACCGGTAACTGGCTAAAAGTAAGTTTTTCCATGGTTTCATCACAAGAAAAAGCTCTCTGCCTCACCATTTGACCTTTTCCCTGTATGACCAGGAACTGCTTGGCCTTAAAACTTAGTTAGAGGCCAGTAAGGTATCAATAAGCCTTCCTTCAGTAAGCAATGACAATTTTAGGGTTCTTTTGTTCTTAATTGTATGATATTTACTTGGTACTGAAGTCTCATGTATAATAACAATTTGATTACTTATCTACTAACTTGAAGTGCAAGCTATATGCCTGAGTAGTGCCTGAAAATGGTGACTATATAGGGCATATACTTTAGATGGAGTATATCACTAATCATGTAAAATATATGTTTTGATTGACTAGATATAAAGGGATATTACAGTTTCTCTCAATCATCATCATCAGGGAATTATGTTATCGTTAAAAATAGGTACTGCCTATTGCCACAACTCACACTCCTTTCTATCTATGTTTTGTGCTAAGTTTATACAGTATTTATGTCATGTTCTTTTGTATGGGTTAGTGCAAAAGTCTTTTTTATCTAAAGTATGTTGTTCAGGATGATACTAGTTAAGGTTTTGATGATGCTTTAAAGGCTGTATGGAAATTGGAATGGCCCGAAACGATAAGATTTTCTGTAGATCTTTAAAGCCTTTAAGAATTTAAGGAATTTTTCAAAGGATAATTCATATAGGATGATAATATGATGCTAGTATTATGATGATGATGCTATACTTTTCATTTTTCGCTATAATAAAAGACTTGCATATGGTATGATGGATGAAGATGATGCTGTTAAATTCATGGATAATCGGACTAATTATTTTAAGTGTTACACACTCTCTCTCTTTCTCTCTTTTAAATGAATACTTTGGCTTCATTTTATTAACTATAATGTCTTAATATTATGATTTACTACACCCATTTCTTTAAAATGAATGACTAAACATTGTCCTCTTTTTAATAAAGGCCGGGCCATGTTTCCAAAATTGCCCCTTTGTTTTCCAATTCTTTTTTGCCAACTCACACTAGTTGGCACCATATGCAAACCACTATTACGTATTACCATCACACTACTCACTTACATTACATTAATTGAACATCATATTGATAATGGAAGTCGCAATTTTTTCTATGTTGGAAAACTAAAGGGGTGCCATGGGAAAATCACTCTATCTAGGTAGGGGTATATGACCCATGTGCTCCATTCTAGGTAGAAGGTGATTTTTTCATTTGCCCCTCTAATTTTACAGCATAATTTTTTTCCCATAGTGACGGCTGTCAGGCGGTTGTCATCCATTACCCCTTTTGAGTCTCTGCGATATTGGTTGTGCGTTTGTGTTATGTTTGATATAGTTTTAGTGCATTTAATTAAGTGAAGATTAAAATTGGAAAAACACGAGCGATTTTGAGTAAAGTGTGTGATGTCGAGTAATACCCTTCTTTAAATTAGTTGCAGTTATGATTAACACAGAATTTTATAAGAGAGGAGATCGTTTGTGTTCTTTGCATTTTCGTAAGAAAAAGTAGAAGAGAGGATTTTGTGATTAGGCTTATGTAAGGAAAAGTAGAAAATATAGTGTATCATGTGTGGTAGGTAGGGGCATAATCAGAATAAACCATGTCTTAAAAGGAAAATGTACAAGTGTAACCATTTTACAGGAACTTTTGAAAAAGTAAATTAACCAACTTGTAAAAATGAGGATAGTAATGTGGTGGATTGGTCTCAAAATATATACTACCTCTGTATCGCAACACTCGCTACATAAGTATGCGATACGGACTCCTAGGCAAAAAATGAAATAGGGTAATTAATTGGGCCACAACAAAAGTAAAGTTAAAAAAAAGCTGCACATGAGTAATTTTTTAACTAAATATAGTAAAAAAAATTGTTGCAAGTATTGTGTTACAACCTAAAATGACAAAAGTTGCGAGTATTGTGATACCCGGAGGTAGTAGTATTTGAAATATTAACTTTCATAAATTTTAATACTTCCTCCGTTTCGAAAAAAACGCAACAATTGGATTGACACGGACTCCTAGCCAATTTTTTGTTGTGAGGGTAAAAGGGATAGAGAGAGAAAGTGGGGTATGTGATGATGTGAGAGATAGAAAGAAAAAACTTACAAAAATGGAAGATTAAAATTGTTGCATTTATTTTGAAACATCCAAAAATAGAAATTGTTGCGTTTTTTTCGAAATGGAGGAAGTAATATATATCTGGAAAGGTATAAATGATCAAAATAATACATTGACAACAGTGGCGGACCCAGGATTTGAAAAATGGGGGTACGGATTACCTATGTTGGACATTAAGATAAAATCAAACCAAAAATTTACAAAAAAATAAGCATATATATTTTATCTATCTGACTAAAACAACCAAGCTAATATATCAATCGAAACTAAAAAAAAATAAACAGAAAATTATATAAATATTAAAAAAAATCAAACTAAAAAAAATAATAGATTAAAAATATAATACTCTTCTGCCAGAATTTTTTTTTTCTAAAGCATTCTGCTAGAAGTTACAAACTCAACAAATCAGAAACTAAAAACAATCAAAATAAGACTCAATGAGAAGGTACAAAATAAAACAAAAGGTTACAAACTCAGATCAAACATTCAAAAAATTTAAATGATCAAAATCAGACTAAAATTATAATCAAACTAAATAAATTGAAATAACAAAATTAGAAATTTAGAATCAACTAAACAAAAAAAAAAAATTATTCTCAATGGTATACTTGTGTATTAGCATATTCCCAATGGTATGCCTGGTTTTTTTTAAAAAAATCCTAGAAATATACTTAGGTTGCTAAAATAATTCAAGTAACATTTCTAATGGTAGTTTCTGGCCAATTAACAGTCATTAATAAGGAAGTATATGTTAGCGTTAATTGAAATGTAAAAAGTTAATGTATTTTATCTTATGTTTAATTTTAAATTTTTTTTCCAAAATACACCAACTACATTTAACTAAGGACTGATTGATGGTGGTTAATTGGTCGATAATAACCATAAGAGGTGTTACTTGAACTTTTAAGTCCAATCTTGCAATACAAAGAAACAATGGAAGTATATGATTTTGAAAGTGCAATTCTTCTGCTCATTTCAGATAAAATAGTTTGAAACCAAATTTATGATGGTGAGGTCTTATATTACTAATTTCTTGCTTATGTTTTGTTGTGGAAAATTTCCACTTCAGTATTGTTGCTGAAAGCCAACTTAGATGGTTTGTTCTTTTATTAGTTTTGTTGTTTGCTCAAAAAAATTTGCTTTGGTGCCCTGTGGTTTTACTGATCCATTTTGATGTTCAATAGTTTCAGATTTTCAATTAATGTATTTGGACTGTTTCAAATCTATGCAAAATTTGTAGCTCTGCTTGTTACTGACCTTACAGTCAGGCCACATAGGTCATCAACTCATCATGCTGTCACATGAAATTTTGAACTATTTTTAAAATTTTTTAACTTATCATTTGCCATAGCTAATATATAGAAAAGTTTAACTAATTTGTCATCATTAATTTAAAATAAAAAAAATTTAGCACCCATATACTTGTATTTTTTTTGGTACAAATATATCTTATACATGTTAAATGACTTATTATGTTTGCTGATAAAATGCTTTACCAATATATCTTGTTGAAGTGTCAAATTGTTTTTTTTTTTTTTTTTTAAATAATCATTTTGCAAGTTTGATTTTTTGGGATTTTTGATTTTGGTGGGGCATGAAATGGGTTTTATGGGAGGATGGTGATGGTTTTAGCTATGTTACTTAGACAGGGATAAAGTGTTACTCGGATTTGGGTGTCCAAGTGCCTGACTTAGTTAATTTGAGAAAACGTTACTACCTCTGGTCTAATTTATTTGCAATGATTTAATATAAAGTAAGAGAGGGAACAACAAGATACTTGGATACTTCTTTTTTGAGAGGAAGTAACATAAGTTTTTCGGTTGGTTAGGATAGGTGGTGGTTCTATTGGGAGGGTGGTGTTAGATTTCTTATTAATGGGATGGTAGTCATGCTGTCATGGTACAAGAAAAATGCTTTTTTTTTTTAAAATCAAATGCATCAAGATAGAAGAGTGAATAAGAGTGGTAATGGTGAACTGTCAGGTTTTGAGTTTAATTTAGTTGGTATTTTGCTTGATGGCTGACAAAAAATTATTGATTATTTAATTGCTCAGATCACTAATTATCTTGTCGGCAAATATTTTTTTTACTTCATGGTAATTTGAAATCTAAATTTCATGGTTTGTTTGATTAATATTTAATTGTCTTGGAAAAACTCAATTTGAGTTTGATATGGTCTTCTGAATGTATGATTTCTGGGCTACTTTCTCAATGTTTTTGGGGGTGAAGTACTCTTCTTGTTGGAAAATTTTAGCATGGATCATGAATAGGTCTTGGTTTTGTTTCGACCTAAATTAGGTAGGTCTCTTGGCAAGGGTTTCAGCTTGATGATGTTGGTGATCAATAGACCTCTGGGTGGTGATTGTGCTGTTAATAGGGAATAGCAATATAAAGGTGGGGTGATGGCAGTGGCAATGGTACAACTGTACAATGGTGATGGGAAGGAGGTGGTTAGTAAGATTTTAGGTTCAGAAAAGGGAACGTGGGAGCTGGTTGGCTTGGAGAAGAAAGGCATATTGTTCTATTTATAGATAGGACCAATCTTAGAACAACATTTCATCATGTTGACGTATTCAACATACTAACAAATTTTTGAGATTGTCTTGAAAAGGATCGGGAAATAGTTAGGATTATATTGAGTTTATAATTAGGGTTAATTTATGAAGATGGGTAATATTGTTGATATTTCCATCTTTATTTGTTAGATTTCCTATTTGATAGACTTCTATTGATTAAATCAATGTTAGAAAATTTTCCTCTCTTAATAAAATTTGAATATATTTTGAAATATTGGTCTCAAAGATTTAGGTTCAATGTTTTGCATGTAACTTTTGTGGATTCTAGCATCTATTAATTTTTTATAATGCAGGTAACTTTTTACGGAGGTGGCCTTGTGCACTCTAACCACTGGAATAGTGAACTTTTCATCAAACCCATTTCCTGGATGTCATTACTAGGTTCCCCCCTCACCTGTTATTTGGCTAGTTGTGTTGCTAAATACCTATCTCAGTAATTCTACATTTTTTTTTTCAGCGGAATAAATGTAAAGCTTCTAAAGGGTTCCCCTAATGGTTCTTATATAGTTTGGAATGCTCTTGTGATTGAAAAGGTATGTAATATTATGCAAACGTTCTTTTTCTGATTGACTAATTCTGTCTGTGACTTGTTTGGTTCTGTCCATGTGTGTGCTACCTCGTGGCCCTTAATTAACCTTTGCAGTCAGCTTAGTTATATTTACTATGGCAGTCACAATCTTAAGTCATGAAACCTAAATTAATACTCGTATTGTTTTATTTCGTGGGTAACTTGCCTTAAGCTTATGAATTAGGTTTTATTTTATTTTATTTTAATTTTTTATAAATAAGTCTTTCTTTGACCTTTTCAATCGTGTGTAGTCTGGAAGCTCAATGAATATTCACAATTTGCTGAATTATAAATATTAATATTCTGTGAGCAAGTTGTTTAAGGTTCTGCAATGTTTTTATTTTTTCCTTGTTGTTTGTGATGGTTTTACATCGTAGCTTTTTTCTTTAATGTCTTAGGGATGATGAATTAAATACGGTGGAGGAGATTTGTGGTTGACGTAGTATCTATATGAATATTCTCTAAATTAAACTAGCTGCTGAAGCTCTGACATGGTTTAAGGTTTGTTAATGTAGCTTTTTTTAAGGTGACATAATCAAGCTGTGCTTTTTGTTGGAGGGTGCTCTATGGTTGTTTAGGAATATCCACATTCTTGTTGAATCACAGTATATGAAACTCAGTGAATATTCACAACCACGCTAAGCCACTGTATTTTTTTGAATATTTTTTGCGCTAGCTGCTTATTTAGTGATAGAATTTTTCTTCTTTCTGGCTGCAATGTTTATAACATGTAGCTTTATCTGTAAATTTTAGATGATGTTGGTGAAAGAATGCTATGTCTGCCCATGTCTATATTTACTGGAGATTGTTTTATGTTTATTAATTGTAACTAGTGCTTAGAGTTAACTTTTCCTTGTCTCATGAACTTATGAATATGAGTAGTGAGGTATGGAGCCAGAGGCGGAGCCATAATAGAATATGAGGGGAGCCGTTGTCCCCCCAATTTTTTTTAAAGAATCACGAATAAAAAAAATAAGTGTGCCCGTGAAGAGGAAAGACAGTGAAAAAAAGGGAAGAGAGAGAAAGAAAGGAGTAACTATTTACTATCCAGTGTCCAGCCTGCCCTCGCCAGAAGCCGAGTCGACGCTGTTCGCTGCCTAGCCTAGCCTACCCTCGCCGAGTTGCCGGCGCTACACCTCGCCCTCGCCTCCATTAGGGCTGTTCACAAACTGGTCCAGACCGGAATGTGGACCGGAACCGGACTGGTTTAGACAGGACCAGACCTGGCGATTCTAGTCCGGTTCCTGGTCCTTGAAAATGGAGATTCCAGTCCACCGGTCCGATCTGGTCAAAATTCGGAAAATTCAGGTGCGGACCGGTTTGGACCAAATTCTATAAAATATTTTTAAAAACAATTTTTTAATAAAAAATATTATTAACATTCCGGTCCGGTCCAAATCGGTCCAAACCCGGACCGGATCGAAATTTTTTTTTTTTCAAAAGTTAAGGAACCGGTCCAAACCGGTGCGGTCAAGGTCATTGGAATTAAAACTAGGCATCTTATGAAAGCTTTCCAAGATTTATCAAGGTTTCCCAATATCCACCACCAAAAGATGACATGGGCATGAAATGTGGGAATTGAGATGAAATTTTATTAGTTATGATTCTAATTTGTAAATCTGATGCAATTCTGATTATTTGGCAATTACTATTGATTTGGCAATTACTATTGATTTGGCAATTACTGGGTAGTATTTAAATAGTAATTGTTACTACTCCCTTAAAGTGTATTCAACCTTTAAACCAAAAATTGTCTGCTCCCTTAAAGTGTATTCAACCTTTAAATCAATTTTTATAATGCTTGAATATCAATACTATTACTAAAGTGTATTCAACCTTTAAATCAATTATTATAATGCTTGAATATCAACCTTTAAATCAATTATTATTTTTATAAATCAAAAATTTTCTGCTCCCTTAAAGTGTATTCAACCTTTAAACCAATTTTTATAATGCTTGAATATCAATACTATTACTAAAATGTTGTCGCATGCATAGCTAGGAATGGCAGCAGGTTGGAGTTGGATCGGATTATGCACAATCCGACTCGACAGTAGTCGGAGTCGGATGCAGATTTTTATTTTTTGGATTCGAATCGGATTTTTTCTTGCGGATTGAGTTGCACTAGGGTCGGATCCAAACTAATAAATTATCAACCGTAAAGGAAATAAATGTCTAATATGACATCAAATTTACTTTTTTTTGTTCTTAATATAAAATTAGATCTTATATTTAATAAAATAAGTAATGACTGCCAAATAATTTATATTAATCTATAAAATTCAATTAAAAATAACATAAAAAAAAATTAAAAATCTAACTACATCTCGGAGTCGGACTAATTTGTTGGATTATTTCCAACATCCGACATTTTTATTTTGCGGATTCGAATCGGATTTTTTTTCTTGCGGATCGGGTTGGACTAGGGTCGGGTTCGGACTGAATCGCCATCCTTATGCATAGCGTGCACATTAGGCTAGTACTGTGTATATTTGCCGGCTTGCCCCTTTAAAGTTCCTTTGAATATTGTTATGTCCAAAGTAATTATTGATTTTTTTTTTGCTGAACCTGCCGCTGTATGTGTAGGTCCAGTCTATCTTGAAACATAACTTCATTTGCAATCATTTGACCTTAGTTATGGAAGTAGGAACTAAAAATGAAATGCTGTAACGTTTTTTGCACTAGGTTGCATCTATTTGGGAATGCATTCAGAAATTGGTACAAGCAAGACATAGGGTGGAAGATCTAAAAATGATAAACCAATGGGCATGTCATTCTATTAAGTGGAGTAGTCTTATCCTTTGAAGTATTTGGGTGGGGGTGGTGGTGGGTGGGTGTGTGACTAGTAACACCTGTTACATAGTTTTTTCATACATGCATTCCATTCAAGTAAAAACATGTATTCCAAACAGAGTTTTAATATGGAAAATGATTTGGGGATTGGGGAAAATAAAATACAATAAGAATATTTTCTGTCATTGCTACTGGAAGTAGTATGCAAAGAAGTTGAGAATTTAGTTTCTGAGTCATGATATATGACTCAGTATGGTGATTAGCTAACATTCATAGGAGCTGGTGTACTTTCTTCTTTTGCAACAAACTTTGTATATGAGGTTCTCTCGTTCCTGCTACCTTCAGCAAATTTCATGCTTAAGAGATGCCTGTCTTTCTCCTGTTCTTTTGCATCCCATTCCTTCAAGTAGTAGTCTTCTTCTGTGAAGTTTGCTTTCGGGCCGCAAAACATACCTCCCCATTGTGGGAAGTACATAGTCATTATGCCAAGGCTGCAGCCTATGATCATGATACCCATATAAGTTATTCCATCTTCTGTTTTGAATTGAGATCCTCTGAAGAATATCACTTGAGTTAGGACTGCACCCACATTTCCACCGGCACCAGTCATGCCAGAAACCACTCCCAAAGCTCTGAAAAATGTAAGGAAGGAGAAGTTAAGAATATATACATTTATTACAAGTAGTATGCTTTCTGAAAATTATTACTGTTGGCAGCATTACAGGCCTGGCCAGCAGGATATAGCTGTTAAGCCTCCATTTGCAGGAACTTCGAAGTGCTTATGAAAGTGCAATAAAATTGTAAAATTGTTACCTTCTGGATACAAATGGAACGACTCCGAATGTAAGTCCTTCGGCTGCTTGAACAAAAATAGAGAAGACAATCATCACTGCAATTGATGCACTTAGGGTGTTGAGCTGCCCCAAAACAATACATAGTGCACCGCTTATTGTTTGGACTACCCACCAGCCCCAAAGTCTTCCCCTGATTCCAAACTTTTTCGCCATGAAATCTGATGCCCCTCCACCTATAGGCCTGGAGAAAATATTGACTAGCCCAAAAGAGGCGGCAACAATTCCTGCTATGCCTAGGTTTAGATCAAATCGATCAAAGAAGTAGTAGGCAACTATATTGTTTACAGCTAGCTCCACCCCGAAACAAAATCCATAGCCTAGAGCACAGATCCAGCTCCTATAATTGGTGAGACCGTGATATAGAACCTTGTAAGCAGAGTCCTTCTGCATATCACCAGCCTTCTTCAGCTGGGCGAAATTTCCATCTGGTAGGTCTTGGCCGAATAACATCACCGCAAAAGCGGTAAATGTCTGTAAGAGCGCCGGGATGAAAAATGAGATCCTCCAAGCTGAATAACTTGTCGCCCCTGCTGCAAGGACAGCAGCATAGAATTGGGGCATGATGAGCTGGGCAACCCCTCCCCCGAGGTTGCCCCACCCGGCCGATTGCCCATTGGCTTGCCCAACTACGTTTGGAGAGAACATGGAGCTCATCCAGTATTGGGTTGAGACAAATGTGGCCAAAGCAAAGCCTGCGAAAAACCTCATGTTAAAGAATCCTTCGGGCGTTTCTACCATTGCAGATAGATAAACGGCAGGTGCAGTGAGGAGGGTGAGGGTTGCAGAGGCAAGCCGGGGCCCAATCAAGTCACAGGCTGTACCCATGATAATACGGGCAAAGATTGCCCCAGAAACTGATCCAACCCCTGCATTACCAATGTCACTTTGTGTGAGGTTGATGTTGTCACGGATGATTGCGAGGAGGGGAGGAGCGGCAAAAGTGGATAGGAAGCAGGAAAAGAACTGTATCCAGCATAGATGAAATGACCTCATATGAGGCTTTGCTACTGACAAAAGTGGAAAGGCTGTGGCTTTGTGCTCTGTATCCACTGGAAGAGCAAAGTGTTTTTCTTCTCCATTAATGGTTGCCATTGTTATACTTTGTGTTTTCTATTATATGGCCAGTTTTTTTGGTTGAATATCTGTAGTAGATATTCTTTTTTTTTTTTTTTGTTTTCCCCCCACTTTTGGCTGTGGAAGTTATTTGATATTGCAAAATGGGGTTCCCCTAATGCTTCTTATATAGTGTGCTATGTTCTTGTGGGCTGAAGCAGCAAGTAGTATTTCACTATTTTGTGTTATTTTTTTCTCCTGTTTTACTGTTATTTAATCTGTAACTTTGCTTGTTGTATATGCTACTGCATATCCCCTAATTAACCTTCGCTGTGATTTGAATTTTATTTGCTGTGCCAGAGTCACAATCCTATGTAATGAAGGCAAAGTTGATATTAGTTTATTTGAGGCTATGTGACTATGTCCTTGCTCATTTTGTGACTTGGTGGATTGTGTCATTTGTGTGTAGTGTTTGCATGGCTCTTCGTTAGCAGGAAGCTCAATGAATATTCACAATTTGCTGAATCACAGATATGAATATTCTGTGAGCAAGTTGTGTATGGTTTGACATGGTATCCTTTTCCTGTAATGTGTTGGGAATAAAGAATTAAAGATGGTGGAGGGGTTGTCAGGTTGACTTCGTATCTGTAAGAATATTGGAGATTGGTCTATAGACGTTTATTATTGTAATTAGGAATATTCGCAATCTTGCTGTATTACATCATATAAAACTCAATGAATATTCACACAATCACGCTAGGTCACTGTAATATTGATGTCTGTTGTAGTTATGACATGGTAAAAGAGACTGAAGCTGACTTTGTATGATAAAGAATATTCTATGAATCCAACTACTTACTCTAATGGTTATATTTATTGGAGATTTTTTTCTATGTTTATTAATTACAACGAGCTCAGAGTCAACTTTCTTATGTCTATGAAACATGTTAAGAATGCAACGTCTGCCTTTTGCGAATTAGAAATAGCTACTCTTTGTCTTTTTTTGTGTGAAGATTTTACTTTGATAAGTCCCTTTCAAGTTATTGCAACTAGCAAGTTGGTGACAGATTCTTTGCAAGATTTATCAAGATTTTCCATCATTCATCATCAAAGGATGACATGTCCATTTATTAAAGCTGTTGTAATGATGTTTTGTTAATTATTCTAATTTGAAAATCTGATGTCATTTCTGATTTATTTTTTTTTGGCAAAGGTCATTTCTGATTTGTGTTTGATGTTAGCTGAGCTAGGGCCTTTTTTTTTCTTTTGATGTAAATAGGGAAGTCGTGGGTTGGGGGATGGAAGGAAAAATGGGAAAATTGAGAATTAGATGTGGGCAAATATATGATGGAATTTGTCATGTACTGTTAGTTTTTTTTTTTTTTTTTTTTTTAATTATGGTAACTAAAAGTGATAAATTTGCCATTTCTTTAAAAGGTAGGTAAAACACATTATGTACTTGATAAAAGGTGGTAGATGACAAATATTTTGAAATTTCTCCCCATCTCAATCTCTTTAAAATATTTTGACATTGAATGAGAGGGTCAAAAACTTGCAAGAAACATATATAGGGTCATAGGGTGCTTGAGGGCACTTGCAACAATAGGCTTGTCATTGGGTTTTTTTACTTTTCGAAGATTTGTAGACAAACCTCTTATTGCTAGTAAAATGTTTGTTTGGTTGGGTTACTAATTAGTAACCTATTTGTATGGAGAGTTTTGAATTTTTTTGTACAATATTTTTTTGTTTTTGTTTACATTGGGTCCATGTATAATCCCTTGAATAGGTTTGTCTATTGTTGATAAAAAAGGTTTGTTGGGAGAGAGGTTTGTATATTAGTGATTTAGCATATGCCAAATCTCTGAATAAGTTTGTTCTATTGTGATTATGGTTTTAAATCTCGGTTTCGGTCGCGATTGCGGTAACGGTTGCGACATCATATTCACGGGCAATGCGGATGGTTCGTGGCTGTTGCGGCCTAATATCTCGGTAAGCTAAAAAAGCTTTACAATACGGTCTCGATGTGGTGATGCGGCCTTGATTCAATACCTGGATTGTGAATGCCCTAAATTGGGTTATGCCATATCAATGGTTGGTTTGATTTACCGCATTAAAAACTTTAACCAACGTGTTCATAAAATTTTAGGTATGTCAAGGAAATTTGGTGGTGACTTGGTGTGGCAGAAATTTGATGAAAAGTAATAGGTAACGTGTGTGTGTGTATTATATATATTGATTGATTGTGAGAGAAAGGTAATGTATTTATATAAATGGGGGTTTAGTGCATCATGACTGGCTGCAAAAAAAAAACTAATTTTTAAGGCTGAACTCGTTTAGTAGATCATTAGATAACCCTTAACTACCAGGGTGGATGTAGGAATGCCTGCATATCATATATTGGATTGTATGTGTGTGGGAGAGACCTTATTGGCTACGGTCTAATTCTCTTTTCATTGATAGGCTATGGTGCCAAGGTGTTTTACAATGTTGAGAAGTGTGGCCAGTAATAGCTTGCGCAGTAACACCATAAAGGATTGCATGAGGTAATTATTATTGTTGAGGAAGCGGTGTAGATCAGTAGGTGCACACCCCGATCCTAAGATACTTGATTCCAGGTTTGGTTTCTTCTCCTTAATGCTGTAATATACACCTATGAATATGCTTTGTAATCATTATACTTACACCTATGTTCTTTTCAATATAATGCATGTTCTATAATCACACTTAGGCTCTTTTCTTTTGGAATTTAATTTCATTTCAGTTCAAACAAATTCAATTCAGCTCAGCTCCTGCTGAGCCTAGGATTTAGTTTAATTTATTCAATTCAGTTAAGTTCAGATTAATTCAATCCAAAAGAACAAGGCCTTATAGGTTCTTTTATCTTTTAAATTATGTTGCGAATATAGGAATTGTCTGATCAATGTTATCAATGTTTGGTCAATATTGAATATTTTTACCCTTTTCTTCTTATGTATGGGTTGTCTGCATTGTTTTCCTTAATATATTGTTAAAAATTCAAATAAGCCAAACACAAGCTTAATTATTCTTAATCCTCAATATTAAACTGAATGGCTATTTTATCCACAAGATTTATTTTTTAGACAATTAGCAAATCTAAATGGACTGTTTAAGGCAAACTCATTCACAAAGAAGTGGATTGAAAATGTAAAGATGTTATTCTGAAAAGGCGAAATGATGAATTATGAAGATGTTTTTCTGACCTAGCTGTGTCTGTGTCTGTGTCTGGTTGAGCTCAGAGGAAGACCTGTACCATAGATACACATTCAACATCCTAGCGTTCAACCAACACAACCAAGTTCAGAAATGAAACCAACTTCCAACTCTCTCTTCCACCCCCACGCGGCTTGGCTTTTCAATCCTAAAACTACACCCAAGTCCCAACAACTGTTTCTCCCAGTTTCAACGACCAAAAAAACTACATTTATGTATCTGACTTATTATTCCAGAAGCTGATAACCACAGAGTCACACCACGTGTCAGTAAAACTACCTGTAAAACAGGGCCAAAAGTTTATATGTTGTTGCTAGTGTCTTTCTTTCCGCATGTATCAATACCACCACCTGCAAGGCTGCAACCCACCTCCACACTGGATACTGCCTGAAAGTCAGTGGTTCCTACCACATAGAACTCGTCCCTGCATCTACCACATGATATAAAAGTCATAGATCTCTGCCTCTCCATTTGACCTTTTCCCTTTGTGGGCAGGAAGTGCTTGGTTGTAAAACTTAGAGCCCAGTCAGGTATCAATGAGCTTTCTTTCAGTAACCAATGGTAGTTTTAGAATTCTTAGGTATTTAATCGAAGGATATTGGCTCGATACTAAAAACATCATTTGCAACACTAACGTGATCACTTCTTAGTGCCAGCTGCCCAGCTGTACGCCTAACAGCTGAGACCAGAGACTTGTGACGAAGCATATCACTAACCATGCTAACTCAACATTATGATTGACTAGATATAATGGGATCGCTCAGTTTCTCTTGATCATCAAGGAGTTTTGACATCTATCAAAATAAGAGGTAATACCTGTTGCTACTTCTCACACTCCTTCCTAACTATTTTTTTTGCTGTGTTTATACAATGTTTATGTAATGTTTCTTTATATAGGTTGAAGTGTTTAAAATGCTTGTTTGTGAAAAAAGTATGTTTTCAGGGAGAATGGTGTACAAACTTCTGATTTTATTAAGCTATGTTATGTTAGGAATGTGATTCTTGGCATTTTTATGTTATACGGTCAATTAGGTTTGTGGAAGTACCTATAGAAAGGATCACCATTCACCAGCCATCATTTCTTAGGTTAAAAAGCACGCCTCATGCACACCTAGGTGGCTTAGGTGCAAGGCGCTGCCAGGCTATGGGAAATGGGCTTTAAATAGGTGAGGTACAAGTACAACCATCTACAAGGTGCGCCCCAAAGAAAGAACAAGTTTATGCTTTAAGGAAAATAGTTTAATTTTGAGTTATAAATTGAAGAATGATGGGAATTTTATCAAATTGAGACTATGCCTTACATTTATCATTACTAAAATTATTAAGGATCTTTTAATTAATACTAAATAGTTGTAAGGGGATCCAGAGAGGGGATATCATCATGTGATAAGTGGTTGGCCGGGTTAGCGTTAAGGATTTTGTTTGAGTTTTAATGTAGGAATAATTATAGAATGATACAAAATCACAATGACCTAAACAGGTTAACAAAATTTTGAAATTTCTTTGAGAAGGATGGGACAATAGTTTGGGATTATTTTAATTTAATCAATAATTAGAATTATTTGAGGACGTCCACTAACAGTTGGGATGGTTGTTAATAGGTTTTCCCTTTATTTAAATTGTTTATTTATTTATTTATTTTATTGCTTGATAGACTTTTATTGATTAACTCATTGTTAGACATTTTTTCCTCCTAATAACTTAAATTTATTTTCAACTATTTGTCCAAAGGATTCCATGTAAAATTTTTGTAGAGGTTCATCTTTTGTGGATGTTTGGATTTATTTATGTATTATGTACTTTTTTAAGTTGGTAACATTTTAGGTTTAATTTATTTAGAGGCTCAATTTTTTTAAAACATAAGTAATTTTTTTTGTTAATGAGGATTCATTTGTCAAATACTCATCCTTTTGTATCAACTTTTTTTTTTTTCAAGGTAAAATATAATAGAACATGAAGATTCTACAATTATGAACTACAATATGAAATGATCTTTGATCATATCACCAAAAAATGCCATAGATTCTGGATGTATCCATGTTTTATTAGAAATTTATTATTCTAAAAAGAATCTCAATGAGTTATACAGTATGGACTAAGGACTAAATCAAAGATGCGTTTTCATCAGAACTCACTTAATTTTAGTAACAAATGAAAGTATGTAATCGACACCAAAAAAAGAGGAAGTAGGAGAATGATGGTGTTGGGACTCTAAGAATGGTGCCCCCCACAATTGACGATAAGTAGGAGTGCAGGACTGTAGGGGGAGCCGGGGAAGAAGCATGATCATGCGATAGGTGGTTGGCCGGGTTGAGCAAGGGATTTTGTTTTAGTTATAAGATTAGAATCATTATAGAATGACTTAGCATCAACCTATTCAACGGGTTAACGAATTTTGAAATTTCTTTGAGAAGGATGGGGAATAGTTTGGGATTATTTTGAGTTCATCAATAATTAGGATTTGAGGAAGTCCACTAACAGTTGGGATTGTTGTTAATAGGTTTTCCTTTTTGTTTGTTTGTTTATTTATTTATTTTTATTTGATTTTATTGATTAACTCATTGTTAGACTGTTTTTTTCCTCTTAATAAGACTTAAAGAACTCTCAACGAGATCATGTTGTTTAGAGCACCCGTTAGTAAGTGGGAGGTCTTGAGTTCGACTCTCAATGAGAGCATGTTGTTTAAAATGTTGACATATATTTTTTTTTCCAAAAAAAAATTTTGTTTTTCATCATAACTCATATTTTAGTAACTTATGAAAGCATGTAATCAATACAAAATAGGAAAGAAGGAAAATGTTGGGATTGTAAGAATGGTGCCCCCCTTCCCAAGTATTAACTATTACAATTGCGAGGTTGATTATGAAAACATTGTATCAATACAGTATCGGTTTGTTAACCGGTTATAAATGATGGTACTGAGAATGAATTTATATGTAAATTTGGAAGGAGAATCAATAAATCTATTCCCATGATGATGCTAACTTACCTCCAGTTTATCTAATTTTGTTCACAAATACCCGTTCTCATCCAATACCACCCTAGCCTTTCTCATGATAATGGATGATAATAGAAATTATGAAGAAAATTCAAGTTTGGGAATGAAAATGCGTTTTCATGGAGATCATGTGATTCCTTCCTTTGTTAAATTATATGAGTTTTCTTCCCTTGTTAAATTATAATTTAAAATTTAAAATTCATTCTATTACTACATGTTATTACCAACAACCAAACGGGCCACAAAGGTATGAGTTTTAATTACATAAGATTTGGATAATAATGATAGTAAATTTGCAGAATAAAATTGCTGACTAGACACGATTGTTTGTGCTGCCTTCTTCTGATGTTGATTTGCCTGTGTTGCTTCTTTCATTCTTACAGCTTTCAGCAAATTTCATGCTTACCTGATGATATCCTTTCTCCTTTTCCTCTGAGTCCCATTCCCTCAAGTAGTATTCTTCTTCTGTAAAATTTTCTCTAGGACCGCAAATCATACCTCCCCATTGTGGAAAGTATATGGAAGCTATGCCGAAGCTACATGCTATAATCATGATGCCCATGTATGTTATTCTATCTTTTGTTTTGAATTGAGAACTTCTGAAGAAAATCACTTGAGTTATGACAGCACCCACATTTCCACCAGCTCCTGTCATCCCAGAAACTACTCCCAAAGACCTGAAGGGAATCATTATACAGATTTGTTTTTAAGAAAATACAGATTTGTTCTATTGAAGCCCTTAGAAAGGCAGCTTCACTTTGAGAATGAGATATTTGTATTGCTTAATGAACATATAACATAAAATTAAATTGTTAGCTGACCCAGTAATTAAAATATTTAGAAGTTACCTTCTGGAGACAAAAGGAACAACCCCAAACGTGAGTCCTTCGGCTGCTTGCACAAACACTGAGAAGACGATCATTACTGCTATTGAAGCGCCTAAGGTGTTGATCCGTCCGAGAACAATACGCAGAACACCGCTTAGGGCCTGCACAATCCACCAGCTCCACAATCTTCCTCTCATTCCAAATTTTCTTGCTGAAAAATCCGACAACCCACCACCTATAGGCCTGGAAAAAAGATTGACCATTCCAAAACTGGCTGCAACTACTCCTGAAATATAGAGATTCAGATTAAACCGGTCATAAAAGTAGTAGGCAACTATGTTATTTACTGCCAGCTCCACCCCGAAACAAAACCCATAGCCCAGATCAGTGATCCAGCTCCTATAGTTGGTGATTCCATGATACAAGACTTTGGAAGCATTGTCCTTGTACATGTCACACCTGACGTTTGTAGCTGGTGGAAATTTCCATCTGGCAGGTCTTGGCCAAAAAGCATTACGGCAAATGCTGAGGACATTTGGAAGAGAGCAGGGATGAAGAATGGGATCCTCCAAGCTGCAAATGGCGTTGCTCCTGTTTTAAGGACTACACTGTAGACCAGAGGCATTACGAGTTGGGCTACACCTCCTCCTAGGTTTCCCCACCCTGCTGCTTGCCCATTGGCTTGACCAACTACTCTCGGGGAGAACATACAACTCATCCAGTATTGAGTTGACACAAAAGTGGCCAAAGCAAAGCCTGTGAAAAAGCGCATAAGAAAGTAACCAGTGGCAGAATCAGCGACTGCTGATAGATATACTGCAGGTGCAGTTAGGAGGGTGAGGATTGCAGAGGCTAGTCGTGGTCCGACTAAATCACAGGCTGCACCCATGGCAACACGAGCAAAGATTGCCCCTGACACAGATGCAACCCCTGCATTACCAATGTCATTGGCTGTAAGGTTGAGATTATCATGAATGATAGGGAGAAGAGGTGGAGCAGCAAATGTGGAGAGAAAGCAAGAGAAGAATTGCATCCAGCATAAATGAAATGCTCGTATAAGAGCAAATTTTTTTGATTCATTTGTTGATGCCATTATTCTAATTCTTTTTTATTGTTTCTCTAGTTTTCGTAGCTAACTATTTATGTTACTGGTATTCTGCTATGTTACAATGGGAGATGAGTGAGTTTGCAAAATATAGTACACTCATTTGTGCTTTTATAGAGCCATAATATACTTTCATGGGAGAAATTATTGGTGTATAGTTGAGATATACATATATCAGGCTACAAGACAATTTTTTTTTTCTTTTTCCCAAGTAAAATGGCAAATTTTGTTTGTCCTGTAGCTGTATATCAGCTATGCACCAATAATATCTCCTTTCATGGTGATTATCAAGCTTAACTTATTCATGGAATGGAAAGGTTGTTAGCAATGTGGTAAATTGCATTTTTGTCTGTGAATTGGTGGATCGAGTATGCCGTTTTTTTTTTTTTTTTTTAATCTTTTAAGCTATGTTTGTGAGAAATTTTCTGTCCATGTCAGGAGTATATGGTTATTTTTCCATATTAAAGATATTATAAGTTTCTTTAAAAGTATTTGAATATGAATTCATCCTGCGGAATGTTTCTTTTAATTGGAATTGTTTTCTGCTTATGGAAGAGACAATGCTTGACTTTGTGCAAATTTAAATACAGTATGTTCCTGATATCCATCTACCAAAATTTGACATTATAAATCATATTTTTCTCTAGTTAATTTATTGCTTTTTTGCCCATTTTAATATCTTATGCCCCTTCAAGGTTACGAAGTATTCTCTTTCATCCATAACATTCTTTCCACTTTATTGTACATGTACATATCAAAGGAATGAGGGGGAAAATTGTTAAAGTAACTCCTTTTTGTTTGTGAAATAGGAGAAGTTGTCTTAGCTAAAACCGAAAGATATGTTTCATATGCGGAATAAAGGTGGGAACAACTATACGGAAGATTTTAAACTGGTAAAGGCCTCTCTGTCTGGGTTGTCGCGTGATGATGTTAACTAGGTGGTGATTGTATTGTTAATAGGTGGTAGTAACAAAGTTGTGGAAAATTTCACCATATTGAGGTTAGTTTAGGGTGTGTTTGTACATACGTTACGCCATGTAGTTGCATATTTTGGTTAATTTTGTATTATTTCTACCTTGCATTGGTTTTCTTTGTTCTTTCTGTTTTGGAAGAGATTTTTTTCTACTCTAGGTCCCAATGAACCTATGCATCAAGGAAAGAGGTGGACAAAGAACGGAATCTTTTGGAAGCAAGAATGTACAAGGATCAACTTCGAACAGCTATAATTTTTATTTACTTAAATTTTTAGCGCAATTCGAGTTCAACGTTGTAGCTTACCTCAAGGGCTTTCCAAATGCAAGTTACATGCCCAATTCCGATAAGTATGGAGAGAAGTGTGAGTTGATCACTTAAAGTTGTCCAATAAAGGACATACAGACTCTTATGTAGAGTTTAACACGACCGTTTGAATCACACAAACCTGTCAATCTGTGGTTACACAAGCAGTACATTTGGACGACCCATGACATGAGCTTGTAATAATGTGACAGGACTGTTTAGCCCTGCCCCGGCTTCTTGTGTCCCTTTTTTTTCTCTATTTTGTAGTCGACCTATATTTTTGCCCACCTTTGTGTGTGTGTGTGTGTGTGTATTCTCTTACTTAAACTCCTTTTCCTTTAGTCTCTTACTTCAGTGTCTAGCCCCTTAGGGTTTGCTCCTCGTTTTTCTCCATGTTCATTTTTTAGATCTAGTTTTTTACTTGTTCTTGTAGTTTTAGCTAGTAAAAAATTCTTCCATATTAATCTAGTTCCTTTCATTTTTTTGTATTTTGCTTTCATGTCCTTATTATTTTCATTTATTTTGCTTTCTTTCCTTTAATACTTTATTTATTCTTTTAATGTACTTGCTTTCTTTGATTATTGCTTTAATTTATGTTCTTACCATTTTCATGTTGTTTGCTACCTATATAGTAAAATTTTGTTTCTCTACGCTTAAATCTTCATCTTTTTTTCTAGCTTAATTCTTGTACGGAGTAGTTTTCTTTACAATATATGAGTAGTTTACTTACGGCCCGTTTGGTAGCCGGTTATAAATGGTGGTAATTGAAATGATTTTATAACTAAATTTGGAAGGAAAATCAAAACTCATTCCCATGGTGGTGCTAGTTTAACTCCAATTTATCTATTTTTCTTCACAAATATCAATTCCCTTCTAATACCACCCTCCTCCATGACAATGGATGGTAATGAAAAATAAGAAGTTTCAAGTTTGGGAATGAAAAATATGTATTCCATGGGGTTATGAAGTTTATCCTTAACAAATTACACTTAAAATTCAATACCGTTACCACAATTTATTACCAACAACCAAACGGGTCGTTAGTGTTAAGGGTTTGGAAGCCTCTTGGTCACGATGGTTTAGATCTTCTTGTTTATTCTTCGACATGTCGAAGTGTGCACATTTGAGCTTCTAGAATTGTTTTGTTAGTCTTGACCATTTTGTATACCCTTGTTAGACAGAGGTTGGTTTGATGTGAATGACATGGTATGTGGACTTCTAGAGCTTGAATTAGAAGTATGTTTGTGGTTATGAAGGCTATATTGTGACTTGGTTTGAACAAGAGGGACCTTGAAAAGCTCATTAGGCTCTATTCCTTTGTAGGTAGGTACTTTGATTAAGGTCGTGTCCCTAGTGCCACAAGCAGCCTTTCAATGTGAGCAAGTAGCAAGACTGAAAGCTAATGGGAGTAGACTTGATTATGTAACTTTTGATCATAGCTAGCAGGGAGGAGTGTGAACTATGGTACTCAAGCTATGTGTGTTTGAAGTCAAATTTGATGATAAGTGATCAAACGTTATGGAGCTTATTGACTAAGTATATCTAAATTTTCAAACCAGCCTTTGTGACTTTGTTTATCTTATTTAGTTCTCTAGGCTCCTCAATTTCTTACCCCTTTGTTGACTCTTCACTTAGCAACTGGGTTGAGAACTTAGCCGTTAGCCCAAGCAGCTCAGTCCTTGAAAGTTCGACACCAACTTAGATTCACTGCCTATTAGGTGGTGCAATGAGAATGACAATGGTGCGTTGGTATGTCATTGGCCAGGGGGGAGGAGTTGTTCAGTATGACTATGAGTAGGGGAGGGCCTATGGTAGGTCATTAGCCAGGGGGAGGGAATTAAGTTTGTTTTAGTTTTATATATTACTAATCATAAAACTATGCATCATCATATTATTCTAGAGTTATATTCAATAGGTTAATAATTTTTTAAAACTGTTTTGAGAAGTGGCGGGATTATTTTTAAAAGTTTACTAATAGTTGGGATTATTGTTTTTTTTCCCCCCCTGTTTTTGTAGCTTTTTTGTTTAATAAACCATAAACCTTGTTTATTAACTATTGTAATCCTAACTTGGGCAATGTTTTCCTCAGTAGAAATATTATTCTTTTTTTTAGAAGTATTAGTCGAAATATCTCATGTTCATATTTTCGTACCTGAGTTTCATTTGTTGTGAATTGTACAGGTTTTTTCTTTATGCTGGTAATTTGTTTGGGTTGACTAATGCTACAATTTTATTTTTTTTGTTATTGTTACTTCTTGAAGGTTCCTTTTTAATCTTTGCGAACCATGTGTTAATCTGCATGCTCAAATTTTCCCCTTAAACAGAAGGTAATTTTTTTGTTCCAATTTTCTTGAGTAGAGGATTCATTTGTTAGAAAATTCATCTTTTTGTGTTAGGTTTGTTTTTGTCAAATTTTCATTTTTTAATTTAATTGAACATGAAGGTTTAACCGTTTTGAATTGATGGTTTAGAAGGTAGAGGGATTGTGGATTGTATCATAAAATATGATATGGTTTTAAGATAAATCCATCTGTCAATTAGAAATGATCATACAAAGAAAGATTTTTCCTTGGCTGTTTGGAGTTTGGACTGGTACATTAACAAGGGCTGGATGAACTATCTAGCGAATGGCTTATAGAGTAAGCACTAAATAATTATGGATGTTTTGTAGTCATAACTCATCTGTATTTTAGTAACTTGAGAAAGCATGTAATAGGCAACATAGAGGTAGGATGGAAGCAGGAAAATGCTGGAGGTTGGTGTAAGACAATTATGTTATGAAATACAATTAGTTACAATTTGGATAATGACAGTAAATTGGGAGAGTAAAATTGCTGACTAGGGACTACTGCTCGTGCTTTTCGTGCTGCCTTCTGATATTGACTTGTCTTTGTTGCTTCTTTCATTCTTACAGCTTTCAGCAAATTTCATGCTTACAACATGATACCCTTTCTCTTGTTCATCTGAGTCCCACTCCCTCAAGTAGTACTCTTCTTCTGTAAAATTTTCTCTAGGACCACGAATCATACCTCCCCATTGTGGGAAGTGTATGAAAGCTATGCCTAAGCTGCACAGTATGATCATCATACCCATGTATGTTATTCCCTCTTCTGTTTTGAATTGGGAGTTTCTGAAGAAAATCGCTTGAGTTATAACCGCACCCATATTTCCACCAGCTGCAGTCATTCCGGAAACTACTCCCAGAGACCTGAAGAGAATGATAGTAACGATCAGAAATTCAGAATTTAAGAAAATACAGGTTTGTTATGTTTAAGCCTGAGCAAAGTCAGCTTTGCTTTGTGAATGAGAATGAGAATTCTCCATTGCTTGATGATCATATAATGAATTGCTAATGTACTAAAAAAAAAAAAACTATATAGAAAATACCTTCTGGAGACAAAAGGAACAACCCCAAATGTGAGTCCTTCAGCTGCTTGTACAAACATCGAGAAGATAATCATCACTGTGATTGATGCGCCTAAGGTGCTGAGTTGTCCAAGAATAATACACAGTACACCACTTAAGGTCTGCACAATCCACCAGCTCCACAATCTCCCTTTCATTCCAAACTTTCTTGCCGAAAAATCTGACAACCCACCACCAATAGGCCTGGAAAAAAGGTTGACCATTCCAAAGCAGGCTGCAACTACTCCTGCAATACTGAGGTTCAGATTAAACCGATCATAGAAGTAGTAGGCAACTATATTGTTTACTGCCAGCTCCACCCCGAAACAGAACCCATAGCCCAGAGCAGTAATCCAGCTCCTATAATTGGCCAATCCATGATATAAAACCTTGGAAGTACTGTCCTTGAGCATGTCACCATACATCTGAAGCTGGTAGAAATTTCCGTCTGGCAGGTCTTGGCCGAAAAGCATTACAGCAAATGCTGAGAACATTTGGAAGAGAGCAGGGAAGAAGAATGAAATCCTCCAGGCTGTGAATGGCGTTGATCCTGTCTTAAGGACAATATTGTAGATAAGGGGCATTATCAATTGGGCTACACCTCCCCCTACGTTTGCCCATCCGGCTGCTTGCCCGTTTGCCCGACCCACCACTACTGAGGAAAACATGGAGCTCATCCAATATTGAGTTGACACAAAAGTGGCCAAAGCAAATCCTGTGAAAAAGCGCATAAGAAAGTAAGCACTGGCTGAATTAGCCACTGCTGATAGGTAAACAGCAGGTGCGGTTAGTAGGGTGAGAGTTGCAGAAGCTAGTCGAGGCCCCACTATGTCGCAGGCTGCCCCCATGGCAACACGGGCAAAGATCGCCCCTGACACAGATGCAATCCCTGCATTACCAATGTCTTCGGCTGTGAGGTTGAGGTTATCGCGAATGATAGGAAGGAGAGGTGGAGCAGCAAACATGGACAGAAAGCAAGAGAAGAATTGTATCCAGCATAGATGAAATGCTTGCATGTGAGGTTTTGCTGTTGAAAATAGTGGGAAGCTTATGGCCTTGTTCTCTGCATCAACTTGAAGAGCAAATCTTTTTGCTTCAAGCCCTTTGTATATGGATGCCATTGCTCTATTTTTTTTTTTTGGTATGTAAGGCTAATTTTTTTAGGGTGATGTACTGCTTGATTGATTGATATGTAAGGCTAATTTTTTTGCTTACTGGTTGTGTTAGACTGTTAGGTGATGTACTGCTCTGCTATGTTATTGTGGAAGATGAGTTTTTTTTTATTTTTTATGCCGGAAGATGAGTTAATTACCGAGCATATTACTCCCAACTGTTCTTATATAATGCCAGATGCTTTCATGGCAATTAGCAAGTTTAACTTTGTCTAGGAAAGCAAAGGTCGTTGTCTCTAGGAATCCTTTTGTTTGTGACTTAGGTTGATCGTGTGTGCCACTTTGTTTTACAATTTTTTAAGCTATGTTTTTGTGAGGATTGTGAGTCCATGTCAGGATCAGAACATATACATGCCTGTTTTTCTATAATAAAGAATGTATGATGGTGTTTTTAAATATGACGTCTTCGTTTTTGTGCAGATGTTGATTTCACTATGATTAGTCAACTAATACGGAGAAACATGCACTCAAGTAAGTAATGATAAGGATTGCATCCTTTTCACGGGATCTTGATTTCTTTAAATGCACAACAAGAACATTACTGTATTATTTTTCCCTGGTAATTATGCCTTTACAAAGCCAGCTAAGAATGGCTAGTGATATTATCGTCATAATTATAAGGAACTTATTTTAAAGGTATTAACGATGGACAATCCTTTTTTAAAAGGTACCAATTAGTTTTTAGTCCTTATAGGTATCACCGTATCAGCGTTAAGAGGTCTTTTATTTTATAGGTATTCGACCAAAAATAACATTTGAATACGATTGCATAAAACACTTGGAATTATTCCAATCAATATATTTCGTATCTTATGAAATCAGAATATAATTCTATGTCTCATATGCAACTATTTTCATAAGTTATTATTAGTCGAATACATATGAAATAAAAGGCTCCTTAAAGTTGATACCTATAAGGAATAAAACATACTTGATAGTGATACCTTTAATATAGGATTGTCCATAGTCGGTACCTTTAAAAATAATTTTTCCTAATAATAATGATGATGATGTGAGTAAATATTTTTTTTAAATAAGTTAGTTTCTTGTAAGTATGTGGCTTAACTGTTTCTGCCCATTTTATTAGCTTATACTCTTTGAAGGTGAAAGTAGTCCTTTTTGTTTGTAAAATAGAAGAGCCAGTCTAAAATTAAAGAGAAAATAAAGATGGGAACAACTTGAATACTAGGTGATTCCCGAGCAAATGCTAGGGTTTAAAATGAATTACTAAATATATACTCTAATATAAATTAAATTTGTTTTTATTTCAAATGGAATTATTCAAAAATAAGGTTTAAACTTTATCTTTTCAACAGTAAGTAGCAAGTTAGCAATAAATGAAAAGCTTAAAACATAAATCAAGGAGACATGAGAGGAACTAAAAAGAGGGTTTTACCAAAATAATGTTAAGGCCAAAAGTATTTACCAAAATACTGTCAATGAAAAAATAATTACGAGAATGTTGTCCACGTAGGAGAGAGAGTGTTCATATTTTTTTAAAAAATATTTGTAGCAAAATTGCTATTTGAAATAGCGATTTTGTTAACTTTGGTCATTATTCTCTACAATAAAGGCATTGTTTGAGTTTTTTTTTTTAATCTCAACAACATCGCTATTTAAGATAGCGATTTTGTTAAAGAAATCGCTATCTGAAATAGCGACTTATGCTGCGTAAAAAAAAATTAAAAACAAGGTTGACGTGGACAGTATTTTGGTAAATATTGTTGATTTGGCAGTATTTTGGTAAATACTTTTGCTCCCAACATTATTTTGGTAAAACACTTAACTAAAAATAGAGAAAAACTATTAGGGTTCTTTTTTTTTGTTTTTGCAAAGAGAGTAATTGTTGCTTGGTAGTTGGTGTAGTAGTTAGCATTTTAGACCACCTGTGCTTTTACCTAAGACTAGTGTTGAGGATTCGGCGTTGCATAGACATTTTTTTTTAACTATTTTAGTTGTACTTCTTCCGTTTTTAAATAGTTATTACAATTTATCATATGCATGGTTTTTAAAAAGATATGTAATTGAGTGGTTATCAAGTGTAGTGAATATAATGGGAAGAAGTAGGGGAGTAATTCATATTGCACCCCAATTAAAAAATTAGTTCTAAACAGTCTGAACTACAGTGAAAGTTATCAAACACCTATTAAACCCATAGCTTCCTGCCTCCCAAGTCCCAACTCCCAACGACTATTATAAGAGGTGTAAGGTATAAGAAAATTCTTTATTTATCTAATAAGGGGCAAAATGGGAATATGAAAAAAAAAACATCATTCCCCTTTTCATTTGAATAGGTAAGATCATCATGATATATGATTTACTTTCACAACATCCTGGAGAATATATCCATATTGTCCCTAGGACAAGTTGATAGGTCCTTACCTTGCCTAGTTGCCTTAGGCCTTAGCCAAAGTCAAAGATCTAGGATTTTATATCATATACCCTTTTGTGTCTTGGTTAAAAATTCGTGTAAGATTGTTTCATAAAGTGCTTGCACTTTTTTTTTTTTTTCTGATAAACTCTTTTTTCACTTGTATACACAACAATATTCTTCTCACTTTTATACTTTTTTTCCTTTTTTGTCTTGGGTTTATTGCTACAAAGACATGTTGACATGTAAGGAAATAAGAATTTGGAGCACGTATATTAGTATTGTAGTAAATAATTTCTTCATTAAAAAAAAATGAAGCTCATTTGGCTTGTGAGTTATAATTGCCTATCAAGTAGCATGATTCATATGTCACTCCCTTATAGTAGTATTAATAATAGAGAGTCAACTTTGTTTACAAATCGCAATCATGATTGGAAGAAATTATGGACCTCAAAGGTTTTTTATTTAAGATAATAGCTTTTCATACCTTGTTAATTAATTTTTCCATAATTTATCAATTTTCTTAGACTAGAAGTTAGATTATTAACCTGTTGGTTATAATGTCCTTAGTGACCTCAGGATCCGTCAGTTTAACTGTTTAAACGTAAATCATAAATTGTTTTTTTTTCCATTCTGTTTTTTATTGTTTAGTTTGCAAATAGTTATGTAAAAAAAAAAAAAAAAAAAAAAAACATCCAAAGGTAAATAATTCTTTTAATGGTAGAAAATCCTTTTGCTTTTTAATTTCTAAACACTGGAAACTAAGTTTTCTTCCATTCTCCTCATCTCACAATCGTCAATCGATGCTTTGACATTTGAAGTGGCACAATCGAGGAATGCCACGCTGATCTGGAACATGGTTGTCGGTCTTCTGATATGCCGGCTTTTGCAATTGTATTATCATAGTAAACTATTTATGTAAAAATAAATTATTTATACGATGAATATATATATGTATATTCAGCCCAACCACACTTGAGCCTTAGATAGAATGCCAATATTTCTATATTGTATTTTCAATGTGCATATGCTCATATACTTATTTTTTTAATATGTTATCTTTGCTTTGTGCACCTGATTGAATAATCTCTGGGTAAGCCATAAGGTATTAAGAAAAGTTCCTTAACCCTTGGGATGCAATAAGGTACCAAACATTTGGTCAACGTTATGAAAAACAACATTAAAGTATTAGGAATGAAGAATTTCTTTCTTTTGTTTGATAGCTATTATTAGGATTTCTTTAAGAAATTTTTTCTAGGCCTCTTCTTTGGCTATCATGAATGGGCTCTTGGAATCTTTCCAACAAATTGAAGAGACAATTGTAGCTATTTTTAGAAACTTTCAGATGATTATCATGTATCGAAGAGGCAATCTTGAGGTCTTTGATGAACTGCTTGTTCTTATTGAATTTCTGGTGTTGGCATTAAAAATAAAGTGTGATAATACATACATCATGTATGTATGTCTCATGTGAAACAGTGGTAAAAATAACCACAAAAAAAAAAAGTTTTTAAAGGGATATTTCTTTGGAACACTATTAACAGTGTAAAAAAGTTTTGTCCATTTGTTTTATCATCACTAATTTCTTCATATAAAAACTGTTTCCAATTTCTAACGTTTAACAATGAACTATTTAAATAATGTTCATTACTCCCCCTCTCCCTCTTTCTCAACTATATGCATTTACCACTACCTTTTCACTTTTGATATATAGTAGAATAGTGAAAATTACTTTAAGTTGAAAGTTCTTTCCTTTCCCAGACAAGGTAACCAAATAAGAAGGTTGAACTTCTCTGACTTTTGGATGCATTCAGATACGACTTGTCAGGAACACGTGTCAGCTCTTACAATTTGCTTTATCAAATTTAATCAATGGCTTTTATTTATGTAGCAGTATTATATACAGGTATATATGCTAAGAAAATGATTGGTTTATTATTATATTAGGGGAATAACAGACTAATCTTATTTGATTCCACATCAGATTCATTTCATAACAGAGTGCCTCAACGTCTGGTGGACCATTTCACACCCACCCTTCACAGCCAACTAGCCAAGCACTAAGTCACCTTCTTCATTTCACACAACCAACCATCAATGCGTTATGTAGTGCCACCTTCAGCCTACTTCTCTGTGTCCTTGTTCAGCTTCTTAAAATTTCATCTATTAGCACTGTAGTGCCACTTCTAGTTATTGAACCTATATTGCAACACCATCATACACTTCATAACTGTGAATAATGGATCCTCCCATCTATCATCATCAAGGCGACTTGGAATTAACATGTCTCTGACTTTCACATTGATCAGAAGTGAGTACATTATAGATTTAGTGTACTCCTAAGACGATCCACTCATTCCCTCCTCTCTAGAAAATCTCACTTTGTTATGTCTTATTCATGCTATGTCCTTCTCATGAAATCTCTCTATTTCATGATTTTTAGGAAGATTTTTAACATCTGGAGTAATAGAGTCAAGTGTTTCACTAAGGCTTTGAGTTAGTACAAGCATGGATAGTAAAAATCAGCCATTTATGTACCAAACTGTCAAAAATGTTCTTTGATCTGTATTTTAATGTGTTTATGTACTTGTTACGGGGTTCTAAATAAAGGAATGTGAACATTATGTAACAGTTATCTAAATTTTAACAGTTGATCCAAAGAAGATGAGACTAACCCTGTGGCAATGTTGAGGAAATCACCTTGGATGCCGAAGTCAGGCTGTAGAAGAAGAAACTGCAAGAGTGTGGAATGAGAGGGTGATGCTTGTAAGACAGGTTTAGGCAGGTTAGGCCTTTTTTCATAGGGGCCAGAATATGCGCAATACTTGACCCCATTTCTATAAGCTATATGATCAATTTTATTATTGAATGATAACCAAAGTTGAGCATAACCTGAGCTCCAGAAATTGGCAGTATATGGGGGTATATTTTATATCAGTCCTGAGCATTCTGCTTAATGTAAAGGCTTTAGCATATCCTTGTTATATGGTTCTTTGTTGAATAGCACAAAAATCTGTTCCCAGTTCTATAAGAATTGAGCTACTTTTGCAGGAATGGTCCTTTTGAAAAAATGTCTTTGCTTAAACACTTTTATTTTAATCTTGCCGATTGACTTAAGTCTTTCTAGGAAGCACTTTAGCTCCGAGCATCTACCAATATTGTTTTCATCAAATTGCAACACTCCTCACTTCCTTGGTGGCATTCTTCCATTTAGTATGGTACTGGTAGAATATTCATTCTTATTTATTTAGCAGATCATTTCCTGAAATGTTTAGGCTGATTCTGCATTGGCAAAATTTTCTTCACCTGGTGGAAAAAACCCAAACTCTTCATCACCCTGAATTGCTTTCTTACCCCTTCTTGGGTACAAATGCAATCTCGTTGAATTTATTCTCCTTTCTTAATTTGATTAGTTTTTTTGTAGTGTTTCATCTTACTTTGTACAGACATGAATCTGTAAAGCTTCAATACTAAAGAGCTTAGTATATGCCTTAAGATACTCGATCGACTCCTTTCCTATGTAATAGCACTAATATGCATTAGATGACTGGAAGCCTTTTACAGGTTTTCTAGATTTTACTTTTGTTTTCTCCTTAGGCTAGGTAATTTTTTTTTTCTTTTGAAAACCCTTAGGCTAGGTAGTTTTTTTTTTCTTTTGAAAACCCTTAGGCTAGATAGTTAGAGAGCTTTACATGCACTTATCTTAGTCCAATTTGATGGAGTCATGAGAAATCTCTAAACTTCTTTCTTTGGAGAATTACTAATATCAACATATTCAACCAATATTTGTAATAATTTTAGTGAACAAATTATCTAGTAGAAAATGAAAGTGCAACCTGTTCTTTTAGACTTAATTTTTGAAATGTCAGTTTAGCTCAGCTCCTGATGAGTCTAGGATTGGTTTTATTCAGTTCAATCTTGACAAATTCAATTCAATTCAGATTAATCCAGATTAATTCAGTACAAGGTTTTCTCAACTTAACACCTTTGGCTTAGTTTTCTTCTAATTTAAGAATCATGAACTTCTTATAGCCTTATGAATTTGGTAAATTTTGTTAATCGAATAACAGGGCCTAAGTCTTGTACAAGGTGTTTTCAATTTAACACCTTTGGCATAGTTTTCTGCTAATTTAAGAACCTCAAACTTCTTATTGCCTTATTAATTTGGTAACTTTTGTTAATCAATTTTTTTTTTCTATATGGCAAGTAGATGTACTGATGAGATTTGCTGTTACTCTTCTGATCAGTAAGCTTGTAGGTTGTCTCACTGGGATTTAAGTGGCTATGCTTTCTTCCTTGTTTTGGGCAGTGAAGTAGGGGTCTGTTGTCTCATTCATCCTCTTGATTCCCCTCTTTGTTTTGGTGATTATGTGTAAGCCTCTCTATGATAGTTAATGAAATTCCTTTAATTGCCAAAAAAAATTGTGTAACTATACTATTTTGGCATGGTATTTCCAGTTTTTGTATCTTATCCCTGGAAAGATGCCAATAAAAGATTTTAGTGTTTATTAATGATGAGACTTGATGTAAACAGTCTGTATTTGTGCTTTGCAGCTCCATTATCTTTGTTCAACTCATGGATTTTTATTTGTACACTGGCCTATTGGCATACATCTTGGATGTGAAGATCCAATTGAAGGCTTAGCTTACAAGGACTCCATTTGGGAGTATAATTAAAAAACTTAAATATCAAATCAAGGATGGGAAAAAATAGATACAATTCTTGTACAGTTGTACTCTTGTTATCGAAAACTTGTAAAGCATGACATATATGCAAAAAAGCAGAAAGGAAAAGGAAATTGTTGGAAGCAGCTGCAGTAGGAAAATTTTCTCCGTAGTTCATTTCTTTTGAGAAGCTCGTATAGTATAAAACATATTACAGTGCAGCAATTGGACATGATCCGGTGTTCTCTCTGCTGTAAGTACTGAATTAGCTTAGACTTGATTGGTTGTGCTCATCTCTTGTTCTGTTGTTGCTGACATTTTCTTGGTGCTTCTCTCGTTTCTACTGCCTTCAGCAAATTTCATGCTTGACAGATGAAGACCTTGTTCCTGTTCCTTTGCGTCCCATTCCCTTAAGTAATAATCTTCTTCATTGAAACATGGTTTAGGACCACAAAATGCACCTCCCCACTGTGGGAAGTATATGGACAATATGCCTAAGCTGCATACTGCGATCGTAATACCCATGTATGTTATTCCTTGTTCCGTTGAGAATTGAGATCCCCTGAAGAAAATCAGCTGGAGTATGACTGCGCCTACATCTCCACCTGCTCCTGTCATGCCGGAGACCACTCCCATAGATCTGAACAGAGTGAAGATAAATCAAAAGGTATGTACATAAAAATGCTAGCTTTTAGTTTAAGTTAGAGGAAAGTATGCAATGCTTTGAAATTGAGAATTATTTGTTCCTTTGAGTCTCTTTCCCTCAAGTAGTAATCTTTTCCGTTAATTTAGTTATGGTAGTTACTTTCTCCTTTTCTCAAAAATAAAACTTTTAAAAAAAAAAGTTTTGAATTTAAAGTAGTAGTAGTATTACCTTCTGGAGACAAAAGGAACAACCCCAAATGTGAGTCCTTCAGCTGCTTGTACAAACACAGAGAAGATAACCAATACTATAATTGATGCGGTCAAGTGGTCAAGAAGTCCGAGAACAATGCACATCACACCACTTAGGGACTCAATAACCCACCAGGTCCATATTCTTCCGGGCATTCCAAACTTCTTTGCCGCATAATCTGACATCCCACCACCAATAGGCCTAGAGAAAAGATTTACCAACCCAAAGCTAGCTGCAACCATTCCTGAAACGTAGAGGTTCAGGTTAAACCGATCATAGAAATAGTAGGCAACGATATTGTCTACTGCGAGCTCCACTCCCAAAGCAAGACCGAAGCCTAGAGCAGTGATCCAACTTCTATAGTTGCTGATTCCATGGTAAAAGATCTTGGAAGCATTGTCCTTGTGCATGGTACCAGACTTCTGCAGCTGGTGGAAATTTCCATCAGGTGTATCTTGGCCAAAAAGCATGACTGCAAATGCTGAGAACATTTGCATAAGACCGGGGATGAAGAAGGAAATCCTCCATGCAGAGAACGGAGTTGCCCCTGTCTTAAGGATTAGGCTGTAGACAAGGGGCATGAGGAACTGGGCAACTCCTCCTCCTAGATTTCCCCACCCGGCCGTTTGCCCGTTTGCTTGCCCCAGTACTCTTGGGGAAAACATGGAGCTCATCCAGTATTGAGTTGGGACTAATGTGGCTAACCCGAATCCTATAAAAAACCGCATAAGAAAGAATTCCATGGCTGAATCAGCCATAGAAGAGAGGTAGATTGCAGGTGCAGTGAGGAGGACAAGGGTGGCAGAGGCTAGTCGTGGCCCGACTATGTCACAGGCAGCACCCATCGCAACACAAGCAAAGATTGCACCTGACACAGACCCAACCCCTGCGTTGCCGATGTCCCGGGCTGTGAGGTTGAGGTTGTCACGAATGATGGGAAGGAGGGGTGGAGCTGCAAAAGTGGACAGAAAACAGGTAAAGAATTGCATCCAACATAGATGAAATGCCCTCATGTGAGGTTTTGCTACTGAAAATATTGGCAGAATTATGGCCTTGTTCTCTTTATCAACTGGAAGAGCAAATGTTTTGGGATCAGGCTCGCTCATTTCATTTACTGATGCCATCCCTCTTTATGTTTTGCCTATATTTGGCAAGTTTTTTTTTTTTTGTGGGGGGGGGGGGGGGGGGGTGGGAGGGGGAAGGAGATTATGCTGTTATGTTGCAGCAGGGGATGAATGTACTGATGTTGCGGAAGATTGTTTATCCAAACGCTGCTTTTATAGTGCCAATTGATGTGAGAATAAAGCTAATAATTGGCATTGTGACTATAATTTATTGGACTATGGTATATGTAGCCCTTATAAGAATTATATATATATATATATATATATATATATATATTTCTATTTGTAGAAATAATTTGGGAAAACAAGACCAAATCACATGATAATCAATGTAATAAATGCTTGATTTATTTTTTCTTTCCATTTTAAGCACATTATACATGGCCTTTATGTTAATGATCATTACTCCTGTTTCAATTTATTTACCCCATTTGACTAAATAAAGGTACAATTCACATAGTGTCTTTAACTTTAGGATCACGCTTTAGTGCAGTGGCGCTGGATTGTATTTTGTAATTGACATATTGTGGGTTCAATTCGCATTGCCTCACTCTTCTTACGAGCAATGGCGATAGGTTTAGTAATACTTTATCATGGGGGAAAATAAAGTATTTTTGACTCTGTGTTTGATATGAATAAGGAATAATACAATCATGTGATTGTGGGTTAGTGTTTTGATTTGATTCGATTCAATATGTATTTTCAATTTTCTACTCTTTGTATTTTTTGTTTTTCTTAAATGTAATTAGAGATATTAATGTCCAGACTTGTGTACCGAACAATGTGGGAAAAAAAAAAAGGTAGTAGAAGGGGTAGATTTTTTTCATTAATATAATTATGCAGAATATTTTATAGTCAATTGATATATGAGTATCATGGTATTATTATCTTTGGGTATTTGAAATGTGGCCTGTCTATTGGGGGGGGGGTCTTTTTATATTATATATAATATATTATTATAGTTTATATTTGTGTACTTGTATCATGGTATGTAATGTATGATTGTCTTTGGTTATATATATGGAATAGTGGGGCCTATCTGCAGATGGGATTGATTTTAAAATTAATTACTGCAATCACGGGACTAAATTCGATCTTGTTAAAAGTTTGTTTGGCAAATTTAGTTTTAATGGTGATGATGAGATTCCATGCTTTTGCCAACTCAAACTGATACACAACAGAATATTAATCACAAGCATGTATATTGTGGTTTACTTAACCTTTTGAATATTAAGTCGCGGCTAGATCATCGGATTGTAAATTTGTTTGATCCCTGTTACACCATCCAATAATTGAATTCTGTCATATCAATATCGATATTCGCGCCTTAAAAAATATTGATATTGGCGATGTTCTTTGAGACCTCTTTTTTGCGCGGTTTCTTTATGTCTATCGAATAACTAACTGCAAAGCAAACTATGGTGTCGTTTGGTTGAACCTAGTATTACAAATCCCATAAAAATATATATTGTGTTTGGTTAACTATAGTATTCATGGGAAGTTCAACTGCTACGTAATTAAGTTCCCCTGTTTTGTGAAAATCCTATGAATATCAAACAAACAACACAGCGAAATTATAATTCTGGGGAAGTGAAACTTCCCATTTATTTTTATTTTTTTTTTGTCAACCAAATGACACCTATATTGCTTATATGGACCATCATCATATTAAATCGGACATAGTCCTTTTTGTAAACTCAAGTTTTCTTGCTTTATTTCCGTTTTAAAATTAAGCTTTTTTGTCGAGAGTATATATCTTAATTTCATTATTCACCTTCACATAAATTTACGGAAAATATGTCACTTATTAAATTTACAGCCAAATAAATACTCCCTCTGTCCGAAATTACTTGCTACATTCTCTTTTTTACATCTCCTAATGCACAACTTTAAATTAAAATATCTTGAACTACACATAATAAAAAATTATAAAAATTATATGTTTGAAAAGTACATATAGAGACGAATCAAACTAGATCTATCATGACTATATTTTTCTTTATGTACATGAAACTATAAGCAGTCAAAGTTTACAAATGAATAGTACCATTTTTCAGAATGTAGCAACTAATTTGGGACGGAGAGAGTATGTGAATCTGCGATTTGTGGCTATTTAAGTTTATTTTTACAATTTATAGTCAATTAATTTCATTATGTAATTAAATTACAACCAAAAATTACTTTTCCAACCAATTCAAACAAACTCAAAAAAAAGTTTAACATCATGGTTTATTATTTTAAGCATTTTTGCATAATTACACTTCGCCTGAGATTGTTTAGAGTGAACGATAAAGTGAAATTCGGTTATAATTAATTTAATTATATAATTTAATTAAGTGGTTATAAATTATAAAAACAAACTTAATTGATGAAGTTGTAAAATTACACAATTATCTAGATATAAGTGGCAATTTTTCAAAAAGTAAAAGTATGAGAGTAATATTTTATTATCTTCTTATCTGAGGACTGTTTTTCCTAATGATGAATGTATGATTGAGCTTAGGTTGAAAAATATCTTATCTTTAAAAAAATAATTTATACATTGTATCTCTATCTAAAAAATATAATTTATGTGTGCTTGATCTTTATTGCCCTTGTTTCTGTAGCTATGTCATGAATTCATGATAGTCTTGGGATAAGGCTCTCATCTTATTTGAACTTTTGAAGCACTTTCTACATAGGATTCCTGATAACACCATTTAACAAATAGTTAGGCTCATATATAGAATTGGGCCACCAATATACAACATTTTTGCTCAATATAATGTTGAATTATATTTAACCTTGACCATTGGTAACATAGTACCAATTGTTATATACTTATATATATCATGGACCCGATTCCATATAACTCTATGCGTATCTACTCGAAAGTATCATATATTCAATATTTTGCACTTAATGTTCAATTATATAAAGTGAATTATGTATAAAGAGTGTTCATTGTCAATTTTTAAATACTTATTTTGCGCTAAAATAATATATATTATTTTACAAATATTTAAATTATGCATACTACACCAAACACTACATAATTATTTGTTTACTTTGAATAGTTGTTTCGTTTTATTATAAAAATAAATTAAATGTAAACATTTACTGTCATCAATTATTACTATATAATACTCAAACATAAACACTTAAATGACCCCTTACGCACTAAATCTTAATATTTTCATATTTGCTTATTTAATAGTCATATGCATTCTTTTAAAAAAAATTGATAATTGTTCATCTAGAATTATGAATATTCATTGCAATTCATTATATCAATTGTTTACCATATTCTTTTTTGCCACTTTAAAAGTTCATTTGTAAAACCTTAATATTCATTTTTCAATAGCTAAGAATATTCATTCCTTAAGTAATCATAAATATCCAATAGCAAAACTAAGTTATGCTTTTCATAAAAAATAGGAAATTCTTTATAGTCAAAGTTTCTCTCTTTTTTTTAGTCAAGATTCCAAACGTAACCAACATTATGAAATGGAGGGAGTATAATATCGTATATCTTTTAACAAATTTTATTCAAGTCCACCAATATTGTTGTTATTTCTTTCTCTTTTTTTTTTGAGAGAAATATTGTTGTTATTTCACAAGGCCTATATGACCGATTATTGATTTTTTTTTTTTGTTTGTTTCGTGTTTAGATAGCCATACGGGTAGGGATGAGAATCGATCCCGGAATCTCCTGTAACCAAGAGAGAAACTCTAACCACCTGAGCTATTCCTCACTATCATACGACGATTATTGATTGAGGAGATGATTAAGCGATTAATGATATGTTTATAATAATTTAAGTGCATGTGCCAGATTGAAGAATTGCCTCATACATAATTGTGGCGATGGACCTACAACATCCAATATGTCTACAATTATGCGCATCAGTCCATGTGCTATATTGAAAACCGCAGTCAAAATTATGGACCAGCCCATTTTTCTCCTTTGTATGGTGCCAAATTATGTTAGAATAACGTTAATCATTCACGTTATGACTGTAATTTCTTTTCTGTTTTCTATCCTATTATTGCCATAATGTTGATTCCAAGGGGACATAATAATAATATTCATAATTTTTTTGCCTAATTTTTTTATATATATTATTATGGTAAGGAAAACATGTAGTTTTGAATGTTACCTCTCGAAACGAAAACCTAACTTACCAAAAAGAAAAAAAATTAACATCTATGAAAACATTAATATCTTGATGAGTTTGAATCCTGTGACCAACAGAAATATAAATATAAATAAATGCATACAAAGCACTCCTGGGTTGGTCCATATGTGACTGTAATATTTAATGTGAGATATTACTGAGATATGTTTATTTAAACCAAAATAATCAAAATTTTGTGAATTTTGAGGCTATATATATGACTTTATTATTCGATGTATGTGAGATATGCTTTCAAAGGTTAAGGGTTCAAAACTTGTTGAGCTAATTTTTACAAATATAAGATGTCAAACTTTCAATAAAGGATAAAGAGTGACATGTGACAAAGTCTTGTGAAAGGCTGCGCCTTTTAAAAATATAATATAGATATAGCGATTCTTCTATTTTCTCCATATTGGTCTGCATACTAGCGCTAGTATTATCATGCATTTCCTTTATGATGTCAATGTAATTCTTCAAATACTTTTCCTTCTTAAAGCACAACAAAGTATTTTCCAAATCAAGGCAAAATTTATAATTATAGATCATTTTTCTTAACCCTCCATATATAAGTTGTCTCATAACATGACATAATAGTTCCATTTTTCACCGGGCCGCCTGAAACGGTTAAACCCAAAGCTTTATAGTATGACTTGTTTTTACATAACATGGTCTTGGATAGCTCCTTTAATTTGTTTTTACACTAGGATTATGGTACCTTTTTTGTTCCACTTAGAAGGCAACATATTACTTTTTATTTTTATTTTTTTTAGAGAAAAGGTAAACACTTAAAAAAGCAAGTTCTCTACCTCTTGAAGGAAAAACCTGATTTTAGGCGGGTCAAATAAAAGACCATACCCACTATGGAGATGGGTATGGGGATGAGTTTCATGTTATAATTAACTACCCTATCCCGGCCCCACGTTTCTTGCCCCGCCCGGGCCCATACCCATCCACCACATTCATTCTCATGGGTTAAAGGGGAGCAATAATTAATCAAGCATTAGATAATTGTATCATATGTTTCATTTGGCATTTTAGACCATTTTACATAAGTAAATTAAATATTTTATACATTTTTTTATTAGTAATGATTACAATGGAGGTAAACAAACCTGAAATACAACAGATCATACGAAATGATAACCATGTGAAAAACGATAAAATTCATCAATATCAAATCTCATCGACGATCATAGTTTTGTTGAATTAGAATTATTTGATTCAATTTGTTCTATATTTGTTGGCTTTGATCTCTTTTATAGAAGTTATATGACTCTTTTATCAATTAATTAATATTATTTAAAAAAAATAACGCTCAAATAGGGACGTCAACGAGCCGATACACTCGTGAACAGCTTGCGAACAAGCTCGATCAAAGCTTGGTCAAAGCTCATTCGAATATAAATAAACGAATCCGAGAAAAAATTTCAAGCTCGATTAATAAACGAGCTTTACTCGAACAAGGTAGTACTCGTTAAGCTAGGCGGCTCGCGAACAGCTCGTTCAAGTTCGTTAAAAGCTCGTTCGTAATCATTTAATACTCGTTAAAAACTCGTTTATATAATTCAAATTTTAAAATATATTTATTTATAGTATGTATCATTTATATTTCAGAAATAAATTTTGGGCTATAATTTATCACTTCTGAAATTATGCTATCCAATATCCATAATTAACTATTAGTATAATATCCATATTTATTTATCATTTATCACTTCTGCAAATTATAATTTATCATTTATTTATAGTATGCATCATTTATATTTTATTTTCTTGAGTTTTAACCAAATTAAATTTTGGGCTATAATTCTTATTTCTTGTATTACTTATGCTTGGGAAAAGATTAAAATTAGAAATTAATATCACAATATGTACAAAGCTCGTTTAAACATATACAAAGCTCGTTTATTAATGAGTTATTTTAGCTCAAGCTCGAGCTCGAATACATAAAGTCGTAAACGAGCAAGCTCGAGCCGAGCTCGAACATGAAAAAATTAAACGAGCCAAGATCGAACAAGATTTTTGAAAGCTCGGTTATGCTTGAGCTCGGCTCGGTCTCAGTAAATATTAATCCAGCTTAGCTCAAACAGGTTACTACTCGGCTCGACTCGACTCGACTCGTTGACATCTCTACACTCAATTAACCTTATTATGTACTCTAAAGAGATAGAGAGAAAGGAAAGGTGCTCACATGGGAAGCAAATGGTTAGGGGAAATACTGAAATACAAGGAAATTCTAAATAGAACAACATCAAGGTTTAAAAAAAAAAATTAAAAAAAAGGAGAAGGTGGCCACGTCGATTTTGAAATTGGGATGGTCACATACTCACATTCACATGCGACTGCCAGCTGTTATACCACCCGCAGGCCGAGCATGTTTCAAAATACTCCATTTATATCGGTTTAATTGCAACAAAAAGATTAGCGCGGGATTTTTATAAAAAAAAAATTAGGTTAGAATAATGTTGAAGGTAAAGTAAGAGGAAGATAAAATGATTTGTATAGTGTTTTTAGAACATGTGTAAGATTTAAGAGGGTGTAATGTTTGTTTAATTTTTTAAGTTAGGGATATTCTTGTCATTTTAGGTCTAAAACTTTACCAAATTTAGTAAGACATGAATTGTTATATTTATTGTGTTGCAACCTTATTTAGAAATGTTGCAGATAAACCGGTATGGAGGAAGTATCAAAATGTATAAGAAAATGTTATGGGTGTGTTCTCATCAACTTATATCGGATCAGATCTCATAAACGGAGGTGAGAATTGAGTCAAGCCTAGTCGATGGGTCAAACCCCTCGACCAAACGCTTTAATAAACAGGTCGATTTTGTGTCTGATTGGGGATATATTAAGTTAACAATTAGATGTAATCGTATCGTGTCAACTTCGTTTACTTTAAATGGGTTGAAACTCATCAACCCTAACACGACCAGTTTAATAAATGTGTCATAACTTATCAGACCGTGTACTTAAACGGGTCAAGCCCCTCGACCAAACCCATTAATAATTGGGTCATTTCGTTTCGAGTTAGCGGGTCATGTCAACTTTGTCCACCTATACATAATTCCGCCATTATAACTTAAAATTACCCAATTTTAATTGATATTTTTCACCTTCATTTTTACCAAATTAAATGTATAAATTAATGATGTACGAAGTACAAAAGTTCTAAAAAAAATTCATTCAACCCTCTTTTCTCTCACCTATTAATGTCATTTATATTCTCTCTCATCAAAGATAAGAAAAAAAGAGAACACTACAATGCAAACATTCTTTATGATGCAAAAAATCCTTCCAAAAGATTGAAAAATGGGGGTTATTACTTCCGGTCTTTCATAATTTTTTTATGCTTAAATTCCTTTTGAAAAATGGCACTAGTAATAGAATAATTTATAACATACACTCCTTTTTTTTTGTTAGATGTAACATTGGACTTTTTCACATTTGTCGAGACACAATAATTTTGACCGATAATATCTATAATTGTATCACTGTAAAAATTATATATATATATATAGATAGTGTGTACTGAGACGAACCCAACGAAACACCACTTAACTACAAAATATATTTTATCTTACGTATAAATAACAATCAAAGAGTCGAAGTGAGTAGATAAATAATGTGTAAAGTAATCTAAAAAAAAAGCCGAGGATTATAAGTTAATTACTGCATTTCCCGCATTATTCAAAATTTTGTCACACTAATGGGCCATGTGTACCAGCATGATGAACAGAAAGCCCACTAATTTACTCCATTATTAGGTACCTTTTCTCTTTCACAATCCTGTATGTATTCATACTTTTATCGGATATCAATATGATATTAATCATTCTAAACTATTCGATACTATATTTTATTTTAACCTTGTTTTTTAACATACTTCGTCTGATTGTTTTTTAAAATTTTACACACTTGGGTATTTATCAAAACTAAAATTAATTAGGAGTAGAAGAAAAAAATAAATAATGATTAAAAATTGTATAAGAAGTAAAAGAAAGTGTATGAAAAAGAGAAAATAGAGTAATTTTATTGAATTTGGTGAAAAGTAAGAGAAATAGTATAAAAAAATACTTCGGAATCATAAATTAATAAATGTAAGAAGTGAGTAAATGTTTTTTTTATAAAAAAAAAAAATCCCAAAAAACATCGAAAATTGAGTATTTTACTATAGATTTGCTTTCTTTCCTTCATATTTTCATATGTTTTTGAAATATTTTTCTTATTCTATTGTAATAATTAAACTAAAGTATTTCAAATGACATTGAAAATTTAATAAAAATTTCTAAATACTTAAAAGTATTTAATACTCTGTAATATCTATTATTTCTCGTACACATATTCTATATTTTTCAAATCAACATATTCCATAACCGTTTCGTACTCGTGTCCGTTTCCATGCCCATATCCAATTATCCATATTATTGAGGAAAAATTACTTTTAAAGGTATGAACTATAAGCGGTCTAATTCTAAAGGTATGAACCAGCTAGAAATTTAATATAAGGGGGGCCGAAAATAATTTAGCCATCTTTTATGTTTCTGTAAAAAAAAGTAAGAAGAGAATTAAAAATAAGGGTGAAAAAATGTTTATTTGCTATGGGAATTGAACCCTTGTCAGATAACACTAAGATACCTAAGAAAACCAACCGAGCTATAGAATTTTATGTATAAAACTAATTTATATTTTGGACCAAGGGGGGAGGCCGTGGCCCATGCCAGCCCCCCTTGTCTCCGCCCTTGGGTATGAACTTTCAAATATATCTGAACAGTACCAACTATGACATTTATCTACAATGGGAGGCATTATTAAGTTCGTAACCTGTTATTAATATAAGAACTTACTAATACCTCCTATTGCAATTAAAGGTCATAGTTAATATTGTTCAGGTATAATTAAAATTTTGTACATTAAAATTGGACCGTCTATAGTCCATACCTTAAAAAGTAATTTTTCCTACTACTGAGAGTTTGTTTACTTCAACTGAATACAGCTGAACTAAACTGAATTGAACTGAATTTAAGCCGAAGTAGACAGGCCCTGAACCAATTCAACAATGGCTTAATTATATATTGTTATATTTCTACCTAATGGGAGTAGCTCCACTAGTAATCAGATCAAGTGCTCCACCCTTGCTTCCATTCAGATAGATACAACTTGTCGGGGGACAAAACATGTCAATTGTCACGTACAATGATTTCATTTATTAAATCAATTAAACACAATAATTAGCACTCCACTTAGCTAGCTAGGTATGTATTAGCATATTTGCATCTATCATCAATAAGTGAAGCAATTCAATGGTGGTGGACCACCATCTATCTATCATACACATATTACATACACTACATACTTTATTTCATACAGTAATAACCATGCATGATCCATGAATAAATTATTAAAGCCTACTACTATGCATGCAATTAACATATATACATGCCTCTAACTTTTCCCTTCTCATTATTGATAAATTTTTTTTTACAAAAAAAACTGATCTGAGTAGCATTGCATCCATATATTCTCTAGAAAGAAAATGCATCATATATATATATATGATATCTCTGAAATGTAATCAATTTCATGATTTATTTTCACTAAACTTGCTTCTTTTATATAATTTTATTTTGTACAGGTACTATATATCCACAACAAGAATAGCGCCGCCAATTTGGCGGTTGTAGTTCGGTATAAACGCGGAATCTGGTAGTGATTACAGGTAAATAAATGATCTTTGTTGCAAGTCTATATATAATGCTTATTATTAAGTGCAGTAAAAGATTATACAGTGCATGTCCAAATGCGTTCGTTATATCATTTTCATTACACATGGCCTATTTTTGAAGCCTCCGATCCCGGCCCATACTTAATTAAGGGAGATGAACTTGAATTGATTAATTAGTAATTCATCACATCATCTCTCTCTGCTGTAATTACTGATGTATATGGGCAATATGGCAGCCAGGCTCCTCCTGAATTGGTAGATAAAATTAAAATCCGATTTTGATACAGAAAGTATTTCCCCGTCGTTAAATAAATGCTCAACTTGTCCTAAATAAATGTTTCATTACTGCTTTTAGTTATATGACTCACTTATAAAATTATTATACTCCCTGCGTCCCAACAAAAAAACTGATCCACTTTGACCAAAAAGCTCTCACAATTTTGGTCAAAGTGGAGCAGTTTTTTTTTGGGACGGAAGAGTATTTTATATCCTATACTCAAGTGCTCAACTATTTTTTAGTAAAATCTGAAAAATGAGGCAAAAAGTGTTTGGAGTATTTATTTTGGGACAGAGAGAGTACCAAAATGCTATGTGCAGAGTGTTTTTACCCTACACAGTGCATGTTTAGGCAATGCTCGTCCAAGTGGGTGTGGTCATGCTTTGTGCAGTGTTTTTCACCCTGCACAATGCAGGTTTAGGCAGCGCTGGTCCAAGTTGGTGTAGTCATATAATCTAAATTTCTTGGGTTGAATAATTGCTGATTTTGAGAGAAAGTCTATACTTACACAACGTTAAAAGACCAATAATAACCTATAACATTAATAAATTAGTAATAATTGCAATTACAATGTGTGAGTGTAGACTTTCTATAATTTCAACATATTCAACCAAAAACTAGTGATAATTTCAGTAAGTAATTAAACTCTGTGATAGAAGATGAAGTACTACAACTTCAATTCAATGCTCTAACACTTCCTAAAAGGCTAAAACAGGTTAAGTCTTTATTAATGATGTTTGATTAGACCAACGATTAATTAGTCAATCAATCTAATGTCCTGTTCATTCTTTTCGACTTAATTTCTGAAATTTCAATTCAATTCAACTCCTGATGATGAGTCTACGAAAATTTTACTTAATTTACTTCAGTTCAGTTCAGTTCATCTATATTCTTAATCTTGAAATGAACTAGTACAAATTAAAAAAATATATATATATCATAGATATGAAGATCTAATTGGAAGGATTTGCTTACAAGGACTCCATTTGGAGTTCATTCATAAACTTAATCAAATATCAAATCAAGAAAACACTACTTTTCTCTGCTATAGTAAGTGGACAATGATTTGATTTGTAACCTAATTAAGTACCCATAATAAACAGAGTTAAGCTTAGCTAAGCTAAACATGATCATCCATGGTAGCTAGTTCTGTTTCTGGTTCTGGTTCTGTTTCTGTTGTCTTCATCTTGGTAATTCTCTCATTTCTACTGCCTTCTGCAAATTTCATGCTTGCTAAATGAAGTCCTTGTTCTTGTTCCTTTTCATCCCATTCCCTTAAATAGTAATCTTCTTCTGTAAAATGTTCTTTAGGGCCACAAAAGGCACCTCCCCATTGTGGAAAGTATATGGATAATATCCCAACACTGCATATTGTGATCATAACACCCATGTATGTTATTCCTTGCTCTGTTGAGAATTCTGATCCTCTGAAGAATATCAGTTGAAGTATCACTGCCCCTACGTCTCCGCCTGCTCCTGTCATGCCCGAAACCACTCCCATTGATCTGCACCCACAACAATCATCCAAGATTTACATCATAATTAGCGTCGTTTGGTGTAATTAATGCTTGTTCTTAGTTAGTATTTTCACTTCTGGTGTTTTATATTATATACAACCGGGATTCCGGGAAATTACTGGTTTAATTATCGCAAATCATGTATATATGTCAAAACAAATCAAATCGCATTTTTGTAATAGTGTATTCCAAATTAAAATTACCCCCTGTAATTCGTGACCGGACATATATTTGTCCCTGATTTTCACCAAAATTACAGCAACTGGCCAACTGCCATTGTTTATTATTTGTGATTTGTGAGAAACCAGGCATATATTAACGGCAACGATTTGACATTTTTTCTCTCTAGGTACTTTATGTCAAATCGTTGCAGTTATTTTGTTACGGATGGTGTATATATACAACACTAAGGGGTGCACGTAGCAGATTTATTGAAGAATAAGTCTTCCAAGTTCACCACATGCAAGTGTCCCACATTAAAAGATTAGAGAGAAGATGACTAATATATAGGTTTGGTGGTTACTTCTTATATTACAATTGGTTTTATAATGAAACACATCGAGCTTGTGTGTGGTCAAACTTTCTCTTTGTTACGGGTGTGGCCCAGACCCGTATTTAACAAGATTCCATAAAAGAATGTACATATAGAGGGAGAGTGATGAAATATATTACCTTCTAGAGACAAAAGGAACAACCCCAAAAGTGAGTCCTTCAGCAGCTTGCACAAACACAGAGAAGATAACCAAAACAGCAATGGAAGCACTGAGAGTGTTGAGCAATCCAAGAACAATACACATTGCACCACTTAAGGCTTGAATAACCCACCAAGTCCAAATTCTTCCAGGCATTCCACACTTTTTAGCAGCATAATCAGACATAGTACCTCCAATTGGCCTTGAGAAAAGATTCACCATTCCAAAACTAGCTGCAACCATTCCTGAAATTGCTAGGTTCAGATTAAACCTATCATAGAAATAGTATGCAATGATGTTATCTACTGCTAGCTCAACCCCGAGCCCGAGCCCGTAACCCATTGCTGTGATCCAGCTTCTGTAATTAGATACTCCATGAGCAAACACTTTTGAAGCATTATCTTTGTGCATGTTACCAGATTTCTGCAACTGGTAGAAGTTTCCATCAGGGGTGTCTTGCCCAAAGAACATGACTGAAAAAGCAGAGAGCATTTGGAAAAGAGCTGGGATGAAAAATGCAATTCTCCATGCTAAGAATGGGGTGGGCCCTATTTTTAGAATGAGATGGTACACTAAGGGCATTACAAGTTGGGCAACCCCGCCACCGAGGTTGCCCCACCCGGCCGCCTGCCCGTTTGCTTGCCCGAGCACACGGGCAGAAAACATGGAGCTCATCCAGTACTGGGTCGGGACCAATGTGGCTAGCCCGAACCCGGTGAAAAACCGCATCAGAAAGAATTCTGACGCGGAGTCGGCCATCGCCGACAAAAAGACTGCAGGCGCAGTCAGGAGGACTAGGGTCGCGGACGCCAGTCGCGGGCCCACAATGTCGCAAGCGGCGCCCATAGCGACGCAAGCGAAAATTGCGCCCGACACGGACCCGACACCGGCGTTGCCGATGTCGCGGGCCGTAAGGTTGAGATTCTCACGGATGATTGGGAGTAATGGGGGGGCTGCAAAAGTGGATAAAAAACATGCAAAAAATTGGATCCAACACAAATGAAAAGATCTCATGTGAGGGTTTGCTAATGAAAAGATTGGGAAAGTTGTTGCCTTATTGGCTGAATCAACTGGGAGACTAAATTTTTTGGTCTCATTATTATTATTATTATTATTATTACTTCCATTTCCATTTGTTGTTGTTGATGCCATTATTATCTTTGTTTGTTTTGGCAATTTTTTTTCTTTTGTTGATATTGTGTTTGAATTGGTTATGTTACAGTTGAGGAGAATTTTGTGAAGTATTGAATTGTTTATAGAAACACTGCTTATATAGTAGTTAACTGACGTGACAGTTACACTCGTATTTGACACTGGTTTTTTCTTTGGTTTTGTTAAAATGAGTAATTGAGTGTCATTGTTTACTCTTGCGGCGTTTATGTTGATTTTTACTAATACCGACCACCAATTAGTGAGTTAAGTTCCGATTTTAGCCCTGTCTAGTCCTTGTTCGTCTTTTCTCTCATCTTAAGATAGAAAATGAATACGAAGAATGGAGAGAATTCTAATAGTTACAAAAGGGTATCATTAGTCCATTGTAGAAATGCCCATATACACCCTCATGTGTAAAAATGTAAGATGCACTCATCAAGGATAATTTTGCTTTGCTCGTTTTAAATTTTAAAATGAACAAAATCATATTAAATGAGTAATAAACACATTTGGATGTACAACACCTAACTCTATGACTCTATGTGCACTCACTCGGGTGCTTATTAAACCCATTGAGTCCATTGTATTGGTATTAATTAAGTATGTAATTCATCTGCTCCATATTAGTTGCGACGTTTTTTTTACGCTTGCCAATGTGTAATTGGTATTCGTCATATCTTTAATTTCGTTTTACCAAAAATTATATAAATTAGATTAAAATAAAGTACATATTAAGACGATTCAAAAGAGATTCCAAATGAATATATTATAAATAGTGTCAAAATTGACAATGTTGCAACTATATATGAGCAGTGGAAATATTAACTATCGTTTTGAAAAAAAAGTACCACCGTAATGATATGCAATTTCAAAAATTGGTACTGCTTATGGTACCCATTGTGGTACATACCATTATTTTAGGTGGTGCTTTTTAAAAAATGGTACCGCCGCTTTTTTATTAAAAAAATACCCTAGTGACAGTGACGTTGGTGGTCGTGAGGAGGGGGGAGATTATTTTTACAGTGGTGATAGTGGCCTGGGTTGTAAGTGTTATAGCGAATATGGGTTTATTTTAGAAATTTATATATAAGGTAAATTGAGAAAAACAATCCTAATTATTGTTAGTATTCTATAAACACTATCAACTATTGATTAGCTTATGATGGTTCCAACTTCCAAAAATAATCCTTTGCAACTTTTGATGTACTTTGTATTTAAACAGTTTTTTTAAAAATGAAGTTAATAAATCAATAATGCTTTTTTAACAAAAAGGATTGTATATTAGAAAATATATATATATGTTTTTTTTATCAAAAAGAATAAATTTTAAGCTATTTATAAGATACCCGGACTATTATTGGAAGCTTAATAGAACTCTAACTCAATTATCATTTATAAAATTATTGTAGTCATATACATACTCTTTTGCTCCACATTACTCACAACAGTCACATCTAGCTAGCACGTATTTTATGGAAAAGAATTGAGCAAGTAAACAAAGATAATAATTAAAATAATTTAACCACAAACAAGCAGCAAGAAATTATAAGATATCGGTATAATTTTTTTTTAATAACTATATATCTCACGAATAATTCACGAAAAGCGTTCGTTTAGACTCTCAAATATGTTGTATAAGTAATTAAAATGAAATAGGGCCATAGGGGATGCATTTGTGTTTCTAATTGGTTAGTGTTATTAAGTTATTTAAGTAATAAAAGATCGAGCATATTTTGTGTTGTTAAATTTATGACTATTTTTAGAATTTTATGTATCATGGTATTGCTTAGTTTCGTTAGAAAACCTATTACCTATATCATATGTCCCATGGTATTGAAGGATATATTATAAAGTATGATTGCATATTATTGGTTGGGTTTGTCTTTAAAGGAGTGATGATTGCGTCGGAGGTTGTCCAAGGGATTTGGTTTTAAAATTAATTTAACAGTACTCACGGACTGCTGCAATATAATGCTGCATGTATGAAATTCCACCTTGTCCAAGAATGTTTTCTCAATTTGCCAATCCCAAAAAATAATAAAATAAAATAATAATAATAATAATAATAATAATAATAATAATAATAATGCTTTCTCAATTTATTTTTTTTAATTTTAAAAAATGGTGATGCGATTCCTTGCTTTTGGATTGTGTGATAAAAAATATTATTAAAATTACATATTAAAAAACTATTCATTAATTAATTATTAATACAAATAAAATAAAATCTCAATTAATTTATTTTTTTCTTCTTTATGGATTAGCATATATATGCGGTCAAAGTTTAGTCAAAGCATACAATTATATCAGTTTAGAAACAAGAAGTTCGGATCAGATCAAATCACATTAGCAAATATAGGTGAATCAAACATAGCATTACATCGGTGAAAAGTCGTGCACATAGTATTGATTTCTACTTAAACATCATTCATATATATTCTGAAATTTGCACAATGTGTCTATTATACATTCAGATGTTGTACGTAGAGCTATGTACATCCAATGTATTTTATTGCTCATTTTAAATAAATTTATTTTAAATTTTAAAATGAGCAAAATTAACATTGGATCAGATATACCATAGATTCGGATGTATATAAGAATTTCTAAAATTTTGTTATAGGAATAATCCTATTGCAAGGTATAGGACTTGAATCCCACATCGATCTTATGGCATGGAGGGTTGATGTGAGATTTATATAGTTCAATGGGCTCTCCCCCTCATAGCTAGGCTAGCTTTTGAGGTGGTTCTCCTATTGTCCTATATCAAATCAATGGTATTAGAGCCGACTTCGTAGTGGTGGCCCATGGAGTTGGTGGCCAGGAAAAGCCCGCCATGACAAAAAAACGTGGTCGTGACCAACGAGGACATTGGTCCTTGAGGAGAGGATGCCGACCTTGGAATGGTGGCCCACGCAGTTGGTAGCTAGGAAAAAAAGCCTGTCGTGACCAACGAGGACGTTAATCCTTGAGGAGGGGCGAATGTTATAAGACTAATCCCGTTGCAAGGTTTAGTTGTTGAATCCCACATCGATCTTATGGAGGGTTGATGAGAGATTTATATAGTTCAATGGGCTCTCCTCCTCTTAGACTAGCTTTTGAGGGGGTTCTCCTATTGTCCTATATAAAATTTGCATAGACTTTATTTGCTATCTTTTAGTCTATCTTATTTCATTTATTATTATAATTATTCTTAGCTAGCTTGTTGCTATTGTCAAATGGGTTGTAGTGGTTTGTAATCTCCTGCACTCAAGGTTATATGGCCGACTTTGCTTAAAATCATGCATCTAGATTGAAGTAGAATTAATTGAAGCTCGACATGGAGTAAACCAAAACATATATGACTTCATGTTTCAAACTTTCAATTAAACACTAATTAGAGTTGGCCCCAAAATAACACGTACTCCCTCCGTTTCATAAAAATGGCAACGATTATTTTTGCACGCATTTTAAGGAAACGATTTGAGAGTGTAAACGATTAAATTAATTAGAATATTTTTTATATTAGTAACTTATATTCATATTCTTACTTGTGTTAAAACCATTTTGATTAATTCATTCGTTTACACCCTTAAATTGTTTTCTCAAAATGCGTGAAAATGACATTATTGCCATTTTTATGAAACGGAGGATGTAATTCATTAGTCAATTCAAATGGTAACTTCGTATGATTAACTTTCAACGAGGTTAATTAATAATTTCATTACCTCTCTTTTTTGGGTAAACCATATACAATACGTTAGGACTTTCATTATATTTATATAGATGCAATCTGTTGGAGTTTATATATTAAACTATTTTATTTTTTGGATAAATTTTCTCAAGGTGAAATTCAATATCTGATATTGATTTTTTTTTTTATATCATTGCCTTTAATGGCTCTTTGTTATTCGCTAATACTTGTAGAATTTGATATATACGTTCTCTTTAAATTATTATTAGACATGAATTTATTTGAACTATTTGAACTTATTTAATTGATTGAAACTTATGAAGTAGTTATTGGACCTGATTGGGCTTGATTAGTTCTGATTATAAGTAATAATTGAACATTATCACACTTGATTGAACCAATCAAACCTTATTGAACTTATTATACCTGGTTAGGCCTTATCTTAATTTATTTGATCTTATTAGACAAGATAGACTACGCCTAGTTCATGGCTCTAAATAATAAGCAGACATTGCACGAGGATTATTTAGGGGAGGGCATGATTCAAAGTCGTTGATGAGAATTGAACCTCAACCTCGAGGTTGTAACTTGTAAGTAAGGGTAACTCCAGCACTTGGTAGAGTATAAAACCAACTCATGGACTTCAACCATCAGCTTAAGTTTTTGGTTAGGATAGTCTTTCAACATGGTATCAGAGCTGGTATGACAAAAACGTAGGAGGTTCATATTTCATTGAAACCTCTCCTTTCAAAATTGAATATTTAGCGATGGCTTAAGGAGTGCCCCTTATGCAATATCCACACTTCGTCAAGTCCAACAGGCTTTGCAAGATAGGGTATAAAATCAATTAATTACTGGACTTGAACCAGCAGCTAGCATGAGTTTAAGCATTTGGTTAAAATGTTCATTTAACCGTAATGAAATGAATTTGGATAAGATAAAGGTGGTATATATATGTGATGGCATTATCTTGTACACACAGATTATATATGATTCAATTATGGGTGTAACTAATTGGAATTCATAATATACATACATCTAGTCTAGACACTTTTTTTTTTTTCCCATTAGGCCATATATCTATCTCAGGATAAGTGGGCCTTTGAGCAATGTGCTTCAAGAAACTATGTTATTTGATGACAAAATATTCAGCAATCATGCATCATGCAAAAATGAAATGAAGAAATCTTCAACGTGCAAAAGTACCCTACTACTCGAAATTATTAACGAGTTTATTATTAATTATTGGTTGGAATATTGTCTCCATTCATCTTTAGCCATGTGGCAAAAGCCTAGTTGTTGCTAATGAGAATTTCAAAATGTTAATATTTGATTGAAAGGAATCAAATTCATTGGTTCTAGCAAGTGGCTAACATCATGGCACAGGCTTATCAAACAACCGTGATATTTTCGATTATATAATTATTTAATTAATTATTTGATTAGTTATTATTGATTGATGCAAATATTATTATTGCTTCCTACTTTGAGTTTCATTGATTGCTGAATCAAAAAAAATATTATTTTAATCAGTGAGGTCAACCTTTTGTTTTAAGGGTAAGACTGTAATACTCTATTTTATATTTTATACGGATACTAACTTTACAAGAAATGATTGAGTATTATATTTTATACGTATTCGAGGTATTAGCTTAGTGATTACGGCTTTAAAATTTCAGGCACGAGGTATGAGTTCGATTCTCATCAGATCACCACATGACTTGCAAAGATTTTTTTTATAATTCCCTTACAGATACGTGTGTTGGCTAAAATTCAGTCGAATGACCTGTAGTGAGGCTCGTTTTCAAGGCCTAGTATCCCACACATTATCATTAAAAAAAATATTTTATACGTATTCAATTGAATATAGCCAATGAAACTGGTAACACATGACACATATGATATTATCTTAGCTTAATCAATATATTTTTCTGTTTAATCGATCAATAAATATTCATATTGTGAGATCTTGTTAAAGTCGAATAGATGTATAGTTTTTAATATCGACTTTTTTATGGACCACAATGAAAGATATAAATATTTAAATATGTGTATTTGAAACTTATAAAAAACAAATGTAACAAATATTTTGTAAGTGATGGCGTACTTATAGAAAATAAACCTATATATTAGAATTACGATATTGATAATGGACGTCTCTAAGCGGTAACTAATATATAATATATTTTCTAAAGTAATAATAATTTTGAAATGCATGTGATCAATATCACGTGTTGATGGGTATAATTTTTTTTCCCGCTTTTAACAATCTTATATACTCCGTATATTATAGGGGGGCTTCTACAACGGTCTCCCAAAAAATGACCGCAATACCATATTAAATCATGGCCCTCCAAATTATTTTATTTTACCTTTTTTTAAAACCATTTTTCTAATTATTAGATTATCCAAAATTCCATAATTAATTTTAAAATTCATTTTATAATATTTTCCATTAATTAAATATTTACTTTTGTTCTTGTATGAAGATCGATTTTTACTTTTCCAAAATTTAGCAAATATTTAACGTAATTGATTCTAGATCAATCTTCTTTATTTTTAGTTTTCCAGAAATTAATAATTAAATTTGGAATTTATCATAAAAAAATTATTTTTTTTTAATTTTAATTAATTGGAAAAAATAAAAAATGAAATTTTAAATGAATTATGAAATTTTGGAAAATCTAATAATTAAAAATATAGGTAAAAAAGAAAAGGTAAAATAAATTATTTTGGAGGGCTGGAATTTCTCCATAGTGGTGATCGTTTTAAAGGATGACCGCTATAGAAAAATTGTATATTATAGCTTCTTTTTGCCTTAAAAATTAATACTCCGTATTAGTATAGAATAAAACATAATAGAGGAATTTAAAATAAAAACTTCAATGATTTATACATCAAAATTAAAAACAATTATAATACTAACAATAATGGTCAATAAGATACTGGAGATGTGGTACACTGCTATCACTTCAGCTTTGAGTTGACTGGTTTATTCAACGTAACCAATTTTACTAGTCCATACTTCTTATAACTCGAAGCCTTAGCTTTTTATCCGAAATGATGCACTAGAATTTAAAACATTATCACGCTCAAATCTTAAAAATCTTCATGGATAATGACATAACATGATTAAGCACAATAGAGAGTGAAAACTTTTCTAGCTAGCTAGAGAATATCCTGCTTGATCAAGGGTTCGCTTCGTTTGAAATTTTTTGATCTAATCTGATATGATCTAGTCTGGTCTGATCTGGTTTAATCTGGTCTGATATAATCTGGTCTGATCTGATCTGATATAAGTTAAAGAGAACGATACACCCCAAGTCGGGATTAAGGTCATGTTTTTTGGATTAATTAAATTAATCGAAACTGAAATCAAAAGAATTCTAAACTCAATAGAAGTTGATCTTGTGTGCTCGGCTTGTTTTTACACGTGTAATTGAGCTGGCAATACCTTTGGCTAATATCCTTCAGTTTTGGCTTAGTCTTATATAGCCGTAATTATATATAGAGAAGTTTGATAACATATGTGTTTGACATATTTTATCTAATTTCTATTGGTCGATATTAATCTAAATGTCTTGCCAAGTTGATTGAATTAGGAACTTGTCCTAATCCCCTTTGATGATTAAAAGAGAGAAGTTTTAAGATGTAACATATATAAATGGTTTAATTAGAGAAAGCACTTTGTGGATGTATGCTTACAACTCTTTAACGATTGAGTTAGGGAATGATTGTGAATGTTTCATAAATTAATAGATATTTTTTGTGCATAAGCTCCGATCCTATACACAAATCTATATAACATCTTTAAAATTATGCATGGCAACAAGAAAATGATAAATAAATGATTTTAAAATAGACACTAAATAAAATGACATTTCATATTATACTGATCTGTATAAGTAAAAAAAAATTAATTTTTTTAAAAATCTAATGTAAGCATGTTATCATAAAATTCTAAATGTGTCTGGTGCATTTGCACCAGTTCACTCTACATATACATATATGGTTATTGTTGTTTTCTTTGTGATAATCTTATCTCTTGGTCTTCTAAGCGTCAGCATACCTTGTCAAAGTCTAGTGCTGAAGCAGAGTACAGGGGTGTCGCTAATGTAGTTTCCGAGGCTTGTTGGCTCCGTAATCTTCTACTTGAGCTTCATTGTCCTCTTCGTCAAGCCACTATTGTTTATTGTGATAATATCAGTGCAATTTATTTATCTACAAATCCGTTTCGACATCAACACACAAAGCATGCTAAGTTGGATATTCATTTTGTTTGTGAAAAAAGTTGGACTAAGGGTTTGTTTACTTCAGATTATATTCATTTCAGTTCAGTTCAGTTCAGTTCAGTTCATCTCTATTTAGTTCAATTAATACACTTCTATTCAGTTCAGTTCAGTTCATTTCTATTAAGCTAATGTAAACAAGCCCTAAGACGGTTTCGTGTGCTACACGCATGTTCCCTCCTGTCATCAATTTGCAGATATTTTCACAAAGGGCATGGCTCGAGTATTGTTCTTGGATTTTAGATCTAGTCTTAGCGTCAACCTTCCTCACGCTATGAGTGCGGGGTGTAATAGAGAGAATATTACTCAAAATATTCTCTAGGATATATTTTTTTGTAAATACTATTTTATTGGGCCAAATTTAACTGTCTAACACTATAACCCTATATATACTGATCAATACACAACACTCTGATCTATCAGGAGTTTTCACAAAATCTAACCGTTGCAGTTATCAAGTGCATGGATCTATACGTTGTATATCTTTCTTATGTAATGATTCAAGCAAAAAGTTGAACCCATTGTTGGTTGACAGAATTGGGGTTAGGAAAGAGACTTAGCGAGTAAAGCTGAGGGAGAGCACTACTGGAGAATTAGATCGATCATGTGGAGGAATTGAAGTGGCGGTCCATATATATTAAGAGAGCTTTCTTTTCATCATTTAAAAGATAAGTTTCAAATTCATATCAATTTATATAAGTTCGAAATCATGTCTAATTAGGTCTAATAAGTGTAATAATAAGTTTTAATCAGATGCAACCCGGCCTAATAATAAGGTCTATTGTACTTATTATTTATTAAATCAGGGTTAATTGTGTTTGATCAGGATCATCAATAAGTTCAACAATTGAAATATATAAGTTCATATTTAATAAATCAAAGAAAATACACCCACCGCTAATTAATAGCTATCAAATACGATGTCATTGGTGCCTTGGTGGCATCAATTTTTCCAAATAAACCATGCTAAATCAGGTAGGATTTAAGATTTAGTTAATGTGTATTTTCACTATAGTATAATAATTTATTATATTTTTCAGCAATACATAAATCAAATCAAAGATTGTGGAAAAAAAATGTTAATTGGAGGGAGAATAATGTGGATACATTATTATGCAATGATAATGTGACAATAAGTATATTCTCCTGCTCATATCTACAAAAATCTTCCCCTAGGGAGTGATTGAGGTACCCTACTTGTAACTAAATTTTTATTGGCCAACTATACATTAAAGTATTAATTAATTTTAATACAAGTACTTTTCTCTTTATTATTAATTATAAATATAGGAGTAATTTTTTAATACTAAGGGCCAGGGTATTTGGTATAGATAATAAATTTTGATGTAGAAAAGGGATTAAAATAATTATTACTTTCAATTTTTATTGTTTGGTATGAGTTATAAGTGACAAATACAGTTTCTGGAGGGTAACAAATTTTCCTCAATTGTTACCATTGTCAAAATAGTGGAAACAAATTTTGTTTTCTTTCTCAATCACAACTTCTCATTTATTTCTATTCCACTAGATAGAATACAAAACATTTTTTTACTGTCGTTTCCACCCCTTATCAAATTACTTTCCATTGCATTCATGTTAATCATACCAGACACCCCTAAGAGGATTGCCAATTGTCAATCCTTGCATTGTCGAAATCACTTGATCATTTTCCTTTAATTTTAACGGGAATTGGATCTGTACTAAAAAGAAGATTGTTGGATATCTTTAATCTAGTGAGGAGGAATGATAACCCATTATCAGATTTTGGACAAGATCTACTAAAATATTTGCACACTGGTCCTTCATATAACAACTGATTTGTAATTTATCAAAACTTAAAGGACCAGTTTGCAAAATTATAAAAGTATAATATAAGGTGTTATTATCCTCTTAAATCCAGTTTATGCTAATATATTATTTTGTAAATATTTTATATTATGTAGTGTGCGTATTAACTTATCTTGTTTGTGTAATATTAAGGACATAATTTTGCAAGCCGATCCCTTAATTTTTGATAAATTATAAATTAATCTTTATACGAAGGACAATGTGCAAATATTTGAGTAGATCTTGTCCAATATTTGATGTGGGTTTATCACTTCCCTCTAGTGAAGTTAAAGATTTTTTTTTTAAAATAAAAATAAAAAATAAAAAAACAGGTTTATTAATTGATAAATATCTGGCACATGGGCATATACTTAAAAAAAAAACAAACAAACAAATAAAAGTTGAGGAAATTAAATCACCTTGCTGGATAGTTTGGATATGCCCAACTCAGGTTGTACAATAAGAAGATTACAAGAGAGTGGAATGACAAGGTGGCTTGATGCTTACTTATCACTGATTAGACACTATTGGACACGTCATTTTTCTTCCTAAAATAGTTTTTTTTTTGGCAAGGTCCTAAAATAGTTGGACACGTCATCCATATTTTATATGGACTCAAATCATATTTGTTAGCATGTAAACAAAATCAAAACTATTAGCAACATTTGTTCTTTTGTTTATGTTGAACTTTTAATGCATGTGAAAAGTTAGACATTGCTAGGATTATTCAAGATGTGTAGAATAAGAGCTTCTTTCAATGTGTAGAATAATAACAGTTTCATCACTCCGCTATGGTTGATGGATGTGCAATCAATCGTAAAAAAAAAATCCAAAAAAATTTGGTAAATTGAGAGAATTATATAACAGATGAAATTAATGAGAATGATGAAAAGACCTATTTTCTCTACACAAAATCATTGCGATGGACGTTGTTTGAAGGACATTATTTAAAAGGGATAAAGTTCATAAGATCTAAAGTAGGTTTAATTCGGAATCGCCAAATCTAGTTTTTGAACGGAATAGAGCAAATGAGAATAATGTATGGAAGGGTGTGATCATTAAAGGGGAAAAGAGTTTTGTGAATTTTATTTTTCGATAGAGGTGATATATACGCCCTGGCTAGAAAATATAATAGCTCAGGAAAATTGTTCAGAAAAAACTTTTTTTTAATACTAAATTGACAATGATGCTTCTAACTAACGTCCGTCATTAATGTACTTGCTTATAGGTTTACTACAAATTAAAACTAATTGTCTAAAAGGGTATCATATTGAACTTTTCAAAAACATTTCTTAGAAAACTGAATAATACATGGGTACTCTACAGAATATTCGATTATCGGAAAAAGTTTTTCAAAATCGACTCGAACATCAAAATCACTTGTAAATAATTGTGATCGGTCCTTCTTGAAAGAGATTAAACTGAAAGGCCTTTTAAACAGATTCACGTAACGAACACGTACATCCCGTATATGAAAGATTGAAAGACATCAACCTCCAAAAACAAAACCCTAAACCAAAAACAAAAGGTCAAAAGGAAATGAATTGAAATTAAAAACAAAAAGAATCAACAACCCTTTATATCTTTCTTTCCTAGAATTGACTTCCACGATAAGTAATTGATAGAGGGGAAATTGTATCATGCCTCTTGTTGATAAATTAAACAACTTCTCCCTCTTTCCCTACCTTTTTCTTCCTATCCAAACATGCCCTTTTCATCATCATCTTCTTCTTTATGCTCTCTATCATTATTATGTGTGTTTATAAATTACAATGACAAAATTGTTAACTTCCTATTGACATTTTCGGTATAAAAAACACGTGTCACACCCTCTAATATTGGACGTATTCCTTTTATCCTCCCTTGTGCTTTTATTTTCTGCATTCAACAATTTAGGGTCCGTTTGGTAGAGCGTAAATCATTATTTTTTTTTAATGTAAAATGGCTTTTTATGAAAATTATGTTACAACGGAAAGATCATTTTCAAAAGAGTTTTCCGTTGTTTGGTTGGATGAAAAATGAATTTCCATTTTAAGCATTCGTGAGGAGACAGAAAATATGTGGATTAGGAGAGAGTGTGTGTTGTGAGTTCATGAGAATAGAGAATGAAAAATAGTTTTTCTTTGATTTTGGGAAGAAAACGTTTTCAACTATGGTGTAAAATCACATTTTACACCATAGCTTTTTCATTTTAATTTTCAGTCCAACCAAACAATATAAAATAAGGAAAATAGTTTTTAGGGAAAATATTTTATGCCCTACCAAACAAACCCTTAATATTTTTATCTTCAGAATTTTTTAGAATAATTATATATTTTCATCAATTTATGGGTTTTAGTGGTTTTCACCAACTATTGGCTTGATGTTTAATTTCTTTTGTTTTACTTAACAATATCGTGATAGTCTTGGGATATGGCTCTTATTTTTGTTTGAAGTGCTACTTTTTACATAGAACTCTTGAGAATAAAAGTTAGCGAATGATTATGGTTCTTGCTTAACTTGATTTACAACACTCTTTCTCAATATACAATTGAATCAAAGTCATTTCTAATCAAAATTAAACGACTTTCTAGAATTTGCATAAGATTTTACTTTGTATTTATATATTTATTTATTTTCTTTGCCTCAATTATTCAATTATCACTATTAATTATTATTATTATTATTATTATTATTATTATTATTATTATTATTATAAAAACATTACAAACTACAATATCCAAAGAACTACAAGAAGTTTGAGGGGAGCCGAAAAACAATCTGGGCCCCCACTCCTCTAGCTATAGCGAACACTATCCTGGAGAAATTGTGGGCAGCAGCACGTGTCCGAATATCCTGAGCTCTAGAGAACGCCTTATTATTAATTATTATTATCATTATTATTATTTAATAATAATAATAATTGTGGTTGTTGTTATTATTGTTGTTAAATCAAAGGATAAAACAAATTGATAATAAATATAAAGCATATGGGCATAATTATAGAAACAAACAAGCAAATCTTGAGGAAATCACCTTGGGTGCCCAACTCAGGCTGTACAAGCAAGCAATTACAAGAGAGTGGCCTGGATCGGAATGACAGTGTGTGAATGATGTTCATGAGACAGTGTATTGGACAAGTTAGACATGTTTTTAATATGGATCCAAATGACCAAACCCAATCATGCATTATTATTATTGCTAGCAATATTCATATGACTTGCTTATTAATTGGTTATATATACCTAGGAAATATATATATTTTTTACTAACTATTAATGTTTATGAGAATTAAATTTATACATTGCTAGTAATGTTAGTTAGATGGTGCATTCTATTCAACTTATTAGACGTGAACTTATATGAATTGAATTTATCAGGACTTATTATTCCTAATTGAAACTTATTGGAACCTGATTAGTAGAGGCGTATATTGGATGGACTCGATTGCATTTTGTTGCTAAGTCCAAATCCAATAAAAAAATGGACTTGAAAATTTGAGTCCGAAAAAAGTTGGTTTTTATCTTGAGCCTATTTTGTTTTCACTAGTTTAATCTGATCCAATCCGAATAAAATTTCTTATGTCCAAGTCCAATCTATATATTTAAAACTCATTATATTAATTAATTCTAGCTTTTTTTTCTTAACATCATCAACGCACTAGATTAAAATTTATGGGTCGTACATCATAGTGCCAGTCTGCCAAATTGATATTGGCAGTACATCATATGTGTGTGTAACAATAATTCCTATAATTTATTGTATATATTGGAGTATATATATTATTCATCACTCTATTGGTTTGTTCTTTATTACCTTTATTAAACACATGTGGTGAATGGTAGCGGCAAAGGTGATGACGGTGGTGCGTGGTCCTAGCATAGGTGGTGGTCCGAGTTTATAGAGGTTTTTTTTAGTAAGAACATATTGACATTTTAAATGCTAATTATTGTTATTAAACATGATATTTGAGTATATATTATTAGCTATTGGTTTGTTCTTTTTTTAATTTTATTACCATTATTTTTTTAACCATACCATGATAGTTTTGGAGTAGGGACATAGGGCTCTCATTTTCAATTTTTCATTTGAAGCACCTTCTATTATATGGTCCTGCCTAGAAGTCTATCTAGAACACTATTTTAATGAATGAATATATATGCATGTTTATACAAGTGAGCCATCAATTATATATTTGTTTGTTATTATCTAGATTTACTATATTTTTTTTTCAATTTAATGTTGACTCAAATTTAACCATGCAGAATAGTACTCCCTCTGTCCCAATTTACTTGCCTCATTCTAACTTTGGGCACTGTTCACATGTGAACTTTAACTTTATTTAATTTAATATACGTAAGAAAAAAATAGTCATGATAGATCTAGTTTAATTCTTTTCAACATGCACTTTTCAAATATATAATTTTTATAATTTTTCAATATATATAGTTAAAGATATTTTTATTTAAAGTTGTGTCTCGGGAGATATGAAAAAGAGAATGTAGCAAGTAAATTGGGATGGAGGGAGTAACATGTACGGCCGGATTCCTATTCAAAGTTTAATCACTTTATGAAATTTGCATAATTGCATAGGTTTATTCCTTGAATCAGGATCTACTATACTGTAGGTTATCTGGTCCAATTTGACTGACACACACATAAGAGAAAAGATAAGCAACTCATACTTGTTGTTTGAAAGACTTAACCAGTAAGTTAAGACTCGTACCTAATAGATTTGAGTACTCCCTCCGTAACATATATAAAAAGTCAACATTTAATTTTTTTTCCACGTAGTTTGAGGAATCAATTTAACAGTGTAAACGCGAAAATTAATCAAAATAGTTTTAATACAAGCAAGAATGTGATTATAAGTTATTAATATCAAAATTATTTTGGTTAATTTGATCAGTTACACCCTCAAATCACTTCATTAAAATGCATGTTGCGTGCAAAAACAATTGTTGAAATTTTTGTGTTACTTAAGGAGTACTTGGTATATATTTATTAGTTAATAGTTTTATTTCCTTTGTCTCAATTAAAATACTCTGTATTATTGATTTTTTTGTTAGTAATTATTTAATTCTATTATTGTTGTTAGATACTTATAATAAATTGTTTATACCAATTATTAGAGATGAGGTTTCTGTTGTTTTCTTCTGTGAGGATCACTGATTGATTAATGATTTATTTTGTTCATAATTATGCTCATGTGCTAGATTGGAGACTATCGTATGTATCTAACAGCCAATAGATGAATCTTAATAATATCTTGCAGATAAAGATAATATTGTTCTAATATATATATATCAGATTATTACGTAAATTTTCAAAATCCTAATTAATCATTCTTACTATTATTCTAGTTATTATATTCCTTCTGTATTATGAAATTGTTGTGACTTTCACTTTTTATATTTGTCCATCGATGCAATTTCTATATCGCTAATATCTTTAATTATAGGAAATTTATGTCAGAAAAGACCTTTTAAAACATTCATTTTGTGATAAAAGACCTTATAAAAAATTTGTTGTGAGCAGGGACCTAAAACAAAAAAAAGTTGCAAAGAGAGACCTTACCTCTATTTTCCGACGTTGTTTGTGAATCTCCGGCGTTGAATCACTATTTCCCTCCAATTTTGCACGAATTCTTTCGTATTTAAGGGGGTAAGAGATGAGGAAACCCAAATTCAGAAGAAGAGAATTTTAGATGCTAGAAGGAAGTGTTAATGTAAGGTTAATGTAGAATCTCCAAGCTACTAGTCTAAAATTCCTTAACAACGGTATGAATAATCTAGATCAGATGATGATAATATTTCTACTCCGCGCCAAAAAAATTAGGATAAAACACTTCTGCGGCTACTCAAAGCAACAGACTTAATGCCTATTGGACTCCGTCTCCGGCTAATATTTTCAAACTTAATAAAATAAAAGCATACTCGCACTACAAGAAACTCACACAACGAGAGCAACATATCATGATTAAAGAAGGCAATATGAGTATTGTTTTACTTAATGATGCCTACAAGGGCAATTATTTTTGCACTCATTGATATTAACAATGAAGACAATATGATTATTTTGCCCTCTTAGACTTTTGAAACTTTGCCCTATTTGACAATAAATAAAGTGTTTAAATCAAGGAAATCGAAATGTATTGCCTTTGTTGATGATCAATGAAGGCAATTTTGTTTGCCCTTTTTGAATTGAATCAAAGAGGGCAAAACATCTAAAATTGTCTTTGAAACCTAATACAACGGGGTTACAAGGGCAACATGAGGGCAATCCTAAAATTGTCATTACAACCTAAGAAGACAAATTTTGTATCAAATAGGGCAATTTTAATTGTCCTTCTTGAACACATTTTTTATAGTGTCGAGCGCAACTTTTGGAGGATAGAGGTAATGATGAAACACCCCATTAACTTTAATATCTATATATGCATCTTTAGAGGTAGAGATCTTTAATTTACAATATGTGCTATAATTGTCTCGACTACCCCAATAAAATTTACTCCGTATGAAATACATTTGACCCCACTACATATTATTCTCAAATTCGCCGCTAATATTATTGATGAAGTATAAAGTACATATAATGGAATAATAAAATCAGATGAGCTACATTAAAGAAAGAAAAGAGTCAAAATACTTTAGTGATAAGAAACCACCTTCACATTTCACAATAATGTTTGGTCTACAATTTTACATAAGAAGTATATACTCCGTATTTTTTTAAGGGGACATAAGAGCAAAACAAACCACTCTTGTTTGATCTTGTATTGTGTTTTTTTAAAAACAAAAAATAATAATTAAGTAAGCTTGTATTGTGTTTAAAATAATAATAAAAAAAATAAGTAAGCTTGTATTTGCTTGAATGAAACCATTTGCAAAGAAAGGCTTTTGCTAGCCTTTGTTTAATCTTGTATTATTGTGTTGAATAGCTTCAATTCGTATATATGACTATGAGCTACCCATCTAGTGAAATCCTCATGCAGTTGATCTATCCTATTCGATATTAATTTCGATATGTACTTTAATTTCCTCTGAGTTTTTTAAAAAAAATCCAAAATTCAAAATTTTTATCTAATCTGATCTGACCTGATTTTACACATTGCAAATTTGTAAGTCATCTGACCTTAGCTTTCGATCTACAACAAATATAATAGTCGTCTATTTGTGTGTGTGTGTGTATATATATATATCACTATATCTTTTCGTTTAAATTTATTTTTACCTAGAGTCCGTATCGCATTCTTATGTAGCGAGTATTGCGATATGGAAATAGTATATATATATTAAAAAATACTATGGAATACTGTAATTAGCAAAAAAATTAAGAGTATAAAATTGAAATCAAAATTTCATAAATTCCCAGTAGACCATAGGCGAGAAGTCACCATACATATCTGCTATATATGCCAAAAAGTCCATTAGAAAGTGAACAGCTAAGCACTACACAATCAGGCCAGTCACATATATGTATGTACCCTACCGGCTCAAAGTTCATGGAATATGATGTTGTTTGTGTGAAACGAGCTAAGGATGGCAATTCAGTTTAAATCCGACCAAATACGCAAGGCAAGATCCGATTCGAATTCAAAAAATTAAAATGATCCACATCCGACTCTGATTATTGTCGGGTTGGAGCAAGATTGTGCATAATTCAATCCGACTCCAACCCGTTGTCATTCCTAAAACGAGTAGAACTGATTGAAAGTAGCCCGGATTGTGGGCCAGGCCCGACCCGATTTTTTTGTGTGGAATTTGGACATGTAAATTAGGCCCAAATTTGGGTCGCACTGATTTTTTTTTTTCTTTGTTCGTATTTTGGACACATAAAATTAGTTTTTTTTTGGTTATTTTTTTAGGTCCATCGCAAAAAAAAACCCAAAAAGCGCGCATTAAATTTTCAAATTTTGGCCAAAAAATTTAAGCCTGTATTAGGCTCAGCCCAAACACAACCCACCCAATGGACTTCATTTTATATATTGGGCTCGACCCAAATCCGGCCCGTCCATGATCACGTCCAGAAACGAGGGAGAAAAACAAAACAACCAATTACAAACTCATCGAGCCTTCACCTACCTCACATCATCTGTGCTCCTTTACTCCCCTGCTCTACCTCAGTCTCCATTCTCTCTTTTTTCACCTTTCAATTTCACCATATTCAATCCTCCATTTCTTCTTTTCGTAAGCTTACAACAATTCTACTTCTCCATTTCACTAAATTATTTCCTCGATCTTAATTCTTATTGTATTTGTGTTTTATTCCTTGTAAGAAAATAATGAAAATTCAAGATACTTTCTCACAAGATTTAAAACTCAAGTTATATAAGATCAATCCTTTCCGGCTTCATCAATTCATTCCTCCGTAATTCAGGTATTCTCTCTTTTCTTGTAATTGTTCATGTTTAATTTGCCAATCAAGGTTTTATTTAGATTTTTTTTTATTTTATTTTATAAATTACGGGGTTCCATACATTTCAATAGTTCTTCCTTGTCCGATATAGAGTTCTTCAGTATTCATCTTATTTGATTCAAATATAATTCTATTCAATTCATGTGTTATATCAACTGTAATTCGTTAGCTTGAAGCTTTTGCCTTGTTTTGAGGGTTTTTATTTTCTTTCTGATATTAATAGTATTTTTCCATTTTAAGTTTGTTGAATTGGGAAGTTAAGGAGATCAAACACTCGCAACAATTTCACCTCCGTTGCTTTCCGTTTGCGAGCTTAGGATCTAAACTAAGTTGTATAACTATGATCTTTATTCTAGAGGTGTTCAAAAGTTCGGGGCTGAGCCGGGCCTGTTGGAAGTTCTTATTGTGAAAAGAGAGAAAAACAGAGTATGAAAATCCCACAATGAATATCTTGGCTTCTATTCTGATTTAGGTAAAGCATGATTAGTAAGCTAGATCATTAATATTTTATTCTTCACTAATTGAGTTTGATTACTCCATAAATAATTTATTCAAATGGTTTGGTCAAATATTTGTTCAGCTTCACTCTTGGAAAACCGTATCATTATTCAATGGCCATATATTTCCATAATACATGGCAATTGATACTTTCCCTCATTCTTCCTTAAACCTTACTGCATGTTTGTTTCCATTATGGAATACTATGTCTTAGGTGGCATGATTATTGCATGAGTGCATGATTTGATGCCTAATTGAGAGCCTACCCTTGATTATTCCTTTTGACTATTTTTCCAATTGCTTGATATTAGTTACACGTATGAGATTTTGCAAGGGTAAGTTTACCCCATTATTTAAGCTTCATCTTCTATTACATATACAACTAGCCTTGTGTGCACGCTATGCGTGCTTTAATGTATGAATATCTTATATAATAGACATTTTTATCAATATGGGTATCTAATTGTAGAGAATTTTAAAATATGGATTTTGGTGTTTGTGCTTTATTTTTTTTGAATTATATATTTTGTAATATTTTCATTTTAAAAAATACAAAATTTTCCTTTTTAGTTAATATTATATAGTTTGAGTATTTAGTAATTTTTTGAAGGGTAATTTAGACTTTTTGAGGGGATATCATGGCTCCCCCTGGCTTATATAATAGAGATATACAGTGTGAGAATTTTATCAACTTTGATAACCATTCTTCACTCACGGATAAGAGAAAAAAAAAATAATAATCTCTTCTCTCACAAAATACAAACACACATCAGTATACCATTATTTTTGGGCAAAGTATTCTGAGTTCCAGTCGGTACTTGTGCGTGCACACAAATTCCGACGCCGTACTAATCCTGGAGGACGACCGCTTCTGTTCTACTGCACCGGTGTAGCGCGGAATCGTCTTTTAGGACAGTGGATATAACCACGTCGCGGCAATTGTTCTTCAATTTCGAGATAAGTATTATTTTGTTCATTTTGTTCTAACAGGGCCTTAATTTAGCAACTGTGCCCAAATCCCGTCTTTTTTAGATGGGCTTAGTGGGGCATCTGTGGGTTATTCGGGTCTGGTCGGGCTTTTGAACTAAAAACGAATGTTTTTAGTATGACGAAGCCCACAGAAATTTTGGGCTGAGTGGGCTGGGCAAATGATGGTAGAAGGAGCTTATTACAGAAAAACATCCAGCATTCTTGCTTAAGCAACTAATAAAATAGCTAGACTTATTTACCCAAAACTTTTTAAAAAAATTAGCTAGAGTTTGTTACAATAGAGTGTGACGTGGCACATAGCTTAACTAACTTCTGCATGCTTGCTGCTGTTGTGATGCAAAGTAGGTTGACCTCCTATAACCTCTCAAGTTGGAAGGGGGTGACTGGTGAAGTATTGCACATTCCTAACTTTGTAAGCTTTGAATTGAACTGAGAAGAAAAGGCTGACTTTGTAAACACATCTGCAATTTGATTTCTGGTAGGTTAATATGATAATTGCAGTAAACTCTCCAAGGTCTTGTGACGAGTAAAGTAACCATCCAATTCAATATGTTTTGTTTGTTCATGGAAAACTGGGGTTTTAGCAATATGCGTATATGACGAGCATACATATTGTCACAGTGAAAAGTTGCTGGTTTCATATCTTTTACTCCCAAGTTCTTCAAGCAACCTTGCTGTCCAAGTTACTTTTGAAGTTCCTACTTGCTATGAACCATCTAATTATAATAATAATGGCATTTTTGATATTTTGTTGTATTTTAGTAGTAAGGGTAGAATAGTCTTTTAATAATTGTTTGTAGGTGGATTTGTCAGTTTATAGTTGTATTTAGTTTGGAGGTTGGAAATTAATTAAAGTACAGTAACTTTTAGGAGTGAATTCGTCCACTCCAAAGACAGATTTTGGGAGAGAACTTGGCCTCTCGAAAGCCAAGAAACACCAGTTCATGGTGGTCCGTAGGTGGTTCACAGCACTGCTGCCATAGCGCGATTGTCAGCTTCAGAAGATACGCGAGGTATGATAGACCGTTTCTTGGATTTCTAGTTAATAGGAGAATTTCTCAAACAGTAGCACGTAAATAGTAATACTTTCCTGCTTGTGTCAAGGCAAGTTGCCTATTCAGATCACTAAAATCTCGTAAGTAACTTTATTTGAAGCTCTTATTAAAATGCTTTGAACATACTTTAAGATGTATTTAAGAGCTGAGAAATGGGGGAACAGGGCTGCTTCGTGATTTGACTGAGAGTTCGAACAGAAAATGAAACATTAAGTGACACGGTACTACGGGAGTTGATGCTTTGCTTGGCAAAGCAAAATCACAACAATCCAGAAGGTCTTTAGTGAACTTATACCATCAGATGTATAGCTTGTTTCGGTTCCAAAAAAATAATGCAGTACTCCAAAGTCCTTGAATTGATGCAGAGAATAATACAGCTTGTTGTAGATGAGATTTAGTAGCTTCAATCAGAGTTTCGTTCTGTGTTGATTATATGATCAACATACATAGCCAAAACAATCAGTCAGAATCAGAACTTTCTCTTTTGGTGAACAATGAATGATCATTCTTTGATTGCTTGTAACCTTGAATGAGCAATTCTTTCACTAATCTAGCAAACTATTGCCCATATGCCTGTTTTAAGCCATATACAGATTTCTTTAGCCTACAAAACTTGTTGTTTGGGTTGGGCAAGTCAGGTGGCATCTTCATGTAAATCTCTACATGCAATGATCCATGAAGAAAAGCATTGTTCACATCAACCTGATAGATAGGCTAATGTAAGCTTGCTGCCAAAGAAAGGAGACACCTGATAGTTGAATTTTTACAACTGGTGAGAATGTCTCTTGGGATTGGAAACCTATTCCATACTTTTGTGTGAATCCTTGAGCCACTAATCTAGATTTGAGCCTTTCTAATGAGCCATCTACATTAAGTTTAACCATATACACCCATTTACATCCAATTGGCCTTTTGCTTTGAGGTGAATCCACTACGTCCCATGTCTTGTTATCTTTGAGTGCTTTGAGCTCCTTTTGGTAGATATGAACCACATCAGCATAGCAAGTTTTTTTGTTAAACCATATCATATTATATAGTATGTCCTACGGTGTGGATTTTCACAATTGCGGTGAAGTGTTCCTATCAGCTTTTGTTGTGTTTCATGTATTTTCTTAGATTCGTTTTCAGTAACTCAAACTTAAACTCGCTTTTATAGACCATTGCCACAGTTTTTTCTGAGCTAAGAATCCGTAAAACTTCGTTACTAATGACATAATTTCCATAAGATGAGCGACAGTCTTTTATAGCTTTTAATGTTAGTAAACTCCACGCTAAACTTATTAAGTTATTATTAAGCACCTGAAACTTGTGGACTGTTCCAAGGAAGAGTGGCCCTTCCGTTTGCTCCAAATAATCTCCAAAGCTAGTTGCCACTTGTATATGCTTTTTAATGCTCAAATGCAATGGAGGTCATCTTTCTTGTTGGTATGCTTGTATATGCTTTTCAATGAAGTTAGTTGCACCACTCTACGTACTTGACACTCAACATGATCACAAATACAATGCTAGATGCAGTCTCCTCTGTATACAAAAGTTATTTGACTTAGCATATTTGTTTGGAAAGCCAGTGCTCACCTACTAAATTCTTCTAGGTTTAGAATGCAAGTGACTTGTAGTCTTGTACTCTCTCATCCCTCTTTAGTTTGCAGCCATTTCTTTTTAGGTTGTCCCAAAAATTTGCAACCATAACTTTACTTTCACATTCACTTCACTCAATCCCACCATTTTTCTCTCTTATCAAACTTAACTAACCAAAAATTAATTAACTTTTCTCTATGTTGCAAATACTGGAGGACAAAGGGAACAAATTGTAACTTTTTTCACAAATTTGCTCCTGATAGATTGTCTACTTTTACCTTTTTGTTTTCTCCAATACCTTTGTGCTAATTTGATAGCTTTAGATGCACTTACCTTAATTCAAGTCGGTGGAGCTGTGAAGGAATCTGCAAACTCAATACCTTTTTCTTATTTTTGTACTAATTTGCAAATATTTTATCGATTTGTCAGTTATTGTAATTTTACTATTTTGGCATGGTAATTCCTGTTTTTACTTATTATTCCTGAAATTTTGCCTATAAAAGGTTTTATTGTTTATTAATGATGAGATGTGATTTAAACAGTCTGTATTTGAGTTTTGCTGTTCTGTTATCTTTTTTCAAGCCAAGGATTTTATTTGTATAGAATGTACCCTGTGGTTTACTGGCATACATTTACTGGGATTCATCTTGAAACATAGTCATCCAAACTAAAATTGCATGGATGTGAATGTCCAATTGATGGCTTTGCTTACAAGGACTCCATTTGGGTGTATGCAATGTATAAACTTAAAGATCCAATCAGGGATGGAAAAATATAGATACTTTTTTTGTGCACTCTTGTTATCGAAAACTTGTAAGGCATGACATATATGCAGAAAAGGAAACTGTGAAAAGCAGCTACAGTAGAAAATTTTGCTTCTTAGGTCATCTCTTTCGAGGGTCTCATATATTATACTTCGTACAACACATCACAATTGTGGAACCAAGGAGAAGCTAAATGCAGCAACTGGTTGATCTGTTGTTCTCTCTGCTGTAAGTACTGATGTTAGCTTAGACATGATTGTTTATGCTCTCTTGTTCTGTTGTTGAATTTTCTTTTCTGCTTCTTTCATTCCTACTGCCTTCAGCAAATCTCATGCTTACCAAATGAAGACCTTGCTCCTGTTCCTTTGAGTCCCATTCCCTCAAGTAGTAATCTTCTTCTGTAAAATATGGTTTAGGACCACAGAACATACCTCCCCACTGCGGGAAGTATATGGTCATTATACCAAAGCTGCATGCTGTGATCACAATACCCATGTATGTTATTCCGTCTTCCGTCGAGAATTGAGATCCCCTAAAGAAAATCACTTGAAGTATGACTGCACCTACATTTCCACCAGCTCCTGCCATACCAGCAACCACTCCCATAGATCTGAAGAGATGAAGATATGTATCAAAATGTAAGGATACAAAAGAAACATATTTCTTTTTAAGCCAGAGGAAATATTGAAATGCTTTGAAAATGAGGATTTGTGCCAAATTTCGAAAATTCTTAATTAAGATGGATTTTTTTTTTTGACAAATTAATTAAGATGGAATTTATCTACTACCTCCAATTCATGCTAGATGGTATTGTCCTAGGCAATTTTTTGTGTGTGTGTGAAGTTGATAGAGATAGATAAGATGCATGTGATGAGGACATAGATAGGAATAAATGATTATCAAATGTGGGGAAAAAAAATGTTGCAACTAATGTGGACCTTCCTTTTTTAGAAAGTTTTGCAACTAACATGAACCGGAGACAGGACTTTCAAAATGTCTAAAGAAACCTGTGGCTCTTCAACAAGAAATATGAACCTAGTGATAAGGTACAAAAAGACTTCTTGTGGTTAGCCATAGAATGATACACATTCCAGAACATCCCAAAAACAAACCCTTAACCAGACCATTCTAACCATACTCAGTGGCCTAGGACACCAAATGAAATGGAAGATAAATGTGAATGTAGCATATTGTTATTTGTCTAGTAAATGTGGTATTGCTAGTGTATGCAGGGATAGCTCAGTAAGGTGGATTAAAGGCTTGTCAGACAAAATCTTCTGTAAAAGCCTAATGGAAGTAGAACTATAGAGTATCAGCGTAGCTGTGGAATGGATCAAACTCCGGAACATTGTTCTGGAATAGCAATTAGTTGTGAGTCAAAAGAGTATATAGATATCTAAAATGTCTAAAGTAGTATTAGTGTATTACCTTCTGGAGACAAAAGGGACAACCCCGAATAAGAGTCCTTCTGCTGCTTGCACAAACACAGAGAAGATAACCAATACTGCAATCAATGCAGTCAAAGTGTCGAGTAGTCCGAGAACAATGCACAGTACACCACTTAGAGCCTGAACCACCCACCAACTCCATATTCTTCCAGGCATTCCAAATTTTCTTGCCGCAAAATCTGACAAGCCACCACCAATAGGCCTGGAGAAAAGATTGACCATTCCAAAGCTGGCTGCAATCATTCCTGAAATGTAGAGGTTCAAATTGAACCGATCATAGAAATAGTAGGCTATGATGTTATTTACTGCCAACTCCACTCCTAAACAGATTCCATAGCCCATAGCAGTGATCCAGCTCCTAGAATTGGTGACTCCATGGTAGAAAATCTTGGAAGCGTTGTCCTTGTGCATGTCACCTGACTTCTGCAACTGTTGAAAATTTCCATCAGGCATGTCTTGACCAAAAAGCATAATTGCAAATGCTGAGAACATCTGTAAAAGAGCAGGGATGAAAAAGGCAATCCTCCAGGCTGCGAAAGGGGTTGCCCCTGTTTTAAGGATAACACTGTAGACAAAAGGCATGAAGAGCTGGGCCACTCCTCCTCCTAGGTTGCCCCACCCGGCTGCTTGCCCGGTTGCTTGACCCACCACTCTCGGGGAAAACATGGAGCTCATCCAGTATTGAGTTGACACAAATGTGACCAACCCAAATCCTGTAAAAAACCGCATAAGAAAGAATCCTGTGGCTGAATCAGCCACTGCAGACAGGTATACTGCAGGTGTAGTAAGGAGGGTGAGGGCTGTGGATGCTAGTCGTGGTCTGACTAAGTCGCAGGCAGCACCCATTGCAACACGAGCAAAGATTGCACCTGACACCGACCCAACCCCCGAATTACCAATGTCATTGGCTGTCAGGTTGAGGTTATCACGAATGATCGGAAGGAGGGGTGGAGCTGCAAACGTGCACAGAAAGGAGGTGAAGAATTGGATCCAACATAGGTGAAATGCCCTCATATGGGGGTTTGCCACTGAAAAGAGCGGTAAAATTGTTGCCTTGTTCTCCGTATCAACTGGAAGAGCAAATTTTTTTGGATCAGACTCACTCATTTCATTTGGTGATGTCATCCCTCTATGTTTTTTTTTATTTTTAAATTTTATATTTGGCAAGTATTTTCTTTGAGTAATATTCTGTTGTTATGTTATAGCAGATGATGAGTGAAGTATTGCAGAAAACTCTGCTTATATAGTGCCATATGATGTGGGAGTAACACTAATAATATGCACTATGATAGTAGTTTCTTTTCTTTGTTTACCTTGGTAAATCATGACTTTGTCTTACTCTTGCTGAAATTATTGATTATTGGGTATTGATTATTATGTATTATTTATAGTTATTATTAGAATGTGTAAACTGCTAATTATTCATCAATCATCATGCAGATATGAAGGGAACTTCGACATACACAAGTACAGTACTAATTATGGGTTGGAATATTCTATCCTTTTGTCTCTGTCCATGTGAGAGAAGCCTAGTTGTGCAATTAAGGTAATTTGAAAGGAATCAAATTCATTGGTTCCGGCATTCTAGGAACATGGACAGTCCAATCAAGAAGCCCTTTTATTATCGCAGATGAGGTTAGTTATAGAATTACAGAAGAGTTTTCTATGTTATAATCTACTTTGAGGATCATTAATTGATTAATGATGTGCTTATATTTTAAAAATTATGCCCATGTGCTAGATTGAATGCTTTTAAAAGATGCATTTTAGGATATTTTTCAATTAGTAAACTTGTTTTAACCTCTGTGGTATACTGGTATTACTTATCTTCTATGTTACTTAGACACGGATAAAGTGTGTACTTGGATATAGGTGTCCAAGTATCCAACTCGGCTAATTAGAGAAAAAGTTATAAGTTTTTAGTTAAAAATAAAGTATCCAAGTATCTTATTGTGTCAGACACGACACAAGTAAACACTCGTTTTTTAAGGTAAATAAAAGGTGTCAAAGTAATGCAGCTTATCTTCGCCCTCATGTCCTCACTACATTACAGATGAACACGAGTGTTTTTAGTACTTATATTATCAATTTTCATTTTTGGCCTCTGTTCCAGAATTAATTCACTGTTTCTTTTTACCAGCAAATTAAACTAGCCGTCTCCGCATTGCATGAACTGCTATCTCACCTATCTGCATGTTTGACTATAATTTTTCTCCTTTCCCCCCCTTTATTCTGGTTAGGAGTTCAATAATATGCTGCACATTTAATTTCGAAATCTACTCTTGTGATGTAGAGAAATTTCAATTTTGAGCTGGAGGATATACTTTCTGTCATGTTATAATCACATAAAGTATCTACATTATTCTTCCTGCATTTAACATTTGCATTTTTACAGTTGCCATGCACATCTTTAATTTTGTGTGTTACTGAGAAAATAATATGTTAAAAATGCACATTGAATCATATCCTTAATCCTATTTGATTTTTTCTTAACTTATAACGTGATAGTTAACTTTTATAAAGTTTGACCCCTTACACACAAGGTCTTTAGTCTAAACCCATTATATAGTATATATGTATGTACCTCAAATTCTCCAATAATCTGCATTACATCGACACCTTGATATACCTTAAAAAAATGAATGTTGGCTCGTGTCATGTCGAGCACGATAAGGTACTTGGATACTTCATTTTTAACTAAACACTTATAACTTTTTTCTCAAATTAGCCGAGTCGGATACTTAGACATCCATATTCGAGTAGACACTTTATCCGTGTCTAAGTAACATAATGCTCTCGGTAATCTCTTTCTGAACGCTTTGCTTGAAGCATTACAAAATTCCAAGAGTATTTTATCACCATTCTCACTTCCTCTCCACCTTATCAAATAATACACCATCAATAAGTGGAATAACATATCTATACATTGCATAACCATGAATAATGGAGCCTGCCTGTCATCAACATGGAGAAAATGATTCTGAATTAACATGCCTCTTACATTCCCATTGATAAAAATAGATTACAATATGAATTAATTGTATTCCTAACACTATCCACTCATTATGCCTAATCATGTTATTTCACTCATTATGGTGTTTAAACCCCAACTTGAGCAGGATATTTTGTAGAAAAGTCCACTCTATTATGCCTACATGTTACCCTTTCTGTGAAACTTACCAATGAAATAATTTATAATAAGATTTTTTTTTAAAAGATCTGGGGTAGGAACAATTCAGTTTCTAGATCTTCATTTTCATCCAAAGCTAAAGCTTCCGAATTACTTCGAACAAAACAGTTAAAATTGTAGTGATTCTGAATCTGAACCTTTTATTACCTGTGTTACTTCGACACCTTGATATACCTTAAAAAACACGTGTCTACTCGTGTCATGTCGGACGCGATAAGATACTTGGATACTTCGTTTTTAACTAAAAACTTATAACTTTTTCTCAAATTAACCGAGTCGGATATTTGGACACCCATATCCGAGTAGACACTTTATCCATGTGTAAGCAACATAGTTTATTACTAGTCATCCTGAGTTGCTTTCTTACCCCTTCCAGGATACAGACTCTAATTCCTTCAGTTTAGGCTCTGCTTTCTTAATTTCAATCACCTTTTGCAGTGTTTCATCTATTTTCTTAGATTTGTTTTCAGTATCTCAAACTTATACTCACCTGTTGAGGACAATGCCAACCAGATTTTTTCTAAGTTAGAGATCTGTAAAACTTCAATACCAAAGGGCTTAAAATATGCTTTAAGAGACTCAATTTTGTCCTTTCTTCACCTACAAAATAGCCATAAGATGAATGAAAGTCTTTTACAGGTTTTACAACTAGTAAACTCCATGCTAAACTTACTGTTAAGCACTTAAGTGCATGTGAATTGTTCTGAGGAAGAGAGTGATCCTTCCTCTAACGGCCCGTTTGGTAGCCGGTTATAAATGGAATTAATGGGAATGAATTTACAACTATATTTGGAAGGAAAATCAAAAATCATTCCCATGGTGGTGCTAGCTTCACTCCAATGTATCTAATTTTCTTCACAAATATTCATTCTCATTTAATACCACCCTTCCACATGGTAATGGAAACTAAGAATAAAATTTAAGTTTGGGAATGAAAAATATGTTTTCCATGGGAATTATGAAGTTTATCCTTAACAAATTACACTTAAAATTCATTACTATTACCACAATTTATTACCAACAACCAAATAGGCCGTAAAGGGTAGTGATAGAACACAAAATCAATTTCTGGGCTTAACTATTACCATAAGTTTTTGGTTGAGATGGTTCTTTGACATAGTATTAGAGGTTAGAGCTAACGTGATATTAAAATCACAATTTTGAATCCCATCCACACCTTCTTTCAAAGTGGAATATTTAGCACTGGATAAGGGAAGATGACCTTTTTTGCATCCACATTCAATCCAACGGGCTCTTATGTGAGAGGGCGTGATAGATTATAAAACCAATTCCTAGGCTTCAACTACCAACTTAAGCTTTTGGTATAGTTGAAGCTCAAGAATTGGTTTTATATCCCATCAAGTAGTTTGCAGGACTTGCTCCAAATAATATCCAAAGTTAGTTTCATCAATGTTTATATGCTTTTTAATGCTCAAGTGAAATGAAGATCTCTTATGTGTGTATGTATACTTCTGATTGTTAATTTGGAATCATCCCATAGATTTGTAGTAGGCGCAATGTTCATGTAAATGCACTATGCATATTTGCTATATATGCAAAAAAAAAAAAAAAAAAAAAAAAAAAAAAAATCCATTACAAAAAGGACACTAATTTATTATTTATGTAAAGTACACACTTGCATTCTAATTATTTAGGATTACCTTTCACATGGTCTTGGGCTCTTGGCACACAATAGTTTTGAATTGAAGCTCTCAAAAAGGAACTTGGTTATTTAGCTTGCTGCTATACCTACATAAAGCTTTATGTGATCACTACTAAAATGCTAGAAGGCTCCAACTTACGCAAAACTAATGTCACTTAACATATTTGTTTAGAAGCTCATTGCCCACAATTTTTAGGTGGTGATCGATTAACATGTTCCTGATAAATTTTCTAGATTTTGGGGTGTTTGGAAAGCAGCTTTTTTGATGGCTTTTGTCTTTTAAATATGGTCAAACAAAAAAAAAATAATATTTGGTTATTGGCTTTTGGCTTGTTAGCCCACAACCTTTCTAATAAACAGCCAACAACCACAATTAATTTTACCAAACAGCTGACTTAAACAACCAACCTAAAAAGCCAACACATACAACCAATAATGTCAGTCAGTCAAACAAGTCAATTAAACTAGCCAACAACCGATTATTTAGTTTTCTCTTTGGGCTAAATAGTCTGAGAGCTTTGGTAGAACTTAGCTTCTAGGGGGTTGTGAACCATATCAGTATTGCAATTTTTTTTTGGGTAAACCATATTATATAGTTGGACCTCTGTTGTTGGTGTCAACGTACCCTAAAACTTAATATCGAATTCATTTTACATCATTGTCCTAACTTTGCATTAATTAAAATAATATTTCATCTGTTTTCAAATTCTTGCAACAAATGACGAGATAAAACTTTGAAAATTAATATATCAAATTATGTACTTTAAAAATTATAATCACTAACTAATAATAAAAAAAAACTACAAGTTGAGACGAATTCAATGACATCCCACATGACTATACTTTTTTTTTATGGGGAAGTGATAAATTACGATCAAATTGTAAATAATGTCAAAAGTACAATTGTGCACCGATTACAATCGTGGTGTGACCTAACTCATAATACACCGCGGCATTGGTCCATAAGCATTGTTAGGATAACTGGGCGGTTATTATGAATATTATTCATCATTCATTAGCAGTCCTCTCTGGCCATGTGGCAGAAGCCTAAGTTGTTGAAAACGGGAATCTAGCTTGGTGCAATTAAGGTTAACTTGAAAGGAATCACCATTTATTGGAGCCTTTAAGGATCATGGATCAGGTCAATCAACAAACCGTGTTATCATCAAAGGCGGAAGCTCCGTGTTTGTTTTCACCTATCAAAAACCAACCATAATGCCCCGAATACGTGATTTATTGAACAGTACATACGGATGTATGGATACTTCAATTAGGAAATTGTACTCGTGTCCGATATTGATACGATATTGTTACTTTACACTTTTTTTATTTTTTTTAAAAAAATATTTTACCTTATTTTAGACTTTTTTTGTCTTTCTATTGTTTTTTAAAAAGGATTTTATCATTTTATTTGATTATCTATGTTTTTAGAAATATATCTTCCAAGTTGCATTGAAGATTTTCATAAAATTTTATATTTTTATGTATTTTATGTACTATTTTCTTATTTGTACTTGTATCCTTAATTTTAAAAGTAACGTATTTCATACCCGTTTTGTATCCGTTCTCGAACCCATGCTCGTATCCATGCAACCTAGAATACTACGATGCCTAGACCTTTCTGACGCCATCTCACTCCCTCTCTTGTGCCAAACACTTACCTTGTGAGTTGTGAGACTTGTGACCATATTGTGAGCTATGAACTCCCGGCCACCAACCTTTTTGCCCACTTTATGGGTCCAATACCCCTAAAAGTGTGGATCATAACCTTCATTTTTGACATCTAAAGGGCTTTCTTTGGTCCATTCTTGTTTTAGCCCAACGTTCTGTCATAGGTTGGGATACCTAGAGAGGCATCAGTCTCATTTTGACTTATTAAATCAGTTACTTTGAACAAAACAGTCAAAACTATATTGATATTGAACAACATTTCCATTCTCTAGCTGCCATTAATATAGCCGTCTTGTTTGGCCATTCAAATTTCAATCAAATAGACCACCAAAAAGAACTCTTTTTTCCATCTATAATTCTGTCTGTTTGGTCTTGAAAAGTTGCCTATCAAAGGTTTTATTATTTGTATTGAGACGTGATCAAAACCTTAGTCTGTGATTCTGTATATATGCATTATGCTATGCAGTCCTAAAATCTTTCATCAAGTCAAGGATTTTATTAGTGCCTAATTACAACTATGGTTAATTTGCTAGCATAAATCTTGAAACTTGAGCTCTTTCGGTACCTTTTTCTGTTTCTAGTTTTCATATTTTTTTAAAAAGAACCAAAAACAAGAAACCAAAAAAAGTGGTTTGCTCTTTTTGGTTGTCCGTTTTCAAAATTTAATGATCTTATTGTGTTCAACTAGGTTTTTTTAATCATTTTATGACATATATTATATGGCTATAAATGACAAAAAATAAAAAAAAGAGAAAAAATGTTTTACAGTTTTCTGTTTTTAAAATTATAATGATCTTAATAGATTCGATCAACCAGTTTTTGAATCTTTTTATGACATACTCCGTATATTATATGCCTATAAAAGACAAAAAAATGAAAACCACAACAATACAACCTTACATGAACTCCGTTTGGGAGTATATAAAATACCAATTCAGGTAAAGAAAAAATAATTAAAGGTAAATATAATGCTTTGATTGCACTCTTGTAATCTAAAACTTATACAGCTTAAAATATATGCAAAAAAAATCATAAATGGAAAAGGTAATTCTTCAGTAGTTGTAGTGTGGCAGCAGTAAAAAACTCTGCTCCATAATTGTCATCTCTTTTATGAGAAGCTGAGATGCCAAGTGCAGTAACTTGGACATTTTACTGATGATATCCCAACTGCTGTAAAAACTGAGTTAATTAAAAGGTTAGGTTAGACATGATTGGTTGTGGTCATTTCTTGTTCAATTGCTAGTTTTCCTTTGCTGCTTCTCTCATTCCTACTGCCTTCAGCAAACTTCATGCTAGCTAGATGAAGACCTTGTTCTTGTTCCTTTAAATCCCATTCCTTCAAATAGTAATCTTCTTCTGTAAAATTAGGTTTAGGACCACAAAACATACCTCCCCATTGTGGGAAGTATATGGACATTATACCAAAACTACATGCTATGATCATGACACCCATGTATGTTATTCCTCTTTCTGTTGTGAATTGTGATCCTCTGAAGAATATCACTTGTGTTATCACTGCGCCTACGTTTCCGCCTGCTCCTGTCATGCCCGAAACCACTCCCATTGATCTGCACAAGGATGAAGATTCATTGATTAAAAGGTATGTGAGTAGAGGGAGGGAAGTATAAATATATATATTATATATATGCAATGGTTTTAAAATGAGAATATATATAATTTTGTGCCAAATTCAGAATATTTTTACTAAGGTTATATATGTTTCATGGGTTGGAAAGCGTTTTCCATATTTTACACTGTCTAGTACGGGCTGGAAAATTAAACGAAAAACTTGAAAACTGGCAAGCATGTGCCTTCTTATGGTGAAAATTATATAGTGCAACCAGGTGCATGATATAATTTGAACATTAACGTTTATGTTATGTAATTTTAACATTTATGTTATGTAATTAACGTTTACGTTATGTAATTTGAACATTTATGTTATGTAATTAACGTTTACGTTATGCTGGAAAATTAACGTTTACGTTATGTAATTTGAACATTTATGTTATATATTTTGAACATCTATACTTAAATATTTAAAACAAGAACTTTAAGCGCCACGTGCCATCCATTTGTCACTCCTTCTTACTTTCTTTTTTTTTTTTTAAAAAAAAACCCTTAAATGTCTCCTTACTCCTGTAACAATGGAATTCCACTTTGATCCTCAATCTTGTGAAATCACATATCACAACAAATCAAATCGTCATACTTGAAATAATTCATAGAAATCATACATTTTACTTCAAATAAGAAAAACAAATCCATAAATTTAATAATAATTGGTTTAAATGATCAAAACCCGTGCATAGCACGGGGTTAAAACTAGTTTATGTTTTACATTTGGAATTTTATTTTCCAAATTTAGGTGGTTTTAAAAGACAAATGTTCTAAAAGTTCAAAGTAAATGTTCTGTTTTAAATGTAAGTGTGTGGTGCGTGTTTATTGTGCACCTGGGTGCACTATATACAAATTATTCTTATGGACATTTTTAAACCATTTTTGGTCCGAAGTTAATAAGAGTAAAGTAATTGATTTTCAGTTCAACCAAACAATGAAAATATTTTAAATGGAAAATCATTTTCCTTGCAACCAAACAATGAAAAGGTTTGATCGAAGCAGGTTTTCAGTGCAAAATGTTTTCCTACAAAATTCATTTTCAATTTACGCCCTATCAGGACAGACCCTAATTAAGTTAGAGTAGAATTACTATTACCTTCTAGAGACAAAAGGAACAACTCCAAAAGTGAGACCTTCAGCAGCTTGCACAGACACAGAGAAGATAATCATCACAGCAATGGAAGCACTGAGAGTGTCAAGCAATCCCAAAACAATACACAACACTCCACTTAGTGACTGAACAACCCACCAAGCCCATATTCTTCCAGGCATTCCAAACTTTTTTGCTGCAAAATCAGACAACCCACCACCAATTGGCCTTGAGAACAGATTCACCATTCCAAAACTAGCTGCAACCATTCCTGATATATACAGGTTCAAATTAAACCTATCATAGAAATAATATGCCACTATATTATTCACTGCAAGCTCCACCCCAAAACAGAACCCATATCCCAGAGCAGTAATCCAGCTCCTGTAATTTTTAACTCCATAGTACAAAACCTTTGATGCATTATCTTTATGCATGTCCCCTGACTTCTGCAACTGGTAGAAGTTTCCGTCGGGGAGATCCTGGCCGAAGAACATGACGGCGAATGCCGAAATGGTCTGTAGAAAAGCAGGGATGAAGAATGATATCCTCCAGGCTGAAAACGGGCTTGGGCCCGTTTTCAGCACGAGGCTGTAGACGAACGGCATGACGAGTTGGGCAACCCCACCTCCGAGGTTGCCCCACCCGGCTGCCTGCCCGTTCGCCTGCCCCACTACACGGGGCGAAAACATGGAGCTCATCCAGTACTGGGTGGACACAAAGGTAGCTAACCCGAACCCTGTGAAAAACCTCATCAGGAAAAAACCCGTGGCGGAATCCGCCACGGCAGAAAGGTAGACTGCAGGAGCAGTTAGGAGTGCTAGGGTGGCAGACGCTAGTCGCGGCCCGACTAAGTCGCAGGCCGCGCCCATCGCCACCCTAGCAAAAATTGCACCAGAAACCGACCCGACACCGGCGTTGCCGATGTCGTTGGCGGTTAGGTTGAGGTTGTCTCGGATGATGGGGAGTAATGGGGGAGCAGCAAAAGTGGAAAGAAAACAAGCAAAAAATTGCATCCAACATAAATGAAAGGCTCTCATGTGAGGTTTTGCTACTGAAAAGAGTGGGAAACTTGTGGCTTTGTTCTCAGTATCAACTGGAAGTGCAAATTTTTTAGTATCAGATTCACTACTCATTACTATTCCATTATTATTTGCTGCTGCCATTTTCAATTCTATATATGATCTGGTGGTATAGTATAATTAATAGCAGAAGATGATTAGTGAATTGAATTGAATTGAAGAAGTTGGAGAAAATTGGGTAGCCCAAACTCTGCTTAAGTAGTAGTGGCAAATAATGTGAGTATTATGACACTAATTAATTAGTAATTACAGTTGACATTGTTGAATCATGACTGCAAATTGGTCTTGCAGATTATATTAAGATTTTTTCCTATTTTGGCTTTATGTTGATTTGAAGGGGAAAGAATCTTTGGTTTGGCTTTATGTTGATTCGAAGAGTAAGGAATATTCACAATCTTCCGAGTCTCATTCTTTGTTGTACTTTTAAGATTCTTTAATTGAAATAAATATATGTGCAAATGTGCATTCTGGGGGTGTTACAGTAAATGCGAGAAAAATAATAAAGATTAATAAGAACAAACATAGAATTTACATGGTAATGTGTCGATTATGTCCGGAGGCAGAGGTGAAGTTTTATATATTGATCGTGACGAATTTCCAAATACATTGATAGTCTAGGTCACAGAGATTAGACTCAAAATAGAAAACTCTAACCCTACATAACATATACCGTAAATGGCAAGGGCATTTCACCCTTTGATCCCAAATCGCTAAACGAGCTGTCAGACCCCATCATAGGCTATTCGAAGAGGACACAAAACAGATTCAAAAACACAAATTAAAATGTAAGTTTTTTTAAAATAGTAAATTGGATATAAGAGTATCGTGATGTGATTTGATATGGGTGGTTGTAATTATTTCGTTGCTAAATTAAGGGGGTTTGACTTTAAAGTATCAAGGATGGCGTAGGAAGCTGGGGGGGTGGATATGAACTGTATCATGAATTGAATATTATTTAGAATATTCATGGTCTGCTGCATGAAATTCAAACTTGTTGGAAATTGTTAGGCAAGTTTTTATATTTTATTTATATTTTTTTTTTTGTTGCAATATCTTATTTATATTTTAAAAGGGGGTTGATTACATTACCTGTTCTTGACAACTCAAACTGATTCAAATTGCCCTTTTTATCAGGCATGAGAATTTGTAGTTTCCTTGACCTTTGGATATGAAAATGTTTTGCTCTTAATTTTTGGGGAAAATATCTTTAATAGGATGTAAAATATATTTTTAGTCTAAATTTTTCATTTGCTTTTTCGGCCAAAATATTAAGAAATAAGACATATTTATGTCTTACTAAATGGATGTAAATTAGTAAATTACCATTCACATAATCACATTGTCCCTAAAAGCAATTCATTTATTGTGCTTGATTATATCAAATACTAAAATATATATGTCGTGACACTAATAAATAATAATGATGATACTTCTCTACATCTTAGAGTGGTACACAAATACTCCGTATGTATCTCATTTTGTAAATTGAATGAACTTGTTTTTTACGATGAGTATGTGATTCATTTTTTATTTATTTTTTTGGATAGAAAAAAGGGGGCTTCTACAACGGTCTCCCAAAAAATGACCGTAATATCATATTAAATCATGACCCTCCAAATTATTTTATTTTACTTTTTTTTAAACCATTTTTCTAATTATTAGATTATCTAAAATTCCATAATTAATTTTAAAATTCATTTTATAATAATTTCCATTAATTAAATTTTTACTTTTGTTCTTGGATGAAGATTGATTTTTACTTTTTCAGAATTTAGCAAATATTTAATGTAATTGATTCTAGATCAATCTTCTTTATTTTTAGTTTTCCAGAAAATTAATAATTAAATTTGGAATTTATCATAAAATTTATTTTTTTTAATTTTAATTAATTGGAAAAAATAAAAAATGAATTTTTAAATGAATTATGGAATTTTGGAAAATCTAATAATTAGAAATATAGGTAAAAAAAGAAAAAGTAAAATAAATGATTTTGGAGGGCTAGGATTTTTCCATAGTGGTGGTCGTTTTAAAGGATGACCGCTATAGAAAAATTGTAGAAAAAAGTGCTTTTTTAAATACTCCCTTCCTCCTTAAAAAAAATTACTCCCTTCCGTTTTTTTAGATGAACACTTTGACTTTGACACTATTCATCCGACTCACTTTGACCGTTAATTGTTACTTATATATAAAGAAAAACATATTCATGTGGGATCTTGTTGGATTCACCTCCGAATACACTTTCCAAATATATAATTTTTACACTTATATATTTAGAGATATTACGAGTCCAACTTGTGTCTCGACAAGTATGAAAAGTGAAGTGTTAAATCTAAAAAAACAGAGGTAGTATAAAAGTAAGCTATACATGATAGAATTTAATAGTAAATTGAAAAAGAACACAATATGCCTCATAATATTTTTTTTAGGATAATGTGTGGGATACTTAGGCCTTGGAACCGGGCCCTACTGCAGGTCACCTGGCCTAATTTTAGCCAACACACATCTGTAAGGGGGGATAATATACCTCATAATACTCCATCTGTAGCATATTAATGACAACGATTTGACATTTTTTCTCTCTACTTTATGTCAAATCGTTTCCATTAATATGTTACGGAGGGAGTATATATATATTACAGGGATGTTACATTACACATAAACTAGTGTACGTAGTTCATACATACACAGACAAATAAGATTTTAGAAAAAAGATTTTCAAAGGGGTTTTGGGATCCATACAACTCACTAATAGAAATGCTCTATTAGTTGTATGTGTATATACTTAGGGAGTGGTTGGTATGAGACTAATAAAGGTAATGGATTGAAAACAAATTAAATAGAGGGAAGTGTAATATAATACATAGTGTTACTCTTACTAATAGTTGTTTGGTATCATTAGGAAATCTTGATGGTTACAACCATTCGGAAACAATAAATAATGGTTTATTTCTCTAGATTTAGGAGGGTAACAAGGTGTTACAAGGTAAGAGATTTGTTTCCCTTATAAATTTGAATCTATTTTCCATAACCCATAATAAACAAATAATAACGGTATTGTTTTATGATTACGTTTTCTATGCTAATTTTTTGGATACCAAACAACCCCTTAATTAGTGCATGTATAATTTTTTCAGTCGATTTTTTTATCCTTTTAATTTGTTTTATGAAAACCGTATTGTATAATAAGACCTCTCTTAAGTTTAACTATAATATAACGTGAGTATGGTAAACTAAGTCTATGTTCTTTTAAACTTAATTCTTAATTAGTCTAGAATTTAGCAGAATTTAGCTTAATTGATATTTCACTTCAAAATTCATTTCAAAATAAATTGCTCAAGTACAATTGAACTCTGTTAAAAAAACCGTTATGATAACATAGTCCCTTGCACAATTATACGATGATGCATAATCAATGTAACTAAATGTCTAAAACGAACTAGACATGGTTCCATTAATTAGGCTTAGCTTGTTAAAATATCTGATGGATGACAATTTTTTATACTAACATTAAAAAAAGCTAGGGTATTTTTTCCTTAAAAAAAGGGTATTTTTATCTAATGATAATACTAACACTTCGTTTCTTATTATTTGCAATAATGACATTTCTCTTCTCTACTTTATGTCACATCATCATTGCAAATAATAAGGGTAAATAAGACAACTTAGGGTGCGTTCTCTTCAACTTATTCGATCTGACCTTACCTGACCTAAAACCTATTAAAACTGACTTGATTATAACTTATTAAACCTGTCTGAAATCTAATTAAAAAAAGCTGAAGTGAATGCTCTTAGAATAAAAAAAAGGATTGATTTCGATTTGCGTGGGGAATGGACCGCAATACATTCATCATGCAGGCATATATATACATGAAGAAAACTTGGACGTGCGTAATTAATTAGTCAAGTAAGTAGTGCTAACTTATTGGTAGGAATCTCGTCTCCTTTCGGTAAATGTTATCTGGCCATGTGGCAGAAGCTTAGTGGTTTAGAACGAGAATCTTGGTGAAATTAAGGTATCTTAAAAGGAATCATATTGATTGGTTCCCTCATTCAAGGAACCATACATAATTACATATACATACATGCATCACGTCAAGAAACCGTGTAATAATCAATTAATAATTTTTTTTTTGAAGCAAAGAAAGGAAACCATATATTAATTATCAACCAAGTAGCTTACATCATTAGAGACATGGTCTAAAATAGAATCAGGTCACTCATCCATCCATATTCTTTCACTAATACTAAAAGGTTGGAAGTTTGCCAAGTGGTGTGCTGCATCAATTAATAATTGAGGTGAGTTAGAAAAAATTAAAGATTAGTTTTGTATGTTTCCTAATGTGAGGACTATTGATCGATTATGATGTGTTTTAAATTCTCGGTCATGTGCTGGATTGAAGACTTTTAAACACTTGCCTTTTCATTATACTTTGCAGGCAATTCAATACTATTCTCCACACCAATAGTACTATAGTAGTATGTAGTTTTCTTATTATCAAATTAGCTTCAAACTTATTATTCCCTCCGTTCCATATTAGTTGCTACATTCTGAAAATGGACACTATTCATTTGTAAACTTTGACTGCTTATAGTTTCGTGTATATAAAGAAAAATATAGTCATGGTGGATCTAATTTGATTCGTCTCACTATGTACTTTTCAAAAATATAATTTTTATAATTTTTTATTATGTGTAGTTCAAGATATTTTAATTTAAAGTTGTGTATTGGGAGATGTGAAAAAGAGAATGTAACAAGTAATTTGGAACAGAGGGAGTATATTATATATGAACTCTCAACGAGTATTTGTTCTTTTGGATTTAATTTTTGAAATTTGAGTTCGATTCAAAAAAATTCAATTTAGTTCAATTTAACTCTTAGCTTGTTGAGTTCATGTTTTAGTTTAGTTCATACAAATTCTTTTCAGTTCAGATCAAATTAATTAAATGTAAAAGAAAAGCTAAGGGCCCAAATATGTTTTCATTACTCATCAGGATATTTTATTAATTGAAATACTTGTTTAATCTTTTTATAGTTCTATTTGGGAAGAAAATAGGGAACTACAAGGAAATGCATTACAACTATACAAGTGGGAATTTATTTTTTAAAAAAAAATATTTTTAAGCAGGAGGTTGATATATAGTTAATAACGTCAAATGACCCTCAATCTTATTTTTCATTTTTGGCTTCTTTATTAGCTAATAATACACTTTGTTATTTAATAATTATAAAAAAAAAAAAAAAAAAAAACTTACTAGCTAGTAGCTACTAGATAGCTAGCTATATATGCTACAATATGTCACTCTACCTGTTCAACTACTACTACGTATTACCCATTTCGTCCCAAAATAAATGCTCTATTTTTTGTGTCTATCCCAAAATAAATGATTCATTACTACTTTTTACTACTTTTGATATTATGACTCACCTATAAAATTACACTTATACCCTTAATATAACATTAACTAATTTACTTTTACTACTTTTGATATTATGACAGACCTATAAATTTATACTTACTACTTTTGATATTACATCCCATTACTTTATTTCATTAAATTAATTCTTGTTAAGAGTTTATGAGTAGGAGAATATACATTTTGTCCCATTGAACTCAGATAACCTATCTACATTATTCTGATCTGGACTTCATTTAACATTGTCTTTTCACAGGTTTCGGTGCATATGTGATCATTATTACTTTGTGAAAAATTATCAAATCAACTTGTAAAGTAATATATAATTGTACTCAATATTTATTTAATTGCTGGCTCATTGGAGAAGGCATGCAGCAAGATTTAGAGAGATCCAAATATATGCTATTACAACTAGAAAAGATGCTATTAGTGACAGGATTTTCCGTCGCAAATATGTGATCCCATCGTAGAATAGGGGGGTCGCAAATGATTTTTCCCGTCGCAAAAATATGACCCCGTCGCAGAAAAGGGGGTCGTAAATGAGTTTGGGTTAGACATTAGGTAAGTTTTAGCGAGTTTTAGCGACGAGCTCAAAAACCGTCACAAAAGGTCTACATTTGCGACGGGATTTAGGCCCGTTATTAATGTGTACCCGTCGTTAATGGAACAATGTTTTGAAGTATATATATGCTGCTTCCTGGAACTAATCAAGATAAGTATGTAGGAATCAAATCTATAATTAACTACTAGTGTTATTAGTTTAGTTGTTGTTGCAGAATACACTGTGCATTTGTTTTAATTTGCAGATAAATAATTTTTCGTGAAAAACTTTTTTTTTTAAAAAAAAGAAATGATAATAATTTTTCCTTAGGTGAACATAAAACTGATGATAAAAGGTCCTAAGGAGAACAATATTTTTCTCTCCTCAACAAAAGTATGCCATAGTTTTCATTTTTTTACCATAATTCCTTTCTTCATATTCCCTCATTTTCTCCTCCCACCCATCCTTTCTCTTACATTTCTTCTTCTTTTTTTCTCTAGTTTTTTAATGAAAACAAACAGTACAATGAAACAAACAGAACCTTAATCTTTTAGAATTTTTCTTATCTTATCTTATCTTAACTTTTTTTATCTGAATTTTTCTAATCTGTTATATGTGAATTTTTCTGATCTGATCTAATCTAAAATTTTCTGAATTGATCTGATCTGAAATTTTCTAAATTGATATGATCTTATCTGAATTTTTGTAAATTAATTAAGCACAGTAGTGCTTATTTAAATTGAATCAAACGCACCATAAGAGTCTTAATTGATAGAATATAAAAATCAATCTGAGCTTTAATTTCATGTTTCAACTATCAATTTAAGCTTTTGATTAAGTTGGTCATTAAATGTAAATAAATTGTGTCAACATGATTTTATTCATTTTTGAAAGAATAAACTCAACAACCATCTATATTGAAATTGTTATTTATTTAACCACCTAATACATTTTTTTTTTTGTTGTTGTTGAATATAGACATCTTCTAATGAAATTTGTCAAAAAATTCTGTTTGTGTGTCCCATTCCTGACATTATTATTCATAAACAACTTCCCTCCCCATTTTTTTTACAATTTTAACAACCATGTCTTCCTTTGTGTCCATATTGAGTTTGTCACACAAGTGGAATTTATGTTGCAAGTTATCTATATTCAACAAAAGATAATTATTAGATGGTTAAATAAAAATAATAATCAGTAATTCAATACATGGTTATGTCAAAACTCAAAAAAAAAAAATGTTAGGGGTTATTATTAGAAAAAAAAATCCTTAAGTAAATTACTGCATTTGTTTCAATTATCTTTATTATATGACTGCAAAAATATCTTCTTCAGTGACTTCTTTCTGATCTTTGCTTGGCAATCATCCACACAAACTACAGCTATGACAAGCCTACATTATCTGGATGTGAACTAGCAACTAGTCTACCCAAAATTTCAGGTGTTTTTTTCTCCATTTTAATTTTCTTTTTAATTTTTTCCTCTTAATAATATTGAATGTCAATTGGGTTTGTTTTATGAGTTATTATAGTTTGACTGGATCCAATTCAATTAATCCTATTTCCTTTCCCTTTATTTCAATGCATCCATAAGGAAAATGAGATGTGATGATTAGTTGTCATCTGATTTTTGTAATCATAATAATTTTAGGATTATTTCCATTGGTATATACCTGTAAATTTGTGTATTCCTAATGGTATACTTAAGTTTTAAAAAAACTCAGTGGTATATATACCTACATAAATAATGGAATTCAATAGCCACTTTTAAAGGCAATTTTAGGCCATTAAATACCACTAATTCAACTATAAACATACCTAGGTTAACTGTAGTTAGTTTTTTTGGTAACCACAATTGACTAAATAAAAAGAAAAAACCGAATTAGTGGTTGTTAATGTCCTAAAACAAACTTTAAAAGTGGTTATTAAATTCTTTTAGTAATGTAGGTATACAACTGGGATTTTATAAAAACTTAAGTATGCCACTAGGAATACGCAAATTCCCAGGTATACCAATAGGAATAATCCTAATTATCATGGAAGTTTTAATGAAGGAATGAAGATGTTGCACTTGATGAAGCAAATACAAAGTAGTTTTTTTTTTAAAAAAAAAATTGATGAAACTTGTTTAAACTCTTCTAGTAGTACAGTTTGACTAGTCAAGTAACTTGTGATGCAGCATTTGTCATAGGAGTTTCAACCTGTTTATGTATGTGAGTGGACAAGACATGACACGATTACATACACTCGATTAAAAATATGACATGCCACGCTAACACGATCCGAAAACGGCACAAGATAATGGATTTGGGTCAAGAATAATGTCATATTTAAGTAAACAAGTTGACACGGCACGTTTAAGTAAACGGATTGATACGACACATTTATTAAATGGATTCGGATTGAATCAGGAGGTTCAACTCATTTATATATGCGGGTTGACACGATCACAACATGATTTACACTATTTTTAAAAGTTGCCCCTGCATCAAAAATATCTGCTCCCACCCTCTTAATTAGGCTGATAGTTGTCACCTGAATTTTGTCATTTATAATTATAATTATAATAATAATGGAAGTTTTAATAAGGGAAGATGTTGCAGTTGGTGAAACAAATACATAGTGGAGGTGTGGAGTAGCATTATTTTAATTGATCTGATGAAACAGGTTTAGCTCTTCCAGTAGTCTGATTAGCCAATTACCTTCTCAAGCAGCATTTTTGGTAGCCCTATATTCTGCTTCAGATGTGATCTTGACTCTATTAGGGTGTGTTTGATTCATCTGATTTGATATGGTTTGATCTGATCAGAGTTTTTCTGTTCTGATATGATCTTAACTGAATTTTTCTAATTATAGTTATTATTATGTTGTAATTTTTCTGATCTAATATGAATTTTTCCGATCTCATCTGATCTTAGCTGAATTTTTTGAAACTAAGCACATGAGTGCTTATTTAATTTGAATCAAACGCATCATTACTGTGTTTGGTTTTTTTTAGAGAACTAGAGTTACCAAACAACCAAATATTGCTGGTTACTGCTGACCTCCTGCAATCTGAACATGAGCAATATATATAATGCCTTTAATGCTAAGGTATTTAATATATTTGCCAGTAAAAGTAAATATTCATGTTGTTTCCTAATAAAAAGAGATAATAGAGTGTACTTCACTATCTATTAGTCTATATGTCCTTGAAATAAAAGGTCAAGCATGTTAAAAGATAGGAACAAAAAAATCTAAATGCATATACAGAATATGAAAAACCAGAAAAAGGATGGGGTTTTATTGAATTGATTCAGTTATTGTGAAATTCCTTAAAATATATCTCGACTTGAGATATGCATATCTCATGTCAACGCTCCCCTTTACATATGAGTTGTCTATAATCGTGCCCTAGATCAATCCAAATTCAACCTGAACCTGGGCCTTGATACCATGACAAACAAGTCAATTTTATATGACCAAGAAGGTTCATTCGCAAATTAAAACCCATTGGTTATATGGAGAGTAACGAACTCCTAGATAATATAAACTCGTTTGTTCTCTGCTCTTAATTTCAATTCTCCAATGTGATACACTCTCTTGTGCACAGTTATGTGAGCTTCAACAATGGCGCTCATAAAGCAATAAAGTGATATGATCAACATGTACAAATGCAAAGTTCATGCTGCTCAAGGATGTTCAATTTTCCTCCTCAGCTCGAGCATAGTTTCTTATTATATCTCAGGAACAATATAATAAATTCAACATATCATATTGATGTTTTGGTAAAAATCCTTTCAAAAGTTAATCCTTTATCGAGTTCCTTGTATGACCCAAAATTGACAACAAATTGGAAATTAATTAGGTTATTGGCTGATTCCCTCAGATCAGAAGATAAACTTCAATGAGAGGTTGCTATATATATACGGTCAATGCACATGAAAACACATTGTTCAGTGGCACTTTAGTAAATATCAATCATAAAAACTTCAAAACACATTAATTGTTAGTTTAGTGGCACCTTAGTAAATATAATAATAAAAACTTCAAAACACATGGGACACACGCACTCATTTGAAATTTTGACATGCAATATACGACAGAATGCTCTATGAATTTATGTTATACGTTAGTTAAACATATGTTCGACATTGCTCGTTATATATTTTGCAATCTAAATTCAGGACTTTAGTTCCAAAAGCAAAAACTTGAGGTAAATTCTAACAAACTTAAGATAAACAAATTTGTTAGGTTTTGTAGGTAATTACCAACAAGTGTAGGATCGATCAGAGTTACCTTCTTACATGATTTGTTTATTTTCCCGCTTTGAATTATCGGGTTGATTGCGTGAATAATTTGGATTATTATTATCCATAATTATGAAAAAAAATCAGAAAAAAATGAAAAAAAAAAATTGAAGTAAAAAAGAAGCTTAAAAGTGGGAAAATATAAGAGAGGAATCAAGGATAATAGAACTATAGAAGGCTGAAAATTAAATGTGAAGAAAGTAGTATAGCAAAATGGATCTCTATTTATATAGTATGAAAAATTATGAATTTTGGAATTATTATTATTTTTTTTTTTTTTGAATTGTATTTTTTGAGATATAGCCTTTACAAAAATTGTAACAGCTATATTAAATAAATGGACGAGGTTGTGCAATGTGGCGTGAATCTGACGGTTCAAACGTCACCTGACACGCACGTCAGTCAGCTGACGCGAACAGATTTTTTTGTGTTCAAATTTTGCTGAAAACGACGTTTTTTGATTCAATTCTTCCTCCCTTTAATTTGTTCTTTGTCTGTTGCATTTTATTGCTGACTCATTTGTTTTTTTTTTTCTTTCTTCAATGCAGCAACGGTCACAGAGCATTCAACCCAGTTGAATTTCCAGCCATTTGAATAAATGGTCACCTTTAATTGGGTCATTGTTAACTTTGGACCAAAAAAGTTCATGGGGTCATAAACTTTAATTTTGGCCATTGTTAACAATGGTCTAAGTTACTCATACTAAATAAAATGAACACTTTTTTGCTAGCAACCCATCTACAGGCAAAATATGCCAACCCAAAACTAGCTGCTATAATCCTCCCTGGCTCCCTGCTGTATGAAGCCATGAAGGTTGACATTATACCATACTGAGCAATGATATTATCCACTTTTAATTAGCTCCACCCTGAAATAGTACCCATAGTACAATGTACAGACCAATAATCTAGCCTCTACATATAATTGGTGAGTCCATGATATATAAAACCTTTTATAGTTTTATATAGCCTTTTTTTTTTTTTCTTGCTACGGCATTTTTCTTATTTAGATATTTCAATTTGCATGTTACATTTTCTTTTTTGATATACAGGGTTATGTCAAACTAACTAGGCTTGGCCCATTCTGACCCGTTAAAAAGCTGACCCGTCTAGCCCAGTGTCACCTAATTCGCCTTTTAGTTCGCTTTCATAATTCGCACTTCGTCCAAAATGGGCAAAAAATAGTCCAAAACCGACCATAATTCTCTTTTTGTGGTTCCCAATTCGCAAAAAATTTAGAGAATTATTTAACTATGGTCTAGCCCCCGATCCGCCCCATTGGACAGAAATAGAAGAATGCATGCTTATCCTATGATGTGGTTGTGTATGCATGAGATCAGAGTAGAGTAAACAAAGGGTGAGGGGTGGAGCAGCAAAGGATAGATGACTAATGATACAAAACAGGCAAAGAACTGGAGCCAGCAAGATATCCAATAATCTATGAAATGAATTTATATGAGGCCTTGCTACTTATAAGAATGAGAAGTGATAGAGTATATAACATATTCCTGGGCCTCAAGGCCCAAAAAAATGTTATATACTCACCATCTCAACTAAAAGCTTAATCTTATAGTTCATGCATGTCCAGAAATATGTTATATACTCTAACACTCCCTCTTACATAAAAAGCCTTTTGGGCTTGAAATGTGGACGAAGCACAGACCCCATCATACCCGGCATGAAGGGAGAGAGAGGGACGAGATATTCGAACTCATGACCTCTGCATCACATTGGTCTAATGACATGTTAAAAATCACATCAACCAAAAGCTTAAGTTAATAGTTTTTTTTTTTTTTTTTTTTGAGAGAGAACCTTAAGTTAATAGTTGAGGCATAGGAACATGTTATATAATTTGTCAATTGATTTATTCATACCCCTAATCTTGGGATAGGAACTGATACTAATATGTAGGAAATGGTCTAAGATTTGTTCTTATGGTGTATATATATAGAATGCGCCAAATAAAATAAAAGCTAGAATAGCTCAGTTGGTTAGAGCGTGTGGCTGTTAACCACAAGGTCGGAGGTTCAAGATCACCCCAAGGACGCCTTCGGCATCCAGGGGTCACGGGCCGGCCATAGAACCCTGTTCAATTCAATAAGTGGAACGCATTAGCTGTCCGCTCCCAGGTTGGGCAGTAAGGGTCGGAGAAGGGCAATCACTCATTCTTAAAACCTTAAAACCAGTATTCTTAAGACCAAGGAAAGGAGTCGGGCGGAAAAGGGGGGAAAACTCTCTGTTCCCGGTTCTCTTGTAGCTGGATCCTCCGGAACCACAAGAATCCTTAGTTCTAATTGGATTCCAACTTATCGCCTTTTTTTTTGAGATTTTGAGAAGAGTTGCTCTTTGGAGAGCACAGTACGATGAAAGTTGTAAGCTGTGTTCGGGGGGGAGTTATTGTCTATCGTTGGCCTCTATGGTAGAATCAGTCAGTTGCAAATCTCAGTATTTTTTGGAAAAGCTATTTTTTAAAATCAAATATGAAAAAAATAAATATATATGAAAAAATAAATATATATGTTACTTATTTGTTTTATAGTAAAGCTATAATCGTACAATGTAAGATTTTGATAGAAAAATAAATCTTTATATATTTTAAAATTTGTCGTAAACATGCAATTTGTTTTTATGCAACAAAATAAGCTAAATTTTTTTAACATAGATATACTCCGTAATATAGAAATAATTAAACTATTAAATATTAATATTAAAAAAATTATAAATATCAAATTTTATTAACATGGAGAAAAAAGTGATAAAACTTTGGAAAGGAAATATATTGAGAAAATTTTTGGAGGGAAAAGGTTAAAGGAGAAGTTGACATGTGTCAGTGATAATGTAAGCGGTTTTGGTTTTATTGATAACTAGTTTAACCCCGTGCCATACACGAATTTTTGTTTTTCACAAAAAAAAAATTAGTATTTATATATATTCCCTCTTGTAAGACATCCTTAAATTGAAGGGCATAAATCATAAAATTGATTTTTTTTTTAAACAAAAAGATGGATAGTAAAGCAAAAGACATGAAACATAAATAATGAAGAGAAATTGAAATATTTATTGGAAAATTAGGAATACCATGCAATAGAGAAATAAAACAATTAATTTTTTTTCTTTTTCTAATAAAGCAAAATAAAATAGAGAAGAAATGATAGGAAGATAACACGTGGATGCTAAAGTTCCTGTTTTAAATATAGAAATATAGATATAGATTATTATTATTATAGATTATTGCTTATTTTAATGTAGTAACTAGTGTTAAACTCATGTGATGCACGTTGTCATGTCATGATTCATTAATTAATTATGTCAATTGAAATCAATAATACTGAAACAAGAATCTAGAATCAAAAGTATTTGAGAATATTTATTTTCAAGGTGTTCATTAATTATCCTCATCCTAAAAAAAAGCTAAAAAATGTACAACATTTTGTATGTACCGCTTATTGGAGCCATACTTCCCTATATAACATGTTTAATTAGTTCCAAGAGTTTTGTTGCACGTCACATGTTTAGTTCATTTAGATTTAGTGGAAGCTCATCACCAACAACAACCATTCATATAACATCAGAATCGTAGATAATATCACCATCATTATCAGTATCATATTAATATCCGATACAAATAAGATTATGTAAATTCTCATGCATGTCCTTTTATAGGTGGTACCTTTTAATATTTGATTTGAAGCTTTGAATTGACTGGTAGTATTGTGAGCGATCATTTAAGAGCAACGACTTACGACCTGCATATCGATCGTGACCGATCGATTATAACCTGCATATCGATTACCAATTTTAACCGTCTGAATATGCCCCACAAAAAAAAAGACTGTGACCGTCCGAATGTGATCTAAGTACCAGATCGAAACCAATCGACACCAGCCAAGAAAAATACTAAATTCGATCGGATACAAATATGACCAACCGTTATCTAAAGGCGCATATGAGTGATATAACATACTTTAATTGACTGTTTTTGAACGAACATATTTTGACTGATCTGTTACCGTCCTACCGACTGTTTGACCCATTTTTATATTCTACCTAGAATGTCTCAATTGAACAATGAAAATATTGAGATCCTTCGCATCCCAACCTCTTGTTCTTCATTTTTTTTCATTTTTTGTTCAAATACCCAATATCTTCACACGTGCGAAAATTATCATTTCCCAAGGGCCCCATTACGTGGAGCAGTTAAACATCTCCACGTGTCCCCTCGTAAATGATATTTTGTTCAGTTTTTCCCAAACAAAAAAAAAAAAGAAAAAAAAACTCCGTATCACTCTTCTCACTCTCACCTTTTCCCACATTATCTCTCCGTCTATATCGATTGAATTCCTTTCTTGAATTGTCTGTGTAAAATCTTTTCCAGTAAAAATTCGTATTCTTTACTTCAATCAAAATCTAAATTAAATGGATTTTTTCAACAAAATTTGAATTCAATTTGAGCGTGAATGATAATATAGGAAGAAATTCAAAAAAAGGTTAAGTAATGAGTAATTCAATTGGACAAAATGTAACTCTGGTGTTGGAACAACATCAAAGCAAGGTAAATTCTTTAAGTAGAGGTGGAATTTCTCGAATTCCATTATTCAAAGCTCAAGCAACATCAAAGTTAAGGAATTCTGTTATATTAAGTAAGAAATTTCATGGGAGAAGATTGAGATCGTGCTACACAAATTCCCAGAAATTCATGGCTTCTCGTCGATTTTCTTTTGTTGCTCGTGCTGTTCTAGCTCCTGATACTTCTTTTCAGGTACACATTTCTTTCTGGCTTATGAATTAATTAGTCATGTCTAGTTTAATTTTGAATTGATTCATTTAATCCCTACTTTTCGGAATAATCCACACTTAATTTGTGGGGGCTAATTTTGGTAGTTGATAATACTACTTAATACTGCATTTGTAAAAGAAGATGATCCCTTTGTTATGTTAATACTGCTTAATGATGTAGATATAAGGCTCAAACTCACTTTTTGGTAAGCAAATTTGTTAATTTTGGGGTGATTTGTTTTACTTGTTAGGCTAATATAGTGATGTAATAGAAGTAGTCAACTTATTATTGTTTTTTTTTTTAATAGAAATATTAACTTTAACATTAACATTTTTTTTTTTTTTTTTGGAAATAAACCTTAATAAGTGAGGTGTGTGGTGTATCTAAAAATAGAGGGAATTTGAGCACCTTTTTTTTATGGAATTATTAATTAATGTGATTGACATAACTATGATTAAAATTGAGTATTGTTATCTTCATGGTGATTGGATGGAATAGTTTTGTACTACTTGTATACTGTACTGGTGAAGATGGACAGTTGACAGTGACACTATTATTTTTCTGAAGTGCCTGCTTCAAGATTTTTTTTCAAAAGCTGAAAAAGGCTAATGCCTAATTCAAAGTGTGCAACATTTCTAAGCAACGGACAAGGGTAATTTTGTAAATAAAAGCAAATATAAATGATACATGTCACGAGAGGTGATTTTGATATATAAAATTACAGAATTGCCAATGTGCATTGTTAAAACATAATGCACAGTTCTGAATTAGGCAAGCCTCAAACTTGTGTTGGGGTTAAGAGTGCAAGCGGAAGCAAAATAAATAAATTGAGATAAACGGATAAAACATGGTCGAGATAAGATAAAAAGAACACACAATTTAAATGTGGTAAAACCTCAAAAAGAGGTGAAAAAACCCAAAAACAACGAGCATTAATGATCCAATATATGAAAATAGGTATGAGAGTACAACCCCGAAGGGCAAAAGAAAGTGGTATGACTCTCCAAATAATATTGGATCAATTTCTTATAAAAAGCCGATAAACTCACTAATGAGCTAGAAATATTTATGTCATGCATCCATATATTAATAAGAATATTTTAGGAAGTTTATAATAACTTAGCTACTAGGAATATCTAGAAGGTTCAAAGGACACTAGATAGGGTTTTTTCTATAAATATACCTAGGAAGGATGAGAGAGCGGATATGTTGATGAATATTGATGAGAGTATGAGTGTCATATTTTTGTATTAGTTAGCGTGTATTATATCTTAGTTTATGTTATATTCCATTTTCAATCCATCCATTTCCATTATCTTTGCCAAGTGTCTTAGCTATTTTAGTTTTGGCTATGCCAGTCCACTACAAAATAATATTCTCTCTATGAGCTAGTAATCTTGTGTGTTTTAATGTGTTTGTTGTGTGACAAGTGGAGCAAAATAGATATTTATACTACAATAAGAAGCAATGACCTTGGAGACCAAGTAGTACAACCTTGGAGGCCAAGGGTCTTTAATCCTTGGAGGCCAAGGAAATAACTTGTAGTATGCTACTATGCTAGAACATTGGATTTGTGACATGCACCCAACAACTTGTGCATGATTGGCTTGAAAGTATGCTGGCGTGTGAATACTGAGATTTCTTACTATACCTCTGCTTGAATGAAGTAGCGGTGAAAGGACTGAAAGAACAGAATTATATAAATCTTTATTCAAATCTATGTCATATGTGTGATTATTAATTTTGGAGTGAGGGAGTGTATAATGCTTCATATTGTTTTGAAATTTTTGTTCCTAGTTTATTGAAGTTGGAGTATGTTGATGAAATATATGGCTTAGAAAATCATTGTTTTTCTTTTCAAGTGTTTATTATGTCTTTTTGAAGGAGAAAAAAGGAACAGAAGTTACCAGTATTACAAAACATGAAGATTAGCCTCATATAGTTACATTAAAAATGATTTGGCAAGCAGTAGATAGAATGAATCAGCTTTTGAGGATGTAAAGTTTCTGCAGAATGTAGCAGTAGAACAAAGAGGGTTTAAACTTAAGGAAAATTTTAAGCGATTGCTTGACTTTGGTGTAGTTGAGTACCTCCACAAGCTAAAGCTTTTAGATTTAGCTCTATAATAACCTCCTTTGTGTATCAAGCTGCTGCGTTGCTTTTCGTGTTTGATGTAAGATAATAAGATATGATATGCTTTACTAAAACTTCCCCCCCAAAAAAACTTTACTAAATGAATGTGCTCAATAAGCATTTTGGTGATTGTGATGATTGTGAGTTGCTTCTAGTACACTGCTTATTTATTCACCATTAATTTTGATGGCCTCTATATCTGTTGCAGCAAGCCGGTAGGTACAATCTTGATGGAGATATTGAACTGCAGGTATGGAAGATTGGAAAGTCAATAATCTATGGTTGTTCATCTGTGATATATATGTTTTTACTGCCATACTTAATATTATATTTTTGTTTGATATGCTGCACATTCAAATAGGCCAATCTGACCTAGTGCTTTATCCTTTCAACAGATTTCAGTGAGCCCTATGTCATCTGGATGTATATCTAAAGTCGAGATAATAGCGACAAATAGTCGCGATGATAATTTGGTACTTCATTGGGGTGGAATGTGTGATAGCAAGGAGTAATTTCATCAGTTTTTTTTTTGCAGTCTCTTCTTGCTTTACAAATAACTTTATTCCATAAATGAGGAGTAAGGAATTTTCTTTTTGTCTATTTTAGGAAATGGGTGCTTCCTTCACGTAGACCTGAAGGTACCAAAGTGCACAAGGATAGGGCACTAAGAACGCCATTTCAAAAGGTAAGCATTGTATTTTATAGAAAGATGACCATCGGATTCATCTGCCTAAACTTCAAGAACATTTTTGTTTGCGCCAATTTGGGCATGTGCTTTTACGACTTATATATGTAGGCATAAACGTAATGCGCTTTTTGTTTACAGTCAGGTTCTGGTTCTTCCTTAATAATAGAGATTGATGATCCAGCAATTCAAGCTATTGAGTTTCTTGTTTTTAACGAAGCCCGAAATATATGGTGACTACGCTCTCTTCTCTCTTCCAATGATCCGTTTTTCTCGGCTTTTGATTGTGCAGAACTGTAGTTTCATATGTACCTGATAATGCCTTCTGAATGTTCTGTATTGATCTTATTTTCACGTTGTTAGGTTTAAGAATGATGGCCAAAACTTTCATGTGAGGTTGCCTGGGAAAACTGAACTTGCTCAACAGATAAGTGTTCCTGAAGATCTTGTGCAGGTTCAAGCATATCTCAGATGGGAAAGAAAGGGTAAACAGATGTATACCCCAGAGCAGGAAAAGGTGAGTAATGACCTTTTGGAAAAATTCTGTAACCTAATTCTAATTTTCTTCTTTCTCTCTTTCCTTTCATGTATGACATTTCCTTTGACCTTAATGCTGGGATTGTTACTGGTTGTGGTGTGCAGTAAATCCTACCAGTAAAGAAGACCTAAGATAATGTATTAAATTTTTTGTGGTGTTTCTTCTTTGCCAATTACCAAAATATGAGGTCTCGAGTTCGAACCCAACCGCACACATTTGCTAGGATTCCTTATCTTCCTCCTTGTGGGTGCGTGTGTCAGCTAAATTGGGCTGGGTGATCTGCAGTAGGGCCCGGTTCAAGGCCTAGTACCCCACACATTATCAAAACTATTTTTTTAAAACCAAAATTAGAGCTTTCAACTTCTACAATCTTCATATATATATTTTAAAAGTGTTTGTTTTACTATAATATGCATGTTCTGATCCCCTGAAGCTAACCATACAATTATACCACCATGATATGGTTTTAGGAGGAGTACGAAGCAGCTCGTGCTGAACTAGTGAAGGAAGTAGCCGAAGGTGCTTCTATACAGGAGCTGCAAGCAAGATTAAGAAAAGGAAGTAATTTAAGTGAAGTTAAAGAACAAACCCCTTCGAAATCTGAAACCCCTTCAAAATCTGAAAGCAAGATCCCAGATGATCTTATACAGATTCAATCTTACATAAGATGGGAGCGAGCAGGAAAACCAAACTATTCTCTGGATGAGCAAAGTGTAAATTATTTGTCTTTATACTATTTTGCTTATACTTTGTGCTATATGTTATGTCTTAGTATTTTTCCCTTCTTTCTTTATCCTCTATCTTGCAAAGAAATAAATTGAATTTTATCAACAGAAGGAGTTTGAGGAAGCAAGAAAGGAATTGCAGATGGAACTCGATAAGGGTGCTTCACTGGATGATATACGCAGCAAGATTGCCAATGGAGAAATAAAAACTAAGGTTGCAAAGCAGCTGGAGAAAAAGCGCTATTTTTCTGCTGAAAGAATTCAGCGCAAAAAGAGGGATATAACGCAGATTATTAATAAATATGTAGCTGAACCAGACACAAAAGTATCCACAAAAGTGACAGAACCGAAAGCCTCATCTGCAGTTGAACTTTTTACTGAGGCAAAGGAAGCCCAAGGCGGTGTTATCTTGAAAAAAAGGGTATTTGAGCTTGCTGACAAGCAACTTCTGGTGAGTGAATGGTGTTGCTTTAATGTCTTCTTTCCTGTGGGGAGATACTGATCAGTGATCATCTGGCCTCTTTTGCTGTCTAAGGTACTTGTGACTAAGCTTGCTGATAAGACAAAGATTTATCTAGTTACAGATTTTAGGGAGCCTCTTATTCTTCACTGGGCCTTGTCGAGAGAAGGAAATGAGTGGTCGGTAAGTATTAACTTGTAATGTGTTCATCAATCTGAAAGTGGAATTAGATTGTAACCTCCCTTTTTATTTGATTCTGTGGATGTTTTATGACTACAGTCACCACCTCAAAATGTCCTTCCACCAGGTTCAGTTTTACTAGAAAAAGCTGCTGAGACACAGTTTGTCAATGTCTCTTCTGATGATCCTCTGCACCAGGTTTGGTCTGAAACCTGACTTTTTTTTGTCAATTTATCATTCTGTTGGATGAAGGAAGTTGTTGATGAATTCAACAAGAATGATGTTTGTGTCAGGAATTGAAAATGTGATAAATTTTGCAGTTACAGCTTCAATCCTTACAGATAGAAATCGAAGGTGGTGATTTTTTAGGCATGCCATTTGTCCTTGTGTCTTCTGGAAATTGGATAAAAGATAAAGGATCAGATTTCTATATTGACATTGGTGTCAGAACTGAGCAGGTTTGCAGTTTCTATGCTTGAAATTATTTGCATACATTTCAAGCTTGGATGCTCATGTATACATTCTCTCGGTCTCTCCTGCTTTTTTCCACTTAGCACTGAAAATATGCTACCTACAGAAGGATGCAGGTGATGGAAGTGGGACTGCAAAGTTGCTCTTGGACAAGATAGCTTCAATGGAGAGTGAAGCTCAAAAATCTTTTATGCATAGGTTAGTTGTAATTATTAGACCTTATGATTGGCGTGGGACTTCAACCTCTAAGGCAAATAATTTGTTGTGAAGTTGATTGATGTCTTAATCTGAGTCTACAACTCTCAATGATTTCCATATATAACAATGTTCTTAAAAAGTAAGGTTTTTTCTATGTATCGTGATTCCTGTTGCTGAACTTGTAAGAACATTGTCATGAGCTATCTTAAAGATCCATGAAATGCTGGAAAATCATGGAAATCGAAGGAGAAAAGGATAAATGTGGCCATGTGGGGGAACTCTTTGAGTTTGATATGAAATTCATTTGCTGATCCTTCAATATTCAAGGCTTCAAGCTGTCTGAGAAGATGTTGGAAAGTCATGGAATTGGAAAGAGAAAAGGATAAATGTGGGAAAGCTGTTGAGTTTGATGTGAAATTCATTTCCCAATACTTTAGTATTTGAATTAGGAACCTCTAAAGCAGAAAAAATGTAACAAGGCATTTACATATCATCCCCTTTTTCAGGTTCAACATTGCAGCAGACTTGCTTGATGAAGCCATGGATGCTGGAGAGTTAGGACTTGCTGGGATATTAGTGTGGATGAGATTTATGGCCACAAGACAGCTAATATGGAACAAAAATTACAATGTGAAACCTCGGTAAAGTCTACTAATTTGTGAAGTTAATATTTATGTGATTGATAATGTAACAAGTTTGGCAGTCTTTTAAGGCTTGTCCCTTTAAATCCTGCTAACCTTATGTATACATACCCTTTTTATATTTGTGTTTTGTTTTAAAAGGTGGACGTCTTTCTGGCAGGTAATTATTTTTATATTGTTAAATTTTGGCCTTTTCTCTTTTATGCTTACCGTGTTAATTCTTGTGTATTTTTGCAGTGAGATAAGTAAAGCTCAAGATAGACTTACAGATTCTCTCCAGGATATATTTAGAAACCAGCCCCGGTACCAGGAGCTTCTTCGAATGATAATGTCGACTGTTGGTCGTGGAGGTGAAGGGGATGTTGGACAGAGAATTAGAGATGAAATTTTGGTCATTCAGGTCCATTCTGGCTCTTTTTTACTCATGTTTTATTCCATTTTCTTTTGTGATCAATTACAGAGATGTGTTGTATTTGCAACTGCAGCGAAACAATAATTGCAAGGGTGGAATGATGGAAGAGTGGCACCAAAAGCTGCATAATAATACAAGTCCTGATGACGTCGTGATCTGTCAGGTATTGTCAAAGGGAATTCTAAACATCTTCTTCTGTCAGGGAATTAATTTTTCTTACAGAAGTTTACTTTCAGGCTTTAATTGATTACATCAACAGTGACTTTGACATCGGTGTTTATTGGAATTCACTAAATGAAAGTGGGATTACTAAAGAGCGTCTTCTTAGTTATGATCGTGCTATACATTCTGAACCGAATTTCAGAAGCGATCAGAAAGAAGGGCTTCTACGTGATCTCGGACATTATATGAGAACATTGAAGGTATTCTTCACACCATCTGATTCATCTTAATTTTGTTCTGGATGTCAAGTGAGTTACTACTGTCTGAGGCACACTAGGCAGTATACTATATGCTTTACCTGAGTGGATGATTGTATAGCAGTAGTATTAAATGAGAGACATTTCTGTCAAATTGATAAAAAAAAAACTACTGCTATGGTTTGCAAATATACATGGATTTGTGATTTCTATATTTGTTGAAGGATATTGGCTCATTTATGTGTTATTTGTATTAATTTCATCATATGTTATTGTTTGTTTGTTAATCCCTCCTCAATTTTATATTTCTTCTTTGGCCTTCCTAGTATCCAACATAATGTCGACTTTGATTTACAGGCAGTTCATTCAGGAGCAGATCTGGAGGCCGCTATATCAAATTGCATGGGATACAAAGCTGAGGTATTGTCAGTCACTTGCGTTCCTTTAAACTTTTTGATTCTGTTATGAAGATGCCATATTTTTATATGTATATGATGACCTCAGGGTCAAGGTTTCATGGTTGGGGTGAATATAGATCCTGTTCCTGGGTTGCCTACTGGATATCCGGTAATTTTTGGCTGCTGGTTTTTTCTGTTCACTATTACAAAACCTAGATACTCTTTTTACTAAAGCTGTATTTCCTTTTTTGCTCAGGATTTGCTTCAGTTTGTCTTGGAACATGTGGAAGATAAGAATGTGGAGCCACTGCTTGAGGTACCTAGACTACTGTCTATTGCATACATATCTAAATCTAACTTTGCTTGTTCATATCGTTTTTTCTTTTTTTAGTTTTTTTTTCTTTCAGTTTTATAAAACTTTCTGTTTGAGTAAGACTGACTGAAATTTATGCAGGCTCTATTAGAGGCACGCCAGGAGCTACGACCTTTGTTGTTCAAGCCTCAGAATCGGCTTAAGGATCTGATATTTTTGGATATTTCTCTTGATTCTTCTGTGAGGACAGTTATTGAAAGGGGTTATGAGGAGTTGAGTGAAGCAGGACCTGAGGTATAAATTTACAGTTTGCGAAATTTGCAAAATGAATCTAAAAGAGCTTAGGAAGGAAATTGTGTACTATGTAGGAAATTGTGATTGATCATTAGGTCAGCTTCATGCAAGGTAGAGTTTGCGAAATTTGGAACTTATGCTATGTTGTTAATGAACAATGGATTGAAGAGTGCTGGGGGGGTGCATTTTTCTGTGATAGTAAGTTCTAGGTTCCATTCGAATGAATCTAAAAGAGCTTAAGAAGGAAATTGTGTACTATGTAGGAAACATGGTCCGAAAGATGCCTGTATCTGAATTAAATAATGTAATATTTTTAAACATTAACCTAAAAAAAGCTAGTGGATCAGACAATAATTTCATTTTCAAGTTAAAGTTTGTAGATTACTTTTATTCAGTTTGTTATATCTCTGAAAGCTGATGTAGCCATTGGTTGGTTTCTGCCATTCAAATATTGCCACACATACTGATATGACATGCCCTTTTGGTGGTTTGAGTTTCTGTATAAATTTGCATGTAATATTGTCTGATAAAGTGTTCTAACAATCTTTTTTTGTTTGTGTCTTTGCAGAAAATTATATACTTCATTTCCATGGTTATTGAAAATCTTGCTCTTTCATCTTATGATAATGAGGATCTTGTCTACTGCTTAAAGGTATTAAGCAAATGAAAAGATTCAATGGATGAATCCATCTTTGTCATTGCTTCTACTATATTGTTAGAGATTTTTTGGGGCTTGCTGCAATGTTTTGCCTCATTTGTTAGAGTACATCTCTTTTTTTTTTTTAAATAATAGTTTAACCTGTTGGTGCTAAAGGCATAATTCGAAATTATGTTTGGATAACAATCATGAATAGTGTGACTCTTGAGGGGAGGGGAGGGAAGGAGAGGGAAAGAGAAGGGAAGATAAAAGAGGGGGAGAGAGAGTGAGTTCCATTTTCTTTTCTAAACTTTTCAACACTGGAGAGATTAAGTCACTTAGAATGGATAATGGATCCTTTCACTTATTGTCTCGTCCCTTCCATTCATGAGTTATCTAATAAGACATAATTGATATCCCCTTCATTTCCTTTCCCTCCAAATCCTTCATCCGAACATAGTATTAAAAATTGACCCGTTTGCCCATGGTAGCTCGGAGTGATCAAACTAGGAAATTCTATTGATGATAATACATATGCCCCCTGAACAACAACCCGGAAAATACTTGTTACTTGGGATTTTTGGTCTGACGTACAACAATTCAAATCATGTCGCAAGTCAAGAGAGGAGGTTATGAGAATAAATCTGAGCTGGTATGCCTGGTAAAGGTAACAGCATGAAAGATGGTACTGTTAGTAAAACGTATGCCAGTGGAGAAATAGAGCCTTGTTCTTACAGAGTTCAGGTTTGCTAGTTTGAGTATTAGTTTAACTTATCAAGAAAATGAAAAATCCATTTTATTGTGTTTGTCCAGACTTATTTGGCCATTACCTTCTTACGTACTTGTCTGTAATTATCTATGGAATTAAAGTTGCTTGTTTTGCACCCTTTTCATGTTTGAGTTTGGATCTAATGACCAGACTGGATGTTTTTTCTTTCACATTCATAAGAGACACGGAAATGGGAATGGGCAACAAAAATTTCCTCTTTGTAAATATAATAAAACATTTGTCAATCTGATCTCCATTCTCCTTGTTATATATATTGATCTTTTTTATTGATGTTTGAAGGGATGGAATTTTGCACTTAATATGTTAAAGAGTAAGGACGAGGATTGGGCATTGTATGCAAAGTCAGTCCTTGACAGGACACGCCTATTACTTGCAAGCAAGTCAGAGGTGTACCAACAAATTTTGCAGCCATCAGCAGATTACCTGGGCTCTCTTCTTGGAGTTGATCAGTGGGCTGTACGTCAACAGCTGTCACTGTGTCTGTTATTTTGCTGTTTTGTTTGGCAGTGAACTAAATTTAGGTTTCTTTCAATTACATTGTAGGTCAGCATATTCACAGAGGAAATAATTCGAGCTGGATCAGCTGCCTCTCTATCTGCACTTCTTAATAGACTAGATCCTGTTCTTCGAAAGACTGCCAATCTGGGAAGGTTGATTTTTTTCTCTTTTGACTGTATTGCTCTAATTTTAGTTGCCATGATGGCATGCATAGTGGTAACAGTGCAACACTATTAATTAATGAATCTATTCCATGTAGATAGAATGGCAAAATGAAGAACTGTTTTTCTTCACCTTTTTAGCAATTTAGAATACTGTATACACAAGATCTGAATCATATTCATAAGAACTTAATTGTAATTTTGTGTCATTTTTTTCCATCAATTTCCTGATTCAAACTATGGGCTTTCTCAATCAGTTGGCAGATTATCAGTCCAGTTGAAGCGGTTGGATATATTGTTGTCGTTGATGAATTGCTGTCTGTTCAACATAAATCCTATTCAAGACCCACAATTCTTGTTGCAAATCATGTAAAAGGAGAGGAGGAAATTCCTGATGGCACTGTTGCAGTGTTGACACCAGATATGCCAGATGTCTTATCTCATGTTTCTGTGCGAGCAAGAAATTCCAAGGTCGTCCAATTTATCCATTTCCCCTGCAGTATATTTGTGATGGAAGTTGTGTGTTGATCTACATTCTCAATTTTTGGAATAAATAATTCACAATAACAGGTTTGCTTTGCCACTTGCTTCGATAGCAACATTTTTTCTGACCTCCAAGCAGCTGATGGGAAATTATTGCGCCTCCAGCCGACATCAAGTGATGTACTCTACAGGTAACATTATCTTTCCACATTCTTTCCTATCAGATGTGGTGTTGTATCACCATTCTCGTGATCAAGTTTACTGCTGCTATTGTTATGTGACCCTGTTTTTGTTGTCAGTGAGGTGAGTGAAGATGAGCTCAAAAAGGGCAGCGCAAGTGAGATAAGTGACAATGTGCCACCATCAATAAGCTTGGTGAAAAAGAAATTTGGTGGTAAATATGCCATAGCATCAGAGGAGTTCACCAGTGAAATGGTTAGTGTGAGTTTGAAATGTTGCTTTTATTGGAGCTGCTTGACTGCAGTTCTGTCAGCTGCATTCATATGAAGTTTTTGTCCTGATAGATACCTCTCTTTTCAGGTAGGAGCCAAGTCGCGTAATATCTCATATCTGAAAGGAAAGGTTCCATCATGGGTTGGAGTTCCTACATCTGTGGCCCTGCCATTCGGAGCTTTTGAGGAAGTCCTCTCATATGGTCCCAATAAGGTGTTTCTCTATACATCTTTGAAATATTAAATGTTCCAGAATTTTTGGTTGATTATTATGATTTAAGAAGTGAGTTATGGAAGGAAATAGATGTAAATTGTATTAGTTGTTGCCTTGTTGGATATTGACCTTTATTTTGATGGTACTGGTCGAGCTTATTTTTAGCCACATCTTTTGAGTCATGTGTTGGACTTTCATGCTATGTCCTATGGGATCATAATATAGCATCTGAAGTCACAGCTTATAGTTGCATTTATTAGCAACTACTGCTGGCATTACTATGCAGTGAATAACAATATTAAAGTCAATCAATTGTTGCCGGTTCCATTCTGTTTCTGATATAACCTTTCTATGTGATTGGTCAACATAATTCTTATAGAAGTTTGTCATGATTATGAAATGTTATTCAAAATGTTGTAGAATTTATATCCTATACGGCTACACCTGTATTTATGTACACCCATGGTTATATTTTGCTAATTTGATATGCAGTTTAAGAAAATGAGAAATATAGAAACTAAATGAGCAATCTCAAATAATTTCATGAGCAAAACAACATATAAAAGGAGCAAAATAAAAACCTGTCTACGTGGACCTGGTTGTGTAGCTGTAGGATTAGGGGCTCACAATGTTTCATAAGTATTGCTTAGAGTTTTTTATTATTATTTTTTTTAAAAAGAAATTTTGGTACCTAACTGGCTTTCATTTGTATTCTTGAGATTTTGATTTGTCTGCATAAGGATGCTACATCCTTATATTGCACTGGAGCAGTGAAGCCTATGAAATAAACCTTTAGTAGCACCACTTTTACATTAATTATTTACTGCATGGCATTTCTCTAATTTGCAACTGTTAAGCTTATGGCCTATTATGTAGGTCCTCATTTGGAAGAGGGAAATTTGGAGGGAAAGGGAGAAAAGGAAAAGTGAAGTACATTTTCCTTTCTTGGACTTGGATTGTAGGAAAGAAAAGAGTATATGCCAGTATGGTAGCTGTTAATAACGGTGATAGAAATAAATTTTAAGCATAAGTTAGCAAGAAAAGTCACATTTTGAACTTCTGTGCAATGCAGTTTATCTCTAAACTTGCTTTTTTCTTCACAAATTTCCATTTCTATCTAATATCACTCCCCAAATGTGATGAATGATAATGAAAAATTTATGAAGAAAATAGACATTTTGGGGTGAGTATAAATTGAATCATTAATTGATTTTCCTTGCAAATTTACATAGAAATTCATTCTCATTGGCACTATCCATTACTGGCTACCAAAATGGCTGTCAAAGGGTTCACAACAGTCTATGTGGCTTGCCTAATGGGGCCTCAGTGACCCAATATAATTATATATAAACATATGATATTTTGAACCAAAAATGGATATCAAGATTGTTACATAATGACTGACGCAATTAAATCAAGGCTAAATAATTATGCAAGTATTTGATACTGGAATTGTGTTGCGAATATCTTTTGAGCATGATGGTTTAAGCATGTTTTGCTTGAAATCAATGTGAATATTTTGGAATGTTTAGAGGTTCTATAAAAAGAGTTTTAAACTATTTAATCGTACAAATAGTTTTGTGCTTGACTAACTTACAGTAAATGGTCATTAAAGCTTATAGGATTTAGTATGATTTGTTTTGTAAACAGGTACATGTGTTTTTGAAAGCAAAGCTTATTTTCAACCACCATAATTATTTTTCAGTGATGGTTGTATACACTCATGTGTATTGTGTTCTTTCCCTTGTAGGCTTCTAATACACCAAGTCTTTTACACTATCTTTGGTTAGCAATATGGAGAGGAAAAGAAAGGGAGTGTAAAATGAGAAGGGAAGGAGAAGGTGTGCTTCATTTTCCCTCCAAATCTCTACAACTTTGGAGGGAAAATAGTTATAGAGGAGGGATGTAAATGGATCCCGCCCTCTCCCTTCCCATCCCCCACCTATTTCCCAAACAAGGAGTTTTGTTCTCCTTTCCTTCCCCTCCCTTTCTTTCCAATTCCTTCTATTTGGAAGGATAACTTCTTCCATTACCTGCCGTAGTCCTACTCACTGCCTGTGGCCCCCTCCATGCTTCATGCCTTTTCTCACTTCTCCATCTCTATATGATTGATTATTGTTAATCAATCATATTGTTAAACAATTGAACTTTTGAAATATGTATCATAATCTGCCCCCTGTACTTGCAATACACACACACATATCACACACATAAATATATTTATATTATATATATATGCAACATACACAATTACACTTGCACAAATATTATGTAATCTTATAAGCAATGAGACAAACTTGATACACATATGAATTTCACATTAACTTGAGATCTAAAAATAACTAGTAGCACTAAGTTCAACTAAATTACAATCCATGGATATAATTTTTTTTAATTGTAAAAACTTTCTAACTTGATATAAATGTTATCTTCATGATTGCACTTCACTAGTTGGGGCTAAATTTGGTGGACTTTTATGTTAATGGGCATTTTTAGCATCAAGTTTGTGTTAATCTAGTATGGGAGCCAAGTTTATATCACTATTATCCCCAAAGTTTTTGTCAACGAGTGTAATTTTTCCCTTTTCCCCCTTTTTAATTGTTAGCTTATATGTTACGGAGAGGTCAACTTGGCTACTTAATGAGAGATGTGTTTTTTTTTTCCCTGTTTTGTTTGAGTAGATTTGAGCTTTATATTAAAAATATGTTGGCAGGAAGTGAATGACAAGTTGGAGATCTTGAAGGAGGAATTAAATGGTGGGGATGTTGGAGCTCTTGGACAGATTCGTACGATTGTTTTAGAACTTGTCGAACCACCTCAATTGGTATTTTCTGCTTATCTTTGGTCTTTTATTATTTTTGGCATTTTAACTTTTCTCTGCTTGTGTTAATGCATTCATTTGAGAGCTTTGTCAACCTTGTGATTTAGGTTGAAGAGTAAGAAACTTTTCTCAACCTAAATCATGGCCTGGAGATGTTGAAGATTTTCCCATGGCTTTGTCCACCTTTTCATAAATCAACCTTATGATTTAACTAAAAGCTCAATATCTCTGAATTATGATTTAACATTTTGATTTAACATCTCTGAATTATGTTTTGAAGAGTTTTTCATAATGTTGAATTATGATTTAACTAAAATCTTCAACCTTTTCATAAATCAACCTTATGATTTAACTTTTCTCTGAATTATGATTTAGGTTGAAGAGCTTAAAAGCAAGATGAAGAGCTCTGGGATGCCATGGCCTGGAGATGAAGGTGAGGGACGCTGGCAGCAAGCATGGACAGCAATAAAAAAGGTGAGCCATTTTTCAGTTGGGGATTTTAATCTTCTGTGATATAGTCATCACTCATCACACACACAATATCTCACTCAATATATAGGAGTATTTCAGTAGGGTAACAATAAATGTTATTAATATGAGAATTGAAATCCAAACCAAATTACATCATACAGGTTTGGGCGTCAAAGTGGAATGAGAGAGCCTATTTCAGTACAAAAAAAGTTGGGCTAGATCATGAGTATCTCTGCATGGCTGTGTTAGTTCAGGAAATTGTAAGTGCTGATTATGCATTTGTTATTCACACAACTAATCCATCTTCCGGGGATTCATCAGAGATTTATGCTGAGGTATGGCGTATTTTACCTCTTTTTTATGTCTGTTAAGCATTATTGTACTGTATAACTGTTACCAGAATATTCTGATCATATTAATTGGTATAGGTTGTAAAAGGACTGGGAGAAACACTGGTTGGAGCCTATCCTGGCCGTGCTTTAAGTTTCATCTCCAAAAAAAATGATCTTAATTCGCTAAAGGTAAATTCTTTAACAAGGAAAGTTCCACAGTTACCTTGTGGCTTGATCTGATTAGTAGCTATACTCCCAGAGAGAGGCATAGGAACAAAGTGAACAACATTACGAATGTGGTATCATATAAGGAGATGCAATTCTTTAAGTTTTACCATGAAATGGCTTCAGTCTGAAATGGAGGGCTTAAAAAAAATTTAACAGTTATGCTTAGTGAAGTTGGATTGTTTGAATCTGCACTCATTTATGAAATTAAGAATTTGTACTGATGAGCTTAAAATTTAGGTTTTGGGATACCCAAGCAAACCTATCGGCCTCTTCATAAGACGGTCTATTATTTTCCGATCTGATTCCAATGGTGAAGATCTTGAAGGTTATGCTGGTGCTGGACTCTATGACAGGTATACACTAATATCTACTCCCTCGATTCCTGAATAGTTATCCTTACTGATTTTTTAGCTCTCTCAGAATGTTGATATTTTTTTCCTTTAAGCATAAATAGTTGCCTTTTCGCTTTCCATATACCTTTTTTTCAGAGTTCTAACACTTGCTACTATCATACTAGCATTATTATCTCTATCCCGCTTTCCAATTTTTTTCCCTTCACATTTTAACCTCTTTTTTCTGTGATCAATATACTACAAATGTCTTCTCTCTCAATTCTTGAGTAGTTCTCATAGATTTTTTTTTTTTGCTTTCCCATAATGATGATCTTTGTTTTGGATAAGTATAAAAAGTTGCCTTTTCTCTTTCCATATATCACCTTTTGAACACTCTTACAGCTTGTTTGGTTCATTTAAACTTTAAAGGAAACCAAGGGGGAAAGAAAGGGAAAATAAATGAAGAGAAAAGAAAGGAAATTTCTCATGTTTGGTTCAAAATTTCTCTTTCCTACCAAATTCCTTCACTTTTGGGAGGAATGTTAAAAATTTTGTGATGTGTCTTTCCATTCAGTTGCTTTCCTTTCCCGTCACTTAAAAACAATGAACGTAACATTGGAAACTATAGTAATAGTTTTCCTTCCCCTTCATTTCTCTTCATTCCAAATCCCTCCTACCAAACATGCTCTTAGAGTTCCAACACTCTTGCTACTATATATGTATTATTCTTCCTATCGGCGTTCAATTTTTTATTCTTTTCACATTTTAACCTCTTCTCTGTCATAAAAGTAGGAAGATGTCATAGGAAAGGTATAGGGATTTCCATTTAGGAAATGATTGATATTCTTAGCTTGGTGCTAACATATTGATGCATCCTATATTCCTGAACAGCGTTCCAATGGATGAAGAAGAAAAAATTACGCTAGACTACTCAGTCGACCCGTTAATAAATGACAACAACTTCCGTCACTCAGTCCTCTCTAGCATTGCTAAGGCAGGAAGCGCTATTGAGGAGTTGTACGGTGGGTCCCCTCAAGATATTGAAGGTGTTGTGAACGATGGGAAGATTTTTGTTGTACAAACCAGACCACAGATGTAATTTTTGATATCTTGCCTCTTCCTCAAAGAAACTGTATTGAATCACGCCTTATGCGTCAGAGAATCATTTTGGAATTAGACTTTAGATTATAATCTAGGATAGGAGGTGGTCATGCATTTCAGCATAATTATATGTATGAGAAAAGTAGTTTGTAATGCAGGGCCATGGAAGAGATTGCAATTGAAGCTACAGAAAATTATGACAAAGAAGAGGAGGAAACATGTGTGAGGAAGACTCTGAGCAAAGGTAAAGAAGAAGCAAGAGAGGTTGAATTTATAGGCGTAAAGTTTTTACTGTATTTGTATTCATTGATTAGTAAGCACTTATATGCTGTTACTGGTACAGAATGGAAATAAACAGCGGTTAAGTGTTACATCATAAAAATGAAAATAATATTATAAGGAAACATTTAGCAGTAACAAAAAAACTTTTACTATTATTCAGAAATCAGAATTGGATGTGTAACAATTAGAGAATTAAACTTGTCGTTTCGTTTAGCTAAGGGTGTTAAATCACGCCTGCGTTTTATTTACTAATGACCGCATTTTTCCAAAAATACTCTTTCTCCCTCTTCCTCACACTTTTTAAAGTGTCACGAGGTCGTTTCGGACCAACTGAGATGGTTTCACTGATAAACGACAACTGCAAAACTCGATAGATACGCCTCCACCGATGCTTCAGCTAGAAAAGATTTTCTCAAATGTTGTTTGTAACTCTGATTTCAGTCTTTGGTTTGCTTGATTATTGTTTGAATTCTATTTTTGTGGTACTACATACTAACCACTTCACATTGTTATTCTCCTTATTGCATTATTTTCTCCTCTTTTGTTTGTTTCTCCTTATACTTCCACAATGTCTGATGCTTATTTTCTTTAAGTGGCCTGAAGCAGCCGAGAAGTATGACTATGTTGTTTTTTAAGGGCTAGATATGAATTATCCATACTAAAAATGACTGATGTGTTAATTAATGAAACCTCCCTAGTGTTGAACATGAGTATATATTAATCACTTGATAGTTATTTGGCAGTTAAAAAGAAATTGTTCATCTTTTGAAAGTTTGACGTTTTTGGTATATTGTTGACAACAAGTTGTTGCGTATCTAAATATTACTTGCCAGAAAGGTTGGTTAGGTTTTGGGTTAAGGTTCTCAAAGATTTTTCTTTAGTTCTCTTCATTTCTCATAATTCAAGCTTGGGTCATTTTTCTACCATTAGCTATCTGAAGCTAAGCTTGAAATAGTTGTGTATTTTAATGCGAAAGAAGATGTTTAATTTTCCCATAGCTATGAGGGGATGCCTAATTCATCTCGGAAATGTTTTTGGTCAAATACATCTCATCACTCAACACATTATTATTATCTCCGAGATGTGTTGGGTGAGGAGATGTATTTGACAAATATATCTCCGAGATGTATTGGGAATTCTTCACACTTTGTGTTTGGATCCTCTAGAGTTCTAATAAAAATCTTACACCAAGCTTTGATACCGAATTTAACTATATCCTAGGAAACATTCCTTTTTTTTTTTTTGTGGAGCTTTGCAACACCCATATTACTTGGTTTTGGATGGTAACTTGTTATAGCTGTTACATTTTAGCTATTTTACTTGCATTCTCATGCTTTTAACGATGTATGTGATTATATTCTCCACTTTTTTTTCTTTTTTTTTTTTTCTTTTTTTTTTGCAGAGCTAGATAAAAGACCTTTGGTGTTAAACAATCGGTGGGAGCCTTTTGAGGTCCCAATTCCTCCATCTCTTGATTCAAAGTATGAGGCTGGTGATAAGATTTTTACACCATTGTTTGATGTTAATGCTAATGAATCTTTGAACTTTAGCTTCCCAGAAGATGGTTGTGATCTAGGATATCGATTGTTGGAGCCTTTGGCCCTTCCCCATGACCGTGCAAATAACACCTTTCGGTATCCTGGACTTATAGCTTGCCATGACATGGCCAAGGTATATTTGTCTCATACCTTTATTGGAATAAAGTCAAACCTTTAGCCGGTCCTCTCAAAATAAGTCAACTGTTTGATTAACTCAAAATAAGTCAATCTATTACACATATCCGCTCAAATTAAGTTTTTTGTATAATTTACCAATGGAAAAAGTTAACAATTTCAATGAAAAATCAAAGTGTTGAATGAATATATCATTGTTTATATGGTGTTTTATTGAAAATGTTAATTTAATTAACAAGTAAAAAGTGAAAAAAATTAAATTAAGAAGACCTATATATTAGGTTGACTTATTTTGAATTAATCAAAAGGAAAAACTTAATTTGAGAAGACTGACTAAAGATTGACTTATTTTTAACAATTTTTCCTTAGTTTAATTTAGTTCTTCTACTGATGCTTGAGTTCAGTTCCTATAGGAACTTGTGGTTATATATCATAGGTCTGTGAATTTGTTTGTTTTTTAGGCTTGCGGCTCAGTTGTTGGGTTGACCAAGGCTTATTGGGCTAGTTTAGCAGAGCTTAAGAAAGTCTTGAAGGAACAAGAAGGGTGGAAAAAGGAACAAGCTGAGATGGAGTTAGAGAAGGCAAAGCAGTCTTTTGAGATAGAGCATTTGAAGAAAAAGCACGCTGACATGATTGCGACTTTCCAACTAAGGTTGAAGGATTATGAAACTGAAATTGAGGATCTGAAGAAGCTCCAACAAGCTAAGGGGTGAAGAATGAAAAACCTAACATACATTAGCTCACCTGAAATAGGACTTGGAAGCTACCAATAATGACGTTGAGAAGGCTCGCCATTAGACTTGGTTATTGGACGGGTCAGGGCCAGGCCGGTGTAGGTCAGGACAGGGCCAAGGTCGGCTAAAAAGGGTCAACAGCGGGTCGGCTATAGTACTCCCTCCTTTTTTTAGATGCAACACTTTGTTTTTCACGCATGTCAAGGAAGTTATTTAACCATGTAAACAAGCAAATTAATTAACGAAATTTTAAGAGATGTCATATATAATCTCATATTTGCTTGTATTAAAATTTCGTCGAAGGATTTAGTCATTAACACACATAAATCTCTCAAAAAAATATTTCTTCTAAAAAAACACTGAGGAAGTACTATAGATGTGTTTGTGAATTTATCTTGTTCCCAAACATGCCTAAAAACATGGCTTATGGCTCAAAAGGGGGCCATATATCTTATAGACAGTCTAGCTTTTGGCTTTTGCAATCTTATGGTCGCTATGATGAAGCACGACGATCCTCTATTCCTCTGATAATTGGATTTTATATAATATTTCTCCATTCCTTTTCCCATATTTTGTATGGGATTTATGGGCTAGCACAGCTTGTTAACAATTTTTTGTTGCTAATATTTTCGTTGTATTTTTTTTGTGTAATCGATCTATTAGCTTAGTTTTCGTAGGAAACAACGATTAAAGGCTATAAACGGAAACAAATTGAGAATGAGATGATCCAAACTTAAGAAGATATTGAGGAAAAGCACATAATTATGATCTAGAGCTGTTGTGATGACAATCAATGAAAAATTGACTTAAATCGCTTGAATTATTAGGTTGGTGGTATTTGTTTACCATCTCTCACTATTTTGGTTATAACTTCAGGTATAGACAACGAATTAATGCAATTCTAGCTGTATAGAAACTAGACTCGAATAGATATTTCCAAAGGTCGGTCAAACACGTAATTCCAACTTGAAAAATAGAAGCTAAGATACAATAGTTTAAAATTGGTGGACTGACCAGAAGTCAATGATCAAGGGTGAGGAACCCTGATGACCAGTCCTGTGAGTAAGGTTTTTTTATCTGCATAGTTTTTCTAGGAGAAAAGGCAAGAATTAGGACCCATCCTCTTCATTGAGGTGAGTCACCCTAGTACTGGGGTTAGTCCTATAACCTAATTTTGCTTCTTTTTTCTTTTGCGTGAAGTTTGAAAGCATGCAAGTCAAGGCTCAACGATCCTACCACCGAGGCCAGTCACCCCAGTATCGGGGCGAGGCTTTCGGAGCCTAAAACACATGCTTTAAATTGTAAAAAAAAAATCCCAATTGGCTGGTAATTTATTTTAGGAAAAATGGAATTTAATAATATATCCCACCTTTAATTTATTTCAAAATAATCTCTCCTTTATACAGCATCTGCTTAAAATGGACTATATCACCCAAAATCGGGTCCATTTTGAGAAGAAAAATTAAAAGATAGGATTATTTTAAGCAACTAATATATAAAGATGGGATTATTTTGGAATAAATTAAAAGTAGGATTATCTTAAGCAGGCCACCAAAAGATGGGATTATTAAATTCCATTTTTCCTTTATTTTATTCTCTTTATTATTGCTTTCAATGTTATTCAATTATTAGGGTTTAGCTTAGGGATCTTTGGGTTGATTGATTATGATTTAAATTAACTGTTTAGGTTGTCAATTGGGATTGTTATTACTCCTATTATTTGTTTTGTATCGCTTACAATTCAATTGTGTATAAGTTTAGTTGCATTTCATATATGATGATAAAGCTATGCAACGAGAGGTAGAAACTTTTCATAGACCACAATAATAGGTAGGAAAACCTTAATAAGTAGGAAGAGCCCGTTAGTCAAGTCTTATGTTAATTTGATCTAAATGGAGAGGACTTTTCAACTTAGGATAACAAACCAAGAAAATTTCATGTTGTAATTAATTGATTCATGTTGAATTAATTAATCTATTATTATTTGTTTACAAGTTTCTTGATCCTTGATTTTCTTATTTTCCTTAACCTTTTTAATTAGTTTTCGTTTGTTAGTCTTTCAGTTTCTTCATTTATTTCCTTCAATCTTTTAATTTTCTTTCTTCTTTATCTGATCTATTGTTTTTATCAGATTATTATTTTAATAAGTTTTTTTTAGAATAATAAATATACAATGCCTCTTCTCTGTGGAATTGACCATGACGTACCTTACTACATTAGTTGAAAAGTGAGGTAATTATCTCAATGGACTTGCGACAGTTATGTCATCATCACACATGATTTTCTTATGTCTTCTATAAGTTTGTGTGCATTGTAATGCCATCAGACGCCCTTGTGTAGCGCTTTGATAAGCGTCAAAAGGCCCCCTAATAACCCAAATACCCTCTCGTAATTTTTTGGATGTTTTCATTTCCATCCCACAAAATGTTAAAAAGGAGGACTATATCATTTGGTCTTGGTTCTATTGTTCTTCTAGGGCCAACCTAATTCACGCCCCTTTTAAATTCTAACATGGACTTAGTATCTCACCTAAACACTTTTACTCAATTATTAACCATTATAATGAAGTATGGTATCTTATATGGGGCTTTTTGAATGTTTAGCCCGGCCCATACGGTGCGCAAGAGGCCTTTTGGTTCCACCATACGCCATCTATAGCGGCTTTTAATGGTTCCGAAGCCTCATCATGATCCAAGTACCTTTGATTTTGGTATCCGAGAGTTCATTCTAGACCCGGTCTATTTTTCTCCACCTTTTTGTTTATCTTCCATGGGCTTTAGATTTTACAGTAGGTTTTCAAAAAATTAAAAAATTAAAAAACAAATCCACACCATATCTTTTTCCATTTCATTCATGCAGTATGCTCCTCTTCAATCCTTTTTACTAATTTTTCTAGTCCATGATGATTGATGCATTTGGAATTTGAAACTTGGAAACATTAAATTTTACCTATTAATATTTAGCAGAACAATTAAAATTAGAAGAACTAAATTCTAGTAAAACATACACATTGCCACAAAACTAACAAGATCCTACATACACAAAAGTAACCATACGTTTCCGTATGTATAATTAGTTTTTTAAAAAGTTACTGGTTACTCCCTCTGATCTGTTCCACTTTGTTGGTTGAATATACAGTTTTAGGTGTTTTCTTTTGTTGGTTACGTAGAGAATCTTTCTATTTATATAAATATTTCTTATTAGTCGTTGATTAAAAACTTATATTTGTAGTGTGACCAATTCAATTTTAATTGTGAGTGGCTACTGCCCACGGTAAATGAAAAAAAAAGTGCAAAAACTAAAATAAAAAGGATACATACATACATATATTGCTTAAGAAATATAAACAAGTGTATTGTGTTCTTTAAACAATTGTCATGTTTTATGTGCATGAAAATTATGAATGTTGCATATAATATGGTCCTTGCATAATAAAAAGCCAAAGGGTGATGATGATATGATGGTGTTTGTGGGAATAGCAATCAACCAATAATAACAAAGACAACGTAACCTTAGCTTGTTCATGTTATGTATTGAGAATGAGTAACACCATCATTCTATTACTTGATTATTTTCATTTGGCATGGCGCCCCCTCATTATATGATATGTTTCCTAAAACTTGCCACCCATATATAAATTAAAATTAAAATTAAAATTAAAATCAAACCCCCTAAATAAAAGTTAGGGAAATTCCCAACAGTAGGTCTCTGGTTTTGGGTATTCCCAATGGTAGGTCTTAATTTTTTGAGATCTCATTGGTAAGGCTGAGTTTTAACTTATTTCCTAATTATATGTTAATCACCTTAATTTAAACATTAAAATTAAACCTTAATTAACAAATGAAAATTAAAAAAAAAAAAGAAAAAGAAAAGAAAGATGGAAAGAAAAACAAAAGAAAAAAAGAAGCCAAAAAAAAAAAAAACTAACAAACCAACTAGCCCCCTCAAAATCCCACCCTCGAATTCTTTCTTTTTTATTCTATGTTTTTTCTCAAATTTCCATTTTTTAAATTTTAATTTCTTAATTAATTTTAATTTTAATTTTAATGTTTAAATTAAGGTGAGTAACCTATAATTAGGAAATGAATTAAAACTCAGCCCTACCAATGGAATTAAAAAAACCTAAGTCCTACCATTATGAATACCCAAAACTATAGACCTACCATTGGGAATTTCCCTAAAAATTATTAATAATAAATAAAGTAATTACGTATAACAAAAATGAATCAAGTACTAAACAACAATCATCTACCTCTTTAGCCTCCCTAGTCTTACCTAAGTTAATTATATGTTAGCAATATATTAATCAATTTGATTATTTATGCTTGGATTTTGTGATGATAGTGATGGAAACAAAATTAAGTTTGATAATAGTGCATAACATGCTTACTAATACCAATGATGAGAGTTAGGTTACTTACAAGTCATAGGAGGTTCCATCCTAAAACCAATTGGTAATAGGAGGAAAGGCAAATTAGAAATAATCATCTCTTAGGGGCTGGACATCCTGTTGAGGTAAACCCTTTCCAGTCGTTTAATAAGACCCAGTTTAGAAGTGACCCACAACCTAGGCTCTGATACCATGTTAAATTTAGTTGAATATTAGAAACGGGCCTAGGCAACCCAATATCGATGAGGAGAGTTAGGTTACTTACAAGCCATAGGAGGTTCCATCCTAAAACCAATTGGTAATAGGAGGAGTAACTCCTAGACTTATAAGCTAGTTTAGTTTTTCCTCATCTTCCGATATGGGACACTCACTAGTGTACTATATGGGGTTCAACATAACTCCCCTTTCACTCTTTATGGGTTTCTTTTTTTGGACTTTGCCAATAGAGGTGGGAATTGTGTGAAGTCGGGTAAGATCTGTGTCAGTCCGTTTACTTAAATGGGTAAAACACTAAAACCCCATTGACTTTAATCCAGCCCGTTTAATAATTAGGCAGTGTTGTTTCGACCTACTTATTTAAAAGAGTCAAAACCTTCAACCCTAACTCGAACAATAATGTGTCGATTTTGTGTTAGGTTTAGCGAGTCGTTTGTGTATTGTATATTAAGTTGACAATTAAATATAGTTGTGTCTTGTCGTGTCAACCCGCTTACTTAAACTAGTTAAAACCCTTCATCCCTAACTCGGCCAGTTTAATAAATGTGTCATGTCATGTCAAAACCGTGTACTTTTACGAGTCAAACCCCTCGAACTAAACCCATTAATAACGGGTCGGTTTTATGTCGAGTTAGCGAGTCGTGTCAGCTTTTCCTAACTCTATCTGCCACTGCACAATTTTTATCTTCACTACTTTTAAAGGTTGTATACATTGCCAAAAGTGTTAATATAACTTAGATCAAACACATCAAGTGTTTATGTTGTTTGATTTTGACATGCTTTACTATACTATTATCAGTTTTGAAAATATATTAAATGTTTATATACAGTCTTAATGTTACATATATTATCACTCTATTTTTAATTACTTATTAAAAAGAACCCCTAATATTTGGTATATAATTCATAGATTGCTCATTAAAAAAAAAATCAAACAAGACTTCAGATAATTGATATTTTTGGAAAGAATTTATAAAAATTCCGTTTATCTAAATAGTGACAAGATTTCACATGACTATTATTCCAGACTAGAATTTTTTATTTTCTTTTAGCCTCACCATCCAAACTCAATGGTAAGTTGATATAGTAAAAGTACAATTTTAATTAAGCAAATTTGTCCTATAAAATAGATTGGAAAAAAAATCTATAACAAATTGAAAGTCACACACAAATGAGGCCTTTGAGTTTGAGGTTTACTTGAATAAAGCATAAAAAAAAGCTGGATATGCTTTGTTTGACACAATAATGGCTGCACATTGCAACATTCCCTGTTGTATTCAATTCCTTGAATGGATTGAATTTGCTTTTTGCTCATTTCCTTCCTTTTTTTTATGTCCTCTCTTTCTAATTGCCTTTTCATGAATGGATTCTTTCTAATTTTTATAATTTATATGGTACATAAACTTCAAGAATGAGCATAATTAGCTGATTCTCCTTTTCAATAAAAAAAATTAGCTTATTCTAGTTTTACAAGCACAAGATGGATTCACCTAAACTTGACTATAACTCCCCCCAAAAAAATAGAAAGGTAAAAAAGGAATTCTAATGAAGTGACTAGCAAATTGGTTAAATGTTTCCTAACAAGATACAAGAAGACAAGTTAATGATGAGTTGAAGTGTGTCTATCTAATTAATTAAAGTTGTTTTCTTAGAAAGTTTGGGACTTTAGCAATGATCATTTTAGGGAAGGTATAATAAGCATGGTGATAACAACAATTTAATTTCATCATATATTGATATTTCAATTCTTGAATGATATGTATATATGTCCATAGTTTAACCGTGGTCCGTGGCTATCTTACGCAAAGCTGAATTAGGTTTTTTTTGTTTTTGTTGAAACATGCTGGCTTATGTATTTATTTCAAGGGTTATTGGTTATGGTTCTGTTTGTGCACGATTTTTTCTTACATAACATGACGAATCAGTTACATTATTGTATGTATCGCTCTTTCTTTTATCCGAATTTTCTTCTATCTTTTTCCCAAAAGTTGATGATTAGATGATGCATAAATTTGGATTAAAATTTACTTTTGCTCATAAAATTCAATTTTTTTTAATTTTTTTTACCTCTATGCCACAATAGAAAAACAATCTTAAAAATTGCTATCTAGCTTTGCGCCTCCTAACCAAGTACCAACCATACTAGTTTAGTGGAAAGTGATACTATGCTTTATTAGTTGATTAGGCTGGCATCAATGGGTCAGAAAATAAGGTATTAAGATATTTCATTCATTGTTAAAGTGGCACCTAGAAAATTGTTTACCTATTTTTATTGTGTTTCTATTAGTTTTGAGTCGGCCACTGCCCTATCTCGCTAGGAAATGATTTATATTGTTGTCAAAAAATAAAATAAAAATCCGTTATACTGCTAAAGATCTTACACGTACAGTTGATGGAAAATTCAATTTTTTTAAAACGAATACGAGTACATTTTTTAGATTGTATATAATAATAAGATACTGAAAGTAAAAATATTTCTTATTCTTTTAAGACAAGAGGGGATTTTAATAAAGAAAAAGGTTGTTCCCATTGGTACACCTGAAAATTTAACAAATCTCACTGGTACATTTAAGTTTTTTAAATTTCCAATAATAAACCTGAGTTTTTGACAATTCCCAAATGTGACATTTATTAATCAAAACCATTAACTACTTGCCTCGATTTATGTGCAATCGATTTGTGTGACGAATAAATTACACAATCAAAGGTTTTTGGGGTCATCTTAGTCCTTAATGGATCAAATTTGAGGTCAAAATTTGCAAAAAACGACAATATTTATCTACAAATGCGTGCTAAAAACTAAAATAAATAGTAATTTAACAGAATATTATGTTTTTAAACGAAATATTCCTTAAATGAATAGTAATTTAACGGAATACTATATTTTTAAATGGAATATTCCTTCTAAATATCACGTTTGGGAATTGTCAAAAACTCAGGTTTATTATTGAGAATTTAAAAAACTTAGGTGTACCAGTGAAATTTGTTAAATTTTCAGGTGTACCAGTGTGAATAACCCTAAAAAAAAGTGTCATAAATGAATTGATTGGTAGGTATTAGCAGACATAAACACACAAAACCAGAAAAGAAATTCAGTTTGTAAATGGGATGGGCATGAATGAACTAATATATGCAAATACTGTAGTATGTGGGATCATATATAATCATGAAGGAACTTAGTTTGTAAGACCAAATTATCTTTTGACTTTGAATTCAATTCACATATTAACTGGATATATTGACCAGTTTGAATTGAATTTAGATTAAACTAAGTCAATTAATTTTGGGGAGAAAATGGTTAAATAAAAAATTTGTTGTTGCAAAGTCACATCATTAACCTGGTGCTTCTTGTGGGACTCTAATTAGCACGCACCAAGAAGAGAAAATCAACTCGTAACTAATTAAATAGCCTTCCATGATTTTTGTTTTGAATTTTTTGGATGCTCCTTATTTGTGGGTGTGTGTTTTCTTAGTCATCATCTATGTTACTTATGCTTCCTCTGTTTCAGATTTTTTGTTAGGTTAGAAATTTTAGGTACGAGGAGAAAGAAACAATAAACATGAAGGATATTTATTATATATAAGGAAAAAAACAAATACATTGAAAACTGTGGAAAATGCAAACATAACATTTTGAGCGGGTGGAGTAAAAAATATGAATGTTTGTGGTTCAAATAAATGATGTGTACAAGTGTCATATATACTAATGTCTCAGAATCGAGTATTTGATACGTGTGTTGAGGTGAATAAAGAGTCTGAGTAATATAAGTCATCATTTTACTGATTATTACTCGGATAGCTAGGTAGTAAAGATAATTACCACTCTTGTTCGAAATATAAGGTCTCACACTTTTTTCCATAGAATTTTACATTTTTTTAGTAAGATAAAGAGATTGAAACAAAAGTTAGATAACCTTTCTAATCAGCGTCATACCTAACATATCCTTCTCTAAAATAGTACATAATTGAGAAGGAGGACAACATTATAGAGTAGACGGGATAAAATGTCCACATTTGCAATCCATCAACGGAGTGGTCTCCTTAACAATAGTTATGTCAAATAATGTAAGAGTCAAACTAGGGAAGAAGAGACTGTATTTCGTTGACAAAATACGATATCTTGAGTTGATAGCTAGTAGCTTATCTCCTTTGATCTCAACATTTAATTAAGAAGCTAGCTTAAAGAAAATGATGATGAATATCGGTCATTTCGCATTGCAATCAATTCAAGAAGCATGGCAAAAGAGTGGCCTAGCATGGATGAGGAATCTTGTTGCTACCGATTAACCTATTATTATTCTTTCTTTATTTTTCTACTTTATTGTTTTATTAATAAATATTCATGTTTTTGAGTATTTTTTTAACACTAAAGATATTAACTTATTATTGTGCAAAATCTTAAACAAAAATGATTTTAGGTTCATACATACTATAGTTATTTTTCAATATATAAAAGAATAACCTAGGTAGCCGGCCTGTTATGATCTTTTCGAATCAAGCTTAGTATAACCCATCTTGACTCGTTAAGGTTTCGAGCTGAACTTGAAATTTTCTTAAACATGCAAGCCAAGCTTATAATCAACCTTATGAAGAACAATAAAATTAAAGGAAGAAACAAGAATGTTGAAATTTGTCTTTGAATGGAGTGTGATGATATCAGTCCATGCTGAAGGTGGTGTCACAAAAGCAAGAAGCTGGAATCAGATGTTGTTGCTGCCAAAAGCCCACAACCAAACCCAAGTGTGGGCCCAATTCCTGCTTTTTATGTTGGTTTCCCTTCACTTGATTCCAAATAAACAACTTTTGGCTTTCCTCATCATTTTATTCATTCCTTTCCTCCTTTCATTACCAATCACCATCCTAAACAATAAATAAACAAAACCATATACAACATTATGTAGCAGCAAAAAAGGAACTAAATGAGTAATTTAAAATAATTTTATAAGCAAAATTATATATATATAGAACGAGAAAAATATAAAAATAGATGAGACAAATATAAACATTAATGTATATACACATGACGTAAAATACAAATTATTATAAGGTAGAGACTGGAGACAAAGAGAATGAAACACTTAACATCGTCATTTTTAAATATGATCATGTTTAATTTAGGATAGGATTTAGCTTGCTTACGAGCGGATAATAATGCCGATATATTATCTAAAATTAGTTTTAATTTTGAAATTTATGCCAAAATGATTACATAATAAATGTTTGTTTTCATTTAATATTTCCATTTTTATTAGGATATTTAAGTTCTTCCATATATGAATATTCATTATCATGTATGCTAGTATGAGAATATAAGATATACTTTTTGATTAACTTTTTCTAATCCTCCTTTATTATATTATATGTTATACACCTATCGTATATATTCACAATCATGTATGCTAACTGCAGTGCTAAGTATGATCATATAAGATGTACTTTTTGATTAATTTTTTTTTTTTTTTTCACCTTTGGTATATGTTATACATACATCCATCAATTGCAGCAGACAACTTTATTAGTGCTAAAACCTAAAATCTATCCCATGCATATCAATCATTAGGCTATATTTGATTTACCCAATTTAAGATATTTATTAGTTCTGATAATTTTATTTGATATTTTAAAACTTTAAGGTTGCGTTTGATTCGTTTAAAATTTTCTGATCTGATCTGAACTTTTCTAATCTGATCTGAATTTTTTTTTATCTGATTTGAATTTTTTATTGCAATTATTTTTATAGTAATTATAATTTTTCTTATCTAATCTGAATTTGTTTTAAGATTGATCTGATTTGATCTGAATTTTTATGACATGATCTGAACTTTTTAGAAATAAGTATTAGAGTGCTTAAATAGTTGAATTAAAGGAGGATGTTATTTCGCTGCTTAAGTGAATTCAGAAGTTCGCTCAGACTCGGGACATTAGGGCACATGCTGCACATATCTTAACTAGGGTTAGTCTTGCTATTGCTATAGGAGTGGGAGCTCAGATATATAATATCTCGACTGCCCACTAATTTCTTGTAAATTCTTTACACTGTTATAATAATAATAATAATAATATTATTATTATAATAATAATAATAATTATTATTATTATTATAATACACTACAAAAAATGTGTTCAAGAAGGACAATTAAAATTGTCCTATTTGATACAAAATTTGTCTTCTTAGGTGATAATGACAATTTTAGTATTGCCCTCATGTTGCCCTTGTAGCCCCGTTGTATTAGGTTTCAAAGCCAAATTTAGATGTTTTGCCATCTTTGATTCAATTCAAAAAGGGCAAACAAAATTGCCTTCATTGATCATCAACAAAGGCAATACATTTTGTTTTCCTTGATTTAAACAATTTATTTATTGTCAAATAGGGCAAAGTTTCAAAAGTCTAAGGGGGCAAAATAATCATATTGTCCTCATTGTTAATATCAATGAGTGCAAAAATAATTGCTCTTGTAGGCATCATTAAGTAAAACAATACTCATATTGCCCTCGTTGTGCGAGTTTTTTTGTAGTGATAACAACAACAACAACAACTCAATTGATAAACATTTTTGTCGATCTTATGGAATAGCATATATACACAGTCAAAATTTAGTCAAATCAGACAATATATTAAGATCAAGTCAGGTTAAAAAAATTAAGCTCAAATCTGATCAAATCAAAAATAATAAGTTCAAATCAAATTAGATCAACAAATATCCGTTGAATCAAACATAACCTTAGTCAATATACCGCCATTAGGCTAGTCATATTGTAGATTTGTAGTCCTCCCTTCGTTCCAAGCCAGATTAGTCGTTATATTTGGACGTACCATTTAAATTTACAATTCATTTGGACGTGTTTTTAAAATTTATAACTTATTCCCATATCTTAGCGATTCTTTCTATCATTTTCTTCTATTATTGATGAATGATGATTGTATGGTGATTTTTTTTGGCTAATTCTCATTGTACATAATTCATCTTGTTTTGTAATCGCAATTTTAGATTTGCAAAATTATTTAAAAGAAATTAAAGGGTTTAAATAATAATCCACATTCCCAGGCAAAACTTTATAGTGTGGACTATTGAGATTATTTTGTTGGAGAGCATATATATGTTTTTACAATTTACAATATATTATCCAATATATTGTTATCTAAAATTTGATTTTGTTAACAAAATTATTAATTTAATTGAATTTTAAACAACTTTATGAGATAGCTAATTCAAGATTATTTAATTCTTAAATTATTGATTAACCTTTACGTAGAATCCATAGAATCAAGAACCGTATATAGCAAGAAATAAATAGAGGGTAACAAATAAATTACGGCCATACGCATGCATATAATGCATGGGCTGGAGGCATTATATGCATAAACTCATGCAGGCGTTGTAACTTGTCAATTGCAATCATCTACAAAGAAATTTTAATAAAATAAATATATATATATATATATATATATATATTTTAAAAATTAGCTAGGCGTGCCAAAAAGGCATGCACAAAGCTCTATACAAGACAAAACACATTTGATTAAATAAATAAATAGGTTTTAGTAACTTATTTACCAAACAAAAAAAGTTTGTCAATTCTCTCTCTCCACAAATACGACAGTTTATGTTTTTAAGTCTCATTTTCATGCTTATTGAACGACAATTGTAATGAGAATACTCCTTAATTTAATATTGATTACTTTTAATTTGAAACTATTAGAAAAAGGAAATTGATGCCACCAATCTTAAATTTTAATTAATTTTATTTTATATAATTGGGTTGCATGTTAACCTGTTGTAATAGGTAAATTATGTTACATGTGCTACTTACATATAGTTGCATGACCTTTGATAGATTTTTTTTTTTAAAAAAATCATTCAATATTACTCACTTTCTTTTTCTAATTAAACTACACGCACTTGATTTTCTGCATTTGATGAGATAAAATTTAATGATTAATATTTCAAATTGTTTTTTTTTATCAAAAAATATTTTAAAATGTAGAAAAAATAGACCAGGGAGCGGATTGTGTATGTATATATATACAGAAAAGAATACAACTTGAAGCCAGCCATGTGTCATGGGCCATGTCATATATGTGGGATCATCTTGCCTCAACTCCCTCAAGGCGTAATGAGGGTGGATAAACATCTACTAGCCCCTAGGTATTGTACAATATTCGGGGTAGATGTGTCATTTCACATTAACCCAATGTTAAAAGAAATAGTTTTCAAAATTACTTTTTCAACATACAAGATTACAGACAAGTTCACAGACAAAACATACACAGACATGATCATAGACAAGACACAAACGAGATCATAGACAAGACACAAACGAGATCATACCATTTCAATTTATTTTATTTTTGACTTTCAAACATATGTCATATTGGAGTAAGTATTGTATAATACGAAGCACCTGGTACTGGTAGCTACCAATACTTCCCGAGGCGCAATGTAATTAGTAGACACAAATGTATGGCAGCACAAAAGCCACAAATAGGCAAAATGATCCTATGTGGCATAGACTCATGATCTGGATATCCCTCTCAAAAAAATGATCTTCAATTGAAAAAGTTTTACATCCTAGTAAACATCGCCTAAATCTTATTTCACGTGGGTAGATTACATGACATGTAGATGATTTTTTTCCCCAGTTCAGACAAACATTGAAGTTTATTAAAGTTCTATTCAATTGTAATCCATTAAACATTAAAAAATATTTCACGTGGGTAAATTACCCGATAGATAGATAGATAGATAAAAGCTTTTCCAATTCGGACATTAGTTGGATTAAATTTATTTTTATTTTTAAGTGATTAGAAAAACCTACTTATTAGCATAGTCAGTTCCTTAGTAATAACACTATTTACAACTAAGATAAATAGAATGGAGAGGGTGACACTAAGAACATCTAGGGAAGTGAGAAAGACACCTCCCTTATATTAAAGCAACACATACAATACAACCCAACTTTTGAGCCCCAGAAAATCCCAGTGTAATTCATTCCTATCTGTCTTCAAAAACTCAAGTAAAGAATAACAAATGTAGAATACAAGAAAAAAAAAATTAAAAAAAAATAAAATCAAGTAGATAGGGACCAATGGACCATATTGTTATTTGCCTAAAAAAATAACCACATAAAAGCTAAAGTTTTCAGTCTCATGTATTGGAGACTGGAAACATTATTCCACGCTCATTCTTAAACTTTAGCCCTCCACCACTCTCTACATTCTTATGTTATATCACAATTTTACAAGTCATAATATTAGCATAACCTTCTATTCCATAAACGGTATATATTTCATGTGCCATTTTATCTCATCAATTAATACTTTAATAGTACTCCCTTTTTCTATAAAAATTGATCCATTTTGACTTTGGGTATTGTTCACTTTGTAGCTTTGATTTTCTTTAATTTTATATATGTAAGAAAAAAAATGTAATAATGCAAGATCTCATTTGATTTGTCTCAATGCGTACTTTTTAAATATATAATTTTTATAATTTTTTCTTATATATAATTAAAGATTTTAATATTCAAAGTTGTGTCTTGGGAGATGTTAAAAAACAAATGGGGTAGTGTTTTTGAAACAGGTGAAGTATTTATATTGGGAAATTGGGAAATTTTTGTCCGATGAAATTTTTTAACAAGTTAAAACCTTAAATCATTTTTTTTGGGTCAAATGAAATCATTTTCTCGTGTTGATCAATGTTTTCAAGAGTTGACTTATTGTTAAACCAAGGGTTGAGCGAGTTAGTGTGTTTAATATTCAAGAGAGTAATAAGACTGTCATTTGAATTATGATTAAGCTTGCGACAATGTTTAAGAGATGATGTTTAATATTCAAGATTAGGTTTACCGATGAGTCAACAATCCACTGGAGATAGACATAACAATTATGAAATTCAACTCAACAATTGATACAATTTTTATTTCTCCATTATGGTACTCTCATGGTATGAAATACAATTTTTAAATCTCAACTCATAAAATAGACTGTCAAAATCAAACCAATTGTGGTTAATACCCAGTGGATAGATATAATATCATTTAAAGATTCATAATTGTATGACTTTTATTTCACCGTTTAAAGAATCAGGATATGCATAATGTCAGTTAGTTTCATAAATAAAACCAAATACAAAGTATACAACATAGGTTTCACATACTGACATACACGTGTAAATTTAACATGTAAAATTACAAAACTACCACTGTGATAATGCAGTAATGCACACACAAGTGACACAACACTATCAAAGATTTGGACTGTTCCAAAACATCATTACTAGTTGTATAAATTTAAAAAATAAACATGTTTTGATCATAACACCTAGTATTAATAAGTACAACCCATCTCCACATGGGCAGACCACCAACAATAAAACCCAACCCAATTTCAATTGGATACATTGCAATTTAATAACACACCCTCCCCTTATTTCCCTCTTTTCTCTCTTCAAAGACCAAGAAAGAAGAAAGAGCATAGAAGCAGTAGAATAGAAGCAAGCATTCAATTTGCTTGTCATTTTAGGCATTCAAAACCTTGGAAATGGTGTTTTAAAGATTGATATTAAAGCACCCCAAAACCAACCCCAACACCCCAAAAAAATAAAATTAAAAAAAAAACCATATTTATTTACATGTTTCTTGGTGACATCAACTAATGCAATTTGGTGATAATTGTGCTTACATTGGAAAAACCAAAGAGCACTAAACAAGAACAACAACAACAACAACAAGAAGCAGAATTTTTTTTACCATTAAAACAGCTTCAACAACAAGAAGAAGAAGAAGACAACATCAAATGCAGACAAGAAGAAGAGGAGAAAGAAGAAGAATATAGCAGAAAAAAACAGAGATTTAAAGTGCTATAATAATAATAATATTATATCTTTAAAGTAGCATGGAATTTAGCTGCTTCTTGAAGATTTCCTCAATCATTCCCAAATTTGTTGTTATCTTCTTCTTAGTTTCTTCTTCTTCTCTGTTTTCCCCTGTTTTTTCTGCAACTGAATCAAGCATTTCGAATCAACCCACCAATGAAACTCAGAGTTTTCGTCCACTTGAACATGTTCAGAAGTTAAGAAGAATCAGACAGCATTTGAAGAAGATCAACAAAACTCCTCTTAAAACCATTCAAGTATCTACCTTTTCTTACTTCACTCTGTTTTCCCCTGTTTTATTTTCCTTTCCAACTTTGCAATATGTCAAATAATGACCGTTTTAATCAAAAGCTTAAGCTTATAGTTGAACTCCAAGAATATGTTATATTTCTGTAACAGCCCCTCTTATAATTAATTCCACTTTATAAAGAATGGTGGATGAGATTCGAAAGTGTGATCTGTGTCAAGTTGGCTCTGATACCATATCAAATAATCATATGGTCAGAAGCCTAAGATTATGTTATATGGCCGTCACAATCTTTTCTTCTTTGACATTTTCATATTCATTATGAAAACTAAATTTAAAGTGAGAAATTAGTACATTGTTGTATTTATATGTCCATTTTAGCTTGAATTAATGAATAGTAATTTTTTATTTTAAAAAAAAAAAAAAAAAACAGAGTGAAGATGGGGATCTAATAGATTGTGTGTTAGCACATCAGCAAGCAGCATTTGATCACCCCATGTTAAGAGGTCAAAAGCCATTGGTAAGTTACATCTTTTTTAATTTAATTTGATTAAAAGTAATGATTGTTGCTGTTAATTAACTAAATTAGTGAGTTAATGGATGATTTTGAAATGTGATGGGGAAATTTAATTTGCAGGAACCACCAGAAAGGCCAAAAGAGGAAAGACAAGGAAGTGGAAAGGGATATGAAGAAAGCTTCCAATTATGGCATTTATCAGGAGAGTCATGTCCTGAGGGAACCATCCCTGTAAGAAGAACAATTGAAGATGATATGATGAGGGTTAATTCTATTTCAACTTTTGGAAGAAAACCCAGAAATTTTGTTAGAAGAGATTCTACTGGCAATGACCATGAGGTAATTTTTTCCTTTTTTAACAAATTTTGACATTTTCACTTTAAGCAATCAAATAGCTCATTTCTACAAATTAAATTTATAGGAATATAAGTTTATGCTCATAAAAATAAATTTCAGTTTAGATAAGTTCAAATAAATTCAGCTAAGTTTAGATTAGTGTAATAAGTTTATATAATTTCAGATAAGTATTCTAAGTTCTGATAAGTTTAGATGAGTTTGATCAAGACTAATCAGGTGTGATAAATTAAAACTCCAATTGTTTCTTACAATAAAGCTATATAAGTATGCTAAGTTTTGATAAGTTTAAATGAGTATAAAAAATTTAATAAGGTTTGATCAAGTCCAATTAGGTATGATAAAGGTCCAATTGTTTCTTACAATAAGGCTAATCAGCATCAATCAGGTCCAAAGGGTTAAATAAATTAAAGTCTAACAAATTGAAAAGAACCTAATTCTTACCCTTGATGGTGCACAATCTACATGTTGTCATTTGCATTTTTTTTTTCCCTTTCTAAAATACAATTTTCTTTTATATAATACAAGGAAATGTAAATACGTGCAATTTTATTTGATTTTTTTTTTATTGAGTTATAATATTGAAATTATAAAACTATTCAATTAACGGTCATAAATTAGGATGGCTGGAGTCTTGTCTTTTGTGTACATGTTTTAATGACGTACTAAATTTTTACAAAATTGTATGTTGAATTATACCTCAATTCTATGAAAGATATATGGTTAATTTCTGCAAAATAATGAATTAAATTTCCAAATAATTTCAAAAAAAAAAAAAATGAAAGAAAGAAAAGGCAACGTGGTTGAGATAATTGTCCATCATTATCTCCATAAGGCAAAGGGGTCAAAAGACACTGAAAAAGAGCTTACTAATAAAGTTTTCTTGTTGGCTCTCTTTTTATTTTCTATGGCATTTTTAGAAATTAAAACCCAAAAAAAAAAAAAAAAAACTATTTCATTGATGTAGGAATTATAAGCTATGATTACGGTAGGTAGCCGCAATATTTTATTTGTATAATAAGTTGTATTATATAAACTATGATTAAAGTGCCAAATAGACATTGGATTATATATAAGCTAGGATCATTAAGGTCTTTTTTTTTTTTTAATGTAATATGAATATATGACTATTTTTACGCTTTTCACATTTCACCTCTTTGTCATATACTCTATAATGATATAGAAATTCTCATAACAAATTTTGTTATACATGCATCATCTATTTTTGTATGATGTAAGTTAGTACACAACGGATATATAATTTATATTCAGCAAACAGTGGGATGTATGTACACTCATATATGTTTATATTTTGCTCACTTAATATACAGTTTTATAAAATAAATAATAGAAAAATAAATAAATTAGCAATCTCAAATATTTTTATAGGCGAATCTATATATATTAAATGAGCAATTTATAAAGTTGGATACACTTGAGGGCGTTACACAGGAGCTCTAAAATATATTTTTCCCCTACACAAAAGTATGCATTTTCTCATTTTTGTTAATGTGAAGCTATTTTTTTTATTAATTGAAGTTTATTAGACCTACTTTGAACTTATACAACTTTATTTTTTGAGAAAATATATCTCTTGTAAATTCTTACTTTTTTAGTTTTCTGAACGTCTTAAACATTTTTTTGGAACGAATATCTCAAACTTATTAGAAATTGTTATTTTTTTAAAGAAAGCTAGGCCAACCAGCTCATTATATGATACTATAATTAGTTGAATTTTTTACTTTAAAGGATCAAAGGTTGAGATAGAGTCACTGCTTTATACCTTATTATTTCTAACATTAGTAGTCATTTTTAGTACTCCCTCTGTAACATAAAACTTTCAACAATTAATTTTGCACGCATTTTGAAGAAATGGTTTAAAGGTTGAAACGAATGAATTAGTCAAAATGGTTTTTATAAAAGCAAGAATGTAATTATAAGTTACTAATATTAGAATTATTTTGACTAATTCCTTCGTTTATACCCTACAATCGCTTCCTTAAAATGCGTGCAAAACCAATTGTTGAAATTTATATGGAGTTAGGATCCTCTCCATTTCCTCTAAGAAATGGAGAGTCCATTTCCTTAATCATTGGTTGGAGATGCATTAAGGGGAAAATAGGGGGGATTTTATTTATTTTTTTATAATTATTCTAAATTAGGTGTCATCATCTAAAGTACGAAATGAAGAGGAGAAAATGGAGAGGATCCTAATTCATTTATATATTATAGAGGGATTATTATTGTTATTTTAGAATAAAGTAAACCGACATCAGTATAAACTTTCTTATCACAATAATACCTAGTTGGGCATTGCTCGTGAGGATGTTAGAGGTGGGAATTGAACTTGTAATAACCTCTCAGTAACAAAGTGCACCCCAATACCACTGTGCTACGGCTGAATCATCTCATAATTATTCCTTATCATACATTATGTAAATTTGTCAAAACTTGCTCAAATATATTTTATACTCCATAGTATGAAGAAAAAACAAGGGACTCAAAGTATAATGGTCTTTACTTGCATGAGTAAGGAAAGTTGAGGAATTGACTAAAGAACTATGTCATATCCCATAAGAAATATTTACTATCTTTTTCGAAAACCAAACAGATTTTAGTAATAAAAACAAAAAGAAGAGACGAACATAAAAGAAAGCATTAATGAAATATCAAATATGTTGGTTATGTATCAATGTATGACAGCATTTGAGCAACCTCACACTGTGACTGATTTTTATGACTGTAAAACGAAAGGAGAAAAATTTATGATAGTTGGTTGTTCTCTTTACATTACATTTAATTCCCACAGTTTCCTTCTTGTAGTAACTCCTCACTCTCATGATTTTCCTTCATTTAGTATGCTTTTACATATTTACTTGTCTCTTGTATAAAAATGTCAATTTTTATTTCCTTCATCACATATTTCATCACCAACTATGGATGCGTTCTCTTCAGCTTATCTGACATGATCTGACCTATTAAACCTGACTTGATTATAACTTATTAAACTTGACTTGACCTAACTGGCCTGTTGAAACCTGATAAGTTTTGAGACCTGATACAAAAAATTGAAGAGAACGCACCCTATGTGTGCTAATACATATATATGAGGCGTCAAAAGTGGAAATATTAACTTAAATTAGTTATGCCAATTTGATTCAATAAGTCGTGCTTGTGTTGGATGGATTTTGTAATTGATGAGGTTTGTCTATTATTAAATACTCCGTATGTCAAAAACTCCATAAACTTTTAGGCTTTGTTCTTTTGGATTGAATTGAAATGAGCCGAATTAAGCTAAATCTTAACTTTGTAAGAAAACGAATTGACCTGAACTGAAATTTCATACATTAAGCTTAAAATAACAACACCCAATAATTAAGCAAATCTTGCTGAACTTCTTAAAGTAGAAACATTAGTTATTACTCCTTATTACTTAAACAAAAACACTTAGTTATTAGGAAAATGTTTCAGCAAGCCTGAAGGTTGTCATCCCTACTAGACACGTACAATCAAAATATTATTATATTTAAATAAAATGGGATACATTAATACAATTTCTAATATATGATTATACATGTAATTTAACAGCATGCAGTGGGATATGTATCTGGACAACAGTATTATGGAGCAAAAGCTAGTATAAATGTGTGGTCTTCAAAAGTATCTAATCCCTATGAATTCAGCTTATCACAAATGTGGGTCATTTCTGGTTCTTTTGGTGATGATTTAAACACAATTGAAGCTGGTTGGCAGGTATATATGTTCTTTTCCCCTTTTATTTAACTTCTTCAAATTGAAATTATTTGTCATTATAAATAGAGCACTTATTAACCCCTCCATTTCAAAATATTTGTTAGGTTTTGATTATTAAAAATCGAACATTTTTCATATAGGATAATGTTAGATTCGTTTCAATGCATAGTTTTTTTAAATACCAATTTTTATAAAACGCAATAAAAAATGAAAAATAGTATATTAATGCATGTTTAAATATATGCACCAGAAACTGTACAATAAACAAACGTACAAAACATAGTAGTACGTGAAACAGATGGAGTATAAGTTTTACAAGTAGCTAGTATGTGTTAATGATGGAATTTATTGCTGACTACTTCTCATCCAACTACCACTCATTTACTTCCTAGTAGTATTTGCTAGTAGCAATCAATTAATTAATAAATTGTGGCTAATTTTTGAGAAATGAAATTATGTTTTCAGATTAGCCCGGAGCTCTATGGAGACAACTATCCTAGATTCTTTACTTATTGGACGGTAAGTCATCGTCTCTTCTTTATCTACTTAGATCATCTTGTATCCAAGAGTTCTTACTTTCACCCTTTATATATATATATATATATATATATATAAAGCAGCGAACTCACTAGTTTCTCAATTTAATATAGAAAGCCTGTATCTCAAATGTCATTTTAATAAATATATATATTGATGAAACAAACTTCCAAAGACACATTTTTAAAATTACAATTTTACCCTTTGTTTTCCACTTATTTACATCAAAATAAATGTCATTTGAGTTCGTTACAGTTATATACTCCCTCCGTAACATAAAGATTTCAACATTTGTTTTTTTCTACGCATTTTGAGGAATCGAGTTAAAGATGTAAACGAAGAAATTAATCAAAATTATTTTGACTTCGATGGTCGTTTTTCTACGGCCATAGAAGAAACATCCTAGTTCAAACCAAATTATTGATATGAAGATCTTTTTCTTTTTATTAATTCGAAATTGTTTATATTTATTCCATCTTGCTTACCTTTTATGTTCATTAATTTTCAATTTTTAGTTAGTTAGTTGAAACAAGAAAGTATTTATTATAATTGAAGGCTAACAATAATATTAATTAATATGGCAGAGCGATGCGTACCAAGCCACCGGATGCTACAACTTGCTATGCTCTGGCTTTGTTCAGACTAATAACAAGATTGCCATTGGAGCTGCTATTTCACCTACTTCTTCTTACAAGGGTGGTCAGTTTGATATCAGCTTGCTAATATGGAAGGTATGTAATTATATAGTAAGGGCTTGTTTACTTCAGATTAAATTCAGTTCAGTTCAGTTGAGGGTCCGTTTACTAGAGCGTAAAATGTTTTCCCTGAAAACAATTTTTCTATTTTATATCGTTCACTTTAGGTGAAAAACTAAAATGTAAAACTTTGGGTGAAAACTTATTTTATACCCTATTAGAAACATTTTCCTCCAAATTTTGGGAGTAAAACTTATTTTCCGTGCAAGTAAACATTGGAAAATTTATATGAAAAAGAGTTTTCCAACGTAAAATATTTTTCATGGAAGATCATTTTACATCGAAAATGTTTTACACTAAAGTAAACAGACCCTGAGTTCAGTTCATCTCTATTAAGTTCAATTAATACACTCTATTAAGTTCAGTTCAGTTCATCTCTATTCAATTCAATTCAGTTTAGCTAATGTAAACGAGTCTTAAATGTTAAAGGTTAAATTTGGAGTTTCTCTTTACCCTCTATAAAATTGAAATATATATTGGATCATAAAAAAAAGATATATAGATTATTATTTGTCAAGGAAATAAAAAATACGTATCGTAGTAGATTAAATAGCTGGTCTCTACCGTAGCCAGGGACCGTCTAACCATCTGACTTTCTAATTAATGATATACTTCCTCCGTTCCAAAAAAAAACGTAATAGTCAAATTTTTGCACTATTCACGTTGTGTACTTTGACCAAGTGTTGAGCTGTATACATAATAAAAAACATAGTCAAGTGGGATCTTGTTAGATTCGTCTCGTTAAATACTATATTAATATCAACTTTTTATATTTTTTAATTATTCATAATTATAGATATTAATGGTCAAAGTTTCGCCTCGGCATGTGTGAAATGTTAACTGTTGCGTTTTTTTTGGAACAGAGGGAGTATATAAAATAATATATCAGTTTGAGTAAATTTAAAGAAAAATTAATATGAAATATTCAATTTTTTGGTGGTCCTACATTGTTTCACTCTAATTTATCTAATTTTCTTCACAAATATCTATTCTAATCCAACAACACTCTTCCAATGGTAATGAGCGATAATAGAAAAAAAATATATTTTCTATGAAGATTATAAGGTTTCATCCTTATCAAAAACGATACTTTAAATCTATTTTCATTACCACAATTGTTACAAACAATCAAACGAACCATTAATAAACTAAGTATTTTTATTTTTTTTTGTAATTATTCACATATTTATTTCTTATTATATATATCTATAAATATTTTTTAGAAAAAAAAATCCAAAATGAATTTGAAAAAGGTCAAAGAATTTTTTGTTTGTTAGTCATACTTGAATTTTAGTACGTGAAGACATAGAATATAATATTTGGCTTATTTGCTGGTGCTAAAAGCACACATGCATGTATATAAATTGTTGTACATGCTAGCTAGAAAAATTGTACCTTAAATTATTATTTGAACCCAATAATTTTTATGTACTGATTTTACTTACTATATTTCTGCTAATAGCTATGCTTCAAAGTAGTAATGATTCTGAATACTACCCAAGTACGTATGTATGATAGATGATCATAATGCCCTTTGGGTGTTTCTTTATATTTTGCTTATTTAATATACAGTTTTAAAAAATTAAATGAGCAACGTATCAAATTAAACGACCAATCTGAAATAATTTTATAAACAAAAATATATATTCTACACGTACATACATAACTCTACATGTACCTAGATGTGTACGTAGTATAGAAGCTCTAAAGACTACACATATATACCATAACCATTTATACATTCTGAAGCGGTTATGCGGTTGACACGTTGCCCTAACTCAACCTAATGGTTCCCCCTAATTAATTAAGATATTGTTGGTTGTTAAAAATTTCCTTCATTCTCATCTTTTGCATAAATTCATTAAAGTCATAATGTAATGTTAAATGTTTGAATTCATTTTTTTTACATTTTTTTTTCAGGAAGTAAACTGAACGATTTTTAAAAAAAATACATGCATGACTTACATGTTAGTGACGAAGAAAGCAACTGAAATATCTATGTATCTCACTATAAGTAAGAGAATTTCGATAAATCACAGCAAAAAGATTTGGAAAATTACCGCATAAATTTATTTATTTATTTTTTTTTTCTTGCAAAATGTGGTATAATGACTAAGGACCACAAATGAACTATGGAGTACATTTCTCATGCAAGAGCAAGATTTTACTAATTTGACTAGGCTATATGGCACAAACAAACATGCCTAAAAGCACCAATTATATTGGAGAAGAATATGAATCTTTCAATCTTTATTTCCTCTTCATAGAAACAACATAATATCTTCCAACAAAAAATTCTCTTACCCTTAATTTGCTTCCAATTATAATGCACGCGTGCTATTTCTTATACTATATTTCACTTTGTCTCTTTTGCCTTTTTCATCTTTGCAATATTCTATTCTCTTCCTCTAAGACTCACATCTTATATATCTTCCTTCTTTTGTACATATAATAAAGTTACCAAACGAATATTTCAAGTATAGAATATCATCAATAATTCCACCCAAGAAAAAAAAATTCTAAAAATTAACTTAATTTTCCAAAATTAATAAAAGTTCCAAAATTTGTGTGAAAAAGATGGGTTGCTATTTTGATAAGTGTGAATTTGTGATCGAAAATCGGAAAAATTATATAAATTTTCAAAATTAATTAAAGTTCCAAAATTCGAGAGAAAATAAGGAGTTGTTATTTTGATCAAGTTTGAATGTGCAATCAGTGCCACTTCTCATTGTTTAATACATTATACTTCCTTTGTACCTTAAAGATAAGATCTTACGTTTTGCATATTATATGGTCTTCCTCGGCCCGAAGCATTGATCTTACGTTATACGAATTTTCATTTTAAGATTAGTTGTCATATATGGTAGCCTTCTTCTCCGTATATAATTAGGAAATTTGGTTCTAGTAATATTTACGGTCAACTTCTAATAATATAACCTTTCTAATACGGAGTATTATGTAATAACACATTCTTGATAACCTAATTTTCTTGAGCAAGCTAAAATGATTTTTTTTGCTTGCTAGGTTAGTTTACCCAAAGACATTGTTATTACACATATCCCATTGTTTTTCCTCTACGTTATACTAAAATTTTTTTTTTGCTTGCTAGGTTAGTTTCTGTTTACCCAAATACATTGTTGTTGTTGTTTTATTTTTTTGAGAAAAGGGGAGAGGGAAATTGCATTAATTAAGAGACAAAATGTCCATTAGTACATAAGGCTCAATCTCCTTAGAGTCTCCACGAAACCAGCAGTGGTGGATCTAGAAAAAATATTTAGTGGGATCAAAATGAATTTGATAAATTTAATAGGGGTCAATAATTCCAAATTATAGGGTAAATTTGAAAATTTTCTAAATTTTACAATAGAAATATTTACACATTTAGGTTCAAGTGAGGTCAACGGACCCCACTAATTATAAGGTGGATTCGCCACTGGAAACCAGACTCTATCCTCACCAACCCATTAGTTTACCCAAAGACATTGTTGTTGCACAAAACCCATTGCTTTTTTCCTCTATACAACAACAAAAAAAAAATTGTCTTATTTTTTAAAGTCAGAACATAGGTTTGTTTTACTCAAAAAAAATTATAATATAAAGTTGTATTATTACAAAATAATAAAAAATTTAAATCATTAAAAGAAAATTACAAAAAAGTCGTATTATTAGAATCAATTTTTCCTATGTAGTTTGTGCAGTATATCAATTAAGACAAATACATTAGTTGCATTCAAACTCTTTCAAAAGTATTAATGTTGACAATTACAAAAAGAACAAGTTTTGAAGAAGGAAAAAAAAACAGAAATATTTTGTAATTTTTCTAATTAATCAATGTTTATTTTTATAAGGTACTTATATTAACTATTAAAGTAGTTCACTTAGCTTCGAGGCATTATTAGGGCTTGTTTACTTCAGATTATATTCAGTTCAGTTAATCTCTATTCAGTTCAGTTCATCTCTATTTAGTTCAATTAATACACTTCTATTCAGTTCAGTTCAGTTCAGTTCAGTTGATCTCTATTAAGCTAATGTAAACGAGTCCTTAGTCATAGTCTCAACTAATTAGAATATATTAAGAACCTGGCAACGTAGTTTGTACGGTGAGCTTGTTCCCGCAAAAACTTCGCCTAGTTATTCTCAGATTTGTCACCATGCACATGGGCTATTATTAATCAATAAGCTTGATCTAGGATAATTACACCACTAGTAAGTAGTAATCATTAATTTAATGAAAATGCTAAATACAATCCATGCGACTGTATATAAGAAGTCAAAATGAAAATGTTAACTAAAAACAAACGTTAATTAAACCGAACGAGACGTGATTTTGGCATGCATGCATTCTAAATTTTTATCCCTTTAGAAAATATATTAAGGCCAGGGTGCATTTGATTCAACTTATAACTATAATAATAACTACAATCAGAAAAATTCAAATCAGATCAAATCAGACAAGATTAGATCAGACCAGACCAGATCAGATCAAATTAGATCAGAAAATTTCAGATGAATCAAACGCACCATAACTGCTGAATTATTTACAGCGCGCCCTAAGTGTTGTATATAGAGCATTATATGTATTCTTAATTTAATAACCTAGCTAATTGTGTACCCATATCACTTGTCAGAAAAATTGATGCACCATGTATATTATATTACATGCATGCATGTTGTTACTTGTTAATTAGTTTGAGTTAGATATATTCTATCATTCTACCATATATGTAGTTTTACCTGTCTTTTAATTTATAGATTGGTGACTCACTTGATAAATACTTTTTTTTTTTTTTCGAAATAGCTAGGGTTTTTAATTTGCTGAGCCGAACATCATCGATCTTTGGATGGTCCGGTTCATCATCATTATTATAAATATGTCACTATTAATTAGCCAGATCGATCGATCGATGTGCAATAATATAATTAATTAATTATTTTTGTTCGGGTATATATATATAGGATCCGAAGCACGGAAACTGGTGGCTAGAATTCGGGTCGGGGGTACTAGTCGGGTACTGGCCGGCGTTTTTGTTCACACACTTAAGGGAGCATGCAAGTATGGTTCAATTTGGAGGGGAAGTAGTGAACTCAAGAACAGGAGGATTCCACACATCAACAGAAATGGGAAGTGGTCATTTTGCAGGGGAAGGATTTGGAAAGGCTGCATATTTTAGGAATTTGCAAATTGTAGATTGGGGAAATAGTTTAATTCCATTATCTAACCTCAAAGTTTTGGCAGATCATCCTAATTGTTATGATATAAAAGGTGGAATTAATAAGGTTTGGGGTAATTATTTTTACTATGGTGGTCCTGGTAGAAATGTTAGATGTCCTTAATTAGCATTTTATTCACATAAATTCTTCAAATTAAGTCTTTTATTTTTCAATCACATATTTTTGTTTTTTTTTAGGGGGTTTTTTTTAGGGTTTTTTTAATTAGCTTGGGGTTTTGTCAAAATTGTTCATGGGGTTGGGCCGTTTTTTTTAATAGTTTTTTTTTTTTTTTTTTGTGAAGTATAAAATTTTGGTTATTATTCTAATATAATAGGTGATCAATTAATCACATGCACTACTTGTAGGAAAGTCTTAATGTAAATGTTATTGCGGAAAGGAAAAAAATTAAGTGAATATAGTATTGTTTGTTCTCCTTGCTTATTTAATTACTTTGTTTGTTTCCTTTTATTATATTTCATATTTTTAATTTGTATTGCCTTAAAAACATTTTCTATTTTTTTTTTAATGTACAAATTGTATATAAAAAATATCTTTAATGATAATAAAAACATTAACTAATGGCAAAATGACTGTAATAGTGACTCCAAACTAGGTATGAAAATATATAAAGACTTACGAAGCTTACAAACCATACCTTTCCTACAAAAAGAAAAAGAAGATACACTTATATATATATCCACTAGGTTTCACTAAAAACAGATGACGTAAATATTTAGTGGAATTCAAATTTGCAAACAAAAATACTTCATCAACTCTATTTTACTTGCAACGCATTTTAACAAAGAGATTTGAGAGTGTAAATTAAACAAAAAAATTTAGTGATAATTTAACACCAGTCTGATCTTTAATGGTTTCCTTCTCGAATTTAAATTATTTTACTTAATTTCAATTCGTTTGCATTCTCAAATCATTTTCTTAAAATACGTGTCAGTCACCTATATAACTATATAACTAAATTAAACCAGTTATTCTTATTCATGGTATTTGGGATTGGAGAAGCTGGAAAATTTCCATCAACTGTACCTTGTATAGTTGTATTGTAGCCCAAACACACACACACACACACACACAAAAAAAAAAAAAAGATGATGGCATCGTCCTTCCTATAATAAATTAATAACACAAACACAATCATTACAGATGCTTAATAGCTAGGACATGCATATTTGAGTACTTAGGAATAATTGAACGTGAGATTAATTAATGCTTTCTTTTTTTTATTCTACTCCACTTAATATTCATTTATTTTGTCGCATAAAAAAAAATATATATATTCATTTTGTAATTAAAAACATGAGTATGCAGTTTTGCCCACTAGAATTTAAAGTCGAGAGAAATACAATAGACATATAATGAATATAAAGTATTTAACCCTTTGTCTTTCTATCAATGTTGGACACTCGATCACATGTGTTGTTTGGCGATGACCATATTGACTTCAATAAATTATAATACCAGATAGACCTGGTTATTGGGCAGGTCGGGGCGGGTCAGGGTCAAGCCAGTGCGGGTCGGGTTAGGGTCGATTAAAAAGGGTCAATAGCGGGTCGGGCCAAAGTGGGTCCGGTCGTGGGTCATTATCGGGTCGTTAGCGGTATGGTCATTAAAATATTAAATATAAATAAAATTTAAGGTAGCCAATAGTTAAAATAAATGTATAGGAATATATTAATGTAATTATTTTTGTCAAAACTTTTTTTTTGAAAAATTTATTAGGCTATTTTTTTGGCCATATATTGGCCCTGGTCGATAAGGCCTTGTCCATTAAAGGTCATGTCCAGTAAATACCCTATAACCTCGACGCTAACCACATGCCATTAGACTACCCTATCCAATCACCTGGTCTAATACTAGATATTGCAGACAATTATTACTCTCTCCTCTCGGTTGTCGATCTTTTGTTGTCCTCATTTTATTTGACTTTACATATTTATCAACACACATCTTTAGCACTGATATCTTTAGGGTGCGTTCTCTTCAACTTATTAGGCTTGAACTTATCTGAACTGAACTTATCTGAACTTATCAGACCTGATTTAACTTATTAGACCTTATTTAACTTATTAGACCTTATTGGAACTTATTAGACCTTATTGGAACTTATTAGGCCTTATTGGACCTTATTAGCCCTTATTAGACCTTATTGGAACTTATTAGGCCTTATTAGGACTTATTAGACCTTGGTGGAACTTATGAGAACTTATTAAAACTGATTGAAACTTATTGGAACGTATTTTATATGATTGAATAAAATAAATTAATAATAATAATAATGATGATGATGATGATAATAATATTCTATACATTTGAACCTATGTTTTTTTTATTGTTGAATTACGTTCAAGAAGGTAATAATAATTAGTATATCTTTTTTCAAACCCATTATTAATTAATATTATCAATTCCAATAACGACTTATCTACATATTTAATTTTTCTTAATTCACTTGTAGTAAAATTTACAAACTAGAACGGATTGAATAACAATAATATGGAGGATGGGTAAAGTTTAATTTGGACCAAAATTAGTAATAATAATAATATGGAGGATGGGTAAAGTTTAATTTGGACCAAAATTAAATCAAACCCAAAATAAAAAATAAGTTTTATTTATAATATAAAAAAATAGTTTAATTCAATCTAACTCTGATTGATTTCTCTAAAAAAAATATAAAACAAGAATGATAAAATAAAATTGGTTTATGTTGTGTAAGAGTGCTTTAAGTTAATTATTAATTTAATTAATTTTATTTGATCAATAATTAAAAATAATAATCTAGACCTGATTTGAACTTATTAGACCTGATTGGAACTTATTAAACCTTATTCCAACTTATTAGACCTTATTAGAACTTATTAGAACTTATTGGACCTTATTGCAACTTATTAGACCTTATTCAACTTATTAGACCTGATATAACTTATTGGAACTTATCTGAACTTATTGAACCTGAAACTTATTTTTTTAAGGTGAAGAGAACGCACCCTTAATCATGTATTACATTAGTAATTATACTTTTAAATTATAATATAGATTATAATCTACAGTAACCCCTGTCTAAGCAGTTTAAAAAAAACATCCTTAAGTCTTTGCTTTAGTAAATTCTAGACATGCTTAATTATATTTCTTGGAAAATTTGATGAAAATAGTTTAACCTCTATACCAATAAGGCAATGTATAGCAAAATGAACAACTCAAATTGAGGTGCATAACATATTACGTGCTTGTTTACTTTAGATTAAATTCAGTTCAATTCATTTCATCTCTATTAAGTTCAGTTCACTTCAGTTCAGTTCATCTCTATTCAACTAATGTAAACGAGCCCTACATCCTACATGGCCACCTACATCCATAACTTTCCAAAGCATCAAAGAATATATGGACCCATTCGTAACTTGGACGGCAAGTTGACGATGATTGGAATATCAATTTATGAACAATAAAGTCAAGCTTTAGCCCCCAAAAAATAATCAATTTCTAATTGTATGATTCTAACTTGGATCTTAAGTGACCAAAAATAATAAAAATGATCATTTAGTTTTGGATCATATGGCAGGAGAACATATATATTTAAAAAAATAAACCCCACAAAAAGGGGGAAAATATTAATGCAAAAGTCAACGTTTTTTTGCATGGGGATTGGAGGGTGTTGCAGAAGCTAATGCAGATTATGAAGCGCAACTTTCGGTTTGATGCTATTTTGTTTGTTTGAACTAAGTAATGAGAGGGTAATTAAAAATATTAGGTCAACTACAAACCATGGAGTATCTTGGATTGATGTGTTGAACTAACTTGTTTTGTTGTTATTGGATAAAATTTGATGAATAAAAAGTTTCAATGTTAATTAAATTATACCGTCGGGCATTGGACCCCTACACACATAGATATCGATCCTTTTTTAGATGTTAAATTCTCTTATTTCTTAGCACTACATAAATCAGGATATCTCTTCGAGATGAAAAGATCTTGATTTTCTTTTAATTGTTTAACTTTTCTCCAAAAAAAAATTAAATTATATTACCGTTTACTCAGTTTGACTTTATCATTATTCACAAAGTATACTTTGACTATCGTTTGTGATTTACACATAAGATAAAGCATAGTCACGTGGGGTCTCGTTAGATTCATTTTAACATGTGGTTTTTTAATATCTAATTTTTATAATTTTTACAAACACACAAGTAAAGATATTAATCTCCAAAATTTTGTCTCGGCAAGTGTGAAAAATGAAGTGAGTAAATTTTAAAAAAAAACAGAGTAAGTAGTACACATTATCCCACCCAACCTAAAACTCATGTGCAAGCATATTGAACTCTACTGCTGTGTTCTGTGTACATTATATATGCCATATTCAACTCTACTGGCGTAACACTCTCAAAATACTCACATTTTTTAAAGTATGGTGGAATTCTAAGAGTAGATTTTATGGTGTTTTATTTACTTCTTGTTTAGATATAATTATTGACATAATTATTTCAAGATTATTGACATAATTATTGAACAACATTATTGACATAATTATTTTCAGGGTTGTCATCTTATTTTACTTCTCCTCCAATTTCAAGATTATTTATGGCAAATTTTCAACTCTATTGTCCACTCTTTCTTGAATTTCTTCTAATGGTATTGACTCAAGATAGATGTTCCTATTTTTTAAAACTCATTTGTCGATATATATACATTCCTTTTTCGATTGACGCATTATTGGAATCTTGTTCTTCACTATCAGTTTGGCTTTACATTTTTCAGGATTACAAATTTACAATCATAATTCTATTTCATTCGATAGGATCAGTTAGAGCTGATCAATAGTAGCCCGGCTCGATTTTTTGGGGGCTTTAGCATGAAAATTAGGCCCGAACTTGAGCCCGGTTCGATTTTTTTTTGGGAAATTCCCAATGGTACCATTGTACTATTGGGAATTCCCAATGGTACCATTGTGTTTTTAAAATTCTCAATGGTACCATTACTTTTGATTATTATTTTCAACTGTAAGATATAAATGATTTTTGGGTTAAATTTAACTTTTAAAATTGAAAAAATAAAACTAAAAAAAAGGAAAAAAAAACAGTTTAACTTCACCACCATCTCTCTGAGGATAATGCCCAATTCCTCTCAGTTAGATGTGAAATTCACATCTAACTTGGTTTTTTGGTAAATAAACACAAGTTTTGGGGGTTATTGGGTGAGGGGTTTAGGGTTTTATTTACAAAACTGCCACTAAAAAGTTGTGGTTATTTACCACAATGCCATGTTAAATGTGAAATTCACATCTAACTGAGAGGAATTGGGCACTCCTCTCTCTCTGATCATCACCACCATTAACAATTTAACATCATCTCAACAAACAAAAGCTCCAAGATCATCGCTCACTCGAACATTCCATCACCACCATCATAATCAACCACCTAGTTCGACCACCAGATTTGACCCAAACAATCCCTCTTCCACCATTTGAAAACACCATAACAACAACCACATTATTTCAGTAGCAATTCATCCCAGCCCACAAGTCCACAACCACTCCCAAATTTGCCTTTCGCCACTATCCCCGCCACCTCTCACACCCAATTAAACTGCCAAATCAACATTATTTCACCATATCCCCTATTTAGAAACTGCAGTCGTTCCTCAAATTACTAAAAATTAAAAAAATTGATGATTGATTGTTGTTGATGGTGGTGAAGAGGGAAGAGCCAACGTTCAACTGACTCGAATTTCAACATGAAAAGGCGGCAAAAATTAGATATGATGGTGCTTATAAGCTTCTATGGAAGGTGGTGATGTCGATGATGATGTATGCATCAAGCAAAGGCGTCGGCGGGGGAGGGACGGGGCAACTTCAATTAGTGGATGCTGGGGGTTCGGTTGGGGTTGAGGGTTCGATTGGTGGTGGCTAGGGGTTTGGGGGTTTGATTGGGGGTGGCTGGGGATTCGATTGTGGTTGGGATGGGCCGATGGGGTTTTGTGCGGTGGCTGAGTTGGTTGGGGGTTCGAGTAGTGGCGGTTCTGGGCTCAGTGCAATGAGTACGGTGGGTGGGTGGTTGGCTTGGCTGGTGGTGGCGGTGAATGTTGGTGGCTGGTGAAGAACGGTGGTTAGTGAAGAACAGTGGTTGCTGGGTGATTTATTATAATAATTATTTTTTTTTTTTAATTTCAAAATTAACGGAATATTTTAAAGTTAACGGAATCTTTGTTCCATCATGTTACGGTTGAGATTATTTTTAAAAGTAATGGTACCATTGGAAATTTTAAAAACACAATAGTACCATTGGAAATTTTCTTTTTTTTTCACACGGGCCTTGGATATTTAAAATTAGACTTTTTTGTTACTTTTTAAGCCCGACCCAAAAAAGTCCGCCAAGCCCGCACTAAATTTTTGAATATTAGCTTACAAATTTGAGCCCAAACCAAACCCGGCCCACTTTATGGGCTTGATTTTTTGCATCGTCCCAGCCGAACCCGGCCCATGATCACCTTTATATCAGTTTCTTTATCAAATAACTCATTACAATTCTTTACTTTTATTTACAGGGCTTGAAGTTAGTCCATTACAATTCTTTACTTTTATCGGTAATGACTAACGAATAGTTAACTATTTTAATAGGGACTAATTTTTAGCCTTTTATGTTGGTTGTGAACGAAGATTCTTATTTTGTTTATTAGAGCAAGATTTAACTCTTTAATTAATTTATCCTTTACTCTTTGTTTGGATAATATATGAAGTAATATATGGAGAAAAAGGGAAATCAATCATACAATGCGCCACGCAAACAAGTGTCTACTCCAAACCAATATGATTAAAGATAATTAATTTTTTAAATATTTTTTTTAGTATCAAATCATACAAAAATCCATCCAATAAAAAAAAAAGTAAGTTCAGTTTGGTTCAGTTCCATTCAGTCGAGATGGCCTGCAAGCCTTGCATCAACAAAAGGTCGCGAAGCCATTGATGGAAGCCTCAATCCCGATTACGATCTCGATGATTCTGACAACTCCAATGACATCCGCGCCCCTCTGAATCCCAACGAACTCAACTGATTCTTCTTAATATTCCGGTTAGTTTTCAATCTGATCCTAAAATCTGGGTTTCACTGTGTAATCAAGGGGTGTGGATGACTTTTCTCTTACATGTGTAATTTTTGTTGTTGTTGTTGTAATTTGTGTTGATGTCTACTGTATTGGAAATTCCGATTGCTGAATTTGACTCCCAATTCAGCCCAGCCCCAACCTTTCCCATTTATATTTATTTGATTTCAATGGTATACTTGCTTGTTATTACAGTCACATACATGCTTATTTATTTTCCCAGAGTTTGTAACAGTATGTGCTTTGTATAGTTTTGTCTTTTTCCTGAGGAAAATAACAGCTTATAAGTAATACGAGTACAATATCTACAAAGAATAATGTTTGAAATTCAACTATTGGATAACAAATAAATCCAATTAACTCTTCTCTTTAGCACTTGATTATGGGCCTACTTGGCCTGACCGAATTTCCACTTGAATCTTTATTGGCCCAAAATTTTCGGCCATCTTCAATATAGGCTTAAGCCCAGCTCTCGAAAGCCTGGGAAAAGACTCGTCCCAACCTTGATTATGGTAAGACCGGATCCAAATCTTAACTCTCTTGCAAAAATTAGGAGGGGATTTGTTTTGCAAAATAGCGCTACATTCAGCGGTAAGAGCAACCGTTTCCACCTCATCTAAAGTCGGTTTCCTAGTAAGAATATCCTTCATGAACTTAGCATATGCAGGTACTTGCGTAAGTAAATCAGTAAAAGGAACCGTTACCTGCAAATTCTTTACCACCTCCAAGAAATTACCGAACTGCTTGTCCAGCTTGCTCTTGCTTTGTCTAGTAGGAAAAGGAAGCTTGATGGTGCATGTTCAGCCTCCTTTTCAATCGTACCAGAATCTTTTTCTTTTGGCTCTTCTTTACTAGGTATTGTTGGCCCATCATAACTCACACCACTCCTCGTAGTGATAGCATTATTCGTCGTTTTATTGTTATATGGTTGAGTAGGTTGGCTCGCTAGTGTGCCCGCTTGCCTATTAGAATTGGATGCGGCTAGTTGGGCAACTTGCATCTCCAACATCTTGTTCCAAGTGTTAAGATGCTCCATTTGCTTGACCAATTGCGACATCATCGTTTTCAACTCCCCTGAATTAGATTCGGGTTGTTGATTTTGAAACTGTTGCGGCTGTTGTTGGCCATATGGAGGTCTTTGGAACCCAGGCGGTCCCTGATTGGGCTGATAATACTGTTGTTGCCCAAATGGTTGTTGTGCGGCTTGTGGCACATATTGTTGATGTTGCGAGTTAAGCACATTGTTGCTACGATACGACAAATTAGGATGATTTCGAATGCCTGGGTAATAACTATTTTTGTTGTAAGGAGGCCGTGCTTGAAAAGCATTAACTTGCTCATGCATCACCATAACTCCACCCATATTAGTCGAACACTCCATTGTCGTATGGCCTTGTACACCGCACATCTCACAAATAACACCACATTGGCTAGAAGTAGCGATAGCATTGATGGGCATCGAAGAAGTAGGAGTGACACGCATCCCATCAATCTTATCGTTAAGAGCCGCAATTTGGGATGATAGTAAGGCAATAGAATCAACTTCAATTCGTGCTTGCCTCTTCTCGGTGCTACTGTTGCGTGCCTTGGTGCACTATGTAACAACCCGTATTTCGAGCAACGACGTTAGCGGTGATAACGTCGTAAACATGCAATTACCAATCGATTCAATAACGAGAGTATAACTAAAACTATGACGACCCGACTCGCTTAAACCGGCGCGGAAGAAACCGACGAGTCGAATAGTCAATTCTAACAAACTAAAATACTTAAAAATTAAAACAAAACCTCAAATAGAATATATACTAAATCCGAAAGTACAACACCCACAAGATTGTACATATCTAAACCCAAATGTCATTATTACTACCACTAACAATATAAACTCCAAATAGATGTCAGAGTTAGAAACTACATATATCACTACTATAGTCTATACTAGAATCATAAAACAACAAAACAAGATCTAAATAGCATCGGCACTCGCCCAATCCTAAGCTAATCAAGAACCTCATCATCAGAATTACCTGAAAAATAAACAACAGTCCACCGTCAGTGGCGAGTAACATAACTGTCCCACCCTAACGGGGATACACAGATCATATCATAAATCAAACAATCAAATCAAACATCCAAACATGCGAATCATAACAAGTAATCATGTTGACTCGACTAACTTTAACCAATACTTAACATATCTTTAAACTTTAGCGCAATCATTTACATACTAGACTGGACTATGCACGTACGAATGCATCTTACGCGATCAAACTTTCTACTATGCCAGGATTGAGAATCTTACTCCCAACCCCATGAAACCCATCTTACGGGAAATCCATATCCGAAGACGACATAGTAAGACCACCAACTATCCCAATACCGCGGATAGGATAGGGGCAACGTCTTAACCTAATTCTTAGAATCTTACTCTAAGACTCTAAGACTTAGGCGTCTAATAGTAAAATCAAGCAAATCTTTAACTTTAATTTACATTCTTAGTTAGTCTTAAGTTGCATCTTACGCCTTGACTTAAGAATAACATGTAAATTAACCAATCTTGGAACCTCAATTACCATTCTTTAACTTTCCTTTATCTTTTCTTTAATTCTTTTTAACTTTCTTTAACTTTCAAGACTCGACCAAGAATTCATAAAGAACTTAACAAAACTCATAAAGAACTCAACCAAGATTCAAGAACTCAATCAAGATTCAAGAATTCAATCAAGATTCAAGAACTCATTCAAGAAACCATCCCCATATTAATCATCAAAAACACGCATAACCATGACTAAATTCAACAACTTTTCATCAACTTGTATACATCAAAATTTCATGAAAACTTGAACATGATCATCAACAAACATGTAATTAACATAAGTAAACATAATGTTCGTAGAATCATGGCAAGATCATCATAAAACAACTTCCCAAATCAGCTCACAAATTCACGCATGGCAAGGGTAATATTCATCAACATCGGTCTAATCTAATCATTTAATCTACCCTATGAATCATAGTATACCAACTAGGATTTGGATAGTATGTTACCTTATTGAAGATTAAACAAATCAACACAAGAAAACACTCAAAACTTGCTGCCCGGAAACCAAACCACACGGCCCTAGTAGCACGGTGCACCCACGGCTTCCACACGGCACGGCCTTGAGCACGGCTTGCACGAACCACCACCACGGCCTGCACGAACCACCACCACGAATCACCACACGATCACCCATGAAACTCACACGAACCAAGCCCGGAAACCAACCCGAACTAGTGATCTTGAATGAAGCAATTGGGGTTTAGTTTATGTTTTGATACTTAAAGATCAATGGATGTTGAATCTTTAAGTTTGGATTGGAGATGGTGATGAACACTGATTTGGTGTTTGGAGCCAAAAATGGCGTGTGGAACAAAGGCAAATGGAGTGTTTGGCTTTTTAATTTGGTGAGCAAGTGTGTTTAAGATAGCAAAATGAATCATAAGCCTTACTAACTCTTCTATTTATAGAAGTGGTCTAAGGTGTGAACATGAGTGTTGGATCTTATGTTTTGATGATGACAATGTAATTAGATAAAATAAATTTAAGGAGAATCAACTAAAAGTGGTTTTGGTTGAATTTAAATTTATTTTATACTTCATGTTATATTTTATATTCTATATTTTATAGAATATACTTTATATGCTCTATATGCTATATTTTATGTTATATATTTTTGAGAATGAATTTGGAATGTTCATATTAAATATATTTCATTTAATATATGCTTTGATAGAATATATTTATTGAGAATAAAATTAGAGGAGTATCTAATTTTTAAGGTAAATATATTTTATATTCTAATCCTTATGTTTTATATGTGAAATACTAATTCTTATATGCGATACAGGATTTCTGGTGGGCTATTCGTGTTTTTCATATGGTTTATATTTAATTAATTTTATAGATATGTAGTTAGTGGTAATTAGGCTTTGATATCCGTATTATATTAATAATAATATACGTGTGTCATGCTTTTAGGAGTTGTTAGTTTTATTTGCTAAGTCTTCTCCATGTTGTTAGTGCTAGACTTAGTTAGTGGTTATTAGTCTTTGGTCTTGCTAGTATTTAGGAGTATGTTAGTTAGTTATTTACTTAGTTGTTAGGAGTTTAACTTTTAAATTAAAAAATTAAAAAAAAAAAAAAAAACCGGTTTTCTTTATGTCTTACGTGGTTTTTAGAAAGTCAGTAGGTTAGTTTTTCTTAATTTATTTTTATTTTTTATTGTTAGTGGTTTTGACTAAGGTATAATGTATCTAGTCTCTTTTTAGGGTTAGTTCGTTTTGCTTGTCTTATGTTTTGTCTAGGTCAAGAGTGAATGGAGGACATGGCTGACGTGGCATGGGTGTACATGATGCGTGGGATTGCTTGCTCTCCAAGTTAATTATTTTGAAACCCTATAAATGCAAGGTTGCTGCCAGAATTCGAGTACCACAATCAACAACAAAAATTCAGAGATCAAGATTTTCAAGAGAAAAATATTTCTAAATGTTCTTTGAATTTTTATTTCCTTAGTGTTTCAATTGTAATTCATTAGTGATAAGGGTTGGGTGAGAGAAGAAAAATCAAAAGAGAATATTTGATTGTAATCAGAAAAAGAAGAAGAGAGAATTCAGATTTCATTCGAAATCTGAGGTGAGAAAAAGTCGAACTTTAGTAAGTTCGTAGCATCAGTTCAGGGGGAACTGGTGTCAGGGGGAACAAGTTCCTAGAGGAACGATTGAGAATAGAGAAAGGTCCTATATAGGTTGTAACAGAGTCGTTGGCCTATATTAATAAGAGAAGTCCTAGAGTCAAAATCCCTCGTGGTCAAGGTTTTTCTTCCTAACTGGGCCTAGGAAGTTTTCCTTGTAGGTTAAATCTCTCTGTCTTTATTTCTGTTTATTCTTCCATTCGAGTTTGTACTTAAAATTCCGCTAAAAAGTCAAAAACTCCCTCAACTACAATTCACCCCCCCTCTTGTAGTTGCTATTCATATTACATCAATTGGTATCAGAGCAGGTTCCTCCAGGAACAGGTAACACTGCGGAGCAAAATCCTGAAAAATGAATACTACGGGAGAAAGACTCGAAGAAGGTTACTCAACCCAGAGACCACCTATGTTCAATGGAAAGCACTATCCATACTGGAAAAACAGAATGGAGATCTTCATTCAAGGAGAAAATTATCAAGTATGGAGAGTGATTGAAATAGGTGATTTCGAAGTCACTACAACAAATGAGAAAGGAGAAGTAGTTCCTAAACCTCTGGAAAAATTTGACAAGGAGGATTTCGAGAAGAAGGAAATGAACAGTCTGGCAAAGAAGCTAATTCTTTGTGGTCTTGGACCTCATGAACACAATCGTGTCATGGGATGCAAAATTGCAAAACAAATGTGGGAACTATTACAAGTTACACATGAAGGAACAAGCGAGGTCAAAAGAGCCAAAATAGATATGCTCATGCATAAGTACGAATTGTTCCAAATGAAGCCAAAGGAGTCTATTCATGATATGTTAACTCGATTCTCTAACATAATCAATGAACTAGATTCACTAGGCAAGAAGATCACTCTAGAAGAACAGGTACGAAAAGTTCTGAGAAGTCTCCCTCAAGATGATAAATGGATGGCTAAAGTCACGGCACTGCAAGAAACAAAGGACTTCACCACTTTCAACATAGAACAACTTGCAGGTTCCCTGATGACTCACGAAATTCATCTCGGATCTAAAGAAGTCGAACCTGTGAAAAGCAAAGCAATAGCTCTGAAGGTCGAAAGTGAAGGAGAATCAGACTCAGAAGATGAAGAAACAGCAATGATGGTAAGGAAGTTCAAAAAGTTCTATACCAAAAAGTACAAACAGGCGAAGAAACCAACAAAGTTTAAATGTCATAAATGCGGTGAATCTGATCACTTCATAAAAGACTGTCCAACATGGGAGAATGAGAAAGGTAAAGGGAAAACTAGAGAAAAGGGAAAGGAAATTCAGAAACCTTTTTCAAAGAAGGAAACAAGAAGGGCTATGATTGCTGCATGGGGTGAATCTGATTCAGATGAGGAGCAGGAACAAGATCCAGAAGAAACAGCTCACCTTTGTTTGATGGCCAGGACTGACGAAAATGAGGAATCCTCAAATACTCAGGTAAGTCTTCTTTCAATTAATAAAGAATTAAGTAAAATGTCAAAGAATAAAATTTCAGAATTACTGATTGAGACACTAGAGGACTATAAAGAAGTATGCTTAAACAGAGATCAACTTGAAAAAGCCTTGGAAGTATCCAAGGAACATACAGCATGGTTAAGCACACTTCGGTCAGAAATAGAAACTAGATTTTTCAAACTATTTGACAAAAATAGAGAAATTCAAGAAAACTTTGAAAAAGTCAAAAACGAGAATTATCTCTTAAATATGAAACTGGCAGAACTACAACTTCTTGTTCCTGAAGGAACAGGTTCCTCTTCAAAGTCGAAACCTGAATTCGAAAACTTGAAAAACGAATATGAAAAACTAAAACAAGAAAATCAGACTTTGAAGAAGAATCTGTATCCAAACAAAAAGAAACTTCCTGACGTTGTAAGCTGGATTGAAAAATACCAGAACAAAGGTAAGGAAGGTTTGGGATATAAGAAAAATGGAAAGAAAGAGAAATATGTAGATCTACCAAGTCATAAGATTTGTTCCTTCTGCGGTACGACTGGCCACCTTAAGGACAGTTGCATTGCTAAGAAAGAACAAGATGAGAAAAACTCTGCTTTTGTCTGGAAAGAAAAACCGATTTCTGATATAACTAAGGAACCCAAGAAGTATTGGGTTCCTCATACTAATGTTTGATTGTGGATGCAGGCTGAAGTGAGGGGGAACAACCAGTGGTACCTCGACAGCGGTTGTTCGAAACACATGACAGGAGACAAATCAAAATTCCTTTCACTTGCAGCTTACCATGGAGGATCTGTGACGTTTGGAGACAATCAGAAAGGAGAAATAGTTGCAGTTGGCAAGATTGGAAAGTCACAGACAAACTCCATTGATAATGTTTTTTTAGTCGAGGGTCTTAAACATAATTTACTTAGTATTTCTGAGTTTTGTGATAAAGGAAACAATGTTAGTTTTACAGACAATAATTGTGTAGTTAGCGATAGTCGAACAGGGAACAAAGTACTTGAGGGAATCAGAAAAGGGAACACGTATATCGTGGACCTGGATCTAGTTCCTCGTGACAGCTTGAAATGCTTGAGTGTAATTGAGGAAGATCCTTTACTCTGGCATAGAAGATGCGGACATGCAAGCCTTACTGTTCTAAACAAATTAAATTCAAAGAATCTAGTTGTGGGTTTGCCTACAATGAAATATTCTATGAATGAAATTTGTGATGCTTGCGCAAAAGGAAAACAAGTGAGATCTTCCTTCAAATTAAAGAAAATAGTGAGCACGCAAAGTCCCTTGGAATTACTTCACATGGATTTGTGTGGACCAATAAGAACTCAAAGCAGATCAGGTAAGAAATATGTTTTTGTCATTGTTGATGATTTTTCGAGATTTACTTGGGTTATCTTTCTTCATAGCAAAGATGAAACATTTGATGAATTTGTCGCCTTTGCTACTAAAATTCAAAGGGTCAGTGGTTTTAAGATTAAACATTTAAGATCTGACCATGGTAAGGAATTTGAGAACTCACAGTTTGATGAGCTTTGCAGGGAACAAGGTCTAGATCATAATTTTTCAGCACCAAGGACTCCACAACAAAATGGAGTGGTAGAAAGAAAAAATCGCACTTTGGAAGACATGGCTAGAACTATGATAATTGCTAGCGGTCTACCAAAGAGCTTCTGGGCTGAAGCCGTGAATACGGCTTGTTATATAATTAATCGTGCTATGATTAGACCTATATCAAACAAAACACCATATGAACTTTTTAAAGGAAGAAAACCTAATATTTCTTACTTTCGTATTTTTGGCTGTAAGTGCTTTGTTCATAACAATGGAAAAGATAATCTTGGTAAGTTTGATCAGAGAAGTGATGAAGCAGTCTTTTTAGGATATGCCTTGAATAGCAAAGCATATCGTGTTTATAATAAAAGAACAATGTGTGTAGAGGAAAGTGTCCATATTATCTTTGATGAGACTAACAGTTTGCAGGAAGAAATAAATGGAGAAGATTTTGAGATTGGTTTGGTTCGGCCAGACGAGTCTCAAAAGAAAGATGAGGAGCAAATTGCAAATAAACAGAAGGATCCAGTTCCTGAGGAACAAGTTCCTGAGGAACAAGTTCCTCAAGAAGAAGAAGTACAGGTAGAAGAGGAACAGGTTCCTGAAGATAATAACGGAATGCAAAATGAAAGAAGTGATCAAGTCTTCGAGCCTAAGCCGTGGAAATATCAAAGCTCTCATCCTTTAGATCTAATTATGAGCAACATGAACAAGGGAATACAAACTAGATCTCAGATGAGAAACTTTTGTGCGTTTCATGCATTTTTATCCATGCTAGAGCCCAAAAACCATGAAGAAGCCCTAGGAGATGCAGATTGGGTAACTGCCATGCAAGAAGAATTAAACGAGTTCGAGAGAAACAAGGTATGGCATCTTGAACCTAAACCTAAGTCTCAAAAGGTAATTGGTTTAAAATGGGTCTTTAGAAATAAACTAGATGAACACGGTACTGTGGTAAGGAACAAGGCTAGATTAGTAGTTAAAGGCTATAATCAACAAGAAGGTATAGACTTTGATGAGACTTTTGCACCAGTAGCGAGATTAGAGGCAATAAGAATTTTAATAGCTTTTGCATCATATATGGGTTTTAAGTTGTATCAGATGGACGTTAAATGCGCATTTCTAAATGGGTATTTAAATGAAGACGTCTATGTGGAACAACCACCTGGCTTTGAAAATCCAAAATTCCAAAATTCTGTTTTTAAACTAGACAAAGCACTCTATGGACTTAAACAAGCTCCTAGATCGTGGTATGAAAGATTATCAAAATTCTTATTGTCAAATAATTTCATAAGAGGAAAGATTGATAGAACCTTATTCCTCAAGTCGAGGGGAACTGATATATTAGTAGTTCAGATTTATGTTGATGACATTATTTTTGGTGCTACTAACGATTCTTTATGTGAGGAATTTGCAAGTCTCATGAGCAGTGAGTTTGAAATGAGTATGATGGGTGAATTGAATTTCTTTCTCGGTTTGCAAATTAAGCAAACTGAAAAGGGGACAATGATCCATCAACAAAAATATGTGAAAGAGCTCCTGAAAAAATATGGACTAGAGAACTCAAAGACAAATCATACACCAATGGGAACAGGTACAAGGTTGGATGAAGATATTAATGGTAAGTTGGTAATTGAAAAACAATACCGAGGTATGATTGGATCCTTACTTTATCTAACAGCAAGTAGACCTGATATAGCATTTAGTGTAGGTGTGTGTGCACGTTTTCAATCAAATCCAAAGGAATCCCATTTAACTGCGGTTAAGAGGATTCTTAGGTATTTGAAAGGAACCGATGACTTATGTCTTTTTTATCCTCGCAGTGACATTTTCGATCTAACAAGTTATGCAGATGCTGATTATGCAGGAGATCTTGTAAATAGAAAAAGCACGTCAGGTATTGCACAATATTTAGGAAATAGCTTGGTATCCTGGAGTTCAAAAAAACAAAATACAGTGGCATTGTCCACAACTGAGGCAGAATATGTAGCAGCTGCTGCATGCTGTTCTCAGGTATTATGGATAAAACAACAGGTACGCGATTTTGGCATTAAATACGAATGTGTTCCTATTTACTGTGATAATACTAGTGCTATTTGCATTTCAAAAGATCCAGTGCATCATTCTAGAGTGAAGCATATTCACATTAGGCATCACTTTCTAAAAGACTATGTAGAAAAAGGTTTAGTAAAATTATTGTTTTGTGAAACAGAAAAACAAATTGCAGATATTTTTACTAAACCCTTACCAAGAGAAAAATTTGAGAGCATTCGACTAGAGCTAGGCATGCTTAAGATTCATTAACTATTTATTTTCATAAAGTACTTCTCCATGCGTCGTCAAATATTTGGTCTTGATAAACTTGCAAAAAAGGTGTGAATTTTATAATTCATAACAATTTATGGATTATTTAATCTCGCAAAGGTCTTTATAATATTACCCCTATGGTCCAAATATTGATAATGCATGTATGATTGATTGATGAGCAAAATTTTCTTTATCTATTTCATTTGTTCTATCTAGTGGCAAAAATAATTCTTTTGCCATAATACTAAATAAAAAAAAAAAAAAAAAAAAAAAGGGGGGGGGGCAAAAACTGCCAAAACCGTGTACAGCAAAATTGTAGAAAGTACATCATATAAATTCAAAATTGAAAATATGGGGGCAAGAGAATAGGAAACAATTATACCTAGAATATTTTATTTCCTAAAATCACTCCACCTTCCACTTCTCTCTCTCACGTCACTCCCTCTCATCCATCCACATCACCCACTTTCCATAATTTTCTCCACTCTCACACACAACCTCCCTCAAGTCATCTCTCCCAAACACTCAACCATCACTATCACTACACACTCTTCCCTTCCCAATACTTACACAACCATCATTACACCACTCACCACTTCCCCATAACCATAACCGTCACTCCTCCTATCACTCCTCACTCTTCCTTTGCTTCTTCAACACACTATCCGAATCTCTCTCTACCATACTTTTCAGCTTTTAATCTTCTTCATCTTCAACCTTCCTCTCCTCAACCTTCAATATCCAACAATGGCACCAAAAAGAAAAGCCCCACTACCAAAATCAAAGTCACCATCACCAACACCAAAACGATCCTCAAGAAAACGAATCATCATCAACGAAAGTGATGATGAGAAGACCCACGAAATTGCTCCCTCTCCCTCTGTTCAAGAATCGATCTCACAACAACAATCTGAGGAGGTTTCAAGGAACAATTCTAACATGCAAGAGGATGATGATGATGATACATCCACGAAAATTGGTAAGCCAAAACGATCTGTTAAATTCTTGGTGGGTTGTCGGGTTGATATGACGTGGGTACAACAACATTGGCCCGAATTCTCAAAAATTATTTCAAAACAAAAATGGGTCAAACTTGTTGACACTCATGCCAACGAGGGGCTGTATGAAAAAGAAATGGAGGATGTAACTAGGGTGTTTGATATTAAAAATGAATTGGCCATAGTTCTAATCCAAGGTCAAATCCATACATTTTCTGAAAAAGATTTAAGTGAGTGGTTAGACGTACCGCATACTGGGTTTGATGAATTAGTCAGTGGTAAAGACCGAGTGAATATTAAGGGAAAGAAAAATTCAGACATTGTAAAATTTTTTGGAGGAAATCCCAAGCAAAATTCGGTCACCCAGGACGTTTTAACCCCTTTTCATAAGATGATCTTTCAGTTCGTAAAACGTTTCTTACACCCCCGTCCTCAAAAACGATGTAGTGCAAATCTCCTTGACCTTTGCCTCATGTACTGTCTTGTTCATTACATCCCTATCAACTTCCCTTCTCTTTTCATCAAGCAAGTGACCTACACTATTAAACAGAAAAACGTGTTGGGCTATGGAAATATTTTTACAAAAATCTTTAAGTGTTTAAATATTCCCCTTGCCCCTCACCCCACATTTCCACTGAAAAAGGAGAATATCTTGGATGAGGGAATGATTGAGCGGCATGGTCTGTGTATGGATGCCGGGGAGGTCATATCGAAGGAAGAACAAATTCGTAGGGAGCTTGGTCGTACTTCGGCTGATCCTAAGAATGCCAAGGGTAAGGCACCAATGGATGGAACTCCCACCGAGCCACCAAATATGGATTGGATATTAATGACGTGTGGTGGGACAATTGGCCGTGAGATGCAACGCCTTCAAGACTTGGTTCGAACTGTACTGGTGAAGATTGAGAACATGGATGCCCGAATGAGCCAACTGGACGAAAAGATCACCTCGGTGAAGACTGATTTAATCAACAACATTCGATTGAATCGTCTCCAACTCGAGGAAAAAGTTGAGAAGACGGCCTCCCATTTTGTCCGTTCCATTTAGCAGTCTAATTTTATGTGTTGTAATTAACTCTGATTTTTGCTGACCCCCTTATCAACTACTCTATGGTATTTGGTCCTCACGCCCTCATACCATCTTCCTATCTGTTTTGGTATTCTGAGTCAGTTTGGCTCACAACTTTACTTTTCTTCTGCTTTTGCTTACTTCGTCTTTTGCTCATTACTTGATTTGCATGTATATTTCTCTCGTTTGGATGGCTAATATTATTAGACTATATGCTTGAGACTTTCATGATCTTAGAGAAATTGTTTGCTTAACACTGTTAAGTGCTGCAGGTTTATCCTTAGTCATTTGATGATGATAACAGGGGGAAGACAAATGACATGAATTGGTTAAGTCTATTGAGTATATGCTATGCTATTATGCTTGCTTTCTTTGTTTTCTTGGTATGAACACAATAAAATAAAATGAAAAATCTTAAAAATGTCATTATATTTGCCATCATCAAAAAGGGGGAATATTGTTGGATCTTATGTTTTGATGATGACAATGTAATTAGATAAAATAAATTTAAGGAGAATCAACTAAAAGTGGTTTTGGTTGAATTTAAATTTATTTTATACTTCATGTTATATTTTATATTCTATATTTTATAGAATATACTTTATATGCTCTATATGCTATATTTTATGTTATATATTTTTGAGAATGAATTTGGAATGTTCATATTAAATATATTTCATTTAATATATGCTTTGATAGAATATATTTATTGAGAATAAAATTAGAGGAGTATCTAATTTTTAAGGTAAATATATTTTATATTCTAATCCTTATGTTTTATATGTGAAATACTAATTCTTATATGCGATACAGGATTTCTGGTGGGCTATTCGTGTTTTTCATATGGTTTATATTTAATTAATTTTATAGATATGTAGTTAGTGGTAATTAGGCTTTGATATCCGTATTATATTAATAATAATATACGTGTGTCATGCTTTTAGGAGTTGTTAGTTTTATTTGCTAAGTCTTCTCCATGTTGTTAGTGCTAGACTTAGTTAGTGGTTATTAGTCTTTGGTCTTGCTAGTATTTAGGAGTATGTTAGTTAGTTATTTACTTAGTTGTTAGGAGTTTAACTTTTAAATTAAAAAATTAAAAAAAAAAAAAAAACCGGTTTTCTTTATGTCTTACGTGGTTTTTAGAAAGTCAGTAGGTTAGTTTTTCTTAATTTATTTTTATTTTTTATTGTTAGTGGTTTTGACTAAGGTATAATGTATCTAGTCTCTTTTTAGGGTTAGTTCGTTTTGCTTGTCTTATGTTTTGTCTAGGTCAAGAGTGAATGGAGGACATGGCTGACGTGGCATGGGTGTACATGATGCGTGGGATTGCTTGCTCTCCAAGTTAATTATTTTGAAACCCTATAAATGCAAGGTTGCTGCCAGAATTCGAGTACCACAATCAACAACAAAAATTCAGAGATCAAGATTTTCAAGAGAAAAATATTTCTAAATGTTCTTTGAATTTTTATTTCCTTAGTGTTTCAATTGTAATTCATTAGTGATAAGGGTTGGGTGAGAGAAGAAAAATCAAAAGAGAATATTTGATTGTAATCAGAAAAAGAAGAAGAGAGAATTCAGATTTCATTCGAAATCTGAGGTGAGAAAAAGTCGAACTTTAGTAAGTTCGTAGCATCAGTTCAGGGGGAACTGGTGTCAGGGGGAACAAGTTCCTAGAGGAACGATTGAGAATAGAGAAAGGTCCTATATAGGTTGTAACAGAGTCGTTGGCCTATATTAATAAGAGAAGTCCTAGAGTCAAAATCCCTCGTGGTCAAGGTTTTTCTTCCTAACTGGGCCTAGGAAGTTTTCCTTGTAGGTTAAATCTCTCTGTCTTTATTTCTGTTTATTCTTCCATTCGAGTTTGTACTTAAAATTCCGCTAAAAAGTCAAAAACTCCCTCAACTACAATTCACCCCCCCTCTTGTAGTTGCTATTCATATTACATCAATGAGGCAAGTGGCAAAACTTGCCATATAACAAGGGGGGCCGGCTATAGGCTTGCAAATGGGCCAAATTGGGTTTTCGATAAATAATTGGGCTAATTGCACTCATGTGTAACTAATCAAGCGTAAATCGCATTTGGCCCAAAAATATTAATTAACTAATTAGAAAATTAAATAATAAAAATTCTAATTAATTAATAATAAAATAAATAATAATCAATCAAAAACAAAATAATTGAATTTAATCGAAACTATTCACATAAAATAAAATAAATAGTCCAAAATAAATTTTGGACCATACACAAAATCACATAAATAACAAATAAACAAAAAGGCAAAAATACCGAAAAAATCTGGGCCATTACAAAAACTCATGGAAAAATGGTATTTATTATTATTAATAATGAAACCCAATAACGTTTAAAGGAAACTAATAATAAACTAATCCAGAAATCAGAATTCTACAACTCAAAAACAAACTAAACTATTAGAAACAAGAATATAAAACAGGAGCCCAGAACACTCGTCCAACACTCAACCCGTCTCTAAACTTCATTCTGCTCACCTATAAAATAAAAATAGGGGTCCACCATTAGTGGCGAGTAACTAGATTGTCCTACTTAGAAGTAGAACCACATCACATAAAATAACAGATTAGAATACCGGAAGCAAAACGTTACAACAACAGTCATAGAAATCAATAATTTCGAATCAGGAACAGCAGCAGAAACTCAACAATCGTCATCATTCACGAACATAGACAAGTTCACAATTCAATCAACAAGACTCAACTCGGTCTACAACCGATAACATGACCCGCTCGGTCTACAACTGATAAACATGACCCGCTCAGTTCATCACCGATGAACCGATAGACCGGCTCAGTTTATCACCGATAAATCGATAAACATGACCCGCTCGATCTTCAACCGATGTACATGACCCGCTCAGTTCATCACCGATGAACCGATAGACTCGCTAAATTTATCACTGATAAACCGATAGACATGACCCGCTCGGTCTTCAACCGATAAACATGACCCGCTCGGTCTTCAACCGGTAGACACAACAAGACTTTGACCAAGACCTAAAAGACGCCAAACAAGTTCATCATGCAAACCCATCACGAGTCACAAGCAATCAAAGCAACACGCATCAACATGCCAACATTCGACAACAAGTTCATCAATCATACTGTTATAACACAGGAGTTTAGGCAATACACAACAACTAGGTTCATTGGGTTTCGAACTTGGCCCAAGAGACACGAACCACATGGTTCTCAAGGGCAAGGTTTGAAATACAAGAACGAAACAGGGCATAAGACGAACCACAATGCAATACAAAACTTCAGGCAACAATTCTTACAACGATTAACATGATTCATAAACCAAAATAAAAGCTACAACAGAAGTTCAAAGTTTAAAACAAGAACATCGAAAAGGTCCAACCTTGGTCATCAAGACCAAGTTGGCGAGTGAGAAAACAAAATAAAGGTTCGATTTTGAAAACGTTAAAACGTGACATGGATTCAAGAACTTCAACAATCAAAGCAAGAATTTCAAGACTAGCCATAAAACGAAATAAAGATTCAATCTTGGTTATTCTAACCAAGATTGACGCAGGCAAAAGGCTTCATAATACTAATTCTAACCAATAAAAAGAAATAAACATGATCAAAACTATAAAAATCCATGCTTTATCACATAATCATACATAGAAATCAATAAAAACTCATACTTGCTTTACTATGAAACCACACGCATGAAACAACAATTAACAACTCAAGAAATCATCATCATATGAGAATTAAACAATAAGAAATCGCAAGAAGATCCAATCTTGGTCATCAAACCAAGATTGGCGCATGAAATCATGATAATAATACAATTTAACATAACTATAATTCAAGAATTCAAAAGATTAAAGAATCACGCTTTAGCCATCAAAGACTTGTACTTAAAACAAATAAAAATTCATACTTTCACCACGTATTCCACACGCACAAATTCATTAGACATCATGAATCAAGAATTCATAAATTAGCAACAAGAATCAAATAAGATCATCATCAACTCAAGATTAGATAATGCAATAACACATAAAGATTCATGAAAATCAAGTAAAGAAACGAAAAGAAACATTCTAGACACTCGGCTAATTCACGCATGAGCACGTTCAACAACAACCATCTAATTATTCCTATTATCCTATGTAATCTAATCCTAATCCTAAGTAGAATAGCTAGTTACCTAATGAAAGAAACACAAGAAAACCACGCCTAACACCTTGCCTCACTCTACAATCACGCACGGCCAAGGCTTGCACCACCACGAGATTCACTATCACGAAAGTTGTTATAATCTGCAAAAGGGTGAACTAGTTAGATTATGGAGGAAAGAAGTTGAAAAGAAAATAGATTGGGGTAGAATTGGCCTTGTGGCCGTAAGGTACCTAGAGAAAGGAGGGAGTTTAGATGGCTTTGGATGATTAAGGAGTAGGGGTTCAAAGTTAGGTACTTTAGGGGTATTTAAAGATTAGGCTTACTAGAAAATAGGAGGGGTTACTAGATTTTAGGAGGAGTTTAGAAAAAAAAAGGGTAAGGCTACTAAGTGCAAGGGGGGGGGGGGGTGGCGGCTAGGGGGCTCATGGCAAGCCTTGGGCTTGCTTCCCATATACAAAATTAAGTCTTTTGGCCCAAATTAGATAGTTTGGGCTTAAAGGCTTAATTTTACACGAAATTTCATGGACCAAAAATTCGGGTCATTACACACTATCCCACTGATTTTCTGCCAAAGTATCTAATAGAGTAAGAGCATTAGGAATACGCTTATTTATAAAAGAACCACCTGCTGCACAGTCTACCATCTGCTTGGTGTCTTCATTAAGACCGTTGTAGAAGGATTGCATAAGAAATTCCCTTGCAATACCGTGATGAGGGCACATGTACTGATAATCTTTAAATCTCTCCCATGCCTCATTAAAAGTCTCTCCCTCATCTTGTAAGAAACTATTGAGCTTCACTCGATAGTCATGCGTTTTGTAACCAGGAAAGAACTTAACCAGAAAAGCATCCGACAATTGATCCCAAGTAGTGATTGTCTCAGGAAGAAAGTGATACCATCTAAGAGATTTCCCCCCTAAGGAGAACCGGAATAGATACATATAGAGCTCTTCATCCTTGAAACCATTGATCTTTTGTAAGGAACATGCTTGGAGTAATTTCCGGAGGTGATCAACAGGTTCTTCATGTGGTAGCCCACAGAATTGACTTCCTGTGATCATGCTCATGAGGCGTGGGATTTGATGTCGAAATTCGCAGCAGTAGTTGTCGGCATCCTCCCAGCCGTGATGTTGCTCGCCTTAGGCTGAGTAGACTGCTTAAGCGTTCTATTTTCTTCCCCCGCCATGGTGGAAGCTTGTTGATTGATTAAAGCTTGTCTACACGCTTGGGCTCGCCTTTTCTTTGCACTTGCGTATGCTCTATGTGCAGTAGCTTCAATCTCAGGATCAAAGATTAAGGTATCCCTGTTTGAACTCCTAGTCATGCACCAAAAACACTAGAACAAACGTAAGTGCACCCGAAGAACAATGGTTCTTCGAGTAAATTAGTAAAGCAAACGCTAAATTCAAAAAGTAAATACAATTATTGCCTTCCCCCGGAAATGGCGCCAAATTTTGATAAGGTCGTTTCCTACCAAAAATAAAACCTAAAAACCTAACTAGTATAGTCGGGTAAGAAGGGTCGAACCACAAAGGAAGGGCGAATTAATTCACTGATTGAATTAAGTTCACTATTACTAACGGGAATAATAAATCGATGATAAGAGGATAATTAACTTAAATCTAATTATACTAAAACAATAAAATAGCAACAAATTAAATAAATAATTGACTTAACGATGCGAAGTTTTATCCATATAGTAAGTAGGGAAATAACTAGTAAATCAAATTGATTTTTTTAGCAAACATATCAAATGGCATTTTTCATATAATTGCTATATATATATATATATATATATAGTAAGTACCCTTTGGTATAATATCTTTTATAATTGTTATAGTCACCTTTATATTTCATATAGTTACCTTTATATCAAATGGCATTTTTCATATAGTGACACATCTCCTTTGTATCTAAACAAGTGAACAACGCTACTATATATATATATACATGTATCAAACGTCTTCGAACCAGTCGACGATTGTATCATATTCTTCGTGGTTGTTAATTTGATTTGTTGTACTTGAAGTTATTGGTGTTCATTGTTGATTTGTAGATGTTGTTTCTTTAAGATGTAGGGTTTAATTTGTCGAATATCGCCAATGTTTGATAAGTTATATATAGGGTTTAACCTGACGAATTTATCGCCAATGATGATGATGAGATGATGATTAGGTGATGATGACGATGGAAAATAGGAAATTTTATTTTCCTTTTATCCCAATATGGGATTTGGGCGGGCTACATATCATGGGATGGGACCTTGGTTGTTGAATTGATGTATGATGATATATAGGCTCATAAGTCTTTTTTATAGTTTGGTAATTGATAGCTAGGCTCATTAAAGAAAATAAATAATTTAATAACAATTAAAGTTAGAAAATAATAAAGTAATACTTTTCTCGTTACATATTATTTTAATGTGCATTTTTCTCATTTAATTGTTTCATATTATTTTGTATATTATATATGATTTAATCCATTTTTTAACATGGTTTTACTAGGAGTTTTTTTTTTTTTTAATTTTTTTTTTTTATAATAGAATGGATCTGCCATTTTTCCAAAAATCCCTTATTTTTCCACCAACCAACACTCTCTCCAAGCTTGCTCTTTTTGCCTTCACCATAGTTTTTTCACCAAATAAATAATGATTGCACAAAATAATATGGAATGAATGAACTATATACTTTATTTTTATTTTTTCAAAAATTACTTTTTAAACTAATATATACTTCATCTGTTTCGAAAAAAACGCAACAAATTGGATGGCGCAGACTCCTAGTCCATTTTTTGGTGTGAGAGTACAAGGGATAGAGAGAGAAAATGGAGTATGTGATGATGTGAGAGATTGAAAGAAAAGACTTACAAAAATGGAAAGATTAAAATTGTTGCATTTATTTTAAAACTTTCTAAAATAAAAATTGTTGCGTTTATTTTGAAACGGAGGAAGTATTATGCTATTTAGTAGTTGAAGTAGTAGTTGAAATAGTTTAAGTAGTACTGTACTTCCTCCGTAACATATTAATGGCAACGATTTAACATAAAGTAGAGAGGAAAAATGTCAAATCATTGCCATTAATATGTTATGGAGGGATTAGTTGACGTAGGGGCCGGGAGTGATAAATCACAAACTGTACTTGTGATTGTGTGGTGAGGCCAGGTCACTCTCGGCCTCGCGCACCATTGACAAAATCCCGTGCATTATTGAAAATTTGCCGACCAAATGTTGTCTTCCACAAGCACAATTGTTGTTGGCCGATTGTGACCGCGCAATATATCCCAATAAATACCTGATTGCGATTTATACTTAGCTTCCTCAGTTGAAGTAGGCCATGGTATGCATGCTAAGCTATATATTTAGTTAGTTCTATAAATAATAAAAGCGAATAATATTGATTAATTATATATGATGTTATGAATTAATTTCTAGCAAGGAATTTTAATTATTAACACTCTCGATCGATCATATTCTCTTTTCTTCTTCATTCTAGCTCAGTAATAATATATAAACTAAAAAAAATGAACACTACTGCCTCTGAAAATAATAATAATAATAATAATAATAATAATAATAATAATAATAAAGAAGAAGAAGAAGAAGAAGAAGACGAGGAGGAGGAGGTGTGTTATGCATATGCATATATGTTACTTAATTGTTGCACGCTTCCAATGGTCATGAAAGTGGCCGTTAAGATTGGGGTGCTTCAGATGATCCACGATCATCAGTCGTCATCAACGGCCGCCGTCAATGGGCTCTCACCTACCGCCATAGCTGCTGGGATTAAGGCCACCAACCCAGATGCACCCGCCATGCTTGATCGAATGCTTCGACTTCTAGCCACCTACTCGGTTGTTAGATGCACTCCCGTCCCTACCGACGATGGTGCCACCATCGAGAGGCGTTACAGCCCTTCTCCGCTCACTAAGTTTCTGCTTCCTAATGACGATGATAACGTTTCATTGGCTGGTCTTCTCAATTTACAAACTGATCTTGTTTTTCTTGAAAGCTGGTTAGTACGTAGTGCAATAATTAATTCCTTTGTTTTTGTCTTTTTTTTTTTTTTAATTTTTTTAGGGTTTCGGCATCATTCACATTCGGGTGATCAAGATCCTCGATCTAGAGTTGGATTCTCTAGATAGATATGGTGAATTTGAGACAATCCAGGCTAAGCCAGGCCATCCAACTGCAAATCAATGACTATATATATAATAAATTTACCTGTAAAAAGTAAAAGTAAAAAAAAAATATATATATATAATATAAAGCTCTCGATCACACTCACAGCTCCACCTAAATCCAACTCTAGAGCGAGGATCGACACACATTCACATGTGTCCTTTTGGAATCATTATTGTGACTACTTATATATAGACCCTGTTTGGGAGTTAGCTATTAGCTGTTTTTTAGAGGTTAGCTGATTGAATTAGCCTCTTTGACTAGCTGTTTGTGATCGCTGATTTGACTAACTGATTTATATTAGCTTTACTTTTTGTGTAAAAGTAGTGTTTGGTAAATAACGATTAGCTGTTTGATGTTTCAGAGTAAAAAGTTATAAGCTCTTCCAAAAAGCTCCTCATATGATTTTTTTCACCCGAAAACTCTCTTCCAAACCTCTAACTACCAAACACCCAAAAATAGCTTTTTGAGTTGGTCAAACCTCGATCTCTTTCCTATCAAACCTCTCTTTTTCCTTAACTCCCAAACACCCCCGGCCCATAAAGAATTATTATAACGTCGTGTGGCATCTTGTTAATTATATAAGTACATACGTACGTACGTTGTTAGAATATTATATTTTATTATTATTTCATACATACAGAAATAATATTACTAATTATATATATATATATATAAAATTGAAAGAGTATGTATGTAATAACGAACCAATAATAAAATAAAATTTTATGTCGTATGCATGGTAGGAGCAAGCTTGATGAAGCGATAATAAGAGGAGGGAGTGCATTTAACATGGTGCATGGAATGAATGTATTCGAGTATGCGAGTGTAGACAAAAGGTTCAGTGAGGTTCTCAACGATGGAATGTATCAAGCAACAACAACGCAAGTGAAGAAGATTCTAGACAAGTACAAGGGTTTTGAGAACAACGTTGAAGGAGTAGTTGTTGACGTAGGTGGAGGTGTTGGCCACACTCTTCGTATCATTACTTCTAAATATACTTCCATTAGAGCCATTAATTTTGATTTGCCTCATGTCATCTCTAATGCTCTTCCATGCCCCGGTAAATCTAGCTAGCTAGTTTCATTTCCTCCTTTTTAATATAATATAATATAAATATATATATATATACTCCCTCCGATCTGTAGTAGAAACAACAACGTAACAATTATTGTACTTTCGACACTATTCACTTTTTACACTTTAATCGTAATTTGTGTGAAAATTCTAGTGTAATCTTATGACTACCAACTACCGTAATGCATGGTTAGAATTTTATGATTTTTGATTTATTTTTAATTGCTAAATCTAATTAAAATTCTTTTTAAAAATACTTTAATTAATTACATTTTTGATTTTAGCCTTTCAAAAAAAAATTGATTTTAGGAAAATAAAATTTAATTTTTACTAAAATCGATTTTTATTCTCGAAAAATCAGATTTTTTTTTAATTCCTAAAATAAGAAATCTAATTAAAGTATTTAAAAAAAAAAAATTAGATTTAGAAATTAAAAATAAATCAAAAATTGTGCGATCCTAGCCATTCACTACGGTAGACAGTAATCATAAGACTGCTCTAGAATCATCCTAATTTGTGACTTATATAAGGAAAAATGTTGTCATGTGGGATGTCGTTGTTGGATTCGTCTCAACTTATAGGTTTTTATGATCTAGTATTTGTAGTTCGTTTTTACAAATACATAATAATTAGAGAAATTATTAATCTTTGAAGTTTTGTCTTTTTTTTTAATATGTGGTGGAAGTTTTGTCTCGACATACATAAAAAGTATAATTGTATGCATGAAATTTTGCCGGTTCATTTTGTAAGGGTGGAAAATTATATATTTTCATAGATTTTATTATATATGCTAACTACGAGTATGTTTTTGTAAAACTTGGTAGCCCCACCCCCACACATAAAATTCTAGATTCGACTCTGGTGGTGCCACGTGCGGTGCATATATTTGTAAACCTTGACACATATTTGTGAATCTGAGACACCTATTTGTTAAATCTAGACGTTTACCGATTTGTTAAATCTGAACATATATTTATTAACCCTGGAAGACATTAGTCATTTTGTTTACAACATACGGAGTATGTATGTCACTTGCAATTTGATTCTTACACTGCTTGAATTGTATTATAAATGTCTAGGTGTTGAACATGTAAGTGGTGATATGTTCGAACGTATTCCTGAAGGCGATGTCATATTCATGAAGGTGAGCTGACAATTTTTTTTTCATTTTCATAGGGACACTTTTCATTTATTTATCTCTCTCTATATATATATCATTGTCGTCATTATTATTATTATTATGAATTTTTTCATGGTAAATTAGACGAGTTGAGTCCCTACACAAATTATATCTCAATAACTGTGTAATGGGAGAAGAAAAAATCAGCACCATAATGCTAGGATAAGGTCGAACCCGTGAAGTGGGGAGCTGAGGCTTACCGCCAATCCAATTCCTTTGGCCTTATTAATTTATTATACTTCCTCTATAACGAATAATTAATTTTATGGAAGCAATTTAAGGGTTTTAACGAACAAATTAATCAAAAAAAACTTTGAGATCAGTAACTTATGATCTCAATCTTATTTGTGTTAAAAATTATTTTGATTAATTTGTTCGTTAAAACCGTTATATTGTTTCTTTTAAAATGTGTAAAAACTGAAACTTTTAGGGGCATTTTGGGTATTTCACACATTGTTTGAGGGATTAGATTGTAATTTACGAGAATAATAATGTTTGTTTAATTTTATCCGGATTTAATAATGGTGTATAACAGTGGGTCCTACATGACTGGAGTGATGAAAATTGCAAAATGATATTAAAAAATTGCCACAAGGCTTTGCCAAAAGAAGGGAAAGTGATAGTGGTAGAAGCAATAATGGAAGATGAAGCTTTGAGCACAGATTCTAGTAAAGGCATAAGCCAAATGGATGTACATATGATGGCACAAACCTCTCGAGGAAAGGAAAGAAGCAGGAAAGAGTTTGAGGCTCTAGCTAAGGCAACTGGATTTTCTACTGTAAATTTCGATTGTTGTATCTGTAACTTATGGGTCATGGAGTTTTTCAAATGATAAAATACACTTATATCCTAGCGGCCCGTTTGGTCGCCGGTTATTAATGATGGTAATGGGAATGATAAAATTTGTTTTCCAGGAGATTATAAGGTTCATCCTTAATAAAATTACACTATAAATTCATTACCATTACCGCAATTTATTACCAACAACCAAACGGACCGCTAGAGTATAAGGAGAGGACAATGTTCGTTTCAGCTCATCTAAAAATTTGTATCACACAGATTTGGTGCTTTGTATCATTTCTATCATGTATTAGATGAAATCTGGATATCATCGTGTCTATCAAATTCCCTTGAATATTTTTTTAGGGTAAGAATTTGAATTGCAAAAATACTATCAATTTTGCCGCCTAGCCTAAATATACATGCATGCCAAATTCACCTTACAAGGGGGTTAAGATCGTCCTTTAGATTTCAGTTTTGATAGATAATTCATTTTAAAAAATTTAACATTTGGTTTTTAGTATTTCAACCTGCCACCTTACTACTATTTCGTAATATTGAGGCTCAATCTTCATGTTCGAATATTGGCCTCAAAAACTTTGAGACAAACATGTGTTTGTTACAATAGAAATTAAGAATAGGCCAGGAGACAATGAGAAAGAAAGGAAGGGTAAATAATCAGAGAATTATTGTAAAAAAATAGTGCAATGTGTTCTTAAAATAAAGCGACTGTAGGCACATAAAAATTATATTATGCCACATTAATTATATTTGCCCCGTTTAAAAGTCAAACGTTGACTTAAATTATAAATGGGTCATGAATTAATTAATTTGGGCTCATAATAACGTTTGGGCCTATTTTAATTATTATGTATGTTTAATTTGAAGCCAAAATTCAATAAGTAATAAGTTGGGCTTCAGGTTAAAAGGATAATGGAATTTGACTACAAGCCCAAAAGAGCTAGGTCATTCCTAAAACCCTAGCAAAATGACTCTATAAATAGAGCATCATTCCAACTCCTAAAGGGGCAGAGAGAAAAAAGAGAATCGAGAGCTAAGAAAAACTCAGCAAAGTAGAAATTCTCTCTCAAGCAAGTAGCTCCATCAAAGGTGAATTCACTCTCAAATAAGAAGTTCTCTCAAAAGAAGAAAGTGAAAGAAACTCTTTCAACACCAGGAAGCCGACCAATCAAGTCATCAAGCATCCAACAAAGGTGAAGAAAGTAGAAGAAGCATTTTCAACCCAGGAAGCAGACAAATCAAGTCATCAAGCATCCGTCAAATTGCTCTTTTGAGAATCCTTCCTTGAACGAGAACAAGCCGGTGGCCTTCATTCAAGTCAAGTTACAAAATTCTTTTAAAGATCATTTTATTGTGGAAATCGAATCAGTAGAAGAAATAGAGTTGTACCCAAAATATTCTTTGATCAATATAAATTATTATTTGTTGCATATTTTTTATTTCTCTTCGCAGCTCTAAAAATTTGTGTTAACAAATTTTTGGCACGCTCGGTGGGACAACTCTACTACTCATCTCTTTTTCCACAAACAGCTTCAAAAAAAAAAGATGGTTTCGAAGAACAACACTTCATCCTCCACTAAAAAGTTGGTGGGTGAGAAACTAGTCTCTGACAAGCCAGAAGGAGGTGTCTGCACCAGAGGAATGAAACAAGCCCTTGTCTCTGCTGCTGCTTCAAGTTTGTGTTTTGCGTCTGTTCCGACCAAACCTTGGAAGACTCATAGGGCCCCTAATCAGCCTGTTGCAACTTTTGTTTTCACAACTCGTGAGAATGCCATGTCTGATGAATTTCTTATTGGATCATCCTCTGCGGCATCTGACGGAGATTCATCCAACAATCGTTCCCCTAATGATGTCGTTGCGGTTATGGTGACTGAAGCTAAAACCGTCGAGGAACAACTTGCTGAGATGAAGACTATTCTCCAGAAAGTACTGAAGGATGGAGAGGAGAAAGATGCTCAAATCAAGCAACAAAACAAAGAGATTGCCTCTTTGTCAAAGAAACTTGAAGAAATTCACCATGAAAAAACTGAGAGTGAAGGTGAAAATAGTGAGCCTGAAGAAGATGAAAATCCTGACGGTCTGCACAAGTCAGTTACTGCAAAACAGCTGCAGGATATGATAGCTAGTGCAGTCAAATCTCAGATTGGTGGAGATCCGCGCAACAGTGGTCGTTATGTGAAGCCTTACTCTAAGAGGATCGATAGGTTGCAAATGCCAAGCGGTTATCAGCCACCGAAGTTTCAACAGTTTGATGGAAAGGGGAGTCCGAAGCAGCACATCGCTCACTTTGTGGAGACATGCAACAATGCTGGGACTTCAGGAGATCTGCTTGTTAAATAATTTGTGCGATCCCTCAAAAGCATTGCTTTTGATTGGTACATAGATTTACCACCAGAGTCTATTGATAATTGGGATCAGATGGAAATAGCGTTCCTGGACAGGTTCTACAGCACCCGACGTGTCGTGAGCATGGTCGAATTAACTAACACCAAACAATGGAAAGATGAGCCAGTCATTGACTACATCAGCCGGTGGCGCGCTAAGAGTCTCGAGTGCAAGGACCGTTTATCGGAAGCTTCTGCAGTTGAAATGTGCACTAACGGCATGGACTGGGATTTGTTGTATATTCTGCAGGGAATCAAGCCAAAGTCCTTCCAAGAGTTAGCAACACGCGCACATGACATGGAGTTGACTATTGCCAGTCGCAAGACTAGTTCTTCTGAATACTCGAACGAGAGGAAGGATTTTAAGAAGACGGATAAATCTTCAAATAGCTCTGTTGAGGGGTCAAATGTTGTCTCCACTTCAGCTCCAATACAGATTTCTGCAAAGCCAAAATCTTTGTATGAGAGGGGCTCGTCTTCAAGGGACACTAGGAGGGAGAGGCCTACTTTGAAGGAACTCCAAGCCAAGAAATATCCATTTCCTGATTCCGATTTGGAGGGAATGATGGAGGATCTCTTAGAGAAGAAAATCATTGAACTCCCGGAATCTAAACGCCCAACGAAGAAAGGTAGAATATCGATCTGATCCAAATTACTGCAAGTATCATCGGTTGATCAGTCATCCAATTGAAAAATGCATCACCCTCAAAGAGAAGATCATGCAGCTGGCAAGGGAAGGGAAGATCATCTTAGATGATGATGAAGCCGCAGAGGCTAATCACGCATCCGTCTCTCTTGAATGCTATGTTCATGTTCACTCCATCCAGTTCGGCAACTTAGAGCCAGTGGTGGTGCAAGTGTTTCAACAACCAAAATCAAACTTGGAATGTGACAGTTCTGCTCTTGAGAGTCCTGAAGAAGACGAGGAGGGATGGACGTTGGTTGCGAGAAAGAAGCCAAGGAGGAAAGTTGTGGCACAGCCTCTGCTATCGCGTCAAAAGAAGAATCCACAAAGGAAGAAACACAAGCAACTCCAAAGAAAAAGGAAGGTTGAGTCAACTAACAAGTTTCAAACTCTGCCAAATAGTTCGCCTGCCCAGGGAGGACGTGTACCAATCACTTTAGAGGAGTTCTTTCCAAAGGAGTACTTTTGCGAAGTTTCAGTAAATGCAGTGACATATAGCCTGACTGAAGAAAGTAGGAGCCAAAAGATAGAGAGGCAAACCAATGAGGAAGGGCTTAGTCACGAGACTAATGCGGATAGAGACTAAAAAATTTTCGGATTGTTGAATACAGTTCCGTCACATATGGGTTGGCGCAAGGCTCTTTCACTCCCAGAAGAGACCATAGATGAGGAGGTTGAAACAAGCGAAGCACCAAAGCTGCTTGAAGACGAGGGGCAATCTGCAGTAGATGAGCTCAAGAAGGATGATTTGGTACCATACCATAGGCACGCCTCACAATTACTAAGTGAATTTGAAAGCACAATGTTAGAGCATGTTCCAAGGAGTGCCAAACAAGGTGGCTGACGCGCTTGCAAATCTTACAGCCACTTTGACACTATGGGCAGAGGATTATTTGTCTGTTCCAGTTTGTAATCGATGGGTGGTTGCACCTTCTGCGTTTGCGATGGAGGAGGAGACTTATGCAGTCTCTGTTTTTGAAGTATCCAAAGAAGATTGGCGCCAACCTCTCATAAGCTATCTTATGCATGGAAAGTTGTCGGATGATGCCAAATATAGGACAGAGATTCGCCATTATGCAGCACGCTTCACATACTATAAAGGGGCTCTCTACAACGGCAAATTCTTGAAGCACTATTACCCTTGAATTAGTAAAGTAGGTGTGCTCCTAAGCAAGAGCCTTAAACTGCACATAAAATAAATTAGTTAAATAGTTGTATGGGAACTACGTTGGCTTGATCCTTCAAGATTGATGTCTTGTCATCTTGTAGGTACGTAGGCAACTTGGGTAAATTATCTATTCAAGTGCAGTCACACATTTCAAAAACATAAAAAAAAAAATTTAAAAAAAACTCATTATTGTAAATAAATACTCCTGGCCTGCAAGAGTTTAAACTGTGAACGGCTAAACAATAATAAATAAATGTTGTCCAGAGCAAAGGAGGGTCGTAGCTTCTGCATTCGTGAGTGCTTTGACGGTGCTTGAACCATAATAAATTTTGTCCAGAGCGAAGGAGGGTCGTAGCTTCTGCATTCGTGAGTGCTTTAAAGGTGCTTGAACCATAATAAATTTTGTCCAGAGCAAACGAGGGACGTAGCTCCTACATTCGTGAGTGCTTTGACGGTGCTTGAACCATGGTATGCAATCATCGTTGCACCAACAAAGTTGTGAACACATGGTGGCTATGGAGGTTTGAACACACTGGGGAAAACACAACCTATGTCCTTCACGGGCAAAACGAACACACAAAGCCAACAGGATAGGAAGGCGGCAAGATAAGTCTGTTTGCAGTGTTCCTTTGGAATGCCTAGGACAACAAAAGCTTCGTAAATTGTGCTCTAGAATATAGGATCTCCAAGCTCAGAGAAGTCTTGCACGGCTAAAGGCTTGTTTGTCAATGAATACTTCTCGGGTCATCTGGACCAAAAACGACACCATTCCTCAAAAGTAGCATGTGATCTCCCGGACTTCGACATTATGAGTTGAAGAGTTACAAACATGTACCTGCAACTAAAAGTAAGAAGTTGTCTACCATCTTTGGAGTCTTTCAATTCGGTGGCGACAGGGACGACTTCATCATAGTACATTCGAGAGTCTCGCCGGCTTCTGTAAGGAGCGTGTTTGTTGCAGGGCACCAGGACTCGCAAAAGTGTTGCATCATCGGAGAGTTGCATTCATAAAGAAACATTGAAGCATATACAACGCTTAGGAGGTCCAATTTTGAAAGTACAATCCTGTAGCGATAGACAATATCCTCAAACCATTCCCAATAGCGAGGAATGTATGAAAACTCTACTCCGTATCTGAGCCTCGAGGACCAAGTTGCTTGTTTGAAGGAGACGGTGTTGTAGCGTGCTTAGTGGCTCTTTAGCCAGGCTTTTCTGATGATGGGAGGATCTCTAGGCGACTTTGGATAACTTGCCCGATGTCCAACATTTCAAATTGTCGAGGTTGTACTCAATTGGCCAATTCTCGACAAGAGCTCCAGTTACAGGAGAAAAGACGAGAAGCGTCAACTCCTTGTCTTCGTTGTTGTTATCCTTCACCACTAAGAAAGAGCCCTCAGAAGTCTTGTGGGAGTCAAATTTTACCATATTTACCTGGGAAGGGTAACAATAAAAAAAATAAGTAAATAATGATAAATTTGATAGTTTTATAGTTTTATTTACTTATTAATTTAAGAAAAAAAAGAAAGAAAGAAAGAAAGACACGTGGGGTTCTTTAGTTCCACTTTCTCCATACAATATTTTGGTTGTCATTATTATAATACTAAGAAAAGAAAAAAAAAAAGCAATAATTAAATATGAAGACAAGTACAAGTAGCAAATAACAGAGTCAAGGCTTCACCATAGTTACTTCAATCACTTGTACGCAACAATAACACCAACAGCAAGGTAATCAGAAGGTAATAACAGAGGTCAATGGACGGTGACTTGCAGATGTAGATGGTGCTCCGGTTGATGGCGGACTTCCGAGGATCGAGCAGCGATTCCCGCAAAACCGAGCACAGCGCAAAGGACACTCCAGTAAACGAGGCTTCGACAGACGGTCGGGAAAAGGATCTCTGTCGGACGCCGGACAGCATGTCACACAACAATAGGCAGCAAACCGAGCTTAGTGAGAGACGTCCCGGACATATTAAAATCCGAAGCAGATGAGCCTCCTTCACAGGCGGCAGATGACAGATGAAAATCTGAGGACTTGAAAACGGCACGGTGGAGTAAAGTTCTGGTCAACGGCGGTTCACCGGTAGTGACGCAGTGAGCGGGGTTCTCTGTGATGCAACTAACTGAACTCACAAGTAAAGAGACCAGCGGCGCTCAGTAGATGAAGCTTCGGCAGGCGGAAGTGCAACAGACCAGCGGTTGACGGTAAGTCAGCAACAACAGTGATGGACAGAGTGTCACAACTGAAGAATGTGGAGCGAAGGCAGACTTCAGCTGGAAGGCGAGTCACAGCTGCTGACGGCAACGGCAAGAAAAGTCTGTTAGTAAAAATAACGTAAAAAGAAAAAAAAAGGTAGAATTTGATAGTAACTTACTATACGAAGTATGTAAATCAAAGAAAACTACTACATCATTAAAAGCAAATTGTCATGCCTATATATAGGCTACACACCAAATACTAAGTCTACCTAAACCCTAAAAAAATAAAACTAATTATAAGAAAAACGTGGTCACACACCCCCACTTACCCACTAATTCCAATACATAACTACATTCCTTTGACTCTAATTTTACGTAATATAATGACCAACAATACTCCTAATAAGACTTATTCAACTATTGACTTAACTACCTAAATAATAGATAACTAATTTTTGAATCAATTACTCAACAAAGTCCTCTCTTGGTAAAGGTCCCGATGGAGTCCGCAAGTCGTCCAAGTTAAGAGGTCGTAGCTCCCAGCGTAACTCAACGAAGCTTCAGGGCACTGTAAGTTGATCGATCGAGATCCAAGTTGCAATCCTGAGATTGATGCAGAAACATACTCCATTAAAAGAGGGAAAATTATCATTTTTTATATATATATTTCAAAAATAAATAAATAAATAAAATAACAATAATAGAAGAAGGTATGTTCTAAAAGATGGAGGCAGAGCATGATGGAAAAGATGGAGGCAGTGCGTGATGGGCCTTCTGTATGTGAAAAGTGGGTGCCGAATTTGCTACTAAACTTATCATCAGTTAGCAAGTTGAGGTTTTACCTCAGCACCAATGGAGGAATTCAGAAAAAGAAACAGAAAAGAAAGGAAAAAAAAGAAAAAGAAGATAGTTAAGGAAGAAGACAACGGTGTTTGAGGATGATGATTCCAATGAACAAGCCTCTATAAGCTAAAAAAAAAAAAAAAAAACAAAGTTTGTTGTTCTGCAGATATGTTTCATCCAAGCACAGAAGAGGAAAAAAATATTTTCTCCTTAAATATTCTACAGATATATTTTATCAAATCAGAAATAAAAATCGTCTTTTAAGTCAAGAAAAAAATAAATAATAGATTTTTAAGTCAGAAAAAAAAAGATGATTTTTAAGTAAAAAAAAAAAAATAGACTTGTAACACCCCGTATTTTTGGGGTTAGAATTTCCGGAAAGTAGATCGTCTTTCCATTCGTCTTAGGATTTTATTTCGAAAATTATTAATAAATTCTCTGTTTTACAAATAGAAAATCTTTTAAAAGTTATTTTCCGGGAATTTATGTTATTTAATATTGTCAATCTATCTTTCCCCTAATCCGACTATCGTTTATTATCTCTTGATCTCAACCCGCTAGGTACCTAGAACTTCACCTTATGGCTATTCATGGTTGTGGACCGACTCAGAATTTATGTTGAATTAATAGTAGGTCGGCTAAGTAGGGGTTAGAAGTAATTTTAGTCCCTTCTTGGTAACCGGACTTGAATAGCCTTTTGATATGATTTTCGGGCCAAATTAAATCTTCTAGCTTATCTTGAGAATGGGCCCGATGATCCAATGTTCCCTCTCATGGCCGGCTCTCTCTCTAGTATGGCCAACATATTATTTCTTTTAATTTATTTGGTTAATTAAATAATTTTGCTATTTAATTAATTAAATTAATTAATTTTCTTAACTCCCTAATTAATTCTCAAATTGGGCCAAAGACCTAATTGTTCCTCTTTTATGTCACTTGGCCGGCTCCCCTTCATATTATGGGCCAAGTGTTATTTTTTTTCTTTTTGATTTATTTGATTAATTAATAATTATGTTATTTAATTAATTAAATTAATTAATTATTTATTTTAACAACTCCTAAACTAATTCAACTTAAGCTAACCACCTAACAATTCCTCCCCTATTTTCTTCCACCCCCATGTAGTTTGTTAGGGTTATTTTCTTTTCTTTCTTTTCCTATATATATAATAGGCTTGACCTATTTATTTTATCTTGGCAAAAGTTCATAAACCCTAAAAAAGAAAACACTTTTCTCTTTCTCTCTCTCTTTGTTGGCCGTGAGTTCTCATCACCAAAAGGGGTGATTTTTCTTGGAATATTTAGCGATTTAAGGTAACTTTGCTTTCTCTTTTAATTTTGGGATAGATAATCACATAGTTAATTAGGATTGATCATGAAAATTGTAGGATTTTATGTTTGTATTGATTCGAAAATGTCGAGTACATGATGATTTGATTTTTTTGATTTGTTTTATGTATTTTCTTGATTATTTTATGTGGTTTCTTGAAATCTTTAATTGTTGAATAATTACTTGTATGAATTTATTTATTAATCAAATCTTGTTATTTCTTGATGAATTTTTCGTGGCAGTTTCTTTACTATTTTATTATGAATCATGATTTATTTCGTGGCAAAATTCGTCCTTTTATTGCTTATAAAAATTTAATCTTTTAAACCGGTAAAACTGTCCAGATTTAGTTTACGAATTTATTAATATACTTAATCAAATCGTATGGCTACGAAATTTTATGTGGAAGTCAGTAATAGTGTTTTACAGCTTTTTTTAAATTTTCGTAATTTTTAAAGATCGTTTGATATGGCAGAAAAATCCGAAACTGATCTCAGCCTAATCTGATTTGTTAGTTATAAAATCTCTTAAAAATAGTAAATGACATTATTTTTGGACGAAAATTATGCACGTTAAACCTTGAACCTATATTTAACTTCCATTAAAATTTCCAGATTAATCGAGACCTTTAAGGGGTCGTTCTTAATTTAATTCTTTAAAAATCAGATTGTGTAAAATAGTGTAATTAATTATTAAAACAAGTTATTTCGAATTCTTGGAGGAAAATTAAATCTTGTTTTGCTCTTTGAATGTGTCGAGTGGTTTGAAGAATAAAAAGATGAATTTTTTTTATCTTGTTTTGTATTCAATCTTGATGATTTTATGTTAAAAACATGATTTTTATTATTGTTGTTTGGTTATTTAATTGAATCTTGTTGATTGTAGTTATTTAAATTAATTGATAAAATTGGTTTTCTTGAGTGAAAAATGTCGAGTGAACAAAGGAATAAAAAAATGGAATTTTTAACATGTTTTAAGTAATTTTAGTGATTAATTGATTAATTAAAATAATTTATGAATTTATTTAATTAAAGTTGTTTAACTAGAATTATCGAGTGGCCTAAAAGTATTTAGTCAATTTTTTGTTTAATTTTGACTTATAATATTTTAGGAATAATTAATTATAAAAGTTGCAGTTAAAGAGATAAGTTGTAACAGGAAGGGGTAGATAATAATATTGTTATTATTATTATTACAATTACACGAGTATTATTATTAATAATATTAATATTACGATTATTATTAGTATTATTATTAATATTAGGAATCAGTAGGGATAAGTTATATAAAATACGATAAGATATTAAAAGGGTAAGAAAGGAAACAGAGTAATAGGAATATGAATTGTTTCGATTTCTGGCTAGGAAAGACTTGGTATTTAAGGTGGCCAATATACGTGCCGCACCTCTCTTTCCTGGGACTTCGAACATTTCATTTCCGATTACGGCCACCTAGTATTTCCCGATATAAGATAAGATATAATATTGAAAGATATAAGATAAGATATAATCTTTGAAATATAAGATAAGATAAGGACGCCCACCTGATGACTCGAGTAGTCAGACTGGGTTAAGTCGAAGCCACTGCTCAATGGGACGAACACACGAGTTCCCCCGCGCAGTTCTGGGTCTTAGGATATGTAGTCGTCTAGTAGTAGTACACGAGCTGCTATTAGGGGTTATGGCCATAGCTTAGGCTTAGTGGTGCAAACGAGATCCGCTACGGGTTGGGTACACGAGCCCACCCCGGCATGTTCTAGGAAAGTTGTGGTGCAAACGGGATCCACAACGAGTTATAGTGACCGGTCCATTGAAAGATAAGAATGATATGAAATGATACGATATGATATGAATGATACGAATGATAAGATATGATATGAATGACATGTTCGATAAGATATAGTATAAGTTAATGAATAATATAAGATATGATATACATATTGTAATATGACATAAGATGTATAACATAAGGTGTAGGTTATGATTTAAAGAAATTGGGATGATTGGGTTATAAGAGTATAATGTTATAAGGATATGTATTGAGAATAGTATAAGTCTTCCGCTGTGTATTTCTGTATTCGTATGAGATTGTATGTAAGTATATACGTACGTATGTATGCATGTATGTATGAGTGTATGAGTGTGTTATACGTGTATTTTGTACGTATTCCTAGCCGTATTTTGCAGGTATGATTATACGTATGGTATACGTACATTATACGTAGATTCTACGTATTCTAACCGTATTTCTGCAGGTATTTTTATACGTATTTTGTACATAACCGTATACGTATTTTTGTACGTATTTTATACGCACCTTGTATTGATATAACATGTATTAGATTATTGTATGGTTTTTATGCTCTTTTCTATGATATTATGTGTTTAGCGGTCCCTCGATTAAACGGGACAGCCTAGTTACTCGCCACTGACGGTGGACCCCCCCTCAGTTTCAGGTAAAGGTGCGGTTGATTAATTCGGGCTTCCGCTGGATGGGCTTTTGAGTGGCTGAGGATCTTAGTAAACCTTGGTTACTTAGTAAATTGAATTAGACTCTATGATTATTTTATTTATTTATAATCCCAGCATGTTGGGGCGGTTTTAGAATAACTCATGTAATTACGTTTCTTTTGGGAATTACTCAGATTTTTGGATGATAGTTTAGTTAATTTAATAAAAGTTACTAAATTTTAATTGAACAATCTAATTTATAGTTTAAATTGTTTTGGTAATGATCCGTTGTCGATTTCCCTTCGTAAATCGACATGTTTAAAAAGTCGGGTCGTTACAAGACTTGTTTAAGTCAAGAAAAAAAACCGACTTTTAAGTCAGGAAGAAAAAAAATCGACTTTTAAGTCAGAAGCAAAAAAAAAATCTGATTTTTTAAGTCAGAGGGAAAAATTTGACTTTCAAGTCAGAGAAAAATTTGACTTCCAAGTCAGAAGAAAAAAAGGCTTTCAAGTCAGAGGAAAGAAATTTGACTTTCAAGTCAGAGGAAATAAATTTGACTTTCAAGTCAGAAGGAAAAAATATCCATTATCAAGTCAAAGATAAATGACTACGTACCAAGTCATAGAACAAAAATGACTACCAAGTCATAAAATAAAAAAATGACTGCCAAGTCATAAAATTAAAAAAAATGATTGTCAAGTCATAAAATAAAAAAAAAATGACTGCCAAGTCAAACAAACAATGTCGAGACCCTGTCACGATCAAACACTTCAAGTCGTGTATGTGACACAGTCTCGAGGGGGCAATTTGTAGGCACATAAAAATTATATTATGCCACATTAATTATATTTGCCCCGTTTAAAAGTCAAACGTTGACTTAAATTATAAATGGGTCATGAATTAATTAATTTGGGCTCATAATAACGTTTGGGCCTATTTTAATTATTATATATGTTTAATTTGAAGCCAAAATTCAATAAGTAATAAGTTGGGCTTCAGGTTAAAAGGATAATGGAATTTGACTACAAGTCCAAAAGAGCTAGGTCATTCCTAAAACCCTAGCAAAATGACTCTATAAATAGAGCATCATTCCAACTCCTAAAGGGGCAGAGAGAAAAAAGAGAATCGAGAGCTAAGAAAAACTCAGCAAAGTAGAAATTCTCTCTCAAGCAAGTAGTTCCATCAAAGGTGAATTCACTCTCAAATAAGAAGCTCTCTCAAAAGAAGAAAGTGAAAGAAACTCTTTCAACACCAGGAAGCCGACCAATCAAGTCATCAAGCATCCAACAAAGGTGAAGAAAGTAGAAGAAGCATTTTCAACCCTGGAAGCAGACAAATCAAGTCATCAAGCATCCGTCAAATTGCTCTTTTGAGAATCCTTCCTTGAACGAGAACAAGCCGGTGGCCCTCATTCAAGTCAAGTTACAAAATTCTTTTAAAGTTCATTTTATTGTGGAAATCGAATCAGTAGAAGAAATAGAGTTGTACCCAAAATATTCTTTGATCAATATAAATTATTATTTGTTGCATATTTTTTATTTCTCTTCACGGATCTAAAAATTTGTGTTAACAGCGACGTTTCTATTTCTCTCTTAATTACCGCCTCGCCTATTCCATACCCACAGTACACCAACTTCCTCACTCGCTCACCCTCGTAGGCCAAGCTAGCCACCCAACGGCCCATTCATGCGCCAGACCAACATATTAATTACTATCAACAATTTCCACATATTTGCAAACCTACTCGATCACCCGCATCACAACATTGCCCACACAAATATCACAAACCTCTCTTGTAATCAAGGTAGGTATCACACTCATCATCCTCTATTATGCCAACACGAACTCCATCAATCAATTTGACCATCCATTTCTACTCACCCCTTGGCCACTCACAGCATACACAAGACAATCCTAATTAAGAATGAACAACCTCTCCACACATACGTACCATTTATATTTCTCTCTTAATTACATACCCAAGTCGCATCTCATTGTCCCATGAAACATCACCAAAATCGCTCTTATTAAAAATAGGACAACAGACTTAAGACCTAGCTAGGCCACCTCGATCATGTTGGCACAAAATTAAAGCTTGTCTTGTTATTAATGGTTCCGCATTGATTGCAATGAAATTTTATTCTTAGATAGACCTACAATCACAGAACATTATTTGCATAGATTTGCACACTCAAGCTCAATAGACTGATATCATTTTCAACCACCTTTTATCAGAGTTTGCTTTAATTTGGTCTTTAATTTCTATACCACTCACTTTGCCACTCTTTGGCCCTCCTCACCTTTAATTTGGTCCTCCTACGTACTTGGGGATAAAATAACATAGTATTCTTTAATTTGCTCGAGGATACTAATGCTCGCTATTAGGAAACTACAAACGAAATCTCTTCGATCGAGAAGTACGTAGTAGGTAGCTAGCAATTGAGAGCATGATCCAACTTCAATAGTCCATACGTACGTCTAAATACAAAACCAACAATCTACATGCCATGCACTTGGTTTAGAACCGTAACTTATTCTTAGCTTGCACTAACAAAGTTATTTTCAATGCTGTCCTCGTATCAAGACAACTCATAAATTATCCACTTTGGAATTAAACATTAATTAATTAATTTCCTATTCTTGTATGCTGAACCCCATATGGTGCACTAGTGAGTGTCCCACATCGGAGGATGAGGAGAGACTAAACTAGCTTATAAGTCTAGGAGTTACTCCTCCTATTATCAATTGATTTTAAGATGGAACCTCCTGTGGCTTGTAAGTGACATAACTCTCAACTTCCATATTAGGTTGCCCAGGCCCGTTTCTAATATTCAATCAAATTGAACATTTTATAACATCACGAGCTAGTATATATATATATGCTATAACACCCACCAACAATTACATTTTTTCGGTTTAAACAAAACTCAGATCATCACTAACCAAACATGCATGGACTCTTAAAAATTAAAATACAATCTTCCACAAAGACATCCAAAGCTAGCAATAACTAACTGTCTGAAAAATAGCAAACATAAATTTTCAAAAACCATTTATCAGCTCCACTACCACGAAATGAGCGCAAATATACATGAACAAAGGACACTACGATTCCCAATTTCCTACATTATACCCAATGCTAGAGATAACGTCTTCTAATAATGTACTTCTTCCGTATCAAATTATTTGCAACTAACCAAGATTTAAGAGTGTAAATGAACCTAAGCTAACTCATCAAAATAATTCAAATACAAGCAATAATGAGATTATAGCTTACTCCTCTTAAATCTCTCCCAGTCTGATGGAATAGCTTCTCATCTGCTACAGTTTTAAATAAGACTGTAACACAATAACTGCAACAAGTTATATCTTTCTAAATTTGGTAAAATTTTAGACTTAAATTGACAAAAATACCCATAACTTAAAAACTCAAACAAACATTATACCCTCCAAAAGTAATTACACATCATTTTTCTCTCTTACTTTGAGAGAGTGAATCTTTACAAATACACACCACCGTGAGGTTCGAACCCAATACTTCAGATTAGTATGGTAGATACAAAAAAATGTACTTGTAAAATTGTAGATTTGTAGGCAAGTTCTATAACCCATCAAAATTTGACAAAAACAAGCCCATTCTAGCATAATCCGTCATTGAATTGACCAAGACAATTTGATAGTTTTCAAGGGCCATCAAATGGGCCGGTCCAATACTATCATTTCTGGCTTTCTGCATACACACACTCTACATCAAGTTCAGCAACCAAATTAAAGATGTTCTCACTTTCCGTCAGATCAAAACCTCCGTAAAACCCTAACAAATCGAAACTAATTTTCCCAAATTTCAGATTCGAAGAAACCTGAGTAACAATGGCGTCAATTTCACTGAAAGGAAGGACCAAAAACATAGCTAACAGGTCAAAGAAGTACGTTGAAGGAGCTTTGTACAATATACTTTTCAAAGACGGTGGAGATGTAGTCAGTGTTCGTCACCAATTGAATGAGTTCCTCTCAAGTCGCAAGAGAGTTTACAAATGGGAAGTTGGTGATACCATCAAGAAGCTTCGAGAACGAAAACACTACTTTGCTGCTCTCAAGGTCTTTATTTCTTTCCCTTTTTTTTTTTTGAAGCTTATCATTATCTGATGTTCTGAATTGTGCATTTCTGGGTTTTGATCAATGAGCGTGTTAGTGTTTTTTAGAAGGTGAATAAGTGTTAATGGCGCAGGTGGGCTTTCTGGGTTCTGTATTGTCAAACTTGAGCTTGTTAATTTTGAACAATAATGGTACTTAGTATGTGATTTGTACTGTATAGTTGAAGTTTACTCTCTAGGTAGTGTATAACTGTATATGTAGAGCATTATGCTGAAATGAGAGGAATAATAATGTATATATTACTGTTGGGGCGTTGTGGATTGATTGCTGAAAAATTTGTGCTTTATTTTTGTTTGGTTACCCATTTCACTATGTGGGAGTTGGAGATTGTGTTTCTCGGCTTGAAAGCTTTTGGGGTTAATGAATGTATTGATTTTAAATAAATGTTTTTTATAAGAGCAAGATGGGTTGGGATGCCAAAGCCGATGTTTGACAATTCATATATTTAGCTTCTTGAGTTTGGTGCTTGGAGGCATGGAGCCCAAATGATTGAAGCTCCATCCTCCTGGAATTGGGTTTATATAATTGTAATATTATGGCAGAACGGGAGGTGACATTGAGCATTGATTAGGGCCATATTTATATATGCGTGTTAGTGAGTTGTGACTGATTTATTCATCAACTTTTGAATTACTAAATATGAGATCATTGAATGCTTGGTTGAGCATCTTCTAGTTAATTGTGCTGATAATTGAATGCTTTTCCAAACTTATGCTTATTAGCTTTGGCAAGGAATTAACAATAAGCTGTAAGTTTCGGTATTTGGAGCCTGTCAAATGGAATGTTGATCTTTAGGCTTTAGTCCACTTGACTTTTATGTTTTGGAGGTTGGAAGTTTCTACTGGATAGTTTACTATGGTTTCACCTTTTTTTTGGTGCCTTTCTACCTTAGAAACAACTAGTTTCCTGTCATGAAGGTCTGAGAGGATAACGTTTTTTACTTAAAATTGTAACTTTTAAGCTTAAAACCATTATCTTTATATAAAATTTAGTCATGTAAAAAGTTAAAGATTCATGGTAAAAGTTATAACTTTTTAGATAAAAGCTATTTCAGATTTTCAGACCTTCAGACGGTCTTACAAGAAAAATGGTAGCGTAGAAAACTACTTCATCGTTGTTCCCCCCTAGTATTTTGACTTTCACATTTCCTAATGCTTGTTTGACTATTAATATATTTGATTATTTATGAGTAAAATTTATAAAAGCATGTATTACGTATTATAAAAATACATATTGAGACAAATATAACAATATATCAAATAAGTATGGTTTTCCTTGCATAAAGATAATTAAAGGTCAAATTATATTAGAACTAAGAAAAATCATAAGAAACATTATTTTCTTGAATTTTACTTTAGAATAATTTCTACTGGCCTGGTTATAGTGTTATATAGGGCTTGATCTCCACGGGTAAAAGACCTTTGTCACTGCAAGGTTTTGATGTGAATTGAAGCCTTGAAGGATATCACCTATTACCTTTGGGAAATAAGGACCCAGTTTTGCTGCTAGGACCACTCTCTTTCTCATCGCTTTTCCCTTCTCTCCCCTATCCGCATGTTTTGTTTTCAATAGTTCTAGACTTAATTGGGGGAAATAATGAAGGTTACAATAAATTCAAATGTAATACTTGTCTTTGGCTCAATATATATATATACATATATACAGTTAAAGACATTAGTGATCAAAGCTATGACTTGGAAAGTGTGAAAAAGTAATTGCAAGAAAAAAATAGGAATCAAAAGAGTAGGTTTCAACAATAAAATTAATTGATCCTTTATGAGATTTCAACTATATTCGACCAGTGTTTTAAAAGGCGCGCCTAGGCGCTAGGGGCTAAACACCTACTTTGGCCAAGGCGAGGTGTTAGTGGCTAGGCGCAGCTGAGGCGCATCCTAAGGCACACCTTTGGTTTTTTTTTTTTTTTTTCCAAATTTTGTTCCAGAATTTTCCCATGCCTTCTTAGGTGCGCCTCACTTCAATGAGGCGCACTAAGGCACGTCTAAGGCTCTAGGAAATCCAATCGCCTTGATGCGCCTTGACCCTTTTTATACGTTGTATGGGACACAATATGGTGTATGACTGGATTTTGTTTAGGTATAATGTTGTGTTGTTGAGATTAGCTTTAGTTGGAGCTTTGGAGACAATTGTAAGAATCCTAGGGGTTTATGCTTACATTATGTCATAGTAAGACTAACTACATGGATTTTTGTTTTTTGAGATAGAAAGCCAAACAAAGATCTAATGAATTTAGATGGAGAGAAGAAATTACCTCGGAGTAAGTGTGTTCTTGAGGTACATTGTGTCTATTTTGCGTAGGAAGGTAGAGATTAACCACAATTTTGCACATAACACAAAATGTAAGTGGATAAGGCAAAGAGCAATGCTGTTATGGGAGCTTAAAGTTACTTCATGTTGAAGTATATGTTCTATAGGAATGCTATTAGACCAGCACTACTATGCAAGTTTAAATGCATTGCTTTTAGAAAGGATCATATCGAAGAGACGTGTGTAATTAAATGCCTTTGTGTGAAACTGTGAACGTCCAAAATCTAAAATGATGTATGGGAAGAAGATGGCCAGATGGGCCTAGTTGAGGACTTTATAAAAGAGAGTGGACATTGTATATTTGTATGTATTAGCATGATAGTTTAACAGGAAAAAGAATTATGACTATTGAGTTCATATCCTTTTGGTTTTGGGTATAATAAAGTAAATAAACTAATATCTAGCTGATTTGGTATTGATCAATTTGAGCACTAACTGAAAGTCATCTCATCCTTGCTATAAATTGCCATATTGGAGCAGGAATTAAAGGATTAATTTTAATAACCTTCGAATTTTTTGGATGGAAACTTCCTTTTTTCATGGAGAATTTAAACCTCTTTCTCCCCCCTTTTCTTTTACAAACTCTCTGCCCTCATCCCCAAGCCATACATAATTGATTCTTATGGATATTCTCAATGTCCCTTTCCCATTCAGTCTAGTTCATTACTGATTTGTAGCATGTACATTCACGGAGTGTCTAGATAGCAATAAAAGAGAGAAAAGGTTGGGACTTGAGAGATATGAAGAGAGGAGGAGGATCAAAGGAAGTGGAGGTTGAAGAATATTGTTTACTAGATATGGAGGGAAATGAATCTTTTTAATTCTCTGCCCTTCCTCTCCTTCTGGACAAGGGAGGATGGATCTCTCCGGTTTTTTTCTTTCCCTTTCCATCCATTTGATTCATCCAAAGACACTCTAATTTCGTGATGAGTTTAAATAAACATCATGGAGGATGGCCGTCTATCAATTCCAAAACTATGAGGGGAAAGGTGTACATGATAAATTTTGTCTTGAACTTTTAGTTTAGCATACTTGATAATTTATGATAATCGATGTTTGGAATATATATATATATTCATGCTGTCATCCATTTCTCAGTGTCGAGAGAAAGGTTTAGGATATTGTCTTTTTTGGGGGCTGGAGTGTGAGTGGGTTGGTTGGTTGGTTATGAATTACATTGGACAATTTTTCATACTTGGCTAGCCACATGCCCACATCATTAGTTAATGTGTGGCTACCCATTGATATACGCCATAATTAGTAAAAATGGTTGCTCTAATGGAAAAACGGGGTTACCTGATAGGTAAGTACTCTAATGGAAAAATAGGGTTACTCATATGAACAAGTGGGTTACTCTTGTATAGCCAAAACCTTAGTTTTAAAAGGCGCGCCTCAGGCGCAAGGCTCTTCAAGGCGCTAGCGTTTGGGCTTTTTTAAGGCGAGGCACAAGGACCCCTTGGAGGCGCTGGAAAGGCGTGCCTTTTTGGGAGGCGCAAGGCACAGGAAAGGCGCGCCTTTTGGGGGTAAGGCGCACATCAGGTTTTTTTTAAATTACAAATAGGTTTTTTATTAAGTCATTTGAAGCATTTATATATAAAAAAAAAGAAGAGAGAATAAGTAGAAGAAAAGGATCGACATTTTGAAAGAAGAGAGAGAAGTATAGAAGCAAATCCTAGGTCCCTAACTGTTGCTGCCATCATCACCCACCCACCGCCGGAGCTACCATCGTCACTGCCGGTCGTCCCTAACTGTTGCTACCATCATCACCCACCCACCGCCGGAGCCACCATCGTCACTGCCGGTCACCGAGAAATTTCTCTCTTTTGTTCTTTTTTCTTCTCTTCCTCTTCGACTGTCTTCGTCTCTTTGAAAATGAGCTTGGACAACCAAGTTTGCTTTTCCTTCCCTTTTTTCTTTTCATCATGTAATGTTTTAGACTTTTAATACCGTTTTTTTTAATATGAATTATACTTTGTTATGTCATTTATGCATTTATAACGAGTATAATGTTATTTGTGTAAAATATATGATCTAGTTTTAAAAAATTAAGGTTTTAGAAAAATTAAGGTTTTAGAAAATTTCTCTCTTTTGTTCTTTTTTCTTCTCTTCCTCTTCGACTGTCTTCGTCTCTTTGAAAATGAGCTTGGACAACCAAGTTTGCTTTTCCTTCCCTTTTTTCTTTTCATCATGTAATGTTTTAGACTTTTAATACCGTTTTTTAATATGAATTATACTTTGTTATGTCATTTATGCATTTATAACGAGTATAATGTTATTTGTGTAAAATATATGATCTAGTTTTAAAAAATTAAGGTTTTAGAAAATTTAGTGCGCCTCTCCACCTAAAGGCGCGCGCCTTCGCCTTGCGCCTTGCGCCTAGGCTCCAAGGACATCGTGCGCCTCGGTGCGCCTTGCGCCTTTTAAAACTAAGGCCAAAACAAAAAAAATGGTTATTCGAATCATCAAATGGGGTTACTTGTTGCCAAGAAAAAAAATTAAAAAATGGGGTTACTTATATTTGGATTAATTTTTTTTTCTCATGATGAATGTTTATCCTTATGGGCGAATAAGTTTACTCTTACTTGTATGAATGAATAAGAGTTATTCCTACAAACAAATGTGATCAATCTTCCCTAAATAAATGAGATTACTGTTATGATGAAGAACACTGATTGCATTATATGTATTTCAATTGGAATGTAGAGTTTAAGTAAAACACTAAGTATAGTTGACAAGTGATAGCCGGTCTATGCACAAGATTTCGACATGGTTTTATCTTCCCATTTAGAAGAACCCCAAATCACAAACTCGCCATTTTGCACGATGCAGGAAATCTAGGCCAACAATGTATTAACTTGAACACGATGAGGCGACAAAAGTTTTCAGTCTTTGGCTATTCTTGTCGTGTGTCTACCAAGGTGCTTGGTTGCCTCTTGTAATTAGGGTTCTCCGATGCTTGTATATAATCTTGTTACTTTTGAATGTTGTGATGAATATTTACTTTACCCTTCCAATATTTATTTTCATGATCACACTGCATGGTAGCGAACTGATTTGTTAAGTTATGCAGCTTTCAGATACTATGGCTAGTAGGGGCATGAACATGACGTTAAGCGACCAAGCTATCCACCTTGATCTGATTGCCAAGACTCACGGTATTCCTGCTGCTGAGAATTATTTTATTGATCTACCTGAATCCTCAAAATACATCGAGTGCTATGGTGCTCTTCTTAATTGTTATTGTAAGGAGTTGATTTCTGACAAAGCTGAAGCACTTTTGGAGAAGATGAAGGAGCTTGGTCTCCCTATTACAGCCATGAGTTACAATAGCCTGATGACTATGTACACAAAAAATGGCCAAGCTGAAAGAGTACCTGCTCTTGCACAAGAAATGAAGGCTTCTAATATCATGCTACAACCATACACATATAATATATGGATGAGATCTTTGGCAACTGTTAATGACATTAATGGGGTAGAGAGGGTTTTAGATGAAATGAAGCGGGATGGCCGAGTAGCAGAAGATTGGACAACATACAGCAACTTAGCATCTATATATGCTGATGCTGGGATGTCTCACAAGGCTGAGAATGCCCTGAAGGAACTCGAGAAGCGAATCCCTTCTAAAGAAGTTTTACCTTACCAGTTCCTCATTACTTTATATGGAAAAACCGGGAATGTGCTCGAGGTTTTTCGTGTTTGGCGGTCTTTAAGACTTGCTTTTCCTAAAACTCCAAATGTTGCTTACTTGAACATGATTCAGGTGCTGATTAACTTGAAAGATTTACCAGGTGCCGAGAAATGCTTCAAGGAATGGGAATCTGATTGCGCACGATATGATATTCGGATAGCTAATGCACTCATTGGGGCTTACATCAAAGATGGTTTGTTCGAGAAGGCTGTAGAGCTCAAAGAGAGTGCTAAAAGGAGAGGGGCTAACCCTAATGCTAAAACTTGGGAAATTTTTCTAGATTATCACTTGAATAAGGGAGAAATCGAGTTGGCAGTAAAATGTGTTGAAAATGCAAGCACCACGGGCAGGGGAGATGGAGCTAAGTGGGTCCCACAAACTGAGGCGGTTAATGCAATAATGCACCTCTTTGAACAGAAAAAGGATGTCGATGGGGCTGAAGCTTTTATGGAGCTTTTGAAGGAAGCTTCTGTGGATAATAAGTTGGGGGCCGAGTCATTTGAATCGTTGATAAGAACGTATGCAGCTTCTGGGAGAACGAGTCCTTCCATGAGTCGACGTCTGAAGATGGAAAATGTAGAGGTGAATGAAGAATGTAAAAAGCTGCTTGAAGTAGTAAGTGCACAATAAGTCTTTTCTTGGATTTCCGTCCTGTAATTCTCGGTCTGACCAGTTTTTCAGCTACATGGTGAGCATATATCAATCAGACAGTCAATGTTATTCCAATAATGAATGTGAGTATAATAGATGGTTTATCTCAGATTTGTTGCAGCTGTTTTGGGAAATAGGTGAAATTTTGTATGCTGTCTTAGGCTCTGTTGTTTATGAATTTTTTGGACCCTTGAATTTACTGACATCGATAATATGATCTGTGGAATACAAATCCAATCCAGATCTTTGAATTCAGTATAGATCATTCAATTCAGTAGTTTAAACATCAACAGTTTTTCATAGTCCAAAATATTTGTATTGTAGTTTAAATAAAAGCATTTGCTTCAGGCCATTTTAGTTAACAACTGAACATTATTTGCTCAAACTCAACTTTTACAAACGTAACAAATCATAAAATTGCTTTCATACACACTTCAAAGTGTAACATGAAACTTATTCGAATATCGAATCAAGTCTAGCATACATACTTGCAATAGTTTCAAAGCTTTGGCTTCAAAGTGTGTTATCTATGTTTAAAATTCATATTGCCAAGATTTTGGGCACATAAAACCTGCTATAAATAATTTGTTTGAAATCTCATAGACTTTTACCAATTGGATATTCTATATTTGATTAATTTATTTTGATAAAAATAGACTTTTTTTATTTTTTGTTCAAGTTTGATCCAAATTCTCTTCGAACCGATTTGATCTAATATGAAAAAAATTCTTAAAATCCTAATCCAATTTGATTAGAATTCGGCAAAAAAGACTTTTGACGTTTCAAAATCTATCATAAAGTGAAAGTGACATAATTTTACGTATATTTTTCTAATAGGATAATTATTTTTGTTACCATTTTTATTGTGCAACTTTTTTTACAGTTCTGGGCGTTCGGATGCTGTTTCGGGTCCCGTCATTGTTTTCCCTGAAATTCGAGCACGTGTTCCGGAGTACATCGGGGGTTTTATGTCTGTTTTCACCTTCAGTTCGCCACCGTTGAAGCCTCCACGCCTGTTTTTCCGCCACCCGAATGAACGGGTGTTAAGATTTTCGGTCCATCAAAGGTCTCGTTTGCTCCTTTCCACTTGCGTAATGTCGTTTTATGACCAAACAAACCCCCCATATGATTTTCGGCCACTTCCATTCCGTGACTCCGGAACCTTCAAATATCGTGAATTATAGTTTTCAGTTTTGGCCGTTCGGATGTCGTTTCGGGCTCCGTCGCCGTTTTCCCTGAAATTCGACCACATGTTCCAGGGTACCATCGGGGGGTTTTATATTTGTTTTCACCTTTAGATCGCCATCGTTGCAGCCTACACGCCCGTTTTTCCGCCACCCAAACGAACGGGTGTTAGGTGCATTTTCGGCCCATCAAACGTCCTCGGTTGCTCCTTTCCACTTGCGTAGGGTCGTTTTATGACCCAAAAAACCCCCCATACGATTTTCGGCCACTTCCATTCTGTGACTCCATAGCCCTCAAAAATTGTGAATTATAGTCTTCAGTTCTGCCGTTCGGGATGACGTTCCGGGCCCCGTCACCGTTTTTCCCGAAATTCGAGCACATGTTCTAGGGTACCATGGGGGGGGGGGGTGGGTTTATGTCTGTTTTCACTTTTAGATCTCCATCTTTGCACCCTACACTCACGTTTTTCAGCCACTGGAACGAACGAGCGTTAGGTGCATTTTCGGCCCATCAAACGGCCTAGGTTGCTCCTTTCCACTTGCGTAGGGTTGTTTTATGACCCAAAAAACCTCCCATATGATTTTCAACCTGTTCCATTCCGAGACCCCGAAACCCTCAAAAAGCGTGAATTATAGTCTTCAATTATGGCTGTTCGGCATGCCGTTCCGGGCCCCGTCACCGGTTTTCCCAAAATTCGAGCACGTGGTCCGTGGTACCATCGAGGGGTTTTATGTCTGTTTTCACCCATCAGATTGCCACTGTTGCACCCTAAACGTCCGTTTTTCTGCCACCCGAACGAACGAGTGTTGGGTGTATTTTCGGCTAACCAAACGGCCTCAGTTGCTCCTTTCCACTTGCGTAGAGTCATTCTATGACCCAAAAAGCCCCTCATATGATTTTCGACGACTTCCATTTTGGGAACCTGAAACTCTTAAAAAGCGTGAATTATAGTCTTCAGTTTTGGCCGTTCCGAATGTCGTTCCGGGCCTCGTCACCGTTTTTCCTGAAATTCGAGCACGTGGTCCGGGGTACCATCGGGGGTTTTTATGTCTGTTTTCACCTTAAGATTGTCACTGTTGCACCCTAAACGCCCGTTTTTCCGCCACCCGAACGAACGGGTGTTGGGTGCATTTTTGGCCCACCAAACGGCTTCGGTTTTTCCTTTCCACTTGGGTAGGGTCATTCTATGATCCAGAAAACCCCATATATGATTTTCGGCGACTTCCATTTTAAGAACCCGGAACTCTAAAAAAGCGTGAATTATAGTCTTCAATTATGCCCATTCGGGATGCTATTCCGAGCCCCGTCACCGTTTTCCCCGAAATTCGAGCACGTGGTCCGGGTTATAATCGGGGGGGGGGCGTTATGTCTGTTTTCACCTTCAGATCGCCACCGTTGAAGCCTGCACGCCCATTTTTCTGCCACCCGAACGAACAGGTATTAGGTGCATTTTCGGCTCATCAAACGACCTCAGTTACTCCTTTCCACTTGTTTAGGGTCATTTTATGATCCAAAAAACCCCCATATGATTTACGTTCACTTCTATTCCGGGACCTTGGAGCCCTAAAAAATCGTGAATTATAGCCTTCAGTTATGGCTGTTCGGAATGCCGTTCCGGGCACTGTCACTGTTTTCCCTAAAATTCGAGCATGTGGTCCGGGGTACCATCGGGGGGTTTTGTGTCTGTTTTCACCTTCAGATCGCCTCTGTTGCATCCTACACGCCCGTTTTTCCGTCACTCGAATGAACGGGCGTTAGGTGTATTTTCGGCCCATGAAACAGCCTCGTTTGCTCCTTTCCTCTTGTCTAGTGTCGTTTTATGATCCAACAAACCCCCCATATGATTTTCGGCCACTTCCATTCTGGGACTCCGGAATCCTCAAAAATCGTGAATTTTAGTCTTCAATTCTGGCCGCTTGGGATGCTGTTCCGGGCCCCATCACTGTTTTCCCCGAAATTCGAGCACATGGTTTGGGGTACCATCAAGAGGCTTTATGTCTGTTTTCACCTTCAAATCGCCACAGTTGCACCCTACACACCCGTTTTTTCGCCGCCCAAACGAATAGGTGTTAGGTGCATTTCGGCCTATCAAATGGCCTCGGTTGCTCCTTTCCACTTGCGTGGTTTTGTTTTATGACTCAATAAAATTCCATATGATTTTCAGCCACTTCCATTCCGGGACCCCGGACCTTTCAAAAATCGTGAATAACAATTGTTTATGATATTAATAATAATTATTTTTAAAAAGATATTATAATATGTAAGATAAGTTGTTTTTATCTGATATGATTTTTTTTTATACCTAATATGAGTTTTTTAATAAGCACTAAAGTAATTACATACTCCCTCTGTCTTTTTTTTTTTTACTTTCTATATTTTTCTTATTTTGATGCCATACTTGCTACATTTTCTATTTTGGCATTTGAAACTCGCATAAATTCTACCAATTCTATCAACATTTTTTTATCATTTACCCACTTTATCATACCCATTTCACCCTTAATTTTGTCATATTTCTTAATAAAAATACCTACACTTTTTAATGATTACTATTCACATTTTTCTCGTAAAAAAAATGTAAGGAGCAAGGGTGCATTTTCTTCAACTTATTAGACTTGAACTTATTTAAAATTATTAGACTTGATTTAATTTGTTAGAACTTGATTAAACTTATTATATTTGAATTGAACTTATCTAAACTTAAAACCTGTTTTTTTAAATGGAAGAAAAGACACCCTATGATGCTAAGTTGAACTAAACCCCATAACCTAGATCCGAGAACTTATATTGGCACTCTAAATTTTTCTTTAGCGCTCCATTTTTTTCCCTAAATGTCCTTTCACATAAAAAAAAATAAAAAATACTTCATCCATAACATAAAACTTTCAACAATTAATTTTGCACGTATTTTGAGGAAGTGATTTAAGGGTGTAGACGAACGAACTACTCAAAATGGTTCTAATAAAGCAAAAATGTGATTATAAGTTACTAATATTAAAATTATTTTGACTAATTCCTTCAATTACAACCTTAAATCACTTCCTCAAAATGTGTGCAAAACTATTTTGCCACTAACCACCTAATAAGTGATAATTGTTGTCAACAACTACCATAAATTTTTTTATTTAATTTAACTACCAAACAAGTTATGTTTTGTTGTAAACCACCACCTACCCATGAAAACTTAACGGAATATGCTAACGCCGTTAGTTTACCGTTAGTTTGTGACACGTGTCGCGATTTGATTGGCCCTTGATTTATTTTTCTTTAAATTAAAAAAAAATGAAAAATTAAGAAAAAAAATCAGACAAAAAGAAAAAAAATGACTGGTGGTGGGGGTGCTGCCTAATCGGGGTTGGGGTGTGCTGGTGGGGAGGGGTCGGCACTGCCGGTGGGGGAGGTGGCTGCAGTGCTGGTGGTGGAGGGGAGGGGTGGCTGATGTTTTTTTTTTTCCAGATTTTTTTTAATATTTTTTTTATTTTAAAAATGTATTAATTAAGTTTAAGTGATTTAATTAAGGTTTAATTGTGATTTGATTTAACGATGTTAAAAATAGGGGGTGGTTTGCAACTTTTTATAACTTATTTGGTAGTTAAATTAAATAAAAAAAATTTATAGTAGTTGTTGACAACAATTACCACTCATTAAGTGGTTAATGACAAAAAAATTTAAAAATTTTATGTTAGAGAGGGAGTATCAAAAAATAAGTTGAGTGTCAATATCATTAGTCGGTGGATAGGGGTGTAAATGTGGTCAGAAAACTGTTTGACCGACCGTTACCGACCGATACTGAACCTATTTTTGACCGTATTTTTAGTGACCGGATACCGACCGCTACCGATCCAAATTATACCGAAACCGTTTCTTACCGATTTTATGCATACCGAAACCGACCGGTACTGAGTCCGTTTAAGACCGGATCCGTTTTCGACCAGTTTTTATTAAACCGAGACCGACCGTTACCGAAACCATATTGTACCGAATCCGTTTTTGACCGATTTTTTACCGACCGTTTTCGACCGACCGCTTTTGACCGAAATCTTATTGTACTGAACTTGTTTTTGACCGACCACTTTTTATCAAACCTATTTTGACCAACCTTACGACTGAAGTACGACTCACCCCATTTTTTTATCGAACTTATTTACATGATTGATGAGTATCATCATCGTTGTCATGAGTATCATTATCAATTCGTTGTTGTTGCTAATTGTTTTCAATATTGTTATCATCTTTGTTATCGTCAATTCATTATCATCCATCATCATCTTAATCGTCATCATAAGCTCATAACCATTTATTATTAGAGTCATAATCCATCACCATCATCCATGCCGTCATCATCATCATCATTCATGACCATCTATCATATTGATCATCAACATCCACCATCGTCATCATGCATCAGCATACATCATTGATGTTATCATCATCGTTGTCATCATATGCATCCATCATCAACATTCATCACCATTCATATACATCATCACCCATGATCATTATCATCACTTATTATCATCCATCGTCAACGTTATCATCACCATACATAATTGATGCCATCATAATTCATCACCATCATCAATCAACATCCTTGATGTTGGCCAACATCGTGATCAACACCAATTCAGCATGCATCATCCACCGTGATTATGATCGTCGTTGTTATTACCATTCAATTATTATGATTGATCAATTGATTATTTATGTCATTGACTCACCATCATATCATTATTACTATTGTTACCATATACATAGTATATTGCTTTTATGATGATGATGACAAGTTGACAATGATAAATCTAATCCTCATAACTATTGATATTCTAATGATATATATTTTTATTATAATCGTAGCCATTACACTCATCATAAATTGATATGGTTCATCGAGATTATTCTTTGATGTCCATATATAATATTTATATTAGTCACTTATTAACGTCGTTGTTATTCTCATAATTCAGGGGTGGACATAGTTTTCGATCCCAAGATTCTAAGCCAGATATTCTGAGCCAACTAACCCGAAATATCAAAACCCGATCTGGAGTTTTGAATTAACTAATTGTATTGTGATTTGTGTTCGATCGTTTAAAACTAACAGGTTACGTCCTACATTTGACCTTGATCGGCCGATTATGACCCGCATGCTGATTTTGACCAACCGATTATGACCCGCATACTGATTTTGACCGACCGATTATAATCCGCATATCAATTTTGACCGATCGATTATAACCCGTATACCGATTACAACATGTAAAAAACCGTTTTTAACCGACCGAATGTGACCTGTTACCGACAATGACCGGACCGATAAGTATCGGACCGAAACCGACCGACACCTGTTTAGGAAAATACCGAATTTGACTGGATACCGAATAAGTCCGACCGTTACCGACTGATACCGAAAGAGCTCATATGACTTGTTTTTGATCGACCGTTTTTGATCGAACCTTTTTTTGACCGACCAGTTTCCGACCGTTTGACCGTTTTTACATCCCTACCGGTGGATGCCCAACAAAACAAGATGGAGCATACGGACGGAGGGAATAACAACCGAAATTAAACGACATTGGTCCGTCCACCCATTTCTACGTCAGTTGAGTATGGGAATCAAAAGGAAAAAATCGTGCATTTCGTGTGGACAAATAAGAAGAAGCCACGTGTCAGTGACCCAAAGAACATGGTTCTTGTGAGTAAAATGGATGAATCATGGAAAAGTTGAACAGAATTGTTTGGTGGGTTCTATACTTGTTCTATCGTGTAACTCATGAGGTTGAGGATGAGTTTGGGGAAAATCATATCATAAAAAAATTTGCTCCCATTTTTGCCCAACCCACTTTTCACACGCACAAATTCAACATTTAAAACTTCAACAAGAAAACCCCAGAAAAAGTAAAATTGTAACTAGCAAGAAACAACAAACATCTTTCTTTTTTCTTCATTTAAGGGAGGGAAAACCCCCCTTTTCTGTTTTCTTCTCCTTTTTTTTTCACCTTTAATTTTGGCATTTTTCTTAGTATTCTTCAAGATTTGAGGAGTTTCAATCCTTTGTTGAAGCTTTCTTCTTTTCTTTCTCCTATATTCATTCAATTTTAAGGGAGAAAGAAAGAAGAAAAGAAAGAAAATGATAAGGTTGTGGATAAGTTCCTTGCAATTAATTGAGCTATTTGTGAGTTCTTGGGTTCATTTGTTATATGGGTTTTACATTTTTAGCACAGCCATTGCCTGTGATTTGTCTCAAGTCTTGTGTGAATACTTTAAACCCAACATGAATGTTGAGGTCAAAGAGATTGTTCCTCAAGACTCTTCCGCTTTTGATGATTTGCCTCCCATTGTTTTGGTTCATGGCATTTTTGGATTTGGTCAAGGGGTAATTTAATGTTCTAATCTTTTTCACATTTTCATTTCATTTTTATTCATTGCTTTAGCATTATTCCATCTGTTTTTTCTTCCTAATTTCAGAAATTAGGGGGATTGTCTTATTTTGCTGGGGCTGAGAAGAAGGATGAGAGAGTTTTGGTGCCAGATTTGGGTTCTCTCACCAGTATATATGATAGGTATGTATTTCTGAATTTTTTTCAGCTTAAATTTGATTTTTTTTGGGGGGAAATGACTTAATTTAAGGGGTTTTAATTTTTTTTTTTTTTGGGATAATTGAATTGAATTACAGGGCAAGGGAATTGTTCTATTACTTGAAAGGGGGTCAGGTAGATTATGGTGAAGAACACAGCAAAGCTTGTGGCCATTCTCAATTTGGAAGAATCTATGAACAAGGTTTCCTGGATTATATAAAACAATTGCAATTTTGCTGTGATTAATTTATATATGTTAGTGTAATATGTTGTTAAAGGTGACTTATTAATTATATGATGATAAATTCAAAGAAAATAATAGATGTTATGAATTTGTTTGTGACAAATGATTCATTTTGTGTATGTATGCAGGGCATTACCCTGAGTGGGATGAAGATCATCCTATTCATTTTGTTGGCCATTCAGCAGGTGCACAGGTCGTCCGGGTTTTGCAGCAAATGCTTGCTGATAAGGTCAGTTTCGTTGCTAATTTTCTTCGGTATAAAATCGATGGTCCGAAATCTTCGGTTTTGTTACATTATTAACATAAAAATGTGTCTGATTTTAGGCATTTAAGGGTTATGATACTAATCCGAACTGGGTTTTGAGCATAACCTCTTTATCAGGAGCATTCAATGGGACTACAAGAGCATATTATGATGGGATGCAGTAAGTTCATTTTCCTTCTTGGTAGATATCAAATTGAAAACTTGAAATGTAGCTGTATGTTTTTGACTTTTCTGTAAAAAAAAAGGTCTATAATTGGAGTGCAATGAAATGGTGGATTACATTTTGTGCAACTGCTCAATTGAAAGCAAGTTAGTTGGGAGTTTATTTATTTTCAATTTTGGTATGTATGATATTGCAGCTTGATCTTATCCATACATGGAGAAGTAATTAGCAAATGTCACTTTCACTTCAATTCTTTCTTGCCCATTGTTTCTTTTATTAGTTTGAGGATACAAAAGGGCATTATCGAAGTACTTTGAATAATTGTGGGGTTGAATGGTGGGACTCAACTCACTTTCGAGTCTTCTCTAAGAGACGGGAGTATACTTGGTTGTCTGTAAAATGTAATTGATGTCTTTCTTGGTTTTAAAAAGCGTGCCCCAAATGGGTTTTAGCTAGGCGAAGCTCAGTCATGAGTCACCTACAAAAGGCACGCGCCTTAAATTGCCTTTGGTAAGGTGTGCCTTTGCGTCTCAAGGAAAATAACTAAGATTTGAGTTATAAATTGAATAATGATTTACTTTTTTTTCGAATTCAGACTGCCTTAGCTTTACATACATCTTTATTTAATTTATTATGGATCTTTTTAATTGATAAATACAATGAAGGTAAGAAATAATTTGAATAAATATATAAATATATGCGTCTCGCATACAAAAGACGCACGCCTTCACCTTGTGCCTAGGCTCCAGGCCAGGGCCATTTGAGCCTTGCGCCTTTTAAAACTAAGATGATGCCTTTTTAAGGCCGAATCACATAATATTAAGGTCCTATAAGATGTGGAAATTGGAATTATCTTTTTACTAAGATGGTTTGTAGTAGCCCGGAATGAGTGTAATTCTACCTGATTTCAAGAAAAAAATGTCTGAAATATTTCCTGAATGCTTATATTCTATCATTCTGCACTATAAATTACAGGCCAGAAGATGGAATGACTATGAAACCCATATGCTTACTTCAGCTTTGTCGGTTAGGAGTTATCATTTACGACTGGTTTGACATTCCATTGCTAAAATCCTATTACAATTTTGGATTTGATCACTTCAACATGTCATGGAAGAAGATTGGTGTGTGGGGTTTAGTAGACTGCCTCTTAGGAAATGGCGGTCCATTTGCTTCAGAAGACTGGATTCTTCCCGATCTAACAATCCAAGGATCAATGAGACTAAACTCTCATATAGAAACATTCCCGGATACATATTATTTCAGTTATGCTACCAAGCGAACCCAAAAGTTCTTGGGCGTCACAGTTCCTTCTGGCATTCGTGGGATCCACCCTCTGCTGTTTATCAGAGTCTTGCAGATGTGCATGTGGCGCCACCCTCCTGATGTTCCTCCTCCCTACAAAGGCTACAGGTATTCACTATTTATTCAAATATTCAATCCTTAATTCTGTGCCAGTCAATTGGCTTGTATAAGTCCAATGTTACATGATTCGCTTCTATAATTCTTGGTTTGCCCAAATTGGCCAAGAATAGCCCAAAACTTGCCATAATTCGATTTTTTCGGTTTGCAATGTGCAGGGAGTTTAGGGAACTATGTAGCACTGCATAAGTTTCAAGATTCTGGTTCACTTTGATCTTTGATGTGAACCTCAACTCTTAAACTTAAATTTCACTGCAAGAAATCATGTGATAGGAACCAAATATGTTGCTTAAATTGATGAGTATTAACATCATTTCTATAGTTAATCTCAAGTCTTCATACAATATGCATGAAACAAATGTCAATATTTAATGGTCATTGCATATATAGTTCTTGCTAAACAAATACAAATTACAGGGATGAAGATTGGTGGGACAACGATGGTGCGCTTAACACAATATCCATGATGTATCCTCGAGTTCCTATTGACCATCCGCATCGATTTGTCAAAAACGATTCAGATTGCAAGCCATTGCAACCTGGTATCTGGTATGTTAAAACTCAACTTTTATGTTTCCTAGTTAATGCAGCCTTATTATTTTGTTCTCTGATTTTATCATTGTATTTTTTTTATTTAATTTCAAAAGGGAAGGACCAATTGAAATGTGGTGATCATCATGAAATTATTTGAGAATATCCTTGTCATCTGCTATAGTTGTGAACAAGACCTTATCAGTTAGCAAAATGTTATGAACAAGCAGACAAATGTGTAATGTACACTCTAGGTTAAAAGCTTCAACAGAAAGCTGGAAATTCCTATGGCTCATTATTGATTTATGTAGACCCTACAAGCCTACCTTTAGCTGGAAGAAACATTATTGAGTTACAGTCTTAGAAGATAATGTTTTTATTTCTGTTATATTTTTAATTAGTAGTTTACACAAATTAATGCTAAATCTTGTGTGCTTGCGTTGGAAATTGAACACTTGAACATCACATAGATTTAAAGTTTTAAACCCATATTTGGCTATTTGCACATCCACCTTTCTTATTATTATACAAATTCTTTGGTGAGACGGTCTCAGTGTCTCACCGTAAGACCAAGTCTTGTTAGGGAAAGTTTCACCAAAGACGTCCTACTATTTGAGAGTGCAAACGAGCAAGTTTAGTAAAATATTATAACACCAACTAACTTATGGTTTATTACAGTGTCTAACATTCAAATTTATCAAAATTCAGTTGTGTACAATTATTTGTTAGAGTGTCTAACAAGGTTTCTTGGATCAAACTAATGGTGCAGGTATTACAAAATCGTAGAAGGCGATCACATTTTGTTCATTGTTAACCGGGAAAGAGCCGGAGTTCAATTCGATTTGATATACGATAGCATCTTCGAACGTTGTAGGAAGCATGCATTTAGGAAAACCCCTCCAAGTCTACCTAATCATCCCCATGAAACTGCTGCCAGTTGATCTTTCTCAGGAGGACTAGTCATAGTTTTTTTTTTTTGTTTTTTTGCCCTTTTTTTGGTTTTCCCTTCCTATAATTTTCCTCTTTCTTAGTCTGATGTAAATGTGATATACTGCAGTAAAATTCATTCTATCATTAAATTATCATCATAGAGCCCAACCTACAGGAAATGTATGAAAGTTAGTTTGAGGATTTATTATTTTTCCAGGCTTGGCTTCCTCCCTATATGGCTATATCGCAAAGTGGATCGCTATTTATCGCCTCTGTTTTACTAGATATCGCCCTAAATTTTGAATAAAAATAAGACTTTACCCTTGACTTAAAATAACATAACCCCGAGTCCCCGATTACTTGGACCACGGATCCACAATGATCGCCACCACCATGTTAAAAAATAATACTCCACTACCTTCGTTAATTATTATGTGCAACTTTTGCCATAAAAGGATACTAAAATTATGTGTAATTATTAGATAGTTTTTTTTTTTTTTTTTTTTTTTTTTTTTTTTTTTAATTACTCAAACGTGAGATTATTATTGTACAAATGTTAAATGTTGGATTATTTAAATCTAATTTTCCTTTTTTTTTTTTTTTTTTTTTTGTAAGAGGTTTGTTAGTCAAAATCATAGCTTGGTAATATTTGGTTGGTATAAAAAGATTATGGGAATTTGTGGATGTAATTTACCGAAGCGTTGTGTGGTTGGAAAGCTTATAGGAATAATTAATTTAATAGGTACCAACTATTGCACTTTTTATTTTATAGATACCAACTTTTGATTGTTCACTAGCAGCACGAACTATTACATAAAGTTGCAACGATAGGTATGAATGACATATAAATAGGTATGGATGATCTATAAGTTGCAACAATATTTAGGTTATATACCTATCATTGCAACTTTATGTAATATTTCGTACTGCTGGTGAATAATCAAAAGTTGGTACCTATAAAATTAAAAAGTGCAATAGTTGGTACCTATTAATATAATTATTCCAAGCTTATACGGGGTGGAAATATGATGTTTTCTAGGAACTTAGGAAGTATTATTTCTTATCAAATGAGGAAGACCAACCACGTTATTGAGCTACAACACTTGTAGAAGTTGTAGTTTTGATTACCACATCACATTTCTATGTTATGTCATTTTCAAGCTACAAATAACTACAATGACAGTTTACAAAACTTATAGCTTGAAATTTATTGCGATAGTGAAATAAAATGGCAGAGCATCCACAATGGTTTCATTCAATGACTAGCTTGAAAATCTGAAAAGTTGCAAGCTACAAATCAACAATTGTGGAGAAAATGAATTTGTATCTCAACAAAGTAACAAGATTTTTAGGCTCCATTCCCTCCCCACCCCACATTATTAGTTAAAATTTAACAATTTTTTTCAACATGTACTTCGACATGTTGAAAAAAAAAAAAAAACTTCACGTACCACCCACCCGTGGGAACTTATTTTGACGCCCCACTTTTTTCTTTGACACTCTAATTTTTTCCTAAATGTGCTCTCATAAAGTGGAATTAAAAAAAAAAAGGTGCCAAAATCACTAGTCCCGCCATTACATGTGTTGGTAAAAATGACACTGTACCGCCCAAGAGGGCTAGAGCTCATCAGATGCAGCCCATACCCTGCTGGCCTAGCTAGTACAAGTGTCCAACATAGAAGATTGCGGACTTTAGGCTTTTTTTTTTTTTTATGACAAGCATTGGTCACTAATTTCAGGCCCATTTTGTTAATATCTAAGTAGCAGAATTTGTGCATCAACTTCTGGCTTTTTTTTTTTTTTTTTTTTGTTTTTAAGGAGAGTATTTGATATTTGATGTTATCTTTTTTTTTTTAGGATAATGTGTGGGATACTAGGCCTTGGAATCGGGCCCTACTGCAGGTCACCCGGTCTAATTTTAACCAACACACGCATCTGTAAGGGAGGTAACAAGGAATCCTCGCAAATGCGTGCGGTGAGAATCGAACCCAGGATCTTGTGCCTGGAATTCTGAAACCCTAACCACTGGGCTATGACTTCATCCTCGTATTTGATGTTATCTAATAGCAATAGAGAGTCAGGATTTTATAATGTTGAGTCAATTGATCAATTTTAGAGGATGGAAAGGATAAATTGGATGAAAATACTTGAGTATTACTCCCTCCGTTTCCATTTGTTTGTCATATATGAAATCTTGACACTATTTATAAGATCGGAGAATCTTCTAAATTACTCTCAACATATAAAACATAATATTGTCATGGGGTGTCTTGTTTGATTCGTCTTAATGAGTACGTTATTAATATCAAATTATTATAATTTTTACACATATACAACAGAATATATTTAAGATCAAACAAATGCATTGGCATGTGTGTAAAGTCAAACATGACAAACAAATGGGAACAGAGGGAGTAATAAAAAATTATAATAATATTAATAATCTTATGTGACACATTTCCTTGTTGACCATCACCTTATCGCCAAAATTCGGCGTTGACTGGCACGTTTTACGCACGTGACTCACTACAATCTTTGATTTTCATTTTTTTTTTATAGTTTTGGAATCCATTAAATGGGGGATAAATAGGTTCCAAAACGAAAAAATTGAAAACAAAGGGGTTTTAGTGAGTCACATACATGCATAAAACGTGCGAATCAACGCTGGATTCTAGCGATAAGGTGGAGGTTAACAAGAAAATGTAACACATAAGATGTTTTCTTACAAAAAGTTCTAGATAAGATGATGTTTTACAAAATCTAAACTAGAAAAAAAAAAAGATTTTTGATAATTTTTCCAATTGAATATTAAATGAGAAATCTAAAAATGTACATAGCTGTAAGTGCATTCTATATTTCTATGTGAGTAGTATGGTATGCGAGTATAATGAAAAGCCCTAATCAATTGAATTCTTGTAATTAGTTGTCATGCATGCATAATGTTCTCATATACTCCAGTTTCAGTTGCCGAAGGAACCCGATTTTTAGCCCTATTTTACACGTACGAAACATGTGGCTGCCCAGGAATTTTTCCTACTCGTCAATTTTCTTGCACTTAATTCTATATATATATATATAGAGAGAGAGAGGGGAAGGATTGGCTAAAAATCAAAAGATGGTTGAAAACCAGACAGAAAATGGTTTAAAGGGGTACATTAGCAGTTGCAGGGGTACATTAGATGTTTAAAGGGTACAAATGGTTTTTAGCGAAAGTTACTAATATTTACACAGATTGTCATTAGTAATCACACGTGTACCCCTTTAAGTGTCCAATGTAAGAGTTTTTAGGTTGAAAACGTTTTTAGTTGATCCTCTTCGTGTATATATATACTCGTCTTATATGCACGCTTTGCGTGCTTCAATGGATGAATATCTTATATAATGTTTGTATATTATTTATGAGTTTGTTGAAAATAACATTATGATTGTTTAATTGAATAAAATTAATTTCATCTACTTAACTATTTCTGGTCAAATTTTCATTGTAAATAAAAGATAAAAATTTTATGTGAAAAGCTATATAAATAAGGTGTCCATTTGTCAAAAAAAAAATCAAAAATATTAATTTTGCTGCTTTTATTTATGTTTTTGAATTATTAATTTTGTGATATTTTATGGGGAATAAATAATTATTTTGTCTTTGATTGATAGTTCCTTATTTTCTATTGATTGATTAAATTAAATTTATTTTTTAATTATCTTTATTTCATAAGTAAGGGAAGATCGATTTTTAGACATTTTTATATAATAGAGATTTATACTAATAAAAAAGAAAATATTTGTGTGAAAAATTATACAAATATGGGTATCTAATTGTAGAGGATTCAATAATATAAATTTTGGTGTTTGTGTTTTATTTTTTTGAATTATATATTTTTTTAATATTTTCATTTTAAAAAATACAAAATATTCCTTTTTAGTTAATATTATATAGTTTGATTATTTAGAAATTTTTTAAAGGATATTTTAGACTTTTTGAGGGGGGACACCATAGCTCCCCCTTGGCTTATGACAGGGCGTCGCAACCCGTCAAAAATAACCTATATATTAATACTAATGTAGCAGTGATAAGTAGGGTTGAAATCCACAGAGAAGCAAATTAATTCTTTTATTACTAAAAAGTGTGAACTATGTAAAGGGCCTTTGTGATTGAATTATCCTAAATAACTAATAAATAAAAAAGAGAAAATAAAGATTGAATTTTTATTGGAATTAAATGAATGAAGGAAATTCTAGGGTTTAGGGTTTTATGAATGAAATCATAAACTAATTGAATTCCAATGTTCAATAATTCATTAACAAATTCTAACCAAGATCTAACAGGCTTTCGCAATTTATTAGATCTACAGATTTACATAACAGGCTCTCGCAATTTATTAAATAAATCTGCCTAAAATCTTAAGTCTTAATGAAGTTTTCACCTTTCGGCTACCGACTAGATTATTACTCAAATTTATATGATCAAAACAGATTTTAGGGAATTAAAACTAGTCATGAATTAAAGAACAAAAGACTCAATTAATCTAATCATTCAAACATAATTTTCCCAAACCCTAGATCTAAAAGACTACTCACACATGTTTGAAAGAATAAAAGAAATAAACATGATCATAATAAAAAGCATAAATAAAATAAATAAGAAAGAAATAATACCAGAATTAAAGGAAGGAAGATCTTGAATTGAATACTTGATTAATTGACTTCAAAAGAATTAAATTGTGCTTACAAAAGAAAGTTTTAATTTTTAAACCCTAGAAAACAGAAAAAAAAACCCTAAAGAAAGCATAAGGAGACAAACAAGGGATTAAAACAGGTATTTATAGATAAAGCTGGGCTTCACGGAGGCCTCGAACACCGGCCCCGGACAGGGGTACATGCACCCCGGTACCGGGGTTGTCGCTGGAATCAGGTTCGCTATTTTTTGGAAAATGTCGAGTGAAAAGCTGTGCAGAGACCCCGGTTCGGGGTACATGTACCCCGGTCCGGGGCCGATGCTGGGGGAACTCTGGCTTCAAAGCAAAGGAGAGAAACAGGGGCAGCAACCACCTCGGTACTGGGGTACATGTACCCCGGTCAGGGTGCATGAACCCCGGTAAGGGTTGCACAAACCCCGGAACCGGGGTACATGCTGGGGTCTGGTCTGATGCCCTGACTTCGAACGCCCATAACTCCTTCGTTTCAAGTTAGAATTGAGATTATGACCTACCGTTGGAAAGCTCTTTGAATCTAGTTTCCAATGCCACTAGAATTGCTTGAATCCGATACTCATATCTTGAGTTATGTCCAAAATAGTGAGAGGTGGTCAAAATCATTCGAACCGAATCGAACAATTTCAATCCAATTCTTCACTAATTGCCACCAGAACCTCTCCAACACTCACCGTGACATCCTAGTGCTTCTCCTTTGCCTAGATTGGTGTACTTTGATGGTTTTTGTCCCATTTAGAGCATCTTCTATCAAAAACCTGTCAAAAACATGGAAAAGACACAAAACACTCCAAACTGACTTATTAGCGGCAAAACGGCTTCTAAGAGCACGGTTAGTACAATAAAACCATACAAAATAAGGAGGAAAAACATATACTAAACCAAGTTATCAGCTTATATAATATATATATATATATATATAAATAAGTAATTAATTTCAATCTTTTGTGAAATAATGAGTTAATGACCACAAATTTGGATAGGCATAATTAAAGTTTCAAAAAAGCTTACATTTGTAAGTTGTAACTTTGTAAGAAAAGATGGATCAATTTTGTATAGTCTGCAAATGTAATTATTGTGTAATTTAATTTAAGGTGGAGATTTTGTTAATATGTACCTTGAATCTGTTATGTAGGGTTATGATTCTTTGTTTTGGGCTTAATTTTTGGGCCTATTATGTTTCTTTATTAGGAAAATATATATATACTCCTAATCTCTGTAACCTAAACTATTACTGTATTAAGAAATTACTTAATATCAATAAAATTCCTCCTCTTCTCTGCTTGTGAAATAATGAGTTATGTGTTTGTTCTTATTAATCTTTACTATATTTATCGCATATGTTATAATAGCAATTTTGTGGGGCATGATTCCAGAGGAGTATGAGCAGTGAAGGGGTGCTTCTGATGTGAGTCGATTTCGATTATAGAGTTGCTCGACTCAACTCGTGAACATCGGAGTTGAGCCTGAGTTGATTCAACCTCAATCGAGTAGAGCGTTGACCAAACTTTGACCGAGTCGGGCTTTGATCGAGCTTTTATCGAGTAATTTTAAAATTTTGGTCTTTTTAACATTTTAATATATATTTTCGGGATTTTGTTTTATATTTTTTTTATTAATATTAGTTTCATATATGCATGGGTAGACAAGATCAGAGTACCCTTTTGGGTAATGCATTCCTATGGTTTCTATCTTATTTAATGTAGTAACATATATTGCTATCTACTCCCTCCATAACATATATATTAATGGCAACGATTTGACATTTTTCCTCTCTACTTTATGTCAAATCGTTGCCATTAATATGTTACGGAGGGAGTACTTTATATTTAATAATTACGACACAATAAGATGACAGATGTTGCGAATGTTGTTAGCACAATATAATTGCACATGATGGAATGTAGATTTAGTTTAGTATAAAAAATATATATATTTTTTTTTTTTTGGTGTACCCACCCGGTTCACCCTTTTGGGCTAATCCGGATTCGGAGCGCGTCCCGGGGTTAAGGTTTTAAACTCCTCCCAACGTGCTTTTGGGGGATCGAACCGTGGTTCTCCCTACCAAGTCTAGCCCCTGGTACCACTAGACCAAAACAACGTTGGTAAAATATATATATATATAGTTGTTAACTTGTTAATATAACTAATTAGTTCCTAAGTAAATATGACTAGTTTTAATCCTAGCAATGGGGAATTAAGGAAGTTTGCTTATAATTAATGATCCATAATCATGTAATGACTTAAACTAATGTGTAAAACTAACTAAGTTAACATAATTTCAATAATCCTAATTACAGCGTAAAGTATATATTTATTTAAAATTTCTTGGCATGAAGTGGGTAGGGCCATAATCTAGACCTAGTTCTGCTCCTGAAGCCTGTCCAACTCACGAGTATTATTATTTAAAATTGTAGATTGAAATAGTTTAATGTAGTGTAGTAATAAAATTTATAAAAAAAATAATCTAACTTTTAGTCGATTTGTCAAAGTAAGTTAAGTTTTTATTAATTTAAAAAAATTCGACCTTGTATTCCAAATAAGTTAAGATTTTAATTAATCATGAATAAATGCCCTATTTTAAAGTGTTGATATTGTAATTTAACCCATTTAAATAGAAAGTGTAAATCTTATTAATCTTAGTGAACCAAAATCGTGACTTATTTTTAGTAATCCAACCAAAGATTAATATTTTTTTGACAAATTTAATTTCCTGTTGCGTATAACAATAAAAAAAATGTTTTGACCAATGAATGATTTCTTCACAATGTGTAAGCCTAACGAATTAAATATTCAATATAGGATCGACAAAAAAGGAATTAAATACTAAATACAGAACAAATGAAAAAGAGCCAGCGAGGTTAGAAATATATATCTATAACATCTATAACATAATAAAAAGCAAATAGTACTTTTCACGTTAAAAAGCATCACTGTCTCCCCCCTCTTTCTGGAAGTTTTCCCTTCTCATTTTGAAACTCTTAAGTTTCGAATTCGATTTTGGTGTAATTGTTTGTAAATGTCTAATTTTTTAGGGTTTGTTGAAGATTTTGGTGAATGTCAATTTTTTTAGGGATTTTTGAAAGATTTAAGTTTAATTGTATTTCACGGTTAGGTTTTTTTTTTTCTTTGCTTTTTGTCGATTTTGTTTTAGGATTTGTTGAAGATTTTAGTGAATGTCATTTTTAGGGCTTGTTGAAAGATTTGTTTAATTGGATTTCATGGTTAGGTTTTTTTTTTGTTTTTTTTTTTTTCCTTTTTGTCGATTTTCATGTTAGGGTCTTTTAGTATGTCAATTTTTTCAGGGCTTGTTGACAGATTTAAGTTTAATTGGATTTCACGGTAAGGGTTTTTTTTTTTCCTTTATGTCGATTTTCATGTTAGGCTCTTTTGGTATGAATGGTTGCAGAAGCAAGTTCCTCAGTTAGTGAGTGCCTTATTTTTCCTAACATTGATCCTAACAGCTTTCAGACATCTTCACTCAATGTCTAGGTTTAGATAATGAATTCTTTTCCTTAAAAATGGTGGTATTGAATCTGGTTTTTTATTTTGATTTTTGATTGTTTAGATAATGTTGAATTTATCTGTTGGTTTTTTGGTGAATTTTATTACAGTTCTCTTTTTAATGCTTTTTGGTAGATATTTGTCTGGAAAAAAAAAATGATTGTATTTGCTAAGGAAAATAGAATCATGTGTGTGAGGTAAGTTCATTCAAGTACTTAATCCAAAATATAACTTTCAATTCGAAAAGTTAAAACTTTACCCTATTTAAACAGTAGGAAAATCCACCATTATTAGTGAGCATTTTCAAACTAAATGGTCTATAAAAATACCCATATAAATTTAAAATATAGCATACAGGGTATTGAAAATACACCACTACTATAATAACGGTTAAAAACAAAAAACAGATTGCTAAACAATTTAATTGATGAATGTTGGATTTCCACTTGTGGTTTGCTTGCGAGGAACTCATGAAGAATTGATAAATGGTTGCTTTTCCATTTCGTATTTTGGTGTTGGGTATCAATTACTTGCTCCCCCAGAAAAGTTCAGCACTAATTGCTCTTCGATCTATTATTAGTTAGTATATTTGTGATGTATATCTTGCATTTTTCCTGTTATTATCATCATTATTATTATTATTTACTTTCCAATTTTTATGGGTTATTACAGATGATTAAATGTGTTAGTTTGGTGCCTTGAATCCGTCATATGCCGAACTCCCGCTTCGAACTCCCGCCTTGAATCTGTTTTAGGAGTCCTATATATACTCCTTACTTTGTAACCTAGCCGTACTTTTGTACTCTGAATATTCCTGAAAGCAATAATACTGTCTCTCCTCTGCCTGTGGACGTAGTCGACACACCGTCGGCGAACCACGTAATTCTGTGTGTTGTTTTTGTTTATTATTTGCATTCAATCGCATCCGTTATAACAAAATGTTATACATTTTGGTTTATAGAGTAAAACAAAGTAGTTTTTCTCTTTTGAGATGCTAGAATATATAAGGTAGTATATTTTCTAGATGAATAAATGTTATACATTTTGCAAGATATACATCACAAATGATTATATATATTATTATTAATGTTTAAATGAGGTGATTCATACATCAGTGATTCATAGTTACGTTGCATCAATAATATCTATAACATTTTGCAAGATATACATTGTTCATTTTGGTTCATACAGATGATTAAATGCTATACATTTTGCAAGATATACATCACAAATGCTATATATATGATTGATGCAACTATGAATCACTAATGCAACTAGAGTAAAACAAACTAGTTTTTCTCTTTTGAGCTTCCAACGAGATTTCGCTCAGCTACTTTGGGTATTCTTCTACTACAGGTTAATAATGATACTTGACCATTTTTTTTTTTTTTTTTTTTTTTTATATTTTATAATGTTTTGACAATTTTCTTCAACATTAAACACTAGCTAAATTGATTTATTGTTTTGTGATGTGCTGCACAGTTAGAAGAAGTGTGCTAAGCTTAGCTCAGGTGTTCAAATGCCACTCTTTTGCAATCAATAAAAAGTAAAGCGTCTAATTTAGTACCATACATAAACGAAAACTTGATATTAACCTAGAAGTAGACCCGAAAAAATTCCTATAAGTTTAACTACTTAGGCTATGTTAAGTTCATCTTATTTATTTTCAAAAAAAAAAAAGTTCATCTTATTTAATCACTCTAGGGCCTTACCCATAGTAAGATAGATAATGAAACAATCTCAAAGCTTCATGGACGTGAGAATGATAGTGAATAGAAGACAAATTTCGATACCAATCTACAACTTTCAGAGCTATCACAGTCTTACGATTTTGATTTTGACTACCTAGATTTGTTTGTTTTCATACCTTGTTAAATAATTACGTGAAATTTATTTTATATTCTGTTATTTTGTTTGTGGATAGAGTATCTTTGATTTTTTGCTTTCATATTTTTTTTTCTTCTTTTTTTAAAAAAAAAAAATTGTTTTTGTTATTTAGTTTGCAGTTTGAATGCAATTTTGTCCATATTTTGGCTAACAATGCAGTTTTCTGTATTTTTCAAGCCTATTTTAGGTTATCAACTTATGTAGTCTGATTTACCCTAGAAACCTTGATTTGCAGCTGCCTAAAAGCTTTGAAGAAATGAAAAATAAAACTATTCCCACTACAGATAATAATTTTGACAAAATTTTGATATTTTATAGACTAATAATGTAAATTGGTTTTGTAGTGCATTTTATGGTAATTGTTGTTATTACTTCACAAGGTGTTATCAAATACATTCAATTATGGTTTTCTTCCAGTTTCACAATTTCTTTTCAATATCATGATGTTGTGATGCATATTTGGTGCAGCTCATACGAACAAGATGTCATGAAATCCCAATATGAGAAAGCTTCATGCTGGCTATTTCTTCCCTGAGGTTTGTAATTTTCAATTGCATGGTGTTATGAGTTGTTTTTTTTGTTCTACTGTTATTTTTTGGATTTCTGTATTTCAATTCAAACAAAACAATGATTAAATAAAAATCATTGGAATGATTTTTGGATTTCACTTCAAACAAAACAAAACCAATTTAGTTTTTGAATTGTTACTTTTCTTACTCATTAGATTTGGTGTTTTGGACATGTGAATTTAAATAATAATTATTGGAATTGAATCTCAATTGAGATATTTTGGATTTAAAGTAATTGTACTAAAAATAAGAGATAGAACTTTGAAGAATTTAATTGAATGTTAGTTAATTTGTTCAAAGTTTGATAATTGTTTATAATTTGCAGAATGAAAGCTTGCCGCTTGAATAGAGATAGAAGGGACTAAAGGATGGATCCCGGATTGGTGCCAAGAATAATAAATGCGGATTAGACAAAGAAAAGAAGATCAATTACTAAATTTAATTTGAAGTAAAAAGTTACACAAAGTATGATAAGTGACGACTTCACTTTTGTTTTTTGTACACAATAAATCAATTTTATTTGTATCTATATCTATACAATGTGAAAAACGACTCTTCGGTCACTGTTCATATGATTATTTATGTGTTTCATGATGTATTTCTCACGTTGCTCGGCTTCACGTCCACACCCCCCCCCCCCCAATTTCACTCTGAAAACCAAAACTCTTGTCATACCCTAAAGTTGAGCAGAAAACCCTAAAGAAGATTCATTCTCTCTCTTCCATAACTAAAATATTCCAAATCTTTTTCAACTCATCACCTGCTTCAAAACGCAAGATAAATTAACATTGATTTATTGAGCTTGTTCTTCCTCCATTGAAGCGGCTTTTGTGCTTCTCCTCTTCCATTGATTTTCTTCTCATTTTTGCCCTTGTTCATTTAGTAGCTTTGTTGCCCTAATTAATAGCTCTTATAAAATTTACAAAATTTTAACTAAGGATGTTAATAGTTTTAATAAGATTAGTTGAAATATAATGATCAAATTAAGAAATTTGGCTTCGTACGATCAAATAAATACATCAATCTTGTTCCTCTTTATGCTCTTCAAGTTTGAACTAATTATCGACATACATTTTATTCAGTATAATAACTTGTAAGAATACTGCTCAAACGGCTTTTTAGTACAACAAAGCGTTAGACAACTACGTGTTGGATACGGCGCACATAATCAAATCAATACATCGATCTTATTCCTTTTTATACTCTTCAAGTTCGAACTAATTAACGACATACAATTTATTGAGCATAATAACTTGCAAGAATACTGCTCAAACAACTTTTCGGTATAACAAAGCGTTAGATATTTATGTGTTGGACACGGCGCGCATCGCGCGCCGTGGACAACTAGTGACATAAAAGGATGAGTTTTTCTAGATTTATTGGCCGAAAATGAACAAGTACCCTTTCAATGTATCTATAAATCCGGGATAAAAAGATAGGGTGAAAAATCGGCAACCAAAACTGTTATTTTTGGGCCAAATACAAAGATTATAATCCATGCTTTTTTTTATAGTTGTTGGATCTTATGAACGATAACGACCTCAAACATCGTTGCAGGTTCCTTGGGTGGCAGGGTGCCCTCATAAAAAGATATTGGATGCATCAAAATCTTGTGGCCCAAAATACGCACTCAAATACACTCGGTTAAATTTGATTGAATATTAGAAACGGGCCTGGGCAACCCAATATAGAAGAGGTGAGTTATGTCACTTACAAGCCATAGGAGGCTCCTTCCTAAAACCAATTGGTAATAGGAGGAGTAGCTCCTAAACTTATAAGTTAGTTTAGTCTCTCCTCATCTTCTGATGCGGGACACTCACTAGTGTAGCATATGGGGTTCAACACTCTCCCTGACTAGCGAGTGTCCTTAGAATTTAAAGCTAGCTGGAAAGGCAATTAGAAACAATCCTCTTAGGGGCTGGACATCCTATCGAGGCAAACCCTTTCCAGTTGCTTAATAAGACCCAGTTTAGAAGAGAGCCACAGTTCATATGATGGAGGAGCAAAACGGCCCAGAATTTTTACATACCCGAATGCCCAAAAGTCACACGGGAGGACACTGTATGATAATTCGATGACATTTTTTTTTATACATTTTAGGTTCATGCTAGGACTTATTTTTAGGTTATTTTAGTCTATATTTTCTTCTTTTATATAACTTTTTGCCACAATGATATTTCACGGATTATTTTTTAAAAAAATCTTATTCAAGAATAACCGATCATCACTTTTTGTGGATTTTTATTTTGAGCTTGTTGCCCCGTGTGGTTAACCTAGCTAAGAGGTATTCAATTCGTCAAATATGCAAGTCATGGAAGAATACTTTGGAACAATTCAAAAACATAAATAAGTGTTTGGAAGTGATTTCACACAAACACGCCTAAAACCGACGAGTAGAGAAATTAAAGTTATGTCATTTTGAAGTAGAGTTGTCCATATTAGGTCAAAATGGACATGATACATAAGACACGTCTGTATTGCATTTTGTTCGTTCCAAACATCTATCAATTTCGACATTTTATTTCTGACCAAGACACAAGATTGGTGAATTCTATTTTTCTGAGGATTTATTACTATAAATACGCTATTATAACGTTAACAACTCTCCCCCTCTCACTTCCCCAATTTCTTCTTCTTTTTAAGGTTGAGACCTAAATAATTATTTTTTTTGTTCTTGATCCATCATCTACTTGAAATAATGTGAGTCTTCTCTTTTAATTATTGCTTTTATTATGCTTTGTTTACATTTCTTTTACTTTGATAATCTCACCATGGGTGAGTATTAGTGTGTTTAAGTATTGAAGGGAGGAGGGTATTATTATTCTTTTACGAAGGACTCGTTTTCTTTAGCTGAATATAGCTGAACTGAACTGAATTGAATTGAATACAACTGAATGTAATATTTTATAAGAGAAGGAAACTGAGAGCTGAACTGAACCGAACTGAGTTGAACTGAACTGAACTGAATTTAAGCTAAAATAAACAAGCCCTTAGTTTTTAATCGGTAAGTTTTAAGAGAATGAAAAACTTGATTTGGCTCGCAAATACCTTTATTGGTAGTTGTAATAGGTTAAAAAATAGGGATTGTCCATTTTTGTAAATCATATTAAAATTAACAAGGGTCAAAAGGTGAAAGACCAAAGTAAAAATTTGATTATTTTATTTTGGATACGTCAAATGTGTGATTAAATTTGGAAGATTGACCAGTGAATTAACTACTACCTCCGTTCCAAAAAAAAAAACGCAACAATTGTCATGACACGGACTCCTAGGCATTTTTTTGTTGTGGGTAATTAGAAAAAGTAAGGGGTAGTTGATTAAAATAAATAGAGAGAAAAGTGGGGACAATTAAAGGAGTTGTGAGAGAGAGTAGGGACAATCAAAGAATTGGAGAGAGAAAAGGTGGGGACAAATAAAGAATTAGTAAGGGTATTTATATCTTTTAAGTAACAATAGTTTATTATAAGGAAAATAAAAATTTGTTGCATTTATTTTGAAACATCAAAAAATGGAAACTGTTGCGTTTTTTTTGGAACGGAGGAAGTATATTAATTTTTTTTTCTTTTATTATACATGTCTGCCTATGCATGTATTTAAACTTTAAGAGCATGTTTGATATTGTTATTTTTTTAGTTTTGGAAATAGTGTCAAATAACTACCTCCATTACCTTTTGTTTGATATGAGATATTGGTAATACATTTTCTTTCCAGCTTAATGGCAACTAGACCTATTTATTGAATATGGCAGCCCAATGGGAATGTGGTTAGGGCCAAGTTAACTTTTTTTTTTTTTTAATTTTATTTTCAAATTGTTGGAGCGCTCATAACGTCCACTACAGCGGATGGTAAAAATATTGGCGGACGGTAAATGAAAAATACCGTCGGTGATTGTAGCGGACTGTAATTAACGGACGACATAAACTCGTAATGTTGTAGTGTTTAATGGACAAGACCTTATCGGTTAGAGTCAATACAGTACCAAAAATAATAACCTAATAGATTTTCCAAAAAAAAAAGTTTTGACGAAAATAATTAAATTATATATTTGTATACACTTATTGTTTTCCATTCACTACAAAACATTGGTCCATTAACGACGGGTACAAATTAATGACGGGCTTAAATCCCGTCGCAAATGTAGATCTTTTGTGACGGTTTTGAGTCCGTCGCTAAAAGTTAACTAATACATAACCCAAACTATATTAGAAATGACTCATTTATATATTTGCGCGACCCCCCTTTTCTGCGACGGGAAAAATCATTTGTGACCCCCTTTTTCTACGACGGGGTCATAAATAGCATCTTTTCTAGTTGTGATTAAATTTATTCCCATTTCAATTATTTTCCTTAATTACACAACACAATCAAGAAATAATTATTTGCATTAAATATTGCACTTTCCCCTTATTTTCATTCCATTTTTATTCCTAAATTTATACTAAACACCCATTAATATATTTTTAAGTAAATATACATTATTTAGTGCATATATATTTCTGTGCATTAAATGGAATCAAACATATAGTGCATAATAATAAAAACTAGAGATATTAGAGTATAAAAACAATATGGAAAGAAAAAACCAAAATTTGTTGGTGTTCAACAAACATTATTAAAGTAACAGAAAAACAACTCAATATCTTCAACACTATTCACACATATTTCCCTCTATAAATAAGAGTGAGCTTCAACTTCAATGCTCATTCTTCTTGTTCAAATTAAAAGTTAAAATAATAATACAAATAAATAAATTATTAAAAAGAGAGAGAGAGAGAGAGAGAAAAAAAAGGCAGAGAATTAATTGAAAATGGCTATTCATGCTAATGGAAACAAAAATAATGGTGTTACAAGCAATGGTAATGGCTACAATAACAATCACTCTTCTCACAACGATGATGTAGTTGTCAGTCTTGATCGGTGAGTTTCTTCTTCTTTTTTTTCTTTTTTTTTGTTTCTTAAAAAAAAAAAAATCAAATTATGATTTTATTCATTCATGCATGAATCAATGAAACTGATGAAGATATGCTAAATATCTTGAAATTAATCAAGTGTATATGAATAAATCGATTTTAAAATTTCATTACTTTTTTTTTTTTTTCCGGTGAGACGGTCTCACCGTAAGACTAGATTTTAATAGAAAAAGTTACTGAAAAACTTGCAAAAATTATAGAAAAATGTAATAAAAGGTTATGTATGTATAAATTTTTTTATATATTTTCAATAACTTTTACTGATTTTTGGAAAATTTGTCATAAAAGATCTTTTAAAAAATTGGTAAAAAAGACCTTTAAATGTGTGTATGTGTGTGTTTTTTTTTTTTTTTTTTTTTTTTTTTTTTGCAAGAAGGGACTTGAAAAAAATTGTGAGAAAAAACTTTTCCATCATTTTCCGAAGTTTGCGATGCGAGAAGGCCGGAAACTTTGCGTCGGAAAATGATGGAAAGGTTCATTTTTGTAATTTTGATTGTGTTTAGGTACCTTTCTGAAATAAATAATAATTAAAGGAATTTTCTCGCAAAATAAAAAATAAAAAAGGTATTATCTGAAGAAAAAAAATCCTTAGACTTTTTTGTAGTAAAATCTGGTCTCACATATTGAGACGGTCTCTCTATATACCTATTGAAATAATATTTTAAAAAAATCGTGTAATTAGTTCTATTACGGAAATATTAGATTCTCCGTGTAACACACCAATTTCAGAAATTTTTGTTCAATTCAATTTAGCTCTTATTGACTCTAGAACTTTGTTTAATTTAGTTCAAACCAATTTTATTCAGTCCAAATTAATTCAGATGAGTTCAAAATAAATGGTTTAACATACACTACTAAATCATTATTTATTGCACCACGGTATGAATTTGAAATTTTACTTTTATATAGCCATATACAAATGAAATATCATTAATAATAACATAAATAATGTTACAAGTGTATATAAATACAGATGACTAATGCTGGAAATGATTTCTACTAACATGCATGCATCTTCTCCAATTCAAACTACTCCGGACACTTCCTAGCTATTTGCCTACATGCATGGATAAAATTTCTCAATCTACAGTGAGTTGAGTCTATCTATAAAAACATCTTACCAAATAATTAATTTGAACAAGATCAGATGATATAATTTTTATTTTTTTGTAGTTTTTGGTTGAATAAATTTAATTACTTAAACAAGTATTTCATTGTAATTGTAACACATATGTGTGCAGTTGTGAGTGTCCCACATCAAAGAACAAGAGGAAAGAATAGACTTTAGCTTGTATGTTTAGGAGTTATTTCTTCCAATACTAATTGATTTTAATTTGAGAAATAATTATTATCGAATAATTTAAATGTCATGGAATAATAACTTTAAATTGTATTAATTTTCTTTCCAAACATAGAGATGTGTTGCAAGAATTATTACACATTGATCTTATTATTGAAATATTCCCAAAAAAAAAAAAGAAACGTATGAAATTAAAGATGGGTATGGTTGGCCAGTACAAGGGCTAGATGTGCATGACACGAGTTGAGCCCGGCCCAACACGAGCCAGCCAGTGGCATGGTATGGCATGATAGGCACACTCATGAGTCACAGGCCATGTATGGACAACATTTTTAGAATTGGACACGAGCTTGACACAAGCACGATGAAACGGTCAACCAAGTGGCACACCCTCATTAAGCTAAAAATTCACAAAAAATAAAAAAATGGTAAGGATTGGGCATGAAGGGGCTCTTTTATTTGAATTTAACACAAGCCGAGCCTGACACGACTTTATTTTGGCCCGTTCTAGGCACGACCCACCAGAGCAAGAGACACACAACTTTATATAAAACACACATGAAAAATATAATGTCAAGTGTCAATTCAATGAACGTTACTATTATTTCTTACCTAAAGTACGAATTTTTATATTATTTCAAAATAAAAATTAAAAAGCATCAATTTTTATTTAATATTGAAAATGTAGGGGTGATCCAAAGATGTACTATCCATACTGGAAGAAGGTTGATGATAAGTGCAAAGTGACGATAAAAGCGTCGGAATTGATGAGCTACTTTGCTGATTACGACGAGGGAGGCGTCTTCTACCAACTACCGGAGTTCACGGATGCCATACGCCGAATTCACGGTGTGGTAGGGAATGCCGTCACCAAAGGCCGCTACATTATCGCAGGGACAGGATCATCTCAACTGTTTACCGTCGCAATTCGTGCCATAGCCTCAAGTTTCGACGCTTCCACCAAGAATACAAATGTTAAGAATCGACGCTTACCTGTTGTTTGTGCTGAGCCCTATTACTCGGTACGTAACTTTCTTATATCGATGGACAAGTGATTTTAAAATGTATATATTTGAAATTTATTATCATTTTTGAGAAAAGTACGTAATAAATATGTATTTAATGCTCGGAGTATCTGTTAGTAAGATCCTTGATATATTCAGCGGCCTTTAAACCAGAATTTCATAAATGAAACCAAAAGCAAATGAAAATATAATGATTCTTTAGACAGATGTGACCAGATATATTAGCAACAATAAATATGTATTTTTGCTATGAATTTATTACAAATTCATAATATTGTAAAAACTATATCCAAAATACAATACTCGTACAATATCAATTTCAAATACCTCAAAAGTGATAGTAACCTACTTGTAAAAATTATTTTTTTTTATAAAAAAAAACACACTAATTTTTTGTAATAAAATTTGGGATTTGCATTTTCATTTTGTTGTACTTCAAATCGATACATTGACCAACATTGTATTCAATTAAAAAACAAAATCTAATTCTATATCATCTCATAATTAAAGATTGTATAATTCTTTAGAAGTCTTCTTAATTAAACTCCTGTAATTATTATTAGGATTACATGAAAATGATGAATAGTTTAATCTTGAATGTCAACTTATGAAGGAACTAGAAAGATCAATTAATTAATTAATTGTAATTAACATTGCGAGAATAAAGGTTGTGTGGGAAGAAATTAATGATTGACTACTTAATTAGCTTGTTAATTATATGTGTAACAAGCAAAGCAAGCCGTGTCTGTTGCTAAACACTTGCATGTATCATGTTTCAACATCTTCCAACTTTTGGCATCAAAATTAAATTTTCTTTTGATTCTTATTATTTCTACCAATTAATTTCTTAATTATTCTTTAAATTCCCATTTCCCTTTTTTCCCCTATATATGTTTAACTTGACTAAAATCTCATAGCTTTTGACAACAAGTACAAATTAAATCATCTGCCCCGTAATTTACATATTCGTCACTTGTAATTTTTTTTTCCAGATATCAGTACATACTGCTATAACCTATTACGTACTTTTGTAACTTATATTTATTCTAATAAGCAATCAAAATATGACATACAAAAAAAAAAAAAATCTACACAAATCATGGGACGGGAAATAATATAGATTGTGGAAACTTATGAAATCATTCAAAACTAAAGAGAATAATTAATACCAATGTTGTCTTGGTCTAGTGGTGTCAGGGGCTAGACTTGGTAAGGAGAACCCCGTTTTGATCCCCTGCAAGCACGTTGGGAGGAGTTTAAAACCTTAACCTCGGGACGCGCTCCGAATCCGGATTAGCCCAAAAGGGTGAACCGGGTGGGTACACCAAAAAAAAAAGAGAACAATTAATTAGCATGAAATAGATAGTACTTTTCCTAGCCATCTTTATTCTATCATTATTATCATTTTCACTTTATTTGCTAGCCCATGAATTAAGAAACTTATTTTTTAATTTCGGAATTTAATTTTAATAATAACATATGGTCAAGTGATTTGGAAAGCAATTTTATATTATATTATATGGGTCTTATACATGATTAATAATATCATATGGAATATTTTGTGTGTAGATTATAATCACTTTGGAAGGTCATGCTTTTTTTTTTTTAATAATAAATTTTTAAAAAAAAAAAACAAAACGAAAACATATGTTTATTAATGGTTGTTTGCATATATAACAACATATATATGTGTCGAAAAAATAATTATTGAAAGTTTGAATGATCAATAAAAAGCAATAGAAGAGAATATTAAGCTATTAATTAATTAATTAATGATGACATTAGATTTATTGTTTGATTGTTGATTTTTCATCACATGGAAAATTGGATGAGTGCTCTCCATATGAACAACCATAGAGCACATGATCATGTGTAGTTATTAGACGCATTATATATATTGATGGCCATCAGTCCATCACTCATCATGCCAATCCTGCGGGCCGACCCACCTTATTTATTTCAATATTTTTCTTCACCAAATTATACACAAACTTTTGTATTCAATTATATATATTAGTTTAACTTTAACATAACCCATTTAAGAAAGTGAAAATGTCTAAAAATAAGTCAATATTTAGCTGGTCTATTGTCACAATTGAGTTAATTTTATGAAAATTTTTAATTAAGCTAATTAATCTTGTTATTATTTAAGTCAGAAATAGGTTGAATGATAATTAATTAACTGGTTAAATAATCATACAACAGATTTTTGGCTTAAATAATAACAAAGTTAGCTTAATTCTGTATTTTCAAAAGAGTAGCTTAATTGTGGTAGACTGGTTAAATTTTGACTTCATTATTTATTTTTTTACAATTGAAAAATGAAGTTAGAAGTTCTTTTATAAGATTAATATTAAAATGTTGCACTACTCCGCTGGTTTCATATTGTCTGTTACATTTGGAATCCTTTTCATTAAAAAAAAAACACATTATTTAGCGATAAAGTTTGGTCAAAGTGTAACAAAGTGAAACAGATGGAGTAAAATTGACAATTGGCATGGCATGCAGTGTTACGAGGAAGCGATGGAGGAAGAGAAATCAGAGGTGTATGAATGGAAGGGAGATGCAAAGAGGTTCAAGGAGGAAGGGCCATACATAGAAGTGGTGACAAGCCCGAACAACCCGGATGGGCGGGTCCGCGAGCCCGTTGTGAAGAAAGAAGGTGGGAAGGTGATATGTGACCTTGCTTATTATTGGCCTCAATACACACCCATCACTGCTCCTGCTGATTTTGATGTTATGTTGTTCACCTTGTCTAAGGCTACTGGCCATGCTGGTTCTCGTGTTGGGTATGTATATTATATTCTTTCCTCTTTTATTAATCAAAATGCCAAACTCGTGAGTTTTATTCTAGTGGTTAAGTCTTGCGAATATCGAGTCTGAGATCTCGATGAGTTTGAATCTCACCACATGCACGCATTTGCGAGGATTTCTTATCTTCCCCTTGTGGATGCGTGTGCCGGCCAAATTGGGCCAGGTGATGACCTGCAATAGGGTACGATTTTAGGCCTAGTACCGCTCACATTATCCAACTAATTTAATTCTTACTTTGTGTATATGATTATTATAATTATTATTAGCATGAGCCTAGCTTCCACTGATGACCAACGTTAATTATTCCACCATGAAATTATTGTAACCTTTTTGTCACATTGGCTCTGATACCATGTCAGAGTATCAACTCAGCCAAAAATCTTTAGCTAATGGTTGAAGCTCATGAATTGTTTTTATGTCCTATCAATATTTATGGTCAAAAGTTATAATTTTATGTCCCATTTTACATGACATTTTGTAATAAACCTATGTAACATAAGGTCTATATATACTTAATTATATAAATTATATATTAAACATAATGTTAATATTGAAGGTGGGCGATAGTGAAGGACAAAGAAGTTGCAATGAAGATGGTGAAATTGATGTCATTGGTCACCATTGGAACATGCCATGAAGGGCAATTTCGAGCAACAAAGATACTTGAATTTGTTGCTGATTACTATGATGATGAACACCCTGCAAATGATGAGCCTGTGGAGGAACAACCCTTAGAAGGACTCTTCGAGTTCAGCCATGGCGTGTTGGCTGACCGGTGGAAGAAGCTCAGGGTTGTTGTCGAACGCTGTGGTGTCTTCAAGCTTCCAGACTATTGTCCTGAGCATTGCAACTTCATGAACAAGACTATGAACCCTAACCCAGGTATATTTTCATCATTTCTTGTTACAATATATATATATATATATATATATATATACTCTCATCATCATCCCTTTTGAATTGTATCATATCTTCATTTCTTGGTATTTAGGCCCTGATTTTTTGGACTGAATTAAATTAAACTGAATCCTAGACTAAGCAGAAGTTGAACTGAACATAGAACAGGGCCTTAATAGCCCAACTCGTTACATACATAGCCATACCAAAAGTGTTTAAATACTCCCTCCGTAGCATATAAAGATTTCAACATTTATTTTTCACGCATTTTGAGGAAGTGATTTAAGGGTGTAAACAAAGAAATTAATCAAAATGGTTTTAATACAAGCAAGAATGTGATTATAAGTTACTAATATCAAAATTATTTTGATTAATTTGGTTGTTTATACCCTCAAATCGCTTCCTCAAAATGCGTGAAAAAACAATTGTTGAAATATTTATGTTACAGATGGAGTACCTGTATTTGAAACTAGATTGCCTGGACTAACCCATATATATAAATCTTAATTGACTTGAAATTTCTAATTTTCATGTTAGATAAAAGTTACTAATTTCTCTCCATAAACTAATTAACACCGACCTAATATTAACCTGATCTGAACTGCACTTAACTTAAACAATTGAATACAGTTTCATTTAAGAAAAGTTTATTTTTTGATCTGAACTGAAATAATAATTAATTTTTAAAGAGGAAAAATGAACTATTTTAATTTGTTTCATTATTCATCACGGTATTATGATTGTAGCCTATGCATGGATGGAGTCCAAATCGGGTGAAGATGCTGAAAATTTGATGAGTGAACTAAAGATCCAAACAAGGGCTGGACCAAAATTTGGAGTTTCCTCAAAGTATACAAGGGTTAGCATGCTGGAGAGTGATGATGCCTTCAACCAACTCTTGGAGAGGCTCTCTATTCTTCAAGGCTATACTAGTTGATGGGTTTTTAATCTTGGATACAATAATAGACAATACAATACAATTGATAGATTTTAAGTAGCATGTGGACTAAAAAAAACTAGCTAATGAAGAAAAATAGTATAGCTAATAACTAGTGCAAAGATATAACTATGCATTAAAAATATTGATAGAATAATGTAGTCACAAATTAAAGAAAACTAAGTGTGATTTGTTTCTCTTTATGTTAGCCCTTATAACTTATAAGATAGAGGTTTTTTTTTTTAATTTATAGTATGAGAATATGATCATCTTGCAAAAGCAATGATGTTTTGTTTTAGTATTGTGGTATGTAATAATCTTTGTCATCAAACATATATAGATATTATGGTTTATGTTTATGTTTATCCTTAATCTAGTATTTTTGTTAGCAAATATCTCTTCTAAGTTTTTTTTTTTTATTTCTCCCACAAACTTTGTCAAATTTGATCTAGATTTTCTACCTTTTTTTTTTTGGGTGTGTAAATTTGATTAAAAAAAAAAGTCATTGGTACATGATTGGGATGAGAATTTGAACATCCCAAGCCTATTGTTGCACCCCTTATTCTATGTTCTTCTGCTATATTTGGTCATTCTGATCTTGTATGTTAATTTGAATATTTAATAATTGGAAAATTGCACTATGTACCCTTGAGATTTTAGAAATTGTATCATCTAACATTAAAGTATGCAAAATGCATTAGATAACATGTTAAATTTCTTATGCTTTTATATAGCTATAAAAGTACTATAATGATCCATTGTTTAATTTATTTTTGCCATTTAAGGCAGTAACATAATAGTTGCATAAATTTTTTTCCATATTTAGTATAAAAATTATCCATGTGTAGTTTTTTAATTTTATTTTTGTTGTGGGTCTAATTACTTATTCATTTTACACTATCTCTCTCTTTAAATGCATTTTTTTGTCTAAGAGTTCGTATCACATACTTATATAGCGAGTATTGCGATAGAGATGTAATATATACACTTATGTTTCATATAAGTTGCTAATTTTCCCAAAAGAAAAAGTAACATAATTTGTGAATTTGTACAAGTGAACAATAGAACATTGCTTTCATTTTTATTTCCTACCAAGCATTTTAAAAAATAAAAAAGTTAACTCCGTCCTAACAATCTGCCTAACTTTTTTTTTTCATCCATCTCAAAATAACTGCTTATTTTTTTTGTGCATGACCCATACACAACTTTACATTTATACCCTTATTTACCACTTAATACGCACTACTTTTACTCACAAAATTACACTTCTACAGCTCTACCCTTATTTACCACAAAAAATGGGTCTCAACCCGCCCCAAAATCTTATGAAGATATTTTTTCGAGATAGAGGTAGTATTCATTAGGGACCACGCAAAACAATATATGAAAGGTTAGGTTTACCTTTTGCACTTTCCATGTTTCAAGGTACATAAGGATGTACCGTAGCTCAGTTAGTAAGAGCACGATAACCCAGACTTGAGAACTCGGGTTCAATCCTTACCCCGATATTTGTTGGGTCCCCCCTCCCCTACCGCTTAAGACCCTGAGATAGAATAGAAAGGTCCTCCGACGAATCCTCACTCCATCTTTTGCTAAGACTTCTACGACTTGCAAAGTTTGATCTCATTGATCCATAGCATATAGTTAAACCTTTTAAAAAAATATATAGCATATAGTTAAAGGATTACGAGATATGTTACAAAACATACTCAAAAATCTCTCAAAAATAAAAGCTCCCTTGAGGAATAATTTGTACCAATTCCATGTTTCACAATTGAAACATCTCCTTGATAAAGGTTTACTCCATTCCAATTTCCAAGTATGACTGCCAAATGTACAATTGCAATTTGAAATTCTAGAATAAAATAGAATCTTTATAATCGCAAGAAATAATGAAACATGAGTAGAAAGAACCCATTAGTCTGTTACCCAAAAAAAATCAGTAAAATTACAAATTTCATAACAAATTCAAATATTCCATCTTTTACAATCAGCACATTACCAGTCCTGGAAAAATGAATTGGAGGTGAAGTGCAAGACTTCATTTCAAAGTTCAAACTACTAACAGAGCATCCTTCACACCAGTGAAGGTAATATTTGCACATGGACAACTAACGAAAGATTATAACATAATGCTACAGATAGGCTCTTCTTCACAACCACAAACTCTCAAGTGTAAGCAAAAAAGACAGAAGATTATGAATGTTGTAGTCATTAACTAGAGAAAAGAGATGCCACAGGAGACTGCTTAAAAGAAAGCAAATTTGCTTGATGCCCGTTCTTTTCCAACTCCTCAAATTTTCATCCCAAATATCAATGCGCATATGAACACACCTTATAGAACTTGGATTACGAATTGGCTACCCCATCATTACAGAAGCCTTAGCTCATATTCACCAGCCATTGTTATGTACCTTACCCAAGGCAGAGCCTGGTATCCACTCTTCTCAATGATTTTAAGATAACGAACCTGCAAATTGGATATTAGAAAATTGATGCTGGTCACAAGAGTCATGATTTTGTAAGACAATAGGCAGATCAAACGTGCACAACCACAAATATAATGAATGTCAAAAGGACTGATTGGAGTAACTAAGGCAAATGGACAGGAAAAAAATTCATTCGCCAGATCAGTGAAAACTGAAAAGATGGGAACTGCTCCAAAATATAAGTGTGATGATCACCTAAAATTCAAGATCAACTAGTTCAAAAGTTGTTACAATGATGAAAAGCCATAGATACAGAAAAAACTGCCTTAGGAAGTAAGGAAGACGGACATGGTGTTTTAACTATCATGTGCAAATTGGCCATGGATAGGGAGAAAGAAGAAGTGGCTTCATCTATTAAGAAAGCTCAATCAATTGTGAACGCTAGAAATACAAATATGCAAGCCATTTTGTAATTTCATCAAATAGAGTTCTCAACCCTCTTTGGCAGAGACATCAATACTCATGGAGGCAATACACAGGGATTGCCTAATTTCTATGTTAATCTGGAACTTCACAATGTCATTGATGCTCATGCAACAGCCATGGGTCTATCAACTCAGTCAAATAAGGTTTGAGGAATACTACTGGAAAAGGAACAGTAATCCCAAACAGTGAAACAGAGCATGAAAAAGGTGAGGTTACTTCCACTCTTTTTACTGTTGCAAGGAAATTAAATATGCCTATTCCTGAAGCACAACTGGATACGAAGTTGGAGCAGTTAACCCAGAACAAATGACGAAGGGCGGACTGGATTATTTGCAGGATTCAAATTGACGGACAAGGGTTTGAAACTGGGTTTTGTTGCGCCAACTAATAGAATAGAGCAAAGTATTGCTATGGAGCAAAAAACTAAAGTTGATACGATGTCTTTGAAATGGAAGGCTGTTATGATCTTCCTTCAATTGCTGCTATTACCGGGATTATTTACAAGGATTAGAATCACATTATAAGACATAATATCATCCTTCCTGATGATGGGCTTTTATCATTCAATTTGACAGTGTTGGTGATAAAGATGAAGTGCTGTTCGCTGATCCTCATACATTTATCGAGTAAACAAGTTATTGTTAAACCCTGAACACTAAATTTTAATGTCAATGAGTTTGTGTAGTAGTTCCATTGCTAGAGCGCTGACTCCTTTAGTAAGATAGTACTCTTGGCATTCCTCTATATGCTGATGAATATAATACACAGCAGATGAGGGTTTCTTTTGCTAGGCTGAAGGGATGTTACTTTACCTTTAACATGCATCCACATTTGAAGGTAAGATGCTGGAACAAAAGGTACTGTATGATTGCAGGCCCTCATTCTGTAAGCAATGTAAGATGGCAGGGCATGGTTCAAGGGTTGCAAAGCATGACCATGCTGGATAAAAAGTAGCTCCAAAACGAAGGCAGGCGTGAGTTCAATTTCAGCCAGTTCCTGTAGCTGGTCTTAAATACCTAAAGATACTATGGTTGTGGTGCAAACCCCTGCTCCTATTTGGCAGCTTGTAATCAATTATGGCTATTGAGACTATTTTGGAGGAAATTGGGGAGAAAGAAGGTACAGAAGAAGCCTCGTCTTCACATGATAGTTAGCACTGGGAATACATGGGGCATGAATGTGATAGTTAGCACTGGGAATACATGGGGCATGAATGTGATAGTTAGCACTGGGAATACATGAGGCATGAATAAGGCTAGGCAAATGTGATAGTTAGCACTGGGAATACATGGGGCATGAATGTGATAGTTAGCACTGGGAATACATGAGGCATGAATAAGGCTAGGCAATGGATGTGGATTGTAACTTTTTGATTGTTTTTCTCCAAGAGGGAGAATATGGCTTGTGTGGAAGTTTTCAGGAGTGGACTTGCAAGTGGCGTCCATTCATGAGCATCTTGCAGGCAAACAAATGTTAGTCTTCACTTTGCAGTCTTCACATAGGAGTTTGTGAAGCAACCTAGCTGCCTATTCTAATACTGTCAAACAGGAACCTTGGCTCATAGCTGGAAACTTTGATGCATAGCTGAGAGAAGATGGGCTTAATTGGTCTCAAGTAATGAAGGCATGAAGCACAGAGTATTCTTGATTCTCTTGCTAAAGCTGAGTGCTATGAATTACAGAGAAACAGGTGGTCTATATTCTTGGTTAAAAAAGACATTTGGTCCTTGTATAATTTCTACTATGATTGATAGTGCACTTGAGAACCTGATTTACATATAGAAGGCTTATGATTCAGTAGAATAGCTTTTTTTTAAATGATTTTTAACAGTTTTTTAGGTTTATGGAATGGATATTGGAGTTTGTTTCTACAGATTTCTCTATTCTCTTTAATGGAAAGCCTTGTGCAATTCTGCCCCATTTCCAGCTAAAAAGGGCCCAAGCCAAAGAGAACCACTAAACCTTTTTTGCTTGTTATTGGAGTGGAGTGCCTTGCTAGATGCATGGATATGTAGAGCACAGAAATAAATTCCAATTCTCATCCTAAATATGAGAAATCGGGTGGTTATTCACCTTATACTTGCTAATGATCTGCTAAGTTCTTTATGGCAGAATTAGAACCATTTTTTTCACATGTAAAGCCTTCTTTCCTTTAACTCGGAAGAAAGCATGGACCAGTCATATTTGCATATGCCAATTTAGTTTTGACACAACCTGATATGCAAAGAAGAAAGAAAGTTCCTCGGGTTAATGGGAATTGGATAAAGTGAAACTGGCGTTTGTCAAATCTAGAAAGGGAAGCAAAATCTAGAAAGAGAAGCAAACTCGGAGAGACTACAGTAAAAAAAAAGTGATAGGGGAAAGGTGACATGGAAATGAGCAAACAGAGCAGAGGATTACTTTTTAATCTTTAAACAAGGCAAAATATTCAATTTGTCACTCATCAGTCATCATCACATGGCCATATATTTGAATTATAGCCAATCCAATAACAGGCATAGTAGTATTAGCGTAAAGGCCATAAGTCGGGGAGCGGCCCCATAATATCTCACTGAATAAAACCTATGTTAATCAGATCTTTATTTCACCTCAAGTACTTGTGTCGGACACTCGAAACTTGGACATTGATATGACACTTGGTCCACTTGGACATCTCAATTTGAACCAAAAACATTCATATTTTTCATAAAATTGTAATGTCTGACACTTGGACACATGCCCCCGTCCGATACTTCTAGCAAGGTCTACGTAACATAGAATAAAACATTCTCATTTGATCCAACTATCTGCCCTAAAAAGTTTTTCATTGTTATTTAGATGACTCAGGTAGAAGCACTCTCCTTCTCAATAACAAGAAATTTTTCATCACTTGTCCCTATTTTATAGATAGGATAAAATTTTCTTGCCCAAAGAAAAAAAAGCAGTGCATCTCTTGAAAATTGTGGGTCAAATCAATCTGCATGCGAAACCAACTAGGCAATATATTTTCATACATAGGGGACGTGTGTATCATAGATGTGTAATTCCTCGAGCCAAAATGTGTAAACTGCTGTTCCCAGCTATTTACACTGAATAAAGAAAATTACAGTCCTATGAAAATTATTGTAATATTTATCAACATCTTCATTGAACTATAAACGTACTCACAAGCCAAAGTAATTTAGGTAGAGCCCTGACATGATGCAAAATAGAAAAGCTAGCATGTTCCTTTCAAAAGTCATAAGATATAATACCTGGATTCCTGAAACTGTAAAATATGGGATTTCAAATTTCACTCGTATAGGAGCTTTTCTTTCAGGAAGTGCCTCTTCACTTGTGATGCTGGGTAGACTAAGCTCTGCTCTCAACATGTATTCCTGAACATAGTTCATCACAAAGAATTCAATGACAATGCGGAAAAGACAAAAACTGCAAAATCCTTTAAATTACTTCATAATTAAAGTAGAGGTATGTGAACAAAAGACAGCTTCAAAACTCCACCAACTTTCTACCTTGCCACCGGGGAAAGACTTTATCTTCCAGACCAAAGCATCTTTCTCAGGTGCGTAGGAAGCAGACCCCATTGATGTGCGAATGTTAGGATTAGTCGCATCAGAAGGCACGGGCAGTTCAATCTCAACATTTGTTGCAGTGCTACAGAATCAGACCAAACAGAGAGCTAATTTAGACACACATTTTCAATTAATACCAATACCAAGGACAAAAGAAAGCACATGATATGAATGACGAAGAGAAACATTAATTATACCTTCGCTCCTTAAACTGGCTTCTAGATTTCACTGTTAGCTCAACACGACTTCTCGAGTGCCTCTCAATCTGGGCTTCCACCCAAATAAGAGGCTTCACCTGAAGCAAAACAACATCCAAACAATTATAAATAAAGAACGGACATTTGTTGTTTTCCGTGCAGGAAGCAAAGAGGAGAGACTGAGAGTGCAAAAAAAAAAAAAAGGAAACCAACCTGAGTACTGAGTCTGTAGGTCATGAGATCAAATGATCCATCAGGAGGTATAAATGAAATGGTCCTATCATTTTCAAAACGGGCTAATCTCACACACCTAAAGCAAAAGGCAAAACAAGACCATACAGATTATCAAGCAGCATACAATAAACATATTTCACCGAATATCAAAATGAACAAAACACTATAATAGGCATAATAATAGTTACTACAGCTTAGTCTTAGACATACTGATGAAACTTGATGTCATCCAAATCGATAGCTTTCCCCTTTGCTGTTCGTCCTTGGGCCTCCAGTAATACTCTATCATTCAGGCCTAGTTTACATTCAGGCATGCCACTGCCAAAGAGAATTACAAAATGAGGATGTAACACAAGATTTCTAATTGGTGAAAAGGGTTCATTCAATAACTATTCATAATAACAACTCAAACGAAGAAGTCAGCAACTTTCTAGGACTTCTACAATACAAAAGCTAAATATTTTTAAAAATGCAGGTGATTGGACAAGCAGTATGGAAATTATCATTTGAATAATGAGGACAGAAGCTTTGTCACAGAAGAAAAAAAGTTAAGTTCCAAAAGTCACTTATTAATTGAAGTAATACAAACTGAATAAGAATGATATCAACCCATTCCTCCAAACCACCATGAAATGAAAATTAATAGGTTCAGCTACAAACACACACATACAACAGATAGATGAATAATTAATTTTATGACTACCGCAATATTGCCCCGAGTCCCAGACTAACGCAATCATGGCATTGTCAGTTATAGGCCAAGAAAAGGCTATATACCCCTCTATTATACTGTAGCAGTTATAGGGTGTTTAACCAACTGAAGAATAATGCATACATGAAGTTCGGAATCCAAAGGCAAATAATAAAACAATTGATGCCATTATCCCACTTTTAATTGGAAAATGCCAGTAACACTTGCATCGACTAGTATTTTTAGCAAATCAGTTGCCAGATAATTTCAAACAAGTGATTCTTCAAATTTAGCCCCTAGGTCAAAACAACAATGAAGACTCTTAATGGTTTTAAATGTGCCTGTTCAACACGCCTATATATATTACTCAATACAAAGTGAAAAAAAACCCAACTTCCATCTTAGCCCCATTTTCTACTGAACAGAATCCCCAATTGCATCATACTTCAGAGTTCAGAGGCTTGAATTCTACTCGATTCTCTCCAGCAGCCAAATTGTACCTCTTCCAATTGTTTATCTGGAAGATTGGGGTCTCTTTGAGTCTTGGGTTAGGATTGATGCATTCCAGATGTTTCATTAGCTTCTACCATCAGAGCGCTCCGATTCCCCCTCACTCGGCACACCCCGATCTTCCATGGAACTATATTTTTTTCATAACTTTTCCTATTTTTCTTCTTATATTCCAGGTATCATTTCTGAGGTGAATTACAGGTGCTTAAGCTACTTCAACATTTGATAAAAATGAATATAAGGATCAATAATCCATTTCAATAGAAAAATCAAAAATGCCAAAATCAATGAATAGAAGCATCCAGCAGTTGAACCTGTATAAACAGGAGAATACTGTAACATAAAGAAAACAAAAACCTCATGCAAAGAGTAGTATGAAAGAATTTTGTTTTTTTATATAATGATACATTGTAGAAACGTAGTATAAAGATAAGTGACATAAGAACACTCAAGATAATCTTCAATGGTCAAGTTTCTCAAAAATTGAAAAAATGAGCTGAATTTTTCAAGCTATGACAAGTCAGATAATAGGAAGGTCATTAAACAAACCTCAGATATGTTCTCATCTTCAATGCACCAACAACATCTGATCTAATAATTTGTCCATTGCTGTTTACAAGTATATTAACACTCTCAACAACATCCAAGAAGACCTGCAATATATGTGAGATAAGCTTCCAGATTTTGAGGTTGACAATGCTAATTAGAAAACTTAAAAATTCAAACTCACCTCATTCTTCTTGTAAGCTATTCCTTCACTACGCCATGAAACTGCATTGGTCACAGCCATTGGAGGCCTCTGTGTGACCTCCATCCTATAAGCATCAGTCTTAATAAACTCACTAAGGATCTTTGCTTCTGTGAACTGAGGATAACCAAAATCCATAATTTCATCAAGTAACTCGTACTGCAAACGACACATTGTATCAGCGTGTTAATCGCAAAGATAACAAAATTATCTTAAGTAGAAAGAAAATACCTCTTACCACTACAACAAAGTTATCCCTAAGTGATTCCTCTTCTAATTCTTCAAAATAATGCTTGAAAACCTGCATAGGGAAGGTATTCCAATATTGAGAATTAACTAGGAAATGCAAAAGCTTTACAAAGGGTAATATGCAGAAACAGTCAGAAAGATGCACCAGAAATAAAGCAAAGTACAAAGATTGCCAATGGAACTTACATCAACTATACGGTGGAGAAAGAGAAGCATACTAGAAGCATTGCAGTTTTGCCTAGTAGCAATGAGTAAATAAACATTATTGTGTTGTATAAACATGTATGTAATCCCATTATCGTTCACTACTGGATCTTGAGACTGTGGGTCACCCTGAAACATGCATCATCAACCAAAAACATAGTAAGATTTATCAAACAAGCATAATTAGAGAGAGAGAGAGATAATGATACAGATTACAAAAAGAAAAATCTTTAAGCTAGCAACTCTACACTATGAAGTATGAACTGTAAAGATAGAAATACAGATTAACAAAGACCAATTTTTGAGCTAACAACCTTCCACTATGAATTGTTGTGGTGGGAACACCAACGACCCGTTTGGTAGTTGGTTATAAATGGAGATAATGAGAATGAATTTATAACTAAATTTGGAAGGGAAATCAAAATTCATACCCATAGAGGTACTAGTTTAACTCCAATTCATCTAATTTTATTCACAATCCATTCACATCTAATACCACCCTCCCCAATGGTAATGGATGGTATAATTAAAAAAAAAAAAAAAAGACGAAAGTTCAAGCTTGGGAATGAAAATATGTTTTCCATTAGGATCACCAAAGACTCAATCTTCCTCACAAATTGGCCAGAACCCCCCCCCCCCACACACACGGAAAAATCCCCAAAAGGCCAAAAGAGAGCACCATAAATAAGCGAAATAAACCAAATGCAAGCAAGAGTTGACAGTAAATGCACTCCCAAATACATGTATCATTGGCTCATTGCTATGCCTCTAACTTAATTATTCAATCTTACCCTCACAAAAACTGGGATACTGTCATCATTCAGGCATGGACACGTCAATCTATTCTACGGATATAATTAACTCTTTGCAAGCTCCTAATCCAAGCTCCAAGTAACATAGATCACCACATATAAACCATGGTAAATATGACACTTCAATCTATTCTACGGATATAATTAACTCTTAGAATTAGATTTATGAGAATTGCCGATAAAATTTGCAAAAGGTTGCTAATAATTTAAATACATTTTCAAATACATTGGACCCACGAAACCCACGATAACAAGTGATAGCCGATCATAAACTGAAATGTGCGCTACCAATCACATAATGCTGGCAGGAGAAAATGCTCCATGTAAGAAATATCAAACTCTCTCAATTTCATTCAAGCATGAATAATTCAAATTGCAAAGTTCCAATTAGGATCTATCTCAAATTACAGCAGGGAGCCATCGAGCTTTTCTTGCAAAAGAGCTGAACTTAAAATCAAAATTTTGCGCATAAACACGATCAGAACAAAATTATCCTAGCTAATATATCAATCTCCAAAGTACCTCAATTAAATCAGATCAAACAAACAGCACCGCTACAAATCAAGATAAAACTTCATCTCATTTTGATAAGAAAGAATCAAAAGTAGCAAAAAAAAAATGGATCAGAAAAAACCTCTTTCTCGATGAGCTTAGTGAAGAATCGCTCAGCTTGAACCGCAGAAACATCACCACGATAATCTCGCCAAATGAGAACTCTACCTTTAATGTCTAAAAGGAACAGCGCCGAGGCCGCTCCCGACATGATTTCTTCGATTGATGAAAAGTCAGTAGAAACCCTAGAAAATTCTGACTCTAATTATTGAAAATCATAAGCAGAAATAGATCAGTTGCTAAGAAGTAATGAGATCTAGAAAAAGTTATTATTCGATGCTTGGAAAATGTCGATTGATTGATGGAGGTTGTATATTTTCTTATGCGTAGTTTAATGATACGCCATTAGAGAACAATCTGAAGCTTTGAGTATTTTAAAGGAGGAATTTCAGGCTTTCAGCAAGTTTATCAAGCCTTGCGATCTATACAGACAATACAGTAATGTTTATCATGATGAATTGATGATGGCAAAATGGCAAATATAAAAATACAGACAATACAGTATTTTTTTTTCTGTTTGGATAAAAAAAATCGACACTCTCATTTAAAATTGAAATAAAAATTAAAAAAATCCATCTATTTTCTCTTTGTATTATTGTACATTCTCAACTATTGAGGGAGAAAAATAGACTTTTCACGGAAAGGATCATGACTCTAAAATTTTGAGGGGTAATTGTCTTTTTTTTTATAAAGTCTTATAAGTTACGATGCATGGTTTTTCTAATACTCCCACCGTCCATAAATAAATGTTCCACTTTTATTTTTAGTATGTCCTAAAGTATTTATAAACTTTAGGGACCTTAAAAAATTTTAAACCCTCATAATAAATGTTTCACTTATAAAATTTACATATATACCTTCAAAATAAATATTTCATTGCATTACAGCACAATGCTTACTCCTTATATTTGTTTTTTTATATAACAATGTAACACTTTAACCGTCAGCGCGGATACACTCATCCTATTTGAAGTGATATACTTTTGATTTGTGCATGTGATGTGTAATTGTGTAAGTATCGATGTCAAAAGTCAAACTATCATTAATTAGTAATGACTAATGCCCTGTTTTGATTTGGTTGCTACTATTGGTTGTTTGACTGTTCTTATTTTTGTAAACATGTTTGGTAAAATTATCTTTTGGCTATTGGTTGTTACATAGCAAAATGACATAAATGACCTTTTAAGTATATTGGTTGGAAGGTTAAAGTTATATAATCAATGGATAAATTTGTAAATTAATATATGAAAAACCAAAAGACAATTTGAAAAAAGCTAGCGTTAATAACTCTTAGCTAAAAAAACAATGAAAAAGCCAACATCCAAACAATTTTTTTTGTTTGACTGAGTTGAACAATCAAAAGCCAACAACTAGCTAAAAGCCAAAAACTATAGATTCTTCAATTGTATATGCATAATAATAAACATAAATGTGTGGTACATGTTTTCAAAAAACCAACTGTGTATTTAAAAAAAAATTATTGTGAATATAGATGAATCGAACCTACATTCATCTTGATTAATTATCCTCTCTACCTATCACCTCAATGAAGTTAGGTTGTGTTTTGTTGGGCTTGCATGCTTTATGAGTTTTCACTTACTTTAGGTGGTAGTTTAGTTAGTTTAATTTAGTTTTCTTCCCGTTTTCTATCCTTGTTGATCCCTTTTTCTTCACTTTTGTGTTTGTTGCTAGTTTTGCAAGTCTTGTTTGTTCTGGTTTGTTTTGCAAGTCTTGTTTGTTCTGTTTGTCCATTTTATCAGGTTCAGTATGATAATGAGCCTCTAGTGTTCTTACAAAGTTTATTTTGGAAGTGCTTGTAAAAGTTGAAAGCACCAAGGTAAAAGGTCATGACCTTTTTGGGTGCTTTAGAAAACATGAGTCAATTTCAAGTACTTTGGAGGTGAAAGCTCAATTCATTAGCTTTAAAATGTTTATAAGCCCGATTCCGAAAAGAAACGAAGGAGTTACAGAGCTTTAAAGATGTCTGAGCACTATCGATCTTTTGCCAAGGAATGGTCTCTTCTCGGTTTCCACAACAATTAGGTTCTATGGAGTGGTCTCTCTTGCCCAACGAGTTGTCCTCCTCCCTTTTTTCCAACTTTATCGACTTTTGTAAAGTACTTATATTTTTAAACCTATAAAACTTTTAGGTTAGACTACCGCTTATAGATTTTCTTCAAGTATATAGTGCATAAGTGTTGAGGAGAAATGGATGGTTCAGAGAAACAAATCCCACCTAGCGACTTTGTGGTCGCGAGGTCGAATCCTCATATGGGTGTTTTCAACTCATTTTATCCTGAGATAGAAGTCATGCGTTTGGTCCCAGTGAACCTTATCATGTAAAAAAAGTATTGCAACCGAGTTAATTTAGTTATTATTCTTGAAATTTATTCGTTGTACTTTAATTTGTGCTTGTCATTTAGAACTTATTCACCATCAACAACTCTAAGCTTTTAGTAATTATTTTCTCTCATTCATTGTCTCTTATTTATTTATCCATTGAATGGTTTAAGCTTTTATAATTGTTGAAGACTTGAAGTGCTGATTTCCTTTATCTTGAATTCTTTCAGTGTTGTAGCTATGCACTACATAATGCTTGTTATAATATTTCTCATTTGTAACACACGTATTGTGATTTGTGAGTGATCAACTACCAGAGTTTCCCATGAGCCATGGCTTGGTGTTTTAGGTCAAATGTCATGATTTTAGGGTTTATTATAAGAGTTTGGTTTTGGGGGTGCTTGTTCACCATAGTTATTGCTCTAGTTTTCTTAACGAGAATTGAAAGGTAAAGTTGAGTGATGATTCTCTTTAAACATTTTAATTTATGTTCCCTCCAATTTTCAAAGATGCTTCACTTATTTTTGCAAGTGAAAATTGAAATTATAAAATTTTTGTCCAAATAGCTTCCCAAGTATACAAGGAAAAATTATAGCTATATAGGATCTTAGTAGATTTGTTTCAATAATAATCTTATAAATCTACTAAGATCTATATAACAATACTATCAGTTTTTTACGAATGTTGTCGTGAGAAAAAATATATATGTTGAGAAAGTGACCTTATTAGTCTCTTTTCCCTATGACAACATAAGTAACAAATGAAATCCACGTGTACTTCCTACTAATGAGTCTAGGGTGCTTATGATGTGATTCGAGTTCGAGTAGTTGTTTGCTCGACTCGACTCATTTAGACATCGAACCTTATTTCGAGTCAAGCTTGAGTTGAATCGAACTAAAATGAGTTGAATTTTGACCAAGTTTTAACGGATTTTTGCGTTGACCAATTCATTCTCAAGTAGCTTGCAATTTTTCTTGTCTTGGTAGTATCTCGAATATAGATTTTACATTACTTTTAAACATTTTTCTATAAAAGTACTTGATTGTCAACAGATCGAGCTTCTCGCGAATTTTCGAGTCGATTATCAACTTCTTAACCTTTCAAGTTGAGTTTTGACCGAGCCAAGCTCGAGTAACTCGTGAGTTATTTCATCTCATAACCACCCTTGAATGAATCCAATTAACAAATTTTAGTGGATGATAACTAAATTAGTTGGTTAAAGTATTAGAATAATAACGTTCTAGACCTACAATCGTGTTCCTTCTTCATCAATTCCTATGCTTAGCTAAAAGTGGAAAGAATGTTGATATTAAAATTTTGTCCCATATAACCTAAAACTTTAGCTCATCTTTTTATCATAAGGTAAAAGTGGAAAGAATTAAGTTCCAACAATCTTTTATTAGGCAATTATCCATAGCTTATGCCAAAATTTTGGGTCCAAACATTTGCTCTACATTTCTAGGATTCAAAAGGTGGTGCCATTTATCGAGTGATACCCTTAATTCAATGGTTAAGCAATATGACACAGTTTCATACCAGTATAGCATTGAACCAATGAACCATATAATTTTCTATCACTTTTCCAAGCAAGAAGCAACTGTAAAGTTTACTAGGTTATGTTTTTTTTTCCAATGTTCAGAAAGGCTGCTATATGTAATATATACAACGCAAGGAGTGAGGAGTAAGGAGCAAGATCATATTCTCTGTGCCCCTATGAATAAGGTTAAGTCATGAACTCATCACAGTGTTTGTTTTTTTTTGGGTAAATATCACAGCCAATTTTACATAGAGTAGATTGAGCTTGTAATTGATGAGCAGCACTACGGTACAAAAACTTCCTAGAAATTCTACATCACAAAGTTGCCTCCGAGTTCAGTGATGACCTCGTTCACTTTATTCACAATGTCTGAAATAGAAAAATAAAACAGCAGTTAGTACAAACAGATGCATGAATCTTTCTTCACATGAGATAACATCAAGATCAAGAAGAGAACTGAAAGAGGAAACAGTCAAAAGAACACCCTTAGATCGTTATATCAAAAGTTTATTGACTTTATTCAACGATTTTGAGCAACTATTTATGTATTATACTATAATGTCCTAATCACCAGGTTCTTAACTTCTATAAGGGTATGACATAAGTAGAAACCCAAAAAAATATCCTTTTAAAATTAGGAGCATAAAATTATCACTAAAACCAAACCTAGAACAGAAGCAATATTGTTGAATGTCAAGCATCAAATAATACCGGTGGCGGTGTGGCAATGCTAAAAGCAAATGCTGAGCCTTAAATACAAGGTGCTAGCAGTTGATGTTAGTGGTACATAAAAACATTTGCATGGGAAGAAATTGAAAATTTTGCACTCCTCTAGCATATGCATAAGTCTAATAAGCAACATGATGCAAAATAGAAGAAGATCAAAAGACCAATTAGAAGGTAGTTTTAAAAGCAACATACCAAGGAAGGAAGCATCTTGCATATACTTCTGCAAGGACAAACAAATTGACGAAAGCAGAAAAAGAATGAGTAATTATTAGTGGCCTTATTGTGATGATATAAATACAAAATTACAAAGCTGTAGTTGTTCAAGTATGCTTCAACAACATGATAAAATGATCCACAGCAGAATCATGGTAGCAAGTACAGTCAAAAGGAATTACCGAAATTTGAGTTTTCAGATTAGGATCTTGAGGTCCACCGGAAAGAGCCATAGCTAATTCACCTACATCGAGAAGACAAAAGACTTTATAAACTGCTCAGCTTAAGAAGCATGAAGACATAAAGTTTAAGTTTGGCGACAAAAAGAAATACCCTGTTCGGGCTTAGCAGAGCAGCTGGACACAAGGGATGTGAATCGAGGAGGAAATGCTTCAACAATGCTTTGAGAATCAGCCACAGTATCTTGAGTCAGTGGGTAATTCTGATCGTTGTTGTGCCAGTTCTTTGGTGATCTTTGAGAATTAAAAATCGGAGTTTTCATGCTTGATGTGTCAGGTCTGCAAAGGGATTTGACATATCAAGTCACGGTTTCTTCAGACTTGATAATCACCAATAATCTCTACTCACTGGTAACCTTTTAGTGCTAAAGCTTAACTTTACCTATAAGGAGGAACAAATTCAGACTGAGAAGATATTGCAGAAATGACATCAACAGCTGGACGTCCATTCGGGATTTTATTTGAAAGGATATCCTGGAAGTGAAATTTGTCAATGTTTGTCATGAAAGATAATGTATCATTTAAACAAATTTCCTCCATAAAAACTATTCATTCAAAAAGACCCAGTTTCTGATTTTACCTCCAATGAGGTAATAAAGTCTTCTACATCTGAGATTGTTGAAAACTGCATGGCAAACTTTTGCTTCTGCAAATAAGCAAAAGTTTAAATGTTTACTACATTAAAACAATATGAACTATGAATATAAGCACCTTCATTGATATCCTGAATTTTATTAGTACTTTTTCTTTGCAAGTCTTGCAGCATAAGGTATAATACCTTTTTCTCTGTGAAAAAAAGTATAATACCTTTTTCTCTGTGAAAAAAACTCAAACAATTTTAGCAGATATATGAAGATTTGTCTTCCAAAATGCTATTTTATACATCTTGATTATAGAAGGTTGAAGGCAGCTAATGCTTCAACCGTTTTTATGAATTTTGCAGCAATCACAAACCAGTCATTCTAGAAAGAAAAAAACGCTCAAATTCAAAGAAAAGTATTTCCAGAAAGAAAAACCATCTGAACAGTTGGGAGCACAAAGATATAGCCTACCTCATCTGAATAATCGACGTAGCTTGCTAAGACAACTAAGCTACCTCGAGCTGGAAACCCAGACAGACACGAAACCTGAGGCCAGGTAAACTGCAGCGTGGAGATGAAGTGTTCTTCCTGCCACAACCCCAAAAAAAAAAAAACCTCTTAAACCACACTGAAGTCTTAGCAGTTTGGAAAATTGAAACTGCAATCAATCAACTATATAAAGCCATAATAAAATACACCACCTATTTACATACAAGTATTTTCTGAGAACTTTGTGTCGAAGTGAGATTTGAATGATTTACAATATTTAGCCATGAAATGAAATTGTCCATCCTTAATAAGTGGAAGATATCTGACAGAAATTGAAATTGCAATTATAGCAACGAGTTCTGAAGAGGCACAAATCAATAGAGGTCATCAATATAGACATGAATACCGAAGAACTTGTTGTTCCTCATCACCACCACTTAAGAATTCGAAGCTAAGTCAAAAACAAAAGACTCCTCATTAATAGGTATCACAACAGCTTCTCCTCTTCTCACAGAACGAAAATCCAGATAATTTGAACAGAAATCGCTCGCAAACGCAAAAGCAGCCAAATATCAACAAAATATATTCCGAATTTTAGCAGAAGATCATAAAAATAATCACGCATAAGATTATCAACGGACATTGCTCACCAATACGACAAAAAAAAAAATAGCGAGCAAATTTAGCTCGATTACAATCTTTCTCAAGATCAGCACTCAAAATCAAGTTCAAATAATACCCCGTCAACAGAAGAATTACAATCACAGAATTCAAATTAAATAGAATCACTAGCAAATGAAAAGCAAACTTCTCCGAATTATATTCGACTGGATTATGACCTTCGTATAATTCAGTAATCAAAATTAAGTTCAATAATTAATCAACAATGAGCGACAATCTCAATAACATGTCAACATGTAGTGCATAAGCAAAATTTACTCGCAATCAAAAAGCAAAGTTCTAGCAAACAAAATCCACTCGATCATAACATTCCTCTGATGCAATAATCAAACTCAAAGTTCGGTAAACTACCATTAATCACAGAATAAAAATATCAGCATTTAAATTAAACATCAATTACTAGCAAACGAAAATCAAACATCTATTGAACAACTCCATTATAATATGTCTTTGGCTCAGTAATAAAAATCAAGCTCAATAATCCATTGTCAATCACAGAATTACAAAAACAATATTTAGATTAAACCTAGCAACAAATTCAATCGTATCAGAGTGGAAAAAATGCGTACAACTACAGTTCCTTGTAGAGAGACAGTGATAATGGAATCAACGGAGGATAAGCCGTCAGCGGAAGGATGAAGAGAAACAGTGGAAGGTTCAGAAGAAGAAATCCAGATTGGCTTGAAAAAACTTCGTTTGAGAGGTAAAAGAGACGCAGAAGAAGTAGTGGTGGTTAGTTTAGAGTGGTAAGAAGAAGGAAAGGTGAAACATCTAGCGAATTGAACTTTCCATTGCCAATGATCGGATCTTTCTCTTGTTATCGCCATTATTGGTTTCTCAGTTTCACTCTCTACAGAAGCTCCCGCCATTTCTGTGTTCGTAGTGTTTTTTTTTTTAAAAAAAGAGTTTGATTGTGTCGCAACTCGCAAAACATACAAACGAAATTCCATTTCCATATATACCTTTTTAAAAAGGCCCAACCAAACAGCCCATCTAAAATGCTTACCAACCAAAAGTCATCGTTGAGGATTTCTTTGAGAAAAAACGTAGTTGGTAACATAATAATTGATTTTGCACGCATTTTTTAGAAGCGATACCAAACCAACCACCAATGAAACCCCCCCCCCCCTCTTCCCTTTTTGTAAAGCTAACACGGATACAGCTTGGAACAAAGACTCTTCTAAAGCTACCTTAGCAGGAGTGGGCAGAAATCACTTAGGACTTTTGCTAATGGGTTTCAAAAAACCTTGTTTGACAAGATCAGCTTTAATGGCATAACTTCAGGCCATTAAATTGGCCATGGAAATATCTCACATTCACCTCGGGGAGCATGTTATCTTCTCTTCGGACAATAAACAAGTCGTTGAGCTTGTACATTTTGAGGGTCCTCCATCAACTGATATGTATATGATTATCTCAAATTGCAGGGAACTGAAGCATCAGCACTCTCAGTGGCAAATTCAGTTCGACTCAAGGAAGTTGAATCGGCTAGCAGATTGCTTAGCGGGGAAACCAGTGAATGAAATTAACTCTTGTATTTTCTACTTCCACCCCCCTTTGTATTGCATGTATAACTATGATCAGGAACTTAATACGGTTATTAGGGATCAATCAGGACCCTCGGATGTGAGGATTGTTCCTGGCTAGTTTTTTTTCTTTATGCTTTTGTCTATGTAGCCCCTAGGGGTTAACTTTCTTTTTGTTTTATGCCCACTTTTCTTTCACAAAAAAAAAAAAGAAGCGATTGAAGGGGTGTAAACGAAAGAATTAATCAAAATAATTTTAATATTAGTAACTTATAACCATATTCTTGCTTGTATTAAAACCATTTTAATTAATTCTTTTGTTTACACCCTTAAATCGCTTCCTCAAAATGCGTGTAAAACAATTGTTGAAAGTTTTATATTACGGAAGGAGTGCGTTTTTGCAAAATGTTTATTTGGGGTTACAAAGTGTTTAAGTGGGGTCATAAAGCGAGGTTACAAAGTATTTAAATGGGGTTCAATTTTTTTTTATTGGGGTTATAAAGTATTTAAGTGGGGTTACAAAATATTTATTTGGGGTCACAAAGTGTTCTTTTTGAGGTTACAAAGTGTTTAAGTGGGGTTACAAAGTATCATTGGGGTTACAAAGTGTTTATTTGGAGTTACAAAGTGCTTTTTGGGAGTTATAAAATTATTTTTTTTGGGTTACAGAGTGTGTATGTGGGGTTACAAAGTACTCCATCCGTAACATAAAGATTTCAACATTTATTTTTTTTCACGCATTTTTAGGAAGCAATTTAAATGTGTAAACGAAAAAAATCATCAAAATAGTTTTAATACAAGCAATAATTTGATTATAAGTTACTAATATCAAAATTATTTTGATTAATTTGATCGTTTATACACTCAAATTGTTTCATCAAAATGCGAGAAAAAATATTTGGTGAAATATCTTTATGTTACGGATGAATTTTTTTGGGGGGTTACAAAGTGCATGCTTACATGGGATTACAAATCGTTTACGTGAGGTTACAAAGTGTTATTGGGGTTACAAAGTGTTTAAGTGGAGCATTAAAAAATAGAATTTTTGATGTTTATATCTTATTTTTTTAGAATTAAATTTTTTATAAAAAATACCTTTAACAAAATTTCAGCTCGACCGAGCAATTTACACGCACGATTTTTCCTTTTGTTTTTCTTTCAATCTAAGCCCTTGATTTGTTTTTGGCAGATTAATAGGGTTTTAGGGGGGTTTATTGGACCTCATTAAGCTTGGCATTAGTTGTATGACACTTTCTCTCTCCATATTGGGAGTTCTCCATTTTCTCTTTTTCTTCTCCATTATTGAATGCTTGAGCCATCCTCCATTAATGAACTTTTAATCCTTTGTCTTGGTAATTTCTAGCTTGATCTACTTTTTCATTATGCATTTTAGTTCTAATCTCTTATTTATGATTGGTTTTGTAGTGTAGATTTATCTTTTTTGGCAATCCTTTTAGGTTTTTTCTAGTTTTCATTTCTAAGTCTTCTTTCTAGTGTTATTAAAGTGGCCTTTTCATGGATTTCACTTTGGTCATGTCCCCTCGCTCTTAGTGAGTAGTTTCTTTCTCACTAAAGTTGGGTTAACCCCAATCACCTATGCTTATTTGTATGGATATTGTTGTTGTTGTTGATGGCCTAGAGGATTTATGCTTTTTGGTTTAGTCAATATCTTGAATCCGTATAAACACCTTGAAATATAGGCTTTTATGCGAATTTGGGGCTTTACAACCTTCTAACCAAAGTTTGTGAGGTTATGATTGGATTAATTTTATTGACTCTTTCGATTTTCAATATTAGCGTACAATATTCATGTGCTTAAGTATAGGTTGATTGTGGGGATCCCAGCCTTGGTGGGTTTTCTCCATTTGATTTTTTTTTTTTTCGATTAGCCTTTAGTTCTTATCATTTTCGGTAAGAGTTGGAATTTCAAAAAAAAAAAAGAGAAGTTATATATTCTCATCACTACCTTTTCTTTGAATTAGCTTAGTCATATTGAGTTGACTCGGTAATTTCCACCGATCCCTGAGGATTTCGACCCTTGCTTACTTTATACTTGTATAAGGATTAGTTAGGAGATTCTTGATTTTGGAAGTTTTATTAACGATGTAAAATTCCCATTGTCACTCACTCCTACTATGATTGGTGGAAAGTTACTTATGATGGATTGCATTTGAAGAGGAATTCTTTCCTTTTTATGTACTATACAAAACAAGCCGCATAGTTTACAATTGTGCGCCCAGCCGTGCACAAAACCATTTGAGATGAAATTGTTTCTACTGGATAATATTAACTATTAAGGAGATGGAAGGTGTTTCGGGGGGTTTTTGTTTTTGGGAGAGCTACCAAATTTTATGCTACAAACTTTACCCAGAATATAGAACCAAAAAAGAGAAAGTAATTAAAGAAGGCAAAGGGGTTAATAATAACTTAATTAGCTGCTAATCAGGGTTGATTAGGGTTAATCGACAATTATAAGTATGTGTTGTCAAATCATCCAATTCTGGGAATCTGTGCTATAATCATTACTTTAATACATTTATACAAGAATCTCTTTCTATCCTTTGGTAAATAACCAATGTGGGATACAACATTTACATATGGTTCTATCTATCTTAGTGTTCTTGCATAAGTTCTAAGTATGAGGCTGAATCTGCCACTTGTCTTCGTAGAAAAGTGCCATGTGGACCAATAGGGTGCTGCCACGTGGACCGGTGATATTCTGCCACGTAACCCCTGTGCTTGGGGCCTTTGATGCTTCTCTATTGGGCTGGAGTCTTGGGCTTTTTGTCCTTGATTTAGACCAATTAAATTGGCAGTAACAGAAGATATGATATGTGTATGGACAGTAAAAATAACGGATTTAGGCTTTCACTGTGGTGGTTGCAAAACCGACAATATTAAGGAACTCTTACATTACTTCCCTCAAGACATTCTTTAGTAATGATGAAATCTAGATATATTGGCTCTGTTTGGCAATCGGTTGTTGGCTGATTTAATTGGCTTGTTTGACTGACTGGAAATATTGCCTGTATGTATTGACTTTTTAAGTTGGTTGTTTAAGCCAGCTGTTTGGAATAGTGTTCGGTAAAATTAATTGTGGCGGTTGATAGTTTATTAGAGGGTTTGTGGGTCAATAAGCTAAAAACCAACCAAAAAAGCTGCTCCAGACAATTTTTTCATTTTGGCTTAAAAGCCAGCTTTTCAACCAATCAAAAGTCAATAACCAAACATATTTTTTTTGCTATTTGACTATATTGAAAAGCCAGAAGCCAGTCAAAAAGTTCGTTTCCAAACATGGCCATTTTCTAAATAAAAATTTTAATCTTTGGAGGGCAATCTTGAGACCAAATCAAATAAAAAAGGACTGGTTCAAGATTGTTGGGTGGATTTTGAATTAGTACTAGTTACTACTCCGTAGTTATTTAGTTAATTAACTACTTAACTAGTAACATTAATGTTTAAATGTTTATAGATTGCTTTCGTCGACCCATAATTAGTGTTTAGTTAGTACTCCTTCCATCCCTTTATTTTTGCAATAATTTAATTTTTTTCATTGTTTATTGGATAATTTTGACTCTCTCTAATTTTATACACATAAGAAAAAATATAGTCAAATAGAATCTCGTTTGATTCGGCTTGATGTATAGTTTTTTAATATATAATTTTTATAATTTTTTATTATATGTATTTACATATATTTTTGTTTAAAGTTGTGTGTTTGGAAGAATTGAAAAAACAAATGTTGCAAAAAAAGGGAACTATCCATAGTTTTCACAATTTGTCATTGCCTTTACTAGGATTTCTTCCCCACCCCGGCCCCAAAAAAGTACGAGAGTAAATTGAAAATGAGAGTCCTGCAAAATCCCGATCGCTTATATCCGTTGACTTCACCGGCCCTGACAAAAATTCCCGCCGTCAAAGCCACTAAGCCGCCGGTGCTCAAATTCCTTCCGGCGAACCTCCACCGTACGATTCGCCGGCGGCGCCTTTTCACCTTAAATGCCGTGATGACTGATTCATCAAAAATGGAGGAATTAGGGTTTTCCGACGAAGACATTGTACGAAACCCTGCCATATCAACGGCTTACCGTAGTTCGGAGTTTCCTAGGCCAAATCAGACAGTTCTAGAAGCTCAAGGTAGAGTTTGTACCGGTCCTACTCAAACTAAGCCACTCACTGAACAACAAGCTATCAAGGTCTTGGATACGATCTTGAAATCAGGTTTGAAACGATATTTTGTTTATTTTTATGTTAGTGCAATAGTGTTCTTTATTGAAGTCATTTTGTTAATATGGAAATTAATGGAATGAGTTGTTATTGCTGCATTGTAATTTGTTTAGAATGAAATGCAGCTGTTTCTGTAATTATGTTGGTTTGGAAATCCTTATATTATTTTGAAGATTCCTGTTTGTAATCATTCAAAAAGTCTTTCTATGTTTGACACTGGCGGTTGATTATTTAGGCGGTAGTTGATGAAACTATACATAATTTAAGGAGAATTTAATGCTCATTACCATGTTATAGAATGAGGTTTCTGATGATTTCGAGCAATAGTTGAAGGCAACGATGTTAATGACATTGGTTACAAGCCAATTGTTGCTGCTGACTCGACGATTTGGTTTGTGAAAGATGAACAGTTCTTGCTCTTTCACTAGCCTCAAGTTGTATGGAGAAAACCCTTTTGGGGCCCAAATGCCTTAGTAGCCTGTTAAGTGAAAAAAAGAGGTGTGCTTCATTGTGTTTTGGTTCACCTCATCCAAATCGCCTAGCATACCTTATTATATGTTTCCCTATGTTCGCTTGAGGAATGATTGGAATGCAAGTGATTGGTTGTAATAAATGACTTATCTATTAATCATCCTTAGCAACTATTCTATGTGTACAAATGGGCCAGGGCTTGTGTGTCACTGTTATATTGGACCTCTCTAAGCAACATGTGTCGATTATTTTGGTGACATTCTTAGAAAAGCTGCATTTGGGTTTACCCCTTGTGCATACAAGCATAGAATGGTGTGGGCCGTTATCCTTTAGCACCAAGTTGACCAAATACCTAGTCAAAAATTTAGTTCAATGGTTATACACGTGGAATGGTTATCATTGCGAATAAAATTTACTGTGCTATCTTTTGATCTTTGAGAGTGAGGAATTTATGCTTTCTTAAACATACACGTACATTTATTTTGGCAATTCAAACACTGTCATGTGGAGATTCATATATTCCTTCAAATATAATCAGTCTTAAACAAGAAATCTGATTTGTTGGGTTTTTATTGTTTGAGGTGAAGTTACAATTATGAGTATGATTATTATTATCATTATTATATTATAATAGGGAAATCATTGAGATTCTGTAAATTGCACATATTGGCTAAATATCTATGAACTAGATAAATTTGTTAAGTGTCTCCTATTCTTTCTAGTTAATATAGTTTATAAAATGGTGAAAATAGAAAATTTCAAAAAGATGCACCTATGATGAAAGATGGCCATTTTTTATTGCTGGAGTTTAGAAATGATGAGGCTTGCATTTGTGGAGCGTAACCTTAATTGATAGAAATTGTGTGATTTTAGTGCTCATCACTGATGAACCACCATAAAATTATTCCAGTCATGTGATTATTTTCCTCTCCAAAACCCTTCTGTGGACTTACACTGGTTTTTCTGTGGATAATAAGCCAAGGGGGAACTCAAAGACGAAGAAATGGTTTCAAAAGCCCAGCTTGGTGCCTTCTTTGCAGGAATGACTATCCGAGCCAACGCCTTTCCTGAAGCTACCCAATGGAGTGAAGGAGAAAGGTGTGCCATGAATGCCTATTGGCCCGACCTACTTCGAACTCTTCCACACGACGTAATATTCATAGCTGATCCAGAAGGCTCTATAATGGGTCTTGGAAGTTGTGTTGGACCACACTATACTGGACAAGATGCTAGGGAAATGAGATTAGTTGGTGCCCTACGAGAAGTTCTTGCTGGAGGTCATCTTGGATATGAGGAGGTTCAAGGCGTCCTAAGAGATGTTCTACCACTGAAATCTGAAGATAAATCAAGAGGAGTGAGCGAGTCATTGCTTTCAGCATTTTTGATTGGTCAACGCATGAACAGAGAAACTGACCGGGAGCTTAAGGCATATTGCCTTGCATTTGATGATGTAGGTAATGCCCCTCATTTGACAAAACATGGGCTGGATGCCCTCTTGAGTCCTGGCACATCATTTAGAAGCTTGTTATTCTTATTGTTTTAATGAAACCATTATGGGTATTGGGTAGAAAGTTGATTTGATGCACATCTGAAAAGCACAAATGGCACAATATTTGATTCTTTTAGTTTTGGATACCCAGGTCCTCCTCCAGTTGCTGATGTGGAATATTTGACCCATTACGGTGAACCTTATGATGGCAACACACGCTTTTTCAGGAGTACATTGTTTGTGGCCGCTGTGAGGTCATGTTATGGGCAATCATGCTTGCTTCATGGAATGGATTGGATGCCACCAAAGGTAAGTTGTTTGTCACATGAAAGACAGAGTGAGAGATTCATAGAAGTGTGATTTTCTACCATTTACATCTATGTATGACTATCTGAAATTCTGAATGATTTTAAACTCTCATTCAGACAAGCTGTGTTATGATCTCAATGTGTTGGTCTATGATCTTTGCTATAAGTGGCTGTGCTGAATGATAGTTTCAAAATCCATTTCTTGGATGTTATGCGAATGATGCTTTTGCAGTTTGCTTAGGTATCTGCGTTCAAATTTGTATCTTTATTTTTAGTATTGAATTTTGTTTAGGGTGGTGTAACTGAAGAACAAATGCTGCAATTCATGGGGGCGAATACGTATTTGACAGCATTGCAAGCAAAACAACTTATTGAGGTTATGCTTTATGCTATGCTATGATTTTTCAACAGTCAGGTTTTAAGCTTTTTTACTTTGACTTGGCTTCATGATATTGACTTATTATTGTTTATCAGGATGAAAATGTGGGCTTTGCGTATATGAGTTTACGAGAAGCTCGCCCATCTTTGTAAGTGTAAACACTTGTTCCAAGTTTTTATTATTAACTTGTGTTTTTCCGCATGAGAAAATAACATGCCTTTATCTCTGTCCCTTTACTTTCCCTTTGATAGGAATTTGTTGGGCCAGTCAATTTACCTATTAGAGAATACATGCTGACAAAATTGTGGTTGATTTCAAGTATATTATTAGACTAAAAAATGGTAGCTTCAGTTGACTTTTGTCACTTGAATGCTAAAGATTCATATACCTTTGTCTAGTAGAAATGTCCTTGGACTTGGAAAGATGCGTGTACGGGAGATCTTAGAGTTTCTAAGGTCACGCTTTTTGAAATTTTATGATATGATCTTGAAGTGAGTATTTTTATTAAGGCATGACCTTGTCGTCAACTTGATGTTAATACATAAATTAAAATCATGTTTTAAGAAGCAAACCAAAGCGTTATTTGACACACAAAATGAGGCTTTTTTTTTTTTGCCAATTTCAACACAATTTTTTTCATAATAAGCCCATAAAATTAACCCTAAAACCTAAGTCGGACAACTTTCATGGCATGCAAATACAAATCAATGAGTTCCTTGACACACAAAACAAGATTTTTTTTTTTTTTGGTTTGTCAATTTCAACCTTGATATCATCCATTAAGAACTTAATTGATCCTCAAAACTAGATATGAGTGATTTTCTTGAAATGCAAACCTAAACCAGCTATCACGTAAGCCGAAGTAAAACATAACTAAAGCAAACATTTCCAATGTTTTGAATTGGTAACTAAAAATAATTAACATTTTTAAGTCCTGTCCAATTTTTGTCATCAAAGCTTGTTGAAGAAATAGTTCTCAAGGGCACAACTTAGAAGTTTAAAAAAGCATGGGCATAACTTAGAAAGTCGAATATCTAATTTGCATAGCTTAGAAAAACCCTCAAGTTTTTTATTTTATCTCAGTTAGGACTTTAAGAGGTTGACCGTTGCTTGTTCTGTGGCAATTCACTCTTGTTGTGCAGCTTACCGTTCTGGTGGCCTCAAAACTAACGGCTAAAAATTAACTTTCTGCAGATACTCATTAGTTGGATTAAGAGAACACATAAAGAAACGACCACCACTGGCAACATCTGAAAAGATTCAGCAATTTGTGAGGGTAGGTTTCGGTTTTTCTGCGTGTAAAATGTGTTTGATATTATATATTTATGTAATTTATCAATTACATTGTATCTTTTATTATTCATGTAGTCATGCAGTGTCATCTTAGTTATTTAGCTATATATCTGCATCAGTCGACGTAATTGGTTCCATTAAGTAATAAAGGAGTCTGCATTAGATTACAAATAATAAAAGAAATGATCTAAACAGGCTCGAGGAAAGGAAGCAATTGTTGCAGGATTTTATCACGAAGGATATGAAGAACCACTTTTAATGCTTATGAGAAGAAGAGGTATCCATGCTGGTTTAGTTATCAAGGTCAGAAAGTTTTCTTGATTTCTGCTAATCATTATCTTGCATTTGGATTGTTCATTTAACTTTATCAACGGCCAACTATGGAATGGTCATCTTAATAGTTCTTTTTGGTTATCAAGTATCATAATACTGGCCTACAACTTATGGTGTAATACATATAGCAGCTTTAGTGATTATATCCACCTTTACACTTCAGCTGTCTTCTGCAGGGTGAAGAAGGGGCGCTTTCTATGACAACTAGATTACGACTCCCAAATTCATCAAAAGGACTTCCTGTCAACTACTGCTCTGGATTTCGCTCATCAGTTGATGGATCTGCATTTGAAGTCGATGGTCTGTTACACTATTTTCTATGCTTCAGTTTTTGGTACTATGGCTATCTATGTTTCCCTTAGGTAAAATTCATTGAGCTGGGTTGTTATGCTTCAGGTGTGTCACGGAAGACTTTCCGTATGGAAGTGAATGCCAAAGACTATGGTTTTGAGCCCTCTGATACTCCAAGAACTGATAGATCGGTAAGTGAAATTTTAAAATATTTTCCATGCGTGGCCCATGGCCCATCATTCATGCCTTCCTGCCATGCTTTGCTCATAGTGGGCTCGTGCTATGCCGGGCTGCCGGGCCAATTTGGCCCTCGTGCCAGCCCAGTGTCATGCCCAGCTCTAGATGTAATAATAAGGAACAGTTTTTATCAATTAAATCAAGATCTTGCAACTTCATTTAATTTGTTCCACTTTAAAAGGTACTATAATGTAACATACTGGATTGTTGGAAACTACAGGTAGCGAAGAACATAGAGCTTGGTATAGCAGCACTTCGTGGGGAGAAGGGGCCCGCATATGATCGAATTGTCTTAAATGCTGGAATTGTGGATCACTTGTTAGGTTGTGATGGTGCAGAAGATATTGCATCAGCTCTGGATAGAGCTAGAGAGGCCATTGACAGTGGTGAGGCCCTGAAGAGGTTTCTAAATTACATCAAGATTTCACATAAAGTGAAGTGAAGGCCACTCTGAAGTGTTATATTTATATGTACATTAAAGCCAATTGTGTAATTAGATTCTTTAGTTGTTTCCCTGTTTGTTATAGTTGCCATTTTGTTATCATGATACAGCGTTTCGAGGCTTTGTATTTATGAGTTCTTTACATTGGGGTACAATTTTTTTTTTTATTTTAACAAAGCTAAATATTACAGCACATTATCCTAACTTGGAGCCCCGGTGAGTTGAAATACTGTCAATGTAATATCACATTGAAAAAGAAACTGTAATTTTTGAAGTTTGCAAGTCAGAAATATTGTCAATGTATTTTTTTTGGTAAGTTGTATGTGCATAAGTCTCACATGATGCTATAAGTGGGAGCATTAGCTGGCCAAGCATAAGAGGAGCAGTTAGTTAGGGCTGCCCTGCTCCTCAAATTGAGATACAAAATTTTGATGTAATTTCTAGCAAAATGGGGTGTAAAATATGGAGTATTTTAGGAATATATTTTCAAAAAATATACATAAAGTGACATTCAATATTTTTTGAGATACCAGTTTTTTAGGAACGGGTTATTTCCCGACTCCCGTTAGTACACTGTGGCTAACCCTTTGCAGTAAAAATTCAGTTACAACTGCAATAACAAAATTCAGGTTCGAAGTTGATTTTATTGATGTTTAGCCGACTTCTGGGATTCGCTCACAATTACAAGCTCTGAAAAGAAAGTCAATTCATATCGACAAAAAAATTTGACTAATTTTGGTAACATAACATGCTTAAATCTGAAGAGCAGCAGCTATGGAACCAGCAAGGCTAATGACTTCAAATGGAGGACTGTTTTTCACCTCTTTTACTGTCAAGGGACAAGAATCTGTGATCCAGAAATATGTCATTCCCTCAGCAGGGCAACCTGTACAAGAATATTGCGAACATCAGAATAATGCATACACCCACAGGTTACTGTTATACCAGAAGTATACATAATAGTTCCTCCGCCCTTCAAATAATATACCATAGGCCTATTTGATTAGGGGTCATATAATTTTAATATGAAATTCCATAATTACCTACCAAAGTACTAATGCATTCCCTTATTAAGGTATCACGGAGGATAACATGAGAATTTCACAATTAGACTGAACTGAACTGAAAAGCATGACGGTCCTATTCTTTTAAGTTGGACTGAAAATAAGCCCAAAAGAACAACGCCTTAGTTACCAATGGCCAAGGAAAAAAACATACTTGGGTATACAGTATTTCCAATAACATTATCCTAAGAATTCATGTTAAACTTATCACATTATCATCTAAGAATACTTGTTCTTTTGGACAAAAATGAACTGAAAATAAGTCCAAAGAATAGGGCCTACTGAACTTGTTAGGTTGCCTTTTTTTTTTTTTATATAACCTGGAATAGAAGTGTGGTCTATGATTTTGGGGTGAAGGGTTTAGCATATTTGCATAGTATGCCTATATTACATGATAAAAATGGTCACAGTTAAAAAACAAGTACCTGCAGCATCATGATTGAATCGTTCCCATGATTTATTTGGAAATATTCCATGCGTGACGTATGCACTGATCTTTGCAGCTCCATGAGCAGCCAGTAATTTCTAGGCAATGAGATATGTCCTTAGTTTGATTTAAACACAAAAAATATTGAAAAAAATAAACAGGAAACCCTAAATGCTTACAATAAGTTAAAAAAGACGTTATTTTTCCATTTACTTTTTTTTTTTGTGTGTAAAAGAAGAGTTACTAGTTTGTCTGCAGATGAGACCCAGTGAATAGTGGGGTAACGAGTGAATTTACCTGGCATTCTATTAGGGTGCCACCCGATTGCACTAGATCATCCACAATCACAACATGACGTCCTCTGGGATCACCCTCCTTCAAACGAACAAGACGTTGATCACCTTCTCGAACTTTTGCGCAAACTATCTGGACATTTGTGGGATATAATGAGTATCCGTCTATCAGTCATGTAGGGGCCATTGCACACTACTTCCTCAGTCCCATTATGTTTACTACACAGGCCTGCTTTTTTGTGAGAACCTTTTGAGTCAAATGTAGCAAACGTTATGAGACTGAGGGACTATCTGCTAACTAATACAATTACACAAATGGCAACACAAAATTTAAAATTATCACACACTTCATTCTACAGTTTTGCATATTCAGTTTCACGACTTATTACTAAAACATTCTTCAAGGACTCTTAGCTCACATATCTTTAATGACTAAAGAAACTAAGCTACAAAATAATGTTCCAACTAGCCAATATTTCCTTTCTCCAATCCTATGGATTAACCACCCTTGATTTGGATGTATGCATGACTAATCTTCCAACTTGCTCATACATAAGTAATGATATGAAATACTAATACATATCTTCCACTTACAGATGGTTTTATTTTAAGGTGTTAGCCAATTTAGAGCTTCTAAATGTCAACGACAGATAGCCCAAGTTCTCCACCCAAAAAAAAAAAAAAACTATATCAAGGCGGGCATAAATATGCACAAAAGTATCAAATAACTAGATAAATGCATCAAGTAGTCAACCTAAAAACATGTGATTGAAAAATTGAAACAATATAACTAGGTAAAAATACATAAGTTAAGAGAGATGTATTTCACAATAATATAGTTACCGTAGGAAAGTGTTGCAGCTGTTTATGAAACCGTTTCCATGCACCATCATCAGGAAAAGCAATAGATATCTGAGGTAAAAAAGGTAAAAAAAAAACCATAACTACCAGCAACGTATCTCTCAATAGCATAAATCAGATTCGTAGGAACAACTAGCTTGAAAAGATAAATTTAGGAAGCAGATAAACATTGGTTATCTACTCCAACAAACCATACGTTGTCTGAGTCAGGCAGTTGTTGCAGCCTCTTTTTCAGCAAAGGTATTCCACTCTCGAAGCATGGCAATATATTGTCACCAAAATAAAATCTTTCCTAGCACACAGAAAATGCATTTGAAAGGTCATTTATGGGAGAAAAGTAGGGTTAGAGGTGCAAAACAGGGCTGCTGCTAACCTGCAAGGCATGTATATCAAATGTCACCAAGCTAGTAGGGCCACCTCTTGAAATAGGTATATTTGACAAAATCCTAGCAAGAGTGAAAGCAGTTGCAACATCCCCTTCATCTTCCATGCGCTCAGAAGTGCCAGTAGGAAAAAAGGGAAGGACAAGAGTGAAGGAGGCAACAAATAGCTTTGGAAGAGCATATATCACAGAGAGTTGCTCAAATATTACACTTGGGGAGCTGAAGGATGCCAAGAAAGCCACATGCTGTCCACGAATACCTTGAGCATTAGATATGAACAGGTTTGGGAAGCCATCTTCAAAAGTCCTAAGTAAAAATTGGTTATTTAATTTGTGAGAACTAGACACTACATCACCTTGACTACTGCTAACATAAACATAAGAATAATGGAGAGAGCTCCAAACAATATGCAGAAAAAATAGTATGCAAAATTCAGCACCTTAAATCAAGACAGACTGAAACAACCATGTGGTTTGCCCCCTTCCAACTTTTCAGGTTGCTGATTCTGTTATTTTTATAGTGAATAGTGAATCTCCAAGTAAATTAAGTACTTAACTCTACCCAAACTCAGCTTTAAACCTTAACCCTCATACCTAGACAGCCAAACTCCAACCTCAAAATTTTCTTTACAATAATAGAATTTGATCATATACCCTTATTGTTAATTGTTAACAATATGGATTTTCCTCTAAATAGAATCAAAGATCAAGGCCGCGTCTTGAAAACAGGTAGAGATAGCAAATAACAAAACTGAACTTTTACAGGCCATTTGGTAGACACTAATGCTAATGATGTCATACTTCTCCACCTTTAAGTGCTTGTTTTTCCTTCACTAATATTAAGTGGAGTCAAGTATATTATCATGGACATTGGCAGGACACATAATGCAAAAGAACATACGCAGTAAGGATGTATTACTTCCTACCAAATGAGTCATTAGGGAATGATCAGGTCAGTTATATCTAGACACGACAAAGTTGGCCTAAATCCATTAGCCCAAATCGAAGATCCAATTTTGTTTCAAAATAACGACCCTAATTATGATCCAAAACCTGTGGTGGTTAGAAACCAAACCAAAACTAACTAAAATGATACTAACACAAACTTAAATCATGTGAACTAATTTTGCTCGAACCAAAATGAAAGTAATTGACTCAAATGTTACCTAAATTGAAACCTATTCTAACGTAATGATTGACCTGACACGACACCATTTCTCCCCAATATGTAGTTAACATTGAAAAGGATAAACATATTATTATGGCTAGAAGCGTGACCTCAACAAACCATTATAACAAAGACAAAATTCAATCAAATACCAATAGTTAGGTTTTTGTAACTGAAAGGCTTGATTGAACTCAAAGAATTGTATTGAAACATCCAATTTGATAACAATCAAATCTGCTATTGATCCGGAGTGCAAAACCAAATCTTGATCTGATTTGAAAATAAAGATATGAACCTTAAACGAACCGGCCCAAAAGTAAGGTGGCTGAAAAGTCGACCAAAATGGTCTGATTTGAAAAAACTCAAATCGGAACCAATTTGGATGATGCAATTATCAGGTCTAGTTATATCCCCAGTATATCTAGCAATTAGAATGGATTCAAGTAGCTTGAGATAATTGAAAAGCAAATTTCTAACGGAAAATTCTCATTGACAGCCCTGCTTTTTATATTTTGTAACCAAAGGAAAAAAAATCATCCTCCCAAATGACCTATATAATTGATTCATACACAGTGCCATTAATGATGGATTTTGATTGATCTGCAAAATTGTTATATCATTCTTTATCAGTTAGCACTTAATTTATACCATCCAGGTCAAAATTGTTGCAAAAAGCACAGAAATTTGTATAGAAATCCATGATAAAAGGTTGTATGCTAATAAAAAGAATCAAAAGGCATCATTTGAGAGAGCCATTTATATATCTTCTTCTCAGATATAAATATAGCCAAAATCACAAGCTAACAGTGAGTTTGAATAAATGACTTCAGAGAACGACATCAAAAGCTAACCATTTTGGAGCATTGGTGCTCATTGGTTCGGGATCGCACACGATTGATCTGGCGGGTTGTTGTATCTTGGGAGAGTTGAGCGTATCATTATCCCTATTCACCAGTGCAGTGGGGCGTTTTCTCTACAAGGATAGCTTCTAGCCTTCTAGCATGATACAACCCAGTCTATTCTAAACTATTCTCCTATTTTTATTTAGTCTTTGTGCAGATTGTTTTATTAATAAAGTGTTGATTTTATTCTTGATTGCTTGAAATATTTCTGATAATATTTTATTTTCTAACAATTTATAATCCATAATTCAGAACTTAGGAGAACTTTTACTTTGTTTTTGAAAATGATTGCACTAATTAAGTCTAAACTCTAAACTATCAAAAAACAGCTTTAACCTTTCATGAGGAAAATGGTCACATTTCCACCAAATTATACCTTTAAACCTCCAAAACCCTCAAACCATCCAGAGTAAACCATCATCATTATTATTGTAGTAAGTACTCCAATTGCTAAAAACGAACATATATAAACAAATGAACATTAAAAAAAAAAAAAAGAGTAAACGAAAACCTCCAAGAAATGCCACGAAGTTGAATAGCATCAGATTGAGCGGCGACTCTCTCAGCAAGAGCTTTGGTATCAGGGCAATAAAAGAGGCAAAGTTTCTTGGAGAATTTAGCAGAACCTTCAGAAGTTGAAGTCATTTGCATAGCAGAAGAAGTGGGGATGATCGGAATGGGGTCGATTTTGGAGATGTGATAATCAACAGTAGTCCAATTTTGAGAATTTTGGGATTGGCATTTGAATGTGGGTGATTTTGTTATGAATGGGTTTAAGGAGAATGAAGATGAAGATGATTTGTTGGGGTTTATGCAGGGGTGAAGATGATGGTGATTGGGGATTGATGCCATTGATTTGGCGGGTTGTTTTTTCGGGTTAAGCAGATCAGGTGAGACCTCCCCGATTTTCGGTTTCCACTTTTATCAACTTTGGGAATTCGTTACATTACATGTCAGTCGGGGTTGGACGGTTGGTTGACTTCGTGTAGTATGAAATAATTTTTGGGATTTTTTTGGCAAAGTTTTGGGAATTTTTCATTCAAAATCATAGCCCAGTGGTTAGGGCTTTATAATTTCTGGCACGAGCTCCTGAGTTCGATTAACGGTCCGTATGGTTGTTGGTAATAAATTGTGGTAATGGTAATGAATTTATAGTGTAATTTTGTTAAGGAGGAACCTTATGTTCCCCATGGAAAACAAATTTTCATTTCCAAGCTTCAATTTTCTTCTCATTTTTTATTCCCATCCATTACCATAGGGAAGAGTGGTATTTGATGGGAATGGATATTTGTGAAGAAAATTAGATAAATTAGAGCTAAGGTATCACCACCATGGGAATAGATTTTAATTTCCTTTCCAAATTTAGTTATAAATTCATTCTCATTACATCTATTTATAACCGGCTACCAAACGGGCCGTAACTATACTTGCCAAATCGGTCAAATCAATCGATTAGGTCAGTAATGGGTCGGTCAGTATTATTAAAGGAGTTTTCAGTCAAAAATGAGATTCGGTTAAAAATAGGGTTTAAATTCTACTTTTCGGGTTCGATCAAATGGGTCATTCAGTCAGTATAACAGGTCGTTCAGTGGTTTTTTCGGGTCAACTTTCGGTCGGGTTTCGGGTCGAGTTTATTTTTGCCATGTATACCAAGAACCAACTATAGTTCGGTGGAACTGCACTAGATCATCCACTGTTGGTAAATCCGGTCATCAAAAAATAATATTAAATGGAGTCAAAATATATTTATCAAATTTTAATGGGTCAAATGATCAAATTTTAAAGAAAAATTACAAAATCCTAAAATTTTAAAGGAAAAAACTAAACATTACTATATTTAAATAGGGTCAAAAGACCCCCACTTATCAAAAGATGGTTCCACCCCCGTCATCCACCTTGGTGGGGTTATATTTTGTTACATCCACTTTTAAATAGAACATTTAGGTTATATATTTAGAACATTTATATAATATGTATTTTATGTTTTACTTTTACAACAATTATTTTGTATAAAATTGAGTAAGTCGACATATAAAACATGAATGAGTTAAATGTTCAGTATAAATGTTCTAAATTCATATTACGAGCATTCTGTTTTAAATGTAAGCTTTGCACCCTGATGCACAATTCACATATTATTTGTGGTGGGTGACTGGGCGTTCAAACCTCGTCACCCCCTTTTTTTAGAGAGTAGTTATAGTGTACCTTAATTAATATGTATGAAGAAAAAATTGACCATGTATGAGAAGTGGAGGTTTGTGCCGCAGTGACATAAGTTTTTAAAACGTTAGGAAAATCATATGTTAAACATCACGGATTTGTGACGATCTAATGCTATGGCCCTATGGGCAATATGGCTAGTGAGAGTAACAAGTGTGTTTCCACAACAAAACACCAGATCCATCCTAATTTATGGCCCTTGCAGTCCAAGAATTTCTTAGGTGACGTTCTTCCAAGTTTAGGCACAACTTAAACATCATTATGAACAAAGGTGGCCCATCTCATGCTTCATCTATTAGCTCCTTGACTCATGGTATACCCTCACACCAACAAGGTATTTTATGTAAAGCAGATGGGAAAATTGGAAGAATGGTAAAGGTTGCATTAAGACAAAATGTAGGTTGGGTTTATATACATTAAAGATAGGTTGTTGGTGAAAGGGGTATGGAATGTCAACTCCTTGTCTCTGCTTCAGGCTTATGGATGGGCCTTCAGAAATGTGTCGGATGGCACAACAATGTCAACGTCTGGACAAACAACTGGTCTTTAATCCCTAGATTCTACCCCATTGTAGATAATGTTATTATTATTTTACTTCTTTATGTTCTTCATTTACTTCAGTTAGATGCACGAAAGTCAACCGCATGGTGGTCTTGCCGGCCCATGAACTGACTTATTGACCCGTGATTATTTAGTTTTGATGATGGCATGCACATAAGAAAATTACTAATAAATGTCTTTGAGTCCTTAGAGACTTACAGGTTTCAAATGTAATAATTGATGGAAGATTCAAGTAAGAAGATTCGATCAAATCAAGGCGCAAGGTGAAGATTCAAGAAAGATTCTAGAGAAGGATCTAAGATGAATTCACAACCAAGTTCCTAAGAGAATGAAGCAGAAGTTCATGTGGAGAATTCAGCAAGGGACTAGAGAGAAGTACATCAAGTATTCCAATGAATCTAGCTACTTGATGAAGAGAAGAGAAAAGACCAAGAATATTATGAGGACAATGTTCTAGGATCTTTGTAACTATTGTAAGTGTATTGATGTCTTGAGTCTGGCTGGAACTTGTGCCTGTCTGTCAAAGGAACTTGTGTCAGCCTGGTTAAGTTATGCAGGTCTACGCATATATTCATTAGTAAGTCATTATTTGAACCTAATTTAAGTGGTAGAAGTAATAGTGGTAGAAGTAATATCCTCATTTCATTCATAATTTCTTTTTTAAATTTCTTTCATTTATAAGTTTAGCAAAAATTACACACCTTTCATTCAATAATAATTCAAGTTATTATTTCGGACCAAAATCAGATCTCAAATTAAGTATTTCGGATCTGCTTTATCAGATCTACTCCTTTCACTAAATGCACCAAGCAAGCCATTGATCAACTACTAGTAACCAAAGATTGAATGTTACCTTAATTCTAACTCTACTTCTTCAGATTCTAGCTATGGGAAAATGGGGTGGGGGAAACACAACTTCCCAACTTTAGTTTGTCATTATTTATTCCTCAATGCAGGCTGCAATGTGCCAAACCAAAATCATATTGGCCCATATACCTTGTTACAATGTTACATGAACTTCCAGTTCAATTGATATACTCATATGAGTATAGTCCACGGACCATGAGACCATTTTCTTATACTCTTTATTAATCAAGCTGAAAAAGTTGAGGGTTTCACTACAAAATCTCTCAATCCGTAACAAACAGATCCAAGTTCGGAACTCACCGTGTTTATCTTGTTAGAAATTTCTCATCTTTCCTCTTATAAGATTGTTGTTCGCGCAAATTGAACTAGAGATATATTGACATTATGGCTTCAGTCTAAGTCCATAACATTATCAACTAACAAAATTAAGCTGATCATTTTTTTTACAAAGTGAATGATTAATGGTTTTGTGGCGAATACGTAATATCATATTATTTTGTAATTATTTTTACAAAGTCCATAACATTATCAACTAACAAAATTAAGCTGATCATTATCTTATTATCAATAACTTTGTTATTAGGAAGCTTATTTTCTAAATTGATAATAAGATATTACATGCTCAAACTACTATGACTCTAGGAGTGATTATTTTGGTTATGTTGTTATGACTTAATTATGTAGTATTAAGATTACAATCCCCTTTACCTTTCATGTTAACGTATAGCATATACCATAGCGATTTTAAAAAAAATGTATGGAGTATGTGATTGTACCATATAATCAACAACATTTTCTTAGTTGAGAGAAAGTTGATAACTATAGGTAAATTTATTGTATGAAATACAATTACTTACTAAAATAAAAAATAAAATCCCTAGATTGACATAAAGATGCAATTAGTATACACAACTAAACATGACTCACATCTAAATATTAACAGTGATTTTTTTGTTAAATGATTCTACTTGATATAACTAAAAATCCATTACGTCATTGTATTTCATAAGATAAATTACGTCATTCACTAGTATTTGGTTATTTCATTAGATTTTTTAGTTAAGATGACCATTTACACAACAATGCTAACATATCAAATGTGCAACAATATGATTATATGAACCATTTTTCATTAGTAATGATATTGGGCCTAGACCACGAGAACCATACTATTTACTAGTATTTTTCTAATTCAATGAAGAGCACAAAATCAAATCATACTATTGAAGTTGCAACGTAAATTTCGAACCAAGGGCTTGTTTACTTCAATTTAAATTCAGTTCATTTCAGTTTAGTTCAGTTCAACACTCAATTTTCTTCTCTTATAAAATTTACTTTCAGCTGTATTCAGTTCAGGATAATCCAATTCATATTAGTACAATTCAATTCAGTTCATCTGTATTCAATTGATGTAAACAGATCCCAACTACACCAAACTTACATACGGTAAACTAGTATTGATATAGGCCATATAAAATCCTAAAAAGAAAGGAATTCCAAAGTTTATACTACTAAACATTAATTACATTATATTTGGACCTACCAAGGACCATCAAACCCCAAAAAAGTAAGTTACAATAAAGAAAAGTACAAAAAAATGTCATTGTAAACCTCTAAGTCCATACACATGTTTATGTGTCCAAAGAAGGGATAAACCTTGAGGCAAAAGAGGTTTCAATATCCGCCAAGAGCTTTTAGTAGCTTCAAGCTACACCACACTTCCCCATTAAAACTTTATCTCTTCGCAATTCTTCTCCTTCATTGAATCACATTATTCGATAAAATTGAATTTTATATATAATAATCACATCATAATCATACGATATCTCCAAATTTTCTGGTGGTTGTGATCTTACCTGCAATGTTGTATTGCCACGTTACACTTGTCTTTGCTAACTTCCCAATTTTTTCCTACTAAAAAAAGGTCACTTCTTCCTCTTTTTATCACTTGTATTATTTCAATAGTTTTTGCTTGCTTCTTCACTCTGCGCAAAAATACCAAACACTTTCAGGTACTTGCTTCTTTCTCTACTTTGCAATTCGCAAGCCATAGTAAAATCGGGGGGAAATTTGATCTTTATGATTGATTTTGAGGAAGATTATACTTTCTGTTTATTATAAAGTTATGATTATTAATGGGATTTTGTTTACAACGTGGATGATTTTTGATTAATTGTTAATTTTGAATGGGCAAATGGGGTTTTAAATAATTTGCTTGTTCAGTACTGAAATTGTTAACAGAAATGCATGATTACCCAATTGAAATTAAGTCATGATTTATTGGAATTTAAATTATTTCTTGTTGATTTTGGTGATTATCGAGATGTTGGTCGTCTCAGTGTCTTAGTGTCTGTGGTTTAACAATTAGTTCTGTAAATTGTTCGTCAAACACTTGTGATTGCGGTTTAATAGATTTCGTTTAACAATAAATGTTATAATCGAAGTTCTGCTGGTTTCATAGTGCTTCACTAGTCTTGAGTTTTGGCATGGCGGTATCAATTATTGGGATATTTGAATTAGTTAAAATCGTATGTGTGATCATTTATCTGAATTGGTTAAAATAATATATGTGATCATTTACTGAATTGGTTAAAGTATATATGTGATCATTTTTGTATATTTCGTTGGAATTTTGCTCGTTTTTTTATCCCTTACTCATTCTTGTTTACCCTTTGTTCCATCATTTTCAATCGGTTTCCATGGAAAACAATTTACAATGGTAAACTCATTTTCAAGGAACTTTTCCATTGTTTAGTTGCAAGGAAAATGATTTTCCATTTTAAGCATTTTGGGGGAAAATGTTGGGGCCTTGGGGGAAAATGTTTAGTTGCAAGGAAAATGATTTTCCTTATTAAGCACTATGTTTGTTTACACGCAGATGAAAATTTTTTCCTCCCAATTTTAGGGAAAAATATTTTCAATAGGATGTAAATTAAGTTTTCGGTCCAAATTTTCCATTTCGGCCAAAACTAAAGTATGTAAAATGGGGAAAAAAGTTTTCAATGAAAATATTTTTCACCCTAGTAAACAGAGGCTAAATGTTAAATTCGAGCCCCAAATAAGATTTTTATCCTCGACTCTTTTTTCAGTTTATTGTTGTTGTTGTTATTACTCTTTATATCGTGAACTATTTAACTGAATCCTTTATACCCTTTTGCTTTCAATTCCTGTCATTGAAGTTTACCCAGATACCCCAGAAACCCTGAATATCCGATAATAACCCTATGAAAATATTAGTGGGAGTTTGTAGGTTGCACAATAATGGGATGGAATGAAAATGTTTTCAGTCCTTGGCCTATGTAGTCATATCTGTCTACATTCCTGCTTAATCTTATTTCACTTCGGTGGTGAAATTTCAGGTTTATGTTCTGAGCTCATTCTGCTTGCTGCTGTTTAGTCTCTCTTCCTTTAAGTAGAGTGAAATAAGCTTGTGTGTTGGCCACAATGTCGCTTAGAGGACTGGACTATGACTCGTTGAATGAAAATGTAAAGAAGTGCCAGTATGCTGTGAGGGGTGAGTTGTATCTTCGAGCTTCTGAGCTCCAAACTGAAGGAAAGAAGGTAGATGGAATACTGCTTTTGCACTCTATTCTTTGGTTCACTGGTTGTTTGAGATGTACTATTTCTGTGATTTGATTGTTATACATCTTTACATAAACTAATGATTGTTATGAAGAAAATCTGTATAATCTGCTTATAATATTAGTTAGAGTTCCCTGTTTCTCTTAGAACATCACCAAGATGGAAAAAAAAAATTATTCCACGAGAATTGTTAATGGTACATTGGTACACCTCCTAAGGTGCTAAATGTTTTCTTCTTTCTTTTGCTTTGCTCAATGATAAGCTTTGAAGACAGGTCTCTGACTATCTGAAGATTGTGTATTCTTATGTTTGTTCCAATGATCCAATCAGATGCTTAATAATATGGTATATGGTTGAAACAATTTAGCTAATGTTGTAATTAGTCACATGGCATTGCATTATAGGACCAGAACTGAATTATCGTTTGAGTTGGCACTTGTATACATAATCTATAGAATTAAGACTAGTTTACAAAGCCCTTGTCTTGTCCTCTAACTATTGTAACTGTGCAGATTATCTTCACAAATGTTGGAAATCCTCATGCATTAGGGCAAAAACCATTGACATTCCCGCGCCAGGTTTGTATAAATATTAGTTTTCTTTATGATTTGGGCATCTCAATTTTTGGGGTCGCAGCCAGTTACTAACTTAAGAAATATTATCTTCCAGGTGATTGCTTTGTGTCAAGCTCCATTCCTGCTTGATGATCCTAATGTTGGACTAGTATTTCCAGCAGATGCAATTGCAAGAGCTAAGCATTACCTTTCAGTGACTTCGGGCGGTCTAGGTACATCTCTTGCTTTTATCTTGTGCACTGTTGTAGATTTGCTGGTAAAAAATCAACTGTCAGAATCGATATGATAATGTTCTGCTCCCTCCTCTTCTTAAATATTAGCACTTCAACTTTTGTTAATATTCACAAATTACACTTTGACCATTATTTATAAATAGTAATATATGTGTAAGGAAAAATATATTCACTTGAGGTCTTGTTAAATTTGTCTTGATAAATAATTTCAGAATATCAACTTTTTAATAATATTTAGAGATAATTAGAGATAATAAAGGTAAAAGATTAACCTTGGCATGCATGAAAGGTAAAGTGTTAAGATCATTGTATAATGGAGAGAGTACATGGTGCGGTCCACACCTCTCTCTAGTTTAATCTGGTTAGAGCCTTAGGGATGATTTTTCTTGCATTTGATCATCTTAAATCCCTTCAAAAAATAGCTTCTTTATTAATTTAATGTCTGGTCAATCAGCAAAGGTTAGCCAAAGTTGATCGTGAAACAATAGAAGTAGCATCTAGTACTTTAATACTATAAACTTTTACTAGCATATAGCAAAGCATCAATTAGTAAATATTTAACTATTGAATCGTCATTAAGTAGCTAATTTATGAATTTTTTGGTAATTTCTACAATGTAATTATTGCATCAAATGGTCATGTACATAAGTGAAAATGATCATTTCTCTTGTGGTCTTGTAAAATTTATTTATTAAGAAGTCAGTTAAGTAAGTAAAATATCTGGAACGAAAAAAGAGAAGATTCTTGGAGAAAATTCAAAAACTAGTTGTTTAAAGGGAAAAAAAAAAAGAAGAGTGAAAGTCTAAGTATCACATAATAGGACTAAGAAAGAGGGTAAGGAAAAATAGATGATAAGATCAGTTTTACAAATGCTATTAATTATTAGTTGGAGGTTTTCTAGGGTAATACATACAAATTTTAATTTTCAAAAATGTTTTTTTTTTTTTAAAAAAAAAAGCTATGTGTTGAGTTTGAGAGGGAAAATGGTAAAATTAGGAGGGATTTTTAATGGCTTGTGTTTAGTAGTATAGAATAGAAAGATTGGGAGAAATATTGGTGAAGCTAATGTTATCCAAATGACGCAAAAATTTCATGTTTGGCTCTTAGTTTTAAAAAGTGCGCCTAGGCGCGTCTTGCTCCCCCGCCTACGAAAGGTGTGTGCCTTGTGCTCCTCAGAGTGCTTTTGGTAAGGTGCGCCTTTGCGCCTTAAGGAAAATAGCTTAGGTTTAAGTTTTAAATTTAAGAATGATTGAATTGTTTTCAATTTGAGACAGCCTTAGCTTTACATGTATCAGTATTAAAATATTAGGGTTCTTTTTAATTATTATTAAGTACAATCAAAGAAAAAAATGAAATAAATAAATACACGTGCCTCGCATACATAAAGTGCGTGCCTTTGCCTTGCGCTAGGCTCCAGGAACCATTTGCACCTTGGTGCTCCTTGCGCCTTTCAAAACTAAGGTTTGGCTTGATTAATGTGACTCATTCTGTTATGCTGATTTCAAAGTACATCTTACACCTTCCCTAATGCCTTGTTGCCCTCTGTTATTCGATTAGATTCTAGTTGTATTTGCCTTTCAAAACCCAGCAAATTGCAAATTTGCATCATTATAGATCAAATTATCTGGTTTATGAAAATGGCTGTCTGATATCTGCTATTATGCTGTTCAATTAGGTGCTTACAGTGATTCAAGAGGCCTTCCTGGCATAAGGAAAGAGATTGCAGAATTCATTGGAATGCGGGATGGGTATCCAAGGTGATCATGGCTAATCATTTTCCACTCAGAGCTTCAATATGTCTCAGTTTGCTCCTTGACTTTAAGACTAATGTTTTCTTTACTTGATTTACAGTAACCCAGAACTCATTTTCCTAACTGATGGTGCTAGCAAAGGTGTAATGCAAATATTAAATGCTATGATTGGAGGCCAGAGTGATGGGGTAATAATACTTATTGATCATTTTCTTCTAATCATCACATTACCTCTTTTTCTTTCCTTTTTATTGCTTTATTGATTAATCTTTGATCCAGATCTTAGTTCCTGTTCCACAATACCCACTATATTCTGCTACAATATCATTGCTGGGCGGTTCTCTTGTCCCATATTATCTGGAAGAGTCTGCAAACTGGGGTCTTGATATCAATAATCTCCGTGATTCAATTCGACAAGCCTCATTCAAAGGAATAAAAGTAAGTATTCATTCCTGCACCATATTTTACTTCACATGATTCATGGGATAATGTATTGTAAAAAAAAAAATCATTTTTATGCATGTAATAGTTATTTTCTAGAAATTTTCTCCTCACTTACTGGCTGATAGAATTCCTATAGTTTCGTTTTTAGAATACCAAAAGTCAATGCCCTAAATCAAGGTCAAAACAGTTGTATCATTGCCAGCATATGTGCACTAGATAGTATGACTCTGCTGACTAATGGTGTGCTAATCTTGTTGCTTATTAATTCCTGAACCAAAATTTGATGGCCTGCTAATAATCCCAAGTTAGGCTCAATTTCCATTCTTTTAATAGACCTAATTCGATGAATATGTCGACGTCTCCAATTTGTTAAATGTGCTTGTTTAGTCATATTTTTACAAGATTAGGTCTTCTTATTGTAAGCCACTCTTGTTTGCTGGTCAGGTTCGTGCTATGGTCATTATAAACCCTGGAAATCCCACAGGACAATGTCTTAGTGAAGCCAACCTTAAAGAAATAGTGAACTTCTGCATCCAAGAGAGGTTGGTGCTTCTAGCTGATGAAGTATATCAACAAAACATATACCAAGATGAGCGTCCCTTTCTAAGTGCCAGAAAGGTACACTTTATTCCTTTGCGTTTTAGATTTTAGATATATATATTTTTTAACCCCTTCATGAACTAAAATTCACCGATTCCTCTATTCCTGGAAGGTTTTAATGGACATGGGACTTCCAAAGAGCAAGGAGCTCCAGCTTGTGTCTTTCCACACAGTTTCAAAGGGATATTGGGGTGAATGTGGGCAAAGGGGTGGATATTTTGAGATGACAAACATTCCCCAAAAGGTTTGTCTTTTGCCTTAGTTGTTTTAAATTTTATTTTTTTAAAAGTAAAATTTGAGTCATGATTTTATTCTCTGTCATTTATTCATCAACAAGTTACATCACACCAGTTACAGCAGTTAGTTCAGTAAAATTTATGTAATTTATTAGATATTTGACTGCATAGCTAAGTAGGTAATGTATACTTAATGCGAAATGGGTTATCAAACTCACTTTTAGCAGAAATTGGAAAAATTACCAAATAAAATGTTTGAGGAAGTGTTGGCTTTTCTAATTGTTTGATTTGGATTTGGAAAAATGTAATTAAGGATTTCATTAATGAAAATCAGTTTTTTTGCAAATCAAAAAACTTGAAATTGGGTTTGTCCAAATTCAAAGCACCCTACAAAACTACCTAGAAACAAAAAGTTCAAACTATACATGCAGAGCTGTCATTCCAAATTCTTATGTCTCTCATTCACTGACCCCCCTCTCTTCTCTCTCCCTCTTCCTGTGTTCTTTATAATTCATCTCTTTTCTGACATCACCAAAAAATTGTTATGGACTGAAAATTTCAAAGAACAAATCTAGAAATTTGTTTAATAAACTCAGAAATGGTAATACAAAAGATAGTTAACAACTTGAGGTTGCAAGTCTCCAATAGAGTTACTTTAGATCACAAATCTCTCAAAAGCCCAAGCTTTCCTTACAAAATAATTCTCTGGATATTTCTACTCTCTCCTACTACCTAATATATATACTACTACTATCTTATCCTATTTTGTCCCTATCCTAGTACAAAATTTGCCTAAAAGCAAATAAACCATCGTACAAATAATAAGGACCAACATTAAGGCAAATAAAACTAAATAAACAAAAATAAATTCTGAAAATAATAAAAATTCAGAAAATTAAATCTATAATTAATTCCTAATTATATGGTTCATTACAAAATTCACCCACTTGTTTATCGTTATCCTACTCGCCGAAGGTAGCGGCAAATTAGATATTAACTACTGGTGTGAAATCCCAAAAACTGCAAGGCTATGAAATTTCTGGAAGTTTTCTACCATTAATTCAAGTTCTATGATGTGCTTAATCTTTTCTTTCCCATCTTCTATATTCAAATTAAGGTCTTTTAATCTGGGGATTCTATACTATCTAATGAGCTTCTATTTAATTTTGTTTAACACTGTAAAATGTAGATAGAAATAAATAGTTCAATTTTTTTAATTTTTTTCAATTTTAGAATTAAAACTCTGCAATTTCTAATTTTCTATTAGTGTTTTTCAATCACATATCTTGCTATTCAATATCAGCATTTCAAATTTTCTACGTTTAAAATCAATAATATCAAATCACGTCAAATTTTCATAGACTATACTTAAGCTGCTTGCCTACTTCTTGGTAGACTTACCGAACCAATGGTTGTATGTCACTGGCCAAATAAATTTTGCTCTGTGATGGAACTTGGAAGCTGTTTTCTTTTTAAAATTTTTGATTTTTGATTTACATTTTATTGGTAGCAAGTTGAAAATAAAGATTTAAGTGGAAAAAAAAATAGATCTTCATAATTCAACTGGTAAAAGAACTGTAACCAGTGACTTTGACTACCTCAGGCTCTATACAAGTTGTAACAACGAAAGTTAAGTTTAGTTCTTTTGGATTTAAATTGAGGAATGAGGATTCTGATGACAAACTTCGCAACAAATCATAAATAATTTTTAGATCCTCTATGATCTTGAGTTTCCTGTTTGGACTTTTAACTATCTGTGCGGTTAAATCTGAGTAACCTTTAGTTATTGAAATATTAATGTAGAATCATTGTGTCACTTATTGCAGGTTAATAGTTTTAAGCTTCTTTTTTAAAGTTTCATTTTTCACTGTACATACTATATCTGTAGAAAATGCATTTCTTGCTCTGAATATTTTTGTCTCTTGTTACAGACAGTGGATGAAATATATAAAATTGCTTCAATAGCACTAAGTCCTAATGTATCAGCGCAAATATTTGTAAGTTTCTGAAACTTGGTTGCAGTTTTCCATGCTCTCTTTTTATCATTGTTAAGATTTTAGATCTTGTATACATAGTGGCTGATTTCTTTTTCCCTTTAACAGCTAGGGTTGATGGTCAATCCACCAAAGCCTGGGGACATCTCATATCGCAAATTTGACCAAGAGAGGTAAACCATGGAGATACTTCCCTATGCTGTTTTTTTACTCCCTCTCTCCATGAATAAAGTTTACATTCCCTTTTTTCACGGAGATTAAGGAGAGTGAAAAGGACAAAAAAACAGTTGGGTGTGATTAGGGCACAGCTTTAGATAGGAAAAAAAAAAGGTGGAGGAAGGGAATATCCTAAAATAGAAGATACATTAATGTTCGAAGGGATGGAAGGATTGTTATAGTTTTAGTTGGGAGAAACAACTTCTATGATACAGCCATACAGGAGAACACAAAGGACAGATTTCTCTGTCGGTCCTTTTGGTTGTTGGTAATAAATTGTAGTAATGGTAATGGATTTAAAGTGTAATTTTATTAAGGAAGAACCTTATAAATCCCCATGGAAAACGTATTTTCATTCCCAAGCTTGAATTTTCGTTATATTTTCTATTATCATCTAATACCATTGGGGATGGTGATATTGGATGAGAATGAATATTTTTGAAGAAAATTAGATAAATTGAAATTAAGCTAACACCACAATGGGAATGAATATTGATTTTCCTTCCAAATTTATATATAAATTCATTCTCATTACCACCGTTTATGACCGGTTACTAAACAAGTTACACAGGTTTTTGAGAAGGAAGATTTTTTTTGAATGGCTCATAGCCCTTTCTAGGTTAGAGTCCAAGAACATCATGCTCATGCATTGATTTTGGAAGGTTGTTTCCTTTGTTCATATGGAATTGTACAGCCAATGACATTGAGTTTGTAAAATAATAATACATCAATTTCGCAGCAAAGGAATCCTGCAATCATTGAGGAGGAGAGCGCGAATAATGACCGATGGATTTAACAGCTGTAGAAATGTTGTCTGCAATTTCACTGAAGGTAAAACCTATTTTTTTTTTTCTAGGCTTTTTCTTGTTAACACAATTCCATTTCATCCTTCCTCAGAACAGAATATGATCTGTGAGATTAATTCTTGATGCAGGTGCCATGTACTCATTCCCTCAAATATGCTTACCGCCCAAGGCAATTGAGGCTGCAGAGAAGGCTGGCAAACAAGCTGATGTATTCTACTGTCTGAAGCTCTTGGAAGCCACCGGCATCTCCACTGTTCCTGGATCAGGGTTTGGGCAGAAAGAAGGGTACTCTTTTTTCACTTCTTTCTTTTAGAAATTTTACTTGAAACTCAGATATGAAAGATCATTTTTTTTCTTCTTAAAAACCAAAACACCATTCTTTCTTTTTCCTGTTAATACTCGTCTTCTCAGTAGTTCCCAGATAAGATTTTGTATTATAATTTATCATAGTTTTCTGCTTCCCAAATTCCTTTTTCTCTCAACCCCAAAGAGAAAGGAAAAAAAGATGTTGATAGAAAGAAAGCCTTGAAACCGAACTAAACTATGTAGTATTGTGTTTCCAATACTGAGCTAAAAGCTGTACTTATTGTGCAACAGAGTTTTCCATCTGAGAACTACCATCCTACCAGCTGAGGAAGACATGCCTGGTATCATGGACACCTTTAAGAAGTTCAATGATTCATTCATGGAGCAATATGAGGATCACCGAGGATACTCAAGGATGTAATACTGTAAGATCAAGATTTCCTTCTTCGAAATCCCACCTTTTATACGCTCGCCATAGACCAAATAATGTATACACCCCTCCGCTCCCATCTCTTCCTGCTCCCCTTTCTGAAATGATACTTGTATAATTTCAAGGCGAATTTTATGTATAATTATGTGAAATTTGAATGATTCATAAACATATTAGTCGTTTTTTTTTCCAGTTACGATGCTCAACTGCTCATTTTCCCTCCACATTGAAAATAAGCAAGTCTAGAAAAGCACACAATGTGGAGATGTCAGTATGAATTTTTGACAGATATATAAATTATGTATCAGTTTAATGGATTCACATCTTGGATCATTTGAAATATTTCATTTGGCTTTAAAGTGGAAAGATTGTGAACCCTTTATGTTGGTGAGTAGGCATGACATGCTGCTTGTCATGATTCTGATGAGTTTTTTGTTGCCCCTCCTTTAATAAAAAAAAAAATAATAAAATCTTCATTTGTTGTTAATTTACATTCTACTTTGTCAATCTTTGGTAATAGTGCTGTATTAGTTGATCAGATATGGGCCTGTAATGAGCATTGAACAAACTTAAGTATTTATATAGTTCAATAGTTGCTTGACTAGCCGATTTCCCTATCTAGTTTCGGGTATGTTTCAAGTCTGAGTTACATAATCCATGTTTCCATGTTAGTTGGACTCGTGAAAATTTCTCAAAAATCCTATATGGGTGTGAACTGTCTCATATTGAGCTTGAGGAGACTAATGTGGGTGCATTTTGATTTTATAAGACTTGATTTGACCTGACTTAACATAACCTGTTTAAAATTACTTAACACTAATAAACCTCGATCATACTTAAAACATGAACTTATAAGCTCTGATTTGACACTGATAAAATAGGTTGAAGAATGAAGGGAACTAATATATTCTTTTATAATTTTTTTATTATACGTAGTTATAGATATTTTAATTTGAAGTTGTGTCTCAAGAGATACGTAAAGGTGAATGTAGTAAGTAAATTGGGACGGAGGGAGTAATTTTTTTTTTTTTTTGTGTTCTAGAGCAGGAGCTCCAAGACAAATGGGTCCGACACGAGACATGACCCGATACTGTCCACACGAATGGACTATCACATCTCTTTAAGATAGTAACAAATTCTATAGCAGTATAGCACACAAATTCAATGGATGCCTTAACACATTAATGGCCTAGCTAGTTAGCAAATGTTCATACTATACTCAGATTAATCAGGTACCCCAGTACATGCATGAAAGTATGAAACATTGAAGCCTTAGCTTCAATAATCAATAATTGCATGCATACATTTTTACTGTTTTTGTCCTCAATTGCATGATCATCAGTCATCACTTTTTGCACTCAAATAAATCAAGGCACCTATTGATTTTTGGCCTAACTAATATTTTTAAAGATTTGGAGTATTTTGCACTCACATGACAATACTTTGTTTTCGTTCCAAAAAATATATGATGAGCCTCTCAATGTTACCTTGTTTTAGAGCCTGAAAATAGACAACATAGTTCATTGGATGATAGGGAACCCATGACAGATACCGAACACAACATAGTCAAATGAGATGGAATCGAATAGCCCAGAACGTAACACTACATAACGCAGTCACCGAAAAGTGTGTGAAGGGAAAAATACTTTGTTTTAGAGTCCGAATATAGACAAAGAATCTAGTGGTGCTACCCTTGGCCCATGTTAAAAATCCAAAAAAAAAATGGCCGTTAAAATGGTCTCCTGGCAGCCAAATGTTATAATCCACCTTTTTTCTGGTTTCTAAGACGCCGGGAACAAAAATATCGTGAAACATTGCAGAACGGTCATTGGATGGAAGGAATCTCCTAATACGTATGACCTTCACCCCTGATCACTGTGGAAGGGTCATCAAAGTTGTATGATTGAACTGGATGACCCGAACACATAAAAGTCCAACCGGAGGGCACATCACTTCGGTGTAGCACTCGAAAACATAAAATGAGTCCCCCGGTGCTACCATTGACCCATGATAATAAGAATGGGTTATAAAAGGCCCACAAAACAACCTAATGAAAGCCAAACCCCAAGGTTATGTGAAATATTCTCAAAACATCGAGGCAAGATCATTGGATGATAAGGAGCTCCCATCACCGATCTATTGGTCATATCAGATTTGTATGATGAAGCTTGAAGGTCCAAAACACTACACGACCCAAACACCGAAAAATCCATATGGAGGGGGAGAACATTACGTTTTAGCACTTGAAAACAAACAAAGTGTCTCCTGTGTCCTGGTGGTACCTTTAGACTCATGGTAAAAGGATAGGGCAAGAAAAAACCAACCTAAAACTACTCCCTGAAAGCCAAGCCACAGGTTGTGATCCACGTTTTTCGGGGTTCTCAGAGCTTAGGTTCGATAATGTGCCAAAACACTGAGGAAGATTCGTAGGTAACTCGAAGTTCCTATGACGTATCGGAGTGTATGATGGAGTCGGATGACCCAAAAAACAAAAACCGGAGTGTACAATACTTCATTTGAGTGCTTAAAACAAAAGGCCTCTCGATGTCACCCTTGGTTCATGATAAAAAAAAATAGAAAAAAGGGGGAAAAAATTGGCCCAAAAAATTCTCCTGAAAGCCAAAATCACGCTTTTCAGAGTTCCTAAATCTGGAAACGAAAATGTCCCAAAACACCGAGGGTCATTTGGTGATGGTTGGCCATCGAATAATTTGAACTATGTGTACGCCTTTTAGATGGTTAAGTTTTACCCTGCTGATTATTCTTGTGAAAGTCAAATTTAAGGTTTGAGTTCGAACCTTAATGCACGCATTTGCTGGGATTTTTTATCTTCCCCTTTGTAAATGCGTGTGTCGGTTAAAATTGGACCGGATGACCTACATTATGACCTACTTAAGACATAGTACAACATAAAATAAAATTCCACTATCAATTTATAAAATAAAAAATACTAACTCCGTCCCAATTTAGTTGTTACATTCACTTTTTTCACATCTCCCGAGACACGAGTTTAAACAAAAATATCTTGAACTACACATAATATAAAATTATAAAAATTATATATTTGAAAAGTAAGTTTTAAGAAGAAATAAACTAGAACCCTCTTGACTATGTTTTTACTTACGCTTATAAAACTAAAAGTAGTCAAAGACTACATATAAATACTGTTACAAATCAAAATGTAGCAACTACCCCTACATGGAGAATTAAAATAAGGTGAGCATAATAGAGTCATAGACTTTGTAGGGCAAGAGGTTAAGGGGGTCAGATTGCGCAGAGGAGTCAGAGACTATAGAGTTGAGATGATGAGACTATGAGATAGATAATGAGGCATTGAGACTCATAAAACTAGGCATATATAGCTCATAGACTCATAGGATAGCTGCATAGAGATGTTGAAGATCCCGGGGTCCCTACATACTCTCGCCCTATAAACAAATGCCGCCAAAACTCTGAATCTCAATTATCAGGCTACACTGCCCATCCGGTCAGCTTAATTCCCGGGCACACCCTTCACTCTTTTTACTCTATTCAACCTTTTTTTTTTTACTGCAATGCAATGATTTAATATTTAATTTATTTTATGTCAAATTGTTTCGTTGCACTTATTATTATGTTATAGAGGGAATAATACATTAGTATTTAGTTTGAATTTCACTGAATTTATCTGCTACAGTTCGTATTTCATTTTAATGCCACCCTCTTATCGGAATCTTCTTGTACGAGGGACGATACTGCTACTTTTGTTAATGTCCACGTTGTACTTATTGCCAACTAATTTTTAAACTTGTCGTTTTTAGTTTCCGTACGTATTTGTATTTACTTTTCTCTTCATCCCTGACTTGATGCAACCTAGCTAGTCTACTACGGAGTACTCCTCTATAATAATTCATTTATAACGATTTGATAAAAAAAATAGTGATGAAAAATGTCAAAATATTGCAAATAAATAGTTAAAGACGTAGTATGAGAATTCAAGCATGTCACCTGTGATTAATTCTTATTCTTCGATTGTCAAATTTGTGTATTGGTTAAATTGAACTAGCTTAGATAGACAATCTATAGTACAAGTATAATACAACTCAAAGCCTATTACTATCTCACTTTTTTAACAAGCTAATGTGGGAATCGAACTCAGATCTCACTAGTCACAACTTTCAACAAGGTTGTAATGTGCACTCCAACATTGCATCATTACATCAACTTATTTAGTTTGGAAAAAAAAAATTACTGTTTCTTGATAATTGCAATAATTTGACATAACAATATCATATTTGCTACCCTCAAACTAGAGCTGATTAAGATTGGTCCGGCTCGATCGGTCCGAAAATTTTGCAGGCTTTGGCACACTTAAAATTGTAGTTTTTAGTTCAAAAATCCGGCCCAGCCTGAAAAGCCCTCGCAAGACCCGCCAAATCTGTCTAAAAAATTCAGGTTTTGGATATAGTTATTTAGTTAAAGCCCGACTCGGCCCGACTTTTGATCACCTCTACAAGTTGGAGGGGAAAACAAACAAAAATTAAAAAATTAAACCCACCTTTGCACTTTGCTTAACTCACGAGTTTCCTCGGGTTCCCTTTCTCTCTCTCTCTCTCTTCATTTCTTTTCTTTTATCAACATTCAACACTTTTCTTTGTTCATCCTTAAAAACCCCTTTCTTTCTTTCTTTCTTTTATATATCCAGCTTTCTTCAACCCTAGCTAGCTTTTAATCCCCTTCTTTTTTCCCCTCACATTTTTCAACCCCAAACATAAAATCACAATTTTTTTTAAAATAAAGCTTTCTTTAATTTGATTCTTACTGCTCCCTCAGCTCATTTCATACCCTTATAATAATAATCACCCCCAAAATCTCTCATCATTGTTTAATTAATATAATTTCCTCACAATTATTATTATTATTAAAAAAATGGGTATTAGTAATAATAATAATAGGATAATAATTCCCTTAAGAACTCCTCTTAAGCAAATAAACACTACTAGTAGTAGTAGCAGCGGTGGTGGATCATCATCAGAAACGACGTCGTCAGAGCCCACAACGCCGACTTCAGAAGGTTCTAGAATCCCCTCGAAGCTTCCATGTCCGCCGGCCCCTCGGAAGCGGAAACCTTCTTCTCCTGCTAATAACAAGAATAATAGAATGTTATTGGTTGATGGTAGAATCGACTTCTTCGTTACTCCTGTTGATTTAGAAGCGCTTTTCTTACAGCGTCGATTGTGACACTTTTAAGTTTTAACAATTTTATTTTATATATCCGTTAGTTAGGTTCATTCTTGTTGTTATGACGCTTTTAGCAATTGTATTTATATCCGTTAGGTTTTGCCCTCTCGATTAATAATAAGATACTCCCTCCGTAATATAAAGATTTCAACATTTATTTTTTCACGTATTTTGTGGAAGTAATTTAAAGGTGTAAACGAAGAAATTAATCAAAATGGTTTTAATACAAGAAAGAATGTGATTATAAGTTACTAATATCAAAATTATGTTGATTAATTTGGTCGTTTATCCCCTCAAATCGTTTCCTCAAAATACGTGAAAAAACATTTGTTGAAATCTTTATGTTACGGAGGAAATAGTAGGTTGTTGTAAGGAGTGAGTAGCAAATATAGTTGAGAGGAGTGTGTTTTTCATTTAAATTTGTTGAACCCCATATGGTGCACTAGTGAGTGACTCACATCGAAAGATGATGAAAGACTAAACTAGCTTATAAGTCTAGGAGGAAATCCTCCTATTATCAACTGGTTTTAGGATGGAACCCCTATGGCTTGTAAGTGATCTAAGTCTTCTCTTCCTTATTGAGTTCCTTATTGGGTTTTCGATGTATCTTGTATGTGTCGGTTAAATTCAATCGGATGATCTACAATTCGATCCGAATAATATAATGGATGCCGATGAACATTATTTTCAAAATGATGAATATTATTGCAGCAAATAATAATATAATATATGGTTTGTATTATGCCGTGAACATTGCAATATAATATCGTGAATATTATTAATCATAATATGAATATTTATTTTTTAATTTAAAAATAACTAATTTATGAATATTGTATTTAATATTGTGAACATTTCTGTTATAGTTAAGTTATTAAATTAAACCATTACTTTTATATTTCTTATTTGATTATTTTTATCTTTAATTTAATTTTTTGTCTTATATTAAAATTCAATAATTGTAGCTTTTTTTGTTGCATTAAAGATGAATGTCCGATAATATAGTTTCATCTTTTTTAATATACTCGTTTATTTGTTGAATATGATTCTCAAGGATACTATGTATTATGTCTTATTATTAGAAGTATAAATTTTGAATTTTTTTTTTACAAATATGAATATATATATATAATAATGCATTTTTCAAAACATGTAAAATATATAGCGACTCTAAATCTCTAAGGCTGATGGGTCGACCCAAATTCGAAGTTCATAAGTCATAATCAAATGCATTTCAGGACCCGAACCTGTTACTAACCCGACATGTTCAACCTGTACCTGAAAATAATTTATCCCAACCGACATGACCCATTTGACAGGTCTAATTATATATGAACATTATTTTAAATAAGTTGAATTTTTGTTACTTCAGGGGTGAATAACTGAACATTATGATAAACACAATGAACATTGTAGCAAATAATAAATTAATAATCTAATATATCGTGTCTTATGTCATGTATATTGCAATATAAAGTCATTAACAATGTAAATCTTAAGTTGATAGTGACATTGTAACATTAAGTGATGAATATTTGTATTTAGTATTGTGAACATTGTTCTTACAGTATGCGGACATTTCCTTCACAGTGTGTGAACATTTAGTACTAAAAAATTAGGTTTTGAAATGTGAACATTGAAGAGTTAGGTTTTTTGGTTTATTTTTTGGGAAATTCAACCGGTAGTGTTGTAAATTCAGATATTGTAGAAGTGAAACGAAGTAAATTTACTGTTTATTGTCTTCTTTTTCATTATTTTCTTGAATTTTCACTTACTTTTCGTCATTTTGGTTAGAATTTGAACTTAAAACTGATCATTTTGGAATAAAATTAGTTCTTTGCATTTTTTGACAAAGTTTTAATAATTAGCAAGTGAAATAGATCGAATTATAGACAGAGAGAAGAGAGAAAAAAAAGAAAAAAATTAAGGAGAAAATAAATCTGTAGACAGGAGAAGACATTTTTTAAAAAATTAAAGGACCTGGTTTTTGGGTAATAACTTCATGGTGACCTAGAATTTTCACACTTAAACAAAATATAGTGCCCAAAACTTGCATAGAGATGAGAAAAAATGGGGTAAGGCTCGAGTTGGTGCCGAAAACTTGTTGCACAAACTTTTTTGGGGCTAGTTTGGGCTGGACCGATGGGTCGGATGCTCAGATGAGTTTTAAGGTTTTTTTCTTAAGTAACTACTTTTAATTCCAAATCTTAATGGTACTCCTAAGTTTATGGTTATAGTTGAGACTCGAGAATATGGTATTAGTAAATAATAACCCTTTTTGCTATAAACACTTGTTAAAAGAGTTGTGTTATAATCAATTAAGGTTCAATGAACTAAATGACACAAGTTTTTGCAAAAAATTATAGATTACTTCATCTTTCATTAAAAAAAAAAGTGTATATATCATTTTGATTTTATATACATAGAATTGAAGGAAACAATTATTTTTAAGGAAATCTATGTTGCTTTAAACAATACAAATTTTAATTAGTTTTAAAATACTACGTAATATTTATCCGCTCTTTGTAAAGGAATATGATATTAATACTTCATCTGTTTCTTTTTTATTTACAGCAAATGGTGTTACACGTATTTTACTTTTAAGAAAGTGATCTAATTAAAAGTATAAATGGACAAATTATTATTTTTTAAAATAACTCTGTTAACTATAATCTCCATTTGATCTTGATTGTGTAGATATTATATTAATTAATTTGTCTGTTTACACTTACAAATTTTTATCTTTAAATATGTGCAAAATACTATTGCAAAAAAGAAAGGGATTGAATTATGACATTCTTATGATTCTTATATTTTTATTAGAGCTGATCAAAAGTGGCCCGGCCTGCAGGCCCGGCCCGCTTTTTTGCGGGCTTTGGACATGAAAATTAGGCCCGAATTTGGGCCCGGCACGATTTTTTATTTCGTGCGGGCCTTGGACATTTAAAATTAGACTTTTTGGTTACTTCTTTAGGCCGGCCCAAAAAAGCCCGAAAAGCCCGCACTAAATTTTCGGGCTTTAGCTAAGAAATTTGGCCCCGAACTAAGCCTAGCCCGAACCCGGCCTGCTTTATGGGCTTAATTTTTATGCATCGGCCCGACCTAAACCCAGCCCGGCCCACGATCTACTCTAATTTTTATCTATGGCCAAAGAAACTCAAGGCTACAGAAATACTACTCCGTATTAAAGATAGAATTTTAAATGTAGGGGTAATCACACAATGAAATTTGGGTTGAAGAATTTTGGACCCACCATAATCAAAGCATTGAAGGAAGGTCGGTGGAGGTGGAGTAATATATTGACCATGCCATGTTGACCGAATGAGGAGATGGCTAAATATTTTATCGGAAAAATTTATACCAACATACCGAATAATTAACGATTTGCATTAAATAAATTGAATTTTTTGATAAGAATTGTTAATCGTCGTCCGCAAATTACTTAAAATCGTCCACAAAAAAAAGTAAAAAGACGATATTATCCTTAATTTAAAATTATACCACAACAACTTTGATTATATAAAAACGATGCCATTAGGCCATGACCTCAGCCACCACCGCCGCCACCATGACGGTGGTAAAAATATATAATTTTTTTAAAATAGGGGGATGTGCAGATCAAACACCCCAAGCCCCCAACCAATACTCGAGGTGTTTGATTAGGATGTCCCCGTATTTAAAAAATATAATTTTTTAATTGGGGGACGTCCAAATCAGACACCCCGTCCATGGTCAGGGCATCTGATCTGGATGTCCCCTATTAAAAAAGAATTAACCACCGTCACGGTGGTGGTGGTGGTCATGGCCGTGGCGTGGTATCCGATGTCGTTGTTTATGTAATCAAAGTTGTTGTGGTATAATTTTAAGTTAAGGACAATATCGTCTTTTTATTTTTTGTTGTGGGCGATTTTAAGTAATATGTGGACGACGTTTAGCAATTCAGATCACTTTTTTAAACCGTCCAAACTAAATATTTAATCTATGTTATCTATAAAGCAAACAAGGTTTTGGGACATAAATTATGTTTTTTCAAAACACCACTTCTAAACCCATTAATTAACAAATGCACTTTTTTTAATGGATGGTAGAGAATTATTTTTGAAGGAGATGCTTAAGTGGTGATTAGAGCCATAAAAGGTGAAATTAAGAGATGTAATTTAGTTTAACTTCTAGTTGATGATATAGTGTCTATACTTAGTTTCTTTGATTTCTGCACATTTGAAGTTTATTATTGTGAATGTTATCAAGTTGTCAACCGTTTTAGTATCCTGATTGGGTCTCAGATTTGGTGTACAATGATTTAATTCATATCAAATAATAGCGAATTCAACCCTTTCCCTCAAAACATAATAATAATAATAATAAACCTCAATGTTGTTTCCATTCCACTATTATATTAAAGATAATACTTTTTATTACTCTTTCCCCTCATCCTTATCGAAATCCTTTCCATTCTGTCTATTCAAAGACATTTGATGAAATTAGAACGATACAGAAAAGATTAGTATGCCCCTTGTGTAAGGATGATATGCACAAATCGATAAATCCTTTCCATTCCGTTTAGGATGATTATATATACGGAAGGCCCCAATGTTTCTTTCTACCTATATTTAGCATATAATTAATTAAACAGTATTTATAGATCGATTAAGTTTCATCAAATTAATTTTTGTAAAATGATTAAACCATTTGATAAAGAAGTAAGAGGTTAGGCTGAGCATGCGAATCTTACTACCTAGCTACTTTTGTATAATATATTAATTATAAAGGAGGAGATTATAGAAGATGACAAGATTATTTAACCTATAAAGTAAGCATACACAACATTGAAGCTCTGTTTGGTTGACAAAAAACTTTTTCAAACTATAAAATACAGAGTATTTTACAACAATTGGTTAATTAGCAGTTTAGTTGCTAAGTTCGAACCTCATTGCACGCATTTGTGAAGATTTTTTTATCTTTCTTTTGTTGTTGTGTGTGTCGGACAAATTGGGTCAGGTGATCTGAAGTAGGGGCCCGGTTCAAGTTGTAACGACCCGACTTTATAGAACTGTCGATTCACGAAGGAAATCGACAAATGGATCATTACTAAACATAAACATAGCAAAAATAACATATTCTAAGTATAATTGATCTTTTATTAACTAAAGGATTAACTACTAGTCTCAAAATTCTAAAGTACATATTGAAATATTGTTTAATCCCAACAGGCTGGGATAGATACTTAATAAATAAGAAATAAATAACATAAACTAAACTAAGGGTTCTCTATCACTCAGACATCCCGAACCACCGCAAGCCCACTTACGTATCTGCGTCTTCACCTGAAACTGGGGGGGGGGTCCACTGTCAGTGGCGAGTAACTAGGATGTCCCGCTTAAATGAGGGACCGCTAACCACATAATAGCATAGAATCGTACATGAAAACCATACACAAACGTATAACGTCTCATACAAAAATTACAAACAGGATACGTATAAAAATACGTACAAAAATACGTATAAAAATACGTATACAATACGTATAATAATACCTGCAAAATATGGTTAGAAATACGTACATAAATACGTATAAAAGTACGTATACGATACGTATAATAATACCTACAAAATACGGTTAAGAATACGTACAACATACAGGTTCACATACGTATACACAAATACATACAACATACAAATACGTACCCATTCTTATACATACAACATACATTTACAATACATACGACGTACTTATACTTATACAGACGTACACAGCGGAAGACTTACACATATCATTTAATACGTTCCATTTCATTCTTATCTTATAATATAAATATACATATAACTTAGCTTTCATTATACCATAACATATCATATTTTATCTTAACTTCTTATCATAACTTATCAAATCATCTTAACTTCTTGGCGGACCGGTCTTTATAGCTCGTAGTGAACATTTGCGTTCACAACTTTCCTAAAACATGCCGGGGTGAACCTTTGTGTCCCACCCGTAGCCCTCCTTTGCAAGAACTAAGCCTAAGCTATGGCCATAACCCCTAAATAGTCCTCCTTTGCGAGAACCACCTAAACGACTACATATCCTAGAATCAAGAACTGCGCAGATACCGCAGTCTGGCAGTGGCAACGACTTAACCCAATTGATGACCTTTGCGCCATCGCAGGGGCGTCCTATCTTATTAACCCGATTAATGACCTTTGCGTCATCACAGGGGCGTCCTTAACTTATTATCTTTCTTATACTTAGAAGTACTAGGTGACCGCAATCGGGAATGAAATGTTCGAAGTCCCAGGAAAGAGAGGTGCGGCACGTATATTGGCCACCTTAAATACCAAGTCTTTCCTAGCCAGAGATCGAAACAAATCAATAAAATTTACTCTGTTTCCTTTCCTTCCCTATTAATATATTATTATACTTTCCTTCCTATTGTAACTTATCCCTACTGACTTCCTTTTATAATAACAATGATATTAAATATTATGGTGACAAATATAATAACTATCCCTGAAATCCTTCTATTATTATTATGTTGCAACTTATTCCTTTTGTCATATTATTATTACTCTTCGTATTACAACTTATCCCTGATAGTTCCTTTAATACGTAATAATTATAATAATAATAATAATTCCTAAAATTATTCCAATACTGTTATAAGTCAAAATTAAACTAACATTGATCAAAATAAATGAGTACCACACGACATTTTAGGAGTAAATTAATAATTAAATAAATTCATCAAATCATCATATAATTAATTAAACAAATTAATAAATCATCTAAAACAACAATTAACAACATAAATTATTCAAAACATGATAAAATCCCTACTTTTCATATATAACCCACTCGACATACATATAGATATTATTCAAAATTGATTCTTTAAATTACATAATTACAATCATCCATAATTAATTCAAAAAAAAAACTATTAATATTAATTTAAAAATCATACAATAATTATCACACCATCAAGATTGGATCAAGAACAAGGTAAAAATCAATTATTTATTTGACATAAACCACACGGCTAAAATAGAACAAATAATACATCAAGAACAATTTCAAGAATTGAAAAATAACATGTTTTAATAATTTAATTACACTGTTTTACACAATCTGATTTAAAGAATTAAATTAAGAACGACCATCTAAAGGTATCAAATAATCTGGAAATTTTGATGGGGGTTAAACATGGGTTCAAGGTCTAACTTGCATAAATTTAATCCAAAAATAACGTCATTTACTATTTTTAAGGGATTTTATAACTAACAAATCAGATTAGGCTGAAATCAGTTTCAGATTTTTCTGCCATAGCAAACGAACTTTAAAAACTACGAAAATTTAACACAAGCTGTAAAACACTATTACTGACTTCCACCTAAAATTTCGTAGCCATCCGAATTGATTAGGTGTCTTGAATAATTCGTAAACTAAATCTGGACAGTTTTACCGGTTTGAAAGATTAAATTATTATAAGAAATAAAAGGATAAATTTTTCCACGAGATAAATCATGATTCATAATGAAACAGTAAAGAAACTCCCACGAAAAATTCATCAAGAAATAATAAGATTTGATTAAGAAATAAATTCATACAAATAATTATTAAGCAATTAAAGATTTCAAGAAACTACATAAAATGATCAAGAAAATTTCATAATAATTCATCACATGGTTCGAAATTCTTAACCTTAACATGATACTAATTCCTTTAATTTTCATGATTTAATCCTAATTAACTATGTAATTAACTAACCCAAATCTAAGAGGAAAAGTCTAGTTACCTTTAATCGCTAAAAATTCCAAGGAAAAATCACCACTTTGGTGACTTGAAGTGCACGGCTTTTTGAGAGGAAAGGAGGAAAAAGTTTTTTTTTTTTTTTTAGGGTTTATGAGCTTTAGCAATTAGGAAAAAAAAATATTGCTAAGCCTAATATATATAGAAGAAGAGAACAACAAAACCAACAACAAAAAAAAGGGAGGGGGTTGCCGTGAAATTAGAGTGGGAATAGGAGGAGTGGACTTAGTAATTAGGGCTTCTTGGACTAGGTTTTAGAATTAGTTTAAGGTATTAATTTAATTAATAAAATTATCTAATTAATCAAATTAAACCAAAAGGAACAACCAATGGCCCAAAAGGAAAGAGAGGGGCCGGCTATGCCACAAGGGTAAAGGGAAAATTGGGTCATCGGCCCAATTTGAGATAAGGAGAGAAATAAAATAAAACAGTCCAAATAAATGGGCCTTTTGGACTAAGAATAGAAAAATAACATTAATAACTCGCGAAATTTTCTGGCCCTAAATTTCGGGGTATTACACAAGTTCTAGTGTTATTGTGGGATTTTTCTTCAATAACTTGGGAGATTAACAACTTATGATTAAAGTGTGGCAACCTAGATTTGTATTACTGGGAATTTTGATAGACTTTTATGAGTTAGGTTTGAATATTCTTTTAGTCTTTTTCTCCTTGTATTATTTATGCACTTTCTTTTCCTCCTCGCTTTAAATGAATCCTTTGGGGTATTTATAGGCATCTTGACTCTTGAGCCAATAAGAGAATTCCACCTTTTTTCCAGCTTCTTCAAGGGGTTATGTCTACCACTTTTTCTTACTGTAGAAGGCAAATTACTTTATGGTTAAGAAAGATCTAGGACACCCACTTGTATTTCTAGGTCTTGGGGAACATGTTTTATCTACTTGTTCCTTATATCTTATGTAACAAGCCATCTGATTATTACTTGATTTGATAATACATCTGATATACCCATCTTCTGGAGTTTAAATCGAATTACATACACATCCAATAACAGCTGTCACGTGTCAACCATATGCTAGGCCACATCAATTGCCATGTGACATTTATTCATGGGACCACATGAGTTGCCATGTCACTCATCTAAAGTGTGACAGGGGTATGACTATGTGGCAAATCTTTCACTTGCCACATCAAGTATCACCTACATTATTCAACTAAAAAAAATATTGTGTATGTTCTGCCTGTTATGAATGATTTACAAATTAGGCCCCTTTCTTTTGAGCTAAATTAGGTTGAACTGATCTGAAGTTGAATACAGTGGGTTGAAGTCAGTTAAAGTGAGCATGGGCATGCCGAGTTGAAGTTACGTGAGTTCAATCAAAGTCAGTTGAACTGAACTGGAATTGGCTGAAATAAAGTACCATAAAATTAAACCCAAAATAACAGTGACTTACTCCATTAAAAAAAATGATATTAACACTAATTAAATTGATATTAACACTAGTCATTATAAGTGGATCATTAAGCATTATATTCTCATCTGTAACAAGGAATCCAAATACCGATTTTGGAGTGCAACTGTGCAAAACGCAACTATCACTACCCTAAAAAGTATAGTTCACCATTCTTTGACTTCTTTCTTACTGAGTATGGAGTGTATCACACAACCGGCATATAGACGAACTTACCACATAGTACCATTTTTTCTACTTACTCCATTTTTAAATAGTTACAACAAATGAATTTTTTATATTAAACAAAAATTATCGTCTTATTGCAACAATTTAAAAAAGGAGGAAGCAGGTCAGTTTATGGCATCGACTTAATCGAATTAATATTCTCTTCATTTCTTTCCTTTCATTTCCTATTCTGAGATTTTGACACATCATTTAACATTAGAATTAAAAAAAATTAAAAAACCTCTACTTTTTTCTGTACATAAATCCTCAACCATTGATTTAGGAAATGGATCATCCATTTTTTTTTCTTTTACATGACAAAGTATACCAAATTTTTACGATAAATAAAAGAATTTTTTAATGTGATAAATTATATCAATATGATTTATAGAGAATTTAAAAATATGAGTTTTGGTGTTTCCATTTTATTTTTATAAATTTTAAATATTGTAATATTTTCATTTTAAGAAGTTCAAAATTTTTAATAACTTTCTTTAATACTCCCTCATTTTTTTTTAGTTTACACACTTGAGTTTTCATCAAAACTAAGAAATTAATTGGAAGTAAAAGGAAAAAATAAATGATGATTTAAAAGTTCTATAAAAAGTAAGAGAAAGATATTATGGAAAAGAGAGATTAGAGAGTAATTTTATTGAAGTTAGTTAAAGATAAGAGAGAAGATTTGGAAAAAACACTCAAAAATCATAAATTAATGAATATAAGAGAATAAATGTAAGAAGTGGTTAAATTTTTTTTAAAAAAAATCCAAAATAGGAAAATGGGTAATTTTTTTATTTTTTTTTATAAAAACAGAGGGGTGCAGTGGTTAGGACTCTTAGGAGTGATGCTAATTGAGATTTTAGAAACTTTTGGGATAAGATGGACATTTTTCGGAGAACACCATGAGTCCATGACTCCCCTTGCCTAATATAATAAAGATAAGTTAAAATAAATTCATATAAACAAATAAATAATTATCTATTTTTACTTGATACATTTATTTTTTCACGGTTTTTCGATACATAACTGCAAAGCATAATATTTTGAGTTATGATGATGAAAAAATTATTAAAATTATATATTTGGAAAATATACATAAAAACGAATCAAATAATATTACACATGAATATATTTTTTTCTCGAGTATGTAAAACTAAATGGAGTCAAAATATATATTTCCTCCATTTTCGAATTTTTGCAGCGTAACAAATGTTTTTTCACATATATTAAAACAAAACTTTGAAAATAATATCTCTAGTTTTGTATTTTTAAAAATTATAAGGACTAAATAATAAAAAAAAAACTACAAGTTGATGAATCCAAGGAGACCTCATATGACACTATTTTCTTGTATGCTGTAAGTGACATATAAAAATCAAAGCGAAAATAGTAAAAAGTATCAAAAGTACAAATGCGGCAACAAAAAAAATGAAGGAAGTATATGAAATTATTAACAGTATTAAAAGTCAACATGTACTTTAATTTGATGGAAGGACTAGTACTAGTACTTAGAGGTGGCATTCGAGTCATTCGGATCAGACACATGTCGGGTTGATTCGGGTCTGGTCAATTCGGGTTGAAAAACTTTTAGTTTCAAGTCGGATCGGGTTATGATCGGGTTAGATTAGAGTTTTCTCCAAATATATTTAAAAGAAATAATAATCAATATTACAAACTTTAATTTCTGGGTCGAATAATCGGACATGCGTCACTTTTGTCAGCTCTAATCCTAATCTCCTATATATCATACTCCCTCCGTCCCTTTTTGTTTGCTCCATGGAGGGAGTTTCACTTTTTTAAGAGAAAGGCAAAAAGTAAGTGGGGACCATGATCTAAGAATGGTTATTAAAAATTAACTAAGAGAGAGAAAAATGTGATTAAAGAAAATAAAAATGAGGATCAACTTTTTTCCTTCCAATTTTTCAGTCACTATATGTACTTTGTAAAATAAAAAACTCGTATCCGGTTTTCGATCCGGTACCCGGTTTTTAACCCAAAAAAGCGGGTACCCGATCCGGTTTTGAAAACCGGGTCGTGTACTTGAGTTGGATTCGGGTCGAGATTTTTTAAAATCAGGTACCCGGTATCCGATTTTAATTTTTTTAAAATAGTTTTTTATTATTAAAAAACAGTTTTTTTAAATTTAATTTAAAATTATTTTTTTTATTTTATTATAAATACTTGTTTTTTTAAAACTTTTAAAAAACAATTTATTTTATTTTTTTAAAAAAAAACAATTTGTTTTTTATTAAAAAATTTGAAAAAAAAAAATTTTAAAAAAATTTTTTATAAAAAAAAAAACAGCTTTTTATATAAAAAAAAGTAAACATTTTTTTATTAAAAAAATTAAACATTTTTTTATATTAAAAAATAGTTTTTTTTAAAAAAAGGTTGTATAAGAAAAAACAACTGGATACCCGGCTTCCGGAACCGAATTTCCAGGTACCCGAATTATCCGGATCGGATCCAGGTAAAAAAAATTGCGGCCACCGGTTTTCGAGACCCCGAAAATCCGGATACCCAAATTTGCCCACCTATATAAGAGAGGATGAATAAAAAAAAGGAGTGATGAACTCCAAAAAAAAAAAAGTGAGGAGAAGAAGACAGGTTAAAAAATTGTAGGGAGATAAAAAAAAATTGATGAATGAGAAATGTGGATGAAATCATTAAAAAAAAATGGAGTGATTAATTTAGGTTAGGTAGAAATTAAATAGAAAAGATTAGACAAAAATTAATATAAATATATGTTTAATATGAGGGGACCACACACTATAAATGGTATGGAGCAATATTTTAGGACGGACAAAAAGAAAAACGGAGCAAACAAAAAGGGTAGGATGGAGTACTTCATACTAGTCGTATGACGTAACGAAACGTGAGCAATCTCTGAAATAAGACCGTCATATGTCATATCATCTTCATTCATTGTTCGATATGATAATGATGTTACTCTTACTAATACTTTAGCAACATTGGAGGGAAATTATTTCCCCCTTTTCCCTTTACTCCAATCTTTCTCTTTTCATCATTCAACTCAATCCTACGGCTTACATCCTCTCTCCCCATCAATCCAATGAAGGAAAACACATGGCCTTCACGATCCGATGGCTCTCCTTTCACCGCGCTTCCTCTCTCTAAAAACCATCACCACCAACAACCGCCGCCGCCGCCGCCACCTTCTTCCAGAAACCACCGCCATAACCGCCACTCTAAACCCTTCTATGTAGACCGTCCGATCAAGTCCCGAATCATCACCGACCACCGTGACTTCTCATCACTACCGGACGATCTGCTGACTAGGATTGCATCTCCGTTCTCCCAACGAGACCTTAACTCTGCGTCTTTGGTGTGCAAGTCGTGGAACGATGCGTTGCGGCCGCTCCGGGAAGCTATGCTCCTGTTGAAGTGGGGCAAGCGGTTTAAACATGGGCGGGCCGGTGTCCGGCCCAATTTGGAGAAAGCGTTGGACTCTTTCTTGAAAGGTGTAGCCCATGGTTCTAGTCTTGCTATGGTGGATGCGGGTCTGGTTTATTGGGAAATGGGCCGAAGAGAAGAAGGGATTGCTTTGTATAGAAGAGCTGCTCAGCTTGGCGATCCTTCTGGTCTTTGTAATTTGGCCATTGCTTACTTACAAGGTAACTAATTTGCATCGTTTAATTTGCTTTATAAGTGCTGCTGAAGTACAATTACTTGTTAGGTTTGGATGTGCAAGTGTTCAATGATTGTCAATTTTAGATTTTTATGCATATTAATCAACCATATCTTACACTGTTATTGGATTGGAGTTTAGAGGAGAGGTGTTAGTAATGCACGAAACATAGCACAATAATATTAGAATGGAGCATGCCAAAATCAAGAATGGCTGTGTGCCATGTGTCAAACAACTTTCAATTTATTTGCAATTATGTAACATAGCACGGTGCGAAACTAGGAATTAGCCAGATTCGAGTTTAAGTAAGACTTGGGAATTAAATTAGTATAAAGAACTGTGACTGGATGATACATAGCTATAGGCAGAAGAGCAGGGTATCAATTCATAGGACTGACTAAATAAAGCTATAAAAGAGGCTAATAATTGTGAAATTTGAATGGAGTGTTAGTTGAGATGGTAGAGTTCTCTGGGAGATAAGTGTTTTTCTAATAGACTTAGGTACTCTTTTAGAATTGGAATTAGTAACAGCCAGCATAAAACTATGTTGCAGTTTAGTCAATGATGGGATGTAACCTACCAAGGTACTTCCTCTTTAGACTTTGCGCTAGTGTTAATTATACAATGATATTGCCCAAAATTTCTAGTTTAGCCCTGAATGAAGTGTTAAAGTGCCACACTCATGTTGGTGTGCTGTGGATTTGACTATATAGCACATAGATGCCACACATTTGCTATAATGTGAAGAATCTGATAGAGAATATTATTCAATATTCTCTTCGGTATATAGGATATATTTGTTATGTAAATATTATAATATTTCGGCAAGTTTCATGGCCGTATATTTGTGAAACTCCGTAGTAACAAATATATTTGCCGAAAATATTATAATATTTACATAACAAATATATCCTATATACCGAAGAGAATATTGAATAATATTCTCTATCAGAATCATATTAGGGTCATAGTATTAAAGTGCTTGAAGAGTTGAAGCTGAAGTGATGCTTTAGGGTTTAAATTGACCGTACCGTTATGATTGAACATTTTAAGGAAAAGGGATTACATTGCAGCTCTTCTTATTTGGTTTGAAGTTATCACTTACACTTTTATTAGGAGAGTAAGGGTATAAGACTGGGAGATTGTTTGTAGGTTGTGTTGAAGATTCCCCTTCTTGTCTTTGATTTTTCTTTGTTTTGTAACTTGGCCTTTGTAGCTCTTCTTCCTTAAAAAATGGTCTAGTATAGTAGTATACTAGTATTATGTTAAGTTTATGTGTTGGAATATGATATGTCAAAGAAGTGTAACTAGTAACTTATTTTGAATCAATTTATTTTGAGCCAAAAACCAACTTTATAATCCAGCGTTATAGAAGGATGTGGAGTATGATATATTGATATGTAAAGAGATGCATAGCTGAATTATCTGATAATTAAAAATTGCTTTACGGTTGTAAGGTGATTTCCCTTGGTCGATTATCAAGTGGAGGGGTTGAGATCTTGTTGTCTTCCAGATGTTTGTGCTGGTGAGCAGAATTATGATGTTAGGTTTCACAATGAGATGTAGGATTGAGTTTGAATCTGATGACAAGTTATACAATCACTTGGAAGTATAGCACTATGCTTAGTTTGCTATGTCAGCTTCTGTGTCATCTATTTAATGGGATTGTTTCAGACTCTTGATGCATGACCAAGGAAACATTGGCTAGGTTTTTATAAATTTGCATGTGACATGGAAGTTACAAGGTGTTTCTCAGAAAAAGTTCAAACCATGAAATCAATGGAGATCTAAGAATTTTTGAAGGATCAGGCGGCTAGTGCTATATAAGAACTTCCCTGTATGTGAATCATTTCAATGGCACTTGTGGTCCAATGTGCAACTGCATGACACCAAACACGCAGTGATTCAACTGTTGATAACTTGATATTCATTTCTTTTACTACATTCTACATGAAGATTCATACCATCCCCCTTTTCGCTGCCTTTGTTACAAAAATGATAATCAATCTGAAGTGCATTACAAGAATGGTATAAATGTGATATACAGGTGTTAGGGTAAACTATAAAGTGTGTACATATTAGTACAGAGCTTTGAAAAGGGAATTGTGTACAAAATAATACAGTCTTTCTTGTGTATATATGCAGCTGATTTCTCAAATCCTAAGGAAGCTGTCAAGTTATTGCTGCACTCAGCTTCTGCTGGCCATGTCCGTGCCCAGTACCAACTAGCTCTTTGTCTTCATTACGGACGAGGGATTGATCGAAATCCACTTGAAGCTGTATGTAGGCTCTTCTGTTTTTATTTCTGGCTATTTCTCTTTTGATCATTTGGTTTATACTTTCATACTATAGTAGGTTAGTTTTTGTGCCATGCGAATGAAAATCTACAAAGATAATTAATTTTATTTTAAAACTAAATTAAATAGGGCTATCAGTTTGGAAAATGGAAAGACTGCATGAAAAAGGAACAAAATTAAGCCCTTCAAACCAAACAAAAAGGTTAACAAAATTAACAAATAAAGTTTCAGCGGAAAAGTTTGTGTGAAAGTTGGTACGAATCCAATAATAACGTCAACGGCTTTTTTTTTTTGTATATCGCTATAAATTATAGTGTTGCTGGCTCTGCTATGAGATCACATTGTCTGAAACAGTGCAAGGTGGTTGTTACTCTCAGGATACGGCACAAGACTGAAATTACAATTAATTTTGAGCAGGCTAAGTGGTACCTAAAAGCTGCAGAGGGTGGTTATGTCCGGGCTATGTACAATGTGTCACTTTGCTTCTCAGTTGGTGAAGGTTTTGCAAAAAGTCATCCACAAGCAAAGAAATGGATGAAGCGGGCTGCTGATCATGGTCACAGCAAAGCACAATTCGAGCATGGACTTAATCTCTTCTCTGTACGTATATTTTCTCTATCCCTCCTTGACTCCCCCTGCTTCTCTCTATGTTGTAAGGTAGACTGCCTAGTTTGTGGCTCTTCTCACAGGAATATTACACTGGCATTTCCCGAGGGTTGGGAGATGGGATTCATTTATGGTGAGAATCCGAACCTCACACCTCGAGTATGCCAGGGTGACTCCAACGCCACTACGTTAGTAGCCCGATCCCTTCTCTCTCTTTCTCTCTCTCTCTCTCTATGCAGGAGTGATGTACGCTTTCTTCCGACAACTATTTAGCTGAAACATGTGCTTTGTTAAGCGTTACAGTAACAATTTTGTTGGTTCTATTTGAATCAGGAAGGGGATTTGTCAAAAGCTGTTGTATACTTGGAACTAGCTAGCCGTGCAGGTGAGACAGGGGCCTCTCATGTGAAGGATGTGATTGTCCAACAACTACCAGCTGCATCACGTGACCGTGCTATGCATCTTGCTGAGAATTGGCGTGTATTGCCTTCGTCACGCTGACCATAGTAGGCATAGCCCAACATTTTTGTAATATTATATTACCATCCAAAGCTTCTCCTGACTCCCTATTGCCCTCTTAGAGAGGAGCTATCCGTCATTTTTAATACTACTTGACACTGAGGTCAGTCATGTAAGCAGGCAAGGTATAACACCAATCCAATATCAATGAATGTTCTTTCATACTGTGTTCTTTGCCAATCCAAACCCAAGATTATAGAGGTTGTGGGTATGTTTGGCTCAAAAAATTAGATGCAATGGTTGTTTTCAAGTGTAAGGATAGCTGTCAGTAATTGGAGTATTGTTGACCGGTAGGCGGTAGCTATTAGATTTAGTTATTAAAGTAGTTTTGTAAATGGCAACAATTTTTCCTGAAGTTAAAAGCTATTTTCAAACATTTTTTTTTTACCGACACGATTATTTATATTTCATTTTATGTACTCAAGTCTTAAGACATTGTCAAAAGTTTCAAGGACAAGTTCAAAAGTTGGTATCAAATACATGTAGATTTATGGACTCTCCTAGGTTTTGTTTGAAAATGTTGTGAATGTGTGATAGTCTTGTAATTTTTTAAGCAGGATATTTTAACTTAATAGGAAAATTATACATTTATGTTAAAAAAAAAATTATGCTTTTTTTGTTAATAGTTCTATTAGATAGTCAGAGATCTTGTAGAATATTGTGTTCTTTTAGATAATCGCAAAATTTGGCTTTGGGTAGTAGGGCTAGATTTTTCCACTTCCACAATTTCAAAAGATAAAACTTTTTTTTCCTGGAGAATTAATTTTGGAATGTTTTTTGAGGTGGAAAAGTGTAACTGACAACTAACAAGGAATGATCCGAATTCCGAAGTGGTCTTGCGATCAATATCTCAAAGGTCGAAGGGCATAATAATTAATATTGCGAGCATATCACAATGAAACTTCAGTGTAATTAGTAATACTTTTTTTGTAACCAAAAAATGCATAATTGTAGTTTTACACATGTCAAGACGACATAATGTTAAAGAATAATATATCTTTAACTATATTTTTGTAAAAATTAAGATAGTTTATTAAAATTACAAATTGCTGACACACCAAAACATGTAAATAATGTCCAAAGTAGAATTGTTATATTCTTTTGGTAAAAATGAACCCAATCCAGGTTTAAAAAATATCAAATAAGTAGTCAAAAATAGGCATGGAAATAATAAACCAGAAAGGTTTGATTTCCGTGATTGCATAACAAAAAGAACTAATGTTGACAACTTACATTACTAAACCAGAGTATTTTGCACATGGCTTACAGCCTACAGCCTTACATTACTAAACTTGATACCTAAATACCTAAAAATTTCATGCTGATTTGGATTTACTCATATCAAAAGGCAAACTAAATATGGAAGATGATTATATACAAAATCAGACTACCAAAAAAAACAGTATAAAAAATAGTTGATTTTAACAAAGATATTCACTTTTTGTCTGCTAATGTCACCAGAGACCTAAGGATCCCTGGGCTAATCTTGTCCGCTAGAGCACCCTTTTCCGAGATAATTAGAGACTTCTCTTTTATAAGATTTTGTAGGTTTTTCGAGTCAAGATCCAGCCGTTCTTGATCTGCAATAGCAAAAAGAAGACATGAGTAATTCACTAATCATCTTAGTTTATCATTCAGTACAACAAAGAAGATATCTCAAATTCTTGTTAAGTACAAGTGAAGAGCAATACAACACAAGTAGCTTCTTTTAACATAGGTCACGAAGAAAAATTTCTGCATTCAAATTACAAAATTGAATCACTAGATGGATTTACTTAAAGGAAAACAATCATAAGTTTAAGATCCCCGATTCCCCACCATTACGAAATGAGTATGGACTGAACATTTGAAAGGTTAGGGTCACAGAGATGTGGATGTTGAAATGGATGTGGGAGAACACTACGAGATAGAATCAGAAATGAATTTATCCGTACGAAAGATGGTGTTGCAAACCTTGCGAGCAAGCTAAGAGAAAATCGTTTGCGTTGGTTTGGACGTGTAAGACGGAGACCCCAAGGAGCACAGATGTGAAGAGTGGAAGAGTGGGATCAAGGAGATTTCAAACGATGTAGAGGGAAACCGAAAATGATATGGTGGGAAGGAGTTAGAAAACATATGAAGCACGTGGAATGGGGCTCTTGATCTTAGGGGGTGGAGGGAAATCTTCATGGATAATTACCCGGAATAATCACTTTTGGTTTATGTAGCCGACCCCACTTATGGGACTAAGGCTTTGATTGATGGGTAATAATTGAATTTACACTTGGTTACGTATCCATATTTGGCACATATTTCTTACTTTCACATCTATTATTAATCCACTAAAACAAGCAAACTTAGTGCCACGAATCCATCTTTGGACAGCTTTATTTTATTTTTCCCTTTCCTTCTTCCTATCACTTTTGCTTCTCCTTCCCCCACACATTTCCCTTTTATTGTATCAGTTTTCAAGTTCCTTTCTCCACCTTCCATTAATATACATATAAAACCAAATCATGTTTGACAGCCCCTAAAGTAAATCGATCTCAAAACAGCTCAGACTGATCAAGCTAATGATTTCTCCTATACTCAAAACAGCTCAGACTATGTTAATTCATATTTACAGATTGATAATCTGATGAGAAGCCAATCCATCAATTGCATATAGAACAAATGTTTGATTAATGTTTGTTGCATATAGAACAAATATTTTAATAATCCAATCTATTCCATTTGTTCTGTTAACTAAAGTCTAACAACTATAATTGGGAGAGATTAAGGCCAAGTTCTTTTGGACTTAACGAATCTGAACTGAACTGAACTGGACTGAATTGAATTAATTTAAATCCTAAACTCAGCAAAAGCTGAGCTAAACTAAACTGAATTTGTCCACATTAGTGAAATTTCAGAAATTAAGGGCTTGTTTACTTCAGATTATATTCAGTTCAGTTCAGTTAATCTCTATTCAGTTCAGTTCAGTTCAGTCCAGTCCAGTTCAGTTCATCTCTATTTAGTTCAATTAATACACTTTTATTCAGTTCAGTTCAGCTCAGCTCTATTCAGCTAATGTAAACGAGCCCTAAGTCCAAAAGAATAGGGCCTAAGTTGTTTCCACCAAAATCTCCATTTACCTTTCACTATCATTATTACATCCTTCCTAATTAGGAGCATGTTGAATTTTTTTACTGATTAGGGTTCAAAATTTATCAATTTGTTGATCATCAAATCCAAATTTGTAGCAAGTTTTTTTTATTTAACAAAGATGAAAAACCAAGCAAGAGAAGAGAAGGTAAAAGCTATGTTGAAAAGAGGGCAGATGCATGTTTAAAAGTTTCTAGATTCGTCAAAAAAAAAAAGATCACAAACAATTCAAAACTTTAGGATCGCAAAGTAAACTGGAAAACATTCCTGGTTTCACAGTCAGTAGTTCAATTAACTAACATACAAGTGCAAGCAAAACTTCTATATCAATTTGATGATAGAGCTGGCTTTAGCAGCAACACAGGGAATAGGCATAAAATGAAGCTTAGAATAAAATACCTTCATCTAAAATGGTATGAGCAGCATGAAAGGGGACTTGGGCAAAGACATCTGTCCCAGGAAATGTCATCCACATATTTTCGGTTGCATCATGATTTCCACAGGTTGGACAGACTTCTTGAACCAATGCCTTGGAAACACGTCCCTCAATTTCCTTCATAATAGAATCAAATGGAGAAGGAACACTAGTTTTTGTCGTGCGTGCCTTCTTCCTAAGTGCAGTTAATGCTTCCCTGTTCCCATTCCTTAGCCTGTCATTTTCTACAACCTGCATCGTCAAAAATAACAATGAGAATACAAAGCCCTTCTTGGGTGGGATTGGGTGAGGTGGGGGGGGGGGGTAGTTCTAATAAAGCTTGTTTTGATACGTTAGAAAGAACAACCCCTTATCCTTTGTACCTTGGAGGTAACAAAATATATGTTTAATTCCATTACAATGCCTTCAGCTAGGGCATAAGCTAAACCTTGCTAACAAACTAACTGGGAAAGATTGATTTTTGCACCCTGTCATAATATATGTTTATTAGCTTATTTTGTTAGCTTCTGGTTTATTATTATGCCTCTAAATTTTCCCCCTTTTTGCTTCAATGATTGTTGGTAGAGATTAACGAGATGCTTTGATGTACGAAAAACACGAGAATAGTGACCATTTCCTCCACAACGATAGCAAATATTGGTCACATTTTCATTTCCTTTCTCGTTTTTGTTGCCACTTGTATTGTCCCGCTTCTGGTGGGAAAAGAGTTCTTAATGTGACTATTCCGACCTCTAATAGGTCCATAATCACCTCGAACTCTAGTGGATCCATATCCTCTTCCACGACCACGACACCTACCACAACCTAGACCACTGTTGCGGGCATGGTCTTTATTTTTTTATCGCTATTCTATTATGGGTTGCAATATTCAATTTAGGGAATTGCGCAGAACCAGTAGGTCGTGAAACATGGTTTTTCAAAAATAACTCGTCAATTTGCTCAGCTACTAACAGACAAGATATCAGTTTAGAATATTTCTTGAAACCTTTCTCAAGGTATTGCTTACTTAAGAGAAGATAATTCTTATGAAAAGTTGTGCAAGTCTTTTCCAACATCTCTTCATCTGTGATCTTTTCTCCACATAATCTCAGTTTAGAAGTTATTCTGAACATAGCTGAGTTATAATAAAAAAAACATATTTATAATCTGAGTACTTAAATTTATCCATTCATAGCGGGCTGAGGGAAGTATTATAGTTTTTTGGTGGTCATATCTTTCTTTTTAGTTACTCCATAGCACTTCCGATCTTTAATAGTTAAATATTCAGTTTTTAAAGCCTCATAGTGTTGATGGCGAAGGAATATCATGGCTTTGGCCTTATCTTGATTTGATTCATTATTTCCAGCCTTATAGTATTACCAAGGCACTTTGCAACCAAATAAATTTCAACATCCAATACCCAAGATAAATAATTCTTTCCGGTGATATAAAGGGCAACAAACTCAATTTTTGCAAGGTTAGACATGTTTCACTCACAAAATGACATTATTGTTGGAGAATGGAGATTAATCCGGAAAAATCTAGATAAATTTGTAATCTAGATAAATCTTGTGATCTAAGTAATGAAGTTTCTAGAAATATTTACCATGGAATAAGTATAAAAAAAAATAACCATTATAAATATGTAAATATGTGCATGAGTTGTAGCCAATGTAGAAGAGAGCAAATTAAGAGAACTCCCAAATAAAAATACTAAGAGGGTAGAAACAAGAGTTCTAATAAGTTGAAGTGAGAATGAGAGACTTGAGCTCACAAGTGTTGTAATCAATTACTTAATCAATGAAAATTCGGGTCCATCAAAACTTCAGCGTGGGCCCCAAAATTTCTATCAATTATCAATTTATGAGTCAACAAAATTATTCACAAAGCAGAGATTATAGGTGATATACAATATAACGTAAAAACAAATTAGATATAAACAAAATGACTGTCATAATATATGAGCTATGCATGGATTGATTAATAGCGGTTGTGAGCATATACAATTAATAGGTGTCAATAAAATAATTAAATTTCATAGAGATCCAAGAAAAACTTGAGTTAATGAAACCAAGATTAAATAATTTAGGGTTATTCCCACTGGTACACCTGAAAATTTAACAAATCCCACTGGTACACAGTTTTTTAAATTCCCAATAATAAACCTGATTTTTGACAATTCCCAAATGTGACATTTATTAACCAAAACCGTTAACTACTTACCTCGATTTATGTGCAATCGGTTTGTGTGACAAATTAATTACACAATCAAAGGTTTTTGGGGTCATTTTAGCCCTTAATGGATCGAATTTGAGGTCAAAATTTGCAAAAAACGACAATATTCATCTTCAAATGCGTGCTAAAAACTAAAATGAATAGTAATTTAACGGAATATTCCTTAAATGAATAGTAATTTAACATAATATTATGTTTTTAAACGGAATATTCCTTTTAAATGTCACATTTGAGAATTGTCAAAAACTCAGGTTTATTATTGGGAATTTAAAAAACTTAGGTGTACCAGTAGGATTTGTTAAATTTTCAGGTGTACCAGTGGGAATAACCCAATAATTTAACTAGACAATATGTGACAAAATACGAAAGTATAACTATGAAATGATATAATATTGGAAATTGGGATGAATACCTGATAAATAACCAATAGATGGAATAGAGAAACTTGCATAGACATTAATACATTAATATAAGCAAAAACCATAATGTCGAACCTTGCATAGATATTTTTGTGTAGTGCATTATAATGTCGAACCTTGCAAAACTTGAGTTTGTGTAGTGCATTATTTATCTTGGGTACTTATTGCTGAAATGCATTTGGCTCCAAAGGGTCATGGTAATACTATCAAGAATGCAAATGATGAATCTAATAAAGATAAAGCTAAAGCTATGATATTCTTTCGCCATCACCTCCATGAGGCTTTAAAAACTGAATATTTAATGGTTAAAGATCCGGAAGTGAATGTTGAAAAACCATGAGTTACGACCTACCGGTTCTGCACCATTCCCTAAAGTGAATGTTTTAACCCATAAAGGAACAACGATGAAAGATCCTAACGACAGCAGGGGTCGAGGTCATGGTAGGTGTCATGGCCATGGAAGAAGATATGGACCCAGTAGAGGTCGATGTAGCTATGGACCTATTACAGGTCGTGGTGGTCACTTTAAGAGCTCTTATTCCCACCAGAAGTGGGACAATACACGTGGCAACAGAAATGAGAAGGGAAATGAAAATGTGACCAATATTTGCTACCATTGTAGAGGGAATGGTCACTAGTCTCGTGCTTGTCGTACACCAAAGCATCTCGTTGATCTCTACTAACAATCATTGAAGCAAAAAGGGGAAAAGGTAGAGAATTGTAATAACATAATAATAATGCCAATAAAAGCCTAAAACGATCGCCCTTTACTTAGACTGAGGGGCCACAGTATGTGGCACCTAAACCTAGCGGAGGGCAATTTTCTCATTTGCTTTGACCTAGTTTTCAGCAAAAAGTTTGAACGCCCCACCACTTTATTACATTAAACTACCGTTTGCAGCCACTCAATTTTTTTGGTTGATGTGTGGTGGGTGGTTGGTGATGGTCACGGCAGCAGTAGTTAATAGTGAGCTAGTGTGTGGAATTTAGAGAGAGATAATCCAAACATAGGGGAGTAACATGGTAAAAAGTGTGCACTATTTTAAGTAAACTTGGGTGTTGAGTAGCAGCTCACTATATTTGAAAAATAACAAAAAAGGCACTAAACCATAGAATCATAGATTAATCAATACATTCTAAAAACATTAAAAAGCACAACTTCCCACATTATACAGCAAATTCATCATGCAACCACAACAAAACATTTAAGTTTTTAATAAAACACAAGAAAAGAGAGAAAAAATACACTACAGAGTACAGAGATATTCAATTAACCTAATTAATGTACAATGTGACATAACTTCCATACACTATCAACTATTATTGACCCATACAACTAACAAAACAATCAAGCAGCAAAAAGTAATTAAAAAAGTATCTAAGCAAGACCTAAAGAAGGTTGAAACCAAGAAATCAAGTGCAAGTGCAAAAGTTACATAAGAATATTGGACCTGTTGTCTTGCCAAAAGTAGATGTTCAGCTTCAATTTCAAGCTCACTGAGTTGTTGTTGGATTTGGGAAACATTTCCATCCATAATCACTCTTTTTTTGTTTGACAAAAAACCTAATATAATAAAAAGAAACAAACAGTACATTATATCACATGTAGAATTAAACAGGTGATGCACTAAAAAATTTCAATAACAAAAAAAATAAAATATGTTGACAGTTATCCAGATTCCAGATCACTTGACATTCAGAAGACTAATCTACTCGCATGGAAGTTTCAACACATGACAACGGCTTCACTAATCTAGCAACTTATCAAGCAATTACACAGATTAATCAAAAACCCCAAACCACCAAGATCAATTTGTGAGTAATAATTTTTTAGACAAAATATATATGTGTGTGTGTGTGTGTGGACAGTTATCCAGATTAATTGACATCCAGGGGACTACTCTACTCCCATAAAAGAATCAACAAATGACAATGGCTTCACTAATCTAGCCACTTATCAAGCAATTACTCAGATTAATCATAACCCCACCTCAATAAGTTACACTACCCTATATCAGCTTTCAGAAGATAATCACTAAAGCTGCTAAGCACTCAACAGGAAACAATGACATCCCATCTACTAAAATAAGCATCAAGGTTCAGGGCCCCCATCTAATGTTATTCATTTCGATGAGGGTCAGAGGCTATATCAGGATCCAAGTCCAAAATTTTCAGAAAGTCACAATTCCTGCTGAAGGTGAGTACTAGGTTTAGAAATACATACACTGAATGATACACCAGTCTTGAATCCTGCAACAAAATATTTAAGGCAATAGATATTGATTATCAATAATTAATATCAACAAAAATTTCCAGGAAACACGGCACATTGCAGTTGTTGCACATAGAGTTGTGAACTAGAACTGGCTTAGGTCCTACTCTTTTGGACTTAATTTCTTTCAATTCAGTACAATTTAGACAAATTCAATTAGTTTATCTCCTGCCGAGTCTAGTATTTTGATTAATTCAATTCGGTTCAGGTCAAACAATCCAATTCAGTTCAAATTAATACACTCCAAAAGGCCTAGCATGTGTCTAAGTGTGACTTTAATCAAGGTATTATTTGGTTGCAATGGGAATAAAACTCCCATAGTAATTTGGATTTCATGGGAATTAACTTCCTTTATCTGTTTCCTAGCAATTAGCTACTTTTGTTTGGTTGAGATTAGGGAAATTTTATTTCCTAGGAAATTTGATTCACCTAGGGGAGGGGCTAGGTGAGTAAATTCCTACATTATGTGGGAATTCTAAATTCCTAGTAATTTCAAATTCGCCTACACTTTGAGTTTTTTTGTCAACTAAACAACATGGAAAAATGCAAATCTTAGGAATTTTAATTTCCCATGGAAATAGGATAAAACCAAACAAGCACTAAGATTGGCACCAATTTCTACCGTCTACCTAGTGTCTCTAACGGGTCATATACACAATATGGGTCCTTAACATCTAGTATGATACAAAGCATAAGAGCTAAATATCAGAATATAGTAACTTGTAAAAGTCAGAAATAGCTTTTCAAAACAGCATATATAAGGCTGAATTTAATTAAATTCCCTACCCTAGTGCTTCACCTGGCCTAAAACCAGCCCTCAAACCTTTCAGGCAGCAGCCACATTGTTCTCGTGCACATACCCATCATTCAAACAACACTGACCCATCAACCCTCCAGATATTTACGAAAATGGATCATCCATTATTTACTTAACAATTCTAACCAGCACAATAAATCCCTTTGTCATTTATTAAACACAATATAAAGCATTTATGCTATAAAAACAACATCAAGAGGTGAATATGTGAAAACTTGAAATGACCATAATTAGTCTTTCAGCTCCAAATGTTTGATTGAGAATACTGACATACTCTGTATTTAATGGGTACCAAACAAAATTTACAGAGACACAGCATTTTCTGAAAAAATAAACTAGCAAATCAATAAATAAGTTGAAACTATATATATATTTTTAAAAAATCACAGACCTTCTAAATAGAACAAATACAAAAAGACAAAATACCCTTGTATTGGTTTTTGTAATTTGTTTAATCATCAACAAACACTTTGGTTCTTTTCCTACCTTGCCCAAAAAGCAAAGAGACCATCAATTTACTAAAGTTATTTAACTCTCTTTAATCAGCAATACAAATATTCAACAATCTCTGCAATTCACTATTAAAAAGAAATTTTTAAACAGTAACAAACCTTTGCTAGCAATTACAGACCTGCATTTTCCTACGACACTCCATGTAAGACTATAATTCTATAAAACCTTAATTATACCAAGAGAACTAGCCCAAACTGCTTGACAAAATGACATAGTGAGGCAGTGAAATTAACAGTCCCGTCCCTGAGCCAGCGCAGGAGGCGCGGCTGCCCTGGGCCCAAGAAGAAAACCTCAATGCATATTAAACTAGCATAGCAGTGAAGAACAAAAATAAGTCTACAGCAACAACAATCTCTGGAAATTCTAGACTCCTTTCCAATTATAACCCAAACCCTAGAAGAACCCAAAGTGAAATTTAAATCGAAACTTAAGTCGATTGTATAATTGATTTTCCATGAAAACAAAACCTTACCTCAGAAGCTCTGATTCTACTTCAATGGGGGAAAGGCAGACACACTTCTTCGCCGGAGGGATAGGGTGACGCCGTGAGGGTGAGAGAAAGAGAGATGGAGTGCTGTAGCCGAGAGATGGGAGTCAGCAGCGGCGGTGAGGAGATGGGCTGTGCCGCTGTGGAGTCGGTGGTGGAGGAAGATGTTGTGGTTGAGTGAGAACTGAGGACCCGCAGTAGAGAGGGGAAGACAAATGGCAAATAGGTTTAGCCGTAAATTTACCTTATTTTATTATATAAATATATATACTTCCTCCGTAAACAAAAGATTGCAACATTTGCTATTTTTGGCCGTTTTTAAATTCTTGCAACAAACTTCTAACTTTCTATTTTTGGTAATTTTTAACATACAAATTTACTTAAATACCCTCAATTAACTATATAACACTAACAATTACCATTACAAATTTCACATTAAAATTTACCTTCTCATTAATTCTTATTAATGATTCCCATCAAATTTTTTACCCCAACTACCAAATTAATTTAAACCCCAACAACTTTTCTCATTCATCACTACCAACTTCTCCCACTCATCAATATTTCCCATTCACCACATTCATAATGTTCATCATTTATTCATCCCTTCCAACTACCCCCAACATTGCAATTAATGTTCTTCATCTAACCCTAGATGAACATTATGAGGTTCATATTCTGGGTTCTTCCTCATTTTCTCCATACTCATCTTCTCTCTCTCCTCTGCGTTTCATTTTCTGGTTTCTTCGTTTTCTGGGTTCATCTAACCTTAGATCCTCACGATCTGAGTCCCTCTTCTCTACGTTTTTCTGGGTTCTTCAATTTCTCCATTGTCATCTTCTCTCTCGTCCTTATTTCTGTTAAAAACCAAAAAATAAGAGTCCCCCAAAAAAATTAAGAGATGTTGAATGTTATTCCTTTGCTGAGAGCAATCCACGAAGCAGAAAATAAGGATGAGAAAGATCTGCTTGACTTTGTACTTACCAGGTTGTACGCTGGTAGAGAAAACATCAAAGATCTTTGGGAAAATGGAGGCCATGAAGGTTATTTGAGTGCTAAATCTATAGCAACTTTGAAGGAGGTATACTACTTTGCCTTAAAGAATCCAGAAATTTCTAAGGTTGAAAAGGATTCTGAAACCCTAGATCCATCTAAAAGGGTAATTGTCTGTGGGTTGGCTGCTCCCAAACCAGGTGATAAATTCGTACCACCTAGGGTTAGGGTTCGAAGGCAAGTGCCCAGATCTAGGGTTCGAAGGGGTGCGAAGATTGATACTCCTTCACCATCTCCAGAAAAAAAAAAAAAAAAAAAAAAAAAACAAAAGGTTGAGGAGGTTAATGAATCATCAAGCAGTGATTTGTTGGTTTGGGAGGAAGATCCATCAACTACTTTTGATTTTGGCGAAAAACCATCCATTCAACCTCTGTGCATTTCGTCTTCTTCAGACGACACTACGTTGTCCCTCAGATATTCTCTCCTTTCTATTTTTTACAGTTCATGCATGTTTATTTTCCTCTTGATTTGTTTTTTTTTGTTTTTTTTTTTTTTATGATTTGGGTTTATGATTTTTTGATGTTTATTATGTTTATGGTGTTATGATAATATTTTTATGAGAGAAAATTAGATTTTGTAATGTTTATGATGTTTAGGATTTTATGATTTTATATATTTTTTTATTTGGGTGTTGTTCTGTTTATTCTATTGTTATGTTGTTGATATTGTTGGTGTTGTTCTGTTGTTGATTGTTGTTGTTCTGTTGTTTTTGTTGTTCTCTGGTTGGTGTTGATGGTCTTGCTGTTGTTCTGTTGTTGGTGTTATTCTGTTGTTGTTATTCTGTTGTTGTTCTGTTGTTGGTGTTATTCTGTTGTTCTGTTTTTTTTTTCATCTATATGCACGACATTCCTCATGTCATCAAATATTGGTTTGCTTGTAGGAGTCCCGGAAATTATATGAGACATTACCCATTTCAGTCTTGCAATCTTGTGCTTGTGCTTGTCTGTCACTGTTGGGTGATTGTTGCTTGTGTGTACCCTTAAGTGACCCCTTTTGAGCAAGTTGAACACATGAGTATGTGAGCAACCCAAGGCACCAGCATATGCCCTGTATGTTGTTCTGAGCTGGAGTGATACAAATTGTAGCCACTCATCATCCACCTCTGCTCTTTTTCTACCTACACTTCCCTTCTTCTTGTTTCTGACATCAATTTCACTACCCTTCTCTTGTTGACTCTCAGCTGCATTAAAAATACGACTGATTGTGCTTCGATGGACCCCAATTTCTCTTGCCATCTTACTCTGTATTCCTCGTGGTAATCTGATGCCATTTTTTATGCCAAGTAATTTGAATGCAATGTAATTACGTTGTTCATTAGTTAGATCCTTACCTACTTGTCTTAACAACTCGTCTGCAATTGTTTCAGTAGTTCCTGATTGATGAAGTAGGCCCTCTTCACGCAGCAACGTGTCTATGCAGTAGAATTCATCGAGTTCTTCCTCCATTTTGGCTTTTTTTTGGTGCTGTGAGGATGAACAATGTGTTGTGTGTGCAAGTGTAAATTTTTGTAAACTAAACACTAACCTAGGTCTAATGTACAGTGTGTGATTTTGTAATGGTGTAATTTTTTTTTTTGCTGCCTAAACACTAAACCAGGTTGTATTTATAGGGATTTTACCCCCTTCAAACTGCTGTAAAATTTTGGAGGGAGAAATCTGAAATTTTGGTTCCCTCCAAAAATTTGGGTTCATTTTGATTTTTATTGAAACCCAAAATGAAGTTGTACAAGTAACACTAAAAAAAAAAAAATTTACCACCCCCCTTCCCTTTTACTGTAGCAATCCGGGATTCCCACCAAAATTTGGGACCACATTTATTTTTTTCTCTCTCATACTTTTACTAATCTACCAACTCAAAACACACTTAATAAATTTTTTTTGGAGTCCGTGCCGACCTAGTTTGTTGCAATCTTTTGTTTACGGAGGAAGTATATATATATATATATATATATATATATATATATCTATTATATAAGCCAAGGGGGAGCCATGGTGTCCCCCATCAAAAAGTCTATAATGCCCCTTAAAAATTAATTAAAAATCAAATAACATCACTCTTATTTATTAAGAAAGTTATTACAATTTTTTTATTTTTTTAAATTAAAATATTACAAAATATACAATTCGGGAAAATAAAATAAAATAATCAAAATTGGTATTTTTGAATTCTCTATAAATAGACACCCATTTTAATATAGTTTGTTACATGAAAATTTTACCTTTTTATTATTGTAGAAATTTGATACCCGATTTTGTTCATTATTCATTGTTGTGGAATGGCTGTATGAAAGGGGAATGTTTGTTTACTGTTATGTGAATGAATGTGAATTTAAAATAAAAAATTCAATTTTTCGAACAAAAACCTTTTATTTTTGAAGATACATTAAAAATATCGTCGCACGCAAAGCGTGCACACAAGGCTTATTATATAAGCCAAGGGGGGAGCCATGGTGTCCCCCTCAAAAAGTCCATAATGCCCCTTTAAAATTTATTAAAAATCAAATAACATCACTCTTATTTATTAAGGAAAGTTATTATAATTTTTGAATTTTTTAAAATGAAAATATTGCAAAATATATAATTCGTAAAAATAAAATAAAAAAAATCAAAATTCATGTTTTTGAATTCTCTATAAATAGACACCCATTTTAATATAGTTTGTTACATAAAAATTTTACCTTTTGATTATCGTAGAAATTTGATAGTCGATTTTGTTCATTGTTGTGGAATGACTGGATGAAAGGGGAAAGTTTGTTTACGGTTATGTGAATGAGTAAATTTAAAAAATATTTCAAATTCTCGAACAAAAGCCTTCGATTTTTTAAGATACATTAAAAATATCATCGCACATAAAGCGTGCACACAAGGCTAGTATTATATAAGCCAAGAGGAGCAATGGTGTCCCCCTCGAAATGTATAATGTACCCCTCAAAACTTTCTAAAATCTTAATTTGTATCACCCCTATTTATTACAGAAAGTTATTACAGTTTTTGAACTTTTTTAAATGAAAATAGTACAAAATATAAAATTCGAAAAAATAAAACAAAATAAAACAAAATTAATATTTTTAAATTCTGTATAAATAGACATCCATATTGATATATTTCATTAAAAAAATTACATTTTGATCATCGTAGAAATTTGGTAGCCAATAGAATATGGTAGATAAAACTTTTATTTCGTTCATTGTTGTGACTTGACCGAATGAAAGGAAAAAAGTTTATTTTTTAATTAAAAAGGTTTATTTAGACAGATTAATAGATGTATTTAACATACTATTGCACGCAAAGCGTGCATAGAAGACTAGTATATATATACTTGAGGACTTCCCAGTATATCAAAATGATTTTTGATTCTCACATATCAAATGGCATTTTAAGGTAATTTTGACAAATTTTAGGGGCAGAGATCCAAGCACCAACCAAATAGGGGAGGTGTTTTGGTAATATATTTTCAACAAAATTACAAAAATGTCATTTGATATATGAGTTAAAAAATTCATTTTGATATACTAGATATTTCCCATATATACTTCGTACTAGTTTTTTTATGCATGTAGTGCGTGCGATTTTAAAGTTGTTAACAATATAGTTTGACAATAAAATGAGTAATAAATTTTCACATTAATGTAAAAAAAAATTAAATATTTTTTTCTTGACTTTTTTAAAAATTTATCTAGTTTACCCGTAAATTGAGTAAATAATTTTCTTTTCTAAAAAATTTATTATTTATGAATAAATTTTGATTAATTACATTTGTGATTTTTAAAATTGTGATTTGTTGTTTTAAATAATGCTATTGATGATTTCAAAAATCAAATATCATTATGGAAGATTCTAATGCACATTTACGACTCGTTTGATTGTTGGTAATAAATTGTGGTAATGGTAATGAATTTTAAGTGTAATTTGCTGAGGAAGAACTTCATAATCCCCATGGAATGCATATTTTTATTCCCAAACTTGAAATTTTTTCTTATTTTTCATTAGTATCTATTACCATGGGGGAATGTGGTATTAGATGTGAATGAATTTTTGTGAAGAAAATTAGATTAATTAGAGTTAAACTGGCATCACCATTGGAATGAATTTTGACTTTCCTACCAAATTTAGTTATAAATTCATTCTAATTACTAACATTTATAATCGGCTACCAAACGAGCCGTTAGTATACAAATAACAAAATTGTCTCCAACTTGATTAACAGTTATGAAGACCCGAAATTTTTTAATAATCCACCTAGACACCACCACAACCTCACCCCATTCCCTTATATAATAGATATTTTTAATAATAATAAAATCCAACCGAATAGGATAGGATAAAATTTGTAGACTCGAAAAGCAAATGTTAACAACAAAGCCCTCCAACTTAAACTCCTTTCAGTCCTTTGAAAGATAATTAAATACCCCAATAACTATTGGGTCAAACTAGTATTAAAAAAATATTTAAATATTATTCACTATTCAAATTCCTCACCTCATCTAGTCATCCACATGCTCATGGTAATGGAGAAACCTTATGAAATTTAGACTCATCTTCAAAAAGGACTGTGATGGGCGATGCCGCGATGGCAAGTGGGTAGTAGAGCTGTCAATTTTGATGTATGTCGTTTATTTGATATACTTATCTAAATAAAGCAATAGCATTAGATGGCTAACTTACACCCCTAATTCTAAAAAGAATTGGATATACAATCTATTCCAAGATTGAACCAAACACTATCAAATGGATATAAAATCCATTATAAAAGATAAACCAAATAAGTTTAGTATGATATAGGATTTGGAATCCATACAATCCTGATATGCATTTCCATCTATAACTTATACTAAAAAAAAAAATTCATGACATCATTTTTCTCCCAAAATGTCCACATGTTATGCTCTCATTAAAAAAAATTCTGCTTAAAACATTGTTGATATCATACTTATGGCATCCTATTAAATGTCACTCCTTTACCATGCACAACTTCCATTTATTTTGATCAATGAGCAAAACATGCCCTAATGAGATTTCTAACAATAACAAAACTTTGATAGGAGTTGCACACTTGCAATTTCCTACAACACTCCATGTAAGACTAGAATTCTATAAAACCTTACTTCTTCCAAGGGAACTATTCTTATCAAACAATAGTTTACGTACCACACAAACTAATCCACAACCAAAGAACTTCAACTCCACTTTTCTTTTCTTTTTTTCCAATCTAAAAGGCGTTGTACAAACCGTATTGTGCCACGTAGACGCCAAATCATTAGTCCATATATTTAGTTATGCGACATAAGCATGTCACATCTACTAACAAAATAACTTATAAAGTACTATTATTGTACATACTTTTTTCACAAGAGTGAGAAATAGATACATACTATATTGAGTTAATAAAAAGTAACCGGGACAATGCCCAGGATGACAGTCTGACACACTAGTTTCATATTTAAAATACCATCTCAAATCATGCCTACAAGGGTCAAGGTAAAAAACTAAAAATACTGAAGTTATCAATGTCATCTAGTTTAACATCTGGAAAACCACTAGACTTAGTATCAAGGCAAAATTTATAAAGTACAGTAGTTAAGATCCTTTTCCCAAATTTGTACACTGGAAGTTTAATTGGCATTTTGAATTTTCTCATATATTCTTCTTTTTTTCTTTGACATAGACGACAAAGGTAAATAGTAAAACAAACTGAAAGTCACAAAAAATAGTTTGGAAAAAGGGGTCAATTACAATTCTATAAAGAAATTATACAAAAAAAGAAGCATAAATTTGGGAAACATTTACAGCAATTAAACCTACAAAGGAAAAACATTTCACAGTGGAGCACAATATTGCGATTAGCAACAGTAAACTACACAACAAATACTTTCAAAAAAAAAAAATACAACAAACGAATAGTGTTCAAGCATAGGATGGAGCAAGACACTCATCGATAATGTCCACAAGATTTGGACTTTCCAATGCAGCTGCAACACGCTCCTTGTCATTCAACTGTTTATTAACTGCAAAGACAATAGAAAGTCTTCAATGCAAGCAATCCAAGTGAACAGCACCGCACCACAGACAACGCCCAACAAAAAAAACAGGAAAAGGGGGGACGAGGTCGGAGAATTGTTCATAGATATTACCTGAAGCTTCAGTAGAATGGGTTCCGGGCGCAACTCTAATGTCCATCTGCAAATTGACACGGGGGAGGACAAAAAAACAAATACATAAATGACCAAGCATAAAATGCAAATTTGATGGTTTCAGAAAGAGTTTTGTAAGGAAAATCATCTCTCTTCATAAAGAAAAAAAACATAACCCTTGGAACAGTATACATTAATCTATGATCAAAGCAAAGAGAGAAAATGCCTTCCAATTTATAATGAATCAATGAGAAATGTGACAATAAATCATCCAAGATAACCTGAATAGTTTTATGTTCCTCTTTCCTATTATTAAGCTCAACATAAGAAAATATCAAGTCTAGCTTAAACGTAACAAAAGAATAACATTACTATGACCACACTTTCGCTACCAGCAAAAAGAAGAGTCCCTACATGAACAAAATGCACAATCTTGTTAATTTGGTTACTGAAAGTAACTCCGAACTATCATTTATATTTCTGTACTTTTATCAATATTACGCCGAGTCACACATGGATAAGCAAAGAAGCACTTTAGAAATATGACCAATTGACCATAAAGTTTGTAGCAGTGCTTTTCATTGTTTTGATGGCAATTCCCTATGCTAGATATAACTGTAATTAAGATCAAAGCCACCTTTTCCTACCCCAATCCAAAGTGAATAAATTATATTTAAGAAAAACAAATACTCCATACTTTTTATTATACACCAATAGAGACTGTTAATATGGAAAGCGCAATTACCCTTCCTTTCTCCCAAATCCACGTGCAAAAGGTTTGACGACATTAGACAAGCTTATAGATCTTGGCTAGAATAGCCATTGACAAGTCTACCGGAAAATTTCATTTACCAAAGGTCACCACAAAATTTAGTTGTTGATTATGACTTACAAGAGAGATTTTGAGAGCAACATTATACCGCACACTGACCCAGATATAGGAATATTATCATAATCACAATTGAAATCATAATTAGCATTACAACAAAGGGCCCTTAAGCATGCTGAAGGGGCTAAGACTGTAACAGAAAAGCAAATCATGTAGCTGTCCAACCTTGTAACGTGAAGGCAAACTGCGCATAAGTTTCACCCTCAAGCAGAGACCAATAATTGGTGCCATACTACAATGTGCAACTGTTGGTGTGAACGTTACTCTGCGTCATAAAAAGTATATGTAAATCAAATCATTTGATAGGGAAAAATATAAGACACCTCAATAGCAGTTTAAAATAAGATATTCATGCTTACCTCACATAATTACGTCTGTCATCTACTTCGACAGATTCCTCGGTCAATACTTTCAGCTCTTCTAATGAATATGGATGCTCTGGATCTTTAATGTCTCTTATATGATGTAAAAGATAGTTAAGGCCGACTTAATCAGATACGATTAATTGCCATTATGTTGATCTCTTAGATTTTAGACCGTCTTATTATATACTAATTTTCTAAAACATCAAACCTATGTTTTACCTCCTTGGATATTCTAACAAACATCCAAGAACTAAAAGGGAAGAAAATGGTCGTTAATTTTTTCCCCCTACTATCTACGGTCTTGTACATGTGAGTATGTGGCTAACATTGAGAGGGGAAGATAAAAGATTGCTACTAGCAAGTAGCAACTGTACCCAACATTTCTACCGAAAAAAAGAAGAAATAAAATGGGAGAGCCAATTTAATGTGCATCATACTTGGAGATTTGCTACAATCAACAAATCAGTACAAATCCCACGAAACCTTAGATTCACAATAACAGCAGAAAACTGCAGACTGACAAACTAAATCTACATCATGTGACCCATCCATATAATTATCAATTATTTTCTTCACTAAAACATGCAGAATCTTGGGCAAAATAGAAAAGAAAGAAACTTAGCAAGTAGCTTCATATGCAATTAACATCAAAAAGCAAAAGAAAAGGCTCAAAGTGTTCAAGTCCAACAATAGGAGCCGTAAATTAGCACTTTCCACCTCAAAATGAACTAATGTCCATTACCTAATATCTTTAAAGCCCATTTGTAGGCACTATTAAATAGTGATAATGGAAATAAATTTTCAAATGACCATGTTAAGAAAGTCTTATGTTAATATTTATGGTAAATTGATAGTCCTAAACTCCTAATTCATCCCCCAAGTATCATAATCTTTATAAAATTTAGTTGCCATACATTACCAATTAATGGGTGGTATGTAAAGGAAATAAAAATTGAGGAAACAAAATCACATGGTTGGGAAAGGCATTGCTTCTCAAGACCATTGGCATTGACACCAATAAAGCTTATTGGAATTTCAATCTGAAGTCCCAATTTGTTATTAGTAAAAGAAAAAAAAGGGGGAAAAAGAGGCATAAAGGATATCAAAAATTTCAAGCTCATCAATGGGTTCAGCAGCATACTCGTCAACAATATTGGTCGACTGGTCACGAACCCGACGTTCTTTTTTCTCGTAGACTGTTGGATTAGCATTTATCAATCCACTCATCATTTTGCTTTTGTAATTCGAACCTGCCCACAGTTGAGTTGAATTGAAGGAATATAAAACATACTCTCAATACTCAATAATTAAGGATACCATTAATGATCCCGGGAAAGGGACACCATGTACAATTAGCAAAGAGGATGAATATCAAATTTTAAACAGAGGAGGCAAGAATAAGAAGAAAAGCAAACAAAATCCAAGCAAAAAGGGAGAAAAAATCAAGCAGAAATAACCCAAACAACAGCCATAAAAATAGAAAATCAAAGGCTCAACAATGCAATTAAGCCCGCCCCTGAACCTAGGCAAAGGGGTGGCCACCCTGGCCAGGAAGAAAAGGTTCATTTTTAAAGCTAAATCCTACCATTGAAAGGTTATAAACAAAAGCCAGCAACACATTCACAACCAATTTCTACTCATTTATCAAATTAGACCTGGAAAATCATATGATGATATGAATTTCTTCAAATATAAAGATAACAGCAAAATTCTAGCAACGCTGCTTGCTATAACCAACAGTTCAATAATCCACCTTAGAAGAACCCAAATGGACTATCTGACAAGTGAATCAACGATGGTGTGAAAGTAAACTAACCCCGAAATAAAGCAATTGATTTCCAATGACTGAAGCAAACAAGAAGAAAAATATCTCTAGTACAAATTGTAATCATCAAACTAATGTTCTAAAATCATATACATAAGACGTTTGAAATATATACTCCATAAACTAGTGTTTAAAGCTTAAAGAACATAATAAAACCACAACACTTCATGGGAATGATCTAAGTACTCAAACCAACTTCATAAACATGATTAAAATCTGAAATTCTTTATAATCAAGATCAAAAGTAAAATAAGTTTATACACTAGAACATAAAAATAAGAAGTTTAAAGTAATTAAATGTAGGGTTTGAATTGGGTAACCTAACATTGTGATTCGGGTAATTAACATCATGAGTTGGTAAATTAGCATCGAGAGAAAAGGAGTAAAAGGCAACAACCACAAGAAGAACCGCCGGAAGCGGCGCCGGGCAGCAGCTACGAGCATAGCAGTTTTCCCTTATTTTTGCTCTAACCCTAACCTAAGTAAGAAAGTGAGAGGAGGAGGAGGTTACCTTGGGGTGGTGGTGGCCGGAATTCCGGGAACAGAGAGAACAGCTACAGCGGCGAGGAAGAGGGAGGGAGAGAGGGAGCTCGTGAGATTGTGATTTTTTTTTTTTTTCTTCTTTTTGGTTTGAGGGAGCGGGTGAGGATCGAAATTCCCGGTTTGACTTGTTAGGCGCGTGAATTACTTAAAATTACCCACAAAATTTACAAAGTAATTAAATTATCATTAAAATTAGATGTATTAATTTTCGACCTGATCTGAAAACCCCGAATAACCTAATTTGTAAATAGCAGTTTTTGACAAAATTTTCAAGATTTTTGATCCGTTTAAACCCGTCTTTTTAAACCCACTAAAACCCGTTTATTTTCAACCTGATCCAATTCAACCTTTTGGGTTAAACACTTTTTAGTATTTTTTTTATAATTTGTTGATAATTTCTATAACATTAGACTATTAAACCTTTACTATCAAATTACTAAGGGGTCGTTTGGTTGTCAAAGGAGAGAGAGAATCACTTTAGGAATGGGAATGAGGGAGAATGAAAAGGAAAAGTGTTAGATTTAATTAGTTGTTTGTTAAAAAAAGTATAACCACCTCCATATCACACAACCACCACCCCAACCCATGCCCACCACCACCGAAACCACCCACCCCACCTCCCCTCCCCACTTCCGCCGCCGCCACCACCGTCATTTTGATCCTTTATTTGTTGAAAATGATTCTAAAAACGCTATTTATTAATTCTTGTTATCTGGGATACAAATTTATACATTTTTTTATATAAATGGGGTTATAAATACTTCCTTCGTTTCGAAAAAAACGCAACAAATTGGATGGCACGGACTCCTACTCCATTTTTTGTTGTGAGAGTAAAAAGGATAGAGAGAGAAAGTGAGATATTTGATGATGTGAGAAATAGGAAGAAAAGACTTACAAAAATAGAAACATTAAAATTGTTGCATTTATTTTGAAACTTCCTAAAATAGAAATTGTTGCGTTTATTTCGAAACGGAGGAAGTACTCCCTCCGTAACTTAATTCTGGCAACATTTGCCATTTTTGGATGTAACAAAATTCTGGCAACAAACTTATAACTTTCTAAAAATGGAAAAAAAATTATCTTCTTATTTACAATTTTGCCATTACTTAACAACTCAAATTCAATTAATAACATTTTTAAAAAATTAAACTATTCATTACACACTTAATCATTCCCACCAAAATTCAACCACCAAAATTAAATAACCCACCATTCAACTACTCATCCTCATTTAATAACTACCACCCACCCATATTCATCAAACTTATCATCAAACATTTTAATAACTCTTCACTGGTTCTTCTTTAAGAACCCTAATTCTCATCTTACAAGCCCTAGTTCTTCTTCTCCGCCCCTTTCTGCTCCGCCTCCTTCTGCTCTTCCTTTAACCCTACTTCTCCTCCTCTCTCTCTCTTCTCGAATCTAGCAAACGTCTTGATCTTCTTCCTCACTTCGTCTTTTACTTCGTCCTTTCCTCTTCAAACATGGCAGATCTTTCTGTCTTAAAGAAAGCAAGTGAGGTTGAACAAGAATGCTGCGTTGTGTGTGCTATTCCTGCTGTAGCTTCGGACGACAAGCAGATGAAGAGTCCCATTTCTAGATCTGTGGCTTCGAAGTTCAAAGGTAAGGAAAAAATTGAGTCTCTTCCATGTGTTCCTAGGGCAAGCAGTTCTAGCATTCGTAGGATGAGGGGTAAAGGCATCAAAATTTGTGAGGAGGAGGATGTGCAGATGAGGGAAAGAGTAGAGGAGGTTGTTGAAAGGAGGGAAAAAACACAGGAGGTTGAAAAAAACGAAAAAAAATTGACAAAGGAAAAGGGAAAAAAACAGAAGGAGGTGGGGAAATCAAAGGAGGTCGAACTTCTTTTACTGACCTCTTCTGATGATGATGATGATTTGAAGGAGGACATACGAAACAATGACTGGGTTAGGTTTGTGAATAAGTTCTTGTTTGAAGAACTAAAGAAGGCCCCAGATGAAGTTGTTGATAGCTTTGTTCAATCTGAACAAAGCCCAGATAAGTAACTCCTTATCATTTAATTTTTTGCATGATTTTGTGGTTTAAATTATTTCTGCTTCATGAAATTTTGGCATGCATTGGTTCCTGAATTTTTTGGAGTTTTATATTTTAATATGATTTTTGATTTTTTTTGTATGAGATGTGAAATTTATTTAATGAGATTACTGAAATTTTTTATGAGTTTTGAAGTTCTTTATGACTTATAAATTATTTTGATGAGTTCTGATTTACTTTGTAATGAGTTTCGAATTTTTTTTATGAGTTCTACAATTTATTTCATTAAGTTCTGTGAATTTTTTTATGCTTTGAGAATTATTTATGTGTTGTGTTAATTTTTTATGACTTGTGATTTTTTTTCTAAGTTTAGCCTGCTTTTTTGGTAACAATTGTATGGTGTATGACTTCCCATTTTTTGTGACATGATCTGTTCAGGTTGATCTCCTTCGGTGGGTGATTTGTTGGTAAAAGTTTGTATGGTTTATGAGTTCCCATTTCTTTATATGCTCTGTTGAGCTTATCTCCTTTGCAGGGTGATTTGTTGGTAAAGGTTTGTATGCTGTATGAGTTCCCATTTTTTGATATGCTCTTTTGAGCTTTATCTCCTTTGCTGGCTGGATTTTTGGTAAAAGTTTGTATGGTGTATGAGTTCCCATTTATTGATATGTTCTGTTCAGCTTTTTCTCTTTTGGTGGCTGAATTTTTGGTTAAAGTTTCTATTGTGTATAAGTTCACATTTGTGTATGAGTTCCTACATTTGGTTGCCACTAAATAGGGGGGAATGTCTAGAATGATGGATGATGTCAATTTATTTTTGATCCTCAGATTTTTAAAAAACAGTTTTCCATATAAAACATCCCAATGAAAATTTTGAGGGATGTGTATGCTTGTGTTCATTTGAGTCCCCAATTACTTAATGAAACCCTATGAACTAAATGATGAAGGGAATCATGTTCATATATGTTTGTCTGTGCGCAAAGTTGCTCTAGTGATGTGTTGTTGTAGTAACAACCACACTATTGAAGAAGCTTGACATGGTCAACTAATTTGTGAAAATATGTGGTCTGATGGTGAGGGTTTAGGCTTTACTAAGAGCTTTTAAAAACACTTTCATTGGCATAAAATGTGCATACTTTCATCCCTAGCAATTAAATTTACAAGAACACCATATTTCTTTTCATTGGTAAATGTCATCACATTAATCACATGATTTACAAAAAGTTGTTCCACCAATATTTTCACTCTTTACAAAATGTTGTTTCACCACTACTTTGATACTCTACAAAAAGTTGTTTCACCACTACTTTGATCACATGATTTACAAAAAGTTGTTTGACCACTACTGACTGCCTTATCCTACAAAAAATTGCCTACAATTTCAAATAACCAAGTGCCTAATTATACTGAAAACACTATACAAAAAGTTATCTTTTTCAGTATTTGCATTTGGTTAGTTGAGGCAATCCAAAAGGTTGTCCTTCCAATGTTGTTATATCATGCTTTCCTCTACTGCTTCCTCTGCATCACTATCCATTTCATGAGTAGCATCTAGGTATGCACTATATTGTTCCTCCTCCAAGAAATAGGCTTCAACATATTGAGAGTTGTCCCTCATACTTTCTTCACTCCCTGCACCTGTTTCACCTTGGTCTTCAGTTGTTAGTTGTCCATTCAGATGGGATACTACATCCCTGATCACCTCCTCATCCACCTCAATCACTTGGGGTAGTAGCCCCAATCTTTCTAATCTTTTCTTCCCTATGTGAGGTACCTTGTAGTTATTAGAGCCCTTCACTCTAAGTGCCTCTAGCATACAAAGTTGCAATGATATCCATGCATACTTAATTAGAGTTGGGGAAAAATCATCATAGGCTTCATTCACTCTCTCAATTAAATCATCAACATTTTTGGGAAATGATTGGTACTGTAGACTTTGTAAAGCCCTAAATAGACTTAAGTCTAACACATTGAAATCTGGAGATTGGGCTGGTTGGTTGATTAAATGAATGTTGAACCCATCAGCACTTGCTGCTGCCCTGAATTCAGGGTCTGAGTCCTTCAAGCGAGGCCTTGCATTGTCTTGTTGTATTTCAATTTCTTTTGGCAGAAACTCTGGCCACTTTTCTTTGATTGCTGGTAGTACTTTAGTCAGAAGCATATCCCTTGTTACTTGCTGGTTCACATTGTGAATTGCTTTTGTCTCTATTGTGCCTGCTTCTCTGTTTTTACTCCTTTTCTTAGCCCTTTTATAAGTGACAAAAGGGAAGATGCCAAACTTTCCATCAAATAATAATTCACCATTGTCATCATAGATTGGCCTCCCTGTCACCCCCATAAACATCACTTTAATGTTGTAGTTTTTTTTGATTTTGATGTTCTGTATGGGTCTATCTCCTTAGGCAGCAGGTAGAATCTTCGTGTTTGTGGATTTAAATAAAACCACTTCTCATCAATGTGCACTGTATTCTTCATATCCACAAATTTTGCCTTTGCATCTGCAGTACTTGGAACAATGTGTGATAGCACCCACTTCATTATGTCAATCTTGTTTTTATCACTTACATGTGGATGGTTAGCACTAGTGTGAGCTCTTAGTAAGCCTTTTTTGAGTAACCTGAACACATGCATATGTGAGCACTTTAATGCCCCAACGTATGCTCTGTATGTCCCCCTTAAATGCAATGGTGCAGACTGCAACCATTCCTCACTGTTTTGATAGTATGGCTTTCTGCCAGCTCTTCCTTTTTTTTGGTTTCTGACATCAATGACTTCCCCCCTATCTTTCTGTTTTTTGGCTCTATTGAATATTTTTGATATGGTGCTTCTGTGTACACCCATTTGTGTGGCCATTTTGGCCTGGCTTCCCCAAGGTAGTCTGCCTTCATTCAACATACCCATCAACTGGTACACCATTTTTGTTTTTTCAGCTTCAGTTAAGTCCTTAATAATTGGACTAACTAATGTTTGTTGCCATGTTTCAGCTCTTGTGACTGTTGAAGCTATGAGTCCCTCCTCCATCAGCAGAGTATCAATGTCATAGAATCCATCCTCCATATCATCTTCCATTTTGGTTTTGATTTTTGAGAAGATGCTATTAATGTGCACTGTGTGTGCTGTGTAATTTTTTGAACAGATTAACCTAATGTGCAGTGTGTGCTGTAAAGTGAAGGTGTATATTTAACAAACTTACCTGAATCAGTGATGCTGTGTAGTGATGCTGGGAAGCTGCTGATCTACTCCTGCTGATCTACTCCTATGAAGAACTTGGTTTTTTTTTTTTTTGTGTTTGTAAAGTTGCTATTCTGAATGATGAAGAATTGGATGTAATGATACAATTTATAGGGGATGGGTTGTATTTGCTGAATTTGGGGGGAAATTTGAAAACATTTAATGAATTTTGGTTGTAAAAAAAATTTCAGGGAAAAGGGGGAAAAAAATCCCTCCATTTTTGAGCTTAAACATTCACGTGGGTTTCCCATTTAGAGGGCCCACTGCAAGTTTTTATTTATTTATTTATCTTTCCCTCCAAAAATGTCACCATCATCTAAATACTTAACAATTAATTCTTCTCTCTCCTCCATACAATTACAACACAATTAACACCTTAAGAAAAAATGCCTAGGAGTCCGTGTTTCCCCTCTTTGTTGCCAGAATTTAGTTACGGAGGGAGTATTAGATTTAGAACATAGAATAACATTGCGGTTATAAATCTCTAAATTCGTTGGGTCAACCCGAACCCAGAGGATCTGAGCCCTGAATAAGATATCTAAAATCCGAACCCGATAACAACCCGCTTTGAGTAACCCGAAACTGGCATCAAGTCAGTATAACTTGACCCGACCCGATCTGTTCGACACGTCTAATTAAGACCCACAAACCCCATTTCACATTCCATCCCTCTCTACCATCTCACCATCCCAACTCCACCACCACTTTACACAACCTCCACCACTACAACCTCAATAATTGAAATGAAATAAGGCAAAAAAAAAATAATAATAAAGCAAAAAAAATAAATTAAGTTAATAGATAAAATGAAAAATTTAAAAATATCCGGACGTCCAGGTCTGGATGCCCCAACCATGGTAGGGATGTATGGCTAGGACGCCTCTGCCATGATAGGGACGTCTGGCTAGGACACCTCTGCCAAATAAATTAATTGAAATTAATGGTTAGAATGAATATGAAAGATGTTTAATGAAAATGAATGTTTAGCTTTAGTTTTAGTTTATGAATTTTGATAAAAACTTAGTATGAAGTAGTTAATATGTCACATCTATACCTATACGGCTATACTTATTATATTGAAACCTTCACCCAAATACATTTTTGACACATGATATTTTAGAAATCATTTCATCCTCCTCACAATGACACATTATTCTTCTTCCTCTCTATGACAAGTCATCCCAATTAATCCTCATAAATTTAATTTTTAATTTTATAAGTATTTCTTTATTATTTTCTCTGATCTCTTCATCTCCCTCTTGTCAATTTTACCCAAGTAAATTTTTAAAAAGAAGTTGAAAAGTTATAGTATATACACAAGTAACACAACCCGGACGTTGTCGGGCAAAAAACTAGTTCATTTTAAGAGACACGTGACAATTTTCTGAAAACATTTTTTTTCTGGCCTTAAGATTTTTTTCACGTTTGATTATTCTCATTTTCCATGTTATTCTATTCAATACTTTCAAAATTATACAAAAAAAAATAAAATAATTGCAAATGAATGGTCAAGAGCTTGAGAATTATACCAAACATTTTTTTATTGCAAGGTGACACAAGACAAAGTCGTGTGAGAAAACTATTGAAGATAAGTTATGCCCTTCAATTAAATTAAATATTAATTAATAAGCATAATCTAGTAGCAATAGCAACTACTTCGTAGCAACCATGTCTAGTGAACTTAGATCAAGTGGTGACCAAGTCTCCTGATTTCCTTGAAAACCAAGGATCGACACCCACCACCCCGAGTATTGTCAAGTCAATTATCTTGATACAGGAGTTTATGCTAGGCTCCAGTTCACTTTGCTTGTATAAAAATAATAATAATAAAAAAAAAAACCTAGCAACCATGCACAACTGTTGATTATTCACTTCTTTTAATTCTTTTCTCTCAGTAAACCAATTAACAAAATCTATCTCAAAATGTACTACTTCATATACAAATTACACAAAAGAAAACTATTTAAAAAACCCCTCATCATAGATATCCTTGTCCATCAAAAACCGCTCAATTCCTAGTTCGCACCGAGCTATTTTATAGTGCCATAATCGTAAATAAATCGAAAGTTGCTCGATACACAGCACAAAACCATCCGTAATTTCAACATGCTTCATTCTTAATATTTAGAAGTATGCCATTGTATTATATACGAATCGAAGATTGCCTAAAAGGATGGATATCTCCACGGTAAAGACCAAGATGGTACATACCCTTTGCAACCAACTCGCCAAGCTGAGGGTGCTGAGCGATGAGACTTCGGTCAGCACCCTCAAGCACGGCCATCACCCTCGCTTGTTCCAACACCTCATTGTTGCTTGCACTTATAGCAAGGTAACAAAGGAGAACCAACCCATGAACAAGTGCCTCTTCACTCACCCTAAGCAACCTCATTAAAGGAATCACCCCATTAAACTCAATGATAGTCTTACAGTGTTGTTGACACAGGAAATTCTCAGGCTCAGCAAACTTAGCCAATGCAATAGCAGCCTCAGTAGCAACCTCATGATCAATGCTACTGAGTAGCTCAACTAGGGTTGCAATGACTCGAGTCTCTCGAGCATAGAATGTTCTAGAAAGACACCCAATTGATCTAACAGCTGAAAGCTGTAAAATCTGATCATCAGAATTAGTCATCACTAGAATAAGCTGACTCACCATTGCTTTAGCAGCAGGTGAGTTAGTCTTGAATGCTGACATTCTTAGTTCCGAATTCAATTCTGCAGCAGAGGTTACCTCCATTGATGCCAATACACAGTACTTCTGTAAAATCCCCTTGTGTTTCTCTATCAACTTAGCTAAACAAAGTAGCCCTTTAGTTTCAGTAATTCTACTACTGTTTGAAATACTGTTCTTAGCAAGCATCCAAAGTGCTTTTGCACTGCTGATTTTTAGCTCATGCTTAATCTCACTACTCTCATTCTCTCTTTCCTTCATTGTCTTCCTTTTTATCACCTGAAACTCAGCATTCTCAAATGTCTCAAAGGATAACAATGAAACAAGAGGACAAATTGCATTCTCCTTACCAAACTCTTCTTTAACAAGACCACAGCCATTGTCATCATCATCATCATCATCATCATCAATTTCAGCCATTTTAGCAACTAATTCACATGCTCTAATCTGTACTCTCATGGTTGAATTTGCTAACAATTGAACAATTAAAGGAATACCTAAATTCTCGACAATCACGCTGACTGAATCCCTGTTATTACAAACATTATAGAGCGCATTCGCTGCTGCAATTTGTCCCTCAGCTGAAATCCCTTCCTTCAACAATCTCAACAATGGCGGAACCCCTCCTTCCTCCACAATCATCTTCTTGTTACGATCATTGTCCTGGGCCAATACCCCAATCTCATATGCCGCTTCGATTCGGCCCGACAAAGAGAAACCCATTTGAACATTGGCGATATAAGACCAAACCCAAGCCAAAATCGGGTCATTGCTCGCAATTGGAGGAAGTGATAGAACCATATCATGATCGTTACTGCTTGCATCATCAACATGAAACACAGAAATCAACCACCGTAAGTTTGCAATTGAAGCTTCTAGAAGCGAGAAAAGTTTGCGAAAATCTGCGGCGGTGACGAGGCTGACTAAGCGGAGTAGAATGTTGGTGCGACGGCGGCATTTTCGGATAAGGGAGTGGGCCCGCAAGAGGGTTCTGGAAACTTCGGAAGATATGTGACGAATAGGGCGTTCGTAGATTGAAGAAGAAGAGTGAGTGGTGGTGAAACGAACAAGTGAACGAAGAATGTGAGAGAGATAATCGACATGTTTGGAGAGTTCATAGCATTCGAATTTGAAAGAGAGATAATCAGAAGAACAAGTAGAAGATGTTGATTTACGAATTTGTTCTGCAAGTAAAATTGATTCTGAGAGTTGTTGTTCAAGAGGTTTTTGGGGTTCATTGTCGTTTAGTATTGTTGGGATTGGAGAAGATGATTTTGATTTTAAAATTAATGTCATTTGTGTGAGGTTGGGGAACAACCGAAGAAGAGTCACTAATGAGCAACGACACTAGTCAATGCAGGTTATACAGCCATACAGGGAATTTAGAGGATCAATTATTAATACTCTCTCTGAAGACAAGTTTTTATTATACCTCTCAATTTTCGGTCCGACCCAATAAATCCAATAAACTTGACCCGTAAATAGTGGATTTTGACAAAAAAATAAAAACTCAAACCCATTTTGAACCCATTAAATATAATCCGCTCTTAATCCGACCCGATCTTCTTTCAACCCGACCTGAAAATTATTAAAAATGTACTCCCTCCGTAACGAATTACTAGCAACAATTTCCATTTTTAGGTGTAACAAAATACTTGCAACAATTTTTTCCAATTTCATTTTATTCCTTTTTTGGTAAAAAAAAAAACAACACAATACCCCACTTACTTTTATCTTTCTTAATTTTCTCTCTCCTACTTTTATCATCATTCCACATAATACCCCATTTATTTTTCCTTCTCTTACTTTTCTCTCTCTTACTTTTATCATTATGCCACCTAATACCACAATTAACCTATTTCATTTAGAAGTCTGTGTTAATCCAAATGTTGCAACTAATTCGTTACAAAGGGAATATTAAACTTATGATTTTATAGGAAAATGTAAGCAAAAACACTTCTTATCATTAAAACTTTGAATTTAAGATTTTTTTATTGGACCACAACATCAAATTTTTGTCATGAATTAGCTATTAATGAAGATATTTTTTATAATTTGTACTTTTTAGAACACTTAAGGTATATTTTAGTACATATATTGCATTAAAATATGAAAAATTAAAGGTTGTTATAAAACTTCTCAACCCGCTGGGTCAACCCGAACCCGAAGAATTTGGGTTATAAAAAAGCTAATACTAACCCGAACCCGCTAACACCCAATCCGGTACAACCTGAACCCGCAACTATTTTACACTAACCCGACCCGACCTGTTTGACATGTCTAGTTCTTATGCTAGTAGTTAAGGCTTTATAATTTTAAAGACGAGTTCTTATGTTCAAATTCTCACTGCATGTATTTATGATGATTCCTTATTATCCTACACATTATCATACAAAAAAAAAAAAAAATCTTGTAGTCTAAAAAATACAAAAATTTATAATTCACACAAAAATAAAATTGATTGAGCTCAGCTTTGACCAATCCTTGATCGATCCTTTATAAAACTGATCACGAGCAAGTTTTTCCTTTAGTATTCTTTAACTTTTTACTTGGTTTTGTTCAAATTTTTATAAATAAATAAATATATATATATATATATATATATATATATATATATATATATATATACATATTTGGCCCAATAAAAATAATGTTAAATTTAAACGACCCATCAGAATTATCATCATTTCTACAATGTAATTATTTCATTGAATAATCATGTACACAAGTGAATTTGATCATTTTTCTTGTACAATTATTTTATTAAGGCGTCAAGTAAATAAGAAAAATATCTTGAATGAAAATGGAGAAGTTTCTTTGAGAAAAAAAATCAAAAACTACTTGTTTAAAGGGGGGAAAAAGAAGAATGAAAGTCTAAGTAATACATAATATATAGGATTAAGAATGAGGGTAAGGAAAAAAAAATGTAAAGATAAAATTTACAAATGTTATGGAGTATTAATTATTAGTTGGAGGTTTTATAGGGTAATAAATAAAAGGAATTTGGATTTAAATAATCCAATTTTTTTAACGTTTTGGAGAATAATAATTTCACATTTGTGTTTTTAGTTCAAAAGCCCAATTCGCTAGCCCGACTCGAAAATTTTGCGGGCTTTACTGCACTTAAAAGTTAAAATAGGTGTTTTTAGTTTGAAAGTCCAGCCCGACCCGAAATGCCCGCAAAATGGCCCCATCAAACTGGCCTAAAAAAATCAGACTTTGGACACACTTACTTAGTTAAGTCCTAACTCGACCTAACCTTTTGATCACCTATTCACCTCTACTAATAATCAAACATTTCACTATGTTCTGACACTAATGGACCAAATTCAATTATGACCTATGAACTATACTAAGGGGCTGTTTGGTTTGGGGTAGTAAGAAAAGGGAAAGGGAACTCAGGCCCTTGATTCCCTTAGTGACAGTTTGTTTTGTAAATTTTCTCTTTCCCTTTCAGTTTTTTTAGGTCTTTAAGCTCCCTAAATTTAGGTTACCCATTCTCACCCTCCAAGCCTGGGATATGAATTCCCCATTCTTCATCTTCCACTCTCTCTCCTTCGTCATCAAAATTAACCCATCATCTTCCTCCACTTCCACATTTCCAGTCATAAACCTCCATCTCCAACAACAAATCAACCAAAACCTAAGCACCAATCAAACAAAATCCCCCATTTTTCCAAATTGAATTGTCTGAATAATCTTCAATAATGGCAGAAATTCCTCTATTAATGGCATAAACTCGTTCAATAACGACCGTAGCACCTTCAACAACAACCGAATTGAAGCTTCGTCGTCAATGGTAGAAGCTCAGTCATCAATGGCAGAAACTCCCTCAAATGCTCTGTGTCAAGAACAGCAAACCCTAGGAAATAAAAATAAAGATTGAGATGATGTTGATAGCTTAGCAATTTTTAGAAGGAAAAAAAAGAAGAAGATAGTGATGACATCAAAGGTGTGGTTGAATTGTGTCTTACTGAAGAAATAGTAGAGAGATGGGAGATTGAGGGTGCCTTGACCAAGAAGATGAGTGAGGGATAAACTTTGATTGACTTGCCTAACCAAACAAATGAGGGGAATTGTACAGTTTCCTTTCCATTCCTTTCTATCCCTTATTTGATTCCATTCCTTTCCTTAATTTTAAACCAAACAACCCCTAATTAGTAGGTTATACTCCTCTCTCCCCCTTGGTCTTCTCCTTCTCTCTCCAGTCTCTCATTTCCCATTCCAATTCTTCTCTTCTATGAAAAACTCTGTCCTAAAACTCTCCTTGAATTTCCTTCTAATTGTGAAATTTAAAGTTGCAGCAAATTTAAGGATCTAGTCTAATGCGTGGATGTTAATCGTGCGGAAGATTATTACTCCGTATTATATTTGTAGGACATAGTTTTTTTGGACAAAATTTTGTTGAACTGAAAAAAAAACTTAAAGAACTGAATTGAACTCATTATTTATTTATTTTAATTTTATTTTCCCAATTTTTTAATTTTTTTTTACATTTTATTTTTTTTTTTCATTTTTTTACTTTTTTACTTTTTATTATTTATTATTTATATATGTTTTGTTACTTTTATTTTATATTTTATTCATTTTTATTTTTTATTTAAAGTCGGCCGGAAAAGTGGGTTAGAAATCCATAGCTGGAAAAGTTAGCCAAAAAACCGTCACCAGAATAGTCGGTCAGAAAACCCTTGCCGGAATAGTCGGCCAGAAATCCAATTTTCATAAATAAAAAAAATATAATTTCCAAAATTTTCTATTTTCTATTTTCTATAAAGAAAAGCCAAAAGTGTTGAGTTTAAGAAGGGAAATGGTAAATTTAGAAGAGATTTTTAAAGGCTTGTGTTTTAGTATTATAGAATATAAAATATAATATTCCATCTGTAACGCTTTAACTGCAATAATTCTAGATATGAGTGTAACAAAATGACTTCAACAATTTCTTAACTTTTCATATTTGGTATAAATTTGAACATTCAATATTTATAATGACAACTTTAAAATCTAAAACAAGATTACCTGTCCCATGTGTTTTTCTCTCTTACTTTAATCTAACTTTACATATGCATGTGATCGCCTCTCTCTCCTACCTTATCTTAACAACTAGCCTTTTATGCACGCTTTGCGTGCGATTGTATTTTAAATACATATATTAATCTGTCGAAACAAACAAAAAAATAAAGGTTATTTGTTCGAAAAATAATTTGAAAAATCCAAATTTACACTCATTCACATAATCAAAAACAAACTTTTCTCCTTTCATTCAGTCATCCCACAACAATAAACAAAAGAAAAGTTTTATTTACCATATTCTATTGGCTACCAAATTTCTACGATAATCAAAATGTAAAACTTTTATTTGATGAACTATATCAATATGGATGTCTATTTATAGAAAATTTTAAAATATGAATTTTGGTGTTTTTATTTTATTTTTTTGAAGTTTACATTTTGTACTATTTTCATTTTAAAAAGTCCCAAAATTGTAATAAATTTCCTTAATAATGAGTGATAAAAATTAATATTTTAGAAAATTTTGAGGGATAATATGGACTTTTCGAGGGGGACACCATGACTCCCCCCTTAGCTTATATAATAGAGACTATCCAAATCCATACTTATCATATTCTACTAGAACTCTAGACGGTTATCTACCAAGTGGGTAGATGTAGCTTTGTTTTAATAATAAGGCAGATAAATGTAACATCAATAAGTTATCATTAAATTATCAAATCAAATAGCGCTGGAAAGTTTTAAAAAGAAATCTTGATGACCAACTCCAATGAGTTTTCAAGTTCAAAACTAACAAACAGTAGTTCTCAAGAATTGAAGTACTTGTAATCTCGTCCAGTGTTTCTCAAAGCTTGGCAACCAACCCATTTTGAATTGGCTTCGCAACCACACCATCGTTTTCCTTAGCATCAGATTCATGCGTGTTGGGTGGAACATCAACTGCTGGCGAACGGTTGAAGAATCCATGGGGCTGCAGTAATGAAGTATAAAGTATGAATTACTTTTTGTACTTAAAAAGACACTAATATATTGGTTGTTGGTTGAAATCAAACTCACAATGGAACAAACCATTCAACAATAAGAGGAAGCAGCTAAAATACATCCTTGATTTTCACATGGATTTACAATGGAACAAACCCACAGTTTTTTTTACTATCAAATCATTATCATACAAACCTTTTATTTGACAAGCCTTTCATAGACAATAGACAAACCTATTCCAAGGTTTATGTGTGGGACCTAACACTATTTTTTTTTATTAAAAAAAAATCTACTACGGAGTATTTATTAAGAAAAAGGAAGAAAAATTAGGATTTCCACCTCCCCTTTACAAAAGGTAGGCCTAAAAACCTCAAAAAACATACAAACTCATGATAAACCTCTTACTGTGAATGCCATACTCACACTTATTTACAGTAAGACATTCAATAGTTACACAACAAATACTTAGAAATATATAGAAATTTGCCGTTTTCAACATGATGAAAACTACAGAACAGAGTCATGGGATATGTTCTCATCCTGGATTTCCCATAAGGATGATAACATCAAACACAACAGACACAGGATTTGCAGAAAGTGTATTTAGCACGGATTTGAACTTGCATTAACCTCCTTCATAAGATATATTACATACAGAAACAGAAAAATAACCATATGGAGAAATTATAATAAACATGCTATTCTAACGGCCCATTTGGATGTTGGTAACAAATTGTGGTAATGAGAATAAATTTAAAGTATAATTTTGTTAACGATGAAACATTATAATCACCAAGAAAAACATATTTTCATTCCCAAACTTGAATTTTCTTCATATTTTCTATTACCCTCCATTACCACTGGGAAGGGTGTATTGGATGGGAATGATAATTTGTGAATAAAATTAGATAGATTGGAGGTAAGCTAGTACCACAATGGGAATGGATCTTGATTTCCCGTTTACATATAAATTCATTCCCATTACCGATATTTATAACCGACTACCATAAGGGCCATAAAGGTAAAATCCAAGGGACAATGCAGATGGACATCCCTTCTCTCTTACAACATGGTAATAAAAAGTTTGAATAAAAAAACGATTATGAGCAGTTTACGCTATACTTGTTTGCAAGTAACAGAATGGTCAGAGTTCAATACATTAAATTTCTAGCTTATAAATTGGCCAGGAAAGAGGGAATAGCTTACCATTAGCATAAAACCCAAATGTTCCACGGGCATGACTGGCCAGTCCTCCAAGCGCGGCACATGTGTCACCCCAAATACATACCTACAGCAATTTAAAGCATGAGTTATGCAAGAAAAAAAATGGAAGTTGACTGAAAAGACATAAAAAACATTTATCAAAAACTAGAATATGAATAATACATTGAGTATCGACAAAAGACATGTTTCAAGATTATAGCGTCAAAAAGAAAGTATTAAAAATCAAAATGAAATGCTTCCTCCATTTGTTTTAATTGCAACATTCATCCATTTAAGATATTTTGATGCAACACGCACGCACGCACGAGCACAACCACATGTCTCTTTGTTTCTCTCTCTACATCACGTCTCTTTTTCTATCTATGTCCATTTAACACAACCAAACTTTGCCTAGGAGTCCATGCAAAAGAGTTTGATGCAACTAAAAAAACGGAGGAAATAGATGAGAAGTTTGATTTCTTTTATCATGCACTTGCAAACAGATAAACTTGTGAAAATATAAGGTACAGAGAGAATTTACCAAAGAACTATATCAGCCTCTTCCAAGGAGCGATTCTGCTTAACCCAAGTAGCTAACCCTTCCCCAACACGTGGATTTTGATTTGGAAATTCAGCACCAGGAAACATCTCATTGTGGGCATAAGATGTAACCCACAAATTATGCTTCAAAAAGGCAGCTCTCCTGAGAAACTTTGCCTCAGGACCTGCCAATGGTAAACAATTCGACCCTGGTACTAACTTGTAACCAGTCAGCTGGCCAGTACGGTTAACATTTCGTGTATTCCTGACCTAGATCATGAATTTGGGTTCAGACATTAGAATTCAGCGCCTAATAGAAAGGCAAGTACAAACTATGTAAACAAAGTTATGAAAGTAGATTGCAACTTGCAAGTTAATGAATTAAAACAGCTAGATAGGTGAGGGAAACTCAAATAACACTGCCAAATCGGGATACAATCGTAAACAAGAAAATTTTCAATGAACCTTGAGTCATTTGGTTAGACTAGCAATTAATGCAGTCTGTTAATTCAAAATTTAGCACTTAATGCCTAATGAAAGAGCGAGAACAAATCAATGGATAAATAGGATAGGTTGGCGGTGAAGATTGAAAGCTGCTGTGAATCAGGGATCACCCTATTGAGAAATAACATCACTTTCCAGGAAACATGGAAGAAAGAAGAATCATGAAGCATGCCATGAGAAGTAAATGCAATTTCGTTTAAGATTGACGTATCACAAAAATTCCAATCTGGCAATGAGAAGTAATAGCAACGCAATTTCGTTCAAGCTCGATAAAATACAGAAATTCCAAACTGACAAGTGTTTTCTTTATCACTATTACAGATGTCTAGATTCTAGAGTCAAGGGTAGGTCGGCTTCACAAAAATGCACACTTGCAGTGACTTGGTATAGAAAGGACACTTAAACAAGAATGCATGGTCATATTCAATAGAAGCTACAGATATAACTTGTCATCACAAAAAGAATATATTTAATGAAAAAACAAATAGAGTCAAATAAACGGAGTATGTGATTAATTGGACCAAATGGTTAGAAGCTATGAGGGGGATAATCAATATTACCTTATGGACACAAAATTAGGATGATACATCACCTAGCCCACTACACAAATTACATGTCTGAAACAACATTGACTTCTGACTCTTTATATAATTTTACATAGCTCAATCGATGCCCCTGATAGGATCCACAAGTCACAACTCCACCAATAAAACAAGCTGAACATCAGCAAAGATACAAAAGGTGACTCGTTGTAGCAGGCTAGCAGCTAGCAAAGAGAGGTTTTCTTTTCCTCTTTTTTTTTGGTGGTGGGGACGAGAGAAGGAAAGGTGTGCCGGGGGGGGGGAGGAGATAGAGTTTTATACTTCCTTCGTTCCAAATTAAATGCAACAAATTATTTTGCACACTTTTAAAGGAAGAAATTTAAGGGTGTAAATGAGCAAATTGACCACAACAATTTTAAGACAAGTAATATATGATCTTATTCTTGCTTGTATTAAAATCATTTCGATTAATTTGTTCATTTACACCATTAAATCTCTTCCTTAAAAAGTGTGCAAAATGAATTGTTGCATTTAATTTGAAACAGATGAAGTATTAAAAATTCATATAAAGTTCAGACTAACTTACAATCCAATGGCGGGCGGACAAAGGATTACAGTCACGCATTGCTTGTAATTCAGATTTAAGTAGTTTCTCCTCAGCATAAAAAGCATTGTTATGAATATTGTCCTTCCCAGGTTGCTCTACCTTGACATTTAACTCAACAACCTACAAAGAAGAAAGGTCCATATGTGGATTAAACCAATAGTAACAAGTTGCCAGACTCAAAAGAGACAAATAAGCCAACAACAGGTGAAAGGCATAGTGTAATCAATTAATCATACTTTTTCCATATCAAATAGATATTTTAATTAAAAACCACAAAAATTGAGAAGTAGAGGTAACTATTAGATCTCAATAATAATATAATATAATAATAATAATATATACTAAAGCAAAATCCAAATGCATCTCAATCAATATACTCCATACTATATACTAAAGCAAAACCCAACAGTACAACTGACAAAATTCTTTAAAAAAAATTCCGACCAAAAATTTAAACCAAAAAATCTTAATAAATCTTTCCGCAATTTTGAACATACTATTCAGAGTTTCCAGCATAAATCCTTAATTATTTCATAAATTATTTTGCTAACATAAATTTTAACCAACACATAACAATTTTTTTATATTAATAAAATTTATTGTCATAATTTTGTCCATGTATAGAATCAAACCATATACAGTATCGAGGAAGTGGTGTAGAGCAAGTGGTGCTTACACCCACGTTGCATCCTAGAGGTGCAGGGTTCGATCCTCACCCCTTGCTTGAGGATTCCCATTTATGTCATATGAGTTAGTAACCCATTTCAAACAAATGAGCCGGTGGATTTTCTTACCTTATCAAAAAAAGAAAAACCTATATATAGTACTAATATAGCACGAAGATTAATCAAGCTAGCAACTATTTATTATTCTCCATCTGTTTCTCTTTATTGTTCCCGTTTGAAATCTTGCAACAATTTAATTTAAACTCAATAAATCTTTCAAATTATTCTCAAACAATAAGAAAAAACAAAGTCATGTGGGGTCTTATTTGAATTCATTTCAATAAGTATTTCAAGAATATCAAAATTGTTACTAATATGTAATTAAAAATATTAACGGACATAGGTATGTATTGATTGTACATATTTCTCAAAGCAGGAAGAACAAAAAGAAGTAGATGGGGTAATATAAATTTTGTAAACATATTTATTCTAGGAAATCTTCATGTGAATAATCCCAATTATTGGAGGTTTTCCAATATTAATCCCAACTATCTATTATTACACTATAATCAAAACTTTGGGATTGTTTTATGATATTAGTCCATTAACTTGGTTAACCTATTGTAACCGGTTACCAATTCAAAAAGTAAACGTTATCTTTCCCCTTTCCGTATCTATTGTACATGACTATTTCCTCCTCCATTTCTACGAAGGAAGTCAGAGCCGATCATAAGTTAGTATGGACTAATATCATAAAACAAGCCCCAAAGTTTGAAATTTTGGAATTGATTAATATTGGAAGACCTCCAATAGTTGGTTTTATTCATATGAAATTTTCCTTTATTCTATTATTCCATAAAATAAAAGGAAGGTATATTCTTAGTAATACAACGATATGGGTTAATAATGCAGGATGGCAAAAGGTCTCCAACAAAATCTTATCATTAAAAATTGTCCACTAAAATTATATTAGCATATCAATGTCCTTCACCCCCCAAAAAAATAAATCAAAACATAGGAAAAAGTGTCAAATAAAATTCGTATGGATAAATTTTCCGCAAAAAACTCATTCTACTATTTATTTTTCTTTGAACAACTATAAAGTTAAACTAATAGAAATAATTAGTCATCAATTAACATCTGTGTGCCCGGCTAAACTACAAGGGCTTTACAGAGCATGGCACTGCATTCATTATATTGGAAGCACAACTAGATATGGAAAATGCTATAGCCTGCAACCACAAAATTTACCTGATTTAGAGCTTCACCTGGTTTGCAATCAACAGCCATGTCCATACGAGCAACAAAGAAGTGTTGATGTACGGGTGCATACAACCCAGGAGCAATTGTAGTACCATATTTTCTCACTTCACCAGGCAGAAGTGCACCTACACTAAGAATTCCAGTAAGTTTGACTTCAGCTTCAATCTTGCCATCCTGTAATACAGCCCAAACCTTAAGGTCTCCAAGATAAAATTTCCCAATTTATTAAATACATAAAACAGTGATAATTCTAAGTTCTAACTAGTTGACAGTCATGGATATTGAAGTTCCACCTACTAACTCAACTAAGTTGTTCATTAATTGAATGTAATTAAGCTAACATCAGAAATTGCTATTTTCAGGAAGATTAATCCCTAGGAGTAGACCTTTTTATTGGTCACGTTGGGTTAGGGTTCGTACGGGAAGTTTGCAGTAGGGTCAAAGTGGACCACGGGTTGTTAGACGACGTGCCAATAAACAAGCAACGAAAAATAAAAAGTGAGGGAGTCAAATGTATAGAAATATAAAATATATGCATTGAATTATTTTTGTCGAAACTTTTATTTTGGCTAAATTTTTAGGCTATTTTTTGGCCCTGTATTGACTATTGAGCCTGTCCAATGCGACTCCGTCGAATAAAACCCTGTCCAATAAACACCCTATAAAATTTACTCTAACCTTATTCTCATTGGGCTAACTTGTCCAATAACCAGGCCTACCTAGGAGGCAACCCAAATTGATAGTTTTGAAAAATCTTGTTAGGTACCACCTACCTAGCAAAGCAAGGGAAGCAACCTTTTGTTTTGTGTCAAAATATCTAATTACTCAATTTTGATAAGCCAAACAATTCAAAAGGTTGTTACGAGCAGCTTAGTGCAGGCGTGCAGCTTTCTTGTCAATGAAAACCACTTAAATAACCCAGTTTAGAAATGAGGCCAAAGATAACTTGCCTGGTAAAAGTGCCAGTAAAATCCATACTCGTAGTTTGCCACTGTGCAGATGAAGGATACAGTAAGCCTCCTAGATCTTCTCACTTCTGCTAACCCTGTTCGCCAATCTTGATGTTTCCATAATATTCCATGGTCTTCCTCATGCAAACAGACGCAATTTTCAATAGTTTCAACACCTCCGGTAAAGTTTGTAAAATGGGCATCAAAATATTTTATGAAACCTAAACAATCACACCCCTGCAACATGGGAAAGCTCCAATAATTACTTCGTAAAATATCCAGCTGTTGTAGCAGCCAACAAATAGCTTAAGATTACTACAACAAGGAGAGAAATGGCAAACTAACACAAAACCTTCTAACCTTTTTCAGAGAGTGTGCATTCTTGCCTAGGCCATCTTCACCAGCATCAAATGCATTTTTTCTGTAGTGAGGTTCGTTTGGATCGCCATAAGGAACCACCATCTCAACAAAGCTTAACCTCTGAGCAACAGAGCGACGGCCTCTACTTCCATCAACATATGCAACAGAGTGAATCACCAGACCTTCACGTGGAGTAAATCCAACGCGAAAACTCCACTGCGAACGAAAATTGCACAAGAGGAATAAACACAAAAGGCAGACATGAATGCGATAGAATAAATTAAAAGGTAAAGCAGTACTTTTTCAACAAATAACAAGCACCTTCTGCCATTCTACAAAATGACCATTCACACGAAAACTAGGGCCCTCAGGCTGAAGAATAAGCAATGGCTTCACATCACTCCGATCAACACCTCCTCTTGTTTCACCAGGAGTGTAATTTCTTAATGGATCAGCAGGTGGTAGAGGAACAAGTTTCCTGTCTTCAAACTCAACCACTGCCATATTTTGCATATCGACAAGGACATAAATTCCTTCAACAGGACGTGCATAACCGTTTTCCATCGGGCAATCACTCTCAGTTCTGCAAAAAATAAGTGGCTTAGCAAGCCTACGCCTTGGAGCATCAACCTCACTATAATAACCAACGCACCTGCAGCAAAGAAACAGTACAAATAATAAAAATGAAAAGACAGAATCAGCAACCACCTTTCCTTACATATCAAGAGGAAAGCAAAAAACTAAGCAGATGAAGACACAGAAAGCAGCTAAACTTTAACAAATACTGATTCTTTGTAACTCACCATGCATCTACCATAACAAGATCCATATCATCAATACCCCTCTTTTTCATTGCCTCTCGGAATGAAGGAAAATCCTTCACAACTGCTTCACATTCAGCATATTCTACAGCATCCTGCAATTTCAAGGAAGAGGACGGCATTGAATGGGATGAAAACATAAACTAAATCAAAACATAATTAAAGAAATTACAGCAATAACTAACAGTGGTAATTATCTCACAACTGACAAGTTGAACAATGACCTTAAGGACAGGTCACAATATATGATGAGAAGCTAACACTAAGCTGATTACAAAAGGTCTACACCTTCCAAGGACATGGACATTGCTACAAATGTTCTGATAACACTAATTCATGGACGAAAAGTTGGCTAGTTTGGCAACAATGTGAGGCCTTTGGAGTTCCGAACAACCCTAGCCTGCTGCCTGCCCACAGGCTTTGAATGAAATTATAAAAAATAAAAAAAATAAAAAAAAAACCAGAAAAAAGAATGCCATCAAGCTGGACAGAAATTTTGATGATGAAACAGGCATACAATACAAGATAAAATCCTAAAGCTACCACTCAATTCAATAGCATGTTAAAAGATGTCTCAGCATCTTCCTTTCGGTTTAGTGCTCATATGGTATGCATTAAGTGAGAAATTCCACAACAAATACACAACCATTAAAAAAGATGCACTAGAGTAGTACAGTGTACTAGTAATAAAAGAGGCATAAATCAAGTATATGGAAGAAAACTTCATCAAAAGATGTATCAAGCATATGACTCATGTCACTCATTACAAAAACAGCATATTCCACAGCAACATACCATGGGAGGCTGAACATCTGGAACAACATTAGATGAAATGACTTTGCCCCTGTGGTGGCCCCCTCGTGTAGTTGCATGAACTTCTGTGAGTTCAACAATCCATACACTAGTTTCATTTGACCTTTTGCTGTAGACAGTGAGCTTTGCTTGCCGTGGAGGAAGCTTAGATGGTATTACAGGCCTGGATTTTGCTCTAGGAAGCAAAGATGGCTGGAAAGGTGGAAAGAAATATGCATCTGCCATTGCAATGACATGCTTTTCTGGCTCAACTAAAACCACCTCAATAAACCGCATGCTATCCCTATCCTGGCAGAAAGGACAAACACAAATGAAACACAAAAGAATAAAATATATTTTAAGCATCAAATTTTTAGTTGCGATTGCTAACAAAACAAGTAAACAAGTCAAACAACCACTGCCATTTATTTTTCAACCAATATTGTAACCCAAAAACTAACAATTAAAACAGCAACAAACCTCAGGAGTTGCTCCAGCAGCCCTGACAGTAGCAACAGCCACTTTGATTTCAGTAGCAGATAATGGATCTAACGGGTGGCTTGTTTGAGCCCTCAATGGCAGGGAGATCCCTGTAAAAGAACAGTGAGAGAGGGAAAAAGGGGGAAGGAAGGATACATTTTATAAATACATTGTTGTCGATATAAAAAGGAACACCAAACTTTAAAAAAACTGAAAACTTTTCGAACTATTACACGTTAGATTATGAAATAAAACTGAGAGACAGATAATTCCAATAAATATATAGGCACAACACAACTCCTACAAAAGGTTTTATCAAGCTACTCTCTGGTCAAACTTTCCTGTATTTCCCATAGCTTTCTCAGTTCATTCGTGCTGGTAGAACTGTAGAAGGTGAAACAGCATAATCGGATGACTGGGAAAATTAAATGTTTACTGCAACTACTCTTCCTGATGGAGAAGAGCAAAAAGGCTGCTTCTCATTTGCAAAGACAGCGACAACTGTATACACTAGCTATTTAGGACCATCATGTCACAATCCATCAAATACGAATAGAGTGGTTAATTGGTGTCCTCAGAGGATATAATTGGTACATGAAAAGTATGAATACAAACAAAAGTATAATTGTAGTGATTCCGCATGAAGCCATACAGAAAATTTTTAAACACCAAACTACCAAGGAAAGATTTATGTACACAAATACATAAAGAAGGTAGTAAGAAGGATACATGGAGCACTCCCCCCCCCCCCCCCACGCACCTTAGTAAATAGCGAATTTGAATCCAGAAAATAAGGTAACACTAGTCTAGCTATATTATCCCTCACAACCACCACCCTTCTTTTTCGAAGCTAAGGGAATTTTTTCCTTTGTTAGCCTACATATTTTCACATATCCTCATCAAAGAATCCCCTACATCTTATTTGGAAACCAAAACTTACCTCACAACCAAGGATCTTGATTCTAAGGAGATCACTATCAGTTACCTTTTATCTATTTTATTGTGGGAAAAGTGAGGAAAAACTGTCTCATTAAGTTTTTCATATTTTCCAGCTTGCTCCAGAGAAGTGCCGGACTGCGGCTATTTCTTATTGTTGTAGCATGGGAGTGGTTGTGACTTTTATGCTTTTCCAACTTGGTCTATCGGTTGCATATTATTCATGAATTAGTCCAGTGATTTGGAAATTACAGCTGATAAATTTCATGAGGTTAATTTCCATTATTCTCTTTTATATATTTTGACCACTTTCTCTGTTTCAAAAAACGCTGTGACATTTGACCAAATAAACTCACATTTTTTGGTCAAAAATATCAAAACTTTTATGAAATAGTTCTTCTGATAAGCTTATCAAACGAGTCGGCGAATAAAACTAAGGGGTGTTCTCTTCGACTTGTTTTACTAGTGACCATGGCTTAAGTTCAAATAAGTTCTTATGAGTTCTAATAAGTCCAGTCAGGGCTAACGTTAAATGGCTAATAAGTTCCAATTAGTTCTTATAAGTTCCAAACTTCCAGTTAGGACTTATCAGGTGTCACAAGTTCCAATCAGGTTTCATAAGATTTCATAATTAGGTTTAAGAAAATTAATATGATTAGGTTTAAGAAAATTAATATGATTAGGTTTAAGAAAATTAATATGATTAGGTTTAAGAAAATTAATATGATTAAGTTTAACAAAATTAACAAATTGTACGGACATAAGTATTTCTTTTTCAAGTACTAACATATTTGTATATATACAATAAATATAAGTTTTTTTATTCATCTTCCATGTCTTCCTCTACAAGGAACAAGTTTCTTTAACAAACATCCGACTATATTTCATCGTTCGACAACTTCAGAGATTGGAATCCCTAAAACATGCAAACTTATAAAATTATACAGGGTGCATGATGCCATATTGCCATTATAATGGCCAACTGGTATGCTTCATCCATCTTCGAAATCCATCTTGGAACCTTCCACCTATTCTTTAGTACACCAAAAAAATCTTTCAACCACCCCACGCAATGAAGAATGTCAGAAATTAAAATGCTCTAATTTTCCATTCGTCGGAGAACCTTTTCAAAACTCTAAAGTATGAACTCCCAAATCTTTCCCCTAATACGGACTCCAATACCACACAATATTTGGATATCCGGAATCAACCAAATATATTTCTTAATGAAATTCATGAAAATTATTGTCCTTTATAAATTTTTAATTCGGTTCCAAACAAACTTTATAATGTTTGATAATGTATTATTTTTCTTAAAACTATTAGCCAATGTTATCAGTTCCAATCGAGTTTTATCATACCTTATAAGTTTCAATCAGATCTGATCAGATGTTATCAATTTTAATCAGAATTGATCATGTTTTATAAGGTCAATCAGGTTTAATAAATGCTTATCAAGATCAGCTTTAATACTTTCTGATCAAAGCCAATCAGGTTTCATCTGTCTCATCATGGTCAATCATGCTTCATCAGTTCTAATCAGGTCAAACAACTTTCATCAGTTCTCAATTTCTCATATCTTATAAAATCAGGTTTCATAAGTCAGAGATAACATGCCCTAAATACTAAAACTCACATATATCTTATAAAATCAGGTTTCATAAGTTAGAGATGACATGCCCTAAATACTAAAACTCGCATAGCTTAGAAGTTTGAAAAGGCATGAGCACAACTTAGAAAAGCGAAAAACTCATGGGCGTAGCTTAGAAAAACCCAATTTTTTAAATATCTTGCACAATTTCTTGTTCATAATCTCTTTTTTGTATAGCCTTGAAAACAACTTTATTTCCAACATACTTATCTCTAGTCACTTTATTTTACAATATTTCACTTGATATGTGTGCAAACTACACATACAAAGCAACATCATTATCTTATTTCTTCTTTAGAGCCACTAAATTGAACTCCGAGGAGGTGGAGTGGTTGAGGTTTTTACTTCATCCGCTAAACTAAATTTAAAACAAAACAGCACTTAAATTTCCACAGTTTAACCTAATGCAAAAATTAATCTAATAACCACTCAATGATATTTCCATGTCACTAGCAAATACGAAGTATAAGACAAAGTACACTAGAGCACATCCATTACCCCCATACTGAAGATGTAATTGATACTTTGTTAGTTTGTTTAATAAAAGTTACGTACCTATCGTCCTAAAATTTTCAAATTTACTGTTTTTGTATAGCCTGTTGTCCCCAACTTAATGCACCCTAGGGCTTAATAAACATCTGCTAGCAAAATTCCTTTTAGTAACCCAGACAAGAGGAAATTAACAAAAGCTAGATGCTTCTATTACGCAGCAAAACAGTTACTAGAAATCTAAACCTAGTTCTAAGTTCTAACTAGTAATAGCTTCTGTCAATACTCAGTAGGGTATAGTAGTGTGTACAAAGAAACCCTCAAAACCTATATAATAAGTGACTAAGTGAGCCTCAAATTTTTCTAAAATTTAAAAATGAAAAGAAAAATCTTTTAATCATTTTCTCCGACTCGCATTTTTTACTGAAGTTTCATTAAATCATTTAATATGAGATTGACATGAACTGTATTATATTAAATCTTTAATTTAACAATGTCATTTTCTAATACGGAAATTGTAAATCCTAAAGCCATTAAAACAGAACATACATATTAAGCATTTTGAACATTTGTTTAGAATATTCATAATTTATACTACGTATTTAGACAATTTTATAAAACAAGTGTTCAATTTTCAAAAGCCGAAGAAAATATCAGTCACTTTCATATTTGGGGTCCTAACTCATTAAACAAAGCATGGGAGTATGGGACACAGAATTTCTTGAAATGGCCCTGGTTCCTGTTACATGTTCAGTATATTTATATATCTATATGGTACATTTGACTATTTGAGACTGAATATATGAATAATCCTGAAAAGGCAAATAGGCAAGACCAGCATTACACTAGCTTCACAACTTTTTTCTGTTAAGAGCGTGAATTTACCAAAGCATCAATACACAAACTGATTGAATTCATATACTCATTAAATATAACTGGTCACACTAACTCGTTGAGTGTAAGGTGATAAATTAATGATTTATATTAATGTTGCAGACCCATTCTAACAAAAACATTCGCCCAAATTAATACTATTAATTTTCTTTTTAGCAATATAGCTCAAATAAATTAGTACCAAGGATAACCGCAATCTCAATACTTCGATAGTGATGCGTTTAAATATACGGATTGTTTTTTTTCCTTCATTCAGACATACGGCATCTGGTAATCTGGTATCATTTTCATCACTTCCAATCAACTCACACAGCACAAAAAAAAATAAAAAATTTAATAAATAATAATAATAATAAATAAATAAATAAAAAACAGGACGATTCAAATTGGACTCACTACACATACACACAACACAAAACTGATCACTAACATCACTTCATATACTGAATGCTCGTCAAAACAATCTCAAAAAAGATACGAAACAATAGATACCTTTAGGTTTGGGAGCAGCAGAATTCGAAGTAGGAGTATCAGAAAGCAGCAATTCAACAGAACGACTCAAATTCGACGGTTTCTCATCGGAAACCCTATCTCCTCCATTCTCCGAAGTCTTATCGACGATCGCCGGTGGAGAAGGACTGCGGACCTCGACGGAATCACAGCAGGATGAGGATGAAGATGGCGACGCTTTGTGCGAAGTTGAGGCCATTGAAGAGGATTACAGACTCCACTGTAGTGATAGTAGTAACAACAATTATCGTCAGTAAACCACTCAACAATTGACATACAGCACCACTAAGGACTCTCTTTATATTATGTATCTCCCTCTCCCCCTCTTTGAGTTCTTAGAGAGATGCAGTAATGGAGTTTCGCGATGGGAAGGAAGGTTGGATTTAACGGAGTATAATTTTGTGGTTTGTGATACGTACAAATTTTTTTTTGGCAAATGATACGTACAAATTTTTTATTCTTTTTGGGCAAAGGTATAATTTGTTATTTGTGTTCACGTGCAATTAGAGGTGGCAATCGTGAGTTGTGACCACATGGCCGATTACCCGATTTGAATCACTCAACTCAAAACTTATACTTGAATTTACTGATATTATTGACCCGTGATAAATTCAAATCTAACCCAACTCAACCTGAAATGAAAAGTACTTCAACCTGAATTGATTCGACCCGGATCAACTCGACCTGAATGTCACATTTACGTTGGAATGGCGATTGTTGTTGTTGTTTTCCGATTTTCCCCATCTTTTAGGTGCGTTAAGTTTATGGGGTGTCTTACGATGCGTTAAGTTTCAACTTAAATATATAAGCATCCGATGCTTATTTTAAGAAAATTCATATCAGATCAGAAAAATTCAGATCATAAAAATTAGAGCTATAATAATAACTACAATTAAAAAAACCAAATCAGATTAGATCAAAAACGTTCATATCAGAAAATTTAAGATTAATTAGATCAGAACAAAAAATTTCAGACGAATTAAAAGCACCCTTAGAGGGCGTCTTGAAACATGAATTTTATGGATCTTAAGGATAATTTAATGCAAGACTATGTTGAGTCTTGAGTTGAGTCTTGTTTTCCAAAACTCAACTAAAGACTCACCCATGCTAAGTGTCAAAATTTGATTGGGTGATTTAATTTATTAAAATACCAACCCAATTATATATATATATATATATATTAGAGTGAATCGGTGCTAATGCACCGTGTATATTTAAATATAAAACTTCATTTGTCTAGTGTTTTATTATCATAATCTGACAATTTTTTTTCTTAATATATACGGTTAAAAAAAATTAATTAGTTGTGGTGATATATAATTAACATGTTTGTTTAATTTTATTTTAGGTTAAGAAAGTTATGTTTGGAATTATATATATAATTAATTAATTAATTAATTAATATTTAAATCTGAATTAGAGTTTGAGGATAAAGTATAAAAATATAGAGAGTCTGAATTAGTGGAAAACTGGTGTGGTAGAGTCTGAAGTGTAGTCTTCAGTCTGAAGGATAATCTCACCCTTATACCTTAACTTATCTGAACTGAACTTATTAAAACTAATTTAACTTATTCAACCTGATTAGACGTGATTGGAACTTATTAAACCTCATTGAAGTTGATTGAAACTTATTGAGATTTATTAAGCCTAGTTCAAACTAGGATTAATTGAAATTTATTATACATGATTTGAACTTATTAAGCTTGATTGGAATTTAATAAGTTCAGTTAAGGTGTAATAAGTTCCAATTAGACCTAATAAGTTTCAATCAGGTCTTACTTCAATTAGGTTTAATATATAAGTTACAATAAGTTCAATTAGGTCTAGTTTCAACTATGTTTAATAAGTACAGTTCAAATAAGTTCAAACAAGTTAAAAAAAAATTCCAATCAGGTTTAATGAGTTTCAATCAGGTAGTTAATAAGTTCCAATTAGGTCTAATCATTTGTTAATAAGTCCCAATAAGTTGAATCATGTCAAATAAGTTCAGATGAATTCAGTTCAGATAAGTTGAAGAGAATGTACCCTTAATCATTATGGTTTTATTTTAATACAAGTAAAAAATGTGAATATGTGATTATAAGTTACTAATATTAAAATTATTTTGATTAATTTGTTCGTTTGTTTACACGCTCAAATTGCTTATCCAGGCCAATTAATAAAGTTTTGCATTATGAGATGAGTACTTGTATTTTTTTATACAATTAATTTGATTTTAAATTTTAAAATAAAAAATACTTCTTCCGCTCCTATATAATTGTAACATTAGAAATTTAACACTATCTACAAAGATATTTATACAATTAGATTTTGCGTTTTATAAATATAAAAATATATAGTCATGTGGCATGATTTCTTTAAAATCGTCTCAATGCATACATTATTATATTTTTATTTTTATTTTTTGACAAAATGTACTTACAAATATTATGAATATAAATATTGCATTAGCAAGTGTGAAAATAAAAACAATGCAATTAATATGAAGCAAATGAAGTAAGGGCTTGTTTACTTCAGCTTAAATTCAGTTCAGTTCAGTTCAACTCGATCAGTTCAGTTCAACTCAATTCAGTTCAGTTCATCTGTCAATTTCCTTCTCTAATAAAATATTACTTTCAGTTGTATTCAGTTCAATTCAGTTCAGCTCAATTCAGTTCAGTTCAGCTAAAGTAAACGAACCCTAATTATCTTGAAAATAACTCCAACTAATAGTAGTAAATGGCACACAAGTGTGTCACAAATTCACAATCTATTTAAAAAACGATTTCAACAGATTTTAATGTATTTAATTAGGCCAAATTTCGTAATTGATTTTGTTGTTTTTTCATAAATGCCATAATTGATTTTGTTGTTTTTTTCATAATTGATTTTGTTATTTTCACATAACTTTTTATCTGATTCAATTTAACTCGTGTTGAATCTAGTATTTTATTCTGCTAGCTACGCTTGCTCTAATTTCTTTCACTCTCTAATCTTCATATTAGTGACAAGTGTAAGTTGAGTATTTTTTAAAAAAAATAAAAAAGAATAACACACTTATTAACTTTTATTGATTGATTGATGTTGAGAGTGAAAATTATTGAAAGTGAACCCAACATTCCACGAGAGATCAGATATGCTAGGCTCTTCTCATCCCATTTAGTTTTCACTAATAAGAAACTCAATTGGTCTCATAAAGTGGTTGTATATTGTATTTTATGTGGTCTTCAGCTCACAACTTTAATCATTAATATATTTAGCATTGTATTGGTGAAATTCTTTTAAAAAAAACATATTATGGAATTTATTGTAGTTTTGAGTTGAGAGGAAGAGAGTACAGATAATTAAGTAGAATAGAGAGAATTAGAATTTGTTATTCATTTCTAAAAGTTGTTATGTACAGTAACAAACAAGGAGTATTTATAATAGTTGGTATAACCAACTAACTAAAAGGAATTATTTACAAATAACAAAAATACACATTTGTTAAACTATCTATTTAATTCCTATATTCTCCAATACCTCCCCCCCCCCCCTCAAATTGGGAGGTGTATGAGGATCATGCAATCCCAATTTGGACAGTAAAGACTTGAAATGAGGAGATGCAAGGGACTTAGTAAACAAGTCAGCCAGCTGCTCAGTAGTAGGTAGATAAGCTAGTTGTATGAGACCTTCCATTACCTTGTCTCGAGTGAAATGACAATCTATTTCGATGTGCTTAGTCCGCTCCTGAAAAATAGGGTTTCGAGCAATGTGTAATGCAGATTGATTGTCACAATTAAGAGTAACAGGTTTCAAACCATCAATGCCAAGCTCTTCTAACAAACGAACCACCCATGTTAACTCAGAGGAGACAGCTGCTGTTACTGCCAATTTTATTGGCCCAAATCTAAGGAAGAATAGCCCAAGACTTCAGCCCAAGAGGGAGCCCAAGACTCCAGCCCAAAAGAAGAGTCACCAAAGGCTTCAAATACAGGGGATACGTGGCAGAATACCATCGGTTCACTTGGCAGCACCTTATTGGTCCACGTGGCACTTTCCTACGAAGACACGTGGCAGATTGGGCTCAGACTTGAGCATAGGGAAAGCCCCATTTATTGAACTACGTACATATGTAAAGTTATCCCACATTGATAGTTTACATTGGGATGTGAGAAGATTCTTGTATATATGCAATAATGTAATGATTGCAACACAAATTCCAAGAATTGGCTGATTTGACTATACATAGTTGTAATTGTCGATTAACCCTAATTAATCCTGATTAGCAGCTAATTAAGTGATTATTATCTTTTGCCATTTAATTATTTACTTTGCATTTATCTCATTTTAATTGCTTTTACTATTGTGGTCCTGGGTCGAGTTTGTAGCATAAAATTAGTTAGCTCTCCTTAAAACTAAAAACACCCGAAACATTTGGCGCCGTCTGTGGGGAGAGCACGATTTTATGGCAAACTTAGGACATAAAACTCCCGAGATACCCAAAACCTCTTTGGTGGCGGTCGAAGACGACCCCGATTTTGAGGAAAGAGAGATAGACCAAGACCGACACCCTCGAAGGGAGAAGACTGCACAACGTGCAGATCAGGCTTCGGCCCAATCTTCCGAGGGGGATCAGCTAATCTCTCTCTCTCAGTTAAAACATGTAATGGTCGATTTGAGAAACTCTCTTGTCCTACAGGTGAAAGACATGATAGGGCAAGCCAACAAGGCCGAGCCGGGGCCTTCTAAGCTGACCGCAGGGGAAGCCGGGCCTTCGAGGCCGACCAAGGGTCCGGCCGACCTCAAGGGGGATTCAGGGAAGAAAAAGGTTTCAGGCAAGAAGAAGGCTTCTAAATCATCGAAGGTTGATTGGAAGAATATCACCCAACGGGTGAAGACAGCCAAAGCTCCTCCGCCCCCTAGGAGGGAGCCATTGATAAGCAAGTCTAATCAGGCCTTTAGGGATGCTAGAGAGTATTTAAAGGCAAAACGGCAGCAATCCCAGCAGCAGTCTCAAGTTGATATCTCGGATACAACATCAACCCCAACCTTGAAGGATAACACCTTCCGAGGTTCTCAGCGGACTATGTCTCGCTCAACGCAGGTGTGTACTCCTACTCCAATGCTCAATGGCTCGTTCAAGGCTGAGCCCTTTAGAGAAGATGTGCAACCAGCCACCCAGTTTCAGCAACCCCCTCAATCATACCCTCCAGGAGGAATCACATGGAAGTCCCCTTTCTCTGTTGCCATTCTGACGGCCCCAAGGGCCTCCAAGGTCAAGGCGCTGCACATCGAACCCTACGATGGCACAACTGATCCTGATGATCACTTGGCCACATACAAGCATTTGATGTACGCCTAGTCGGTCGACGATGCGACTTGGTGCATGTATTTTCCAGCTACCTTGAAAGGTGTAGCTCAGAAATGGTTCAGCAGCTTGCCGGATCATTGCATCCAAAACTTCACAGAGCTCAGCATGGTCTTTGCACATCACTTCATGGCCAACAAACAGGAGAGGAAGACGAGCATGCATCTGGGCAAAATCATACAGGGGCCGAATGAATCTCTGAGGTCATACGTCAAGAGGTTCAATTTAGAAATGTTGCAAATATCTGGCCTCCCCGATGGGGTAGCCTTTGACAACTTTGTCAAAGGGCTTCATCAGTCGAGATTCAAGTTTGAGATGGTGAGGAGGAAGGTCCAGACCTTACCGGAAATCCTCATGGAAGCAGAGTCTTACATACATGCCACCGAAATTTGCTCAGCCACTAAGCCTGAGACAAAGAACGCACCAAAACATGGAGAATCCAGTCAGAAGAAGGACGACCGAAAGAGAGAAGTTTGGACGGTTGAGGGCACTCATAAGGAGCAAAAGGCTCCCAAGAAAAGTCGTACTTACGAGGCGGCCTATGAGTATAACAAAAAGCACCATGCCATTTTAATGGAGATTAAAGATAAGTTCAACTTCGATGCGCCTCAGCCGCTGCGAGGCCCGTCCAAATACAGAAACTCTAACAAGTATTGTCAGTACCACAAGGATGTGGGTCATGATACAGATGAGTGCTTCAACTTAAAGCGGTTGTTAGACAAGTTGGCTGCTAAGGGTATCTTAGAACCCTACATTGTGAAGTCCAAATATAAGTTCCAGCGAAGGACTCCCCAGAAGACCGGGGAAGAAGAGGAAACGGATACCGAGGTTGTAGCCATGATCTCGGGAGGCCTCGCTTCAGGAGGCCCTACCATCAGAGGTGCGAAGGATCACCTTCGTAGCCTTTCTCAGGTTATGACTACAGAAGAAACAAAAGACAAATTGCCAGAAATAATGATTGGCGAGAAAGACCGGCCGATCATTCAAACTCCTCATGACGACCCCTTGGTCGTCGAATTCAAGGTAGCCAATCTAAAAGTCAGGAGGATCTTGATAGATACAGGCAGCTCGACATATATTATCAGTTTTGCTTGCTTGGAGAAACTAAGGTTTCTAGACGATGCTCTCCAACCCATTAACCATCCTATCATTGGGTTCGGAGGAGGTGTCATACACCCCGTAGGCATTGTTACCTTTCCCATCCGAATGGGAACAAAAGAGATGTCGCGTCATATGTTTGTAAAGTTCCTAGTGGTCAAAGAGCTGACTGCCTATAACATTATTATTGGCCGGCCCACATTGAACGTGTCAAAAGCCATTATTGTGCCACACCTTATGTTGATGAAATTTGTATGCAACGATGGAAGTGTGGGGGCGTTATATGGTGATCAACAGACTGCACGAGAATGCTATCTCACCACTATAAAGTCCTCTCCCACACTAGACCAACAAAATAAGGTCCAACCATCGTCCAAGAAGAGAAAGACAGAGGCAGAAGGGCCGCGCCAAGAAGTTTGTATGATTGGGTCACCCAACCCAGATGAATTACGACCTCAGCCTATGGGAGAATTTCGTGAAGTTATACTAAATGCAGGTCGCCCTGATCGAGTTGTGCAAATAGGCTCTACTCTGGATGAAGGTCAGAGCCAGAGGTTGGAAGCGCTCCTAAAGGAGTATCAGGATGTGTTCGCTTTCACGGTCCAGGAAATGCCGGGTATTGACCCGAACGTTGTATGCCATGAGCTGAATGTACTACCAGGCTCGAAACCAGTCAGGCAGAAGAAGAGAAATCATGGAGAACTTCGGGATAAAGCCGCTGCAGAGGAGGTGAAAAAACTGTTGGAGGCTCGGTTTATTCGTCCTTGTTACTACCCCAAGTGGGTGGCCAATGTAGTCTTGGTCCCCAAACCTAACAAGGGATGGAGAATGTGTGTCGACTACACCGACCTAAATCGAGCTTGCCCCAAGGATGGATTTCCTCTACCCAAGATCGACCAATTGGTCGATTCCACAGCTGGGCATGCCCTTATGAGTTTTATGGATGCCAACTCAGGCTTCCATCAAATACCGATGCACCCGGATGACCAAGAGAAAACGGCCTTCATCACTTCACAAGGATTATATTGCTACACTGTGATGCCTTTCGGGTTAAAAAATGCCCCTGCCACCTTTCAAAGGTTGGTAAACATGGTGTTCCAACACCAGTTAGGGCGAAACCTGGAAGCTTACATAGATGACATAATTGTCAAGAGCAAAGAGCCGCTTGATCACCTGGCCGATCTAAAGGAAACATTTGATTCCCTTAGAAAATATAACATGAAGTTGAACCCAAAGAAGTGCGTCTTCGGGGTGGCATCAGGGAAGTTCCTAGGTTTCATGATTGATCAGCGGGGCATTGAGGCTAATCCCGACAAAGTAAAGGCAGTAAGTGACATGACTTCCCCTAGAACAATCAAGGATACACAAAGGCTGACCGGATGTTTGGCTGCTCTTGGCCGATTCCTGTCCCGGTCAGGGGATAAATGTCACTTCTTTTTTGATGCTATAAAGAAAAAGTCTAAGTTTGAATGGACTGAAGAAGCCGAACTGGCTCTTACCAAACTGAAAGAACATATGCACACCTTACCTAGGCTGATAAGCCCAATCCCAGGTGAGGTTTTGTATATGTATCTTGTTGTTTCAGAATTCTGTTTAAGTGCGGTGCTGGTAGCAGTCCGAGAAGGAGTCCAACACCCGGTGTACTTTGTAAGCCACATTTTAAGGAACGCCGATGTAACGACCCGACTCGCTTAAATCGGCGCGGAAGAAACCGACGAGTCAAGTAGTTATAAAACTAAAACTTCAACACTTAGAAAATAAACTAATACCTCAAAACATTATTATTAAACCATAAGTGTACAATAACCCACAATCTTGTACAAACTAAGTCCAAAAGTCAAATGTAATAAACGGAAAGTAAAATGCAACTCTAACCATATACTAGAGTCTTATACAACGTATACGAGTCCATAAATCCAAAACAACTACTAACAGTTCTAATACTATGAACGAAAGTAAATACAAAGGAACAAAATAAGCATAACGCCGCTCGCCCAACCCCAAAGCTAAGCATGAGCATCGTCATCAGATGTACCTGAAAACACAACATAATCCACCGTCAGTGGCGAGTAACATAACTGACTCACCCTAACGAGAATACACCGGTACATAGCATCAATCAAATAACATCACACATATAACCTCGAAGACACGAGACAACCTCAAACTTGTAATCCAAACTCGACATCATCATACAACCTCATCATCCCAAACCCTAACTTTGGCGCAATCACTCTAATTCTAGACCGGACTATGCTCGTACGGAAGCATCTTACGCAACCGAACTTCTACTATGTCAGGATCGGGAATAAGCCATACGCCCAAATCCCACGAACCCAATCCTTACTGGAAATCCGTGTCCCTAATCCCCAGAAATCCTTCTGGACGTACTAGGAATAACATAGTGAGACTCCAAACTATCCCAATACCGCGGATGGAATAGGGGCAACGTCTTAACCCAAAAACTAAGCATAAGCCATACACAAAGTCAAGGGCATCTAGAAAAGAATTCAAGCTAACCGTCATATCATTATTATCTTTTCATCATAGTTAAATTAAATACAAGAATGAGCCATACTCTTGAATTTAACCAACTAAATCATCGAAGTTAACCCAAGAATTGCCTATAGCCATACTCTTGAGACTAACCAAACATCATATCATCATTCTTAACTCATTCTTTAATCAGCATATCCCAAATCTTTAACTTTCAAGACTCTTTCAACCTCTTTCTTTAACTTTCAAGACTCTTAAAGAACTCATCAAACCTCAACAAGAACTCTAAAGAACTCAATCAAGAACCTTAAAGAACTCATCTATTACTTAAAGAACTCATAAAGAAACTATTCAAGATTCAAGAACTTCAACCAAGAACTTAATCAAGATTCAAGAACTTCAATCAAGAACTCAAACAACAACAATTATGCACGCATGAAATCATCATCATCACACGGCAAAACTCAACATCTTTTTATCAAAAATTCAACAAACTCAAATCCAATCACCATGATTTCCAAAATATCATAAAACAATCTTAAAATATGGAAAACCACCATTAAAACATCATTAAAACACTTCCAAAATCAGATTATAGAAATATCTTTAAAACCATGAATCAATCATCATCAATCAACCAAACATGCATTTAATCAAAGCTATAAACCTAGTATACCAATCAAGTTGAGTTAGTATGTTACCTTATTGAAGATTACACACCAAATCAACACAAGAATGCAGTCCGAAACAATCACCAACACGGCACACACACAACACGCACACGGTTGATGCACGGCACGAACACGGCCACACCACGTCCTGCACCCACGGCAACACCACGAACACCACTGCACCACCACGAGCACGACCACGACCACTGCAGCACGGCTTCACACACGAACCACACTTGCACACACGGCTTCCCACACGGCACACACTCGAACAAGACCCCAATACCAAACCGAACCAATGATCTTGAATGAAACAATGTGTTTAAAATTGTGTTTAGGATGCTTAAAGATCAATGGAGTTTGAATCTTTAAGTTTTGGGCAAAGGAAGATGATGAACACTTGAAGGCTTCAAGTATTCAAAAATGGCGTGTGAATTTGAGAGCAAATGGGAGAGATGTGTTTGCTTTGGATGGTAAGAGTTAAGATGGCAAAATGAGCTTAAGTCCTTACTAACTCTCCTATATATAGAGTTAGCTAAGGTGTGAACACAAGGCAAGTGGCAAATCTTTGCCTTGCACATGGAAAAACCGGCCACATGAGGATTATGGGCCTTGCTTGGGCTCTAAATGGGCTCTCGTGATCCATTGGGCCAATTATTGAATTTTACATGAATAATCATGCAATAATCGATTTAGCCCAAAAATTATATTAAATAATTAATTAGAAAATTAAATAATCAAAATTCTAATTAATTAAATAATAATTAAAATAAATAATAAAACTAAGAAATAAACATTTCGATTAAATCGAAATTATTCACATAAAATTAAAATAAATAGTTCAAAAATAAATTTGAACTAGCAAATAAGCACATAAATATATACATAAATACCGGCAAAAATACCGATAAAATCTGGGTCATTACAGCCGAGCTACGATATTCTCTTATAGAGAAGTCTGGGCTCGCATTGTACATGGCCTCCAAAAAACTTCGGCCTTACTTCAAGGCGCATCCTCTTGTGGTTTACACTGATCAGCCACTAAAGCAACCCTTCACTAAGCTTGAGTCCTCCGGCCCTATGTTGAAATGGGCGGTAGAACTCAATGCTTTTGATATTTCTTTTGAATCAAGGAAGGCAATCAAGGGCCAAGCCCTAGCAGACTTTGTTGTAGAAATGACTAGGCCAGATGGCCAGACGGAAAAAGGTCCCCAAGGTTGGAAATTGTTTGTTGACGGATCCTCTACTCAAAATGGTTGCGGCGCTGGCATCTTGTGTATCTCACCAGAGGGGGATGTGTATGAATATGCCCTCCGTTTCAAGTTCCAGGCCTCCAATAACGAGGCAGAGTACGAAGCTCTCCTTACCGGTCTAAGAATGTGTATTGCTGCAGGGGCAGAAGAAATAGAGGCCTTGTCTGATTCACAGCTAGTTGTGAGCCAAGTTAATGGAGACTACGAAGCCCGAGAGCCGGCCATGAAAAGGTACTTGCAGATGATTAAGGAAGTTAGTGCCCCCTCAAGGCACTCGTGGTTCAGCATGTGCCTAGGTCGGATAACAGTCAAGCCGATGCCTTGTCTAAGCTGGCCTCCTCGGAAATCAATGAAACCCCAAGGACTGTCTTTTGGGAGGTAAAAGAAAGAAGAAGCATAGATGAACAACAAGTCCTGACATTAGATCGGAGCAGTACATGGATGGACTCCATCCTTGATTATAAGATAAATGGCGCCTTGCCAACTGATAAGAAAGAGGCTAAGGCCATCGAGCGAAGGGCCGCCTGGTTCGAAGTCTTCAATGGGAATTTATATAAAAAGTCATATTCTAAGCCATTCCTAAAGTGCATCATGCCCGAGCAAGGGTAGGACGTTTTGGATGACCTGCATCAAGGATTATGTAGTTCCCACATTGGGGGACGAGCATTGGCAGAGAAGGCAATTCGAACTGGTTATTATTGGCCCACGCTGAAGGAAGATGCCATGTGGAGAGTAAGGAAATGTGATAAGTGCCAAAGATTCGCCAAACTTATACATCGCCCTTCCAATGAACTGGTCCCTATTACCAGTCCTCTCCCCTTTGCCAAATGGGGAATGGATATACTTGGCCCTTATACTCAAGCAACGGGTCAACGTCGCTATGTGTTTGTAGCTGTTGATTACTTCTCTAAGTGGGTTGAAGCCGAAGCCGTCAAAGGTATTAGGACAAATGATGTCAAGGGCTTCATCTGGAAGAACATAATCACCAGGTTTGGTGTGCCACAGGATATGGTGTTTGATAACGGTCCACAGTTTGAGACTCCACAGCTCAAAGGTTGGTTGCGAGATCAAGGAATCGCACACTGCTTTGCCTCAGTTGGACACCCTCAAACAAATGGCCAAGTTGAGTCTTTCAACAAAATAATCTCAGATGGAATCAAGAAGAAGCTTGAAAAGGCCAAGGGTCTGTGGGCCGATGAGCTTCCCAATGTGCTTTGGTCAATTCGGACTACGAGCAAGTCTTCAACAGGTGAAACTCCCTTCATGATGGTGTATGGGGCAGAGGCAGTTCTTCCTATTGAGATGTACGAACCTACACTTCGGGTCATGCTCTATGATGAGAATGCAAACTGGGAAGCAATGAAGCTAAATTTGGAGTTTCTACCAGAAACAAGGGGTAATGCTTTACTCCGACAAGAAGTTTACAAGCTGCGGATGGCTCGGGAATACAACAAAAAAGTCAAGAATCGCCCCTTGAGAATTGGAGACTATGTGTTGAGAAAGATGGAGGCCCAAGGCCGAGCTAATGAAGAAGGTAAACTTACCCCAAGATGGGAAGGTCCGTACAAAGTCACGGAAGCAGTTCACGATGGAACCTACCGGCTCGAGACGATGCAAGGCAAAGTTGTGCCACGGTCATGGAATATGGACCACCTGAGAAAGTATTACTTCTAGATTGTAAATAACAATGTACGACTTATGAGTCGAAGCGCTGTAATCAAACTTCCATATTAATGAAAAAGGGCAGGACTTGGTCCCAAAAAGACCCCATCACTTTTCAAGTGAAAACTTTTAAGGCTAGTGTCCATCACTTTGTTTATAAAACATAAGACCGAATGCCCTTAGTGCTACTCTAAGTACTAAGATCTTACCCCCTATATTGCCCTCAAAAAACGAGGCCAATAGGGACAAGTTTCACCAGGATGAAGGGTGGCCACCCTTGCCCCCTAAGTCATTTCCAACAAAGACGGGTTTCTCGATGAACCAAAGTGATTCACTAGAGGGTGACTCGACCACATTCAGGACGAGTCACCCGACAGATTAAGATGAATTACAAAAGGGTGCCTCGACCACATTCAGGACGAGTCACCCAGTAAATTAAGACTAATCACAAAAGGGTGTCTCGACCACATTCAGGACGAGCCATCCGATAGATTAAGATGAATCACAAAAGGGTGTCTCGACCACAGCTAGGATGAGCACCCGATCAATTTATAAAAATCGCCTAGGGAGGCCTCGGCTTTAGTGAGCCGAGTCCTTGGAAAATCCAATTCTGCTTACCAAAGGGGTGTCTCAGCTAGACAAAGCACGAGTCATGGCACAAATCATAAAATAGACGACTTAAATAAAATAGGATATTTCATATATAATAAGTCCGATTACATAAGGGGGGCAAATACTTGCCTTGATACAATAAATAAAAATAATTACTGGCAGACGCAACACCCATACCCTAATCACTTTCATCAGGGTCGGGTATCACAGGAGTAGAAGGTCGAGGTCGACCATTTCGATCACACCAGCTCACCACGTCTGCCCAGTCGAGAAAATCATTAAAGCATCCAAAGTCTTTGTATGGATACGCTCGGTCCCAAGCCAATTCCACTCTCGCCCTGTACTCCACTTCCTTAGCAGTCCAGGGGATCGTTTCTAGATGTTCCCTCTCCGATGGCGGTTCCTCTGCCTTCCCACCGCGCCTCTTTGCTGCCTCCCACCTCTTCAGCCGCGCTTCATCCTGCATGTGCAAGAAGTATTCCTTGCTTATGAAGCCTTCATACTCCGGCTCTGGCAGCTCGCCAGTAGGTGTCGAGCCCGTAGGCGCTGAATCAGTAGGCGTCGAGCCCTCACCCTCCGGGGCACACCTTTCCCCCTCGTCCCAAGTTACCTTCCATTTATACTTATGGAAGTCTTCCTCCACTGTTGTGGCGGGGCCCTCGTCCTGTTTCTGTTTCATTGAAAGTTTGCTTCCACTTCCTTTGTTTTTGGGCCAGGGCAGCTTACCACGGCCGTTTTCCCTTTTGGGTAACCATTGGCCAGACATTCTTTTTTTCTTCTCTTTTTTTCTCTCTCTTCTTTTCTCTCTCAAAGAATTGAGGTTGAGTTGTGAAAATATGAGGAAAGATGGCAGTATTTATAGAAGTTTTACCCCTACACCTAGTCAGATGCATTTAATGCTACCTGCAAAAGGATTGGGGGCCCAAAACCAGTTTTTGTTCAAATAAATTTTGAACCTACTCTGCCTAATTATTTTTAGCCCATTCCAATGGCCCATTTTGGACTTAAATTTCCGCGTGGCATAGCTGTTTGAGGATTGTCTCAGGCCCAATTCAATATAACTTATCTAATATCCAATTACAAGTTAGCCTAATATGGCCACAATTCAAACAATCCATAAAATAAAACTTTTATTAAATACGGGCGAAACATGCAAACTAGGCAAGGATCAGCACTTGCCAAACAAAAAAAAAAAAAACAATAAAAAAACAATAATCCACTCCTAGGTGCCGTTGCGCCTAATCACTACCCTCGGGATCGGGTGCCGCAGGAGCCGGAGGATGGGGCCGGACAGTTTGCTCACACCAGCTCTTCTCGTCCGCCCAATCCAGAAATTCGCGAAAGTACCCAAAATCCTTGTCTGGTTACGCCTTATTCCAAGCCTCCTCCACTCTTCGCCTGTACTCCGCCTCATTGGAGACGGGCCGAGTCACCACTTGTCGGACCTCTTTCTCCCGAGGTCGTCTCTCCCCTCTATTGGGGCGCCTATTCCCATGAATCGAGCCCTCCTCATCTGGTGGAGGACTCCTCTCTCTTTTCTTCCCATTGTTTCAGACGCGTCTCATACATCATGTTTAGAAAGCGCTCCTCGCCCATGAAGCCTTCGCGTCAATCGACCGGCCACTTGCCAGTGCCGGAAGATCTTCCGTCCTCCGATCTCTCCCTTGGAAGCCTGTTGTTGTTAGACATTCTCTCACAAAAATAGGAAAGACTTACTTCTCTCACTTCTTTCTCTCTCAAAGATTTGTAAGTTATGTTGTGGTTTGTGAGAAATGAAGGAAAAGCAAGTGGTATTTATAAGCGTTTTACATTATACCATTATTCCAATTATACCCTTGCAGCATTTATTGTTCCTACAATCAAGTTGGGGGCCCAACACCAGAAGTTAGCTATAGCAAGTTTTGAGTGTTAGCCCTATTATTTTTGGCCCAAACCAGTATTCCATTTTTTGAGTTAAATTCTACATGGCAATTTAATTATTCTATACTTGCTCCCCATATCACAAACATAACTTAATCAAGGTGGGACGAGCCATGACACGTGTAACGGTCACATTGAGCAATACACTCGGTTTAAGGGCAATCAGGTATCTGATTGATTGCCCTCCCACTTATTCGGCAAAGCACAATTTCCAAGATAAGTTGCCGAGCAATCACTCAGACCTACTAAACCGACTGCATTGCTCAGGGGCATAATACACTACTAGAAATAAATAAAGTTATGGAAATAAACTCAATAAACTCAAAAGTCGAGAAATGATGAAAACAAAGCTTCGTTTATTAAGTTTTGTAATTATTACAAGCTATAGCGGACCAGCCGCCTACAGAAACTAAAAACAAAATTAAATCTAAGCTAAAATTATTTCTTCAGGTCTCGGCCCCATCGTCGTCATCATCTTGGCCCTCGTTCTCTCCTTCTTCCTCTTCTCCTCCTTCGTCTTCAGTATCAGACGGGTAGGGAGGAGGGGAGCGACCAGCAGCCTCGGCCAGGCCTTTCATATCCACCCAGTCTATGGCACGACTGAGATGGCCAAAGGACGAGCCAACATAGGCCACCTCCCAGGCCTCGGCCACTTTGTTCTTGTAAGCCTGTTCGGCCTCCAAGATTTTCTGCACCAACCCTTTTTTGGAAGAGGAAACCTCCTCCTCCAGCTCTTTCTTCTCTTTCTAGAGGTGGGTGACCTTGGCCTCGGCCTCAGTAAGGGCCGCCTTGGCAGAAGAACTCGCCTTCTTGGCCTCCTTCTCCACCTTCTCCTTCTCCTGCTTCAGCTCATCACACTCGGTGATGAGGGCACTGATCTTGGTCAGATGTTTGGCACAGTCGGCCTTCAGATTGACGATGGTGTCAGCCTGTGATTCCACAGTAGCACCAGTTAGTTGGTCTTGCCGAATGGTAGTGAACATAGCAGCATCTTTTGTTTCACTAACCTCGACCCTAGACTGTTTCACCTCATTTACCATGGCGGTGCACCACTGCCTAGCGCCATCTAGTCTCAGCATGGCCTGAAATAAGAATATTAGTTTAAAGCAAAATTAACTTAACACAAAAAATAAAGGAATACTTAAAACATACCTCGGCCAGATTATACAAGATGGGCATGATGTGCCCATCATGAAAGCCCTTCACGTTATGGTGAAAATTTAACAAGGTATGTTTTTCTTTATTCACAACTTAGTATGATTGATAACTTCTTATGTTATATGTATGTATTACTAAGAATCTTTCAGTACTTTATGTGAATTTTATGAATCGATTTGTCTTTTTGAATTTTTACCTATTCATGCATTTGACTGTTTAGAGGAACAAGACTTGATAAAATATGATGAAAGTATTAAATTATTCTTTTCCCAAAATAATTTGTCTAATTGGGTTTTTGAAACATTTTGAATAAAGGATTTTGTGTACACTTTAAAGTCAATATGTTGCACTTAATTTTTGTGTCGTAAAATGACATATTCACTTGCCTAAGAGTATTAGAGGTCTCTTAATAAAAATAATGGATGTTATGAAACATAGAAATCCTAAGTTGTCAAAGGAACAATGGAAGAAACTTTGATGGAACAAGATAGGTAAGTTCCCACATGAATAAAAACCGATCTTCATATCTTTGAGGGAACAAACCTATATTTGAACCAACATTTATTTATCCACTTTACCTTACTAAAATATCCTTATCCACATATAATTCTTTATTTCATTCACATTTTTCTAATCCATTTCTTTTAACCCATGTCTACATAACTTTCTATGTGCTCTAAATTTAAAATACATCGCCTTTCATGGTTCAATGATACATAAAGAGTTTTTACTAAAAAGGTAATTATTAGATGCTCCTGGATGAAAGTTATTTAATGAGACTATTCTTATAAGTTTCAAAGTGGAGAAAAATGTTGATGAACAAGAAGGTGAATAAGGAGGTGATAAGTGGAAGAGTAAATTTAATCTTCTTGAAATACTCAAATTTCGTATTCTAGGAATTCATATATATTTGTATAGACACCCTTTAAAAAAATAAATAAATAAATATATAAATAAAAAAAAAAAAATGAAAATATGAAGGGATTGTCAAAATTTTATTTTCCTAGAAAGTAGTAGATGGTTTTGAAGATTATTATTAAAAGTTGGAGGAACAACAACAAACGTGGAAGGAACTTGTTCCCAAAGATGAAAAATTTTCAAGTTCCATTGTTTAGTATGTTTCTCTACAAAGGTTGGTCGTTGAAGTGAAGGGAATCTAATCTATATTTATAGGTGATGGTGTTATGTTTGGCTACATATTATGAGGTGAAGATGACAAAAATTTAATGATTGTTGAGAACCTCAATTCAATGGCTAAAATAATAAAAGCTAGAGCACAATACCTACCTACTTATCATAATTCCCTCAACTCAAATTGTTCCATACATATACTTCTTTCATATCTTTTGAGCCAAATATTTTTGTTCACAATTTATCAATCTAACTTTAAACCCTATTTTTGCTTGACTTTTATCAACTTATTTGTCAAGTTCCTTCACCGGTTTTGAAGTTGGACCTTTGGATTGTGAGTTGGAAATTTGTGAAGTAATGACATCCTTATTAAGAATAGAGACTTTGAGGCTTTAAAGGAACAACAAGTGGTTTACCTAAATGGTGGTAAGTGTGACAAATAACTTTATGTGTGCATGATTTCTCTAAAGAAAATTTGTGGATAGATACCCTTTTAGATAATGACAAAAGGGGGAAGAATATGTCAGATGCTTATCGTCTAAAAAGGTCAAGTTAAGTTCTTATAATATGTGCGTTCTATGTTTATAAGTTCCTTGTAGTACCTGTTCCTCTCTGTACATGTTAGACTTGTTTAATTGTTCTTATAATGCTTAATTAAGGGGGAATAAATATGTATTGTTTTATGGTTTAATTTGTGATAAGCATCATTTGTTTGTCATCATAAAAAAGGGGGAAATTGATGAGTTATTATATATGGTTTTGATGATTGTAAACAAATGATGATTATCTAACTAACATGTGTTTTAAGATGTGCATATTATATTCCATTGAACAAGTCATATGTCGTTGATCCAAGCACGAGAAGTTGTATATAACATGCAGGAATAAATGAAGTTCTTGAGTGAGAACTTCAAAGAGAAAAAGTCTAAATTATATTAGGCTTATGAGAAGCTTCGGAGTAGAAGCAAAAGGAGAAGACGTTTCATAATCGGAACAAATATATTGAGGAGAGAAATAAGAATTTATTTTTCTTCACGTTAATATATTAGAATAAATAAAGGAATACTTAAATAAGGAGAAAGGACACATAAGTATGACAACATTGATAAAATTAATATTTGTCTAATTTAATATGGGTGAATAAAATAGATTTACAGAGAATCGACTAAAAGTATTTTTAGTTAAAATTAAATTTATTTTATTATTAATATATTCTATGTTATATATTTATAGAGAATAAATTAGACGAGGGTCTAATTTGTATTAAATATATTTCATTTAATATATACGTATTATTTTGTAAAATATATTTATTGGGAATTAAATTAGAGGAGTATCTAATTTTAAGGTAAATATATTTTTATCAAATATAATCTAAACCCTTTCTATATATTAATTTTATATGCGTTGAAATGCTAATATTGGTGTGGTGCAGGTATTTTGGTTAGTCCGCTAATATAAGACTAGAGTACTAATATGGTATATTATACTTAAACTAATATTGGTTTTTATTTAGTTTTGGTATAATATGTAAGTGACTTATTATTAGTAGTAATTAACTTACTTTATTTTTTAAACAAAAACCGTGTGTATTAGAATTAAATTAGGTTAGAATAATTTTGGGTAATTTGTTAGTAAGCTATTAATAGTTATTCTAAAGTCTAACAAATTCCTTTTGGTTGGTTATAGCACACGTATGATTTAGCTAAGCTTTAGGAATTAGTTTGTTAAATTTGTTTTGGTCAATTCCACTAAGTAGGAAAAGGTTAGTGGTCTTTTGTTTTTTACGTGTGTTTAGGTTAGTTGGTAATTAGTTAGTTTTGATTTTTTAAATTAGAGTTGTTAGTCAAACCCCACTATAATTAAGGAAGTTCGTGGAATTAGTTAGTGGGCCTTATGCTTTTGTTTTGTACGTGTAAAAGGAAAGAGTCAATTAAACTTTCTCTTCTTATACGTATAATTGGAAATAAGGTCTAAAGTTTAGAGTTTTTTATTTTATTCTTTCTACGTATAATTTAAGTTTTATTTTATTTTATTTTAATTTTAGAATTTAAAATTAAATCTTTTTATTTTTATTATAACCGTGTGGTTGGAAAAATAGTCAACAATTAATTTGTTATTCAATTGCAAGTACTTAGTGGGTAGTTAATTTACTAAGTCATGCTTGTATAACAATTTATATATTTTGGTTTTTATTTTCTAACTTACGTATAATTGAAAACCGATATCATTTTTATTCTAACTCTTATTTTGGTTTTCACGTAAAACTTAGAGTCTTATATTATAAGGTATTTCTTTGTTAGTATTTGCTTGGTTAAGTTTTTGTAGGTAGTGGAACGTGGCACCACTCCAACACATTACTCCATGCACTATCCCATGATCATATGCAAGAAATAATGGACATGACTCTTACTCCATTATGCGTGTGGATGTCGTGCTTTCCAAGACAAGGAAATTCATGACAAGACTTCAAATATAAATACAAAGTGCAACCTGCATTTCTACAAGTACAACACACGGCTTACCTCTCATACAATTAGAAAAAGCAGAAGAAAAAGAGAGAGTCAATGTAGTCCTTCCAAAAGGAATATAATTTTTAAGAGGCTAAGCATCCATTGTTAAATTTACATCTGTAACGACCCGACTTTTTAGCTTGTCGATTTACGAAGGGAATCGACATTCGGATCATTACTTAAACAAATTATACTATAAATCAAATAAAAATAAATGGAAGAAGTATCTTTTATTAAATAGCTACTAGAAATCCATAATAAATCCGATAATCATTATTACATTGAAAAACTGGAAGTACTGTCCCAACATGCTGGGATCATTAGATAAACTAAATAGTGTCTATATTGTTCTGGATAAAACTAAATATTAAAAAATAAAGGCTAAACTCTCAAGCCCATCCTGCGAAGCCCGCTCTATTCTGCTGCATCATCACCTGGAAATGGGGGGGGGGGTCCACCGTCAGTGGCGAGTAACTAGGCTGTCCCATTTAATCGAGGGACCACCAAACACATAATAGCATAGAAATTCACATAAAAACTATAAAGAAATCTAATACAAGCTTTACACACACATGTACAAAAATGCGTATAAAAGTACGTATTAACATACGTATAAATGTACGTATAAAATACGTATAAAGGTACGTATAGGAATACGTATACAAGTACGTATAAAAATACGTATAAATACACCTGCAGAGATACGGTTAGAATACGTATAAAATACACTCATCATCCATGTACATACGTACGCATACATACTTACATAAATACAGAATTATACACAGCGGAAGACTTATAATATACAATTCTTATACTTTATTTTATACACCTTTAATTAACTTAAAACCTTAGCTTATATTATACTCACCTTATATTATACTTATCAATTCATATTCATACTTAACATAATCCTCCACATCTTATCATACGTATTCATATCTTATCTTATATCATCATAAATCTTATAATAAGGACATAATAGCTTCTTAACTTAACATATGTACCTATTATAACTTAATTACATCAATCTTATAATAAGGGCATAATAGCTTCTTATCTTAACATATGCACTTGTTATATCATCATAACTTATCATAAAACTTTGCGGACTGTCTTCTTCAGCTCGTAGCGAACCTTTGCGTTCGCAACTTTCCTAAAACATGTCGGGTTGAACCTTTGCGTCCCACCCGTAGCCCTCCTTTGCGAGAACTAAGCCTAAGCTATGGCCATAACTCCTAAATAGTCCTCCTTTGCGAGAACTACCTAGACGACTCCATATTCTAGAACCCAGAACTGCTCGGGGGAACCTTTGCGTCCGACCCATTTGAGCAGTGGCATCGACTAAACCCAATTGATAACCTTTGCGTTATCGCAAGGGCGTCCTTATCTTATTAACCCAATTGATGACCTTTGCGTCATCGCAAGGGCGATCTTAATATTGTATCTTATATCTTTATTAATTCATATCATATTATATTTTGGGAAATACTAGGTGACAGTAATAGGAAATGAAATGTTCGGAGTCCCAGGAAAGAGAGGTGCGGCACGTATATTGGCCACCTTAAATACCAAGTCTTTCCTAGCCAGAGACCGAAACATAACATGTATATCTATTACCCTGTTTCCTTTCTTATCCCTAGTAATATCTTATATAACTTCAGAGCTTATAATATACTATCCATAATTCATATACTTATACTTTATCCTTTCGGATATTAACCTTATTATTAATTTATAACATTATCCCAAAACAAATATAATTATAGTAATACTATAATACTTCGGCCCTTTCACAATAACAACCATATTATACTTTTATCCCTACACTTTACAACTTGTCCCTAATAATTATTTTATCCGCAACTTTTATTATTAATTATCCCTAAAATAATAATAACTCAAAATTAACAAACTTTGACTATATCCAAAATTCCACACGGCATTTCCCAAATTAAAACAAATTAATTAATTTCTTAAACTAATTTAATTAATTAATTTAATTTCCAAAAATACCAAATTAATGATAAAAATCTATTCTTTTTATTTTCATTCACTCGAAAATTTTGGAACAAAGGGACAAAATAGAACAATATGAACATACACATAAAAATAACATTTTTATATCTTCTTTAATCTTTGGCTCACTCGGAAAGATTCCGAGAACAAGTAGCTTTTATGGTTTACAATTGATACAAATAAATCAATTAAAATTCATCAAAATAATCATGCTCAAAATGTTCAAGAAGCACGGCACTCATACATATATGCAAGAGCCATTTTACAAATTCAAGATTTAAAGATTACATGATATAAATAAAGAATTAAATTAAAGATTACATAATTTATACAATAAGTTCAAGATTAATCATAAAGATAGCATTTTTAATCTTTCTTTATTCATCACTATCACTCGACACATATATAATAACAAGATTAAAACTCTTGATTTAAGATTTAATTATCCTAATTAAATTTAATATGATCATGCTTAAAACAATTAAAGAAAATCATCAAACATGCAAGGATCACTCGAAAAATATATAGGATAAAAATCAGAAATATAATTCATAAATGCCATAGTATTTTCGAACCAACATGAAAATTATGAAATAAATTATACAGATTTTAATTGTCAAACATGCATAAATCATACATGAAAAATCAAGAAAAACATGAAAACAAATCAAGAAAAAACATCACAAGTACTCGACAATCCATATGCAAAACAAGATTAAACTCTCAACAATTTTCATGTTTAATTCCTAATTACTATGTGTTTATTCTACCCACCGATTAAAGGGAAGAGCATAGTTACCTTAATCGCATAATATTCCAAGGCCAAAAATCACCCCTTTTGGATGATCAATTGCACGGTTTTAGAGAGGAGAAAGGGAAGAGAGAAAAGTGTATATTTTTTTTTAGGGTTTTTGATCAATTAGCAATTAGGACCCAAAATAAAACAAAGGGTCCTATTTATAGAAAAACAAAGAAACAACAAACCCTCACTTGTTGTTGAGGATGCCGTGAATATGGGGTAGTTTAGGGAGGAATTAGTGGGGTTGTTAGCATATAATTGACTAGGTTAGGAAAATAAATTATTTAAATTAATTCCATTATCCAAAATATAAATTAATTTAAATAAACAAAAAAAACAACATTGGCCCACTAACAAGGGATGGCCGGCCATGAGGGAAAGGAGAGGAAAAATTGGGTCTTTGGCCCAATTTGAAGGAAAAAGATCAGATTTAAAATAAAAACAGTCCAGCAATAATGGGCCTTTTGGACTTAGAATTAGGACATATCATTAATAACCACGAAATTTTCTGGCCCAAAATTTCGGGTTATTACAGTCACCCCTCCTTAAATAAATTTCGACCTCGAAATTTACTTAACGGAGCCCATACATAACAAAACACAAAGCAACACAACAAGAACACAAACAAAAACCAAAACAAAGAAACCCATACCTGCTTCGAACAACTCGGGATACTTCTCCCTCATCGAAGCCTCGGTCTCCCATGTAGCCTCCTCGAACCTCTGGCTACGCCACAAAACCTTAACCAAAGGCACCACCTTGCGACGCAACATCCGATCCTGACGATCCAAAATCTGAACTGGCTTCTCCTCAAATGTCAGGTTCGGCTCGATCTCTGATGACTCAACCGGAATGACATGTGAAGGATCATTGACATACTTCCGTAGCTGTGACACATGGAATACATCATGAACCCTCGATAGATCCGGAGGCATCGCCAACCGATAAGCGACCTCACCTACTCGCTCTAGAACCTCGTATGGTCCAACATACCTAGGTCTGAGCTTCCCTTTCTGACCAAACCGGACCACACCCTTCATAGGAGACACCTTAAGCAGAACCTTGTCTCCAACCTCAAACTCTAGCGGCTTCCGACGACGATCCGCATAAGACTTCTGCCGACTCTGAGCTGCCTGTAGTCTCGCCCTGATGATCTTCACCTGCTCAACTGTATCCCGGATATGATCGGGACCAATCACCAAAGCATCGTTGATGTCGCTCCAACAAGTAGGACTACGACACTTACGCCCATACAGAGCCTCATAAGGAGCCATCTGAAGACTGGCGTGATAACTATTGTTGTACGAAAACTCCACCAAACTCAGAGATCTAACCCAAGACTGCTGGAAGTCTAACGCACAAGCCCGTAGCATATCCTCCAAAGTCTGGATGGTCCGCTCTGTCTGCCCATCAGTAGCTGCGTGAAAAGCCGTACTCAAGTTAAGCTTAGTCCCAAAAGCCTCCTGTAAAGACTTCCAGAACCGTGACAAGAACCGGGGATCTCGGTCGGACACGATATCCTTCGGCACACCATGTAACCGAATGATCTCCCTCGAGTACGCCTCCGCCATCTTCTCCATTGACCAAGTGATCTTCATAGGAATGAAACGAGCCACCTTGGTCAAACGATCCACGATAACCCAAACTGTATCCAAACCCGTAGACGTCGTGGGCAAACCCACCACAAAATCCATGGACACGGAATCAAACTTCCACGTGGGTATCGGCAAAGGTTGCAACAAACCACCTGGTCGCTGATGCTCGATCTTAACTTTCTGGCACGTGAGACATCGTGCTACAAACTCTGCGACCTCTTGCTTCATCCTCGGCCACCAGAAACATTCCCTTAGGTCCTTATAGAGCTTCCCGCCACCTGGATGTACCGAATACGGAGTATTGTGAGCCTCTTCCATAATCCGATTTCTCAAATTCGAAACACGGGGCACACACCACCTGTTACGGAACCTCAAACTACCATCGGGTTCAATTGTGAAGTCTTCTGCCTTGCCTTGAAGTTTAGCTTCACGAATCTTCTCGAGTTGCGGGTCTTCCTGCTGCTTCTCCCGTAACTCCTGATACAAACTGGGCTCGACACTCATAGCACACAAGAACACTCTAGTGCTGCCTGGTGTAACCATCTCAACTTCCAACTTGCGAAGGTCGGAACAGATTTCCTTAGGTAAAACCGCCACTCTGTTACATGCATGACGATCCTTACGACTAAGGGCATCGGCTACCTTATTAGCTTTCCCTTCACAATAATCCACTGAGAGGTCGTAATCCTTGATCAACTCGAGCCACCGTCGCTGCCTCATGTTGAGTTCCTTCTGAGTGAAGATGTACTTCAGACTCTTGTGATCGGTGAACAACTTGCAAGACACCCCGTAGAGATAATGTCGCCAAATCTTCAAAGCGAACACCACCGCTGCCAACTCCAAGTCGTGAGTAGGATAATTCTGCTCATGAACCTTGAGCTGTCTCGAAGCATATGCAATCACCCTACCTTCTTGCATCAGAACACAACCTAGACCCTTCTTCGACGCATCACTGTAGATCTCAAAACCTACACCCTCCGTCGGCAAAGCAAGAACTGGTGCAGACACAAGGCTTTGCTTGAGTGCTTGAAAGGCTTCTTCACACTGCTCGGTCCACACGAACTTGCAATCTTTGTGCAATAACTTGGTCATAGGTGCTGCTACTTTAGAGAAGTCTTTCACAAATCTCCGGTAGTAACCTGATACAACAAATTTCACAGGTAAGTATTTTGCATAGTTATTAACAAAGCTATAACATAAACTTTAATATACCTGCTAGGCCAAGAAAACTTCGAATCTCGGCCACATTCTTCGGACTGTGCCATTCCACCACCGCCTTAATCTTAGCTGGATCCACCATGACACCATCCGCATTAATGACATGCCCTAGGAAGGCAACTTCCTTGAGCCAAAACTCGCACTTAGACAACTTCGCGAACCACTTCTGAGCCCGCAGAATACCCAACACCAGATGAAGATGCTGAGTGTGATCTTGTTCATTCTTCGAATAAATGAGAATATCGTCGATGAACACCACCACACACACATCTAGAAGATGATGGAAAGTCCGATTCATCTGGTCCATGAACACTGCAGGAGCATTCGTCAAACCAAATGGCATAACCTCGAACTCATAATGCCCATATCTCGTGCGAAAAGCAGTCTTCGGTATATCCTCTGGTTTCACTGGAATTTGATGATAACCGGACCTGAGATCAATCTTAGAGAAAACGCTGGCTCCCTTCAACTGATCAAACAAATCCTCAATCCTGGGCAGAGGATACCTGTTCTTGATCGTCACCTTGTTCAGTTCCCGGTAGTCTATGCACAATCTCATGCTGCCGTCTTTCTTCTTCACAAACAATACCGGAGCACCCCATGGCGACACACTAGGCCGGATAAACCCCTTGTCGATCAACTCTTGCAACTGGGTCTTCAATTCCTTCAACTCTGCTGGAGCCATACGATACGGAGCCTTAGAAATCGGAGCAGTCCCGGGTACCAAATCAATGTTGAATTCCACTTCTCTTTCCTGTGGTATCCCTGGCAACTCCTCTGGGAAAACATCCGCATACTCCCGAACCACTAGAATGGCCTCTAGTTGTTCCTCCTTAGTCAAGTCCTTGACTTGACATAGAAACACTGTCTCACCCTTGCGCTGCAGCCTGCGCATCTTCATAGCAGATACGATCTTCAATCCCTTGCCTATCGGCTTCCCGACATAAGTTACCCTCTTTGCGTTTGGTCCCCGCAAAGTGACAGCCTGGTCTTGACACCGAAAAGTCGCCTGATACTTAGCTAACCAATCCATCCCTAAGATCACATCGAACTCAATCATAGGGAACTCCTTCAGGTTGGCCTCGAACTTTACCCCCGAGATAACAATGGACACGTCCCTGAACTCCCGAAGACAAGAAAAGTCCTCTCCCGAAGGAAGAGTTATGATAGATTTGACAGGAGACTCTCCCATCAGGTTAGCTTTAGCAATAAAAGTACTAGCAACAAAGGACACAGTGGCACCAGTATCAAACAGAACATATGCAGATAAATCATGAACAAGAAATGTACCCGTGACCACATCGGGCTGAGCATCTGCCTCTTCCTGCGTCATGCAGAAGATCCTGTTCTTGACCGGAGCTTGACTACCTGTGGCTGCTGCTGCTGCTGGCTGTCTCTTAGGGCAAACCGTACTCTTGTGACCCTCTTGACCACAACTGTAGCACACTATTGGAGACCCGTCACACCTCTTTCCCGGGTGGAACTCCTTCTTGCAACCCGGACAAATCCTGGGACCCTGACTCGGAGCTGGTCGAGACCTCTGCTGCATCCTCGAAGAAGGCTCGAACCTGGTCTTCTTAACCGGGGCTGGAGCTAGAGCTGGAGCTGGAGCTGGAGCAACCCTCTTCTTCCCGGAGTCTTCATCAGAAATTGAAGACTGAACCTCAAGAGCCACCTCATAGGCTTCCTGAAAAGTCTTCACCCTGCTGCTCACCACATGAACCCGGATGTTGGAGTTAAGCTTTTTGATGTACCTCTTAACTCGCTCGGCTTCAGAAGGAATCACCGCTGATGCGAACCTGGAGAGCTCGGTGAACTTGTCCGTATAAGCCTGAACGGACAGACTACCCTGGGTGAACGTGAGGAATTCCTCTTGTTTCTGCCACTTAAGCTCCTCGGGGTAGAAACGATCTTGCAGCCTCTTGGTGAAGTCTTCCCAACTCAGATTCAGATCTGTGTCGGGGTTTGACCGGAGAGTACTCCACCAGTTGTCTGCCTCACCCTGAAGGTAGAACGTAGCTATGGGGACCCGTTCAGACGCGGGGCATGCTAGAACATCGAACATCTTACGCATCTCTCGAATCCAGTTTTCGAGGATGGTTGGGTCAGCTGAACCATCATAGGTCGGAGGACGAAGCCGGGCTAAACGGTCAAAGGACGACTGGTTACTCTGAGTCCGGACACTGTTCTGAGCCAGAGTGAGGATTGCATCCTCCAAGTTGCGACGACGAAGACGGAAGTTCGGAGTTCTAGGAGTCGACATCCTGAAATCAAAGACAAGTTAGCACACAAACGGCACACGAAACGGCAAAAACGCGGAAACGAAACGATAAAACGTCTTAACCCAGGCTACTACCCATGGTTTCTCTCACCTAAGGTTTCCATATTAGGCTAGGGTTCGCTCGGGTTCATAAAGCACACATCTCACGAAGCTACTTGTGAAGAAGTAACTTAGGATTTAACCTCAGCTCTGATACCAACTGTAACGACCCGACTTTTTAGCTTGTCGATTTACGAAGGGAATCGACATTCGGATCATTACTTAAACAAATTATACTATAAATCAAATAAAAATAAATGGAAGAAGTATCTTTTATTAAATAGCTACTAGAAATCCATAATAAATCCGATAATCATTATTACATTGAAAAACTGGAAGTACTGTCCCAACATGCTGGGATCATTAGATAAACTAAATAGTGTCTATATTGTTCTGGATAAAACTAAATATTAAAAAATAAAGGCTAAACTCTCAAGCCCATCCTGCGAAGCCCGCTCTATTCTGCTGCATCATCACCTGGAAATGGGGGGGGGGGGTCCACCGTCAGTGGCGAGTAACTAGGCTGTCCCATTTAATCGAGGGACCACCAAACACATAATAGCATAGAAATTCACATAAAAACTATAAAGAAATCTAATACAAGCTTTACACACACATGTACAAAAATGCGTATAAAAGTACGTATTTTATACGTACATTTATACGTATGTTAATACGTACTTTTATACGCATTTTTGTACATGTGTGTGTAAAGCTTGTATTAGATTTCTTTATAGTTTTTATGTGAATTTCTATGCTATTATGTGTTTGGTGGTCCCTCGATTAAATGGGACAGCCTAGTTACTCGCCACTGACGGTGGACCCCCCCCCCCCATTTCCAGGTGATGATGCAGCAGAATAGAGCGGGCTTCGCAGGATGGGCTTGAGAGTTTAGCCTTTATTTTTTAATATTTAGTTTTATCCAGAACAATATAGACACTATTTAGTTTATCTAATGATCCCAGCATGTTGGGACAGTACTTCCAGTTTTTCAATGTAATAATGATTATCGGATTTATTATGGATTTCTAGTAGCTATTTAATAAAAGATACTTCTTCCATTTATTTTTATTTGATTTATAGTATAATTTGTTTAAGTAATGATCCGAATGTCGATTCCCTTCGTAAATCGACAAGCTAAAAAGTCGGGTCGTTACAACATCCTCTTAAAAATCATATCCTTCTCATATCCCTTTATGGTTTTCTAGTATTAACTTCAATGTATTTAGAGTTTCGATTTATCAAGCGTCTGTATTATGTACTTCTAGTGAAGTAGGCAAGAATTTGAGTGAATTCTTGTATGGGGGAATTGTAAGGGTTTGAGTGAACTCTTGTAATATGGGGAAAGAAAATTTGAGTGAATTTTCTGTATTAGAACTTAGAGTTAAGTTCTTAGAGAAGAGAGAAGATTTCGAGTGAAATCAAAGAGAGAGAAGAAATCGACTTTTATTGAAGTCGTGTCACGGGTTCAAGGGGAACAAGTGACAGGGGGAACAAGTTCCTAGTGGAACTGAGAGAAAGAGAAGGTCCGTTTATAGGTTGTAAAACAGAGTCGTTTTGGCCTATAATTAATAAGAGAAGTCCAAGAGTCAAAATCCCCAGTGGTCGAGGTTTTTCTTCCTATTTGGGCCTAGGAAGTTTTCCTCGTAGGTTAACTTGTTTGTGTATCCTGTTCCTTGTTGCTTTATCTTTTCTCTACTTTATCTTTACTTGCTTTTATATTCGTCAAATTCCGCAAAAATCGAAAAGCGAGTCCCATACTACAATTCACCCCCCCTCTTGTAGTATACCATCCGAAATAACAGTCCCTTCCCCAGAATGGGGGTAAACTTTGTTTCGAGCTCCTTGAGCTCGTCAGCAGTCATCTCCTGCTTTCCTTTACCAGAAGGAAGCAGGGGAGCTTTACTCTTCTTCTTGGTGCCAGAAAGGCTGGCACCCTTCCTCTTGGTCCCCTTGGATGAGGTACCACTTGCCTGTAAAAATTTGCACACCTTAGTTGAATTCTCTAAAATAGACAATAAACCCACTCGTCACAAGTAGTGGCTGAGTGGGGCAAAAGTTTGAAATTATTTACAACACCCCCTCTCGGCCTCCAAAAGAGCCGAGTGGGGATGTTTCAAACAACATTCCATATAAGACCCCCTCGTCACAAGTAGTGGCCGAGTGGGGCAAAAGTTGGAAGTTATTTACAACACCCCCTCTCGGCCTCCAAAGGGGGATGTTGCAAACAACATTCCATATTAGACCCCCTCGTCACAAGTAGTGGCCGAGTGGGGTAAACGTTTGAAGTTATTTACAACACCCCCTCTCGGCCTCCAAAAGAGCCGAGGGGGGATGTTGCAAACAACATTCCATATTAGACCCCCTCGTCACAAGTAGTGGCCGAGTGGGGTAAACGTTTGAAGTTATTTACAACACCCCCTCTCGGCCTCCAAAAGAGCCGAGGGGGGATGTTGCGAACAACATTCCATATTAGACCCCCTCGTCACAAGTAGTGGCCGAGTGGGGTAAACGTTTGAAGTTATTTACAACACCCCCTCTCGGCCTCCAAAAGAGCCAAGGGGGGATGTTGCAAACAACATTCCATATTAGACCCACTCGGCCACTACTCGGCTCTTATAGCTATTGGATGAGAGGAATATGGGGCCAGTGAGGGTATTGCAAACCAAAATAACCTACTCGGCACAAAAAGAAAATATGTAAGTATATACCTTTGCTTCTTCCTTCCTTTCAGACCAAGCCTTAGACTTGGCATGGTACAGTTCGTCGAGGTAATCGTCACCTACGACCTCGCCTGTCTTTTCCTTGGTGAGCTTCGTCATAGCTCTCTCTAAAAAAAATGTATGAAAAGAGAGTTAGTTAAAAAGCAAGATAAGGCTCAGGAAAACGGACAAGTAAAGGCTACCTCTATCAATGGCCTGGCTCAGGCCAACTGCAGATAAAAAATTATTGTCCCTAAAGAATGTCTAGTCCGGCACCCAAAGCACCGGGAACTGACATTTTTTGCCAGTTGTATAAACAATTTTTGTTTTGAAGTGGTCACCCTTGAGTACCACATCATCCTCATAGTGTGTTGGGGGCAGGTCTACATCCCGGCCACAGAGATAAGGGTCGGTGTTCATACGGCTTAGCCTCTCGGCCAACTCTTCGTCATCGGCCTTTACGTAAAGGAACCTATTCCTCCAGTTCCTCCACTTGTTATTCTTAGTGACAGTCATTTGGTAAGAAGGACGGGTACTAAGAATGTACCAGGCATCGCAGCTGTTTTCAGCCTTGTTTAAGTGGTGCATATGAGAGAAAATGCCAAAAGACATTCTATAACCTCTCAGTTCACAGGTAGCCATATACCCAAAAATGTTTGCCCAAGAATTGGGAGTGAGCTGCCATATACCGAGATCATACCCGTCCAGAACCTCCATTATGAATGGGTGGAGTGGGAAACGAAGGCCGAGCTCAAAAACGGCCTCGTACACTGGAAAGGCGCTCTCGGGCAATGACCTCACGGTGGCCTCGGGCTCGGGACAATAAGCTCAAACCCCTCGCCCTGAATAAAGGTGTTACGCGTCCGAAGCAAATCAGACTCATATAAGTCATGGCAGACTTTAAGCATCCCACATATACTTGGGTCATAAAACTTGTCTGCCCTCTTTTTGGAAGATCCGGGAACATCTGTCCCCTCCTCCACGCCCACCTTGGGCTCGGTTATGTCGACCTCTGGCCGCTCAGAACCTAAAGGCTCTTGGCCGGTCGTCTCTTCCTCATGACCCTCCTGGGTTGGTGTCCCAACCGAATCCTCTGGAGGAGGGCTGTATCGCATTGTCTGTTTCAACCTCGCCATGGTACCCTGCATAGGTACAGAGGGAGGAATATTCAAAGAATGGGTCTTATAGCTCGACCAGGAGAAGATGGGTCCGGATACCCTGGATTCCTTGCTATTCGAGGATCCGGCCATACTATTGGATTTAGAAGGCCGAATGCAAAAGACAAAATGCAACGAAAAGGAAGAAGGAAGAGATGAATACCTGATAATATGCTTGACGACTCGGCTTGGAGGGACTAGAAAAGACACTTGCAAACGACAACTTCAGACCAAATCAAAGTTCTTCAAAAAATCAAACAAGTTCTTGCCACAATCCTGCTGTTCAATCCAAATCCATAAAGAAGTTCCAAGTTCAGTGCTCCTGCTCAAAGAATCGTGCTTTACCTTCTCTCTAGAAATCTGAAGTTTTGGAAAATGGTTATGAAAATGATTAGGGGATATTTATAGACCCCCAATCATTTCAAAATTCAAACTTTCCTTATTTTCCCACCAAAGTCAGTTAGGGACCTTAATTAAAAAGAAATTGTTCAAAAGGGGAAAAATTAGGTTAATTTCCCTCCTTTTGAGGGGCAAATGTTACTGCCAATTTTATTAGCCCAAATCTAAGGAAGAATAGCCCAACACTTCAGCCCAAGAGGGAGCCCAAGACTCCAGCCCAAAAGAAGAGTCACCAAAGGCTTCAAATACAGGGGATACGTGGCAGAATACCATCGGTTCACTTGGCAGCACCTTATTGGTCCACGTGGCACTTTCCTACGAAGACACGTGGCAGATTGGGGCTCAGACTTGAGCATAGGGAAAGCCCCATTTATTGAACTATGTACATATGTAAAGTTATCCCACATTGATAGTTTACATTAGGATGTGAGAAGATTCTTGTATATATGCAATAATGTAATGATTGCAACACAGATTCCAAGAATTGGCTGATTTGACTATACATAGTTGTAATTGTCGACTAACCCTAATCAATCCTGATTAGCAGCTAATTAAGTGATTATTATCTTTTGCCATTTAATTATTTACTTTGCATTTATCTCATTTTAATTGCTTTTACTATTGTGGTCCTGGGTCGAGTTTGTAGCATAAAATTAGTTAGCTCTCCTTAAAACTAAAAACACCCGAAACAGCTGCCATTGCCCTGTATTCTGCCTCACTAGAGGACCTAGAAACAGTTGGTTGTTTTTTAGATCTCCAAGATATTGGAGAGGAACCAAGGAGGAGAAGATAACCAGTAGTGGACCTTCGAGAATCAACACAAGAGGCCCAGTCAGCATCACTAAAAGCTTGTAAGGATAACTGAGGAGAAGCCTGCAACAGAATTCCCTGACCAGCAGTAGCTTGAACATAGCTCAGGGTATGGAGTAAAGCATGAAAATGTGAGACTCTGGGTTGCTGCATATACTGACTAAGAGTTTGGACAGCAAAACTAAGATCAGGCCTTGTATTGGAAAGAAAATTAAGCTTGCCAACAAGTGACCTATATACTTCAGGTTCATAAAAAAAATCACCCTCTGAAGTTTGTAGTTTGAGATTGACTGGCAGGGGAGTTTTTACCTTAGAAGGTAAGGAATAAGGGCAATATGCTAGGAGATCTTTAGTGAATTTGCTTTGTGTAAGAAGAATACCATCTTGAATATAAGAAACCTCCATACCCAAAAAATAATTCAACTTACCAAGATCCTTGATGGTAAACAATTGATGCAAAAAAAATTTCATATGTGAAATGACTTGTGAATTGTTTCCAGTTAAGATCACATCATCAACATAAACAGCAAGAATAGTGAGATCCCTACCAGATTTATTTAGAAATAGGTTGTAATCATTCTTACTTTGTTGAAAACCTTGAGATTTAAGAGCATTTACAAGCTTGTAGTTCCATTGCCTTGAGGCTTGTTTGAGACCATAGAGTGATTTCTTGAGCTTGCAAACCTTATTTTGAGGATTAGGAAAACCTGGAGGAACCTTCATAAACACTTCCTCATGCAAGTCACCATGCAAAAATGCATTATTTACATCAAGTTGGTAAACATCCCATTGTTTAGAAGCAACCAATGCTAAAATACATCTTATGGTGGTCATTTTAACAACTGGAGAAAATGTTTCATCATAATCAATACCATATTGAGTATTGCCCTTGGCAACAAGCCTAGCCTTGCATCTTTCAAGAGTACCATCTGCCTTCAATTTCACCTTGTACACCCATCTACAACTAATAGGCTTTTTATGTGGAGGCAAGTCAACCAAATCCCAAGTGTCATTTTTTGATAAAGCCAACAGCTCATTACTCATAGCTTCTACCCACTCAGGCTTAGAAGAGGCTTCTAAATAAGTAGATGGTTCAGAAAAAGAGATAGTAGGGACAACAGTGGCTGTGAGTGAGGAAGACACTAGATTACACCAATGAGAGGAGGTTATAGCAGTAGCAGTATGTTTAGAAGAACAGTGATAATCACTGAGATAAGAAGGGGGTTTCCTGTCCCTGTCAGATCTTCTTAAAGGAGTAGTAGTATGTGAAAGAGGCAGTTGAGGAGTAGAGTGGGAAGGAACATAAGTTGAGGGCAACTCAGAAAAAGGAGAAGAGGCAGGAACAATCTGAAGATTGTGAACAGAATTAGAAGTATCTGAAGAAGAGGAGGAGGAAGTCATTGGGGATTCTGTGGTGAATAAAGAGGGAGAAGAACTAGAAGTGGTAGGAGTAACAGGGTGAGGAAAAATATCATCAAAAATGAAATTAGATGATGTTGAAGTCATTTGAGGCAAGAAAAATGGTTTAGGAAAAACAAAATTATAGTTAGAGGAATGCAAATGAAAAGGAAAATGAGTTTCATGAAAAATAACATTCCTAGAAATAGAAAACTTATATGTGTCTAAATGAAGAACTTTGTATCCTTTTTGAGTATGAGAATAACCCAAGAAAGCACAAGCAATGGCCCTAGGATCAAGTTTGGTTCTATGAACTGGGGAAGTGGAAACAAAACATAAGCAACCATAAGCTCTTAGATGAGAATAAGAAGGAGAAACACCATATAATTTTTCATAAGGAGTTTTGTAATCAAGAACTCTTAGAGGCATCCTATTGATGAGATATGTAGCGCATAACCCACTATCACCCCAGAATTTTTTTGGAAAATTAGATTGAAAACACAAAGCCCTAGTAGTCTCAAGCAAATGCCTATGTTTCCTTTCCACAACACCATTCTGTTGTGGAGTATGAGGACAACTAGTCTGATGAATAACCCCTTGAGATTGAAGAAAGACTTTCATTGGACCATCAACAAATTCTTTTGCATTATCAGATCTTACAATTTGAATTTTGGAACCAAATTGAGTAGAAACATAATGAAAGAAATTTTGCATAACAACCACTGCATCAGATTTAGCTTTCAACGAGTGTAAGTAAATCTAGTAAAATCATCAACAATAGTCAAGAACAATGAACAACCAGTATAAGTGTTTATTCTATAAGGTCCCCATATATCTACATGAATCATTTGGAATGGAAAAACAGATTTAATAAAACTAATAGGAAAAGAAGACCTAGACTGTCTAGCAGCAGGACAAATTTGACAAATTGAATTCTTATGACAAGATTTAATAGGAGAATCTAAAACCACCAATTTAAGATGATCAAAAGGAATATGGCCAAGCCTCAAATGCCACAAATTGCAATCATTTTCAGCCAAACAAGCAGCCTTCTCTGTAACGACCCGACTCGCTTAAATCGGCGCGGAAGAAACCGTCGAGTCGAATTGTTATAAACTACAACTCAAATACTTAAGAAATTAAAACTAATTCCTCGAAATTATTATTATTAACCACAAAGTACAAATACCCACAAGTTTGTACATAACTAGTCCAAAAGTCAAACTAAAAATACTAAAATGCGAGTAAACTCCAACCACACGTCAGAGTCTAAAAATAACGTATGAAAGTCCATACAATATTCTAATACTATCTAAAAATAACAGTAATAGAAAATACATCAAGCAACAGAAATAATAAACGTCGCTCGCCCAACCCAAAGCTAAGCAAGAGTATCGTCATCAGAAATACCTGAAACATATACAACAGTCCACCATCAGTGGCGAGTAACATAGCTGACTCACCCTAATGGGAATACACATGTACATAGCACAAACCAAATAATCAATATCAATACTCAAAGTACGAGGACAACCCAAAACGTGAACTCGACTCAAACCAACCTAATCAACTATCTTTGGCGCAATCAATCATATTCTAGACCGGACTGTGCTCGTACGAATGCATCTTACGCGATCGAACTTTCTACTATGCTTGGATTTGAGAATCTTACTCCCAAACCCCATGAAACCAATCTTACTGGAAATCCATGTCCCGTGAAACCAATCTTACTGGAAATTCACAAAGATCACATAGTATGACTCCAACTATCCCAATACCGCGGATGGAATAGGGGCAACGTCTTAACCCGAATACAATGAATCTTACTCAAAGTATCAGGCGTCTAAAAATGAAATCAAGCTAATCATTAATTAATTAAATCTTTTAATCGACTTAATCATATTATCATCATTATTACCCAACATAACTAAATTAAGTTCAAGAATTGCCTCTAGCCTTGATTCTCGAATTTAACTAGTTAAATTATCGAAGTTATTCTCAAGAACTGCCTCTAGCCTTAATCTTGAGTCTAACCAATCATAAATCATCATTAAATAATCATTTTTTTATCACTTTAGACACTTTCTTTATCTTTCTTTATCATTTAAACCTCTTTCTTTAACTTTCAAGATTCAACCAAGAACTCGTAAAGACTCATCAAGAACTCATAAAGAACTCATTCAAGATTCAAGATCTTCAATCAAGAACTCAATCAAGATTCAAGAACTCAATCAAGAACTCATCCAAACTCCACACATCACACGCATATCACCATCATCAAACCTTTCGAAAACTCAACTTATACTTAACCAAAACTTATCAAACTTTAACATAATGTTCATGATCATAAAACAACATGTAATCAATCATAATATCATGAAAAATCACCATCAAAACACCATACAAACATATAAAAATCAGATTTAGAAATTATACATGAAATCATGGATATTCATCCTCAATCAACCCAAACATGCATTTAATTCATACTATAGACATAGTATACCAAAAAGGTTGAGAAAGTATGTTACCTTATTGAAGATTACACACAATTCAACACACAAAAGCAGCCCGGAAAATAGCACAAAACACGGCACACAAACAGCCCACACACGGCTGTCCACACGGCACCACGAGCCACCACGAACACCACGAACCCCTTTGCACGGCTGCTGCACACGGCCTGCTGTCCAAGCACGAACACCACCGCACGGTCACGGCACCACCACTGCACGGCTGCCATTGCACGGCCCCACACACGGTCACCCACACGGTCCAACCCACTTGATCACGAACACGAACAAGACCCAAAACCAACCCGAACTAGCGATCTTGAATGAAATGCACGTGTTTAGGATTGTGTTTAGGCACTTAAAGATCAATAGAAGTTGAATCTTTAAGATTAGGATTAGAAAGATGGATGAACAATTTGATGGCTTCAATCACCCAAAAATGGCGTGAAGCAAGGGAGTAGTGGAGGGAGTTTTTTTGTGTTTAAACTTTTGATGGCAAATGCATAAAATGGCAAGGATGGCAAAATGGGCAAGGGGCCTTACTAACTCTCCTATTTATAGAGTTAGTTAAGGTGTGAACATGAGGCAAGTGGCAAGCCTTGCCATGCCACTAGAAAACCGGCCAACAAGGGAAAAATGGGCCTAAAATGGGCTCTCGTGATCAATTGGGCTAATTTGCGAAAACCGCATAATTAATCATGCATAAATCAATTTAGCCCAAAACATTAAATAACTAATTAGAAAATTAAATAATAAAATTCTAATCAATTAAATAATAATTAACATAAATAATAAAAACTGAAAATAAATATTTCGAGTTAAATCGAAATTATTCACATAAAATAAAATAAATAGTTCAAAATAAATTTGAACTAACACCAAAAATGCACATAAACACACATAATTATCGGCAAAAAATACCAATAAAAATCTGGGTCATTACATTCTCAGCAGCAAGACATGAAGAAGAATTAGGGGAAACAATGTGATATAAACCATTCTTGACTTCACCAAGAAGAGTGGGAGTCTCTCTCTGAGAATGGCCCTAAATATAGCATTTAGAATTATCAAAAATCAAAGGAGAACCAAGATCTTGGGAAAGCTTATGTACTAAAATTAAATTGAAATGAAAATCAGGAACAAACAAAACATCATGTAAGGTTATAGAATCATTAAGTTTAACCTCACCAATATGTTTAACCAAGAGCTTTCTACCATCAGGAATAGTAATAGAAGGAAGTGTACTAGGAGCAGAATTAATTTTGGAAAACAAGTCAAGATTAGAACACATGTGATCACTTGCACCACTATCAAGCATCTAACTAGTACTAGAACTTGAAAATAAACATATATTACCTTCAAGAGTAGTCTGTGGATTAGAAGAATGAACAGCAAGAAGAGCACTCTGATCAGGTTGTTGTTGTTTGTTGAACATATCCATCAAGCATTGATACTGTTCAGAAGTAAAAGGAGTGCTAGGAAGGACTTGATCAGAAGCTTTAGGTTCAACAGATTGAGACTCAGAAGCAGAACCATCATGATAAGAAAGAGCAGCCACCTTCTTATCCTTAGTATAAGGTGGAGGTAAAGCAAGTGTGGGCTTGAAATTTGGAGGATAGCCATGAACTTTAAAACACCTTTCATAGGAATGACCAGGGATCTTACAATGAGAATAGAAATAAAGAGAAGTCCTCCTTGGAACACCAGAACCACCAGAACCTTGAGGAGGTCTCAAGGTATAAGGAGCAGGCCTCATGTACACATTAGGTCTATAGGCCCTTCTATCAGCATAGAAAGCCACAGGCTCAGAAGAACCACCAACAGCAGTATAAACAAGAGCCCTATGTGACTCTTCTTGAGCAAAAAATCTATAGGCCTCAGCAATCTTAGAAAATGGAGACATCATCAAAACATTCCCCCTGATATTACTATATTGATCACCCAATTTCATCATGAAATGCAACACTTGATGCTTTTGTTCTCGTTCAAGAATTCGCTTAGTAAGACTACATGTGCACTTATTGCATGTGCAAAAAGGAATAGGATCCACCTCATTCAATTCATCCCAAATTGTCTTGATAGCAGTATAAAACTCAAATACAGTCATAGCATTTTGAGTTAATTCGAAAAGTTTTCTTTGCATATTAAAAACTCTTGTCATAGAAGGATAACCAACGCGATCTTGAAGATCTTTCCACATAGAAAAAGCCGATTTAAAGAACAAAACACTCTTACCAATTTTTGGATCAAGATTATAGAGCAACCAGCTTCGAACAAGATCATTGCACCGAGCCCAAGCTTGATGCTCTGCTGCATGCGTAGTATCATCAGGCTCCTTAATTGATCCATCAACGAATCCAATTTTGTTTTTCGCAGAAAGAGTAATTAGAATTGCTTGCTTCCGATCCTCAAAATCCGATCCATCAAATTTAAAAGACACGAGCTGTAAAGAATTTGCATCACTAGGATGGATGTAGTAGATACTATTAATGTCGAGATTGAGATTAGTTGTAGTTGCAGCCATGGAAGCAACGAGAAGCTTTTAGGAAAAAAAAATGGAGTTCAATTTTGTAGCTCTGATACCATATTGTAGTTTTGAGTTGAGAGGAAGAGAGTACAGAGAAGTAGAATAGAGAGAATTAGAATTTGTTATTCATTTCTAAAAGTTTTTATGTACAGTAACAAACAAGGAGTATTTATAATAGTTGGTATAACCAACTAACTAAAAGGAATTATTTACAAATAACAAAAATACACATTTGTTAAACTATCTATTTAATTCCTATATTCTCCAATAGAATTATACAATACTTCCTCGCTCCTAGGGATGCAAGTGAGGCAGGTCAAGTAGGAGACCCGTCCCATTGGAGCGGGAAACGGTCCAAGTTTGGCGTGGATGGCGATGAAAATTGTATCCATCGTGGGGATGTGGATGGTTTTTAGGCTACCTCCGTCCCATCCCCGCCCCACCTCCACCCTGCCTTTTATATGAATTTATTTTTACTTTTTTAATTTAGTACTTAAACACATTGAAAATAAAATGGATAACAGATTTTTGGTGCCATTTTATTATTTATGTATTTTGGCCTTATGACTTATTTTCATCCTTGTAAGTTAGATATTTTGTGGGGATTAAGTAGGTCTGTAGTGGGGATCTACGGGTTTGGGGTGAAAATTTGTTGGGTGGTGGGGCAAAGAACATGGGTATTAGGCAGGTATGGATACCCACATGGGTGATGGGGCAGGGATGGGGATATAAACTATATATATACCCGTCATGGGGGTGGAGATGGAGATTCCATAAGTAGGTGGGGATGAGAATTGCAACATCCACCCCACCCCAATCGCATCCCTACTTCCTCCCATTCACTTTTTTTTAATCGTTTTCTTTTTATGGATGTTCTTAAATTTTTACACCATACTAATTAAAAATAAGGAAAATTTGTCTAAAAACCCCTTAAAGTTCTAGCATTTTGTAAAAAAACACCCTAGAATTTTTTAAAAAAATTTAACAACACAAAGTTGTATAAAACTTTAGTAGCACAATTTTTGGGAAAAAAAAATGTGAAATATGGGAAAAAAGTGAACTTCAAAATGAGAATTTGGTTAATTAGAGTTTTCAATTGTGTTCTTCTTTCCAATTTTTTTTTATTGAATTGTTCCTAAAGGCTAAATCTTTGGAATAATTGTGTTATATTGCAAAGTTTTCGTCCAAAAGTTGTGCTATCAAATATTTTCTACAACTTTGTGTTGTTAATTTTTTTTTAAAAAAATTCCAGAGTGTTTTTTCACAAAAAGCTTAAAGTTTCATGATTTTTTAGATAAATTTTCCTAAAAATAAACATAAAGGACCATCATTTACTCTCACAATAAGATTCCACCACTTTTCTCTTTCATCAACTTTGTCTATCTCATGAACTCTCACAACAATCACATATGGTCTTCGCCACATTATAAAAGCAAAAAAATCAATTTGGGCAAAAATTTAGGAACAAAAGGAATACCACAAATTATCAAGATCCCATTTTATTGTATCGTATTTTGTTTACGGATAATAAATGTAGTTAAAGTTCTATTAGTTTAACTACATAAATAGTAATATGTAAATTCTTTCATAAATATTGTAACAAGAATCAAGTTTCAAACTTATACCATCTTAATTTCACCCATGATTCCAAAATCACACCATAAATAAATCAAACACCAACTTATTTGTAAGGATGAAATAAAATAACAAACTTCATAATAATTGGAATCAAAGAATATGTATCAATAACAAGTTAAAAACCTCATGTTTTTAATTTAATAAAGCATCAATTACGTAAATTATCAACAATCGGTTTTAGTTGCAAATATAAAATTTCATCCATGACTCTATATTTTTCGTTGTCTATATAAAATTAAAAAAAGGTCAAAGTTATAATGTGAATAGTAACAAAAGTAAAAAATGGAGCGGTTTTTTGGGACGGGGCTCATAAAATTAATTTGATTTTGAATGTAAAATAAAAATCATCCCCCGTTCCTATATAATTGCAACATTGAAAATCTAGTATTATTCACAAGCATTTATATAATTATTTTTTGTGCTTTATACATATAAAAAAAAAATAGTCATATGGGATCTCTTTGAAATCGTCTCAATATATATACTTTATTATGATTTTTAAAAATAATTTTTGGCAAAATATAGCTAAATATATTATGAATATATATAATGCATAGACAAATATAAAAATAAAAGCAGTGCGATTAATATCGGAACTCTTTCCATGAATATTGTTGGGAAGTTTCCTAATTCCCAAAATGCAGTCACTTTTATATTAATTCCCAAATTACCGTCCACGTCAGCATAGGTAATTTTTTAAATTATTATTTTTATTCTGCTTAAGACAAAAACCGCTATTATTGCCTGATAAAACCGCAGTAGTGGTTTACATGCAGTGTTTTTTTTTTTTAAGATTGGAATCCAATAGATTATATAGGAAACTTGCAAATTTTTTTAACTAGGACAAACCACTACTATCAGTAGTGATTTTCTTCAGTAAAACCGCTACTGGTAGTAGCGGTTTGTCACGAAAATCGAAAAAATATAAAACTCATTGAACCGTCTATGCGGACGGTAATTTGAGAATTGGAAAAAAAGTTATAACATTTTGAGAATTAGGAAATTAAACTTTTCAACAACATTGATGGAAAGAGTTCTTAATATCGACCAGATGAAGTAGTTATCTTGAAATGACTACAACTAATATCTAGTAAATGGCTGTGTCCAAAAAAATATCTAGTAAATGGCTGTGTCCAAAAAAATATCTAGTAAATGGCATATCAAGTGTCACACAATATACTAAAAAAAAACGATTTCAACGTTGTTTTATTTTATTTAATTTAATGAGACCAAATTTCATAATTGATTTTGTTGCTTTTCATAAATTTCTTAATTGATTTTGTTGTTTTTTTCATAACTTTCATAATTGATTTTCGTGTTTTTTTTTTAAATAATTTATTTTGTTGTTTTCTCATAATCTTTTGCCGAGTTCAATTTAAGTCTTGTTGAGTCTAGTATTTTATTTTACTAGGCTTTTGCATAATTGATTTCTGTGTGGTGAGTATTTTTAAAAATAAAATAAAAGAGCAAAGTTTCTTTCAATCTCAAATTAAGCTTTTATTTACATTGGGGGTAAAATGAAAATGAGTCTAACTTTTCTCATCTCTATCTTTCACTGAGATACACCTTCATAATTGTTGTTGCCTTGTTGGGGACAATTTTACTAAAATGTTTCACAATGATAATTCCTCCGCTCCATATTAATCGCAACATTGACAATTTTGATACTATTCATAATCGCTATCCACTTTTGTGTTTTATACATGTAAACAAGCATAGTCAAGTGGAATATCTTTTAAACCGTCTCAATGTGTATTTAATTTTATTTTGATCTAATTTTTATAATTTTTGGTAAAACAAAATTAAAGATATTACAAATTAAAATTATACATTGATAAGCGTGAAAAAGGAAACATTGCAACTAATATGGAGATGAATAAGTATTTGATTTTTGAAATCATTAATAGACTTATTTAAAACAAGTAATCACAATTTTAATAAATTTTTTAAAAAATAGTTTAAAAGCTTTTTACAATTATGTAGGAACTTATTATTTTTATTGTCAAACTATTTTTGTTGATTTGTCTCGACGCAGGCTTTCTAAATATATACTCCGTAGTTTTTAATTCACATGTTATGTTTTTAATTCTCTTATACATATAAGGAAAAACATAGGCATGCAGATCTCGTTTGATTTGTCTCGACGCAGGCTTTCTAAATATATACTCCGTAGTTTTTACAATTTTTTTGTTAAACATGTATAGCTCATGATATCAATATTTAAAGTTATGTTTCGAAAAATGTAAAAAAATAAAAATAAATGAGCACTTATCTTGGACAGAGCACATAGTAATAATAATAGTCCGTCTGTAACATATTAATTGCGATAATTTAACATTTTTTTTGTCTACTTTATGTCAAATTTTTGTAATTAATAGTTTAATATAGTATGTTAAGGAGTTAGTAACTTACTAATACATTACGTACTAACTCAGCGACGCTAGTGATACTCCGTATTAAAGATTTTATGCATGATTGAGTTAGAGAAGATATTGTTTGTTAGAGAAGTTGTTGTTGGACCATTTACTGAGATTGGCCTTTAATCACAAAAACATAACTTCCCTTCTTCTTTTGTCCGATTGTCCCCATTCTTCCTCTCAATGGAGAATAACAATCATAACAAACAGCCTTTGTTACCTTCCTCAACCACCACCACCACCACCTCCGCCGCAACAACCACCGCCGCCGCCGCCGCCGCCTCCACCAATGATAAAAGATCATCAGCGGTTATAAACGAAGAAGAGGAGGTTGATATACCACCAATCGAAGGGCCGAAAATGCTGATGAATGTTTTTTCATCAGAGTTGAAGAAAACCATGTACCTTGCAGCACCTGCTACTTTTATGCGTACATGTCAGTATTCGCTTGGCGCAATCACCATTACTTTCTCCGGTCAACTCAGTACTCTTGACCTCGCCGCTTTCTCCGTCGAAAACTCCGTCATCGCTGGCTTCTCCTTCGGTGTTCTGGTATTTTTATTCATCTCTTACCTTCCTTCGAATTCTAAACTATTTACACTCCGATTTTACTTTTTTTCGCCAATCTCTAAATGAATTCGTCAATTCGTGTTTGATGTCGATTTTACTGGTTTTTGATTTGTTTTGCGTCGTATAATAATTAGTCCTGAATTTCTGATCGAGGTTTTGCAGTGGTATGAGTTTTTCAAACTCTATGGGAACGTTATTCGGAGAGTTTTGTTTATTGTTTTTTTAGGTGCATGTTCCAACAGATTGGAGTATTGGACTGAACTACGCCGTGTCGCTGACTCGCTGGTAGACTTGGTAGTAAGGTCGCCTTGTTCTCACCATAATTACCAGCTACGAATATCTTACTCATATAGTCATATTAAAGGCGTGCTTGTGATACTGATAGTCATCGTTTTTCAATCCTCTTTTTTTTTTTTTTTATTTAAAAAAGGGCAATCGGTACTTGAAAAAAAATAAATAAATAATCCGTCCGTCATGCATTATTGATAACAATGGAATATTTTACATTTTACAAATAATAACAAAGATTGCTAATACTGCGTGATGGATGGATAGTACTCCATAAAAAAATCATAATAAGATAAAGAAGAAAATAATTTACAATCCTTTTATAACGTGTTATTGACAACAATTGAATATTTTACCCTTAAAGCTAAAAAATCATAATAAGCTAAAAAAGAAAATAATTTACAATCCTTATGTAACGCGTTATTGACAAAATAAATACTTAATTCAATTTTTTATTTCTATTTCAAGCATTTTATATGTAGCCCTTAGAGTTATGTATATCATTTGCACAGAATAAAACACCACAGTAATAATGAGCCCTAAATGCCTGTGTATAGGCTGAACAAATTTATGTCATACTCGGTGCCAACCTTGCATATGTATAGGCTGAACAATGCGGCTCAATAGTCAATACTAAATACCGAATTTACCCAATGACATTGAATCATTGATGTCCATCAGTTTGCCAAAAAAATAAGAAAAAGACATTAATGTCCAATGCTGTGTGGTTGCATGATTTTTAAATAGTTGGTCGAGGCCTCGAGGGAATGGCCTTATTCACATGGATATCGTGTTCGGTTGTATATTGTATTGTTTTCAAATATTAAAAGCATGACCCTCCCCGTTTTTTTTTTTTTTTTAAATCGTCCAATGTTAACTTTTGTGATTGTTTATTTAGTAATTTTATTGTTAATTTTTGTATATACCGGACATATTTAGAATGTTGTCATAACATGTTTACATCATTTATTTTAAAAATCAAAATATATGTTGCCGATCGGTTAATTAATTAGTTGGGGTAAAAATAATTACCAAAATTATTATTTGGAAATTTTATGAATTTAGAATGTTGTGATAACGTGTTTACATCATTTATTTTAAAAATCAAAATATATTTTGCAATATATACCGTTAATTAATTGGAAATTGCAGTTAGTTGGGGTGAAGATAATTAGCATAATTTTCATTTGAGAATTTTATGAATATTAATTTAGATGGTAAATTATAGGAAAAATTACCAAAAATAAGTCAACTATTGGCCGATCTTTCACAATTAAGCTAACATTTTGAAAATCCAAAATTAAGCTAACTTTATTATCATTTAAGCCAAAAATAGGTTAAATGATTATCTTGTAAATTGTGTATATTCATTGCGGGTAATGAGTAGTTATTATATGTTAAGGTAGGTTCAGGAAGCCATGAACATGTTATTTGACTCTAAAGTGGTGATTTAAAAAAAAAAACTTTTATATTCTTTATTTAATTGTATGTAGAGGTGCAAACGGGTCGTTTGTGTCAAGTACAGATGGGTTTGATTATATTGTTTAACTACCATATTTTATCATTATTTTTGTAAATCCAAATAATAAAGAATTTATTTGTGGATGAATAGTGTGATGGTAGGTTAGGTAACTATGTAAGGATTTTTTATTTTATTTCTAAAAAAAAGCAGATTAATGAGAGGCCTCCATTAGGAGTTTGAAGATCTCTCTTTAAAGTGTGGGTTGCTAAATGTCGTCCGCACATTATTTAAAATCGCTCATAATACAAAGTAAAAAGATAAAATTGCCCTTGATTTTAAAATTACACCACAACAACTTAAATTGAATATACAACGACGTCGGACATCACCCCATGACCTCGACCACCATCGCCACCAACCATGGTGGTGGTGGTTGGTTATTTTTAAAAAAAAATAAGGGTATGGGCGTCTAATCTGGACGCCCCCAACCTATTTTTTTTTTAATTTTTCTTTTATAAAAAATTTTAAAAAATAAGGATAGGGGCATCCACATCAAACGCCCCAACCATGGTAGGACTTCCAGATCAGATATCCCAACCATGGTAGGGCGTCCAGATCAGACGCCCCTATCATGGTTGGGGCGTCTGGTCTGGACGCCCCTGCCCTTATTTTTTTTTTTATAAAAAAAATTAACCACCACCATGGTGGTGGTGGCAGTGGTTGAGGTCATGGCGTGGTGTCCGATATCGTTGTGTATGTAGTTGTGGTGTAATTTTAAGTCAAGAGTAGTATTGCCTTTTTACTTTAAATTGTGTGCAATTTTAAGTAATTCATATTTTAAAATTGATATTTAAATTATATATAATGGATGAATAGTGTGATGGTAGTTTAGGTAGCTATGTAAGGATTTTTTTTTAATTTTTTTAAAAAAAAGTAGATTAATGAAAAGTCTCCATTAGGAGTTTGAAGGTCTCTCCTTAAAATTTGTTTTAAAATTATGTACTCCCTCCGTAACATAAAACTTTTAACAATGAGTTTTACACGCATTTTGAGGAAGTGATTTAATGGTGTAAACGAAGTAATTAGCCAAAATAATTTTAATACAAGCAATAATGTGATTATAAGTTTCTAATATTAATTTTTATTTTGAATAATTCCTTCGTTTAAGTGTGTAAACGAAGTAATTAGCCAAAATGTTTTTAATACAAACTTGTACTATGGGTCTTGCGATTTGTTGTAGTTTTTAAATTGAGTACAATTTGATTGTACATGTAGATTTGAGATTTGATTTAATATCCTATAATTCTCCATTAACAAATTATTAATTCTTCCATATTCTAATACTCATAAAAGAAGAGAAGAAAACTCAATTTCAAATTATTCTCATTAAATAAGAGAAATTTAAGAACCTAAAATTGGGTAGAAAACTCTCATAAAAAAAATAAGAAATATTATTAATGAAAAAAACAAAAGAAAATTTTTTACTTATAAAAAAATGATGGTAAGGGCCCGTTTACATTAGCTGAATAGAGCTGAACTGAACTGAATAGAAGTGTATTAATTGAACTGAATAGAGATGAACTGAACTGAACTGAATAGAGATTAACTGAACTGAACTGAACTGAACTGAATATAATCTGAAGTAAGCAAGCCCTAAGTAACCCCTTGGGGCTAGGAAAATGGACTAAAATTGAAAAAGGGTTTAATGTTTAACCTTATTTGAACGTATTTAAATGGAAACTTAGGGTTATTTTCAGAGGGTAATACAGACTTTTCCATAATAGTTAGGATTGGTGTTAATTGATTTTTTGGAAATTTTCAAAGGGTAATACAGACTTTTCCAGAGGGGACAACATGGCTCCCCCTTGGCTTATATAATAGAGTTTTTACGGAGTATTTATTCGGGTTAAATTTGGTAGTAGGATATGTTCTCTTCAACTTCAAAAAATACGGAGTAAGTTTCAGGTTTAATATGTTCAAATTAGTTCCAATAAATACGGAGTAAGTCCTAAATACACTTTAAAAAAAATTAAATTTAATAAATTTTGATAAGTTTGAACTCGTATTTTTTTTCTTTTCACTTTGTCTGTCTCACTTGGTTTTGTTATCGTACACTCGTACAGTCGTACTTGGCGCTTAATCAGAATATGAGCTAAGTCACTTGCTACAGGTGAGGTCTCCACTACTCCACGACACTAAACCTCTGCATTCCGTCAAAAAGTACTCGTTAGTTGTATAAAATAGGTGATTGTATGGGGGCTACCGGTATACCGGCAGGTCCATACCCATTTGAAGCACCTATAAGTTGTCGGAGTATGAGATGCCATCATAACCATGGATGGCATCCAAGGATGGCAGCCAAGGATGGCAACCACGGATGGCAGCCAAGGATGGCATCCAAGGATGGCAACCAAAGATGGCCTCCAAGGATCCCGACCCATAAGCTGCCGGCTATATGAGATGTCATCATAACCTAGGATGGCCTCCAAGAATCCCGACCTATAAGCTGCCAGCTATATGAGATGCCATCATAACCTAGGATAGCCTCCAAGAATCCCGACCTATAAGCTGCCAGCTGTATGAGATGCCATCATAACCTAAGATGGCATCCAAGGATGGCAACCAAGGATGGCAATCAAGGATGACAACCAAGGATGGCATCCAAGGATGGTCATCCTACCACAATCCCCCTCTATAAATAGAGGAGGATATACCTCATTCATGGTCATCCTACCACAATCCCCTTGCTGACTTAAGCATCGGAGGGTCTTTCCCCGGAAACACCCGGGGGTAGCTCACCATTTGTTCATTTGTGCAGGCCATGGTCGTGATCACCACTTTGGATCACCACCACTCACGGAGGAGACGAAATTTGTCGGAACAATTGACGCCGTATGTGGGGACCTTACAAAAAGTCCCATCCGAAAAAATGTAAAAGTATATTCCGATAAAAAGTTCAATAAACTACCTCTTGAAGTGGCAATACAAAACGATCCAAACGGATAATGCACCCCCAACAATGAAAAACTATCACTAAAGATGTCAAGAAAAAAGACGATCCTCAAGAATGGTGAAGAATGTCACATTCCACCCCCAAAATCATAGGCAGAACGCAGAAGTAGAAGTTCTACTGAGAGAGCGCGCAAAAACAACAGAAGTAGACATGGAGATCGAAGGTTCAGATGGGTCAAAAATCCAACTAAAACTCAATTCCAACACCTTGTTTGGCAGAGGAAATGGGTTTCGTTCAGACGACTTATCAGTCTCTCGTCGCCATCTTTCCTTCGACTTCAATCCCTCACCCAACACCCAAACAGCCCCTAGGGTTTCATTCCAAGCCTTAGGAAAAAACCCAGTTTGGGTTTTTTAAAAAGAAAAAAAAAGGGCACCATGAAAATGCAGGCATTGAATCTTACAAGAGATTTCAAAGGGGCGAATTGGGTGCTGATGATTTCAAAGGAGCAGCAGCAGTGGACCGCTAGATTTCGGCGAGTATTTCCAGCTGTGACTCCTCGACGAAGCGCGTAACCTGGAGGATCTCTGCGCAGCCACCACCGAGTCGACTCAGTCAAGAGACAACGAGTCTTTGACTTGGAAGCTGAAACAGAGGGCAAAGCTGAAGAAAGCTTCTTCACTACAGCAGGCTTACTGTTCGATGAATTGTTCCTGCTACCATAAGTCACTGTAAACGCAGTCGGATGATGATGATGATGATAATCTTGATCGAACTGTCCAAAACTAATCTGCGATGAAAACGATTCATCGAAAACCGCAAATTGATCTGATGGTAGAGAGTAAGAACGATCGAAGAACAATCCAAACTAATCTGGCGGTACAAATGAAAAAAAAGAAGAAAAACAACAACAACAAACAGGGATATGAATGCACATGTTTCCTCCAAATATCTCCGAATTTGAAGAGATTTGTTGTTTATTAAAAGGAGTAGAAGAAATGGTATATTATAATATTATTGTTTGGAATCAAGAAATCCCAAAAAAAAAAAGGAAAAAAAAAAGATAAGATAAGGGTTCAATGAAACCGCTATCTAAAAAGATAAGGGTTCAATGAAACCGCTATCTAAAAAGATAAGGGTTCAATAAAACCGCTATCTAAAAGATAAGGGTTCAATGAAATCGCTATCTAAAAAGCTAACGGTTCAATGAAAACGCTATCTAAAAAGATAACGGTTCAATAAAACCGCTATCTCAAAGATAAGGGTTCAATGAAACCGCTATCTAAAAAGATAAGGGTTCAATGAAACCGCTATCTAAAAATATAAGGGTTCAATGAAACCGCTATCTAAAAATATAAGGGTTCAATCAAACCGCTATCTAAAAAGATAAGGGTTCAATGAAACCGCTATCTAAAAAGATAAGGGTTCAATGAAACCGCTATCTAAAAAGATAAGGGTTCAATGAAACCGCTATCTAAAAGATAAGGGTTCAATGAAACCGCTATCTAAAAAGATAAAGGTCCAATGAAACCGCTATCTAAAAAGATAAGGGTTCAATGAAACCGCTATCTAAAAAGATAAGGGTTCAATGAAACCGCTATCTAAAAAGATAAGGGTTCAATAAAACCGCTATCTAAAAAGATAAGGGTTTAATTATATATATATATATATATATATATATATATATATATATATATACATATAATAAAATAAATAAAAATAAAAAACATAAATAAATAAATGAAGACCTGGGTAAGGTAGTTGTCAGCCATGAGCTGCCATCACCTTATATCCCAGCATATTAATGAAGATCTGGGTAAGGCAGTTGCCAGCCATGAGCTGCCATCACCTTATATTCCAGCATATTAATGAAGACTTGGGTAAGGCAGTTGCCAGCCATGAGCTGCCATCACCTTATATCCCAACATATGAATGAAGACATGGAGCCATGATGAGCTGCCATCACCTTATATCCCACCATATAAATGAAGACATGGGTAAGGTAGTTGCCAGCCATGAGCTGCCATCACCTTATATCCCAGCAAAACTAGCCAAACGGCTGGGTGGTTAGCTTTTTAGCTAAAGCCTACGGCCACCGCCATCTAAAAGCCTAGCTGGTAGCATGATAACAAAACTAGCCAAAAGGCTGGGTGGTTAGCTTTTTAGCTAAAGCCTACGGCCACCGCCATCCAAACACTCAACCGGCATAGCATTTAAAATATATACATCATACCAGCCAAAAGGCTAGATGGTTAGCTAATTAGCTAAGGCCATAGACCACCGCCATCCAAACGCCCATCCGGCAAAACATTCCAAACATATATAGACTGCCAGCAGGCTAGATGGTTAGCTATATTTGCTAAGGCAACAAGCCACCGCCATCCAAACGCACAGCTGACAACCGTGAAACTCAACTAGATAAGGTTCTCCAAGGGACCATTATCCAAACGTTGGGTATACAAGCCAAGTGGAATACCACCGCAAGTGCCACTTTGCAAATCAAAGCAACAAAAATTAATTATAGCTTCAATCTTGGCAGCGGCAAGAGCTTTGTCAGCTCATATCTTAGCGGCGGCAAGAGCTTTGTCAGCTCCTATCTTAGCGGCGGCAAGAGCTTTGTCAGCTCCAATCTTGGCCGCGGCAAAAGCTTTGTCAGCTCCAATCTTGGCGGCGGCAAGAGCTTTGTCAGCTCCAATCTTGGCCGCGGCAAAATCTTTATCAGCTCCAATCTCAGCGGCGGCAAGAGCTTTGTCAGCTCCTATCTCAGCGGCGGCAAAAGGTTTGTCAGTTCCAATCTTGGCGGCGGCAAAAGCTTTGTCAGCTTCTATCTTGACGGCAACAAAAGCTTTGTCAGCCCCTATGGTTTGATTCAAAAATTGACCAACAACCCATGAAAAGGGAGAGAAAACATTACATTTAGAAACACCGCATGGCGGCATACGTAACGGTGTCGCAACATAAATAAACTTAGCAAAGAGATTACTCCGACGTCTTATGACGCTTCAGCTTCTAAAAAAGCACCGCCAACTCAAGACTTCCCGGTACTTTTGGGGGGGCCAGTTGTATGGGGGCCTACCGGTATACCGCCAGGTCCATACCCATTTGAAGCACCTATAAGCTGTCGGAGTATGAGATGCCATCAGAACCAAGGATGGCAACCAAGGATGGCAGCCACGGATGGCAGCCAAGGATGGCATCCAAGGATGGCCTCCAAGGATCCCGACCCATAAGCTGCTGGCTGTATGAGATGCCATCATAACCTAGGATGGCATCCAAGGATGTCAACCAAGGATGGTCATCCTATCACAATCCCCCCCTATAAATAGAGGAGGATATACCTCATTCAAGGTACATACTCTCTCACTTACAAACTCTCTCTCTCTCTCCCTTTGGATTGAATCCCCTTGCTGACTTAAGCATCGAAGGGTCTTTCCCCGGGAACACCCCGGAGGTAGCTCACCGTTTGTTCATTTGTGCAGGCCACAATCGTGATCACCACTTTGGATCACCACCACTCACGGAGGAGACGAAATTTGTCGGAAAAGTGATGATTTTGGTATTCCCCAATTTAATTTTGGTACTCCTTAATGTTATTATTCATGTGAGAAGGGGAGGAATGCCAGGGCCGTCCCAATCATTAAAGGGGCCCTGTGCAACCATAATTAAATTGGGCCCCAAATATTATTACTACTTTGTATAATAATTTCTTCGCTTTATATATATATATATATTGCATAATTTTCGAGACGACATTTATTTAATGGTAAAAGTAAGAGAAATACTTTGCCGGAAAAAAATAGAAATACATTGTGGGTGTCAAGGTATTTTATACAACAAAACTTATACAAAAGAAGTACAAAAGATTTTAAATTTTCCAAAGAAAGAAAAAAAAAGCAAGAAAATGCTAAAATTTTCAAGTACCCATATAGAAACTAGAGTAACGGATTAATATGACAATTTATATGAGACATAGTGAATGTTTAGTTGTTTAGAATTATCCCAAACAATAATGTAGGCTTGTAGATGACTAGTAGCAAGTTAGCAAGTAGCATCTACTCCAAATAAAGGAAAAGAAAAAAGAAAGAAAAGTAAAAAAAAAGTTGAAAATCACCCCTCTTAGGCATCGAACCCCAGACCTCAATACTTATTCCAATTCATGCGGTAAAACAACAACCATTACAACACATTGCTCATTTCATTAACTTAGCTTACACTTTTTATCTATATAGGAAGATAGGTAAATTAGAGGCCCCATTCCACTCGGGGTCTTGTGCAATTGATCTTCTTGCATTGCTCCGGAACAGCCCTAAGGAGTGCCAAAATCAAATTGGGAAGACCAAAATCATTATCCTATCTACTCCGTAAATAGTTTGTTTTGAATAAATTCAGGACCCAGCTGGATAAAAATGACAAGATTAGGCATGTGATATTGCCGTCCACTCAACTGGCATAAACTGAACTACTACAAGACACCTCTTTTGACTACATAATACTAGCCTAAAAGACAGCTTTTGAATAAAATGATTGATCACAGTTCAAGTACAGTAATTCAATTTGTTTAATGTTTAATGGTAATGCTTAAGCATTCTTGATTTATGCACTCATTTTTATACTTAGGGTGCGTTCTCTTCACCTTAAAAAAAAAAGTTTCAGGTTTAATAAGTTCAGATAAGTTCCAATAAGTTATATCAGGTCTAATAAGTTCAATAAGGTATAATAAGTTGCAATAAGGTCCAATAAGTTCCAATAAGGTCTAATACTGTAAGTTGCAATAAGTTCCAATAAGTTCTAATAAGTTCCAATAAGGTCTAATAAGTTCCAATAAGGTTTAAGAAGTTTCAATCAGGTCTAATAAGTTCAAATCAGGTCTAGATTATTATTTTTAATTATTGATCAAATAAAATTAATTAAATTAATAATTAACTTAAAGCACTCTTACACAACATAAACCAATTTTATTTTATCATTCTTGTTTTATAATTTTTTTAGAGAAACCAATCAGAGTTAGATTAAATTAAACTATTTTTTTATATTATAAAATAAAACTTATTTTTTATTTTGGGTTTGATTTAATTTTAGTCCAAATTAAACTTTACCCATCCTCCATATTATTATTACTAATTTTGGTCCAAATTAAACTTTACCCATCCTCCATATTATTATTATTCAATCCGTTCTAGTTTGTTAATTTTACTACAAGTGAATTAAGAAAAATTAAATATGTAGAGAAGTTGTTATTGGAATTGATAATATTAATTAATAATGGGTTTGAAAAAAGATATACTAATTATTATTACCTTCTTGAACGTAATTCAACAATAAAAAAAAACATAGGTTCAAATGTATAGAATATTATCATCATCATCATTATTATTATTAATTTATTTTATTCAATCATATAAAATACGTTCCAATAAGTTTCAATCAGGTTTAAGTTCCAATAAGGTCTAATAAGTTCCAATAAGGTCTAATAAGTTTCAATAAGGTCCAATAAGGTCTAATAAGTTCCAATAAGGTCTAATAAGTTCCAAAAAAGTCTAATAAGTTAAATCAGGTCTGATAAATTGAGAACGCACCCTTAGTATACATCAATTTTGTTCATTTCTCTCAATTGAAAAAATAAAGTAAAATTTGTTACAAAACACCTTATAATATATATATATATATTTTGTATCAAAAACCACATTTTATTTTATTTTAGTAAAAAATCACCTTATTTTTTTATTTTTTTATAAAAAACTACCTTTGGCCGCATTTTAGTGTTTAAATCGAACCCTCTATGCCGTTCCGGCGAACTCACTTCATCCCTCACCAAGTCGTCTCTTCCCCATTTTCTCACCTTAATTGTCACCCCGAAAAAAACCCCAAAATCGAAACACAAAATTCAGCCAAATGTGGTTCCTTGCAAAAAAATAAAATTAAAAAGGTGTCTTCTTACAAAAAAAAAATGGTTTTTTTTTTATTTTTTAAAATAAACTTGTTTTATAATGTGGTTTCTGACAAATTTTCCAAAAATATATAAAATAAAGTATATTAAGTAAAAATGGAGTGCTTAAATTAACAGCTGATTAATCGTATTTCGGGGGGATTGGCCAGAAAGCCTTTACCAATTACCAACCTTACCCGAAAACAATTGATACTGACACCAAAAAAAAATTACGATGAAAAATTATAACTTGAAACTGTTTTTGAATATGATCTCAAATATGTCCAAATTCATGAGTAATGAAGGGTTGAATATACTCAGTGAATTGAGTATTTGGAGTAATGGTTGTCGATTTTAAATTTTCCTGTTTCTTGAGTCGGAATCAATTAGGGTGGTTCATGCAGCGGAGTTCGTTTGTAAAGCAAATACCAAATATAACGAGGTTCGACCCAACTCAAGTGTACGTCTTCTTACCTATGTATCTTATTAATTCAACTCATAAGTAACAAGAATACACGCTCAATTGTTCCAAGCCCTAGGAACCAGTTCCCCACATTCAACTTTGAATGCGTTTGAACTCACTAACTCTTCTCAATCTTCAACCCCATTGTTGAAGATAAATTACATTTTTTTTCACTCTTTTTTTACTTTCTCACAAATCTTGAAGAGTAAGTTGAAGCTCTAAAGAATGTGTGTAAATGCCAAGTATTTATATACTCAAAAACTAATTCAAAAACCGCCACAAAAGAGGCAGAAAATCAATTTAAAAAATTTCCTGAAACTAGGAAACAATATTTTTTACTCTCAACAAACTTGTTAATAGAGTTTGTCAAAACTTAAAAGATCTTCCTATCTTTTAGGTAGCTATCACAATTAATTGGTATTTACCAGTTGTCAATGATTTGTTAAAAACCTAAAACCCATTTCAAAATTATTTAACGAAAATTCCTATTTTTCAAAAACTGATAGCAACTCGTAGCGCAACTGGTCCCTAGACATGTTACCGAAACAGATAGTTTTATGAATATTATAACATTTGTTTCTAATATTCATATTACTACTTTATCACACATAAGCATATATAATGGCCTATCAAACATTCAAATATACACACAAACATTACATGAAGATCTAAGATGCTCAAAATAAAAACACTAGTCTATCTTCATGTTCTTTCAAGTCTTGAAAGTTTTCTTTGAATGTCCTCAACCTTGAATCTGTACATCAAAACTTGGAACTTCTATACTTGGTGCACAATAAACATGGTTAAAAAATAGCAAGTATATACATGATTGTTTCAGTACAGTCTAGGGAACACTTCAACTGGTTCCAGAACAGTTGTCAAAACTTATTCTCTACATCACAAATATGTTGTTAATCAAGAATAAACTCGATCATACAACATTCATAAGAAATAACTCTTAGTTGGTTCTGACCAACTACATAGCACATGTAGAATACAATTGTTCTTTGTCAATGCTTGTCATCATTCAAAACCTAAGAAACTCAACAAGTAAAAAAGATTGTACCGTGGCTCAAGTGGTAAGACCATGGTACCCCAGGAGTGATGCCCCGGGTTCGAACCTTATCCCCAATATTGTTGGGGTTTCCTTCCTCCCCTTATTGTTTAAGGCCCTGAGAATCTGAGATAGAGTCTTCACAGTTTGTAACCATGTATCTTTTCAAAATGCTGGTAATCAGAATGACTTTATATATATGAAATGAAGAAAATTCAGTCTTGGGAATAAAAATATGTTTTCTACGGAAATTAATTGGATTATAAAGTTATTCTTTAAAAAAAATTACGGAATACATTTTAGATCCATTAATACAACCACAATTTATTACCTACACCTAATCGACCCCTTAAAGTAAATGTATCATATTATTATAGGCAAATGCAACTGTTGTTATTGTAACCGACCTTAAATTTTGCATGTTTTTTAATTGAATGCAAGATGGTCTATTTGTTTTGAATTCGCTATTGATGTATGTATATATTTGCTTAAATAGTTAAATTTGTAACTTTTATTATGTTCAACATCTTTGTTTTGAATGGAATGAAAATAAATTAAAGACGAAAGAATTTTGCTTCCACAAGGTTGAGAACAATAGCAAAATATTTATTTAAGAGTTATTTGTACAATTATGTGGGAACTTATTAATTTTATTGTCAAACTATGTTGTTAACGAATTTTAAGATCGCATGCATAAAAAAAATTGTTATCTCATAGTGGAAGTGTTTATTTAATTCCATTTCTAACATCACTAAAAAATAACAATACGAAACATGTTTTAATTGACATAATACGCTACTTCCTCCGACCCGCTCAATATTATTCGTAACATTTTCATGCTTGCCAATTCATAATTCATATTCGTAATATACTTAGAGTCTTAGATACATTCTGTCAAAATTTATAAAAATTAATTCATAATAAAGTATACATTGATATGATTACATAGAAATAACAAATACTCTGTAACTATTTTCCCCTTTTTTTTAGATGTAATATATCTAAGGGCTTGTTTACTTCAGATTATATTCAGTTCAGTTCAGTTCATCTCTATTCAGTTCCATTCAGTTCAGTTCAATTTAGTTCAATTAATACACTTCTATTCAGTTCAGTTTAGTTCATCTCTATTAAGTTCAGTTCAGTTCAGTTCATCTTTATTCAGCTAATGTAAACGAGCCCTAAATGACACGGATATTGAGAGTTAAATAAATAGTAAGGGATAAAGTGGCCAAGTAGACCATGTGATTCTTATTTGTTGGGTTAATATTAAAGTTTTAGTTTATTTATTTAGTAAGGGTACATGAGAAATTTCACAACAAATAACTTATTAGAATAGGAAATGTTACATCTATTTTGAAACATTCTAAGAAGGAAAGTGTTACGTCTAAAAAACTGGGGCATTATTTATTTTATTATGTATAAAGCAGAAAATCTAATTATACAAGTGCTTGTGAATATTAATGAAGTTCTAACGTTGCAATTATATAGGAGCATAAGAAATATATTACTATAGCGTCTATAGGAAAATCACAATTTATGCTAGCTAATAATTGTGCAATAATAACTTTTTGTTTATTTGTTGTTGGAAAAATGAAATGAAATGAAGCTGGGAATGGGAAGTGCATTGGAGACATTATGTGGGCAAGCATTTGGGGCTCGACAAATGAACATGTTAGGGGTTTACATGCAGAGGTCTTGGGTCATCCTCCACACAACCGCCCTCTTACTTAGCCTACTTTACGTTTTCGCCACCCCACTCCTCCTTTTCATTGGAGAAACTCCAGCTATTTCTCAGGCTGCAGGTATATATTTCACTTCTTGCTCTCCTTTTTGTTAGTTACGTTTGAAATTTTTTTGTAGAAAAAAGAAAGTCAAAGTATAATTAACAAAAAAAAAAGAGTAGAGGAGGTATATATTTTTGTATATGTAAGGTCACATGGCTGACACATGTCATTTAGTGGCCGAATTTATCAAGTCAACGCCGGATATTAATAATTTTATGTATTGGTCAAAAAGGTTTTCTAAGTTTAGGTAGTTTCTGGCATAAATGTGTCAATGTGTGTATCCTTTGTAGTTTTGGATAAATTTTTTAAAAAGTTGATAGTGTTCACAACTTCATAATGAAACTTTTCTTCATGTTTTTTAATAGCACTTGGAATAGAGAATTAGACGGTATATTTGTATCTATGTATGTATCAGTGTCACATAGTTTCATAAAGTGCCTGCGAATTGCGATTCGAAAAAAACAAACTATGGTCCGTTTTGGGCTATTTTGTACCATTTTAGACGAATCACAAATTATGGAAGCGAACTAAAAGGTGAACTATGTAACAATGGTATGTATATATAAACTTGGTATGTATAGTATAAAAAAGTGCTAACAAAAAAATATATATATATATATATGTGGAATTGTCATAATTGATGTATGATTATAGGAAGGGTAGCAAGATGGATGATCCCGCAGCTATTTGCATATGCCACAGTATTTCCAATAATAAAGTACCTTCAGGCACAACGTAAGGTGATGACCATGGCAGCAATTACAGGGGTAGCCTTACTCCTCCACGCCTTTTTCTCGTGGTTAGTCATGCTTAAGCTCCGGTGGGGACTTGGTGGTGGGGCCGCGGTGTTAGACACTTCGTGGTGGTTCATTGTGTTGGCCGAGCTTGCCTACATTTTCAGCGGCAGGTGTGGTGAGGCTTGGACTGGCTTCTCTTGGAAGGCCTTTTGTGACTTATGGGGCTTTGTTAAGTTATCCATTGCCTCCGCCGTCATGCTTTGGTGAGTTTCCGATCCGAGCCCCAATGAATACCATACGATTTCATTATTGTTGATCTCCGTGTGTTAATTAGAGGCTTGCCTAATTCAGAACTCTATTACATGCCTGCATGTTTTCACAATGCACAATGGGATTTTGGCAATTTTATTGGCATTGCCAAAATTATCTCTATATGTGTGGCATGCATCTTACGTTAGTCTTCTTGAGTTAAAAAGACGCTTAACTCCTAATTTAGAACTGTGTTGTATGCTGCATGCCTGCATGTTTTAAGACTTTTAACAATGCACAATGGGATTTTGGCAATTTCGCATGCCAAAATCAACTCTGTGTACGTGGCATGCGTAATTATTAATTATATTTCCTTCTATTTACAAACAAAAAAAAATTATTGCTTTTTGCTTAAAAATGTAGCACAGTTTTAAATTATGCATTAGCCACATAAATTAAAAATCAAGGTATGGTAGGACCGTAGGAAAGGAAATAGTGCGCTTTTGAGGTTTGGATAAGAAAATTTGTAGGAAAAATATTGTTGAATTACTGGCGGATCTAGACTTTTCTATTACGAGTTACACTGTTCTATGATTGAAAACTAATGAACACACTCAAAATTCACTATGCTAATTATAAGTAAGTTTTTCAACTATAAAAACAAAGAAGTGATCAAAAACAAAAAGGATTAACTTAATTTTTTATATATAAAAAAGGGGGGAAAATAAAGCATTTACTTTATTTTAGAGAATGCAGAAGTTTCATTGGATTATTTTGATTGTATCTTCTAATTTTCCTTGTAATTTTGATGCTTAAAATTGATGTGCACAGCTTAGAAACGTGGTATTTTATGTCACTGATTCTGTTCGCTGGATATTTAGAGAATGCTGAAGTTTCAGTGGGTGCCTTATCTGTTTGGTAAGACCAACCTAGTTATTTTTGTTCTTCCATCTAATCATATCTAGAAAAGTTATGCCTTTTTTCATGAGTTAATTGCTCCAAAGTTAACTCATTGATGGCTTTGTAATCAACTGGGTCACAGCATGAACATACTTGGGTGGACGATGATGGTAGCCTTGGGATTCAATGCAGCTGTAAGGTAGGTTTGTATTACATTGCTTTGGATTAAATTTGCAAAAGTAGTTGTTGACTTGTTGTGTTCGTGTAGTTGTACTACTATTTGTTTAAAATAGTAATTTCCTACTTGGTAATCTTTTTGCAAAACACAGCTTCAAAAGCTAGCTTATTATTGGGAGTAGCTTTTACAAAAATCCTCATCGATAACAGGGTAACGATATGTTCACTACTGAAACTATTTTGTCGAACACCAGCATATAAAGCTAACAAGCTATTATTAAATGAACAATATGCTGCTTCAATTGTTACAATAGGGATTACAATTCAATAGCCACTTGTGTTCTGGAGTCTACGAGTGGTAACATTTTCGTAATATGCCTGCACAAGACAAAAAAGGTTACTTATACTCAACTCTTTACGGTAAGGTACGGTATGGATTAATTTCACGGACTAAATGGAGTTCAATATAGTGGTAGTAGTTTCAATTTGATGCTCATAACATTCAATAATATGATGTTAGCTGAATTAAATATGATGTTCACAAAGTTCAGTATGTATGATGTTACATGCTTCAATATAATGTGTATATATAACATTGTTTGGGGACTGAAATGTAAATGTTATTAAAATTACGAAAATGTCCTCAAAAAGTCCACAAGTGGCTATTGATTTTCCTTAACGAGGATTTTTTGTCTTTTCCTTACTAGAAAATAAAACGTTTTAATTCATAAGCTTTTTGTCATGTGAAATTGTGAACAAATAAATGCCCACATTATCCATGTTAGTGGAAGGGATAATCCACTTACAATTAGTGGTTCATCATTTCTCTTTTGTTATTGTGATTTGTGAATGTGTGACTGGAATTATTTAATTAGTTAGTTAGGACATTGCTTATTTCCATAAGTTAGAAAGTCATATATATGTTGGATTGACAAAATATATACTTACCTTGGTGTGAATAATGAAGTTAAATATACTCCTATCGTTGTGAAGTGTGAGGGTGTCAAATGAGCTTGGAGCAGCACGTCCAAGAATGGCAAAGTTCTCAGTAGCGGTATCAGTAATGACTTCATTTGTGTTGGGATTAATAATGTCGAGTGTTTTAATCATATTCCGAAAAGAATATCCAGCTATATTTTCCAGCAGTAAAGAGGTACAACAACTTGTCACTGAGCTCACTCCTACTCTTGCTTTTAGCATTGTCATCAACAACTTTCAACCTGTTCTCTCAGGTTTGTAAACATTATTCCTTCAAGTTATGTACTATATCACTATGCTTTCACTTGTATTTAGTCTTGACTCTTGAGCAAGACGTCTATCTACTGATAGAATATATAACATAATAGTGCTGTAAAATGACTGCAGTTTATGTCTCGTGTTGAGTCCATGTGTTTTGGGTTGGCTAAGTCCAACCCAATTACTACGTCATGTGTTCAATTTCTTAAAAAAAAGCCGGTCTTAGCGTGGTACAAGCCCACAAATCTAAACATGAAATTCACTAATGTTAGGGCATTTCCAATAATGGATTTGTCATCGGGCTTGTTTTAACTTTTTGAGAACTTGTCTACAAACCTCTTATTGTTGGCAAAATGTTTGTTTGTTTGAGTAACCCAGGTTTGTACTTGAAAAGTTTTTTCTTTTTTGTGAGCGGATTTTTTTTTAAATATAGAGTGTCTCGTGCACAAACCTTTGAATAAGTTTGTTTATCGTTGATAAAAGCTTTGTTTGGAAAGAGATTTGTATATTAGAGATTTGACATATGAACAAACCTCTTATAAATTTGTTCTATGGTGAATGCCTTTGATTAGTGCGTTTTATCATTTCCTATATAACGTACTTTTTATATATATATAAAAAAAAAATGTAGCTTGAGGTCATTCAACAACTTGACAATCTGTTATGCTCCAAAATCTATCATATTAATATGTTTTTCGTGTTGGGTCATATTATGTCTTTGGCTAGTCCGGCCCAATGTTATCCTTAACTAGTGCATGCACCCAAAGCTAGGTACATTCAAGGGTTTTTTGTGTTTAAATTATCAATTTTGTTCTATTTTGAAATGTTAGAATGAGTAAAATTGATAATGTTGTGTAATCATTCTATTGTTTATAGAAAATAGCAGACTATTAACATCATCAAGATATGGTTTTCTTTAATTGCTTTCCACAGGTGTGGCAATTGGAGCAGGATGGCAAGCTTTGGTAGCATACATCAACATTGCATGTTACTACATTTTGGGAATTCCTTTGGGTCTCACTTTGGGACATGTAGCTGGTTTAGGTGTTAAGGTATCTTCACCACATTCAAGTTTAAAAGATCAAATTTTTACATTCTCTGGCGGTCTGACAAAATTTTCAACAAAAAATTTGTAACTTACAATACTATAAATATTTGACTTTTTACCTAACTATTTAAGCTTCATAAAAATTATAACTTATGCTAAAGGGTTATAACTTTTAGAAGAAAAAAAATACAATATCCCATTAGACTGTCAAACGGTCTCTTGCTAATGTTATTTTTCATAATTGTTGCAGGGAATATGGTTTGGGATGCTTTCGGGTACATGTGCACAGACCATCATACTATTTCTAATAGTATACAAAACCAATTGGAACACTGAGGTAAAACATATTCCTCATGGACTGCATCTAACAAGACTATTAACAATTTTATATTTTACAAATAAACTCATTTTTTGAGACAAATATAATAAGATTTCGTATAATTATATTTTTCTTTGTGTAAATACCAAATCTAAAAATTGTATGCAGGTTTCAATTGCTGGAGAAAGACTAAGAAAGTGGGGAGGAGCTCAAGAGGAAAACACCATGCATGAAAAACTTTTGAACTTTGAAGGATGATGAGAAATGATATGGTCATGAATGTTATTCTTTATTTAAAGGCCATGAATTGTGGCTTCACAAATAAGTTAAGAACATTCATCAATAGCTATAGCAAAATAATTGTGAGAATTCTCTTTGCTTTTAGAAAGCCAAGCTGCTAAGAGAATGCATTGAAATAGGGTAATTTTATGTCAATAGAAATAGCCTGTTTTTTATTTAGTATTGATGTTATTGGATTAGACTCGGAATCACATTTTGGAAGCTAGATTTGTCGGGTTGAATTTGGACTTAACCAATTGAAATCCACAGACCAAACAAGAGTTCAAGTTATATATTTTTAAAATTATTGAACATTCATGTATATAAGCATTTAATATGTTTTTTTAAATAGGTCACAATTTTGAAATGCATATCAAAATTATAATAATTCTAATATACATCTAGATGTATTGTACATCAAAGAGCAATTTTGACAATTCTGCTCATTCTAATAATTTCAATATCAAAATTATTTAAAATGAACAATAAAACACACTAGACGCACATACCTCTACATACATCCGAATATATAGTAGGTCCATTATCAAAATCAAGTCATAATGAATGTTTAGTTAATATTTTCACCATTGACCTAACAACCCTAAGTGACGTATTTGTCATTTTTAAAATAGGGTAATTCATCTGGAACAATGAATATTTTACTTGTCACATATATTTTCAATTATTGCAGATAAACCGATACAAAGGGAGTATAATTTTAGCACCCTAAGTCCCTAACCAAGTAACCATATCAAGATCTTCACAAAATACGAACAAGCATCGCAAGGAAAGATTAAATTGTTTCAAGTAGTATGGAAAGCCCTAAAACAATGTGCAAAACAAACAAAGCAGGCTTGATAGAAAACATAAATTTGCACCACTTCCTCACTGCATAAAAATTTCCAGCTGCTGAATTTATCTTCTACAAACCAATAAAAACAACAATTTTACTTGAACATATTACTCGTATGCAAAAACAACAGCATTGGCTTCAAAGTCTTTTCTGAATCCAAACAAGCCCAACCATTTCAGTTACTCAATGACCTACAAGGCTACAATACCTAGTAGATTACTATTCCATGATCCAATCATCACATCCCAAATTTATTACTACATACTATTAATCAGATATCCCAACACCAATTGCCCCAAAGAAAGATCTATCCTGAATTTGTTATGTTATGTCCTTTTGAAATAAACTGGAAACATGTCAAAGGAACCAACCGAGCCTTGGTGACCAAATGACCAAGGAAAAGAGATACAGAAGTATACTTTTGAATCGAAGAACACTATCATAAAATTTCATGTTATAAGTGATCACACTATTCTTAGGCTGCTTTCTTTTGAATCGAACTGAATTAAAAATAAGTCCAAAAAAACACGGGCTTAGTGATCTTGTTAACAATCCGCTACCAAGGAAACTACAAAGTCCCATCCAAAGTATGAGCACCATCAACTCAAAAAAAAAACTCACTACTAAAAAATCCAATGAGCACTGTCTCAAAAGATTTTCATTACTAGAAAGCCCAATGCTACTATTGTAAGAAAACTCTTCTTCATTTAAATCCATTAAGAAACCATGAAAAATTTGCACCTAGGAACTCACAGTAAATAATTCCTTATTGAATAGTAACCTATATAAATCTTGTTTGGTTCACATGGTAAATATGTCAATAACTTCAAACAAGAATTCTTATTTCAAGAGAAGTTTTTCCCATGGAAATTCCAACTTACCAAGGATCTTGGTAAGTTAATTATCTCATTTTATAGAAAATAGAACTTCCTAAGAAAGTTTAATTTCCTATAATTGTTTTAAACAAACGCAACTTCTAACTTGCTAAGAAATCCTATTTCTCATGCTAATGGATGTCAACCAAACAAGCTCATAGTAAAAACACCAACCCTCCTCACAAAAGAACTCACACAACCAATCTTAAAACTTCAAACACACTTCCAATTAGGGCATAAACCTCATGCCACACATAAGCCATAACCATCCAAAAGCTTTCTATATCATTCTAAAGCCTAATTCTTATGGCATCATTGAACATTACTCAATAGGTTGAAACAAAACATACAAACAAATACCAGTATCTTTTCAACCTTGAGCATCAGAACCCCATTAAAATGAACTCGTGTTCCAAATTAAACAACAGCTATCTATCTCAAATCAGCTAACACTAAACAATCCAAAAACCCAATCAAATTCACAAAAAGATCACAACAAATTTAACTAATGTTGTTACAGATTATAATCAACAAACAAGCACAAACCAAAAGCATAGATCATTTTTTTTTTAAAATGTAAAATGATAGATATCATCGCCATTAAACATGAGCAAAAATCCGACCATAACAAAATCTAGAGTGTTTCCTCACAACACTTAATTAAAAATGAAAAATGAAAAACGAAACTAAGCAGTGAGAACAACAGCACCGCCATTCTCCTTAATCTTCTTCTCAGCAATCTTAGAAATCAACTTAGATTTAACAACAACAGGTTGATTATCAGGCAAAACACCTTTACCCAAAACCTTAAAATACCCAAATTGAGAGACATCAATCAAAGGAGCTTTACCCTCTTTGGCAGCTTTATCTTTCACATCTTGAGGAACCATCGACCAAATCTTATCAAGATTTACTATGGGGCAATGAAACTTGTTACGAAGCCTGTGAAAGTAACGCATACCAACTTTGCCGAAGTACCCAGGATGGTATTTGTCGAACATAATTCTGTGATGGTGCATTCCTCCAGCGTTTCCGCGACCTCCAGGATGCTTTCTGTGCTTTCCGATACGACCATGTCCGGCTGACACGTGTCCTCTCTTCTTCCTGTTCTTCTTCAAGCGTGTTGTCATGGCGGCTTTCTCTCTCTCTCTCTCTCGAACAGCTGAGAAAAGGGGGAAATGTGAGGCTGTTAGAGATGAGTAATTAGGGTTTCTGAGGTTTTTATTTATGAGTGAAGTGAAATGGTGAGATGGGGTTTTGTTTGGTTCTTGGGCTTTTCGAGGGATGTTGTATTTTTTGATGGGATTTGAAGCCCACTTTAGTAGCGTGAGTTAGCTGGGACACATTTTGCAAAACTGGCTGAAATTCCACCTGAAATAAGGTTTGAAACTCAAAAAAAGGCTAGAGATTCTTAACTTCTTATATACTCGTAGTTATATATACTCGTAGTTATATGCACCCGGATGTGAGGTGTACCCAATAGTTGAGGATATTCACATTTCATCGGATTGAAATTTAGATCGGACTTATGATTTCAGCCGCATCCACGAAAAAAGGGGGTTTTGGGTTTTCAGTTCGGGAATTTTCGATCATGACCGATTGGACCTGAATCCCTTTCATATATCCTTTTTATTTATATTTAGAAATAATAATATTTTTTTTTCTTAGTTATATTATTAAATTATATTATGTTTTAAGGTCCACTAGATATTACATTGTAGTTACTAGCTAGTATATATATAATAATTTTTTTTTGTAAACTTGGTTGGAAAGTCTTATCCGACCATACCAACATTTGGGTTCAAATTATTCATGCGAAATATCTTCGTCGTTCATCTTACTTTCACTACCATGCCCAACCTAAAGACTCGTTGATATGGAAACATATTCTCCATCTTCGCCCTATCCTTCTAAAAGGGATTCGTTGGAAAATTATCATGGAAAATTGATAATGGCTCTAGTGTTCTTTTCTGGCTTGATAATTGGGTTTATAAAGTAAATTTGTTTTCCCACCTTAATATTCCCCATTCCGATATTCTCAATCTCGACTTAACAGTGGACTCTTTCATTACGAATGGTACATGGGATCTCCATTTACTTTCTCATGTTCTCCCTTTAGATATTTGTCATACTATTCTTGGAATTCCACTTCCCTCGTCCCCTATGGATGAACCCTGTTGGGGGTTTACTTTTGATGGCCGATTTACCATTAAATCTGCCACGTGGTTGGCCCATGCATCCCAACCTATTCCCCTAAATAGGACTTTCATTGGCTTTTAAATTGGACGTTAACCCTAAACTCCAAATGTTTGCGTGACAATTCTTACATAACGGTCTCCAGGTACGCCAAAATCTTGCATCCCAAGGTCTTCCTCTCTCACCCATTTGTCCTCTATGCCTCTCGGTTGAGGAAACTCAAAACCATTTATTTCACTTTTGCCCTATCGTTCTTCCCGTTTGGGCGCATGTTCAATCTATTTGTTAGATTTTACCTCTACCTCGTCAGCCCTCCCTTTCATCTATTCTCTCATGCCTACATAGTCAACATTATGCCTCCATTGTCAAAGTTCTCCATATCTTATGGAGCATCTGGAAAGCTCGGAACAAGTTAGTTTTTCGCAACTCTCCTTTTTCCTCTATATATAGTTGTCTTCACTCAGTCTTTCTCCTTTTTTCATGAATGGAAAACCCGTCTCTCTCTCGATGGCCTCCATTCTTTGTATACTTCTGCCACCCCAACCCCAACCCCAACCCCCCAGGGCCCTTCTTGGGTAAATTGGCGCCCTCCTCCCCCTGGTACGATTAAACTTAATTTTGATGGTTCTTCTACCACTAATTTTGCTTCTGCAGTTGTCATTCTTAGAGATCACACTGGTGATTGCATTATAGCCCGTGCCTTCTTTTGGGCACTACTTCTCCCCTCGTGGCTGAGGCCACAACCTTCTGGAACAGTCTTTTATTAGCTAGGCAGCATAATTTTACTTCCATTTTTTATTGAAGGCGATAACTTAATTGTTATCCGTGTTTTGCAGGGTACATCCCGCTGTCCTTGGAAAATCCAACTGCTTATGGATAACATCTGTTCCATCCTCCGTGACTTTACAACTTCCTCTTCTGCCTACGTCTTTCGTGAAGCTAACCACACTGCGGATTACATTGCGTCTCTCGGGCATTGGACCCCTTCGCACATTGATATCGACCCCTTCTTGGATGCTAAGTTTTCTTATTTCTTAGCACTAAATAAATCAAGATATCTTGATTTTTTCAACTGTTTACCTTTTCTCCTAATATATATATATATATAATACTTTCGATCCAGACCGAAAAATTATATTCGGTGCAAGAAAGTTGGAGGACCCACTTGTAACGACCCTGATTTTATGGTATTTCTGCCATAAGTTTATGTGTATTTATGTGTAGTTCAAATTTATTTTTGAACTATTTATTTTATTTTATTTTATATGAATAATTTCGATTTAATTCGAATTATTTTATTTGTAGTTATTGTTATTTATTTTAGTTATTATTTAATTAATTAGAATTTATTATTTAATTTTCTAATTAATTATTTAATATTTTGGCCTAAATCGATTTAAGCATGTTTAGTCATGCGGTTTTTGTAAATTAGCCAATTGATCACGAGAGCCCAATTTTGGCCCATGTTGCAAGCCAAAAACCGGCCCCCTCCCTTGTACATGGCAAGGATTTGCCACTTGCCATGCATTCACACCTTAAACCACTTCTATAAATAGAAGGGTTGGTAAGGCTTAAGGATCCATTTGCTAAATTGCCATCTTATGCTCTTGCCATCAAGTTTAAACACAAAACACCTCCACTTTGCTCTCCTCTTTCACGCCATTTTTGGCACTTTGATTCCATCAAATTGTTCATCAATTTCTTAACCCAAAACTTAAAGATTCATATCCTATTGATCTTTAAGTATCAAAACACAAACTATACCTCATATTTTGCATTCAAGATCTATAGTTCGGGTTTGGTTTTGGGTCATTTTTCGTGTGGGTATTCGAGTGGGACCGTGGTGGTGCCGTGCTAGGAACGGTGGTGGTTCGTGTGGTGCATCCGTGGGGTGGCCGTGCTGGGCAGTCGTGCGATTCGTGGGCTCGTGTGCAAGGACCGTGGTGAAGCCGTGTGTGTGCCGTGGTGGTCCGTGTGCTTGGGCCGTGTGGTTTGTTTTCCCGGCAGCAAGTTTTTAGTGATTACCTTGTTAATCTTCAATAAGGTAACATGCTTTCTCAACTTAATTGGTGTACTATGATTCATAGTATGAATTAAATGCATAGGATTAGTTTATGTTGAAGTTTGATCATGTTTTCATGTATGGTTGTAAATCTGATTTTTGATGTGGTTTATTGATGATTTAATATGTTGATTTTATGATGGATTATGTTGGTATTAAGTTCATGTTGATTATGTTAAAGTTTGATGAATTTTGGATGATAGTAAGTTGGTAATTTCATGGTTATTATTTGAGTTATGCGTGTGGAATATGTATGTTGGATGAGTTCTTGGTTGAAGTTCTTGAATCTTGATTGAGTTCTTGGTTGAAGTTCTTGAATCTTGGATGAGTTCTTTATGAATCTTGGTTGAGTTCTTTGAGTTCTTGATGAGTTCTTGATGAGTCTTGAAAGGTTCTTGATTAAGTCTTTTAAGTTAAAGAAAGTAAAGAAAGTTAAAAAAAGAGTTAAAGAAATCGATAAAAAGTGGTAAGATGTTTGGTTTACGCGTTATTTTCTTAAGTCAAGGCGAAGATGCAATTTAAGAAGTAACTAAGTGAGTAAACTTCGGATTAAAAGATAAAGATGTAAGATTTAGCTTGATTTCGTATCTAGACGCCTAACCTTAGAGTAAGATTCTAAGGCTTGGGTTAAGACGTTGCCCCTATCCTGACCGCGGTATTGGGATAGTGATTACCGCTATGTCGTCTTTTGATATGGATTTCCAGTAAGATTGGTTTCATGGGAGCGAGAGTAAGATTCTCAATCCTGGCATAGTTGGAAAGTTCGGTCGCGTAAGAGGCTCCTGGCAAAAACCGGGAAATTAAATTAAGCGAGTCGGGTCGTCACAGTTGGTGTGAAAAATTATATTCGGTGCAAGAAAGTTGGAGGACCCACTGATTTCGGTCCGGTATGGTATGGTACGGTGTACACCTCTAAAAGGGTAAATATACTTGTGTACGTAAGTAGTTTTTGTTTTAAAATAATGTGGGTAGTATTATCCTTTGAATCAGACCCAATTCCAACGCAATTTAGTTAACACAAGCATCTAAAAGGAGGGAGATAAAGAATCATAAAAAAAAAGTGCGGTGATATCTAAACCCAATACCTCTGGCTTTGCGTTCGTACGTAGGACTTAACCAGTAAGCTAAGACAATACATTAAAATGTGTTTTTGTCACTGTACTGTATTGTGCCACGACGTTGACAAGTAATATTGTGTACATAGCAATATAGTATTTTCCAAAGTATTTATATCACATGAGCATGTCACATCATTTAACAAACATATTTATGCTTAGAGCTAGAGAACTCATGTACTTATCATCTTAATCAGCTTTTATTAATGCTTTAATATGCATATAACATTATATGCATGTTTACAGATTTCTTTGTTTTATTAAAATTATATAAATACATATCAAGTGAGAAATAAAAAGTAACACTTGAGACAACGCTCAGGCTGACCCTCTATTTTTTTAAATGTTGTACTAAATGATATTTCCTAGATTTTTATGCCACAAGCTTTATACATTATTTTGTTTCTCACTTGTGGTAACAAATATTCTGTACATTTTCATTACAACTTCAGTACTCTAAACTAACAGTAAAGTTAACAAAGTTGTATGTGGGTACCCGTACAGTTTCATTACAACTTCAGTACTCTAAACTAACGGTAAAGTTAATAAGGTTGTATGTGGGTACCCAAACTGCAACATTTGCAACTAGGGTACGTAAAGTGCAATTTTTATCAATGCACTTAACTCTGCTAAAGTTATGTTTCATTGAACAAAATTTATCTAGAAAAAGATAATACTTAGTGTTATACTTTAATACTTGTTTGGTATCAGTGTTTCACTAAGAAAACGTATATGTTTACAACCATTCGAAAACAATAATTGTTTAATTTTCGCTAAATTTAGAATGATAACAAGGTAAGTGATTTATTTTGCTTACAAATTTATTTTTATTTTCAACTTTTCAACAACGCCATAACAAACAATCAAACAAATGATACTATGATAATAGCACTGTTTAATAATTACCTTTTCTATGCTAATTTTTTAAATTAGCCCGGTAAGAGAGAAACGGTGGCCACGAGACCCAGGATCCAGCCATCCAGGAATGTGTGTTGTATGTTGTTGGTTTAATCAAATACGTATCTTTATCATCAACGGTAAATTTGTTTGTTCCTTTGTTGCCCTCCAAAAAAAACCGGTAATTTGCCTAAATGGCTAAATTGATCCCTTGAAATCAATTCAATTGAATTCAATCCTATACAATTATACGAAGTACAAAGCTGATAGCTCTTTAATGGCTCTCTCTACTTCCACCCTCAAACCCACCTTTCCTCCTCCCTTTCATATCCGCCATAGCCAACACCTTCCAAAACCTCCAATTTTCTCTCTCCTCCACACGCCATTTCCGAACCTTCGTCTTTACCTTCCTTCTCGAAGCTTCCACCGGCGTCGGCGGATTCTCCTCGTTAACGCGGCATCTGTGAACGGATTGTCAGTTGCTGGTAATCCAGAGAATCAGGAGATTTCACATAAAGTTGAATTTGGTGAGAAAATTCGTCGGTTTTTTGAAGTTCTGCCGTCGATTTTGCCTGGAGGAAAATGGTGGAAACTGTCTGATGATGAAGTTGACGTTGAACTGAAAGCCAAACCAGTGACTGTGTGGAATGCGCTTCATCGGATGTGGAAGTTGGTTGCTAATGATCGTTGGGTCGTTTTTGCCGCCTTTTCTGCTCTGATTATTACTGCGGTATATTCATGAGTTTATTCTATTGGTCACGCCTTCTTTTTTGTGGTTTTGGTTGTCTTCATGCTCAATTTGCCAATTTGGTTCTGTGTTTGCTTTACATTGACTATTAGTAGTTGTATTTGTGATCAGTTTTTCATGTATAACTAATAATTCTATTAGTGTTTATGATTTGTGGTTTGGTGGAGCCTCTACTTGAATTGAGATGATGTGCTCAAGGATTTTATAGGGTGTGTTTGGCGAAAGTATTTGGATAAGAGGAAATGGAGCGAAAATAGGTGAAGGGAAAGGAAAGGGAGCAAAGTCCCTTGTTTGGCAAAAGGAGGAAATGGGGAGAAAAGGAGTGAAGGGAAAGGAAAGGGTGCGGAAGTATTTAACCATGACATTTAATTCTTTATTTGTTTCTTCATAAATCCCAACCTAATGTATCATTTTAGATGTAATTAATGCTTATAACTAACCCTAAAAAGTTAGCTTAAGAGGATAATAAACAGTTGAAAAGTTGAGTTCAAGGTGTGTTGGCAAAGCTATGCAAATTTTATTTTAAAAAAGGCAGCTGAAAATTACTTGTTGAAAAAGAGAGAACGTGGTGGTGGTGTGTGTGTGTGTGTAAATGATCTTTGAGTTTAGTGGTGCTGCATCATGAGTGTGAACAAAGGGATGCTAATTCTAGTTGCCTTGCTAATACTAGTTCATCCTTAGGTGTATTGTAATAGTAAGTATTGCATGTTGAGCAATTGGCTCACTTTTGTTTCTTTCTCATGGTGAAGCAAAATGCTTTAGATGAAGAGAAGACACAACTAATTGATCAAATAGAACTAGCATCATTCTAGGACGTCCGACAGTGGTGTTTAATGGTTTATCTTGATTATTATGACAATGGTGACAGGTGTAGGCACTTCATGATGCTACTTGACTTGTTTAATGTGCTCATATTTCTAAATTATGTGGTTGCATTAAAGTTGCCAATAATACTCGTCTAGTATGTGTAATTGTGTACAATGTCTTAGCATGTTTAATATGTCTAGTGATAGAAATGTCTTGACAATGTGTTTGATGAATAAATGATCCTTTATTTTCCCCCTTTTCAGCTTACGGAGATCTCTATACCACACTTTTTGACAGCATCAATCTTTTCAGCACAGAGTGGCCAAGTCACGGTCTTCCGTCGAAATGTGACTCTTTTGACAAGTTTTTGCATCGCTGCAGGAATATGCAGGTTAAAATCTTGTATGGCCAATACAACCTTTCCTCTTGACTGAAACATAGGATATGGTACTTTGTTGCTTTTCTGGCTGCCGTAATTTTTGCTTGTTTTCTATCCTTTTTGAGTCTAGGACTCCATTCGTTTGGGTGTAAAATATTTTCAATGTAAATTTTTTTTTCATGGGAAACAATTTATGTTAGGAAACACAATTATATGATTATTTTTCCATTGCATGTTTTCTTGTAAACTAATTATGGGAAAAATAGGGCAGATGGGAGAGGAGTAAAAGACAGATCACAGATCAGGACAATTAAGGAAAACTATTTTCCTTACTTGAAAAATAAAATAATTTTCCATCATTGAAAGAGCTATATTACACTTACGAAACATTATTTTGCATTTTGCAAATCAATCAAACAAAATAATATATAGAAAAGTAGAGAAAATCATTTTTTTGAGAAAATGTTTTGTGCCCAATCAAATGGAGCCTATATGTTGGTCTGTATGAACAAGCCAAGCTACAAGGCTATAAACAATGGCTTTTCATGATGTTACTTTCCCATGCTATATTATAGCATTAGTGCTCTATTTTTTTGGAATGGATTGTATGCATGCAATGGCTTATTAGTATGGTTTGAAATCTTTGTTGTGGTCATGATTCTAGTAACAGCCACGTAATCACTTTTGTGGGCAGTGCAGTTGGTTCGCTGCAGTAAGAATTTATAATTTACTGCCTGTTGGGGCTCATATTGTTTCAAAGCTATCAGAAAATTCTGTCAAATCATTTTCATGAACTAAAAAGTTGCCAATATTGTCATTTGTATGGTGTGTGCCTTAGCTTGTCATTCAATTTGCCAAGCTACTACATATTGTGCTGCTTGCTAGTGACTCTATGCACTCCTTGGTAGACTTGGATTTTTTTTTTTATCCTTAATGTGAGATTCCAATCATAAAAAAAGCTTGGGATGTTAAAGGTTGCTCTGTGGTTCAATACAGAGATCAACACCATCATCTTCATAGTCCGTGCCTTGTTACTGAGTTTGCCAAGTTACTACATATTATGCTGCTTGTTAACAATCTGTGTACTCCTTTGTAGACCTGCAGCCTTTTACCTACCCTTGATATGCAATTGCAGTCATAAAACAATAAAAACACATGTGATGCTAAAATTTACTTCGTGTTCAAGACAAAGAGCAAAATTGCCGTTTTTTATACTGTGTATCATGCTGCTTGCTTGCCACTCAATGAGTTCTTTATCCTTGGTAGACCTTCAATTATTTATCTCTAATATGGGATTGCAGTCATAAAACAATAAGGGCTTGGGAAAGCTAAAGATTGCTCTAGCTTCAATGTGATTTAATTTGTAATCACGAGGACAAATCTTCATTGGTATATTGACCCATTTAGGGATCATTTTTTTCACCTTATTTTTGGGAAAGAATAAGCTCAAATAAGTTTAGATTAGGTCTAATATGATTTAATAAGTACTAATAAGTCTAATAAGTTATTAGTTTTAAACAAAAAATAAAGGTGTAAAAATAAGGTCTAACAATGTTTGACTTTCTCATAAACTAAGGTCAAATAAATTAGATAAGGTCTAATAAGTACAAGTAAGGTTTAATAAGTTTAGATATGTTCAAATACATTAGGTTCAGATAAGTTAACAGAAGCAAAAATAAGTTGAAAACAACCAACCCTTGGTAAGAATATTATACATGTTATAATCTTGTCTTTGGGACTGTGATGACAAGTCAAACTAACTTCATTTATCACTCACGAAGTGGCCTTGTAGAAACTTGTTACTTTTTCTTTGAGTATTGATTACCATATATCTTGGCCCGGTAACCTCACTGAAATAGATGTTAGTGGTTGAATAAAGTTTATTATCACTTCGTTCCCACGAAGTTACCTTTTTAATCTGAGGGGCATGAATTCTTAGTGTAATTGAGCTATGATTTGAGCTAAGTTCATATTTGGTAATTGTGGTTTGAGCTAATGTTAATGCAAATTGTTGTTTGAGCCATATCATTTCTTTATCTATTTTAGTGACAAAAATTATGTTGGAATGCGGGGCAATTGACTCGTAACTTGTTCATTTGATCTACAGTGGCATCAGAGGAGGATGTTTCAGTGTTGCAAATATGATCCTTGTAAGTGGATAATATTTATGTATATATTCTTCTTTTATATGCGCTATTTTCCACCAGATGTTTCATAACTCAATCTTCAAAAGTAGGGGACTTCTACTTCTATCCCAACGTCAATTAGACTGAAATTTCTCAATTGCTTTCTTTCTTTCCATTGGAATTTATGTGGGGAAAGGAAATAGCCCAAGCTCATTCATCTTTGTGTTGTTATTTATCTATTAATTGGCCCGAGCCATGCTCGATATATATATATATATATATATATTTCTAAAATATGCTTAAATGATTTATTTAAATTTTAAAGAAATAGTAGTCTTGCAAAAATTTAGGAAGATTAGTTAAATTTTTGTTAGTAGGTATCAATTAATTCTAGAATTAGCTTTTAGGATAACATGATACCTAAGATTTATTTTCAAAAAAAATAAATAAAAGAGAGAGAAAACTTTTGGTGGGATTTTTTTTTTTTTAATATGAAGTTGATATGTTTTAACTTCGGTTAATACTTTAGGAGTAAGTAAAGTAAAGTAAATGATTTATCTTTCAGACAACTGATATGTTGATTAGAGTTTATGGTCACATGCAGGTCAAAAGAATGAGGGAAACACTGTATTCTTCTCTTATGCTTCAGGTGCTGAGCTTTCTTACGGTTTCCAAAGACTTTTTGGGAAATAAAACTATCAGTTTCTCATTTATTTACTCGATTCATTTTCTATGTAGGACATATCCTTTTTTGATGCTTCAACAGTTGGTGATCTCACCAGCAGACTTGGGGCAGATTGTCAGCAAGTGTCTCGAGTGATTGGAAATGATCTAAATTTGATATCACGAAATATTTTGCAGGTTCTTCAAATTTCTCATAGACTGAAATATATTTCAATGTCTTTTTTTTTGCTTATTTAATGATCTTTATTGTCTTTCTCTCCATTTATTTCGCTCTCTGTTTGCTGTCTCAGGGCACTGGTGCCTTGATCTATCTACTAATTTTATCATGGCCGCTTGGTTTGTGCACCTTAGCAATATGCATCACACTTTCATCAATTATGATTGTTTATGGAAAGTAAGTTTTCATGCCAGGCTTGCTCCTTAAACTACTGGAACTTACTCTGACCAAAAACTATGTATTTCTTTTTGCTTGATGTTTATGTGTGGCCCATGGATAAGTTAGCATTCCAGATTATGTCTGAACGTGTGAACAGTTTTCAGACTTAGCCTATGAGCCTATGACATAACCTCAATTTCCTGGAGACCGGAGAATTGGTACAGAGGTTTTCTGTTTTTTTAATCAACTACAGTCAACTATCCAGGAAGAGTATTGCAAAACTGTTAGCAAATTAGATTCAGCAGTAGCCAAAATACAGGAAGGTTCAAGAGAGTTGTATTACTATAATTGTTGTTTAGAGGCAAAAGATTGATTTTGCAAATGATTCAACGCTTTGCTTTGTAATTAAATTATTGTGATGCACTCTCTCTACTTTTTGGCTCCTTATTTATAGAAAGTTTGTTTTAGATTCCATCATAACCAAATGTTACCTCTTAAGCCTCTCTAGAACACATCACATGAACCCATAACAATATTAAGGCTTAATTCCCATGTTGACCTTCTTGCTGCGTCTGGAATAAGTGTTGACGTGCTTTGGGTGGATTCGTTGCTTTTTTGTTGTAAAATTTTAGAATACTGTCCCTACCTTTTCTAAGTGGAGAATTTCTCTTCAACATCTGATTTTCTTCTACTTTACAGATATCTAAAGAACTAAGTGGTTTTAAAGTGGTGTTATGTTAATACTAGAAAGTTCTGGATCTGTCATGATACGAACTTGATTTTTGAATGAATTTAGGGTCCGTTTGGTACTTTGTTAGGGTGTAAAACGTTTTTCCTGAAAATTGTTCTCCTATTTTACATTGTTTGGTTTGGAGTAAAATATTAATATGTAAAACTTGGGATGGAAAACCAATTTCCACCTTATTGAAAACATTTTCTATCCAAATTGGAAGGAAAACCTTTTACATCACAATTGGAAGAAAAATATTTTCCCTTACAATTGAAGCAATTAATTTTCGGTTCAACTAAACGACGGAAAATGCTTAAAACAGAAAATCATTTTACATGCAACCAAACAACGGAAACCTTCATGAAAATGAATTTTCCAATGTAAAAGGTTTTCCGTAGAAAATTAGTTTTATTTGAAAACGGTTTACACCCTACCAAACGAAGCCTTAGTTAAAAATACCTGATATCTGGTTCTTATTTGATCTGAACTGTCTTACAGGTACCAGAAGAAGGCAGCAAAGCTGACACAGGAGTACACTGCTTCTGCCAATGATGTATTGTCTAATTTTCCATAGTTATCCTTGGTTTTTCCTGGTTAATTTTGTTTGACACACAATTAATGTGGGACCCAGGTTGCTCAAGAGACACTGTCTTTGATGCGAACCGTTAGAGTTTATGGCACAGAAGATCAAGAATTAGGAAGGTGGGTATCCCTAAGGGTAAAATATAGCCAATCTGTTTGTATGCTGAACAACTGAATTACTTTGAATGCCGAGTAGGTATGAGGCGTGGCTGCAAAGATTAGCTGGTATCAGCTTGCGACAAAGTGCTGCATATGGACTTTGGAATGTCAGCTTTAATACTCTTTATCACTCAACACAGGTTTGGTACACAATTTTCTTTTTGTGAAGCTAACGTCTGCTTGATCACTTGTATATTTTCTGGTCTGAAACTTTGAATAGCTGGTGTTGTATATGAAAAACACATGGTGTAGCTATATAGTAACACATGTTGTAACTTGAAATAGTTTCCATTAATTAATCCCTGAAGTCACTGATGGAAATAAGGCTTTGATTGTTTGATTGAATTAATCCCTGAAGTCTTGTTGATCCCTTTACTTCACTTGAAAATTTTGGCAAAGCTATATAGTAGCACATGATGTTATATATGAAAAACCGTATTGTACTAAAGATGTGCAACACTAATTTTCTGACCATGTATGGGTATGATGAAGGGTAAACACTAGATGTGGCTAGTGAGATTGTGCTTTCTGATTTGTCCGAAGCTGCACACTTTAGCTCTCCTCTTTGTTTGTTTGTTTGTTTGTTTTTTTTTTTTAAATATTTTCCCTGCAGTTGTGGTTCCTGATTACTGGGGCTTAATTTTGATATTAAATCCTGGTTTTTCTGGTTGCTTTACAAGTAAGATTCAGTCTATTGATTTTCTGTTGTTGTATTCTAATTCCAATTTTGCTTCCACTATTAGAATCATATATATTGCTGTATATATTCTTAAATTTTGACTTAAAGTTACATGTAACAATTTTTTAGTTTTACTAGTAGCTCCCAATTCCAAACAACGATATATTATGAAGGATTTCTTTTTCTTAAACAGCATGGAATTAACTTTTTTACCAAATGTAGAAATTGACATGTATATTCTCACTTTTCTAGGTCATAGCTGTGCTGGTTGGGGGAATGTCTATTCTGTCAGGTCGTCTGTCAGCAGAACAGCTTACAAAGTTTTTGTTATATAGTGAATGGCTAATCTATTCAACATGGTGGATAGGGGATAATGTGTCATCATTAATGCAGTCAGTGGGAGCAAGCGAGAAAGTGTTTCAGATGATGGATCTTATGCCCAGTGAACAACTCACCTCAGAAGGTAGACTCTTTAGATTTTTTTGTCTTCTGTGGCAGATACATATATAATAATAGTGGTGCACAGGCTTCACTACTCTTTTAGGTGTTTTGGATAGGTTGTGTGATTGCATAAACTAGGCGCTGTTTCTGTATGAAATGACTTCTTCTCTTTGTTGAAATAGTCTCCATTAATTAATCCCTGAAGTCTTGTTGAGCCCTTTACTTCACTTGAAATTTTTGGCAAAGCTATACCTCGAACTCAACTTTTCAACTGTGCACCACTATTATATAGGTTGTGTGGTTTCTTTTTGTTAGTTTACTTGGTGACAAGGCTATATATATATTTGATTAAGAAATGAATGGCTAAGATTAAATTTGATTTTCCCTTTTACTCCTATAATTTGGAGTCAATGTATTTTTACTCAATGTATTTATAGTTTATGTTGAATGTACATATAGTTGGTAGTCAATGTATCTATAAGTCATTGTTGATGTATTTATCGCTTTCTCACCTTCTCACAATAAGAAATTTCTCACCGGAACCCAACCCTATACATATATGTATATATATAGAACTAGGCTCACATGAGAAAACTAGTTATGGTGAGAAGGATGAGAAACAATCATGACCCTTTGATGAGCAAATGAAAGGTCAAGATTAAATCAAATTGTTTCCTACTACTCTTCTTAAAATTTGTAAGCAATGTATTTATAGTCTAAAGTCAATGCATATACAATCAATGTATTTATAGTTTACAATCAATGTACCTATAGTTGTTAGTCAATGTACTTCTAGGTCATAGTTGATGTATTTATCTCTTCTCACGTTTCTCACGATAAGAAATTTCTCACCGGAACTCATCCCTATATATATATAGTAACACATGGTGTAACTGAAGTTATTCCCAATTCTTTGGCTCTAAAAAGACTGGAGCATCCTTTACCCCAAAAAAGCAGTGCACTTCTTTCCAATGAAATGTTTCCATGGGACATTTGACATGCTGTGGACAGAGAGTGGTATATTAGTAACATGGAGTGTAAATGTATCATGGTCTTTTCCTGGCCCCTTTTAAGGGCTGGATTCCTCATGGAGTCACGAACACAATGAACACTGAAGCATCATTGTTTTCATGTGGGACACATGATCAATATATTTAATTATGACTGAATGCTAATCAATTATGAAAGGTTCCGTTTTTTATTGGATCAAACTATAATCTCAACAAGACCTTTTGTAGTTGCATGGGAAGTACTTTTATTTAATTTTATATTTTTCTCGTTGTTCTTGTCCTATTTGCCCTCTTCTCTAAGGTAACCAATCCCATGAACTCCTTGTTCTTTGATACAAGTGATATTGTCCTCTTTTAGCTGTACTATTGACTTTGTGCTTCGAAATCCTGAACTGACTGTTCTCCAGGCTCTGCTTGGGATAAATTATCTAGCTGTTGTTTTATGGCTTTATGCTCTCTCTAAACCTGGACCTTCCTGTTAGTGCCTGACTAATGCACGGAAGATTCTCATTTTCTTATATACATGTATATATATGGACTTATGCCCTCTAAGCTTGGACCTCTGCAGCCAATTCAATTTATGCTTCCAGGATATCAAACAGAGCTCAAATTATCAATATCATATATCCATATCATTTAGTTATGCTTCTTTGGTGCTTAGCCCGTAGACATGGTCACTTTTTTTTTTAGTTTACTTATTACAGTATCATTTTAGTTTTTGAACTTGTGATGCAGGTTTGAAATTGCAAAAATTAACTGGGAATATTGACTTTGTGAACGTTTCTTTTTCCTATCCAGCAAGGCCTGAGGTATGTTTGAAACTCAAACGCTTGACTATCACTACACAATTAACTGGAAAAATTCTTGACTTTGGAAGGATTAATTTGTGAGGGGAGATTTGGGCTCGAGAGGGATCTCTTGGAGCATTTTGTGAGGGAAGAGCCTTGAAAAAGAAATCGGGAATACAAGGATGTGTTCCATCTATCCTTAGGAATTTTGATGCAACATAATGTCTGTGTTTAGACCTTTGGACCTTAGGACTTCTCTCGGAAAGGGGTTGGTAAGAGCACACATAATGGCAAACACATAGAATATATGCACAAGTAACATACAATCATGCTAGCATGGATATGAATCCACATCCTTAAAGTTCTCTACGTAAGGGTCAGTTCTACACTCACTACGACACGGATCATTTTTACGTCGGCTTTGGGTAACAACTAAGAGAGAGATTCGCAACTACACAGCTTCTCCATTGGGAGGTGCTCGGTTGTGGATTTCCTCCACGATGAGGGTCATTACTCCCCCATCTAATGTTGTGTTTCTAAGGGATTAGGAGAGTTCACACATTGGTCATGAGCCTTATGGACCATGCCGACACCCCCAAAGGTTCCTCGAGCGTAATACACACCCATATTAAGTGAGTAACTCACAAAATCAAAATATGACGCCTTAGGAAAAATTGAGAAACACGTCTTTTATTGAAAAGAGGAGAAGGCTTAGGAAACATTTCGGAAGCCATTAAAAACCTGAAATTCGTTTCGATGAAGGGGACAAACCCCAAAAAATCAAGTAATGAGGAAACCATGCACACCCCAATTGCTTGGTGCATGGGTTCGATGCCATGTGCCTAGGGCTGGTGCTCAGCATGTGGGGCCGAGATTTGATAGTGCTCCCTCTGTCCACATTTAATTGCTCCAAATTGACTTTGACACTATTTACATTGTTACTTTGACCTTGTTTAATTTGATATAGGCAATGAAAAATATAGTCATGTGTTCGTCTAGGAGTATACTTTCCAAACATATAGTTTTAATAATTTTTTCTTATGTATAATTAGAGATATTAATATTTAAAGTTATGCATCGGGAGATGTGGAAAAGCAAATGGAGCAATTAAATGTGCACAGGGGGAGTAGTTAAAAAATTTGGAAATTCCCCAGTAGAGTATCGACTATCGAGGACCTGTCATGGGTACTTGAGGTGAAATGAAGAATCCAAGTAACGAGCCAAGTTAGAGACCGCAATTAAGAAAGAAAAGGGCAATTAAATCAAAACAAATTAGGACATGATTAAACATTTATGCCTAAATCGCCTCTACTAGCCCATTCCCGCCTTCACCTGCCACCGGGGTGAGAATTATGTTGGTGTTGGTGGGTGGGAATGGTGGTGGGTGAGTATGATTGGGGTGAAAATCAAGTTGGTTTTTGGCCCTCAAGGTGAATTTAGGAGAGGCTATTCAGTTAGGTTGAAGAGAGAGAGTGTAGGTGAGATTGTTAGTATGGTTGATCAATGTAAGTTAAGGTGTAATGTTTTGGTAATTAATTAGGTGAAATTGTGAATGATAATGTAGTAATAATGGTTAATAATTAATCTTAATTGTTAAAAGTTTTCTTTTTTATTTTTGTAAAAAAGTAAAATGTGTTACTTATATAAGATGCAAAATAAAAATAGAAAGATTGGAAACTAATAATCCCACCTTTCATAAATACAGGATTAATCCCACCTTTCATATCGTATTCATCTGTTGGACCTTTTAATAATATTAACCTGATTTAAGGTCAATTTGGGAGGTCTGTTGGGCTTAGCACGCTAAATTCAGCCTCACGGTTGACTTGGCACATGTTTCTAAGCCCAACAGACCTCTAAAACTAATCTTAAATTAGGTCGGTATTGTAAAAAGGTCCAATAGATGAATACAATATGACAAGGTGGGATTATTCCTGGATTTATGAAAGGTGGGATTATTAGTTTCCAATCTTCCATAAAAATAAAGGAAATGTATTGAGGTGCAGGGAACTGCGTGCAGGTATATCAAAACTGAATTATAGACGTTACTAAAGTTTAGTTCTTTACACAACAATTTTCCATAGCGACAGATTAGTTTATTGCATCCAATGTTATACTTCATATTTACTTGTGCTTTTTGTTTCCGGTCATTTCTTTCTTTTGTCCTAATGTTGGGAATAACTCATGGAACTAACTTGCTCATTTCAAAACAGGTACATGTAGTTCGAGACATAAATATATCTATGCATCCCAATGAAGTAATTGCTATTGTAAGGGATTATTCCTTTATTTCCTTCTTTTCCCTTTTAAGTTTCATGCCAGCAACAGAGCTAAGAAATCGTCGTTGGTTGGAAATCTGGAAAAAAAAACCTCACTAAACACCTTTGTAAGATAAAAATGAATAGGGGAGCAAAAGCTATTATAGATAGAAAGTGCTTGTATGAAGATCTGAACAAAGTTGTTTAACAGACTAATCTTTCTTTGATGCAACTAACCCAACTACTGAACCAAGGATCTGCTAGGGACATTTCCATTCATAAATTACTACTCATTGAATGTTTGGATGGCGAGCGTTTTAAAAGAATAGAAGAGAGAGAATGACTGCATGAAGTTCTGAACATGTGTACATCCGTACATGTACAACAAACTTACTGTTATCTAATGCAACCAAGTAATCAACTACTGAGCCAAAGATTAGGATCATTAAAATTTATACATTACTACCAAGTAGAAGTTTGAATGAGCTAGATCCCCTTCTGGTGCTGCTTCCCCTCTGATTCTGCCCGTGTGTACTTGCTCTAGCCAATTACAGACCACCAGGCTAGCATTACATTTTTGCTAGGTTACAACAGAATTACAGAAATTTTATCTGGTACCATGCATATATTGATCCATGGCTCAGCTAGTTGGCACCCCAATATTTTGTTAATCAAGGGGAATTGTTAACCTTGGGCTCGAGGGACACAAGGTGCAAATACTTGACCAATGAACCAATAGCTTGCCATTTTTGTAAAAAGACTTCTTATTAAGCTGTGACTTCCTTGCTACATTATGCCATTAAGGACCCGTTTTTATTGATTTTTTGTTAGGTTGGTCTCAGTGGCAGCGGTAAAAGCACGATTGTAAATCTTCTTCTACGTCTTTATGAGCCCACTGGTGGTGAGGTGTGTATGTCTTGTTGGTTATTGCTTTTTTCCTCTCACACAAAAGATGTATACTCTCTCAAGAAGGTAATCTTTCCTGCAGATACTAGTTGATGACTTCCCTCTGAAAAAGTTAGACACTCGATGGTTGAGAGAAAGGATTGGATATGTGGGCCAGGTTATCATGTTTTCTTGTTTGGTACTTTTGAATTGAACCTTCCTAGACTCAGCCATTAACCTGTCTTGGGGGGTAATTATACTTTTGAGATAAAGTTTTGGAAGCTACCAGCCTACTCACAAGTTCTTTGAACAGGAACCTCGACTTTTCAGAGCGGACATCAGTTCAAACATAAGATATGGGTGTCCCAGAGAGGTTACGCAAGAAGATGTTGAGTGGGCTGCTAAACAAGCTTCTGCTCATTACTTTATCTCATCCTTGCCCAATGGTTACAGTACCATTGTTGATGATGATCTTCTCAGTGGTGGGCAAAAGCAACGAATTGCTATAGCTCGAGCTGTCCTTAGGGACCCAAGTATTTTGATTCTTGATGAAGCAACTAGTGCCTTGGATGCAGAAAGCGAACATAATATCAAGGTTTGTGTATAATTCAACTGTATCGGACCGTTTCTTTATATCCTAGCTTTCTGCTCTTTCTAACCTATCAAAACTGGATTGAAAAGAAGATAAACAGGCGTCATTTTGGATGTGGGTATTTATATATTAATTCACATTCGCAGGGTGTTCTTCGGGCAGTAAGAAATGACTCGCGATCAAAGAGAACTGTCATAGTAATTGCACATAGGTCTGCTTTCCATATAAAACCCCTTTAAGGCTTAGTTCATGACTTCATGCTTCATTTGTATTGGATCTAATGAACCAACATTGCAGGCTTTCTACTATACAAGCTGCAGACAAAATAGTGGTGATGAATGGAGGTCAAATAATTGAGGTAGGCCTTACGCTTGTCATAAGATATGTCCAATGCTTTTATTCTTGGGCCTAAGCTTTGAACCTTTTTTATGAATCATTATTTCATTGGCTTCATGTTATGAAATTTCCCAAAAATGTAGCTAGAGTGCTAGACTGCAATAATCCTTCTAGTTTCAACTGTAGATTAGCCTGTAGACTATCATAGGCAACTATGTTATTAGAATTGGCTACAAGTTAGACACGGCCATCTTATTAAAACTTTGTACGATTTTGGTTCCAAATGAAGTGTCCAAGTGCAATAAGCATGTATAAAAGAAGCCGAGCATCCAATATGGATACTCAATATGCAGATCGATGCAATATTTACTCTTCTGGTAGTTAAAATGATTTGGATTTTTTCTTTGGATCTTTTTATTTGTATAGGTGGGCAATCACAAGGAGCTTCTTCTAAAGGATGGCTTGTATGCAAGATTAACCCAGAGACAAGTAGATGCTGTGGCTTGAAGCACGGAGCAAGTACAGGCAGCACAAATTTATTGGGATTTTATCTTAACAAATAACAATGGTCTCTACTGCAATCACTGGATATAACACAATGAAGAATATATTATTCTGCTGAGCTGACAGCAACGTGGTCAAAATACTTAAAAGAGCACAACAACGACGAAACTGGTTTGTTAGGTTGTTAATGGCAATCGTGATTGGACATGGATGGGTTCTAGATGCAGCTCAATTTTTGTAGTAGCTACATTTTCATAATTTCAATTCTTTAACCCTCATGAGTCATGATCCAAAATACAGAAACTTATTATTTTCAATCTAGAAAATGAATAGCGTTTAAGTGTATATTGTACTATTGTAGCATAGTGTCACTTTTCATTGGTGTACTTTGTAGCTTGTACAATTGTAACTCTTATCATATATTTAACTTATTCTGGAAAGTTGTATACTGGATATTGATATGAACTCATTTTTATAGATTATAAATAATAAAGCAACAAATTCAATTTAAGTCTTGTCATTCTGTATCAATGTAACCAAAATTAAGATTTTAGTAGGAAGCCAACAGAGAAATGAAGAAAGGAGAGAGATGGGAATGGATTGGTATGGAATCTCAATACTACATAGGTATGGATTCTAAAACCCATACTAGTCTAAAGTTGTTTGGTTTTAATGATGGAATGGATTGTGAATCTTAAGGGGAGATATGTGTATGAGATTTTAGGGGTATAGAATGGGGTTAGAAACTCTTGGGTATGAGATTTCATAGTAAAAAAACTGAACTAAACAAAAACTTAGATGAATGGATTATAGCTTTATTCCAATCTATTAATTTTTAAAAAAAAGCACAACCAAACATGCCCATGGTTTCCACTTTTCTTTTTGATTCGGCTCAAAATACCTTAATTTCCTTGTTTTAGTATCATGGCCCACCACTTTTTTACACTTTTACCCTTACTTACATATTTCAACCCCACTTATTTTACCCAAATTTACACTAAACCACTTAAAACCATGACCATTAACTCACGACTCACCACTTAAAACCATTAACCATTAACTCACTTATTTTACCCAAATTTACACTCTCAAAATTATGATAGAATTTTACATTTGAAACCACTTTACCAAAATATAGTTTATCTTATACTCTGTCGCATTAACAAAAACTATTATCACACTACTTACTATTATACCTACTTTTTCAATAGTGTGAAGTGTAGTGTATTGAGATAAACCATGAGAGAAGAAAGTAAATTGTATATTGCATTCTGAGCTCTCTAGGAGACTAACAACGCGCACACACACAGGGCAATATAAACTTTGGGAGAAGAAAGTAAATTGTATATTGCATTTTGAGCTCTCTAAGACACTAGCAGCGCATGCACACACACGCACATTTTTTTTTTCTCCCTATCAACTTAAAACTACTACAATTTGCTTTATGTGCCTGATTTTAAACACTGACTTAATAGTAAACATAATTAAGACCAACTACAATTGATCAATATCAAACATTTTCTTGAGTTATTTATTGCATCTACATATATTGCTTCATAACACCAGAAACACATGCACGTATTTCAACAAACACTTAAATCTTGTTCCAAACACACTTCAAGTTAATTTAATACGCATCAATAGATATAGAATCTTGATCTACCACAGTCAATCGTTTATGTAATTCATAGGGATGTGGTAAGTGCATTAAACTAACCACAACTCTCCTGAATCTCTTCTCAAATAATGTGAGTTATTTGAGCATACACAAAGCTTGCAAGCTCTCCAAAAAAGACACCTCTGTAGTTCTTGGAGTATATGAAGTGATTAAGTAATCATTTCATAGCCATTTAGATAAAGAGAAAGTATTGAGTTAGACCGTTTGACCCAATGCTTATTGTTAGACGGGCTAAGCCAAATATATTGTTTTCTAGTTTCTTCTTCCTCTTCTATGTTTTCATAGCTCGACATCCTTGGATCTAATTCAATGACTTCATCAATTGCTCAGCCATCACTATTGCAACCGCCACCATCGATTAAAGGCTTGGCTTCCATTAACTGCTATTTTTTCGCAATTTCCAGCTGATGGAATTTCAAAAGAAGACAAGCCTTGTCTTTCATTACTGCATCATGTGGAAAATTGCCGACATACAAGCTCAATCAATGGATCATTTTTCACATTAACAACTGACATTGATTAAAAAGGATTGTCTTCCATTAACTGCTCCGCCATCGATTAATTGTCGACATCCCTCACAATTTCCTTCACCATTAAAAAGGCTTATCTTCAAAGGAAGTGTGAATGGCTTGATGCAATTTCCACAATAATACAAGTGAGAGGAATTTCAAAAGAAGACAAGCCTTGTCTTCCATTCTTTTGAGTAAGTGATAAATTTGTTTTATCCAGATCAGTTTGAATTTTTTCCAGGCTCATTATTATTATTTTTCAAGTCATTGTTATTATTTTTTTTTAGGTCAATTATATTTTCCCCCCTAATGTTGGATCCCTAAATTACTACCATAAAATTGCTCAAAATTACGTTAAAATGTTATGTTATATTTTTATTAGACACCCTTATTGTTAGAAAGTAGGAATTTTCATTAATAGTCCCACCTAGTCCACTACTAAAATTCAAAATAGCGCAAGAACTACCGAGTACTAGTACGTTCTTCCTAGTTCCTACGAGCTGAAAACAAGCATTTTCCTCTCAAACTAACCCTCAAACCAACGCACGTCTTTCGACTACACAAAATTAATATGGACTCCTATCAACCCCCGCACCACCAATACATGCGACCTCCACCTCCTCCTCCGCCGCCTCAAGCTCCACCTCCCATGGCGGCGGATCCTCATTACCCCCACCACCATCCTCCCCCTCCTCCTCCCCCTTCCAACTCTTGGTTTTCTGCCCAATTTCAATACCACCCTTCTCCCTCTCCTCCCCCTCCGCCTCCGCAGCAGCAGCAGCATCAACAGCAGCAGAGTCAGTGGGGCCCACCACTTCCGCCGCCTCCACCACTACCGTATCACCAGCCTTATGCTGCGCAACCCTATCCTCCTCCCCCTCCCCCTTCTCAACATCCTCCTCCTCCCCCTCCTTACTCTCATCAGGTTTTTTCACCGCCTTATTCTTAGGTTTTCTTCTTTTAGGGTTTTGTTTTTGCCTTTTTTAATCTTTTCGAAAATAAATTATTGAAAGTGAGTTTGAATGTAGCCTTTGTCATTTACAAGGCTCTGGAAATTTTCTTTAATGTTTGATTCGATCTCTCTTGGCTTTCATGTTGGCTGATATCTTCTAGCTATATGGATTTCTAATTATGATTTAGTTACTGTATTTGCGTTTCATTGATGACGCATGTGTAGTTCGTGTGACTGTTTGAGTATTTGCTAAATGATTTAAGCCGTAAGTTGATATAGTTGTATCTCAGCGATTTTTCTAGCTTTTGCTAAAGGGTTTTTGTGAAGCACTTGTAACTGGAATTTTTATTTTATTTGTATTCTAATTAATGGATAGCTGATCTAGATTTTGCCATTCATTATCAATATGAGAAATTTGTTTGAAGGAATTTTCTTCAATTTTCGGCTCTGTTGTTGGTGATGGTGTTTTACTTTAAACTTGTAAGGAGTTTTATTAATGAAAAGTATGGTAGTGATTTGCACCTGATAGCCCCTTGCCTCTTTGAGTTTGGAAGCAAGGAAAAATCGAGAAGGTAAATTTGGTGCTATATTGATGATTTGGCCTGATGAGAACTAACTAATGCAATGGAATGAGTTAGGTTTTGCATAACCCTTCATCAGGCCAACATACTTTTATCCCACTTGAAAATGTAGTTGGCTGGTTCATGTAGTCATTAAATGAACTAGTTCAAGTCCATGATGAAAGCTACAGATGACTTGTCCACTTGTTTAATGTATTTTTACCTTGTTTTGTTTTTACTTCCCACCTTTGTATTGCAATGCAAGAGACCATAGTTTTCACTGTCCTTTTGGCACATGATATACTTTACTGAAATTCCCTAATTTTCTTGGCCAACTTTTTATAGTTCGTGCCTTTGTGGAGATCTCCTGGTTTAACCATAGCATAGAATGGAATATCTGATGGTTTAGAATTTTTTTCAAAAAAAATATTTTGCACAACTTGTTTTGTAACATTTTCAAGATTGTTCTAATAATCTGGGAACCCATGTTGCTTTGATGTTTTTAGGAGAGGATACAGACATAATGAGCTCTCTCTTTTAGTGTTTGTGGTTACTTGTAAACTTGTAATTACTATCTGTGGCTACTAACCTGGTAAATTTTATTATGCATTTTTAGGATTGGACTAATGCAAATTGGGGCCATCAATCAGCTTGGGAATATCAAGCTCCAGGTGAGTCATTTTGTTACAGTAATTATTTTTCTTGTTGTTGTTGAAGATCTGGTCTCTGGTTACGATGTGTTGACTGCATTTTCGATTTGTTTTTTTGCAATGCCTTCAACTATATGCTCTTATAATTAAGGTAACTGGTATAATTGAAGCATAGTTTTTTTGTATTTTTATTTCCAAACTCCTAGACACTGAAGGTCCCTTCCAACCTTATTTGACAAGAGACTATGATTAATGTTTTTGTAGAACTTCATCAAACGAGGCATGGGCTTAGGCTCTGTTCTTTTGGGCTTAGACTAGGTTCTTTTGGATTTATTTTCATTTTAGTTTAGCTCAGCTGTTGCTGAATCTAGGATCTAGATTAATTCAATTCAATTCAGTTCACACAAATGCAGTTCAAACAAATTCTATTCAATTCATATTAATTCAGTCCAAAAGAACAAGGCCTTGGCTTTCTTTATTGCATTCATTTAGCAATTTTCAACAGTCACGTAATTTCTTGAATTCTGCTTTAGCTTCGAACACATTCATGCCAATTCTTTGGGCATTGTTATCTTATCAGGGTTATGTTTAGGATTAGTTAGACAAATTGATGTCTTTAACTTTTTATCCTCTAATCTAATGTTTGTTTATCAGCTTCTACCTTATTTACGAATTTATATTGATATTTCATCCATCTCATCTTCCCTGACTCCACCCATAAAAGGAAAAAAAGGAAAGAACCAAGGAAGTGGTCAATTTATTGAGTATCTAAATTTTTTGAAACAGCCCATGGCAATGAAGAGGACTGGGCAGCCAAGGCAAGGGCTTGGGCATCTGCCAGATCTACAGTTGAAAATCAACATCCTCCTCAGACACAGTTTACACCAGTGGCGCGGCAAGATGAGCCATCTCACTATGCAAACCACTATGCTCAACCTGTTGAATCTCATTATCAAGATGTTCATCAAACTTCCATTCCTACATCCAGTTTTCAGAACTATCAAGGATCCGTTGCACCTTTAAGTAGGCCGCCCCTCTATCAGCAGGAGTCTGCATCTATCAGCTCATATGCTCCAGACGCGCATTTTTCATTTGCTACTAAGGATGCAACTCCTTCTGGAGATATGAATGCTGCATTTCCTCGCCATGAAGTTTCAACAAGTTCTTTCGTTCATCAGCAGGAGGTACCTTCTAGTTATTATTCTGTTCCAGGTAATAATTCACTTGGTGTTTTGTGTTTTCATGTGAAGTAGCTCACATGAATGGTTATGCCTGAACTTTAAATAAGGGTCACAAGTCAATTTCTAGCTTCAATTTTGGACTTTTCGGTTCAACGGCTTACAGTGGACATATTAGAACCGTTATATGAGTTGAAGGTTTTTTCCCCCAAATGAATTATAAGTAAAATTGCTTTTAGAAACTGTCACTTTATGTTTTTTTTCCCCTTCTTTTTTTGTGTGTTTATCCTGTTGTTAATGATGCAATGTAACTTACCTAGTTAATTTACCGTGTAACACTTCAGGCTTGGGTTGGTTCAGTTTTGTAGGATAAGATTTCGTTGTATGTTTTTGTAGGTCTTATCATATATAACTACAGTTTCTTTGCATGCATTTACTGTGTAATGTGACTTTAGTTCCTAGGATGGTAGGGTCAAAATTCTGCTGTGGTCTTGGGTTTAGATATGCATATCTAATCTAGAGCGGTATCCTAATTTTCTAGCCCTATTATATGATCTCTAGTAGATATCCTTTAGGCATCTCAGAATGAAGGATTTAAGAAGATACTAGTGCGCTATTGTATGAATTTGGAGTTATCTAATCAGTTGGTTGTTTATAATTCTTGTGGCAGGTACGGAAGATGGTTCACAGGGACAACAACATGGACACTCATTGCTGCCTACTGATGGTCGGTCAATACCAACAAATCATGCTCATTTTGCATATGGAAATCACCCTCGGGATCCAATGGATCAACCTCTTGATTTTGTACCAAGATACAGTCATGAAAACGACCCTAAGATGAATTCCAACTATCCTGATTCATCAGGACCAGTAAGAGGAATGGATTCTGTTTCAGCCGTGTCTTCTTTGCATTCTTGGACATCTCAAGTTACACCTGGTGAAACATATCCACCAATGACACCCGCATTTCCATCAGCACCTCAGGTCTTTGATTTGACTTTACATATATACTTTGATGCATCTATTGATTATTGACTTGATTTTCTTTACCTTTTTAATAGATGCATCTATTGAAATGTATTACCTGATTTTTGTGATTCCAGCTTGATCCTTCTATAGGATTGCCTCCACTTCCTGGACAGCCTGTACCGATGTTTGGAAGAGGCCCAAACTTTCAGCCAGCAGTTCCTTCTACTACCACACCTGTTTGTTTGGGGACAACTAGTTCTCTTCATCCTACTTCTGCTTTTCCCACTGATACATATGGGGCTTCCTTGGGTTCTGAACGTCCTAAAAAAGTATTCTTCTTCTGACGTTTAAAGTGATCTTGTGATTCCTTTGTGAAGTTATATAGTTATTGATTCCCCTTTACTATTTCTTATTAGGCTGCTGTGCCTAATTGGCTAAGAGAAGAAATAATAAAGAATAAAGCAACAATTACAACTTCTGCACCAGAGCCTTCTAAAAGCCAGTCCAACGAAGATGAAATGATTGGCAAATCAGCAGCAAAGGGTGATCAGGCAGACAGCAAAAGCATTGGTTCAGCCAGGTCAGCTGATGAAGAGGATGATGATGATGAGGTATCAGATCACGTTTTTTATTCTTTAAGCAGGTTATAGTGTGTATCAGGGTAATTAATCTTGAGTTATTGATTATGAAATATTTTCTTTCTTATAGGATTATGAAGAAGCGCAGAAAACTGCAGCCTTGAATAAGGAAATAAAGCGTGTTTTGACAGAAGTTCTGTTGAAGGTTGCTAATTGCTATGGAAGTTTGAAAGTTCATATTTTGTTATATGTCTTGGTTTATTGACTGTGTTTGTACATGTAGGTGACTGATGATCTTTTTGATGAAATAGCCACAAAAGTCATTAGTGAAGATGATCTTGCTGCTGATGGTAACTGTTATGATGCTTGCCTGTGTATCTGTTTAGTTGTCGCCTTCTTAAGATATTTATCTGGCATTCGGCCTTTTCAATTGGTGATTGTTTAAACAGCTATGGCTAAAGCTGAGAACGATGTTCCTGTTCTTAAGTCATTGCCTCCACACCCTCCTGTTCCAGCTCTTCAGGCTTCTGCAAAGGTTCTTATTCCTGTGAAAGCAAAGGAATCTGATGGAAATGCTAGTGGAGAATATAGTTCTGGAACTCTTGGGGCTGGGAATGTTCTAGGTCTTGCAAATTATGCCTCTGATGATGACGATGAAATTCAAACTTCTGGTGTGTCTAAGTCTGATAATGCTGCTGTTTATGATGTCACTGAGAATGGTCATCAACAGCATGAAGCTGAAGATCGCAGAAAAAAATTGTTTGCTGCTGATGCTCACCATATTAACGGGAGTTCTGCTGGGGCTGAAGGTGACCATGTTCCTTCAGCTTCTAAGCGGCGTGATCTCAAGAATACCAAGGACTTGGATAATGAGATTCAGCATGAAGGTGATGGTACTGTTGCTGATGAGCAATCTGTTGTAACGTCTGATGCTGCTCTCTCAATCGATAATGATCAGAAAGCAGCTTTTACTGTTTCCACTGAGAAAGAAAATTCAAGGAAGCCGTATAAAGATGATTATCAGGAAAGAGATGCCAAAAGACATGACAGACATGAAAGTAGGAAGAGCTCATCTGGAAGGGACAATGACAAAGAGATAAAGAGTGGTAAAGAAAGAGAAGCTGAGAAGGAGGCTCTTGGTAGACAGGATGGGAAGTGTCAAAAGAAGGATAAAACAGAGTGTCATAATTTCCCAAGGGGGAAGTCAAAAGAGCTAGATGGTAAGCATGGGGAGAAAGGAAGGGAATCAGATTCAAGAAGAAGGTCCCCCCACCGTGAAGACAAGGATAGCAGAAAAGAAAGGGATAGAGACAAGAAGAGAAGCGGAAAAGATGATGTTGATAAGAAAAGAGAGAGAACAAAGGATGAAAAAGGTGATAAATCAAGACAGAAGTCCTCAAGTGATGCAAGTAGACACAAACGGAGGCGTTCTTCATCAGTTGGTAGTAGGGATAGGAAAAATGAGGTAAGCACAGCTGCTCCCGATGTTTCAGATGTTGAAACCTCAGATGAGCCTAAAAGGTGCGTTAAATATCTCCTCTTTTCCTCTCTCTGCCTCTGGTATATGCAATGCCCATTTATTTTATAGTACTATTCTGTTCAATTTTGCAGGAAGGTTCATTCTAAAAAGCGTAATTTGTCACCGTCCCCCGTCAGATCCAGGCGAAGGTATGTGCTGAGTGCCTTTTCTCATCTATACATGAGCACATGTGTATCCATTTTATATTAGTTTTAATATTGAACATACTTTAGAAGATTGGCTTACTGATCACTCAGGGAAAGGTAGTGCATGTGATATATATGATGTGCGATAAAGAGCTAAATCATAGGATTTGGGCTGCCTTTTCTTTGAATTATTTCAGGCTGGTTCAAATTTCTTAGAGGTTATGTATTTGATGTTATATATCTGAAGGCTTAAGCAAACAAGTTTTGGCTCCTTCCTTCAATGACGAATCCCATATATAGTACCGAAGAATGGACGGAATGGACCACAAAAATGTTCTTGCTTTTTTATCTGTCATGAAGACTTTATTGTTGTTCTTAGTCAGTCATTTGGTGTTTCTATTGTAGTTGGTTCAATTGCCCGATTGTAGTATGATACAATTTTAGAATGCATATTCTATGAATGGGTTCTTTATATTCCCTTTGTATTAGTTTTGTTTATATTCTTGTGTTTTTGGGTTGGGCGAGGGGGATTGAAAATGTGAATTGGTTTACCTTCTCAATCTTATATGTTGAGGGGCTGAAGAAGACTGAAAGTAGTTTTCTTTTCCTGAATTTATATTGATACATGATGACTTGAGACTTATCATTACTTTGGATTTGTTATGCTGCCTGCAACCTTCTGTAGGAAATGATGTGTTTTTGGTCTTGTTATGATTTATTCCAGGAGGGTTGTATTCAGGTGGTAGTGTGGTCCTCGTGGAAATTTGTTGAACTTTCTTGCTGGAATTATATTTTCTAGTTTGCTCGGTGTGCATCCATGTAGCTGGTTAGCTTGATTCCACCTTAATGTTTGTGACTGACTTAATCTTGTAAATAATGGACTTTGGTCCACACAATGATAAGGTCTATGATTTACCTGTCACAGGACTCTTGGGGAGGTTCCATCTTTAGTTGCATGCCTGTATCTAGTGTGATGAATATATGTATGTATGTACGTCCTTTATTTTTAATTAGATGTAATACTTTTAAAATTACAGATTCTTTGGCAATTTTTGGAGAGGAGAGATAATTTATTGTCTCACCATTGGTCTTATACATAAAAAGATAATGTAGTTTTATACATATACAACTATTTATAAGTTTTATGTAACTTTTGTAAGTTTTTCTTTATTTTTTCCTAGTGAGAGTTGGTCTTACGATGAGACTGTCTCAGCAAAAAAAATGTAATATAGAGAAGCGTTGCATCAAATAAAAAATTGGAGGAAGTATATTTATGTGTATAAAGCGAAGGAATTATATACTCCGTATAACGGAGGAAGTATATATATATGTGTGTGTGTGTGTGTATATATTATTTATATATGTAAATGTGTAATTAAGTAGACAAGTTCATTAGTTTTGGTCTTCCTTTGTTCTTCATAGTACTGTTCTGGGATAGGTCTGTCAAGTGACAAATGCAATTCACCTTTGTCTACTTTAAAATTTTGGTGACACAATATTTTTTAGCAGATAGCAGTTGACAATTGGCACACAAATTTGATTCTGACACATTTTATGCAATTTTCACTGCTGTTCTTGTTTACACCAACACTTAAAACTGTTTCTTTCACGAATTACAAGATAAGTTGATTGTAGAACTGTAAATGATATGACCCAGGTTGCTGTGTGTATGTCTAACTTCTGGCCGTCTGGGGATGGGAGTTATTGCTGTTTGAATGTGATCATATAACTTTAGCTTGCTCTTCGAGATGCATTGGAAACTATATCTGTCCAGCTTTTTTTTTTGTTCGCACCATGTTGCATGCAGACTACATATTTTGTGATTTGCTCAAAGGGATCTTCCATGTGAACACCCTGTATTGTTTTATTGGAGATGCTTCAAAATGCTTCAGTTTCCTGTCAATAAGCCCATTTTTTTTTCCATGAGAGCTCACTCTTATTTAGTTTACTAGTGAGTAAGACCATCATGTCATGTCCTGTATATGAAGTCGTTGCTCATGGGATCAGTATGATGGATTTTTTTATTTCTAGACAAGTTTCGCGGTCTCCTCATAGCAAGCATTCACAGCGCAGGCATTCTCCTTACTCTTCTCTTGACGATAGCAGGTATGCTTTGGCGGTGTTATCCTTTATTTCACTTTCTGTGTTCAGTTGTTTTAAACAACAATGATAAAGAATGGTAGCAGAAAGGAGGAAACATACAATTCATAGAAGAATAGGGAAAAGGAGACATTCTGACATAAAACAAAAATAATAATAATAAAAAAAAGATATTGAAAGTATCTATACTTTTGCTATATTGTTTAAGCTAGGTGAAAGGTAAGTTCTGCCATTTTTTAAACTTCTGCACAAAATGCCATAACTTTTAATTGTATCCAGGGGAAGGAAGTCAAAGCCAAGGTCGAGATCGAGATCACCAGTCCGTCATCGTAAATGATGGTGTCAAAGATGAATCAACAAGCGGGAATGTGAATGATGGTGTTTGTGATGTGAGGCGTTTCATCTGTCTGCATTGGCGACTTGGCGTAATGACCGTTCCAATGTGCGAGTAAAGCTCCATACTTGAAAAGTAAATATCGATCTGGTATCATCGGTTGGTGCTCTCGAACATTGAAATTGAGTTTACTGCTAAAGATGTTTGCGGGGTAATGAAATACAGGACGCATTGTTGGTTGCTCGAGCTTCAGGAGGGCTTTTTCGCCTTTTGATGTATGATTCAAGGCACACTTGTTTTAATTCTAGATGTTGTTATTACAGATCTTAAACCTCTAATAGATTATGAGAGTATTGTGTTTTTTGATCTGCAAGTATCATTTTGTCTAGTCATTGTGTACATTTTCAATGGTATTTTGGCATTATTTTTTTGGACTTGATTCCAGTCAAGTGTAGATCAATTCAGCTCAGCTTCTAATGAGCCCATGATTTATTCTATTAAAAAAAATAAGTCTAGGATTTAGCTTAATTCATCTAAAAGAAAATGGCCTTTGTCCTTTGGGGTGGAGGGATGATAGGTTCCTCAGGGCTCGTTTACAATAGCTGAATAGAGCTGAACTTAACTTAACTGAATTGAACTGAATAGAAGTGTATTAATTAAACTAAATAGAGATGAACTGAATTGAACTGAACTGAATATAATCTGAAGTAAATGTGAGAAATTGTATTTCATAGTGGCATTTTAACGTAATTTTGAGCAATTTTATGGGGATTAAGGACACCAATTAAATAGATGTGTTTTGATAATATATTTTTAATAAAATTATAAAAGTTTTTTTTTTGGAGGGTGGGGACTAGGAGCTGGGAGCGTTGGTTTCTCTCTTTTTTATTTATTTCAAGATTTTCATCCCATGGTTATTATATAAGTACAAGTTACAAACTGAGATGCGAAATGGTCCAAGTTACCAATTTCAAAATTTGAGGGCTCTCTTAAATAAATTTTACATGAACATGGGCTTGATCCCCCAAGAAACCCCCTTAGTTCACATATTTAGAGTTAAGGGGCATGAGACTTGAGTTTTCATGTTCAATTTTCATGTTTTGTATGTAAAATTCTCCTTTAATTCCCCCTCCAATGTAATGTGGATTGTTTCTTATGTGCTTGTCTTGTACTAGTGAATGAGATGGTGGTTTCCTTGCACATTAAATAAAAAAAAAATCCTCACCCCCACAAAAAAAAAAAAAAAAAAAAAAAAACTCAATGGTATTGGTGGTGGTTACTCGAAAGAAAAGAGGATGTTGGTGGCAAATTCAATGATGTGTGGTTGAAGTGAAGACCATGGAGGGAGAAAGAATAGGAGATAGAATGGGACTATGGGAGCGTGGTGTTGGAAACAAGCGGAGGATATGTACGTTCTTTTCTTTAATTTTTTGCACTATTTACGTTTATGCAGTATGCAACCAACTTTGGACATAAACAAATATACAATAAGGGATATTTAAATGAAATCTATCATGATAATGTTATATTTTATATTAAGTAGAATTAATTGTCAAAATTTGACTCTAAAAAATGATGCAAAGATGGAGGGAGGATTTATGAATTATGATGCTCGTACTTTAGATGAATGAGGCCTAGTAATCTAGTATCATCTCATTTTTTTTTCTTGAATTAGAAATAATTCAATTGTTCACTACATTTTATAAGTTATCAATTGAGCTTGTAGTGCGGTAAAATACTTTTGCTAAAAAAAAAGGCAAAATAGTGATAGTACTTGTAAGTTACGGTTTTTATGTCTGATTGTCTACATTCTCTATTTTTTATGAGGAAACAAAACTGATCAATTTCTTTCATGAGGCTAACTACAAGCATTCATTTGGATGATAAGGGAAATGGTAGGATCACGATAATGGAGCTGATATGTCATATTTTTATAATTGTGTCCTCAAATTGTTAATAGAGAATAATTCCAACGTTAGTAGATCTAATAAGAAATCTTATGTTACATTGTTATTTTCTCGGAATTTTCCAATTTTTTCTAATAGCATTGATCACATGGAGATCGTCCCCTTCTACGTAAAGATTTCTTATTTCCAGAGAAATTGCACCTTTAATACATTCTCTTAGAGCAAGAACATTTGCGAATAAGATAGTGTGACTATGATGGATTTGCTTAGCGCTAATTATGACTAATTCTCCTTCTGTATTTCTGATTATAAAGAGATGCATTTATAATTATTGGTACAAATTTTAATAATGCATGTACAAAATTTCTAACAATATTAATAATTTTAGAGTACCTGTGTATTTCTGGATATTGATACAAATTTTAATAATACATTTATGAAATTTCTAACATTATTAATAAACCAATGCATTTGTACTGGAGGTGGGCACGGGTTGTACCGGGATGACCCACGTACCAAGCCTGTGGGCCTAGTGCTATAGCAGGCCGTACCTATAACGGGCCAAGAAAATTATGTGTCGTGCTGAGTTATAAAATATAAAGTTCATGCATGGCCCAACCCACGTTTCATACTGAGTAGGCTTGTCGTACGCCCGTACATGCCAGTGTACCTCATAAAAATTTGTATTCATTAAATTTAAACGAAAATAAGTTGTGTCGTGTTTGTACTGAACCAACCTCAATTCACGTCGTGCTGAGTAGGCCTTCTGGCTGGCCCGACCCATGCCCAACTTTAGTTCATACCAACTCTATCTAGTATACTAAAATTAGATGACCTGACAACATACCGTTAGGATTGAATTCGAATCAGATAATTTCAAACTAAAGACCATTTCGATCTAATTTAATTTTGGATTAATTTCGAAACGCCACATTTCGGATTCAACCCTTATTCGGACCAGATCAGAATGAGGATTGAGGTTTCAGACCAAATCCAACTAAGATATTTTTGGATTAGCTTGTTCGAATCAGATGATTTTCGGATTAGCTCGGGGATAATGGTGATAGGGTTTTTTTTTATTATATATATATATTTTTTTTAATTTTGATTCAACAATTATGTGTAATTAATATATGCGTGGATGCAATTAATATAATGCAACTCTTTTGATTGACAATTATTTTATTGTACCTCCTTATATAACTTTATTGGAAATAGAAATGAGTTATGGCCAAATTTATCCATAAGCAAAATTCTAACATTTATTTGTTTTGGACGGGGCAAGGCCCGTTCGGATTGGGCCTATTCATAAAGTTTCATATTAAATGAGGTTCGGATCGGGTGCCGAATTGAATTAGTTTGAATTAGGTTGATGTTTCGGATCGTCCTTTCAGCCCAAAATCGGGTCTCGAATCCAATGTTAGATGTGGGATCAAATTTGTTTGGTCTAACTAAAACGCATGTGTTGATTTAAACCAAAAAAAAACTAAAACTCCTGTGTACTACGAGGAGAGATGTCAGGTTCCTTAATGTAAGATACAAAATTGTGATCCATAGTGGCATTTTAACATAATTTTTGAAATTTTTTTCAGAAAAAATATAAAAACATCACCGTGAGATACATTATAAACATGCATTTCCCATACTATAAGTTTAAGACGAGGGATGAAAATGAGGGAACTGAGGAGAGAAAAACAATTAGACGTAGTACCTAGGGGGAAACAATGATGGGAGAAGAATAAAGCATATTGTTTTGAAAGCAGATTATATTCGACGCTTATAACGCCAACCTTAAGGTCAACCATGGACTTTGGCCAACTTCATTTCCATTTAAAAAAAACACCTTATTGAAGAAGTAACCGTCACTCTTTCTCTACTCACATAGTCACATGGAATGTACACTAACTCGAGTCTCAATGTCGCCGTTGTTGGTGGTGAATTGTTTTGTATACCCATTCTTAATGTGTTTGTTACTCCTCCACTTCCCTCCTTTTCTGTTAAATACCCTTTTAATCAAATGTTACTCAATTTATTTTATCAATTGGTTTCTTCAATTTACTTCTCTCATTCGAGTTTCATCATGTCAATCTTCTCCCCCAATTTGAGCTTCAGCAAGGTATTATCCATCTTCTTCTTCTTCAATCTTCATCGTGCATTTCGTTTTTTACTGTAACGTTTTTACTCTAATCTGCAATGATTGTTGATTTGAACTTGTAGGTATTGAAATTTGGGTTATGGTCAATTTGGTTATCTGGGTTCCTTTTGATTTGGTTCTCAGTTTATGCTTCTGAGTTTTTGCCTAATGTTAAAGTTGAAATCAGAAAACCCAGTTTGTTGTATCCAGCAATAAGGTTTGCAGACAATGAGAATAGTCCTAGGATTACCCTTTTCAGTGCTCCAAGCCTTTTTAATGGGTCTTTTGGAGAAAGACAAGCTCTTGCTGTTCGATCATGGCTAGGATTATCTCCTAACATCAATGTTGTGCTTTTTGGCAATCATCCATCACTTCAATCTTTTGCTTCTTCGTTTGGCTCTCGTGTTCATGTTGAATCCAACATTGATTTCTCGTAAGTGCCCATGTTTTATGTCCTTTATTTTGGTCAAAAATTGGTTGTTGTTGTTGGCTAATGCCTAACATAGCTATGAACTATGTGAAAAAACATAGCTCATTGGTGTTTTAGTAAATATAATCAAAACTGCAAAACACACAACACACACCCATTGGTGATTTTGGCATGCAAAATACTGAAATGACCTGTGCTAAGCTAGTTAAACATAGCATAGAGCTACTTAGGGAATAGCTCGTTGTTGTTGTTGTTGAATTCTTTGAAGCTCAAGGTTTTTATGTGAGGAATCGGATGTTATTGTTGTTTATCATGATGATAGTTGTGGGTAATTGTGGGGGCTTCTACAACAGTCTCCTTAGAAATGATCACCACTACAAATTAAATCTCAACCCTCGAAATTAATTTCTTTTATTTTTTTTTAATTGTATTTTTCTATTTTATTGATTTTCTTAAATTCAAAAAATTATTTTTTAAATAATTATTTCTATTAATTATTCTGCTTCCTTCCTCTTCAATAAACCTCTTCCAAACTCATCTGCTTCCTTCCTCTTTCACCCCTTCTTCTATCCCGTCCACCACCACCAATCCCATCTCCTCCGCCACCATCACCGACCGTGCAGCACATGGCAAATTAAAAACCAACGCAACAAATTCCATGTCAACATTGGCACAATTGACCACGGAAAAACTACACTCACAGCCGCCTTAACCATGGCTCTCGCCGCCTCGGGTTTCGGCGTTGAGGGGTTGGGTGGGTCGTGTGTGTCGGCGGATGGGGTTGGGTGGGTCTTGGGTTTCGGCGGTCGGGTTGGGTGGGTCATTAGATTTAGCAGTGGAGGTTGGATGGGTCGTGGGTTTCGGCGGTGGTTGGGCATTTGCTGCTTGAATTTGGCTGAATTGGGGCATTTTCGGTGCTTGGTTTGGGCAGTTTTGGGGTTGCCGTGGTTGGGTTGAGGCGGTGACTGGTGGCGGTTAGTTGTACGGCTGCTACAGCTGGGTTGGACGGTGGTGCAGTTTATGTTGTACGGTTGATGTTCTTGCAGTTGTTGTGTTGACTGTTGAGATACTTGTTGCTGGGCAGTAGGCACTAATTGGGAGTACGTGTTCATAATTTTATTTTATTTTTTGGATTAATTAAATCAATCATATGTATAGATTTGATTGTTCATAATTTTTAAAAATTGAGATCAATCTTATATTTTCAGTATATAATTAATTTTTTTTAATATTAGAAAATTAATGAAGTGTTAAATTAAAATTATAAAAATGTTTTAAAGTTGAATTACTCAATTATAATAAATCAAATAAAAAGAAATATAGATTTAAAAATAAAGGTAAAAGAAATTATTTTGGATGGCTAGGATTAAGTGATAGTGGTGGTCATTTTCAAAATGACCGTTGTAGAATAATTGGGTAATTGTTGCTATACTTGTTACTTTTATAACTTCTATTCGTTGGCTGTTTGAATTGTTGTGGTAAATTGGCTTACATGACATGGGACTAATGTGTGATCAAATCGCAATTGCTATGCAATGAACCAACCTATTTGAATTAATTTTCAGAATTATGTCTTTTTTATTATTTTGTTTTATTTACTCTTACTCTTGTCCTTTTTACTTGTATTTTGTCATTATTTGCTTTTGTATTTTCTTAGTGGGTGTACTAGCTGATTTGTTCAGTCCTTTTGGGTGATATGTAGTGGCTTATGGACAAATTAGAGGAGTATAAATAAGAAGTGGGGAGGGAAGAGAGAGGACAGCCAGAATATTATCATTGAGAGAACTTGAGAGAGTTATGGCCTAAAGTCATTATTTTGTAATCCCATTATCTATCAATATCAAGTAACCTTCCTGCTTATCTTATTGTGCTACTGCTACTGTTATTCTTGCTGTTGTGTGGTCGTGTTTTCAGGGAAGCATTGCATGCTACTTGAAATTCCTTTTTGTTTCATGAATTTCTATTTAGAGTTTTTTACTTTGAAATCTTTGAATTCAAACGTTTATCTTTATTGCTATTATAGTCAAACGCAAATGTATCACTTATTTTAGTAGGTAATCTCAAAGTTACTCGAGAATGAACTGTGGATTGAAGTACATCATTTTCTAAAGTAATGCATGCATAAATATGTCACTTTTCTGCATTAATTTGCACGTAGCAAGAACATTTATAGTTTGATGATAACCTCCACCCATTCCTTTAGGAAAATCTGTATAATTTGAGAATAATTGTGTCCATTATGGCTTATGCAGCTCTACATAAATAAGTTAAAAGCTACCAATATCTAAGGCTGTGATTTTTTTTGTGTGGTCAGATTCTTGAATGTTCCATTCTTCCATTCCATGGTTGCTAGAGCGGAGGCATCCTTCTCAGAAATTTCTGTTCTTATTCATCCTGAAACCATTCTCTTTCCAGATTTTGTGTCCACTCTAAACCATGTTTATGAACTTGATCATGATTGGTTTCTTGTTTCCTTCCCAAAGAGAGGTTCTTTCTTCCCATTCTATTTAGATGAAGCTGGGAGGCAATGGCTGAGAGAAGATGGCAAACCAATTTCATTGCATGAGGTATCGAAATACCTTCTATAGATCCAAAGCGGTCAGGGAATATGAGACAACGTGATTTAAATTTGCTTTATTCACCAGTTGCAGGAGGTTCTTGCTCAGACCTGGCAATGGGATCACCGGCAAGGGAGGGTGCTTATGGCCTGGAATAACAAGGATCTGTCTTTGCATATGGGCGTTCTACCTCCCTTCTTATATGGGAAAGGGCTACATAATCGTTGGTTCATTAACGAAGTGTATCATTCCAACTACAGATTTGTGTTCGATGCAAGCCGGACTATCTCAAATCATCATGTGCATGATCCAGATGATCGTGAACTTAATCAATTTGCTAAAAATTCTATCTCCCTAGAAAATTGGGAGTACAATGGCAATCTTCAACTTGCAGAGTTATATGGCCTGTTATCTTCTCATGAAGTTGATTTCTCTGACTTCATAAAGCTTGTAAAGTGTGGTAGGGCTTATATGTTTACCAGCAAAAACCAGAATGTTGTTTATGCACCTGGACATCACAGCTCAAATAGCTTGTGGAAGGGACAAATTGTGCAGTTTAGGCAGCAAAAAAAATTAATTTCTTGTCTTGCTGGTTTTAGCACAGCTTCGGTTATGAATCACTCTTTTAATATCAAGATGAATGCTACTACGCCGCTAAATCTACCATATGGCTTGGAAGCACTCCTGCCTATTTTGGCTGATGAAAGCAAGACCATTGTGCTTGCTGTTGCTGGATACAACTACAAGGACATGTTAATGAGTTGGGTGTGCAGATTGCGCCATCTGATGATTAAGAATTTTCTTGTTTGTGCCCTTGATTATGAAACATACGAGTTCTCTATCCTACAGGTAACGCTTCTGCTCTAATATGAAACACTCAGCTTTGCTTTCTGTATTCCTTTATATTTGTGTAAAATTGAGAAGTACCATTATATGATCCTTTCTTTATATCTTAAGATTCTTTTGGAATATTCTTTTGACAGGGCATACCTGTTTTCAGGGACTTATTAGCACCAAGAAAAATCAGCTACGATGATTGTCACTTTGGGACCAAGTGCTTTCAAAAGGTCACAAAGACAAAATCAAGATTAGTTTTGCATATACTGAAGCTAGGATACAATGTACTCCTAAGTGATGTTGATGTTTACTGGTTCAAAAATCCCATACCACTGCTTCAGACTTTTGGACCTGCTGTTCTTGCTGCACAATCAGATGAATACAATCTAAATGGTAATCTTAATCTCCATGTACCACTTCTGAATTTTAATCCAAATGTATGTGTGCACAACATGTTAAAGTGTAGAACAATTTTTTTTAGCAAGAACTTACATTGGCAGGTTAAGCAGATGGAGTTCATAAATAGTAAATTAGAGATTGAATTAGTATATATGACTAGTAATTACTTAATAATACATTCTATAGAGTTCAACTGTTTAGTTAACAACTTTTAGTTTATAGTTTTCTGTTTGGAGTTTAAAAAGACGCATATGGATGCAAGTACATTTTGTTTTACCGTAAAGCATAATACGTATGAACAATTATATCTTAAGGGTTATTGTTATCCTAGTTTTTGGGGTAATATACTCCTTAATGCTTCTGTTATTAGCATGTTAGAAAAGCTTAAATTCACCAAAATACATTCTTTCAATTCTTCTTACCAAATTCACTGCGAATTTAGAGTGACCAGTCAATTGATCTTATCTGCTCAACACCCATGAAATCTGTATCAAACAAATGGAGCAGGCAATAGTTAATAATATCTTGCAATGCATAGTTTGACTTGAAATATGTCACAAACTCAAAAATCTGATTCTGATCTTAATCTCATCTTCTAGTGCCAATTAACTTACCAAGGCGCTTGAACTCTGGCTTCTATTTTGCTCGGTCTGATGATTCAACCATTGCTGCCTTGGAGAAAGTGGTGATGCACGCTATGACTTCAGACTTATCTGAGCAGCCAAGTTTTTATGATACTTTATGTGGTGTAGATGGCTCAAATCGTGTTGGAGATAACAGATGCTGGGAGCCAAAAACGAATCTTACTGTCCATTTTCTGGACAGGAACCTCTTCCCTAATGGTGCCTATCAAAAATTGTGGGAGGAAAAAAATGTTCATGCAGCTTGTGCTAAGGTTGGATGTTATGTTCTTCATAATAATTGGATTAATGGGAGGAGAAAGAAACTAGAACGTCAAGTACGTTCAGGGCTTTGGGGCTATGACATAAGCTCAAGGATGTGCTTACAAAGGTGGCACAGATTGAAGGCCTTCAATTTCACCTGAAATAGTAATTGGAAATTATTCTGTTTTACTCTTGAACTTTGAATTTCGCACAATCTGAAAAACAGAAGAATAAGAGCTTAGTTATAATTGCTCCCAAACTTGGTCATGGTGTAGCCATTGCTTTAGCAGAAAAGAGCACAAAATTGGTAGATTTGCACTTCAATAGGCTAGCATGCTGACAATGTTTTCCCAGTTGTCTAAAGATTCTACTCATATTGGAGACAGTGACCGGATGAATTTCTAATGTGGTATTGATCATAAGATATCAACTGTCAGCAGGGAGAAAAATCTATCAGACACTTCTTCCAAGAAATCAGTATCAAAGGCATTCTTTCTAGTAACGTGTTTGCTTCTGGTTGATTGTTTCAAATGAAAGATCGAGTTTGAAGAATAAAATGAAAGGGCGATAATTCATTTTTCATGTCTCTGATTGGATGCAGCACTGCAACAGCAGTAAATGTGTCTGAATTGACTAATTGAGTGGCTTATTTTAATCATCCAATATGTTATGGTATGTCCTCCTTCCATTTCATTTCATTTCTATGTTTTTCTGCATATTCTTCCTTTGTCAAATTTCCTATTGCCTTTTTCAAAAAGTTGATTTTCTTGAGAGCGTAAATTCATATTCTTTTGTAATTATCATTTTAAACAAGCTGCAAGTGCCTGAAATGAAACCAACCCACTGCTAAATGTGACAACACCAAAGATAACATTGTTCTTTATCTGCACAAGGATACACAATGCTTCCTTTTTGTCCATCGTAAACCACTATTAGTTCCCCGAGATGATAAAAAAAAAGAAGAGAAGTTTCTCCTTGGATCTACGTAGTATTATTGTTGTTTAGGTGCTTCATTAGTTTTGCCTTGTCATACCAGATTGTCTTATTATGTTTTTTAAAAACAATGTACCACTGATCTTAGACTTAAAAACAGAGCAATATCTCAATCACGAGGAGTAATGTAATTTGACACCTCATATTCGATGAGATATTACCCATATAGGAGATTGTGATTATATAGATAGAAAAAATGCTATCTGGAATAAGAGATTACTGACAAGAAGAAATGTTCTGCAATTTTGGAATTTAAAACATGCCAAATTGTCTTATTATAGTTTTTTCAAATCATGTATCACTGTTATTAGACTTGAAAACAGGGCAAGATCAAAATCATGAGCAGTAGTTTAATTTTACATCTCATATTTGATGAGATATTATCTATGAAGTATATAGGAGATTGTGATTATATAATCAATCAATCAATCAAAGCCTTATTCCCATAAGCGGGATTGTTATATAAATAGAAGAAATTCTAAAGTGATGTACTTTTTATCTCGAATAAGAGATTGACACAAGGAGAAATTATCCGCTCTCACATACAATTCCAAAACTCTCCCAATAAATCTGATTACTAATTTGGTCAAGATTATCATTGAATCATAATTATAATACATATGGTAAAATCTTGGTCAAGATTGTGGTGTAAAAAACTGCGAGGATTCCACCGACAGGTATTGTCACTGCCCAAGAAGTGACAATTTCCTTTACTGTTTCTGCTCTGACACTATTTAGCCCTCGGGCGAACCCTACTCCCATTACTGCACCCACTAGTGTATGAGTGGCTGAGATAGGCAACCCGAGCTTTGATGCAAAAAGAACCACAGATGCAGCTGCAAACTCTGCAGCAAACCCCCTTGTTGGTGTGAGTTCTGTGATCTTCTTTCCGATAGTTGACATCACTCTGTAACCCCACATCATAAGACCTGCCACAATCCCAAACCCTCCCCATGCAAGAACATCTGTTGGTATAACAATCGCAGCTCCAGCACTAGCCCCGCCTTGGAGTATCGATAATGCTGCAGCCAAGGGACCGATAGCATTCGAAACATCATTTCCACCGTGAGCAAACGACATGAAGCAAGCTGAGAGGACCTGCATGTATCCAAACACACCATACACTATTTCCAATTGTGTTCCTTTAGGGCCTGCGATGTCAGAGAGGAACCCTATGTTCCTCTGCTCCGGATGATCTGGATGGTGATCATCATCTTTCTGATGAGTTTGCGTAGAGGTCTTGGCTTTGGCAAGTAGAGGGCCTAGTTGTATGCTGATCATACGGTATACTATAGCTGCTCCAACAGATCCACATGCCAATGCCTGGACTAGAGCCATTGGAAGGGTCTGGCTAAGAGGGAAGGCTGCAAAAGATATTGCTGTTACTCCCATGAATACCGCTATTGGTGCAGCTGCAGCAGCCGCTTGCCCTGGATTCTCAGCACTGTAAACAAACTAGAACAACAAAACCAGTTAGATCTTCCCGATTCCCAGTTCTGTATTAGTTAATATAGTAGCATTCTACTTTAAGTAACAATTTTAAAGTTTCATGAACTTTTTCTCAAATGAAATCTATGAAAAAAAATAAAATATCTCAATTGGAGTACATGAAAAGATACATACCCTGCGGATACATTTATAAACAATAAATGACATGGCTGCACCCAGCACAGGCGAAAAAATCCATGAAGAAGCAACCTTTGCTAGTGAGCTCCAGAATACAGCATTAGCTCCTCCATAGACAAGACCAAATCCTACCATTGACCCTACTATGCAATGAGTTGTTGAAACTGGCCAGCCATAAAACGATGCCACCTGTGGAGCACAATTTAGATTATCAATTCATCCTTACAGTCACATATGACACTAAGTTTGAGTTTCTCCCAGAAATGTTAGTCTTCTTTTTCCTACATTTCCAGCCTTGAAGGCAATGATCAAGGATTTCTTTGTTCCTTGAGGGGGGGAAAAAGCAAATGTTAATTACATGTGGAATTGACGAATCCTATGGGTTGAAGGGAATCCTTAGCACAGGGCTTAAAAATCGACAGTAGGAGTGATGATTTTGGCTCACTGACTTTTTACTCTCTGTCCTGTTAAGTATTCCTTCTCTTGCTTTACTGCCTTGTATAGACTCATGCAAGTAATTTCTATTGAAATTTTCTATGCAGCATATAGGTCATTGTTGGTGACAATTCCTCTGCTTCTATACTGCAGCATGTCTGTTCTGTGTTCCTATAATACAGATATCTCTGGATCCAGTAAAACAAATATATTATATTGATTGTGGCTTCTATGCTTACAAAATTATAAAGTGTACTTGAGACTATCCTTTTTCTGTTCCCACTCAAATAACCTGCATTATTTACCCTAATGTTTGCAGCCCCTAAAAATATATAGCATTCAGAATTTTACTCAAAAACTGAAGAGACAGTCTCATTATCTAATCCCATCTATCTGATTGTAGCTTTCCAAGATTTAGCAATAATTTGAGCAAGAAATTGTAATTATGTAGCTGAAATTTTTGTTACAGGTAATTATTTTTGAGATATGTTTTGCTATCCTATCACACAACATAGTGATCAAATTCAGAGGAAGAAAATGTTGGGAATTACCTGTAGCCAAGTACCAGCAGCAGCAAGTGATGAAACAAGTCCTGCAAACAGCAATGTATCCTTCCCCTGAAACACATTAGCAACAAGAATCCCCTTTTGCATTGTGCTTGTGACATGTGTTCCCATCAAGAGCGCCCCGGAAAACTCCAAAACAGCGGCAGTTATAACCGCCTGGCGTATCGTCAGAGCTCCTGATCCAACAGATGTCCCCATGGCATTGGCTACATCATTTGCCCCAATATTCCAGGCCATATACAGCCCTAGAAGCAAGGTAACATATGATAGCATCTTTGTCCTAATAGGCATCCCTTGCCCTAAAGACTTCATGAATAAGGGGAATGTAAGAGCAGCTACTGCTATGCACACTGCTATAGCAACTGCTGTTCTGGATGATATGTTAAAAGCCTTAGCCATTCCTGGCAACTCATCCAATTTCTTCCCATCTTGATCATCAGTTGCATTATTAAGTTGATGATGATGAGGGGTGATAATGTCTTCATGTTCTTGGCCTTCTGCATCAGCAAAGGAGGATAGAGAAGCTAAAGGGTAGATGAAGTTTGAAGTTCTTAGCCTTAGAATTGGATTACAAGATTTGAGTGGTGGTAATTGAACCTTGAAAACAAAAGAATCACTCTTTTCATTAGTTAAGAAATGGTAGTTATACTTTGGAAGGTTGGTTGTTATGGTGGTTGTGGTGTTTCTGGTTGAAGATAGAAGGTAAGAAGAAGTCATGACTCACACAATAAATGAAGAGACAGACAGAGATAGTGAAGGAGAGAGGGGGTTGTGTGAATTAAAGCAGAGAAAATAAGATTCTGGAATTTTTTTATTCAGGTAAACTCTTAGCCATGGAATATGGAGGAGAAAGAGAGAGAAAGGAGGTGGGCATCAAGAAATGTGAATTGGGCTCATGTTTGGTGTAGAGAATGGAATTTGTATGTTTGCTGTGGTTAATTTGAAATGAGTGGTGTTTGGATATGTTTGTGTTTGCTTTAGGCTATCACAACCACATAGTTTTTTTTTTTTGTTTTTTTTTTTTTTTTTTTACACTTCTCCAAAAAGGTCCCTATTATCAGATTCTCCACAAATTAAAACACTCTAAAGTCTTATCCATTGGTTAACACTTCAGATTCTGATTTTTATCACATTATTATGAAGATGCTTGAGACCTGACTGCCAACTTGTGAACTGGAGTATGATCAAGGTCCGTTGCCCCGTTTTTTCAAAATTGGGCATCTTTTCTAACAAAATCAAACGATATTTGACGTAATTTTGAGTAAAATCGTAAAATCAGGGGTGTATATATGTCAGGCTATGTAGAAACTGAGGTATTTTTTTGAAATACATTTTCAGCAAAATTAAACAAATGTCATTTTATTGTTTTGAAATACATTTTTTTTTATAACAGAGAATCAACCCTCTCATGGTTTTGGTAATTAGGCTAATTGTGCTTCTAAACTTTGAGGTAATTTAGAGTTTAACATCGCATCTTGTAAGATTTAAGTTTGGAAATGAGATAGATTTGATCAGGCATGATTTAGCTTGGATCAAGCTAGCAGGTCAAACCTGAGTTAGTTTGAATCCCCAATTTAATTTCGACATAACATATAAGTAGGGCTGGTATGGGTCAATTTGAGTTGGGTTGAATCCCTTACCTAAATGCCTAAACACAAAATGTTTCGTTAAATGGATTGAGATTTTTAATCCAACCTAACATTATCATAAATAGATTGACCTGATTTTGACCCAAAATAGTCTTAACTTCCGACCAACATGAAATACAAGTAAATGTATACCATTAATTCGAGTTGGGATCATCTAGAGTTAGCAGATTTTAACAAATTTTAAATCTATAGCTATAATAAATTTATCTAAAAAAATTAAGGTAAAACAAAAAATAATATAAAACTCTCACAACTCTACAAATCTACAAAATTTCAACTCTAGATGATCTAAACCCCATTAATTCATATTGCTATACAAGTCACAACAACAACCTACAAAAATCGTACATATTACAAACCACACATGTTGGTTATAATATAGTTCATGCACAACATCAAAATAAAATAGGGTGAAATCATGTACGTTTCAGCAAATTAGGATCCTCTTCATTTCTTTCCTCCATTTTCTATCCTAATATTTTGACACCTCATTTAGCATTAAAATAAATAATTTAAAAAATCTGTCCATTTCTCTCTTCATACAACCTCAACTATTCATTTAGAAAATTGACCATTTATTTTCTTTAAGAAATGGAGAGAATTTTCACTCTATTTCAGCCATTCAAGTGTGTGGCATTCTCCTAAAAGAAACAAATTGGCCAATTTTGTCCCTATTAGATACTTCGAGTTCCACGCGGGAAGCATGCTTTTTGGAAAGGGAATAAAAACAGAGAAAGAGATTTCCCCTTGTGGACTGGGCTGTGTTGCTGCTAGTGGACTACTATGATACTATCACCTAATACTGCTGCAGCAAAAAGGTTCTTATTAGATAAGGCCCATAAGGTTTGGGCCCTGAAATATGAAGCCCATTGGTCCATTTCTCTGCCAGCTTATCAGTTTTTCAGCTTGATTATTCATCTTGACAAGTTACAGACTTGGGGAATATTTTCAACGTCTCAAATTTGAAAAATCTTCACTTTGTTATAGCTAGGAAATATGTTAGTGGGAAACTGAATATGAATCTTCAAGGCATGAAAGCTACATTTTTCTATTAGTTTAATTTCGTTCCACAATGTATCACCGGGTTACACGAAATAACTAAGATACAATATATGATCCTAAGCGTGAATCCTAAAAGCTTTGTGTTTTTAGTTAGTGTTTATACACACTTAGAATAGTTTGCAAGAGAATTATAAGTGCAAGCAAGTTGTAAGAAGTGAGATAAATTTCTGATTTTTCGTCCCTCCAAACAAGTGAACAAGCATAACTATTTATAGGCATAATCACGATAAGAAACCAGCAAGAAGATGGGTGAATATCACCATTAAAACACCATAAAATCATATGGGATCCAACAAAGGACATGTCGTGAGGTGTGACCTCCCCTCTGTCCCAATTTTCCTTATGCCTTAGTTTTCTTCCTTTGTTCACTAGACACTAGTTCAAGCCCGTTTATACATAAATATTCCAACAATCTTTATATGGAAGAATTTTGGATTTTTTCTTTTTTATAGTTGAACGAAGTTAGAAAAAAGAAAATTTGAAATATGTAGCTATTATTGGGCCTCACAAGCGATCTACTTAACAGATTATGTCAAATGGTGAAAATTTTATAAGTTTTTGTTAAAATGCGGTAAAATTTAACCAAAAAAAAGTTGGTAGATTATTTTAAAATTAAAAATAAAATAAAAGGTGGTAAAACTCAAAAAACTGAAAATAAAATGTGTTAATAGACAATGATAGTCCTATATTATAAAGTAAATTAATTAATTAGTTACCAATTAACGTATAATTTTGAGTTTTTGACATACATTATAAATTTAATATGGCTTCAAGAAAATGCTTTTCTAACACCTCTAGGCATTCTTTAGCAAAATCGTCTAAAAAAAACGCCCCGCATAGGAAAAATTATTCAGTGATACTGCTCATAAAATCTCTATGACTTCTCTGGCCACTTCCCATCCCTAACATATATGATATATCCACCATTGTCCATTGACATGTAAGTACAATAGGACAACAACTTTCAAAGACAGGAATGTTACGTTAAATGATGACAATAATCTTTGGTCAGCATTGGAAAACTTTTGCTTCCTCTGTTCAAAAAAACGCAACAAACTATTTTTCACGCATTTTAAGCAAGTGATTTAAGGGTGTAAATGAGTAAATTAATTAAAATAATTTTAACACAAGTAAAAATGATATTATAGGTTACTTGTCTTAAAATTCCATATATTAATTTGATCGTTTAGACCTTTAAATATCTTCCTTAAAATGCGTGCAAATAATTTTGTTGCGTTTTTTTGGAACGGATGAAGTATTATTTTTGTAGGAAAATGATAATCATATGTTTAGGGTTAAAATGGAAATAATTTTTCAATTCAAGCATTAATTATACCGATGCATGTGTGATTTTTGCCGACTTTCTCAAATTTTTATTCATTATAAAAATATTTTCTGTATATATTTTTTTAGTATGATAATGTGTGAAATACTAGGCTTTAATTGAACCGGTACCTACTGCAGGCCATCCAACCCAATTTACGCATCTGTAAGGGGGAATATAAGAAATCTTCACAAATATCTAAACTTTGAAGCTTTAATCACTAGATTAAGACCCCATCATCTACCATTTTATGTATATAGTCAACAAGTAAATGATGAAAAAGAAACTTCATGCTCCAAATGTAGTGGTGAGTGGTGATTATGAGCTATGGCGGAAGAGGAATGAGACAATATAAAGAAAAAGGGAGGAAGAAGAAAATAATGAGCGGTTAGTTGTTAGTAAAACGAACTATACATAGATAGCAATTTTAAAAAATTATTAATACCAAAAGTTGCAATGTAGATCGAGGTATTATTGATGGTTGTCAAACTAGATAGTGTAATTAATCTACACCTTAATTTGTTGCCAAAAATATGAAAGGCCAAGGAGTTTAATTTGACAAGCAAGGTTTTCCCAATACCAATAGCAACACAATACTAGCTCATATACTAAGCACTCGTCAACTCTTGCATTTAGAGCTCTGTGCATTTATATTTATATTTTGCTCATTTAATATGTAGTTTTGTTTCTGAAATGATTTCGGATTGTTATTAGTTTTTTATATTATTTATTTTCTAAAACTACATATTAATGAACAAAATGGATATTAAACGAGCAAAATATAAACATGGGTGTGGCCTTATTTGGCAACTAGAGTTTAGCTAGTAAAAAAATAGAGTTTGTTGCTATTGTTTTTTTTTTTTTTAGAAGATTCAACAATGTTTTTGACTAACTTTTGTTAAAAAAATTGAGTCAAAACTATTGACAATTGCTCGGTAAAATTTAGCTGATTGTTGAAAGTTTACTTTTAATCAAACTTAGCTAATTGTTGAAAGTTTTATTTGTTTTGTAAAACATAGCTAATTGTTGAAAGTTTACATAGGTAAAATTGAGTCAAAACCATAAACATTTGTCTGGTAAAACTTAGCTGATTGTTGAACGTTTGCATAGGTAAAAATGTGTATTTTACTTTTTAATCAAGTCTCTCTTCAACCCTAAAAAAAAACCAAAGCTCTTTTCAAAACGCTCCAATTTTTTAATTTTAGAAAATATAGTTTTGGGCTAAAACTCTAACTCAAAAACTCTTTTACCAAACATTTCATTTAGTGTTTGAACTGATTAAAACTTTAACGGCCCGTTTGGTTGTTGGTAATAAGTTGTGGTAATGGTAATAAATTTATAGTGTAATTTTGTTGAGAAGGAACCTTATAACCTCCATGGAAAATAAATTTGCATTCCCAAGCTTCAATTTTTTTCTCATTTTTTATTCCCGTCCATTACCATTGGGGAGAGTGGTATTTGATGGGAATGGATATTTGTGAAGAAAATTAGATAAGTTGGAGCTAAGGTAGCACTACTATGGGAATGGATTTTGATTTCCCATCTAAATGTAGTTATAAATTCATTTTCATTACCATGATTTATGACCGGCTCCCAAACGGGCTGTAAAAGTGATCCAAAACTCTCTTTCAAACTCAAATCTCTGGTTACCAAACAAGTCACATATTCTAATATGTATACAATTGGTAAGTACCTCGTTATGCAATTTCCAATAAATTTTGGGAAATCATACAAAAATAGCAATATGAAAGCATTATTCAACTATTTTGCTACGTGGAGATGTTGTGGATTCCAATCATTCCATAATGCAAGACATTGCCGTGACATTACCATTAGTCATCACCATGTGTTCCTTGAAAGCAATAGCCACTAATTATTCATAAACACAAGTTTTCAATGGGTGGAATTAATTAATATTGTTTAATTTAATTTGATTAGGATTATACTAAACCTAATAATATTTCCATTCTACGTAAATTTATCCAACGTTGTATGTTGTGGGACCCAATTGCCTAAACCACCTAACAATTCAACTCAGAAAATTGCTCAAAAAAAATCAACTCAGAAAATTTAAGAGTTAAATCTTACAATTAGAAAAAAACCATAGACATTCCAAGTTGTTTTTTTTAAAAAAAAATATGTTTGTAATTTACGATAATCGATCAGGGCACAATGCAAGACTCATATCACAAATTTACCCATCTGGCATTGCTCGCAGGGGAAGAAGGGTTAATGATCGAGAATCTAACTCGTGACATAGCTCGGTTGCGAGGTGTATTCTAATGTCCATGCACTGGAAGTCAATACTCATAAACATACCAAGCATGCTCATTGGCCAGTGGCCAGCTTGAGAATTTTACCAAATTAAGCTTTGTTTAATTAGTTTATCTTAATTCATACTTTATTACTTATTTTAGATCAGATCAGAAAAAATAAATCATATTATATTTTATTATAATTTTATTTGGTTTATTTTATCGTTAAATATTGTTAATTCCATTATGAAGATTACTCCTTATACAAATTTAGAAAGTAGACATTAATACAAATATAACAAGATATCATTGGACATACTTTTCCTTATACATTGACTTACATATATAATAGAAGGTCAAAATTTAATCAAATCGTGTGATAAGTTGAAATCAGATCAAATTAACAAAAATCCGTTAAACCAAATTAACCTATGCTGATCGTCGTCGGAAGCCGCTAGAGTTTGAGGTTGGAGACAAGGTTCTGCTTAAGGTGTCTCCTATGAAGGGTGTGGTCCGGTTTGGTCAGAAAGGTAAACTCAGGCCTAAGTATGTTGGACCATACGAGATTCTGGAGCGAGTGGGTGTAGTCGCTTATCGGTTGGCGATGCCTCCGGATCTATCGAGGGTTCATGATGTATTCCATGTGTCGCAGCTACGGAAGTATGTCAATGATCCTTCACATATCATTCCGGTTGAGTCATCAGAGATCGAGCCGAACCTGACATTTGAGGAGAAGCCAGTTCGGATTTTGGACCGACAGGATCGGATGTTGCGTCGCAAGGTGGTGCCTCTGGTTAAGGTTTTGTGGCGTAGCCAGAAGTTCGAGGAGGCTACGTGGGAGACCGAGGCTTCGATGAGGGAGAAGTTTCCCGAGTTGTTCGGAGCAGGTACGGGTTGCTTTTGTTTTTGTTTCCTGTTTGTTTGTGTGTTTGTTGTGCTTGTTTTTGTTTTTCTGTTTGAGCTCCGTCGAGTAAATTTCGAGGTCGAAATTTATTTAAGGAGGGGTGACTGTAATAACCCGGAATTTTGGGCCAGAAAATTTCGCGGTTATTAATGTGATTTCCTTAGAATATTGTCTCAGAACCGGCAGCTTGTGAAGTTCAAGACCGGCGGTATAGAACCGGCAGCTTGTGAAGTTCAAGACCGGCGGTATAGAACCGGCAGCTTGTGAAGTTCAAGACCGGCGGTATAGAACCGGCAGCTTGTGAAGTCCAAGACCGGCGGTATAGAACTGGCAGCTTGCGAAGTCCAAGACCGGCGGTTTATGTAGATCAAACCGGCAGCTTTGAAGCCTCAGCTTTTAAACTGACAGCTTTGTCTTGAATTCTCAATTGGGCCAAAGACCCAACTTTTCCCTTATGAGGCCTTGGCCGGTTTGTTCTGGGTGTTTGGGCCAAGGTTTATTTGATTTAATTAATTAAGGATAATTATTATAATTTAAATAATTAAATTAATTAAATTAGTTTAAACACTCTTTACTTATTCAAATGTTGTTGATGACCAACAACTAATCCTCCCCTTTTCTCTCTTGTTACACGGCCAGCTTGTAGTTCTAGGGCTTGCTTGTGTTTTTTTTTATTTTTTTTTTTATTTTTATTCTCTTTATATATAGGACCCCTTCACTTCTTTTGGGTCCTATTTGTTAATTGCTCCATAAACCCTAAAGTTTTTCTCCTCCTCTTTCCTCCTAAGAACAGCCGTGCATTGGGTTGCCTTGGATTAAATTTGCGATTTAAGGTAACTTCGCTTTTTCCCATTTAATTAAAGGGTAGCAAATCACATAGTTAATTAGGAATTAATCATGAAAGTTGTAGGAATTTAATCTTTGTTTTTATTCAAGAATGTCGAGTATATGGATGATGATGTTCTTGATTTATTTTCATGTATTTTCATGATTTGATGTTTTTCTTGAAATCTCTAATTGTTGAATAATTACTTGTATGAATTTATCTATTAATCAAATCTTGTTATTTCTTGATGAATTTTTCGTGGCAGTTTGTTTACTGTTTTATTTTGAATCATAATTTATTTCGTGGCAAAATTCGATCTTTTCTTGCTTGAAATAATCTAATCTTTCAAACTGATAAAACTGTCCAGTTTTAGTTTACGAATTAATTAGTATACTTAATCAAATCTAATGGCTACGAAATTTTAGGTGGAAGTCATTAATACTGTTTTGAAGATTTTGTAAATTTTTCGTAATTTTTAAAGATCGTTTTCTATGGCAGAAAATTCTGAAACCGAATTCAGCCTAACCTGACTGGTTAGTTATAAAATCACTTAAAAATAGTAAAAGATGTTATTTTTAGACGAAACTTATGCACGTTAATCCTTGAACCCATATTTAGCTCCCATAAAAATTTCCAGATTTTTAGAGATCTTTAGATGGTCGTTTTTAATTTAATTCTTTAAAAATCAGATTGTATAAAATAGGGCAATTGAATTATTAAAATATGCTGTTATTAATTATTGAATTTTTGAGTGACCTAAGTATTAAAAGGGAACTAAAAATATGATTTTTATGATGAATCTTGATAGTATTGAATTATATTGATTAATCTTGAATTAAAAATTAAATCTTGTTATTATCTTCTAATTGTCGAGTGTATAGAAACTAAAAGAAGAGTTAAAAATATTATTTTTATGTTCGTCTTGATGAATGTTGTTGAAAAATATGATTTTTATCTTATTTTGGTAATTTTTATAATTATATTCTGGATAACGTTACGAAATTGTTATATAATGTTAAGGTTAATACCCGAAAGGATAAGGATATAAGTATACGGATATATGAGGAATAGTATATATTATAAAGAATGAAGTTGCATAAGATATTATTAGGGATAAGAAAGGAAACAGAGTAATAGCTATACATGTTATGTATCGGTCTCTGGCTAGGAAAGACTTGGTATTTAAGGTGGCCAATACACGTGCCGCACCTCTCTTTCCTGGGACTCCGAACATTTCATTTCCTATTACGGTCACCTAGTATTATCCTAATATATGATATGATTAAATTAAATGAAGATATAAGATACAATATGGACGCCCACCTGATGATACACGAGTCGTTAGTGGGTTAAGTCAGAGCCACTGCTCAATGGGACGAGCACACGAGTTCCCCCGAGTAGTTTTGAATCTTAGAACATGTAGTCGTCTGGTAGTGGTACACGAGCCGCTACTAGGAGTTATGGCCATAGCTTAGGCTTAGTGGTGAAACACGGGATCCGCTACGGGTTGAGTACACGAGCTCCTCCCGGCATGTTCTAGGAAGTTATGGTGAAACACGAGATCCATAACGAGTTATAGTGACCGGTCCAACGAAGATGATATGTGATGATCATACGATTGATAAGATGAAATCATAAGATGAAGTATAAGATGATTTCTAAAGAAAGTTATGATATGATCAGATATGATATGATAAGATTAAGATAAGATATGATATGATCTAATATGATAAGAAAGACATGATATGATTATGATAAGATTTATATGATGAAGGGAATGTGATGAAATTATGATTAAGATTTAATAATGATATAATTTAAGAAGGGTTAAGAATAAGTTAAGGATTGAAGATGTATAGTATAAAGTATAAGTTTAGCATATTGTAAGTCTTCCGCTGTGTATTTCTGTATTTATGAGCATGTACGTGTATGTATAATTATACGGATGTGGAATGTATTTGGTATGTATTCTAACCGTATTTGCAGGGTTGAATGTACGTATTTTTATACGTAATTATACGTATTCCAACCGTATTTCTGCAGGGGTATCTATACGTATTTTTATACGTATTTGCATACGTATTTTATACGTACTTTTATACGTAATATTATACGTACGTTTTTATGGAATTTGTGTATCTTGTGTAAAGCATGTATTAATTCTTTTACAGTTTTTATGATATTTTTCTATGATATTATGTGTTTGGTGGTCCCTCGATTAAATGGGACAGCCTAGTTACTCGCCACTGACGGTGGACCCCCCCCCCTCAGTTTCAGGAGATGTTGCAGCAGAATAGAGCGGGCTTCGCCGGATGGGCTTGAGAGATTTAGTCTTTATTTAAAGTTTCTAGTATTTTCCAGAACAGTATAAACCTTTACTTAGTTTATCTTATGATCCCAGCATGTTGGGACAGTATTTTCAGATCTTCTATGTAATAACGATTGTTGGAATATTTATGGATTTTTAGTAGTTATCTTAATAAAGGACATTTCTTCCATTCAATTGATATGACTTATAGTTTAATTTGATTAAGTAATGACTCGAGTGTCGCTTCCCTTCGTAAATCGACAAGCTAAAAAGTCGGGTCGTTACAATATATGTCGAATAGGGGTGGTTGAGTTGGTTGCCTCATCCCCGTTTTTCTCAGGAGATTTGGGTTCGACACCCATTCCCCTCTCCCCCTTCCTTAGGGGGGCCTTCATGTCTATTCTTGCGGAGCCATGAGTTTTACGGGACCTTTGTTTTTAAGGATAAAGATTAGAGAGAAGGGATTAACTTTAATTAATAGCGATAAATAATCCATTTTTCCATTATTTATCTCTCAAAACAAATGCCCTGTATTAAATTGTTTACGAGTCAAATAGTGGCAATTCAATTTCATTGGTCAAAATCAGCTCTTGCACCTTAAGGATGCTAGAGTGTGTCTACTCGAACTCGATCCTCGAAAGTATTAAATATATTTTTAATAAAGGCATATACTTTTTTGTATATATACAAAATGTATGTCTATTCTTGCGGATGTACAAGTCTTAGGCTATTGGTTATGACTTGCAAACGTAATACTTGAAGAATTGGGATTGAAATTCACCCATATATTTACGAGGATTTCATATATCCTTTTTAGATTTTTGTATCGGCCAAAATGAGTTATTTTTACAAGGGTTACCTAGTAATGTTATAGGAGTTACTTTTTCAGTATTTTAGAGGTTACTCGGTTAACGTTATAGGGGTTACTTTGTAATTTTATAAGTGATTCCGTGGTGTGGCCAACCGCACACAAGACTTGCCGAAACTTTTAAAATTTGCAAGCAAGTCTCTAACTACTACCACCATGAGGATGTTCTAACTTTCTCAATCATGAAACGAGTCTTTCCAGGGCAAAGATTTAGGCACTCTTTTTTACTTAAGAAATTTTACTTTTCTCACTCCCTCTTTCAATATTGCTGAAATAAAAGTAGAGTTTGTTGAGTAAAAACTAAAAAGTGTATAAATCCGTACCGTCTTTTCATTTTGTTATCATAAACAAAAAAGGAAAGTTGGTCTTGTCATCAACACGTGTAAGCTTGGAAGCGTTCCAAAAATCCTTAAACTTACTCAATTATTATGGGAGAAACCATAGCTCATTATATCAAATCTTGGACAATATTTATTAAAAATTTTGGACACTGATCCTTTACATATAGATTTATTTGTAATTTATCAAAACTTAAAGGACCAATTTGTAAAAATTATAAAAGTATAATATAAGGTGTTATTATCATCTCAAATCCGATTTATGCTAATAGATTATCATGTCTATGTATGATATTATGTAGTTGTGTATTACTTTTTTATCTTGTATGTGTAATATTAAGGAGATAATTTTGCAAACTGATCCTTTAATTTTTAATAAATTACAAATCAATACTTATACGAAAGACCAATGTGCAAATATTTTAGTAGATCTTGTCTAAGGTCTAATTTGGGCTTATCACTTCTCAAATTATCGGGCCACAGTTTCCCAGTTGTGGGCTGCATCAAAGCTACGTGGAAAGCAAATTGGAATTCTAACTCTACGTGTAAAATGATGATTTACTTAATTTTGAAGTTGCTATGGTATCACAGACTTTGTTATTTTAGATTGAATTCATTTAAATAGTATTGAACTGCATTAATTTAATTTTCTAAATTTAACATGATTTAAACTGAACTGGATTTGTTTGAGCTAAACTAAAATTAAGCCGGTAAGACCAAAAACACACAACCTTAGTTATGATACTAAACCTTGAGTTAGGGTTTACCCCAAGTTACTAAATTAGTCAACACACATATCTGAACAAAAGAAATGCACCCCAATACGTGTGGTGAGATTCAAACCATGATCTTTTGTTAAAAGGTGAATTTTTGGTTTTTTTTACATGGTAAGGTAGGATGGGTTGTACGTCCTAGTTCATGGTTCCTTTCACAAATGTTGGCTTTGTTCAAGGGTTGGTGGAGGAAATTTTTCGTGAATCAAACTTCAAAAATTTGAGGATGTGAGAGTAACTCTAGTATAATTATAATGGAGCTTGATCCTCTTGTGGTTATGCTTTGTTTTACTTTTTGCATGGTAAGGTAGATCGGGTCTTAACATAAAAGTCCATAACGCCCCTATCGTAGGAATACACAACTAGCACTACTTGCATAGGGAGGGACAATAAAAATTGAACCCTCGCAACCTCTCGATTGTAAGGTGCACTCCAACATCAATGTACTAAAGTTTAGCTTAGCTTGATCTTCTCATGTTAATGTTGAGTTACTTCCTTCATCCCTAAATAAATGCTCCACTTTCCTGTTTAGTCCGTCCCAAAATAAATGTTTCATTACTACTTTTGGTTATACGACCGACTTTATATTATACTTAAACCCTTAAAACAAATACTACTTTTGGTTATATGACCCACATATAAAACCTTTTATACCCACTACAAGAGAAAAAAGTACAACCTTAAAATGATCATAAATCCTTATGGAGCATGTAAAAAGGGACGGAGGAGTATCTACTAATACTAGACCTGATCAAAACTGGCCCGACCCGATTTTTTGCGGGTTTTGAATATGCATATTAGGCCTGAATTTGGGCTCAATCCGGCCCAATTTTTTCATTTCTTTTTGCGGGCTTTGAACACTTGAAGTTAGACTTTTTGTTTAGTTTTTTAAGCTCGGCCCAAAAAATCCCGTCAAGCCCGTACTAATTTTTTGGACTTTGAAAAAAAAAATGAGCCCGAACTAGGCCTAGACCGACTAATGGGCTTAACTTTTGTATTAGACCCGGCCCGACCTATGATCACATCTAACTAATACCGAACTATATTCCCCACGAAGGAAGTAGAGCTAGTCATTATTGCCCCGGCCCGCTAAGGCATGGTCCGGCCAAAACTTTTGATCACCTCTAAAAGGAAGTATACAAGATTTCTTAACTATATACCTCAGAAAAAGACTATAATTTGATAACAAATCTTTCATATATGCTCGTTATTACAAAGAGGATTTCGAACTTGGGTGGTTATGGTTTCGTGGGGGTGGTGGGGGGGGGTATAACGGGGTGGTGAAGGGACGCGGCTGGGCGGCGAGTAGGGCTAGGGTGGTTTTGGGGGTGGTGGAGGTGGGTGGGGCGATGGGGGGCTATTTTCGACTTGGATGGTTAGGGTTTCGAGGGTGGTTGGAGGGTTGGGTCGCCTTGATGGGTGGGGATGGGATTATGCAGCGCCGATGAGGGGTGGGGGATGTGGGTTGTTATAGTTGGTGTTAGGGTGGTTGAGTGGAAAGTGTGGAAAGAGAATCCAAAAGATAGGGGGTGAGTTCAATTGGAAAAGTGTTAGAATAGTGGAATGAATGGGGAAGTGGATGAATGAAAATGACAAAAACGACCTAACAAACAGAAAATTGGAGCAGTGAATTCCCATTCACTTTGATTAATACTCCAACCAAACACACCCTAAGCTCTTTTGATCTTTACTTTTAAGGATAAGGAGATAATGTTGTTGACTATTGAGTGATCTTACTGAGCTAAGTAGCCAGGCAAACAAGAAAATGATTGCTTGATTATTGCCATTTTTTTTACATTTTTTTTTGAGGCAAAAGCGTTGCCAATTATTTTTATAATGTTTATGAAGCAAAAGGAGGGTCGCCAAAAATAATATGAAAAAAAATTTAAAAAATTGACATAAAAATACTACGTAATAATAACAAACAAAACAGACGTAGCAGTGTAGTACAGCACTATATAATAAAAAGACCTTAGAAAATAATGTAAGAGTATAAGACTTGACCCCACTTTAGATAGAAAGATTAGCTCTCTTTACATGGCATTATTTGATATACTCCTTTCAAATGACATTTTCAAAGAAAGGGACAAATGTGATTAACAGCTAGTTTTTCTTAACATATATTAGCCATTAGGGGTTTATATATGTCTTAATTAGATCTTATCCTAAAGTACATGCAGAGTACAAAAGAAAGAAGGAGAGAATTGTGGGATATATTTTATTTATATTGTGGTTTTTATTTCATCCGTCCACAAATAATGCTTCATTTTGACCAAAATTGTGAGAGTTTTTTGGTCAAAATGGAGCACTTATTTATTGACAGAGGGAGTATCTCCTTTTTTCAGCTTATTGTGGCTTATAGGAGTAATTGTTCTCTTGTGGAAGAAATAACAAACCTTATTTTTTCTTATATGAATTGATTAAAACTTTTTAATGTAACCAAAAAGATGAAAAGACATCCTCAATATAATCTTTTGTAAGATCTCTATACTACTAGCTCAATTGTTCCTGTTTTATTTCATACTACGTATTATTCAGTATACGTACTGTCAACAACATTAAAATTTTGGATACGTATAAATAAATATTTTAAAAAATAAATGTTAAGATAAACTAAGCAAAATCGTCACTATCCATAATTACGTCTTTGTTGTTATACGGTTAGAAAAATACGATCTTGGCCTGATCAAAGGTACATTGAACCAAAACAAATTAATGGAAAGTATAGATATACTAGTTGGTCTTGGTCTGATTGATATAGGAGACGTAAGCATAACTTTTACCGAAAAATTCATAACTTTTTATAGTAAAATTAGGATTAATTTCATGCAACAATCATAATTTTTGAGTTTAATTAAACCTTAAAATATTAGCCAGGAAAAAGTTTTAATTTTTAAAGCAAAAAAAATAAATTTGTGAGTATTAAATATTTGATAGCTTAAATCCCATGGCCTTGTAAATCCCTCAATTTTTTGGGGCAGAGAATCCCTCATATTACTTGATGAATGAACTTTAGTGTTTAAGGTTAATAATGGAGGTGATGATGTGACATCAAAAATATATATGTGGATGGATTGGATATATTATACGTCGTGTATATATATACCAATAGGCTTGATTAATGATTATGGCCTTATGGGGTAGGGAGCACCACCACCAAGTAGAATGCATGTATTTTATAAGAAAAATGTCACTTACTCTTCGGATCAACATGCTTTGAACTCATGAGTCATGATGAGTTGCTTAGTGTGCATGAATGAATATATACGTGGACGACATGAGAATAAAAGTGACAGTTTTAATTTATATTTTGTTCGTAATATATATATATGTGTGTATGGGAGCCTTTCGGTATAGTGACATGACCCCCATATCAGGAACACCACCGCGTTGCATAAGACGCCATCAACACCACGCAAAGGGTAAAAAATCCTTTAAGGGGCCCTGAGTACCGACATCCACCAAGCAATAGGGCGTCATCACCTAGAGATGTCGTCCCCTGGTCCCTAATACTCCACGTGTCGCCCTCCAAGGCACCACTCAAGCACATAGATCTTACTCTCTAACTAACTAACTAACTAACTAACTAAAGTTAGTAGATTCGTACAAGTGGCAGCCATCGTTCTAGGCATCCACTCAAGAGCATAACAAATTAGATGCTGGTATTGACACTAGCTAATACCAATAGAACACGTGTGCCCAAAGACACTGTCATCCCTAAATAATCATCTCCTATAAATAGAAGCCGAATGCACCTACTCTCTCACTCACAAATTAAATACTTCTCTCTCTCAATATCACATTTGCTAACTTAACCATCAGATGTATTTGCCCGGAAAAAAACCCTGGGGTTAGCCACCATGTCTCTTTGTGCAGACACCACCACATTCGACGCCTTAAGCTATTCACATTGGTGGAAGGAACAAACGACACCGGAACAATATATATAAGAAAGGGAGAGAGAGATAAAACAAATTAAAGAACAGCAAGCTTATACATGAGATTTGAGATTATTTCTAATTTTAATTTTAATATCTACACGCATGCCCAAGGTATTAATTATTGAAGATGATAAAATTAGTATGCATAAATATGCTTTTTTAGCATGTTAATGTGCAATTCATGTATTCAATTATCCAAGATATGCTTACAAAACAACTACATACTCTCTCTGTCTTTATGTCTTTGTCTCTTGTGGGTTATGCATACAAACTAGAAAAGAGAAAACGTGGAGAGAAAATTGGTAAAAAAGTTTATATAAACCCCACCGCGCATGTACAATAAAGTAAAGAGAGAAAATATGTTGTAAATGTGGAGAGCAAACAAATAGGTACAAATCAAAAAGAAAATTGGTGCAAAAAAATTGGAAATGGAGGAAGTTTTAAACCATATGGTAGCATAATCTTAAAGTCCTAAACAACTCAAAAAGGTTAAATTTTTTCACGAAATATGCTAGTAATTTAATTATTGGATTGAGTCCAAGGTAAAAAGATAAAGAGATAAGTTGAGATTTTTCTAAAATTCACAAAAATTAAGCAGATCTACTAAAATAATATTGTACCATTCGTCCATTATTCAAAAAGTGAATGCTATAAATTTTTTTTTCAACTCTATAAAATTTCGATTATATCATGGGAATGACATGGTACTTTGTTCAATGACATATATAATCATATTACAAGGTAAATAATAGTGGTGTAACGAATTTTGTGTTTTTTTCCTTTGCATCACTAAGGCTCTCCTTTAGGAAGCATGCACAAGCTAAGCTAGTGGCAATTCTTTTCTTTCTTTTCTTTTTTCTTTAGAGCGTGTGTGTAAGTGGATTCATGTGATCATAAAAATTCATTGGAATTTAAACTCGAAAAAAAAAAAAAACTTACTTTACAAAATTAGTCATCCAACCATATGTTGACAAGTGGCAATGCATATTGCAATACATCCATTTTTTCAATTAAAAGGATATATAAGACCTGAACAATATATTTATCTTAAAATATTACCTTGGTAGGCACGACCGCACGGGAAAGGGTGTTGAAGCCGTAACTTCAAGGATCACGAAATGTTACTTGCCATTGAGCCAACATCAATATATAGATGCATATATATATCATATGCATAAGTCCCACATCATGCGTATTGATTGGGACATCACATGAATATGAAGATGGCTAAAATTTCTTTCTAATAAATTTGTTCTTATTACAACAATTTACTCCCTTTAATTTGTATCGGTTTATCTGCAATAATGAATATTTTAGCTTTCACAGATATTCTCAACTGTTGTAGATAAACCGATATGGGGGGAATATTAAATAGTACCAACACGTCAACAACCCAACTTCGATTTTAATATTTTACTCAAAACCAAACAATGTAAAATGAGAAAATAATTTTCTAGAAAGACGTTTTACATCCTACTAAACGAACCCAAGTCTCACTGAGAAAAGTAAAAGAAAAAAAAATTAACAACAAATATATATCCCGTAAATAATTATAATACACTTGTATAAAACTACTCAATAACTGTTTATACTACTCTGCCTCTGTTTCAAAATATGTGCATTTTTGCACACATTTTAAGGTTGAGATTAGAGGATGCAAATGGACAAATTAGTTGATATAATTTCAACACCAATAAGATATAGTTATACTCTTGTTGGTACTTAAGTTTTCTATTTAATAACTTTATTAACACCATCTAATCTCAACCTTAAATTACGTGCAAAAAATATTTGTTACACATGTTTTAAAACGAAAGTAATATATATTTTTAATAAATTTTACGGAGTATATATTTTTTCATCTCACCAGAGTCCTACTAAATTCGCTAAAGGGCAAACCTTAGTGCCCCAACTGACGTCAGTTAGTTTTTATCTGATTCTTCCCTCAATATTCATACAATCCCATCCCCAAATCCCACCCTATAAATAACTGCACTTTCAGACCTCCTAATCATATCCTTCACTTCAGAACGTAACGACATTTCTCCTTACTAACATTCTCTCTCTCCTCATATAAATAAAATACTGAGTAATTAAAAAAAAAAAAAAAAATACGGTGTACATCCGAAGGAAGTACACTTGTATTACAATGGCGGTCCCTGAAATTTCATCACTTCCAACAAAATCTACAAACAACACAATCAAATTTCTTTGCAGTTATGGCGGCAAAATTCTCCCTCGTTATCCCGACGGTAAACTCCGTTACCATGGCGGACATACTCGCGTCCTCGCCGTCCATCGCTCCATCTCCTTTTCTGGTCAGTTCTCCCTCTTTCATAATTTTTCACTTCACCAATTTCGCATTCAATTATTCGATTGAATTTAGCTCTATCTAGTATGATTCTTAGTTATCGAACTTGCTTTTTGAATAGTTGTTTGTTCAATTGTGAATATGAATATGTGCGATAAAAGCCAAATTGGTTGACATCCTTTGAAATTTGTTTGCTATTACAGAACTCTTGTTGAAGATGGGAGAATTATGCGGTGCATCAGTGAGTTTAAGATGCCAGTTGCCTACCGAAGATCTAGATGCTTTAGTTTCAATCAAGTCTGACGAAGATCTTCTTAATTTGATTGAAGAATACGATCATTTGAGTTCATCTTCTTCCATGAAAGTCAGAGCATTCCTTTCCTCTACTGTATCTTCGAGGACGACTTCCACCAGCCTTTCACCTCCTTCATCCTTGAAGTCGCTTTCGCCGAAATCGCTTTCGCCAAAGTCGCTTTCACCATCATCTTCATTTTCGGCCGCTGGATCGTCGCCAAGATATGTGCCCCCGGTTATGGCGTATCCTGTTTGTTACCCAAAATCCGCCAACAGAAATTGTCACCATTGTTGTCCTAATCCTAGCCGTGTTTACCTCATTCACAATGGAAATCACTGGCAATAGCAGTCAATCAATTTTTCATATGGTTTGAATTGTTAGTGATGAAGAATATAGTTATAGGGGTATTACAATTTTTTCCCCTTTTTTCAAAAGAAAAGAAGAAAAAGTGAAGTATATTATGTTCTTGGCCTTCTACATCAGCAAAGGAGGATCGAGAAGCTAAAGGGTAGGTGAACTTTGAAGTTCTTAGCCTTAGAATTGGATTACAAAATTTGAGTGGTGGTAATTGAACCTTGAAAACAAAAGAATCACTCTTTTCATTAGTTAAGAAATGGTAGTTATACTTTGGAAGGTTGGTTGTTATGGTGGTTGTGGTGTTTCTGGTTGAAGATAGAAGGTAAGTAGAAGTCATGACTCAAACAATAAATGAAGAGACAGACAGAGATAGTGAAGGAGAGAGGGGGTTGTGTGAATTAAAGCAGAGAAAATAAGATTCTGGAAAATTTTTATTCAGGTAAACTCTTAGCCATGGAATATGGAAGAGAAAGAGGGAGAAAGGAGGTGGGCATCAAGAAATGTGAATTAGGCTCATGTTTGGTGTAGACAATGGAATTTGTATGTTTGCTGTGGTTAATTTGAAATGAGTGGTGTTTGACTGTTTGGATATGTTGTGTTTGCTTTAGGCTATCACAAATTCACAACTACATAGTTTTTTTTTTCTTCTTAAAATTGGATATCTTTTCTAACAAAATCAAACGATATTTGACGTAATTTTGAGTAAAATCGTGAAATCAGGGGTGTTATGTAGAAACGAGGTATATTTTTGGAATAGATTTTTAGCAAAATTAAACAAATGTCATTTTATTGTTTTGAAATACAATATTTTTTTATAATGGAGAATCAACCCTCTTATGGTTTTGGTAATTAGGCTAATTGTGCTTCTAAACTTTGAGGTAATTTAGAGTTTAGCATCGCATCTTGTAAGATTTAAGTTTGGAAATAAGATAGATTTGATCAGTCATGATTTAGCTTGGATCAAGCCAGCAGGTCAAACCTGAGTTGGTTTGAATGCCCAATTTAATTTAAACGTAACATATAAGTAGGGGCGTCTGATCTGGAAGTCCCTACCATGGTAGGGGGCGTCTGATCTGGAAATCCCAACCATGGTAGGGGCGTCTGATTTGGAAGTCCCTACCATGGTTGGGGCGTTTGATCTGGAAGTCCCTACAATGATAGGGGCGTTTGATCTGGAAGTCCCAACCATGGAAGGGGCGTCTGATCTGAAAGTCCCTACCATGGTTGGGGCGTCTGATCTGGAAGTCCCTACCTTAATTTTTTTTTTAAAATTACTCCCTCCGTAACATAATTCTGGCAACAAGTTTTTTTCACGCATTTCAAGGAAGCGATTTAAGGGTGTAAACGAATAAATTGATCAAAAAAAAATTTAAGATTAGTAATTTATGATCTCAATCTTACTTGTATTAAAACCATTTTGATTAATTTGTTACGGAGGGAGTATTTGACAGCAAGTTGTATTAAAACCAATGTTCCGGAGGGAGTAATTTTTAAAAAGAAAATTCAAACAAAAAAATAAGGGTAGGGACGTCCAGATGGGACGCCCCAACCATGGTAGGGGCGTCCAGATCAGACAACTATGGGACCCCACTTGGCAATTAAAAACAATTTGTTTAGCTACTTATGATTAAATAAAATTGGTTAAAAATTGTTTTATAAAGTAAAAATGATTCCGTTTGACAGTGAAAAGTGACCCTTTTAATCTCTTTTACAGTTTTATTTCTTCTTTATAAATATAAAAAAAAATACTATGTCTAGTTTAATAAAATAAGGTCTAATCATTTAACAAAATAAGATTTGACCCTTTAATAAAAGTGACCCCACTGTATAATAATATTTCTGGATCTGCCAGTGCGAGGGATAGAAGAGCATTGCATTATAACTTTGGTCCTTCATTTCCATGCCAAAAGGATCCCATCTAAGGGAGTTTTCAACTTTGCATTGAACAGGGAAGAAATTCCAAAAGTCCAGCTGGTGCAGAGTAAGTTGATGGAGATTGTCTCAGCAATTTTTGCTGATTAGAATTTTCAATCCATTATTGGTAATTTTGGCACTCAGTTATATGGTGACAATGTTGGGAGTAATCCAGAAACAAAGAGGATGTGGGAATTGGGAGAAATTGGTGGATAATTGGTACATATATCATTAGCATCATCCTCAATGGATAATGTGAAAGAAGAAGGGCATGCATATATATCCACATATGCATATATGAGGTGATCATCAGTCCATACAAGGGCACTTTTGGATGTTTCTTTAGATTTTCTTTGTGTACAAGTTCTTAGCTAGCTGACTCACTTGAGCTTGATGTCGCTATCAAAGTGACTGCCACTTGGCGGTCAATATCATGCACGGATGGATTTTTCCCTGTGTTAGATCCCTAAACTCCCTGCGAATTATGGGCGATTTGTCGATTTTAGTTTATTTTTTGATTCATTTTGTGCGAACCGCGAATTATAGAAGTGAACTAAAAGGCGGATTATGTAATACTAAGTTATTTCGTTGACGATTCAGGGAAAGAAGCTACTGACATGTACAAGTTCGTTCTCCCTATGTCTTCTTTCATCAATCTAATTTTTTCTGTGTTAAACGACCAATACAAGCACAAGGCCAGCTGAATAAATATCATATACGTAGTACAGTATATGGATTTTTTGAGGTTGGTTTTGTCTGTGTTGGGCATCTCTGGTGTTTATTCTAAAGTTACTAAAGCTTCATTTTGCACTGCATATGTTAGCCAACGTAATTCGTGAATTGTTACAAGGACTTGTGATATCCGATTAAAGTCAACAATGATATCTGCTACTGGAGGTTTAGGCCCCGTTCTGGTGTTCTTTAGGACTTCTATTGACTTAATTTAATTTAATTTCATTTAAGTTCAGTTAATTTAATTTAATTTAAGTTCATTTCATTATTATTATTATTATAAAAAGAATAATATCATAAACTTAAAGACAAAATGTCTACAAGAAGTTAGTGGGAAGCCTAGATAAAATATGGGCCCCCACTCCCCTAGCTACAGCAAAGCTAATACGAGTGAAGATGTAAGCAGCAGCACGCGCACCAATATCATGCGCTCTAGAAAACATCTGAATCCGCTTCAGCAGTGCAACAGCATCCTCCTCGAATTCGCCAAAAGTAGAGAAAGAGAAAGGAAGGAAACCATACCCCAGAGCAGCACATCGATCTGCATACTTACACCGTTTGCTAGAAGCCGCATCCTGCACAGCACGACCAGGAACAAAATCAGCCATACCGGACTGAGTCAAAGGTGAAGACCCTGTCAAATCCACACAAACATCGCGACCATGGTCCCAAGAATAAAGCAACAAATCCGTAGGACGAAGAGCCCCGATCTCTGAGCTCAACCCAATATCAACCTCTTTACCAGCAGAAATCCCCGAGCGTTGATTATTCGACTGAATTTTCCGGCGACGATTTTCGGGACGAGTTTTTCGGCGACAGTTTTCGGACTGATTTTTCGGCGGTAATTATTCAGCCGAATTTTCTGGCAATGATTTTCAAGCCGCGTTTTTCAGCGACGATTTTTCGGGACGACGGTTTTCGGATTGATTTTCCAGCGGTGATTATTCGGCCGACTTTTCCGTCGACGATTTTCAGGCCGAGTTTTTCGACGACGATTTTCAGGACGACTTTCCGACGACAGTTTTTGGACTGATTTTTCGGCGTTGATTATTCGGCCGACTTTTCCGACATCGAATTTCAGGCCGAGTTTTTCGGTGACGATTTTTCGGGACGACTTTTCCGACGACGGTTTTCGGACTGATTTTCCTACGGTGATTATTCGGCCGACTTTTCCGGCGGCGATTTTTCGGGACGATTTTTCCGACGACGATTTTCAGATTGACTTTTCCGGCGGTGATTATTCGGTCGACTTTTCCGGTGACGATTTTCGAGACGACTTTTTCGGCGACGGTTTTCGGAGTGACTTTTCCGGCGGTTTTTCGACGACGATTTTCCGGCGGTGAAAATGAAGGTTTTAGGGTTTACTTTGAAATATAAAAAAAAATAAAAATCAAAAAATAAAAATAAAAATAAAATAAAATAAAATAAAAATTTAATTTAATTTAATAAGTTCAGTTAATTTAATTTAAGTTCAATTAATTTAATTTAAGTTCAGTTGATTTAATTTATGTTCATGTTTTCTCATTCCTATAGGATAGGGCCTCAGCAGGGAAAAGATTAAGCTTAAACAGGACCAGCCTAAGACAATGGGTCTACAACGCACCCGGGTGCACATAGAAGTAAATGCATCCAAATGCGTGTTTATTACCCATTTAATATAATTTTGCTCATTTTAAATTTTAAAAAGAGCAAAAAATGCTATAAAATGAGCAAAATTACCCTTGGCTACATCTTATATTCAGGTGTATATAAGAATTTCCAGCCCTAAGAGGTCTTATTTCCTTAGAGATATAATTTCCTAGAAAATAGCTGAATAATTTTGCGTTTATTTGGTAAGAAATATCAAAAACATGTGAAATTGAAATTTAAAGGAAATTGAAGTTACTATGAAATGTAAGAAATTAACGAACCGCCCTCTTTACGATTATAAATTTCATTGTCTATTAAGAATTTCTATACTCAAGTAAACACATTATTTAACCATTACTCAGGAAATAAGAAATGAATTCATTTTACAACAAAGAATATATATAATTTGATAGTCACTAAATTCATTAAATATGTCGTTTGGCATATTTAAAAGGTTTGGGGAACACCTCTAAGGTCAATGTATTGAGACGACTCATCTTGATGGAAGGTCTTCAAATTGTGTTCTTGACAAAAACGAACGAGACTAAAGCTAAGCAGGTTGAATTAGAAAGATTAAAGAGGAAATCGATGTTTTCGAGAATGAATGTGGATGGCTATGAAGGTGAAGGGCGTAAGATCAGAGAAGGGGAGAAGTAGCACTATTATTATAGAGTCAAGAGGTGGACGTGGTGGTACAATCGTTTTCGCTTAACCACATAGATGCACATATTGTTGAATCAAACATAATGAACTAAATGAAGTGGAGGCTTACAAGGCGGTTATACTCTTACATATGGCAATCCTACGGAGGGTGGGAAGCATAAAAACAGTGATTTTGTTGAGAAGGTTAGGTTGGCGTTGCAAGAGAAGATGACGTGGATGTGTATAGGTGACTTTAATTTAATGTTGATGGAGAGTGAGAATATATATAGGACATGAAGGTTTTAATAATGTTGATGTAGAGATTTTCTATAATACATTGGATGAGTGTACCTTGGTGGACCTTTGATATAATGTTGTAACGGAAGCCCGAAAACAGACAAACTACAATAACAAACAATGAAAAACACTCAAATCACACAAAGATTTAACGAGGTTCACTATCAATGTGATAGCTACGTCCTCCTGGCCGGTACGAAAACGTTTCACTATGAAAATCAAACAAACGGAATACAATCGAGAGACTGGTAATTATCCCAAGAATTCACTCACTAAAACTCTCAATATGTTTTCCTCTCAAATATGTGGCTTGAAAACAATTAGCATAAATGGAAACAAAACCCTAAAGTCCTATTTATACCAATTACAAAGTTATTCGACAAATAGACGAACAAAACCCTAAAAATCGAACGGACCCGATCGGGTATGAAGAAACCCGACCGGGTTTACGAGTGACCAAAAAACCGAGGGTCCAGGACCCGCCCGGGTCACCTCAGACCCGCCCAGGTGCGTGAGGCAACCCAGGCAACACAAAAGCCCAGACCCGCCCGGGGCTTAGCCCACCCGCCCGGGGCCGTGGCAGCAACATCACCCAAGGCAAGCCCAGACCCGCCCGGGGCACTGCTCACCCGCCCGGGGCCGAGGTGCTCTTCAACTTGATCGTCAACGAGCTCGCCCGGGGATCCCCATACCTGCCCGGGGGCGCACCTCCATTGCTCCAACACTTCCAAATTTCTTCTTTCTTTGCCGAACTACTTCGTAACCCAAATGTATGACTTGATAATACAAGTCACACCCAAAAAACACCACATATAATATTCGTATGAGAAAGGTTGCTTTGAAAACAAGGTGATCTGTTCCCCAATCTATTGAGTTTTATATGTGCTCTATAGACTAATAGGTTAGATTGTTAAGTAGCGGAGTTGTTTATCAACGGATCGGATGGTCTCACTAGAAGTATTAGTGTTATGCTGATGGTTGTTGAAGCCATCTTTGCTGGAGCATTTTTGCTGGCATTGTGGTAACATTATTGATGTTGATTTTGGTATCTTTCAACATCAAGACTTCACGTAAATACAGAGTCCAACTGTGAGAGTGAGAGGCACAATACAATACTACTACAGTACAATGTGTTTCACTTAGAACTAGTGTTTTTGTTGCCGTGGATGTGGCTAGCAGTGGTTCAGTACAGTGTGTCAGTAGTATTGTATTGTGCCTAAACTAGTGTTTTTGTTGCCGTGGATTTGGCTAACAGTGGCTTACTATATATCATACATTGGAGCCATTTTTTATTATTATTATTTTTTTTTATAAGAAAAAGGTTTTTTTATGAATAACCCACAGGAATTTGGGGGACTTTTGTTAAAACCCCAGCAACTCCAATAATTAAAAACAACTCCCAAAATCTTCAAAGTCCTTTTATTGAACCCAAAATCTCTGAATGTTAACAAAATCACCCCCAAGTTAACAAAACCGTTAACACCGTTACTCACTTTGGTTAACAACGTTAAATATGATTGTGGGGCCCACTTTATGTTTAAAAAAATCAGAAATTAAAAAAAATTAGAATTTTTTAAAACAATCAAAAAAAAATTTATTTCCTCCTCCCCCTCTCTCTCCTCCTCCTCCCACTCACTATCTCTCTCTCCTCCTCCTCCTCCTCCTCATCCTCCCCACTCACTCTCTCTTTCTCTTCTCTTCCACGTCTCCTCCCAAATCTCCGACTCCACCATCACCTCCTCCCAAACCGCCGTCCTCCAAATTCTCCGAGTAGGGTTCAAGTTCTTCAAGGGGGTGGGTTGATTGGATGGGGTTGATTGGGGCTCAATTCAATGGGGTTGGTTAGGGTGGCGATTAGGGTTGGGTTGGTTGTGGGGGTTCGAAGAGGGTAGGTTAGGGTGATTGGGGGTTGGTTGCGATGGCAAGGAGGGTTCAATGGGGTTGGTTAGGGTGGTGGGGGGGTTCGAATGGGATGGGTTGGGGTAGGCTAGAGGGGTTATATGGGGATGGTCGTAGTGGCAGGGGGTTCGATGGGGGTTGTTGGGGTGGCAGGGGGTTCGACGGGGGTTCGTTTGCGGGGGGTTCGAAGGGTGCTTGTTAGGGTGGCTAGGGGGTTTGACGGGGGTAGTTTGGGGTGGTAGAGGGTTTGACGGGGTTAATAGGGGTGGCTAGGGGATTCGCCGGGGGTGGTTTGGGGTGGCAGAGGATTCGACGGGGTTAATAGGGGTGGCTAAGGGGTTCAACAGGGATGAGTTGGGGCGGTCAACGGTGGTGGCTAGGAAGTGGGGCGGTCAACGGTGGTGGTGGCTGGGCATGGGCTGGCGGGGGAGGCTAGGGGTTTAATTATTATAATTATTTATTTATTATTTATTATCATAATTAGTAATTTAAAACAATTAAATTTGGTTTATTTTATAAATTTAAAGTGGGCCCCATCCCATTAACCGTTAAAGTTAACAGTTTTAACCTAAAAAATTTAATGGTGTTAGATTTTGAGGGTGATTTTGTTAACGTTTGGAGATTTTAGGGGTTTAATAAAAGGATTTTGAAGGTTTTGAGGTTGTTTTTAATTATTGGAGTTGCTGGTTTTGTCAAAAATCCCCCAAGTTCCTGGGGGTTACTCATAAAAAATCCTAAAAAAAAAAATAGTTTATAGTTTTGAGCTATGTAAATCAATAAAAGTTAAAGCCTAATCTAGTGATAACGTGGATGTTTCTTAAAGCCAAAGTCTAAACCCCCCAAAATATATAATATCATGAACAAATTATAATGAAATGCATCAGCAAATAAAATAATGTTCCAAGCCGAAACATGACCTCAAATTACATTCCCCTACCTGTTTTGTGATGTAAAGTACACCGCGAACGGGGTTACATTGTGCTATATATTGTCTCTCTATTTGTATTTTCAGGAGCTTTTGAAATTATTTTAACAGGCAAGATCAAGTGCTAATTTATACTAGTACATGAATTTTCCTTTTCTATGGGATTTGTGTAAGAGATGAGAGTGTAAGCTGTCAAAGTGGATGTGTAACATGAGTGTTTGGCATAAAAGAAGCTTTTTATTAAATGAAAAATAAATGACAAAAATGACATTCTAAAAAAGAACAAGTAGCTTTTGGTAACAAACTAACAACTCTCCAAAAGCTAAAAGCTTCAATTTTTTGTATTCACTATAAGTTGAAGCAATTCTTGGATATTCTTTCTAATTACTTCTTTAATAGATGAGTTATAGGTAGACCTGTCAAAACGTGAATATCGATCTGACCTAAAGTTTGATGCCAACATGACTTGAAATATGTTACCGAAATTGATTAGTGTGTGGTTCTTTTAGACTTTTACGCAACTGTTTTATTTTAGGATATTTTATATATACAAATATTTGAAATATGTTGGCTCTTTGGCAAATAAAGTTCAGAGTTTAGAGTTTGCTGATGGAGTTTTTACTTTTAATTCAGAAAATTTGACTGTTGATTTGAAATTTTGGCTTTGTTTTTTTAACTTGTTTGGTAACACTTAGTTGATTGATTAGAGTTTTAGTTTTAAATTATGTAAAAGAACACAATCCTCTAATGAAAAAGCTCCATATACCTAACTTTTTCATTTTGAGAGTTTTGGTCCCAAAATCAAAACTTTTTTTAAAACTCTATTTCACCAAACACCCCTTTTAGAGTTTTTAACTAGTCAAAACTTGAAAAGTACTCCAAACCTCTCCATATGCCTCAATTCTCTCTTTACCAAACACACTCATTATCTAAATTGATACCCAATATCTGAAATCTTGGATCAGAAATTAAATCCGACCTGAACTTGTATATACAATCAAAGTTCTAATGATTTTCAGATCAACTATGGATTAGATTTTCAGATAATTTTGCTTAATCCAGTCTCACCCAACATTTCGAGGAAGGAATTGAAGAAACTAGAAGATGGATGGAAAAGCTTTGCAATCCCAATATTAATATAGGGGGAATCTAAAATTATACGTACCTATATTCTGAGGTAGTATGATAACTCGCAAATTATTATATGGTCCCAGGACCACGTAGCTCTACGTGGTCCCTGGCCAAAACGATGTAGTTTTGGAGTTAAAAAAATAGTTTTTTACGTAAAATCAGTTTCCTAAATACATGGGAAAATCAGTTTTTGGGGAAAATCTTTTATTATAGAATTCCTATTTTCAAGGAATTAAATGTAGTTTCTATATTCATAAAAAAAAAAAATCAGTTTTTTTTTTTATACGTAAAAATCAGTTTTTTTTTTTCTAAATTAAAAGCACAACTTAATTCCTTGCTTAATCTCTTATTATAATTTTCGTTAAAATCAGTTTTTTTCAGTAGTAAGACATTGAAGATTCACGTATTCGTTGGATTTTATATGATGGATGATGTTGTTGTGCCTTGCAAGGAGGTTGCACATAAAAAATGAACATGAAGAATTGAAGATTGCACATGAAAAAATGAATGTTCCTCATGAAAAAATGAACATGAACAATTGAAGTTTGCATATCAAAAAATGAAGATTGCACATGAAAAACTGAAGATTGCACATGAAAAAATGAACATGAAGAATTGAAGTTTGCACATCAAAAAATGAAGATTGCACATGAAAAAATGAAGATTGCACATGAAAAAATGAACATGAAGAATTGAAGTTTGCACATCAAAAAATGAAGATTGCACATGAAAAAATGAAGATTGCACATGAAAAAATGAACATGAAGAATTGAAGTTTGCACATCAAAAAATGAAGATTGCACATGAAAAAATGAACATGAACAATTGAAGTTTGCACATCAAAAAATGAAGATTGCACATGAAAAAATGAAGATTGCACATAAAAAAAAGAATATTGCACATGAAAAAATGAACATGAACAATTGAAGTTTGCACATCAAAAAATGAAGATTGCACATAAAAAAATGAAGGTTGCACATGAAAAAATGAACATGAAGAATTGGAGATTGCACATGAAAAAATGAATGTTCCACATGAAAAAATGAACATCAAGAATTGAAACAGAGTGAAATAAGGAGAGTGAAACGGTACTGTTGGCTGTTGCTATTTTTGGGGAAATTTTTTATTTTTTTTTAAAAAAAAACCCACGCACTGCACTGCAACAAGACCACGCGGCGCGAGAGCACACTGCTTTGTAGTCCCGGGACTACAATATACTTATTGATGATAACTCATGTTTGTTTGCTATTGATAAGCCAATAATTAAGGAGAAGGAAGACAAAGATATAAAGAACCACCAGTTTTAATATTTAGCTAAAACTGAGTTTGGATCCGTTGGAGTTTTATAACAACTCTACCAAGTAGGGTTCAATCCTAGTCATATTTTTTTAAATCAATGGCTCAAGATTTGTGGGGATTTTTGGGAAAAGATACAGGCATTTTTTATAACTATATACATATATATATATAACCCTAATTGAATTGCCTCGTGTTATATATGTCTACCTATTTGCATGCAATGAAATAATATTCGATTCTAAATTGTTATTATTTCTTGAATTTTATACGAATTGTGCTCCTTAACCCTAAAATGTTAATTTGGTGATGATACTATATGAGAATATATAGTATAGTTTTGTATTTTAGTCATTTTAATTGTTTGCTTATAAATAAGCCTTGTTGGCACTCCTTGTAGTTATGTTGGTTATTACAAACTAAAAACACACTTACTTTCTTCCTCTACATTTTACCAGAATAAAAAGATTACTCTGCTTCTTCTTGCTTTCACCTTGTTGTACCCATTTACATATCTCTAGTTTACTCTCTAATTGCAAAATCTCACATGGTATCAGAGCAGTTCGTTTATCACAAACAATTTTCGATCCTTGCATGCATCCCTTCCTTCTTCTTTGTCTTAATTCCACTCAAAATTAATTTCACCTTTCAATTTCTTCTCAAATTCGTTTACAATTTGCAAATTTGCTGCTTCGTTTTTTTCTCCAATGGCGGCTTCGAGTGTAGAGGTTGACTCAAGTGTCAACAATGGAGGTTCAGGCCACACGAATCCTTACAATGACCCATATTACATAAGTGGATCTGATAATACAGGTAATTTGATTGTATCTCCTGTTTTTAATGGCTGCAATTATTTGGGATGGAGTAGAAATATCAAATGTGCTTTAGGAGTAAAGAATAAATTGGGTTTTCTTTATGGATCTTTGGAAGAACCTAGTGAGACACATCCTGATTACAATTCTTGGCATAGATTCAATTACCTAGTATCTTGTTGGATCTTGAATTCAATTACCCCTGAATTAGCTGAAGATTTTTCATGCTTAGAATATGCTTATGAAATTTGGTCTGAATTAACAAATAGATATGCACATTATAATGGGCCATTGATTTACCAATTAAAGAAAGAAATACATTCTTTGAAGCAAGAAAATATGCCTCTGGTAACATATTACAGTAAGCTAAAAAGGCTTTGGGATGAGCTTCACAATTTAAGAAAAATACCAACATGTAATTGTGGAATTTTAAAATCCTGTACTTGTCAATTTCAAAAGAAATTGGCTGATTTTGAGGAAGAAGAAAAAGTGATGCAATTTTTGCTTGGTTTAAATAGTGGTTTTGATACTACTGTAAATAGCATATTGACAATGGAACCCTTGCCAATTTTGAGTAGAGTTTTTCAATTAGTCAGCCAAGTTGAAACCCAAAAAGAAATTAGTGCCTCAAATGACTTAGGATCTAATTCAATGGCAATGAGTGTTAATAAATCTTTTAGAGGAAAAATGGATAAAAAGACTACTAAAAGAGACTTCAAGAAAGAAAGAAATGATAGGTTTTGTGACCATTGTAAAATGAAAGGTCATACCAAGGAACAATGCTTCAAACTTGTGGGATATCCAGATTGGTATATCACAATGCATAATGGCAACACAAAAACATCCTCCTCTAAGCCATCACCTTCAAGATTTTCTGCCCATGTAGTACACCAAGACAATGATGATAGTGAAGAAGAATCACCTCTTGAATATTCAGCCCCTGTTGCAAATGGAGTGATTGTATTTTTTTGGGATATCCTATGGATTTTAAAGGGTATAAAGTGTATGATCTACAATCTCATCAATCTTTTATTTCTAGGGATGTTATTTTTTTTGAGAATGTTTTTCCTTTTTCAGACAAAAGAAGTCCTATTTCCCATACACAACAACAATTACACCCATCTTTAAACCTTCATACCAATCTTACCCACCCCACTTCTAATACTCAAAATGAATCACCTCTTTCCAATCCAATTAATCAAGATAATACTTCTCAAAGTTCTTCTTCCTTTGATCCTATTTCTTTCCCATTTGATTCCATAATTGTTCTGCCAAATGATGCCAATTCAGAACAGTCCAGCCCTGTTTCTGTTACAGAACAGGGTACTTCAAGCCTTAATGATACTTATAATGATACTTCACATGTCCAACATATTCTTCCCTCAAGAAATATCAAACCACCAAAATATTTACAAGATTTTGATTGTACTTATGTTCCTCACAGAACTCAATTAACAGAAACAAATGATAATAATTCAGAGTCAGCTAGTTTTTCTGTCAAAATAAATACTACTGGATATATCATTGAACCTGCTTCATATAATCAAGCAAAATATGATCCTGCTTGGGTTGATGCAATGAATGAAGAAATTCAGGCCCTAGAAACTAATAATACTTGGGTTTTAACCACTTTACCAGTTGGCAAGAAAGCAATAGGTAACAAATGGGTGTATAGAGTAAAATATCATCCTGATGGGTCAGTAAATAAACTAAAAGCCAGACTTGTTGCAACGGGATATCAACAAATTTTTGGGCTAGACTATGAAGATACCTTTAGTCCTGTGGCTAAGTTAGCCACTGTTAGAGTTCTATTACCCATTGCTACCACTAATCATTGGCCTCTATGTCAACTAGACATCAATAATGCATTCCTACATGGTTATTTGGAAGAAGAAGTTTATATGAAGCCACCTATAGGTTATACTAAAGCAAAACCAGGTCAAGTTTGTCTTTTGAAAAAGAGTCTTTATGGTTTAAAACAAGCATCACGACAATGGAACAAAGAGTTAACAAGATTTCTTTTTAAACTTGGATTTTCTCAATCTAAACAGGATTACTCCTTGTTTACTAGAGATTATAATGGTGAATTCTTAATGCTTCTTGTATATGTGGATGACATGATGATTTCAGGAACATCTCAAATTCAAATTGATGAAACATCTCAAATTCAAATTGATGAAATCAAAAAGGCTTTAGACAAACAATTTACTATAAAAGACTTGGGTGCTCTAAAATATTTCTTGGGTTTGGAAATCAACAGAACAAGCAGTGGACTATTCTTATCACAACAAAAGTATGCTAAGGACATTATTATTTCTTGTGGTCTGTCTAATTGCATAGCTGCAATAGCTCCCCTTCCCCTTGGGTTAAAATTAAATCCAACAGATGGTGACTTGTTAGATTATCCAGAAGTCTATAGAAGAATAATAGGGAGGCTCTTATACTTGAACATTACAATACCTGATCTGTCTTATAGTGTCCAACATATCAGTCAATTTTTAAATTCTCCAAGAGTTCCCCACCTTAGAGCAGCATTACATATAGTCAAGTATTTACAAGGAACTGTGGATTTTGGTTTGTTTTATAAAACTAATTCCTCCACAAAATTATTGGCATATTCAGATGCAAATTGGTCTAGTTGCTCCTTTACTAGTAGATCCTTAAGTTCTTATTGTATTTTTTTGGGCAACAACTTAATATCTTGGAAGACAAAGAAGCAGACAACTGTTAGTAAATCCTCAGCTGAAGCTGAGTATAGGAGTTTAAGTTACACAGCTAGTGAATTAGTTTGGTTGACAGGTCTTCTGGAGGATTTGCATGTTTCTTTTACTAAGCCTATTGATTTATATTGTGATAACAGGTCCTCAGCTTTTATAGCACAAAATCCAGTTTTCCATGAGAAAACTAAGCACATCAAGAGGGACTATCACTATGTTCGAGAGCAAGTGGCTGATGGTTTTCTTCAAATAGTGCATGTTTCTAGCTCTAACCAGTTGACTGACATATTAACCCAATCTCTACCTGGTGTTCATCATTCAGTTTTGTGTGCCAAGCTTGGACTTGTTCCCAAAGTCCAGCTTGAGGGGGGTGTATGAGAATATATAGTATAGTTTTGTATTTTAGTTATTTTAATTGTTTGCTTATAAATAAGCCTTGTTGGCACTCCTTGTAGTTATGTTGGTTATTACAAACTAAAAACACACTTACTTTCTTCCTCTACATTTTACTAGAATAAAAAGATTACTCGGCTTCTTCTTGCTTTCACCTTGCTGTACCCATTTACATATCTCTAGTTTACTCTCTAATTGCAAAATCTCACAGACTATGTTGATCTATCGTGTTAAGTTTTGTTTTCATGAGCTCCAATGTCAAAAACGGAAATGCCAATTTGCTTAATTCTATTTCTTTTTTTCTTTTCTTTTTTTTTGAGAGGGGATCTCTTACTATTTAAAATGAACTTAATTACCACAAAGGAACAAACTAATATATAATTTGATGAGTTGGTTAGTGTCTTAGCGGTAGCGTACGTGACAAAACTCAAAAGTGTGTTATAAGAATATAATGGGTATGGATCCTCTAGATTTAAACTCTATAGTTTTCAACAAATCTGGACCCTTCAAAAAATATCAATGGCTATCATGCATAAATTTACAAATTTAAAATAAATGTAAAATAAAAACAATATTAAATAACTCTCACCCTCACAACTCTACAACTCTACAAAACAACTCTAGAGGATCCCAACACGAATATAAGATATTAAGATTAATTGCATGAACAAACATAGGAATTTGAGCCTACTATTTTAGTTCTTATTTTAAGTTAAGTTCATTTTATTTCAACATCTTTTACATTTTTTGTGAGTTTTAAAAGATTTTTTTTTTTAAAATAAAAAAGTGGGTATAGTAAGGGGTTGTTTGGTATTTTTAAAAATTAGCGTATGAAACGTAATCACAAAACAATACTGCTACCATATGTTTGTTATAGGTTGTGGAAAACAGATACAAATTTGTAAGGTAAACCAATATCCTTATTCCTTACCTTGTTATCCTCCTAAATCTAGAGGTAATACAATTACCGTTTTCGTAATTGTGATGCCAAACAGCTTTTGCCCCCACCCCCCGCCCCTATTTGTTTCAAATGTATTATATTTACTAATCTTATACTAAAAACACCTTGAGAAGCTCCTAGTTTTCATTCCATTGTAATTTGTAATACATTTTATCATTTATTTACAGATGAATTTCTAATACATACCGCATGTAGAATCGTGGGCCTCCACGTAACATGTTGTACACCTTGTTAGCTTTGTTGAGGCTTAAACATGATTCAAATAAATCTCCCTAAACATTTCGGATGCTTTCATTTATGGGCCCCAATGGCCCAAAATACTCTTAAAAAGTAGATTGAATCATTTGATTTTGGCTCCCGATACTAATCTTTTTCTTAACATCTCTTTTGTTGACAATCTAAATTCAAAGGTACAACATATTCTCTGTTGAGTAATTAAGAGGACATCACCAATCCATAAAGGAAGATTAGAATCACTAATTAATTGGTTTCATTTCATGTAAGAAAAAAAAGAAAAGAAAAGGATATACTCCCATATAATGTTAAATGTATTCCTATGATAATAATATGAAGAATAATACGAATAAGCGCCTCCAAACACTAAATAAGTATCTATATATTTTTTAAAGTGGTAATAATCTTGAAATGCATGCCAAAATCATACGTCAATTAGCATAATTAAGTTTGTTATAATTTATTATTTTTAATTTTCTTATCTAACTCCCAGGGGCTCTTGTTAGCTTTTGTCTAATATCAAATGTAATCCTAGAATCACCATTTTAAAATGCAATAGTAAATGTTATTTGGAATTTTAGTAAATGCCATGGCTGAAAAAGGTGGCAAATGGGACAATAAACTCTTGACTCATATAAAAGTCAACTTTTTAACAAAAGCAAATACACTTTTTTTTTGGGTTTCATTCCTATCTTTTTCCCCCCTAAAATTTTGGGTTATTCACTAATTTAATTACACTTGGAATTCTTCAATCGTTAATGCAGTTGTAGCTAAGCCCTCCAAAAATCTGATTAGTTTATTCGCCTACTTAAACATGGAATGGAATACGTAGAAATGATAAAACCGAGTCTTTTTTTTTTGAAAAATTTGAAACAACCCCCAACAACTTAGGGCACTTTTGATAAAACTCCCAGAAACTCAACTATTTAAATAAAACCCCCAACATCTTCAAAAGTGTTTTATACAACTCCCAAAATCTCCAAACGTTAACAAAACCACCCCCAAAAGCTAACACCGTTAATTTTTTTTGTAAACACCGTTAAATGAATGTGGGGCCCACTATGTAAAAAATCAGAAAAAATAAAATAAAATTAGAATTGAACTTTTTTAATTTAATTGAACTTTATTTATTTATTATTAGTATTATTATATATTATTATTCATTATTATTATCATAATTAGTAATTAATAACAATTTAATTTGATTTAATTTATAAACTTAGAGTGGACCCCACCCCACTAACGGTTAAAGTTAACAGTTTTAACAAAAAAAATTAACGGTGTTAGCTTTTGGGGGTGGTTTTGTTAACGTTTGGAGATTTTGGGAGTTGTATAAAACACTTTTGAAGATGTTGGGGGTTTTATTTAAATAGTTGAGTTTCTGGGAGTTTTATCAAAAGTGCCCTAAGTTGTTGGGGGTTGTTTCAAATTTTTCCTCTTTTTTTTTTTGCTAAAATTTAAAGGGAGATGATATACATATGCCTAAAATAGAAAGTAAAAATTAAACCAAACATTTAGGGTGCGTTTGATTCATCTGAAATTTTCCTAATAAGGTCTGCATATAACATAATCCAAAATTAAATATTGTCAATAATAAACATAGTGGCATCCCTAATTCATTGTTCCCGAGTGATCAATTACAAATTTTCGTCAATGCCCAATACTCATACACACACTCGTACACTCGATCACTTTTTTCATGCAATGCCCACACCACACTCATACGCTCAAACTCTTTCCATAGCCTTGTTTTGCATGAACTAGTAGATTTTAGGAGGGAGTAAATTGAAGCGACATAAAGATGAATCTCAATGGATCGTGATAGTAAGGCCCTACAACTTACAATCTCATGTCGCGTATTTAAGTCGTTTATTAAAGATTAAACCCATCATTCAGTAGGTATTGTATTTCAATGCGACCTTCACGATGCATCTGTCCTAACAATATGACATACGACATGGCCCCTTAGCTTAAGGGCAGAAACTCCTACTATATGGACAAAATTGAGCGGCATACACATGCATTACTTCTCGCCCAAAATAATTTAACTTAGAGGTGTGTAGTCAGAATCCGATGCACGGTAACTTCGCGTCATTGGCTTATCAAGCAATTGCAATGATCAATTGTGCGAATCAACGGTTCCTCTCATATTAGGCTAAATTACCATCGTGACACAATCTAAAACCCGTTCATATTCCCTATTGGTGGGTCAATTATCTATTATTTGGTGAATTGTGATTCACATTGATCGGAAGAGACAACATCAAAGGATAAAAAAGCTAACATTGTTATGCACATTCTGCATTCACAAGCTAAATTATGAGTGTTTTACAAAAATAATGTTTGGAGCAAAAGTATTTACCAATATACTATCAAACCAACAATATTTACCAAAATATTGTCCACGTCAGCATTACTTTTAATTTTTTACGGCAGCATAAATCGCTATTTCAGATAGAGATTTCTTTAACAAAATCGCTATCTCAAATAGTGATGTTGTTGAGGTTAAAAAAAACTCAAACAATGCCTGTATTGTAGAGAATAATGACCAAAGTTGGGATGTTATTAAGTTATAAGGAAAATCGCTATCTGAGATAACGATTTTCCATATATAACAAAATCGCTATTTCAAATAGCGATTTAGCTACAAATAATTTTTTTTAAAAAAAACATGAACACACTCTCTCCTACGTGGACAACATTTTTGTAATTATTTTTTCATTTGCAGTATTTTGATAAATATTTTTGGCCTCAACATTATTTTGGTAAAAGACTCCTAAATTATCCCCTTGGTAACTTTTCTAAAACCCTTAGCTTTATATTCAGAAGGCCTAATGGAACGTTATGCCACATTTTTCATTGTTCATATCCGTACTAAAAATCAAAATCATATGAGCTTTTACCCTTAATTAATTAGGTAGTATAATTAATTTCTATTTATTATTATACTATAAATTAGAAATCAAGTATTCCGTATCCGTCTCTATTTTCATACCAACATGCATGCAACTTAGGTAGTGCGTCACCACTGATTCATAGCATAAGTAAAATAACGTTGAAAGTAGTGGTATTTCACTTTCCCCGAATTGAAGTTCCCATTTATAATACACCTCTAAAGTTATTTCACAATGTTGTACAAGAGTCAAGCTGAATATAAGGTTTACTTTCCTCTTTGATTCTATCAAGCTCATTCACTTGGTTGTGGTTTCATTGGATACAAGACAGGTCAGTGACGGTGAAAATATTGTTAATCAATTCATGTGCATAAAACTAATTAGATGACGATGTATTTGGCTACATTAAGAGAGTAAGCGCTTGCTTTGAACTTGATATTAGTAGTCCACAACAATCTCTTAATAAGAATTTGTAGGTAGGAAAAAAAATTTAACAAAAAGGATATTATAATTATATCTGGCACATTGGTCAGACAGATCGGTTTCATTCAGTCAATATTAGATTTTGGTCATTTTCAGGTCGGTCATTTTTTAGTAACGGGTTGAAATTTTTTGTTCATGACCAAAAGTTTTCACTAAAAGGTCAAGGTCGGTCGGTCATCAACTTTTTTTAAAATGAATTTTTTTCAACGTTTCGCAAAAGACATATTATCTATTTGGGCTTTAAGAGTTGAAAAAATGCATAATGTAACTAAAGTGGCAAAAAGTGGCCGGGTTTATGCACTATTTGCATTTATAACTTTGACTAATATTTGTGATTTTGTGCTTAATGTAAAACATATTCAAGTGGAATCCTGTTTCATATGTCTTGTGTCCTAATATTATTTACATGTATATGTATATAGAACTATACTTGGAAAATCGATCGGTCAGGTCAGTAACGGGTCGGTTAAAACATTAAAACGGGTTTTGAAGTTCAGTCAAAACTGGGTTTCGGATTCTATTTTATGTTCATGACCCAATATTTCCGAATTGATTTTTAGGCTGGTATTGGGTAGGGTTTAATGTTTATGTGTGCCTGGTATAATTATACGAAGTAATTCATAGTAAAAAAAAAATAAATGCAGGAAAATGAATCAAAAGCTAGGAAATTAAAGTAAAAGAGGGCTGGGGTAGCTAGGCTAGGGTTACAAATGAAAGGTCTAACACGCGTGGGAAGTATTGAATGAAGAGTGAAAGCAACATAAGCCATTCTTCTATTCTAACTTCACTGCCACTGAGACATTTTCCCGACATTGTTTTTAATTAGCCGTCCTTTCTTTTATGCTTTCACGGAACTATACTATTTACTCTTCAATTCTCACGTTTACATTTTATTTTTTCTCTTTATAATAATTTAGCTTCAATTATACACATAGTCACATATATATACTTATATTATATTATTATAGTAATTATACCCTTTATGTATATATTTACATGATCTACCACTTCCTCATATTACTCCATAATGATATTTCTTTTAAGTCAACGTAATTACTTTTAAATTTTATCCATGCAATGTACGACCCCACCTCCTATCCATGTATGTTATGATGAAAGTATGAAACAACTAAACATTTCATTGTCATTTCTACTTAATTTTATCGATTAATAAATTAACTATAATCAACCATCATCATCATAGTTCTATTTAGGGCTTGTTTACTTCAAATTATGTTCAGTTCACTTAATCTCTATTCAGTTTAATTAATAATACACTTCTATTCAGTTAAGTTCAGTTCAGTTCATCTCTATTAAGTTCAGTTCAGTTTATCTTTATTCATCTAATGTAAACGAGCCCTTACATCAGTGTTAGACAATAAACAATTCTATTGGCTAGGTCTATTATTAGAGAACTTGCTCTTACATCAGTATCTTAAAAAATAAACGTAAAGAACAAATTGAAATGGAGACGGTATGTTGTAAGGAAGCCATCAGTTTATTGGCTAGTATAATCCAAATTTCAATGTATCATATGATGAAACTAAACATACATTTACTAATTATTATTAATGTGTGGATTGTTTGGCATCCGATTATAATGAAGGTAATGAGAATGAATTTGTTTATTAATTTAGAAGGAAAATCGATATTCAATTCATTCACAAGTAGTGTTGGATTACCTTCAAATCACTTAATTTTCTTCATCAATTTTGATTTCCATCTAATCATATATATGTCTTTTAATTGGTCATGGCCTATGTAGCACAAGTACTTTATTGAGGTAGCCAACCTGTATCGATACCCAATACTCTACTCCGATTCACTTGATTTTAAAATATTTTTTAAAACATGTTTCACTATAGATTTACCCAAATTTTCATGTTTTTCATATGCTTTTGAAAGGGGTTTTTTTTTAATCTTATTGTAATAATAATACTAAAGTATTCCAAATAATATTGAAAATATATTTAAATTTTCTTAATTTTGATGATATTAATTAATATCTATTACTTGTACTCGTTTCATATATTTTTCAAACCATCATATTCGGTAATCACTTCGTATCCGTATCTATCTCCAATTCTATACCCGTATCCATACAACATTTGTAATGCATAATAATGAAAAATATGAAGAAATTAAGATACAAATTAGAGAATGAAATTTGTTTTTTTAGAGATGGTATTGTCTGTTCATTTTCTAAATTATACTTAAAAATATACATTATGTACAACCTGTGAAATTTAACAAGTCAAGATCATCTTCATTTTCTAAATCAATGGTTGAAAATATATCAAGGAGGGGAATAAGAAGGGGGGGGTGGATTTTTATTTTAATCCTAAATTAGATGTTAAAATCATAAGATAAAAATAGATAAAAAGAAATATTTTGATGACCCTCAAGATTATCAGCCCTGACCTCCTAGACACATAAAAATAAAATATTGATACTGTTGTCACAAATTGAAAAGCGAAATGTAATAAAATTAATATATTAATATATTTTCAAACAAACAAAAATTAAGGTTGCTCAATCACTTCCAGATCCTAACACCAATTGAACAGCCATGCATATATAATTATATGCATGATGCATCCATTAAAAGCCAAACAATAGAAAACAAAATCTTAAATATTGGAGAGCAGAGTTTACTTGTCTCTCTTATTTTCCCCCTTAACTTTAGTCTTCTTTTAGGAAAAAGAACAATGTAAATGGAGTTGTAAAATGTATGTTTAAAGCAATGGAGTTCAGGCTTTATTGGTTTAGGGTTTCAGCAAATATTGCAGTATATAGAAACCATATATAATATTAATAATGATATGATATGATATGATATGTATGTATGTATATATGTTTAGGCTTAGGAAATTGAATTGAAGTTAAATTAGGGCGACAATTTGATCAGAAGTTTGCGTTTTGATGATCATCATCACTCAGGATTTATATGTACTGTTACTGTTACTGCTTGTTTGCATTTGCAATTGTACTTGTACATGATTAATTATATTGTCCACCTATTCATGCATGCCTATATATATATAAATAATATGCAATATTTAGTCTACTCCTACTTAATTACATACAGTATATCATCTTTTGTTCAGGAAATTAATAATCCTGGCGGTCCGTTTGGTTGTTAGTAATAAATTGTGGTAATGGTAATGAATTTTAAGTGTAATTTTTTAAGGAATCACTTCATAATCTCCATGGAATACATATTTTTCGTTCCCAAACTTGAAATTTCTTCTTATTTTTCATTACCATCCATTAACATAGCGAGGGTGGTATTAGATGGGAATGGATATTTGTGAAAAAGTTTAGATAAATTGGAGTTAAACTAGCAACACAATGTGAATGGATTTTGACTTTCCTTCTAAATTTAGTTATAAATTCATTCCAATTACCACCATTTATAACCGACTACCAAACGGGTCGTAAGGGCTCGTTTACTTTAGCTGAATATAGTTGAACTGAACTAAACTGAGCTGAGCTGAACTGAATACAGGTGAATGTAATAATTTATAAGAGAAGGAAATTGAGAGCTGAACTGAGCTGAGCTGAACTGAATTTAAGCTGAAGTAAACAAGCCCTAAAATTTTTGAAATACATGTACTCCTTTCATAACAAATTAATGACAACGATTTGACATAAAGTAGAGATGAAAAATGTCAAATCGTTGCTACTAATAAGTTACGAATGAATATTTTTCTATTCGTATTTTTCTTGTTCTTTATTTTGGCTATCTTTCAAACATGAAATGATGAATACATTCAGTAAGTATGACCTAAAATTTGGTATGAGTAATTCATTAGTTTATTAGTCTCTTGTTATGCATGCAAATGATAAATTTTTATTTAGAACGATTTTTAGGTATTATATATATGGCTGAAAATTTATTTAATTTGTTAGATAAAAATTACGAAATGTTTAATGTTTTGCCAACTAATTCCTCCGTTCTGTATTAATTGCAATAATTTAATGTGAAAGTATTGTGTCGGACGGTCCGACCGTCGGACCGTCCAACACTTGTATTTTTTAACAACTTATGGGGGATCCAGGTTTAGTAATATGTGTTCAGGTCAAAGAAATATGTGTCCAGGTCCAACAACATTTGTCCAGGTTTAACAATATATTTTCAGATTAAACAAGTTTCACCAGGTTTATAAATAGATTTCCAGGTTTAACAATATATGTCCAAGTTAGACAGATATGTGTCCAGGTTTAACAATATGTGTCCAGGTCCAACAATATGTTTCCAGGGTTACAAATTTGTGTCCAAGTTTACAGATATATGTCCAGGTCCACCAATACATGTCCAGGTCTAACAATATGTGTCCAGGTTCAACAATATGTGTCCAGGTTCAACAACATGTGTCCAGGTCCAACAATATGTGTCCAGGTTTACAAATATGTTTCCAGGGTTACAAATTTGTGTCCAGGTTTTTACAAACATGTGACCGGGTCTACCAATACATGTCCAGGTTTAACAATATGTGTCCAGGTTCAACACATATGAGTTCAGATTCAATCATATATGTCCAGGTCTAGGGGACTGGTCTGACAGAAACGTTACTATCAGACCAGTCTGACACAATACCTTATCTAATTTAATTTGATCTATAAGCTCACTGTTTTTTGTTAAATTGTTGCAATTAACATAAAGCAATAAAAGAAATGTAACTGGAAGACAAAAGTACTAGGGTTAGTTTCAGTTGTCGATTCAGAAATTTTATGCAACAGAATCACTTTATAATAAAAAGATGCACTGCTATCTCAATATTGACATAATTGTACTTTGACTTTTATATTATGATGAGACTATTGGTAATTGGTGCATGTGTAGGTAGGGCTAAATTATACGTGTAGCTATTTAGTGGCCGGGTTTGAAAGGCTATATATAATACAACATACATACAGTTGAATCATAACCATATATTTTTAAATTCAAGGCTCGAGATTTGTGGGAAGGGTATAAAAAGGGAATAATTTTTGGAGAAAAATATGAGAGAATTTTGAAAAAAATATATAATTCATTAATTTCTTAATTAATGCTAAGATTTTCTAAATTCTACCAAGTAGAGTTACTACTGAATCTAATTTCTATAACTTCCAAGGCATTTGTAATTGGGGGCTCATGTGAGGGAATGTATTAAGCTAGAGCTAACTCTAATTAGATGTGTAAGGGAAAACTATTATTAAGAGATTATTTGGAATATTTTTGAAATAAGATATGGCTACTCTTGTTAAGAATTAGAAATAAAGATTTAAAAAATAAAAAAGGCTATGACTTGTATCTAGTTATTTTGAATAAAAAAAATAGATAGAGAAATTAAGAGACATTAATTATATATGAAATGGTGCATTTCTTGGGTTTTTGATATGTCAAAGGTGAATCATAATTTTGAATGGAGGTGATATCGGAAAGAACAGAGAAATTAATTAAGGGTGCATTCTCTTTGTTTTATTTTTTCTGATAAGATAAGATTTGAAAATGTATGAGAATTCGAACTTATATTATAAGATATGATCTGATCTGATATAAGTTGAAGAGAACACACCCTGAGATATACCCTAAGGGTTTGTTTACTTCAGATTATATTCAGTTCAGTTCATCTCTATTCAGTTCAGTTCATTTCACTTCTATTCAGTTCAGTTCAATTCATTTCATCTCTATTAAATTCAATTCAGTTCAGTTCAGTTCATCTCTATTCAGCTAATGTAAACGAGCCCTAAGAGTCCTCTCCATTATCAATGCCCTAGTTGAAGAAAGCTTGATTATGAGAAATAAATACACAAAAAAATATATATATACTCTCGATGAAGTATTAAGGAAAATAATTGAGCAACCCTCAAGGTTGCCAACCCCTTTAGATACATTATAATAAAATAATAATATATGTGTAATAAGTTAGAGAGAGAAATTATAAAAAAATAATATTTTAATGTATTTTAAACCAATCAAAAATCATAAGTGGGAGGATTGTCAACCACCTTACAGTTAGCCAATCACTCCACAAGTATTAATTTACAAGTGGTGTATAATTGTATAACATTACCCTATACTAATAATAGGACATTACTACATCTACCCGGTGGGTAAACCTGGTTATTGGGCGGGTCGGGGCAGGTTAGTATTAGGCCGGTGTGGGTCGGGTCAAGGCCAGGGGTCGACTAAAAAGGGTCAATAGCACGTCGTGCCAAAGCGGGTCACAGATCATTCGCGCCTCGCTAGCAGTCGGGCCATTAAAATATTAATTATAAATAAAATTTAAGTTAGCCTATAGTTAAAACAAATGTATACATATATATTAATGTAATTATTTTTGTCAAAACTTTTTTTTTTGAAAAAATTACTAGATTGCTATTTTTGGCTCTGTATTGGCCCTGGTCGATAAGACCTTAGCTTGTCCATTGAAAGTCATGTCGTCCTGTAAATACACTATAACCTTAACCCTAACCCGGCTAACCGTAAGTCATTGGACTACCCTGTTCAATAACCAGACCGCTGTGTAGTCTACACCATACACTCCTAAAAACCAGAATGTTTAACAAACTAATTAAAACATAGTATTAGCATCGAAGTGAGCAAGAATTCGCATTACACGTGGTTGGAAAAATTGACATTTACTGAACTGGTAAAGCACTTATGTTGTGTTCAGCCAAAATTCTTAAAACAGCAAAATTAACCCACCAAAACAACCTCTTTGATCCAAGAGTTTCTTTTGTGTGATCATATTTTTGGAGTCAACTTGGACAATTATTTAAAGCACCCTTCTATGTAGTTGAAAACATAAAAAGATAATACTACAAACATATGGCTCGATAACTTGTTTGACTTGCTCCTTATTTAATTGCACGGTTACACCTTACGGTCTTCCGGAGTATAAGGATTTTCTGATTTATTTTTTTTTTGAATATTTTATATTTTATGTTAGGTGGTTGTACTAGATTATTATTATGGGGAGGATTCTATTGTAGGTTTTCGGTTCAAATTAGTTGATACACGTATTTTGATTGGAACTGAATAAGAAATACTCGAATAGATCCTTGCTGAACAGTGTAGTAAAGTTCGAGCCTAAAATTTCATCCCATATGATTATAAGACTTAAATTATACCAATGCAATACAACACAAGTATCTTTTTCATAATCTTATTATACTCTGTATTATCATCAACACTCTTGCTTGTATCATACTGATTTCGAAGTTTATTTTATTTTTTTTCAAAATGGGGAGCCTAATAAATCAATCCCTCACTAAGGCAATGACACTTGAAACAGGTGTCGTTACCAAGGAAGAGACGTTTATTCTAAGTGCCCCAATCTCGATAAATTAAAGGGTTTTGTTTTAGGCACCTTAGCCTCGGATCTGCCTCCCTGCCTTGGTCAGATGGTGTTTTATCATGCTCCCCAACACGGAAAAAAACATTAACCACAACTGCTTTGATAATTTTTGGTGCTACTAAATGCTATTCAGTGGTGGCTGGGTATCACCTACACAGATATGAGAAATTACAAATTAAAGGGTGTGTAATTTTAAAATAAAGCAAAATTGACATATGTAGGCATTAGTATGTAAAACATCACTACTACAAAAAACACCTAATACACCTTACCTTACGCATCAATTTAATTAATGTCTGATGCATAAAGCTATTGTGTCACATCTTTCTATAAAGTTGGATGCAATAGAGTTGAGAAAATTTTTGAAACAACCTAACGTGTCCCTTCTAAAATAAAAGGTGACACAAATAGTTTTTGTGTCCACTTATATATTATGTGTGATGCCATAGGGGTGTAGTTATTGTGTCACCTATAATATAATAAGAGATGCATTAGATTATTGCATCACCCTAAACATAATAAGTGATGCATAAACTTTTTATGTCGGCTTATATTATATATTTGATGTGGTAGGGTATTGCATCAAGTTTAATATATTCACCAATGCGAAAAGCTATTGCATCATCTTTAACTTAATAGCCAACATATTAGGTGTTATGTATCCCTTATTTTATGTAATTGGATGCATTAGGTTTTTTTTTTTTTTAAGAAAAGAGAAAATAAGTAGAAATAGTAATAATAAGCTAACAAATACGTAATCCTTAAAAGTTGAAAGTTAAACTTGCTCCCCATTTCATTTCTGCTCTAAAAATACGAAACCCTAGCTCTCCATTTCTGCTCTCCACAATTCCACAGCACCTGCGTTGAAGTCGACGAGGTAGCGAGTCGGTGAGGATACTCCATCCCTTCCGACAAGACGACATTGAAGTCGACGACGCGGCGCACCAACGGTCGGTGAAATACAAAACCCAAGCTCTCCATTTCAGCATTAAAGTCGAGCTTTTGAGCGTCGGGCCACCGGAGTTTTTCACCAATCTTTCCTTTCGATTTTCGCCAGAGATCTGTAAGCGATTTCATTCGTTTTCTTTATCCCAAATTTTCGTTCGTTTTGTTCAGTTTTCCTCTTTTCGTTTGAAATTTTGTTCGATTTCGTTCGTTTCTTTTCCTCCATTTTTCGTTGATTTTGTTCTTATTTTTGTTAGTTTTTTTGGGTTTGTTTAAGTTTAGATCTGACTATTTTTTTTCGAAAATTCGGTTTTGATTTTCATTCGAATCTGGTTTTGATTTTGTTGGAAGATTTGGTCTAATTTTTCGACTTTTGGTTCGAATTTTTCTGTTCAACGTTGTTGGAATTTTTCACCCAATGTTTTCTGAATTTTTTTTTGTTTGAAATTTCTGTTCGACCTGACTCATGCGTTGTGGTTTAAAAGGAATCTGCACAAGGCCACAGGCTAACTGAGCTATAAATTCAGAACATCATTTGAGGGATTCTTGTATGATGGAAAAAATTAAGCCTATGTTTTGTTCACTTTTTTTTTTTGAGATTTTTATAACATAAATCAGTCTAGGTCTATAGGATAATAACATAAACTACAAAAATGTGTTGTCTATCTATTAAATTTCTTTGTTTAAAAATAAGCTTCATGTGGAAATCGAATTGCTTTTGACAACAGATTTTTATGAATTGATACTAACCTAAAGTACAAAACTTGTTGCCTATTTATGGAGCTACAAACATTCTGCAGAAAATATTGCTTGAAACAATATCTGTTTTTGTTCTTTTTGGTTTTGAGAAATGTATGGTGTTAACGGATATTGCAAAAGAATAAGCTTTTAAAATTTAATGTAACAAGGACAAAATTTAGAGAAATCTGTATTATATTCATGTTTATAGAACTATTCACAAATCAAAATTCTGTACTAGCTAAGTATATGCCTTTTCTACTAAGCTAGTTAATTACTGAGGTCATTGAGTAGCATGGCACTAGACTTTATCATCTGCCTAAACACGCATTCTAGAACCTCCATTTTTCTGTTTATTTTGTTTGAGTTTTCTATTTATTTTCATTCAACTTTATTTTTGTTTCATTGATTAAATCTGCATTGCAATTTAGTATATTATATTGTATATGATTTTGATATCCTTTTAGAAAGTATGAAGTTTGACGAGAGATCATCTTCTACCTTTCAAATAGATCGATCTCTTTAATTAAAATTTGTTGTGAACTGACTTGATCCATACATGTCCTGAATTATCTCTTTATTTGTCTATTTGTTAGGCATCATGTCGTTTGTGACGACAAGAGAATGCCACTATTACGTGTATCATTGCTACTTCTTATTATTTCTTGTACCGCTGGTTAAGGTTGAATTCTATTTCATCTGTATTGTATAGCTAATCTAATCACATTTCATTTACACAAGTTAGGAAAAAAAACCACTCCTCGTATCCACCTTCAACCATGAGTTCCACCCCAACTTCAACCTTCTCATCCCCGGTCACCACTCACCAGTGCGCCAGTTCGTGTTTGAAAATGCCATTAGTTCGTTGCAAGTCGGCCGACCATCTGATTTTCGTTGGCCCACTAAATTGAGGTGATTTTTTTTAGGTTTCTTTCCCCCAAGATTGAAATTTTCTTTATTTTAGGTTTATACCCGTTTTTTTTCCTTTCAATTTTGAGATTTAGTGTTATAATAAGTTGATTTTAGTTTCTTGAATTTATACCCAAAATTTAAACTAATATTTTTTAGGTTTGCGAATTGCGTGATTTTTTTGTTGTTATGTTGTTGCTATGTATATGTAGTTGCTGTTATATATGTTGTTGTTTGAACACAAGTTGGTGTGTGGTTATGTTGTGGCATGGTTATATGGATGACTTTGGTTACGTTGAAGTATTGTGAGTATTTTCATTGTTTGATTTCTTATACAAGTTACTGTTATTACATATAGTTTAGTCCATTTTTATGGGATATGCTTCCGAATTTTCCATAGGCATATACTCTCCTTCATTTTGTTTTCCAAATTTATAATTTTATTAGTAAAATGCATGAATATGATTTGAGACTCATATTAATACTTTGTTACATGATAGGGCATATAGGACTTTTAATCTCTTCCATGGGCACGAAAAAGTCTTAATTGGACTGTTGTTGATGTAAGTTTAGTTTTTTCCTTAAAATGAAAAAAAAATTTAACAATTTTTTTGTTGAAAGCGTTACTTAAATGTTACATGTAAAATTGTATTATAGTGTCATGAACAACCCGGAGGAGTTGAGTGTGGTTATTATGTGATGATTTATATGCATAAATTATCTCCATTATTATATTCCAAAATGAAAGCAATTTGCAAAAGGTAATTAAACATTTGCTTTAAAAAATTTATGTTATGTATATGTTCTTTTATTTGACATTGTTACTAAACGTTTATCTCTCTTCTTGTCTAATGTAGGATTTCAATTTGGCGTCATATTTCCAAGCGAAAGTTGATGAAATGCGTGAAATATGTTGTAGATATTCTATAGATGAATGTGTGTAGTTTTTTTAAGTTTTAGGAAATACAATATATACAAAACTCAATGTTTGTATTTGGAGTTTTTTTTATCTTAATTCAAATGTTTTTGTTTATATATATATATATATATAATTGTTATTTATTTTTTTTCTATTATAAAATTTGGATTTTGGTAATATTTTAAAAAAAAACCCTAATGCATCACTGAAGAATAGTTGATGCGTTAGGTCCATGAGCTATTGCATCATCTATTATGTAGTAGAAGCTGATGCATAAACTTATCTAATGCATCGCTTCTTATCTACTAAATGATGGGATAGATAGGCTATTGCATCACTTCCTATGTTCAAGGTGATGCATTAGCATACCTGATGCATCACTATTTATCTACTAAATGATGGGATAGATAGGCTATTGCATCACTTCCTATATATGTTCAAGGTAAGGAAGTGATGCATTAGCATACCTAATGCATCACTTCTTATCTACTAAATGATGGGATAGCTAGGCTATTGCATCATTTTCTATGTTCAAGGTGATGCATTAGCATACCTAATGCATCATCTATTATATAATACATGATGCGTTAGTTTAAAATGAAAATTGGTAAAGTGGCTATCGCATCATGTTTTTAGTTTTAGGTGATGTATAAACTACCTAATGTGTCACTTGTTATGTACAAACTGATGCATTAGTCTCAAGCTATCGCATCATTTTCTTTTTTAGGTGATGCATAAACATACCTAATACATCGACTATTATATAGCGTATGATGGGTTAGCTTTAAATATGAATTGCAGCATAGCCTATCACATCATGCTTTTGATTGGAAGTGATGCATTTGTCACCTATTGTGTCGCCTATTATGTGATAATTGATGCATTAGTATCGACCTATTGCATCACTACTTACATTGGAGGTGATGCGTAAACGTACCTAATGCATCACCTTAAAGGCGATACGTTAGGTATGACACCTATCGTGTCGGCAACTATCGTGTCGGGTCAAAAGTGACACGATAGGCCTTTTAGAGGGGACACGATAGGTGTTTTTTGTAGTAGTGCATGAGTTGTTTTTGAAAATTCGTTCTGTAAAATATTTCTCATGCACCATTTGATTCATGTTTTGTATATTTCTCATGCACCATTTGATTCATGTTTTGTATAGGGTCGAATTAAGGTTTGTCATCATGCCTTATAAAATATCTATATATTATGAATTTTGTTCATAATGAGTGGATCAACATGCAGGTCAACTCGTTATGTTCATTATATATCAGACTCAGCTTAAATATCTAAATAATTGTATGTTTTATCCACACATGTACCTTCAAATTCCTAGCGTGTCGTATCAATAGCAGACTCATCATGCTAGGTCAAATTCAACTTATACACTATAGAGTGTAAAATTGTCCAAACCGGTCATAAATATACCCTATTCCGATGCCTAATCTCTCAATAATCATGGTGTCCATTCTCCAAAGTTAAGAAGGAAGATTAAAAAAAGAGACAAGTGAGTAATTTCAAGAGGTACAACAAAAAAAAAAAAAAAAAAACTTGTTTGGGAAAACAACCCTTTGTTACAAGGTCACCATCATGATTTTTTCTTTTCTTTTTTTTTTTTTTGAGTAAAAAAGGGAGTGTGAGGAGTGAGTGCATGCAGGTGCATGTCTCAATTCGTGTGAATAAAACTAAATTTTGCATTTTTTTTCTGAATTTTTTTTTTCTGAATTATGATTACAACATACACTGGCGGCGTTCAGAATTTGTTCCTCCTCAATTGGTTTTTCTTCTTTCTTTTCTTCCTTGTTTTTTTGTCTCTTACAGTAACTTTGTGTTTATTTCATCTCCTTTTGTTCTTCATCTAATTACTTTTAAAGTGAGATTTTCAGGAAACAAATTTTACAGTAATAATTATAAAGGTCATCAGATTTTATTTTTTTTCAGAAACCCTAGTAAAGGATTTTCTTTATTTGTCTTTTACTGAATTAGTTTTATTAAATGTTTCACATGGACTTGTCTCAATGTATGTGTATTATAGCTATGTAGGGGTGTAGGGTTTTAGGTTTTAGGGTTTTTAGGTTTATAAAGGAGTTTATACTTTATAGTTCCAATTTTTTATTTACACCCTCCGTAACATATTAATGGCAACGATTTGATATAAATATTGTGTTTTCTTTAACTTATTTTATCAGGTGTCATAACTTATCAGATTTAATCATGTCAAATCAGGTCGAATAAATTATAATCAAGTCATTTTTAATTGATTTAAACATGTTAAACTAGATCAGATCTGGTCAGTTCAAATAAATTCAAACACACCAAAGTATAAAATAAAAATGTCAAATTATGTTATAGATGTACTTCAACAAATTTTGGGTGGTTGAATGGTTGATGATTTTTCTTATTCTTTTTTTTGTTGTGTAATTATAAAAGAAAAAAAAGGTTTGTTTTATTTGGGGGTTATTGTACTTGGAAAGGAGTGGGTGCGAGAAAGTGGGATGATTTTTGCAAGTAGTAGCATGTAGGTGCTCATTCCTTGCCAATAAGTCCGTGTGATGTGACAAAAAGGAGAGATGGTGGTCTCTATGTCAATTTTACTTAATGTTTCTCTAAAAGATATGAATTTTAATTATTTTTTTAGGGAGTAATTTTTTTAAAAAAAATTCATTCTTTGAGATATAGAGATGGAGGAAGAGATGGTAAAAATGTTTGAATCACGTATTCCATTGATATGAGGTGGTAATGGGCGTCATTTTACTAGTCCTTTTAATGTGATAAAAGAGATTTTGATCTACAATCATTTTGTTAAATTTCAATACAATGGATTTTTTTAATTAAGCTTAGATGCACAATCAAGTTTATTAATCTTTCGGGTTATTGATTTATAATGTATTATTCAATTATTTTATATTATACTTCATTTGTTTCGAAATAATTGTAATATTTTGACCAAATCTATAACAGTTTTTTGATTAAAACGTTGCGAATATTGACTACAAGAAAATTGAGTTTTAACAACAGGGGTTTATCTATTGGTACAACATTTGTTGCTAAAACTATTACCAACAGATATTTGAGATTTGTTGGTAAAATGTGGTAATACCAACAGATATTTGACTTTTACCAACAGATATCATGTCTGTTGGTATTTCCAGTTTTTTCACCAACAACAAATCTGTTGGTATTACCATCGTTTACCAACAAATATAAGCATTTGTTGTTAAATATCTGTTGTTAAAACTTAATTTTCTTGTAGTGATTATAGAACGGAAAATGTATAATGGTGCTAGCTTAGGTGCTCGTTGATGGTGGTTTTATATCATTTATTTATAGATATTAGATTATTAAAGATAGATTAATATTAAAACAATGAGAGATCTTTAACCATTCCCAAAAGTAAGTAAAATAGAAATCTAGGGACAAATAGGAGATCCTGTCAGAGGATATGGAATTTAATGAGTTACCAGCTTTTGGTATCGGTTTTCAATTCAAATCTTCATTTTTGCCTTTTGTTGGAGTACTTTATTCTATCCCTTTCGTATTTTATTTTCTCATGATTGAACCATTGAGGTTAAGGTGACGCTCAAAGGATTCTAACCATGCGGCTAATTCGGAGTTTTTAGATCCATTATTCATTTATTTGTTTATCAAGCAATATTTTTTATCCGATTTAATTATAATGTACCTGCTTAGGTGTCGTTTGGTTGAACGTAAGCATTGCAAATTTTTTAGAAATTTATATTTTCATGTAATTAGAATTTTTAGAAAGTGCAATATTATGTTTGGTTAATTATGGCCTGGGAAATGAAAATTTCCTTGGGAAGTTCCACTTACCTAGGCCCCTTAATGTAAGTAAATTTCTCCACTTTATGGGAAATGAAACTTCCTAGGAATTTCTATTTCCCATGAATTTGTCAACCAAACAACACATGTGAATTTAAATTCCTATGAAGTTCCACTTCCCATGCATTTTTTCGCTAACCAAACGACATCTTAGTTACAAGTACATCGTAACAAAATAATTGTAACAATTTAACATTTTGTAATGTTCATTTTATACTCTTGATTTTGTTTTAAATTTTATACAGACATGAAAAAATTATATTCATGTGCAATCTTGTTTGATTCGTCTTGATACGTACTTTCTAAATATATAATTTTTTATCATACATAAAAATATTAATTTTTAAAGATGTGTCTTAGGTGATGTGAAAAATTAAACGCATCAATTATTTTGGAACGAATGGAGTATATGATATGTCGGGTAAAACTAGTAGTAAATGTAGATGTCAGTTGTGAGAGTAATTGCGGACTAGTAGATGTTAGAAGCACTCCATTCAAAACATATTAATTGCAACGATTTGATATTTTACAGAGAAAGTTGTTGTTAAAATAGAAATATAATCTAATATTGATGTTTGGTAAAAAAAAAAAAACAAGCGTTGAAATAACTAGTAAATAAATTATAAAATGACATTTTTGCAAAAGCTACTCCAAAAGCCAACATTATCATGATCGGGAGGTACTGCAAAGTGGTGTCCACTCTCAGCTCGTGTCCAAGTAATACGGAGTTCAAACTTTATTATTAGCATCCCCATCCCTTGTATATGTAGCTCAAAAAGAGTGTTTTTTTACCCAACAAAAAAACCAATATTTTTTTTAATTGAGAAATAATTCCACTAGTTCATTGACTTCTACATGGCTACTAGCCCAAAAAGGAATTGGAAAAATACTTCCATTATAGGGCATATACCACCAGACCATACCTCTAACTCCATTAAAAAAAGTCAACATTATTAACTCTTGCAAAACTTTATTTGAAACACTAAAAGTTATCATTCATTACTACTTTGTCAAACACTAACATTACTACTTCTTATATGATTAATCTAGTGTTTTGAATCAATTAAAAATTTAAAACTATAAACTCTACATCCAAATCACAACCGATAGTGTTTCTTTTTATTTGTTATATACTTTTCCCCCTTCATAATTATTGCAATGTTTGCAAATTATCACTATTCATGGACATCATAGTCAATTAGTCACTCACATAACTAGGTTTTGTACTTTATACATGTAAAAAAAAATAGTAATATAGAATCAATGGATTTGTCTCAACGTGTACTTTATTAAAATTGTATTTTTATATTTTTAGACAAAATGTAACTAAAGATATTAAGACTATGAATTATGTATTGACAAACATGAAATTGTAAACGTTGCAATAATTATGTAACGGGGGAAATATTTAAAATAATTTTTAATTATCTTTTTATTGGTTGGCATTATTACCTTTTTTTCAATACTATCTTACATTTGTTTCAATGTTATCATATTTTTTGGGCAAATGATGGTTAGTTTTTAAACATAAAAAATTAAATTTTAAAGAAAAAAACAATTTTGCTCATAAATATTGCATATTACCTTATATTTTGTTCTCTTTTTCTGAAATTTTATAATATGATCTGAAAAGTTATGAGAATTGGTGAGATGATATCTGATATAAGTTGAAAAGAAAGCACCCCAAATGTAGCTATCATTTTAAAAAGGAGGAATTACATACTCCATCCATTTCATAATGTTGTTGTCGTTTAGAATCTTTTGTGACGATTAGGGGATTGATAAAGACACACCAAAAGTTGATATGAGCACAACTTTTGTGAGAGGAGTACCTAAAAATGTACTATCATAATAAGGTGTGTCAATATCAATTTTGGATGTGCCTTTATCAATTCCCGAGGATTATGACATTATTAAGGCTATGTTTACTTCAATGAGTTTATGCTGATCTAATCTAATTTTTTTTTTTTTTTATGTGATCAGATTTGAACTTATCACTTTGATTTGACCAAAATTTGACCTTCGATGTACTTTATAATTATGTAATTTTTATAATATTTTTCATGATAAAAACTAACAGCCCGTTTGGTAGCCGGTACTAAATGATGCTAATGGAAATGAATTTATAACTAAATTTGGAAGGAAAATCAAAATACATACCCATAGTACGTGGTGCTAGCTTAGTTTCAATTTATCTATTTTTCTTCACAAATATCCATTTCCATCAGATACCACCCTCTTCAATGGTAATGAATGAGAATAAAAAATGAGAAGAAAATTGAAGCTTGGGAATGGAAATTTATTTTCCATGAAGATTATAAGGTTTATCATTAACAAAATTACACTATAAATTCATTATTATTAACACAATTAATTATTAATAACCAAACGGACCGTAAATATGTTTAACAACAACATAAATTGATATTAACACTCTACAGTGTGAGTATTAGACAGAGAGGTGAGAATGTTGTACGATCGATGCTTTGGGTGGATAATAAGATGGGAAGCCTAGAGAGTACATACATACATACATTGATACATACAGAATTGATGAGGTTTGTTTGTTTTTGTTAATCTTGGCCTTGGGAATACGAAAACCCATTTACTGCTCTTACACTAATGCCGCAGCTGTTATCAACACATGAGCTGCAAACTCTCTCAGCAATCATTATTTTTTTAAATTTTTTTTTTGTTAGTCCCTAATTTTTTTCATTAAATTACTAGCTAGCTGCATATACACCAATAATACACGTACTAACGTTGTTGGAATTTGATTATTTGAGTGTGTCTAACCCAAAATTCTTCCAATGAAAATTTCAGGTGAAACAAAACCTTTTGCTCATTGCTCAACATACATTAGCTTTATCAAGAAAAAACTTCATTTTCATCAAATTATCACATTGTAGAGATACTTAAGAAAAATGCTGAATATATACAACCCTAATATGCCAAAAGTAAAAATATTAACTACTCCGTAAAAATATAAAAATATTGATTACACCAAACATTGCGTGAATTTGGCATGTATTCCAAAAAAAAAAAAAAAAATCAACCCTTTGATATATATATATATATATAGGGTTGGGTTCCGGTGAGAAATTTCTTATCGTGAGAAACGTGAGAAGAGATAAATACATCAGTTATGACCTAGAGGTACATTGATTCACAACTATAGGTACATTCAAAATATACTATAAATACATTGAGTAAAAATACATTGATTTTATGCCATAAATACATTGACTCCGAACAATAGAAAAAGTAAGGAGGTAAAATCAAATTTAATCTTGACCATTCATTTGTTGATCAAAGGGTTGAAATTGCTTTTCACCTTTCTCACCAAAACTACATTTCTCACATGAGCCTACTTCTATATATATATATACATATATACTATTCAATTCGTACCTCCGTTTCTTTTTAATGCAAAAATTTGATCTGTTTATTCTCTCCTTTATATTAAATCGTTACGTTTAATAAGAAACGAAGATAAAATATAACACTAACAACCCCATTGGTGGTTGATAATAAATTGTGATAATGAAACCATATTTCCACTCCAAGCTTGAATTTTTCTTCACATTTTCTTTTACCTATTGTCATTACTCTTGGAATTGTGGTATTAGATGAGATAAATATTTTTAATTTGTATTAAAAAATTAATTAATTTGAGTTAAGCTAGAAAATAAAATAAATTTACTTATACTTACGGATCGGAAAGCCTAGCAATTTTGGCCCTTCTTCAATTGAGTTTGGCACCCCACCTTATATTCAGATTATAACGGCTAGTAATACATAGAATCTTTTACTCTTAGAGCTTGTTTACTTCAGATTATATTCGCTTCAGTTAATCTATATTCAATTCAATTAATACACTTCTATTCAGTTCAGTTCATCTCTATTAAGCTAATGTAAACGAGCCCTTACAATGGGAGTGTCAATATCAATTTTTGGGGTGGCAAAAATCATTTCCCCATCTTTACCTATCAGAACAGATTATGTGGTTTTTGTGAAAAATCAACCTATTAGACTTATTTTTTCTTATATGAACTAAAATCTCATAACTTATATTACTACAACCTACTACCTATATGAAGATTGCCCAAAGTTGCCATCAAAACATTAACGGTTAACCCTTGATGAAAAGAGTAGCTTCATATCAAAAGGTAATTATTAATATAAGGATCTGGCTAACAAGCACCTTGAAGACGTTAGTAAGCATTAATAATACGGATTATATTTCCAAAAAAATAGAATTAAATTTTGAAATGCATGCCAAACTCAAGCTAGCGCAAGACGATGTAATTAATGTTCATTTCTATTATTTAATATTTTCATTTTTATCATACTTATCTAACGCTCCGAGGTGATGGTTAGCTTTTGGCTTAATATAATTGAGGTAACATTCAGTGTGTTGTACACTAACTCAGTGTATTTACAATGATGTATTTTGAAATTTGTCATACACGAAACTACTAAAGTGTGAGTGATGAATTTTATCAATCATTTTGTTCGTTGGAGTTTTGCTGATCATAATATATATAAATCAACTTTTCTGATATGATCTAATAATTTAACTAATTTTGGCCTTTTATACACTGATTCTTAAGGGAAAATATGTTAAATGAGATCACGTAATATTTTTATAGAGATGCACTTTTCAAGTTAGTAATTTCCATAATAGTTTTCATTATCAAATACGAGTATAAACATTCAAGTTATTTAACGATACAAATTCACAAATAAAATCTTTTTTAATAATTTTTTTTAAACAATTCCTAAAATAAAATGAACTACCTACGTTGAATAAAAATAGTCCCACAATATTATCGAATACAGGACAAGTACAACTTTTGGTTCGAAGCTCAACATAATACTCAATGGCATACAATGATACAAGTACTCTCTCCGTAACATAAAACTTTCAACAATTGGTTTTGCACGAATTTTGAGGAAGTGATTTAAGGGTGTAAACGAAGGAATTAATCAAAATGGTTATAATACAAGCAAGAATGTGATTATAAGTTCCTAATATTAAAATTATATTGACTAATTCTTTCGTTTACACCCTTAAATCACTTTCTCAAAATACGTGCAAAACAAATTGTTGAAAGTTTTATGCTACCTCAAAACCCTCCCATGCTCACCTTTTTTTTCATACAATCTTTGTACCGCAAAGCATTATACCCTCTACAAATGGAGAAAATTAATAAGGAAAATTTAATATTAGAGATTTAAATTGAGAAAAAAGTTTTGAAATGACACAGTACACCATTTAAGAATATAGGAATTAAGGGAATATTATATCCCCTATATATTAGTCCCTCTGTCCTAATTAGTTGCTCCATTTTGACTTTGGGTAGTGCATGTTCACATGTAAACTAAACTTTGACTTTGTTTGATTTTATATACATAAGGGACAAGTCATGATTGATCTACTTTAATTTGTTTTAACATATTTTTTTCAACTATATAAATTTTATAGGAAAATGATATATACAGCCCTAAGGGCTGCATATAAGAATTAAATGTTTTCTTAAAATGGTATTTATTTATAAATTTATGATAAAACTACACAAAATTCAATGTAATAAATTCTTAAATTTTTAAAATAATTCCTTTATATGCAGCCCTTAGAGTTGTATATATCATAACCTTTTTTTATATATTTAATTAAAGATATTTTTATTTAAAGTTGTGTCTCGAAAGATGTAAAAAAATGAATGTAACGAGTAAATTGGAACGGATGGGGTACCTATTATATATAATTAGATTATAACGAGTAAAAATCACATGTCATTTCGATGTAATAAATGGTTAATTTGAGTTAATATTATTTATTTTTAATTTTTCATTTTAAAGACACCCTTTACTACTCTATTCAACAATTTTCTTAAGTTTTTTTTTTTTTTTTTTATTAAGCATTATTTTAATTTATTCTTTGAGAGTAATTTTTATTTTATTTTATTTTATTTTCTCTAATATAACCAATACCATACCCCATCCCCCAAGGTCTATAAATACATACATGCATGCCTATCTATGATTTATGAATGCATCACCCTCACTCTCACTCCACTTGTACTTTTCATCTTACATCTCTTCTCTTTTTTTTGATAGAACATCTCTTCTCTTTACTTCCTTATTTTCATACCTACCTTTCCTCAAAACATTCCCTTTTTTTTTTTTAAAATCATCAATCATAAATCCATTCTACAACCCTAACTTAACTTCTTACTCTAATGGACCAACAACACCCATTAAAACACTTCCCTCACTATTTCACTACCAGCCACCATTTCCCAAACCCTTTTGACGACGTTGACCCTCTTCTGCCTCCTCAAAAACCACCACCAACCACCACAACCAAAAAGACCACTAAACCCTCCACCACCACAACCCCCACCACAACCCGGTACCGGGGCGTCCGCCGTAGGCCGTGGGGCCGGTACGCCGCTGAAATACGCGACCCCATCTCAAAAGAACGCCGTTGGCTCGGCACTTACGACACCGCTGAAGAAGCTGCTTCCGCCTATGACTGCGCTGCACGGGCCATGCGTGGCTCCAAAGCCCGTACCAACTTCCCGTGCACTTGCCCTTCTTTTTCTCATGATCACCCACTTCTATACCCTCCTCCTCTCCCTCCTCCTCTTTTTACTACCCCTCCTCCTTCCAAGAAGAAATCTCAGCCGTCCATCAAAATCAACAACAACAACCCTAACTCAAATCTCAGCCCTTCATTTCCATCTTTCATGGAAATTCTAGGCTCTCACAAAAACCCTCATCATAATAATATGATGTTCATCAACGGAGGAACGACTACTGAATCCCCTGTTCCTGCATTACAGAGGAACTTCTCCCCTTTGCCCAATCATCATCACCATCATGATACTGCTCCACATCATGATGATGATGATGTTAACAACAACAATAATAATAATACCAAAAATACCCATGATAATGATAATGATAATGATGATGATGGTATGATGGAGTTCTTTCCATTTGAACAGTCAGAATCATCTGGCCTTCTAGAAGAAATCATTGAAAAGTATTTCCCTAAACGCAAACCTCCTCCCAATTCCTCTGATGATGTTCACCATCATCATCATGATGAGGGAAATAATCATGATAATGATCATGATCATTACCATCATCATATGGGGGTTAACACAACAGATGCTAATTATTACAACTCATCATCAATGTACCATAATACGATGCCGTTTTATGGGGAAATGCAAATGGTGCCCCTTGCTGCTGCTGGTACGGTAGGGAATTATCAGGTGCTTGAGCTTCCACAACAACAGTACAATGAACCCATCATGATGGATGATCATCATCATCGTCATCATCATCATGTTGGTGGTGTTTTCCACTGCAATGAGCTTTACAATATGTTTGCTGCTCCTAGAGGTGCTAAATGTCTTGGCCTCTAATTAATTATTAGTAGTTTAGTATTAATTAATAATTTATGTTTTATGTTTTATGTTTTATTAGGGTTTAATTAATAGTATATGAACTAATCTTAATATTAAATTAGTGTATGTATGAGAGACTCATCAGTTGCTGATCTTAGGGTTAACTTGAATGGCTAATATATATTAAGCTACTTTTGAAATATGTGTTAGTAATATTACATTAATTACATGCTTTAGTTATAATATTCTTCATATTATATACGTTTTTTTTTTTAATTTCTAAAATTGAATAATTAATTGCTGAATTGAAGAGAGTTAAATTATATTCGTTCAAGTTAATTGCAACAACAAATATTTGCTAGTCTGCAAAAGCTGGAGAAACTTTGTGCTAGTATGGTCCTCTTCTTTACGTAGCGTGAGAAATGCCACAAATATAATTTACCATTTTTTTTCTGATAAAAGATAAAAAAAATATTTATCTTGTATGCTATATATATATATATATATATATATATATATATATATATATATATATATAGGCTCATGTGAGAAATGTAGTTTTGGTGAGAAGGATGAGAAGCAATCTCAACCCTTTGATCAACAAATTAATGGTTAAGATTAAATTTGAATTTCCCTCCTTACTCCTTCTATAGTTTAGAGTCAATGTATCTATGGCATAAAGTCAATGTTTTTTTAGTATATGTTGAATGTACCTATAGTTGGTGGTCAATGTACCTCTAGGTATTAGTTAATGTATTTATCTCTTCTCACATTTCTCACGATAAGAAATTTCTTACCCCGTAACCCAATCCTATATATATATATATATATATATATATATACTAATAATTTCTTGAAGGAGAGTTATAAATCATACGGAGTATATATATTTGGATATTATTGCTATATTTTTTTTGTTTGGTTTTTTGTTTTTGGAAGCTATTGCTTGCTAATTAAATTGAAAATTCGAAACGACCATGGAAGCTATAGTACGAGTTATCATTATCATTACTCATTAATATTCAATTGAACTATGCTATACACGTGTAACCTAGGTTGCATGTAGTGCTATTTCATTATGAGAAGAACTCTGTGGGAGTTCGGTCAAAGCGCAACTCGATCGAGTAGATTCGATCAGAATTTTGAATGATTTGCGTCGTCGAACAACATATATATGATATAACTCGGAAAAATTTATGAGAAACTGAATGCATTAAATTATAGATATATAATTGTATGCTAAAAACATATATAACTGAATTATTAATAACCTTTTGAATTTATTCAATAAAAGCATATCTTGATCATTAATGATTTGAATTGAAATAATAGTTGAAATAAAATGTTATAAAGATTGAGATAATTCGAAAATTACTCAAGCAAAGCTCGACTTAAGCAAAACTCAGTCAACACTCGACGCGTCTGAGCTAGGATCTATTTTGTCTCAACTAGTTTTCGTCATGTTAACGAGTCGAGTCATCAATTTCTCTTTGTCTCTCCTTCCTATGTACATTCATCTCGTTCCTTTGTTAAAGAGTTACAAGGGTGAAACTCAAAATTGTATAGTCAATAGGAACAAAAAAAGAACGAAGAGAATATATATGTACAATTCACTCTGTCTAAACTTAAGAGTACTCCATTTTGACTTGAAAGTTCTCACAATTTTGATCAAAATGAAACACTTATTTATGGACAGAGTGAGTATTAATTTTGGCCTATATCCAAAAGATATAGATGATAAAAATTATGAACTTTTCAGGAATTATCAACAATTGTTGTTCGATTCAATGCCAACCATTTTAGTTGGTTAAAGCCTTAAAATATGGTATCTAAGACTTTATATGAATTCAATTCGTCATTTCGTATCATTGCCCCTAATGACTTCCATATGTAATATTTAAAAGTTAGCGCTTTTTAAATAGTTTTATTTTTATTAGTTCTTTTTATAAACATTTTCATTTCAGTAAAAAATAACCTCCAAATAACTTGAATTTTTATTAAAACTAAGAAATTAATTAGGAATATGCAAAAATGATAATTAAAAGATGTGTCCAAAAAAAAAACTATGTACAAGAAAAATAGTAATTTTTATTAAAGTTAGTCTAGTGTAAGATAAATCGTATAAAAAACAATTAAAAACCATAAAGTAGTGTACTAGTGTAAGAAGTGAGTAATTTATTTTTTTTTTATTAAAAAAACTCAAAAAGGAAAAAGTGTGTTAATGAAATTAAAATAAGCAGGAAAGAGTTATTTCAACATGAAATTAAATAAATTCAATACTCCACACATTTCTAATTGTTGTTCTCACATTTTTTCAGAGCTTCAAAATTTTGTTGTCGTTTAAATTCTAGCTTTGTATTTTAGTTGCGTTTAATATTACTATATTTTTCCCATTATAACTTAAAACTAGTTTTAACCCCGTGCCTTGCACAGGATTTTATTTGACTTATAAATTGATTATATAAGGAAAAAATTACAATGTTTTACCATAAATATATAAGAAACATCTATTTATATACACAAAAATGTATATCAATTAAAAAATAAAGAAACTGGACATGCATGTAAATAAGAGCTTGTACTCCGTAAATAAGAGTTTAAAAGCATGCATTTACTATTAAATTAAGATATGGAAAAAATTTAGGAATTAAAAAAAAAGGCAAAGTAAGGAAGTAGTTAAAGAGATTTGAAAGATGATTAGGTAATTTATCATTAAATTTCTTTTTTTTTTTTAAATTATAAATTCAATATGTTTTGAAAGAATGTCACGTGGATTAACAAATCTTGTTTTAAATATTTAGTATAGATTATAAATTATAGATAAGTATTAAGTAATAGTAGTTTAATATAGCGTAGTGTGTAAAATATTATTGAAGAACATAACTAAGAGGATAAATAATTTGCAATTATACGTTATATAAGATGATAATAAAAAATATTCAAGAGAAATCAAAGTAGTGGCAAGATAAGTTGTAGTTGTGGTAGCAACCTTTAATTACATAATAACCACATAAATAATAATTAATTGGTGATAGAAGATTAATAGATTAAATATTGCCTGGACAATGCCCTAGGTCGCTAACTAACAAACCTATAGATATATATAATTCTTTGTTAGATAACATTTTGTTAGATATTTCTCCATTTTATTTTCATTAATTATAATTTATATATTTTGTTACTTCACAATAAGTAATGACTTAAATTAGTAATGATCTGCCATTAATTTCAACAATTGGATTTATAAGTTGAGATGACTTTTCATTTCGGGAATACGAAGGAAAAAACGACTAAATTCGAGTGAAAATGGAGTAATCGAATGGGTGCTTGTTTGTTATATTATACATCAACTTCATCTAGTTTATAATTATTAAAATCCTCTTTTTAAGTACAAGGAAGAGAGATAGACTAATGCGAGTTCAAGGCTTGTAGTACTTTTTTTTTATATAAAACAAATTTGGGATTTTAACCTTTTCCTTTTCTTAGTATTTTAAAATTTTGTTTGTATTTTGATTGAATTTTGGATGTTATTTTCTACTATTTATAAAAGTCAAATTAAAATAGAAATACAATGAAGATTTTAAAAAACCTCAATAATACAAAAATACTGATCTTAATAAAGACCTAAATTTACAAAAAGAATAACAACAACTTGTAATGATTTTTACTCTATTTTTTAATTAAAGAATGATAATCGGTAAGTACTTGGAGTAAAAAGGTAAAAAAGAAAAGTAGAGTTATATGAGTTTAGGTAAGGAAGTAATGTAAATAATCATGAAGGCATTGAGTTGTATTTATATCACCTTAATAATAGTAGTAGTACCAAAAGTGACAATTTATGTTGAGAAAGTGGAGTAAAGACAAATTAAGGAGAAGAGGAAAAATTTATTGTATTAAAAAAAGGAAATTAAATAGGGTTTTTCAAGGAATGACACATGAACAATAGAGTTCCTGTTTTAAATATTTAAGTATAGATTATCCAATTTTGATGTTGTTTTTACCTTTACTACTTATACTAAATTAAATGCTTATTAATGAGATTGGGCTAAAGTCTTACCTTCAAAATATTTCATTCAATTACCTTATTGTTTCTCACATAATAATGTCATTCGTGTTTTTCACTCATGTAATCTAAAAGTTCATCAATAGATTAGCTTGCTAAATAATATTATACTTCATTTAATAATGTGTTAATCTTCATAAAGGGATTCTAAATGAGAATAAGATTAAGAAAAAGAGGAACTAATTAAAGTAACCCAAATAAAGTCATAAGAATTGTTTTCTATTTTTTTAAACAATTTAAAATAAATAATAAAACTGTTAATATAAGAATTAAAGTCATACAGGCTTCATTGAAATTTAATTCCCAATTTGCATTTGCTCCATCTTATCAATTCTTAACCAACCAAACAACGAGTATAAAATTTTCTGGCGGTCAATAGAAAATAAAGGAAACTAAACAATCCCTAATTAAGCCTTTCAAACAAATTAAAGTAAATTGAAGTAAGCGCAACTTGATCTGAGAAGAAATGCAGCATCATCAAGATGAATCTAACAAAACTCCAATACATTAATACATTTTTTCTAGTTAGTAAGGAGACATGCTACAGCTACACATACAACTATTGTATGTAATCTCCACATACAATGAGCTATGTGTTAGATTTTAGAAAAGGGGGATTAAGGAGGGAGAAAAATAGATGTATTGTATGTGTGGGTTTTGTACAACTATTATATATGTAGGTTTACCCGTTAGTAACGTACCTTAAGCATCGGGTCATGGCTATTCTTTCATGAACAGAGTATGAAAGTTAGAGAAATAGATTCATCGTTAATCAAAATCAAACCTATAAAAAATGATTTTGGCACACCTTAAATTAAAGTAACATAAAATCTTTATTCTCACACGCACCAAGGTATTAAATTACCAATATCAATTCTAAAGTGTCAAAATAATTTTTCTCAAACCTACCACTTTGAGGGGAAATGATAAAGACACAACTAAAATTGATAAAGATACAACCTATTGTGAGAGCACATATTCCTATACTTCTCTCACAAAAGTTGTGTCATATCTTTTTTAGTTGTGTCAATATCAATTCTCCACGTTAAGCCGTTGAGAATACGTGGAGTAATAATAGGAAAATGCTTGGGCTACCCTGAGGGTTGCTAACCCTCTTAGACACACAATAATAAAATATTAATATATTTAAAATAAATAAGAGAGAGAAATGAGTAAAATTAACATTTTAATATAATTTTGACTAATGAAAACACATATTTAAGAGAGTTGGTAACGAGTTGAGATCTTCTAGAGTTGAGGATTGGTAGAGTTGGTAGAATTGTGAGAGTGAGAGTTTTTTAATATTTTTTGTTTTACTTTTACAGAAATTATCTTAGCCATTAATTGTTTTTATAGAGTCCAAATTTCAGAAATCTACCAAAACTGAAATCTAAAGGATTTGAACCAGTTCATAACCTTAGAGTTGCTGAATCACTTCCTATAATAATAATGCATGGATGGAAAAGTAGCCAAGGAGGGAAAGAACAAGTGAAGCAAAGAATGCCTTTTTGAAGAGGTGATTGGCAAATGGCATTGGAATTTGAATTTGGTACACATTTCAAAGTGAAAAAATTGTGTGTGACCTTAGGGTAAAAATACCTTAACGGTTTTCAAGGTAAAAATATATAATGCCCTTTTTTTTATATATATATTTAAATTTAATTTAAGTGATGAGTAATAATGAATAATGTTTTTTTTTTTCTTGGCCTGGGTGGTCTTTAAATTAAATAAAATAAAAAACTCTTGAGTTCTCACCAAACAATCAGTACGCAAATACAGGGCTCTGGGGATATTGTTGGATTATGTCTTCTTTCAATCTTTCCCCCTATTTTTACTCCCAGAGTTTAAATCCATGATTTTGTACTACTCTCTCTACTACTAGCTGAGATCATATTTTAAAAAGTACACACCATTGAACTACTGTAGCATCTTTTTGAAGCTAAGCTTCCTCTCATCAAATCCATGAGTAGTATCTTGTATAATAGGGAGTATTGTTTATTTAACTTATTTAAGCTCATCAGACAACTTAGGGTGTGTATTCTTTCTCTGAATTTTTCTGATTTAAAAATTTATGAGAATTGGTGATATGAGATCGGATCTAATATAAATTGAAGAGAACATACCTGTAATTTGATACTTTTAAGCTGTACGCACGTAAATATCACTAATTCTATAACAAACAATATTATTAAAATTATATTAAAAAAACGTACTACTCATCAATACAAATAAAGTAATATCTCAATTGATATTTTTTTTTCCATATGTATTAGCATATACCCCGTATAAGGTATAAGCAGTTAAAGTTTAGTCAAATTAAATACACAAGCGATCACTTTGAATTAAATTAATTAACAATGCCTAGATCCAGCTGTCCAAAAATTAATCTGACATTAACCTGATTAAAAATAATTTTGGTCTTTATTAAGGTGAAAGTTAAAAGTGCCGGAAAATATCAAATTATATACAAGTATACAACAATTGGAGAAAAATTATGAGTTTTCCTCATACAAAATACCTGGCGCATGGCGGTCTTGCAAACAACGTTTACTACTTCGTCAAATATCAGGACATCGACTTCAGAAGTAAAACTGCTTTGACGAAGAAGTAATAAAACTCTATTGCTTTCTCTGTCCGAATTTACTTGCCCCAATTTGACTTTGGACACTGTTTACATGTGAACTTTGACTTTATTTAATTTAATATACGTAAGAAATAACATAGTCATGATGGATCTAGTTTAATTCGTCTCTATTATGAATTCTTTTTTTGAATCCGAATTATGTATTCCTTTATTTCGTTTTGTGTGTGTGTTTATGGGTTTGAATGACTACAAAAAATTTGTCCATTAACGTCGGAACACATCAATGACATGCCTAAATCTCGTCGCAAATGTTGGTTTTTTATGCGATTTTTGAGCCCATCGCTAAAATTCACCTAATACATAACCTAAACTCTATTAAAATTGACTCATTCGTGACGGGGTTGCGACGGAAAAAATCATTTAAAACCCCCCATTTTCTATGACGGGAAACATCATTTACAACCCCGTTTTTCTATGAGGTGATCACATTTTTACGATAGGAATTCTCATCACAAATAGCATATTTTCATGTGAGAATAGTTTTTATGGTTTTAAAAATTGAATAAAAAACTTATTATTAGCACAATAATTATTAATACAATTAAGTAAATATATATATTGACTAAAATAGAAATATTTCATGTGAGAACAGTTTTTTGAAACATTCAAAATGAAATATGAAAACAACATTAAAAAATGGAGAGAGTGTACAATTATTTCTTATTCCTTGGAGAAGAGGAACATTTATGCATGTTTTGAACTCAAATGGAACGTTTTGGGCTAGAGCTTGTCGTTATTTTACAAAACTTGAGGTCTGCAACTATTCTATGTTATACATTTGGGCCGTAGATGTTAAAAATTAAGTCATAACTCCAACGTAGGTAGATTTGGTCTACTAGGATATTCTTGTCCAAAGCCCAACAAATTATAAAATAATACTTGATACATTGATATCGAATGGAAACTAGAGAAAACTTATCATGAATCATGGGCGATGATTTTGGCACTCCTTCCCCTTACTGTTCATGTGAGAGGGGGAATGAGTGTCAAAATCAATTTGGGGAGTGCCAAAATCATTTCCCTGAATCGCTCATTACAATGTATTTTTATTTGAATTTATTAAGCCTTATTCTGTACTTGTATCAAAGACTATTATATATATATATATATATATATATATATATATATATATATATATATATATACTTATAAGGACATCCCAAATATATATGTAACAAACATTTAGTGGCGGAAGTAACTATTACCACTATGCAAGTGATATTTTTAGCACATGTGTATGTGAAATGTGACCAGGCCACTATGCAAGTGATATATTTAGCACATCCATTATCTTAAATATAGTAAGATTATATTCTCCTACATTTATTAATTTATATGGTTTTTAAGTGTTTTTTATACTATCTCTTACTTTTGACTAACTTTATAAAATTACCACTTTTCCCTCTATTTTTCATACTTTATCTCTTACTTTTTTATACACTAGAACTTTTAATCATCATTTATTTTATTTTTCTCTTATTTTTTATACACGAGAACTTTTAATCATCATTTATTTTTTTCTCTTACTTCCAATTATTTTCTCGGTATAATTTTGATGAAAACCCAAATGTATAAATTTTGGGGAAAAAAACGAAGGGAGTACAAAGCAGTGATTATGAAATAATCAATATAAAGATATAAAATAAGTATCCTTGGGACCATATACACTTTACCTAAAATGTTTATGTGACCACAAGAGTTATCAACTCGTCAATAAGATTAGTTAGCAACAAATATAAATATTATTTATCTTTCTTAATTACTTCGTGTTACATATATGCTGATCAATCACAACGAATGAATGAATGAATTGTCGACCCCTAGAGCCCTAGGGTTACCAGATCATTATTTTAACTCTGGGGCATATGATTTTATTGTTAGCATTTAGCCGAACTCACACGGGTTTTTTTTCCAGATGATTTCACAAAATATATATATATATATATATATATATATATATATATATATATTTGTCGTTTTCTTTTTTTTAAGTGGGGCTTGAGTTCAATATCGCTCTCATAGATATTTATATAGTGTAGTATAGTAGTTACGTACTATATAAATGTTATTACTTACTAGATATAATGGATAATGATATTTGTTAGATGATGAAGTGTATGACTAAAAATCGACAACAATGTGAACAAGAATGCCCGCCATATGATGGTGTATACGATAGACGACCCCTCTCGCAAAAATAAGACTTCTAATTTGATGGATAAATGGATAATACCTTAGGTTGTTCCTTTATCTCATGAGTCATGATACATCCTTCCAAAGCAAAGAGATAGAAGTGTCCAAATTGGGGGGTTGAAATGTAGATCAAGGAAAAATAATAAGGAAAATTTGATTTGAACTTGGATTGTGGGAGTTCCGTTTTTTTTTTTTTTTTTTTGGAAATATAAGATATGATAGGATATTTTAAGTACTTTGTTAAGATATTATATGCGGATGGGAAGATTTTTTTTTTCTAAATTGAGATATCTTTTTTTTTTTTGGAAGGAAAAAAAGGCAATTTATTCATGATCATTAAAGTTGCAAATATCCAACTCAGCAGCTACAATAATTGGTCTCGGAAAATCTTCTAACCAAATTCTCTCACAAATACTAAGTATTCATGAATAATATATAACCATAATTTAACTTCAAAACCATCATTTATCATGGTATCAGAGCACGTTATATGTTGGGCACACCTAACAGAACTTCCTCTATGTCGGTGGCTAAAAAAACTAGATTAGCACATGTGTACGTGTTGCATAGTTTATATAAAATAATAATAACTAATTTTACAATATAAAGTGTTATTGAATCAATAATGCTAATTTAGAAATTTTTGACACATATAATTGAACTAAATAAAGATCAACGTAAGATGCATGGTTGAAAAATATTTTGAAATTTAAGTAATCCTTAGCCAAATGCATTATGTAAAAGATGGAGGGATAAATAAAATTGTAATATTAATTCTTTCATCTTGTTGTTTTTCAAAGAAGCAAGACAAAATTTAATTTGTTGTAAATTGAAATAGTATTATTGTAATAATTGACATTCCCAAGAATCCCAACACTTTAATAATATTTTTTTTTATAGAAAAAAGGATGATGTCATATTTAATTTTGGAGGGAAAATTTTTATTGAGTATTTTACACGTGTCCTTGATGATTTAAGCAATGTTTTGTTTTAATACGGAGTATAAATTATAGATAGATTTTATCCCACTGGTAGGGTTCATAAGCTTCTACCAAAATACTACTTTTTAACATTTTTTTCTTCTTCTTTTGTCATGAAACAAATTTACTTAGAATTTAGTGTGAAAAAATAAATTTTGATTTGAGGGTTTATTTTTTTTTTTTTGTGAAAAACTAAATTTGATTTGAGCTTGGATTTTATCTAAAAACACCAAAATTTGATTTGAGGGTAGTTTTGCTCCGGAAAAACTAATTTTAATTTTGAGTTTGGTTTTACTATGAAAAACTAGCATTTGATTTGAGTATGATTATATTAGGAAAAATTCATATAAATAATTCCAACTATTGGACGTCTTCCAATATTAATCCCAACTAGTATTAGTTATTACAGTATAATCCAAACTTTGGGGTTATTTTATGATATTAGTCCATTGACTTATTTAACCTATTGTAATCGGTCACCAATTCATAAAATATTCGTTATCTTTCCTCTTTTCTTATTTATTGTAGACTATACCTTCCTCCCTTTCTACGAAGGAAATCGGAGCCGGTCAAAAGTTAGTATGAACTAATATCAGAAAACTACCCCCTTAGTTTGGATTATAGTGTAATAACCTATAGGTGGGATTAATATTAGAAGACCTCAAATAGTTGGGATTATTCATATGAATTTTTCCATTATATTATACCCAAAATATTTGAAACGTGGCGAGTACGAAAAGGTTAGCATTCTTGTTTTTTTTTTTTGTTTTTGGCATGAGAACAACAAGGAAAAGACAGTTAATTAGGCTTTCCTTGCTCAAGTAGCAAGTAGCCTTCTTGTTTAATTTGGTGATTGGTGATATACTTTCATGTTCAAAAAGAATAACATTCCTATTTGATTGAAGATTGATGGGTTCGAAAAAAATAGCATTCGTATCAACAAAGAAAAAACATGATGAGTTCGAAAAGAATAGAGTTCAAACAATAGTTACACATAGAAAACCCAAATCACAAGTTCAAACACCGATCATGAAAGAAGGATTATATCAAAAATTTAGTTTAAACAAAAATTCAAAATTTTAGTCCGTGAAAACCACGGGTCATAAAGCTAATTGTAATTTGCACCAAAAATAAACAAATAATAAAGCTAATTGTAACATATGAGAATGATCTTCATTTTAAGAAACCATGTGAAGAAGTGATTAATCGAGAAAAAAGAGAGACATAAACAATTGAAGAAAGATAGAAAGGAATCCGCAATAGATTTAGACACGTTACAATTAATTTTAAACTTCCAAATTTTTTTAAACTTCCAAAATAGAGAAACATACATAGCAAATATGAAACAGTGGAAATTAGTAACTATACAAGTCATCTCAAAGCTCTATAATGTATATTTCTCAAAAAAAAAGCTCTATAATGTAATTAAGTTATAATTTTCCTTTTTTATTTCAACAAAACTTTAATACATTAATATCTTTAATTACGTGATTGTAAAATTATAAAATCTAATTTTTAAAAAACTGCTTGTTGAAATGAATCTAATAAAACCTCACATGATTTTGTTTTTTCTTATATATAAATCATAAACAATGATCAAAATATACTTTGTAAACAATGTCAAAAGTCCAATTAAACAAATTAAACAACTTAAAAAAAGTGTAGTATAAAATATTAATGTTTTGAAAGCACATGTTTAAACGTTAATATTTTATACCATACGTATGTAGTATTAAACTTTATAAAATTAAAAAAAATAGATATTAAAAAATTATATATTTAGACGAATCTAACAAGATCTCATATAAATATGAATTTTCTTGTATATAATGAAGATTTTTCATTTTTTTTTTAACTTTCTCTTTCTTTGTATCATAAAAAAAACAAAAATGAAACGGAAATAATTTCATTAACATGGCCATGTAGTTAATGTTCTTACGTTTACTTGTAAATTTATCGGGTACTCCCTCTTTTCCTAATTATTTACCCTTTTTTCTTTTGTTTGATCTTCGTTTTGCTTTTTGATTATAAATATCTAGTAATAATTTTTTAAAAACTAGATAACATGTAAAACTAGATCAGACCTTAAACTTATATCTGATCTGACTAAAACTTTAAACTTATTTAGCCTAAATCCAAGATATAATAGGACTATATTATTAGATCTGATTAACTCTAATTAAAATTGATGATTGAACTTATTAAACTTGATCAGATCCCCTTGATTTCAATCAATCAATCTCAACAAATATGAACTAATAAAACCTAATTTTTATTTTTTAAAAAAGTGAAGAAAACACGCCGATAATCCAATAATGTGCAATCTTCACCTTTAGTAAAACTTCCACTAATGAAGCTCATGTCCAAAACATTATCCCTTTTGAGTAGATAGCAATAATAATAATAATAATAATAATAATAATAATAATAATAATAATAATAATAAAAAGAGTAGTTGATGGAATTATTACATAAAGCAACCAATCTATAGGTGGGATGTCATTGTTGTGGATTATGTTGTTTGCTCGTGGGCTCCATCACCATCACCCCCCTCCTTTATCTTTTACCCTTGTTTTTTTTTTCTTCTCATACTTTATCATGTATAAAAAGAAAGGTTTATCACTCTCTTTACACAATTTGCACACCAAAAAAAAAAAAAAAAACCCCCTACTTCCAACAAAATAATAATTTCCATCCTCTTGTAAGTTTTTCCTTTTAACACCCCCCCCCCCTTGAATTTTATATTAAATTTTTTTTATTTGTTTTGCAAATTAAGCTAATTATATATGTTTATAATTGATTTTATTATGCAGGGGAATTGAAATAATTAAATTAAAAAAAATGGAGAATAATAATGAAGGAGGAATGATGAAAGTGGAAATACCAGAAATTAATTATACAAGTCCAAGAGGATTAAGTAGGCAAGCAAGCAGTGGTAAACCAAGTAGCTGTTTGTGTTCTCCGACGACTCATGCCGGCTCTTTTAGATGTCGGCTTCATAGATCTCCGATGCTTCAACGGACTAAAAGTGTCGATTCTCAGGCGTCCTCTAAGCAAGATCATATTATTCATACCAATCATCATAGTAACTACTAATTAATTAATTAATTAATTAACAGTAATTATTATATAGTATTATTCTATGCTAATATATAATTAATCATATACTAGTATATATATGTATGTGGTTGCTCTGTGTGTTACTGTTTTATGTATGTGTATGTATGTATGATAATTATGATATATTATAAAGTCATTAATCATTAGTGTATATTCTGCCAAAGAGCATGGAGGCCAGGTTGTGATTTTGCTTTACTGATAATTTCATGTATTATGAAGTTATTACTTATTTGTGAATATTATGCCTGTCATTGTTGTTTTTTTTTTTTACAAAAAAAAAATCAAAAGATTTGATAGTTTTCAAAATTTTAATTACTTTAATATGTTCGACTATTTTTTTTTTATTCCGCATACGACATACTCCCTAGTCCCTCTGTATATCATAGATCCTAATGTTGTGGCATTCATTTCTTTTATGTTTTGTCGATGCATATTTTATTTAATTAATATGTATAGTCATATTTTAGTAAAAAAACAATACTCCCTTAAACCGTTTCCTTAAAATGCGTGCAAAACCAATTGTTGTAAGTTTTATGTTACGAAGGGAGTAACTAATTCGTCTTAGTGTAGTTCATCTCAAGGTATGGAACAATATATTCATGTGAAATCTCTTTGGATTACGTTACTTTATTAATATCTAATTTTATTTTTATAATATTTACCAAAATATAACTTAAGATATTAACATCTTAAAATATGTATTGGTAAGTGTGAAATTTATAGCGATCAGCGTTAATATACTCTTTAATATGAATCAAATGAGATATTATATGACTATATTTTTTTTCTTATATATTTGAAAAAACTAGAATATTTTATTTACTTATAAATATAGTTCAAAATAAAAGTAAAATGTCTTTATAGTAAGCACAAGTATATGAGGGTGTTTGGCAGAGTTTTTGGGGGAAAAAGAATGTTTTGAAAAAAATTTAGAGTTTTGACCGCTCAAAAATCTAATTTGGGTGTTTGGTAAGATATAGTTTATACCAAAAACCCTCAACAAAACTATTTTTAAAAAAAAGCTGAGTAGAGCAGCATTTTCTTCAAAATTTTGTAGACAGAAAAATTTATTGACTAATTTGTCCACATATTTAAACCTAAAAAGTTATTTTTAAACGTCCATAAGTGTCATATTACACAAAAAACCTCTAAGCAATCAACTATGTGTTACCAAACACATTTACGCAATCAATTATTTAAATCAACACTCAAATCTTCTTAATAAAAAGTAATCATCTAATCACAAAACTCTAAACTAAATTTGTTTAGATACTCTCCGCCTCACAAGGCAAGTGTTGGGGCAAATTCAATTTGAGAGTTCCTTTGTAGCAGCCCCATAGCAGGCCCTTCTCACTGTTGACATACAAAATGAAAGGAAAAAAAAGCTAATAAAAATTAATATAGTAATTTTAAAAGTACAATAAACCTTAATTACACTGTTCAATATATAATTTTAACAATACAAAATTATTACTAATTTTAAAAATATATTAAATCTCTATTATATAAGGAAAGGGGAAGGCAGTTGGGAAGTGGTGGTGGTGTTTGTATCCACATGAAATTATTATCCTACCTTTAATGGAATTTTTTCAATAATTACTATGAGCATTAAAGTAATTCATGTATATTTTCATCTTCCATCACAATTCTACCTTCATTCAAATTTAATTATAAATCTTAATTTTATTTGACAAGAATTATAAATCTTAATAAAAAACATAGCATGAACAGTACACAACTTTGAAATCAAACAAGTTAGGAAGCTAAATAGTGTTTCAAAAATGGTCAAATCACATTTAGTATAGAATAAATTATACCATAATTGTTTATATTTCTAAATAACCCATATCATAACTTTATAACAAACAAAATAGTTTACGTATAACAATTTTAACAACAAAACTAATCAAAGAATAAATATATGTTCGTTTAAAAAAAAAACTTTCAAGAAAGCATCAATAACCATTCACCACAAATTAAACTAACACGCCTATTATTGTCACGTATTTGCATATATAATAAATATTAATCTATTTGTGTCTAATAATCCACGTCAATAACTCTATATAAATTCAATATTATATGTCTATTATAGTTACAGATTTACATATATAATGAATATTTATCTATCTAAAATAATATTTTACCAACAAAAATGCTAGTATAAATAGTACTACCGGTCGATTATTGTTTAGAATAATAATGGCCTTTTCAGTGTCCTGAAGAGCCAAGAAAGACTATCGTTTTCCTTGATTATTAATTTTTCTATACTGTATTTTAGTAGCTGGAAAATGAACATTAAGATATTTATTTATTTACGTAAATGAAAATTAGGCTTACACAAAGCTTCAGTTCAACAAGCCGATAGGTAGGTCAACCCTCCATCTCTATGGTTTACATGTCACCTCGAGGACGGTGCTCATGGGTGAAACTAAGGGCTCGTTTACATTAGCTGAATAGAGATAAACTGAACTGAATAGAGATAAACTGAACTGAATAGAGATTAACTGAACTGAACTGAATATAATCTGAAGTAAACAAACCCTAGGGGGGGTGGGAAGCCCGATTCCCGCCAGCTTTGAATTTTTTTTTAAGAAAAATAAGGTAAAAAATGTTAGTCCCTCTATAACATATTAATGGCAACAAATCATTTTGCACGCACTTTAATAAAGCAATTTAGAGGTACAAACGAACAAATTGATCAAAAATAACTTTAAGATTAGTAACGTATGATCTCAATCTTACTTGTATTAAAACTATTTTGATTAATTTGTTTATTTACACCCTTAAATCATTACCTTAAAATGCATGCAAAATGACTAGTTTCCATTAATATGTTACCTTAAAAAAAAGTCAAATTTTATATTTGGCCCTAAAATATACTTTGTAAATGATTTAATAAGGCCCCTTCAAAATAATTTTCTAGTTAAACCCCTGACAGTGCTCATCTTAAGCTTGAGGAAGTTAATCGTGTCTTGGGTAGAGTTTGTATAGGGAGTGAGAGTACCTTGTCTTGTGTTTCCCTCTTGGGTGTAATAAGGTGTAATTGGTGGTGTTTGGAGAATTTTTTTCCTTTCTCTCTTTCCTTTTATTTTTCTTTTTTTTCCTTCTTTCTATTCGGCCTAATTATTCTGTCCCGCCACAGGGGTAAACCCAAAATAACTATAAAAAACTCTAAACCTAAAAATTACTCGTAAAAGGCATACGCGGATTATTCGTGCGGGAAAATGGCGTGTCCATAGGCCACACCCATATGACAGTTGTCAATGAGTTATCTAAAACCCTAAGCTAGTTGGGTTAAGTACACTTATAAAAGGATTTGTCAATCCATTGTGGCAGATTACTTTTTCATATTCTAGTACTGTTCACTTTATGACACCTTTTCGATACGGTAACTAACTTAAGCATCGAAGAGGCGGTCCCGAAATCCACTCCGGGTTAGAGACATTTCCTTGTTTTGCAGGATAGACCTCGAAGAGAAGCACAACAAATATTAGAAGAGTAATATGCAATTGTTATTAAGTGGTGCAAATATCAAATATGCAATTGTATTACTGTTCTAATATTTGCATAATCTAAATCAATGCCCAATATTAGAACAGTAATACAATTGGTATTAAGTTATTAACTGATGCAAATATTAAATATGCATAATCTAAATCAATGCCCAATATTAGAACAGTATCATTGTATTACCGTTCTAATAATTGCATCACTTAAGAACAACAATTTGCATCAATTAAGAAAAATGCATGACCAGTGCCCAAGAATTGTATTAGAACAGTTCACAGCAAGTCAAGTTAGCATACAGATACTGACATACAATCAGAGAATGAATGGAGCTGTATGCTACAGCATACAGAGACTTACATAATTGCATATTTGCATCAGTAGGTTATCTGGGATAAGGTTTGTCGTGGTGATAATCTCTACTATCGGATTCTGTTGAATATATTGAAACAAGTTAGTTACAGTTAGTTAGAATTAGTTAGAGTTAGTTAGGAGTTTTTTCTTTTAGTCTGTTAGTAGTCATTAGCAGAGTATTATAAATACTCAAAGGCAGTAGTTCCTGTACTTTACTTTTTACTACTTCTCTCTTCTTTCTTACATACTGCATCAAGCAATTAGTTACTCATAGACATTGTATTCCATTTTCTTCAGTTTAATAAAATTTAGTTCTAGTTTGCCAGAGCCTAGATTAGAGGGCTGTGAAGGCTGAATCATTGTGTGTTCTTCTTGTCGAGCTTTATTCCAGTATTTGCAGCAGTTTTGACAACTCCAATACATAGTATTCCTCAGTAGACAACAAGTCATCTACCATGTGTTTGTCTAAGTAATGAAATGGGCAACTCACAAAAAAGACAAAATAGTATAGCTATTTTCTCAAGAGAACTTCAATCCTGGATCACTACAACATACTCAAAATGTTCTTGAAATTTGGTGAAACCTTTTGTTGTCTAATTCAGCTTCTCATGCTTCCTCAACATCTTTTTTCTTTTCTTGACATACTTTAACACTGATGCAGAAGCACCCGGTTCAACGAAGGCCTCAAGCATCGACGACGACTTCTTTCCTCTATATATTTGGCTAGCTTAAATTTGTTTTAATTTGTTTTCACACATTTTGGTTTGTAATAAGTAGCTAAAACTCATAGTAGTTATGTTTGTGGATGTGATTGGGAAGTTGGAACATGTATCAGAGCTTAGACTCGTAATCTCATATATAAGGCTATGGCCTAAGGCTAGGAAGCAATGGGCATGAGCATAGGCAGGTTGTGGCATGGCGTGGGCATGGAGGAGCTCATACATGGGCATGGCTAGAGGCTTTCTTCGTTTTGGCGACGCAGATAGAATCATTTTAAAAGTTGTGTAACTAGAGTTTCCTATTACTCCTCCCTCCCACTTGATGGTTTACATTTGATGTTGGATTAAATATTTAGGTTACCTGTGCAATGAGAAAAGACGAACAATGCCAGGAAAGAGTTATGATCATCTTTACAAAACAAAAAAACTTAGTAAAAAAGGAGTATCCATCATCCTTAAGCCTAACTCAAACTTTAGGCAGGGAGGTTCTCTGCCTCCCTAGATATTCAGCCCTTTGCATGGAGTTTACTTTCTCAACACTATCTTGGACATAATGGAAACAACTCTAATTAGATACATTCATAGTGTGAATGGACCACCTTAAACGTAATTCTACAAGTCAGTCCTCAAGAACTTACTCCACCCCAATTTTAGGTCAATACAGATATAATCAAACCCAAAATACTTCACATTCCCTGCCGCAATATCATCCTCAGCAAGTACCAACTACGAAGTTCTCAGCAATTAAAATAGTCATGTTTGTCCATGTGTTCTCATCTATTTTATTTCTATCTTTCTCATAAAAATTAATTCCTCTTGTTTATGGGCCATATGAAAAAATATGTTTGAGGTTCATGGAATTAGCCCAAAAACTGAAGAAAACACTTAAAAGGTTGGGTACTAGTTGCCTGGCTCTTCCACGTTCTTTACCTTATTAAGGCTCGTTTGATCATAAGAGAATCATATTCAATAGAAAATAATATTTCTTGAAAAGCATTCAACAAAGGAAAACATAATTGTAGCTTGGTTCTCCCTTGTTTGGTTTCTTGCATGTAAAGTTAAAGTGTCGAGAAAGGGTGTAAATGATGCAAGCCGTGTGAATTTGTTCATAACAAGTTTTCTAACAATATGAAAAAAGAAATCCACTTATTGGTCAATAATTGACAGGTAAATCTAAAGCATATAGTTTTGGGGTAATACTGTTGCATCGAGTTCAACTTAGAGCAAGGAATAAAGTACCACATTGATGATTATGGAAGAGCAAAGGGGATAGAACATTATAAGAAGAAACTTACACAAATAGATGCCATCTACACAGGCATAGCATAATAAATGTCTACTTCAAATTCTTTCATCATGGGCTAAATATATGGACAATACTTTAAACTCTAAGCTTGACAAGCATGAGCTCGAGCCAAACTTAAAACTTGACAGATTTTGTTTGCAAAGTATTTAGGCCAATCAAAAATTCTTTAAGACTAAGCAACTATGGCCAATAAACCCAGCACAATCAAGAACACGAAGATACCTCAACTTCTCTACTTGACTTTTACCACATCCAATTCAATGAAATATGTATACTACTCTAGTTCCACCACTATAACTAGCCTTTCTTCTCCAAGTTTTCCCATTACTTGTTTTCCTAATGTCTAATAATCTAATATGCAATGTATTTGTGGTTAAGATTGGAAGGATGAGTGGGATGAGAACAAATGCATAATCAAACAACACTAACATTCTCCGACTTCTTTGTTCAATTTTCACCAAATAAAATCTTTCTATAAAACACAAACCACTAAAAAATCTTCATGATTTTACCTTTTCCCCCCTCAAACTTCACACTTAACTCGTTGCTTTTTTTTAAAAAAAGCTTTCTAAACATTTTTGGAAATCAAATTTTATTTATTTATTACCATAGAAACTCTCAGCATAATAATTTAATACTTCGTAGCATTGAAAATTTTATATTTCCATTTTTTTTTTCTTATCCTCCTTCTTAGTCCTATTATGTGTTACTTAGACTTTAATTTTACACTACATTTCTTTTATTTTACCTTCTAGAGATTTCTTATATGTACATGAACTCTTAATAAAATGTATAGGAAAAATAACCATTTTCACTTATGTACCTATTTACATAAGCTCTTAATAATATAATAACATTAGAGAAATGAACAAAGACTTAATGAACCCCTTTTTTTAGGGTTAATGATACATAAATTTATTCACTAGCTAAATTTTACTAATTGATGATTTGCTATATATATTGATTAAATGAAATAAAAGAGCAATTGCTCGGGCATTAACTAGTTCAATATATAGCTTTTGTCATAGCTCCACCGGGAATGACTAGCTTCTTCAAACTCAAATTACTTTCTTATTTCGCTAATGTGTATAGCAAAAATATATTGAGAGCCTAATCAAATCAAATTCAATGAAATCTAAATCTAGATCCACTAGCAATGACTAGCTTTTCTTCCCACCACGCAGAATATGCTAGGAATTAAGATAGGGGTTTTGTGTTAATTATAGTAAAAGGTTTATATTCTCTTTCATCATTACTCTAGGCGGCACTACCTCCCAATCTGTTTCTCTTTTATTGTTCCTTCTCTAGAAAGCTTGAAAAAGGACATTGTTTGGCAATACAAGCAATAAAAATAGATAAGGAATGTGCGCAATAAGAATGGAAGCCATATAGTGTGATAACACGACATTAATTGAAGACAATTTTTTTTAAATGGTTAGATTAAATAGCAAACTCTATAAGTATAGAGAGAGGACTTGTTTGACTTGTGTTGGTGACTTAGTGTGGCACCATTGCATACATCTTGCACAATATATGCCAAAATGGCTATAGGAGTGAAGTACAAGGAAGCTTGCGAGATAAGAGGCGCAAGGATGAAGAAAAGGAAGATGAGTTCTCCAAGCATAGTCTAATAGATGCATAGGACATAAGCATTAACCCAAAAGAGTAAAAAGTTAGGGGAGTCATCAAATGTCATTTGTTAAGAATTCAACCTTCAAGAATTGGAATAAATTCCATGTTCAAAATAGCGTGGTTGAAGTAATGAATTTTGTTATTGTGCTCATTTTAGGCCATAATTAGTCATTAGTCCTTCCGTTTTTTTGATAGAAAAACGAACTATTACTATATAAAGGAAGATTATGACAAGAAAACCTCAAAGTGAGATAGTTATAAAAGGGTCCTTTTCCTTCACATAGGTGAATTGGAATACCCTTAAAATCCTCAAAAGCCTTAGCCTAAAGAAAAGGTTAATTGGACTGCCCACCCCAAATGGAATCTAAAGAGCTAATTTCCCCTTATCGATTTGGAATTTCCTTTCCACCCAATGGCACACAAAATCTAGCAAGCACAACACATCACCAAAATTCCCCATGATTTCTAACCTCCCTCATGCACACCAAAAAAAATTTGGTAAATCGTGGGAAATGCAATGTGGGAATTAAATTCTAATGAATTACAAATTACTATGGGAATTTATTTCCCATATCAACCAAACAATGCCTAAGCCATTTTTTCTCCAAAAAAAATTAAGCTTTAAATTACATAAGCAACCCTATGACTAAAAGCTCCAAAGCCAAATCGGAAAAAGCTCTAATGGACTAACTTGTGTAGTCCATTTCAGTGATATTTTTCTAGTGAAATCATGTATAACTTCGTTTACCCTCTAGAAAGTTATTTGAAAAGTCACACCCGAAATCAATTAAAAGATCCTAAAAAATCCGACATCCAGACTGCTTAAAAGGTCTATCAACTTCATGTAAATTTATAATTTGGACAATTGAAGTGATATTTTTCTAGAAGTGGTATTCTTCTAGTGACAATGTGTACCTATAGTCCTACAAATGATAGCTGCTAGCCTGCTAAGAATGTTAAAACCCCGAATACCCTGAATTTAGACAACTGTCTACAGAAGTGTAACATGAGAAACCTTAGTAAGATTGTTACATTGACAATCGATATGAATTGAAAGACTCTACATCTATGACTCATTGAGGTAATATTTGTGCAATGAAAATGATAATTTCCCTAGAAACATGAAATTTGAAATGAAATCCAGAACAATATTGACGAAAAAGAAGCAGTGAGGATAGTGAAGAAGAGAAAAACTCACAGGATGTTGGGTTGTGTGACAAGAGTAACATCCATGGAGGGTGCCGAAGCAAGAGTAGATGGATCGGAAGAGGTATACATCAGAATACAAAAACTCTGATGAGGGGATTGATTGCGGTCCCTCCTGGACAGGTAGATCCCGGAAAATCAGAATAGAGAAATGGCGACGATGCTGGCAAGCATTCCAAAATGGAGGGGCACATGAGGATGCGGGAAAGAGCTAGTGGCCACTGTGCAGAAATGCCTGTCCCAAAGGCGGCAGAAACCGTGGCTATTGAGGCTATGGCGATTCCTAGGAAGGCGGAATAAGAGTTGTTCATCCTCCTCTTGGGGTAAGCTCTGGTGCACCACCTTAACACCACAAGGGGTGAGCCCATAGTAGGTGTCTCCAATGAGAATGCGACCGGGCCTATAGCGGTGCACTTGGAGATCCTTGGATGTTTCCAAGGCATCGACCCATTGGTAGGAACAGTGTTTGTCTGTTTGAAAAGGCGCGCCTAGGCGCTAAGGCGCAAGGGGGTAAGCGCCTAAATTGTTCAAGGCAAGGCGCTTGTGGCTAGGCGCACTGAGGCGCTCTGTGGCGCACCATAAGGCGCATTTCTGTTTTTTCCCCAGATTTTTTCCGGCCTTTTTCCCCTTACTTCTTATGTGCGCCTCATTTCAATGAGGCGCACCAAGGCGCGCCTAAGGCTCTAGGAAATCTTATCGCCTTGGTGCGCCTTACGCCTTTTCATACATTGGGTCATACACCTCAAAAAAAATAGAAGGAGGAAGAGGGTAAGTGGGTGGGAAAGATACTCATGAACCTTATGAGATTAGGTCCCCCGCAACTACCCAAGATGAACAGCTTTCAATCAGCTCTAAATAACTAAATTCCACCGGTTTAGGCTTCCCAGAGGTCATCCCAACCTCTAATTTGCGAAGAACCACCATGCTTTGGCTTTGATAAATGTCCTCATCAAACACATAGACATGGGGAGCATAAAGATGAGTAGCGGGATCGTCGGGGTGGTCCCGAGGAAAGCGCTCCCCGCCCAAGAAGTAGAACTTGGAACCCAGTTTTGCACAGACCATGTTTTGAGCGTATTCTGATTTCGGTAATTCTATGATTGGCTGTATTGTCCGTAAACCAGTAACACTATCAATATCAGTCTCAGTCTCCAATTCTCCATAGGCATAAACCCATTCTTATTCTTAATTTGCTTATTATGATTATAATTAAAATTCGAGGGTTCTATTGGAATTTAGAATGACAAACAAGGTATGAGCCATGGTTCCCATACTATGAGACATATAAAAGTACACGGTGGCTTTCATAGTCCCCTGAAATCACATGACATGACATCAAACCCTAATTTTCAGGCAATCAATCAAATTAAACATTCAATTGAATTCACATTCCATGATTATCATATTATAATTAAACATGACAGAAAACATAATCATGCATAATCATATCTTTTAATCTTTACCTCGGATAGATGGATGCCTCTGAGCTGATAGTAAGCTTCACAAGCCGCTTTAACGGTTGTATTGACAGTTACTTTTACGGAGATTGATTTCCAGAGTATGTATGCTTCGAATTCGATGGAGGTGGTGATGAGGATGGGCGCAATGGACCAAATTCTGATACGATATCTTTCAGACTCACTCGTCGCCGTCGCTCCTCTCCGTGTTTCAAGCCTTCGCCGCCATAGCCATGCCGCTATCGCTCTCCGTGTCTCTCTCTTCTCTTCCACTCTTTCAGATTCTCTTCCTTCAATCGCCCCAACGAGACTGTTATTTTTCCAACAAAAATTGCACTTCTTTCTTTTTTTCCCTCCCTTTTTTTTTTGTGTTTCATACTTCTTTCTCCCTCCACCTGTTTCGAGTGTCACGTACCAGAGCTGTACGCCTGTACCGTACCCAATTTTTTTTTAAAAATCAGCCACGGTTTTTTGCCGTGTTGACACGTGAAATGGTGTGTTGTATTTGTACTCAACACACGATTCTTTAAATTATGGTCGTACTCATGCTTCCAAGCTTATAGGTTGTCACCTTTATTATTTAGTTTGTTTGACCCTGACTCTAAACGCTAAAGCTTATGTGAAGAGGATACTAGAATGGCCGTCTATTTTTTACGGTAAATAAGAGTTAAGTCTATTGTTACATTCGCTGGAAATTGAAGGGTGTAGATTAGGTTTTGCATAATTATTGGTAGAGTAAATTTCATATGGGTGCTTGATCCAATTTTTGTAAAAAATTTTGAGTTGAATATTGGCATGAGGAATAGTAATAGTTTCATTTTGAAATTCTCTTTTCGACCGTTGGAAATTTGGAGTTTACGGGTGAATCAAGGAAATGAACAATCAGAATTTGAACCTTTGAAACATGTAAGCACTATCCTAAAAGCGAATTCCTGATCCTAAAAGCGAATTTGAACCTTTGAAACATGTATTCTATTTTTAAGTTTTATGTTTTTCCCCTTTTCAACCACCATTGTTTATAAATTTACATGAGCAAAAAAATTCGAAACAAATTCGAACAAAACCCCTCAAAATTCGAACTACATTCAAAGCAAAAAAAAAACCCTAAAATTAAGCGCAAATTCGAATCATAAAAACCAAAAAAATCTAAGCACATCCAAACAAATTGGACAAAAAAAAAGATCCTATTACATTTCAACATACATGATACTATTTCTTGGTAAAACTTGAGAGAGATTGAGAGAGTCTTTGATCTAAAATGAGCGAGTGAGGGTAAAAAGAAATTAAGAAACCCTAAAACCCTAACCCTGAAGTATGTAATTACGTATTGGTAATGAAATGAAAATATGTAACAATAGAGTTTTTACGATTAAGTCCAATAAGACAAATGGCCTTATTTGTTAAATAGGTTATTCGGGTTGGAACTTTCAATCCTAACCCAACCTATTTATTATGCAGGTCGGGTCAAAATTTTAACCGGAAAATGTCATATCGGCTCTTATATAACCTATTTAGTTCTTTGAGGGATGCCTAATTCATCTCGGAAATGTATTTGTCAAACACATTTCCTCACTGAACCCATTATTTTATTATTATTATTCAATATTATAATGTGTTGAATCAGGAGATCTATTTGGTAGATACATCTCGGAGATTATTAGGAATTCTCTGTTTTTTTATTAAAACAAAAAGAGAAATTTCATTAATAATAAGCCATACAACATATACAACAGAGATCAAGAATTCAAGATGTATTATCGAATACAATTGACATTGAATCGAACATCAATTCTAATACAAGGAAACTACAATTGTAAGTTACATTTGAAATTGAAAAGCGTCCTCGTCTCATATAACGTTGTCTTCTACAGCGTACTACATACAAGGGACCTAACGATTCATGATAGTTTGTGCATGAACAACTTATATGGTTAATCACAAGTAGATGGATGGTTCATCCCAATTACCATGCCTAAAAAAATTAATAATTGACAAAGAATGAATTATACTGTAATTTTAAAGAATGAAACATGCATTTGGAGAATCAATTAGTCAGCATGAGAGACAAAAAGATCACAAAACTCTACATTGTGTCTAGTGCGAATATTAATCTTGTCTCCCATGCTTAATGTACATGTACCTTCTTAATCATTGAATTTTCAGTACAACTCTGCTATAGTATCAAACAGTTCCATGATACTCCACATTACAGCTAATCTCAGCTTTTGGTTCCAATTATTTGATTGAAGTTACAATCAAATTGCTACAATAGTACTTAAAGATTGCAACTTGAAAGAACATTGAATAAATTGCATAATATTCTCTAGCTAGTCAAACATGAAAAGATTGAATAATGAATACAAATTGAATGAGGATCCAATTTTGAATGGCAAAGTTGAGGTTATAACTTATAAGTTTGCTTTACTAGTAAAACCTTTAGTAGGTCACATATTTAGGGTGCATTTTCTTCAACTTTTTTTATCAGGTCTTAGAACTTATCAACTTTAATCAGATCAGGTTTAATAAGCTATAATCAAGTCAGCTTTAATAGGTTTAATCTGGTTAGGTCAGGTCAGATCGAATAAGCTGAATAGAACGCACCCTTAATTTGGATTTGAAACTTATTAGGATTTCCGGACTTATCCTTCCTCATTCGAGGCAGTTGCATGTTCGCGTGTTCGGACATACTGTGGCTGTACTGAAGCGCCCCTATAGTAGGGTTCCAATCCAGACCCAATATCAATACTGAAAAAATCTATATGAAAAAAAGTAAGAAAAAAAGAAGAAGAGGGGGATGGGGACATAATTTTGATATATTAGATGGAAAAATAAAAACACAACCACTTTCATGGTCCCATATATGCTTACACATTTACAACTACCAAATCCTAATTTTGAGAGTATATAAAGCCTTGAAAATTAAACATATATGTTTTCTCCAACTTATTAGAAATAGGCCTACATGAAACAATTCACATTTAATTTTTTTATGCCTAAAATTATACAAAAGATTTGAACTTATAATAATAATCATCCTCTTAATGTAATGTAATGCTCAAGCTAAGGATTCTTTTCACTCACATTTCTGTTGTTAATAGATAACAACTTACTAAACATTCGTTTAGGACGAGTAGGAATGGAGCAAAGATTTTTAAGCTTCAATCCTTTGGCAATACCATTTTCTTCGAAATCATCCTCGGCTAACTTCATTTTAAGTGTATCGAGCTTCGAGTTGGGTGACTTGAGGCCTGATACACTCCACTGATCTTCTGTTCCTGGGACAGTTGTTGTGGTGCTTAATGCTGCTGTTGGCCTAGATGAAATGTCATCTTGTGCAGCTAGTAATGCCTTAATGTTGGAGGGCAGATCAGTAATTTTACCACCTGCCATGGCTGCTCGAGCTTGCTCGAAGAATAGTACTTGAACTACTACTCTGAGTGGTAGCATTTCATTTTGTGCAGCATGCATGCAGGCTTCCATGGACAGTTTTTTGCAGTCTAAAACTCTGCATAGCCTTTTTCTTTCACTTTTTGTGAGATCTGGATGTGCCTGCATATGCATATTCAAAAATTCAATCTTCATTTCTACATTCATCAAAGACTTGCTTGCTTCATTCCTAAATGCTTCAAACATTTTCAATAAGGATCTGTTTTGTAGGGTGTAGAACGTTTTCGACTGAAACTGATTTTCCATAGAAAACATTTTACAACGGAAAACTCATTTCCTGGAGCTTTTCCATTGTTTGGTTGTAAGGAAACGATTTTTTTCATTTTAAGCATTTTCCATTGTTTGGTTGAACCGAAGTCATTTAACCTTATTAATTTTTCTAACTGGAAAAAAGGGTTGAAATATGCCTCTAAGAAGGCACCACAAGCACATAATGAAATTGTTTTCCTTCATTTTTGGGGAAAAATATTTTCAACAAGATGTAAAACAAGTTTTCAGCCCAAGTTTTTCATTTAGGGTCCGTTTACTTTGGTGCAAAACATTTTCGATGTAAACTAATTTTCCATGAAAAACATTTTACGTTGGAAAACTCAATTTCTTAGAAGTTTTTCCATTGTTTACTAGCACGGAAAATTAGTTTTACTCCCAAATTTGGAGGAAAATGTTTCCAATAGGGTGTAATATGAGTTTTCACCCAAAGTTTTACATTTTATTTTTTCACCCAAAGTAAACGATGTAAAATAGGAAAACTGTTTTCAGGGAAAACGTTTTTCGCTCTAGTATACGGACCCTTAATTTTTCAATCAAAACTAAAAATTGTAAAATGTGGAGAACGGTTCTAAGAGAAAACATTTTCGTCCTGCCAAACAGACCCTTAATTCCCGTGATCAAAGTTTAAAAACTCAATATTTCTTTGGTGTAACATATGTAAGCAAGAAAAAACATAGTCACATGCACAAAAATCTTGTTTAATTCGCTTCAATGCACATTTAGCAGTCAGGGGATTTGTTTTAATTGAATCAGCTTTATGAAAAACAGAACTCTAAACATTGGTTAACAAAAAGAGCCAAATTATGCTAATTATGATTAGTCTTTGAGCCAGGGGACTTATTTCTGTTACTTTGTGAAAAAGGATGTGTTAAGATTTGTTATTGCTGCTGTAAGAAAGTTTGCACATTAATGTCATAAATTTAAAGTTTCTCCAAACTGTACATAAATGAGATACTGTAGGGATTATGCCTTAAATAGAATTTTTATTGGGACTACCCATCAAACCAGTAACATAAAACAGATTGGGAAAATTTTGCAAAATGGAGCATATGTAAAACATGCAGGAATTCACTCAATTCAGTCTTTATAGAGTAGAGTATCTCTTGGGGCAAAATTCAGTGGCTGTTGAAAGTATGACTAATGTCTGAAGACTCTGAATTTGGCAAATTAGGCTTGAAGACTATGAACTAGGCAAATTAGGTGAAAATTTTGACATTAGAAACCCAGATAAGAGATTTGGTAAGCTACCCAAGACAGCAACAGCAAGAAATAGAGGTCAAGAAAGTTGGTATTTTACTCAAAATAGGACACCCACATCATTTATGGCGCTGTTCTTCTGGACTTAACTTCAGACGAATTCAGTCCAGTCCAGTCCAACCCAAGCCAATTAAGCTACTACTGAGTCTAAGATTAAGTTTAATTCAGATTAGTTCAGTTCAGATTCATTCAGGCAGAAGAATCGGGCCTATGTGATGGAAAAAGAAATTGAGGAAAATAGTAATAGTAAAAGACAAGACAAACCTTGAGGTAAGTGTCAATGGCTTTGTAGAGATCGTCGTGATCGGTCCTAGCAAATTCTGGTATAACTTCTGCAATGGCAATGATCTTAGAAAGGGGCAAATTCGGGTCATAGGCAATCTCTTGAAGATACCTATCAACAAGCTTTGCCACTTTCAACTTACAACTATGTGATGCAGAAGAAGACCTTCTACTTTGTTGAAACTCAATATCAATATTCTCAGCTGATCTAGACCTTCTTCTCCTCTCAAACCTTCCCTTAGTCCTAGGAGGGCTAGTAGGGGGTGTTTGTCCTTGTGACATAAACTGATCCAAAATAGCCATGAATATATCCACATCATACCGAGTTTCAATTCGTGATCCCGGTATCAACAAGTCCTTAACACTTGCTTCTTCTAATTGAATCCCAACTCTTCTTGCTAACTCCATTTTTGAAGATGGAGAAGCATTTAGCAGATTCACTGCTCTGAGTAATTTGAGCAGGAAACTGCAAGAAACTGCTCCTTTTTCTGAGGGAAGTAAGCTTACTATTGATTCAAGTAAAAACCTATACTTTGATGTTTTTTCTCCTGTTTTATCTGTATCAATCTCAGGTATTACTTGCTTTGTAGGAAGCCATTTTGATGCATACACTTGCAATGCTTCTCCTATCAATGATGATGCCACTCTTCCTCCTGATTTCACTGCTATCATTGTCCTCCAATACAGCTCAATACCCAACTCAGCTACATCCTCTGCCCACCACCCTTTGCTCATCATGCTCTTATGCTTCGCGCATTCTGAGCCACCACCACCACCATCACCGCCACCGTTACAAGACATAACATCATCCCTACCACCACCACCACCACCACCACCAACACGCCTCGAGTAGCTTCGAGAGAGGCTAATCTTAGAAGGATGAGTCAAAACCCTAGAAGCAATAGCTTCAATGCATTTACTAGTGATCCCAAGCTCCTCAGACCAAGAAGGAAAAACTTTAGTGGATTGTAGAGTAACAATAGCATCTTTCCAGCCATGAAGAAGACAAGAGTTGAGGAAAACATCAAGTTTGTAAATCAAGTTTCCCTTATCAGCTTCCTCTGTCATTTGAAGGTATTCAGCCCCACACCTAGCAGCAATGATGTTGTAGGCACTCAAAGTTATGGTGATTCCATAACAGAATTTTGCACATAGCTCAAATGTTTCTACCCCACCTGGGAATTCTGGGAGTTGGATTATTTGGTGGGGTGATTTGTCTGGTGATTCTGCACATTTCCTCTGCAACCTCAGACATTTTGACAGCAATGGAAACTACATCACATTCATCCAAAAAAAAAACCCAAAAAAGTTAGTTATCATCAACAAAAATACAGAATTCATCATCAATAATATGAATATGCAGCATATTAATATAATCATACCTTGTGAAGAAGATATCTATGTCCATTGACTTGAATTATGAAGTCACTAGACACTTCTGAGGAAACTGACCTGTTTTCATTTATGACATACTAATACTGTCATGTAACTTTAAAAAAAAAACGTCACATTTTAAGCTTAACTGTAAAAATAAACCAGAACCCCCTCAAATTCTGAGCTTAACTATTATTCGGCAGTAAAATAAACCAGAACCCCCAAACTGTTATTCGGCAGTAAAATTAGCCGGAACCCCCCTCGAATTAAAAGTTTAACTGTTATTCGGCAGTAAAATAAACCAGAACCTCCTAAATTCTGAGCTTAACTGTTATTCGGCAGTAAAGTAAAATAAACCAGAATCCCCCAACAACAACAACAAAAACATAGGAAAGATTATATTGTGATGATTTACCTTACACCATCAGAAGTGTAGAAAGTGTCAGGTTTAGATCCAAGTTTCATGAACTTCATGATTAGGAGAAGTAAATTATTGCAACCAACCAACTCTTTCTTGTGAAGTAAGGGAATTCATCAAAGAATTGAGGGTGTAAATGAACAAGAGCTATATAATTTTTTAAGTAATGAAAGTTTCATCTTTTTTTTTTTTAAACAGAAGCAGAAGAGGACATAAACAAGGCAGTTGGATTATGGCTGCTTTTGGTTGTTTTTCAGCAGCAAAGCTTAGAAGAAAACAAAAGCAAAAATATGCTTAAATTGTTGATACTCCACAAAAGACACTGTCATATTGAAGGACCATTATTCATTCCCCTGCCATACAAAAAAAAAGGGGGAAATTTTGGTCAGTTTATAACTTTAATTAATTCCTTGGAACTAAAGAATTATTAAAAGTTTAAATAAATAAACATTAACTCAAACTTTAAAAAGAAAAACAATTACCTGAAAATTCCAGATTTTGAAGAACAAGTGAATTAGGAGAATATGTCTATGTTTGGATATGAGAGAGAATCCAAGAAAAAAGGAAATGTATGAAGTGTTATGGTTTGTTGTTTTTGTTATTATTTTGGGTATATATAGTATTTATAAAACTAGGTGGGAAAAAAAAATCAAATGCTACAGAAAAAAAGGTCAAATTGACAAAAACCCAGAAAATTAAACACTTCAAAAAACTGTGTCTAATTCAGTCAAATTTCCACACCTTTTTTTATTATTATAATTTAATTAATTAAATTTTATATTTAATAATTTGGAAATGCACTTAAAAACCTACCTTTAAAATCCACCCAAAATAATTTCCCAAATGAAAATATATATAGAATAAGAAAAGAAGAACCCACCTCAATACATGATACATCAATCAATCATACTATCAGTACTATCATAGTAGTAGTAAAACCCTAAAACAGAGTTGCATGATAAAAGTAAAGGAAATGAAAGCCAAAATGTGTAAGAATAAATGGAGAAAATTGGTAGTGGAGGTATCTTTTTCATCTTTTAAACTATATCAAACATTTATTAAAATGGTGAAATGTAATTCAATTGAACATAACCAACCTTTGGAGAAAAGGTAGGGCAAAAAAAAAAACATTTTGAGGTATGCCTAAAAAATCAATAGTGTGTAAAAAAGACGACTGAAGTATGGAACAGTATAGTGAACTCATTCTCCACCGTTAAATTATCAGGTTAGAGATTGAAAATTTTCATAAAACTAATAATAATCGACTTTTTTATCAATTAAAAGATTGAAAAAAATATACATAGTCATAAGGGTAAAGGTTGTGTTTAAAGAATTAAAAATTGGAAATTAATACTCCGCATAGAATTTTTAGTTAAATTATATATACTGCTTCCATTAGTCAAAGTTTTGTACATTTATTAATTGGGTGGGAAGTTAGAAATAATGTACTTTATCCGCTCCATATTAATCGCAACGTTTATTTTTTTTTACGTTTGTCAATGTATAATTTGTATTCGTAATAATACCAGTATCAGCTTAACTATCAGCTTATTCCTCCGCTCCATAATGTATAATGTGTAAAATGGGGAAAAGTAAGGAAAAATAGTGGGATCACCTTATTAAAAAATAATACAAGTATGTCCTTAAATGAAATAGAGTTATAAAGTATGTAACATATTCATGGATCTCAACTATCAGTTTAAGCTTTTAATTCAGATAGTTTTTTTAAGTATCAGTTAAGCATATAATGTACAAAAAGTGTAGATCATGATCATCCATTTTAGAAGTGTATTTCTACGGCTAAAAGGCTATATAGAGATTTACCATAAAAAAAATTGTGTAAGAAGGGGGTGGGCTCTACAAGCAAGTAGCAATGACCAAGGCCAAACCCACGTGCTTATCCTGCGCCCACTTTGCCTCCTCTCTCATGATTGCGACTGGAATTTTCCTATGATACTCGATCAAATACTCAATTTATCATTCCTTCTTCACTATTACAGATTACTCGAGGACGGTTAATAGACCTTTCAAGTTCACCACATGTAAGTGTTCTATATTGAAAGATTAGAGAGATATGATGACTAAGGCCCTGTTCTTTATGACTGATCTGATCTAATTAGGTGGGGTATTATTTTCTAAGAGTATAAAATTAAAACAAAGTTGAACAGATCTGATCTGATTATTGTAGCTTTTAAGTCCAAAAGAACAAGGCCTAATATATAAGATTTGGTGGTTACTCCTTATATTACTATTTGGTTTTATAATGGAACCCATGATGCTTGTGTAATGGTCTAACTCTCTCTTTATTGCGGGTGTAGCTCAGACCCGTATTTAACAAGGACCTTGATTCTTATGCAGAGTTTTCACGAAATTAACTCACCCTAAACCTTGTCGTGCTCTTGTTACTTTTGGTCTGTTGTTTTTTCTCTCAATTCTTATGATCTTAAGATAAAGAGTTGAGGAATACTAACTTCACTCTCAAAATACTTACTTTCACAGTCTCACCTTTACTCTCAATGTGGCATAGAAGTTATTATAAAAAAATGTAGATTTTATTTTTCCCATGCCACGTGTCAAATAGAGAATGAGAGTAAGATTGATAATGAGTGTTTTGAGAGTCAGCTTAGCATTCCTCTACCGAGTTTTGTACTTCATTACTTTGATTTATTGGTAATGCTTTAGATTTTTATACAATTTACAATCTTATAAAGTAACTCTAAGCTTATCAAATTATTTTATCTCTCTTCTTTGTTTGACTTTTATTTCACAAATAAGATTATTGAGCCTCGTACGAGTTTTCTCACATAAATATCATGTTGACATTATACTTACATTTATATTTATTAAATGAGAGGTTGGTGAAAATCAAACCCGCAAGGGCCAAGGTGTACTCCAACGTTATTGTGCTTGAGCTTTTGGTAACTTGTTTTGTAGGTTATAATAAAGTAATAGTTACAAAATGACCTAAGTACAAGCTATTAACATGTATATATATATTAAACATAATAAAGTGAATCTTAAAAAAAAAATTGGAACAAACCTAAATAAAAAGATTAAATAACAGCACGTAATGGCCGAATAGAGTTGCAAATTAGATCAATTTTGAACAAAAATAGCTACAAATTCAATAAAACTCTTTAAGAACAAAAAATGAATTAATGTAATAATAATGTAGCCCACTACAAAATATTAAGGTGATCGAACCAAATCTAGTCAATTGTAAAATATATTTATTCTCATGTAATTATTTTAGTACTCTTAATAATAATGAAATGCAAAGAATTAAATCACATTAAATTAAATTAATTAAAAATAAAAATTAAAAGCAAAGTTGTGGACTTCTGGCTGGCTGCAAGAGGGGACTAGATGAATGAATAAAATAGCAAGAACTTTCATGTCATAATAGAATAAGATTAGCTTTATTCAACCTCTTTAACCAAACTTGCCCACAGGGCCACAAAGCAACTTGTATTCCTAAACCCTACTATATCCCAATTATCATCATGAATCATGCTCTCTAGCAGTTTTTTTGGTGTGATAGATTGTGCAATCCTTGTTGCATAATAGCCGTCTGGTAGGGGTCCGGTACGGTGTTAAATTAGTCCAGCCGAGCTTGAGCTTACCTGGCCTCTTATGATAGCTGAGCTGAACTGATCGAATTAAAATTTTAGAAATTAAGTCCAAAAGATCGAATAGGGTACGGTCTTACACGTTTATTTGAGCTCAAATGCTCATCATGTTGATTTTTGAGTTTATTTTCAAGTTCATTAAATGACCTTAGCTTAAAAGTCACCTTAGGTTAGAGATCATAATCAAATAAAATCTTTTGAAAAAAGCATAATGTTTCATAACCAAATTTTTATTTATTATTTCTTTTAAATTTATCACTAATATTCTACTCAGATCTATATATATTTTTTTAACTTTCATCATATATCGGCTTCAATTTACTTGTAACACACCTTTTTTGGTACGTATCTTAACGAATAGATTTGAGGGCAGAAACAAACAAATATAGTGACATAATTTTAACACCTACCGGCAGTTTATGGTTTCATTCTTTTTTGTATTTAAATTGTTTAAATTAATTTCATCATTTGTACGCTCAAACATCTTCTTTAAAATACACGTCAATAAATTGTATTATGTTGCAACTAATATTAAGCGGGTAATTAAATATAATATAACATGAAATAAATATACTAAGTCTATTCATAAACTTCTCGAATAGGGCGTATATAGTTATGTTCTAGTCGTGAAAAGATCGAGGCAAACTCAAACCATTTAATTGAAAGATAAAGAGAAGTGATGGTATGTTTGTTTTTGGGGACCACGTTGAATTACTACTAACTTGTGGAGTGAATGAAGTTAGTTAGCAATTTAACTCTCTTATAATTAGATTTTCACTCGTTAATCATGCATTCAAAAATTATTTTTTATATTTCTTTCTCGAAACTTATTTCAAATTTATCAATATAATATTGTTACTGTTTTTATTGTTGTTGTTATCATCATCATTGTTATTACTACTACTAATAAAGTCTCAAAATATGGTAAACACATGATCTTATTTGGTCTGAACTTTTTTTTTTATCAGATCTAGTCTGATTTTAGTTTTTTCTAATTTAACCTGATCTGAAATCAGTAATAAGGTCATGAAATAATTAAGGTGAATTGATCAAACATTGATTTATTACTCAAACATTTTCCATTAACTTGGCTTCACATCTTAATATCTTATCAATTAATGAGGCAGTTCATGAGTGGCTTCTTCGGCCGATTTTGCATTGGATTCTTGCTCTAACACTCAAGTACTTAATATATTTTCTAAAATGTCAAAAATTTAGAAAAACATATGCCAAAATTAGTAAATCATGCTTTGTTTTGTTATACATAATGTTTTTATTTTTGTTAATATTTTCAATATTAGCGTCTTATATACAATTATCTGTATTTATCATTTTCCTTTTTACATTTATGATTAAGTATTAAGTTTAGTCTAATAATTAAGGTGGGTGCTTGATCTCCTTGTTCATGTCATAAACACAATATTAGCTACGCAAATAATTAAGATGCATGATATGGGACAATCATTTAAATTAATGAGAGTCCAATTTTGTTTTAGGGTTAGATAGAACGTAACCTACGAGAGCATGCAACTATTTGTGCTTATATTTTTCAGGGAAACTTGATTTGGATTAGACTTGTTAGTGGACTACACGTAACGTGTTTCCATAAGCCACTAGGGGTGATTATCAACGGTTTTTTGTCATCAATGTACTTTCTTTACTTCATTATTATTTATTAGAAGAAGACTTTGATGTATATAACAACATAGGTGTATTATAAAGTGGTAGCAAAGTTATATGAAGATTAATAGTATGTTTTATCATTTTATGAATGGTTTCAAAAGTTTATTATTGTTAAGCAATGTTTAAGTAACAATTTATAACAATCAATTTAAAAGGAGTAAAAACCATCTCACGTCGAAAATTGGGGAGAATAAAATTTTCTTTATATAGAGATGAATATGTTAACCTAATAAAGGCCTTTTGGGTGGGCCGTTCCCACTCTAAAACAAATCTTTACTGGTTATGGCCCAAAAAGAATAATATCTACTAGTGGGCTTCTATTCGCCAAAGGATATGGGTGTTACAGATGGTATCAGAGCCAACGCCGCCATTTCGGTCCTCTTTTTGGGGTTTTTATGTGCTCTGCCTTTATGACAATTTTTGTTAGTGTTTTCATTTACAGGTTTGAAGCTGTGAGGAAGATGATGATGGTCCAAGAAGGTATAATATATATGGTACAAATTTTTCGTTTAAGACAACTATAGTATAGTTTGTGAAATCGATCTCCGCCCGTAAAGATGCAATGACATTGAAATTAATGAGGTGCTTCATCATTGAATCCATCCTCCTAAAAATGCGCTCAAGTATGCTATTATTTAGTTGTTTTTTATGTGAATTTTGTTTCCATATTTTAGATTTTTTTCTCGAGTTATATATTCATATTCAATGTAGATATTGTATGGATATTTATGAATAAATTTCATCTTCCTTATCACAAATTAAAAAAAAAAAGTGTTAAACATACACTTTGGTGATAAGTACGTTTAACTTTTATTTTATGACAATCCTTTCCCCTTAATCACCCTAATAACTTATTGTTCCCCAATTCAACTATGATTAGTTCAATATCAAGATCAGAAAGTTTATTATGTAGTCTCACTCTACATACACAAGTTAATAAGATTTTACTTGTAGAACAAAGGCTTGGTGGCAAATTGATTATTAGTTTGAGTATATGTATGCGTTTCGGTTAGGAATACCACTTGACTTGTCATATACTTGCACAGTTGCACTGTACAATTCCGAAATGACAAAAGCTAATGAATGTTCCGATGCGTTACATAAGATAATCACAAGTGAAAGTAGTAAATAATACTCCCTCTGTCCCAAATTACTTGCTACAATTTTCTTATTTGGATGTCCCAAAATACTTGCTATATTTCCTTTTATAGTCTATGGGCCCCACATATATTTTATATTTCTACCCTCTTTTTTGTCATTTTTATCCTCTTTAAGCCAATAAATTTCTTCTACTTAAATTTACCAATAGTGGGCCCACATTAAAATTGTTTTGCATAAAAATTTGTTCCAAAATGCAATGTAGCATGTAAAATGGGACGGAGGGAGTAATAATAAGCATCTATTATTATACCAGTCGATGAGTGGATGCTCATCTAGCGTCCAGAGGCAGGGCAATTTCGTGTCAAAAATAAAGCATTATAATCCTTTTGACAATTAATCAAGAGGTTAACCATAAATGAATACACGTTTAACCCATGGCTGATAATGGGTTATTAACCCATATGACACAATTCAATAACCCTTGCACTTGAGGGGAAGATAAGGAAGAATCCTCAAGCAAGGGGTGAAGATCGATCAAACTCTGCACCTCTAAGATGCAAGGTGGGTGTAAGCACCACGTACTTGTTCTACGTCACTTCTTCAATGGTCTAATTTTTATTAACCAAAAGAAGTCACTTTGATATTTTAAAATTAAAATTTCAAATTACAAGATAAACATAAATAAGCAATATTGCAAATATGGGTTATTGACTTATTGATGAGAAGATAATGACTAGAAATGAGGGATGCTTTACTTTTGCTTTTAATGCAAATTAAAGTGTGGTTTTCGACTTCTACGATTTCGTAACTGTTAAAAAATAATTCCTTTACAATCAGTCTATTCAAGTTTATTTTATTAAATTAAAAAAGATAAAATTGTATACAATTTGAGGCTCTTTGATTCGAAGGCTCTATGTGGTCGCCCAACACACACGAGCCTAGAACCACCCCTGGCAGGAGCGGTAGGACCTTTTATAACTAGGTAATTAACCACACACGCATATTACAAAGATAAGTGTGTGTGTGTATAATTTTGTGAGTAAGACAGTAACTACCTAATAAATATGACTTTATATAAAAAAATTAATGAATTTACACAAAAAAATAAACTTATATGACCTTTAAGTGTTCTCTCTTCCCATCTTTACCCCCCCCCCCCCTTATTTTCTCCTATATTAAGGATTAAGTTGTGGTCTTTTAGTTGGAAGGTCTTCCCTTCATTCCAATAACTAGAGATCGATCCCTTGTAATGAGATTTTCCTCTTATACTTCTCCCTCATTCCAAGGATTACTTAGTTATATGGTTTGATAGCCCATTATCAGCAACGCAACAACAACGGAAACAACAAAACAGGAACAATTATAACAAAATATATTAAAAAAATAACAACTCGAAAAAAAGCTATGAGCCTATAACACTAGCAGCAGCAACAACAACAACAACATTGTGAAAATTTGATTTCAAATTGGTTCGAATCAGGATTTGGTTAAAGATTTTTCTCAAAAAGATGAATCCATATTGTGATTTTTTTCGAAATAACTAACAATGTCTATAATTTTTTCAATTTTTTTGTTTCAAATTGTTTTGAATATGGGCTTAGTTAACTGTGAATTTGGTGTTTCTTGCTACAACTTTGATAAATAAGTTTGGCTAACTTTGATTTGGAGCGAGGCTTCAAATTTGGATCCAAATTAGGGAAAAGGGCTTTGAATTAGTTGGTTGTTTATGATTGAATGCAATGTATTGTTGTTATTGTTGCAACGGTTGTAAACTAACATGATTGATAGTTGAAACCCTAATTGCAAGAGTGTCAATTAGAGCAAAATGCTTCGAATTAGGGGTTAGATTTGGTTTGTCATTAAGGATTTTGAATTTAAGTTTGAAAATGATGCAATGTTGTTATTATATTGTTGCAATTGTTGAAAATTCACATGATTGATAGTCATTGGAGTGAGATCTTAAAGATGATGGGGGGCTTAATTTTGAACCATTTTGAACTTGAGCAGCAAAATTGAGAAGAAAGGAGGAAAGAAAGGTGAGTGTTGTCATGGAGAAGAAATAAGGAGAGAGATAATTAAGGTTGTAACATACTCCAGCGGTCACCACGTTGCGATCTATGACCCATGTCACGGGTCGCGAAAAGTTTCTAGCTAGAATTAAACATGCCTTTACAAGTCCATTGGTCGCAGCCCGCGATGGGCTTCTGCCTCAACAATCTTCAAAATGTCATAATGTCTTCATTATTCGTTAGAAATGAACATATATATAATCTATCGTTCAAAAGATCTTGAAGTAGTCTAATTTGCAATGCAATTAAAATTCCATCAATCCAATTAGTATTTCAAATTTTATGATCAAATTAGTGGATAAGGGTCTTTTTCCGCTTTTACTCCAACAAGTCACTTTGCCACTTTATAATGTCAAACTAGTATTTTGGCCCGGGCAATGCCCCGGGTCGATTATTATTATATATTGTATTTCGTTATTTTTCATTAACTTCATAATTGATTTTTTTTTTTTTTTTGTAATGCGAATTGATATAGATGACAATGATGGTATCATAAATAATAATAAATTTAAAAAACTATTAAAGATTTGGAATTAAAAGAGAATAACATTAAAAAAAATTGAGATAGGATGATATGTAACAATAGTAGCTGTTAACTTAGTAGATTTATTTGAAATGTGTTGTTTTTTAGTTACACTAATTTGCAATGTTTTATCATATTTTAACGTTAAATGTTAAACAAACAAATTAAAGTGGTTTGATGGTTGATAGCTTATATTTTTTATCATATTTTAATGATAAATGTTAAACAAACAAATTAAAGTGGTTTGATGGTTAATAGGTTACATTTCACTATGAAGGTTATGGGTTTGATTTTTGACTAAAACAAATTTTAATTGAGACCCAATAAATATGTTTTTTTTCCTAGGTGGCATAATATGGTGTAAAAAAATATGTGGACGATTTTATGTGGCGCAATACATCGCAAATAACATGACATAGTTGAAATAAGGATTAACAAAGGGATGACACGTGGCAATTAAAACTTCTTATTTTAAATATTTAATAGTGTTTTGGCCCGGGCGTTGCCTCGAGTCCAACATTTTTATTGATTTTATTCTACACATTTGCTCTGTCTGTTAAGCGATAAAGAAATAGAGACATGGAGAAGCCTAAAAGGTATAATGCATTAATAATAAATGCGCTATAATTAATAGACCTTTGGCGTGGATGATAATCGTAGACTGTTGAAACACCAAGAACAATCGAAACAAACTCGAATCAGTAAAATTACCCTCAATTTGCATCTCAAATCAAACATCAACTTGATGGGAAAACACCAACAACAAATCTAGGTATCATGATGAACAAAATAAATTGGAAATTATAAGTTGGATTGTAAATGAATTTTGTAGACGAATTGAAATTCAATTAGCAAAAAAAACATTGTATTGGAGCAAAGCATCGTGAGTTTTGCTACTATGAGCTATCACTTCATCGCCTTCTTCCGTTTTTATATAAATTTTTTCTCCCTTTATTTTTCCTAAGTAATAAAACAATATGGATATAAAGAAGCATAATTAAATCAACAAATAAATGTAGTTGAGTTGATTACTATCTATTATTTCCATATAAAAGATCTCAGGTTCGAATCTTATTACAATTATTTCTTATGTTTTTTTTTTCAAAGTTGAGTAAATTTTAGTGATGTTGACATGGCGCTTCCGCACATGTGCCACGTGGCGTAATTATGGTGCTTCGCGCATCTTTTAATAATTGTTATAGATTGTAGTGCATAAAATCGTTAGAAGACAACAATTTTCTTGATTTTTCAAAGATTAAGGTGGTAATTTAAAAGATGTCCTATTTGTTTCTTAATGTTACTTTTGTATTCATTTTTTGGTGTTTGAAAACGTCGTTCTGATTTAAAATCTTTTTATTTGAGTTGCATTTAATATTACCATAATTTCTCATGTATAACTTAAAATTACACATTTACTAATATGAATATATACATTAATGATGTTATACTAAAATCTTCAAAAAAAAAAAAATCATTCAACCACTTTTTTCTCACATATTAATGTTATTATTCATATTTGCTTTCATCCAACCTAGAAAGTTATTAAGAGAAAAGGAAAATATAGTATTTCATTTAATAATATCTTAATCCTCAAAAAAAAAAAAAAAAATCTAAATGGGAACAATACAAAAGGAAGGGTAAATACATAAAAGTGCAAAAGAATATAAAGAAAAATAAATTAACAATGGAAAATGTTATATGCAGTCCGCATATAAGAATCTTAAAATATAAAATTTAAGGAAAAATTAAGTATTGATTACATCATTATGTTTGTAATTTGTCATAAATTTTAATTTTTTCTATTTTAGAAAAGATGCTTAATGCTTATATGCAGTCATAACTCATACGGAGTAACTCATAAGGACTGTGTTGTCTACGTATAACACTATACAATAAAAATCTTAAAAATAAAAAATCCTAAATAGGAGTGTTTTAAATTATTATTTTCTAAAAAAAGCAACACTAACAAGGTATTAATGACAAATTTTCCTAAAAATAACTTTATTAACATATTTAGCAATATAAACGTTGGAGGTGATAAGGACATAATTGAGATCCACTCAAGCTTTCAATTTTTAAGTTGTACGGGTCAGGGTGGGCCCTTTTTATTGCCGCCCATCCGGGTAACCATCCGACAATACTGGTCCCTTTGCTATCTTTTTTTCCATTTTTTTAAAATATAAAATCTATGATAACATTTTCTTCCTTTTTTTTCTTCTTATTTTTGGGACCTAGCCACTACAGATTTAAGTTGGCACTTCATTGGCAAACCCCATTTTGGGATTTTTTTTTATTAAAAAAAAAAATCTTTGTTAAATATTTTATTTTGTACGTGTGTGGATTGGCCACTGGCCAGTAGCACTTCGAGTCTCCATCCGATCGTTATTCCGCAAGATATTTTTATAAAGAATACTATTGGTTAAATAATAAATCTCTATTATAACTCAAGGGGGAGTCATGGTGTCCTTCTTCAAAAAGTCTATAATACCTTTTACAAAATTTGTAAATACTCAAAATATATAATATTAACTAAAAAGGAAATTTTTGTATTTTTAAAATGAAAATATTACAAAATATATAATTCAAAAAAATAAAACACAAGCGCCAAAATTCTTATTTTTCAATCCTCTACAATTAGATACCCATATTTGTATAATTTTTCACACAAATATTTTCTTTTTTTATTAGTATAAATCTATATTATATAAAAATGTCTAAAAAACCTATCTTCCCTTACTTTACTTATGAAATAAAGATAACTAAAATATAAATTAAATTCAATCAATCAATAAAAAATAAGGAAATATTAATCAAAGAGAAAATAATTATTCATTCCCCATAAAATGTTACAATTTTTATCTTTTTAAATGAAAATATCAAAAAATTGATAATTCACAAAAATAAATAAAAGCAGCAAAATTAATATTTTTGATTTTTTACAAATGGACACCCATATTTATATATCTCTTCACATTAAACTTTTATCTTTTAATTAAGTGAAAATTTGATCAAAGATAGTGTAGCTGATAAAATTAAATTTTATTCAATTAAACAATATAATTTTATTTTCAACAAACTCGTAAATAATATATACAAACATTATTATATAACGTACTCATACATTGAAGCACGCATAGCGTGCACAATATTGACTAAGGTAACACAGATAATGATAAATTTACTCCATTTTTTCCCTATTTACGTTATCTTTATTGTTAATGAAAAAGTAGTTTAACTATAAAAAGTAGAGTGTGTGGATGAAAATGGAGTGCATAAATACATTATATGGTGGAGTATTTCTCATTCCCCTTTGTGCTAGTAGCCATATAACTTTTTTTCTAGGGTCATAATAATTAAGCAAAATTGACACCACCAGTCCAAACTATTCTATCTGCACATATCCATCAACAGTCCAAACTAGCTATGTTGTTTGTTTTAATTGGACCCCATGACCGGTTTACCTGTGATATCAGGTAAAACACGAGGCATGTGAGTGTCACATGACTTTTTTAATATCCCTTTTCAATTTTTTTTTACTTCTTACCATGAAAAAGTTTTAACCCTCATGGATCATATTTGAGGTCAAAATTTGCAAAAAACGACTCAATTAGCCTGACTTGCGTTTCCGATTTGCCTCGATTTGCGTGCATTATTAATCTATGTGTCAAAAAATTGTCCTCTCAAAGTTTTACGGGTTATTTTAACCCGTATGAGTCAAATTTGAGGACAAAATTTATAAAAAAAGACTCAATTAGCCCTGATTTGCCTTGATTTGCGCGCATTAATCTACGTTTCAAAAATTGTCCTCTCAAAGTTTTAACGGTCATTTTAACCCTTATAGATCAGATTTGAGGTCGAAATTTTTTAAAAACGACCCGATTAACCTCGATTGTGTTACCGATTTGCCTCAATTTACGTTCATTAACTTATGTGACACTCACATGCCTCGTGTTTTACCTATTATCACAGGTAAACCGGATCGGACATAGGGTCCAAATAAAGCAAACAACTAACATATATAGTTAGTTTGGACTGCTGATGGATACTCAATAGTTGGGACTGATATGGGCATGCAACAGATGATAAATAGTTTGGACCGATGGTGTCAATTTTAATTTGCCTAATAATTAATGTTGTTTCTCTTATATACTTCAAATTTATTCTCAATGTCACAATTTATTATTACAACCAACAAACGAGTCATAAGGGTTGCAAACCCTCTTAAAGTTTAAATTTATTGCTCAATTAAACATGTGAACTTTAATTTCATTGCACTTTTCTCTCCAATTTATTATATATGTATGAATATTTTATTTAATTTTACAATGAGAAAAGGCTAAGCTAACATAGCCAAAGCAATACGACGATAAGGCAAAATGCAAACACAACTCCAACTACCATTATAGGAACACCTAATACAGTTTTGATCATTTATAATCACTAATTTTCTTGGTTGTTGGGGAAGATTCGGTGTATAATTAGGATCAAACTTTCTTTACAAGTTGATGTGAAACCTTGTATGGTGACTTGGGGATGCTCAATCCTTTCTTCCATGACTTCAATTTTAGTCCTATACTGAAAGAAATGGTTAGAAGAAAGACAAGCTGAGTTCCTAATAAGATAAGCTCTTGTTTTCATCCTGGCCTTTATCATTGAACCTCTAATTTTCCCCCCTAGTTGTTACAACACCAATTCTGACCACTCTTGACTAGACCTGGTTATTGGGCGGGTCGGGGCGATTTAGGGTCAAGTCGGTACGGGTCGGGTCAGGGTTATGGTCGACTAAAAAGGATCAATAGCGGGTTGGGTCAAAGAGGTTCGCGGGTCATTAGCGGTTCGTTAGCGGTCGGGCCATTAAAATATTAAATATAAATAAACTTTAAGGTAGCCAATAGTTAAAACAAACGTATACGAATATATTAATGTAATTATTTTTGTCAAAACTTTTTTTTAAAAATTATTAGGCTATTATTTTTGGCCCTGCATTGGCCCTGGTCGATAAGACATTGTCCATTAAAGGTCATGTCCAGTAGATACCCTATAAGCTTGACCCTAACCGAATGTCATTGGACTACCATGTCCAATAACCAGGTCTACTCTTGACTGATGAAGTTCACTAACGCAAATAGGACTTTACTCATAGAAGATGGTAGCCAAATAATCATGTACCCTAGCGGCCTGTTTGGTTATAGGTAAATGGTAATAAATTATGGTATGATAGGCTAATAGCCTAATAGGGATATAATTTAATAAGGAAAACAAAGTTATTATCAATATGGAAACATATTCTCATTTCCAAATTTAAAATTTCTTTATATTTTTCAATGCCATCAATTACTAGTGGAAAGGATGGTATTATATGAGATCAGAATGGATTTTTTTGAAGAAAAATAGATTAATTCGAGGCAAGATAGCATAACCATGGGAATGTATATTAATTTTCCTACCTGACCACGTGTAAAAATACAGGCATATACTCTTAAAAGTACATTAATTAATCACTCACATTAATTATTAAAAAATTACTTTATACCCTATACAATAGAACAAAAATGGTACCACACTACCACCTTAAAATGAGGGGGGAAAAAGCATTTTGAGCATTTTTTTACGGGACAAATTAGCGAGAGTAAATAGATCTTTGGCTAACTAAAAAAACTATTTTTAGTGGTTGATAGTTATAGATTTGGAAGAGAGTTTTGGAATGAATAATCACTTTTTCAAAAAAACTCATGCGAGGATATTTTTGGAAAAATTTATAGTTTTTTGGTTATTTCTTACTTTGAAATAACATGTAACAGCTAACCGCTATTCACCAAATAGTTTTTTTACAAATAAATAACTAATATAATCAATTAGTCAAATAAGCTATATATCAGGGTCAGCTAGTCAAACAACTAACTCAATCAGCTAACATCTAACATCTAACTCTGAAACAACTTAATATTTAACGTTTAATGGGAGTTGAAAATAGATTTTGTACTCCGTACTTAACTAACAACCTACGGTATCAATTAACAATATCTAGATAAAAATAATTCAATGTTAATATGTAATAATGAAACTCAAAAACAGATGATTTCAACAAATTAGGGGGTAGGTAGGTAGTAGGCTCGTTGTTGAGAAAGATCATTGATCCTAAAGAATAAGATCCCAATAATTGGTTGTATAATTGGCCGGTGACTTTTAATACTTGCTTGAATTTTTGAACCTATAAAATAAATTATACAAGTAATAATCATTATAGTATTATTTATAAGAACATACAAATTCATTTGATTTCCAAGAAGTATGTGGGAAGTTCAAATACAATTTGAGTCTTATATATACCTAGCTATTTAAAATCCGATCCTGGTGAAGATATGGACAGCTGCACGTGCTTCAATGTCCTCAATTATTATACTCCCTCTATCCCAATTTAGTTGTTATATTTATTTTTTTCACATCTTCCGAAACATGACTTTAAATAAAAATATATTGAACTACACATAATAAAAATTATATATTTAAAACATACATGTTGAGACGAATTAAACTAGATTCATCATGAGATTCATGACTATATTTTTTCTTACGCTTATAAAAATAGAAGCAGTAAAATACTACATGAGAACAGTGTTACAAGTCAAAATGTAACAACTAAATTGGAATAGAGAGAATAATTATTAATATATTGTTATTATGACAATTCACTATCTTAATTAGTTAGTTATATTTTTATTTTTTTAAGGATATATTTTTAATTTTTTTAGAAGAGAAAAAATTGCCAAAGTGTAACTAACAAAATGAGACATTGCGATTCTGGAGTATTATTTTTAGCCATTCTAAGCTGGCTTTTTAAAGACATAATTATTATATGGGGAACAAATTATATTAATGGAGTATTGTTGCGCATTTAAAAGAGATCAAGATCCGTTTAAAAAGGTATGCAATCTTTAACTTTACTGACTTGATCTAGTGCATGTTTCTCCAAATGAATTAGTTTTGACTAATCATGCATGGCAGATTATATATGCAGAGGTTTAGTGAACAAGTTTTGCCTAAATGAAGTTTACCATTTCTCGATATCAGATTAGATCAAATTAAATCAGATCGAAAGTAATATAATAATCAGCTTGGAGATTACTTGGAGAAAAACTAATAAATGTTAGGAAAAACTTGTGAAAATTTATATACGGCGTCGAGGCAAATCTAAGCTTAGGCCTATTTAGGCTATAACCCACTCTATTCTTAAAAAAATATTATATATATATATATATATATATATATATATTTTAGACGGATCAAATGCACACCTAGTTGACGTTGCTGGTGTTTTACTTCCCTTGGGTCTTCATGAAAACATAACTACGTCTTGGTTTATCATGGCTAAAAAAAAAAAAACAAGGTTATCAGGGTTTATAAGGGTTAATAAGATTTTATCAATTACAAACAGGTCAAACCTTATAAAATCAGGTTTCATAAGCAATGTACTCATACAATTCGTTTAGTTATTGGGTATAAATGACGGAAATGAGAATGAATTTATATGTAAATTTGGTAGGAAATCAATATTCATCCCCTGTGGTGCTAGCTTACCTCCAACTTATATAATTTTTATCACAAATATCTATTCCCATCCAATACCATGTTTTCCAATAACATCAAATATATAATAATGGAAAATATGAAGAAAATTTAAAGTCTAGGAACGACAATATGTTTCCATGGAGATTAGCCTATTTTTGTTGCTAAATTATGCTTTAGGTTCTTTTCTATTACAATAATCTATTATCAATATTCAAATGGACCATTATAATTACCTCTAATATATATTAGTTACCCCTCATAAAATTCCTTTTTTTTTAATAATTGGCTACGAATTTAATCCCTAGATTACATAATAAACCGTGTAATAATCAATAAGGTGAATGAAAAGTTTAAGGGTGTGTTTGATTCGTCTAATCTGATATGATCTGAACAAACTTTTCTAATCTGATATGATATGATCTGATTTTTTTATTGAATAGTAATAAGTTTTCTGTTCTGATCTAATATGAAATTTTCTGATATATTACTTATTGAACTTTTCTAAAATAAGTAACACGATAATGCTTAAATAAGTTGATCAAATGCACCCTAATTCAATGAAGTTTTAACAAATCAAGATATGTCAACATAACTACAAATATAAACCTTGTTAAGTTCTTGTCGGTAAGGTTCTTAACCAAGATCTTACGTTTAACGCATGCAAGACTTAACCAGTGGACTATGATTTATGCATTTATTATACATTTGGATTAGTCAATAGGCTTTGGTATGTAATACAGGGTATCTTTAATTATTATTTGGTGCAACAAGAAACCACGGTGGATGCCAGCTAGAATAGTTTGTTAAAATTTGATGATATAGTACCCAACTCGGATTCGAATCCTGTTCACATCAATTGTAAACAAAATAAAGATATATAAACCACGTATAATCATTTGGAGTAATCATTTGAAAGTTTGACATCTGTAGGGTCCTATTTATAAATTGTAAATTGTATTATATTCCATCGGTCTCTAAATATCTGTTACTTTTGAAATAATTTTGGGCATAATGAGAGAGAACTTTTAATCTTGAAAAAATCTTTATTATACAAAAAAAAAATATAATTATAAGGGATCTTGCCAGATTCATCAAGATTTGTAGTTTTTTCAATATCAACGTCTATAATTTTTTTATAGAGTACAATGAAAAAAATTATCTTTAGTTATATACAGCGTAACAAGTGCATTATGTGCAAAAATGAAAAAACAAACATTTTGAGAAGGATGGAGTAGTAAATTTTTTTTAATGATACATTGACAACTTTTTTAAGCTTGGAATATACTACTAAAGTAGTAATCGACACTACTACGTGTCAACCTCTCATTTAAAAAATTTGCATCAAGATTTCTTTAGATAAAAAACAAGATAATATATATTTTGTTTTTATAAAAGGAAAAAAATAGCTTTTCTTTAAAAAATTAAAAAAAACAACTGCTACTGATACTACGTACAGTATCAATTGTATACAACTATACAATTTAAATTTTCTTTCACCATTCTTATATTACTTTATACAAATTATGATGGTATTTTTAACTATTTCATTAAGATTATTATTTTTTTTTGAGGCAGAGGTCGTGGCTCAGTGGGAGCCGCGCCTCCATTCTCGGACCGTGCCCCGAGTTCAAGTCCCCACTCCAGCGTTTACTGGGATTTCCCCTCCCCCCTTATATTGGCATCCTGAGATAGGACCAGTATAAGGCCCAAATATAAACCTTTCCGTCTAAAAAAATAATAATAAGATTAATTTTTTACTAAAATTAAACCAATACAAATAATTTTATTTGTGAGATAACATGCCATCCGAACTAGTTAAACCTTAAAGACTTAACCTTGACGCGTGGCTAATATGAATGAAGCTAGCAATCATTTGGTCCAACTCCATTATGCTTCATGATGGCCTCTATCATATCATATCATCACAAATAGGGAAAATACTATGCATGAACTATTAACTAAAAATACCTCGCAGAAAAGTCAATTGCACAAACCTAAACGTAAAAAGGGCTCAATTTTTTCAATTTTCTAATTAAAAAAAAAAAAGTAACTTTTACTCCGTAATATTTTTCCAATTCTACTTTTAAATTACTTAAATGACACCCTGTTTATTAACTGGTGATATATAATAGTAATAAAAATGAATTCGTATGTAAATTTAATAGGAGAATTAAGATTCATTTTTATGGTTGTACTAGCTAAAACCTAATTTATCTGATTTTTCTACACAAATATTCATACACATCCAATACGATCCTTCCTAATAGTTTTTGATGATAATGAAAAATATGACAAAAATTCAAACATAGGAATAATGAGATATATGTTTAATTCCATAGAAAATATAGTTTAATTTAATCCTTCTTCATTCCTTTGCTAAATTATGTTTAATTTAATTTCGTTCCAATAATCAGGATTTATTACTAACGACCAAAAGTATACAATCATAGATTTTGTGTCAAATACCAATAATACAAGGAAAGAATAATTAACAGGTGAGCATGTTCATATATATAGCTAGTGTAATTCTCAAGAGAGCTAGCTATTAGTGTTATGACCTAATGGATATATATAGTACTAAAATGATTTCGTGCATGCATAAATGCATTATCGGCTATCGAAGAAATAATAATGACCTAAAAAGAACAATCGAATATTGTATGAACATGTTTTTTCTTTACTTATGAATGTCAAATATTTTTCATCACCCTTTCAAACAACTAAAAATAAAAATTCATCACTCACAAATCTCAATTTTCATGATTCTGGTAACACCTTGCAATTGATCAGTAGTTTTATTTATTTATTATTTTTTTTCTGAAAGGATTGATCACTTTTCTTTTCTTTTTTTTTTTATTTTAATTTTTAGAATCTTGTTCCTACCCCATTTCAAATTAAGGCTATGTTCTTTAGGACTGATCTGGTCTGAACTGATTTGTTTTGAGTTTGTCTGATCTGATCTGATTTGAGTTTTTCTGATTTGATTTGATTATATTTATATTTATATTTATATTTATATTTATATTTATATTTATATTTATATTTATATTTATATTTATATTTATATTTATATTTATATTTATATTTATATTTATATTTATATTTATATTTATATTTATATTTATATTTATATTTATATTTATATTTATATTTATATTTATATTTATATTTATATTTATATTTATATTTATATTTATATTTATATTTATATTTATATTTATATTTATATTTATATTTATATTTATATTTATATTTATATTTATATTTATATTTATATTTATATTTATATTTATATTTATATTTATATTTATATTTATATTTATATTTATATTTATATTTATATTTATATTTATATTTATATTTATATTTATATTTATATTTATATTTATATTTATATTTATATTTATATTTATATTTATATTTATATTTATATTTATATTTATATTTATATTTATATTTATATTTATATTTATATTTATATTTATATTTATATTTATATTTATATTTATATTTATATTTATATTTATATTTATATTTATTTTTATATTTATATTTGTATTTATATTTATATTTATATTTATTTTTATATTTATATTTGACTAAGTCTGATCTGATCTGATTATTGTAGCTTTTAAGTCCAAAAGAACAGGGCGTAAGTGTAACATACTGACATTATAAAAATTGCACTATTCATTTACTTCCTCCGTTCCAAAAAAAACGCAACAGTTAACATTTTGCACTATTCACATTATATACTTTGACCAAATTTTGAGTTTTATACATAATAAAAAATATAGTCAAGTGGGATCATGTTAGATTCGTCTTGTAAAATACTATCTTAATATCAACTTTTTATAATTTTTAAATATTCATAATTAGAGTTATTAAGGGTCAAAGTAGTGTTTCGGCATGCGTGAAATGTTGACTGTTGCCTTTTTTTTGGAACGGAGAAAGTAGTAGATTTGACCATGCATTTTTTTATGTAAATAAAATCAAATTTTTTTAATTTAATATGCTTTTCAATTTGTCTCAATAATGTTTATTAAGATGATCTTCTCTCTTATACTATGTATAATTTATTTTAATTTAATAAAAAATTAGAGATATTGAAGGTAAAATTAGAGCACCCGTAAAAGAAAAATTAAAATTCTTGCAATCAAATAAAAAACAACAAAAGAAGTACAATATTTTCCATCATTATATGCTCTTCGTATCATACTGATGTTCTTTATTAGTATTATTTTTAAAATTGGAAAGGAACTGCACATATATAGGGATGTTCATAAACCGGTCTGGAACGATATTTGAACCGGATTGGTCCGGTTCAAACTGGTCCGGTCCCAGGTCCATGAAAATAGTGATTCTGATCCACCGGTCCGGTCCTGTCCAAATCCAGTAAATTCTGGTCCCACAACAAGACATCAGAAGGTGAAAATGAAATTGGAAATATCATAATAGAACAACTTAAGTGCTAAAAAATTTTCAAAAATTTAGGGAGGATAGTTCAACAGATCGAGACCAGTACCTTGACAGAATGACTTTGTAAAATATTTTTTGGAGCAATTCTTTTTTGCATTCTTTAAGTTTTTGTGCGAGTACAAGTCAGTTCGGCATGGATATTAAGTGCTAAAACCTTTTCAATAATTTAAGGAATAACAAACAAAAATATCAAGATATTTTATCATGGAATATTTGGTTGAAAACTTTCCTAAAAAATAGAACAAAATATTGCAGCCCAAGTTTCAATTCGGCTGAATTGAAGTATTTAGTGTTCCTAAGAACTATAAATATGCAACACTTAATCTCAAACTCTCTCCAAGACTCACCGGCATTTATCAAGTGAATGCAATTTTTTAGCGTTATTCGAAAAGATCAAATAGAACAGTTTACTAATTACAATAATATTCATCTCAGTTCTTAACTCTATCTCTTGTAAGTTTTTTAGAAATAGTTTTTGAGAGAAACAAATTGTATTTATCACTAACTGAGGGGTAGTGATTGGGTAGTATTTGAGAGTTCATTTGAGAGTGAGTGTGAGGTCAAGTACAAAAACAATATCTTAGGTTGAGTGTGTGGTAGACTGGTGTGTGCGCTACTTTTATTTTTCAGAGTTGATTAATAAAAGTGAGTAGGGTATGTAAGTATAGTTCATAGTTGTCTAACCTTGTTAAATCTTGTGTGTTCTTTGTTATCATTATTTCTGTATAAATTGTTTGCCTTAATTCCGTTGCCAAACCAGTTTACTGGTTGACAAACTAAAAACGTTTTAAAGCCGAGAATTTTTTTAAGTACTAAATTCACCTCCTCTTGAGTACCAATGGGGCCTTCAAATTGCAACAAGAATTATACTCCGTATTATCAACTTCAGTGGCAGATTTAGAATTTTAAAGTAAGAGTAGTATTAAAATACTGCAACTATATATTGATTGGAAAAAAGAATATAATGGTATTTTTTTGAAATAAATGAAGTAATTTTTAATAAGAATTTCACAAACATCATTGAGCTGAAGTGCACAGTTAAACTAGTGGTGCTTATCGAGCGAGTCGGTCTCGAGCTGAGGGTTGCTCAACTCGTGCTCGTTAGGTTTCGAATCGAGCTCGAGCTATTAACGAGTTGCTCGTTTAATGTTTTGACCCTATTGAATTTCAATATTTTTAAAGAAAATTAATGATTATATTCTTTTTTCTTTAGGTAAAGTATTTATTCTTAAAGTGTATTAATTTATTATATTAAGTGTCAAAAAAAAATTTCTTTATTTATTATATTAAATTATTTTTAATGATTTGACATAGAAAATTATTGATTAATATGTTAAATTATCGAATTTCGAGCTAATTCGAGCGAGCATGGGCCAAATCAAGTCGACCTTTAAACCGAGCTTTGATCGATCCGAGCTCGAGTAGCTCGCGAGCTGATCAGCTCGATTAGCACCCCTAAGTTCAACAATAAGAATTTCACATACTTTTTAATAAGAAATTCACTAGCTCACTATACTATTATCATATCTACAAAGAAAATAATCAAGCAGCAGTTAATCCTCAACCTAGCTAACAAACTTAGGCCATAACTTTCAGAATAAGACTTGTTGGTTTCACCCGTATGATAAAAAACTTTCTCTTATCACTTGAAAGGATGCTGATGGCTTGTCCCATGAAATGGATCAATCGTTCTTTCTTTCGTAGTGTGTGTATGTATATATATATAAACGAAGTTGAGCAAGATGTGTAATCAAATAAAAGTTTACATAAGACAAACATAGTAATATTTATTTTTTATAATTTTGTAAAAATACTTTCTTTCAAAAACAAGGGTAGTATATTGTGCTACCTTTAGTTACAACACATACATGATACATCCGCTACAATCCATACGCGTCAAGTAAGCCGAGGTCAGTGTAATTAAGCTGATTTCTTAATGGTTAGTTATTAAATCGTTGTTGGAGCAATGTTTACATCCTACAAAATCATGCACTAACTTGACTTTCAAGTGACTGTCATTCACTTTGACTATTTAGTAAGTAATTAAGTTGATGGTTACTTTTAAGTAATTTTGGAAGCTTGATTGATTGAACTTAATTTAATTACTTGATTGATAATCACATTGATCCAAATGCTGGTCCCCAAATTCCTTACGGCCCGTTTGGTTGTTGGTAATAAATTGTGGTAATCATCACTGATTTAAAGTGTAATTTTGTTAAGGAAGAACCTTATAATTCCTATGAAAACATATTTTCATTCCTAATTTTGAATTTTCTTCTTATTTTCTATTACCATCCATTACCATGGGTGGTGCTGATATTAGATGTGAATGGATATTTGTGAAGAAAATTAGATAAATTGGAGTTAAACTATCATCACCATGGGAATGAATTTTGATTTCCCTTTCAATTTTAATTATAAATTCATTCGCATTACCAGTTTACCACCATTTATAACCGGCTACCAATTGGGCTGTTATTAAGAAGAGGACAAGAAAATAAAGTTGGGGGTTTACCAAATTATTCTATGGCAAGTCGAAATCAAAATGGTTGAAGAAAAGAAAGCTTGAACATTACGGTTGTTTAATGAAATTAGCAAGTAAATACCAATTATATGATGACAAACAAACATTTGGACTAAATAGAATTCAAATTCTAATACTACAGTTTTTTTTTTAGTTTCTAAAGGTTAATCTCGATTAGCATATATGTTTTGCGTGCTAGCTTAATAGTTAGTACAATGATTAATTATTACTAACAACGAACACAAGAATTTTTCAATATAAGTAAGGATGAAAGATGATTTGATTTAATGATCGTACGTTCAACCACAACAAATCAAATGTAGAGTAGTTGGGCATGCATGGGTCATCATGCCAATCGCAAGGGCGGTCTACATGTCAAGCCCATATGCCTCGTGTCTTAGTGGATTGTGCCTAAAACGCGCTAAGAAAAGGACGTGTCATGTCATGCCAAGTTTTTGAAAAATGTCCATGCATTGGACTAACTACATCTTGTACGTGCCTGAATAACACCTAATCTAAAATAACATATACCAGTTGGTTCACCAAGCTTGTGCCAAACTTTTAAAATATCGTTTATGCACAACCCAACCAATAAATGTATCTCTGTTGCCGTGTTGTGCCAGTAATAAACTTATGCTAAGTCATAGCCCAATCTTGTCATGACGAGTTGACCCTACTAGTGATTTGGTCCATGTCCTACACCAATCAATAGGTAAATTGGGCCACTAGTGTAAACTTTTTCTTCCAATACTACATCAAAATGATGATAACATAAATTCATTGGTGAAAAAAGTTTTCTTTTGTGGGTTGTCAAAGATTCGCGTAGGTCATTACACTACATATTTTTGCATTGCTAGGCTTAGGCACGATGTGAATGTGACACAACAATTTTTATTTCTCTGCTACCTTTCACTTTTTTTTGGCTTTGCAATGTTCAATTGACCCATCAGAAATTAAAGATTGTGAAAAGAGGAGGGGGAAGGTTGGTAAACCTCTACTTTAGTGAAGAAAAAATGAAAATTGTAAATTATAGGAGTTCTTTTTAACTTATTCAATAAATTAATTAAAGTGCATGTAAAATAATAAGCTTGACAATTTATAAGGTCTAGTAAATTTAACAAGTTTTAATAAGCTTTGTCAAATAGAAATATTAAATTTTATTCACTTCTTAAAATCATAACCAATAAATTTTATTTAGATTTAATAAATTTAAAAGTTTCAATTATGTCTCAACTTATTGTAATTGGAACATTGATTATACATAAATGGGTTTGTGATATCAAATACGATGCATGTGATATACCAGACCATCAGAGATGGAGGGGGTCTAATATATTGAAAGCATAAGTCAAGAGTGGTAAATAAAACATGACATTAAAGGATATATTGCGCTTAACATTGTGTATGTCCATCCGCCTGTTAGACCAGACAAATCTGCCCGGTCGGGCCGAAAGGAAAAATGTTGATTATTGCTAGCTTAATTAGATTGGCCTAGATGACTGGACAAGTTGTTGCTTGGTTCGCCTGACCGAACAAAGTAACTCTGTCATGCAGGCATGCTCAAATTACATAATTATGTTTTGATGTAAAATTAAATTTCATGCAGTAACGTAATTCAACTTTATTGAATTGGCACATCCATTATTAGAGTTATGAAATTAAAGGATAGAAGCGTCATTTCATGAGATCATGAGGGGATGTGCTATTCTCTTATCTCCTCTGTAAATAAAAATTATATATTTGACAGGGAGAGAAAAATAAAAATTATACATCCATTCCGGCCGTACGTACTTGCTTGCTTAGAAAGTTAAATTTATTCCCTAAATATTTTCCAAATATATATATATATTCACAAATTCTTTGTCTTAATATCTTCGTTGTATCTCAATAGTAAGATTGTGTAATTCGGTATTTCTAAAGGGTCGATACCATTCTATTAGAAAAGTTTACATTTTCACCTTGCGTTTGAATTGAAAAAGTTTATCATATTACATAATTTCTAACACTAATAATACCGTACATGTTGGTCGTTAGTTTTGGTTGGTGTATTGCTAGCTTGCTTCTTCTTCGATCATTATCCTAGATCTCTAATTATATATACTAGCATGCCTTTTTAACCTAGACTAGAGATAAAAGCTTTGACTTATATAGTTGTTAATTTGGCGTAATATTTAATTAATTGATCAATTAAATTATTGTTGCAATTTTTGCTGTTATGACTTGTTAGTTATAACTTATGAATGTGGTTGCACGCCATAGTACTACAACCTTGATACGACACATGCAATCTATGTTAATGATGTGTTTCACCAACAAAATCATTTCTTTCATAGAAGATTCACTCATGTTTTAAATATTATATATATATATGCTTATTTTATTAATCTTAGCTAATTATATATTAATGGCTAAAAATGACTTTTATTGATTATAACTGTCTTTGTTCACCTTATTTTTACTTTTTCTTAGAAAGAATAAAGTTTGTTTGATACGTTCAATAAGTATACAAATTACTCTAAATAAATCTTAAGCGTTCATGTATGTAAACTATAATGAGCACATATAAGTTTTGATAAATAATTATGAAAAGTTTGATTAAGTAAAGTTTAAATTAGTCGAAAATATATTTAATTTTATCCTTTTTTTTTCCAGAAAGAGTTAAATATCGATTAAAACTTAATTATATTACTCCATCCTTCAAGCTAGAGATGACAAAGAAAACTATTTATTTATTTAACTATTTAATCAACAAAAAAGTGTTCTCTGATCCATATTTAGCTTGTATCAACTAAGTAAATTGCATGATCGAATTCATTTCAAGTAAGTGGTCGAATTTAGTTTTGTCATGCCTAATATTTTTTAGGTCATGACTTCACCGATCAAAAACCATTTTTTTCCTTGTCAATTTTTTTTCCCCCGTGAGATAAACATTTTATTTTTCTATTGAAATAAGCTAAGTCACCACGCCCTAGTCATCGGAATCGGCTGGTAATGAGTTACTAACCCAGGCCATAGAATATTTTAACCCTTGCACTTGAGGGGGAGATAAAGGGTAAATCCTCAAGCAATGGGTGAGGATCGAACCTTGCACTTCTAAGATGCAAGGTGGATGTAGACATCACTTATTCACTTAAGGTCCGTTTACTAGAGCGAAAAATATTTTCCCTGAAAACAGTTTTCCTATTTTACATCGTTTACTTTGGGTGAAAAAATAAAATGTAAAACTTTGGGTGAATACTCATTTTACACCCTATTGAAAACATTTTATTTCCTTCAAATTTGGGAGTAAAACTTATTTTCCGTGCAAGTAAACATTGGAAAATTTATATATATGAAAATGAGTTTTCCAACGTAAAATGTTTTTCATGAAAAATCATTTTACATTGAAAATATTTTACACTAAAGTAAACGGACCCTTACTCTAATTGTCACAATGTTTGCAAACATGTTGCTTTTTCGTTCCTCATGATTCATGTTTTAGGTTTGTTTCGTTCTTATTTCATATTTTGGTCTTTTGATGTAGTTTTAGAGATATTTTAGATAATTTTTTTTATGCTTTCATTCATGTAATAAATTTAGTATTAATTAATTAATATGACATAACATTATAACAAAGTGATTACTAAAATTAGGATCATGTGTGCATTAAATCTATTGTACGTACTCTTAGATGCAAGTAGGCTCTTAAAAAGGAGTTATTTTTTATCTTGAAATATCGATGGTGCACCCTAAGTATAGGTTGTTATCAGGGCCGTCCTTGCACATGTGCAAGGTGACCAACAGTACAGGGCCCCAATTGTAAGGGTCCCCATTTTCATATTTAGTCCAATATAAAAAAAAAACAAAACAAAGAAAAAAAGAAAGAAACAAATTAACCGTAATCTACAATGAATGTCAACTAATTGCTCCATATTCCATTTTCACATTAAAAAAAATCATTCATTAATTGCAAATCTTAAATTTCCATGAATTAATTCTTCATCTTCATATTTAGGGCCCAATATTTTTGTATGAGAACAGGGCCCCAAAATTCAACGGGACGGCCCTGGTTGTTATACTCGGGTGGCATGGGTGAGGTTCATGACTCATATTTGTACACTCGCTTCCGAATCTATACTAATATAATAGTTCATGACTGAAAAATGAGAGTTATTATTTCCGATTTTGCTAAAATACGTGTATGAGCGCTTCCTTAGTGTCAACTCCTGCTATTGACAAATTTCCATAGCACTCTCGCGGTCTCGCCAACAAGCTAGGCATACAAGAATTCAAACACGGAGTTGTCATACTGGTGTCCGTAAGAATTACTGGGCATGAGAGCCCAGTGAGATAGTGGTTATCCTTGACCCCCCACAGATTACCAATGAATAATATTTTCCAAATAGGAAAGATAGGAGAACATACCCTTAAAACTTTTTTTTTTTTCTTTAAAAGTTTGTTAATTATAGCCAATTTTAATTACATGTCATGACTGTCCACGCTAGGCCACGAAAATCTCAAAAAACGGGTTTGTATATAACTTTATGCTAAAATCATCATGTAAGATTAGATCAGACAAAGAAGCTATGAAAAAATCAAAATAAAAGTTTATAGAAAAACTATAATAAATTATCACGCAATTTTATACATATATAACTTTCTATATGTGTTGTGTAGCATTTGTAAGTTTTACTTTAACTTTTCTTTGTAAAACTTGATGTTACAGTGAACATCTCACCAAAGAATTTGCATTACTTTTTTCGTTGAAATAAGACATGATAATTTTGAACTGATATATATAATTAATTAAGAAAAGAATATATAAGATAAAAAGAAACATACCCATCGTCATCACATAATTAATTTGAATCATTGCATTGAAGTGTTTAGCTAGTAGTTTAGAGGATGTGGGGTTATTGGATATTTTTTTACTCTAATCTTTTAATAAAGCTATAGGCTAAGTTAATGGAATATGAAACTATAATAATGTACTTGTATAAATCAATATATCATATAGCTAGTGATTTGAGAATTTTGGGCCACATAGTCGACTTCTTTACAATCCACTTTTCCCCCTTTTTTTTATTTAGCTATAAGATAAGAAACTACATTCATTTATTCATTCAAATAATAAAAATTGCTCTCAAAGTGACAAGAATGGCATAAAATCATAAACCTAAAAAATGATCATGATGATTATTTTATAAAAGACGTGTCGTTCGAGCCTCCTAACCTTTCATATTTGGTTTGAAATTGAAAGATGATGTCCAAATCATTGCATTATATCATTCATTTTGGATCATTCATTCAAATCATTCAATTTTCTTAATTTCAATCAGAAAATTTAGCAGAAATTAAACAAATAATTTCCAACACTATTTCAAAAGGTTGTATGTTTTTCTTTAAGGGAAATTAAAGATTTAGGTACTTTATGCTCTCAATTTGGGTGCATCTATATCTTTTGTTACTGTATTAAGATTTAAGATGCAAGGGGGATAGATATTGGGGTTGTTTGACAATCGTTTATTGGACGTTGGTTTTTGTGTCTTTGGCTGATTTATTTAAATTATTTGGCTGATTGGAAGCATTGGATGTGTGTATTCTTTTTTTTAAAGTTGGTTATGTAAGCTAGTTATTTGGAAAAACTACTGTTTGGTAAGATTAATTGTGGTTATTGCTTATTGACTATTTATTAGAAAAATTGTAGGCCAAAAACTAAAATCTAATCCAACATATACTCCATTTTTTTTTTTTTTTCATTTTGACTTAAAAGCGAGCTCCAGCCAAATAAAAAGTCAATAACCAATCAAACTTATTTTTGAGTATTTGTCCATTTTAGAGAGCTAAAAACCCTTATAAAACATTATTTTTGTAAGAAAAGACCTAATAAAAATTTGGAAAATTTCCAGTGGTATACCCGAGCTTTTTCGAAATCCCACTGGTATACCCGAGTTTATTTTAATCCCAGTTGTATACCTAAAATTACGTCTAATTCCCATCCGTTACATTTAGAAGGTATATTCCGTTAAATGTATTGGAATATACCTATTTTAAGGTTAGATTTAACTTTGGTTAACAATTTTTTAAATTTTCTTTAAAAAAAATAAAATTTAAAATACTAATATATTAAATTAATGGGTTTTTGCAAAAAATGATCCGATTGCCCCCAATTTGCGTTTATGATTTGCATCGATTTGCGCGCATTGATCTACGTGAAAAAAATAGGTCGCTTATGGTTTTCCTCCGCTTCATTTTTATCCTTACGAGATCTGATTTGAGGTCGGATTTTGCAAAAAATGATTTGAATGCCCCACTTTGCGTTCCCAATTCGCCTCGTTTTGTGCGCATTGATCTACGTGAAAAAATAGTTCGCTAAAGGTTTTACTCGTCATTTTTACCCTTATGGGATTCGATTTGAGGTCGGATTTTGCAAAAAGGATCCGATTGTCCCCCAATTTGCGTTCCCGATTCGCCTTGTTTTGCGCGCATTGATTTATGTGAAAAAATAGTCCGCTCTAGGTTTTACGGGTCATTTTTATCCTTAAGGGTTCCGATTTAAGGTCGGATTTTACAAAAAATGATCTGATTGCCCCCAATTTGTGGTTGTTTTTCCTTTATTTTATTTTATTTTTTCAATTTATTAACCATGGTTAGTGTTTTTAACAATTTTTAAACAAAAATGTTACTTTTGGGAATTATGTTTAACATTAGGTACACCTCTGGGATTAAAAAAAACTCGGGTATACTAGTGGGGTTTCCAAAAAGTTCGGGTATACCACTGGGAATTTCCCTAAAAAATTTGTTGTGAACAGAGACCTAAAACAAAAAAAAAAAAGTTGCAAGGAGGGACCTTACCTCTATTTTCTGAAGTTGACTGTGAATTTCCGGCGTTGACTCGCTATTTCCCTCCAATTTTCGACGAACAATTTCTTCTCTATTTAACCTTTCCTTTTCCTTTTCACTATAAATTCATTTTTCCTCCACTCACCCTCCATTTTCCCTCCTAAATTCATCTACATAAACCCTACATTAACACTTCCTTCTAGCATCTAAAATTCTCTTCTTTTAAATTTGGGTTTCCTCATCTCTTACCCCCTTAAATACGAAAGGATTCGTGCAAAACTGGAGGAAAATAGTGAGTCAACGCCAGAGATTCACAGTCAACGTCGAAAAATAGAGATAAGGTCTCTCTTTGCAACTTTTTTTTTGTTTTAGGTCCCTGCTCACAACAAATTTTTATAAGGTCTTTTCTAGCAAAATAAATGTTTTAAAATGTCTTTTCTGACAAAATTTCCAAAAAAACTAATACTTTTATGCTCTTCAACTCAATTTGGGTCTCATTCATGCAAAGACTTGAATTTATATGAGGGTGCTCACAGAGTAAAGTTGGTTACTCATCCCACTTTCCCTCCTCTTTTTAAGGCACCTTACCATTGTAGAAAATTATAAATGGTAACTCACGAAATGGGGAGCTTCTGGTAGATGGGCTATTAGAGGTTTGGCACGAGTAGTGCCGAGACAGCCCACGTGCCAGGACATGTCAAGGAAAGTCCGTGTCGTGTGCGACCCACGTGCCTAATACAATTTTTTACATATTATGAAATTTTAACCAAAATAAGCATGCTAACTTGTGGTCCGGCTCTTCGTGCTCGTGTCGGATTCATACCAAACTAACTATTAAATTTTTGTCCATGTGTGGCGCACGGCCCACTAGCCGTGCATTCGTTTCGTGCTGTGCTCATAGGGGGCTCGTGTCAGATTAGCTCATCGTGTCTTCTTTATGTAGGCCCATCATGACCAATACCTCGAGCCACTCACACTGATGGAGGTCTTGGACTTCATCAGAACATGTCCATAGAAAATTATTTTCATTTGAAAATATTTTACGCCCTAATAAGAGTGCATTAGTTATAAATATAGTTAAAACCGACATAGAGATTTCGAAGATATTTATATATACTCGATATATAATTGCATGCATGCAAATTAATCTAGGGTTGAAAGATTCTGATGAAGACAAGCATATACATACTCATCACGAACATTACTAGCCTCTGCAATGCAAGTGTAATAATGGAGTTATAGACTAAAAGCATTAATAGAATTGCATGCATGTGAGGATATGTTTTGACATCACATCGTTGTAACGAAATTGTGAACAAACTTTTGATGGCATGCTCAACATTATGGCAACACAAACCAACATATTCTTATTTGTATGTATATGTTCAACTTTGCATGATGAACCAAATGAATCTCCATCTTAAAATTCTTCTTCTCTTTAATTTGTACTCGTTTGATTAACCTGTAAAGCCCGTTTGATGATTGGTAATAAATTATAGTAATATAATAGAAATAAATTCAAAGTATAATTTAATTAGGGAAGAAAAATACACATTTATTTCTAAATATGAATTTTCTTCATATTTTTTATTATCGTCCATCACCATTTGAAATAGTTTCTATTGGATGGGTTTGGAATTTTGGATATTAGTGAAGAAAATTAGATTAATTGGAGGTAAGCTGACACCACTGTCAGTGGTAGATTTTGAGTAAAATCTCTTCGGGGCCCTAGTGATGTTATACTTAAATGACATACAAATACGACATATAGGAGTGCAACTATAGTAATAAAAAATATTCTCCAATGAAAATACATAAAATTAAGAGTAAATTTATCAAATATTATGTAAAAAATAATACTTCATACGTTCCTAATTGGATTAAACAACTCACAAATAATACCTCAAATCATTGTTAACTTTTTATGTTACGGATAAAGTAAAAAAAAAAAAACTTACCTTCAAAAATTATTGACCAATTTCGATTCTTGTAAATTTGGATTTAAAGTATGTAGTACTATTGTACATTTGTACTAGTAATTGCGAATTGGAGATTTGGAGTTGTAACATCAAACACTATAACTAATATTACACTATAATACTTCCTAGGCCCTAATAGATAGCTAGGCTAGCACTATCTATTGACTTGGGATTTCGAGAAAAAGTTGTAGATGTTTAATCTTTTGGACTTTTGAAAAAAAAACAACACTATAAGCTAAGAGAGAGAAAATAATAGTTTTGGGTCATTTACTTGACTGAAAATAGAAAGAAGTTAGAATATCTTTCACATTAACTATCGTTTGTAATTAATGATCTTTAATCCGAGCAATACATAGAAAATAAGATCATATGAAGCATCTATTTTATACATTATACATTGTATTTTTATTTTTTAATTAAAAAAAACATGTTTAATTAAGTGACCTAACCAACGGAGCTTAAAATTAGCTCTTGCACTAAGCATGTTGTCTCCTAAGGTAAAAGGGGCTTTGGGATTTCAATGGAATGAGGTATGTTGCCTAATATTAATGGTAGCAACTAGTGTGAAAGTGAACAACACACAAAATCTAATTTGATAGAGTTTTCTGAAATTGACGTGGTATGAAACCATATGTCGCGCATTGTTTGGACATTTTGGAATGCTCGAAACAAAGCTATATAGGATAAATGTTTTTTTTACATGAAAAAAATAAATTCTGGCTTTTTTTTTAGAATTTTCTAATATGACCTGATTTTTTTTTTTTAACATGATAAAATAAACTGAGCCTTAGCGCAAGACTCATATCACATAATTGCTCGACTAACATTGCCTTAAGGAGGAGGAAAACAAGAAATCAAAATTGCGACAAGGTTTACTCCTCCATCATTAGCTCACTATGTTAAAACTCGATCCTCGATAAGACACCAGAATGACATCCTTGGGCTAGGAGAGTAGCAAATCAATCAAATGGCATAGTAGAGGGGGGGGGGGGGGGTTTCCTATATTTGTTTGTTAAAGATCCACATATAAGACTATTTGACACCTACCAAATGCAACTGGCCCGGTTTGTTTGGAACTTTGGACCACAAGAGCCAAGGAAAAAAATAAACAAAGTGGCTAGTTGGTAAGATAATATTTCTGACCTCTTAACATTGTAATCAGCCTCCTTTTGATCAAAAAAAAAAAAAAAAAACAAATGTAATAAGCCTCAAGCCTTAGCCTATGCACAAAAAAAAGTACTTCATCCGTTTCTAAATAAACATTTTACTTTTTTTTTGTCCATTTGAAAATAAATGTTCTATTACTTCTTTTTAATACTTTTGGTATTATAACCCATTTATAAATTTACACATATACCCTTAATAAACATTAATTAATTCTATATAATAAGAAAAAACCACCTATAAAATATTAAAATTACACTTATTACTTTTGGTATTATAACACACCTATAAGATTACACTTTTACACTAAGGGTGCATTCTCTTCCTCTTAAAAAAAATAAGTTTCAGGTTCAATTAGTACAGATAAATTCCGATAACTTCAGATAAGTCTAGGTCTAATAAATTGAATAGAATGCACTCTAGATGACAAAAAATCAAGTACATCGAACCTTAAGTCTCCAAAATCATCTATGGAGCAATTAAAAGGGGACATAGGGACTTAAGCTGTAGCTATATGCACACGTGTGTTAGGGTTCCACATCACTCCTTGGCACGTGAAGTTGCTATTGTGATTAAGATGTACTGGACCCACATGGGCTGGCTTAAGTTCCTTGTCTTTTTTTTTTTTGTTTTTTTGTTTTTTTTGGCAATGCTTAAGTTCCTTGTCAACATTTATATTTTGTAGACTTCTTAAATATAAATGGGCCTACCTCTCATTATTATCTGTTGATTTTCATACTATTCTTTTTCTGTTCTATGGGTTTCGGCTTTCAACCATGGACTTTTAGCCCATTATGAGTCTCAAATTCTCAATTGCAATGCTACAAAATATTCTCTTTTTGAAAAATTGTTTGTGCTAGCCCTATTAAATATATAAAATTATAATATTAACATATTTAAAATTAAATTGGGGAAAGAACTGAAGAAGTAGGTAAAATTAATATTTAAATAAGATTGGTCCCTTAGGGAAAATTTACTCATTTAAGTTATAAATAGGTTGATACAATATTGTTGTAGCTTGTGTGGAAAAGATAAAATAAAGAAGGACAATTAAACTATTTTACAAAATTTAATAATATTTTTTGGGACAAATTAATCTGAATTCTGATACCTTGAATTAAATACGTAATTGAAGCAAAAGAAATAAAAATAAAAAATCAAATATGTATTAGCGGTGTTTATCATTAACCTGGCCAATTAGATTGGTTTGGCTCGACTATAGGGTTGATGTATTAAAATTTGTCAAGGTTGCCTTTGCTGATGCATTAAGTCTGCTTAATGCTTTTGTGGATGTTGACTTGCTTTGTAATCCTAGTGAGAACGCTGCCCCAAACTCATGAAGAAACTTGCAGATAAGTATTTCACAAAGGCTACTTAGACTATTGAAACCACGTTCTCTTTATCTCCATGACAGGTTGCTCTTTAGAAATCGCAATAACGGGATCACACTTCTGATTGGCTTAGGGTGGTTCCGATCTCAGGGTTGGGTCAGACTATGAATAGTAGAACGTATCGTTGTGTGCTCTGCTATAGGCTGGGTGTTGCTTTATTTTCTGCTTCTGGGCCTTGTTCTGCTTGTTCGAAGGTTTTTGAGGGTGACATCTTCGGAGATCATGATGTGTCGTGTGCTGGGATTGTGTGTGTCAAGTATTGCCATAATATTGTACGGAACACTCTTGTTGATATCTGCATTCGCTCGGGGATTTCTGTTGGTAAAGAGGTTGATATTGGGTTGGGCTCAGACATCGGGGCTCTTCGTCCTGCGGATTTGCTACTTTATTCTTGGGATCATGTGCGTGGTGTTTGTATGGATTTGACAGGGTCCTCACCTTTGACTCGGTTTGGTATGGTTGATTTCGTCCCTAGTCGTGCTATGCTGGATGCGGCTTCTCACAAACGAGATAAGTATGCAGCTCGACCTGATTTCCTTCTTTTTCTAATTCTCGCAAACGATCGCATCAAATCTTTGAAACTCAATTGCAAAAAAAGAAAAAGAAATGAGAAAAGCAAAAATCTTACAATGCACAAGGCCCAAAAGCATACCACCAAAATAAATCTGGTTGGGCCCTATTTACCCCCAACAAATCTGATTGGACCTTATGTTTTATTGGCTAACAAAGGTTCACAAGTGCAACCCAATTTATGATCATCAATTCAATGATTCACAAAGACTTCCTCATTAGTCATTGCCCCCCCCAAAAAAAAAGGAATTCCTCAAAGTACAATTCTTTTAACTGAGGTGCAACCCAATTGGCCAATTTATGACAACCAATTCAATGATTCAAAGTACAATTTTTTTTTTGTCTTGGCAAAGTTCACCTACGATTAATGTGGAGTTTGAGCTTAAAAAAACAAAGTTTAATTTTTTATACATGATATGTATGTATAAATGTATGTAGTATTTGACTATATATAATAAAATAGAGAATGCAGTCATAGCCCAATGTAGGGGTGATTATCGAACGAGTCGAGCCCGAACTCTACTTAGCTCGGCTCGTGTTCATTTAAATTTAGTCGAACTCGAGCCGAGCCATAATCGAGTTGAGCTTTGATCAATCGTTGACCGAACTCTTATCGAACTGTTCACGAACAGTTTCACCCAATATTATTCTTAGTTTATATGTTTTCTCTATTTTAATTTTTTTTGAAGATGTTTGTTTTTTTGTTAATGGTTAACAATAAGACTGTTAATTTATTCATATATATATAATATAACTAGAATAAATAAATTTATTTATATAACATAATATATTATTTACATATATAAAAAGTTAATCGAGCTTGTTCACGAGCTTTTCGAGCCGAGCTTGGCACAACGAACTCAAGCTCGGCTCGTTAATGTCTCGATTCGAACTCGAACTCGAACCGAGCTAAAACGAGCCGAGCCTTGACCGAGCTTTGACCGAGCCGAGCCAGAACTGTTCGCGAACAGGCCGATCCCATTATCACCCCTAGCCCAGTGGTTAGGGCTTCAGAATTTCAGGCACAAGGCCTGGGTTTGATTCTCACCGCACGCATTTGCGAGGATTCCTTATTACCCCCTTACAGATGCGTGTGTAACGACCCGGAATTTTGGGCCAGAAAATTTCGCGGTTGTTAATGTTATTTATTGAATTCTAAGTCCAAAAGCCCATATTAATTGGACTGTTTTTTTTTTTTTAGCCCAACTCTTTTTCTTCCAAATTGGGCCAAAGACCCAATTTTTCTTTCTTTTCTATTGGGACGGCTCCTTCCTTTTATTTGGGCCAATGTTATTTGTTTTAATTACTTAAATATTAATTATTATTTTTGATGATTAATTAATTTAATTAATTTAAAATTTTCTAATTACCTATTCAAAGTTTGTTGGATGATCCCAACAAACTTTTCCCCCTTTGTTGCACTTTCACGGCAACCTTTGGTTGTTTGTTGTTTTTTTATTTTTATTTTTTTATTTTTTTTCCTTTTCTTTATATATAGGACCCCTTCACTTCTTTTGGGTCCTATTTTATTATTTGCTCCATAAACCCTAAAGTATTCCTCCACCTTTCTCCTTCTAAATTCAGCCGAACCCCATTGTTACCTTGGATAAATTTTGCGATTTAAGGTAACTAAGCTTTTCTATTTAATTTGTGGGTAGCTTTTCACATAGTTAATTAGGATTATATCATGAAAATTGTAGGATTTATGTTTGCTTATTTATTCGAAAATTTCGAACCATATGAAATATTGATCATGTTATTCTCTTGATGTATTCATGTAATATTTATGAATTATTATGAAATTTCTTTTGATTATTTTATGTAGTTTATTGAAATCTGAAATTGTTGAATAAATACTTGTATGAATTTATTTACCAATCAAATATTGTTATTTCTTGATGAATTTTTCATGGTATCTTGTTTACTGTTTGATTATTAACCATGATTTATTTCGTGGCAAAATTCGTCCTTTTATTATTTATAATATTTTAATCTTTCAAACCGGTAAAACTGTCCGGAATCGGTTTACGAATTTATTAATATACTTAATCAATTCGGAATACTACGAAATTTTATATGGAAGTCAGTGATAATGTTTTACAGCTTGTGTTAAATTTTCGTAATTTTTAAAGATCGTTTGATATGGCATAAAATTCTGAAACCGAATTCAGCCTAATCTGACTGGTTGGTTATAAAATCACTTAAAAATAGTAAAAGATGTTATTTTTAGACGAAATTTACGCACGTAAATACTTGAACCCATATTTAGCTCCCATAAAAATTTCCAGATTTTTAGAGATCTTTAGATGGTCGTTTTTAATTTAATTCTTTAAAAATCAGATTGTATAAAATAGGGCAATTGAATTATTAAAATATGCTATTATTAATTATTGAATTTTCGAGTGGTACAAAATTTAAAGGAGGAAATAAAAATGTTATTTTTTTTTATACTAATCTTGAACATGCTAGATTAAATATGTGAATCTTTATTTTAAATCTTTATTATTATCATGAAATCTTTAAATCTTGAGATTGTAATTTTTGTTCTTGAATACATATTTATGAATGCCGTGTATTTTGAGCATTTGGGCATGATTATTTTGATGATGCTTGTTTGATTTAATTATATCACATGAAATTCTAAAAGATACTTGTTCTCGGGATTGATCCGAGTGAGCCAAAGATATTAAAAGTATAAAAATGATATTTTTATGTGTGTAATTATATTGTTTTATTTTGTACTTAAATTCCAAATTTTCGAGTAACATAGGATTAAAAAGATTAGATTTTTATTATAAATTTGGGTATTTTTAGTAATTAATTTGACTAATTAAGTTTGTTAGGAAATTAATTAAATTTGTTGTAACATTTCTAAAATGCCGTGTGGAATATGGGAATTATGGTCAAAGTTTGTTAATTTTTGAGTTAATATTATTTCAGGAATATTTTAATATTTATTTTACGGATAAAATAATTATTAGGGACAAGTTGTAAAGTGTAGGGATAAAAAGGATAATATTAATATTACTAATATTGTTATGATTATAATTATTTTTGGATAATGTTATATTGTTTTGGGAAATTCCGAATGGATAAGTTTATGGATAAGTTTATGGATAAGTTTATGGATAAGTTTATGGATAATGTTAAGGATAGTATTTGAAGATACCTAAGATATTATTAGGGATAAGAAAGGAAACAGGGTAATAGATATACATGCTTATGTTTCGGTCTCTGGCTAGGAAAGACTTGGTATTTAAGGTGGCCAATGCACGTGCCGCACCTCTCTTTCCTGGGACTCCGAACATTTCATTTCCTATTACTGTCACCTAGTATTTCCCAATATATAATATGATTTGATTAATTAAGATATAAAATACAATACATAAGATCACCCTTGCGATGACGCATTGGTCATCAATTGGGTTAATTAGATAAGGACGCCCTTGCGATAACGCATTGGTTATCAATTGGGTTTAGTCGATGCCACTGCTCAATTGGGTCGGACGCATTGGTTCCCCCGAGCAGTTCTTGGTTCTAGAATATGGAGTCGTCTGGTAACCGTGTGATGAGTCGCTACCAGGAGTTATGGCCATAGCTTAGGCTTAGTTCTTGCATTGGAGGACTACGGGTGGGACGCATTGGTTCACCCCGACATGTTTTAGGAAAGTTGCGAACGCATTGGTTCGTTACGAGCTGTAGAAGACAGTCCGCAAAGATTTGTAGTGATTGATTGTTAATTGCATATACATAAAGATTGGAATATATTATGCTTGATATATGATTGATGAGATTGATCGATTGATGATGATGATATAAGTTAAGATATGAACATGCGATATATAAGTTGGAGAATAATGTTAAGTATGATAATGATTTGATAAGATGAAATCATAAGATGAAGTATAAGATGATTTCAAAAGATGATAAGATATGTTATGATCTAATGTGATAAGAAAGATATGATATGATATGATAAGAATATGATAAGTCATGATGATAAGAATATGATAAGTTATGATGATAAGATATGATTAAGATTTATTAATGATATAATTTAAGAAGGGTTAAGTATAAGTTAAGGATTGGGATAATTTAAGATGTATAGTATAAAGTATAAGTTTAGCATATTGTAAGTCTTCCGCTGTGTATTTCGGTATTTATGAGCATGTACGTGTATGTATAATTATACGGATGTGGAATGTATTTGGTATGTATTCTAACCGTATTTGCAGGGTTGAATGTACGTATTTTTATACGTAATTATACGTATTCTAACTGTATTTCTGCAGGGGTATTTATACGTATTTTATACGTATCTGTATACGTATTTTATACGTACCTTTATACGTATTATTATACGTACGTTTATATGGAATTTGTGTATCTTTGTGTAAAGCATGTATTAAATCTTTTACAGTTTTTATGGTATTTCTATGCTATTATGTGTTTGGTGGTCCCTCGATTAAATGGGACAGCCTAGTTACTCGCCACTGATGGTGGACCCCCCCCTCAGTTTCAGGTGACGTTGCAGCAGATTAGAGCGGGCTTCGCCGGATGGGCTTGAGAGTTTGGGCCTTTATTTAAGTATTCTAGTTTAGTCAGAACTATTTAAACCTTTATTTAGTTTGTTACTAAGATCCCAGCATGTTGGGACAGTATTTTTCAGACTTTTGATGTAATATTAATTAGAGGTTTATTATGGATTCTAGCAGCTATAGTTAATAAAGGTTAATTCTTTCCTTTGTAATATTGAATTATGGTCTAATTAGATTAAGTAATGATCCGAATGTTGATTACCCTTCGTAAATCGACAAGCTAAAAAGTCGGGTCGTTACACGTGTGTTGGCTAAAATTGAGCCGGGTGACCTGCAGTAGGGCCCGATTTCAAGGCCTAATATCCCACACATTATCCTATAAAAACATATATATATATATATATATATATGTAATAAAATAAAAATGTTTTATACATTTAAATTTTAATTTGAGAATAACCCTAGTTGGGTTACAGATTACATTGTTTTTTTCATATATAAACAGGAAATGTGTCTAAAATTATTATTTAGATAATTAAATTATAGTATCTATTTTGAAATGGATTGATTACTCCTATTACCCATGGGATTTTTTTTTTCATTTTTTTTTCTTGGCAGAGGGACTCTTGGGGCCTTGGGGGGTTTTTATACTTTTGTCTGCTCTGACTTCAGTGACTTGCACACATGTTGCATTCATAAGCTTCTCTATATGAGTATGGTGCAATAGTATGTGACATAACTAACAGTAGTATAATAATTGGCTCTATCAATTTGTCCTGCATAATTAAAATGCAAATAATTCAATTAATTAATAGGTCTCTTGTCTGTGACCTTGTAATAGTGAAGGAGCATATCCTTATTATCCTACTAATCATTGCAAAGATTTGAATACGAACCAATTGGTACATTTTTTGGGATAGATCGTATTCTAATCCAATGACACTTGATGACAAAATGAGCTAAAATGTAGATTGTTGAATCATCAATGGCTGTTGTCATTCATTTCATTCATTCAGGGTGATTACACCTTTTTGCTCACATTGTTTAATGTTGTAATAATCTCTCTTGCTGCATAAGAGTGAGCTCCACCTATTTATATCAGCCCACTTAAAGGAGGCCTAGAAACCCTTTCTTAGGAATGTACATGACCTTTTAGAGAGGTACATGATCCCAAAAACAAAAGAAATACAGTAGCAAAATAATAGCAGAACAATAGTACAACAAAGCCACCAAAACAAATAAAACAAAAACATTTGTTTTAATCTTTTCTTCCTTATCTTTTCTTCCTTTAATCTTTTTTTCCTTCACTCCTCCTCAAGTTGTGAGGGCAGAGGCTGCCACTCCCAACTTGCTCAGTAATTGCTGGTGTTGTTGGACAGTGAGTTGTTTAGTGAATAAAGGAAGAAAAGATTAAAACAAATGTTTTTGTTTTATTTGTTTTGGTGGCTCTGTTGCACTATTGTTCAACACTTATTTTGCTACTGCATTTCTTTTGAGAGAGGAACAGACCTTGAGGCGTTGAATCAACTTCTATCCCAAGAAAATATCTCATAATTCCCAAGTCTTTCATGTGAAACTGAGTGGAGAGAAAATTCTGTGTCTTCAATTTTCTGCATGTCATTGCCCCCAATTAATAAATCATCAACATATACAAGAATGGCAATAAAAGATGATCCTTCTTTTTTAGTGAAAAGGGAGTAGTCTGACTTTGATTGGACAAAATTGAAGTTTTTTAAAACATGACTTAGTTTTGCAAACCATTGTCTTGGGGCCTGTTTAAGTCCATACAAGGATTTTAGAAGTTTACACACTCTATAGTTGGAGGCATTTGAGTGTGACATAGTGTCTCCAACTCTAATTCTGGATCCATGAAAAGTGTATCCTGGAGGCAAAGTCATATATACAATTTCTTCAAGTTATCCATGCAAAAAAGCATTTTTTTACATCCATCTGATGGATGATCCATCCTTTCATTGCAGCTACACTTAGGAATGATCTCACTGTGGCTAATTTAACCACAGGAGCAAATGTTTCCTCATAGTCAATCCCATATTTTTGTTTGTTCCCAAAATAACAAATCTTGATTTTAATCTTTCAACACTCCCATCCGGATTATACTTAATTTTGTACAACCACTTGCACCCTATTGCCTTTTTTTCCTCTTGGAAGGATGGTCACTTCCCATGTATTGTTCAATTCCAAAGCATTAAACTCTTCATTCATTGAGTCAACCCATTTTTGGCTTTTCACAGCCTCTTTGAAATTTTTTGGTTCAGCATGAGTGTTAATGGTGCTCATAAAGCACTTAAAATGCTCACTTACAAGAGTTTCTGTATGTGATTGAATTACAGCAGCAGAGCTTTTATAGCCTATATGGTAGTCCTCATGCCATTTAGGAGGTCTATGAACTCTAGAGGAGTGCCAAACACCCCTTCCTGCCCCTCTGAATTTTCAGATTGAGTGTCCTCAGTTTGGTTAATTTCCTGACAATTTCTCTGATCAAGTTTTGTTTCATCAACATTAAATGCCTCCTCCTCTTCTTCATTCACTTCATCATTTTCTTCATCCTCCAACTCATCACCTATGTTTAATTCTATGTGGTCTATAGGTGAGGTCCTTTTTTCTTTTGATTTGAAGACAATATAAGGAAATATGTGTTCATAGAAAATGACATTTCTTAACACAAACACAACATTGTTTAGTAAATTAATCAGTTTGTATCCTTTTTGTTGTTGAGGATACCCAATGAAAACACAGGGTACTCCCCTTTGTTTGAATTTATCAGCTTTCTTTTCAGGGTTCAAAGCAACAGCAAGACATCCAAAAACTTTAAATAATGAATAATCAGGCTTTGAATTAAATAATACCTCATAAGGAATTTTTCCATCAAGAATTTGTGTTGGTATTCTGTTTGTTATGTAGGCTGCATTTTGGACACAGTCACTCCAATATTTGGTAGCAGGAACACCACTTTGAATTCTGAGAGCTCTACTCATCTCAAGCAAGCTTTTGTGCTTTCTCTCAGCCCTTCCATTTTGTTGGGGTGTATCAGTACAACTTGTTTCATGAATTATTCCATAATTTTTAGTCAGTTCTCTGCATTTTTTATCAAGGAACTCTTTAACATTGTCTGATCTCAATCTCTTCACCCTTTTCTCATGTTGAGTTTCAACCATAGAAATGAATTGCTTCAGCACTTCAAATGCTTCATCCTTACTCTTCATTAAATGAATCCATGTCATTCTACTGTGGTCATCCACCATTGCCTTGAATTCACATTATATGGCCCCCCATGTATCAAAGTGTATGAGCTCAAAATTCTCTTTGGCTCTATTTTTGCTCAATTTAAAAGGAGGTCTTGTGAATTTTGCAAGTGGACACACTAGGCATTGCCCTGCATTGTTTCCATCAATCCCTTTCAGATCATTGATCCTTTTCACCCTTTCCACAGGAGCATGACCAAGTCTTTGATGCCAGACCTTGCTCATGTTTTTCTTCCCTTTAGCCCCTGACACAATAGCTGGAGTCTGCAACTCACTGTTGTTGTTGGCTTGCATTTCACTGTTGTGTGCTTCAGCTTTACTATCTTCCACATATTCTCTGAGTTTCTTGGCTACCATCCTTATTGGTTCATTTATCAGTTGATACACCCCTTTTACAGCTCGTCCAACTCCTTTCACTTGACCAGAGTCACTGTCCTGTATAATGCAGTAGCCTGAGTTAAATGTAGCCTTACAATTTCCTTGTTGAGTGAGTTTTTGCACTGAGATCAAGTTATGTTTGAATTGTGGTGCATACATAACTCAATCAAGCTTTAATCCATTTTCAAGGACTATACTCCCACAGTGAGTTACAGCCGTCTTTGCACCATTTGGAAGATGAATGTTTGATTCAAACTTAATTTTCTCCTTGTTTCTTAGCAAGGCTTCACATCCAGTCATATGATGTGTGGCACCTGTATCAATTATCCATTCACCCTTCTTTGCTAATGCACTGTTGCATTTGATCAACTTCACACAATTTGCCTCCATATCATCATTTGAATCTTCATCATTTGATTTTGATGGGATAGGAAGCAGTTTGAGCAACTGTTCTAACTGATCTGCTGATATGCCACCCTTTTCACCTTGTTTGCACACATTGGCTTAGAGTTTTTCCTTTCCTTTGTTCCATCTTGTATTTAATCTAGATTGCTCCTTATTGGAATTTCCTCCTCCTCCTGAACTTTTTCCTTTAAACTTTTGATTCTTACTTGGGAATCCATTGATGTGCCAGCAATTATTTGTAGCATGCCCTGACTTGCCACACACTTTGCAAGCCCAACATGTATTTTGGGTGTGCCCTTGCTTTCCACAGTTGTGAAACTTCATTTCTCCTTTCTTTCCATACATGGCAAAGGCTTCTTGGTGATCATCCTTGTTTGTATTCAGCACTTCTAGCTGAGATTCTTCTTGTTGAAGCATTCCACATGCCATTTCAACAGTTGGCAATGGAGACATCATCAAAATATGGCTTCTGAGACTTGAATAATGTTCATTCACACCATTCAAAAATTGGAAGAGCTTCTGCTGCTCCTCCTCTTTAGTTAAGGCATTTAGAAATGCAACAGTCTCAGTGTCAGATTTAGAAAGAACAGGAATGTCCTTTAAGGATTCAAACTATTCCCATAGGCATTTCAGTTCTGTGAAATAATCAGCAATATTTTTGCTTTGTTGTTTGATTTCATACATATTTTTACACAACTGATATTTTCTAGATCCATTAGAGATGGTAAATCTACTTTCCAATTGTTTCCAAATAGTTTCAGCACTTGAAATAAACATAACAGATTTTTTGATTGAGTCTGAGACAGAGCCTAAGATCCAAGAAATTACCATATTGTTGTTTCCCACGCTTCTGCTCTTACAATATCAGTTGTGTCTTTCTTTTCTCCTTCTATCACAAATCCTAGCTTCTTTTTGGAAGACAAGGCCACCTCCATGTCCTATAATTTTTTGATCCTTCCAATTTTTCTTCAATGTTCACACTTCTTGTCCCATCAGATGGATGTAGGTATAGTGGGCTGGAAAAATCTATTTTCCCAGAAATGATTTTTTTAAAGAAAAAATTTCTGCCTTTTAAACAGTTAGAGATTTTGGAAGAAGAAAAAAAAATTAAGGACTTAAAACAGGGACAAACTGCGAGCTAAGACAACAAACTGCAAACACTCTTTAGACTACAACAGTAAAGGAAATGAAATGAGAAAGGTTAAAGAACCTGCTCTGATACCATGATGATAAAATGAGCTAAAATGCAGATTGTTGAATCATCAATGGCTACTGTCATTCATTTCATTCATTCAGGGTGATTACACCTCTTTGCTGACATTGTTTAATGTAGTAATCTCTCTTACTGCATAAGAGTGAGCTCCACCTATTTATATCAGCCCACTTAAAGGAGGCATAGAAACCCTATCTTAGGAATGCACATGACCTTTTAGAGAGGCACATGATCCCAAAAACAAAAGAAATACAGTAGCAAAATAATAGCAGAACAATAGTACAGCAGAGCCACCAAAACAAATAAAACAAAAACATTTGTTTTAATCTTTTCTTCCTTCAACACTGGAGCTATCTTCGCATACTCGGCCAACTCGGGTACCATGTTGGATTCTCGCAAATGTGATATTCCTATGGGAGAAGTTATATATGAATTTCTGAACAGTGTCATTTTTTGGGGGATAGATCGTGTTCTAATCTTGTCCCACAATTTTCGAATAATGCAAGTGTGATATTTCTATGAGAGAAATTACGAATTAGACAAATTCCACCTTAATATGTGTAAAAAATTTGATTTTTTCGAGGTAAATTGTTATACAACTAGCATATCTTTGTTGTTCTTAAAAGATTGTCTCTTTTATTTACCAAAAAAAAATGCCTCATTCAGTTTCTTGATGTTTAAAAAAAAGGATCCCGGGATTAACGTTAAATTATGTTTTAACCCACATGTAACCATGTACTTACTTTTATTATTATTATTTATTCACTTTCTTTTTGAGTTTTTTTTTTTTTAAAAAAAAAAAATACTCATTTTCTACATTATCTAGATATATATAGTAAAGTTTATTCTTCTACATTTATTAATTCATAGTTTCCAAATATTTTTCCATATTCTTTGTCTTATTTTTGACCAACTTTAATAAAATTACGTTTTTTTCTCTCTCTTTGCCATACTCTTTCTTAATTACTTTTATATACAACTCTTAATTATCATTTATTTTTTCTCCTACTCCCAATTAGTTTCTTGATTTTGTTAAAAACTCAAGTGTGTAAACTAAAAAAAAACAGAGGCATTACATTCTCATACTCCATATCATACAAGTTTAAATTCTTTTTTTTTTTACTAATATGGATTTAAAATTGTTAATGATTACTATTTTCCATTGGAGATTGTATAAAACACAGATTGTAACTTTTTTTGGAACGAAAGGAATATAATACGGAGGGTGCGTTTGATTCATCTGAAATTTTCTGATATGATCTGAATTTTTCTGATCTGTTCTGATCTCATATGAATTTTTCTTATTTGACATGAATTTTTTAGATTTAGTTCTTATTATAGTTATAATTTTTCAGATCTGATATGAATTTTTCTGGTCTGATTTGATCTAATCTAATCTGGTCTAATCTGATCTGAATTTTCTAAAAATAAGCACTCACCTGGAGTATTTAATATTTTGCTAAAATAGGCATTGGCAATGGAGTTTTTTTATTCCATTTTTTGTTCACACCCCAAAACTTAGGGAATTTTATATATTCTTTGCATAGTTACTTTTAACACAATAACAGCCTAACAGGTCATTCGGCTACCATGTGAAATGTGTGTGAAGTTAATTTCAATCAGAAGCTTCATAATTCTCTTGCATAATTCTTAGGGAATATTTTTTTGGTTGGTCATCAAGGGGAATTGAATAATTGATTATTTATTTCCTACATTTCAAGAAAAATTATATCTTCGTCAAAAAAAAAAAAAAATTATATTTCATTAGGAATCTCAAATAAAGAAAAATTATATTTCCTTAGGAATCTCAAATTTTCATGTGAAGCTAATATCCTGCATATTAAACTACCTTACACGTTTGTATTATTATTATTATCATAGTTACGATTTCTTATCTAAAGCAACATTAAAAGTTTTTCAGCTTATAGTGTGATATGCAGATTCGATCTCTAATACCATGAATTAATACCTTATTTCTGACTGATAAATAAGTTTAAAATCCATTTTCTCAAATGCACATTTACCTTAATCCCAACCCTTGTATGTCAAGATTCGCATGCTTCGTGTTTAAGCTACTCTTCATTATTGGGTGTACGTGGCAACTTATTGACTTAGGTTCTTTATATGATTGAAGCCTATTAATCACCAAAGTTAAAATTGGCTAATATCAAGTACAAAAACAAGAACCAAGTACATATAAAAGGGTCTTTAATTAGTGTTTCCGTTAGCTGTATTTCTTATTCCATCTTAGTCCTGTTCAATCGGCCGGGTCAGAGTCGGGCCGGGTTAGATATTTAATGGGCCGGGCTTCACACAATCTTTAACGGGCTGGACCGGGTAAGATCCATTTGACCTGACCCGGCCCGGCCCATATTATTAGATGATTGCAAATTTAGTAATTAGATTAATTTCCATTTGCGGAAGCTTTTGGACTAGACTCATTTCAATAGATGGGTTAAACTTAAACCTCCTGCTACTACTAGTGCTAGACCTATACGACACTCCAAACGGCAAGAGATAGTAAAGTTCACCATTGACAAGAAGCTCATCTTCGAATAACGGTAATGAAAGATGCTCCTTTTTGTAAATTCTATACAGTGGAAATTAGAAATATTGGTATTTTTAAATTTATTTCAAAGTTAGAATGGTGTATATTATTCAAGTATTGTATTATGTAGATAGTTGGGATGTGTAAAGCTGTATAATTATGTATGGCCCTTTAAAAGCCCGATCCAACCCACTCCGGCCCGTTAGGTTGTTGATCCTATTAAGATCCGCCCCATTTTTAAAAAGGGTTGGGTCACACAAATTTTTAATGGGTCGGACCAAGGTTTTAAATGGGCCCCACCTCATTAAACAGGCCTATTTCTTATTCCATATATAAGTCCAGATTATATATTATTTGCATTGTGGAAAGTGGAAAACAATTTCTAAGTCTTGGATAGATCATTGAAGTCAAAAGTTGTTCCAAAATTGTCAATGAAAACGCAACTTCTGAGCCCCTCAATTTATTTTTTTTGGAAGGTAATAAAAATAAGTAATGAGGTGTGAATGCATGCCCACTATGATAGAGCATATAACATATTTCTGGGCCTCAACTATGATAGAGTAATTAGGAGTAAGTAGTAATAGTTTTAGGGAGCAAAAAATCACATATTTGTGCACTAGTGAGTGCCCCACATCGGAGGATGATAAAAGAATAAACTTATTTATAAGTTTATGAGGTTGGAGGAACTCCTCCTATTACTAATTGATTTTAAGAAGGAACCTCATTTGGATTGTAGGTGATCGAACACTCTTCCTACATATTGAATTGCGCGCTTCTCCCTTATTTTTTCCCTGAGTTAAGGGTCATAATAGGAAGAATCTGGTTTATTTTCAGCTAGTAAAAAGAAGTATTGTGACATCTTGAGAGACTTTCACGTGTTAGATTTTTCGATAGTTTGTGTCTTATGACTCTATCATACAGCTCTGATGCGGGAATCCGTTGCAAGGATTCCTAATTACCTAAGTATTGTGCCCCAATGTTTCAATTCATTTTCGATCCTGGGCCCTTTCAACCCTGAAAACCATGGACATTTCCTTTGCTTTTTGGCTCTTGGAAAACCATCCTAAGGGCTATTTTTTTGGCTCAGACGTTTTAATTTCTTTAGTTAAGGATCACACTAGGATGATGTTTATCTATTATGACTTTTTTGATGTTTGGGTTGTATCGTGTTTTGTGTCTTTCAGCTTCATTATCCGACTCGGATGCATTAAGAACTCATCCTTGCATGAAAAATTCCCATCACCCTAGGACCATGTGTCGGTGTTTTGGGATATTTTGGTTTTCGGGTCTTAAGAGCTCCAAATATCCTATTGTGTTGTATTATGTATAACCTTTGCATTTCACTTGTTAGAGGGTCATCTCCACCAAAAACTTAAGCTAATGGTTGAGGCTCAATATATATATATATATATATATATATATATATATATATATATATATATATATATTTTTCAACACCCCCTTCACATAAAAGTCTCTTTCGACTTGAAATATGCATGCAGCATAGACTCATTATTATATCTGGTGCTATTTAATTAATTCGACTTTGTAAAGGAGGGGTGGATGAGATCAAACCTGTGACCTATGTTTCATGTTGGCTCTAATATCATGTTAAAAGATCATCTCAACCAAAAGTTTAAGCTAATTGTTGAGACCAAAGATTATGTTAAAACATGCTCTCCATTTTGAAAAACTTTTGATTTTACCCATTTTTAAGGACAATTTTGATTCCTAGATTTTTTTCTAAATAAAATTATTACAAGAATTTCTACTACTTCGTTCCTTATTGTTTGCAAAATTGAGAAATTTCACATTTGCCAAATTTCCAATACAAAATTTGTACTATAAATATTTTAAAATATATTTCTATATGAATTATTAAAAAAAAATATATATAGTATTCGCAGAGGCAAAGCTAACAAGATCACACAAAACCATAGTTTTTCTAACGTATAAATTACAAAATTCAATATAAAAAAAAATGAGGCTTATATATGGACCGGGTATAAAACTACAATGTATCGGATAAATTAGAAAACAGCAAGTATTATATTTATTTTAAATTAATCTATTCAATAGTCACCTGCCTCCAATCTTTTTCATGGTTAGTTTTTTTTTTTTTTTTAGGATAATGTGTGGGATACTAGGCCTTGGAACCAGACCCTACTGCAGGTCACCCGATCTAATTTTAGTCAACACAAGCATTTGTAAGCGGGTGATACAAGAAATCTTCGTAAATGCGTGCGGTGAGAATCGAAACGAGGAACAAATTTTCATGGTTAGTTGTACATGTATAACTCTTCGATCTGTGAACAAATTTTGAAAACTTGATCTATAAACTGTAGCTATCCTATCATAAGGAGTTTTAGTTAAAAAGTGTTATCCTAAGCTACTAGATTTATTCAGATTGAAGTATAATGACTATAATCTAATCCTGAAAAAACTATTCCAAAAAATTAACATATAGTGTTAATCCATCATTGGACAAACTTCCAAATTTAGTCTCACTTTTGACATATCCAAAAATAATCCAACATTTTACTTTGATTTTTCACCTTTGGACACAAACTAATTTTAATTTGCAAAAAATCACAATACCTAGCTTGTTGGTTTTGTGAGTCTAGGGTGACGATTTTCTAGGTATATTTCCCTATGTGAGGGCTTCCCAATATATCAAAATGATTTTTGATTCTCACATATCAAATGGCATTTTTAGGTAATTTTGACAAATTTTAGGAGCAGAGATCCAAGCACCAACCAAATAGGGGGGTGTTTTGGTAATATATTTTCAACAAAATTACAAAAATGTCATTTGACATATGAGTTAAAAAAAATCATTTTGATATACTGGGTATTTCCCTATGTAGTGGCCTGATGGTTTTGTGGGTCTAGATTATTAGCTAAAATTTTGAAATTAGTTATTATGTGTTGTAAATTTTAAGAAAACTATGATGATTATAAGGTGGAATTTTTGAAAATACATCTTAAAATTTTGAAAATTTTGTGGATTTAGTTGGGAAAACCCAAATAGATAATTTTGGTCACGTGCTCTTGCATTGGTTGTTAATTATGAAGAGTTGGAAATTGAGACAAAGTTAAAAGTTGAGCTTTAAAGGGAAATTTTGCAAGAGCACTAATTAAAATATAAAATGCCCTTTAAAATCCATACGCATGCAATTGCTTTTTTACAAGTTTATTCATCCTACATTATGCTATATGTGTAAAAACACAGAAACAAAAATTGTTTTCCTTTTGTACCAATTCAAAATACCTAGCAATTCTCCGATTGTCTTACTAAACATATATAAATACCTAAATGGTCACAACTCACAACTTAATTTTAACCTTTTTTATTTTTAAGTTTTGGAGTGGAGTTTTGTCTATTTTTTTTTTTTAATAATTGGGATTTTCGTATAACTTTAATTTCTTGTATACGTTTTTGGAACTTTAGCACTTTGTGCGTCTTCGTCGTTATCTTTTGTGATTTTCTAAAATCACAATATGATAATTTAGGTAGTGTAATTATTTTAGTTTATGCATGGTTGGTGAATCCGGCCGGATAATTTGTGTATTTTCTCAATTCTCATCGAGGGTATGTTCGGCAAAATCAGGTATAATTAATTGTTATTTCATTGTTCGGAATAATTGTTTGTTAGCCAATTATAGTATTAGTTGTTGACTATCATAAGTTTGATGACAAGAATTAAGTACCAAAATCACTATTTTAAACAATTATTGGGTAATGTGAATTGAAAAAAAAAAAGTCATTTGATTATCAATAATGAAGATAATTAAGCTTATCATTAGGCATGCAATACTCAATAGTGGCATTTATATGACCGAGTCCTAGTTGGCGAAGGCCAGTTGATAAGTTATCCGATAATTAGAAAATTCAATTATCATTTATCAGCACATCACATGTTATCTTATACATGATTGAGCATATCATAATTGAAAAATACTTACACGGTTTTTTTTAATAAGAGATGGAACATTTTACTTTTCACAAAAGTCCGGAGAGATGATAAAGACACAACTAAATTGATATGGGTACAATCATACAACCCATTGTGAGAGAACATTATTTTATTCTCTTCTCATAAAAGTTGTGCCCATATCAATTTTAATTTTGCCAATATCAATTGAGACATTTTCTTTTTATTAAATTATTATAAATTTAATTATACTTCTGTAAAAATTATATAAATTAGATATTGGATTAGTAAACGAATCAAATGAAATCTGAGGTCAATATGGTAAAAATATGATGAGTGACTATGATATTTACACATACACACTAAATGCAATTATGCAAAGGTCAAGTACACTAGTGTCAAATGGAATTTCCGACTTTTTGTTTGATACATATTCCATTTTAGTTTGTCTCCAAAAATTTGCTACATTTTTAAAAATGATTATAGGGACTATAATTTTACTCTTACAATAAATTATTATGATCCCACTACTTTTCTCTCTCATCTATTTTTTCCATCCAAAAATTAAAAAACCAATTTTCTCCAAATGTAACAAATATTTAGGGACAAAGTAACAAAATAGGGAGTGATTGGAAATTGGGAATTTTCTAGAGCTGGATAGTTCAAAAATAGGGAGTATGTAACACATGAATATTCTTTGCCAAAAAAAAAAAAAAAAAAGTAACACATGAATATGTTATACTAGTATTTTATATGGGGGACTTGACTTGACAAAGTCATGGACTCACGGTCCAATATATACTCCAATTAAGGCCATGATTAGTAGGAAACACTCCACAATTCCTTGCATTGTCTTGTTGACCTTTATGGTCCATTTGGTAGCCGATCATAAATATAATGATGGTGATAAGAAAGAATTTATAATTAAATTTAAAAGAGAAATCAAAATTCATTCTCATAGCGGTGCCAGTTTAACTCCAATTTATTTAATTTTCTTCACAAATATCTATTCTCATCTAATACCACTCTCCCCATGGTAATAGATGGCAATAGAAAATAAGAAGAAAATTCAAGCTTAGGAATAAAAAAAGCGTTTTCCATGGGGATTATAAGGTTCTCTCTTAACAAAATTACACTTTAAATCCATTATCATTACTACAATTTATTCGAAACGAACTGTTAGTATACTGCTACGTCTACTTCACAATGAGTGCTTCATTTTGACCTTTGATACTATTTATATTATAATTTTGACTCTTTAATTTTATATATGTAGGAAAAAATATGATCACATGAGATCTCAATTGATTCATCTATCTTAATCTGCATTTTTCAAATACTATAATGTTCATATTTTTTGTTATACATAGTTAAATATATTAAAATTTAAAGGTGTGTCTTGTGCTCGTCAAAAAAAAATTGTGTCTCGTAACATAGGAAAAAATAAATGCATGTCGGAATTCTTACATTGCGACTTTACTCATTTGATAATTATGTTTGGAATCTTATATAAGAATTAAGATAAATAAATAGTTATTTAATAAATACATTTTCTCTCTCTAGCTCTTTATTTATTAGATCCATTGAAAACCTTTATTCACAATCAATAATATGTGTTTTATTTATAATACTTTAAGCAGTAAAAAATGCATGTAAATTAAAAAAAAAAACTTGGCACAAAATAGAATACGTAACCAAAACATTGAATGAAGGGAGTAAATTAAATTGCATCAAGGATCCAAGCAGCGCAGTATATTTCAGTTCACCCTTTCTCCTCTCATATCGTCTAACGGTCTAATATTTATAACCTTTTATCGCAAATCTATAACTTTTATGACAAAAGTTAAGCGTTTTATGCTTAAAAAATATTACTTTTTAGGCAAATTTTATTTCATCATACTCTCTAAGGGAATACTTCTTATATATATTCATTTTGCAATTTGAACAATTACAGTGTTATAACTTATTTATCAATTTTCAAAGTTTATCAGGTCATGTTAGGTCATGTATGTATACTAAGGGAGTGTTTGGTATGACAAGTGGAAATGGAATGGAAAGAATTTTGATAAGGAGTAGAAAAGGTAACAATAAGTGTAACATTTGTTAGTTGTTTGGTTTCCTAATGGGATGGAAACAATTAAAATTCATTCCCTTACCTCTTGTTTGGTATAGTCAGCAATGGAAAGGAATCACAGATTTATTTATTTTCATTGTCCATTAAAACATGAGTTTTTTTTTCTTTTTATTATTTTCTCCACCAATCCAACGAGCATAAAGATTTTGCAAAGAAATATTTTCCCATTGAATCAAATCCAAAATCTAAATAGCATATTATTGTACATTACGCCATTGTTGATGATGATGATGAGTATTGCTAATGAATGCCAGATGACAGTGTTGATGATGATCTTATTTTGATTCCGCCATTGTTGCGTATATCTTGAAAGCTATTTTTTTTTCTTTATGTTTTTTTTTTTTGGAGTGATAAGTTCAAGCTGAAGATTAGAGGGTGAGATACTGAGATATGAGGTCCTGAAGATTTTTACTTTATTTTATTTACAAATACCTTGAGCTTGAAGATGAGAGAGCTGAGATAATTGATGAGTTTGTTTCATTTCCTAAAGGAAGCGTTTTTTTGTTTCCGTGGATCTTGCACCAGAAACAATCTAATGGAAAACATTTCACTTGAGTAACGGAATTTGTTACTCTGTATTCTAATCAAACATATTATAATGGAAAGGATTTTATGAATCCGTTTCCAACATGTCAAAAAACCTAACCAAACACCCCCTAAGTTCTTAACAAGTTTTAATCGGGACTAATAAGTTTTACTTAGGCTCTATTTGTTTCGAAGGAAAACAATTTACAAGGAAAATCATTTTCTAAGGAAAACAATTTTCAATGGAAAACATTGATTGAAGAAAAGTTTTCCTTTGTTTGTTTGATTAGAGAAAAACTTATGAAAGAAAATAAAAATGAAGTGGAAATGAAGGAAGGATGAGAGTAGTGAAGAGGGGAGAAGTAAGGAATGAGAGGGAAAATGTGACATTCTTTCCCTACAAAAGGAAAATGATTTTCCTTTTCTAATTAATGTCACCGCTTTCCAAAACAAACAAAGGAAAATGAAAAGAAGGAGGAAAATCATTTTCCGGGAAAATGATTTTCCATCAAAACAAATGGACCCTAAGGCTCCGTTTGTTTTGATGGAAAACATTTTACCGGAAAATGATTTTCCTCCCTCTTAACATTTTCCTTTGTTTGTTTTGGAAAGGGATGGAAAACAATTTTCCTTGAGATGGAAAATGTCACTTTGGAAAAGGAAAACCATTTTCCTTTTGTGGGGAAGAAATGCCACATTTTCTTTCCTACTCTTTACTTCTCCCTTATTCACTCCTCCCATCTTTCCTTTAATTCTTATTTCATTTTTTCTTTCCTTCACAAGTTTTCCTCTAATCAAACAAAGAAAGAAAAATTTTGTTTACATCTATGTTTTCCATTGAAAATTGTTTTCCTTATAAAATGATTTTCCATGAAAATTGTTTTCCTCCAAAACAAACGGAGCCTTAGTTCTTATACATAGGTTCTATTAAGTTCCAATAAGGGCTTATCAATTTATCATATCATGATCAACCATCTCAGGTCTAATATAAGTTCAAATCATGGATTATCAGGGCCAATTAAGTTTAATAGGTTTTGATTAGATAGAGTCAAAACTAACAAGCTAATTTAAGTTTTGAATCATCTTGTTAGAAATTCTTAAGACTTAGAACCAAAAATAAATAAAATTCTATCATCTCATGAGTCATGAGTCATGAAAGGTGGAAGTTGCCGTAAATGTAATAACTAACAAGAAGTTAATAACATATCAAAAAAATAGGTCAGCTCCTAAGGTTATAAGAACACGCTATTTTAAAAACAGATGTGAATTACTTAACCATTCATCTTAACTCTTAAGCCATAGAGATATGCCATAAACTAGTAATCTAACTTTTGACCAATATATAGTATATAACCTAATTTCATATTTCCCTTTCCATGAACTAACATACGTAATTATCGCCTACACTCAAACACATCATTTTCAACAAAGCATAAGAAAGCATGTCCCTTGTCTGGGGAATAACTTCTTGCTACAATATTGTACATTATATTTTCTATAATATCATAACTTTTTATAAACAAGTTTAACTGGTCTAGCTTCTGTAAAAAAAATATATATATATGGTAAAAAAAATACAATTTTTAGTTAAAACGTATGTTAGCCCGATAACTCATCTTATAGAAAAAATGCTAAACATTAGAATATTGTATTTATGTAGCTGAATTAGAAAACTAATTTACTTAGATTTATCCTTTTTCTCATTTCTTTATGTATGGCCAAATGACGAAATAGGTGTTAAAAAAAACACCCTTTGACCACCTGGGTATAAAACTTAGCTCAGGCGACATATGAGTATATATCACTTGCACTACAACAACAAACACACCTCACTTGAAAGGAGAAGCTAAAAAATCTTCACAAGTGTGTAGTGTTGAGGTTCGAACTCAAGAACTCATGTTTAACGTTCACAAAACTTAACCATTGAGTTAAATTATTAAGACTTATACCTCAATAGATAACTTGTTTTTTTTTTTTTTCTAGAAAATATGAACGGGTCCCACTCAAAACTCGTGTATCAGGAAATTAAAGCACCGAGTACAAGGGGCGATAGGTTACTTGTTAGTAGTTAGAGAAGTTGCGTGTTGTGTAGATTCATACTGATAGAGTATATAACATATTTTTGGGCCTTAAGCTGAAGCTTTTGGTTGAGATGGTACTCTAACATGGTATCAAGAGCCAACGTGATGCATATGTCACGGGTTCGAATCTCTCCTCCCTCTCCCTTCTAAGTGGAATTAATTCGCGCCAAGTATGTTGGGGCCTGTGTTGCATCCACATTTCAAGCCCACAGGGCTTTTCATGTGAGGGGGAGTGATATAATATATAATATATTCCCGAGCCTTAACCATTAGCTTAAGCTTTTGGTTGATATGATCATTTAACATATGCATAGATACACAATACAATAAACTACGTACATACAACATGTTGCTGTAAGGGCTTACATTGCACATGATTTATATATCTCCAGGCCGGTAACTTAAATTAGCGCTTAAATTCATAAATGGTGGTTTCAATCTTAATTAATTGATTGCTTTAAAGTTTTAACAAAATTTGCTTTCTTTATTTTAATGTCTAGTTTAATAACACACTGCACAAAGCTACATGTAATATGTTATGACAAATTCAACAAAATTGCACATGAGAAGTTTTCTTTATGTAATTAGAATATCATACAAATTAAATTAGGAAAAAACAATAGTAGACGGGTAGAGTAATAAACTAACTATAGTAAATCATATAACCAAATTAAATGTGGTTTCAAACACTCTCCATTAGAAAGGTGATGGAGATGAATTATAAACATCAAGTTAAAATTAGCTAGTAACGAAAGAGAAAAAAAAAACGACTTAAATTTTTAATGTTAATGCTTAATGGTAATCCATAAATTAATTATTAAAAAAAAAAAAAAACTAAATATTCATAAAAGATCAGATAAAGAAAATAAAAGAGAAAAAAAGGAGTGAATACTATTTCTCTCGTTTCTTGGCCAGTATTAAAATGTTGAGAATAATTTTAAAGATTCTCTCTCATTTAAAAATGTTGTAAGATTTTTGACAAATCACCTCAAAAAATAAAATTATACGAGTATATTGATTGAGGATGACCAAACTAATTAGGAAAGGGAAAGGGAATCTCTCCCTAATTTCCTTTTGAAACATCTACACCCATTGTTTCTCTAATTAAGATCATTCTCTATTATATTGCCATGGATTCCGATTCCCTTAACCCTAGTTTCATCATCATCTTTAATTTAGACCCTAGCTAGTGTCATCCTCACCACTGTCTGTCATCTATGCCAAACAAGGAATTTTATGTATACCACTAATTATCCTTCTAAGTTAGAAGTGCTTTTTTTTTTTTTTTTTTGGGGGGGAAGTGCGTGAAAAAACAATTGTTGAAATCTTTATGTTACGGAGGGAGTATTTTTTTAGGATAATGTGTAGGATACTAGGTCTTGGAACCGGAACTTAGTGCAGGTCACCCGGCCCAATTTTAGCCAACACACACATTTGTAAGAGGGATAATAAGGAATCCTCACAAATGCGTGCTGTGAGAATCGAACCCAGGACCTCGTGCCTAAAATTCTGAAGCCCTGACCACTGGGCTATGACTTCATTCTCGAATAACTATAGTATTTAGGCAAGGGGAATGTGTCGTATCGGTTACAATTATAAAATAATATTTCGTATTGTTCTTCATAAATATTGTATTGATTTTGTTATCTTTTCTAATATTTACATACAACTAACCCTATTGTTCTTCATAAACTTTGTAATTGATCATTTATAAATATAAACTAGCTAGATGAATTAGATATATGTATATAAAATAAATGTAAGGAAGTTTATATTTATAACATTTTATAAATTAAATGATAACATGATTTTTATAATAGTTTTCCATCATTTTTTCCATGTATTCTATGAGGTCATTTTCTCAAGGCTCGCTAAGAGCCATTTTGCTACTAATGTTTTCCTCGGAGCGAGTATTTTTCGTGTTTTTTATGAGTTTTCTAATTCATTTTGTAACTTGAACAATTAAAGTGTTGCAACATATTTTTTCAGGAAACAATGACTAATTAAAGGCTATAAAAGGAACCATATGGAAGAATAAGATGAGCCAAGCTTAATAAAAGATTGAGAAAATCACCTAAGGATGTGTTAGAGTGCTTGTGGTGACAATTGGTAAAGAACTGGTTTGTATGGTTCGAAGAATTTCGACCACCTCTCACTATTTTTTGACATAACATTAGATACACGCATCGAATTGATCGAAGCAATTTCGTCATTATTGAAAACTATATTCAAAGAGCTTTCCAACGGTAGGTCACAATCCTAATACTATCAAACTTGAAATGACGAATTTACAGTCGTTTGAAGATGTTGGTTAGACTTTTGTACAAGAAAACATGTGGGTCCGATATGAAAATGAGTTGTTTTAGTTATTTCCCTATAAATACCCCTAGTTTTATCCCATGTGTTTAGACTTAAACACTGATTTTTATTTTCTCCTTTCTCTTTCACCATTCTCTTAACTAGTCTCCTGTGCACGCTATGCGTGCATTACATTTTAGTTTGAAATATCAAAGGGTAATCAAACAAATCAAAATCAAAAGTTTTTATAAGTTGACATCAATTTTGCGATAGATGAAAATCCTAAAATTTCTCTAAGAAATTTATATCAATATGGATGTCTATTCGTAAGGAATTCAAAAATATAAATTTTTTTGTTTTTGTTTTATTTTTTTGAATTATATATTTAATAATATTTTCATTTTAAAAATCCTTTTTTTTAAAAAAACTTTCCTTATTAATATCACCAGTTTTAATGGTAATACTATTTGAATTTCTAAAATTTGCTAGGGGTAAAAAAGACATTTATAAGGGGGACACCATGGCTCCCTCCTTGGCTTATATAATAGAGATTTGTAATTAACGACTATTAATTTCAATCCAAATTAAAGCTTGAATCTTTAGTTCTCCCATTTTAGTAATTTATCTGTCTATTTTATTTGATTTTTGTTCATGATTATGATTATGTTTTTTGTTTTGGTTTTTATTATTTTCTTGGAGTAAATCCCTTTTTTGTAGGGTTTTGTGGATCTATATATATGATTAATATATGATATGATTGAATTCTCTATTCTTTAATTCACATCATTTGTTAAATTTCCTAAAACCTAATCTGTATAATATGCATATGAGTAATATCGACCTGTGAGCCGAGAAGCAAGAACTCCATAAGAATTAAGGTTTGAGGTAGAACAAATCTAGCAAATTGTGAGAGCGTGCTAGAGATCTAAGTCTTTTGGAACTAGTAAATCACGAAAGCCTTTCTAGACTCCTAGTTAAAACTTGTTTTTGAGTCATTGAACTTTGTGTTTTTTTTTTAATGATTTCATATTATCAATCATAGTGAACCCTAATCCTTGTTCTAAGTAGTTTTGAATTTTAGTTTTGTTCATTTTATTTTATTTCTTTAGTTTAATAATCAAAAGGCTCTTTTACATAATTTGATTTTTTTTTCACAATTAAAAGGAAATTTAAGCCTCTATGTGGATTTGACAATGACTTATTACTACTATACTAGTTTGGTCAATTAATTATTTTTTATGGGTGCGCAACACCCTATCATTAAATTCAATTAATCGAGCTTGCTCACGGGCTTTTTCAAGCTGAGCTTAAATTAGCTTGGCTCAGCTCATGTGACTCTCGAGCTGAACTCGAAAAATGAGCAAAGCCTTGACCGATACGAGCTTGAACTGTTCACAAACATATCGCCTAACATCTATTAAACCGACATTGTAATTTAATATGGCATATAGTTTTGGAATTTCAAAAATTGTCATATGCAAGATGAATGTGACATAGATCTGTATGCTACAATAGATGTGTGAGTATACGATTAAGTATAAAATTAAAAATGAGATTATGAAGAAGAAGATAAGAGTAATAACAACTATGGGGGGCCAGATGAGGGCCGGGAAACCAGCTAAGGTGGTTTGGTCTTGTGAGATGGACATAGATAATGCACCAGTAAGGGGGCTAGCTACACCACAAAAAATGTGTTCAAGAAGGACAATTAAAATTGCCCTATTTGAAACAAAATTTGTCTTCTTAGGTTATAATGACAATTTTAGTATTGTCCTCATGTTGACCTTATAACCCCGTTGTATTAGGTTTTAAAGCCAATTTTAAATGTTTTGCCCTCTTTGATTCGATTTGAAAGGGGCAAACAAAATTGCCTTCATTGATCATCAACAAAGGCAATATATTTTGCTTTCCTTGATTTAAACACTTTATTTATTGTCAAATAGGGCAAAGTTTCAAAATTCTAAGGGGACAAAATAATCATATTGTATTCATTGTTAATATCAATTAGTGCAAAAATAATTGCCCTTGTAGGCATCATTAAGTAAAACAATACTCATATTGCCCTCTTTAATAATGATAAGTTGCTCTCGTTGTGTAAGTTTTTTGTAGTGCTAGAGGGGTGACAAATAATTAAGAAGATAAGAAGTAAGTGAGACCGAAGCAAACCCAAATGAGGGTTATCGGGGATATGTGACTTTTGAGGTTGGAGAAATAACTGACATTAGATGATTAGATATGGAAACATTAATGGGGAAATACTGTAAATTTTAGGATTCCAATAGTCCATATAATGATTCATATCTAGCTGATCCCAAATTATTTTAGGACTAAGAATTTGTGATTATAATTATAATTTATAATGATTCATATTATATTTGATTCCAATATCTCCTCAAGTCAAGTCCTCATAGACACGCTCAATAGGTTTCCGTTAGTCTTACTTTAACGGTTTAACTAGAGCTGGCAAAACTTGATTCAACCCGAACCTAACCCGATAATAACGGGTTGGGCTGAGTTTTTCAACCCGTTTAGTTAAATGGGTTGACCCAACCCAACCGTTTAGTTTAATGGGTTGGGTCGGGTTGAAATTCTCAACCCGATTTCAACCCGTTTAACCCATTTAGAATATATGTTGTAATAAAATTAGTTTCAAGTTCAATTGACGTACTAATCTATTATATCACATTCATATATATATATATTTTTATTATGTTATAGATTTTTTTACGAGTTATATAGGTGGTTGTAATGTCTTAAAATCTAATTTTTTTTATCTTGAACATTAGAACGCAAAAGGTTGTTAGTTATTAATTAATCCGTGTTATAATGTGTAAATTGTGGACAATATGACTTGTAAGTTGTAATACATATGACTATCGCGGGTTGTTGTTATGGTTCATATATAAGTATAGACATATAGTGGTATAAGTTTATTAGATATTAATGAAAAGGTGATAATATTATTAAACGGGTTATTGGGTCAACCCATTTATTTATGATGTTAGATTGAGTTGAGAATCTCAACCCGTTTAACTAAATGGGTTGGGTTTGGATTGAGGATTTTAACCCGTTTATATTAATGGGTCAACCCGAACCCAACCCAGGTCGATCCATTTACAGCTCTAGGTTAAACCCACCCAAGTGTCTTCACTTGTGTGGTTTGAGCTAGTCAATCCAAATTACGCAAACACCCCCAAACGCGTCTTTCATACTCGTTGTAGTGTATAACCAAAAACCAAGTCAATCCAAATATCCAATGTCCTTAACACAATCGATTGGATATCCCAAGAATAATAGAATCATGTCATTATTAATTTCATCTTACCATAATATCTTGTATAAAAAAACAAAAATAGCCATATCATATCATTTGAGATAATAGCCTAATAGCCATATATCACCTCTTTTTTTAAAAAAAATCTTAATCATTACTTTTGTGTTAAAACATATTATGAAAACTATGATTTAGAAAAAAATGAGTTATTAAGAAAAAAATTATCAATTAAAATTTAAAGAATTATAAACTAATTAAAATCATTTAATTTATCAATAGTTGCACACTATGCTTAAAAAAGACATCAAAAAATAATTTTCATATTGACTCAAGTGTCGGAGGGTCTTTCCCCATTAAAACCTTGTGGTTAGCTCACGTGTATTCCGTGTGAAGTTATCGTCCATGGATCGAAGTACTCAATTCCCTTTACCAGAACAACTATCATTTTTCTTTTCTCTTAAGAAAGAAATTATGTTGAGCCCATATAAAAGCCCACATGTGAGCGTGAAAAAAGATTAGAATTAAGGGGGGTGTTGGGAATAAAGCCCACATTGAAAAAATAATAATATTGTCTCCACTTTATATGGCTAAGGGGTTACTCCCCTTACTAGTTACTACCATATGGTTTTGAGGTGGAGCCTCATTTGTCGTGTAAAGTGGACTTGCACTCTCCCATAACGGGCGCGGCCCAGACCCGTTTGTCAAATTATAACAAATTTATAGTATTTAGGGAGTTACTAATGAAATAAATGCAATGTGGAATATCCCTTAAGTAATAAGGAAATATAACTTGTTAATGTCATGGTTGAAAGATTGATATCAACTCAAGTATATATTTGAGAATTTCAAACTCCGTTTGGTAATTAGTAGTAAATTGTAATAATAGTAATAGAATTATTCTACAATTTTGTTAAGGAAGAACCTTATAATCCGCATAGAAAATAATATTTTTTTGAGAATATAGAAAGCATATTTTTTATTCTCACATTTGGAGTTTTCTTCATATTTTCTATTACCATCCATTATCGAAAAAACCTAGAGGGGGCTTACGGGGGTGGGGACGGTGGTTTGGGGTGAGGAAATAATGATGGGAGTTGGGGGAGGGGCGACGACGGGGGAGTGGGTGGTGTTGTGGTGTTATGAGGCTATGGGGTTGTCATTGTGTTGGTGTGGTGGTTGACAAGGAAAGGGAATTGAAAAGACTAGGGGCTAGGGAATCAATGTAGAGGACTCTAAGGGAATTGAAGGGTAAAAAAAATGGAAAAAGCACTAACAAAAAAATCAAAAGAAATATGGGTAGTTGATTGTATTTCCCTTTGATAAATACCCCAATTAAACGACCCCTAAGATGGCTAAGAATGATAGTATTGAATGAGAATGATAAATTAAAGTGCTAGTACCTTCATTGAAATGAATATTAATTTTCATTCTAAATTTACTTTTAATATCATTATTTATAACTAGCAACGAAACAAGCTGAAAGAGTTTTTTTTTTTTCTTTTTTCAGTCGAGGCTAGGGGTGTTTATCGAGTGAGTCGATCTCGAGCTGGGGGTTGCTCGACTCGTGCTCGTTAGGTTTCGAATCGATAACGAGTTGCTCGTTTAATGTTTTGGCGCTATTGAATTTCATTTTTTTAAAGAAAATTTATGATTATATTCTTTTTTCTTTAAATAAATTATTTATTCTTAAAGTGTATTAATTTATTATATTAACTGTCAAACAATTTTTTTTATTTATTACATTAAATTATTATCAATGATTTCACATAGAAAATTATTGATTAACCTGTAAAATTATCGAATTCCGAGCTAATTCGAGCGAGCACGAGCCATATCGAGTCGAGCTTTGACCGAGTCGAGCTCGAGTATAATAAGCACCCCTAGTCGAGGCAATACATGAGCCAATTCATTCGTTATAAACTTATTTTTCTTAATATAAAAAGGGAAAGGGAAAAACAACAAAGCAAAACGGCTATCTCTCCTTAAAAGCCTGAAAAAGTCATTTACAACTGCGCACCATTATCATAATAATAATACTAGCCAGAACCATAAAAGCCTGTTCCTTTTCGGGTTGTTTTTTTCGCCCCAGAATATTATAAACAATTTTTATTATTCCCTTACCATAGTAATAATAATTACTTATATATATATATTGCCTCAATTTTTGCTGATTTTGTTTTCCATTTTGATAATTTTTCGCTTGTCATTTTTTGGGAAATCCAAATATCCAATTCCCCCATCTGATTTCCGTGTCAGAGATTTTTTTTTTTCTTCTTCTTTGGCTGATTAAACTCTGAAATTCTTTATACATATAATAGTAGTGAGGAATTATCATTTCCAGAACTTGAGAAATTGAAAGACTTCTGGTCTTTTTTGTAATTGTTCTTGAAGCCTTCTTTTCGGGAGTTTGAGATTCATTCATTGATTGGAAAAAAAAAAAGGTTTAAAAATTTTCTTCTGATGTCGCCAAAAATGGGTTCTGCTAAAGATTTGGCAGAGAAAATGTTGTTGATGGCGGAACAAGGTGGGCATTATTGCTCCAAGAAAACCGATAATTTGTGCAAAGATTGTTGTTGTCAGGTAATTTATCTCCCTCTTTTTTTTTTTTACGGATTTTGTTTGTTTTTTGTTTTTCCTGTGATCTGGGTTTTCGTCACACTATTGTTGTCATCATGCTATCGAAACCCCTAATTTGTTCGATTGATATAATTTTGTTTCTGATTAATTTGTTGATTTTGTTTACTTTTTGGTAATTTTCGAATTTGTTGAATGTTCTTCAGCAATTGAAATTCCAATTTGGGTTTTCTGCGGCATTGCAAACTGACTGGAATTGAATTAACAGATATTTGCCCCCTCTGAATGTAGATTTCTCTTTGGATCTATCTAGGTTGAATTTCAATTAGGAAATTTCTGTTTGAAAAGTTCAGATTCATTTGTATAACTTTCAAATTCTCCCTTAGTAATTTGATTTCTACGTATTGTTGTTCGCTAATTTTTCAAATTTCTATTGAATGATATGACAATTTGAAATTCAAGATTGTTTTCATGTTCATGTTCAATCTGTACTTTTTAGTTTTTTCAGTTCTTGAAGATTGGTTACATGATGATGATAGTTGGTTGAGTTCTTGTTCATGTTCAATCTGCAGTTTTTACAGTTCTTGAAGATTGGTTACATGATGATGATAGTTGCTTGAGTTCATGTTCATGTTTAATCTGCAGTTTTTACAGTTTTTGATTGAAGATGGTTTACAAGATGATGTTGTTGGCTGTTTTGAGTTACTCATAGATTGTGTTTTGTTGTTCTTATAGCAGTCGAGCAAATCAAGCGTGTCGAGATTATGCTGTGTTCTTCGAGGGCTAGATTTGAGGATATGCTTGTTCTTGTTCTTGATTATTCCAGTATGCACCATGTCTGTCTATTTACATGGCCAGAAAATTACCTATTTTCTCAGACCTTTGTGGGAAAAACCACCTAAACCATTCAATGTAATTCCTCACTACTACAACGAAAATGTGACCATGGAACGTCTCTGTAAGCTTCACGGTTGGGGTGTTCGTGATTACCCGAGGCGTGTTTATGATGCTGTTCTCTTCAGCAACGAGGTCGACATACTAACCCTAAGATGGCAAGAGTTATACCCTTACATTACACAGTTTGTCCTTCTTGAGTCCAACTCTACCTTCACCGGGTTGCCAAAGCCTCTAGGGTTTGCCATGAATAGAGACCAGTTCAAGTTTGCTGAGCCCCGGTTGACTTATGGCACTATCGGGGGTCGGTTCATCAAGGGCGAGAACCCCTTTGTCGAGGAAGCTTATCAGCGTGTTGCATTGGATCAGCTCTTGAGAATCGCGGGTATTTCAGATGATGATTTGTTGATTATGTCTGATGTGGATGAGATACCTAGTAGGCATACCATCAACCTCTTAAGGTGGTGTGATAATATTCCTGATGTACTTCACTTACAACTCAAGAACTATCTCTACTCTTTCGAGTTTCTTGTGGATAATAACAGTTGGAGAGCTTCGATACACAAGTACCAGACCGGGAAGACACGATATGCTCATTACCGGCAAACTGATGTCCAGCTGGCAGATGCTGGGTGGCACTGCAGCTTCTGTTTTCGCCGTATCAGTGAGTTTATATTCAAGATGAAAGCTTACAGCCATAGTGACAGGGTGAGGTTTTCTCACTTTTTGAACCCCAAAAGAATTCAGAGAGTAATCTGCAAAGGGTCTGACTTGTTCGATATGTTACCCGAGGAATACACATTCAAAGCCATAATCGGGAAGATGGGGCCCGTTCCTCATTCTTACTCTGCAGTTCATCTGCCTTCGTTTCTTTTGGAGAACGCCGAAAAGTACAAATTCCTCTTGCCCGGGAACTGTGTGCGAGAAAGTGAGTGAGAAATTTCTCGGTTTTGAGCCTCGTTTGGCCGACCTATTTAGGGCAATGTCCGGAGATACATTTGACCAGAACTTTTTTTTTTTCTGTGTGATGTTTGAGGAAGTCACATTGGTCGAATTGGAGTTTTTGGGAGTTCTGTACATAAATCCAATCCCCGGAGCTCGGTTTTGTTCGGAAAAGTTGGTACATATCCAATTGGTCATAGAGGAAGCTACCTGTACGTTTCGATCATGCCCCGAGGAGATAGCTAGCTTGGTATGGCATGACTCTAATCTCATATACTCTTTAGAATTGAGATAAAAAATGTGAGGCTGTTTCCTGCAATAGACAGTTTTGTGCTGTGGTTTTTAGACTAATATATATTCGTATATTCTTTCACCTATGTCTTTTGTTATACTATGTTCCATGGATTCATCTGGCTTACTCATTTATATTCAATTCGTTGATTTTTTCTCCCGGTTCTTGGGTTTTCCTTTTGCCTGTTTCATTTTTATGGTTCCCAAATGATAGAAAATTCAAGGAAAAACAGGGGAAATACAGAAAACAAACCCAGAATAAGAACAATCTATCTGTTAGTTTGCTGGGAGTTATTTATTAATTGGGATGGCGGTTGAATGTGTGTTGGTAGGAATGAAACGTTTCAAACAGCTGTATCATTTGAATATAATGCTGTATAGGAATTATTGCCTTTTGTATTCATTAATATAGATAGTGCCACTGAATGCCTTCTCTGTTAAGGTTTTCTGAGTCAAGTAGATAAGATATGGTGCAATTCAAAAGTTGTTTTGAGTTTTCTTTAGTTCAAAATTTCAAGAATAATACTGACTTTCGTCGATCTTGGAATAATTTTAACTTTAGTGGGCATATCATCTGAAGATAATCCAAACTTATGTTTTCTTATTCACAATAGTTTCTGTATGGATTAACAAAAGTAACTAAATTTGGGATTATTCTGAGAAGATCAGTGAAAGTTTAGATTATTTTTGTGAATTTTTCCTTTTCTTTAACGCTTAATGGCAGAATATAATGCAAGTAGTTTCTATGGTTAAAGAATATGTGGTCCCTTTTTGTAGTACAGATTTGATGTTGAATCCATTTCTTCCAGCTAAGATGTAGACCCTTTCTAATGCGTGTGTTGTACCTAGTATAATGCTTGTTTACCAGTTTTCTGTTGTTTGTATTATTTTTTGAATTCGCAAGTAACATTTGTAGCTTCGGGTGACCGTGATGTGATATGAAGTCATGAACCCGAAACTACATGATTTGACCTGACCTGACCTGACTCGCTTAGTCGACCGTTTTCGAGAGGATCATACGAACCATTCTTGAAATCATTGCTACCTTAAAGTTTTGACATATGGGAATGTAATGTAAAAGGACACTAGGATTTTGCTTTAGTTTTTCTAAAGGATTGGTAAGCACTCCTTTTGACAAGATTTGCGCTTTACGCATAGATCTTGGCATGGGTTGGCTAGCACGAGGGCCAACTTCACATTACTCGATTGTCTTGCCCAACATGAGTCCGCTATGCGCACGACACGACACGACACAAAGTCATGATTTATGGGCCATGGGCTACAAATGGACATCGTTTTAAAATTGACAAAAAATCCGACACGAGTATGACGGGTCGACTCATAAGTTGTCGCCCCTATTTATTATTAAAATTTCATGATGTCTATGAAATTTGTACAAGGCACAACAGCACGACACGAGCTAACTTGGCCCGAAACGTGGGTTGGGGCATGCATGAGCATGATATTTTGTAATTAGCACGAGCTCAACACGACAGATACATACTTTTCTTAGGATCATTATAGGCACAATTCATTGTGGTATGAACCGCGTAAGCTAGACACTTGGAACTTCTCGGAACGGCCAGTGTCCGCCTTTATTTACCCATAATGAAAAATGTAGGAGTTTTGTTGGATTCGTTTCAACATGTAGTTTTTTAATATTTAATTATAATTGTTGCAAACATGCGATTAAAGATATTATTTAGTTTTATCTCTGTATGTGTGAAAAGTGAGATGTTGCAAATAATATATAATAGAGGTAGTATATATAAATGGGGTAAGGTAAACCGGGCTTAATAGCACATGATTACCTAGCCAACGTAATTCACGAAAAAAGGAGATCGGTGAGAACTAAATTCATAACCTACTAGTGTCACCGCGCTCGAGCTCGACGCTAGAGTTTTTTTTTTTTTTTTTTTGTTGTTGTTGTTGTTGATGAGAAAAATAGTAGTGGGGCTAGAATGAGGTACCTCTCATGTTGAAACGAACACTCTTTGTCCCTATTATATAACATGTGCTTTATGGTTGGCATGTCTGCTAACCCACCATTTTCAGTTGCAGCACTATATACTATTCCTTGAATTAATTAGTCATTTGCATCTTTCAACTTTTATTTTGTTGTTGTTGTGCTTTGGTTTTTTTAAAGCAACAAAAGTAATAGTACGAATTTGTAGGTACTATTACTTTTGCAAGCCGTGTTTTTCGGCGACGATTTTCGGGACGACTTGTCCGATGACGGTTTTCGGAATGACTTTTTTGACGGTGATTATTCGGTCGACTTTTTCGGTGACGGTTTTGGAGTCAGATTGAATGAAGGGTTTGAAAATAATGAAAAGTAAAATACTGAAGAGGTGAAATGAAATGAGCTTGCGGCTTGAACGGTAAAATAAGGCTCTGTTCTTTAGGACTAATCTGGTCTGATCTGATCTGATCTGATTTGAGTTTGTATGATCTGATCTGATTCGAATTATTTTTATTTTTATTTTTATTTTTTTTTAATTTTTTTTTTTTGTATTTTTATTTTAATTTTTATAATTGTAATACTTATTTTTTTATGAGAAATGTAATACATGATTATATTTACTAAAATAATAATAATTATTATTATAATAGCCCATTTCATTTCACCTCTTCATTCAATCTCACTCCAAAACTTCAAATAATAATATTAATACTAATAATAATACTACTATTACTAATAATAATAATAGCAGTAGTAATAATCACCGCCGAAAATTTTGACCAAACCGTCACCGAAAAAGTCGACCGAATAATCACCGTCGGAAAAGTCATTCCGAAAACCGTCGCCGAAAAACTCGGCCTGAAAACCATCGCTAGAAAAGTTGGTCGAATGATCATCGTCGGAAAAGTCAATCCGAAAACCGTCGCCGAAAAACTCGGCCTGAAAATCGTCGCCCGAATAATCACCGCCGGAAAATTCAGTCCGAACCCCGTCGTCGGAAAAGTCATCCTGAAAACCGTCGCCGAAAAAATTGTCCTGAAAATCGTTGCCGGAAAAGTCGGCCGAATAATCACCGCCGGAAAAGTCAGTCCGAAAACCGTTGTCGAAAAAGTCGTCCCGAAAATCGTCGCCGAAAAACTCGGCTTGAAAATCGCCGCCGGAAAAGTCGGCCGAATAATCACCGCCGGAAAAGTCGGCCGAATAATCACCGCCAGAAAAGTCAGTCCAAAAACCGTCGTCGGAAAAGTCGTCCCGAAAACCGTCGCCGGAAAACTCGTTCGAAAACCGTCGTCAGAAAATGTCGAGCGGAAAAACGATGCTCGAAATTAATAATAATAATAATAATAATAAATAAATAAATAAAAATAATAATAATAATAAAGAGTAATAATGTCTGATCTGATCTGATCTGATTATTGTAGCTTTTAAGTCCAAAAGAACAGGCCTAACTTTTTTTTGTTCTACTTTCTAATAAAATTCATTCGGTTTCCTCAAAGAGTAAGAGAGAAACTTATATAACCATTAAAAAAATAAGGTTACATTGATAGTTTACTAAAATTATGCTAAAAGGGAAAATGAAATATCTATTAACAATTAATAAAAAATTGAGGGGATATATAGATGTTCCTTCCTTTGCTTCAAATTAAATGAAAATCTATTTTAATACAAACAAAAATGACTGAATGAGATTATATATTACTTATTTTAAAAATAGTTTAATTAATTTACTCGCTTATTTTTAAATTTCTTCTTAAAAATACGTGTAAAATCATTTTTTATTGCAATTAATTTAAAACCGAAAAAGGCCGGTGGAAGCTTGTTATTTTATTGAGTGGACATGGTCTCCAATTGAGATGGAGGGATATTTTGCTGCCAAGTGCTATACTTTTTTTTTTTATAAATAGAAATATATATTGGGTACGTGTCATCTCAGTATTTCACACTTCAAAGAGTTCACTCTTCAATAATTGAGTCAATTTTCTTAATCAATGGTTGGAGATGCATTAAAGGGTATAATAAAGGGGATTTTTGGATCTTTTATAATTATTCTAAATTAGGTGTCATTATCTAAAGTAGGAAATAGAGAGGAGGAAATGGAGAGGATCCTGATTCCCAATGATCACGATAGAGTAATATTTTGAAAAGGTAAAATTGCTTATGGTTATATATGAAATTTGTTACATTGTATACTATAGTTGTATGACTACCCGATTATTCCAAGTTAGACCTTCTAATTAGTTACGGTAAAATAATTTCAGGTTCAAGTTATAATGGGTAGAGCTGTACCATCTAATTAGTTTTAAAAAAATAAATTTAAAATGAAAATTAAAAGTTGATTAATACTATCGTATTGACACTTTTCTTGTGAGAACAATATATTCTTTTTTTATTAGGTAAGGAATCTATTAGTTTATTGACCGCTATAAGACTATTAGTCCAAAAGAAAAGAGAGTGAAAATGCCCCAACATAATGTTGGAGACGAGGACCGAACCCTTGCCAATAGATAGGAGATGGGGGCAAGTCGAACCCAAACTAAATATAAATGATATATCAAAGGGTGAATTGTAATAATCCAAACACTTATGAGTTGACTTGAACATGACCCGATGATTTGAAATGACACCTCTATCCTTGGGTACAACTGTACAATTCATACAACTACACAAGGACTCGTTGGTTGAATTTGGGCAATGAAAATGAAAATTGCTTGGAAGATTATTTTTCCATATAATTGTAATTCCTAGGAATCACTAAATGTTGTTTGGTGTATCATAGGAAGTAAAAATTCCCATTGAAATTTCTACTTAGCTAATCCCCTAGGTACATAACTTCCTCCATTTTGTAGGAATTGGAAATTCCATGAATTTCTCAACCAAACAACACCAAAAAATTTCAACTCTTAGGAATTTTAACTTCTCATGCTAAATGATGTCAACCAAACAACACCCAAGAATACGAGAAAGTCTACACTTACAGTTATATTATGTAACTTACACAAGGTGTAATGATCGTTAATAACCCATAATATTAATGAATTAGTGTACAATGTTAGGGTTATTACTGGTTATTACGAGTGCCACATATATAGTTCCCTAAAGTGTCCGCGAACTAAGATTTGAAAAAAGTAAACTATGGTCGGTTTAAGGCTATTTTTTCACATTTTAAGCAAACCGCGAATTATAGAAGTGAACTAAAAGGTGAATTATGCAACGCTAATCATTACACATTAGGTAAGGTACACAATATGGAAGTGTAGATTTTCTCCGAATACTGGGTGGCTAGGTGCATGAAAAGAGGTGCTTCCTAGATATTTTATTATTTAAAAAATAAATAAATGTCGACACTCCTCTAGTGTGGAGTTACACTTGTCCAAAATTCCTGTGGTGGTTGTAAAAGAACTTCTCTAATACATTAAGACTGTTGAGTGAAGCCTTATCAGAACATCACAAGGAACAAAAAAAAAAAAAAAAGGGGAAAAAAAAAAGATCACTAATGAAATGGAATGACTAGTTGGAGTGGAAAAGAATTTAAGTGGCCATCACATATTTAGTAATGGCAGTCGTTATTCCATACATGTTCGTCTTCGTCTTCATCTTCATCTTCGGCTCGTTTACATTAGCTGAATAGAGATGAACTGAACTGAACTTAATAGAGATGTATTAATTGAACTGAACTGAATTGAACTTAATAAAGATGAACTGAACTGAATTTAATCGGAAGTAAACAAGCCCTTCGTTTTCATTTGGATTTTTTTTTTTTTTGGTTTGATGTGGTGAAATTGATGGGTCCTGTGATCTTTCACTGTTTCAGTGTACAATTTCCCTCGGTTTCAGATCCTCTAGATTTCAGTTTTGGTAGATTTGATAGATTTCTGAAATCATAACCCTTTAAAAACAATCAATGGCTAAGATCATTTCTGTAAAAGTAAAACAAAAAATATTAAAAAACTTTCACTCTCACAACTCTACCAACTCTACCAATTCTCAACTCTAGATGATCTCAACACATTTGTCTCAGATTTGTGTTAGATATTATTCCTCACATTAATTATTGATTACCATTTTGGCTGCGTTCGCTTCATCTTTAAAAAAATGTTTTATTTTAGACAAGGTCTAATCGGCTATAATTATTTCAATTAGATTTGATTAGGTCCAATTAAGTTTGACAAGGTCTAGTTTTTATAACTATAGCTAATCAAGTGTAATTCAGCCTAATAAGTTTAGACAAGTGCAAATGAAGATAACGCACCCTTGTAAGGTGTCACCAAATATATTAATCTACCTTTATTTTCTATTTAATTTATTCAGTACTCCCTTCATAACGTAAAACTTTCAACGTTTTCTCAAAATGCATGAAAGTTTTGCGGGCTGGAGGGAGTGATGTATATGATAGTGTTACTTTAATAAATTTCTTATGGTGAGAAAATAAAAAAATACATCAACTATGGAACTATTGCAAAGTATAGATATGTTGACCCTAGATACTTGACTTTATACTATATATATACATTGTTTGTTAACATTAGATAGATAGAGTAAAGAGGAATCAATTTAATTTAATCTTGGTCATTTCATCTATTAATCCAAGAGTCATTGTTTATTGTCAGTTTGTCACCCTTCTCACCATTTTAAATGAGCATATAACACTACTCATTTCCTTTTTCATTTATTTTTACTTGTTACATTTTTTTTTCCATAATTTTTGAGATAAAATGTTAAATAAAAATATTTGTAAGTATATTTATTAATAAATATAAAAATTGTATATAAAAATCATTTGGTTTTTTAGAAGGAAAGTATTTTTAGCTGGGTTACTTGATTCAACATTTTAGATGAAATAAAAGTATATTCATAGACTTGCATGAAATACTTTGCATGAATATATATTAATTTTCAATTATCAAAAAACAACATAGTACTCCAATCCTTTCTTTTTGTTGTGCCCATTTGAAATCTTGACAATATTTATAACTACAAAGAATGTTCTAAATTCCTCTCCATATATAAAAAAATATAGTTATGTGGAAGGATGTTTGATTCATCTAAATGAGTACTTTTTTAATATTTATTTATATAATTTTTACTAATGCTTAATTATATATCAATGGTCAAACACGTGTATTGGCAACCATACGCAGTGAAAATGGAACAACAAAATGAAAAGGATATACTATCTTTCTTGATATTTTCTTATTCACAAAAAATCATTTATATGTATATAACAATTATCAAGATGATCGAGCTTCACCGCAATGTCGATGGAGCGCACTTTATAACAAATAGATTGCTAGTTTGATTCTTAGCAGTCCCCTCCCCCCAATAAATATAAGGGTAATGCCAACTTAGTGTTTCATATGAGATGAATCATGTGCTGGGCTTAGTTAAGTAACCTTAGCTTACCCGAATAAAAATGTACCACAATTATCAAGGCAAATTTATTTGGCTTTGTTTTATCATTATTTTGAGCCAAGTGGGTAAACAGTTGATATTAGAGGAGGAAAGCCCATAACTTGAATCTCAAGTGATGCTTCGAGGCATTTTCTCATTTATGTTATATAGTTGCAACATGTAAGTTGTAAGCATGCAACTTTGCTTGTTGCAAACATTCTTGGATGGCTGCACCAGAATCCAACAAAATAAAGCCAAATTAGTGCTGATAATGACACTTATGGTTAAGTCTTGTAAACGCCAAGCATGATGTTTCAAGTTTGAACTCCATCGCATGAATCTACGAGAGAGGATTTATTATCTGATCTTTTCTCTTTCAGATAGGTATGTGGACTGGTGACTTGCAGTAAGGATTGATTCAAGACAACACATAGTTTTCATAATGATATTTATGTTTGTTTGTTAAAATGAAAATATATTATACTATTTAATTAATCTTGGTTTTTTTTAAAAGCCAAATTTCTTGAAATATGATGGGTGTAAATATTATAGTGATCGGGTAAATTTTGTTTTATGAATAGAGTTGAAAATTACATTTAAAATTATCAGTAGTTCTCCGGCTCTCCAATGATGTCACGGTCTTACTAGAGATAAGTTACTAAAAAAAGTCACAAAAAAATCAACAACAATTATTATTGAAAAAAGATAAAAAATTAAAAATGTGTCTTCTTCAACTCTTCTAGATGTGGTCTTACTTTCAGACTATCTCACCAAAGAATTTATATCAAATATGTTAAATGTCACTGAAAAAGTTAAAAATTGGCCGGTACAGGTGTTTCACTCGAAAATCTGTTTAATGGATTTTTCTGCGTATTATTTCATATTAGCCACTAGTGGACCCACAGAGGAACAAGGGGGGATAGATTTCCTCATCCCCCCCCCCCCAGTTTTTTTTTTTTTTTTAAATCTGGAAAAAAACAACGCGTGAAAAAGGAAAGAGAAAAGGGAGAAAAAAAAGGAGAGAGAAAAGGGAGAAAGAAGAGGGACTCACGCCATACGGACGCCATCACCACGTTACGTCGCCACTATGCCGGTCGTCGCTCGGTCGTTGCGACGTCGCCGCACTGGAGCTCGTCCTCGTCTCTTGCCTCGATTGAGCTTCTAAGTTCGAACTAGTCGAAGACTCGAGGTTCGAAGCTTCGAAAGTTCGAAGGGACACCTCCACCTCCACCTCGTCGGACTCGCCGCAGTTCTTCCCTTCCTCCGTGACCTCCGACAACCCAGACCCACTAGATCTATCTGAAGTTCAAAAATCAGAACAAGGTAAACCCTAGTTTTTACTTTTCAAAATTTCAATTTATTAACTTAATAACTTATATTCTAATAACTTTGTAGTCCTTTTTAGTTTGTTATTATTGCCTTATTGGGTATTATTGGATTAACTTGTGAATTTATTGAATGAGATTATGACTTTATGATTTATGAGAAGTTGAGAAAAAGGATTAGTGTGGTGTCTAGTACGTGATTAGTGCAGTAGTGAGCTATTGCTTAAAAAAAAGTAAAACATTGTTTATTGATTCATTTTTTTAAAATTAATTAGGATATGTCAAGTTCAAGTTCTTCGAAAAAGCCTAAGGCAATGGGAAAACAACCCGATCTTTGCCAAATGTTGCTTAAAAAATTGAAATCACAACAATCACAACAAAATTCTTGTTGGATTGAAATGACTCGAAGAATACATTAGTAGCAACTGTAGTATGTACTCAAATTGAAATGACCTTTTGGATTGTAATATTTTAGTATTAGAAAATTATCTAAACCCTTACAAGTTACAAGTTAGTAGCAACTGTAGTATGTACTCAATATTTTAGTACTCGAAGAATTATTGAAATTGTCCCCGAATCCTCAAATTCTTGGGTCAACCACTAATATTAGCAAAGTTAGTTTCAATTTAGTTACAACTTACAAGTTACAACCTGATTGGCATCATAATTTGGATTATTATTTTGAACTAAAATTGGATCTCTTATCGAGTAATTCAGGTTGATGATCATCACTTCTAGGGCATCTTTGAGAATTGAGAGTATGGTTGCAAAAGACAAGTCATAAAGTTTTTTGCTCAATTTTATACTCATTCTTTCCCAATTTACTTGCTCCAGTTTGACTCTGGGTACTGTTCACATGTGAACTTTAACTTTATTTAATTTAATATACGTAAGAAAAAACATAGTCATAATGGATCTAGTTTAATTCGTCTCAGCATGTACTTTTCAAATATATAATTTTTAGAATTTTTTATTTTACTTCCTCCGTTCCAAAAAAACGCAACAGTCAAATTTTTGCACTATTCACGTTGTATACTTTGACCAAGTTTTAAGCTTTACACATAATAAAAAACATAGTCAAGTGCGATCTTGTTAGATTCGTCTCGTTAAATATTATATTAATATCAACTTTTTATATTTTTTAATTATTCATAATTATAGATATTAATGGTCAAAGTTTCGTCTCGACATGTGTGAAATGTTGACTGTTGCGTACTTGCGTTTTTTTTTTTGGAACGGAAGAAGTATATGGTTAAAGATATTTTTATTTAAAATTGTATCTCAGTAGGTGTAAAAAAAGATAATGTAGCAAATAAATTGCGACGAAAGGAGTATTTTTTTGGAATATAGCAGTAGTCAAAATTCTAACTGGACTATGTTTTTGGTGTAGAGTAGATGCAGGAAATTTCGTGATCAGATGTTAATATCCGATTGTCAGGGACGGTGACGAATTAGATGCCTTCTGTAAATACATGTGGATAAAGTTTTTTTTGGGCAAGTGGATAAACCCGAAAAAATACAAAATTCGGGTGTTTATTGAGCAGCACAACTTAGATTCGATTCGGCTCGACTCGATTAAAGCTTGGTCAAAACTTGACTGAATTGGCTCATGCTCGTTTAAATCAGCTCGAAACTCGATAAATGTACAAGGAATTTAATGTTTTTTCCATTCTTCCATCTTTCAAATAAAAATTACCTTGTCACTTATTAAAAATAATCTAATACACTTTAGTAAGAAAACTAATACTGCATATGAAGAATATATATATAATCAACAAATGTTTGAAATTCAAGAGACATAAATCTTTAAATAAGCAGTTCGTGATCAGCTTAACTCTACAAGAAATTTAACGAGCACAAGTCGAACAACCTTCTGCTCGTGATCGACTCGCTCGATAAACAACCCTATAGTGAGATCTGTTGATGCAATACCTCATGGAAACCCGGGTGATGACTTGAATTTTCCTTCCTCCGAGTAGATGTTGATGCCTTACCGCCACACCGATCATTCGGGGAAGGCAAGACACTGCGAGAACCATCTATATTTATGATTTTAAAGTTTTATTTTAATTTGATTTTAAATTTAATTTTTAATTATATTTCTATTTTATATTACAATATTTTATTTCTATTTTTTTAGTTTTTATTTATGATTATAATTTTCTATATATTAATTTTAATTCTTTGTTTGTTTGTTTTTTTTTCTTTCCTTACAAAAAATTGCCGTAAAATATTGTTAGAAAATCATCCTCGAAACACTATTATCAAAATCCATTGTTATAAACTTGTGCGAGGGAAAAATTGTTGCCGAAAAAGTTAGTTGAAAAGTCGTTAGTAGGAAAACCATTCCTGAAAAAAAGTCGGCTGAATAGTCGTTCTATATATATTATATTAACTTTGATGAGTTAAAGCAGACTGTGTAATAAAAAAAATAAATACTATTTTAAAAACTTGACAACATTTAGAAGTAATTAAAAATGCTATTTTTGTAACAATTTATTTGCAACAATAAGATATTCTCCCTCACTAATTTACGTTTCATCTTGATTGATTTATTTTAGTGTAAGTTTTAGAAAACTTTCTTATAGAATTACTTTACTAGTAAACATATATGACAGTGAATTGAGGTCAAGAGTAGTGACAAAGTGGTGCCCACTGCACACCCACCTCGTATCCAATTGGTACAGGACGGGTTCAATTCGAACCTTATTACTAGCTAGCATATCATCAACCTTACCCTACATGTGTAGCTCCAAAACAATGAATATCTTTACCCAATAAAAAAAAATGAGAATTAGATAATGGGTAGAGACTAGAGAGTAAAAGTGAAAGAAACGCTCTTGAATGAAGGGAGAATTATCTTGCCAAAAAAAAGAGATGTTTGGGGGAAATACTGAAAATATAGGGCGCTGAAATCAATTTTTGGGTGCGAAAATTACCAGCCGTGTTTTGGGGTTTGGGGAGGGGGGGGGATTATTCTTAAACAAAAATAGATAAAGGTAGGATTATACTATTCCCAATTAACAGTTTAAAAGAATAATAGCTAAGTAGGAATCTTTGAAGTAATAGATAGAGTAGATATTTTTTAAAAGTTTATCGTTAAAAGAAAATAATGAAAAAACCTAATGAACAATATATATCATCACGTGTGTTTTTTATGACCTAATTCTTCTCTTTTTTTCCCCTAAATCCTTACTTGCAACTTTTTTCTTTTTTATAATTTGTAAATTAATGGTAACTATATTATAAGTTTGTGTTGGTATTGTGCATTGTGTTGTTATTATTAGGGGTAAGCGGGACCGGGTACTCGGACTATTTTGGGGTACCAATTACGTACTTATCCACTGTATCATAACCGTCCGTTGAAGATAGAAATTTATGTTCTTTTTGAGATGGAAACACATGACGATATAACGAACAAAATAAATTAGAGACATAATCTTTAAGAAAGTTAAGCTAGAGATTGAATTAGACACACCAAGATCCAATGACATGGAAACGAATTCTAGTAGTATCGGGTTTGCTCAATAGTCTTTGATGGTACATAATTAAAAGTATCGTATCGTACCTTCCTCAGATCAATAAGACACTCTATAAACAAAATAGAGTATTGAATTTAATACTTATGCCCAAGAATAGAGAATCTAAGCTATATGATTTTTGTGAGAGCTATGTAGATAATAAAAAACCAAAAACTGTTGTACGTCTTTAAGAAGATAAAATGAGAATAATTTATAAGCACACAAGAAATGAAAAGAAACAAAAGTGACCAGTTGCATTAGTGATGAAATCTTAATATGAGTTTGAACCCTAACACATATATCTGGGATGATTTCTAATTCCATACCTTTCAGGTCAGTGTATCGGCTAAGAGTTGATTCGGATAATTGATGCGTGAGAGGACTATAGAAAAAGGTAAGATAAGAGGAGGCCGGTGGCCACTTGAATAACTTGATGAATGGATGATAGAGAGATTCTACAAACCAAAATAAGGAATAATGTTAGTGGAATTAAATTCTCTTTAAAACACAACATAGAATAATTCATCTATCTATAAATATGTAGCAACATTTCATTATTTGGTCATTGCTCCACATAGACAACAACTAATACTATATCTAAAAAAGAAAACAAACAAAACAAAGTTTTTCATATACAAAACATTATGTGGCGAAGCTATGACTATGAGTTCAAGCAAGAAAACCATGTTGTGCATGAGAAACGAAGTTCTTGGGGTACCACGTACCCCTCACATGAAGAACATTATTATGTACCACCACCAACCATGCAAAAGATGGTTAACAACCATCCATCATCCTTCCACCATGAGAACTTTGATGATAGTGATGATGATGATGATAGTTATCATCATCATCATCAACATGAACATGTTGGGGCGGTCAATAACAACCGCAGTTTCATGATCCACCATGATCATGGGAATCACAATAATTGGTGTGGGACCCACCATGTGAGTAATCAGCGTAATGCTGATGTTAAGAGCAGGCACCATCCTGGAAGGATACTCCGTCCCCTTGTCCACCAATACCATTACCCTGTTGATGTTGATCAACAGGGGAATGAATCTTACTCAAGGATTAACAACAACAATAATCGAAATCGAGCCATGGATGATTACTATTATTCTAGGAATAAATTTCCTCATTATGGTGAGGTCTCAAGGTTGGAAGATGATTATGGTAATAATAATGAAGGAATAGGTGAAGAATTGGATTATAATTCTTTGATGAAAGGAATGCATAATGGAGGTAATAAGGTGAAGTTGATTGAGATGATTGAATATGAGAGGAGAACATATAGAGGGGCTCAACAAGAGTGGTTAGTATTGGGTGGGAGTGATTCTAGTTACCCTAATAAGTATGCTCCTCCTAATAGGGTGAAGGGATTTTGAGTGATGGTAAATGACAAAATACTATATAATGCATTTCATAATTTTAAAATATAGGGATAATTAAGTACTCCCTCCGTAACATAATTCTGGCAATAAGTTATTTTTCACGCATTTCAAGGAAGCAATTTAAGGGTGTAAACGAACAAATTAATCAAAATGGTTTTAATACAATTAAGATTGAGATCATAAATTACTAATCTTAAAAAAAAATTTGATCAATTTATTCGTTTATACCCTTAAATCGCTTCCTTGAAATGCGTGGAAAAAAAAACTTGTTACCAGAATTATGTTACGGAGGGAGTAGAATTTCTGGCTACAATAAGAGATTTTCACATGCTTTGATACACAACACATGGTTGGAGTTTTACTAGGTGACCCCTAGCTACTACTTATAGATTTTACAATCCTTATAGAGCCTTGCTTAATTAATTGATCTTATTTTCTCTCTAAATATGGTACTATTTAGAGATCTTAGTCTGTTAGGTAACTTATGCTACAATAATACATGTGGCATGTAAGGTTAGTTTGTGATTCTAGTGTCATACATATCATGTAATATAATTAGTGTGTATCCATTGTCGTGGATGGTGATGATTATATGCCTCCCGAAACAAAATTAAGGATATGTTATAATATGTATCCGTTTTCGTGAATGGTGATGAAAATGTGCCTCTTGGAGCAAAATTAAAGATCTGTGGAGATGAAAACGTGCCTCTTTTTATAATGTTTTTTTCATTTAGAATATTGATAAAGAAAAATCTTCTAAATTACTAAAATCTCAAGAGAGAGTTTAAGTGAAAATTATTGGATTATTATACACAATGAAATAATTACTTAATTTTACAAACAACAAAACTAACAATGGAGGCACTTAGTGCTAAAAATGAGGGATTGGTACAAAAAAAAAAAATCAGGGAATAAACAAGAAGATTTTTTTTTTTTAAAGTTATATTAAAGTATATATATTGAAAAGAATGAAATTGCAATTTGAGAATGCTGAATCATTTAATTTTATATATGTGTGCTTAACCCAAAAGTAGTGGTATTTACTTCCTATATATTTAATTAGTTTCAGGGATTACTAAGAAATCCTGTTAAAAATGGACATTTTTAAACTTTTTTAATTAGTTGTTGCTTATCTTGACCTATCCAACAATCATGATGGGTGGCATTAGTCACCCCTCACCACCACTACCACTAGATTTTAATTTGTATACATGCTAATCTATAAGAAGAAAAAAATATATATTAATTGAGATTCTATTTTATTTGTATTAATGATTAGTTTTTTAATATGAAATTTTAATAATAATTTTTGTTACAAAATTAAAGATATTTAAAATTTAAAAACATCAAATTAATTTATCTGATCTAAAATAAGTAATAAAGTGTAGAAATAATATGAATCAAACAATTTCTTAGACTTTGTAATTATATGGTCGTCTTTGAGTCAATTGAAGCGCATGCATATATATTCTGATAACTCCACTAAGCAAAAGCATGTTAAGTAATTGGATCGGATAAAATTATTCCAAGTGTGAAAAATGTAGAATGTACTGTCGAGGTCCTCGAGGATATGCTTTATTTCTTATCTAAAATGGCCCGAACTGAACTCGGGGTGTGATATGAGTAGAGGTCGCAATTGAATTATTCGGGTCAGGTATGTGTCGGATTGATTTGGGTCGGGTCAATTTGGGTTAGATGACTTTTGGTTTCAGGCCGAATTTGTTAATGCTTTTAGAAGATTTATTTTACAATTTAATTTCTCAAAGCATAATTAGTTTTCAATGGTCGGAAATCCTCCATATGAAGTGGTATTCAAGGGGTTTTTTACCTAGATTTTTTTTGCATTGATTCCCTTTATATTTGATTTAGTTGTTTCATTTAGTTGTTTAATTTCTTAAAATTCAAAAAACCAACAAAAATATAACCTCAATTCATTAGATTCTCTTAAAATCAATTTCAATCCACATACTTCCTCGTAGATTGACTATGTGGAATGACCCTAACTCCACTAATACTATATATTAGTTAGGTATTATAAATTGTATATTTGAAAATCGATTAGGATCACAACATCCTAGGAGCCGATCAAAGGGAAGGGCATAGAATGAAACTACACACCACTGGAACATGGGTCTCTAATAAAACTGATGAAAATTAAACAAAGCCTGCAAACTGCTTAAGTCTCTCTATGGCTTGAAGCAGACACCTTGGCAATGGTTCACTAAGCTAAGACGCTAAGTGAAGCTCTAAAAGAATTCCAATTAACAATCAAAATCTGGCTATTCTCTCTTCACTAAAAGTGAAGGAGATACATTCACTTGCAATTCTTGTGTATGTAGATGATTTGTTCATTGGTGGCAATAATATGAAGCACATTCAATCAACTAAAGAATTTCTTCCTTCACAATTTCTTATGAAAGAGTTTGTAGCTACTTTGATGATGAAATGCCCTATCAAATACATGTATGCATATATATTAACATTTTAATTTTAATAGTCTATTTTTGTTTTTTATTAATTATTTTACATTTTAGTCGAGTACAACAATAATCAAATTATTCGTAAAAAAGGCCGTACGGTAAATTAATTACAAAGGCAAGGCGGAATCATACCAATTCATCAAAGGAATAATATAAACGATATAGGAATAAGCTAAACGACCAAGTTGGTCGAATATTATCATGTGAGTATTAAACTTGGTCGAATATTATCATTCAAGCTCGAGTTAGATAGAACCTTAGCTTAGATCTTGTGTTCGAGTTGAGTCCACTCAAGTTAAGTTTTGATTGAGTTTTAATCAAGTCGAGCTTGTGTATGTGCTGCTTATCCAGCTCAATTGGCACCCCTAATTATATATTCGATCCGTGTTTTGACTGAGTTTTAATCAAGTTGAGATCTATTTGCTTGTGTGTTGTTGATCCGCTCAATTGGCACCCCTAATTATATATTTTTTCCGTCCTTTTTTTGTCCCATTCACTTTTTCTCATTTCACGAGACAATAATAAAAATTATAAAAACTATATATTAAAAAAATGCACATTGACACGTTATTGTTAGAATATTCTTAGCTTATGCAAAGTTATTGTTAGAATATTCTTGATGTTTTCTCTCTCTTTTTTTTAATCATTATTTATGATTTTTTATTTTTTTTTACATTGAGGACTAAACAAGTGGCTTGAAATTATTAAGTACAACTGTACAAGCTGAAAATTGTTAGCTTATACCCAGTACTCACCAAATTAAATTAACAAAAATTGTCACTATCCATAATCCAAAGTAACACAAACATGTATATTACCATTTCTTTTAGCTTGTCATCTCAATCCATCTTGTGTACCTTTTTTTTATTTTATTTACCATAAGTCCATAAATCTATTAATTTATTACATGACTAGTTAATCTTATGTACATTAAAAAATTATGATTATATTCTAAAAACTTATTACTTCCTCTGTTCCAAAAAAAACACAACATTCAATATTTTGCACTATTCACATTATATACTTTGACCAAGTTTTGAGCTTTATATATAATAAAAAATATAGTCAAGTGCAATCTTGTTAGATTCGTCTTGTAAAATACTATCTTAATATCAACTTTTTATAATTTTTAATTATTCATAATTATAGTTATTAAGGGGTCAAAGTAATTTCTCGGCATGCGTGAAATGTTGACTGTTGCTTTTTTTTTGAAACGGAGGAAGTATTATTGTTTAATTTACGGAAATAATCTGACAAGAAATGTGCTAAAAATATATTCAAGCAAACATTTTGGGGTATTTTAATTGTTTTTACGGCCAAGGGTTATGAATTATTTTCAAAATGTGAATAAAACATGCCAAGGGGTATCAGATTCTTTCCTATCATTGATTTATCAATTAACAAAAATCAAATAAATACATATAATTGTCAATTGGCACAATAGCTTCGTACGTTTTATAACATCTATAATGACTATATATATGTGTGTGTAGGTCATAATCTTAATTATATGGTATCCAAATCCAAGAGACGACAATTAGGGTTTTTTTTTTAGTATTTTAATTGAGAGAAAATGAAGGAACCAACAAAATCCAACAACAACAACATTAACATCTTAGATGAACTTGGAAGTTACGTCTCCATCATATTTTCACCTTTTAATTACAAACAACACAAAAAGAAACCAGAAAATAACCACAAGACGATCGAAATCCCTATTTATAATAATAATGGTGATTATAATTAAGAAGAAATGCAAAGGGGATGTCGATTGTGAGGCCGAGGTTTTTATTCGACAGAAGCGCAAGAAATTCGAGCTTAGCAAGACCATTAATCATTAATTAGTACGTATGTAGTACTATGCATGTTGGTTATTATTATTATTATGCTCATGAATTACATATATGAATAAATGAATAATGTATGTTTAATTGTTTGGTTGCATTATTGACCAGTGTTCGTTATAATTATTATTATTATAATTATTTGGATTTTATATTACGAAAACTATAATTCTATTAGTTTTTCAATCAAGTGCAACAACAAGAAAATATAACATTTAAATCAATGGGTAATTAATAACGTTTTTGAAAACTTGTTACGGAGTACCTTTTTTTGGAATATTTCAAAACTCCTCTTAAACACAATAGATTAAAATATTATTATGTATGCAATAAATTAGAGAGGATGGTATATAAAAGCAAAGTTTTGATGTTTTCTTGACCAATGAAAATTCAATATTGGAAGGGTTGCCAACTCTTAGGATCACTCAATCATTTCCCTTTATTTATATATGGTGGTTTCATTGGATTGCAAATTTACAACCCTAAGCTAGTGGCCCGAAGGTGATATCCGCACATTTTTTATTATTTTTATTTTTTATTTTTTATCTCCGCACACCCACTTTTTTTGTTTTACTATTCTTTACTCCCTTTTAGTTCTCTTACATGCACTGAGCATTTTGGAAGTGTGTGGATATAAAGGAGGATGTGCGGATATCAGAGTCCCTAGTGACCCTGTACAATTGCATCTCACTACCGTATGACATCACCTTCCTTACATCAACAATTTCATATTACAAAGAGTAAGAAATAAAATAGTAATTGTTCTGGCCAAAATTTCCCTAAGGTCGTCTTGGCGATCCTGGGACAATTAGCTTGATAAGTCTAAACAATGCAATGGAAAAGCAATTTTAAGAAGTATTTGAGAAGCAGGAACAGAGCTGAATGAATGCTAATAGAGTAATTTTATTAATATTGCTCGAGTTTTACAGCAGAAGGAAGTTGTGCATGTATGTCCTTAATTATTGAGATTCAACAATTAAATATTTATACAAGCTTTTCTAACGCTTAAATTAACCACCAACTTAGATAACAGGGCCTGATTCATAACAAACTAAGACTTGGAGAAATTTTAATTACATGTATAGTTATCATAAGATAAGGATTTTATGTGGTGCAATACCTTGAGAAATTTTAATTACCTCTTAGTTCTATGTTTTTTTTTATAGGATAATGTGTGAGATACTAGCTAGGCTTTGGAATCGGTCCTACTGCAGGTCGATCACCCGGCCCAATTTTTAGCTAACACACGCATCTGTAAGGGGGATAATAAGGAATCCTCGCAAATGCGTGCGGTGAGAATCGAACCCAGGACCTCGTGCCTGGAATTCTGAAGCCCTAACAACTGGGTTATGACTTCATTCTCATCCTCTTAGTTCTATGTGGTGCAGACGTGTAGTAGAAATTTTAATTACATGTATAGAGATCTTTAATTTGGTAATAAACATTATAAGGATTATTAATTACTTTACCCGAGTTTGAAAAAAATGCAACAGTCAACATTTTACACTATTCACATTATATACTTTGACCAAGTTTTGAGCTTTACACATAATAAAAAAATACAGTCAAGTGAGATCTTGTTAGATTCGTCGTGTAAAAAATACTATAAAAATATCAACTTTTTATAATTTTTAATTATTCATGATTATAGGTATTAAGGGTCAAAGTAATGTTTCGGCATGCGTGAAATGTTGACTGTTGCGTTTTTTTTTTCCGAAACGGAGGAGGTATTTCTCGTTTGGTTAAACCATGATGAATTATTGATCAAAATCTTTCCAACCAATATAAATCTAATTTGATCTCCTTGTGGCGTTGAGTTATTCTAAACGTCTTGCATCTCGATTTCGATCCCGATTTGGTATAGATTTTGATTCAAGAACAAACTGATATGGAAACAATCCGATCCGGCAATAAATGATCTTGATCTAATTTGAAAGGTCTGATCCCAATCTAATCTCAATTTGATCAGAATTTAGCTAGAACTTGGACTATATATTGATCTAAACCTACAATTATGGTATTATGGTAGGGTACGTATATAACATAATCCTTTGGCCTTAACTATTAGCTTAAACTTTTCGTTGAGATGGTCCACAAACATGGTATCAGAGCCAATCTAACATAACACATCGGTCATGGGTTTAAATCTCATCAATTCCTAAAGTGAAATTAATTAGCACCGAGATTGATGATCTGCGTTGCATCCACATTTCGTGCTCAATTGCCCAAAGGGCCTTTCATGTGAGGGGAAATGATAGTGTATATAGCATAATCGGGTTACTCAAGTATCAACTTAAGATTTTGGTTGAGATGTTTCATTAACAACTTAAAACTGAAAAACATGAAAGACTCGAATTCTATTTGGACGAGTTAATGTTTTGATGTTCTTAAGTTTATAATTATTTTAATTTAATGTTTACAATTATCTTCGAAAGGAAATAGCTGTGCAAGCAACTCTCACAAGTAGGGGTGCTTATCAAGCGAGTCGATCTCGAGGTGGGGGTTGCTCGAATCGTGCTCGTTAGGTTTCGAGTCGAGCTCGAGTCGATAAGAGTTGCTCGTTTAATGTTTTGGCCCTATTGATTTTCAATTTTTTGAAAGAAAAATTAATGATTATGTTGTTTTTTATTATTTATTCTTAAAGTGTAGTAATATATTATATTAAGTGCCAAACAAATTTTTCTTTATTTATTATATTAAATTATTTTCAATGATTTCACATAGAAAATTATTGATTAATCTATAAATTTATCGAGTTTCGAGCTAATTCGAGCGAGCACGAGTCATATCAAGTCGAGCTTTGACCGAACTTTGACCGAGTTGAACTCGAGTAGCTCGCGAGCTGCTCAGCTCAATAAGCACCCCTACTGACAAGCAATATGATGTTTTTCAAAAGAATATGAGATTGGTGTATTATAGATTCTTAGATGAGACGGTCTCATCGTAAGACCAATCTCATCATAGAAAATTAAATAAAAACTTACCAAAGTTACATGATTGGATCATATAAAAAGTTACAAATGCATAAAATTATCTGATAATTTTTTATATATTCAGTAACTTTATTGGTTTTTTTTATATAACTTCTTAGCAAGTTTAGTTTCACTCAGTGAAACGGTCTTACCAAAGTCTATCTGTTGATGTATTAATAAGGCCCAAATTTTGGAGTCTTACAAATTAAAATCAACGAAAATAAAAGTTGTTCAAATTTCAAATGAATCAAATTCAAAAGCATATGTCTAATTGACCCAGCTTGAATTTACCTATATAAACCCAATTACCCAAAATTCACATCTTCAAGAATATAGAAAGGAAAAAGAAAAAGAAAAACCTTTATTTTAGTGGGAGTTAAAAGTGATATACTTTAAACTGCTTTGACTACATTGTTGAATTAAAATTCCCATGACAAATTTAGCAGATTCGCAAGCAGAGGTAATTAAACAGAAATTTTGCAATTTTACGCCTCACTCCAAAGAATCACGTGAAAAAAAATAAAAAATTTTCACGCAATAGTATAAAATAGTAAATACTAAATACCCTAATAATTAGGTCAATTTGCCATGTTGGACAGTCGGATTATACTACCTCTGATTCTATTTAGTTGCAACACGCCATCTTTAAATATAAACTAATTAAGGTTTCGTTTAATAAGGTGTAAAAATTTTCTCTGAAAATTATTGTTTTTCCATTTTACATTGTTCAGTTTAGAGTTAAATATTAAAATGTAAAACTCGAGGTGCAAAATCATTTCTTACCTTATTGAAAACATTTTCCCTCCAAATTAGAAGGAAAACATCTTACAACATAATTGGGAAAAAATATTTCCCTCACAATTGAAGCAATTAATTTTCAGTTTAACCAATCAACGAAAAGTGGTTACAATATAAATTCATTTTACATGCAACCAAACAACAAAAAACTTTCATGGAAATGAATTTTCCAATAATGTAAAAAGTTTTCCATGAAAAATCAGTTTTATCTGAAAATATTTACTCCCAGCCAAATGGACCCTAATTGTTGTGAACTTTAAATTAAAAGAAAATGTAGGAAGCATCTAATGTACATTAATTCTTAAACCAAGACAACTATATTAAAAAGAGTTTCTCTAATTTAAAATAAAAACTAAGTATTTAACAGTTAATTAAAACCTTAACCCCGGGACGCGCTCCGAATCCGGATTAGCCCAAAAGGGTGAACCGGTTTGGATACACCAAAAAAAAAAATATTAAAAAGAGTTTCTCTAATTTAAAACAAAAACTAAGTATTTAACAGTTAATTAAATGCAATGTATTTTTTTTTGGCAAATAAATACAATGTATTTAAGAAAAGTGAGAATAGATTTGCTGAGATTATATAGAGAGTATATATTTTTAAAAAGTGTGTTTTCTTTTTGGCAGATTAGCATATATGACACCAATACTCCAATACTTATTTTAATTAGTACATTAGAAATGATCTTTTCGTAAACAATAATAATGATTTGATAAAAGTTCCTAAGGTAGTGTTTAGATATGTAGAATTCATTTCAAATTGATGAATTTAATTTCTTAAATTCAAATGTTACAATTCAAATGACAATTATTTGTTTGGGTTGTTTTTAGGGTCCGTTTACTAGAGCGAAAAATGTTTTCCCTGAAAACAATTCCAGTGCGGCACGAAGCCGCTGACGGCGAGTCGGCTCGGAAAGAATTTCGTGAAGAAGCCGATTCGAATGTTCTCAACTCCACCCCGGTATTTCCTATTTTACATCGTTTACTTTGGATGAAAAAATAAAATGTAAAACTTTGGATGAAAACTCATTTTACATCCTATTGGAAATATTTTCCTCCAAATTTGGGAGTAAAACTTGTTTTCCGTGCAAGTAAACAATGGAAAATTTATATGAAAATGAGTTTTCTAACGTAAAATGTTTTACACCAAAGTAAACGGACCCTTAGAATTTGAAATGACAAGGTTTTGTTAAGTATTTGAAAAACACAACATTTGCTTGTTAAGCATTTAGGTTGGAAATTGAGCCAAATCCAATTCCAAATTTTATCTTTCACTCTCTTTATGTAATCCTGATTATAAGGAGGAGAGGAGGTACACCAGACATAGAAATTCTTATATACACTCGGTTGTATAGTACATGCAAGGGTAAGTTTGCTCATTTTATAATCTTGTTAAACAAAATTATTTAAAATAAACAATAAATTAAACCACCTTTTGGATGCACATATACCTCTATGTGCATCTGGGTGTGTAGTAGTTCCATTTTGTTTTGGAAGGCTAAGAATGACGGTGAGTGTCCTTGTAAGGCTCTCAGAGGGCCAAAAAACAAGCCGAAAATAGAAATCACCTTTGAACGACCCCTCAAAAATCAATAACAAAGGTTATAATCCATGTTTTCAAATTTCCCGGAGCATGTGGACAAAAAATCAAAAAATTAAATATTGTGACATGGTCTTTTGATGAGAAGAAGCCACTATGACGGATATTAGACTTTGTGGAGTAATACAATAATTTTAGTAAATAGACACAAAACACCACACATCTCAACATCAAAAAATCACTCAAGACTATAAGACATATCAAAGATCAAACTTGCCGTCAAACGACGACTTGGCCTTGAGAGTCAAAACTGAAGGCCATAACTTAATCTTATAGGGTGTTTAGGGCTCAAAAATAAAAATATCTTAAATTATTACAACAAGGCCCTTGGGTAAGAAAACCCCAAGACTGATATCAGATGTTACAAAGTCATAAAATTGACTTAGAAGGCCAAAAGAACATACAATTATAAGCTACCATAAAAAAAAATTGATAGAGAGGACATACATACATAGTACTTCGCCATAAAAAGGCCTAAATTAAACATCAGCCCTCGATGTAAGACTCTAAGACCAAAGGCAAAAGCAAGGCGAAATTGGATCCGACGACCTTAGAATTATGACCGCTTAAATGAGTAAACCAAAGGCTATTATCCACAGTTTTTGAGAATCTTAGGGAATTTGAACATTAACATCCCAAAGAGTATGTAAACTGGGATAACCTTGACCGCCGCCTTATTCATAATCTCTCCATGAGAAATATTTAGTAGGCTACGCTAAGTGTCGTGGTTAGCTAGCCTTCAACTATTTAAATCGAAAAGTGTATGTTTCAATATGAATCGACCTGAAATGACTTGGTCTAAAATGATATAAATCAAACTAGCATAGCTCTTTTATGTGACAGATCAGACCCCTTTAATTTTAATTTTAAGAACCTAAACATAATTCAATCATCCAATTTTAAATTAACAACTCCTTTCACATACCTAATATTTCTTTTACACCACAAAGATCTTCCAAGTTACTATTCATATATGCATATGTATGTGATTAAAATTTATTTATTCGAATTATACATAAACAAAATAAAACATTATCAAATAGTACTTAATGTCTCAAAATATGCGTATATGCTTGTGGGAGAGCAAACACCAAAAAGTCATGGAATGAAGCATAAGAACCTACTTCAATATAGAACTTAGAACATATATAGCTTTCTATAAACCTATTTATATTATTCGATTGAAGGCATGCATTTTTTTAAGTAATAAACTTTTCCCCCTCTTTAGAAATATTGTAATCCATGCCAATGGGTAAGCTTTTTGCAACATTGCTTTAATGAAGTACTATTACTTTACCCATACATGTACACTTCAAAAAAAAAAAAAAAAAAGCAAAGAAGCATTAGATTCTTCCTATTATATCCACCAATGTACATGTCACACTTAACACCAAAATTAGCACTAGATGCATATAATATGAGTAAAGATATGTCTATGTTACTACTATTTATATGTAGGGATTAATTCATTAGTTAGTTCTTCATTACATACATTTTCTTAAAAACTTGTGTGACTTATTATAGGTTAAAGATGAAGAGATATGAAACTCAACCCAACAATTTTAACCAAAGTAGTAAGATGCTCAATGATCAAGAGAGTTATTTCGCATTCATATTATCACCTTTCAAGAAGAACAAGAACAAGAACAATCGTCGAAAGCAGCAACCACATGTGAGCTACAACGTCGAAAATTGTGATGGGGGTGTTGATGGTGGTGAAAAGAAGAAAGAATTTGGAAGAAATAAGGTTGATTTTGAGGCTGAAAATTTCATTCAAGAGAAGCGTAAGAATTTATTGCTTAGTAAGACTATGTCCTTGTTTGTAAGGAAATAATAAGTAAATTATTAGCTCAATGTTTTGCTCATTGTATCAATATATATAACCTTAATTTGCAAGGTCCTTCTAATATAATAACCTTTGCATTATTCTATCAATATATATAGCATATGTGTGCTACATCCTCTTTTCTTTTTATGATTTTATCTCTCCGATTTTAAAGCAGAAGCAGTTTGTCGTATCAGGGTAAATATGTGATTTATTGAGTTAATAATTCAGTTGCAGCTACTAAAATTCTTGCCTAATCTATATATTTAACCTTGTTTAAATATGATTTAATTAATACAAACCTTAACACTAGACCAAGCAATACTTTGTATATAAATCAAGTAAATTGAAGTATTGGATATAATATATGCAAGTATATATATATTACACATGTTAAATAATCAATTAGATAAATAAATATCTATTTAATTTGATGTCCGAAATTATTCATATCACTTTTTTTTATAAATTTTCCAACTTTACCTAACTATAATCTCTTTTTTATTACTCTTTTTTTTTTTTTTTTTTGAAGGAGAAATTAAATTAATTGCAATAGATCGACCTCCATAGGAGTAGGATGAGTGTTTAAAACATTACAGGGATCTCATGTTATGGAACAAAATTACGTAGCAGCCATAAGAATTAATTGGCAAAATGACGCTAACGAATTTATATGTAAATTTGAAAAGAAAATCAATTCTACTACCAAACAAATTAAACAAACTCTCACCACCATCCACCACTAACAACAATAGCTGCGGAGGACGTTAACATTGATTGTGACAACGTCGAAAGAGCCATGGTCACCACCGCACCACCGATGCAACATGTAAAAGAACGGGGCCTTACTTGTATGATCCATGTAGCGAATGGTGCATTATTATATATGCTTTTCCAAATTCTATGAAACATTTACAGATAAGCCGAAAGATTAGTACGTAGTGGAAAAAATAGTAACATAAACTTTCATCCAAAACATTAAATAAACTGATCTATTAATCCAAAATTTTAATTAAATAAAATTAAAAACGTGGACATAACTATGTATATGTCATATGTGTTATGTTATGTTATGCTTTTACCATTAACCCAACTTCATTAATAATCCTTAATAAAAAAATGTCATCAACAACAAATTAAAAGATTCAAAGAAGAAGGTAGTTCGAACAGAAAGTACTTCTTCCATAAGAAAATAGTAGAAAAAAGTATTTTTGCACGCATTTTAGGGTAGTTCGATTGAACATGACCTGAACACAACCCGGGAATCGTTGATACGACCCAAACATGACACAGTGCTTGTGCCCGACTTTTGCGTTTTCTCAATTGTGCCCGGATTTTTTTTTTAGTTCTCACTTGTGTCCCTTAATTATTTTTTCTTTTTCACTTGTGCTCCTTCATTTTGGGTTCGTTGCTAATTAGTGATAACCTTCACCTATACTCTCTGTTAACCATGCATGTTAAGTTCACATTAAGTAAATCCCTAATTTTTTGTGTTTATATTTTATGAAATTGAAAAAAAAAATTCTCTTTAACTATGCATTTTTATATATATCCCAATTACAATCATGCTGAATTCGTCTAATTAATTATATAATCACACAATGCACATAGAGCCCAACATCATAATTTGATTATTAATTTTGATTTATAGCAAATTTTGATAATTAGACATGGGATGATACGAAGCAGAGGAAGAAGGGTGAAAAGTGACAATTAACGAATAAATCACTACTTTTGGGATATATATAAAATGCACAATATAAAATGCACAATCAAGGAGAAAAAGTTTTTTTTTAAAAAAAAAAAATTCATAAAATACAAAAACAACAAATTATAGGTTTACTTAATGTGAACTAAACAGGGTTAACAGATGGTATAGGGGAAGGTTATCACTAATTAACAATTCAAAATTAAGGAATTAGGATCCTCTCCATTTCCTTTTCTCCATTTCCTATCTTAATTAAGATTTTGACACCTAATTTAACATTAAAATAAAATTTACAAAAATTCCTTTTATCTCCCCTTCATACATTCTCAACCATTGATTAGGAAATGGACCATCCATTTCCTAAAGAAAATGGAGAGGATCTTGACTGAAATTAAGGGGCACGAGTGAGAAATTAAAATAAATAAATTAAGGGATATATATGAGTGAGAAAGAAAATTAATTTAAGTGGCACGACTGAACTGAGAAAGGGAAAAAAAAACCAGGCATAATTGAGATAATCCAAACGTTCAGGGGTATAAATGAGGAAAAAAAAACTCATTTTTAATTAATAGGGGACTACTTTATTAAGATGACAACCAATAAAAAGATGCTCTTAAATATTGATGTTGTTGAGTGGGACTACCTATCTACTTAATTAAGCAGCTAAACTCTATCTAAGGAAGCCAAGTAAAGGCCTATATATTATAGCTATACTAGCCTTTTGTGCACGCTATGTGTGCATAACATTTTAGTTTGAAATATTGAAAGGTAGTCAAACAAATCAAAAGTTTTTATAAGTTGATATCTATTTTGCGATAGAAGAAAATCCTAAAATTTCTGTAAGAAATCTATATCAATATGGATGTCTATTCGTACAGAATTCAAAAATATAAATATTTATGTTTGTATTTTAATTTTTTGAATTATAGATTTAATAATATTTTTATTTTTAAAATTCCTTTTCTTTTTAAAACTTTCCTTATTAATATCATAGTTTTAATGCTGATATTATTTGAATTTCTAAAACTTGTTTATATAATAGAGATATAAAATGCTTTAGAGTTTAGATGATAATATGGCTTAGTACATTGCATAAAGGTCAATCTATTTGATTACTAATTTAATTAAGCGTGTATGTTTTTAGTAGTGCTTGCTTTTCTAGTTTTATTATACTCTTCATTCAAGAATATGGAGATACTTAATTAATTCCCAAAAAAAAAAAAAAAAAAGCTTAGCTTATTCTAAATTTTTGTACTCCAGTTACATTTCAAAATGTGTCAGCTCAATGTATCACCGCAAATTCTTTTGCCGCCAAAAAAGTGTAACCAAGGAACCCAATATACTATTTAATTTATTTAATTTATATCATTATTATTGCTTTGTAACCATATATTAATAAAAATTACTATAAAAAGGAATCGTGTATTAAACATACATACAAATATAGTTCCACAATGTTAATTATATATCATTGGAAAATTAAAAAATAAATTTTGATAGGATACACATTGAGATAAATCACATTAAAGTTGACCTAATTTATTTTTATTTATAAATCACAAACTTATTACAATAATAATAAGATGAGGAATGCTAGCACCACTCTCACTTTCACTCACCCAGATATATTTTATTTCACCCTCTATTTGACATGTGACATAAAAATTATATTTAGAAGTAAAAAATGCTAATAAGAGAAATTTTGAATAGTCGAATGGGGCTATATTCATGGAGTTGGTGAGGAATATAATTTAGTTAGCTACTTCCTTACATTTACATATATGCTTCTTATCATTTTGATGTGTATGTGTCACTTCCACATCGATAAACTACTTAGCAAGTGTCTCGTCACACCGTTTGATAGTTTGACATGATAATATTTTACTTCAAATTAAAATTATAACTTTTTACATAAAGCCTACATAGTTATGTAAAAATTTAGTGATATATGATTAAAAGTTACATAAAATTTATTAATTTTGTATTTATTTTAATTTTAATTTTACATTTAATATTAAATTTAATTATTATTAAAATTAAAATAATATTAATAATATTTTGCAATTATATTAATGTAAAAATATAATTTTAGAAAAGTTCGGATCAGAGCACATAGAAAAATTCAAATCAGATAAGAAATGTTCAGATCAGATAAGAAAAATTCAGATGAATCAAACACACCCATAGTGTCACAAGAAAAATGGTACACTAATACAATAATTCTACTATATTTTAATAATATAAAACATACTCCATCATTTTTAATTTAAAAATTGGAAAACGTGGTTGCTTATATTATTATAAATTAAGAAATGAAGCAAAGCGTACGCGTAGTTATGGGATTAAAAAAAAAAAAAAAAAATGAGCATAACATCAACACCTATAAATAAGTCATTCAAGGGGATTGTTTTTTTATATCCAATCTTACTTGATCCCATAAAATTCATTCATAGTTTTTAAAGCTAAGCTTGAATTGATTGAAAATGTCATACATGAAATCAAGTAAGATAGTGAAAACAGAGAGCAAATTAGATGAATACAATATCTACTTCTCCCATGTTTTGTCGCCACTGAAGATGATGAAGAAGAAAAAGAGCGCAGAAACGACGACGTATAAACAAGTGCATTATTATCATAAACAACAACAACACACCAATGAAGATGTTGATGCTCAAGCTGAAGAGTTCATGATGGGGTTTGAAGGTCCGTTTGGTAGGGCGTAAAACTTTTTCAATAAAATCATTTTACAACGGAAACTCATTTTGAAAAGTGAGTTTGGTTGAATTGGAAAATGAATTATGAGAATAAAGAATGAAAATTAAAAACAGTTTTCTTTTGATTTTGGGAGCTAGGAATCGTCTTCAACTATGGTGTAAAACCATTTTACACTCTAATTTTTCCATTTTTATTTTCAGTTTAACCAAACAGTGTAAAATGAGGAAAATAGTTTTTAGGAAAATCATTTTACGCCCTACCAAACGGACTCTTAGTTGTTTAAATGCATAGATTTTTAAGAAATTTATCCATAATGTATTATATATGGAAGCTTATTGCAATAATACACAGATTTATAACAACACTTTGTTTTATGAAATTATTGGACTTATCCTTTTTGGAATTCATCAATCTTCATTCTGTTAAATTTTATCTGGTAGTATATGAAAAAGGTGTATAAAACAGCTCGAAATTTGATAAATTCGTCAAAATACTTGGGGGTGTAAAAACGGTCAAACGGTCGGAAACTGGTCGGTCAAAAACAGGTTCGGTCAAAAACGGTCGGTCAAAAACAGATCATATGAGCACTTTCGGTATCGGTCGGTAATGGTCGGACTTATTCGGTATCCGGTCAAATTCGATATTTTCCTAAACAGGTGTCGGTCGGTTTCGGTCCGGTACTTATCGGTCCGGTCGTTATCAGTAACAGGTCACATTCGGTCGGTTAAAAACGATTTTTTACAGGTCGTAACCGGTATACGGGTTATAATCGATCGGTCAAAATTGATATGTGGATTATAATCGATCGGTCAAAATCAGTATGCGGGTCATAATCGCTTGGTCAAAATCAGCATGCGGGTCATAATCGGTCGATCAAGGTCAAATGTAGGACGTAACCTGTTAGTCTAAACGATCGAACACAAATAAATCACAATACAATTAGTCAATTCAAAACTCCAGATCGGATTTTGATATTTCGGGTTAGTTGGCTTAGAATATCTGGCTTAGAATCTTGGGATCGAAAACTATGCGCACCCCTGAATTATGAGAATAACAACGACTTTAATAAGTGACTAATATAAATATTGTATATGGACATCAAAAAATAATCTCGATGAACCATATCAATTTATGATGAGTGTGATGGCTACGATTATAATAAAAATATATATCATTAGAATACCAATGGCTATGAGGATGGGATTTATCGTTATCAACTTGTCATCATCATCATAAAAGCAATATACTACGTATATGGTAACAATAGTAATAATGATATGATGGTGAGTTAATGACATAAATAATCAATTGATCAATCATAATAATGATGGATGGTAATAACCACGTGATCATAATCATGGTGGATGATGCATGGTGAATTGGTGTTGATCACGATGTTGGCCAACATGAAGGATGTTGATTGATGATGGTGATGAATTATGATGGCATCAATTATGTATGGTGATGATAACGTTGATGATGGATGATAATAAGTCATGATAATGATCATGGGTGATGATGTACATGAATGGTGATGAATGTTGATGATGGATGCATATGATGACAACGATGATGATGATATCAATGATGTATGCTGATGCATGATGACGATGATGGATGTTGATGATCAATATGATAGATGGTCATGAATGATGATGATGATGATGACATGGATGATGGTGATGGATTATGACGCTAATAATAAATAGTTATGAGCTTATGATGACGATTAAGATGATGATGGATGATAATGAATTGACGATAACAAAGATGATAACAATATTGATAAGAATTAGCAACAACAACGAATTGATAATGATACTCATGATAACGATGATGATAATCATCAATCATGTAAATAAGTTCGATAAAAAAATGGGGTCAGTCGTACTTCAGTCGTAAGGTTGGTCAAAATATGTTCGATAAAAAATGGTCTGTCAAAAACAGGTTCAGTACAATAAGATTTCGGTCGAAAACAATCGGTCAAAAGCGGTCGGTCGAAAACGGTCAGTAAAAAATCGGTCAAAAACGGATTCGGTACAATACGGTTTCGGTAACAGTCGGTCTCGGTATAATAAAAACTGGTCGAAAACGGATTCGGTCTTAAACGGACTCGGTACTGGTCGGTTTCGGTATGCATAAAATCGGTCAGAAATGGTTTCGGTATAATTCGGATTCGGTAGCGGTCGGTATCCGGTCACTAAAAATACGGTAAAAAACAGGTTCGGTATCGGTCGGTAACGGTCGGTCAAACAGTTTTCTGACCACATTTACACCCCTAAAAATACTGACCTTTTGTCTTAATTAGTGAGGATAAGTCTATTCTGTTCACCTAATTGTCACTTAAAATACGTTAAGAGAAGTTAAAAATTCGATCAAATAATAAGTTCATATAAGGTCTGATAAGTAAAAGTACAGTTTGCATCTCCTACAAAATAAGTCTATTATATTCTGACAAGCTAGTTTAGACAAGTTTTGATAAATTTAGTTAAGTCATGATAAGTTTAAATTAGCAAAAATAACACGAAAAAATTGCATCTAATGATCCACACTTTTTGCCATTTTACGAAATTGAAAAACAAGAAAAACAGTTTTTTCTCCTTGACTATGCATTTTATATATATCCCAGTTACAATCATGCCGAATCCTTCCAATTAATAACACAACATAGAGCCCAACACCATAATTTGATTATTAAGTTTGATTTATAGCAAATTTTGAGAATTAGACATGGGATGATACAAAGCAGAGGAAGAAGAGTGAAGAGCGACAATTTAACATAATGCACAATCAAGGAGAAAAAAAAAATTTCGTTTTTAAATTTCGTAAATTACAAAAACAAAAATTAGGGGTTTACTTAATGTGAACTTAACAGGGTTAACAGATGGTATAGGTGAAGGTTATCACTAATTAACAATCCAAGGGGCACGAGTGAGAAAAAAAAAAAGGGGCACGAGTGAGAAAGAAAAATAAATTAAGGGGCATGAGTGAGAAAGAAAAATAAATTAAGGGGCACGACTGTGTTAGGAAATGACTAACTAATAAAAATACCATCAGGAAGAAAAATAAAGTACAAAATAAGACACGATATTTTTATGTGGAAAACCCTCTTAAAGGCCAATTGACCAAATTGGTAAAAAAAGTGGTACTTAGCGACAATTTGGTAAAAAAATTAATTTTGCGACAAATTGGTAAAAAAAACTTAGCTTTGGGTGACAAATTAGTAAAAAAAATAGCCTCGGATGACAAATTGGTAAAAAAACCATAATTTTGGCGACGACTTGGTAAAAAAATGAACTTCCGACGACATTTAGGCCAAAAAAATATTTAATTTGCATTTGTGCTTGATCTAAAAGAAAATTTTCCCTCTTAAATTGAATACATTTGCGCGGGCTCTATCTAAATGAAAATTTTCCCTCTTATATGTTACTTATTATGGCAAGAGATCGAAGGGGAAAAAATTGGGCTCATTAGATGAATAAATGTGTTAGAAAAGGAGTTAAATTTAATATTAAAAAAAGTTATGGAAAAAATAGCTAGGGAATTTTAGGGGCAATAATCTATATTTTTTTTCCCTCTAGTATGTCACTTATTGTTATGGTAAGAGAAGAGAAAAAAAATAATAATAATTTGGGATGGTTGGATAAACATGTGTGAGTAAAAGGAGTTAAATTTAATACTCATAAAAAGATCGAAAAATTAGATAGGGATGTATAATTTTGTGTATTGACCAAATTATAAAATGAAAAGTTAAAATTAAAATTTTGGCTTAAATGTCTTCAGAAGTTTTTTTTTTACCAAGTCATCCCCAAAATTATTTTTTTTTACCAATTTGTCATCCGAAACAATTTTTTTTACTAATTTGTCACCCAAAGCTAAGTTTTTTTACCAATTTGTCGCAAAATTAATTTTTTTTACCAAATTGTGGTTGGGTGACACTTTTTTTTACCAATTTGGTCAATTGGCCCCCTAGGGAAAAACCACGGTCCCGATCTCCAGAGACAAACATTCACTATAATATATTTGGGAGTACAAAGGATACCACTAGGACAACAATATTAGAAAATATGTGTTTAAAATAAAGTGCTACTTACTTGTACCCTTCACATTGGTATTTCCACTAATCTAATCCTAAACACCTTTCCACTAATATTGTGTTTGCCTCACACCAATTACTCCCTCTCACACTTGTGTATTTGTGCTCTCATCCTCCAATAGCATCTCACGGTGGAGCTACTACTACAACATCACCGCAAACATACAATCGCCTAGGCAACGAGACACGCCGCCTGACCAACATATCAGGAAGACTTTCGACACAAGAACACATCTTGTACCACCGATAGCACCACCGATCACTTACTCAGTGTTGTACAAAAACATCACTTGTACAAACACCCACACAACCCAACCGTGACATTACATTTTTGCCACTCCTCACTTCAGAACTCTTTTTTTTGTGCTCTTCTTGAGGTACTACTTTTGGCACGTACACTTGGTACACACACACACACACCTTCTTTTGTTGTTGTGTACCCTTCTTCTATTTTTTGTGTACACCTTCTTCTTGCACCCAAATACTCATATTTATAGGCCATCTCAAACTTGTCATACAAGCCTTTTCACCTACTGAGCAATAAATATAAAAAAAACTAAAACATCACCTTGAAGTCCAAGGGACTCAAAATTCATGGCTAACTCTTCCTTATCTTTTCATTTTATCTTTTTTTTTTTTCAATACATAATAGATAATACATGTATTTGATATTTGAGGAAGAAAAATAAATTAAGAGGCATGAGTGAGAAAGAAAAATAAATTAAGGGGCACAATTGAGCTGAGAAAGGCAAAAAAAAGCACAATTAAAATAATCCAAAAGTTCAGTGGTATAAATGAGAAGAAAAAAAACTCATTTTTAATTAACAGGGGACTACTTTAATTAATATATGACATCCATTAAAAATAAAGATGCTTTTAAAAATTGATGTTGTAGAGTGGGACTGCCTATATCTACTTAATTAAGCAGCTAATTATAAACATTATTTAAGGAACCCAAGTAATAAATGCCTATATAGCTTATACTGTATAAAATGCTTTAGATGATGATGCATGGCTTAGTACATTGCATATAATATAAAGGTCAATCTATTTGATTACTAATTTAATTAAGCGTGTATATTTTTAGTAGTGCTTGCTTTTCTAGTTTTATTATACTCTTCATTCAAGAATATAATATGGAGATATATACTTTAATTCCAAAAATTGCTAATTTTAAATTTTTGTACTCCAATTACATTTCATAATGTGTCTGCTCAATGTATCACCGCAAATTCTTTTGCCACCAACGATTTTGCAAGAAAGAACAAAACAAGGCACCACAAATAATCCATAATATACTCTATTTAATTTAGATCATCATTATATATATAGCTTTGTAACCATATATTAATAAAGAACTAAAACAAGGAATCCATCAATTCATTGTCTAACATACTTCCTCCTTTCAATTTTTTTTTTTCTTGGTTTTGTTCCTCCGCTCCTTTTCAATTCTACTTTTTTTTTTTTAATAAGCTAAGGAAATCCACCAGCTCATTGGCTAGTAATGAGTCACTAACTCATCTGAAACAATAACCCTTGCACTTGAGAATAAAGGATCGAACATTGTATCTCTAGGATGCAAGGTGAGTGTAAACACCACTTGCTTTACAAGACTTCCTGTTACATCTCTTGTTTTTGCTCCAGGATAACTCCATTTTAGCCTACTCTGAAAATGATTTTAATGGGTTTTGCTTTTTTTTTTTTTTTTGTTCAATTACCTTGTATGATATATATGCCTTGATGTTATATATTATGGACTTGTTTTAGATCCAAATTTGTTAAATCCGTCGTATTTGGATATAGGCCTAAAATGTACACAGACCCAATGGATCTGGATTAGATCCAAGGTCCAAGATTTAAAAAATAGATTCGAATCAGAGTTTTCATAGACCTAGTCTAAATCTGACCTGCCTAAGGCGGGGGAAATGAGGCAATAGGTGTCAAACCCTAGTCTTATAAAATAATAAAGACACACAAATATTGATATTGACACATTTCTTTGTACAGAGCATAATTTTCAATGTTCCTGTCATAAATGGGTGTGCCTAACTTACCAAGCCTCATCGACGAGATATTATTAACAATTAAAAAGGCCAAATGTGTCTGTATTCGGACGTGTAGGTGTCACTTACCACTTAGTTCTAATGAGTAATAAAATACTAGTCTATTATATGTCTTAGCTTCTTTTTGTGATGAACTAATAATTTAGAATTCAAATTTAGGAACTAATGCAATTTATTATAATGTATTAAACGTGATTGATTGATTCTATTTGAAATTAAAAACTAAAAAGCAAAGCAGCCGCGTAATTATAGGATTAAACGACCAAAACGTACAACACCTATAAATAAGTCATTCAATTAGATTGTTTTCTCATATCCAATTTACAATCACTTTTACTTGTTCAATAACATTCATTCATTGTTTTCAAAGAATTTTTATTTGTACAAAAAAAAAAAGACTTGAAAAAAATGTCATACATGAAATCAAGTAATATAATGAAAACAGAGAGCAAGTTAGATGAATACAATATCTACTTCTCTCATGTGTTGTCGCCATTAAAGAAGAATAAAATGAGCTCAGAAACGACGACGCAGAAGCAAGTGCATTATTATCATAAACAACAACAACAACAATACATCAATGAAGATGTTGATGCAAAAGCTGAAGATTTCATCAACAAACGACATCAAAAGTTTGGTTTCGTCAAATGGATGTGATCCATGAAATTGAATATATGTTGAAATTTATTCATTGAGTTTCTACTCATTTGGTTTGTTCTATCTCATATTAAACTTTTGGTTAAGATATATAATGTATTCTTCAACCATTAGCTTAAACTTTTGTTTAAAATGGTCCAATGACATAGTATCAGAGTCTATGTGACACATTCTCATATGATTATTGAAATTAGGAAGCATTGAATAATAAGTAATAACTACTCATAATTAGCTAAGAGCAATATATTATTGTTGTACGACAAAAGTTAACGAGTGCCCCATGTGTTAAATAAGAAAGCTAAAAGTGGAAATAATAAACTATGATAAATATTAATTACATTGAACGCGTATTTTCTACCTGTATTTTAAAATTATTACCATTTTAGGAAATGTATTACTGCTTATCCTGACCCCCAGAACGCTCTTTAGACAATAAGGCATTAACCACCATTAATATCAAATTATCTAGAAAAAACTATTAATAAAAAAAATAGGAAGAACAACCACCCCCTATGGGCCAAAATGAATAGGTCCATGTGAGGGGGAGTGGGGAAAAAGCCCAGGTGGTTAAAAGGGAGTATTGAGCCCATGTAAAAAGACCACATGTGAGTGTAAAAAGAGTTGGAATTATGGGGGAGTGTTGAGAATAAATCCTACATCGGAAAAATAATAAAGTTGTCTCCACTTTATATGGCTAAGGGGTTACTCCCCTTACTACCATGTGGTTTTGAGCTGAAACCTCATTGGTAGTGTAATGTGGACTTGCACACCCCGTGGTGGTTGCGGCCCAGGCCCGGATCTCAGTCCCACGCACCCCTAAAAGATCATACATAATGCAATTGGAATTTTACTTTTTGTACTTTTTTTTTTCAAACAACCTCAAATCTCTCTTTTTTTGAGGACCAAGCCTCATAGCAATTGGTATATTGGGGATATCTCCCACCCATTATAATGTTAAAAAAAAAACTTCATATCTCTCTTTAATTTCTTCCCACTTGGAGTTTAGTATCCATTGATACAAAATTACAATAATGTAATATCCTATGTGGACCATAATCTAGAATGATACTCACACAATTTACAATTGTTCAACTCCAATGAACTTAAGTATAAGCTAGGATTAATGAACATTATTCAAATTTTAAATTATATTAGATCATGACATTCATCTTTAAGATCATGAACATTCATTGTGGGTATTCATTGTGGGTTTAATTTTAATGGTTAGTATTTTCCTCTAGATGTTCACTAGTGTACCTTCTATGATTCTATGAATTAGCTGCAACATCCTTTCATTATTGTAATTGAGCAATAGTATATATTTAAATATTTTGTTATTCAAGTGTATTCGATAAAAAGTGTTCAATTGTAAGGAATTCGGCACATTTCATTATCATAAGATTTGAATTAGTAATTAATGCATGCTTTAATAAAATATTAGAAAATATGATTTTTACAATAAGCTAGTAATTGTGAGTAGTGCCACTTTTCTATATTATGATTTATGTATTCTTTTGAATATAAAAAGAAAACAAATTATACAAGTATTATAATTTTGACAAGTTTTATATGGCAGTGTGGATGTATTGAAGAAAACTCTATTAAAATTAGATTCAATCATAAAATCGATGAAAAATGATAGATTTGTCAATTGTCAATAGACCTGAGACATTATTGTTAAAGTCCCACCGATCGGGAATTTTCGGACCATGTATACTTTAAAATATATTAAAAGACGCTATTTATACCGTATTGCTCCACGTAGATTCACACGTGCTTTCTCAAAATCCACCACAACATGTCTTCTAACTGACATGTCGACAATTGTGCTCCAAGGTGTATCTTCGTGATCCCCCACGTGTATGTCGTCTGACTGGCATCTCATACTTACGTGGCATAATCAATCCCCTCAAATACGTTACATATGTCCACGTTTTCTATTGACACCATATGACACCACATACGTACGGAATGGGAAAACGTATGTTTTGGATCTAAGAAAAAATATTAAACCATGCATTAGATGAGAATTGAACTCACAACCTTTGTAAAGAAGTGTGAGCTCTTAGCCTCTTAACCATCATGTCACTTCGATATTTCAGTTTAATATGTAAAAGTAAAATATCATAAACAACCTTGTAATTAAATTAATGTAGTTAAAAAGAAAAAAACCAAGGACATTTCAATTTTCAAACACTTATATTAAGTTATAAAATATAAAAAAAATTGTTACATATCCTCCTACCTAGTTCTATAAGTATTGCTCTATTTTAATTCCAAATCTAAAACTTTAAGAGATTTTCAAAATTATTAATAAATATCACATCATGACCATACTCTTTATCAATTCGTATTGAAGGATTAAATTAGAACAATAATAAAATTAACTACAAAGTTTATCAGAACGAATACAAAATATGATTTATAATTTTGTGTCGACACAAGACATTGCTCGGACAGAAACACTAGTTTATTCAGTGATAAACTCCCGCCTAGAGCGTACTATTATGAGTATTTAGTACTCCCTCCGTAACATAATTCTAGCAACAAGTTATTTTTCACGCATTTCAAGGAAACAATTTAAGGGTGTAAACGAACAAATTAATCAAAATGGTTTTAATACAAGTAAGATTGAGATCATAAATTACTAATCTTAAAATTTTTTTTGATCAATTTATTCGTTTACACCCTTAAATCGCTTCCTTAAATGCGTGAAAAAAAACTTGTTGCCAGAATTATGTTACGGAGGGAGTATATTATAACTAAGCTGCTTTATGGCTTTGTGCATGTTCCAATTTGATGTGCTTTTAAACACTTATTATTCATATGTATGTTACATCATAATCCTCTATTATTTAATCCCAAAAAAGGAGAATCTAACGCCCCCCTTCTTTAGGAATGAATTAGGGTATTATAGGTTAATGAGAATTTCTTTACTCGGTTCATGGTAGTATGTAGGGTATTATCGGCATTATTAAAAAGATTACAACAAAATGGGAATTAATTAAAGTGGTAACCTATCATTAAAAAAATATAAATGATAGCTTTAAGATTATTATCGAATTTATTTTTTGACGAAGTTGTGAAAAACAAGTGGTGCTTACATCCACATTTCATCATTCTAGCTAGAGATGCAGGATTTGATCTTCATCCATCCTTTGCTTGAAGATTTCCTTTATCTTTCACCTCAAGTGCAACGATAGATAGATTATTGTGTCATATGGGTTAGTAACCCATTATCAGTCATGCAATGAGCTGGTGAATTTCCTTACCTTATAAAAAAATGTAGTTTAATTACAAGGAAGATGACATTATAAGAAATCCTTCTAGTATATGCTTCTAATTAATTAAGTAAGTAAACAATGAGCTTGAGAAGTGGTCCTCTATCTAATTAATTTGGCAGCTACACTCTATCAAAGCTAGGGAATCCAACTGAAATAAGGGATGAAAGGAACTTAATTTGAGATTATAGATACATGCACTTCATTAAATTATTCATTTATTCTCATTTGACCCCCCCCCCCCACATATATATAGCATTAGGGGAGTTACAGGTTGCCTCCTCTCCTAATTAATTAATTAAGTTTAATTAAATAATATAATTTTGTAAAAATTATGAACAGAGAGGAATAATAAGCGGGCTAGGACAACATGAACTGTGAATTCACTGAATTGGGAGTCCAAGACAAGCGCACCAGCAATTTAAGGATGCAAACGAACAAATTGATCAAAAATAACTTTAAGATTAGCTAGTAACTTATGATCACCATTTTACTTGTATTAAAACCATACCATTTTGATTAATTTTATCATCTACACCCCTAAATTATTACTCTAAAGTGCGTGCAAAATAATTTATTGTCATTAATATGTTATGAAGGGAGTAGATTAAACCATACAACAACGATGTTGTAGAGAAAAAGTAGAACCTTACTTTACATAACTTTCTTATAAATTCAAAGTTCCTATTATTATTATTATTATTATTATTATTATTATTATTATTATTATTATTATTATTATTATTATTATTATTATTATTAGTATAATAAAAAAAAAAAAAAACATAGACTTTCAAGATTCTGACGTGTATAAGTCACTACAACATTAGGGTGTATCATTTTAGAATAAGAGTTATCAAGTTTGATTAACTCAGCTCGTCTTGTAATGGATAAGGATTAATTAAACTGTGTGACTTTAATAATAGAGTTTAGTTTTTTAGCTTTTTGGCCAGTGGTTTTGATTGCTAATTTGATTTGATTGGTGTTTGTTAATTAAAACTTGACTGTTTGGTAAAGCTTATTGTAGACATGGATTATATATTTAAGGTGAGATAAATGAGAATGAAAAAAATGTGTGTAATTATAATTTTGTGAATTAATTTCAATGTTTACTTACAAAACTATAATAATAATAATAAAATAAAAACCCTGTCAAGAAAGCTTTTTCAAAAATAGAGATTTGAAAGTCTCTCTACCATGCAAACTCTAATACAAAACCTTTGATGTATGTGAGTCCAAACCTCTAAACGCCGTTGAAAAAGCTCAATGTAAAATCGTTACTTTATTTAAAAAGAAATGGAGGTAGTGTTAAACCCCATATATCATATAGTGCATTTGTGAGTGTCCCACATCGGAAGATGAGGAGATATTAAACTAACTTATAAGTTTAGGAGTTACTCCTCCTATGACTTGTAAGTGACATAAATTTCCTCTTCCATATTGGGTTGCCCAGGCCCGTTTCTAATATTCTATCAAAATTTAATTAAGAAGAAATAGTAGTGTTAATAAAACATTGTACCATTAAGTGATGGAATTGAAAAACGTGCTTTAATTTGTTCACCCAACTTATTATACTTACAAATATTGAAAGAACTACATGCATATACGACGTACAATTAAATAATTAAAAATAAGGCTATACTATATATAATAGCCTAACTAACAACATACACCTATATATATATATATATATATATGGGGCTCTCAACATGAGCTATTTCTCATCCAATAACACTCATCAAACAATAATTCAGAAACAAAATAATGGGGTACTCCAAATCAAGTAAGGTAGTTAGGACAGAGAGTATTTTAGATGAGAACAAGATCTACTTTGCTCATGTGTTATTGCCATGGAAGAAGAAGAAGAAGGTGGCAGCCACCGTGCAGCAACCACAATATGGCGGCAGCGGCGGTGGCGGTGTTGCTGGTAGTAAAAGTTATGAAGATGTTGATGCGGAAGCAGAAAAATATATTAAGAAAAGACGTCAGAAGTTTGAGATGATCGGCAAACGATCGATATGATATGATGATTTAATTTTATGTTCAATTAATGCATGAAGCTTCAATTCTCTTAGAGAACCATCTCAACCAAAAATATAAGCGGGTAATTGAGATCCAAAAATATGTTATTCACTCTATCAAATTCAATATATTAGGGATTAATTGTTTGTACGTGTATGTAGTATAATATATAAATGAGACGAGAGTCTTGATGAAAAAATCGGAGTTCTTATGTATCGTAGAACGAAAAATGTTTTCTCTGAAAACTAATTTCCTCATTTTACCTAGCTTGTTTAGTTTAGACTGAAAAACATAATGGAAAACAACTTAGTTTAATATATTTTACACCCCGTTTAATATATTTTTCGCATTGAAGGAAAACCATTGTCATTCCTCCTCAATTTTCCTATTCAATTCAACAAAACAATATAAAAATTTCATTCGCTTTACGCTCTATCAAATCTAGCCTTAGCTAAAACTCGTTCACGTTCGTGTAGAATTATAGAGAGTGTTTGCGGCATGATATATAAAATGTATTTGGTGTAATGGATTTTTATTACTGATTTAACTTATTGATTTCAACTGAAATAATTATAAATGTTGTTTGTAAATATTCCAGAGAAAACGAATGAGATATACATACCCCAATGGCCCGTTTGTTAAATAAATCGTGGTTATAAAAATTAACTTAAATATAATATACCAAGGTGAGAAGAAACATTATTATAATCTCTATGGAAACTTCTTCTCATTCTCAAGCTTGATTTTTCTTCATATTTTTTTTTATCATCTATTATTATTCGGAAGGGTGGTATTGAACTGAAATGTATATTTGTGAAGAATAGAAAATTAGATAAATTTTAGGTAAGTTAGGACAACCATGAGAATGCCTTCCACATTTAACCATAAATTTATTACCATTATCGTCAATTATAATTTATAACCGGTTGCCAAATGCACCGCAAGTGTTAGATTGATATTGACGGAAATTTTGTTAATTATAATAACTATTTTAGTTCAAATCAATAAAAAAAAAAAATTTTTTTGGGGGGGGGGTGGTATTCACATTATACTTTGACCTAGTAAAGATTTAAACTTTACCCATGATGAAAACATAGTCAAATAAATGTGGTTTTGTTGAATTCGATTCCACATAAAGTTTTTTTTTTTAATATTTAGTTATATATAATGAATTTTACAAACCCGTAATTAGAAACATTATATATACTCTTATTTAAAGTTTTGTTTCGTGATTCATGAAAAGGGAAATTTTGAATGTATATATATATACAAAGATTGTCATTAGTAATCACACGTGTACCCCTTTAAGTGTCTAACGTAGGGGTTTTTAGGTTGAAAACGTTTTTAGTTGATCATTTTCCTTTATATATATATATAGAAGTAGGTTCATGTGAGAAATGTAGTTTTGGTGCGAAAGATGAGAAACAATCTCAAGCCTTTGATCAACAAATGAATGGCTAAGATTAAATTTGATTTTTTTCGCTTTACTCCTTTTATAGTTTAGAGTCGACAATGTATCTATGGTATAAAGTCAATGTATTTTTACTTAATGTATTCATAGTATATGTTAAATGTACCTATAGTTGGTGGTCAACGTACCTCTAGGTCATAGTTGATGTATTTAGCTCTTCTCACATTTCTCACGATAAGAAATTTCTCACCGGAACCCAATCCATATATATATATATATATATAGGAAGGATTGGCTAAAAACCAAAAGATGGTTGAAAACCAGACAGAAAATGGTTTAAAGGGGTACATTAGCAGTCGCAGGGGGTACATTATATGTTTAAAGGGGTACAAATAGTTTTTAGCGAAAGTTACTAATATTTACAAAGATTGCCATTAGTAATCACACGTGTACTCCTTTAAGTGTCTAATGTAGGGGTTTTTAGGTTGAAAACGTTTTTAGTTGATCCTCTTCCGAGTCAGGATCTGCTAAAACATATGTTAAGTTGAAAACTAAAAACTTTTAGTTATGACCGTTAGATGTAGATCAAGGGTTGTGATTAATTTTGGTGTAAAAAACACTAACCATCGAAAGTTACCATTTTTTTATAAAAAATAAAGTTTCGCTCAGGTTTTATAAAAAACTACTTGATTGAACCAGTTCATTCACGCTAATTTCACAGATTTCACGCAAATTTCAAGCAAAAATTTAGGTTTTTGTGCATTTTTTTTTAATAAAGTTTGATTTTTTTTTAAGTGCAGTTCTTCGTATTTCATTTTGTATGTAACCTTGTATCTTTGCATGTACCCCTTTATTATTTACACGCACCCCCTTAATTTAATATATTTTTGTGCATTTTTTTATAAAGTTCGATTTTTTTTTTAGTGTAGTTCTTCATGTTTGATTTTGTATGTACCCTTGTACCTTTGCATGTACCCCCTTCATTTAGTATATTTTTGTGCATTTTTTTATAAAGTTCGGATATGTTTTTTAAAGTGCAATTCTTCGTGTTTGATTTTGTATGTACCCTTGTATCTTTGCATGTACCCCTTTATTATTAACATGTACCCGCTTAATTTAGTATGTTTTTGTGCATTTTTTTGTAAAGTTCGAATTTTTTTTAAGTGCAGTTCTTCGTGTTTGATTTTGTATGTACCCTATCATTGCATGTACCCCTTTATTATTAACATATACCCCCTTAATTAGTATGTAAGATTTGAATTAATTTGGAAATTAATATGTAAAGATACCAGCCATCAATCTAAAATTTCTTACTAGCTAATTACTTAACTTCCCCGGCAACGGCGCCAATTTGATAGGAGGGATTTTCTTACCAAATAAAAAACCCCCGTCGTAGTATGAGTGGGGGTGTCGAACACGGGGAAGGTACGTTGCACTAATCTAGGCATGAGCGTCGAACAAGCTAGGTCGGGTGCTGGTCGCGAGAAGCGGAGAGAACTAACTAAAACTACACTAAGGAAACAAGAATAAAATGGACTAGGGTAAGAGATCCACAACTCATACCACCATGAATTGTGAGTCAATCGAACTTAGACTTAGGTCGTGGATAAGGTCCTTCGGTGGGGATTCTTCAATGAATCCTGTGTTAGCTAGACACAAGACTCAACATTACCGAATCCTAAGGTACCGACATTATCACAACCAAAAGCCAAGAAACAACTAAACCACAATCATGGAGGAATTTGAGAAGTTTCACTCAAACCCTAGAAATTAACTACTCACACATAATTAATAAAAACATAATTAAAACTAAAAATAAAAACATAATTAAACCTAAAACTATGAACAAAACAAATTAACAATTAAAACCTAAAACTAAACTAACAACTAAATCAACAAGAAACAAACATAAATAACTAAAACAACAAACAAATAACAAACATAAACAATTAAAACCAACAATTAAACAACAAAAAGGGAAGAAATCAAAGCAATAAATGAAAGCTATAAAAAACCTTGAGATGGAGATGAAGAACAAGCAAGAAGAGAAGAGGAAAAACAAGAACTTTGCATAAATTAAGAACAAAATGTAAAATTACAAGAGAATTGAAGAAGAAAGCTTTAAAACTAACCTAACCCTAAATTTGAGCTTCTAACCTCAGCTGCCTAAGAAATGGGAAGAGGGGGGTATTTATACAACCCCCCAAAAAAAGCGAGCAAAACAAAAGAAAAGTAATAAAAAAAACGCAGAAAAAGCACTTCAGCGGGCGCTGAGGCGATGACAGCGCCCGCTGAACCCTATATTCCTAGGCTTGCAGGCTGGGAGGAAAATTGGCAGTGGGCGCTGAGTTGGGGTCAGCGGCCGCTGCCAGCTCTTTGTGAAGGTACTACCTCAATACAGAGGAGGGACAGCGGGCGCTGAGTTGGGGTCAGCGGCCGCTGTTCCTATATGTATGCTCATTATGCCCTGGTGACTGCAAAATCAGCGGCCGCTGGGAATCCATCAGCGGCCGCTGCCATGGCATAGAAGACCTTCTGCCTTTTTTTTTCCTTGCAAAAAAACTTGAAACACAAAAACCCATCTCAGCGGACGCTGAGGAATTCCCAGCGCCCGCTGTCTTCTTTTGGTGCTTGTGAGTGGTCTGGCAGCTTCAGGATCAGCGGCCGCTGAGAATCCATCAGCGGCCGCTGAAAGGCCTTCAAATTGCTACTGCCTTCAGCCATGCCCAAAACTCATCCCAGCGGGCGCTGAGGGATTTCCAGCGCCCGCTGAGGCCTTCTTTTCACATGCCATGGCATAAGGACTCTGTGGCTTCCTCGAGGTTCCCGGCTCGCTTCCTCGGGTTCCGAAATCAACTCGGGACCTGCAAAAAGGGAAGAAAACGCAGAAACAAGGCAAAATAGAGGAAATCACATAGAAAAAGGGGAAGGGGACTACAAGAGCAAAACTAAACTAAAAAGCCTAAAAACGCTAACGAAAGCTAAATAAAATAAGAAAATAAACTAATAAAAATTAAGAAAATAACTACCAAAATACCACTTATCAGCCGCCTATGTCTCACGAGTTGATTTGAATGCTCGTTAACGCCGTACGTGAATACGGACTAGTAGGAGTCGCCACCGTGCGTTTTATACGGTCCACGGACACGGAAGAAGTACTGAAAGCCAGGAGCAATCAGCCCCATATGGTCGTGCACCAGAGTATGGGTTCGGGGACAGGTTACGAGCCAATCGTGCATTGGGCCCGCCCGCCTGTAAGCGGTCTCTACTAGGTCTCTTTTTGTGGTCAAATTATTATTAATCCCGAATACATAAATATCTCCGTATTATGTCCTTAAAAGCGCGATTTACTAGGCGTGTTCAAATTAATTACAATTATGACTAATTTAAGGTGACCACTTTGATTTAGTCCATATTAAACGGTCCCTAATGTCACAATTGTCGAAGGTTACAAAATATATACATGAGATAAAATAAAAATATGTACATGAGATCATGAAATAATAAAAAAAAATCAAGCAAGATAACAAGTGACATAATTAAACAATATGTTACCAAATAAAATCATATGAAATAAAATCAAGTCAAATAATATCAAATAAAAAACTAACAAAAATAAAACAAAATAAACTAAGAAAATCAAGTCATATGCAATCAGATCAGCACTGACCAACCTGGCTTCGGACCAGAAAATCACCTGCAAGAATATTTTTAAAATTTTTTCTAATATTTTTCCATAAAACTAGACACAACAAGCTTCAAAAAGACTACTCAGATGACCACTAATTAGTTTCGAGAAATCCTGTAAAATTCAGCAAAGTCAGACAAACGAAACTGAAAAGAGCAAGACTGACCATCCTCTGTTCGAACCCATAAAACATCTAGAAGAAAATTTTATAAAATTTATTTGATATTTTTAAGTACAATTAGACATAATAAGCTTTAAAATGATTATTCACACGACTCCTAATTCAATCCCAATTGTCCTGCAAAATTCGGCAAAGTTAGATAAACAAAATTCGGCAAAGTTAGATAAACAAAATTGGAAATCCGGACCAATTGACGATGGGTATATTAAAATCATTGGACCCTTAATTGGGGAGACACTTTTAGGTGTCTACAGAAGCCCCCACTTTGGCTGAGTCTGGAGAGTAAGCATAGACTCGCAAGACGAAAGTCAAAGTATTCCTGCCGGGACGGAGAATCACTCAAGACGTTCTGCGATCTTGAGTTACCCTTTTTAATGCCGATACATGCAAAACAATGGTTAGTTTTACCTGTTGCCACGCCCCATGCGGTTTAATCCCTTAGAAGCGCCTGGATCCTCGGGATGACGGTGGATGAATCGTCGGGTTCCTCCGGATGTGCTTGGATCCTTCGGAGCTATTCCCTTAGATAAGCATAAACCCTTGGGACAATGAAAAGTCGTATAGGAAGGATCGATCAAGAGTAAGCATAAACTCTTGAAAAGGTGTGCGCGAGTAAGCATATACTCGTGCGAAAAAATGTTTAGGGTAGGCATAAACCCATTGTGTGCCAAGAGTAAGCACAAACTTTTGGTAGAAATTGTGATGAGTCAAGAGTAAGCATAAACTCTTGATAAAAAGGTATGATGTATGTTTGGGTCGGCATAAACCCGTGAGAATAATGAAGTTCTAAGATTAGAAATAAACTCTTAGAGGTAGAGACAAGAGTAAGAATAAACTCTTGGGACATGAGGGTAAGTATAAACCCGTGAGAATGATAATGTGCTAAGGGTAGGTATAAACTCTCAGAGGAAGAAAACAAGAGTAAGAATAAACTCTTGAGAGATTAGGGTAAGCATAAACCCATGAGAAAGGAATATGTGTTAAGAGTAAGCGTAAACTCTCCTGAGGGGAATCAAGAGTAAGTATAAACTCTTGAGATCAGAGAAGGTAAAGTGATGTGTTAAGAGTAAGCATAAACTCTTATGAGAAGAATCAAGAGTATAAACTCTTGAGAGAAGAAATAAGGGTAAGCATAAACCCATAAGTAAGGTGAGTGGATCAAGGGTAGGCATAGACCCTTAGAAAAACATATGTAAGTTTAGGGTAAGCATAAACCCGTAAGCAACGTAAGTGGATTAAGGGTAGGCATAAACCCTTAAAGGTAAGATTTGTAAGATTAGGGTAAGTATAAACCCCTGAGAAAAGTAAGTGAACTAAGGGTAGGCATAAACCCTTAAAGGAATTTTTGTAAGATTAGGGTAAGCATAAACCCTGTTAGAAAAGTGCTTGTGAGTGATGCCATTGAGGCGGAAAAATGTGTAAGGAAAACATATACGTCTGATGAGAAGCCCCCACTTTGACTGAGTCTGGAGAGACGATTGTTCTCGCAAGACGAAAAGTCAAAGTATTCTGGCTGGGAAATTAAGGGTAAACCCTTGGAGAAATTAGGGTAAGCATAAACCCGTGAGAAAAGTAAGTGAATTAAGGGTAGGAATAAACCCTTAGAGTGATACTTGTGAACTTAGGGTAAGTATAAACCCATGATAAAAGTAAGTAAATTAAGGGTAGGCATAAACCCTTAGAGTGATATTTGAGATCTTAGGGTAAGCATAAACCCTATGAGAAAAGTAATTGTAAGCTTAGGGTAAGCATAAACCCGTAAGCAAAGTGATTGTGAGTGAGGGAAAACGATGTAGGTGTCTGATGAGAAGCCCCCACTTTGACTGAGTCTGGAGAGATGAATGTTCTCGTAAGACGAAGGTCAAAGTATTCTTGCTGGGGAATTAAGGGTAAACCCTTAGAGGAACTAGGGTAAGCATAAACCCGTAAAAAAATGATGAGGCCGTTGAGGCCGAAAAAAAAATGTACAAGGAGTTGTGTGTAAGATGAGAAGCCCCCACTTTGACTGAGTCCGGAGAGACGAATGTCCTCGCAAGACGAAAGTCAAAGTATTATGGTTGGGGCGAGGCAATAACATAAGTAAAGATATCAAGGGAAAACTGCACATAGCAATAAACCATATGGGCATACACGGGTTCACGAAAATTATCTAAGACACTAATCGCATATAGCGATTCTAGGATTCAAAAAAAGATGGGCTCTAGCCTTATGTGCTTTGTGCTATGTGATGTGCGGATGTACAATGTGCATGATGCTTATGCATGTATGTGAATGTATGCATGAAATGACTGTGTACAATGTGCATATAGTGCATGATGCATGATGCGAGTGATGCTTATGAAATGTGATGTGTTATGTATGATAATGCAATAAATAATCAAGGGGATCAACCAATGGTATGGTGCTTTCCAAAAATGGGGCGGAGCTATCTTAAGCCCCCAATCAATCAAAGATAAAACTTTCAATTCGATCATGAGCAAGCCCCCAGCCCGTGGGGTTAAGGTATATGGGAATGCTATATTTGTGGTGGAGTAGATGGATAGGGAGGCTAACAACATGTGGGGTAAGGATGGCATGAATGAGGGTGACGGTTAAGGTTTTTTTGTGGATTTCAAGTTTGTGGTGGAAGAGGTAAGCCCCAGCTAAAGAGTGATGAAGGTGGTTATAGAGAGGCAGGGAAAATTTTGTGAGCCATGGAGGTGAGCCCCCCCAACGAGATGTACTAACCTATGGTGGGGTTAGGTGGTTTTTCTTCCTATTGATCGAGAAAAAGTGTCCTTCAAGATGGCCAAAGAATGGTCTAAGGTTAAAAAAAAGTAGAAAGGTTAAAATTTGTGACTTGGAGTTGAAGATGATGTGGCTAGATATAAGGGTAGGCTAGAGATGTTGGTTCAAAACTTGAGTCTATGTTGGGATCTAGACTAAAAATACTACTGTCAAATTCTTAGCAAGTCAAACCACTCAGCGGGCCTCATATTATGTTGTGGTCGAACCTCGAGGAGAGGTTTCCTACGTATCCTTTCGGAATGAAACCATCGTAGTTCCGTGGGCTTGATTTTTGAATTGATTTTTTTCTTCTTTTTTTGTTTTTTTTTTTTTGCCTCGACTTTTGCTTGAATGAGGTTGTTGTCTTTTGTTGCTCCGGACAATGCTTTCAAATGATCTTTGGCATTTAACTCCTTTAGGTGCGAATGAGCCTTGATTACGAGTGCTGCCATTTGATCCCCTGTACTCCATTATGAATTTGAATTGTAATTAAGCTGGGCCTGGGCTTTGATTCTTTGAGGCCATTGCACCATTCTCCAAATATGCCATTGATCGTTTGAAAGCATGTCCTCGTGAGGTCGTGTGTGAAAGTGATTATTGATATTACATGTGAGGTCAGTGTGTGGAAGTGTAGTGAGGTCAATGTGTGAAGGTGTCAGTTTTATCCATTGAAGCCGTGTAAGTGATTGGACCTGCATGATATTGCTAATTGGAAACAGAGGATGTGGAAATGTGGTGGGCCATTCGGTGGAGAGTGGAAAGGTCAAAGTGCGTATGACATAGACTCGAGATGGGAAGTGAAAGGGTCAGTGGGCTAGGATGAAGACTCATCGACTCGATCTAGGAAGGCCGCATGGGTTAGTAACCCATGCCTTGGGGTGACTCACTGGGTTAAAGGTAGTGATGTGGGCTTGAGTGGTATAGGCTAGAAATATGGGCTTAAGTGATGGGCCTGAGTGAGGTTGGGCTTGAGTGATGTAAGTTTGGAATATGGTCTTGAGTGATGTCTAGGTATGGGCTTAAGGCTTTTGGGTTTGGATAAGTTTAAGTGAAGCTGTGGTGGTGTTTAAATGAAGTGAGGTTGGACTGGGCTTGAGTCTTGCTCGGACCTCGGCTATGCTTTGGATTGAAAATGGATTGTTTAGACCGCTCCGAACTGAAATGAATCAAAACCTTTAGTAATTCCCCCTTGGTAACTGTGATATGGATACAAATGCAGATGTATATGCATGTCCTAATTTTATGGCCATCTTCCCTAAAATGCATGGATGCAAGATGGTTAGCCCATTCATTATCCTTGTGGATACCAACTTACCAAGACAATTAAAGATCGAGTAGGTAAAAAAATCGAAAACTAACATCTAAAATTGCTTGATCATGAGATACATTTGTGAAATAAAAAATCTCTCGTTTCGTTAGTTTATCCATAACTATTAAAATTACACTGATTGAAATATCTTGTGTCAACCTATTGCTCCTAATCTGGCATCATAACTTAAATTATTATGATATCCAAAATAAACTTTGTTAACAATGTTAAATTTTAAACTGCCTATATATTAAATAAAAACAGATGGAGTACGTACTGTTGAAAATAAAGTGTAACTTCTTTTAAGCTTAGACTGGCATCAAGTTGAAGAGTATGGGTGCAACCGTGCAAAAGAAAAAGTTGCAAAAATTAGCATGAAACTAACAAAGACAATAATAAGATCAGATCAATTTATTCATTTTGTTAGAAAGAACAAGTTTCTAAAATATGGTAAACATTAATTAATAAACACATACAAACCAATGGACTATATGTATCTATATCCTCTCATTACATAATACACACATATATTCATATTTTAGCTTGCTAAATGTTACAAGCACGTAATTCAAAAGTCACATTATAATTAAAGCAACTAGAAAATTAAACATAACGCTCAGACATATACATAATTACATAGTAATGTACTATGCATTATGACATATAATTATATACTCTCATTCAACGATAATCTCATTAGGCATTGTCTTGCTATTCTTGAGCTTCCTATGCTTCTCTCGAATAAAAACTTCGGCTTCACAATCGACATCCCCTTCGCATTTCACACTATCACCATTCCTGATCGCGCTCTCCACCTTGTGGCGATCTAGTTGTTTCTTGTTAGGGTTATGTTTCATATTGTAAGGCGATAATATGTAAGAAAAATAACTCTCACGTTCATCTAGGCTTCGAAAGTTGTTGTTGTTGCTGTTGTTGTGGTTGGATTTCATTTTCACTCGCTTTCACTTGATTAATCAACTTTTTCTTTTGTTTTTTTTTTATTTTATTGATGTATTTGCTCTGATCTATATTTTATTGTCACATGAGTTAAACCTAAGATGAAGGCATGTATATATATAGCAAAATCTTGAGTCCAATTTGGTTGTTTGGTTACTGGTTAATAAAAGGGAATCTAATTCCCTTTTGCTTTTTACGTGCGGTTGCATTGAAAATTACTTCACGCTATAAGAAAGTGATTGGAAAAAATCGGTTGAATTTTCAAGTTAAGTTAGCTACCTTGTTGAATGAATCTATGAAGGCAAAAGGAATATTATTAGTCATGAATTTCAAATGTAGCTTTATTCCTTGTTTCAAAATCTTCTAGTACAACTGTTTTATTAATTTCTATTATACTACCTCCGTTTTTTTTAGTTTATTCAGTTTGACTTTGTCTCTATTCATAAGTATACTTTGACTATCGTTTGTGATTTATACGTAAGATTAAATATAGTCATGTGGGGGTCTCGTCGGATTCATTTCAACTTGTAGTTTTTTAATATCTAGTTTTTTTAATTTTTACAAACACACAATTAAAGACATTAATCTTCAAAGTTTTGCCTCATCAAGTGTCAAAAGTGAAGTGAGTAAATTAAAAAAAAACCGGAGGGAGTATAAGAGAAGGGGTGGATGTTGTCCCCTCTAAAAAGACTAATATACCCTTAATGATAAATTTTAAAAATTAAAATTGCATAAGTAAAATAAATATTCTTCTTTTGCAACTTACCATTAATAATGAAATTGCTTTCAAAACTTGAAATTAAAATTTACATTTAAAAAACTTAGATAACAAAATAAGAAATTGAACTTGAATTTACAACTATGCATGAGACATGCACTAATAAAGAAAGTTTGTCATTTGAATCAATTTAGTTTATTTATTAAACAAATAAACATTGGTTGGAATAAACAAAGAATGGTTAATTATATATACTATAGAAAATGTTTTACTCATGAAAATGGGTAAAAAAAATAAGTATAAATTTAGTGTTTAACGTACTCAAATTATTTGTCGGTGCGTAAGTACTAACTACTACTAAGTAGCTAAACAAATTATAGTCAATACTCAATACCCAATAGTTAAATATTTTTCATATATATTACTGTTTGCCATCAAGATTAGTCTTAATATGTCAAGCACACATTATGTACAAATAATGCTAGCATTTACATATATATATTTTATTCATCATCAAAAATTCAAATGAAAACATAAAAAAAAGCCCTCACAAATCACTTCATACAACTGTTATTAAAAAATTTTAAAGCATATTCCGACATTCAATATTGATTAAATCATTTCACCGAATAATGAGGAAGACCAAATATAATAGGGTGGTCCGGGCATAGCTTATGCTAATTGCTTGAATCAAACAATCACATGATATTAATTGTAATCAATAATATAAATTCAAAACTTTATAAATCAAACAGAAAATAATAAAGTATAAAATTCCACGCTGAATCGGATATAAAGTGTAAAACTTTATTACAATGCATAACTTATTCTAAACTTATTAGAAGAATTTAACTACCATGCTCTAGAAATACTCAATATATAGCTAGATAATTGAAATCATAATCTTATTATTTCTAAAAGTAATATCGGCCCTATCACCAGCTTGAAGGTTCCTATGTTGAACATAATCATCAGACACATCTAAATAATAGATTAAGATTTTAGAACGGATGGTAGCATCTCGTAACACCATAAAACTAATATAATTTGTATCTAAGTCATTTACTTGTATATCCGTTTTTCCACGAACCATAAGTTCTTCCCTTTTAGCAGAACTCAATATCATCTTTAGTGGATTTTGTGAAAATAAAAACTTCGAGCCATCAAATGTTGCTGCAACCATGATGATAATTTTGATTAATATATATGTATCAATATTATTTTGTGAGGATGGATCACGGTTGCATATGTTTCAATTAATTTAACTCTATTTATAAGGTGATGGGTTGCCTAACTTCACATTTATAGCATATTTTTTTAAGAGTATAAATCACAAATTACATTAAGAAATCGAGGTGTAAATTATTTTAAACATGGCACGCAATTGTTAAAAAAATGGAACAAGTATTACTCTGAAAATTAGCAAACCTTTTAATTGTGGAGTTAAATCTGACATAATTTTTTTCTTGAATCTTTAATTACCATTATTATTTATTTGTATCCATAGTATTTTGTACAACCATTACTATTTCATGTTAATATTTACTCTCCACGACGCATCATTCTAATTTAAAGTCAATGATCAACGTAAATATCTTCCAAATTAAATGTAATATATTCTAAACATAGTGAAGGAAATTAATTATTTCCGTGAGGTTTTCATTATGTCAAATATATATATATATATATATATATATATATATATATATATATATATATATATATAGAAGTAGGCTCATGTGAGAAATGTAGTTTTGGTGAGAAGGGTGAGAAGCAATCACAACCCTTTAATCACCAAATGAAGGGTAAGATTAAATTTGATTTTCCTTCCTTACTCCTTTGATAGTTTGGAGTCAATGTATATATAGTATAAAATCAATGTATTTTTACTCAATGTATTTATAGTGTATGGTGAATGTACTTATAGTTGGTGTTCAATGTACCTCTAGGTTATAGTTGATGTATTTATCTTTTCTCACATTTCTCACCATAAGAAATTTTTCACCGGAACCCAACCCTATATATATATATATATATATATATATATATATATAGATTTTAGCACTAATGTGGCTAATCATATCTTTGACCAAACCAATTTACAGCTACTAATAGCTACATATGAGGGATAATATATAGTACAATATAATGATTTGATCCTAGTTGATTGATCAAAGGAATGCTAAATAAAACGGTAACCAAAAATACAAAGATACAAAATAGGGTGTATCATTTTTTAATAAGAGTTCATCAAGTTTGATTAACTCAGCTCGTCTTGTAATGGATATAGATTTTAACTTTTTGGCCAGTGGTTTTGATTGCTGATCTGATTTGACTGGCCAGGTTTTTGTTAATACTTGGCTGTTTGGTAAAGCTTATTGTATAAAATGACGTTTGTAGACATTGATTATATATTTAAGGTGAGATCGATAAATAAGAATGAAAAAACCTGTCACATGAGCTTTTTCAATAACCTTTGATGAGTCCAAACCTCTAAACGTTGTCGAAAAAGTTCAATTTCAAATCATTACATTATTTAAAAAGAAACGGATGTAGTATGAAAAATCAATTCAGAAGAAAGTGTTAATAATAAAACATTGTACCATTAAGTGATTTTGGAAAAATGGAATTTAATAATTTCACCTTTTGGTGGGCTGTTCAAAATAATTTAATCTTTAAGTTATTATTCCAAAATAAACTCACATTTATACATTATCTGCTTAAGAGGGACTATGTCACCCAAAATCGATTCCATTTTGAAAAGAAAATTAAAAAATGGGATTATTTTAAGCAACTGAAATATAAGTTAAAATTATTTTAATTATACATAATTGTTCATATATGTATGTATTACAAGAAATTGATTATATTAATTTATTTCTCCCTATATTATTATGACTATCCATTGTGTATTTTTTTGCAATATATCAAAAGTTACGTTATCAAGAAACCAAGCCAATGTTGTATATTATTGTTTAATTTATATTAGATTGGAGGATGGATAACAAACACAAACCTCGAACTGCGTTAAGACGATCAAGATTACAAATGAGATGAGAGTCTTGATAAAAAAAATCGGAGTTCTTAGTTAGGGTTTGTATGTTTTTTTTAATTCTTTGAAAATTAATTTCCTCAATTTAATTACCTTGTTTAGTTTAGGCTGAAAAATACAATGTTAGAAAGTTTATTTTACATCCTGTTTAATATATTATTATTATTTTTTTTTTTTGCATTATTGAGGGAAATCTGTTGTCATTCCTCCTCATTCAACCCTGTTGAAAATATTTTAATTTCCTTGTTCAATTCAACCAAATAATAGAACTCTTTACACTCTACCAAATGGAGTCTTAGCTAAAGCTCGTTCACGTTCATGTAGAATTATGGAGTGTGTTTGCGGCATGAATTAAAATGTATTTGGTGTAATAATGGATTTTTACAGATTTAACAGTATCGAAATTGTAAATAATATTATTTATAACAATTAACAGTCAACATTTTGCACTTATTCACATTATACTTTGACCTAGTCAAGATTTAAACTTTACCCATAATTAAAAACATGGTCAAATAAATGGGATCTTGTTGATGAATTCGTTTCCACATAAAGTTTTTTAAATATCTATTTATATATTATGAATTGTACAAACCCGCAATTAAAGGCATTACTTTTATTTAAAATTTTGTTTCGTCATTCATAAAAAGGGAAAAATTGCAAATAATATATATATATATATATATATATATATATATAGGGTCAGGATCATGTGAGAAAGGTTCTTTAGGTGAGAAGGCTTGTTTATATGAGAAAAAATCTTGAGCGTTGATTTATTTTGATCTAAAGGCTAAGATTTTATGGATTTTTTTAATTTAAAACAATTTTTTTAAAAAAAAAACCCTAAAATTCCTCCCCTCCCTTCCTTATAATACGTAGATTAGGAATTTTTATTTTTTTTCTTTTTTTTTCTTTATTACTTTCTAAAAAAACAGTTTTTTTTTGTTTTGAATATTTTTATTTTTAAAATATCAATTTTATGGATTTTTTTTTCTAGATTGGTTGTATTTAAAAAAAAAGATTCGAGCGTAATTTAGAGTATGACTAATGAAATGTTAGAACATAGTTCCTAAAATTTAGAACATGGCTATAAGCTTTAGAGCATATACATATATAACTCAATATTCAATTAAAAAATTGAAATTTACATTTTTTATTTAAAAAAATTATAATTTTAAGGCTTAATTTTGCTGTTTTTTTTTTAAATAAATATTTCAAGCGCATAAAATAATCAACATTAGATCAAAATAAATCAACACTCTAGTTCTATCTTATATGGTTTGGAAACTATATTATAAAAATTTAGAACATGACCCGTACAATTCAGAATATGAATCATAAAATTTAGAATATGACTTATAAAAAATTTAATATTTCATATACTTTTTTTTATCTATAGTTCATATACTTAAAATAAACCCAACAATAAACTGACATTTTCTGCATACATACACATATTAGAACATGACTTATAAAATTTTAAACATGGGTTGTTAAATTTACAACATAGTATTTAAAAATTAGAACAAAGCTTATAAATTTTAAACATTGCTTATAAAATTTTGAACATGGCTTAAAATTTTGAACTTGGCTTATAAAATTTTGAACATGACTTATAGAATTTGGAACACGAGTACTTACGAACAAATAAACAAATAACTTGAATTTTAGATATTTTTTATTTTATGAAAAAAAAACAATTTTTTGAATTAAAAAATTATTTAAAAAATGTATTTTAAAAAAACAAAAAAAAATAGATTTTTTTTTGCTATAAAAAATAGAAATATACTTCTTAAATTAAATTACCAAGTTGCCCTTACTAACAAAAACACAAGATCAAATAACAACCCTTAGATCTAAAATTATAAGCGGTGCAGATGTTTTCTCACATAAAAGTCTTTCTCACCTAAAGCACCATTTCTTACACGATCTTATTCCTATATATATATATATATATATTCCACTGTTGTTTTTGTTTACGCTATTTGAAATTATGATGTGGAAAAAAAAACTCAAAATGGAATAATGAACATTTAAAAATCCTTGTTCTTATGGATTTAATTTTTGAAATTAGTTCAGTTCAAACAAATTGACCAGTTCGGTTCAGGTCGTGCTAATAAATTTGTGGTTTAGTTTAGTTCAATTTATTTCAATTCAAACCAAAAAAAAAAAAAAAACAAGTTATTAGTTTAAGAACACATCATATTATATATGTTGGTATTATTAGTCAAACAAAAGTCGGTTATATATGAACCTAAAAGCAATAACACTTATCTAAATAAATAAAACTGTTAGGCGCAGTAATAATAAAACTTTAATTTAAAAACAATTATTTAAAGAAAGCATTATATATCTGATCTCTCGAGGCAATATTCAGAGATGATGGCTGGTATCTTCACATTATATATTCTTGAATTATTTATTTGCAATATTATGGCTCAACTTTAGTTAAGTAATTTTTTAAGAGGGCATCTTTGTATTAATTAAGATTAATAAAAGAAGTGTATAGAACCATCCATATCATGCATAAGCTTTCAAAGATTCTGAACTCTACGTAAACGCTTGCATATATCAAATTTGGTAACGTAAATATATGTCAAATTATAACAGAAGAGAGCGAGTTGTTTTAGACTGAATAAATAATTAATAAAATAAATGAAAACATTTTCAACCACATCATTATTATTGATTTTTTTTTTTAATAGTATCTTATAAATATAGCAGAAGGTTATCTCTAGTATATAAGTCAGAGGGGTGATGTGGCCTAGTGGTAGTGGCGGCAGCATCCATTTTGTCATTGTCATTTCAGTTGGGGACAAATTTATCATTTGTGTACTAATTTAAAATCTTCTGTAATGATTTTTGAAATCATTAATAACCTTATTCAAAATAAACAATTTAAAACTCACAAGTACAATTAATTGTAAGATTGTATTATTTAAATTCATTTAACACTCAAAATTTATTCATAAATAATAAATCTCATAGTGAAATAAATTATTTACTCAAATTGCAATATACTTACGATGTGTAAGCGAAAGTGAAAAACTAGACTAGCACTACAAAAAATGTGAAAATTCTTCTATAGTCGTCGAAAAAACGACCATCAAAGTCAAAATAATTTAGGCCGTTGATTTTTTATGTTAATTAAGTTGATTTTGATAATTATATTTGACTTTTATTGTAAATAAAAATATACATAATTTTTATTTTTTTTTGTAATATGAATTCATTTTTAATATTTTTGGATTCACCTAAATTAATTTTAGATTTTGTTATTTTAAAAATTAAATTAAAAATCCGAAATTAATTTAGATAAATCCAATAAAATTAAAAATGAATTAATGTTACATTAAAACAATATACAAATTTTATTTTTTTTTTAAAAAGTCAAATTTAATTTCTAACTAAATTATTTTGACTTTGGTGATCGTTTTTTCGACGACTATAGAAGAAACATCCCAAAAAATGTCTTCAAGAAGGACAATTAAAATTTCCCTATTTGATACAAAATTTGTCTTCTTAGGTTATAGTGGCAATTTTAGTATTGTCCTCATGTTTCCCTTGTAACCCCGTTGTATTAGGTTTCAACGCCAATTTTAGATGTTTTGCCCTCTTTAATTCAATTCAAAAAGGGCAAACAAAATTGCCTTCATTGATCATCAACAAAGGCCATACATTTGCTTTTCTTGATTTAAACACTTTATTTATTGTCAAATAAGACAAAGTTTCAAAAGTCTAAGGGGGCAAAATAATCATATTGTCTTCATTGTTAACATCAATGAGTGCAAAAATAATTGCCGGCCTCGTAGGCATCATTAAGTAAAACAATACTCATATTGCCCTCTTTAATCATGATAAGTTGCCCTCGTTGTGTGAGTTTTTTGTAGTGTAAATTTCAAAAGAAAAAATTAAAAAATATTTTAAAGTTTTTTAAAAGCATGTGGGAAATTATTAATTGTATTGTCAAGTTAATATTGTTAGCGAATATTATAATTAAGATTATTGCCCGCATTCACTACAAAAAATGTGTTCAACAAGGACAATTAAAATTGCCCTATTTGATACAAAATCTGTCTTCTTAGGTTATAATGACAATTTTAGTATTGCCCTCATGTTGCCCTTGTAACCCCGTTGTATTAGGTTTCAAAGCCAATTTTAGATGTTTTGCCCTCTTTGATTCAATTCAAAAAGGGCAAACAAAATTGCCTTCATTGGTCATCAACAAAGACAATAAATTTTGCTTTCCTTGATTTAAACACTTTATTTATTGTCAAATAGGGCAAAGTTGGCAAAAGAGTCATATTGTCTTCATTGTTAATATCAATGAGTGCAAAAATAATTGCCCTTGTAGGCATCATTAAGTAAAATAATACTCATATTAGCCTCTTTAATCATGATAAGTTGTCCTCGTTGTGTGAGTTTTTTGTAGTAATTGCGTGTACAAAAAACTAGTATTATATTCTAAATTCTACTGCCTCTATTTCAAAAACTATATGCTCCATTTTGACTTTTGTTACTATTCATATAGTATGTTTGATGCTCTACAATTTTTTGAAGTATAAGGAAAAAATAGTCATTATAGAAATTATCATTATTTGATTTATCTGGATGTGTACTTTTTACATAGATAATTTATATATTTTTTTACAATGAATTAAATAAGTAATTTAGTGACCGATAACTCAGTCTATATAAAATAATTTCGATCATTAAATTAAATTAGGGGGTGATTATTCCCACATATTATCACTACTACGGAAATTCCCGTCGCAAAAATGTAATCCCGTTGTAGAAAAGGGGGATCGCAAATGATTTTTCCCGTCACAAAAAAAGGGGTCGCAAATTATTTTTCCCGTCGCAATCCCGTCGTAAATGAGTCATTTCTAATAGAGTTTGGGTTAGGTACTAGGTAAATTTTTACGACAGGCTCAAAAACCGTCACAAAAGATTTACATTTGTGACGGAAATTAGATCCGTCATTAATGTTTACCCGTCGTTAATATAACAATTTTTTTGTTGTGTATCAACAGAACATAAAAGACCTAGCCAACCCTTCGGCCTTACACAGTTGCACTAGTTGTTTGACTTGAGAGGCGATACCACTTGGCGGCACTTGCTAGCTAAATAGTGGTAAGAAAGTTGGTGCTTAAGCTACAAAATAAAGTTTTCCTTACGCATAAAACATCAAGTCGAATTTTTAAAAATTTGATCAAATGAGGAATATATATGCTTATTAATTGCTGTATTTATGTTGACCATAGCACAAGCTAGAGTTTGCCTATTATGGGTGTGTTCTCTTCGTCTTATTTTTTCTGTTCTGATTTGATCCAATAAGATCTTACAATGTATGAGAATTTGAACTTATATTATGTTGAGGTGGTTGAAATATGATCAGATATAAGTTGAAGAGGACACACTCTATATTTCTAACTGCAACTTGAAAGAAAAAATATAAAAATAGATATAATGAAAATTTACATTTATACAAATTCAATAATATCCCACATAATCTATATTAATATCTTCATTTTTTATATATCAGTGAATTTGGTGATTTTTTAAGTTTGACTCCAAAAAAATTAAATGGAGCAACAATGGAAATGGTCTGAATCATCTTAGCAAGGAAATTATATATATACTCCGTAGAAAATTTCCAAAACTTCTGTTGAAATTCATAATACTCCATGTTTTTTATCATTAACTAGTCTTCTATACACGCTTTGCGTGCGATAGTATTTTAAATACATCTATTAATCTGTCAAAACAAATAAAAAAATAAAGGTTATTTGTTCGAAAAATTGAAAAAATTGTCAAATTCACATTCATTCATATAATCAAAAACAAAATTTTCCCCTTTCATTCGGTCATCCCACAACAATGAACGAAAGAAAATGTTTACTTACCATATTTTATTAGCTACCAAATTTCTACGATAATCAAAATGTAAATTATATATTTTGTAATATTTTCATTTTAAAATACAAAACTTTCCTTTTTAGTTAATATTATATAGCTTGAGTATTTAGAAAATTTTGAAGGTTAGTTTAAACTTTTTGAGGGGGGACACCATAGCTCCCCCTTCGCTTATATAACAGAGATTAATTTATGCACTTCACTTTTTTAATTGTGTATGCTAAATAAAAACAAATGGAGTACGTACTATTGAGAATGCTAAATAAAAAGTTGCAAAAATTAGCTTGAAACTAATAATGACAATAAGATCAATTTATCCATTTTATCAGAAAGAACAAGTCTCTAAAAGATGGTAAAAATTAATAATCACATAGAGACCAATGGACTACATCTATATATATCCTCTCATTACATAATACACACACGTACGTATATTCATATTAGCTATTTAGCTTGCTAAATACTGCAAGCACACACTTCAAATTTCACATTATATATATTTTTTAAAGCAACTAGAAAATTAAAAATAACACACAAACATATGCACGACTAGACATAAATTATATACTCTTATTCAACGATAATCTCATTAGGCATTGTCTTGCTATTCTTGAGCTCCCTATGCTTCTCTCGAATAAAAACCTCGGCCTCACAATCGACATCCCCTTCGCATTTCTCACTATCACCATGCCTGATCGCGCTCTCCACCTTGTGGCGATATAATTGTTTCTTGTTGGGGTCGTTGTGGTTCATATTGTAAGGCGATAATATGTAAGAAAAATAATTCTCACGTTCATCTAGGCTTCGAAAGTTGTTGTTGTTGCTGTTGTTGTGGTTGGATTTCATTTTCACTCGCTTTCACTTGATTAATCAACTTTTTCTTTTGCCTTCTCTCTTTTCTTTTTTTTTTTTTATTGTATTTGCTCTGATCTAGATAGATATTATTGTCACATGAATATAATTAAACCTAAGATGAAAGCATGTATATATATAGCAAAATCTTGAGTAGTCCAATTTGGTTGTTTGATTACTGGTTAATGATAAAAGGGAATCTAATTCCCTTTTGCATTTTATGTGCGCGGTTGCATTGAAAATTACTTCACGCTATAAGAAAGTGATTGGAAAAAATCGGTTGAATTTTCAAGTTAAGTTAGCTACCTTGTTGAATGAATCTATGAAAGCAAAAGGAATATTATTGGTCATGAATTTCAAATGTAGCTTTATTCCTTGTTTCAAAATCTTCTAGTACAACTGTTTTATTAATCTCTAAATCTCTATTACATAAGGGAATGGGGGAAGATGGTGTGCCACTGTCCCTCTTCAAAAAGACTAATATTCCTTGATGATGGATTTTAAAAATTAAAATTGCATAAGTAAAATGATGAATATTCTTCTTTTGCAATTTACCATTAATAATAAAATTGCTTTTAAAATTTGAAATTAAAATTTACATTTAAAACACTTAGATAACAAAATAAGAAATTAAACTTGTATTTACAAAATTACAACTATGAGACATGTATCCTGCAGGAGGTTTCATGTAAAGATCTTCATCCAATAAACCATGTAGAAAAGCATTATTCACATCAAGTTGGTGAATAGAGCATTGATGTATAGTGGCCAAAGCAATGAGAATGCGTACAGTTGCCACCTTATATAATTAGCGACAACTGAATAGAAACTCATATTGATATAGTTTTGTTACATAAAAATTAACCTATAATCCAATAAAGCTAAAAAAATTATTAAAAAAATATAAGTTTGTTCACGATTATGTCAAGAAGTGGGAATTTAATTAATAGTGAATTCTTCTCTCTGATCTTCTCAAATAATCTGCTACTCATTTTCAATTGCATAACTCTTTTCTATTCTTGCTTTTTTGCTACTAATTTAATTATCTAAGATGTTAATTGTTAAGGCTTAACTACATTAATCACCAACTAACTCGTTTCATACTTCTTCAAACCCTAATAGTTGAATCTTAATTTGTAGAAGTTATGGGTGAGAAAATAATTTTAATCCATTACATTATTAAAAAAAATTAAAATAAACTTTTTCCTATTAAGTATGGACCTAATGACCCTCTTTTCCATTTCGTCCTCAAATGGTTGGGGATAAAGACATAGCAAAGACATCCAAATATTATATTAGGGGTATGTATTTGGTACGAGATTAGTAAAGATAATGGATTGGAGACTAATAAGAAAGAAAGATAATACATATAGTATTACCCTTATTAGATGTTTGGTATCACAAAAGAAACGTATATGGTTACAACCATTCGGAAACGGTAATTGTATCCTGTAAATTTAGGAGGGTAACAAGGTAAAGGATTTGTTTCCTTTATAAAAATTTGTTTTCGTTTCCCACTAACCCATAACAAATTAAACAAATGGTAACATACAGTGTTGTTTTGTGATTATGTTTTATATGGTAATTTTTAAGGATACCAAACAGACCTCTAAAATGAGAAAGAATCGATCTTTTCTTGAACAAACCCTAGTATGGCAAGAAAACATGTTTGTAGATCGAGGCCTAAAATGGACAACAATCCTACCTGTAAGCCAAAACAGGATGAAAACAAAATCGGCCGTGGAATGAACCCCCAAAATCTAATCAACAATCCACGGTGCAAGACTCATTTACATTGATACTTTGTATAATATTATAGCAAGCTAATTAAGTGATGCTGTTCATCTTATGTTAAATGTTAAAGATCTTTCATCAATGTGGAAGAATTTGGTATTCAAATAAATTAAACTAGTTTTAAACTCATGCTATGCACGGGTTTTGATCCATTAAACCAATTATTATGTAAATTTATAGATTTTGTTTCTTATTTGAAGCAAAATGTATGATTTCTATTTTGATTTTTAGTTATTTCAAGTATGGCGATTTGATTTGTTGTGATATGTGATTTCACAAGATTGAGATCAAAGTGGAACTTGATTGTTATAGGAGTAATGAGACATTTAACTTTTTTTTTTTTAAAAAAAAAAAGTAAGAAGTAATAACAAATGGATGACACGTGGCGCTTAAAGTTCCTGTTTAAAATATTTAAGTATAGATATAGATTAGCTTATACCTTCAAGAAGTTTGAACTGAACTAAATTGAATTAAACTGAATTCCAAATTCATAAGAATTTTAGTTGACCTTAATTGAATTTGGCTAAACTAAACTAAAATAAAACTTCTCAAGTCCAAAAGAACGGGGTGTAAAGTTAGAAGGATAAACCCAAAGGTCCGTGTTAAAGATTCCTACAATTGATTTTTTTTTTTTTTTAAAGTTCCTAGATCTAATCTTTTACAAATGCAGAAAGCAAAGTTAAGTTAGAAACATAGCTTTACAAGCATACAAAAAAGCCAGAAAGGAATAAGATTCACTCAAGTCATTTTATCAGTGACATGTCAACACTCAACATAAGGCATACATCAAATTATATATATATAACTACAAGTCTGAGACCCAACTTATCATCTTCAACCTGATAATTAATAGCATATTACAGGAAAAATAATAATACCAAAATGGGTACTTTGAATGAAACTGATCCTTATTTTGAGCACTTATTCTCATTGCCAAAGAAGCACAAACACGAATTCGATGCTGAAGCTGCAGATTTCATACAGAAAAGGCATAACATTGATGCTCAAAAGACACAGAAGGAAGAAGATGTCGATACTGAAGCTCGGGATTTCATTTCTCACGAGCACCTGAAGTTCGAACTTCGCAGTTGGATGTCCATGAATATTGGATGAGGGACAAGATTTCGGGCGTTCTCTACTTCTTATTTTTTTTTATGATCTGATCTGATCACATAAGATCTGAAAATGTATGAGAATTTGAACTTATATTATGAAATCTGATCTGTAAGTTGAAGTAAACACACCCTTCTAGTTTCATGACATGAAGTAGTAACAATATCAGGTTTCGGGTCAGGTCGAATTTTTTTTTTCCTTTTTTTCATCTTCTTTTGAGTGAACAATCTTCTGCCACCTTAAATACACCCATTTGTTTAGCTTTGGGTGTTTGTAATCTATTTTTCTTGTTCACTTCTGCTATGATAAGTTGATAACTATCTTTGCTTGAGAGTTTTAATTCTCTCTCTGAAGCCCATAACATATGTTGATATGTTCTTACATTTTATCATCATGTACTCTAATCATAACAAAAGAAATTGTTTCTCAAGAATGTAAGGGTCATAGAAATCAATAGTATCAATTCACTGCTCAGATCGTCTTCACAGCCAGACACATAAACCATCTACGAAGTATGATTATACATATACATAAATTAGAAAAAGTGAGAATAGAAGCATAGCCTAGTGGTTAACCGGTTAAGGCATGCTTCCCCAGGGGTGATGACCCGGGTTCGGTCCTCACCAATGACATCACGCCTGCCAAGATTATTTACTGAGATAGGAAGCCTTTTGTGGGTCCTGTATCATGTATACCTCTCCTTCCAAAAAAAGTAAATAATATTTAAATGAGAAAAAGTAGGGTAAAGATATAAAAAGTTAAGTTAGCCTTCTGGGTATTATGTGAAAAGGTTAATTAAACAATTACTCAAGTTAGTGGTCTAACCAATCTGCTCAACTGAAAGTATACACTAAGCCTTCATATAAAAGTTGCAGAGATAGGTTGGCTCTATACAGTGATTCAGTGAATATATCATTCTACCTTAAAAATACACTATCAGCAAGATACAGAGAAAGGGGATAGTTCTCAGCACTTCTTTAGCAACTTATTGTCAAACTACAAACTAAATCAAAACAAGGAAATAGAAATGACAGGTTACAGGAATTTCTTGCATAATTCCTGATCTGGTAAGACTATATAAACAAGGGATTGACAGCAAATTCGGGTACCAAACAGAATCATTCGAATAATATATTACCATCATGTATAGGGTGTAACTCCATCATTTAGTGGACGGGAAAATTCAGCAGCTGAACTAGCAGAACTACTTGGCTCTGAATACCATTGATTCTGTTCTCTAGTGATAAAGCTAGCCTCTGCATGAACAAAGCATTACATTTCAACTTACAGGGAACAACAATTTGGCCAGAAAGCATAAAGATGCAATGGAAGTATGAAATTTACGCGGCTTGAGTTGAGGGTGCAAATTTTTATATTCATATTTCAGATATTATGAAGTCTTCATCTAAGAGATTAAGACTAAGAAACAATACCAGATAGGAAGACATCCTTGTATGCTTCGTCATCATAGATAAATTGTGGCGGATCTGGAGAGCCGATTCCAACAATAGTGCTTCCACTGCATTGAAAATAATGCAAAAGACTATTATGATTGCATTGAACTAAATATATATATGGATGCAAATGTATTACTAAAGGTCCTATATTAGGCTATCAGTCATTGCAAACTAGCAATACAAAAAAAAAAAGGTAAACTCTTGAGATCAAGTTGAGGGGCTTGTCTAAGAAAGAACCTTGCTTGCATGGACTACAGTCCAGCAATACATCTAATTTGTCTGAAAGTGGACAAAAAGAATAAATAAATAAATAAAAATGCGTTGTTTCAATCTACCTTCCAGACATGAAAACAGCATCATATTGTCCACGACTGGCTGCAATTATCCGTTGTTTCAATCTTCGCAGAGTTGGAAGAACTTCAAATGCAGGAGATTCTGAAATTGTTGCCATCAGAAATTTGTCCAAGAGATTTATTGAACTAAATTGACACAAATGTTTTAACAAAATCCTATGCAGAATTACGGTTTCAAACTTCCAATGCAGAAGTAGGATAAGAAGGGTCGCCAGCATCGTTTAAATAATACAATCAGGTAATTAGATATTGGTTATTTCACGAAAGGATTACTAAACTTAGGTGAACATATTTCCTTCTTCATTGGGAATTGTCTACTTTTGCTGGAAACTCCATATTTCACTTTGTTGCAGACATCGATGGGTAAGCAACAAATAAATAAAAAGCAGAGAATAAACAGTCCAATTTTCTACAGAATGCTTACCCAAATCATTGATACAAACATCTTGAGAGATCCCTTCTCTTGAGATTTTCTCCAGCAAAGATAATGGATCAATCTTTCCACTTTTGTCCAAATGAAGACGCTGTGAAATTGAAAGATATTTGTAAAGAACAAACTATTCAGAAGACAAAGGCCTCAATACTTATACCGTTATACAACACTCTGTAAGAGTTACCCAATAATACAAAAGCATACCTTGTAAACTTGGGCAGTGGAACACGCTTCTGAGGGCTTTATTAGGACCATTGGAGTTTCTAAAGGTATTGGTGGTGGAATATTTTTTACTTCCTACAGAGCAAAAGCAAATTCAGAAAACAACAGAAGGTTTTTAACTGCCGAACAACAACAACACAAGGAGCTCACATCTACATAAACAATATAGACCACCCAATTGATGGTATGACAGAAGAAATTTCAGTCAAGATGCAACAAATTGTTCTGAAAGCATGATAAGCTATTGATGTCTAACTATGGCAAGCTTTCAGGGAAAGCATAATTACATGCTTACAAATTCATCCACGACCCAAAAATATTTATATATATATATAAATATATATAAAATAAAAAAAATATCCCTTCAGTAATATCCCAAAACCTTGCTCTAAAAGTAATTTACAAAGCTAAAAAGGAAATAACACACTCCCCACATAAGCATAATGATCCACCATAGCACCAATGTTCCAAACTTGCAGAAACATCTAAACAACGATGCACAAGAGCCGGTAGTTATTCTTTGCAACTGTTCTAGTGGAATACCAATTCACATGTTCTAATCATCAATTCAGATTAGCCATTATAACAAACTTGTATAATGACTGCAATATCAATGTATAAGCAAAACTAACATCGAAATCGCATGAAATCGTTAAAATAAATACTCCTAAAGATATACCTCACCCCTGCCAGTACAATATGCTACTCCATTAGAGAAGAAAAAAGGTATATCAGAGCCTATCTCACTCGACCATTCTTGAAGTTCTTTCTCCATTGCAACACCGCCACTAAATTGATTAGCGGCCCAAAGTGCAGTAGCAGCATTGCTGCTTCCTCCTCCAAGCCCAGCTCCTGTAGGAACCTTCTTATCAAGATGAATCTGTTCATTCATTGACATTCAAATTCATTAAAGGATCAAACCTTATCTGAAGAAATGTCTGAATTCACTACTAATGAAAAACATTCAATACCCAAAAATACTTGTCGCTGCCTGTCTTCTTCCGATACAAATTTAGGGCTTTAATTATCTGAAGATGAAGGTTTAAACTTAGTCCATTAAACCATAATGGGGTAACAAAATTCATACAATTTGTACTATACAGTTCAGTAATTACCAGATTTCTATCATCTAAGGGAACTCCTGGCACATTTGTTGATAGACTATCCTTTTTCTTTGAAGGTGACAAAGAGAATTTAATCTTATCCCCCAAACTTATGACCTAATAAAATCAAGAAAAACCAAAATAACCAAATATACAATCCAATATCTGAATAACAATATTTGCCTTTAATTAAGCAAAAAAAAAAAAAAAAAAAATATCCCAGAAAAGTCACAAATAAATGTTCTTACATGGAATAATGATGCCAAATCATGATATCCATCTTCCCTTTTACCAGTTATTCTCAGAAAAACATTTATCTGCAAATTCACCCATAACCAAAACACAAGAAAACTTTCAATTATTTAATTAAACACCAAAAACAAATACAACTTAACAAATTTAGCAAAAAATAAGAAAAAATTCACACCTTACAAGGTGAAAATAGAGTGAGCCTAGAAAGACCAGCTTCCTTATCTACTTGATCTGCTAATTTGTTCAATCTCTCCTCAGGATCATATACTATCTACCAAAACTCCGAATAATCCATTTGATTTCAGAAATCATAAAATTTTACTGCAAAATTAAGCCAAAAAAAAAGGTAGGATTACCTCTAATTGTTTTCTTCTATCAGACTCTGGGTTAGCAGAAGACATGGCTTTGAAAGATAGGTTCGTTCGAAGACTGATTTTTTGATTAATTGAAGGAAACCCATTTACTCCAAATGCAGGAAAATCCTTTTTATTGGTTGAATTGAAAGAATTATACAAAACTGAGCTGTGAAGAAGATGAGTTGAAGCCATTTTTTTGTTCACTAAAATTTTAGGAGCTTGAGTTAAATTTCATCCCAACTTTGCCAAAGAAACGTTTTTTTTTTATTTTTCAATTGTCATTTATACTTTGTACCTCGTGTTAATCGTTGGTGTTTTCTTATCCTAATCCACATATCTAAAAATATTTTTAATGATTAGTGTTTTATTTTTTATTTCATGCTTAAATGTCAAAACAATGAGATTAATGTTATCAACGATAATATTATTAATTACATAAGTGGTTGCTTATGTGACATTTTTTTTAATTTGGAAAGGAAAGTCTACTAGTACAATGACTGGTAAAGGATTATTAATCCGTATAATTATACAACTGATAATCTCTTACAATACGGACAGTGGGATGATAAATAGTTTTTATGTAAGCGGTGAGATGTGATCTCTCACCACTTGGGTGAGACCGTACGAGATGGAATATCCTCTATGTGGCAAGGTTTGTTACAACTTACAACGAACTTACATGAGCAAAGCTTGCGACCGTATAAGATGAGTTTTCCTATTACAAATTTTAAATAAGATGAATTTTCCACCTCACTTCACCCAAGTGATAAGGGAATGAATTACCAAAGTGAGATTCACTCCACTCTTAAATGGGAGTCCAATGTGGGACCTCACTCCTTTTAGGGACCTGTGTTAAGGGGATAACCTACCTTTCATCTTACATATTTTTCATGTGCATGGAAACTCTCTCAAAGCATCTCAACTGTTTAGAGGACGAGGTTTATTTCAAGGCAATAGCGTGGGAAGAGGGATCCAGTTGGTTTCCCACCTTTTCTTCGCAAATGATGAGGCCTTCTTTTTCAGGGTTAACAATAGTAGGTGGTCGTCTTTAAATACAAGGCTACAAACTTTCTCAACTGCTTTCAAGCAAATCTTTAATCATAACAAATGTATCATTCATCCGAGCCCAAACATGAATGAAGTAGGCAGAACGTTCCACCTTGTTTAACATGGCTCTTTTCGATAATTTTGGGGGTTCATCTAGGTATTCCTACAGACTTTGGGCAGAGTAAGATATCAATCTTCCGTATGACAACGAAAAGGATTCAGGATTGACTTTCAACTTAGAATAACATTCACTTATCTCTGGCAGGACGTCTAACACTGATCAACTCGATTTTGTCCAGTTTGGCAACCCATATTCTTTGAACTATTAAGCTTCCTCAATATATCAGCCTAGAAGGTTGTGAATGGGAAGTTGCAGTTGAGGAAGCCTTAGGTCAAGGATGTCACTCCAGATTTTCGACAATGGCCAAACATAGAGGTGAGAGAGGCTCAAGTAAGCATTATGTTGGACACAAAGGGTCATTGGGATCTTAAAATGGTGTTTGACATACTAAAAATTCATCCGATTTTGACGGGTTCATGGGACTTTGTAATCTGGTTAGGTTAGCAACATGGGTTCTATTCAAACATTTCAGGATATTTTTACTCAAAACTTACAGAGCCGTTAAGTGAAAACAACTCCAAACATCGCATTGGTACCAGCAACTCAAACTTGCTTTGGGATTTAAATATACCAAGGATTGGATAATTTTCATTTGAAAGGTATCGAGCAACGCCCTACTAGTTAAAAAGGAACTGGAGAGGTCTCCAGTTAATTTCCATTTGCTCATAGCAATAACTCTATTGAGGTTGAGGGAACCTTGGCTCACATTTTTAGAGATTATGACTATGCTAGTCACTTATTATGGCGAGGAAGTAGACTTTGTACTAGCGTAGAGGAGCAACATTAGATTAGTATCGGTGTAGACATCTATTTTGTGGCTATGTTAGGGTTTGTGGTATATTCGCAACAAGAAATAGTTCAATGGCGTCGTCTACTATGCACCAAAGTAGGGATTGGGTCCAAGGCAAACATGAGATAGAATGGAAGGAATTATGGTGGGCAATAAGACCTACTAACATAACAAGAACATTCCATATGAAGATTCACATTACCAACTGCCGTTTTTATGAAGTGGCAATTATTGGAAAATCAACTCCGAGATCAGTTATTGTGATAGCAATATTGTAACCTATATTCTTGAAATCTTCAAAGATGTACACTGTTTGACCATCATGTATCAGCCATCGTAAGTGGTTAGGGTATTACTTTCTTTTTTTAAAAAAATTGTAACTTTGCATCAACTTATTCCTTTTCATATAATAGTTAATATTTATATTTTTGACTCTTTATATATATATATTCTTCATCTTAAAGCTTTGCTTGGGTCAAAAGCTAACCGATTTTTATTTCCTTATAAAAGAACAAAAAACAATAAACATATATAACATCTTTCAGGTACAATTTTCACTTCATCTTAATCACTTTTTTTAGTCCAAGTTTTGTTAGTTATTCATTTAATTTTCTCTTTTTTAGGTTGATGAGGTCGTTGGCCATGTTCTTACAAGTTTTCAAGCCTATAATATGCTTATATGCAAGGGAAGAGGTGAGAGCAAGAGAGGAGTCAAGGACAAGGAAGATAGTGCAATTTGAGCATAGCTCGACCTAGTAAATTCGACTCAACTAAACCAAACTCAAGCATTTTCGTGCAAGAAGAAATCAAGCAGAACTGATTCAACTAGCTTAGACTTCCCTCAAATATTGGAGTCTACTAAACCAAAACCAAAACCAAATTCGTTATTCTATTGGATTAGCTTAGACTTCCCAGGCCCGTTTGTCATGGAATCAGATTATGCACAACTCACATGTGAGGGGGAATGTTGAGCCCATGTAAAAGCCCACATGTGAGTGTGAAAAGATATTGGAATTAAAGGGGAGTGTTGAGAATAAATCCCACATCGGAAAAATAACAAAGTTGTGTCCACTTTATATGGCTAAGGGGTTACTCGATCCCCTTACTACTATATGATTTTGAGGTGGAACCTCCTTTGATTTGTAAAGTGGACTTGCACTTCCCCATGGCGGACGCGGCCCAGGCCCGTTTGTCATAAATTAATAAAACAAGAAGGTAACTAATGAACTTTGTAGACCTAAAGGGGGCTAAGAAAAATATATGTTTCCATAACGCAAGCAAATAATTCTTCTAAAACTTAGTAACATTATATTGAGACTCCAGCATATTACAAAGATAACACGTCTTTTGACCGTCAAATGGTCACACGATATCACATTCTCTTTTAAAAAATTGTAATTTTTTAGCATCGAATTATAACATTTTAATATAAGTATTAACTAGTCATTCAAAAGTTATAGATTTATAGTAAATGTCTTCCTTTTTAAGTTAAATAAAAGCATTGTTACACCGTCAAATCAAATGGTCTAATAGGAGAAACGGTACTTAAACAAAGGATCGGAGGGAGTATTACGAAAGGAAAAGATTATTGCTATATATAAATAAGCCAAGGAGTTAGGACAACAAAGATAATATCAGTATTTCCTCCGTTTTCTTTTAGTTACAACAAATGAGTATAAACCGGGTATTTGATTGTGCTCAGTCCTACTTACAGGTCCAATGAGATTAGATTATATCAATGTTGGAAAATTAGAGGTTAGAGGAATTATTTTACTTTACAAGCTTAGGTCAAATACTCAAATCTCTTAGGGGCCGTTTGGTTGTCGAAGGGGAAAGAGAATCACTTTAGGAATGGGAATGAAGGGGAATGGAATGTAAAAGTGTTAGATTTAATTAGTTGTTTGTTAAAATAAATGTAAGAACATACCACCACCACCACCCATGCCCACCACCACTGAAACCACTCACCTACCCTCCCCCACCCATTTCCGACGCCGCCTCACCCTCACCCAGCCCCACCCAGCCCAGTCCCACCCAGGTCAGCCCCACCTCCCCCACGAAACCCTAAACCCAAAAACAAAAAAAAAAAACCTAAATTGAAGGTGGCTACGTTGGTGCGGCAAGGCTGGTGCGAGGGGGACGAGGGTGGGGGAGGTTCAGTCGACGCCGGTGATGGCTAGGGGAAGGGATGTGGGTGGAGCTTCGTGGGTTGTGTTTTTGTGGCTAGGATTTCATGGGTATTTGGGTTAGGGTTTCTTGGGTGGGGTTGGTTGGGTTCGTGGGTTGGGTTGGGGCTGGTGCGATGGGGGGCGAGGGTGGGGGACCGTCGGTCGGTACCGGAAAGGGGTGGGGGAGGAGTTCATGGTTTTTTTGGTTATAAGGGTCGTGGGTGGGGTTGAGCGGTTGGGTTCGTGGGTTGGGTGGCGGTGGGGATGGGAATGGGTAGCAGTGGGGCTGGGTTGGGTTGGAGTGGGGGTGGTGGTGAGGCTGGGTGGCAGTGGGGCTGGGGCTGGGTGGCGGTGGGGGGGTGGGGCTGGGGCTGGGTTGGGGTGGGGTTGGGGTGGTTGGGTGATTGTTAGGTGGAAGGTGGGAAAAGGGAATTCAAAAGATAGGGGGAGGGGTGGGAATAGAAAAGTGTTAGAATAGGGGAATGGAGAAAGGAATGGGAATGACAAAAGTGGCACAACAAACACAATCAAAGGGAATGAGGGAAGTTGATTCCCATTCTCTTTGATTAATACCCCCAACCAAACACACCCTTAATCTAAAGGTGGGAATTGAAATATTATAGAATTAGAGTGAATTTCTATAATTTACAACAATCTCTTTGTACTTAAACCAATTATGTACAACGATTTAACGAAAGAGGAAAAATATCAAATTATTGCTTGTGAAAATAATTGGTTATGGAGTTCGTTTGTTTCTTAGCTTCCAGCTCAAAACTACACCATTTTTGTAAGATTAGTGCGTGGGGGCTTTTTTTTAGGGAAAATATTGAAAGTGTGTAGATAGTTACACCCTTTAATTAAGGTTAATTAGGCCCCACTAATTTGATTTTGTTGAAATTTTACTTATTATAGGCATGGCATTGTTCTCATGCTTCCAGTTTCTCTGAATTTCGCAACAACCAACCAAAAAAAAAAGTGATATTGATAGTTGATTATTTATCTTAATAAGCATGTAATTCAATTATGATAGTGAATTGCCTAATTAACTTTTTGCTTTATATATTCACTTTATCTAAATTACCCTAAACATTCTTTACAATTTTTTTAGTAGAACAGTGTCATTGTACGTAAGGTTGTGTCTCAGCTCACTCGAAAAAAAAATAGGAAAAACCCAGAAAAATGCGTACAAAAATATGAAAAGTAAAAAAACTTACATGTGAACATCTCATAATATACTTCCAGTAACTTTTGCAGATTATTTCTTTAATTTCTTTTCGCTGAGACTTGGACTGGCGATGGGATCGGACTCACTCCTCTACTAAGATCGATCTTCTTGCAAGAGAATTTTTAAGCATCATTTAGTTGCAACTAAAGTAGTAACTGTAGTTGACACAGATCAGCCTCTTGACACTTAAAAAGTTTTCCCTCCAAATTAAAAGTTTTTTTTTTATTATATGCTAAAAAATTTAGGTATTGTGTTATGTTAGTTAAAAGCTCATTCCAAAACTAATCGTGACCTACTAATGACCAAAATCATTTACTTGCTATTAATTAAAGTAGTAGTCGGAGTTGTCACATATCAGCTTCACATTAAATTATTCTTTATAAGCACAACGAATGGATTTTTCTATATATGTTAAATTGATCAAGGTTAAAGCCCTTAGATACTTGTTGTGGTACGCATTTAATATAAGAATCATATGCTTTATTCTTTACCTGTTATCCTTAAGAAGCTACATATATATAATATAGTTGATAACTCTGATGAGTTACATTAGTGATAAAAATATACCAATCTTTATCACTATTATCAGTACAGGAAGTTTTTACAGGGCTGCCCTCAATGCATGCTTAATTACTACTGATCCTCTTGTTGGGAAGTTTCATGAAACTTGGGTACAAGTATGATTATACAACAATGAATAATTTGAGGCGTGTACAGAAACACTTTCCCGAAAACAATATTCCTACCCAATTCTTAGGCCGGGTTACCAGGAATTTGTTGACGAGATACAACAAGAAAAACAGTAGTAGTAATCGAGCCTAGATTCAATTACTACCAATGAGAACAAGTTTGATGTAATATCTTAGAGCAACAATGGAGAACACTTAGGTTTTTGCAAGAATAACTTTTGTAGAGAGAAAATAGAATGTAACTTCTTAACCTCTCTTCCGAGAATGAACCAGTATATATCAAACATACAAATGCAAAAGCAGTTAACCCAAAGTTATACGTCGCAACGGGATAAAACTGGACAAAACCGCCACGAGCCCAGAGGCTCGCGAGTTGGCACTTTGGTCTGTTTTTGCGTGTCGCGAGCATCAGTCACGACTCGCGATTGCCACTGTTTCTGCTTTGCTTTCTCGACATTTAACGACATAAATCGTTAAATAACTTTAAATAACTACGAACTTGCACTCATAATACTACGTCTAGTATTATCAATGTTCGTAAGTAATCACATTTATATATATTCTAAATAAAATAAATCTTAACCCCTCTTAGATAGTAAATGATCATATAAATAAAACCTGTGTAATATACACATACATGGATGACCAGATCATCATATGAAAAAGACATGAAGAAGATGAATCCTGTGTAGATGCTGAAGTTGAGGAGTTTATCAGGAGAAACAAGTCAGATCAGAACTCTCACAACTCACAAGGGTGTCCCTGAATGTTGTGCAAATAACTGCACTATTTTTAGCTTCACTTATTCACTTGCTTTTCATGTGCAGAAATGGAGAAGAACAAGTTGTCCTGTGTTACTAATAAGCTAAGTATATGATTTGTTACCAAAACAAATAAAGGATTATGGAAAAACAATCATTCACAATTAGATATATAATAAATTAATAATGTTCTAGATTTACTATATTATTCAATTCTTCTTTCTTTTTTTTTTTAATTCGTTGTTAGAGGACCATCTCAACTCTCAACCAAAAGATTATTCCACTTTGTAAAGGAAGGTGGACAAGGTTCGAAACCGTTATTTCTATGTCATGTTGGCTCTGATGCCATATCAAAGGATCATCTCAATCAAAAGCTTAAGCTGATGGTTAAATCCCAAAAATATGTTATACTCCCTCTGTTTGTTTTTTTAATTTACCCATTTTCCTTTTTTGGATGTTTTTTTAAAAAAAATTTACTCACTTTTTACATTTATTCTCCACATTTATTATAATTTATGATTCTCAAGTGTTTTTTACATACTCTCTCTTACTTCATTCTAACTAACTTCAGTAAACTAGTAAATTACCCTCTTTTCTATTCTTTTTTTCCATACTTTCTCCCTATTACTTTTTATACAACTTATAATCAGCATTTTTCTCCTCCTACTCTCAATAATTTCTTGGTCTTAATAAAAACTCAAATGTGTAGATTAAAAAAATGGAGGGAGTATATTCTATCATTCGTTCTTGGGTCCTCAGCTATCCAAATTAAACTAATAGAGAGAAAGAAAAAACAATAAATGCTAATAAAAAGTTTTAATTTTTAGAAAAGTAAAAGATTTATAGTATGGAAAGGAGAATTTTTTTTTTTTACTAAAATACCCAAATTTAAGAGAGTATAGAAAAGAAACTACGCTGATGATATCATGGATGTCCACATTTATTTCATAACAACCTCCGTTGAATTTCCATCATCTATCTATATATCAATACGACACCTAATAACAATAATAATGCATGTATAGCGCTGCCTCATTATTAAAAATCTTATAAAAATAGTTTGAGAGATCATCCACCTTGGTGCCTCAATAGTGGGAAAAACTAAAAATTAATGGAAAGAAGAGTACAACGTGCATTTTCTCTCCCTCTTGAATACATACAATTCTATGTTGTGAACTAACTCTTTCAATGTACTTGTTGGAAACACCTCAGATCAGCTCTGCACTTAAAAACATATACAACAAACTTACATTGTCGCCCGTCCAAAACTCGAGATTAAAGTAAAATTTTATTGCGATATATTTTCCAATATCACCTTGATATATATATATATATATATATATATATATATAAAAAGTGTAAAGATTTGTGTAATGCAATTGCATTATCTCTAAAATATAATTATCCATTAGTCTTGTACCTTCTTTAGGAGCTTATATTAACAATAGGAAATTGTCAAGAGTTTGCATGTCATATTATCATCATGTATGCTCAAATTTGAAGTTGAGATACATACCATATATATTTGTTTTATGAAATCTCTTCAAAATTTGAAAAGAACTCATCCTAAGTGTATTAAATCTTATACTTCCTCCGTTCCAAAAATACGCAATAGTCAACATTTTACACATGTCGAGACGAAACTTTGACCATTAATATCTATAATTATGAATAATTAAAAAATATAAAAAGTTGATATTAATATAGTACTTAACGAGACGAATTTAACAAGATCCCACTTGACTATGTTTTTTATTATGTATAAAGCTTAAAACTTGGTCAAAGTATACAACGTGAATAGTGCAAAAATTTGACTGTTGCGTTTTTTCTGGAACGGAGGAAGTACAAATTTATGTGAATTTACTAGATATAAGATAATAAGATAATAAAGCCTTATTTTACTTATATACTTTCTCCCTAGTCTGGCTCGTTACCCGCCCAAACCGTTCGACAAAAATAAATCTCAAGCTCGGCTTGTTTACCCACCCAAGCGGCCAAGCCCGTAAATGATCACCTCTGATCTGAACAAAAAGTTACAGAGTCTGAGGATATGACAGCATTTCTTGCATTCAAGTTGCATAATATTACAACACGCACATAAGTACCACCCCACCAGACAAGTCCACCGTAATAATACCAAAACAAAAAGAAATGTCATTTTAGCTCACTTTTAAAGACCCACATCATTTTGTTTTTTCATTCAATGTTAATGGATACACATAACATACATCACATACATGATACACCAAGGAGGGGTAGAGAAAGGACCACATCATACAAACAATAATTAAACATTTTTTTTTAATATAAAGGGTTAAGTATCAAATAAAATAATAAAAAATGTAAACTACAAGTACAATCTAAGGTTTTACTAACTATGTACCGTAATATTCGTTACATAAGTATGCAATATATGGACTCCTAGGCAAAAAATAAAATATACTCCGGTAATTAGTATATCAATTGTTAATGAATTTAAAGCAAGTGTCTGCAAATTAAAGGTAAGAAGATCAAACCAAGTGTTATCTTTCAGAAAAAAAAAAAAAAGCAAGTGTTAATCAACGCCGGAATTCGGAAGCAAGGTGGTGATCAACCATTAAACTAGTCACACATTTTTTACAACATTTTCTAAAAAAGGGTGAATTTTTTTTTTTATTGCAAAAGTTGAACTAAATAAGATGGTTTCCAACAATTTTTCTTATTTTTTTAAAAAACATATCACCCCTATTGTATATAACATTTTAGAGGTGGTAAAAGTGACCATACTCGATTACCTGACCCGAAACCAACCTAAATGCACTTGATATTATGACCCAAATTTAACTTGACCCAAACTCGACGCGAATTATCCGACCATTAAAGTGTATAATATTGATTATTATGTCCTTTAAATATATTTAGAGAAAATACAAATCTAATCCAGCCCAAACACAAACCGAAACCAAAACCCGAATTAACCCAACACGTACTCGATCCAAACGATCAGAATGACACCTGCATTACCCTAATAAAAAAAAAAAGTATACCATATATAGTACACTAGCAAACAAAAGAAAAAAGGCAGGTCCAGTAGAATAAGATAGGGCAACAAATGATTGATGCCGCCAAGAAGAATAGCAAAGCCTTCACATGCAGTTAGCCAATAATACTTTCTTACGACTGTTTTACATCTTTAATCCCCTCCCCCCACCACGCGCTACCCATCACCCTCCCCACCCCCCACCCTCCCCCACCACACCATGTACCCCCACCTCATTTAATTTTAAATTTTAGGGCAAAAAAAAAAAAAAGTTGTGATGGACCATCTCCATTCTCCAATTTGCACCTGCATCTAGCAAATTAAGACAACACCTCTTTTTCTCACTTTTTATTTTTCCAATTAATTTCTCTGTTTTCTTTACTACATTGACGGCCCGTTTGATAGTCGGTTATAAATCATGGTAATGGGAATGAATTTATAACTAAATCTGGAAGAGAAATAAAAATCCATTCCCATGGTGGTGCTACCTTAGCTCCAATTCATCTAATTTTTTTCACAAATATTCACTCCCATCACCCTCCCCAATGGTAATGGATGTGAATAAAAAATGAGAAGAAAATTGAACCTTGGGAATAAAAATGTGTTTTCATGGAGATTATAAGGTTCATCCTTAACAAAATTACACTATAAATTCATTACCATTACCACGATTTATTACCAACAACTAAACAGGCCGTGAGATTATACACACTTTTTAGAACGACGGTAAACATAGAGTCTAAGCACCACTACACTAAGCCCATTGGGTCTAAAACACTCAGACGATCAGACCAAACCATTATATATATCGTCAAAAAATACATAAACCAATTAAAAATTTGAGTCGAGGATCGAACTCCAGCATAGACATACTCGCATGTTGAGGTGTGAGGTTCGATATTCAATGTATTCCAAAGATTTTCTGCAACGGAAAAGATGCTTTAACCAATTGAATTATCCCTCACTCTCAAAATTTTAAAATATAATTAGGAATGGAATAAACATCATAGTTCCCACAAAACGTTTCCTCATTTTCTTTTTTTGACAGGAATATTTATCAGAACTCTTTCCAGTTCTTTCCATGAATTGTGGTGGTAAGTTTTCTAATTCCCAAAATGCATTCACTTTTACATCAATTCTCAAATTACCATCCGCGTCAGCACAGGAAAAAAACGTTTTTTAAATGATAAGCAATAGCGGTTTGTCTAAAAACCGCTACTACCAGACAACCAGTAGCAGTTTTCTCAGATAAAAAAACCGCTACTGGCAGTAGCAGACAACCAGTAGCGGTTTATATGCAGTATTTTTTTTATAAAGGTTGAAAACCAATAGGTTACCTAGGAAACTTGTATTTTTTTTTTAACTAGACAAACCGCTACTGGGAGTAGCAGTTTTCTTCGGCAAGGGAGTAGCGGTTTTGTCATGAAAATTGAAAAAAAAAAAATCATTGAACAGTCTACCTGGACAGTAATTTGGGAATTGAAGAAAAAATAGTGGAAATTAAAATTATTCTGGAAAAGAGTTCTATTTATCAGGATTTCTATTATCATCCATTATTATAATTGATAAATTGAATATATGATTAGGCAAAGAAATCAACATTTCGGAGTACCAAGCAGCAGCTAAATTGCAACGAAATCGAAATATACTACATAATAATAATACATATAATTCATTACTATATATATATATATTTTTTTTTGGTGCAATATAATTCATTACTATATAATATACAACAAAATTTTGTCAAAGATTTTTGTTTCCCGTGCTTTGGACCAACACACACCATTACAGCAGCAAAGTCTTTTTTTTCTTTTTCAACTTCGCTGGAAAACAGAGAAAAACAAAAAAAAAAAAAAAAAGGTTCCAAAAAATCAAAGAACCCTAAAAACAAGATAACAAAATTAAATTAAAGAAAAGGCCTCCCTCAATTTTTTAATTTCTTTTTTGAGAAAGCCCTAAAAAACTAACATAAAAAAACCCAGAAAATTTTTATTAAAAAAATCGAGAAAATTCAGTGGATGGATCTGCAAAGAGGGCAAGTAGAGTGATGATTATCGAACCATTTATCCAAACAATTAGTATGAAAAAAATGGTTACAGGACAACTCACTCACCTCTTCTTCATCCTCAAATTTACATAAACAAACACAACATTCATCTGTTCTTCTAATTTCACCTTCAAATTCAACCTTAACTTTTGAATCTTCATCTTCTTCATTTCTTCTTTTTCTGCTGCTGCTGCTGCTGCTGATTTTACTGGGCTTATCACACAAACACTTGAACTGTGTAATTGATACATCTCTAATCCTTGAAATTCTGTAACTACTGTTTGGTTGGTATAATTCATTATTTGTTGATTGATTTTCTTCAAAATTTCTGGTTACCCAGCTTAGTGCTCCCATTAATTGAAGAAATGACCTCAGTAAATTCTTCAGTATTGCTACTGACATTACTGTGTTCATCACTAGTATTGGTAATACCCCTTCTGCTGGGCTTGGAAAATTTGATAACCCCATTTGATATTTTTTTTAACAGATGTCAGATTTTTTAATGGAATGAAAGATTTTAGAGGGAGAAACTGAGGATTTTGTTTTGGTTTTAGAGAGAGAGAGAGAGAGAGGGCTTTTCTGTTTTGAGGGTCTAGGAGTCTAAAAAGAGGAGGGGTCAATAAATAAATAAAGGGAAGGGTTTTGTTGGTTTAACTTGACTAGGTGTGTGGGTTAGATAAGTTAATCATGGTTAGTGTTTTTTGTTTATTTGTGGGGGGAACTGTGGGAAATGCTGACACGTGGTGACACGTGTCAGGTGTTCACATGATCAAAATGGAGTTTTATTTTTTTGGGCAACAAGGGGGAAAGAGTGAAATACGACAAATATCATTAGCAAGTACCTTGTCAGATTGTGTGACGTGTAATAAGTTAACTTTGAAAAATGATATTGGCATAACTATTTTTTTTTTTTTTTTGAGAAAGACGCAACTAATTTTGATATTGGCATAACTTCTATAAGCAAAAATACATATGTGAAATGTATTAGAAGGAGTGCATTTATCAAAATATAATGTGTCAATATCAATTCCCGTTAACTTCTTGTTTAAAAATTAAAGTGGGTTGTCCTTAGTCTTATTAATCATCACTTCACTCTTTCACTCCTCCACTCTACTCTCTCACTTCAACGTTAGCACCACCACTCTGTAGAACCACCAGCACCACCACCACTACCACCACCACCACCAGAAGCAGCTCAACAACAACGACAACAATGTCAGGAGAGGCGTCACCAGTCTCACCACCACGAGATGTATGTAGAGCTTTTTAAATCCAATAATGTCGGGGCGTCTGATCTGGACGCCCCTACTGGCCTACCATGGTAAGGAGGTCCCAGCCAGACGCCCAAACAATGGCAAGGATTTTAAGAAGGAGATTTATAACGTACAAATTAAGGGTATTAGAAGTTATCGTTGCGAAATTTTTAAAAATGAATATATCTGTTCACACCCTTAAATGTGTTCCTCAAAAAGCGTGCAAAATTGTTTGTTGCAAATTAAAAAAAAAACAAAGGTAGTATTACTTTTTCCTTACAAAAAAAAAAAAAAATCTTTATCATCTAATTTTAAGTTAGAATAGTACTCCCTCTGTAACATATTAATGATAACGATTTGACATAAAGTAGAGAGGAAAAATGCTAAATCGTTGTCATTAATATGTTACGGAGGGAGTATATGTTTTACTCAAATAAATTGATGTGTACACATACGTTATATGATGATTGATGATCATAAAATAATCAAAGGTTGTACTCCATCCGTATCGATTTATCTGCAACAATGAATAATTTACCTCACATATATTCTCAATTGTTGGAGTTAAACCGACATGGAGGGAGTATTTTTTAAAGAAAATTAGATAAATTTTATAGCATGTACTATTAGATATTTAGAACCATTATTTTTTATTTAAAAAATAATAATTTTGTAAATTTGTGAGCTCATTTCAAAATTTCCTATTTTCTTGATAGATTTCAATTCTTGCAGAATACCAATTTCTGTGAGCTAATTGTTACGGAGTAGATTAGTAGGGAGGCTCCATCATATATCTACTCTCAGGTGTCGTTTGGTTGAACGTAGGAATTGCAAATTCCTTAGAAATTTATATTCTCATGTAATTAAAATTCTTAGGAAGTGCAATATTATGTTTGGTTAACTATGGGAAATGGAAATTCCCATGGGAAGTTCCACTTATCTAGGTCACCTAAGGTAAGTAAATTCCCCCATTTTGTGAGAAATGAAACTTCCTAGAAATTTATATTTCCCATAAATTTGTCAAACAAACAACACATGTGAATTTAAATTTCTAAGAAGTTCAACTTCTCATACTTTTTTTGGCCAACCAAACAACACCTCATAGTACCAAAGAGTTGGCATTGTCCTTAAGGGGTGTGATGAGGATTGAACTCATTGGGTCACTGAGTAACAAAGGCAGAGTGCACACTACTAAGCTACTTCATTTTCTTCACTTTCAACACTTTATATATGCAACTCTAAGGATCAATCTATCAGTAATTACTTACATCATTCATAACATACAAAAACAACTTGTAATAACAAAGTGACTTGTATAGTTGTATTCGGGAATTGATATTGGCACAATTAAAATTGATATGAGCACAACTTTTGTGAGATGAGCATAGAAAAGATGTGCTCTCACAATGGGTCACAATGGGTTATGCCTATAAACGTAACAAACTATTGCCTAGGGTTTAGGAATGAGTTTTATATATACTGTAATTAGTAGTCTATACTGTATACTTCAATTGTTTATAAGGATTTATATATCAATCCTATATATGTATTAAAGCATCTACCCTATGTATTCAATGTACTCCACCTTCTCAAATATGTATTATTCTTGAGGAGGATAGATTAGGTATCACCCTGATTAGAAGGGCTACCTAATATTTTGTTATTATCTTTTTATCATATAAAAAAAGAAATGTATTAAAGCATTAAAGCAATTGAAGAGGATTTACAATTGTTTAAACAAGTCTTATAAGGATTTGATATATAAATGAAGTACTGTACTTTTTTTAAAGCAAGAGGATTGATTACATCATACATCTTCCAACTTTTAAGGAAAAGAAAGTATAGTATAGGAGAAGCTTTGTAATGGAAAGTTTTGAGCGGGAAGATGTGGCACCACAGCTTGACACCTATATTTTGATATGCTAAGATGATGTCAACATGATTCTGTTTTAGTATATAGTATATATAAATAGATTGATGAAAGTTAAACCTTCGATATAGAGAATACAGGCTGACCTGTCGTGTCATTGTATATTTGTACCAAAAGCTAATCAACTTGTTTATTTCACTATTTTTTTAAAAAAGGTTAAGACATCTCAACGCACGTCTTACTTAACATGACTATTGAATTGAACTAGCATTTTTTCCTTACCTTAGCTTTGGCGACTTGGCGTTGAGGAGAGGTTTTGACCCTAGGTTGTCTGCCCTACAGCCCACGGGATTAGGGGTGCGATTGATTTAACTTATTTAAGCATTATAGTGCTTATTTTATAAAAGTACAAATTAGATCAAATTAAAAAAATTATAACTATAAAAATAAGTTTAATAAAAATCAGTTCGACCAAATTAGAAAAATTCAAATAATATTATATCGAATAAAAAAATTAGATGAGATCAAATTAGAAAATTAAGTTAAGAACAGATAGTCTAGTTGTCTCCACTATCCCATTCAACTCCTCCCAGAGTCCCAAGTCCCAACTACTCCTCGTGTCAAGTTGATTGGTATAGCATAGCAAAATATATCGTTATTATCATTATCATCCATTTTAATTTAGCGGTATGGTATTGGAAAAGGAAGCCAAATAATAGTTCATTATCAGATTTTGGACAAGATCCATTAAAATATTTACATACTGGTTTTTCATGTAAGGATTGATTTGTAATTTATCAAAATTTAAAGGACTGGTTTGTAAAATTATAAAAGCATAATACAAGGTGTTATTATCATTTGAAATTTAGTCTATACTAATATATTATCTTGTCTATAATTTATATTATGTAGTGTGTCTATTAATTTATTTTGTCTGTATAATTTTAAGGCTGGTGATTTCCGCACCCCAAAAAATTGATTTCCTCACTCCACGTTTACAGTATTAACCCGTGTTAATACTGAAAACGTGGAATGCGGAAATCAATTTTTGGGGTGCAGAAATCAGTTTCCAATTTTAAGGACATAATTTTGAAAATCGTCCTTTAATTTTTTATTAATTACAAATCAGTTCTTATATGAAGTACCAATAATGTGCAAATATTTTAGTAGATCTTGTCCAAGATCTGATATGGGTTTATCGTTCTCCGAAAAAGGAAAGTTTTAGCATAGCCACGTGTCTAGTTGATTCTTGGGCACCCAATAAGAGAAAGGTACATGGCAAGTTAAGTAGAAGTGGGCCCAATTTTTGTCCACACCAAACACAAGACAGCAAGTAGAAGTTTCTTGAGGTAGAGTTGGGGGGTCGAATCACATTAGTTTGGTGGTGAACTGAGCAATGTCACTTGTTGAATTGTTTCTTACAAGAACAGGAATTGACTTCCTCCTAGCAATGTTATCCGGTGTCAGCGGTGGTGATTTTGGTATTCCTCAATTTGATTTTGGCACTTCTTAATATTACTATTTGTGTGAGGGGGTGTGAAAATCATTTGCCGGTGTTAGCCTATAAGAAAATGTTGTATAGGTCTAATTTGCTTTACAAAATTGTACTCCCTAGAATTTCTTGATTACATTGAAATGAAAATAATAATAATGAAAGAAAAAACAAATCTAACAACCAACTAAAAACAAAACATTTTATAAATTACCAAAAATATTAAGTTTATATAAAACACCAATTATTATAGAATGAATGATCTAATGACAAAAGATCCATCCTACACATTGCCACTTGCAAAAGCTAATCAGTTGTATGGGTGTACACTGACGGATCTAGAAATTTTATGCAATGAGGTCACTTTATAAAAAGATGTACCCTCCACTTAACATTGACATGATTATAGTTAAAATTTTATATTATAGGGTCTCTTTTCACTATAACCGGGGTCCTCATTCTACACAAAATAACTTTTTCACCAAATTTCATTAAAATAATTAAACATATATTTTTTTTAGCCCAAGTGGGGTCACATGACACCACTTCCCTCCATGTAAATCCACCACTGTGGGTGTAGTAACTTAGTAACCGATCACCAAGACACCGACTAATGAGATGGTACTTTCTTATCCAATAATAATAATAATAATAGTATTATTATTATTATTATTATTATTATTTTGGTATTTATATATTAATTTATTTATGAAAAATGTCAAAGATTTATCTACCCATAGCACTCAATAGCCACTCATGGCTTTCAACAAGAACAAGATTAATATAAAAATGCCACCGGTTGAAAGAAGAGTACTAGCTAATGTCCTCATTCTAGATCCAAACTAAGATGCAAGTATAATAATAGCTATATAATTAATGTTGAGGTGATTTTTGGTCACAACAATGTAAAATGTGTGTTGGGCTTGAGAGCTAGTCCAAATTCCACGTAATGGGCTTGTAATCTGCACAATGAACAAGCGTGAGCTACCCCCGGAGGTGTTACCGGGGAACGGCTCTCCGACGCTCAAGTCAGTGAAGTGTGAGAGTATGAAAATGTAGAGAGAGAAAATAAGGGAGAAGTTTGAGGTGTGTTTTGTATTTTTTGGATACCTTGGCATGGGCATGGGTGTGGACTATTTATAATACCTTGAGAATATGTGAGGAAAACTGCCCCTGGTAGGTTGAACTGAACCAGGCAGGCTGGGCTGGACCTGGTCAGTAACCCTGTACCTGGTAGGCGTTCCTTTGACCTGGTAAGCTGGACCTGGTCCAGGCTGCTGTTCTCAGGACCTGGTAGACGCGATCTTGACCAGGTAGGTGCTTGAGCGTGGATTTTAGGTGGTCAGGTCCCCTGTACAGACTTTGGCCTGTACCTGGGCCTGATCCTTCTTTGTGGGCCTTCCTTGTGATGGATTTCTTTTGTTTGCTGATTGCTGGATTGGGCCTTAGCTTTGCATGTGGCTGGCCCAATAGCTAATGGGTGCATTTTGCCCCATCAATTAATAACATCAACATATATATTCTAATATGCAGCCCTCTAAAGGTAAAATATACTCATTGTATTTGATTTTAAGCAGTTTTCAGCAACCTTAATTTGCGATTTTAGTTTATTTGACATGGTATCGCAAATACTTACTCGTATTATCTGATACTCTGATCATACAACTTAATTATCAGGTCAACGAAAAGACAAGAAAAAAACTAATAAAAAGTTTTATTTTTATTTATGTAAGTTCCACCTTTCACTAATCATACTCCAAGGGATTTCGGATTTCTCACAATAAGATACAATCACGAAATTTTAATATAATTTTGAGTAAAATTAGAGGCACAATTATCCGAACGCTTCCAAATAGGAAGACATTTTGAGAATATATTAACAAAATCATAAAAATATCAATGTGAGATATAATATTCTCTTTTGTTTTACGTTCCTCATAGACATAGTAAACAAAAGAGAGCCCATGTAGTTTACGCGTATGCTTATGTGTGGCCGTTTGGTTTATCATTTTGGGAGCTCGTATGAGCAAAAGTTTGCCTTGATATCTTTATAATGAAATTAATATTAAGAAAATGACTTTCTTTTGGACCTCATAAACTTTTTGGACTTTTTTTTTTAATTCTAAAAGTTGTTATTGATTTTTTTTTCTTTCCATCTTAGCCTCTTAGGTAACCTGAAAATATATCTCTATTATATAAGCTAATGGGGAGCCATGGTGTCCCCATGAAAAAGTCTATATTACCCCTTGGAAATTTCTAAAAAATTAATTTGCATTACTCCTAACTATTATGAAAAGTTATTTTAATTTTTGAAAATTTTAAAATGAAAATATTACAAAATATAAATTTCGTAAAAATAAAATAAAAATACCCAAATTTATATTTTTTAATTCTCTATAAGTTGATATCCATGTTGATATAGTTTGTCACATAAAAATTTTACATTTCAATTATTATAGAAATTTAATAGCTGCTAGAATATAGCATGTAGATACATTTAAAAATCATGGCACGCAAAGCGTCCATACAAGGCTAGTTTTCACTATGTCGTTGTGAATCTTGTGATGGTGAAGAGATAATAGAATGGCATTTGCTAAAATTAAACTCATCCCTTGGTTTTGAAAAAAGATAATTTTGCAATAGTAGCTTTTCAAAGACTTTTTGGGGCAACTTTTTTTTATCATTTTTTGGTTAGTGGTGGGGGCCAAGGGGGGTTGTTTGTGCACTTATTTTGTTCAGACGGTGTTTACTGTATACAAAGTCGGTGAATTTGACGTCAGTTTTGCAAAGTGGCTTTGTATAAGCTCGTGATTGTGAGATCATGTGGACATGTGTTGATTTTTTTATTTTGATTTTTTTACATTGTTATAACTTATAAGGACATAAATTATTGGTTCGAAGTCACGACCCCTCTTATAGAAATATCGAGTTGACATTGGTTTTATATTCGGAAGAGATGGGAATTAAACTTATAACTTTTCGGTTGTAAGATTTCCCACAACGCTTTTGCACTAGAACTTGATCGTCATCTATTTAAGGATCTTTTAGTAGGACGTAAAACGTTTTCAGATCAAAATGGTTTCCATAGAAAAGTTGAAAACCATTTACATTGGAGGATTTCATTTCAGGAAGGTTTTCCGTTGTTTAGTTACATGTAAAATTATTATTCATTTTAGACATTTTTCATTATTTAGTTGAACTGAAAATCAATTGTTTCATTTGTGAAGGAAAATGTTTTCCTTCTAATTGTGATGTAAAATGTTTTTCTTCTAATTTGTGGAGAAAATATTTTCCATAAAGTGAAAAATAGTTTTATACCCCAAATGTTTTCAGAAAAACTTTTTACATCGTACCAAATAGACCAGGTTTATCCGTGTATCCAATGTCATTTTCTTACATGGAAAAATGAACTATACCCGTTACTCTATTATTGACTCTTTTACACGTTAAACTGGCCTACATTTCTTTTGGGGATGTGGATTTGATCCCCGAACGTGACTTCCGGTAACGAGGTTGATTTTTTTTACCAAATTTTGATCTGTTTGGTGATTATATATTGGAGTTTAGTTGCTACTTGCTAGTATTAGCTTTTACTGTTGTATTTGAATCGATATAAAAAATTTATGCATAAATGGACTTAAACTTACGGACTTAGGTAGAAGAAATAAGGCTAAGATGAGAATCGAGACAGAAGGAAATCACGCCCCACGACATAGCTCGTGACACGCGAAAAGTTTCTGGAAAGAAATGGCCGGGACAGGGGGCAGTCGTGCCCAGTGACCACCGTCGGCCCTGCGACCAAGGACGTCGCGCCCCGGGATCTGGTGACGGTTCGGTTTTTCTTGGATTTTTATTCTTTGGATTCATTGGACTTTAATGTTGGTTATGATGCTGCTAAATGCCATTAAAATTATATTATTTCTCATTGATTAAATGTTTTAATCTGCGAAAAATCAATTCATAGGTTACACAAATTAAACCAAGGATTATAATCTGAATTTTATTATGGTTTAGTGGTGATGAATGCTCATATTCTTGGCTGATTATTTTCTAGATTTGTGGTTATAATTTTATAAATACGTCATGCTTTGATCATAAATGTAAAAAGATCACAAATTTCTCTCATATAACAAAAAAGGTGGACAGAAGAAATCCATATTGTATGCTTGGCCTTAAAATATTTTGTATTTTGTGTTTATTCATAAAAGTTAGGTCAACGAGATTGATAAAGTATTTTGTGTCAACTTGTCAATAAAGTACTTGAAAAATATGATCATCATTTTTAACGTGCTACAACTCTACAAGTGAGAAGGGAGGGGGAAATGCTCTTTATGGTTCACCGTGTCTTGTACTCTTTGGATGAGGCCGGGCGGATACAAAGGGGATAACCGTATAAGGTGGGGATGGGCCGGACAGGTTCGGGTCGGCTCAATGTAAAAAGTTAAGCCCATTAGGCATGTTAGGTTTGGGCCCAAATTTATCGGCAAAAATCCAAAAGTTTAGTGCAGGCTTTTTGAGTTGGGCCTAAAAAATTAACTAAAAGGCCTAATTTTAAATGTCCAAAGCCCATGTAAAGAAATGAAAAACTGGGTCGGACCGGACTCAAATTCAGACCTGATTTGCATGTCCAAAACCTACAAAAAATCGTGCTGAACCACTTTTGATCAACTATAGGCAGAAACGACATAAAAATATTAATCTCATGCCAATAACAGATACAATTTTTATCCGCATCCGGTCATCCCCACTAAACATGGACCAACATATCCATAATGGAGTGGGTCTCTTATTTGACCCACCCCAAGAGACCCGCTCCACTGACATATCATTTTTTTATTTTATACGGTAATCAACCCATACAGCTAAACAAACTTTGCAATGAGGGGAGTAAAACAGAAAATTTTCATTGCAAGGGCTGAAGATCGAGATCACTGGTCATTGCGATGAACGAAACACCTCCCAACTAATAGACCAAAACATGACCCTCTTGCAAGTCACAACAATAATATGACCAATATAGATTACTACAACAAACTTTTGAATAAAAATGTGACTAAGATACATAAGAATGCAAGAATAGTTAGTACAATATTTCTTGAAGATATAATTGCTTATTATATTTTGATACATACACCTGGTAAAAACTCTCTAATACCAGAGCTATATATATACACAAAATTCTTCAACTTTCAAGAAGTAATTGTTACCTCTATATCACCAAAGACCTACAATTTTGTACTATAATATCTTTCTTTTTGTTTTTAACGGCAATAAGAACTCTACTAGACAAGTATTGTATCTTCTTATGTTAAAATCATATTGCCCCTAAAAAAAAAAAAAAAATCCTTTAATTTGTATAGTAACTCTAGCACAAAGAATTGAGGTTTCTTAATAATGTACCCTAACTCAATCAGAGCTTTCCAGTTCTGCCTGGTATTCCTTCTCAGCTTTTGTAAGCCGGTCCGCAAACATTTTCCATTCCATTTCACATCTTTTCCGTACCTGTAAAGTACGTATTCAGGGGGTGTTTGGTATGATAATTAAAAAATAAAATGGAAAGGATTTTGTTGAGAGACAGATTGTGCAATAATATATGTTACCTTTATTAGTTGTTTGGTTTAAAAGTGTAATGGAAACAATTAAGGTGAAACAAAGAGAATTTGTTTCTACAAGTTTCACAAATGAAACAAATTCAGGGATTATGTTACCCCCTGAAAACGGTAAGTGTTACTTATGACATTCACCAAATACTTTAGAGGAATCCGTTCCCAACTCCTAACATTTCTACACCACACCTCGCTCTTATGTGGAGGGATTCAATGAGAAGGTTACATACTTTTTTTTTTAATCACGAGAAGGTTACATACTCAAATGTACAACTTTTTGAACTGATCAAACATTCATTTTAATTTGAATATAAAGTTCACAGAATTTTTGCTAAGTTAAACTTCGGTTCGAAAAAAAAGATAAATGTGTGCAAACAAATAAGCCCGATCATAACCATTGCACACATATACTAGGAGTATGTTCTCTTTAACTTATTAAACTTGAACATATCAGAACTGAACTTATTTGAACCTAATTAAAACTTATTGAACTTATTAGACCTAATTAGCCCCAGTTATACAAACAATTGGACCTTACCACACTTGATAGACCTAATCAAACTTTATTTTAACTTATCTAAACTGAAACTTATTATTATTTTAAGGTGAAGAGAACACACCTTAATTTAAAATGTGCTGGGCCAAATTGGGAAATTTAGTCTAGTATGATATATTGGACCAACGTTTATCGTTAAAACCACAGATCATGAAAGCACCAAAATATTTTAAATGAAAAGAGTAAGAATTTAAAAAAAAAAAAAAAAGTTTACATACCCCTTGCCAACCTGGAGTCCCTTCTGACGATTCACCCTAAAACATAAACCATATAAAACAATATAAATAATTTTGTTCAAAGAAATCGAAAGAAAAACACAAAAGTGGAAGGTGAAATGCAGCATAAAAATTTTACCTGGTTACCAAGTGAAGGAACCCTTTTATGAACAATCCATTGAGCATCTACAACTCCAATTTTCTCATATGCAGGCTGTTTCATAAGGGTTTTTTTTTCCCATATCATAATCATATAGTATTAAGTAATTTGTTAAAAGACTGTAAAAAGATGTTCAAGATTTTTGCCACAAACCTCAACGCACTTTCGAAGGGCGAAGTCGATACCCCATCCATGGACCAAGTCATTCTGCAATGTTAATGTTCATGGACTTAGCATAATGCAAACAATACTTGATCCTAAATCTTGGACAAACACTCGAAAAGACTTCACCAAATAAGGTTCTGTTCTTTTGGACTGAATCAATCTGAACTCAACTGAATTAAACTAAAGCCTAGGCTCAGCAGGAGTTGAACCGTATTTGTCTAGAATCAAGTCCAAAAAGACAAAGCCTATGTTAAATGGCACCTACAGTTATGGAAGTATTGTATACCTGAAGCATATGCCAGACACAACGCCAAGCGCTCCGAGAGAAAACTGGAGCCATGATTTCTATAAAACTGTTCATACATTAAAATAAGTTACTCCTAGCTTTAAATGGTTTTTCATAACATAAAAAGATTTGGAAGGTATATAAGTTCTCAAGTTAACAAAAAGAGATATCATACGCGGCGCATGGAGGCTGATGTGAATCCTTGCACCAGCCTGGTTTCTCTGTTGTTGTTCTGCAGAGTGCAGCAACCAAAAAATAAAGAAATGAGGTAAAAAAACAACCAGGACTATAAATTTAGTAGAATTTGCACAAGATTGATTTTTTATACAAAGAAAGAAAACTGAAAATTGTACTTCATTATACTTACTTGTGAACTTCAATGTTGTATCTCTTCCTTGTCATCTGCCATGTATGTGGACTATTAGGATCTATACCAGGCTGCGAAATCTCCAAACCGTGTTTCTTTATCAAATCAATGTATCTGGAAATTCAACATAATAAGAATGATGGAGGAAGTTATTCACTTATGCATCATATAGCTCAAAACACATGGGCCATGTTCTTATGGACTTTCTGATCTGAACTAAATCTTAGACTTAGTAGGAACTAAGCTGAGCTGAACTGAAATCAAGTCCAAAAGGATAGGGGCATAGCATATGATATAAAAAGTGCTTACTTTTCAGAATCAAAGTTCTGCACTCCCAAATCTTCATCCCATATAAAGATGTAATCATATTGTGCCACAATGTCAGGATGTAGGAACCGTTTTGCATACCACCTTTTCCATATGATAAAAAATGGATCAGCATGACATATAACATGAAAAATCTCCCTTATATAATAAACTACTGACCATTTCGTCTGTTTTCGAGCACTGACATGGATAGCTCGCTTGGACCATTCAAACTGATCCCAATCACTTGTATTGCCATCGTAATGAAAGAGCAGAATAGTGAAGTTGCTTGAGAACTGTGAAATGATATAAGAATGTGTGATTCTTCATACATGAAGTTAAGATTAGTAAAGGGTTTAAAACGTACAAGAAGGAAACCTTTTTAACTGCTGCATCAATATTTTCTTTCATAGATATGCCAACTGTGAAAGTTACCAGATACTTGGGCTTGGATTTTAAGTCCTGCAGAAGCCAAACATATCAGAATCTTTTAAAACAGGATGTATGTAAGCTTCAAATTCGACCAACAAGGGAAAAAAAAGTATCAATCTTTGTGCTTAAATACGCAATACGTCAAAAGACGTAAAAGGTTGTATAGAAAAGTTGCAGATAAAACTTTTGCAATTCATCTCGTTGCTCAAGATGACATCAAGCCAAAATCATGTAATGAATAGCAAGGATGGTTCATATTTCAAGTCTATAAGGGAAGTGAGTGAGAGTGGAAAACAAATAGTAGAAAAGAAAATTTGAGTTATCTAGCATGTTTACATACTTCCTCTGTCTTTTTTACCTATTCGACTTTTATTTTTGCCATTTACCCACTTTATTCTATCTATTTTACTCATTTTCTTAATAAATACGTACCTTTCAGTCCTCGACTTCTTAATAGTCCCTACTCCTTACTACTACAATTATTTCTCTTAAAAAAGTGTGCTAAACAGAATGTAGCAAGTAAAAAAAAAAAGACGGAGGGTGTACCTCATTAGGATGACCCCATAGTCTACGGAGATAGAGGTCTGATTGAGATGTAACTATCCCTGGTGGTAGTCTCTCTGCTCCTCTAGGATTTGATTCGATCCAAATTGGTACCTGGTGATCAATGACAATAATCTTCAATTAATCTCTTCCTCAGGTTATTATTTGGGGGGGGGGGGGGAGGGGGCGGGAAATGGCTACCTCAAATGATATGAACAAGGAAACACAGTTTGATACACCAAAATATGTGGTATAATATGTAAACCATATGTAAAAAAAATATCATCATAGTTCAATAATTAAACATGGAAAAACTATAATTAGGCTATGTTCTGTTCATCTTATTTAAGCACTCTCTTGCTTTTTTTTAATAAAATAAATTAGATCAGATCATATCAGATCTTTTGGTTTGCTTTTATTATTACTAAATATCTTAAGTTCTTACTAAAATAAATTATGAAGAGTACAACATTGGAAACTACTCATCAATACGAATATAAAGATAACTCATTTCATAATTTTTTTTCTCTTACAAATTAGTCTACAAAGAGCTCAAAGTTTCATAACTTATTAGATCAGGAAAATTCAAGTTAAACCAGATACAATAAATTCAGATCAGACCAGATCACATAAATGAAATCAGATCAGATACATTCAGATTAGAGCAGATGAAGATATCGTAGCCTTATAAATGTATATTGAGGAAATTTCTCTTGAAAATTGAGGCACATATCTGAATTACATAAAACAGCAGAAATATAACAGGAACATAGTTGATTTCTGTAAATCGCCAAATAGCATGAAAGTATTACAAATACAGTGTAATAGAAGATTTTAATAGGAGAATCAAAGCAGATAGAAGTATAGAACAGCGTTATGAAGTTATCCATTAGGTAAGAGATTCAACGATAGCAAGTAAAAAATTGGTACTAAAGCTTATGCTGGAACATCATTTGAGACCACAATGATAAAGAACGGAAAAAAAAAAAAAAAAAAAAAACTTACCTTCGCTGTGCTATTTAATGTTCGATTTTGTCCAATACTATCACTTAATTGTTGGGTAGTAGCAGGAATTAGTGCCACAGGAAAGCAGTTTACTGGATTTATCTGTTATATTTGAATGGTTTTCAATCAATATGACTATATAAAACCAGATTATACTGTAACAAATAAAGGGAAAACAAACAAACATATCAAAAGAACTCCATACCTTAGACCCTGAAAAGAGTGACATATAAACACCAACAATAAAACCAATAATAATTCCGATGGAAATTGTGACTAGTAGTCGCAAAGACTCGTTTGGTTTTCTGCTCACCATACTGCATCCGAAAAGGTTCCCATAAAAACAAGAGCAACAATATCAGAGTCTTATTCCCAAAAAGATTCAAATGTAAATCACAAATTCTTTTAGTCTTTTTTCTATCAAGCTTTCTCATAGTTATGTTCTTAAATTATCTATCAGCCTATAATTGAATATTAATCCATTCAGGAAAAAGAAGAGGAAGGCTGTAATCACAGCTTAAGAACAATGTTAATCCAAGTAGAGATCATTGGAGGTCAAAAGAGTGTACCTACAGTCAGATGAAAAAAACATGATTAAGATTGATCCTATTAAGAACATCAGATTAGCAAAAACCTACAATAATTTGAAAAAGAAAATGAAAAGAAAAGGCTATCATATAATCATATAGATGTAAGCATCTTCAAAGAGTTCAAAGCAAAAGTGCTATGTTCAATGGAAAAAAAAAGGTATAGTGAGAGAAATATTGAATCTTAGTTACTGTCATCTATGTACTCCTTCTGTTTCTTTTTGTTCGTTACGTTTGGAATCTGTTTGGAATCTTTTTGTGACTAGGGAAAAAAAAATCAAAGTGTAACTAACAAAAAGAACAAAGGTGGTACATTTTTTTAGTAGGAAAGATACACATTACAACTTAACAAAGCCCTATCTCAGGCTTTGAAGAGTTGGGTTGGGGTTGGGGACGGGGGCGAGGGGTGGGGGGTAGGACTTGATCACGGGTCTCACCCCTGGGACCATGAAGTAGCGACTAACCGAGCTACCTCAACATCCTAATGAGGGAGTATATAGAAGATACTATCCTATCCTAATATACAAACAAATCTAATGACAGTTACAAACTACAAATCATGTATTTTTGCTATCAATCAATGCATTCTATAATTTACCTTAACACCAAAATTTCTTCAAAAGCAATATGACAAACAAGAACTAAATATATACTCCTTCAAAATGCTGCCAAAGAAATACTCCTTCAAAAATGAGATTCTACAATTTATTTTCCTAGTCTTTGAATTCAATACCTTATATAAAAATAATGGATTAAAAGCAATGAAATAGCAAAGACCAAGAAAAATTGCACAAAGCAAGCATGAAAGGCGCAGCATAAGAAGCTAAGCACCAAGATTGTGACTTGCAAACATGATAAACTAATGACTTGCAAACATGACAAAATAAAAAAAAAACCATTTTAAATCATAAAGTTGCTGCAAATCTATAAAAACATCCATGTGCTTTAATTTTTAGCTTCAACTTCTTATTCCTACTAAGCAAGCTAGCAACTCCATTAACAAGCAATCAATCTTTCATCATTGACATGATCATATTTAATTTAGGCAAGTCAGTGACTAAACCATATCTTAAGCTACAAAGTATTTTGACCAAAAACCTTGCTTCATTAATTAAACCTGAAAATTTCTACATACTTGTACTCCCACCGTTACGTTTTGACCAATTTTCACTCACAACAAAAAAAAAATCACTCCATTTTTATTTTTGTCCGTCTCAATTTGCATTTCTAATTTAAGTAAATAGTCCTTACAATTAGACGGAAAAAAAAAAAAAACTTATACTCCGTAGTATTGCAAGACAAAAATAAAGTGCAGCACCTCACATTTGAGCCAAAAAGCGCACCATTTATTTTGGGACGGACGGAGTATAAAATATTGATAGAGTATACTTCGTATAACATATCATTGGGTTTCAACTAACACCATAAGCTTAGAAAAGAGAGGGAGGAGAGATTCGAACCCATGACCTCTAGTCACGTTCGCTCTGATACTATTTTAAATAACCTAACAAAAAGTAAGCTAATAATTGAAGCACAAGAATCTGTTATATACACTATCAAATATAATGTCTAATAACATGAAACCAAGAATAAGCCTTCATCAAGGGGGCTGGGGATTTACTAATTAATGCATTCATATTCATAGTTGTAAGCAAATAATATCAAAAAGAGGTTCTTGACTTCTTGGTAACAGAGAAACATAGAAATTAGCAAAATAAAATAGAGTTTCAAACTGTAACAACTAAAAATATAAGCAAAATACAAACTTAAAAAAAAAGAAAAGAAAAAAGATTGTTATTATGGAAAACATTACCTTAAAATGTATTGCAAACAAACTCAAATTTGATTTCCCAGAAAAAAAAAAAGGGAAGAAGATTATATGGGCAACGATAGAATCACGAGAAAAGAAGACCCAATTTGTAAAGAAATCGGTTTTTCAGGAAAACAAGAACAACAACATTGAGCACCCTTCTCATCAGAGATTTTTCTGATGAGAAAGGGGCTTGGTTTTTTGTGCTTTTTTTTTTTTTTAAATTGTAATTTTGGGGGTTTTCACTTTTCACAATGTTAATGTGTTGTTCCTCGAGTTTTTTCTGTATTGGTGATACGAAGCAACAATTACGTGGGAATTTCTCTCTGTTTTTGTTTTTGTTTTTTTGTTTTTGGGTTTAGTTTTATAATGGTTTGTTTGGGGAAGAAAGAAAGAAGGAAAGAAAGAGAGAAAAAAATGGGAAGAATCAAGAATTGAATGATACATGTTCTTTAATTGTGGGAACTTCCTTTTTTAATGGGGGGTTTTTATTATTTTCTTTGTGTTTGTTCAATTCCTTTGTTGCAAATCGTGCAAGCTTGATGCCCCTCCTCACCCCCTCTCCTGTTTTTACTTCAAAAAAAGTCGTGCAAACTTGAATTGTCCATGTAAGATGGAGAGTACCTACAAAAATATGGAATTTTCTCAGAGTATTTGGGTCCCAAGCTCAGCTTTTTTTTTTTTTTTTTTATCGGATAAAAAGATAATAACAAAAGATTAGGTAGCTCTTTTAACTAGGGTCCCAAGCTTAGCTAACACTAGTCTATTACAGCATAGGGCGTATGAGGATGAGGTTTTAGTATATTGGATAGGATTTCAGACTTTCAAACATGAGGTATGGGTTCGATTCCTTATTATCTCACTTAGGGCTGAGCGGGATCGGGTACCCGGTCTATTTTGGGGTATTCGGACCCGGACCCAGTTACAAGCAGGTCCTAGAATTTGGAACCAGATCCGGACCCAAATCAACCGGTTCCTAGATTTTGGGGCCCAGCCTTGGAACTGGCGGGACCGGGTCCGGGATTGGGTACCCAATTCGTGTAATTTGTAAAATAATATAGCACTACTTTGCTAACTGCGGTTGAGACCGGGTACCCGATTCGTGTAATTTAAAAAATAATGTAGTATACTTTACTAATTACGACAAGCAATTTCACTTGAATAATTAGTTGAGCTTTTTATGGGTTAAGGAATTACAATAAAATAAGTTAAATACGGTCCTACACAATGGGTACCTAGTGCGAGACCCGGATCCAACAGGGTACCCAAAATCGGACCGGTTCCACCGGGTACCCACTGGGTACTGGGTCCCCAATTTTACTACCCAGATCCGAAACCGTCTTCAACCGGGTCCCTCTTCTTTAGACCCAGGACCAGACCCAGTTACACCGGTTCCATGTTCAGACCCAACGGTTCCAAACCAGGACTCGGTCCAAAAATGGGTACCCGGTTTTTTTTGCTCACCCAGTGTGTTGCCTAAAATTAGATCCGGTGACTGACAGCAGGGCACAATTCAAAGCCTAATACCTCACACATTATCATAAAAAACGGTATACTTGTCTAGCTCTATCCAGTCAGAATGAAGGCTAGATAGGGAAGACGAGTTTAGTCCGGCCCAACACGAGCCCACCAGAAGCACGAAAGAGGATCATGACCCGTGCATGGACAATATCTTCAAAACTTGACACGAACACGATAGACCGGCCTATTAGGCAATACGCTTATTATGAGCAAAAATTTATGAAACATACACCCTCCGTATCGTTTTAATTGCAACAAATGGGTTAACACGATTCTTTAAGGAGTTTTTATTAAATTAAGGTTAGGATAGTGTTGAAGGGTAAAGTACGAGAGAGTAAAAATAATGTGTAAAGTAATTTTGGAGAATGTGTAAAATTTAAAAAGTTATGTTTTTGTTTATGCTTTTAAATTCGGGATACTTTTACCATTTTATATCTAAAATTTTACCAAATTTAAAAAGAAATAAATTGTTATAACTATTATGTTATAACTTTATTTAAAAATGTTACAAATAAATAAACTATACAGTGGGAATACTTTAAAAAAAATTATAAGTGCCCAAATTGAGGGGTGATATTCACATATGTACTGTACCAAAATCAATGGCGAAAACTTCAAAAGGCCCAATAGCGTCAACTAGACGATTACGCACCATTTTTTGGTATTTATGCGTAGACATTTCAAGTGGAATATTTTTCCTATGTGAAAAAGATCGTAAATGAAACGATGAAATCGCAAACAAGCTCAGACAAGTATGTCACTCACTAGTACACGAGAGATAACGTGTACATTTAATTAATTGTTCGATTAGTCAATGTTTACAAACTCAATTAACTCATTAATAGCTCACTCAAAATCTCCTACACCGTTTATTTTATAATGTTTGTTACGTTTAAAATTTTTAGAACAACAAAATGAAAGCTTTAAACGTTAAAAAAAAATCTTTATTATTTATACGAAAATACATATTAATATGGAATTTTTTTAAGTCTATCTAGTTGTATATTTTTTATATATGAACTTTTATAAATTTTTATACAGTATAATAGAAGTTAAGGCTGCTTATGAGACGAGACAACTTGCGAACTACTCGTGTTCGATTCGGTCAATACTTGGTCAATACTCGACTCAAATAGACTCAACTTGAGTTCAAGCTCGACTTGAGTTCCTAATATTTCGAGAACAAGATATTACTCAACTCATAAAATTTGCGACAAGGTTGATATAGTAGATTTTATAAAATATCTTAATAACAAACCCTAAATTATTAACTATTTAAAATTATGTAATATTTCATATCATATATGATCATTATTTGAAATATAAAAATTAAAAAAAAGAAATAATTCACAAGTTACTCAAAAAGTAAAAGGTTACAAAGATGAGATAATTCGCAAGTTATTTGAAAATTACTTGTGAAAACTCGGTCAAACCTCAGTCAACACTCAGCTCGTCTGAGCTCGAATCGATTCAAGGTCAACTCGAGATGTTGATGAGTCAAGTCGATAATCGAATTCAACTTGCATTATAAGCACCACTAGTGGAAGCATGGTGATATAGATGTTGAAACAAATGAATTGAAAAATGTGCAAAAATCAAAGCTGACAAACATTTTAAAACGGGAGAGCACATAACTGTATACACCTAATTCAGCTCTACCATGAGCCATGTTGTAAGATGAATGGATATACTCACTTTTCAGATAGGGGAAAAAAACCTTTGCAAGCTACTTGATTAGGCTTTCAATTGATTAAGCCAATCGTTAAAAAAAACTCCAAGTTGTTTTGCTAAAAGTCAGCCCCATAAAATATGAATGGATCTTAAATTAGTACAAAAGTTATTTGAATCCAATCATAATCTTGATTGTTAAAGAAAGAGTACAATACTTTCTAACCTGCATATAAGTATATAACTATAAGCATTTAATGTACTCCATATAAGGTGGGTATCCATGGTTACAACATTTTCTAAATGGGTAGCAAAACAAAATACACTCCATTAATATTTAGATACTTTAGGAAGGGTAGGGAGATGGGAGATGGGAGATGGGAGATGGGAGATGGGAGATGGTTGGTTATTTACAGATTGCAGATATTGCTTTATAATTGAGGAGACATGATTTACTACTATAAGAGGGGATATACAAGAGAATCCAGAAGAAGCTTAAGGGACAATCACACCTTATTATATGCCCTCTCTCAGGCCTCTGCAGCAGCATCATGGTTATATGGAATCGAAGATGGAAGCCAAACTTCCACTCGGGTGCCACCTGTCCCGAGAGCAGCTTCTCTATCTCGAGGCGAGATAACACGAACAACACAGCCATAGCTCTCAAGTATCTCTCGTGCAATTGTGAGGCCGGCGACAAAGTTCCATGTCATGTTGTCCTCTACCATTTTTTCTGACACAAGTTCAGCCCCGAATGGGGTGAGCGAATGCATCTGTGTCTGTAAAAGAACAGAAAAAGATAACATGAGAGACTTGTACAAAACCCTTTTTTTTCATGATTTCCGAGACAAAAATTTAGATATGTCTATGATTATGTTTAAGAAAATTCTATAATAATTGAATATTTAGAAAGTAAACGGTGAGACAAATCAAATAAGATCCCACATGACTATAGAGAATATGATCTTGCCGTATAAAAAGCTAAAGAGTGTGAAAGTTTTCAAATGAATAATGAAGCATAAAATAAAAAGGATAAAGAGGGAGTATGAACCTACCATGTAGTGCATATCTGGGCCATCATCATCAATGACAACAAGAACACCACCTGCAGGTGCTCCTACAGAAAGGATTTCAACTTTTCCTCCAACATGTGTGCGCAATAGTGCGCCCTCTATTAGATTGCTTAGGGCCTGACGCAGAGCAGACTCTTCTACTGCAACAGGCAGATGTTGAGAGAATTCGCTTAACTCCAAATTGCGTTTCTGGTTTCGAGCAAGAGGCTGTGCAGCTCCCACCAAATCCACCAGTATATCAGAAACATTGCACGATCTTCCTGACAAGAGCAAACAGCATAAACAAGCAAGAACTCTGTGACATCAAAGAGAGCAACAATGATTTCCGCACTCCTTAAACCATTCCAGCACTCCCCTTCCTCTCACATGAACAATGCCCACACCACTGTTCATGTGGGAGGGAGTGGAGTGCAGGTTTGGTTTGGGGAAATCATCTGCCAAAAATACAGATGGAATAACTTGACAAACTACTCTTCCACTCAAAAAGGGGCTGATGAATTCAACATAATCAACCACTTAATACCTCCATCTGGAAATTATACTTTAGTCTACCAGTCACCTACTCACCTAATAATTTAGGATGTCCAGCAATAGCTTTCACCTTTTTCTTGAAATAATAACGGCTTGTGATTATTTAATCCCTAAATACCCGTCCAAAGATTGAGCTATGGGGAGTATTAGAATAATCTAGTATTTTGTAGGAGGAAAAGGATATTATCCAGAAATTTGTGTTGTAAGGCTTTGGCTTGAGAGTTGTGACCTAAAGTCACTCACTTGGAGATTTGCAACCTCAAGTTGCTAAACTATCTTTTGCAATTATTCTTATGAGTTTATTAATCAAATATTAATATAAAGTTATAAACCCTCTTTCATTTGCACAATTTAAGTGCTGCTACTGTTATTATCAGTATTTGGCAGTGAAAACCAGATTATTGAGTTCGAATTTTTGGGTTCTTTACAGTTCATTTAGTGGGATTGTGTTATACTCCGTATTTGTGACAAATAATTAACTAGAAAAGACTAATCAGTTGAATGTTAGTCTATCACAGCTCAATAAAATACTTCACAATGCATTGTGTCATGTGGTCATTCTTAACGCCTTGGCCAAGTGGGTTATAAGAAGTAACAAGAAACTCTCCAGAGGTGTACCTGTTGATATGCTGTTGTAGAGGTGCCAGGGCTAAAGGTGGCATTGGCATCTCCAAATCTTTGACTGCCAAACTTGAGGAACGTTGTTGATCAAGGTCTCCTTTCTTATCAGGAGATGTGGAAGTTAATGTGTCCTTTGGTAATTTAAACGTCCTCTTTTCAGGTTGAGCACATATTGAGCTGTCCATTTTCTTCAACGATTCTTCATTGAACCTCATTATGTTAGCCTGAGAAGAAATGAATGATAAAATAAGATATTGATTCTGAGGATCTGAGCCATCAAGGCATAGTTCAATCTGTTTATCACTCCTATGAAACTGTAGATTGGCAAGACTGCAAGATAATGTTGATATGTTGCTGTGACAAAAAAATATCCAACCTACTTACAGAAGCAATTACGTAGCTATCAATTGAATGGTGATTAACTTTGTACTTTTAAAAGCAAGCATGGTATCAGCCAAGTTGGCATGTATAAATATTCAGTCGTCGATCATATAATTAGAGCATATGAGACACATTTAGCAGAGAGTTCAAGAAGATATAACATGCTGATAAATACAGCTATAGCTGAAAATGTAAAATATGAATGCATGTGAGATATGACTATGTAAGTCTCCCGGTTACTAAAAAGTAAAAAATAACACCTTATAAAGTTCAAGAAATTATTTCCCTAACCAATGAGGAAAATCAATTGAAATTGTACATAGGTTTTCATATTTCATCTAAGACCATAATGCAAGGGCATAATGAAAGTCTCAGCCTCGGATTCATATATGACCGCCTTAACTTATGTTAGCCTGTTAGGTTCTTTGCTATAGGCTTTCATATTTCATTCCATTCACAGCAGGATCCACACTAGTTGCTGCTGCACAAACCTGTATTCAATTTTACTTCCCAGCAGCCAACTTCTGTTTTTCAAATATTTACCAGTTCTCATAAAATATTATCACTATTGAGCGAGAAAGCTTGATCACATAATGCTATATTTTTACAAAATCTCTTGCAACCTTGTCAATGAGGAAAAATTCCAGTCATCTTACTCTGTAATGTACAACAATGGTTATCAATATAGGGATTGCTGCCTTCATTTTAAGGAAACTGGAAAGAATCCTGCAAAGCCAATGCTTAACAATTGATGATTAGCAGGCTCATCATTAACCATTTTCCAATTTCTGTTCTTCCTCCCACAAGGAAGCATTTACAAGTTACAATATATAAACCACACATTGATGCAACAAGCAAAAAATATGAAGCAGAAAAGGTTGGGGAAAACTAGAATTGAAAGTCAGTAATTATTGCTATATTTGAAGTCAAATTAATACACCTTTGTCAAGAGTACAGCATCTTGCAACTGTTGCAAGGTGTCTAGCATACGATCACCTTGGACTATTATGTCTTCAATAATGTCTTGAGCAATCTACAAGAGCAAAGTTGAATTGTATCTTAAACTGGCAAATAAAAGAGGAACAAGACAACATGAACATTATAAGATCAAGCTATTGGAGGAGAAAAAAGCACCTCACTGCTCTTGACATGAACAGATAACATTTTTGATAGTGTCCGTAAGCTAGACAATGGTCCACGTATCTGATGATAATCGGACGAAACAGTCAGCATTATAAATTCATGTGATCGTGTAGGAGGGAGACACTGAAAATAGGAGATATATTACTTGCTCAACAAGATTACTCATCCTGATGTTATTTTGCCAAGATGTCTGTTGAAGCAACATTGCTTTCTGGAAAAAAGAAAATACAGGTAATGTGAGATAGAATCTGCATACAGGAAACAGAAAACTGGATCTACTTGTTCAGATTGAAAACACAACCAAAGCATTAATACAAACAGCAGCAGCCCTGTCAAGTGCATACAAGTCACCAGACAACAACTAGATTTTGATCCAAAGCAGCAGAATTGTTCTTGTCAACCCGCTTCAAGTTCGTGATAAATAATTAACAAATCTTGGGGTTGACTGCTTATGTTTACCTTACCCAATAAGCAATAAATTATTAGACTATTTGATGAACAATATAATGAATGAGGCAAGTGTATTGAGTACCATGATTTATGTTGGTTTGGTCAAAACAAAAGGGTGCACATACCACCACGCAAACAAACATATATGGGATGTCATCTAGCATTCTAGCCCAGTGGCGGGTCAAGAAAAAATATGCAGTGGGCTCAAAACATAATTGATTTGTTTTATTGGGGTCAAGTCGAAACATAATTTGTTGTATTCTATTTTTAGCAGGTATGTTATCCTATATTATCCATCCTACATACTCTCTTTTACTTTTTTTTTCTAGAAAACCCCAAAAATATAACACTCCTGATGATATCTTACTCACACTCCACAAATGCTCTCTCTCTCTCCTCGTTCACCTAGGTTTAGGAAGCTAGGCTAACTATAACCAACGATAAGGAAAGGAGGGAGCAGTTATGAATAGGAGTACAAGACTATTAAACTAAATGGAAATGTAATCATTTTATTCTCTTGATGGGCTGACCTAGAGATTCTTTTTATGCCTAGCTATTAAAACAAAATTCATTGCGGAGATAATTTAGCTGTCAAAGCTTTTCCCAAGAAAATGAGTTGCCAATGAGGGAAAACTAGTCACCTTCAGTAATTCATGGAAGATAATAGTGCTCTTAGAGTTGGATGTAATATTTTAGATATATAGATTACATTTATCAAAGAGCTATCATGCAATGCAGATGTGAAAAGCATATTTAGATTTTTATTTCCCAGTGCTATTGCGTTGAATTTTATAAGTAATACATTTTGGAGTAATAATTTCCATGAAAGTTGAGGAATATGAGGATGTGTTTAGAGTACACAAAGTTAGGCTAAGATGGGGTCAATTTCATATATAGGCGACAATAATAGCAACAATGGATCAGAGCCTTAATTCTAAAAGTTGGTTTGGAACTACTAAGATGTAATTTGTGCATTGTCCACCCAAGATCCTGTTTCTCCATTCTCTTGGCTTAGTGCTAAATACTCCTCTGATCCTAAGATCTTCATTATATTTTAATCTTTCAACAAAGTCATCTTTGGTTCTTTTGCATCTTTTCAATCCCCTAATCCAAACTTTCCACCTTCATAACAAAGCATCTTACGTTCGAAGTTGCAAATCGATAATAGCTCATTTCGAATGCTTTACTTTAAAGTGTTCAGTACATCCATTTCAAGTATGCATCTTTAATAGCTCTAGGCTAAGTTGCATTAAGATGGGCATGGATAGAGGGCGAAAGGCCAAAAAATGACAAATCTCAAAAAATTCAAGAGACATCAAAGAAACGACAAATATTTAAGATATGCAGTAATCTTAAAATTGTAAAATGTAAAAGAAACCAAAAAAGCTCACTATAATATAAGTTAGAAGATTGTACACGATAAAAAAATAATAAATAAATAAGAAGGCCGGTCAACATGAGGTCAGCCCAACTGGTAACTCGATAGTGTTACAGCTATCCAGAAAGAGAATAAATGGATGTAAATCTGTTACTTTTAACATAGATGGAGTAAGTTTGTATTTTGGAGTCTTGAAAAGGGAAAAAGGGGAGACGTAAAAGAGGTCAACAATTCCTAGCAAGTATGTTTCAGGTGTTATTATTGCATAAACCACATCCATTTCCAGTCCGTGTAGATTTGAAATGAATTTAGAATCAACGATAGAGAAGCATGTCATGCTTAGAGGGCAATGCATAAACCACATCCATTTCCAGTCCGCGTAGATTAGAAAATGATAATACTGCATTAATTTAATCATGTTTAATAAACTGCAAACACTAATGTAATGAATCAATTAATTAGAAAATTAGTTTCTAATATTTTTAGATTTTCATAATTTTTATTTTATTTTATTTTATTTATCTTTAATTGTCTTTGTTTGTAGTATTTTGTCTTGTAGCTTTTTGGGTGATCTTGTACTTGAGTATGGACAAAATATGTAGTGGTAGTGGTAGTATAAATATGTAGGGAGGGGGAAGATAGTGATTATCCAGAAAAATCATTTGAAAAGCTTTGGCTTAGGAGTTTGGTGACCTAAAGTCACTCACTAGGAGATTTGCAAGCTAAAGTTGCTCACTATCTTGTATTATTTTTCTGATTTATTAATCCAAATTTCCATCTTTATCTTCCCATTTTTCCAGTTTATTGCAACTAAGGAAATAGCGATGAGACAAAAAGGATATAATTGACAAAAATGAGTTACCTGATCCATAACATAAGCCATAGCAAGGGAACGAGAAATGTCTATAGCACTTGATCTCTGGTCAGCAGATAGGTTGAAGCACGTTAGAGGATTTCCACTGCATAACAGAGTATCAGTTGACTTTATATCAAATTTAGAGGGCAATGAATAGCACTCTTCTGGAGATGGAAACTGTGAAGCATCATGAGATCGTCTTATAAGCTCCACACCAGGGAGCTCAGCAACCAAAAACCCAACAACAAATGGGTGTTTCACCATTGGGAAGACAACAGCTCTGCAATCTGGTATTGCATCAGCCTAGAGCTCAAAAGACAGTCAATGCCCAAGATAAGTCAGTCAAAAAATGCATATGGCATGAATTATATATTTAAAAAAAATGCATAAAAATCAAGAAGCCTACTTGCAGGTTCGAAAGAGCAGCTTCTGCACTACGCAACCCCGCTGGAACACCAAAATTGCCAACTAATATGACAACATCAGACGCCTCCACGGTTGGATAAAAGGTAACACGTCGGAGTTCTAACCGATCCATCACATAGCTACCAGCAGGCCTCACATAAACCTGTACTTACATAAGGTTTATGTAAAGGAGATCAAAACACTACCATATAATCACAAAGCAATAAGTAACCCAAATATCAGGCACTCAGTAAGCAATTATGGACATTATTAAAATCAACAGAAAACAGAAGACACAAAATAAGTAGCAAAAACTTAGGAGAAATCAGAGCATTAGCTTCAGCTTTCAATCAACTATCAGCAATACAAAGATTTCCATTTTCAAAATCAAAATTATGATCAATCCACAATGAATGACAAGCTTACTTCTAAGTTCAAACAAGACAAAGTGTACAAATCATGAGTAAATTCCTTATCCAAATTAAGAGGGAAAAAACGAAAAATACAAAATAAATTGGGTGTCTAATATAATACAAATAGTCATTATTATTATAATTAAGCACGCCAGAACAGAAGTTGATGATACACTACATGATTACACCGCTGACGCTAAAGTTTGTTGTATGTGGTATTGTCATTTTTTAGGGTTGGAAATGGAATCAAGTAAGCATTTCTATTACCTATTGTTTGATACTCCAATAACTCCATGATGTATTGGTAACACATCATATCAAACAATAGGTAATAGAAACAATTAAAACCATTTTGTTACCCTTCTCATCCTCTCTAATCTGTTTCCATTCTATTTTCTTAATTACAACAAATAATTTTATCATTTAATATTACTCTTTCCCTTTCTAATTTGTTTCCATTACATCCCCTACATGTAAGCAGCGAAGCACGATGTTACCAATTTACCATACTTTCTTTTTCTCATAGAAAGTTTTCTGGTATTTTAATGAACTTCTAAATTGATTAGAGATGAAGTTCAATTAATTTGCCAGCAGATTACTGTAACATTGTACATTCAATAGAGTTGTCAATAAATCATCATGATCATTTGATCAGTAGTAAGCTTCATTGAATTTCCCCCAAAGCAACAAAACAATTAAAATGGTAAATCATTTCTTTATTGCTGTCTATAAGCCCAAAAAAAAAAAAGAGCAACAATTTCACCATCAAAAGAGGTAACCTTGCATTATTCCCAAAACACAATACACACTCAAATGGACGTCCTACAAAAAATTACTTTCAGGGAAAGAAGAATCAGCAAAAATCAAATAAAAAAAGGGGAACAATCAAAAGACTCAAAGCTTACAGAGAGAACAGCATTAGGGTCAACAATTCTTCGAAAAAGTGCCAATTGATCAAGGCAAAGTCTCTGAAAATCAGGGCTAGGAAGTACAAGACCTTGAGATTTAGGGTCACTCTCAATTTTCTGGGTAAATTCAATGGGTGAAGATGAAGCTTTGCGAATGGCAGAAGCAACTGCAGAAGCAGAAGGGACCCACTCGCCTGCTTCTTCCTCTAAAATAGGATTGTTTACATAACGAAGAGTAGAAGTAAAAGTTGAGCTAGAGGAAGAAGAAGAAGAAGAATTTGGTAAGAAAAAGGGTTTAGGGTGAAGTGATGAAAAGGGAGAGCAACAATTTTGGGGTTTAAGAGGTTGATGACAATGATTAATGGAGTTAAAACTGGGGGGAAAAAAACTAGGATTAGGAAAAGAATGTTGTGGAGGGATTGCAGAGAGAAGAAGCATTATCATCTGTTGAATCAATTCTCTCTCTAAATCACTGACTCTCAAATGTTTGAGTGTTGATTTGTGTTTGGTTTGTTGCTGAGAAATTTGGCCTCACAGTCACTGGAGCTTAGGGAAAGTGATAAGAACCAGTTGGTAAACGATCAGTCAACTCATTACTCTTTAGAGTGCTCATAGCACGGACTGGCCCAGGCCGTGCTAGCGGCCGAAGAACAAAATGATACGAAGTACATGGAGACATGGAGTATGGATAGGATGTCAGTTTGGGTTGGAACCCGTTGGGTTAACTGAACTGAAATAAACTAAAATGAAAGTAACTCGTAACCTGAAACTAACCTGAAACTAACCTGAACTGAAGTGACCCGATAACCCATGTATAATGTATCCACGCCATTCATGTATCCACTATAATGTATCAAAATATTTTAATTCCTTTGCCCCGATAACCCTAAAAACCTAGCATGGGTTATAGCTTTCGATCTAGGTTGTATAGGGTTTGTTCCAATACCAAATTTGTTTTCGACCTATTCTTATATCCTGGTCATAAGCTAAGGTCTTTCAGGGGAAATCCTTGTTTGTTTTAAGCCTCCATAATGAAGAATTGTGTCCGATCAATGTGTTTATTGATATTAGGTCGTGTGGTTTTTTGGTATTCCTGCTCAAACATAATGACACTATAGCATCCATTATTCGTCATTGGTCAATTTGTCATCCAACTAAAATAAGCTGAGAAATAAGTTTACATTCAAGTCTTAATAAAAAAATAATTAGATCGTTGGATATCTTTAATTTTGCTTTAAAATAATTTATGAAGACAGTGTCTTTTTTTTAATAGCCAATAGGGAAGATTAGTAATATTGATAATAAGTCAAACGACACTTACAATCAAAATAAAAAACACAAGAACCTCAAATCTAAAACATCATTAAAATTTTCATTGCCTACTCTACTAATAGCATTGCTTCTGTCTAGTTGTAGAATCACACAGTGATTTATATTTGAATTCAGTGTTTTTTTCCTCACTGCATCAGACTCATGTACAACATTGGTGGAGAAAAAAAAAATACGTAAACCCTAGATCTTCAATCCAAACAACCAATTGACCAATAAACATAAAATAAGAAAAGCAAACCCAAAGTAATTGGGAAAAGAGTACCCATAAAATATGGAAAGAAACAACCCAAAAATATTGGGTAAAGAAAATCATCATAAAAGAAGAAATGGGTTATTAAACTTGAAAAAGAATGGAAATAAGCTTAAAAAATACTGAAAATTTAGCGGTAATTTCATTGGCTTGAGAATGTCGGAATAAGTAGATTTGGAGCAGACTACCACCAGTTTCTAAATTTTTTATACCAAAAAAATCCACAATCGTTATCAAGTCTTCCCGCCGCCGCAACCTTAGATCTACCAGTGAAAAAAGAAAGAAAGGACAATTCAGCGAACTCGCCAGTGAGTCTATTATATGTCTGGATGTACGTAGAGGTATGTGGATCCAAGGTGTTTTATTGCTCATTTTAAATAAATTTTCTCTTTTTAAATTATAAAATGAGCAAAAAAACTATAAAATGTACAAAATTACCCTTGAATGTACCATACACCCGGATGTATATAAGAATTTCTAGCCGCTTGGACATGTGAAACATTATACTCCCTCCGTCCCCTTTTTTTGCCACATTATGACTTTTTCTACTGTTCATCGGGTAACTTTGACTTTTTCTAATTTTATACATATAAGAAAAAATATAGTCAAATGGGATCTCCTTTAATTCGAATCGATGTATATTTTTTTAATATGCAATTTTTATAATTTTTCATTATATATATCTAAAAATATTTTTATTTAAAGTTATGTATTTGGAGATGTGAAAAAGTAAATATTGCAAACAAAAGAGGACAAAAGGAGTATTCGTTAATATGAATATAATGGTGTCTCGTTTGATGATTCTTTTTGGTTAATATAGTATATAAATAAGGTTAAAATTTGATATAAGTTTAAGCTCAGAAAATTTAACTTTAGTGACAAAAATCAAAGTCATGATTAAAAAACAAAAGACCAGGTCGGATTAGAATAAACATATATAGCTTCAACTCCATCCCTGTAGTTGGAGTTTACTAATTTAACTTGAAAATTAAAGGTTGACTTGAACACAAACGAATAGTAGCACATAAGCAAATTGGTAGGGACGTCAACGAGCCGATACATTCGTGAACAGCTCGCGAACAAGTTCGGTCAAAACTCGTTCGAATTTAAATAAACGAGCCCAAGCAAAATTTTCAAGATCGATTAATAAACGAGCTTTACTCGAATAAGGTAGTACTCAGCTCGTTAAGGCTCATGAACAGCTCGTTCAACTTCGTTAAAAGCTCGTTCGTAATCGTTTAATACTCGTTAAAAGCTCGTCTATATAATTCAAATTTTAAAATATATTTGTTTATAGTATGCATCATTTGTATTTCAGATATATATGTTTTTCCATTTTTATATGAGCTAAATTTTGGACTATAGTTTATCTCTTGTGAAATTATGCTATCCAATATCCATAATTAACTATTAGTCCATTAACCTACTTTTACTTTCATTTTCTTAAGTCTTAACCAAATTAAATTTTGGGCTATAATTTTTATTTCTTGTATTACTTATGCTTGGGAAAAGGTTAAAATTAGAAATTAATATAACAATATGTACAAAGCTCGTTTAAACATATACAAAGCTCGCTTATTAATGAGTTATCTTAGCTCGAGCTCGAGCTCGAATACGTAAACGAGCAGGCTCGAGCCGAGCTTGAACATGAAAAAATTAAACGAGCCAAGGTCGAACAATGTTTTTAAAAGCTCGGTTATGCTCGAGCTCGATAAATATTAATCAAGCCTAACTCGAACAGGTTACTACTCGGCTCGGCTCGGCTCGTTGACATCTCTACACATTGGAATTGGATAAGACCACCAACATTCATGATTCATCAACCTCCCTTTAATTTCTCTTCCCTTATCTCGTTAGTCCACATCATTTTCCATTAACTTTACTACATACTCTTACCATTTCACAATTTCATACTCACATCCATTAAGCTCCCTATTTATCTTACCTCACCTACTTTTTCATACCCCACCGTATTTCCCCCTCATACTTTATTTTTTTAATTCAATTTTAAAGGGGCTACAACCTCCCTTAATTTTGGTTCAAATAAGATGCTACAAACAATGATGAAAATCTTACCTTTTACCTTATTTCTGAAATGGAGAACCTAAAAGGATCAACATTGTTGATTTTCTAAACGATGCATTCTTAAATGGCTATATTGCCTATGAATGCCAAGTTTGATAGTTTCCCACCATATATTATTCAAACCATTGACAATTTATTCCCAATAATTCTAGACCCTAAAATTCTTTCTTTAACGTCTCATGGTGCAATTGCAGCCGTTGGATCATCCACTATTTCTTGGTTTGACCCTCTCTAGTCTTTAGTCTCTACAGCTCTACTCCCACCATCAAATGCCCTTTGAGTTTTGACCATTTTATATTTTTAAATCCCTCTTTTCTAGCCGTTATAACTTATAAGTTTCTTCCCAATAATATGCTCAGCATTTCAGGATTTTCAGCAAACACCCACAAATTATTACAATGAACTGCAACAAAGAAATACATTCTTCCAAATCACTTCTCTCTGAAATTCCAATTGAAATGTCCACTTCTATTACAGCATTTCAGCCTTTAACTTCTGTTGCTGAAAAACCCAATCTTTCTTGCTCTTTGAAGCGCAAAAGACCCCCACAAATTCAAATCCCTAATGTGTTGAAAGAAATTACAGTGGATACCCAGAAAAAATTTGGTTCTTCCCCTGTTAAAAATGACAGTGTTTGTTGTTATGAGGATTTGGGTGTTGGGGTTTATTCAATTAAGGGCAAGAAGAAGTTCATGGAAGACACACACAAGATTGTTTCTTCTATAAATGGGGATGTAAAGAAGGTAGTTATGCACACCGACTGTTTGTCAAAATGTCGCTTTAAGTATTAATTTTCTTTTTCTTGTAGTGGTTTGCTAAATCGTTGCATTTTGTCTGACTTTGCAGGTTTTTTTTGGGGTTTATGATGGGCATGGAGGAAGAAGAGCAGCAGAGTTTGTAGCAGAGAGTTTACATAAGAATGTGCTTGAAATGCTTGATGATTGTGGTGGAAATATGGCCGAGGAAGAAGCAGTAAAAGCTGCTTATCTTAAAACAGATAGAGAATTCTTGGAGCAGGTATTTTAATGGCACAGAGTTTTTATATAATTGCTATGTCATATAATGAAGCTATTACGTATCTATTACTAGTCAAGATCCTCTCCATTTCTTAGAGGAAACGGAAGGTCCATTTCTTACATCATTGAATCCAAGTGACATTTTAGAATATTAAGCTTCTCTTGAAGTTTTCTTTCAAAAACTATTGTGAAAGATGTAGTATTTCTTTTTTGCTTCTTTTCTGTATGTAGTTGTCTCGGGGTAATAAGTTAGTTTTGTTGATTAAATGCCAGATCTTTCTTGAAAGAACTGCACTTTTACTTGTTCTGCACCTTTAAGTTAGCCTTGTTTGGGGATTGTTTTGATGTTGCAAGTTCCTGTAACTCTCTGAGACTGAGCTAAGTACTGTATAATTTTTGCATTAAATGCCTTCAAGGTTGCAAATCCCTCTGTATTCATTGATCTAAGAATTAAGTGAAAATCTGCTTCATTTTTTATCTTGCTTATGGTCTGTAAATCACGTACTCCCATTGAGGCTCAAGTATGTTTTGCTTATTTTACTTATTTGGCAACCAAAAAGTTAAGTAAAATTTATTTCCAGGAAGTTCAAACAAGCTTTAATAAGTTCACATAAGTTAAATAATTTGAACAGGGCCACACCTTGGGACATTGTTATATCCAAATTCTGAAGTAGTATTTGATATTTAGCAACAGTTTCAAATGGTTGTCCCAATAATCATTCAATTTATTATAGCTAATAGATGCGCATATACTTGAAATCATCTTTTATGATTCACACAATGCTAACCTAATATTATTGGAATTCCAAGCATTGGGTTGTATTCTTTAGTTTTTGAGCCTCAGATAGAACAGCCATGATAGGACTAGGAGTGTATTCGAGTTGTTCACAAACTAGATGTTTGCATGGCTGCTTGCCTAAGATTATTATTAAATATGAATGTTTCCCTTTTGTTGTATCCAGGGAGTAAGCAGTGGTTCCTGTTGCGTATCAGCGTTGATTGAAGGCACAAAGATGGTTGTCTCAAATTTGGGAGATTGCAGGGCTGTTCTTTGTAGAGATGGAATTGCGGAAGCTCTTACAACCGATCACAGAGTAGAGATGCAGGAAGAGCGAAAAAGAATTGAAGATAAGGTATTATCTATTTCTTCAACATAGTTATTGCCATGTTAGACAAAGTATTTTGTAGCATGAAATCAAGGGATTAAATATTTGTTCTTCAATGGGTTTGTTGTACAGGGAGGATATGTAGAGTTTCATAAAGGAGCTTGGAGGGTTCATGGGATACTATCAGTTTCAAGAAGTATAGGAGATGCTCACCTTAAAGAATGGGTGGTGTCAGAGCCAAAAACAACAATCCTAACTATAACTTCAGACATGGATTTTCTTGTATTGGCTTCTGATGGATTGTGGGAAGAGGTACTAACTTTATGTCATTTCTTCTTTCATTTGCTTCTTGATAGTTTGTATTTGTTGGTATTAGTTTATTTCATGCTTTTGTTCAATATGCATTAGAATTTGCTTGTGTCTTTTTTGGGTGATCAAATTCCTATGTAATTATCTAAAAAAACCAAATATTGGAATTCCATGCTTATCGGTTTAAGTAAATGAGCAAGAAGTAGCACTGGAGCACACCTTACTATCGAGTCGAGTTCGATTCTCACCAGCTCCCCTCCCTCAATAAATGTAAGGGCAATGTCAGCTCAATATTCCTGTGAGAGGAGCCGTGCGCCGGGGCCCGGTAACCTTACCTGTTAAAAAAAAAAAAAGAGCGAATCAGCTCCTTATTTTTCCTTCAACATCCATATAAATGAGTTCCTGTTGCCTGTCCAAACATCCAACCTTCAGTGTATGGAGTGTGACAGAGCAATTGACCTTTAACAGTTGAACATTGTTACAGAGTATATTATGCAACATGAAAACAAACGAATCATGAATTCAATCTTCCAATGTTATAAGTTGTTTACCAGGAAGCCATTGACATTTTACTACAATCATTTGTGATTGAAAAGAAACTGAGTTTTTCCTTGGATGATTTAGATTATGAAAACTAGAAATCATTAATTCATTTCCTGTCTAATAGGTTGGAAACCAGGAAGCCATTGACATTGTGCTGCAGTCGTGTATGGTTGAAAAGAAACCAGAACCTTCATTAAATGATTTAGATTGTAAAAAGCAGAAGAGTACAAAGGAGAGTGATGATGAATATGCTTGTATCAGTACAAGCTCCTCTCCAAAAACGAAAAGAGTTTCCCTCATCAAGCAGAAAACGAAGACAACTCTCTCTCCAAACTATCGGAAATCAGGAAATATAAGCACGGTAAAGTTTGGCCTTTCAGAGCTCGATTGTGAAAGCGAGAGTCCTCCCACAAAGTTGAGGAGAACTTCATTATTCCCGCATAAAAACATGAAAACTGATTTTCCGAGAAAGGAGAATAAGAGACCGGTTAATGAGGGCCTAGTAGCTGCTTGCAAAAAGCTTGCAAATCTTGCTGTAAGTAGAGGTAGTTTGGATGACATTACAGTTATGTTAGTTGATCTGAAGCATTTCAGATCAGTAAGACCTAAAAATGCTTTGATTTCTACCATGTAATATATAAAATTGTTATAACAGAAGCTTAGTTTTGCTTTCTACCATGTAATATACAAGTTAAAACATAGTTTTGCACAAAAATTTCTGACTTTAGAGTTCAGCTAGTTAGAAACAACTGTTTACACTCAACAGCTAAAGGGATGTTAAAAGAACGTATGTTGTTTTTTTTGGGAAATTGCAAATGAGACTTCATTATAGCTCATCTTACTATTAAGACTATGAAGTATGAACATGTATGACTTGTGTTATAAGATTACGGTCATGATTTTCTAAATAATCTTTTGGATGCAAATGAATAAAAAAAGAAAACAGTCTTTTTTTTCTTTTTGTCGAAGTAAAAGACTTGTCATTTGTATATTATCATCATACATTGTATAGAATATTACTAATTTTAGTTCAGATTTCATGAGTTGATAAATAGACGCCTTCAAGAATCAAGATTATAAATCCATTTGAAAGAAAGAAGAAAATAGATTCAATCTCAAAAAGCAATAGTTGACATCCTTGATGTAGGACATTTTAGGGTTGTCTACATCTATATGAAATGAGGATAATTTTGAACCTCGAGATGATTGTATTCATTTATCTCTGAGTTGGCGTTATCATGACTGATGGTTTGCTTTGGCTGAGGTGTTCATACACATTAATGTAAGGAGGATAATTGTTCAGTGTGTTCTTTGCTTTGGTTGAGGTGTTCATACACATATATATAAGGAGGATAATTGTTCAGTGGGTTCTTTGCTTTGGCTGAGGTTTCAACCGATAATTAATTTTAGATGCTCAAAGAAATATTATTGGGCTTAACACAATACTATGCTCAAATAAATATCACTATGAGTATATGAGCTTAGCACCAAGACCATTTCACTACATTCTTGAATAAGTTAGCTTTAAGAGAAAGTGCAAGTTACTAGACTAGATCTACCTAATATGCCCCATTATCTGATCCCTATAAATTCTTTTGTTCCATTACCAAAGAACTGTTTGGGTGTGTCAAAAGTTGGACAAGATCCCTCTTTTTGATGAACATAACACACCTTTACATAACTCCATAACAGAAAAAAGAATATAATAAAAGAATTTATATTATGAAAACAAACTTCGTTCATCCAAACATGGCCTTATTGAATTATTATACCTTGGACTGCCCCCACAATCCCACATCACATGTTCCCTTGCCTTATAAACTCTCCCCATCTCTACGGCTCTACATTCTTTCCCCTGCTTTTTTGTGGGGTTTGTGCATGTTTTTAGGGCTGGTAAACCAAACATCAGGTATTTATTTGGGGTAAACCTACACATATAATGGTCTTATAAAAATCTCAGATATAATGGCTTTTTATTGGTTAATGATGTGGGCCCCAAAATAATCCTCTATTTTTCTCTCTCCTTAGGGCCTGTTTCCGTTTACTGAATTGAACTGAACCATATTAAAATAAACTCAATTGAATTGAATTGAACTGAACTGAATTGAGCTAAATATAATTGTTTATTTGTTTATGAGAGAAGGAAATTGACAACTGCATTGAATCGAACTGAAAATAAGTTGAAGTAAAAAAATCCTTAATCCCCTTTTTCTAAAATTACATCGGTCATTATATATAGAGACTACATAAAATAGTTGTATGTGTAGCATCTTTTGTTAATTTGTACCAACAAGGCAACAATCAATATATTGACTGTGAAAATAATGCTGATCAACAAAACTGTCCACATAAACAGCTAGTAATAATTCGATATTGGCCAATAATACTTTGCTATTGATTTTATAGTTCCTCGTTATTTACAAACATTACATCTCGAAGAAAGGGATTTGCTTTCTTTCTAGTTGCATAATAAAAATTGTCAAAAAGATGATGAAATCATGGATCCTATATATTTAAACACCCAAAACTTATCTTGAAACAGGGCTAGTAAAAATTGACACGATACAAAACTAGCGAGTTTGGATCAAGGGACTTTGACACGTTTAACTAAATCAGTTAGCACTTAGCACAACACGACACACTTATTAAACGGATTTGGTGTTTGGATCAAAGGGTTTCAACCCTTTTATGTACGAGAGTTGACACAACATAATTACATTTGATTATTTACCTTATAATGCAAAAATTGACATGATATACTAACATGACCCATATACGACAAAATTAATGGGTTTGAGTAATGGATTTTGACACGTTAAGTAAACAGGGTTACACGACACACCGCATTTATTACTGGGTTGGATTTGGATAGGGGGGTTCGACCCTTTTATGCATCCGGATTACACGAACACAACATGACTCGATTGCCACCTCTCTCTTTGAAAAATGAAAAACAAAGAAGGTTTGTTACTTCTATATTATTAGTATATACCACCACCATGAAAGTTATAAATCTAGCATAGTATATATATTTCTGGTATATTATGATTGATTAGCTTTACATTTTACTTCCCACTTGTCTGTAGTTTATACACTACAACCTTATACTCCCACTAATGTCATGCCATTCTTTTCTGTTACACCCAAATGATCATTTTCTAGATTCCTATTGTATAACAAAAAATGATGCATGAGCCAATTGGCACCCCACCATGCTTTTCATCTAGTATGAACCTCCCATTGGATCATGATTTTCCAACTCCATCCCAATCATCTATTTCCGCGTTAGCATCACCAGTTGTCACCACAACCAGTCTGACACGGTTAGGCTCAGGGTCACCCCAGAGCCTGATCATGACCGTGTACAAAACAATAATCGGGGACCAACCCCGTTTAGTGACCATATCATGGTGCAAAAACCTACTCCTACACGGGCTTTCGGTCTCTGTAGACGGGCCTGAAGGGCCCGATCACTACCATTGTAAGGTAGAGCTCAAACCATGGTACTTTTGGAGGAAACAAGGGAGCAAACATTTCATGGTAGATGGGAAAATCATAAGCATTGTTTGGGATTTAAAGGCAGCCAAGTTCAATGGTGAAGTCGAGCCTCAATCGGATTACTATGTGGCCATAGTGTCCGAAGAGGAGGTGGTTTTGGTGGTGGGAGACATGAAGAAGGGTGCATTTAGAAGAACCCGGTGTCGGCCCGCTCTTGATGACCCTGTTTTAGTGTCAAGAAAAGAGCATATATTTGGGAAAAAGAGGTTTTCTACTAAGGTAAAGTTTCATGAAAGAGGAAAATGTCATGATATATCAGTTGAGTGTAGTAGTAGTAATAAGGGTGATCATCATGAGTTTCATCAAGGGTTAAGTCATGAAATGGATATAATTATTGATGGTAAGTTGGCTACTCAAGTCAAACATCTTCATTGGAAATTCAGGGGAAATCAATCCATTTGTGTTTTGGAGACACAACTTGAAGTCTATTGGGATGTTCATGATTGGATTTTTGGGTCTGGTCCTAGGCATGCTATGTTCTTGTTCAAATCATCATCATCATCACCATCATCATTATCATCACCATCACCATCACCATCATCATCATCATTGATGTTACATACAGATGATCCTGGATGTAGTAGGGAGTATGGTGATTGGGGTGGTGGATCATCATCAGAGTTTAGCTTGTTTCTTTATGCTTGGAAACTTGAATGATTATGATTGAGGGTTACTAATATTATCATATCATTGTCAGTATCAAGTTAATAAAGGTGGTTAAAAATATTTTGGGACAATAAAGGGCACATGAATAAGTGTGGGTATGAGACAGATATATTACTGTAATGGAGTTGGGGTATCGCTTGGTGGTAAGTATCTCACGTCCGGTGACCAAGGGCACGGATTCAATCCTTACCAATGACCTAACATTATGTTGGGGTATTTCCCATTCTTCTTTGGGCTAGTTGCCCTGTATCAACCAATGATCTGGTGAATTTCTTGAACTTATATGCAAAAATTCGTTCTTTTTGACTCATTAAACTTTTATCTTTATCTTTTATAAAAATAAATTGTAGTAATATTATTGTATTCTGTTTGAGGAATAAATGCTAGTGTTTAACCAAGGAACTTGAGAATTGAACTCGGTTTATTTCATGTACATGACTGAGGAGAGTAAATTGTTGAGTTTTGGTTGATAAATTAGTTTGCATTATTATAAATCAAGGGATATTGTACAAGTCTATACTCCCATTTTGTATTGTTCTCATGTAGGAATGGCAATGGGTTACCGACTCGACCAGACCACTTGGATCTTACCCATTTATAAGGGTTTGGGCCCGATTTTCTTTAGATTCAATGGGTTTGATCAGATCCAATCAGTATCATTATAATTATACGATTAGCTAGTCTAAGTGCGTGCTTACCTCTATGTTGGCGTCTTAGATCGATCTAAATAGTCACTTCGCAGCCTATCTTTTTAAGGTTACCAATTGATTTTCATATTTATTTCCCTACTTGGTGCAATGTATGTTCTAAGTATGGTTATTTATTCCTAAGGATAGATTTGTTCTTTTATTATGAAAAAGGATTTAGAAGATTGTTAATCACAATTCACAGCAATGAAGTTCCAAATGAAATTGATAGAGAATTATATTAATACTTCTCAAATTGATATTGGCACTCCTATTATAAACAGAGCATTTCACACTGTGCATTCACAATGAAGTGTTTTTATATGCAGTACAATTTTTCACAAAATTTCCTAGTTTTTTTCTCTAGCCTAATGAAAGTCACTAACAAAGTAACAATATACTTCGAATTAGTGGGAAAAGGGGACAATTAATTTGAGAAGGAAAGGGTACTGTTTCTTTTAATGGTAGACTGAACAAAACGATTAGGAGATGTCTGGTAGGTATTGATGCCATAGCCATTGCATTCCAAGAAATGATGAATTTCAAGGACTATCCTTTATGATGATTTTACAACCAAAAACTCAAACAAAATAAATCCATCATTCTACCCATATAAGATATAATTGTCCAACAAAAGAAAATCTTAAACATTCGCCTCAAAAAATTGACGAGATTAAAAGAAGATAGGCGTCACAACAAAATCATGCAAGGTGTTGTGCCATTGTAAGTATCTTGAGGTGCTTCCTCTTGCGGAGCTCGTGTGGAACGGGACCAAAAACTCGGGTCCCGACGGGTTCGCCTTGTTTGTTAAGAATCACCACTGCGTTATCATCAAATTTGACCTCACTTCCATCACACCGGCCCCGCTGCATGGCAGCTCGCACAACAACAGCCCGAACAACGTCTCCTTTCTTCACTTTCCCCCCTGGGCGAGCTTCCTTCACTGAAGCTACTATAGTATCTCCTAACCTTGCTCCTTTCCTTCCCTTTAGTGCTTGTATGCACATCACCTGTTTAGCTCCAGAGTTATCAACTACAGTGAGCTTTGTCCTCATCTGTATGAAAGTCCTTAGCTGCTGTAACACCTGAAACATTTCATGTCATGTCATGCAACATTCCCTTTTCGGACTTTCCTTGTTGAAGAGCACTGTTTGAACGACGATAATGTCTTATGGTGTAAAAGCGTACGAAAAATTCAATTTTGATGATGATGAATTGATGATTGAGCATGATTTGAGTAAATGGCAGGAAAATTAAGTAAGACTTCCAATGAATACAGACCTGGGGGTGGAGATGATTGCCTGTAGTCTCACATGAAGATTTCAATAAACTCGAGCTACTACCGTTGGTAAGACCACCTAGCAGGGATCGTCCTGCCGACACACATATTGCAAGAAGCCAAAAAGTCAAGCAGCTAAATAAATTAGAACATACAAGCTCATCTGCATCATGAGTTAAAAGAAACGAGTACAATTTAGATGTTCTGATCAATTTCTCCTAGAATGGCCAGGAAATGATAATGCTTTTTATACGAGCAACAGGATACAGTCTCTGGCTCTCTTCTCTATTAATGCAGAAGGTTTTATTCTAATAAATTTAAACACGAATACAAAAAAAAAAAAGAATGGTATCATACTTCCTCAGTCGCTTATTGAAGAAGCAAAGAAAAAAAAATATTTGTCCAAAGAAAATGCCCCAGTTTATACTGTGGTGATGCTTTAGCTCACGGTCCTAGGAAGGTGAAAACAGCACCAAGTACTAGTGTACTACTAGGTATATACTAGTACAAATAACATTTTATAAATTAAACCTACATGGCTACACTCATGACCCATGAAAGACAAAACAGATAAATATACACAAACAAGTACAAAACACAAATGCAAGGTCCCCTAAGGTGTAAAAGCTTCTCAAAATAGGCACAAAGTGGGGGTGGGGATTCTTATGAGAGATGAGACCACTAAAAGCCTAAGAGAAGCAACAAAAACCCATTAAGTAATAAACATGGAAAAATATCTAAACTCATACACTGCCTATCAGGGAATTCTACTCAGGCAAGACATTTGCAAACTACTTAAAAAACGACTCGATCAAAACTAGACTCGGGTAAATTTGGCCAATTCAAACCAGGATGCGATTTAGCTCAATTCAGCTTGACATTTTAATGACTCAATTCAAGCAACTCAAAATTCAAGCTCGACTAGCATCATAAGCGCCTCTAGATCCTCATCATTGATAAAAGGCATAATATTCAAAAAAATATAAGAAGATAATTTTACAACATTTTCTATCAAGAAATTTTCTGCTACTATAGCACTATTAACAAATTAGAATTTCTTTGGTGACTTTGGTCATTTGGCTGCTTGTGGTTACGCCTTACCCCTGTGAGACACAGAGATCAATGACTTAAAAATTCAACATAGTGTGGCCTCAGTTAAAAAAATAAAAAACTCCGGCGCGCCAAGGTGCACTAAAGCTTTCTTAGAACTTCTGCTGCCTTTTCCCTTCTATTTTTCTTCTACAGCAGACACATCAGTGCTATGGTTCTTTGAACTTTTGTTCATTTTTAATTTTTTACTTTTGCTTTTTGTGGATCATATGCTTTTCGGGGCCTTCTGCTTATTACTTATTAGGCTAATTAACAAGCTTGGTTACATTGTTTGCTTTTCTTTTTTATTTTTAGCTTAATGTGTTGTGCTTTAACGGTACTTATGTATGAACTATGCTTGTTTTATGTCATTTTACACATTTATAATATGTTTTTTGAGTTGTTTTTAGTTTAGTTTATGATCTAAATTTGATCTACAGTGTCTTAGACAAGATGGTATCGCCTATCAAAGGCACGACGCCTACACCCTGCACCGCCTAGGCTCCAGGACCCTTATGTCCTCACGCTTTAAGAGTGCAGCATACTAGCATATAACATATCGAGTCATCCTCATATGGCCAAGGGACTTGGGCTGAGCTAGGGTAAAGTTGATATTGGATCCTATGTACAAACTTGCAAAATAGCTTGTGAAACCATTTATATGTTAAAAGAATTTTCTAGGTTATGTTTTATGTATTTTAACAAACAATAAAGCTCAATGGATCAAGATAAGGCAGCCATTGGTTCCAGATATAAGATCATGCACCAAGATTATAGTATTGTAGACAACATATCAAAAGCATGCACAGATAATGTCCAACTCGTGGTCTGTGCACAAGAAAGAAATAAGGCATAAAGAGCCAAAATTACAAAGATTAAATTGTCATGAGCATGTACCACGAGATAGCTTGGATGCCAGAGAAGCCGCCATCTCTTATTAAGATTTGCACCGTCCACTGAAAAGTAAAACAAAGGCTAAAGTTAGAAAAAATCGATGATACCCCAAGAGTTCTACAAATTATGAATGCTATTCACCAAGGATAGTGACTTTGGCACTCCCAAATTCATTTCCGCACTCTACTTTCTAAACATGTTATCAACTAAACGATTGAAGAAAGTGGAGTGCAAACATTAATTTGGGAGTGCCAAAGTCATTATCCTTCACCAAACACTATTGTACTACATTAAAAGGGGAAATGAGTATCTCTTCCCTTCAATTACGGGAGTACAACTTCAGCCAAAGGGAGCAATACAAGGATGAGTTTATTAACTTTGGCACCTTAGCCTATTGTTCTTTAAGGGTCATGGTCTATCAAAACTTGTTTCAATTTTAAACATTTTGAGCTGCGAAACACTAAAAAAGTTCACCATCAACAATTCTCAACATTTCACTCTCAAAAGATAATATAATTAATACATGTAACAATGGGGAAATCACAGAGCATAAAAGCCAATCAGCAAAAGTGGAATTGAAGATACTAGGTAAAGAAGCAAAAGGAAACGAAACGAAACGAAACATTGAAGCTTTTCAAAAGTATGCATCATAACTCATTATACAGTGTTGTCGTTCGCGTTCTTTCATTGCACCTCATTAAGCCTTTGAATGCCAGCCAATGACAGCAAAAACAAAACACATGTAAGTTATACAGTACATTATAAAGCAAAGGAAAAAAAAATCTAAACCCTAAAATTGAAGGCTATAAACAAAAGCCTGCAACAAACTAACAACCAAATTGAATATCAAATTAGATCCGAAAGATTACATGAAATTCTTATCATTTTAGAACAGTTAAAAAAAAAAAAAAAAAAAAAAAAAAAAAAAAACTAACACCAAAGTCACTGATACTAATCTTCCATAAGTTCGGTAATGATAAACAATCGCTCAAATGTTCAATAATCCACCTTTAAAGAATACTTATTGATTTTCTGACAGCCAATGAGCCAAGTAACCGATTAAACCCTAAATCGTTGAATTGATGATATTCGAAGACTAAAAATATATATATAAAAAAAATATTACCTCAGAAGCTGCTTGAATGAAAGAGAAGAAGCACAGAAGCCGTTTCAATGGAGAACTTGTATAGGCATCAATACGCAGAGCTGGACTGCTGGAGAGAGGTGCAGCGTATGAGTTATGACTGTAGGAGTGAGATTTTTTTGCTCAAAAAAAAAAAAAAAAAAAAAAAAAAACTTAAAGGGAAAACACAATTGTTACATTTACTTGTCTCAGTTTGATAATAATTTGCGGAGAAAACAAATTGGTTAAATGGTTAGTTTTTTAATACTCTCTTTATCTCAGTTTACTTGTCTCAGTTTGACTTTGGCACTGTTCACATGTGAATTTTGACTTTATTTAATTTAATATACGTAAGAAAAAACATAGTCATGATGGATCTAGTTTAATTCGTCTCAACATGTATTTTTCAAGTATATAATTATTTATTATATATAATTAAAGATATTTTTAGTTAATGTTGTGTCTTGGGAGTCAGGAGCTGTGGAAAAAAAAATGTAGCAAGTAAATTGGGATGGAGGGAGTAGTATGTTTACTTCAATTGAATACAAGTGAAATGAACTAAATTATCAAACTGAATTGAATATAGCTGAAATTAATTTTTTATAAGAGAAAGAAATTAAAAGCTGGACTGAATTTAAGTTGAAGTGAACAGGGCCTAACTGATAGCAAATAATCTATTGCATTATTGAGTATTGACTAATGTATAAATTTGATTGATAATGTAATGTTTAATTTGGTAATGTCTATTTGGGTCATGAATTAGGGAATAAATTTTTCATGGGATTTGTCAAGTTCTTCAAATAGCATTAATAACAGCAATGAGGTTTCCTTCAGTGTGGATATTTTCAATTTCTATATAAAGAGCATTTTTGACCCCTTCTCTACATGTAGGAGCTTCTGAAAAATATAATGGAACTAGCCATATATTCACACGATGCATGCGTTAATTTAGAAATTTGATAACTAAAAATGTGATAATGTTTTATTGTAATTTTTTGTTATTGAATAACGAACAAAGATTGGTTATTGGTGTCAACGTATCAACATTTTATTAATATGATATAATTATTATGTAATAAAGTAAATGCAGCAAAAATACAACTAATACATAGTTGTTGTGTTTATTTTGTTACAAATAAAATTAAATAGTTTTAGTTGATTATATGTATGAGTCGAAAAAAATAACATTTTTCACTTATTATCTATTGAATTCAATTAGAAATGTTAGTAATTGTCATGATAAATTTTGAATTAACTCTTTGATGTAAATTAAACTTTTCTTTTTTTATTGATTGATTGATATTACTTAATTTTTGAATTTAATTTTGAATGAAATATTTAAGACATATACCAATATACCATTTTAATCTTATTTAGTATGGCAAGTAGAAAAAAAAAATCAAATTAAATTATTTTCATTAAGGATATTTTAGTCATTTATAGGGGGGGCAACCATTGCTCCCCTTCACTTATATAATAGAGATTTGTATTATGAATTTGTTTTGCTCTGGAATTGACAATTTCTCTTTGTGGTTTCTTATAGCAAAATCAATAGTTGATCTGATGAACTTTATGAGCTGAAAAAATTGAAGTTTGATTAACTTCTTTAAAATAATGTTGAATTACTACTGATTGAATCACGTGCCATTCAATGAATAGTGTGGGTAGCAAGAGACTTATTTTCACTTTTTACCAATTTTTCTATATTTCTAATTACATAGGAAAAGTGAAAAAAAAAAAGGTAAAAGTGAAAATAAATGTGATTTAATAATAATAAAAAAAAACTAAATATGTGACCTACACATTACATTTTATTGACTGAAAATTTGAAGTCAACGTCAGAAAGTAATAAGTGGTAGTGGTCAATAACGAAATGGATAAAAAAAGTACTCCGTAGTTTTTTTCACAAAATTTTATAATTAAGATAGTTCCTCGCAAAATTTGGTGTAACTAAGTTAATTTTGAACAAAAAAAAAAATCTAATAAATTAAAACACTCATCCAATATCTCTAGTTCTCTGCTATATAAACTAAGGGGGAGCTATGTTGTAATTGGTGCCCCCTGGATAAGTCCATGTTACCTCTAAAAGTTTTAAAAATTCAATTAGCATCCTCCTAACTTTTTAAACTTTTTTAAATCAAAATATTGCAAAATGTAAAATTTGTAAAAATAAAATAAATACACCAAAATTTGTATTTTTGAATTCTTTATAAATAAACACACATATTGATATAGTTCGTCAGATAGAAATTTTACCTTTTGATTATCGTAAAAATTTGATAAACGATAAAATATAGTAAATAAACCTTTTCTTTTGTGCATTATTGTGGGATGCCGGATTTAAGGGGAAAATTTTTGTTTATTACTAATTGAATGATTGTGAATTTGACAAATATTTCAATTTTTCAAACAAACAACCTTCATTTTTTTAGACAAATTAAAAGATACATTTAATATATCTTCGCACACAAAGCATGCATACAAGACTAGTAGAATATAATAGAGCATTTTGTACAAAAAGCAAAGGAAAATCATTAATTCATTATAGTAAAAGTGCACAAAATATTGTGAAACAGATGCAATAGAATAGATAATACATAAATTCATATCGCAAACTTCAAATTTCATACATTATTGATTACTTCAATTTTTTTATTGACGAAAATACTATTATATGTAACAATAAAATTACATTAAATTTTTTTATTTAATTCCAAATCCATTCACTCCAAATTGATCAATTAAAATCAAACAAACTTGAACCTTATATAGTTGCACTTGCACTTGCACTCGTTCAATTACTATTTTTTTTTGTTTTTGTTTTTGTTTAGAGAGTCACAGGCCCATAAGGGCATTGATAAGAATCGATCCCAGAATCTCCTAGAATCGGAAAAGAAGCTCTTACCATCTGAGCTATCCCTCACACTCACTCGTTCAATTACTTAAACTTATGGCAAGCCATTCCCAAAGAAATTGGTGGGTCCAAGTAGGAGGAATTTGTCATAATTTGATCAAAAATCCACTTATTAGCAGCCTCAGTATAATGAATTCCATCCCAGCTTACTCGTGTAGATGGATCCTTGCAAGATTTTGCAACCAAAACCTCTTTGCCATTCACTATCTCTGTGCTTCCACATCTCATTGTGTTGTTGAAATTGTATTTCCCTCCAATCCCACAACAAGCTACCAATGGTTTCACAAACCCTGAAATTAAAGTATATACATTGTAACGTTTGTTCGTTATTACAATTTGCGTTCTCTTCACCTTAAAAAAGTTTCAGTTCAAATAAGTTCAGATTAATTCATATACTCCCTCCGTAATATAAAGATTTCAACAATTGTTTTTTCACGCATTTTGAGAAAGCGATTTGAGGGTATAAACGACCAAATTAATCAAAATAATTTTGATATTAGTAACTTACAATCACATTCTAGCTTGTATTAAAACCATTTTGAATAATTTCGTCGTTTAGACCCTTAAATCGCTTCCTCAAAATGCGTGAAAAAACAAATGTTGAAATCTTTATGTTACGGAGAGAGTATATAAGGTCTAATCATATGTAATAAGTTAAATTAGTTTTGATCTGGTCCAGCACTCTAGCCAGATGTAATAATGTCCAATTTTTTCTATAACCAGAGCTAATCAAGTCCAACAAGTTCAATACGGGTGAGTTCATCAAATAACCTTAACGGCCCTTTTGGTAGCCGATCATAAATGATAGTAATGAGAAATAATTTATATGTAAATTTAAAAAGAAATTAATATCCATTTCCATGGTGGTGCTAGTTTACTTCTTCACAAAGGTCCATTCAAATCTGATACCACCATCTCCAATGGTAAATTTAGTAATGGATAGTAATAGAAATATGAAGAAAATCCAAGCTTGAGGATGAAAATATGTTTTTTTTTTTTTTGTCTAGATTATAAGTTTTTTCCTTAATAAAATTACACTTTAAATACATTTCAATGACTGCAATTTATTAGCAACAACCAAACAAATCGTCAAGGGAAGAAAACACACCCTTACTACAGTTATTGCGGATTTATTGCATGCCTCTTATTATTATTATATAGGAAAATTTATTCAGAACAAGTCATCCTTTAGCTGGTATTTTTAAATTAAGTCACATTTTGATTAACTCACAATAAAAACAGCCTATATTACCCATATATGCTCAAATTATTTTTTTTCTTGAATTGTTTATCAGTCACCAAATTAATACTTTCAATGAAAAATCAAATTTGTGTATTAATATATTGTTATTTATATGATTGTTCATTGAACTGATAATATAACAAACCAATAAATAGATAGTAGAAACATATATTCCGTATAATTTGAGTGTATATAGGCATTAGATTGAATTATTGTGAGTTAATCAAAAGGCAGATTTGATTTTGAGAACACCGGATAAATGTTAACTTATTTTTAACAAAATAAATTGAAAGATTTTAGTTTAAAAAGAAAAAAGAAGAAAAAAAAATTAATGGGTTAGGGTTTATCAACTTACCAAATTGGTTGGGTTGGGTGATGAGTTTAAGTTTGATAGGGTAGATATCAACATATGTGATAGCAACCAAAGGCAAATCCTTCCTTAGCTGGATTACAGCCTCCTTGAGCTTAGTGTTGTACAACTGAGAAACCTCATTCAATGGGCTTATGCATCCAAATTCATCAACTTGGCCCGCTGTAATAAGAATACTGTCCAGCATGTATGCTAGGAGCCCAATGGGCCTGTATTGTGGATCCAGAATGATCTACCTCCATTTGCATACACACCCTATATATCAATTATGTATGGTAGACAAGCAATAATTAGAAAATTTAAAATATATATTCTTCGTTCTGTAACATATTAACTGTAACAATTTGATATTTTTTCTTTCTATATTATTTTATGTCAAATTATTGCACTTAATATGCTACGGAGGGAGTACAATATAGATATACTTGTATTAGACTAGCACTAGATAGATAAAACTCATTTTAAGGGTGTGTAATGTGTGTTAGTTGGGATTAAACCTAAGTTACATGATCTTAATTCTTCATATCATATTAATTGGTAATGATAATTAATTGTGGAAGCGTACCTGAATCTATAATTATTGTATTGTATCATTGAATCTCCCTCTAGGTTTGAGTCTTCCAATAGATACAAGGACTAGGGTTTTCTCTGATCTCTATTGATGGGATATCTAAGAGACTAATATTTTATGCTATTGGGAAACATAATCATCCTATATGGCTATATGTCTATTTATATATTAGACTCTTTTCCTAATCCACCTATCATGTATTAGAAAAGGCCCGACGATCTCTACACGTATAAAAATTAAACCCCCATACTTTATAAAAGACGTAAATAAGCAAGCCCAATAGTAATATTAACTTAATTGGATCACTTTATTTTGGACTAAACCTATGATAGCGTACAATACAATTATATCCAAATTTCACACGTAATTATGTGTAGGTCCATAAGTTTCCAACAACGTTTTCTTTAATTTTTATAAGACCTGCACTTATCTGAACTTATTAAATCTGATGACGTGAATTGAAGATTTTCATGTTTTACTTTATCTCTCCTTGTATCATAACAAACAAATGTAAATAACAAACTAAAACGGATGGAGTAGTACATAGTTAAAAGTTGTATATAAAAAAATAAGGTGTTACAACTGAAACTCTGAAAGTGTACCGTCGAGTATAACATACATGGCATATTGGCATTAATAACATCGATCAATTGATTTAGGTATAATTTTGTCATAAGTTATCAAATTTATGTCTTTTTTTTTTGGCAAATAAATTTATATCATAATAGAAAATATATTAATGCTTATATATAACAAGGAAGCATATATTATGAAAGTAAAATGAAACAAAGTATCAATATGATGAGTAGTTTATGTACCCTAACAACGTTGGAGAATTGACGAATAACATCAGGAATGTAGGACTTGACCTGATCGGTGGTCATGTTAAGTCGGTAGCCAGCAGTTAGGTCATTTTGACCAATATCAAATGTATATAATGCTCCACTCAAGTATTCTTCTTTCGGAAGTAACCCCTCAAAAATTCCCCCTATTAAAAAAAATACATCCAAAAATAAAGCATGTACATTTAAAAAATATAAAAATCGGAGGGTGTATAACTAAAGAAAAGCACTTAAATAAACTTTCTATCTATAATAATTTTTTTTTATCAATTTTTGTATATAAAGATTTAGTTTAGATGTAAATACTTACCTTAGTTAAATAAGTCGAATATTTGCTCGAATATTATCTAGTTCTATCTAAAATATGAGAATCTAACCAAAAACCATTAATAACCTTTTGTTTGCCTAAAATCCTTATAAAAATTTAGGGCTTTGACATAAATTTAAGAATAATGAAAATGTGCAAATGGAATGGAAATAATTCGAAAGGAAAAGAGTAATACTATGACATCATTATTTGTTGTTTGTTTTTAGATATCACTTGTGTCATTTCTATTTTATGGCGTGTGTGTTTTAATTTAATAAACTATGTGTAGATTATGTTAAGGATGAAACCTTATACTATACCTATATATGGAAAACATATTTTCATTCCCAAGCTCAAAATTTTCTCCATTATTTTTTATTACATCCACATCCATTATCATTGGAAAATGTGGTATTGGATAGGGATGAATAGTTGTGAAGAGAATTAGCAAAATTGTAGGTAAGCTAAACTATCACGAGAATAAGCATTGACTTTCATTCCTTCCAAATTTACATACTAATTCATTCTCATTACCGTCAATTATGACCGGCTACGTACCAAAGAATTGGACCGTTAGGGTAACAATCAGAATCCTCTGTCCCTCTTGATTGGTCCAACATTCTGAAATTTGTTTTTTATTTTACTTTTTAAAAAAAAAATAGAGTTGTTGATGTAGGCCAATTAAAAATTTAAAAGTGGTGATACAAAAATAGGTAAGCAGTTTTGGGACACGGGATTTCGATTCATTAATTAGGGTATCTTTATTGATGTATACAATACTCTTTGTTTGGTTATAGAAATATACCTTGTTTGCGGACTAATTGGGAATTAGTGATGAAATCGGAGTATTGTGTAAACTGAACGTTTAAAGAAACAGGGCTGTATGTTGTGGTGTTTTGAGTTCTAACTGTTGAAGCTGCTGTTGCAAAGTTGGCTCCATGGCTGAAATTTGATCCTACTGAGTTCAAGTAAGCACTCAAATATGGTAGATCCAATTTTTCAGCTGTATGTACAATAAAGAGAAAATTTGGTTATTTTATAAGCATCGCCCACGAGCATCAAATAATAAGGTAAGAAAATATATATGGAAATAATAAATTAAACTGAATATTAATTACACTGATTGATATTGAATATGGAAATATTAAATTGAATATCAAATATTAAATTTTGGCATGCACGCACACATTTCAAAAAAAAAACATTTCATATCATAATGTTTATTAAATATTTATTTATCACCATTAGTTAGACCCTTCATTGAGATTTGAGTATACTTGTTGATTGAGTATTCTTGTATATATGTTGATTGAATAATTGGTAATGAATTATGATATGAAAAGAAAGTATACAAATACTATAACTCTATAATTAAAGGTGAAAACATCATTAAAATTGAATAATTTTAATTTATAATGGATAAATTATGGTAATTTTTTATGCAACTAAGGGTCCGTTTACTAGAGTGAAAAATATTTTCCCTGAAAACAGTTTTTCTATTTTACATTGTTTACTTTGGGTGAAAAAATTAAATGTAAAACTTTGGGTGAAAACTCATTTTACACCCTATTGGAAACATTTTCCTCCAAATTTGGGAGTAAAACTTATTTTCCGTGCAAGTAAACATTGGAAAATTTGTATGAAATTAAAATGAGTTTTCCAACGTAAAATGTTTTTCATGGAAAATTATTTTACATCGAAAATGTTTTACATCAAAGTAAACGGAGCCTAAAATGAAAATATTTTATATGTGATAAGTTTTTTAAACACCAACAAAAGAACAGAAGAACAACGTAAAAAAAAAACAGGATAATAACTTGTTAATGGACTATTGAATTCGAGTAGATGAAGCAATGTCCATAAATGTGTGATCAACAAAGTCTCCGGTTATTAAGTGTTAAATTAAACCATATTTATTGTGATTTGTGATCCAATATGTGATTCTGAACAAATTGGTTTGAAGTCAAAGGTTGTAAACTTGCATTGCAATGATTTGCAACATCCAAAAATTGTCAACTAATGATTCCAAATAATTTTTACTAGTAAATGTCAACTTTGTCCCCTCCGCTATTCCCTCGTCGATATTTAATTGCGACAACTAATTTCTTGTAATATACAGTACTAGTACGTACTTACGTAGTAAACAATTGTAATTAGATCAATTTTAATTAATTAATTAAGAAATTAGGATAAGTTTAATCAATTAAGACTTAAGAGATTAGGTCAAGTTTAATCAATTAAAAAGTTTGATTAAATTTAAACAAACAAGTAACGTGTAAAGCAACTAAATATATATGAGTTTTTTTTTTTCTTATGATTTTTGAGTTTGTAGTTCATCCTTTTGGATGGTATAGGTTTTGATTTCTTTATAAGCAAAGCTTGATTTTTCTTTCCTCATAAAAAAAATAAATAAATAGGAGACGTAGTCCGCTGATTTATGTAAAAATAAAGAAGGCGTCTATATACATGCGCATGTAATATACACATACTAAGGCCCTGTTCTTTAGGACTGATCTGAATTGATCTGATCTGAACTTATCTGATTAGGTGGGGTATTCTTTTGTGAGAGTATAAAATTAAACCAAAGCTGAACTGATCTGATCTGATTATTGTAGCTTTTAAGTCCAAAAGAACAGGGCCTAACGACATTTTAAATCGAACAGAGATTAATTATTTATCGTTTACATGGAAGCTTGATATGGCTAAATTTGATGTTTTAAGCAAATGATAGTAATCAATCACGTACATTATTATTTTAATTATATGGACTATATGAATTGAAAAGGACCCTAAAAAACCTAAAATCTTGTAGATTTTTAATCTGTAATAACTCTAACTTAGATGCTCATATATAAACATTTTTTTTACCAAATATAGATATTCAACAAACAAAATATGTATATGTCAAATCCATCCGGGCACAACGAAGCTAAGAAAGAAAGCCAAATTGTGAAAGAGTAGGGTCACAGTCAATAAGATTTACAAATTTTATGAACCATCTGACTTAGATGCTCCTTCGGCTTAAAATATTGCCAAACTGAGTTTGGAGTTGCAATTCAAATTGAATTGGATCTAAATCGAATTATATATCTTCAAGATTCCTTACAACATCAAGTACGAAATACTCTATTCATTTCGTTTTATTTCTCCTCATTTTCTTTAGACATGTTCATCAGATCAATATACAATAATACAATTTTAATTATTAATATCTTTGGTTATATAATTGTAAATAATTATATAAAAAAAACTTGTATTAAACAAATCAAACATTGTCCCACTATCTATCTATATATATAGGATGAACTAGGAATAATCATTATGTTCATTCATAAATATGGATAACTTAGCTTTGATAACCTACAAGCCAACAACTTATTATGCAATTATAATTTGAAATGTACTAGTCCATATTAACTCCATATATAGGCAACATAATGCATTATGTCTAGTACTCCCGGGCTTCGGTCACGCATTATTGGCAACATTTGTTATTATTTGCATGTGAGTGGTAAAATATTCAATTGTTGTTAATAATACGTGACATGCAGAGGGAGTATAAGAAATGAGGAAGTAAAAAAAAAAAAAGGACGTACCTAAGAAATCAATAATGAGGCGACCATCACAATAGCGACCAGCGGGAGCACCAAAGAAGGTTTGGCCATTGGGAGGAGGAGCCATCCCAACCAGCCCCAACGCCGAGAGACCACCGGTATCAGAGTTTGAATCTCCGAAATTGAATATGGCCGGAAATTGGCATTTCTTTTGTTTTTGGTCGTATTTTTTGGTGTTTTTAGCTAATGCCAACCCTAAATTATTGGTTATTAACACAAATATGATGACATTTATAAGGTTGAATAATCTCATTGCCTTTGTTGTCTTGGGATATCTAGCTCCAATTATTTGCAATCAATAAAATGCTTTGTTTAGTGAAATAATAATGTAGATTAATTAGGATACAAAATTAAACATGGTAGAATTAGATAGTACAGTTTGAGACCTTATTTATAATGGTTTTGAAACGAGGAATTTGGCAGGTTTCATAGTTGACTTGCTACTTTCTTCTTCTTTTTTTATTCTTATTATTATTTTTAATATTAATATATATTTTTTATGTTTGAACGCCCCCCCCCCCAAAAAAAAAAAAAAATGATGTGCCAGGTTGTCAAATTTGTTAGGGTTATTTGGGTTATTTATTAGCAGCAAGTATCTCCTATCAGACCCGCTAAGATAATAACGCTTAAAAATTATAACTTTTGAGCATAAAGTTGTAATTGTTTATATAAAGCGTAAATAGTTATATAAAAAATTAAAGATTTATAATAAAAATTTACAACTTTTTAGCTAAAAATTATGTCAGACCGTCAAATTAATGGTCGTCTTATAAAAGAAATAATATTTGTTTCAGCTTTTTCGATGACCATCTTGACCATGGAGGTCGGACTGCTTGTAGACCTTCATTTTGAGTAGTGTATAAACCTGCAAATTAAATGAACTCCAAACCTCAGCTCGAAGTTGGATGTGACGACCCGACTCGCTTAAACCGGCGCGGAAGAAACCGACGAGTCGAATAGTTAGATCTAACAAACCAAAATACTTAAAATTTAAAACAAAACCTCAAAATGAATATATATACTAAACCAAAAGTACAACACCCACAAGATTGTACATATCTAATCCCAAATGTCATATTACTACTACTAACAACATAAACTCCAAATATGTGTCAGAGTTAGAGAAATACACAAGTACTACAACTATAGTCCAAAACTAGAAAGTCGTAAAACAATAAAGCAACGACTAAATAACAACGGCGCTCGCCCAACCCAAAGCTAAGCAAGAACCTCATCATCAGAATTACCTGAAAAACAACAACAGTCCACCGTCAGTGGCGAGTAACATAACTGTCCCACCGACCCTAACAGGGATACACATGAACATAGCACAAATCAAACATACATCCATACATCAAAACATGCGAACCAACATATCATACTACCATCAAATACTAATAACAAGTAATCATGCTGACTCGACTAACTTAACCAACAACTAACAAATCTTTAAACTTTGGCGCAATCATTCACATACTAGAGCGGACTATGCACGTACGAACGCATCTTACGCGATCGAACTTTCTACTATGCAAAGATTGAGAATCTTACTCCCAACCCCATGAAACCAATCTTACTGGAAATCCATATCTGAAGACAACATAGTAAGACCACCAACTATCCCAATACCGCGGATAGGATAGGGGCAACGTCTTAACCCAAATACTTAGAATCTTACTCTAAGTTTTAGGCGTCTAGTAGCGAAATCAATCTAATCTTAACTTTAATCGAAGTTTACATTCTTAGTTAATTCTTAAGTTGCATCTTACGCCTTGACTCAAGAAATAACATGTAAACCAACAAATCTTGGAACCTCTTATAATAATCTTTAACTTTTCTTTAATCTTTCTTTAACCTTTCTTTAATTATTACTAACTTTCTATAACTTTCAAGACTCGACCAAGAACTCATAAAGAACTCAAAGAATTCATAAAGAACTCATCCAAGATTCAAGAACTTTAATCAAGATTCAAGAACTTCAACCAAGAACTCATTCAAGATTCAAGAACTTCATCCCAAACTCATCATAAACACACGCATAAAATCAACAAGTTCAATCAATGAATTCATCAACTTCCTACAATCAAAACTTCATAAAACTTGAACATGAACAACATCAAATATAATACTAACATAATCAATCATGAAATTCATATAATCAAATAGAAATCATCATAAATCATCACCCAAAATCAGATTATAATCCACACATAAACATGATTACATAACATCAAAACGGTCTAATCTAATCATTTAATCTATACTATGAATCATAGCATACCAACTAGATTGAGAAAGTATGTTACCTTATTAAGGATTAAACACAAATTCAACACAACTTGCAGCCCGGAATTCGAACTACACGGCCCCAACAACTCGCACCCACACGGCACACACGCACGGCACGACAGCACGAACACCACACGGTCACCACTTGCACCACCGTCTTCAACACGACACCACCACGACTCTTGCACGGCACCAACACGGCTCTTGCACGGCACCACCACGGACCATCACCGTGCACCACCGCTCGATCCACGAACAACCCACACGAGTCCCAACCCAAAACTGAACCAAATACCCAAGTCTTGATAATTGGCAATGAAGATTAATTTGTGTTTGAATACTTAAAGATCAATGGAGTTTGAATCTTTAAGTTTAAGTTTAAAATTGATGATGAACAAATTGGTTGGATTGATGGTGATTAAGCCTAATAGGCGTGTGGAATGGAGAAATGGAGAGTGTTTGTGTTTGGCTTTAATTGTAGCAAAAGTTGATCAAAGGTGTTTAAGATGGCAAAATGAATCTTAAGCCTTACTAACTCTCTTATATATAGAGGTTAGTTAAGGTGTGAATGCATGGCAAGTGGCAAAACTTGCCACATAATATGGGGGAAATAACCGGCCATGGCAAGGAAAATGGGCCAAAATGGGCTTTCGATAAATAATTGGGCTAATTGCACTCTTGCATGTCTAATCATGCTTAAATAGCATTTGGCCCAAAAATATTAAATAATTAATTAGAAAATTAAATAATAAAAATTCTAATTAATTAAATAATAAAATAAATAATAATAATCAACCAAAAATAAAATAATTCGAATTTAATCGAAATTATTCACATAAAATAAAATAAATAGTCCAAAATAAATTTTGGACCATACATAAAATCACATAAATACAAATAAATACACGACAGAAATACTAACAAAATCAGGGTCGTTACATTGGACCCCAAGGGGGATCGTTCGATGCCCAAGTTAGTAGTCAAACAATTGTAAATTGTAAGTGTTTAAGGAGAGAGAGAGAGAGTAGTATTAGTCCTCTTAAATGTTAAGAGTTGTGCTCCTCTACCTTTGCCCTAAGAGGGTATATATCGGAGTGATGGAGTTGATTGAGAGACATTAATTGGCCTTTGTCATGTATTAGGCTTTATTTAGGTCAAGTGAGACCATGAGCTTATAAGGGTAGAATTATTATACCCAAACAATATTGACTTTCGGTTATTAGTTGCTTCACTTTAATTTATTTCTTGGACTGGTGAAACATTTGATTTAAAGGCTTTGTTTAGTTCAACTTATTTAAGCACTCAAGTGTTTATTATAAAAATCATATCAGAAATATTCCTTTAAAAAATAATAATAATTCAGATCAGACCAACAAAGTTTATATCGGATCAGAAAAGTTCAGACGAACTGAACACAGCCACAGTTACAGTTGGCCTGGTTAAAACTTATGTCATATGGTGGCTTTTTATTAACCTGTATATTGAATTTATAAGAAATTTATTCATGAAAATCTTTGATTAAATAATTACTTAATATAGTTAGTTAAATAATAAAGTGTATCAACCGGTCAAATGTTGGAACATTTATGCATAAATGGGCTTGGACAATCAATTGAACAAAGGAAGAAGAAATAAGGCAAAAAGGGAGAACGGGGTAGTAGCCCGTCGCACCTCGCAACTGAGGCTCGCGACCCGCGACGGTCCCTCGCAACTCGCGATTTGCTACTGCATCGAGCCCTTGTTTGTTCGTGTTCTCGGATGCCTACTTTTGCCTTGGATGCCTTTACATATTAAAGCTTGTTTATTAGGCTTCAGTATTGTATTACTGGAGTATTAAACTTAAGTAAATAAGAATATTATTATTAAGAGCTAACATTGTGTATGACATCTTAGCATGTTAATTACACAATTTAACTCTTTTGAATTCTGATTTTATGAAGGGTTTAATGGTGATGATTCAATCATCTTTTCTGATTTCTTCTTGAGGTTTTCCTATAAATAGGGATGCTTGTTCATTTGTTAAGTACACATCAAAATATTCATATTTTGTATACTCTACTCAACTTGCTTGCTCTTGGTATTCTCTAGCTAATTATACTAAGAGTGTTCAAACACAAGTCTCTAGGATACACTCTTAGGATCACATAGAGTGTATATTTTCTCCATTGTATCTCACTAATCATTTCGTAGATTCCCGGTGATCTAAAGGGGCGAAATAGATTAGAAGGAAAGTATAGGTTCCACACCTTGGAGGGTTACATCATACATTTTCACGATAAAATTCCTAATGCCAACATATAAAATAAATAAGTTCACTCGATTTTATTTTTTTGTTATTTAAAAATTAAATCATTTATCAAAAGTTCTTGATTGCAACAATAATGGGATTTTGCAGCACTACATTATTATGCACTTCAACTTGATACATTATTGATGTCGAAAATAATTGAATTTATATCCTACACCCAAATGTATTTGATTTCATGTTTACATTTTGCTCATTATGTATTATTTCATTTGCCCTTCTAATATGCAGTTTTAGAGTAATATAGAGAACTAAATGAGCAATAATTTAAAGAAGAAAAAAAATTATGAGCAAAGCTACATACTAATAAATGAGCAAAATGAATACTCCGTATTAAATAACCAAAATATAAATACAAGTGCACATAATATTATGTGCACATAGTTACGTAATATTAAAGCAAACTAAAATGAAATTATTCCAAATCAATTCACTCTAAAAATTAAGGATAAAAAAAAGTCAAATTTAACTAGTAGCACAAAATATACTCCCTCTGTCACGCATTATTGGCAACATCGGCTATTATTTGTGACAGGTAAAATATTCAATTGTTGTCAATAATGCGTGACGGAGGGAGTATTAATAGTTGTATGTATCCCTCTAGTCAGACTTATGGCAAGCCATTCCCAAAGAAATAGGTGGGTCCAAAAATGAAGTATAATTGTTGATAATTTGTTCAAAAATCCAGTAATTAGCAGCCTCAGTGAAATGAATACCATCCCAACTCACACGTGTGGAAGGATTAGTACAGGATTTTGCAATCACAACCTCTTTGCCATCCACAATTGTTGTACTACCACACCTCATTGTATTGTTGTAGTTGTATTTTCCTCCAATCCCACAACATGCTACTAAAGGTTTCTCAAAGCCTGTAATTTTCATATCATATGAAAAGTAGTATATATATTAATTTATGAAAGTTAATTTTCAACCAAAAGTTTAAGCGGATAGTTAAGGCCCAAGAATATGTTATATACTCTATCAATTTGTTTCATAAGGGTTTAATTTCTTTGCACCAAAATATGTCATGGATTGAACTTGCATTATGTAATTTAGGGTGTGTTCTTTTTAACTTATTTGACTTGATCTGACCTGACCTGACCTGATTAAATCTATTAAACTTGACTTAATTATAACTTATTAACCTGGGTTGACCTGGCCTGTTCAATTAAGTTTTTCACTATTTTTACTGATTGGTTGAATTAACTTTTTAATGAACAACTACATAATAAGCAACCATATACGAATACACCCCTTTGATTTTTTCATCGAAAGTGCTAACTTAGTCCATCGCTAAACAGTGAAGAAACTTAATTTGAATAAATATGACCTATGGGTACAATCGTACAAGGTTAAATTATCGTGAGCTAATAATTTTTTTTTGATATTATTAGAATACAAAGGTTCACTTATTTTTAACATATTTTCCAAAAATAAAATTAAAAAAAATATGTATAGCTTACCAAATTTGTTTGCTTGGGTGATGAGAGTATATTTAAGGGAGTATAAATCAACGTATGTAATTGCAGCCAAAGGTAAATCCTTCCTTAGCTGAAGCACAGCTTCCTTCAGCTTAGTGTTGTAATACTGTGAGACCTCATTTAATGGGCTTGCACATCCGAATTCATCAACTTGGGCCGCTGTATGGAGAAAGCGGTCCAACATGTATACCAGGCAGCCCAATGGGCCTGTGTTGTGGATCCAGAATGACCTACCACCTTTTGAGTACACTCCCTGTGGTACACAATAATGGGACATGAAATAATGAATATTCATCCATTGCAACATTATACTTCATCTATACCCTTTTGTTTTTTCTGTTTTGACTTTGTACATATGTAATATGTTAGTGCATTTGTTTGACCTTAAATATCTTTTGTTGCATATATGTAAAAATTACAATAATTAGATATTAATAAAGTACTTATTGTGACGAACCAAACACGACCTCACATGACTATATTATGTTTTATATATTGAGAATAATTCAGAGGATTCTCTCATCTTGTGAATAGTGTCAAGATTTCAAATAGAAATGACAAAAGGGGATGGAGGGAGTAAATGTTCATCCAAGCATACAAAAACATTGATCAAATCTTCACTTTTCTTTTAAGCTATGGTGGGTTGAAAGAAACACAATGTAGAATTGACTTTCCATGAAAAATATCATTATTTGGTTTCATGTTTAAAAAAAAAAAAAAAAAAAAAAAAAAAGAAAATGAAAGAAAAAGATGAGGGCATTGTTAAAACATCGCCCGTGTTTTACTTAGTATCGTCTGTGTTTTGACAATTTTGCCTTGACTCTGTAACTTTTCTTCTTTTTCACTAAATTGTACTTTCCTGGATATTATGACTTTATTGGACTTATTTGACAATCACATTAAGCGCATAAAAAATGTCAAACTAACCATGAGCAATGTCATATATCATCGAAAAAACAACATGGTGTCTAAAAAAAATCATCACTTGGCTTTGACTGGGGCGCCTAAACCTAGTTCTGGAGGTGATTTTTAGACACCCCACTCATTTTTATGACGATATTTATTTTTGGGTCGTTGCTCGTGGCGGGTTTGACTTTTTCTAATGTCAGATTAGTGGTAGAGATGAAAGGTTAGATCAATAAGGTAAAATCGTTAACATGCGGGGATACTAATAAGTAAAACACAAGTGGAGTTTACTAGTTCACAAAAGATATATAGGGGATGGATAGAAAAGGAATGAAAGAAAAGAAAAATGTTTCCCATAATTAAGAGAAATACTTCAATTAAATAATAAAAAATGAATTTTTATGGAAAATGTTTTACACCGTACTCAACGGAGCTTCAGTTGAGATTAAATTTTGAAATCAAAGTTGCTTGTAAGTTGTAACTCAACTTTGAGTTCGAGTTGAGCTTCACGATCTAAAGCTTTAAGATTCCAAAATTTTATGACAAAAAACTAATAAATCATATATTATTCATCTTACCCTTATAACATTGGAGAGTTGACCAACCATATCAGGGATGTTGTCCTTGACCTGCTCAATGGACAAGTTAAGCTTGAAGCCAGCAGTAAGATCATTTTGGCCAATATCAAAGGTGTATAAAGCACGACTGAAATATTCTTCTTTTGGTAGCAAATTCTTATAAACTCCTCCTACATTATATAATTAATTAGGATTATACTGTCTTGCATATATCTGATGTACACTATAAAGGTTTAATGCGTAAAAAAAACATAAGCTGATAATAAAAGTCACAATAACAGTAAAGTTATTGTTACACTAATAAAGATCATTACATTGATCTAAAATGTCATTATATTTACTTGGTACATAATAAAATTAGTTTGCAGCAATGTACCGAAAACTTTCTATTAAGATTAATTATCGATTAATTAAAGCATAAATAAACTAGAGCTTTTCGAATAGAATAGTGATTACCTTGTTTACGGACTAGTTGAGAAGATATGAGGAAGTTAGAGTATTCAACAAATTGTACGTCCAAAGAGATAGGGCTATAACCACTCTGAGACTTGGTCGTGTTTTGAGGTCTAATCGTGGAACCTGCTGTCGCGAAGTTGGCTCCATAACTAAAATTTGATCCTATTGAGTTTAGGTATGCACTTAAATATGGCAATCCCAACCTTTGAGCTGAAATAATGCAACAACAAAAATAAATAAGGTCCCACATGTGAAAGATTATTATAGAACCAATAATAGACTTAACTAAAGATTGAGATAACATCATTTTACAAATCTATAATAATACATAGTAAAACAAAATGAAGATGACATCATTCATACTTCATAAAAGGACATGTGTCATGCTCTTCTTTAATTTTTTCCCTTCCAAAAACTACATTAATTATTCTTATATTTTCAATGTTATATTTTAATTAATGTTAATTAATATTTTGATTAAAAGGTTTTATAAGCCTAATCTATCTATCATATATAACTCTATAACTATAATTATATATATATTAAAATAGAGTATGCTTACATCATTCAGTACACATGTCATTATTTTGTGCAATTGTTGGTGTTATGTTTGACTTAATACTCTTACCATCTTTTAATTTTCTAAAAGTTTTCTTTTAAATCTTCAAAAAAAAATTATGTGTAGAATCATAGTTTTGGCCATTATTTTGCTTTATTTTTTTAAAATGTTTTGTTTTAAAATTATTATTAAGATGAAAATTACTTATTATTTTATAAAATTGATAATTTTTGTTTTGTGTGCATCTAATCTAGTTATAAGTTTATTACCAAAAATTAAACTAGCCTTAGAGATAATGAGCCAAGCAGGAGTTAACAGTATGATGCCTCTCTAAGCAGCTAATCATCAAATCTCAAACAATTAGGTAATAGATTGGTCAACACTCAACAGTCAACGACAACAAGAACTACTCCGTGTTAATATTAATATTACAACTTATTATGCATTTGTGATATGATAATGATGTATAAAAAAAAAAACAAAAGGACAAAAACTCATGAATAGACATCATTATTGGATAGGTAGTCTAATGGAATGGGTTAAGATCAACGTTATAACATATTTACTGGACAAAACCTTTAATGAACATGACCAGTGCCACAATAATAGCCTAATAAATTTTCCAAAATAAAAATTTTTGACAAAAATAATTACATTAATATATTTGTATATATTTGTTTCAACAGTTCGTTATTATATTTAGTATTTTAATAGTCGACCCTGGCCTAAACCGCTAATAACCCGTGACCCACTTTGACCTGACCTGCTATTGAACCTTTCTAGCCGACCCTGGCTTGACCCTGACCCTGACCCTGACCGACTAATAATCAGGTCTACTAATGAAGAAAGAATGAAAAAGAAGTAGAGTATGTAGAGTACCTAAGAAATCAATGATAAGGCGACCGTCGCAAGAACGACCAGCAGGACCACGAAAGAAAGTTTCGCCGTAGGGTGGAGGGATCTGGCCGTACACGGCCGATAGACCCCCCGTGTCGGAGTTGGAATCTCCGAAGTTGAATATTGCTGGAAAATTGCAGGTTTGTTGGTTTTGGTTGTTGTTTTTTGCTGCTAATAATGACACCTCTTCTAAGTTTGGAATAATAATGGTTATGGTTGCTAATAGTAGAAATACACTAATCATCACATTACTCATTGCTATCTTTGGATTCTCTCTCTCTCTCTCTCTCCACTCTCTCTGTCTAGTTTGTTAGGGTGACCAATTTGAAATTTAGAATAAGCTAGGTAGTGTTTTTGGTGTACAAGTGTGGCCTAGCCCAATCTTGACCCACTTAGCTTGTTCTAGGGTGGGTCATGGTCCAGGCTGAAATCTTAATCATTCTAATTGGGTTGGATCAACTCGGCCCAAACTAGTTCATTTGATTAATTATTTTACTTCCTCCGTTTTTGAATTCTTGCAACAAATGTGTATTATTTGTGAGAGATAAAAAATTCATTTGTTGCAAGAATTAAAAAACGGAGGAAGTATTTATTTATTTATTTAAAAAAAACCTTGTTTATTTTGTTTTTGATCAAAAGCAGAGTGGATGTTTCTGTGCGGGTTTTTGCTTGATTATTTGTGCTTGAGCATGGGTTTTTGCTTGATTATTTGTGTTTGATCATGCTCAAGCGCTCGACCTATACTATCAATGGTCAATTCGAGGTTCGGAGTACAATTTAGTGGAACTATGCTCATCTACAACGTTATTGAGCATGGTTCGACACTGATATTACTGAAATAGGAGTATAGAACCCACAATAGACCCTAATATACCTTATTGGTTAAAAATAAACTACCAACAAACCCACTTTAACAAGGGTTGAAGTTCGGATTTAGGTTATGTTTGGGTCGTGCTTGATCCTATACATACAATGTATCTCTGATAGGCCTAAAGAAACTTAGCTCAACCACATATATATTGGCCCAAAGGCCATAAGCAAACACTAAATTTTTTGACAAAGCTAGACCCCAACAGCTACCAAGCACATGGACCATTTGAGCATTTAGGCCATGTTCTTTTGGACTTAATTTCTTAAATTTTAGTTCAGTTTAACTCTTACTAAGTCTATAATTTTGTTTAATTCAGTTCAATTCAATCCAAAAGAACAGAGTCTTACTCCAACTACAAATAAGATGTTGTATGTACATTCACTATTTATTACTATAAAAAAAAAAAAGAATATAAGAACAATCTCAATCATAATCAGTTTTCTAACAAGAGTCTCAATTTTTTATTTATCTCATAGCACTCCTTCATTTGACTATTTGAGTAGTGTTTTAAAAAAAATTAATGTAGACTATGGCGTGTTTTCTGAAAAAAGTCTCAAATTGGGTTCACTTTTAGAAGAAAATCAATAGTTAACACTGTTTTCTAAAATATCACATTATTAAGTAGGGCGGGACTGCTGTGAGATAATCAGTAGGTGAGATTATTTTTATTTATTTTTATTAATTTTTCCATTTAGTGCAAGCATGCTAAAAAAAAGTGTCTTTCACAACATTTACTCTCCATTTTTATTGATAATATAAATTATATACAAACAATGATTTTTAAGAATTTAAAAAACAAATTTTGATAAACTTTTTTGTTTGTAATTAAACATAATTTAATTACTTCTATCAAAGCCAAGTTTAAAAACACAATTAAACCATACCTACTACATTACATACCCCCACATGATGCACGATCACACAATTAATGAGTCGCAGATCTCATAACCTTATTTTAATTATAAAAAACATTTAATAATCCCTTCACTAACATACAATTAACTTCCATAATTAATCCTTATTATCCACCACTTTGAAAAACTAATTTACATACAATCACAAAAATGGTACACCACTATCTTAAAAACCATGGTTCAAAACTAATAATAATAATACTAGCATTACCAATTCTTAGTATTCTAGTAATATTTGGTGTGTCCAAAGCAATTCCAAGGCAACCAATAATATTATCATCAAATAGTCAAACTTTAACCTACACATCCTCTTTATGCAAGTTTCCGGCCATTTTCAACTTCGGCGACTCTAATTCCGACACCGGTGGTTGGTCCGCCACTTTCGGCCAGGCGGGCCCCCCTCACGGTGAGACTTTTTTCCATGATCCGGCAGGTAGATACTCCGATGGCCGCCTCATCATCGATTTTATAGGTAACACATTTATGTATTATAAGTTCTTTGTTTTTTCTTAATATTTTTGGATTTTTTTTTTCTTGAAATACAATAAGAACAGTATGCTTTGATAAATTATACAATAAAAATATGAAATTTATGTGGTAAATTTTTTTAAAAAAAAACAAAAACCTTGAGGATATATTTTAATTACAATGAAGTATATGATGACAAAAAAAATGTCATTTGAAACTTGCTAACTTAATTTCAAGGCAAAATTTTAAAAACCTTTATTTTAATAATATTTACGTATGTAAATCAAAAGAAATTAATAGTCAAAACTGTGCGCTGGTCCGCAAAAAAAACACACATAGGTGCAACTTTATAGAACAAAAGGAATAGTTGGAGTTGTTCATATTTTATTAGACTAAAAGTCAAAACAGTGCGTTGGTCCGCAAAAAAACACACATAGATGCAACGTTATGGAACAGAAAGAATAGTTGGAGTTGTTCATATTTAATTAGACTAACAATATGAAATGATTAACAGCGGAAAGCTTGGGACTACCATATGTGGATGCGTATTTGGATTCAATGGGCTCAAACTATAGCCATGGAGCCAACTTTGCGACGGCTGGGTCCACTATCAGGCCCCAAAACACTACATCATCCAGCCCATTCCCCTTGAATATCCAAGCTTATCAATTTCATGATTTCCATCATCGCTCTGCTATCCTTCGTAATAAATCAGGTATTCTTTATTTTCTCAATGATATATAATCAACTTTTTTTATAATTACTTCCTCTATTTTTAAATAAGCACATGATTGATTATTTAAATTGAATCAAACGCACCCATAGAACTGTCAATCGGGTCGTGTCGTGTTGATTTCTGGTCGACCTGTATACAAACGGATTGAACCCTCTAACCCAAATCCGACCCGTTTAACAAACGTGTTGTATCATGTCAACCCATTTACCTAAACGTGTCAAAGTCCTTGACCCAAACCCGTTAATTTCGTGTCGTGTTCGGGTCGTGTTAGCATGTCAGGTCATTTTTTTCACCTGAAAATTAATATTCAAGTGTAATTGTGTCGTGTCAACCCGTTTACATAAACGGGTTGAACCCCTTGACCCAAACCCGACCCAATTAATAAGCGTGTCATGTCAACCCATTTACTTAATCGTGTCAAAGTCTATGACCCAAACCCGCTATTTTCAGGTCGTATTATCGTGTCGAGTCAGATTTTGGGGGCTTTTTAGCTATATGCGGTTTTGTATTCTTTGTGTAATTCATTTTTTTTTTCCATTGTTATCTTGAAATCAGGAGAAATTTTCAAGAGCTTACTACCAAGAGCAGAGTATTTTTCTCAGGCTCTTTACACTTTTGATATTGGTCAAAATGATTTAGCTGCCATTTGTTTTACTGATATGTCAACTGGTCAACTTAAACCAACTATACTTGACATTTTGGATCAGTTTAAAACATCTCTCAAGGTACGTAGTGAGTGTGTCACGTGTTCATTAAATAATTTTGTTACCATCGATTTAGTGTAAAATCACATGTTAAGATGCATCAAACAAAATCTTACTACAATATATCATTACTTGTATATGTAAGTGAGAATTTATTGTTGAGGAATCTAGTGCAACCTAAATTTTAAAGAATATATATAAATACAATAATTAAATTAAAGAAAATAATATGAGTATCCGTTCTCAAATATATCAAAAGCGGCTAAATATATATTAAGTTAAATATATTAAAAGCGGCCATATATATATTAAGTTAAAACTAATATTACATTGGTTGACGTATAATTTTGACACATACATTTACTAATTTTAGTTTTACATATTCCTTATGTCATTCTCAATTTCTCATAAACTATAACATAATTTGTTTTAGGAATAAACTATATATAAAGTAATGAACTTAGGAAACTACAATAAGATTGAAAATTGCACAATGACTTGCTGGTTCCTCCCTTACGACTACAATCTTTCCGTTATCATCCGTAAATATGTTTTTGATTGGCCTGGATAATGGTCAACCGATTTTTCTTCCCATTATCAAAAAAAAAAAAAATATTGAAAATTGCAACTCATATATCATAATTGGTGTGTCTGTATCAATGCATCATGCATGCAGATAATTTATCACCTACAAGGAGGTAGACACTTTTGGGTACACAATACGGGCCCACTTGGATGCTTAACGTATGTGTTGAACAGTTTCTCACAGAATAATGCCAATCAATTGGACCAAAATGGATGTGCAATTCCATTAAATGAATTGGCCCAACATTTTAACTTTGGGCTTAAAAAAGTTGTGGCCCAACTCAGAGAAGAACTTCCTCTAGCAGCCATCACATATGTAGATATCTACTCAATCAAGTATGAACTCATTAGCCAAGCTCAGAAATTAGGTAATAAGTTGGTATATGTAATTGCACCGTACATTCTATTTTCTTGTACTCTTTCTGTCTCATATTAATCGTCACAGTTTAACTTCCACGTATTAATTTTAAGTACATATAATCAAAAGGTATTAATGGTCAAAATTATGTAGCGTCATATATGTCAAGTATTGCGATTTAATGCATTCTATCGAATGTACGTTGTGTAGGTTTTGAAAATCCATTTATAGCATGTTGTGGACATGGAGGAAAGAATAACTACGATTTGCATAATCGTTGTGGAGCAAAGATTATGCAAAATGGTAAAGAAGTGCTAGTTGGATCATGTAAAGATCCATCGGTAAGGATTATTTGGGATGGAGCTCATTACACAGAGGCAGCCAACAAATGGGTCTTTGATCGTTTGGTTAATGGATCATATTCGGATCCCCCGATTCCTTTGAACATGGCATGCCACAAGGAATGATGAATGCATAGAAATTGTATGCTAATTGGGCCAAATATTATTTTTTGTGCATATGGACCTGCCAGAAGCAATGATGTGAAAGGGATTAGATCTTAGATACTGAGTGCTGATTTAGGGACGTTATTCGATGAAATCGATTGACATGGATGTAAATTTTGTAGGCATCCATATTTTACGCAGATGAAAAGCCTTTCTTTAAATTATTGAACATGATAAATAAAAAAGTCTTTAGGTTGATAAAAATTCTTATTAGTTACAAATGAGCTGTGAACTCAATTTTGTTGTTGAGCCCTAACTTAAGAGAGTATATGCACATATAAGTTGTTTATTTTTTGCTTATTTCATATTGTAAACAATGAAAAACTATCACCATCCAATAACCAAATTATTGATCAGTGTGGTACGTCTTTTGCAATGTAAACACCTTTTGAGGCATTAACATTGCTTCTATATATTGTAAACTACTAATTAATGAAGGTATGGGTTTAGAGGGAGGGATGAGAGGGTCACGAGGCACTAATTATGTGGTAATTATATGAAATAATGATGTAGATAAATTTGAGCATCAAAATAGTCATTATTTTAGTTTTATGAATGTAAAGTAAAGTTCTTTTGGGCGGCATTCATCTGAACTGAATTGAACGGAGGCTAAATCTTATACTCATCAAGTGTTGAACCGAATTTGTCTGAAATTAGTCCAAAAGAACAAGGTATAACTCCAATTGTGAAATTTGAAAAAACAAAAATCTTTAAATTAACATAGTGATGCCTAATGAGAAGTGACTAGTACAATAATATAAATTGATCACCAAGACCAAAATAAACTTATAATCATAACAAATCATTAGATATAATCTTAATTGAAGGACATATGAAGTGGATTATAAGTTAGCTAACTGCTAGATTCCACAAACACGTACATGGTACAATATCAATTGTACGTTATCCATTTAAAAACTCGAAAATTATGATCAATCTAGTCAATAACCCTAATACGAACTATAAGTTTTTTTTTTTTAATAATAAAATCAAAGCTCATGACAACCCATATCTAAGGAAATGGGAGGATCCGAATACGAGCCATCGAGGATCCGATTAAAGATCCAGTGGTTAGCCGCTTCAGTGTAGTGAACACCATCCCAATTGATGGCCAAAGAAGGGTGTTTACATGATTTACCCACCAAAATTTGTTTGCCATTCACTGTAATTTTGCCTCCACAACCAACATGCCTGTTATAATTGTACTTTCCTCCATGCCCACAACATGCTCTTAGTGGATCCTCAAAACCTAATAACACAAAAAGCAAAATTATAAGACAAGCAATAAAATATCAAATTTAGCCCTACTTTTTTTGTCTTTGTCATTACGCAAAACTAGAAAAAGATTCCCACATTTTTGGGGACATTCCTAAATTTTAAAGGATAATTCATTGTGGGCATATATAGAATGTACATGCATGGAAATTTGTAAAGTGGCCCTACTTAGTTTAGAAAATCCGAATGCATGCGTATTTATAAATGATGAGCACCTTTTTTGTTTTTGGTTGTTTATGTTTGTAACTTCTTTCTCTTAATTTCAACGGATTCACACAAACATAATAAAAGAGTGGGTTGCTAAACGTCGCTCATAGTTTATTTAAAAGCGTCCACATCTAAAAGTAAAAAAGTTCATCTTGCACTTATTCTCATTACTTAGCTCTTCACTCCTACACTCATCCACTCCAGTCTCTCACTCCAACACTTAACTTACTATCCACAAAAGCAGCATCACCAGCACCAGGCCACCCCCCTCGCTAGAACCACTAGTGACCAAGTTAGTACTCGTTCTTTTGGACTTGATCCAAGACAAATTTAATTCAGATTTGATTAATTAGATTCTACTTTTTATATGGTAAAATACACTAGACGCAATGCACGATTCCTCTCATATGATTACTGAATTGGCATTGCCTTGAGGGAGGTATGGATGGCAAGAGGGCAATGCAATTGGCCAATTGAGCTCTTATTGAATCAAAGAAACCTTGCATACATACTAGGGTCTTGTGTCTTGACTTAGGCCTATATCATTACCAATCTTTTTTTTTAAAAAATTACATGTTTGCATTTTTACACTATTTATTTACATATGTTATTTTAATCATCTTTATTGATTCATACATAGCAAAAAAAACTTAGTAACATGGAATTTAATTTTATTCATCTCAAAATCTCAATATATATATGCATAAATAAGAGTAACTCACCAAGTGTGGTGGCATGGCTAATGAGGTCATACTTGACTGAATAGACATCTACATAAGTTAAAGTTGCATGAGGCAACATTTTTCTTAGATGGACCACCACTTCCTTTAGCTTTTTGTTAAAATATTGGGCCAGTTCATTGAATGGGCTTGCACACCCTACTTTATCCACTTGGGCCGCCATGATTGGCAAACGGTCCATTACATATGGTAGGCATCCTACTGGTCCTGTGTTGTGTATCCAAAAATACCTCCCTCCTTCATCATATATTCCCTGTTTACAATTCACAAACAAAATAAAGTGATACTTATGGAGTTATTAATATATGATGATATTATTTTATAGTTTATTTTTAAACTTTTTTAGAAAGAAAAAAAAAACCCATTAAAAAAAGAAAAATTCAATAAAAGTTTAGAACGGTTCCAATTATATGGTCGGTATTCTGAAATTAGCCACAACTATTGATTATCTCACATCAGCCCCAAGCCCCCAATTTTGAGGGTCATCTTCTACAAATAGTACCAATTAAATCAATAATATGACAATATGGGTGCGTTTGATTCAACATGTGATTATTTTCATAAAATTCATATCAATTTAGAAAAAAATTAAATTAGATTAGAAAAGTTCAAACCAGATCAGAAATTATAACTATAATAATAATAAGTATAATCAGAAAAAATCAGATCAGATCAGAAAAATTTAAGATCAGATTAGGTCAGAAAATTTCAGATTATATCAAGTTATCAATGAAATATTTAATTTAACCAAATAAACTAATTCATATTATCATATATACATACTTGGTATGAATTTTTAACCTTGTTTTAAAGCTGAATAAGCCTCAAAACGTACACCCTAATCACTTTTTCTCATTTCTTATTTTTAGTTTTTTGTTTCCCAAAAATAAAAAATAATAGAAAAAAAAAATAGTGTGATCTCCTAACCTTAACGACGGTAGTAAACTGATCCAGTACATCAGGAATGGATGCTTTAACTTGATCAGATGACAAATTCAGGAAAAGTCCAGCCGTTAGATCATTTTGACCAATATCAAACGTATACAAAGCCTTTGAGAAATATTCTCCCTTTGGTAATAACTCCTTGAATACATTTCCTGTTTTATAAATTAATAAAAATTCAGAATTTAATTAATTTTGCATTATGGATCCATTTGGTAGGTTTTTCATGAAAACTGTTTTCTCATCATACATGGTTTGCTTTAGAGTAAAACATTAAAACGTAAAACTTGGGTTGAAAACGATTTTCCACTTTATTGAAATCATTTTCCCCCCAAATTGGAAGTAAAACATTTTCCGTCACAATTATAGTTTTAAATCTCAGTTTCGGCCGCGATTGCGGTAACCGTCGCGAAATCACATTCGTAGGCAATGCGGATGGTTTGCGGCCTAATATCTCGGTCGCAGTAAGCTCAACAAACTTTACAATGCGGTGATGCGGCCTTGATTTAATACCATGGTCAGATTTGAAGTAATTGATTTTCAGTTCAACAAAACAATGAAAAATGCTTAAAATGAAAAATCATTTTATACGCAATTAAACAACACAAAACCTTTGTGAAAATGAACTTTCCAATGTAAAAGGCTTTGTATGGAAAATCATTTTATTCCGAAAACGTTTTACACCTAACCAATTACCAAATGAACCCTATGAACATTTAATTTCTTATGCCAACATTAACAAAAGTGGGGGGAAAAAATCTTACCTTTGAGACGGAAAATTTGAGAGCGTCGTTGGAAATCATTGAATTCATAAAATTGAACGTTTAAGGAAATAGGGCTGAAACCACCTTGGCTAAGGGTGGTGTTTTGAGGTCTTATGGTGGACCCCGCAGTAGCGAAATTGGCCCCATGACTAAAGTTTGATCCCACAGCATCAAGAAATGCGCTCAGATAAGGTAGTCCCAAGCTTTGTGCTTTATCAAAAATAAATAAATGGTTAATTTCAAAAATAAATTAATAGTTAATTTCAAAAATAAATAAAAGGTTAAAATTGGCCTCAAAATACTTTTGCTATTAAATTCTCTTTTTGATTTTAATCGAATGCAATTTAATTCAATTCACGTAGTTCTTTCATTTTAATTCGATTTTATATTAAATTTAGTTTCATTAAGTCTAATTAGGTTCAGTTTATTTTAAAAAAATAATTCAATCTAAGGGCTCGTTTACTTTAGCTGAATATAGCTGAACTGAACTGCTGAAAGTGATATTTTATAAGAGAAGGAAATTGAGAGCTGAAATGAACTGAAGCTGAAGTAAACAAGCCCTAAGAAAATAGTGCTTAAGCATCACGTGCATATGTACTAATCTCAAGTTTAAGATGATTCTAACATGAAATTTGAACTTAAATGTTATATCTAAATGTCCTTTTATAGATTATTTTTTCATTAAGACGGTAATATATACATAAGTTAGAATAAAGCCTTTTTTAACGAGATTTGGGTTGATATTAGCTAAGGAAAAATTGATGTTCATATGTACTCATCAAGTAAACTACTCCGTATTCCAAAATTGATGATTTCATTTGTTTCATGTTTTAACTTTGGAAAAAAAAGAAATGAGATGATATCTCCATATTCAAAATCCAAATAAATGTGTACAAATTGCATATATAGAAATACAATACAAAACAACTCCATGCATTTTAAAAAGTTCTTGTTTTTATTAATATTCATTCTAAATCATTAATATTTTTTTTTACATATTAGTAGTAACAGTTATTTTTAAAAAAATAATAATTCCAAGATACTTATTAGGACAAATTAAGCAAAATATCAAACGATTTTTTTTTTTGTTTTTTTCTTCTTATATTGAAAGCAATTTAGAAGATTCTTTTTACCTTTAAAAAAATATCAAATTTTCTCACCATAATACCAAGTTTCACCAGAAAGAGTGAAAAAATTACAAAAGTTACGAAAAAACATATAAATAGCAAATATGTATGTACAATACTACATGTTAACTTTTTTTATATATTTTCATTAACTTTTACAATTTTGTAGGTTACTTTTTTTAAAAGACTTAATTTCACCGGTGTAAATGATTTGCCTATATAAAGCTATGATCCATGAAAAATTGTAAAAAGTACAGAAAACATATAAATAACAAATATGTATGCACAAAACTATGTGTTAACTTTTTATATATTTTGATTAACTTTTACAATTTTGTAGGTTACTTTTTTTTAAAAGACTTAATTACATACACCGTTGTGAATGATTTGGCTATGATCCATGAAAAATACATGAGAGATGATTTCATTACCACGTCATCTAGAATATCTAGTAGTATGTCGGTCATATCATTATAGATATTGTTATCTAAAATATATAAAATAATTAATACTTCTCTTATCATCTTCAATTTTTTTTTTTTTTATTCATGCAATCATATGTACGTATATATGATTAAATCACAGAGATTATATTAGATTAACTCTATCACATCATCTAGACTATCTTATATGGTATAATTCTCCTATCTTGGTTAATGGTTATTATCATTATATAGATTATTACTAGCTATATAAAAAAGGAATAATTACATTAATAGGTACCAAGTATTGCACTTTTTATTTTATAGGTACTAACTTTTGATTATTCACCAACAGCACGAACTATTATATAAAGTTGCAATGATAGGTATGGATGGCTTATAAATAGGTATGGATGACCTATAAGTTGCAATAATATTTAGGTCATATACCTATCATTGCAACTTTATGTAATAGTTTGTGCTGCTGGTGAATAATCAAAAGTTGGTACCTATAAAATAAAAAGTACAATAGTTGATACCTATTAATTTAATTATTCCTATAAGAAAATATCTCTTTTATTATCTTCAATTATTCAATGTACTTGTATATTTTTTATAGTAAAAAATGATCATTTGCAAGTATGGAACTTCACAATGTTAAGAGTAATAATGTAATATAGAACAGATGAAGTATATGTAGTTGTACCATTTTCATTAATAATTAAGATTTCTCCGTCTTATTCTCATAGTTTCATCAGGAGATATTCTCTAGCCAATTTTTTTTTAAAAGAAAATCCCAAATTATTTATTTAATTATCAACTGCTGGATTGAATATAGGAATAATTTTTAAAAAAAAATTTAGTAATGCTTAGTTTCTTAATAATACTAAATGAGGACATAAATTAAAGGAAAAACAACCATTATCGATTCCTCATATACGTTGTAGTTTGAATACAAAATCTCAAACCAGACCGTCTACTAATCAATTGGCATAACTCTTTAATACAAAATTATAACTTTAAACTATAGATTTGTAATTTTTTGCTTATAACTATGAATTCTATCTTTAATTTTAAAAAAAATTATGCTATTAAGCTAAATTGTCACTCCTACAATTTTTTAGCAAAAAGATCTATCTCCTATCAGACAATATCTTGTGACACGTCGACACTTGCTATTATCTTAAATAATGATAATGATAGAATAAGATTTCAAGAACTACCTTCGTTAATTTTTACAGGTAACAATGTGTATAAATTAAAGAGTAAACAAGTTAAATCGTTGCACGTAAAAGTTACCAATGAAATCAATGACAAGGCGGCCGTCAGAATATCTGCCAGCAGGGGAGTGGAAGAACGTCTCGCCGTGGGGCGGGCCGGCCTGGCCAAACGCCGCAGATAAGCCACCGGTGTCGGAGTTAGAGTCCCCAAAGTTGAATATTGCTGGAAACTCACATTTTTGCATCGTTTTTATTTCTTCACTATTTGTCACTTCTACACTTGATGCAATTGACAAAACTAGTAGCACTAGTGTTATTATTATTATTAGCTTATTATTACCACACTCCATAATTGTATTGTATTCTCAATTCCAATATAAAGGATAAAGAGAAAGAGAGTTTTAATTTACTTTATGAAATTGTGAGTTTGAGTATGTTATATTTATATATATATATATATATAGTATATGTGAATATGATAGCGAAAGTAGGACAAAGGGCAAAAGTAGGAAGAGGTAATCTATACATTGTACACTTTTGTGTGTACAATGAACATGAACATGAACATCATACAGATTTTTAAACCGAACATTCATGTTATGTACTCCATCTGTCCTAAAAAAGCAGAATATTTGTCTTTCATATTTAAGGCTCCGTCTGTTTCGACGAAAAACTATTTTCAATGGAATGATTGGGGTAGTAATAAGTAAGGTGAAAATGTGGCATAACTTACTTAGAGAAGGAAAATGATTTTTTTTCTCAAAACAGAAAATCATTTTCCTCCCCTTAATTACCAAATAAAACAAATGAAAATGAATAGGGAGAAGGAAAATGTTTTCCTCGAAAACAAACGAAGCCTAAATGAATTTTATTTTACAAAAAATATTCTGATAGTAAAACATAAATGTTCAATTTTAACTGTAAGTGATCACTAAAAATTTTAGGTGAGAGGAACTAAGATTGTAAATTGGTCCAAAATTGAGATAGTTCCAAGGGAAAGTCGTTTTATTCACTATAAACACAGAATACACAATAAATTGTTATTACTTCCTTTTGCTCTCTCTTAATAGCAATATTTTGAATTTTAAGTTTACCAATGCATAAGATTGACCATTAATGTCAAATGACGACCTAGGATCAAAATGGTTTTAACACAAATAAGAATATGAATATAAGTTACTAATATTAGAATTATTTTAATTAATTTAATCGTTTACACCCTCAAATCGCTTCCTTAAAATGCATGCAAAAACAATCATTGCCATTTTTATGTTACGATGGAAATACTAAAAGAGATAATACTCCGTATTAAAAATAAAATTGCGAACCAAAAGTTACTTCATGGCCCAATTGGAATAAAATAGATTGAGAACTGGTAAAACAAGAGAAGAAGCAATAAATAAATTTTACAATGTAATAATAACCAAACAGTAGTAATATGACTTCATGGCCCAATGGATAAGGCGCTGGTCTACGAAACCAGAGATTCTGGGTTCGATCCCCAGTGAAGTCGTCTTTTTTTTTTTTGGCATTTTTTATACCCCCAAAGTGGCTTAAAACCACATTAATGGTTAGTCCATGCGAATCAAAGGGGAAAAAATATTTTGGGGGCATTTTTACGTTTAATCGCACCTTTAGTATGTTTCAAGAAGCCAATATTTTTAACTCTGGGGAAATTTTTCACACAAATGGGAACTAGAAAAAAAGAAATTTATTATTTCATTTATAAAAAAAAATAAAATTCCATCATTATGGAAAAGATTTTGTACATAATCTAGTGAGGGGTAAAGGAGGATCAGAAAAAGATCCATCCGAAACCCGGTTTGCAACCCATCGATTCGCAGCCTCGGTGTAATGTATGCTGTCCCAACTTATGTATTCTGATGGATTACTGCAAGGAGTTGCATACACTGCGGTCCCATTCGATGCATCTTTTCTCCAACACTGCAACTTTAAATTCCCATTATGCTTGCAGCAGTAACCAAGTGGATCAACAAATCCTGCAATTACCATGAAGAATTCACAAGATTATCTGATTATTAGAAGAAAAATAAAATCCATGACCATTGATTGTAAGCTATGGTTGTTTTCTTGGCTCACCATATTCCTTTGATTGACTAATAAGAGAATATTTAGCTGAGTAAATGTCTACATATACAAGAAGTGAATCTTGGAGTTGAGTCTGCAGTTCAGAAATTCTCTTCTTGAGCTGCCTGTTGAACTCTTTCGCCACTTCATTGAAAGATTTCACGCAACCTGCTTCGTCGACGTTTCCAGTTTTGGGAGGATTTCTCAATAGTAAGTATGGTAAGCAACCAATCGGCCCAGTGTTGTGTATCCAAAATTTCCTTGCTCCTAGTTGGTCAAGTTTCTAAGAAGATGAAATTGAAGTAAATGTAAGCTCTTAAATCAGTAATTCAAAAGCATATCCTCTCACCTCTACAACCATTTGAAACTCTTAAAAAAGATGAATTTTGTGCATAATGTAGGGCCTAACGCCCTTTTTGAATTGAACTAATTTGAATTGAATTGAATTAAGCTAAATCTAAACTCATGAGTAGAGCTGAGCTGAACTGAAATTTCAGAAATTAAGTCCAAAAGAACAACGCCTAAATGCCTAATTATGCCAAACTCCAAAAAACAATCAAGAGATGCACAACAAAACCTATTTAACTTGCAGAGACACAAAAGAAACTTCAAGGAAGCTACAATTTAGAAGGTATTAGGATCTTCTCCATTTCTTATTCTAAAATCATGACACCTCACGAACCACAAATGATAAAGCTATTAATAGTTTATTATATGTTATATGCATTTTCTATGTTCTACAAGGCTTTTAAGGTCCTCATGAACCAACATAGTATTGGATATAAAGTGTGCTACAAAGAACTGAAGGAAGGAAAAAAGTTTGTCAAACTTGCAGTTACCTTTATTGCCGATGCAAGTTGATTTATAAGATCAGGAATAATTTCCCGGGCCTCATCCTCGGTCATATTTCTTAATGCATTATGGATGTCATTTTGCCCAATATCGAATGTATATAGTGCATTTGAGAAGTCTTCAAGTCTCGGAAAGCGGTTTTTTACATTATCTGGGAACAAAAAAAGGCCAAAAAGCTGACTGCACAATATAAAAAAAATAATCTAAATCTTTGATGAAGCTTCGTCATCTAAAGAACAAGATTCTTCATGGAATCCCATATAAGTATATAACCTTGTGCATATAGCTCACTAGTTTGCTCTTTCAAAGCTTCAAACTGCAAGAGTTGCACATCAAGGGAAAGAGGATTGAGACCACTTCCACATAGCTTTCCATCAACATGCTGAATTGAAGATCCGCCTGCAGCAAAATCTGCCCCGTGCTGAAAGTTGGCTCGAAGTGCATCCAAATATGCACTCAGAAATGGCAATCCCAATTTCTCAGCTACAAGAATTATGAGGCTATATGAGAGGATGAGAGCTGATTAAACAAAGGTTAATAGCTAAAATACATGAAACTTCTCAGTTCTCATTAGTCTCACTTCCATGTGTAAGCGGCATCAAACAAGTTATTTCACAAAGCATTGTGCAGTAGAGCAACAAGAAAAACACTTGATAATGGTGAAAGGTTTGGCACCAATCTGTTATGAGGCAAAGTATTAAAAATGATTTACAGCGATGGGATACTTCACTAAAGAATTGCATTCTAGGCCCTTTTTTTTAGACTGAATTGAAAATAAGTCCAAAAGAACACATCCTTAGTGACTGTGACCAATGACTAAAGAAAAGTGATACTTGGGTGTATAAGTATGTCCAAGAACATTATTCTAAGACTTCCCCTTTAAAGGTAGTCAAATGTAAACTTATCATATTATCATCTAAGACATGTTCTTTTGTAATAAACTAAACCGAAAAGAACTGAAAATAAATCTAAAAGGATAGGATCTAAATATAACTCATATCATGATATCAACATTGTTACAAGGGTAATTCATCATTTAAAACGAGTTAAAGTGATGTTGTGCTTGTTTGAAGAATTACATTCTAAATATAACTGATATCAACATTGTTATAAGATCCAACTAGGAAGCAGAAATTTCAACGGCTCAAAAGTAAAGATGATTAATACAAAATCCCAATGCTCAATGCAATAAAAAAATTTCCAAATGATATAACTCACCAACAAAATCAATGATTAATCGTCCGTCACAATATCTCCCAGAAGGTTTACCAAAAAAGGAGATGCCATTTGGATAAGGAACACGATGAAATGCAGCAGAAACACAACCAGTATCAGAATTAGAATCACCAAAGTTGTAAATGGCAGGAATTTCACATTCTCCTGATGATTCAAGTACCCGTTTGCTTCGACTTCCCAGAGCTACAAATACTATAAACCCAGTAATTAAAACAAACCCAACTGCCACTACTTGTAGACGGTTTTTCAAATCCCAAGCAGCCTTAACACTGTTAGTGATACTAACAGAATTCCACCAACTCATTATGATCACATCAAAGCGTTTCCTCTTTCAAGCATTTCATCAAACACCCAATGCTCAAACCAATGAACAGTTTTACACACCATAACTCCTACAATAAAGTAACTAAACATCAGCATATCATCAAATTCCTGTCTCTTTCAGGCATTTCATCAAACATGTAAAGCACAAGTGGAATTTCAACAAAGAATAGTGACTTTTCAGCTCTAACCATTTTATTTTTTTTTTGAACCGCAGCTCTAACCATTTTGGTAAAGGCCAAAAGTTGAAATCTTTTAAGATTTTGATCATAAACAATTGACAATATGCACATACAGGAAAAAAAAATTAAAAAAGGTGAATGCTAATCAGTAAATGAGTAATCCCAACCAAAAATTAAAGCAGTAGTTAGCAACAAAAAGGAACAAGTAGAAAATTTGATTTGTGAAAAGAACATACCTCATCTCTTTGGAGTTAAAATGGAATTTATGAATGTTGAATTGTTGATTATTGCTAAAATGCTGAGAAAGATGAAAATGTGAACTATTTTGACCTTTACAAGATGCGATCTGAATAGATGATCATAATAGGTACGAAGTCAATTTGGCGCACGATTAATTTATTGAGCATAAACCAAAATACTTAAAAGCAAATTCTTATATGATAAGTGATTTGCGGATAACGAAGGGTTATAAAGTTTTTGAGTACGGATTATAAAGTTCATTTGTGTTGATGTTAAAAGGTTATTGTGTAGGCTTAATAGAGTTATTGTGGGGGTAATAAAGTTATTATAGAGGTTACAAAGTTATTAGTGTAATAGTGCGTGTTACATATGCGTCACGTCATTATTAAATGGTGTGACCGGCTCCACCAAAAATACATTGTTACTTAAAATGCAATGTACATGGTATTTTTAATTTAATTCAATTCAATTACGCTAAGCTTGTGTTGAATATAGGGTTTAGTTTAATTTTGTTCACTTTAGTTCACTTCTAATTAGTTTATTTTAGACAAACGTATTTCAATTCAATTCATTTAGGATTAATTGAATCCAAAAGAATGAGGGTTTGGGTAAAGCTTTGTGGAGCTTGCCCCCGTCTTCCAACCTCTTGGTGGGAATTCGATCTTGGGGAATTTCCACTCACCTTTTCTTAGGGCTATTAACTTTGTATATGTGGGATCCTTATCCAATCGAGAAAAAAAAATGGATCAAAACAACAGGTCAAATGTACTAAAGCATAAATTGAGAAAACACTTATGAATGCATTTCAATGAAGAGATTTGAGCTTATAAACAATCTGCTTACATCTTCAAATCTATTTATTTTTAAATGCATGTCATACTAGTACGTTGCAAGTAATATGGAACGGGCAAAGTATGATAGAATAGGTATGTATTTTAGGGTAAAAAGAGATATTTAGACTAATTTTAGTTTTTTGACTAATCAAAAACTCTAATAGGCGTATTTTGTAAATGGAGTCCTTAAAAAGAGCTTGGGTAAAAGCTCTGAAAATAAAAGACATTGTTCAAATAACACTTTTTTGCTCATAATCATAATGATAACATATCAATTAAAATGTCCATAAATGTCATTTTACTCGATCAAAAGACAATCAATCCGATTTTAGCAATCAACTATGTTTTATCAAATACATATAAATGTCAAATCTACTAATAAAAAAAAAAAATTCTAAAGTCTATGGGGATAGACCAAAAATTCTGACAAATTTTAGTGAAGCAGTTTATCGGATAGGTGATAACGGGATATATTTCACTCTAAAAAGGATTTAAGGGCTCAAAAAAGGTTGAATTGTAGGTAAAGCTATTTTATAAAAAAATAAAAGCATTCTTCGAGTTCCAAATACTTCAATGAGTTTAGATTTTTTTTTTAAAAAGGAAAGATATACAAGTGATATCGGACATTATTTCTCTCGAAGAGATAAAATGGATTAATTGACCCTATGTAATAAGATAACAAGGTTAAAAATAGTAGATATAGGCAAAAAAAGGCCTATCCAATTTTTAAAATCTAGGGAGGACCAAAGAACAATAATTGGACAAACTAAGATGAGGCAGTCCATTGATTTTGTCTTGTTGACAAAGTGGACAAACAGATGGAATATTAAAGCTATGATCCCAATGATTAACCCTTGTAGATAAGTTGTTAAATAGTACATCTCTATTTCGTAACACATAAGTATTTTTTGTGAGAGATAAAATATTAATTTATTGCGCTTAAAATGGACCAGATGAAATATTTAACACATAGTGTATATGCTACAAAATAACACGAGTCATGACCCCAACCTCTTTCAAGGATAGAGATAAAAGTATAAAACACTCAAGGACAACATTGCTTCAGTGATACCAACAAGGCAACAACGTCAGTGATACCAACAACGTTCCCAGGGATGATGACTCATGTTCGAGTTTTCGAACACTTTCTAAAAAAGAAAAGTAAATATAAGCTCTATATACACTAATACAAGCTATAATACAGAAGCACTCCTCCATGCAGGGGGCTGGCGTCATGTCAATTACCAACATAAAATGCAAATTTTCAGCTAAACTCTGTTTAATCTGCCCAATTGATTGAATATAAAACGTTGATGTAGACTCTCATCATGCAAATGGGTGAACAATACAAATTCAATGGAGTATAAAAAGTTCCAATCTCACAATTTTAACTTCAAGCTATACAATGTCATAAAGCATAACAAACTTGTGCATTGAAAAGGCAAAATACAAAGAAGAATATAACATATAATGGTCCATTACAGGTCAGTCTAAGAACATAAGATCCTTGCCTCAATATAGAGTACCAGACCCAAAAAATAGCAATTTTACAGGGTATCAAAATTAACAGTTAATTAACAAGATTCATAAGTTCAAGAGCTACGCCGTAGAATAATTTGACAGACATGAAGAAATTAAACAAAATATTTGTTCGGCAATGCTTGCCGATTGTCAAAGGAGGGGCTCTGAAGAATCCACAGATTTTTCGAAACCAAAAAGGAAAAAGAATTTGAAATTTTCCGTCACCATCGTTCTCTTGATGTAGACCTGCCACCAAAAAATTGAAGCAACAATCAGTAACTGCTATGAATGAGCTATGCAACCAACAAAAATTACAATGGAACAGAAGTCATGCTAACATTACAGAGTTAAGGCAATCTTTAAACCATTGCTTATAACACAAAGATTATCTTTTTAAGGCTATATTTTCCTTTTTCAGACATGTTTTCCACTTCAAAATGTTTCCAAAACTCCAATTGCTTTGGGCTATGAAGCAATTCCAAAATAGGAAAGCAAAAACAAAAGTTAGGGCATGGTCATTTGGGCTATGAAAAGCGCTTTGCAAGAAAATGCCCTTGTTTGCTTCGAACTTTGTTATTTAGAGAAAGCAGAGCCATAATCACTTATTCCTTCCAGCAGCATGTATGCACATTACCACTTTTGTTTAAAATTAATTGGTTTTTGTTAGTTTACACCTTGAATCTGATTTGTATATGTCATAGATTATGTAGGTTTAGGGTGTTCTATTTTGGGTTTATTTTTTGGGCCTTTTTTGTTTCTTTATTAGGACTTCTAGTCTCTGTAACCTAGACGATCACTATATTCAAAAACTCCTCAAGATTAATAAAACCTTTTTCTCCTCTGCTTGTGGACATAGGCAAAATCAACTTGTTGACAACGAGGGATTAGCTATGGAGGTCCAACCCAAATTTTAATTGGTCTTGGGCTTCCTAAGTATTAACTAAACAAAGCCTAATTAGCTACAAAATAAGGTTGACTAGTGGGAATTGCTTAGTCATAATGAGCTAGGAGTCATTAGCAAAGTTATACCTAATCACTTGTCAGCCCTCAAGAGCTGTCCACTACATACTACTTGGTGTTCAAATTAAGCATGTGAAATGTCTTAAATTAAAGGGTCCAATGGGAGCTCTTCTTGGTGTTTAATGCTGCAGCAACAAATTTAGCTTGCTGGTTGTAGTCCACTTGTGTTTCTCCTTGTTCTGTTTTAAATTTTCCTTAGTTATAAAGAGTCACTAAAAAAATTGTTTAGGAGGTCCAATTAGAGGCTTTGTTAGCTCTTATGTTACTGCTACCCAAGAATATTGGTGCAGATCAGTAAAGAGCCGTGTCTTTTTTTGTTTTGATTTCTATCATTTGATAACACTAATGTTGTGAAGTAGCAAGGCATAATTATAAAAGCCATAAGTTACATTATAATATAAAGTTTTTTGGATGAAATAAAAATTGAGAGTTAAAACCCTTTTTTGGTAACCATAATGTTTCTATCAACCAAGAATCTAAATTAACCAACTTAGTAAGTGAAGCAAAGTTGCTTTATCAAAATCAACCTAGTATATGTTCTTCACAATTTAGAATCACATTAGTTGCCTTGGTCAAAGGAGGTCGACTTGTTAATGGTTTTCAATGATAAATGCCTTGGCAGTATTTGGATTGATGAAAGTAGTGGTAGTTGACTGGTTTGAACCGGTTCTAGATTTTAGTTCTTGTTCTAGTTGACTGTAAAATTACTATTACACCCTTTTGCTCAATTCAATTTCACGCCAGGGATCACCTAGTATATCAACAACAGAAAACAAAAAACAGAAACAAGCCATCTCACTTGGACACTGTTTGGCGTTACTGGCAAACAAGCAGTATTCATCGGAAAAAAAAATTGCTTTCAGTTTCAACGCAGCCTATTTTGAACATTTGTGAAAGTCAAGCAAAACTCAACTACAACAAATGTGTAGATGAAAAGTATGAATGGGAAGCAAAATTTAATGGTCAAACTGTAATATTCCTAGGTCCGATCACTTTTTTTTTAAAAAAAAACGAAAAGCATTGCAGAACTAAATGCCACCTGCTTCCGAGCTCCACCCCCCCCCCCCCAAGCCACCCATTCACCCACCAATAAATGGTAGCCTATTTATAACACAGAAATGTAGCTAAAGAAAAAAAATAAGGCACTCACTTCATATCGCAAGTATTCATAGAAATATCAAGCAAGTATTACCTGTCGAAGTTTCGGTTACCCAGGAATCCCCCTCTATCCCTGCCACCTTGGAAACCTCCTCTTCTTTCTTCACCAGGTCTTGTCCATACATCTGTTCCACGTGATCGGGGCCTGTCCATCATTTCGGGACCTCGTACATCATCAAAAGCTCCGGACTGAGAAGGGGGCCTCTCTGGAAAAGTGGTAAATTTCCCAGCTGCAGAACCTGGTCTTGAGCCTGGCTTGTCCACAGCTTTCTGACCAAAGCGGACCTTGTCATCCAATTCCCTTGTTAGGGTTTCCAAATCTTTCTCCTTGTTTTGAATAAGATCATGCAAACTGATCTGTTCACCTTCAGACTCTTGCAGAACATTGTCACCAGATTTTTTCTCAAGGTCTTTCTTTAGATTCTCAATTTCTTCCTTCAAAGCCTTTTCTTCCTCAGTCTCAAGCCTGTAATTCAAAACACTTAGCATAAGCTGAAAAGCCATCAAATAAAATAAAGTTTAAAAAGTATGTGAACACACTGTGTTGGTAGTAGAAAAATAGCACAACGACATTTATAACACTGCAATTTTATAAATAATCGTTCATGGATGTTCATTCACGATTTATTATGCTACAAATAGAAACTGTTAAATATAATGATTTTTCATGAGATTTTACTACTCTCTTTCATGAATGTCATCTCCATACTCTCCAAAGAAAAGGGCATCAAGTGTCCCAATGTAAGTTTAAAACAGCAATGAATACAAAACTAAAATGAGAGAAATAAACCCTTTACAACTCAAACATAAGAATTTACAGTGATTTTCGAACAAACAAACGAATAAAGAAATCCTTGTTGCAAGCTTTGTCGCACATCAAAATCATATCTTCAGGGTTACACTTGATGTTGTAAGAAAGGACGGACAACAAGAAGAAATCTGATGCTTTCAAGAAGGGATTTCATATAATGCCATAATCCAACACCAAAAGGCAATTCTTATGATGCAATCCAAGATACTCCAAGAAAACCAACTCTTAGATACAAGAATGAATTGGCCTTATTATGAGCTATGATAAACTAATTACCAGAACCTTAGGTTTCAACATGAAAAGCAACCATGCAAATATCCATCAAATGTAATTTCCTTAATAAAAAAGAACACAGAACTTACAAATTGAGGAAAATTCCACGAAAAGATATAAAATCTCCTAGATATTACTGGTACCATCAAACAGCTCATTCTCCATATAGCAACTGCTTCCTACAAATAACATCAATGTCATGAGCCATCATTTTCCATGTTCCTATACATGGAATATAACCTTAACATAAGCCTTCTGAAGGCCTACTCAGAAGCTGAACACTCCACAGGCTAGTCCTAAGTGAAAATCCAAACTACAGCATGATGCTTCCTCATGAAAACCTCAACACAAGAATACATTCTAGTTGATACTAATCACAGGAAAGCAAAAGGACTAAGTTCGTTAAAATGATGAAATAGAAGGCGTCCTTTGTCCCACCCACAACGAATGTGGAAACAAGGGAAGTTTACCCAAAGACAAAGTTCAGCTAGTCAGATCAAGAATAACTAGGAGCCACAAGGGTAGGTAAAAACCTTATAGGTTGGTAGAGAACCTTGCTTTAGTCCATAAGAACCAGCCATTAAACACAAGCTGACTAACTAATGCTGAGAAAAAAAAAAATCATTAATAAGTAGTCCGATGTTGGTTACCAATTAATTCTAGAACAAGACCAAAGTTATGCTACAAGGAATATTGGCTTATACATCGGTTTCATCCATGAATTGCCTCCCAAGATCATATAAAGATTAATAGCAGCACTCTTCAAACCAACAAGAACCAATAATGCTAAACCTAGTTATCACAGATTCAAATCAGCTATACTCAAAGCTTTATATAGGCAATGTAGATTCAGATTTTCATCAACAAAGGCCATCACATAGACAAAGCCTAAAATGCACAGTTCTAGCCATCTGGAAAACTGGAAACTTCACTGCTCATACACTCCAGCATCAAATCATCATTAATCACTTTAATAAATCACATCATAGCTAACATAAGAAACCTTCAAAAACAAAATTAAAAACTTCGAAATGCATGCATGCATTCAATCATCAAATAAAGCACTTCAATTTTCCTGACAAAACATCAACTCAAAATAAAAATACCAACAACTAGAGATCAAAAGTACAAACCTCTCAACACGACGATGTTCTAAATCAAGATCAATCTTCCTCCAATCCAAACCCTTCTCTTCCAACAAAACCTCCCTAGGCTTAGCATCCCCAAAAGGATTCACCCTAGGCTTAGGCTTCACCTCAGCCACCCCAACTCCACCACTCTCCGAACCACGATTGCTCTGTGAACTCGTGGGCCTACTCCCCTGTGAACTGGTGGGCCTACTTCCACCTGCCACCACCTTCTTAGCCTCAATCTCAGAATCCAATTTCTTCCAATCCAACCCCTTCTCAGCCAACACTTCCTCCCTAGGCCTCGCTGCCCCAAATGGGTTCGCCTTACTCGCCGAAGTCGCAGCAGGCTTCACCACATTATCACCATTACTCCTGGCTGTAGGAGGATCCAACACCAACCTAGTCCTCCCCGAATCTCTCTCTCCACCCACATCCCTCTCTCTCCTCCAATCCGAACCCGAATCACGAAACCCTGACCCAAAAGAATTGGATCTAGTCCCACCTCCAACACTCAAATTCTGAACTTTCTTGCCAAAACTCCAGTTATCAGCCTCATCAGCTCTAGACCCGCCTCCCAATGCTCCATATCTGGAACTGTTAACATTACTGGAACTGCTACTAACCCCTCTTCCACCGTCCATTGACATTGGCTTTTTCATTGATGCCCAATTATCAACTTCATCAGCCCTAGAAGGTGGAGGAGGCATAGAGTCAAAATCACCACCGCCTCTTCTATTTTGTCGTCTATCATCATCGAACCCCCGTCGTTGAGATCTTCGATCATCGCCATAACTTGAAAATCCACCTCCAATTCTAGAACCCCCAGAAAAATCATCAGAAGATCTAGGTTTTGGGGCAGTGGGTAATTGGAGCATCTCATCTGGGGTTAAACGAGTAGATCCGGTTGAAATTGGGCCAGACGCGGACCCGTATGCTGCAAACTCTGAAAGTGTCATCTTTTTCTTTTTAGGTTTTGCAGTTATGGCTTCTTTCAAAGACGGAAAACTCTGTGAGTTTGCTGTTGCTGCTGTTGTTGTCGCATTTTCTCTCTCTTCTTCTTCCTCGCGTTCTGCTTCTGCAGCCCATGAGCCGATACCACCCCAAGGTTTCGACATCGGTGAAAATGGCGGATGAGTTGATGTTACTTTTGCAAAGATCTGGTGTGAGAAGAAGATGAACAATATAGATTGAGAGTTAAGAAAAATAAGATGAAGGAGATTTGCTAGGGCTCCAAGTGATAAATCGGGGCTCCGTATTATTTCTATTTTTGTTTTTAAATAATGTAGGGCGCTGTACTGTTTTACATCACCCTAAAAAACCAGTTTTTTAATTTTTTTTTTTAAATAATTTTTTTTAATGGTTTTTTTAAAATAATTTGTTAAATCAAAAAAATTAGAAAACACAGATTTTTATTATAAAAATTTGTTTTTATATATATAATATTTAAAAAACAGATAAAACGGGTTTTTTAAAATTTAAAAAAAAAACAGTTTTTATTATTTAAAAATTGTTTCTTATTTTAAAAAAATAAATAAATAAAGATTGTTTCTTATCTCAGAAGTCAGAACTTATCAGGTCATGTCAAGTCCAATAAGTTATAATCAAGTCGGGTCCGATTAAGTTTAATAAGTTTCAATTTCTCTAATAAAATTAGGTCGAATTATGTCAAGTTATGACCAATAAGTTATAATCAGGCCAGATTAAAAAAAAAAAAACTAGTTTTTTCATACACGCAATGCATGTGATCCTAAAATTCGTTAGCAACATAATTTGACAAAAAAAATAATTTAATAAGTTTCCACATAATTGTAAAAAGAATTTTAAATAAATATTATTTTTATTACAAATTGAGTACATAATATATTTCTCTAAAAGATTTACTATTTATGAATAATTTTGATTAATTTTACAATTAATTATATTTGTGTTTTTTAATATTGTGATTACTTGTTTTATACGTAGTATAAGACTATTAATGACTTCAAAAATCAAATACCATCATGAAACAGTACACAAATGACAAAATTGTCCCCAACTTTGACTAGCAATTATGAACGATAAGTAAGGGTAGTGGTAATCTACTTGGACACCGTCGTGGCCTCACCCCTTCCCTTATATAATAGAGATATATTTCAGGTTTAATAAGTTCATATTAGTTCCAATAAGTTCAAATAAGTTTAAATAAGGTATAATAAGTTCACATAATTTCAGGTCTAATAAGTTGTAAATACACCTTAAAAAAAGTTTTAGGTTTAATACGTTCAGATAAGTTCCAATGAGTTCAGATAAGTTCCAATGACTTCAAATAAGTTAAGGTTTAATAAGTTGAAGAGAACGCATACTTTAAAAAGGATCCAAGTAAAAAAAAAATTACGACTCAAAACCGGATACCCGAATTTGCCCAGGCTAGTCGTAATGGGGAGTGATAACAAACATATGTAGACATGACAAAGTCAATCCGAAACCCGATCGAAATATTCGATTTGACTCCCAATCCGGCCCGAACCTCGCTTGTTCTAAAACTCAATCGAACAGGACCAATCTGAATCCCAATGTGAACCTCATATGACCGGAACTCATCCGAATCCGAATAGGTCCAATCCAAACTCGCTCAATCCGAAAACAACCTGATTCGAACGTGTCCGGCCCGAACATGTCCCATCCGATAAAAAAAAGCAATCCGAACTCGACTGGTCCAAAGTAAATCAGGGTATCCCTAAAACATAGCTTAGAATTTTGAAAAAGCAAGAATACAATTTAAAAAAGCGAAAAAATGCAGCGACATAGCCTAAAAAACCCTTAAATATATTTTAAAGCACTATCCACAATCATGAATTTCCGGACCCAAAAGCCTCAATCCTATATACACAGTAGCCTTAAGCGCCACAATCACTGCCACACGCCCCTTTGAAAGATAGAGCGTTTAAAGCTCTTCCTTAGCTAGATCAAAAGGAGAGAGATAACTTTCCTAACACACTTTAGTCCCAACCATTAGATCTTTCTACTAAGGCTCTGTTCTTTAGGACTGATCTGGTCTGATCTGATCTGATCTTATATTTATATTTATATTTATATTTTTATGTTTATTTTTTTTTATTAGGGACAAAAATTTAATGAGCTCAAAGCCTCAAGCTCATTTCATTTCACATCTTCATTATTTTACTTTTCATTCTTTTCAAACTCTTCATTCAATCTGACTCCAAAACCGTCACCGAAAAAGTCGACCGAATAATCACCGTCGGAAAATTCATTCCGAAAACTGTCGTCGGACAAGTCGTCCCGAAAACCGTCGCTGAAAAACGCGGCCTGCAAATCGTCCCCGGAAAAGTCGGCCAAATAATCACCGGCGAAAAAAGTCAGTCCGAAAACCGTCGTTGGAAAAGTCGTCCTGAAAATCGTCGCCGAAAAACTCGGCTTGAAAATCGTAGCCGGAAAAGTCGGTCGAATAATCACCGCCGAAAAAGTCGACCGAATAATCGTCGCCGAAAAACTCGGCTTGAAAATCGTCGCTGGATCAGCCTCATCAACTCTCTCGTTACCTTAGCTTGCACAAACACCTCCACACTTGACAAGTAAACGTAGGTGGCTCATAAGACCACCACTGTCTTTGCTTGATAAAAACAATATGCAGCCACCTAACCCATATAGTATGTTGTTTCTTAGCCACATTTCAAATTATCTTACCAAGGATGGGCTATATATATGTTACAATTCACACCCAAATCCTTCACATTTGTGTTTTGTGAAAAAATTAATAGTACAAACTACATCATCCCTCAAATTACTCAAAAAAACGCAAAACTAACTTTTCAAGTCAACAACAGACGCCACAATTTACACCCAAATTCTACACATTTGAATTTTGTTCAAAATAGTAGGGCATCAATCTTAACCCTTTATACAAAACATCTACTCCTATGATACATGTATACAATCACATTTCATTTGTTGAAAATGGTACATTACATCATTCTATATTCCTATCATTTCCCCATTAATTAAATCCAACAATAGTACAAACCACATCATTCCTCTTTTTCCTATAAATCTATAATACAAGACATCACAATGTTTCTCTCAAATGATGGGATCTAAGCTGTGTGATAATTACATACAATTGCACAAGACCAATTCTACCTTACATTCTCATTCAGACACTTTCAAGATCATTTTTTCAGTCTAAAACTCAGGGAACACAAACCCCATCTGCAAACAAGAAAAACAAACTTCAATTAGATACAAAGGATTCAAGATCATCAAATAAATTCATTTTTCAACATTTTGCTTTCTCATTTCTAGAAATAACAACAATCAGCAAAATTGATTAACTCCATAATTGTAATCTAAACTTCTAGTTGTATGCTACTCGACTCTTTGTTTCAACTCAGGCACTCGTGTCAGACACTTTATTTTGGACCAAAAACATTAATATTTTTCATAAAATTGTCGTGTCTGACACTTGGACACGGACCTGTGTCAGTCCAAGTAACAAATATTAGGCTGATGACATATACAACTATACAAGGGTTATTAACCAAAAAAAAATAATCAGTTTAAGACAAAATTGTAGCTCTAAAACTTCAGAACATTACAAAATTATCATAAATCTGTCCAAAAGTTCCTTTGCAAGAGTACTAAGCATGTCGAACCAAAAATCCAACATGTTTTGAAATACTAACCAAGTCCATTCTTGTTGCAAGTGCATATATGAATGATGAATGTATTTTCTATTAAAAAAAAAAAAGAAGAAAAAGAAGACGAATGTAGGTAAATAAAAGATATTTCACGTTCATTACATTAACAAGTTACATGGAAACAAACAAAACAAAATAACAAATGCTAGCTGCAAACTTTATACTTCAATTCGTTCAATATGTGCGTATATATAACATCCAGGCTCCGTTTGGTAAGACATAAAACATTTTCCTGGAAAAAAAAATTTTCCTCGATTTTCAATTTTACATTGTTTGGTTCAAAACGAAGGAAAAACTATTTTCCTTTCATTTTTCATACTTCCTTGGAGACTCCTTGGAGTAAAAATTCTCTTACAATGATTTCCTTTCATTTTTCATACTTCCTTGTACACTTCTCTCCCACTACCTCCTTACTTTCCCTTCCATTTTTTTTTTTTCGTCATTTTTCTCACACGGTTCCAAACAATGAAAAACTTGTTTTACAATTGTATTTCACATTATAAATTGTTTTCCATTAAAAATATTTTACACCATACCAAACAGTGTCCAAAATCAAAAACAAAGATCGAAGATGCTAACTTTTCAAGAAAAATGAGTCTCAAAATGATTACCTTTAGCAGTAGTGATACTAGTATTAGCAGGGATAACAACATGAAGAGAAGTATCCAATGGTTCTAATTGGCATAGTTCATGATCTTGATCTACAAGCAAACTCTTAGTTCTCTCCTGCATAGTGTTCAACACATTGTGCCAACTATTTACTCTCGAACGAACCGGGAGTCCTACATTCATGTCTGCCAAATCCTCTGCCTTCACCTTCAAACAACAAGATATCATCACAAATCTTGTGTAGGCATTTTCTACTCAATCTGTCTCTATTTATGTGCTACATTTGCTTTTTCACAATTTTCATCCCATAAGTTTAAACTTTATCATCTTTAGTTACTATTAGAAGACATGAAAATATTCTTCCTTGTGTATATATGAAACTAAACTACAATCAAATTTAACATATGAAAAATGCTTAAAGTCAAAATGTAGCAATTAAAAAAGCAAAGATATTCATTTTATTTATTTATTTATTTTTCAATCTAGAGTTTGTGATTTTCATTATATGCCTGGACTGTGCATATCCAAATAAATTCACACGAACTAGGGATTTACCGAGTAAAACATAAAATTAGAAAGGAAAAACTCAAAATGCCTTCTTTTTTGGGATTTGCAAACTGTTATTCTTTTACGGCCCGTTTGGCAGCCGGTCATAAATCAGGGTAATGGGAATGAACTTATAATTAAATTTAGAAGGAAAATCAAAATCAATTCCCATGGTAGTGCTACCTTAGGTCCAATTTATCTAATTTTCTTCACAAATATTCATTCTCATCAAATACCACCCTCACCAATGGTAATGGATGGGAATAATAAATGAGAAGAAAATTAAAGCTTTGGGAATGAAATTTTGTTTTCCATGGAGATTATAAGGTTTTTCCCTAACAAAATTATATTATAAATTTATTACCATTACCACAATTTATTAACAACAATCAAACGGGCCGTTAAAGTAATAAAATCCGATGAGCATCGGGAATAAGGTCAACCTATCCGCAACCTTTACTAAAATGAGGGATAAAGCGGTAGAATGTGGGAAAACCCTATTTTCTTAAAGTTATGTCACAATGATGAATTGATGATCAATTTCAGGTCTAAAATACCATCTAAAGACAAGCTAAAATTGAGTGTGATTCGTGAAATTGTTTATAAAAATGTGATTGCTGATTCAGGGCCATAATCAAAGTTGACAAATCACAAAGCACAAATTAAACAAAAGATACCCAAATCATTGGTCAGCAATGCTTTTCCCACCAAGTATAACAAATATCCACTGAAACATTAAATATTCAAATTCAACAAGAAGCATTAATCCAAATTTGCTAGAAACAACCTTTTATAAACACATTTTTTGCAAGAAATTTAATTTCTTTTTGGTATTTAACAAAAAATTTATATGTGCAATCATCGCTTTTTCGATATTAGATAATCGATCTCAATTTTTTTATTTTATTAAATATGATGTTGATTTTTATTCTAAGGCGATGACAATTCTTGTGATCGAAATTTATTGTCGAAAAAAGACCACAAAATCTTATTTTGCCTGAAATTGTTTTGCTAAGGTTTTTAAATTAAAAAAAAAATACTCACTCCATGTTTTAAAATATATATACCTATTAGTTGGATGTAGAGCTGATCAAAAGTGACCCGGCCCGACCAGGCTCGCTTTTTTGCGGGCTTTGGACATGAAAATTAGGTCAGAATTTGGGCCCGACCCGATTTTTTATTTTTTCGTGCGGGCCTTGGACATTAAAAATTAGACTTTTGGTTACTTTTTTAGACCCGGCCCGAAAAAGCCCGAAAAGCCCACACTAAATTTTCGGGCTTTGGCTAAGAAATTTGGGCCCGAACTAAACCCGACCCGCTTTATAGGCTTGATTTTTATGCATCGGCCCGGCCCAAACCCGGCTCGGCCCACGATCACCTCTAGTTTGGATGAAACTTAGGAAGACTGTTATAATGTATTATAAAGAGTATATGATGAAGGGAAAAATAGATCGGAAAGAAAATATGTATTGTGTAAAAGGAGAAAAATAAGGAAAATTGAGAGGAAGTTAATGCCAAAGTCTCATCCCATGGTAAATAAATTTCTACTCAATTTCATAGGAAATGAGTGTATGTGTTTTTGTAATGGAAAATTGGGCATAGTGAATTTTCAATTTTGCATTCATGTAGGTGGAGATAAGTAATTAATTTACTCCACTCCATAGAAAATTATATTTCTTATGCTTATGTAGTTGTGTTACTCCCTACTAACCAAACGCGGAGACATTTAACTTATTATTTATTTCTATGATTTCTATTTACAATGAATACAGTCCAACCAAGCCACCTCTTATTTTAACAAATTGTTAAAGCATGGTGAAAATAGAATACTAGTTGCCAAGCCGATAGATTTCTTTTTATAAAAAGAATAATGAATATGACACAATGTATAACATAGTTCTGAATCTCAATTATGAGCTTAAACTTTTGACTGACATACTTTAACATGATATCATTTAAAAAGATTGTCTCAACAAAAAAAAACTTAAGTGGATAATTAAGGCCCAGCCGACAACAACCACCTAGTAATATGTTATATATTTTACTTCCTCGTCCCACAATAAGTGTTTACTTTAATTTTTTCACAACTAGAGATACAACTTTAAATATTAATAATTGAGTTATAATTAACAAAAAATTATAGATTTAAAAAGTATACGGTCGAGATAAATCAAATGAGATTCGCATAACCATGTTTCATTATATTATATAAAATTAAAAGAATCAAACTTAATAGTGTCCTAAGTCAAAATGGACCACTTATTATGGGGAATTGATATTGGCACAACTAAATTTGATAAAGGCACAACTTTTGTGAGAGAAACATAAGAGTGCTCTCACAATGAGTTGTGTCTATATCAATTTTAGTTGTGCATTTATCCTTTTCCCTTGTTACGTGACAAACTATCAAATTATATGAAAAAATTGGAAAAAAAAAAAACTAAAAAAGGTAATTACAAAATTAAAAAAATTAAACAAGAACAAAACCCTTGATAGTGTCAAAAAATTATTTAAAAAAAAAAAACTTGATACCTTGAGAACATCTTGAGGAAAAGCACCATCAAGCAAAAAGATCAAACAAGAACAAAACCCTTTAGTTATCTCAGAATCACTATCAGCCTTATACATCATTCTTCCCCTTTCATCCATCTCAACTCCCACCCACACCTGCGCCGCGCAACCTGGAACTCGATTTTCCGGCATCCGAGTTGACTCTCCGAGTTGCGGAAGAACCGCCGCGTGTTCCAGAAGCCTCTTTACCCTATCAATAGGCTCAGGAAGCGACCGAAATTCCGAAACTAACCTTTTCAGCCTCAACGAAACACCCCCACCAGATGACGAAATGTGGGGATTTTCAAGCTCATAATCTGGGTATGAATTCATTTTACAAAATGAAATGGGGTTTTTGCGGGAATTCGAGATTTTAATTATCGATAATTTTTTGAAATTAAAGGGTTTAAGGTTGAAATTAGAGGATTTGAGAGGAGGGTTGTTATTGAGATTAGAGGAGTTTGTACGAGAACAAGGACAAATAGATGAGGGTAAAATTGGAATTTTGGTGATGAAGGACATTGCTAACTTGAATAATTGAAGATGAAGATGACAATGAAGATTGGAGAGAAAAAATTGATATGAATATAGGATGAATTTGTGAGTAATTTTGATAAATATATAAGTAATTGTTTGTAAGAGAGAAGAGGAAAAACGGAATTTTGAGTAATTTTTAAAGGCGCCAAAAGAACGGCTCAAAATTGTTTCCCATTTTCTTGTACGGGGGGTAGCAGTCTTTTTTTAATTACAAAACTCTGATTCTCAATTTTTTTTTAATTTATTCCCCAAATCTTTATCACACTCTGTCACTCTCATGTAAACCTTTAATTTTATATACTCAAATTGTTTATAATTTTTTTTTTTTGGAGTTGATTAGGTATTAATCGTATTATTATACTTAAAAATAATTTGGAGCCTGATTGGCTGATTTATCCGATGTTATAATTAGTTAGTCTCATGTTGTACGGTAAATTTTTAATATGAATCGTAATATATCGCATCTTAGAGTATGGTTTCTTCATTTAAAAAAAATGATAAGTTTTAATGTTCGGATAAATTCAGTTCAGGTTTCATAAGTTGAAGAGATATCACACCCTTATTATTTAACAAACATGACTTTATGATATAAGTTGTTAAGGATGAATTCTGTATAAGTAATTAAAAATTCTTATATACATCCGAATGTATGGTATATTTAATGATAATTTTACTCATTTTATAGTTTTTTTTTGCTCATTTTAAGATTTAAAATGAGTAATGAAACACAAAGATGTACATACCGTAGAGTCGTAGACCCATTGATTGGTAATCCCTTTAAAAAAATGTATTAGTAATAGTAATAAATAAATTAGGTTATTTAATATTTGGCATATAACATCGGTGGTCAATTATATGAGTAATGAGGTGAAGATGTGATTTCATTTGAATTTGTATTGTTATTATTGTCCCATAAGCTCATAGAGTATTTTACCAAAATAATGTTGGGAGCAAAAATATTTATCAAAATACTGTCAAATCAACTGTAATTATCAAAATATTGTCTACGCCAGTCTTTTTTTTTTTTATGCAGCATAAATTATTATTCTAAATAACAATTTCTTTGACAAAATTGTTATCTTAAATAATGATGCTATTGAGGTTAAAAAAATCCAAATAATGCCTTACGTGGACAGTATTCTTGTAATTATTTTTTTATTAACAATATTTTATTAATTACTTTTGGCTTCCAAATTATTTTGATGAAACACTCTAAGCCCATAAGGCCCTAATGACTTTTCCCGAAACCTTGAGTTTGGGAGTACAAACAATAAAGTTTTTATTTTATATATAATTGTATTGACTAATAGTCTACGACGTTGACACTTGAGTAGTAATAATCTTAGGTAAGCCATTATGTCATCAAAATTGCTTAATTTCCTAGGACATTGAATAAAACGGTGTGCAAGAAGTACAAATAGGGATATTGACACCACTTTATGAATATGTTCTTAATGAAAAATTTAAAGAAAGTGAAAAGTAATTTTGGAGTGTCAATACCACTATCTAAGAAATACAATCTCCCATATAGAATGTGTTGTTTTTTTAATTTCTTTTTAAAAACCTTCTCTAATTTTCTCCTTTTTCGATCCATTTTTCTTAAATCTCATTAATTTGTGTGTTGTAACTTTTTTTATAGGATAATGTGTGGAATACTAGGCCTTAGAACCGGGCCATACTGCAGGTCATCTGGCCCAATTTTAGCCAACACACGCATCTGTAAGGGGATAATAAGGAATCCTCGCAAATGCGTGCGGTGAGAATCGAACCCAGGACCTCGTGCCTGAAATTCTAAAGCCCTAACCACTGGGCTATGACTTGATCCTCATGTGTGTTGTAACTACATAGTGTTAGTATATGTGTGCGTTGTAACTACATACACTAACACTATGGGCTTGTTTACTTCAGATTATATTCAGTTCAGTTCAGTTAATCTCTATTCAGTTCAGTTCATCTCTATTTAGTTCAATTAATACATTTCTATTCAATTCAGTTCAGCTAATGTAAACGAACCCTATGTTGTATAAGATATGGGAGTATAATTTCTCCTCCCATATACATAGATTATTGTTTTTTTTTATTGCCTTTCCAAGAACCTCTAATTTTTTCCTTCTTCAATCCACTTTTCTTAAATATCATTAATTTGTGTGCGTAGGAACTACATACACTAACACTCATTACAATGTTGTATTAAAAAAATTACGAGTTTTTTAAAGGAAATGTGCACAATACCCGTACAAGGTTCTATCTCAAGAAATTGCCTTGACATGTGAGGCGGGGTGTGTTGAACTCGTTATTGAGATCCCGGGAGGCACTTGGACCAACAGATCCAAGAATAGTCCCATTACTCGATTAAATACTTCATGTAAAATTAGGCGTCATTTGGTTGATATAAGAAATAATTTGCTACAGGAATTTTCAATTCATAGGAATTTATTTCCCTCATAGATTTCTTAAAAAATGTATATATATGTTTGGTTGTCACATGAGAATTTATAATTCCCACATAAAATTAAACTTGCCAAGTGAAGTCATGGTGAGTGATTTCATAAATATTGGAGGAATCAGGAATACTATGAATGTGTAAACCAAACATACACAACCCCTTATTTGTATTTCCTAGGAAATTAGATTTACCATGGAAATCTCTCCAAACCAAACAACCCCTTAGTTATGACATTGTTCCAAGTTCTCATGTTCGTCAGCATTACGATTCTCAAAAGGAAACATGAGTTGAAAATCACTACAAAACTTTAATCATGCATCGTTGCTGGTTAGAACAAGTAATGCCGCTCCATGCCCTTCCACATTCATGGAAATTGACCGTCTACTAATACGACAGACCCGACTGGTCCAAACTTCTCTGCATTTGGATAACGACCCAAATTTAACACCGGGGAGTACCTTGGCCAAGTTAGACAGCCGGGCTCTTATCATTGTCTTCCCTTGGTTTAGATTGAAGAAGGCGATATACACTTCTCCTAGACAAATAGATGACATTAAGTTTAGATAGCAACAGAACAATTTGCAAAGAATTGGATATTTACTTAGGTTTAAATTTTGTGTAATAACTAATAAGCCTGTTTGTGTGGGGTTAGGCAATATATTTGCAATTATAAGCCAATACTATATCTAAAGTTAGAAACCAAACCTTTTCTCCCAGTTGCAACCCAAGAGCGAATTCCTTTAGGGACATCATTAGCTACAAAACAGAACCCAAAAAAAGTCAGTTCAGGAGAAAGGATTTCCGGCCTTTGAGAACAAGAAATTATGTATGATATTTGAATAAAATACCTTTAACTGTTTTTACTGTGGCACATAAACCGGCATAACTGTTCTCAAGGGTGCCATTGATCTTTAATTCCCACATCTGCAGAAAGTTTATATATAAACATATAAAAAAGCATTAACCTTATATAGCAAAAGGTGATCTAGTATGAATATATGATTGAATATCGAGCTCCAGCGCAACATACAACCGAGAGGTTGCGAGTTCAATTTTCATCTAACACCTGCCCTGTAAGCAATGCTAGTTAGGTATTTTTGTGATAGGAGCCTTGCACTAAGCTGATTTACCTTACCTAGTAAAAAAAAATGAACGTATGATTATGGATATAAGAAGCTATATGCATCAACTGAGTATCAAATCATAAACAACTGCACGGACAAAGTTTATATAGCATACACAGACAAAAGTAAGAATCATGAATTACCTGGTTAGCATCCCTTTTGCACGGAGATGAAGAGTCCCTTCTGAATTCTTTCGAAGTAAGCCTTCGTCTTGGAGAGGCATCTATGCAGAGGGCTGCTCTGGTAGTTTCTAGGAGATGAGTTTTTCCATGATTGTTAGTTGCATATAATACCTCTTCGTCTCTAGAATATCAATTATCGTGGATCAGTTAAGCATAAAGTTTACAGAGGAAAATTGAAGATCTTATGAAAGGAACAGGATCATTTACGATGTAACTTGTGCTTTTTTCCTGTATAGGCAGAAGGGTGCTTTATTTAATTCATAAGGACTTTTCCAGCAAACTTGGTCAAAATCTTGGTCAACAGATTGAGCTAACCAGCCTTGGGCTTGGGTTTCCATGCAGCTCACAAGAGCCAAAGAGCTTGTGTGAGATGCTCGGGATTTTTCCTGATGTCTTGAATGTGAAGTGGGATCGTATTTGGAAGCAGCAGCGCTCGAAATAAGAGGAAACTGTGAAGGAAATACTCCAAATGTCAGCTCATAAGGTTATTGGACAAACCCTTTATTAAGGGCCTATTTTTTGGGACTTAATTTCAGAAAAAAAAATAGTTTATTTCAGATTTTGTAAGTCCAAACTCCAAAAAAACAAAGCCTAAGGGCTTGTTTACTTCAGATTATATTCAGTTCAGTTCATCTCTATTCAGTTCAGTTCAGTTCATCTCTATTTAGTTCAATTAATACACAACTATTTAGTTCAGTTCAGCTCTATTCAGTTAATGTAAACGAGCCTTAAGGGCTTGTTTACTTCAGCTTAAATTCAGTTCAGTTCAGTTCAACTCAGTTCAGTTCTATTAAGTTGTAATGCACCAAGTAATTAAAATTAGTCTTAAGAATTTAATTATTTTCAGAATTTTATTATGTTTATTTTTGTTTTGTTTACCTTATTATTTGTCCTTGTTCCTTTAGTATTTTGGCTTATTAGCTTTTAGGTGATTTTTGTACTATAAAGTGGACAAAATAGAGTAATGAAGCCTTAGTATATATATCAGGCAGCAGGGAGGAAAAGGAATATCCAGAAATTGTGTTGAAGGCTTTGGCTATTAGAGACTTGTGACCTAAAGTCACTTTTGGGAGATTTGCAACCTCAAGTTGTTAACTATCTTTTGTATTCAATCTTTTGAGTTAATTAATCACATATTATTATTATTATCTTTTCTCTTATTTACATCGTCAATATTCTTAAACGCAATCAAACTTGCTGTCATTGTTTTGTCATTTTTCCAGAAACACTCAGAAATTGTTCAGATTTTGGGTTCTTTACATAAGTTCAGCTCAGTTCAGTTCAGTTCAGTTCAGCTCTCAATTTCCTTCTCTTATAAAATATTACTTTCAGCTTTACTCAGCTCAGCTCAAATGTATTCAGCTAAAGTAAATGAGCCTAAGTTTAGAAGAGACTTTCAAGATTGAAGCAAAACATGCCTCTTGGTTATTTGAGCTAAAAGCATTGATTTCCAGAACAGTAGGATTTGTGATGAGGTTATATGTGACGTCATCAAGCCTTCGCATATCTCCTCCAAACATAAGTGGAGACTTGGCCATAGCCCACAAAGTAACCTGCAAAAAATTATTAAACAATGCAAAAAGTTAAAAGAACCAAAGGTATGAAGAAAAAATACTGTGAGGAACCAAGGTTCAGGCAGACAAGCTTTACCTACCTGAGTTTTCTCCTCACTGAAAGTTAGGTTACATTTCCTGTGCGGACCTTCGTTCGTACCTAACTAAATCAGAAATTCAGATGATTAGAGGCTCTAAGAAAGATCCTTACTGAGCTATTCCAAATTTGAAATCCTCTATAATCAGATGACACTCCAAAAGTTATTCTTTGGATCAACTTTCCTCTAAATATGTTTAAGAAAAATGCGTAGCTATCTTAAGAAATTCAGATGATTAATGAGCTATCTCAAACTTCAAAATAAATTCTACAACAAATCTCATGTAATAATGGTCCTCAAAGATTAAAACTTGTGTAGGATAGATTCTATAATCAAATGACACTGCAAGAGTTATTCTATCGATGAAATTTCCTCTAAATATGTTATTACATACCTTGTTCAGTAAGCCATCCCAATGGCAACATATCTAAATCAGGCCATGACTTTCCCAACAGACCATTAGATCCTATCATCTTTGCAGCTGCAAAATCTCTTACCAAGAGAAGACAAAAAAAGCAATGTGATAAGCACAAGGGAAACACTAATGCTTGGAGAATGAGCAGCAGCAAGCAGTGAAATGTAACAGAATATAATGCAAATAGCTGAAATACATGAGCTTCTTAATAGGGAAAACCTATTAAATTCACCTTGAGATGTCAAAATGGGAAGCGACATCTCCCCACGAGTCCCAATCATCCCCAGTTATTCTGTACATATTCACTAATCCACTAATTTCCTTGGCCATAGCAGGTGTGACACTTGTACCCGGGGACAAGGAGTATAGCATTGGGCGTGAAAGTTTCCTCAAAACCTACATAAAGTCGAATAAATTCTACCATTAAATCTAGAAGATATACAGTATGTTACTTTGTCCTATGAAGTAGGCAAAGTTATACCTCTGACACAAAGCTAATTTCCCCAATATCCAAATCATCCCCAAAAACACAATCATTTTTCACTGTTACAAAAACAAAAACAACAGGTAAGCAAATTTATGTACATTAAATATTAAGTAAAAGCTGTCCAGTGAGTATCAATTAAGAAGCTAATAGAAAGGCTTATTACAGACACGCTGTTGCCTAGAGACTAGCCACTAAGTTTCAAACCTCACTACCAAACACATTTAAGATATTATTACAATAGTGAAAAGAAAAAATAGCAAGCCTATTGCTCATGGAATTAGAGATAGTTGAAGCTATACAATTGGAATGCACATAGACATCATATTATCATACAAATATAGAAAGTATTGGTAAATTTGGAATTTATGTCATAAGGAATTGATATAATTTTTATTAAAAAAAACCCCAATCTAGACAAAGGGATTAACATGAAGAAAAGTATGGAACTTGGTTTGAAAAGGCTGAAACAGCCATAACATTACCGAAATCAACTCCCCACTCAGCATACTGTTCATATAGTGATCGCAAAAATGCTTTTCCTGCTTCCAACTTTGTATTTACACTCATAAAACAGTGTGACATCCACCTACATTTTCTCTCCTTCATCCCTATATCATTTGATGTCCACTTTCTTCCACCCTCAGTATAAGCAGCTCCCTGAGCATAGAAAAAGAATAAAGTGGAAAGATAAACAATCAGAATATAATTCACAGTGATAATGCTGTATCTACTGTTTTGTGGGTCTAGGATCAGCCAAAATATGGTCTAGTAAGCACAATTTAACTTTTGAAATTACAAATATTCCAATTTGCCTGGTAATCTTAACTAAATCTTAGACTCGTCAGGAGCTGAGCTGAAGTGAATTTGTCTTGAAATTACAAGGCCTAAATGACTTTAATGGAGAGATGAAAGAAACATCACCTTAGTGGTGTCCAAGATAGGTGTATTTGCGTTTACAGCCTGTGTACTTATTCCTCTCATAACATGGATTCCGAATTTCAGCCCCATGTCATGGACTTTTTTGGCCACTTCGGTAAATCCTTTCCCACCCTTGGAAGAAGGCCACCTATCAGGATCAGGAATCATTCTTCCCCATTCATCGATTACATCAAATCCTGCAGCATCTACAGAAGATCCAGGCACTTTTCTCCTATACCACAGGTAATCGACCACAACATACTGCAAGGTAATCAGGACGTGTTTGTTTTCAGTGAATTTGGTCATTATTCTACCACAGTGAAAGTTGACAACAAAAGAGGGGAGAAATGAGAAGAGAAAATTAAAATTTCTTTAAAGCATATGAATCAAAATGAGGACCTCATATCCGTGTGCACGCAATCGTTTAGAGACGAGTTCAGCATTCTGCAAAAACTCTTCTTCAGAAATTGTCCAACAAAATGAATCATATGAATTCCAACCCCTTGGCGGTGTCACAGCCTGTTTGGGTTGTGCATGGTGTAAACCTTTAGATTCTACCCTGTTGAGTGAATGACAGATACAAGTGTTAGATGTTATGTTAATGAACTTGAACGAATTATATACATCTTACACCCATTTTATGTAGCACATTTAACAATAAATCAATGCAATTTCTCCTTCCAAAGCTATATGATATTGTTATTGCAAACCCCTTTTCTCCATATTATCCTTTGTTGTTGGTACCATAGTTTGAACCCATGACCTATGTGGTAGAGAATTCAACTCTTTAACCACTAGTCCATTAGGTTACTTGGTATATTATCCTTTGTCAAAACAAGTGTTACCTAATTCGCTTCTATAATTTGCAGTTTGCCCAAAATGAGCCAAAAATAGCCCAAAACCGATCATCATGCACTTATTTCAGTTCGCAATTTACATGGAGTTAATGGGATTAAGTACTGAAAACTCATGAAACCCAAGAGCTAATGCTAAATTACTAAATGGTGGATTAAAAATTAAACAAACAACTTTAGAATATTAGAATTCATTCCACATTGTCACTTAGGTTTCATTCTTTTCATCTGGAACATCCTAATTTAAACTTATATTTAGTCATTAAATGAATTTGGTTACGCTTATTTGAACTTAATTAAACTTCTTGTTATAGGCCTAATACTGAATTGCTGTCTTCAGTTTGTTACTACAGTATTATACTCCATTATCAATTAGGAAATTGGCTAATGAGGTAGAATCAAAAGTATTCCATAACTAGTTTCACATCAACCATTCAATTATATGAAATTGGAACACAAAAGTAAGCTCTATGCCAATTTCTAAACATCTTTTATAATCACTTATTAATCAACTTATGAATGCAAGATTTTAACCAGTCAAATGCCAACTGAAATTAGAATAAATTAATCTACAATAGTACAATACAACATCTAAAGAAACTAATACTAATAAAAAGCCATAATTGAAAACCAAACAGTCCAGAATCAAGTTAAATCAAGAATCAAAATCCCAATCAGATCAGATAAACAAAAAAAGTGAGAAAAAATGGAAGTACCTGTGAAGTAGAAGCAGTGAAATGAGAGGGAAAATGGATGAGAGAAAGATCTTCATGGAGGAATATCAGTATTTAAAGACTGAAAGTCGATATCTAGCATTTTTTTTTTGTTTACAAAGAAGATCAAATAAGTTAACGGCGTTAATATTTTCTAACGGTAATGATGACTTGTCGACTTTTCGTATGAACTTTTTGCCAGAAAGCGTCATACTGTTTAACGTCCGTAGCTAGTAATGTTCGGTAATGGCTAGTGAGACAAGTGGATACAGTTAACACAATGGGTCTAATACCAACCGGTGCACGTAGAGGTAGATGCACCCTTAGGTGTTTTCTTGTTTATTTAATATAATTTTGTTCATTTTAAATTTTAAAAGTAATTAAAAAATACTTTATACTTGTGAAAATGGGAGGAAATATCTGGAGTATTTATAACAAACCCTAATTCTAGAATATTTATAGAGTATTGTCAGGGGTATAATGATTATCCACTAAGGTACTAATATATATTACATAACACTTACTCCCTCCATGACTCCGTCCCCTTTTTTTGCCACATTCTGACTTTTGGTACTATTCATCGGGTAACTTTGACCCTCTCTAATTTTATACATATAAGAAAAAATATAGTCAAATGAGATCTCGGTTGATTCGGCCCGATGTATACTTTTTTAATATACAATTTTTATCATTTTTTTTTATATATATCTAAAGATATTTTTATTTAAAGTTGTGTGTTAAGAGATGTGAAAAAGTAAATGTTGCAAAAAAAAGGACAGAGGGAGTATAATATAAGTAAAATTATCCTTGCACCTTACACTTAGGGGAAATGATAAAGGCACAACTAAAATTGAAATAAGCACAACCTATTGTGAGAGCACTCTTCTTAGATTCATCTCACAAAAGTTGTGCCTTTATCAAATTTAGTTGTGCCAATATAAATTTAGGTGTACATATATAAGTATTTCTATTGTTCACATGGCCTGCATTTCTGATTTGGTATGAGCTTTAAATGAGAACAACAAATAGAAACACAATGAAGAAATATAGTCCTTATGGAACTTTTTAGATTTTACTAAAAATGTGTATTTTATTAATATTTATATAACTTTTATAATTTATACTAATGTATGACTAAATTTATAAGATGATAAAAAAAAAAAAAATTCATACATTGAAAATTTTTCTATGGTTGTCGAAAGAACAATAACTGGAGTCAAATAATTCTAGACCGTTGATCTTGATAACTAGATTTGACTTTTATTTTAAATAAAATTATACATTAATTTTTTTTTTTTGTAATATTAATTCGTTTTTAATATTTTTGGAAAATCTGAAAAAAATAATAATTTAGTTTTTAAATTACCAAATTTGAAATTAATTTATATAAATCCAAAAATATTATAAATAAATTAACATTAAAAAAAAATCAAACAAAAACAAATTATCATATTAAACTCCCTTTTTTTCATTTTGATTATGAACACTTGTCAATATACATGTTTTATCATCAATATTTAATTTACTAGCGTTTTATTTATGCTCATGATGCATGCGGTTTGTTTCAGACTGTATTGTAGACTTAGCTTTTTTTTTTTTTTTTTTTTTTAAACGTGTAGACTTAGCTTATTGTAGTCATTAAATAGTAAAATAATGTGCTTAAAAATATAATATGTGAAAATGCAGTAAAAAAAAAATTGGTTTTTGTTAAACAATTTTCTGCATATATTTAAAGACGACATTGCTTACATTTATTTTATTTTTTTATCGAAGACATTGCTTACATTTTAGAAAAGATTTAGTAATAAAATGGGTATTATGTAACAATTTAATTTTTTTTTTGTTTAAAAAAAACAATTATAGTTGTATTTCATCATTAATTTATTGAGTTTTCTGCTAACTTTATTTTTAACAAAATAGCAAAAAGGACAACAATAATAAAACAACTGATGATCAAAGTATTTGAACATACCTGTATATGAAGAAGAACCACAATTTTGGGTGGTTTTTTTGAAACCTTTTGATTATGTTTAAGAGATGAAATTGGTTTAATTGGAAAGATGTTTTGATTTTATCTAAACGTGTACAAAAGGTGGATAATGATTAATGAGAATAATCTCTTAAATGCAGTAGTTTCACTAAGATCTTAGGGTATGTTTACTTTGGTGTAAAACATTTTCGAAGTAAAATGATTTTCCATGAAAAATATTTTACGTTGGAAAACTCATTTTCATAGAAGTTTTCCATTGTTTACATGCACGAAAAATAAGTTTTACTCCCAAATTTGGAGGAGAATGTTTCCAATAGGGTGTAAAATGAGTTTTCACCCAAAATTTTACATTTTATTTTTTCACCCAAAATAAACGATGTAAAATAGGAAAACTGTTTTCAGGAAAAACGTTTTTCGCTCTAGTAAACGGACCCTTAGTTCATTTCCACATACATTAGTGCGCTTCTCTTAATTTTATTTTCATATTTTGTTTCCATATTAATGCTCCCAAATTTTAATATTAAATGCGTATTTTGTCTAAGAGGTGTAGCTTAATTGGTAGAGTACACCCCCGGCCCTCGTGATCCTAGCTTGAGGTTATAGATTCGACACCTACCCCCTCCCCTGCACCAAGGTATTTCCTGGGATACGAGTCTTGTGTGCGATAAGCTGATAACCGTGTACCTTACCTGTATAAAAAAAATAATAATAATAATAATTCCAACTGAGAATAATTTTGTTTCCTTATTAGTATTTTTCATTTCAATGCCACTCAATCGGACAACTGATATCTACAGCCCTTCATTTGATTTCTGCACCCCTTTCCTCTCACATGAACAATTTATTATAGTTTATATATGTTGGTGGTAGTTGTTTAACTTGAATTTTTTAAAATATCAATATTGTAAAAAATTCAGCTTATCTGTTTCTTTTTTTTGTTCCATTTCGTAATCTTTCAACAATTTAAACATGTGAGATCATAATTGATTTGTTTCAATGAATGTTTTATGAACATGAAATCTTTATAATTTGTATATGTAATTAAAGATATTACTACCAATGCTTGATCTCGGGTGGATCATAGGGAAGGTATGATACTTACCAACAAGCTATCACACCACTAGTTTGGTATTAAGGAATCACATATACAATCATATAAAAATTTCTAATGTAAAGGACAGGGTTGCTTGCAATCTTGCAGGACAATTGACAATCGAGCAGTGACTCTTGGCCAAGCACTTTCTCCATCACTCTTTGCACTGGTGGATATGGAAATGGAGAAATCAAAAAATCTTCCAAGCCTTGATCTGAAAATTAAATGGGTCTCCGCTTAGCGTTTGACAAAGAAATCAAGTGGCTAGATGTCCGTATGGATAATGAGGCATGCATTCTAATCATGACAAAAGATGAACCCCACCTAGGAGGAGCGAATGTTTATCTCGTGAGACAATGCAAAGAACTTGTCAATAATCCAGCATGGACGGTGATATTCTCCCATTGTTATAGAGAGGCCAATAGAGCCGCAGATTGGCTTGCAAATCGTGAAGTTATAGCAGACATCCAAGACCCAGTAACTATATCCCAAATTTTTGCCTTGGCTAGTATTATTAGAGATGATAACTCTAGAGTCGCTTTCCCTAGGCAAGTGCCTAATTCTGCTATGTAATTTTAGTTTATTTTCATATTCTTGAGGTTGCGTCCTCTCTCAAGCATCAATATATATATATATATAAATTTCTATTCAATGTAAATTATAAAAGTTCGTAATGATGTGGCAAAATCTCTATTCAATGTAAAAAAAGAACAAACATATGAAAGTTTTTTAGGGGAAAAAGAAGAAAGAATATAAAAAAAAAAATAAAAAATAACCACGTCCTAAAAAATGTTCACACACTAAAAAACAATGTTCGCACACTAAAAAAAAATGTTCACACACTAATGTTCAGGCTACTATGTACAGATATTCATCACATATTGTTAGAATGTCAACTGAAAACTTATGATTTACAATGATTACCAACTCATACAGAATTGTTTACTACATAATGCGCAATATATATTAGTTAATTATTTGTTGGAATGCACAATATATATATACTTATTGTTCAAATTATAAGCTTATTCATCAGATCAGCATTAACTGTTATCTATAACAACTCATACGTTTTTGCTTCCCTCACAACAACTTCTTGATTATTACCTTCACAATATTCACCGTCATAATTAGAAATGTTCACTAATTTAAACAACAACATTCACCAGTTAACTTAAAAAATAAATGTTTACAGCAATTATATATCACTAATTAAGTACAAATATTCACCACATACATAACAAATGTTCATCAAAACTGCATAATTAGAAATATTCACCAGTTTAAATTAAACACCAATTTCACTAGTTAAACAACAAATGTTCACAACACTTACAAATTGCTAAATAAATATAAATATTCACCACATACAATACAAATGTTCATCAACAAAAATCTTGTGAATAGTGCTGTAGTAGAAAAGGAATAGAATAACCAAAAAAGATGATCAGTAGCAAATAAAGAAAATTGTGAAGATTTGATCAATAAAAATTATGGTGAATGTTGTTGTAGTAGGAAAAGAGAAAGATAAAAGAATTGCGCACTTTCCTATTTAAATTAGCGATTTTTTAATATTAAAATGCCTGTCATTTGGATCCGGGACCACGAATTGCTGGCTGGTCCCGGGTCTAGTCAATAATCTGTGAGTACCACCATATGAAAATGAATATCGATTTTATCCAAAAGAATATTCATTTATATGAACTTGTTTTTATTACTGTCTTTTATAACCAGTTAATGGATAACCGTGAGTTTTTTTTTTTTTAAAATTATTAAAAGGGACTTGTTAAACGTCGCCCATGAATTACTTAAAATCGTCCACAATTTAAAGTAAAAAAACAATACTGCCCTTGACTTAAAATTACACCACAACAATATATACAACGATGGCGGACACCACGCAATGACCTCGACCACCGCCACCACGCCACCACCACCATGGTGGTGGTTAAATTTAAAAAAAAAAAAAAGGGTAGGAGCGTCCAGACCAGACGCCCCAACCATGGTAGGGGCGTCCAGATCAGACGTCCCAACAATGGTAGGGGCGTCTGATCTGGAAGTCCCAACCATGGTAGGGGCGTTTGATCTGAAAGTCCCTACCTTAATTTTTTTTTTTTTAAAATTTAAAACAAAAAAATAAGGGTAGGGACGTCCAGATTGGACACTCCAACCATGGTTGGGGCGTCCAATCTGGACGCCCCTACCCTTATTTGAAAAAAAAAAAATTAACCACCACCACCACCATGGTTGGTGGCGGTGGTCGTCGAGGTCATAGGGTGGTGTCCGACGTCGTTGCATATTTAATCTAAGTTGTTGTGGTATAATTTTAAAATCAAGGACAATTTTATCTCTTTATTTAGTATTGTGGGGATTTTAAGTAATCGGCAGACGACGTTTAACAACACACTTATTAAAAATGTAAATTAAAATAAAAATAAAATAAAATCTCTATTTCCCGCTATAACCATTTGTCAAAAAAAAAAAAAAATCCCGCTATAAAACCCACGCTTACCTGTTTTAATATCCATTTTCCCTTTTGAATTTCCCGCATCACACCCTCCAATGGCGGAAACACTCAAACCCTCATATCCTCTTCTCCGCATCATCATTTACCTCACTTTCTCCCTCATCATCTCAAACTCCATGGCAGACCTCACTCTTCCCGACCTAGAAGCCGCCATTTTCGCACTCCGAGCAAACGGTTTCGACCTCTTCGCAAACTCAATAGCAGTCTCTGAACTCTCTGTTCAAGTTCTCACACACACCTTCAACTCAAACTCCACTAATGGCGGCATTGGACGCCATGGATTCACCTTCCTTGCACCTCCAAACTCCGTACTCTTCTCTCTAGACATGTCTACTGATGCATTCACCTATGTTCACTCTCTTCGTTTTCATGTTATTCCTCGGCATCTCTCGTTTTCTGAGCTTCGCAACCTTTCTCGATCAAGTAAACCTCATTTGGAAACTCTCGTACCAGGTCATGTTCTCTTTGTCGCATCTTCTGGTCATAGATACGTCTCCATAGATGGAGTTCGTGTCTCTTCTCCTGATCTTTACTTGAGTTCTGAGATCGCAGTTCATGGACTCGACGGAATTCTCGTCTCCTCTAATGAAGAATTTTTTCATCGCCTTGATTCCGTCGCTTCTCCTCCATCAATACTCTCTAGGACTCCTGCTCCTCCAAATGAACGAATGTCGGCGCCAATTAGTGCTTTCTCGCCACAATTTGAAGGAGTTCCGCCATTTTCACATGATTTTGAAAGAATTCCGCCATTTTTACAGCAATTTGGAGAAAGTTTGGCTCCAATCGATGCCTTTCCGCCGCAATTTGAAGGAATTTCGCCATTTTCGCAGGAGTTCGCACCATTTTCACAGGAATATGAAGGAATTCCGCCATATATGCAGGAGTTCGAAGGAATTCCGGTGCCAATTGACGCTTTCTCACCTGACAAGGCAGAAGCTAGGTCACCTACTGTTGATTTTTCGCCAGACTTTGGAGCAATTCCAGCATCTAATGATTTGGCCTTCAGTGGAGGAAACTTCAATTCAATTTCAGATCCTCCAATTGATGCTCATACGTCCGGAAGCGACGGATTACGCACCCCACAGGCATCTGAACAGTCTATTTCGCCGATTTATGCTGAATGGTCTGGCGCCGAGATTCTCTCTCCTAATATCTGGTTGCCGGATTGGAGGGCTCCGCCACGGCCATTTATGGTGGGAGAGTGGCAAGAGAATTGGGAAATTTTGAACAGGTGGAAGACGAAGAAGAAGAATCATCGTCATCATCATCATCATCATCACCATCATCATCATCATCATCATAGAAGGGAACATGGATATGGTGAACGAGAAGGTAAAGGTCAAAGTGATGTAGATGGCTGTTGAACTTGGAAGTAGTATCTCTTCAATTTCGTTAAGTCTGTACATGAATCCTCATTCACTCCCTAATTCTGCTGTTTTCAACCTTCAATTTAGCCATTAGTCAAGCAGTTTAGAATTGACATGAAAATGTTGGAGAAGAAAAGCTATAGGTAAGATGCATATGAATTGAACTAACCCCCAAAAAAAGAGCTGTAATTTGGCTTACATATCATCTTAGGAAAAAGTTCTGGTTTGAAGAATTACTGAGGTTTGTGGCTGTATTTGTGTTGTGACTAATTAGTTTGAGAAAAGTAGTTGAAACAGAGGGCAGAATGTTGGTTGTTCACCGTGCTGTTAGCTTTGCTATTGACATAGCTCTTTTTTTGGACTTAGTTTTGAATTTTATTCAAATTCATTTCAGTTCACTTCATCCGGATTTAGTTTTGTTCAATTAAGACAAATTCAATTCCGAAGAAATAGGGCATTACCGTACTTTTCTTAGCTTTTGTGGTAGGAAGAATATGGCAATGGCTAAATTGTTAATCGTCTCGAAGTGGCTGTTTGGCTGAAAAAAAAGTATGAAAATTGTAAATTTCTAACAAAAAACTTGTTTGGTTAGCAAAATTGAGGAAATATTACCTAGATAAGTTTCACTTTATTTCATATGTTCATCCAAATAATATTATGAATTTGTTAGGAAATAGAAAATCATGGAAAGACAAATTTTCATGGAAATTCGATTGCCCACTTGCAACCAAACTTTGATTTTCCTTATTTGGTTGTCTTAAAATCTTTGCTTCATTTTATATAGAAAATTTTCGGTCAATCTGTTAGCAAATCTCTCATTTGATAGGATCAAACATAACTTTAAAAGGTTATACATTTATGTTAAAAAGTCATAATTTTTTTTTGTTAAAAATTATATCAAACCGTCAAGCAAAAGAAACAATATTCCTTTAAAGGTAAGTTTTTTTCTCACTTCTTTTACACTTAACGCGGGCACACACTAACTCCTATACATTACCGTTTTATACTCCATATTATTTACAATATTTGCCACAAATGAACGCCTTATATTATTTGCAACAAATGTTTTATTTCCTTTCTAGGTCGTCATTTCTTTCTTCCTTCATCACATGCACATCTATTTTCCTCCCTTCATTTAACACTTAGAAACAAGTTTTGTTTAATCTTCCGTTTGAACACTTATGTTTCAAAAATATGAAAGGAAGGTAGTAATTTTTACTCTTGTTTTCTTTCATTGACTTCAGCACAAGAGTAATAACTTGGAATGAATGGCATGGCATGGCATGGCATGAAGCATGATATAGCTATTAATCGTTGACTAGTGTAAAAATTAGTAATTGGAACTTAACATTGTTAATAGCCATCAAGGTGAAGCAAATTGAGAACACTCAGATACAGCAGAGGATATATGGGAAGTGAAAATACACGTTTGAAAAAAAAATAGCCGTAGCAAAGCATCAAGATCTTTCTATTAAACTTAATTTACAGGTTATAATCGCCTATCAATTAGTACAAAAACAATCATACGACAAACCCTATCAAGAACTTCCGTAAATTGTCAAAGACAGAAACCGCTCTCCCACTGAACAACGATATCACTTGCCGACCTCCAGATTATGTAAACTTATGCACCAATTTCATAACCATAATAACTAGCATAATCCAAGAAAGGTGCATCTGTATGACCCAACATAACCGTACGTACCAACCCCAACATCTGAAGAAGGGAGATAAAGGGTTCTCGTAAAGTGAACAACCCAAATTATTTGCAGTCTTCAAGCCCTACACATGCAAGGGGTTAAAGGATTCTCCCATAAATCATAATTAGGGAAGGTTTCCTCCGGCAAACCCGTCCTTGTTTGGTGGGTCACTACAACATCCTCAACAAAGGTGGCCCATCCTATGTACGGGTCCCCAAAAGATTTGGACATAAGGCCCTTGTCTGGTTTTATGGACTTTAACTTATGTCCCATGTATCTCCTGTATCCAATGATGAGCTTAGCGAAGTTACCACCATGGGTCATCACAAAAACATCAGACTTTAAGCAAACCAAGAAGTCAAGCGCTGCCAAGCTTGTAACATGCTTTCTGAAGCTATCCAACTCCTCCTTACTTGCCAATTCCTCCTTCGTTACCTATAAAATATATGGAAGATACTTCATCAAAGAGTAGTCAAACAATGCATACATTATTTCCTAATTCTTGTTTAAAACCTTGTGCCTTGTCTTAGATTACATAACTTAGGCCCTTTATTGCCCTCTGAGTCTGGGATTTAATTTAGTTCAATTCAGTTCAGATTAATTCAATAAAAAAAAAATAGGGTCTTACTCTACTCGCACTCTTCTTTTCTGTGTTCAGAAGTCAAGTTCCAAGACAACAAGCTATGAAATAAGGTAGAAGGGAATTTTCTTTTTTCTTTTTTTCTTTTAAAAAAAGCTTTGATATGAATCAAAGCATTTAAAAAGAAAACAATAGGGGCACAGTAATTCTGGTATAGTGGGGTATCTTTAAGGAAGGTACAGAACAATTGTAGCAGTATTAGATCATCCACAATGGGTTGCATGAAGGGCCTGCTTGCAATTTGTTTAAATAGTAAAGCTTGTTGCTTTCCATTGTTTGCTAATTTGGGCTGTAGCTTGGGAAAGATAAGTAGCTCCACAAAGCCATGTAGTTTGGAAAAAGAGCATAGGCATGCATCTCCCTCAAGATTGATGCGTGTTGTCATTTGTGCGTGAAGTACCAACAAAAATAGAGGAGAGTAGGGATGTCAAAACGGGTTAACGGTACAGGTTAGAGTTGACCCAAACGGGTTCAGTTCAATTTCGGTTTAGGTTGAATCATGTTATTAGCCCAACGGTTCAGTTCAGTTCAGGTCATTTCAGTACAGGTCATAACAGGTTGTATTTTTCTTGTTGACAGTTCAGTTCAGGTTCGGGTCATTAACGATCAGGCTGGTATCAGTTCAGTCCAAAACGGTTCAGGTTAATACATTTCAGCGATAAGAAACAATATGTTTCAGGTTGACATCAGTTTACATCGGGTTATATTGGAGCGTCCATTGCAATTAAAATTGATCATAAAACACAAAAAGTGTTTTAACATGTTATTTGTAATATGAAGTTACTTTAAGATTTCAGTTCAGGTCAAATAATATAACGGGTTGGTTTCAGTTCAGTTCAGTCCAGTTCAATTTAATAAATCTTCGGGTTTGAGACAGGTTATCCTCAGTTCAGGTTACTTTCAGTTAAAGTTCAGTTCAGTTCAGGTCATTAATTCACGGGCCAATAACAGTTCAGGTCAATTTCAGGTTACGGGTTACTTTCAGTTCAGTTTATTTCAGTTCAGGTCACGGTCAGTTAACCCAACAGGTTCCAACCCAAACTGACATCCCTAGAGGAGAGTGTTATTGCTTTTCATTTGTGGTCCCCATATGTATTAAGAATAGAGAAATGTTGTTGCTTTCCACTGTAGTTTTGAAGAGTTGTAGCTGAGAAAATTGAGTTGGCAAACCAAGCTACAAAGCTTGTCACTACCCATTGTGATTTGTGGATGCTCTTAGCTCTATTTTTGCCAAAGCAATTTTTTTAATGAAAACTGAAAACCTTTTTCTCCAGGGAGTGTGGAAAAGAGACAGCAAAAACTCACCAGATTAGGGAACATGTTTCTGAGTGGTGCCATACGGTTCTGTCCCCCATAAACCTGCCCGGATGCAACATATATTTGGGTCTCTTTTGGATAGCCCATAGCACGGAGAATTACAGCAACTTCCCCAGGTTCAAGTGGGCATCGACCTTCTTTCCGCTTTTGCAGAGCTAACTGCCATAAATGGGAACCATTCTGCAACCAAAACACTCTTTGAGAAACTAAAATGAATGAATATGTATTTTGTTTGTTTATAACTACTGACATTAATATGGCTTTATTATGAGGAGGTGTGAAAAGTCATCAAAATTTAAGGGCAAGCTTCTTTTGAAAGCACCTTGAAACGCCTTGGCCATTCCTTTTTCCTGTACTCTGCCATTTTGGCTTTCTCTTCTCTGGTCCCAACAAAATCACAAAAAGATAGACCCACCATTCCTTTCTCAAATCTAAGATGAAGCGCCCTGTTAAAAAAAGATCCAATATTTTATTATTATACAGCGAAGCAAGCAGTATATGAGATTGATTACTGATTGAATTTAGATTTGTACATGTATGGATTTGACTTTTCTGTGCGGTTTCTCATTCTTGATGCTAGTGAATCTGCCATCTGCTCAATCTCAGGAAGAAATTTCAGAGCATGATAATTTACCCTACACCTCAACCTGTTAACCTCTTGAGGAACATTATCATACCTGAAAGGGGTCAAAGGGAGAATGGAGACTCCAAATTATAAGGAAAAATGCCAGTGTTTTGAAGGGAGATACAGATCAACATCAGCTACTTACCCCAGCCTATCAACAAAAGGTTTTAGGGCCATTATCTTCTTCTCCTTAATTCGAGGCAGAACATTGTCGATGTAAAACTGGGCTGAAGCATACTTTGGAATGTTCTTGACCGTTCGCCTATCACACATTTATAACCCCGAGAAAAGCAGAATAAAAAATTACTAGTAATAAAAAAAAAAATATATATATATATATATAAATTCAAAAGATAAAAATTCAAATGGTTATGAAAGACGAATGCCAGTTGGAGCAACAACAAGAAGCTTCAGTTTAAGAGAACTGAAACCCAAACACTGATGGATACACTTCTACACAGGGAAGGTTCCCTAACAAAAAACGAGTAAAATATTGTGTTTCTCAATGAATTCTTTGAAAATAAACATTCTCCAATCCATCAACTCCCAAGCTTTTGTAAATTGTAATTACATTTACACCATAGTCAAGTAAATGGTATACTAATTCCTTCATTTGTTTCACTTATGACAAATAAAATTCTCTTGGTCCATAGTATTTGTCACTGAAATCAGTGCAACTTGTCAACTTAAAATACAATATAATCTTAGTGTCAAATTGTTGTCAGCTCAAGGTTTTCAAATAATTTGGAAGCTTTTCACAAGGACAATAAAAAAAGAAAGAAAGAGCAGTTTCCACTTTTTTATGTGAAAAATAATAACATGATTAGTAATTTAGTATTGAGTTAATGAGTATTGAGTTAAAAACTTACAAAATCTAGAACAAAATTTAAAAATTGGCAGTGATACCAAACATACACTTATTAGTTTCGAAAACCAATGCAACAACTAAATTCTCATTAATAGGCGAGTACAACCCTGAAAGGCAGGACTTATTTTAAATCAAAGGAAAAATTGATCAAAAAAAGTTAAGCTTTGCCGGGTGCTCAAAACTCTCATTAATATCAAAGCTTGGAATCATTTTCCATATTCTAATCCTGAAAGGAAAGCATAGCTTCATGCCTTCATGATTGTTCTTGAAGAAAAAAGGATAGGAAATTAAATAAATATTAGTCATGCTATGGTCTTAAATTCTGCAATCGCCCACAGTTCTAAACTAGCTAAACTCCAAGATGTTATGCAAAAAGACATCCAAGCCAGTCATGTCGTAGATTGATGTCATATAAACTAAACTCTGCAAACGGAAACAAGTCAGCCTGGCAAGTAACCATGGACCTACTCCAATGATGAATAATAAAATTCATCTCATGGGCAAAACTCAGTAGTCAATACTCATAGGCCTAGAAGAACAGAACCCTATACTACATGAAAATTGAACTATTTCAATCCTATTTTAAAGGTACAGACAAAAGAAAATAACTTTCATAGGAATCCTGAACAGCAGTTTCTGAAAATTGAGCTCTCCACTGATGAGTTACTGCCTCCTAAAGAAGGTTCATATTTGTGGATAAGATGAGGACAATCAAACTTGACTAGAGATATATAAAGGAGGCAAACAGACCTAATGCTTGTGAATAACTCTGTTTTGTCAGTGAACCACTCTGGAATATCACGGACAATGGGCACATCATCCTTCAAGTAGTCAATGAAATGATCAACATCGAAGATGTCTTCAAATTTCCTGTGTAAAACACAGATTTGAAACTTCATTACCAAGACCTCTTTAGTGAAGATAGTTAACCTTTATTTGAGGTACATATAAAAGAGCAGTAGAACGCAACACACCTTATATTTTTATTTTGAAACACAGACAAAACAATCTAATCTAAAAGGGTTCATACTTTTTGGCCCTATACATTGGTTTATGCAGAATTGCAGATGAATGCTATAAGGTTAGAAGGACAGGGAAGCACTTCATAGTTTCTAATTCTTACTAATTCAGCAGTAATTCAATTTGATAGCAACTTCAAGACATTCCTACTGACCAAGGTTTCTGAGCAAAAAAGAGGAGGAATGCTCAATTTACTAGATAGCAAATTTAGAACCCTACAGTCAGATGCTCAATTCAGGGTGCGTTCTCTTCACCTTAAAAAAATAAGTTTCAGGTTTAATAAGTTCAGATAAGTTCCAATAAGTTCAAATAAATTCAGATAAGTTCCAATAAGTTCAAATAAATTCAGATAAGTTCCAATAAGTTCAGTTCAGATAAGTTCAGGTCTAATAAGTTCTAAATACACCTTAAAAAATAAGTTTCAGGTTCAGATAAGTTAAGGTTTAATAAGTTGAAGAGAACACGCCCTCACACAAACCAGAAAAGTAAAGATATGTATGTCTCACGTTTGGTCTTTCCAAATCTGGTCTTGCTTCAATACTGGCAATATAAGTGTTGCATTCAATATTTTGGCCACGCCCACTGCGTTGCATATCTACACAAGACACAATACATTTCAAGTAAATTTCTATTCCGCAAGTAATTGCAAAAGTTAAGGTATTCTGTGTAACATTTCATAAAAGTATATCAGACTTACCAATGAAAGTAAAAGGTAGAATAAACGTAAAGAAATTGTATAGAAGCTGTGCAAGTGTGAGATTTTACGCATTGAATTAGAAGTTTAAAAAAAATACCAGTTATAGAAATGAGATTATCTTAGCAGACTTTTGTTCCTATTGCATTATTTATACACCCATTAAACTCCTCAAAATATACAATATGAGACGTCAACTGGCAAGAAACAAAAAAATCTCACAAAAGAGTTAAAACAAAGAGAGCTAAAAACCAAAACATACGGCAATTCTTTGCTGATTTAGCCCACCTTCTGCATGTATAAATATATACCCATTTGTTTCATTCTCCGCACGAGGAACTGCAAGTATAAACAAAATATTAGGTTGCAAAAGATACCGACTTGGAATGAATATTCAAAGCAAATTAATCAGCCTACTTCAACCAAGGTAAATTAGCCCCACATCAGATTGACATGTGAAATGCTCTCAAACAGGTGGATTTGGACAACAATAAGTCTAGAATCGAACAAAAAGTTTAACCACATTCACATGAAATAAGGAACCTGTATAAGTCTAGGCTCTAGAACAAAAAGTTTAGAAACATACACATGAAATAAGGAACTTGTATAAAAAGATTAAGAACTACAGGGACAAATAGAACTACTTTCAAGTATCCACTCGTAAAATATCATAAACTCACCCCCAACATAAACTTCTGAAGCAAATACAACACTATGGAAGGACTTGAAACTTTCAAATGATTTCAGAGAAAATTTCAAAGGTACAAGGAGAGATGGACTAACAACTTCATGTAAATACAGATTATTAACCTGAAACGCCATTACTACGACGATCGGCACAAGGTTTCCAAGATGTTGTGGCTGAATACGGATTCTCCCAAAGTGAGGGCTCGTCTTTGACCTGTTTGGAACATAGATCGCATCTATAAAATAAAAAAAAAAAAGAAGAAAACAAAATGAAGGAACCTATACGATAACATGATCCCAAGATGCTTACCCTAGGACATTGAAGAGTAAGTCCATCTTTCTGGCACAAGTAAGGCGCATTCTGACAGTAAACAATGAAACTTAAGAGAATGATCTCCACAAAAAAAATATTAGCATCAACTATCACAGAATAACTACTACCAATGGCTAAACCTTGTAATTGCAAGTAAAAAACTCCTAATCAATCCATACTGAAAATAGATCTCCCCAAATTCAACATGGAAACGGGTTCTCGGCAAAAAAGATAAAACCCTACCACCACAGGCCCCTCCCCCCTAAGGGAAAATGTGCTGTGTATTAATATTAACCACTCAAATCAAGCTATGTTAGGGGTCGAGAGTGCGCAGCGGAAGTGAAGATGTATTGATCGAGAAATATATTAAGGGAGATAATAAGCAAGACTAATATTAAGATAAAAACAGACGATTTTATGTGGGAGCACCCACTTGACGACGAGCTTTTTATTCCACTATATGAAATATAGGAGAGTACAATTATCCCTTTTGAGGGTGTTTGTATTACAATAAGACTCTCTCTATAATTACTCACAAGGGAGTATTACAATTAGTGGATATATTTATATGTGGAGAATTATAAGGAGGGTGAAAGGCTTATTGTGTTTTGTGGTGTGTTTGGCTTCTTTTGTTATTATTGATTTGGCCTCTCTTGTTGTTGATCATGCTTTAAGAAAGAAATGGCACCACCTATTTATAGGTGAACAAAGGCAAGCATTGCCTTTGGTAATGTCGGTGAACCAAAGGAAAATTCCAGAAGCTTCAAGATAAAAAATCCAGGCTTGAATTAATGTTACCATATTCTAGAATAATCATGATCAATTTATTATTACTCCACCGTCATTAGTGATTGATTATTCTAGAATTGAAGTATCATGCATGATCTAGAATAATCATCATCAAGTTATACCAAAAGAGGATTGGTCCATAAATTTGGGCCACCATACCCAACAAGCTATAACATCAACAATGGGGTAACAAAAACTATCATTGCAATAATCAAGAATTTTAACATAGGATTATGGCAGCCTTGAACAATCAAAACCAAATCTCAAATAGGGAGTACATTTCAATTCAAATGGAAGACAGGAGAAGCGAGGGGGGGGCGGCTAGGATTTTAAGCAATAGTTCACTTACAAACCCAGAAAACAAACAAATAAAATAACCTAATCAAATCATCCCCATCAATCACTGTTCACTATGTTCAAAACATTTTCAAGGCAGCAATCAAGATTTCTAATTTAAATAGTTTCTAATACTTGTTAAGAAGTAATTACAAAACAGAAGTCGATTAAAGCACTGAGATATCACATCGAAATCTCAAATACCGATCAAATATAAATGGAGAAATAAATACTAAATTGGGAAAGAAAAGACTGCAACAGCAAATTGTAGGAACCCCAGAAAAAAAAATCGAATCAGGGAAATAAAACATTACATCCCAAAAACTAATCAGCAAAAAGGGGATAAAAACAACATACCAAACGACGAATGAGGGAAGAAACCGAAACAAATCCAGCAACAACAAGAAAGATGATCAAGAAAAGGGAAAGCTTAGAAGGAGAAGAACCCCTTGAATCTTCAGAGAAGAACTGGGACCAGAAGAAGGGATGTCGGTGATCACGTGAGTAGCGCAGGTGACCACCATCATCGCCGTCATTGGGGTCAGAAAGAAGGGGAGAAACGTCATCGTCTTGCTGCAACTGTTGTTGTTGTTGCTGCGGCTGTTGAGGGTTTTTGCGAGGGGAAGAAGCTCGGTTTCCGAGAGAACTAGAATGGCGGAGTTCTCGTAGCTCAGCAGCCATGGCAGTTGCTCACCGTAAGTGTCAAGCAACTCACAAGCTCGAAGAGTGTAGCCACTGTCTTAAAAATTGAAGAATTCCCAATATATCAAGATTCGATAATTACTTTCACAGTTTTACCTTGTAGAATTTTTTGGCCAGTTGAAACTTTAAAAAAAATATATAAGATAAAACCTTTTTAAAATGTTTTTTGCAAGATGACATTTTAAATTAGAAAATAATTGTCGCATGAAAAATGTTGCTCATTTATCGGCGTTGACCCAAGTTTAACCACGTCTTAATCACAAAAAAACTAACTAATCTAATTTGAAACCACTAATTTGACCCTGGTTGTGTAGACACCTGAATGTGTCTCCCCAATATAGAAACTAATGATGAAACTATGAAAACACCAAGAAGTCCAATTAAGTAGAATTGACGATGAAAATGCTAATATACCTCAACCAATTGCCTAAACCGTGTTTATAGTGCCTTGGAAGCAAATGTTAGGTTTTGTGCTGATTACGGGATTCATTCGTAATTTTTCTTCATTTTTAGATATATTTTTTTAAAAATATTTTTGCATGCATTTTTCAGTGTTTTATATTCATAAAAAAATAATAAAAATGTCTTTTTGCATCAAAAAATATTTTTAAAAATCACAAAAATAATTTCATAATTTATTCATATTTTTCTATATTTTTTATCATATTTTTAGAGCTTTTTATGGATTTTTAGGATTTTTACATGCTTGGGGGCATTTTTGTCATTTCCGAATGTTGAAAATTGTTCCGCAAAGCATATTATTGTTTTTCATACTTTTCATATTTTTTCATAATTTTTAATAATTTTTCTGTAATTTTTTGAAGCTTCTGGAGGAATCTAGAACATTCCGGAACGTTCTGGGCATTCCGGCACATTCTAGAACATTCCGGGACATCCCGGAACATCCCGGGATATCCCAGAATATTCCGGAATATCAAAATATTACAGAATATTTCCGTAATCGAATAAAATCGGATCGTAATCCTGAAAATCACGCGCATAATCAAGCAAAAAAATCGACCCGGATCCAGCCTGGACCTGCGCCTAGACGTAGGTCCATATTACAGGACCTGCGCCTAGACGCAGGTCACAAATACAGACCTGCGTCTAGACGCAGGTCATGTAACTGGACCTGCGCCTAGGCGCAGGTCTGGTGTCATCCGGGGCGATTTTTTCTCCAGCTGGCCTCAGCTTGACAGATCATAGAGCGGGGTCTGCGTCCAGGCGCAGGACATATTATAATGTCTGCGTCTAGACGCAGCCCTGTAATACTACGTGGCACTCAGCTTGTAATACCCCGAAATTTTGGGCCAGAAAATTTCGCGGTTATTAATGTTATTTATTCTATTCTAAGTCCAAAGGGCCATTTAATTTGGACTGTTTTTATGTTTAGTCCAATCTTTTCCTCACTTCTATGACTTGGCCGGTTCTCTCCTTTATTTTGGGCCAAGTATTATTTCCTTTTTGGATTTAATTTGATTAATAACTTAATTAAATTAATTAAGTTAATTTAATTATATTATTTTATTTTCCTAAAACCTATTCAAAATTTGTTAAACAACTACCCAAATTTAGCTCAACTTTTTTCCCCTTCTTTCTCCTTTCTCACGGCCCTCTCTAGTTATATTTAGGGTTTGTTGTTTTTTTTTCTTGTTTTCTTCTATAAATAGGACCTAATGCTCTCATTTGGTTCCTAATTGGCAAATAACTCATAAACCCTAAAAATTACATTTTTCTTTTCTCTCTATTCTTCTTTTGGCCGTGAACTTCATATCACCAAAAGGGTGATTTTTCTTGGAATTTTTTTTAGCGATTTCAGGTAACTTTGCTTTCTCTTTTAATTTTGGGATAGATAATCACATAGTTAATTAGGATTGATCATGAAAATTGTAGGATTTTATGTTTGTATTGATTCGAAAATGTCGAGTACATGATGATTTGATTTTTTATTTGTTTTATGTATTTTCTTGATTATTTTATGTAGTTTCTTGAAATCTTTAATTGTTGAATAATTACTTGTATGAATTTATTTATTAATCAAATCTCGTTATTTCTTGATGAATTTTTCGTGGCAGTTTCTTTACTGTTTTATTATGAATCATGATTTATTTCGTGGCAAAATTCGTCCTTTTATTGCTTATAAAAATTTAATCTTTTAAACCGGTAAAACTGTCCAGATTTAGTTTACGAATTTATTAATATACTTAATCAAATCTTATGGCTACTAAATTTTAGGTGGAAGTCAGTAAAAGTTTTTTACAGCTTGTGTTAAATTTTCGTAATTTTTAAAGATCGTTTGATATGGCAGAAAAATCCGAAATTGATCTCAGCCTAATCTGATTTGTTAGTTATAAAATCTCTTAAAAATAGTAAATGACATTATTTTTGGACGAAAATTATGCACGTTAAACCTTGAACCTATATTTAACTTCCATTAAAATTTCCAGATTAATCGAGACCTTTAAAGGGTCGTTCTTAATTTAATTCTTTAAAAATCAGATTGTGTAAAATAGTGTAATTAAATTATTAAAACAAGTTATTTCGAATTCTTGGAGGAAAATTAAATCTTGTTTTGCTCTTTGAATGTGTCGAGTGGTTTGAAGAATAAAAAGATGATTTTTTGATCTTGTTTTGTATTCAATCTTGATGATTTTATGTTAAAAACATGATTTTTATTATTGTTGTTTGGTTAATTAATTGAATCTTGTTGATTGTAGTTATTTAAATTAATTGATAAAATTGGTGTTCTTGAGTGAAAAATGTCGAGTGAACAAAGGAATAAAAAAATGGAATTTTTATCATGTTTTAAGTAATTTTAGTGATTAATTGATTAATTAAAATAATTTATGAATTTATTTAATTAAAGTTGTTTAACTAGAATTATCGAGTGGCCTAAAAGTATTTAGTCATTTTTTTTGTTTAATTTTGACTTATAATATTTTAGGAATAATTAATTATAAAAATTGCAGTTAAAGGGATAAGTTGTAACAGGAAGGGGTAGATAATAATATTGTTATTATTATTATTACAATTACACGAGTATTATTATTAATATTAGAAATCAGTAGGGATAAGTTATATAAAATACGATAAGATATTAAAAGGGTAAGAAAGGAAATAGAGTAATAGGAATATGAATTGTTTCGATTTCTGGCTAGGAAAGACTTGGTATTTAAGGTGGCCAATATATGTGCCGCACCTCTCTTTCCTGGGATTTCGAACATTTCATTTCCGATTACGGCCACCTAGTATTTCCCGATATAAGATAAAATATAATATTGAAAGATATAAGATAAGATATAATCTTTGAAATATAAGATAAGATAAGGACGCCCACCTGATGACTCGAGTAGTCAGACTGGGTTAAGTCGAAGCCACTGCTCAATGGGACGAACACACGAGTTCCCCCGCGCAGTTCTGGGTCTTAGGATATGTAGTCGTCTAGTAGTAGTACACGAGCTGCTATTAGGGGTTATGGCCATAGCTTAGGCTTAGTGGTGCAAACGAGATCCGCTACGGGTTGGGTACACGAGCCCACCCCGACATGTTCTAGGAAAGTTGTGGTGCAAACGGGATCCACAACGAGTTATAGTGACCGGTCCATTGAAAGATAAGAATGATATGAAATGATACGATATGATATGAATGATACGAATGATAAGATATGATATGAATGACATGTTCGATAAGATATAGTATAAGTTAATGAATAATATAAGATATGATATACATGTTGTAATATGACATAAGATGTATAACATAAGATGTAGGTTATGATTTAAAGGAATTGGGATGATTGGGTTATAAGAGTATAATGTTATAAGGATATGTATTGAGAATAGTATAAGTCTTCCGCTGTGTATTTCTGTATTCGTATGAGATTGTATGTAAGTATGTACGTATGTATGTATGCATGTATGTATGAGTGTATGAGTGTGTTATACGTGTAATTTGTACGTATTCCTAGCCGTATTTTGCAGGTATGATTATACGTATGGTATACGTACATTATACGTAGATTCTATGTATTCTAACCGTATTTCTGCAAGTATTTTTATACGTATTCTGTACGTAACCGTATACGTATTTTTGTACGTATTTTATACGCACCTTGTATTGTTATTTGTATAACATGTATTAGATTATTGTATGGTTTTTATGCTCTTTTCTATGATATTATGTGTTTAGCGGTCCCTCGATTAAACGGGACAGCCTAGTTACTCGCCACTGACGGTGGACCCCCCCCTCAGTTTCAGGTGAAGATGCAGCTGATTAATTCGGGCTACCGCTGGACGGGCTTTTGAGAGGCTGTTAACCCTAGTACACCTTAGTTTAGCTAGAGTTTTTAATAAGACTTTATGTTATTTCATTTATTAATATTCCAGCATGTTGGTCCCGGTTCTAGCACAATTAATGTAATAATGATTCTTTTGAGAATATTAGACTTTGGATGATAGTTATATTTTATTTATTCAATAAAGGTAGTTTAATTTAATTGATTAATTTAATATTTAATTTAGATAGTTTTGGTAATGATCCGTTTGTCGATTTCCATTCGTAAATCGACATGTCCAAAAAGTCGGGTCGTTACACAGCTGGCCCTTTTGGCCTATAAATACCCGAGCTTATACGAGCTTTTGGACGGACACATATTCTAAGCATATTATTCACTCCTACGACTATACTATACTCTTCAAAATAATATTCTCATTTCAAAATTCAAACATACATACATAATTGCATTTTCTGTCATGAAATCTACTAATTGCGCTCTTGAGGTACGAATTCTGAAGTCTCTATCTTCATGTTTTTTTAGTTTATTATCATAAAGAAATCGATCAAAGTGATGGTTAATGTAAATAATTAATAAAGATTGTACTCGCATTTTGACATTTTGATCATTAATAAAATTGTTTTTGACATAATTAATAATAATCCGTAGTGTTGTTTTAATCGTCATTCATGATGCTTTAATCAATTTCGATCTTACAATTCATATGCGTAGGTGATTGTTAATTTATCAACGTATTTTGATAGATCGTATATTAACATTGACTCTAACTTTTTTTTAAAATTTTTTTTAGATCTGCTTTTATATTTTATAGATCTGACAATAAATAATAATAATACTTATAAAAGTTTATTTTTTAATGCGATCTATTTTACACGATTCTTATCATTAGATCTCGTGTTATAAAAGATTGCTGCATTTTTTTTACCTTTTGAATTTGATCACTTTAAGCAGTCAAATCTTATTTTTTATGCGGTCGGGGTAAAATGAATTTATTAGTTAAATCTCGTATTACCTAATAACCGCTACATTTCAATAATAATTTCAGATCATTAAACAATATTGTATAGAATACGGTCAATGATTTTATTCGCAAATTCAAGAGTCATACATGAAAGCCCGATCTAATCAAATAATAATAAAATGGCGATTAAAATTATCAACTTAATCTTTTTTATTAAAACGTCCAAATTGCATCGGAATTTTTGAATCTTAATAATCATCACTTTAATCGATTTCTTTATGATAATAAACTAAAAAAACATGAAGATAGAGACTTCAGAATTCGTACCTCAAGAGCGCAATTAGTAGATTTCACGACAGAAAATGCAATTATGTATGTATGTTTGAATTTTGAAATGAGAATATTATTTTGAAGAGTATAGTATAGTCGTAGGAGTGAATAATATGCTTAGAATATGTGTCCGTCCAAAAGCTCGTATAAGCTCGGGTATTTATAGGCCAAAAGGGCCAGCTGAGTGCCACGTAGTATTACAGGGTTGCGTCTAGACGCAGACATTGTAATATGTCCTGCGTTTGGACGCAGACCCCGCTCCATGATCTGTCAAGCTGAGGCCAGCTGGAGAAAAAATCGCCCCGGATGACACCAGACCTACGCCTAGGCGCAGGTCCAGTTACATGACCTGCGTCTAGACGCAGGTCTGTATTTGTGACCTGCGTCTAGGCGCAGGTCCTGTAATATGGACCTGCGTCTAGGCGCAGGTTCAGGCTGGATCCGGGTCGATTTTTTTGCTTGATTATGCGCGTGATTTTCAGGACTACGATCCGATTTTATTCGATTACGGAAATATTCTGTAATATTTTGATATTCCGGAATATTCTGGGATGTGCCGGAATGCCCAGAACGATCCGGAATGTTCTAGAATGTGCCGGAATGCCCAGAACGTTCCGGAATGTTCTAGATTCCTCCAGAAGCTTCAAAAAATTACAGAAAAATTATGAAAAAATATGAAAAACAATAATATGCTTTGTGGAACAATTTTCAACATTCGAAAATGACAAAAATGACCCCAAGCATGTAAAAATCCATAAAAAGCTCTAAAAATATGATAAAAAATATAGAAAAATATGAATAAATTATGAAATTATTTTTGTGATTTTTAAAAATATTTTTTGATGCAAAAAGACATTTTTATTATTTTTTTATGAATATAAAACACTGAAAAATGCATGCAAAAATATTTAAAAGAAAAAAATATCTAAAAATGAAGAAAAATTACGAATGAATCCCGTAATCAGCGCAAAACCTAACATTTGCTTCCAAGGCACTATAAACACGGTTTAGGCAATTGGTTGAGGTATATTATGCATTTTCATCGTCAATTCTACTTAATTGGACTTCTTGGTGTTTTCATAGTTTCATCATTAGTCTCTATATTGGGGAGACACATTCAGGTGTCTACAGAAGCCCCCACTTTGACTGAGTCTGGAGAGTAAGTATAAACTCGCTAGACGAAAGTCAAAGTATTCCTGTTGGGACGGAGGATAACTCAAGACGTTCTGCGACCTTGAGTCACCCTTTTTAACGCCGGTACCTGCAAAACAAATGTTAGTTTTACCTGTAACCGTGCCCCATGCGGTTTAATCCCTTAGAAGCGTCTGGATCCTCGGGATGATGGCAATGAAGTGTCTGGTTCCTCTGGATGCGCTTGGATCTTTCGGAATTATTCCCTTGGGTAAGCATAAACCCTTGGGACAGTGAAAAGTCGTATAGGTGGGAGCAATCAAGAATAAGCATAAACCCTTGAAAAGGTGAGCGCGAGTAAGCATAAACTCGCGAAAAAATATGTTTAGGGTAGGCATAAACCCGTTGTGTGCCAAGAGCAGGCATAAACTCTTTGTAGAAATTGTGACGAGTCAAGAGTAAGCGTAAACTCTTTCTAAAAAGTATGATGTGTGTTTGGGTTCACATAAACCCGTGAGAATGATAATGTGCTAAGAGTAGGCATAAACTCTTAGAGGAAGAAAACAAGAGTAAGAATAAACTCTTGAGAGATGAGGGTAAACATAAACCCATGAGCAAGGATGATGTTTTGAGAGTAAGCATAAACTCTTAGGAGGGGAATCAAGAGTAAGTATAAACTCTTGAGATCAGAGGAGGTAAGCATAAACCCATAAGCAAAGCGAAATGGATTAAGGGTACGCATAAACCCTCGGAGAGAAATATTTGTAAGCTTAGGGTAAGCATAAACCCATAAGCAAAGTGCTTGTGAATTAAGGGTAAACATGAACCCTTAGAGGAATTTTTGTAAGCTTAGGGTAAGTATAAACCCGTGAGAAATGATGAATTAAGGGTAAGAATAAACCCTTAGAGTGATATCTGAGAGCTTAGGGCAAGCATAAACCCTGTGAGAAAAGTGATTGTGAGTGATGCCATTGAGGCGGAAAAATGTGTAAGGAAAAACATATACGTCTAATAATAATAATCATCACTTTAATCGATTTCTTTTTATCATTTATTATATTTAGTGTAGTCAACAGCACATCAAACCACATATTCCTGGAACACACTTTGAACCTGCACATTTTTTTTATTCTTCGTTATTTTCATGCTTTTTTTTATTATTATTTTATTTCGTTTGTGTTTTATTTGTTTTATTTTCTAGGATTTTTAATACGGGCTTAATTCAAAGTGGTCACAATAATAGTCCTAATCTGTAAATAATTCAAAACCCACTTAGTAATATGCGCTTTTAGGACATAAACTGAGATATCTTTGTATTCGGGATTGATAATAATTTGACCACAAAAAGAGACCTAGTAGAGACCGCTCACAGGCAGGCGGGCCCAATGCACGATTGGCCCGTAACCTGTCCCTGAACCCATACTCTGGTGCACGACCATATGGGGCCAATTGCTCCTGGCATTGGTATTTCTTCGGTGTCCGTGGACCGTATAAAACGCACGGTGGCGACTCCTACTAGTCCGTATTCACATACGGCGTTAACGAGCATTCAAATAACTCGTGAGACGTAGGCAGCCGGGTAAAAACGACCCCTACAGGTTGAGACTGGCGGAAGCCTAAGGAGTAAATCGGACGACACAGGAGAGGAGGAAGGGATCGACAACTGAGATCTCGTTGTTGTGGAGAGAGATAGCGTGTTGAACGACCTCACCGACGGCGGAAACCCTAGTAAGTGGGTTTTAAAGAGGGACAAAATGGGGGTTGACCCGATGAAGATGAGATGGAGGGGTTGGTTGCGGCAGAGGCGCACTGAATAGAGCGGGACTGGACGGTGGTGATAGAATGAGGGGAAGAGGAAGAACAACCGAGCCATAAGAAGGGGGTTGAGATCGACGATGAGAGAAGGGGTAAACAAGTTGGTGACTGTGGCGACTCGTGGACGACTCGGGGTCAAGTAGTGGTGAGAAGAGGGGAGTTTGGTTAGAGGGAGAAAGATGGTGCATGAGAGAGAAAGGGGGAGTTGAAGGTTTTTTTTTAATTAGCCTCCTAATTTGTGATTAAGACGTCGTTAAATATGGGTCAACGTCATTAAACTTGGCTCAACGCCGATAGATGAGCAACAGGTTTCATGTAACAAATATTTTCTAGTTTAAGGTTTCATCTTGAAAAAAATTAAAAAGGTATCATCTTGTAAAAGAAAAAAAAAATTAAAGGTTTCATCTGACAAAAAAATCTTTATTTTAAAAATGCACACAATAAAGTTTAGGAAAATTTGTCACAAAAATCTTTTAAAATATTGAAGTTGCACAAAAAAAAAATCTTTTAAAAGTTTAGGAAAAGTTGTCAAAAAATTTTTTGAATTATGAGAATTGTTTAAACTAAATTTTGCACAAACCATATTACTATTAACTTAAATAGCCTAAAATGCAGTAAGGGCTTGTTTACTTCAGATTATATTCAGTTCAGTTCATCTCTATTTAGTTCAGTTCAGTTCAGCTCTATTCAGCTAATGTAAACGAGCCCTAAATATAACGAAATCAAGGGTAAGAATTTGAAATAGGGTAGTAGGATTTGTTGGTATACTTCAAAAATAGAATAAAAGAAATTACAAAATAATACCTTTACAATTTGTTTGTTTTGGATTGTGAGAAACGGATACAAATTTGTAAGGAAAACTAATATCCTTATCTTATTACCGTGCTATATTTAGAAAAAACAATTACCGTCTCCAAATCGTTGTATCCATATACTTTTTTTTTACCCCACCTTATTTGTTTCCAATTTATTCCTCATACCAAACAGCCCATCCCATAGTGTGATGTGTAAAAAAAAGGGTTGAAGGGATAGGAAACAAACAATAAGTCTACTATACATCCGGATATACAATGTACGCATAGATGTGTGCATCCAATGTGTTTTATTGCTAGTTCTCAAAAAATTCGTTAATTTTAAATTTTAAAATGAGAAAAAAAAAAATTAGCTTGTATTGTGGGTGCGTTTACTTCTTTAGAAATTTTCTGATCTAAAAACTTACAAAAATTGGTAAGAGAGATTTGATCTGATATCTATCTATCTATCTTCTATCTATCTATCTATCTATCTATCTATCTATCTATCTATCTATCTATCTATCCTATTCTATATATACTATATACTAAAATGCAAGTCACTTAAAAAAAAATTCCCTCTTAAACTCTTATTTTCCCTCCCAACTTATTATATAACATAATATTAAATGTTTCCCATTTTCCAAAGGTGCCTTTGTTTTTTGTTTTTTTTCCTAAAAGAATTATAAGTATTTGTACTTTACTTTCCAATACAAAACTATACTATCAATCTATTAACAAAAAAAATTCTTATTAGTGTTTACTTTTCAATTTTTAAAGAATTTTTTGTCAATCTTGATTCGTTGGTGATTTTATATTTTTTGACTAAACTTGATTTTTCTCTATTTTAGTTTTTACCCTATTTATTTTTCATTTTTTAAAAATATTCTAAAATGAATGAACCATTGTATATATTAAATATGTTTATTTTTTTGTACTCCATATATAAGGTTCAAATAAGTGTTTTGATTATCATTAACTTTTTTATTACATTTGAAAATTTGAAAGTATTTATTTTTATTATTAACAAAACATGAAAGCAAAATTCATGAATACAATTTATTCTAAAAGTTATTGAAATGATAACTATACATGGCTTTTTTAAATTTTTTTTACAGTAGTACAAATTTATATACAAAAAATAACTACATAATTTTGACAAAAAAAATTGCAGAATGTTGCATTGTCAACGTTAGTAGACATAAAACAAATAGAAATAAAAAGTAATCTAATTTATATCAATCCAAATTCGAAATGATTATAGAAAAACTATTGTTATAATTTTAATCTATTGCATAAGTTAATTTGAAAATTATATACATTTCGGGTATTATTTATTCTCTACAATATAATATAAACTAAAATAAAGTGCTTCGTACTTTGATAAGTTTTCCATTTACAACAACTTTTTACTAATTTTTGCATAGAAAGATTTTATATAGATCCAAATACTTACCTTAGTTAAATAACTCGAGCATTTGCTTGGGTATTATCTAGTACTATATACTAAAATACAAGCCACTAAAAATAAAGTTCCCTCATAAACTTTTATTTTTCCCTCCCATTACTATAATATTAAATGCTTCACATTTTCCAAAGATGGTTTTTATTTATTTTTTTTCCTAAAATAATTATAATATTTGTACTATCAATCATCTTCAACAAAATTATTATCTGTGTTCATTATTTAATTTTTAAAGAAATTTTCGTTAGCCTTAATTCGTTAATTATTTGATATTCTTTGACTAAACTCGATTTTTTCCAACTTGGTTTTTGCCCTTTTTTCAATTTTTTTTAAAATCTTCTACTAATGATGAACCATCATATTAAATATGTTTATATTTTTGTATATAAGTTTCAAAAAAGTGTTTTGATTGTAAGTAACTTTAGTTTTTTTTTACAATAGTACAATTTTATATAAAAAAAAACTACATAACCTGATAAAAAATGTAGAATATTGCATTGTCAACGTCAGAAAACATAATTTTTATGAAAATAAAGTAATGCGATTGATATCTATCAAAATTCGAAATGATTATAAAAAAAATTATAGTTAGTGAACTAATTTTAATCCATTGCATAAGTTAATTTAAAAATTATGTACATTTCGGGCATTGCATATTCTCTGTTTTCTAATATAACCAAAATAAAGTACTTAGATAAATTTTACATCTACAATAACTTTTTATCAATTTTCCCATAGAAAAATTTAATTTAGATCTAAATTTCAGTTAAATAAACCAAACATTTGCTCGGGTATTATCTAGTAAATTGAATAAAACACAGCCCATTTGTATCAACACATACCCCGTAAGAATTTCCAGTAAGGAAGAGCAGGAAAAAAAAAAGAAATTTGTGCCACTAACCATCTAATAAGTACCAAAAATTGTGAATAACTACCATGATTTTTTTTATTAAATTTAAAAACCAATTAAGTGCCAAAAAGTTGCAAACCATCACCCATTCTTAATTAAGATTAATTAAGACTTAACTGGTTTAATTAAGGTTTAATTGTGATTTAAGTTAACGGTGTTAAAAATGGTGGTGGCTTGCAACTTTTTGGCGCCTAATTGATAGTTAAATTTAATAAAAATAATTATAGTAATTGTTCACAACTTTTGGTAATTAGTGGCAAATTTTTTAGAAAAAAAAAAAAAAAAACACAGCCAGAAAGACGCCGCGATTTCGCGTGGAGGAAAACTCGCCTGCAAGAGCACGAAGGTCGCCGTCGCCACTCGATACTCGTCGTTGCCACTTCACAGGTATTTCTCAAAGACTCAAACCCTAATTCCCCATTTTATTTGTATACAGATTTAAGATTTACTCCCATTTTTCTTTGCTTTAATTTTCCTTTTGTGCAAATTTGATTTGTTTTGTGCTAAGTGCGACTCTCATTGAGTCATCTTAACTAATACTTTAATTCAAGCTATTATAGTTGATGGTGGCATAGCTCAAACTGAAGCTATTCAGAGTAACTTTAATGGCGCTTTGTTTTCTATTGATAATCTGATTTACTATAGGCTTAGATTGTGTAATTCTGCGTTTAATGCGTCTGGAATTCTTGAACCTCCTCCTGTGTTTTCTGGGTTGTTTGTTATTGAAGCTGATTATAAGCTCATTTATCAGTTCATTTCAGTTATCAAGGTTTGAATACGCTACATTGCTTATTAAAATAAATTATGTAGTATTGCATATACTCCGTATATACTATCATAAATATGAAGTAACTTTTAATGCATTTAGCATTTGGTCTTTTGTATTTGTAGAGACACAGTTCTGATTTAAAACTAATTAAACAAGATTAATCCAAGATTTAAATTAATTAAAAGAAAGAAATCTTTTTTTTTTTAAATTTTTAAGAACGGTACCGGCAGCAGCAACAGAAGAAGGCGACGGGGGCACCGGTCACGGCGGCAGACGGCAGCAGGCGACGACAAGGCTGGATGGACGTCGGCGGTCGTCAGGGAAGTAGCGGCCTCCGGTGGTGGTTCCGGCTGTGCGTGGAGAAGACTGATTTTTTTTTTAAAACAGAACCTCACGCAGCCACGCAGGGCAGCTGAGGTGGCGCGGCTCCAGCATGCGCCAGCGGGGGACCACCGGCAACAGAAGCTATGTGGTGGCGAGTCCTCGGGCCGGCCGGTGGTGGCGCTACCGGTTGCTGTCGTTGTTGTTCACTGCTTTCCTCCTCTTCTTGTTTATTGTTTCACGGGAGAGAAAGGTAGAAAGAGGGGGTTTTATTTATTTTTTTTCTAATTTACGGTTTTGATCAGTTTTGAGTTTACGCTATGAGTATATATGCAACGTGGGCCTGATTCGGATTTTCCGCTGTGTCGGGCTCATGACAATTGTTATAAAAACTTTTACCCTTTTTCAAACATGAATATTTTATTTTATAAACGACATCCAAAATATCTAATTAAAACCTTTAATATTACTTTTCAAATATGTTCTTATAAAATTCTTTTGTAAATATAAAGAAATTATATAAATATTCAATTAATTATATTTTTGTAAATATTTACTTTAAAACATTTTATTAATCCTAATTCGTAAAGCATACAAAATATTCTTCTAGGCGTATAAAATATGTATATATGTTATAAAATACGTATAAAAGTACATGTATAAATGTACAAAAATGCAGGGTATTACAATAGTCATGGCCGTTTCTGGTAATTTGGGGCCCAGGGCAACGTGTAGCTTTCTTTGAATAAATATAATTTATAGATTTATAAAAAAACTACAAATTATTTGATAAACCAGATTAACTATATGATTATTTAATTGAATTCATTTATATTTTTATAACAATTTGACGTATCATCCATTCGCAAAAATTTGATTTTTACATTTTTTAATGTATTTTTAGAAATACAATTAATCATTTACTTACTATTTTTCAACCAAAAATCATATTTGTCAGCTTCTTCTTAATTATAGGATTTTAAATTAAAAATAAACTCGACCTCTTAAATAAATTAAGTATAAAACATAGTTTCTAAAGGAATTAGAGCTGAATACCATTTTTAATTGTTATGGCACTGACGCACTGTTAACAATTTTGTTAAATGATATTGCTACCATTTTTCAAAAAAAAAAAACTTGATATTATATGGTTTTACAATATATATATATATAGGAACAAGATCATGTAAAAACCTTCTAAGAAGTTAAAAACCTAAAAACTAAATATCCTGGCCATTGATTTTTGGCTAGCCCATGACTGTCGATTTAATTTTACAAAAAATTAGAGAAAAAAAAATCTGTTTTTTTTTATTTACTCACTTCACTTTTCACACTTGCCGAGGCAAAACTTTGAAAATTAATATCTTTAATTGTGTGTTTGCAAAAATTATAAAAACTAGATATTAAAAAACTACATGTTGAAACGAATCCAACGAGATCTCACATGACTATGTTTTATCTTATGTATAAATCACAAACGATAGTCAAAATAGACTTTGTGAATAATGACAAAGTCAAACTGAGTAAACTTTAAACAAACGGAGGTAGTACAATTAAGGTGTACATGTTAATATTATAGGGGTACATGTTAATTTAAGGAGCTAAATATGTGAAATCTGTGAAATTAGCGTGAATGAACTGGTTCAATCAAGTATTTTTTTTTTTATAAAAACCTGAGCGAATTTTTTTTAGGTGGTTAGTATTTTTTTACCCCAAAATTAATCACAACACTTAATCTACATCTAACGGTCATAACTAAAAGTTTTTAGTTTTTAACTTAACATAGGTTTTTAGCAGATCCTGACTATATATATATATATATATATATATATATATATATATAATTGATATAATGCTATGTTTGGATACAATGATTTCATTTGAAATGATGGATTTGGGCCAAATTACATGTTTGGCAAGTAAAAAAAATTGGAATTGGATTTGGCCCAATTCCCAACCCAAATACTTAACAAGCAAATGTTGTGTATTTCAAATACTTAACAAAACCATGTCATTTAAAATTCTAAAAACAATCCAAACAAATAATTGTCATTTGAATTATAGCATTTCAATTTCAGAAATTGAATTTATCCATTTGAAATGAATTTCACATATCCAAACACTACCTAAGGTTATTGTACAAGAATTAAATTGAACTTTGAATTTAATTAATAGAATTATTAAGTATCTGTTAAATGGCATGATTGGTAATGCTAACAAAAAAAATGTTGAACTTATGTGGAAAAAATAATTAAAAAAATGGTTTAATAAATAAATCAAATGTGGAAAACACTCCATACAAGTTAAAATTTAATTTTACAAATGAAACAATGAAAACATAATCACTAGATACCAAAATGAAAAATGCAAAATAAATTATTTTTTAACCTAAATTGGTAATGTCGGAATTTTTTTTATCCAATTTGTTGCCAAAGATATTTGTTTTTTTTTTTAAATTTTTTTTACCAATTTGTTATCTGAAGATAACTTTTTTTTATCAATTTATTATCTGAAGATAATTTTTTTACCAATTCGTCATCCAAAACTATTTTTTTAAAAAAATTGTGTCATGTACCCCCTAAGTTTGCTACATAGGGAAAAATACTTTATTAAGAGTGCTTTAAGGGAAAAAAGGTTAGGTTGAGTACTTTTTTCTTTTGTGTTTGTAATTAAGAGAAGTAACATTTTAAATCACACGGGACCGCCACCTAAAAATAATATTTTTGTCATTTTGTGTGTGTAATTAAGAAGAAAAAAAATATTTATTTTTTGTTTATTAAAGGTGACTATGTACTCCCTCTGACCTTTTTCCCATAATAAGTGCTCCAGTTTGACTGGAGGCACTATTCATATGATTACTTCAGATCTCTTTAATTTTATTCATACTATAAGGAAAAACATAGTCATATCAGACCTCGTATGATTTGTCTCGACATGTACTTTCTAAATATATAGTATTTATAATTTTTTGTTAAATATAATTCAAGATATTAATAGTTAAAGTTGTGTATCGGGTGATATGAAAAAATAAATAAATAAATTATTTTGGGACAAAGAAAGTAGTTAACTTTTTAGAACAAATATAGCAATCCTGAAAAGAGTGACTATTTTATTTTTATTAGTTGTCGTGTTAATTTTTTTTACAAAAATTCGATTTCTGACAATATTAAATAAAAGTAGTTACACATGAAAAAATACAAAAATATATTGGCACTAGTACAATAGTGCCAAAACCCAAAAATAGAAAATCATCTAACCCTAGTCCAACATTTCATCTCTCCGTTTATTTCACCGTCCTCTCCTCTCCTCTCCTCTCCTCTCCTCTGTCGAACTAACTGTGACTAGGTTGGGCTGGGCGTGGTTTTTGTGGTGCCTTTCCTCCATTAAAGCAAGCAGAGTTTTGAGGTAAGATTGTTTTTCCCGTAGAATCAATTATACAATGAAGTTCATGCTTTGCTGGGAATTTATTTTATGGCCAGATGGAAAATGAATTTCCAATCAAATATTGTTGATAGATTATGTATGTGCTGTGCTGTAGACTACAAAAATGGAGGATTTCTTACTGGGCCCAGGGCGGCCGCCCCTGTTGCCCTGGGTCAGGGACGGGCCTGAGTATAGTATTAATTAATAAAATTATACACTAATCAAATAAAACATTAGAATATGCCTTAAATTAATTTATATGTATTTGTCTTCCTTCACATTACACATTACAAGGGTCTCGCTACATAGTTAGCAAGTCGGAGTCTAGGGTGAAGCGCCCTGGTTACACTAGTTAGCAAGTTGGGGGCTTGGGATGAAGCACCCTTATTTAGGAATTGGGGGGATTTTAATTTCTAAGGCTAAATATCATTGAAAGCTTCCAAAACATGAGGACACAAAGAATCGACACGGAATGTAATTATTATAATTAGAACCTTCTTTATTTTTTTATTTTTTAATTTGGAAAAATGACTTATTATTATGGATTTTTATATACCTGTATTATGATCGAAATTATGTATCTGAATTATTTTAGTCGAATTATTAAATTTGTTCCCCCCATATGTAAAACTTGTCTCCCTGGTTGAATATGTTCAAAATCTAAATTTATATTCGTGATTTTAGGTTTTTAGTAACTTGAATTAGTTTAAGCATCTATAATAATAAGTATAAGAGCTGTTAGAATATCTTCTCAAGAATAAGAAAAAGAGTTGTTAGTAATATGAAGACCCAAATTTTCATGTCATTAGAATTTGTGTAATTTTACTTTTTTTAATGTCATTTGGATTGTAAGAGTGAATTATTTTGGATTTTAGGAGGTAAAATATTAGTATTAAACAATTTATGGATTCTGGTAACTTTTCATTATAATTTTTTAAATATTTGAGCACTCGGACGTATATATGTCGTCCCCCCTGTTCAAAATCCCGGGCTTGCCACTAGGTTGAGCTATCTCCATCCAGAACATCCTACATTATGGTGAGCTGCCAAGCTAAATACCATAGTAACATCTGAAAACCCCATGACACTTGAAATTGATTGCTTAGTTATAACTTATAAGAAATCAAACAACACTCATACATTCTCGACACTAAATATTACCATCAATTCCATATAAATAATCTGGAAAATATGCAATGAAATGTGACAGGAATCACACCATTTAGAATCAGATTGGTTGGAAACCACACCTTTGCTACTCTATTTTTGTTAACACCCCAACCATTTTTCTTTGTAGTGTGATCTTCACAAGCATGCTTTTGGATTAACTGAACATGCAACCCATTTGCTTCTTGATTTTTTGCAACATCATTGGCTGAAGCAAGATAGAATTTTTGTAAGACAGAAACTTTTTTCATCAACAAATCACAATACCAACTTCTCTTTAGCAATAAACCATACAGTCCAAACCACTACCTAAATTCTTTCAAATGGCTCCTTTATGCATCAGTATACATTTGGGGTTCATAGAATAAACTCTAATTGTGGAAGTCTGATCTATAGGAATTGTAATTGAAAAGGCAAGCTCAAGACTATCAATTAAGGAAAGAAGGAAAAGGTGTCTATATGTATGTTTGGCTATGGGAACAATGTGAAGAAAAGTCAATTGATATAATAATCAACATTCAATGAAATCATAATACAGTTCATATAGGGACAAGGTGTTTATAAGGTAAATTCTACTCCCACAAACCCACAATACATCGCTTTCTAACTATTGGTAAAAAACTCAATTGTTTTGTGGTGTCAGACATTCCTATAGAAATATGGTACCAAAATCCAAAACAACAAAAACAATTGCAAGCCTCTTATAAAGATACAACTTGACATGATTAAATGTATCTATGTAAAATGAAGTCAATTCGTATGCAAAGGCATCAAACTGGCAGAGGTTTGCACATGTATATTTGTCTCTTATTCCTTTTGTAATAGTTGGCATTTCATCCCTGTAATTTTGGGCACTTATAGAAACACAAGTCAAAGGTGAATGTATTAGGGGGGAGGGTGATAAAAAACACCGGGTACCTAGTTCCGAACCCAGATCGGTGTGTCATGATTCGGTTCCTAAAGTAAGGTCCCTGTTGCAACTGGTCCGGTTCCGGATCCTTATTTCTCAAAAAAAGCCCATAAAAATATAGAAATAGTCTGCACACAATATTCCCAGCCCTTGTACTGCCACAGGCCCACAGTTTTAATTGGAAATCACTTGATAGGCACATACAACCACAAGTTAAACAAAGGTGCCAGAATCAATTTCAGTAGTATGTTTTAGATAAAGAATATTCTATTCGTTCATTAGAAGAATTTTCAAAAAAGCAAAGAAGGAATAGAGGACCTTTGCTAGAAAGCCCAAACCATATGTGCCCAGGTCATCATTTGCATCGCTATCTTCCTCACCTGACTGTTCAATGTTTGTATTCAAATCCTTTTTGAATCCTAACTCCTTGCTAAGATTTTTAACAGGCACTTGCTTCTCATCCTGCATCTGCAATTTTTCTTATATTTTATTTTAAAAGAAGGCAATTTGTGTCACTCTGAAAATTGCAGTAAAGTATGATTTCTGACAATAAGCATTATAAGTCCCCTGTGCAATAGAATTCACAGTTGGATTAGTCCCAACTGATATCTTACCTCGGCCTCATTAGCTTTGGTTCTTCATTCAAAAATCCTCTTCATTCTGCTATGGTAACTGCTTCTGTATCTCTAGGAAGAAAAGGGGAAAAAACTAAGATAGCTTTGGAGAATGCAATAATAAAACAAATAAAAGCTGTAACAGAAGTACATAACACCCATAAAGAAAATAGAAACATTATATAGAAAAGGAATGAACTGTATGATAAGATAAAAACCACGTCAAAGAAAAAAGAGGTTGCATACCACCAGAAATGTACATCCTAAACAACTGCCCAAAACTCCAAAAGAGTGAAAGACCAGTAGAAATCAAATCATGGGGAAGAAACCTTGAATAATAAAACAGTGAAAACCAATGCCATAGAAAAGCATAAGCATGTTATCAATAGACTCACACTCATGTCAATCATTAGAGCCATTGTTTATACTTCCTCCGTTTCTTTTTATTTGCTACAATTGTCTCTTTTGGAAATTTCATATTAATTGCAACAAATGTTTCATTCCTCTTTTGTAAATCATTTCTACCTATCTCTTACTAAATCTCATGCCTAATTTCTCCATCCCTTTTTACACTCACAACTAAGTTTTGCCTAGGAATCTGTTCCATTTGCTGCAATAAAAAGAAATGGAGGAAGTATTAAACTTTTTGTAAAAGGTCTACCAATAATAAAAGACTCAACTATAATGGCCAAAATATGGAAGCAAACAATCCAAGCACCATTACATAGAAATTCCTTCCATTAAAAAGTCACCAGACCTTGAATGTTACTAAAAGGAGCGTACACTATGTTGAACATAAAGGAGGTTAATTCCACTCCAAACCAGAAGTTAAACATTCAGAAGTTACCCAATATGTTAGCATAAGCATTGTTAGTTGTCTCGTCAAAGAATTGTCCACATGACCCCATTGCTTATAAAACTAATCTCACAAAAAAATCCCATATAATGGACATTACAAAGAAATCTGGACCATTTTTTAAAGGAATTAGCTGAGCAACTTCACATGGCAGTTGGATCACAGACAAGCCTGCTGAAGTATGATCATTCTGTTATTGGCTACCTTTTTAGCTCCATTGGAAACACCAGGTGTGTGTGCAGTCTTTTCCCTTTTCTCTTCAAGTTCAGTGCACCAACCATACCAAAAAGTCCATGAGAAAGATAGCTTACAAATCCATCAAAAGACGGTAGCTAGAAGCAACACAAGAAGGAAAGTGAACACCCTCATCATTAAAACAAATCACAGCAAAAATCTTCTCCTCTAGAGGGAGAATAAAGATCAAGTGAAGATCAGCCAAGAACATAAATATTTCTATGGCTTTGGCAAGGGCTGTCAGTTTTGCGGTGCGAACAAACAAGAAATACTCCTCGTAATCATTAGGACAGATAGAGATCAACAGAAAGAATAATAACCGGGGTGGTTAATGAGAAGTTTTCAAATGTAGTTAGCATTTAACTAATTCACTGAATGACATCCTGTTAAAAAAAATCATACTTCATTTTTCAGAAAAGGACAACAGTTAGACTAAACATCAACCAAGGAAGAAATCAGCGTCAAAATGACAAAACTGGGAAAGGAAATCCTAAGGAATCTACTGCAGCAGCAACATAAAGCAGAGACAGAAGTTGACTTGATCCTGCAAAATTATTATTTGTAGCTTAAATATGGAAAAAAAGTACTCCCTCTGTCCCTCCAAAAATGCTCCAAACAGTTTTAGCCTCATTTTTAAGGTTGTACTATTCTTTTTGCCTTCTAGTGGCTCAAAAGTAAGGGTATAAAATGTAATTTTATAAGTGGGCCATATAACCAAAAGTAGTAATGGAGCATTTATTATGGGACAAAATATAAAGGAAAGTGGAGCATTTATTTAGGGACGGAGGGAGTATCATTTTTTGACATTTCGTTGAAGGACCTTGAAAAAAAGTATCTTTCTCACCAAACATAATGAACTGAGATGTGAGAATCGCTCAATATCAGTAGCTGAGAAAATCTCTGTTCAGTAGCTGAGAAAATCTCACCAAACATAATAAACTGAGATGTGAGAATCGCTCACCCAGCCAAAACTTCACTAGCATTGTATTACTTGATTTTATCTAAAGACAAATAAAAACAAAAGCTATAAAGTTTCGTGGAACTTCAATCACCTAAACTATTAGTATTTGCCAATGATAATTAGTTTCCTCATGGCAAATAGTTTAGGTGATTGAAGTTCCACAAAACTTTATAGCTTTTGTTTTATCGTCTCTACCCTTTTGTAAGTGGCTAGAAAATAAATGGCGGAGAAAAACGTGTGTGAGGGATCTGCTAATAAGACTGACAGAGCATTATGTCATGGAAAAAAAGGTAGAGATTTCCGAATTTGCAATGTCAAGAACTTCCTTGAACGGAGGCCAAGTTGTAGATCAAGTGTGTTCCTGCCCCCTGGACAGATAATTTTTAATTGGAGAGCTATTAAGTACAAGATTCAAGTAGGAGAGCTTAGGAAAAACAAATTAAGAATGTTTGCTAATCTCTGTGATAAATTTCAAATTTCAAATTTTCAATTCTACCGCACAACCAATTAATGATTGATAGCTTTTTAATTCCTGTTTTCAGGCAGGGTCGTCAGTCCACAAATTATCATTGGAAACAAATCCACACAGAACCCCAGAAAATGAACTCAATAGCGAGTCATATGGCAACTCTCCTAAAGCATCCTAATTCGGCCATCAACTCAGTGAGTTCTTCCCTACAACAATGGAGGAATATCCGAGTTAAGGTACGAAACGGTAACCTGGACCAAGCCCTAACTTTCATGCAGAGAAAAATGACCTCAAGTGGTATGGAAAGGTTGATTAAAAGGGAACAAACCCATCATATCAAGAATTCTGAAAAGCGTGTTTTAGCACGCAAAGCTCTACATCGCAGGATCCAATCTCAGGACCTTGCTCGCAAGCTCAAATCCATCCTCATCAAGAAAGTCAGGTGGGTATCTTCGATTATTGAAAGTAATTTTTTGTCTCATTTTGATTGATGTTAAATTAGTATGTGCAGATGATTGTTGGATAAGTGGGCAATGTTTCTACTGGAATTGCTAATTTTTGGTTTATTTAATTGGTTGATTGTGATTAGGATATGGTTGCTAAATGATTGTTGTGGTAAGTGACTATGTGACATGGAATTGTGAAATGATCTAATTTGTTGAAATCTTGATATATATATATAAAAAAACTAAAGTCCATGCAGGGTTTTTTTATTTAATTTATATTATCAAGTTAAAAGATTATATGATTTATAACTGATTCAAATACTCTATGTTGTTGGAATATGTTGTAGGTGGAGTTCTGTCATGATTTTGGGTGGTGTTTTTTAAATTTGAAATCGAAAAAAACGTGGAGTTTTGCTTGTTTGGGAAGCTAATGAACTTGTTTGGAAGTGGATACTGAAATGATGGTTTGGAAGAAAAGTATTAACCTGATGGATTAAGTTATGATTGTATGATGTAGTGTTTTAGAAAGCTGCAGGACTATAATTGCAAGAAATTGTTAGAAATTTCTTGTAAATAGTGAACGGCTGAGTCTGTTGGATAGTTGAATTGCTGCTTGAATGATCATTGTTAGGTTAAAGAACCAGTTCAAATTGATGGTTTGATTGCCTTCTGGGCAAGCCGGCAAGAGAGGAAAAGATAAATGTGTTTGTTGATTGCTCTAAGACCGTTATTGCCTGAATGTACTTGGCCCGATAAGTAACTTCTGACCTTGCAAATTACACAAATATTTTAGTGAACTCATATTCTGGTTGTTAAGGATTCACATTGTGTATATAACCAGTTAGCCAATATGGTGTATGTCTATGGGTAGAAGTTGGTGCTAATATAAGATTAGTCACATTTAGACACAATGCTAGTTCTGTTTTTTTTTTTTAAGGAAGCCGGCTATCCTCCTGATGTGGAAAAACCACATGTAATGCTAGTTCTGTTCTAGTTCACAACATTATTTGCATGGACTGCAAAGTACACTATTTCCTGTGGAATTCCATAACTACCAAATTATAATTGATAAATTAATATTTATTTTCTTGTGCTGCAAAATGCAAGTAATTGGTGTATTTTTGTCTGAAAGCTAGTATCTTCAACATGAATATTGACTTTCTATAGCATGTTGGACTTGGATGGTGCTATAGCCTTGGACCCGCATGGAAGTGAATAACATCTAGACCTGTCAAAGAACTCTAGGGTAATTTTTTTTTTTGTGTGTTGGATTTGTAGCGGAACGGGTTCAAGTCGGTAGTAATTTTTATTATAACGCAAAATCTTCGGATTTAGGTTGACCCAGCAAGACAGTAGGTTGAGAAGTATAATGTCTTTTAATTTTTCATTTGCAATAAGGTACCAAAATGTGCTTTAAACATTCTAAATATTACAAAATATAAGAAAAATCTTCATTAATGTAAAGCAAATAAATGATGTTGTGGTCCAATAAAAAAAATGCTAGATTTGTTATTCAAAGTTGTTATGGTCGGAAGTGTTTTGCAAAAAAATCCCATAAAATGATAAGTTTAATACAGTAATAACGAATTTCTGGTCGAGTATGCTTGACAGCAGGTCGGATTGGGTTAAAAGTGGATTGTATTCAATGGGTTCAAAACGGGTTTGAGTGATTTTTTTATAGTTTTTTTTTTTTGTCAAAGCCCACTATTTTCGGGTTAGAATGGCATTGGATTTCGGGTTGGGTTGGTTTTTTTACAGGTCGAATAACCTCTGTTAGGCACTTAGGCATGTGCTCGTGAACTTTGATGTTTATTTTAGTGAATGGGATATAATTGTAAGGTTTGTAACATGTTGAGTACTCAGTAGCTTGCTATATGGAGGCATAATCTTGCTGTGTAATTGCTGTGATGGGTTTATGCTTAATCTGTGTAATTGCTTTTTTTTTTTTTAAAGGGGCTGTGTAATTACTTGATTAGTGAAGCTTTTGTCATTTCTTTAGTCTTCTGTGCAACTAGAGTAGACTTCTGGATGTACACTGCCAAGTGATCTGTTTCAGTTTCAAGTTTCAACTGCGCATTAAGATGGTTTGGGGTGTGTTTGATTTTAACGTTTGTTGGAAATTCTACAGGGTATTTAGCATGGTTGTGGACTAAATAATTATGTGAAATTATTTGATCATTGTTTTTTTTTTTTTTTTGGCAGGGGTTTATGAGAGTGCCTGGAGGAAGATATCATCAGCTGCATTCTGGCACTCTATTTTGCTGTTAGGGTTTAAGCTCATGGAGTTGGCTTTCTTTGATTATCAATCAAGTTATATGAATGTTGCAGGCTCTTGCAAGCTATGAAACTAGTTGCAGTAATTCCAGATCATGGACAATTTTATGCATTTATTTGTTAAGTATTCTGATGATGATTCAAGCTGTGAAACTAGTTGCTCATATGCAGTCTTTTCTTTTACTAATCTCTTCATTGTTATTGATCTTAGCCAAGTATTCTGTGATGATGATTCAAGTGCTCATGTACTATTTTCATTCTTTATGTAACAATCACAAGTTAAGGCTAATACAAAAATGTTCACTTATTTGTTAGTTTCTCACTGCTTTTAGCTTATATATAGGGCATTATCAAATATTCGCATGAGTACTATGAATTTGTGTCGATACAAGATTTCTCCTATTGTATGTTCAAAAGCATGCTAACATTGCAAATCATGTTTAAAAAACAGACAAGTTGACAAGGGGATAAAGGGTGTATTGAAGTAAAGTTATTCATAGTATGAGTTAAGACTTTGTGTTCGTATAGCATGAAAAGGGAGAGTAAGTAACAAGACCAAACCAAGATCTATTATTGTTGATTACTTTGCACGAGTGATTTTTAAAAATTTCCAATCTTTACATGAAGCATTAAGTTTTCATTTTTTTTGGGACAATGATAGCAATAATTCTTTTTGTAGGTTCCATGTTTGTATTAGTGTAGTGATTACATCTTTCTCATTACTAGAGCACTATAATTAGAAATTTCATAAGATCATAATGCTTGTGTTTTGCAAAATTGATAATATCAATCTCCTTTTATGTTGTGCAGAGGAGATAAAAAAAAGTAGAAATGTAGGTATATTGAAGAATGTGCAAGGAGATACATGATTGAACTTAATATTTCCACACTTATCAAATTGAATTTCAATAATTGATCAAATGGTTGTTGATGTAGTGGCGGAAATTTGAATGATTTATTGTGAGTTAATCTAAAGATTCACACCAAGTATTGCCAAGAAAAATTATGAAAAAAATGTGTAGAAGTAATTGTAAATGTATAAAAAGTTATCACATAATTTTAACAATATATAACTATTTATTCCCTCTACCCCCTAGGTTTGCTATATAGAAGAAAAAACACTTTTTGAAGAGCATAACCTACAATGAAAAAAAAGCTTGTCATCCCTCTTTCTACCCCTTTTTCATCTTCCACCTCATTTTTTCACTATTATGAACACCACAATAATACCCAAAACAAACTTGTCATCCCTATCTCTCTTCTTCATCTACTATAACCAAAACAGTAGATGATTTTTTCTATCATGAACACTACAACAATACCTAAAACAAACTTGGTATGCTAAAATTTTTCATAATTTCCATCAAAGTTTGTCAATTTTGGTGTGGAACAAAACTTGATGATTTCCATCATCTTGTTACGACACATTGCGCTACAGGGCTCCCGCCTCCACATCCATCTTGTCATAAATAACAAGACGGTTGTCAAGGACCTCACCAGCAATACCGGCATATATCAAGACAAGTCTGTGACCAAAGAGATTTGGAATTTTCTTAAGTTTTTTCATTGCTGTTTTATTAGCTCCTGTTGCTTGACAGAGTTTGTTCTGTAACTCTGTCCTTGCCCTTGTCAAAAAAAAAAAAAAACACATTGTAGGAAGAAAAAAAAAAAAAACTTAGCATGGGGTAGAGAGAGAGATGACAAGTTTTTTTTTTTTTTTTTTCATTGTAGGTTATGCTCTATAGTACTTTAGAAAAAAAAATATGTAGGGGTTGGCTATATTTGTCTTTTTGTGCTTGTAATTAAAAAAATAAAATGTATCTTATAGGTAAATCACATGTGAACACCACATAAAAAGGAAAAATGGTAGTTTTGTTCTTTTGTGTTTGTAATTAAGAAAAAATACGTTTAATTGTTTATTAAAAGTGTACCACACTTTCTATAAAAAGAATATAACAAACTTTTCGAGATATCCAAAAAAAAAGTGTAGCAATCTTAAAGGGACGGAGATAGTATATATTTTTCGTAACTTTTGTAATATTTTCGTTAACTTTTGTTTGTGCGTGAGACGTTTTGGTGAGACCGCACCAAAGAATGTGTAAATTCCTCGGCATTCTATTAAGAAAAACAATAAGGATAGAGTAAAGGTGATCATGGGCCGGGTTGGGTTGGGTTCGGGCTCGCTCCAATGCATAAATGAAAACTATTAGACGGGCTAGGTTTGTGCTGGGCCTACTTCAACTCAAATTTCTTGGCCAAAACTCAAAAATTTAATTAGTGGGGGCTTGGTGGGCTTTTCAGGTCGGGTTTAAACTAACAAAAAAGCCTAATTTGAAACATCCAAAGCCAGCACAAAGAAATGAAAAAACCGGGCCGAGCCACATTCGAGCCTAATTTGTATGTCCAAAGTCTACAAAAAATTGGGCCGAATCAGGTCCGCTGGATGGGTTACTTTTGATCAGCTCTAGGACAGAGAAAGTGCTTAGGCTACGGCCCGTTTGGTTGTTGGTAATAAATTGTGATAAGGGTAATGAATTTATAGTGTAATTTTGTTAAAGATAAACTTATAATCTCCATAGTAAATAACTTTTCATTCCCAAGCTTCAATTTTTTTTCTCATTTTTCATTCTCATCCATTACCATTGGGAAGGGTGGTATTTGATGGGAATTGATATTTATAAAGAAAATTAGATAAATTGGAGCTAAGGTAGCACATGAATGAATTTTAATTTCCCTTCCAAATTTAGTTATAAATTCATTCTCATTATTATGATTTATAACTGGCTACCAAACGGGTCGTTAAGGTGAGGGCCGTGAGGCCTGATTCTCTTGATACATTTACTCTAAAATTTAGACTAAAAGAAAAAATGTCTCTCTCCTGTGTGAGAAGGAAGTAGTAGCTCACTCTCAAATTTCTGGCAAAAAGAAACCCCAAAAACCCTGAGAAATACAATCTTCCTCTTTCTCTCTCATAGCGAAAGACAGTGATGGAGACGACGAAGGGACGGCTTCGAGTACGCTTCCAGGATACTGGGATTCTCAATAAAACCCAGAAAAAAAATGGTCTCAAACGTTCGTGGATTCCTTTCACTCCCCAGTTTCACACCATTTCTGACATCACTTCATATCTCCTTCACTCGTTCGACCTTTATAATTCTTGCCCCAATGGCGTCATACTCTCTGTAATTCCTATTTCCTTTTGCATGTCCTTTTGTTCGATTTATTTTTTATTTTTTATTTTATAAATTTTATGCTTCTGTTGATTGTCCTCGTTTTTCTGTTGCTGATTCCTTTTGTTCGAATTTTGTAAATTTGGTATTTTTTTTATTCTTCTAAATATCAATGTGGTTTGATTTCTTGACTCTTCACTTGTTGATTGTTGCTGATTGTGAGTTTTTGCACATCTTAGCTTTGGCTTTAAATTGGACGGATGAGAATGGAATTAACAATTTTGCATTTTTAGATACCATTATAGTTGTTATTTACTGTCGTTCAAAAAAAAAGAGGTAACTTTTGATTTATGTTGCATGCTTTTACCACAAATGTCTGCACTTTATATTGCACAAAGCAATTCCTGGATACATTTTATGAAAGATGAAGATAGTTTTGACAGATTCATTTGCACATTACAGATCTTTATATGCTTGGTTGGAATAGAACAGAAAAGGGCAATTGTGGCCTAATATAACCCAGTCAATCAAATTGATTTTTTTTTAATTCACATATCAAATGACATTTTTTAATTTTGTTGAAAATATATTACAAATCAAAATATATTTCCCTATATAGTTGGTGCTCGGATCCCTGCTCCTAAAATTTGTCAAAATTACCTGATATTTAGGGAAAGATATCCCTCCCTAAAGTTTGCTAAAAAAATCAATTTGATTTACCTGATATCCCTCCCTAATATAGGGAAAGATATTTAGTGTTAGGATTTTTTGTTTTGGTGAAACCTTTTAAAAACTTTTATTTTGCTAGTTAGGAACCTTTTAAAAAAACTTTATCAACTTAAAAGTTAAAACTTTAAACCTAATTTTTTTCTTCAGATGAAACCTCGACCTTAATTTCCGGCATTGACTACTCATGTCTGACGTTGACTCGTCTTTTGTGATGTCTGAGGACTCCACACTTGCTGCACTTGATTTATTTCTTGCTCCTTTTGACATGTTTTTCTCTCTTGATCTTCACCCTGCTCCTTCCTCCTTTTCTTCTTTGAACTTCATTGAAGACCTGCCATGCATCACTCTATGCGTAAGATCTCGCAAAAGACGAGTAAGCGCAAAAAAGGAGCAGTGAATGTCGGAAAATACGGTAAAGGTTTCATCTAACAAAAAAAAAAATTAGGTTTAAGGTTTTAAATTGTGAATTTTTTTAAAAGGTTTTATCTGACAAAAAATATTTTTGTAAAAGGTTTCATCTAACAAAAAATATTTAGTATTATAAACCAACGAAACTAACTAGCATAGAGATTGTTATTGTTGTTTAGCTAAACTTTTGATCTCCTTTGGACTGTTTTTTTTTTTCCTGCAGATTTTTGTAGGAGTTGCATGTAGTGTACAGAAACTAATGAATCCTCTATGAATAAATAAATGATAGCACATATGTAATATGATTTCTAAGCTTGATAATTAGAAGTGAGTAGTATGGAGTTGCATATGACTAGAAGACCTTTCAAATAGGTTGGGTCAAGATGGGTTATGGTAAGTTGTTTTTTTTAGGTTTGGGCTATTTGGGTTGGGCTTAATAATGCTTGTTCATGATCCACAGTATTTTACACATATAACATTTCAAAGTGGCTCCTCATTTGGCAAATATCTTCTAATATTATCGTATTAATGTCAATTCTATATTCTATTACCAACTGTCTAGCTGTTAATATCACAGGAATATCGTATACTCCTTGCATCCCCTTTAGTTTGTTACAAAGAGCTACTTCTTTTTTTGTATAGGTAGGTAATTTTGGTCTTATAGCGTTTGGGATATGACAAAAGAAAAAGATAAAGTGTGAGAACCTGTCTAATGGAAATGTACCAATCTTTTGGAGACCTATTAAAATGCAAAATGTAGCAATATCTTATGAATAAAGAGAATATTATAGTATCTTCATATATCTCAATAAGGTCCAGTCTTCTAAGGGTTTAACTTAGAAGGCATTGAGACTAGGGATGGGGGATGGGATTCTGCCTGCTTGCTGCTTCGAGCCATTGCACCCGCACAACAGTAGGAATGTATGCCTAATTGCCTATGATGTCATTGGAGTTCACATCATATTTCCGATAAGTTAGAAAATGTGATAGCATTACGATCTGTCCGTTTGTGTAATTTTTTATAGTCACAAGACTCACAACAGGCTTGTAACCTCTAATCTTAGCGTTGCTCTTTAGTTTCCCCTTTCGTTTGGTTGTGAATTGTGATCCCTTTCTTATCTTTACAATTGTTTTCCAATTTTTTTTTTTTTTTCTTTTCCTTCTAAAAGCCTTCTGAAGTTGAGTTTCTTTTCTCCAGAATTACTCTTCTTCCACATTCTCAGTTCCTGACAATTTTATTCCTTTAATCAGACCCATAAGCAAAAAATTAATGCAATAAAGAGTCATAAAGATTTCCGTTACTTTAAATCACTATTCCCCTGAATTTCCAGAAAAGGGTAATGCAATATCTGTATGGCTCTGCTACAATGTGTGGTGATTCTCCTATCATGTTAGTTATGGGATTTTATAGCTTGCAAAGCTGGACACTTACCCTGTTTTTCTCTCTGTGAGTATCAATGTGCAAGATGTCTGTAATGTGGTACCTTATATACTGTGCTGAGAAAATTTACTTTCTTGTAGATGGACGGCTTTGTTCTTCCACCATTTGAGTCAACAAGCCTCTTGAAGGATAAAGATCTTATATGGTCAGTTCATAATGCTTCTTTTGCCTCGTCTTTTTATTTTATATTTAACTTGAGAATGGAGATTGAAAACACCTGTTTTTACTCTTAATGTAATTATAGCTTCTAATACATGCAAATGCCTTTTCCAACTTCCAATATCAGTGTGAAAAGGAAAGGTTCGGGCAAGTGCGATGTCAAGAAGGCAATTGAAGGGGTGAGGCCTTTCATTGAAGACCAAGTAGTAGAGAAGCAACTGTTACCTTCTGGGATCAGTCTTTTAGCAAATGAGGAGTTTGACAAGGAGACTAAAGGCTACCAGATTGAAAGTCTTGAAGATGAAGATAAGGTAGAGGAGCCTGTACAAAGTGCTGCAGGCAAAGATGTAGCTTCCAAGAAGAGAAAAGCATCCAATGATATTGAGAGCTTGAAGTATGCCTCTGTAACCTTTGTTTTTTTCCCCCATAAAGTTCAGACAGTATCATCTGTCTACTCTAGTAAATCATCTGTCTTGCCAATTGCGTAATTTTTTTATCTATTTATGAGCCTTTATATTGCCTTTATATCAATACTTATATTTCTACTTATACAGTAACATAGGCCATTAAATTATGCTCATCTTGCCTTTGGACTATTTGGAAATTGCTGTTATGCTATTTTGGTTACCTGGTTTATTGGAGTTAAGGTCTTATATGAAATTATATTCTAGCCAGGCAACTCAAGCTGGCATAGGCCTGTTTCATCAATGTGAGTGTGCTTTTATATTCTGAATGTTTGGTTGAGCTTGTACTGAAGTTGTTCAGACTATCTTGTCAATAAAAATTTCCCTGTGAAAAGATTGAATTCAGTGGAAACTAGAAACCGATTTAACTTACAAGAATTGATGGTTAATGCCCTAAAACGATTAGGTGTTTTTGAGGTTGCCCACAAGCCGCAACACAATGTTACTCCTTCCGCCCCAAATTATTATTAAAAACATTTTCTTTTTCAAAGCTTCAAAACATAACTTGGCATTAATTACCTTAATTATGTATTAAAAATAAATTAGAGTAGCTATTTGTAAATATGAATTGAATTATACATGGTCCTTTTTTGTCCTCACATATATGCTAGTCTCATATGCACACAATGTGTACATTTACGCACACAAATTTTTGTACCTGTTATTTATAACTTATTTGAACTTATTTTGTGGAACGATTAAACTTTATTGGACCCGATCTAAACTTATTAAACCTTATATAAAATTATTTTTGCTGAAATTAAGTCCTGACAAGTTCGAAATAACATACCCTTAGTATATACTTCTAGTAGCCTTCTCATATACTTTGTATTGCTTTTATTGGTTCCAAGTACTTGATATTTTATGTAAGCATTTCCTTTTTAGTTTAGCTCAATAATCAACTACTTTCTATTGCATAATTGAATTTATTTGTTATTAAACATAATACTGTATACGATATATTGACAAAATCACTTAAGTTTGTAACTGATTTTATTCTATAATTTTTTTTTCCTTTTCATTTTAGTAAAATTATTGTTTAGCTAACCTTTTGGGTAGTTCTTCTATTACCTATTCCTTTCTGTTTATGAAATTTTATGATTAATATTTGGATTAGCTTTTAATGATGGCAATTGGCAATCACACATTAGTAGTTCAATAATTGAAAATAAAATTAGATAGATTTTCATGGAAGTTGTCCTAAATGCCCTTTCCTATTATGTCAAGTGGACACCAGTACCTCCTCCCTTCGCATCTTTCTTCTTTTCTTTCCTGGTGTAAGCAAATAGCAGAGGGGGTCTGATTTGGTTCTTAGCATAAAGCTTGTCATTCTGGGTGTTCCCAAAATTTCCCTGCTTTAAATTGCAATTTTTTTGCCTCATTTTAAATACATGCTGCCTACTGCTTGTGTGTGTGTGTGTGTGTGTTAACTTTACAGGTGATGTGTTCTTTTTCAATGGGTTATGCACTTTTCGTCCTACATATGCCTCTCTTACTCTCTTTATTTTATTGTTTTAATTTGTTATCAAGTTTTAAAAAGATTTAAGCATTATTCATACAATACTTTCCTCTGTCATGTTACAGGAAAAAGAGACAACGCCAGGCAGTGCCTGGAAAAGGTATTCAGAAGAAGGATGTTGATTCCTGTGAACATGTCAAAACACCTCAGAAGAAAAGAAAACTTGTCAATGGGCCTAAGCATGAAGGCACTGTTAAATGCACCAAAAATGCAGAGCCTATACCTAAGTACGGTTGGATCTTTTTGCTTCTTTTAGTTGGCTTCTTACATACTTATTACTTGTTAGTAGTAATATGGAGGTTATGCAGTATTTTTTTTTTTTGCACCTTTCTGTTTTGTAGGATCTAGTTTTTAGATGTGTCAGACCATGCGTTGATTGTCTACCTTAATACTCCTTGGTTAATAGTATCTATCTTATTGAAGCGGCTGATAACCCTTGTATAACAGCTGGTTTACTTGTTATATGTAATATGAAGGTTTTGCAGTTTTTACTGGAGCTTTCAGTGTTTTTTGGAATATAGTTTTAAATGTGTCAACAGTGCATGAAAGCAGCTCTTGAACATATCAAAAAATGCTTATCAGCTGTTTCAATAAGCTGGATACTTTATCCAAGGGATGTTAAGGACAGACAATCATAGTGTAGTTTGTCTTCTGAAGTCTGACAATGTTGAGTTCGTGAATATGGTCAGCAGGTTTTCAACAACTACCTCCACGTACTCTCACCAAGGGGCAACTAGAAGATGAATAACAATGTCCTATCTTTATAACTTGCTAATTGAATTAGGTTTAGAGGCCAGAATCTACACATATAATCAAAAGGTGCTCTTGAAACCATATTGCGCCATGTGCTCTTGACATGTAACATTTATAATGAAATGCAAGATCTTAACCATTAAACCACTTTGATTTCTTAGTTAATATTTAAAAGAAAAATATAATAAAACCTTGTAAATTAATGTTGCTACAAAAAACGTTTACATCTCAAACACTCCTATCTCAATTCTTTTAATGTTACTCTCTTTTCGTTCCAAATCCTTTAAAAGTTTTTCAATATTATTTTATTATATCAATTTCGCATTAGACAAAAAGTTAGAAAAGATAACAAAATCAATTACAAAGTTTATGAAGAGCAATACGGAGTGTAATTGATAATTGTACATTTGTAACTAACTTGTGGCATTGCCCGACTTAGAATACTAGTTAAAACTTAAAAGAGGGAAAGCAAATGTATGGTTTAGAATTATTCCATTCCATGTGTTTAATTATATAATTTTTTTGTTGCTACCATGAGCTTTAATATGGTTTTTTTTTTTTTTTTTTTTTGGTTTGGTTAGAAATTTAAAAGGAACTCTCATTAGTTTGATTGAGAATGTAATCTCAATTATTTTGAACCAACACTTTCAGCATTATTTTTCACTATGACCTTATGTTTTCCTTGTCCTTCACCAACTCCTCTCTTTAGTCCTTGCTATCACAATCGCACGGCAACACCACTCTCCTTTTTATCTACTATGTCCTTTCCTTATCTTGGGTTCTTGCTTTGTTGATCTCTCTTTCGTTTTGAAAGACTCGCGTGTTTAATATTAGATTTTCCTTATTGAAGTTTCGAGCTATCCATTATATATAATCTGTTTTCTTCAAAAGTTCCAACTTACCTGTTTACATCTTTTTAGCTTTCTATTAAATATGCTAATTAAAAAATTTTATTTATCAATTTTCTAAAATTACTAATAATCATTTTTTTTCTTAAAAAAAAATCAATAATGTTGAGTAAAAAAGTTGTGCAAAGTATAAGGGATGTGTGTTCTTGCTCCTTGTGCATAAGCATTGGAACCTTTTGTGATTTGGTATGCCTCTCGCCTTTCAACACTATGACCATGTATGTGAGAGTGGACTAATGGAGGAAATGGTTGTGGGATTTGGAAGTCGACTTGATCCTCAATGGGCTGGAATATTTGTTTTCAGAAAGGTTCTTGTTGAGAAGTTGGATTAACAGAAATGCATAAATTGAGATATATATATATGTGGGAACACTTTAAGGTTGGTTTTAATGGGCTGGAATAATTTGAAATGAAAATTTGGGCCAAGAAGGTTGGTTTTATCATGTGTGACATCGCTCAATTAATGCTTCGGTGAAGGTGGAATGTTAGGAGTTGATAGTGAGGTTTTTAGAAGAGTTGAGGAACTGTATACGAGGATAAAAGGATACAAATATTCAGGTATAGATGAGTATTAACATTTGAAAGAGGAGAGTGGGGTAGGATTTTGATGATTGCACTAGATATTTCGGTGGTTAATGTAACTGTCCCATTTATTGCAAATATGGTTTTGATTGTTGTTGCTGGTGTTACATTGTACTTTGTTTTTTTAGCAGTAAATCTTAATTTTTACATTTACCAAGGCATTACTTTTATGATTAATATCTTTAACAATGTGTTATTTTTATCTCTTATAAATTAATTCGATGATAACATAATCAATATCAATCCAACAACATATTACATTATAATTTTTGGTTTTATATATTTCTAACTACGGGTTTTATTAGCCTTTATATGTTAATATTATTATAATATAATCAATATCAATCCAACAACATATAAGTTATGATATTTGGTTTTGTATATTAGGAAAAATGCATGGTTAAAACCTGTAGATGGATAGTGCCATTTTCAAAGTGTTGCATCTAATAAACGGAGGAAGTAAAATGGAATTGATTAGCCTAGCCAAAAAAGTAAACTCTCTTTCTTGATTCTCGGTGGATATTACTCGAGAAAAACATTCTTTGTTCATCTTGCTTCTGTTTATTTTATTTTTTTGAGTGGAATTTCTCCTTTGAACTACATGCTAGCTAATTTGAAATCTATAATATACCTCCCAAAATTAGCTTCAAGAAGGATGTTAGAACGTACAAAACATTTTATAGTAACTTGTTATATCTTTTGTTAAAATCAATACTATCATTTTATGTTTGTACATATTTTCTATCATTGTTGTCGATTGCTAATATTGTTCGTAACCTTATTTATTGCTATTCAAAATAATGTTTTCTTGCTAACCTCACAATCGTTGTCCAACACTATCTCTTCTCTACTCTGCTTTAGTTATTTATGGCTAGTTATGAACAACAGTCGTCGTTTAGTGTGGTCTTGCACAAAGATTTTCCTTCTCCACCCCTTACGATCGAGGACCTCATTCTCCTGTTGATCCATCTACTCGTTCCAACCAAGTCATTTTTGGTCTCCTACTTCTTTTGAAATCTTCCTGATCCCACTCTTCCACTCTTCGTACATGTGCCCCTGGGGTATCCGTCTTCGCAACTAATTTTTCCTTAGTTTGTTGGCAATGTCTGCAACACCAACTTTTCTGCACATACATATCATCATCTGCATCTCTGTGACCCCTACCTTTTGAATTTGCTCCTTAGAAGCCCAAATTCTGTACCATAGAACAACATCGGTCTTATAACAGTGCAGTAGAATTTCCCCTTCAACTTTAGAGGGATGCTTTGATCACACTACACTCCCGTGGGTGCTCTCCATTTAAGCCATCCCGACTTAATCCCGTAAGCCACATCTTGATCAATATCACCATTCTTTTGAATGATTGACCCAAAATATTTAAAGCACTCACTCATGGCCAGATCCTTTCCATCCAACCTCAACACAACATCGTTTGCCCTCCTCTGTGTCCCAAAACAACATTCCTGATACTCAGTGTTACTCCAACTTAGCTTAAACCCTCTAGGTTCCAACCTTTGCCTCTGTTTCTCTAATTTGGCAATAACCCCAAATTTAATTTCATCCACCAATACAATATCATTAGCAAACAACATACACCACGGTACTTCATCTATTACCAATGCAAAAAGGAAATTGAAATCCAATTGTTATAGGGAAATCCTTTGGCAACCCATCACAAGTCCTCACATTTCTTGACACATCTCGATACATTCTTAACTCGATTTATATGAACCTTGTCCTATCCAAAGTACAACACCTTATACCCCAAGATCAAGCCTCGAACTCCTTCCCCTGTCCACATCACATCATCTCTTAGAGGCATAAGATGTTTATGCGTCTTCTCTTCATAACCTCCACCAATTCTGCCAATACCCCGATAGAGACCCCACATTCTAAGAACCCACATGCAGACCAACTGTAGAACCCTTCCTCTTTCGCTCCCTCACACCACCTGCGGTATTTGACACCACACTTAGGCGATGTGGCGTGTGCCGTGTGCGGTAGAATTGAAATTTGAAATTCACCAAAAGAGTAGCAAACACTCTTAATTCGTTTTTCCTCAGCTCTCCTTGAATTCGCTCTCCAATTCCAAATTTTCTGCACAAGGACAAACTTGATCTATGTCTTGGATTTGGTTCCAAGAAGTTATTGACATTGTTGATTAAAAAAGAAGTTATTGACATTGCAAATTTGGAAACCTCTACCTTTTTTTTTTGGATTTTCTATGACATAAAGCTGTGCCAGTCTTGTTAGTGGATCACTCATACACCTGTTTTGCCGCCATTTATTCTCTAGCCACTACAAAAGGATTGAGTTGATAATTAGTTTCCTCATGGCAAATAGTTTAGGTAATTGAATTTCCACGTAACATTTTAGCTTTTGTTTTATTTGGTTTTAGATAAAATCAATTAATTCAATGATAATGAGTTTTGACCGGGTGAAGAACAAACAGTGATTTTCTCGGTTACTTCTATTGAGCGATTATCAGTTCTCAGTTTATTATGTTTGGTGAGAAAGATACTTTTTTCCAAGGTCCTTCAATGCACATATCTGGGTATTATTGTTCTAAAATAATGATACTTTTTTTCCATACTTGAGCTACAAAAACTAATTTTGCAGGGTCAAGTCAACCTTTGTCTCTGTTTTATGTTGCTGCTGCTGTAGATTCCTTAGGATTTCCTTTCCCGATTTTGTCATTTTGACGCTGATTTTTTCCTTGGTTGGATTTTAGTCTAATTGTTGTCCTTTCTGAAGTATGAAGTATGAAGTGTGTGTGTGTGTGTGTGTGTATGTGTATGTTTCCTTTAACCACCCTGGTTAATATTCTTTCTATTGACCTCTATTTGTCCTAATGAATATGAGGAGTATTTTTTGTTTGTTAGCATTGCAATACTGACAAGTGACAACCCTTACCAAAGCTACCATAGAAATATTAATGTTTTTTGCTGCACTTCGCTGGATCTTTATTCTCCTGCTACAGGGGAGGATTTTGCTGTGGTTTGTTTTAATGACGTGGTGTTCACTTTCCTTGTTGTATTGCTTCTAGCAACCGTCTTTTGATGGATTCGTAAGCTCTATTTCTTATATACTTCTTGGTTTTGTTGGTGCAGTGAACTTGAAGAGAAAAGGGAAAAGACTGTACATACACCTGATGTTTCCAATGGAGCTAAAAAGGTAGCCATTAACAGAATGACCATACTTAAACAGACTTGTCTATGATCCTGCTGCGATGTGAAGTTGCTCTAATTATTCCTTTAAAAATGGTTCAGTTTTCTTTGTAATATCTACTATCTGGGATTTCTTTGCTAGATTGGTTTTATAAGAATTGTGGTCATGTGGAAAATTCTTTGATAGGACAAGTAACAATGCTTATGCTACATATTGGGTAACTTTAGAATGTTTAACTTCTGGCTTGGAGTGGAATTAACCTCCTTTATTTTCACCATGTTGGACGCTCCTCTTTTTAGTAACATTCAATGTCCGGCGACTTTTTCCATGGAAGGAATTTTCTATGCTTGGATTCTTTGCTTCTATGTTTTGCCACTATAGTTGAGTCTCTTTAATTATTACTTTATTAATGAGAGTCCATGGCTCTAATGATTGGAATGAGTGAGAGTCCATTAATTACATGCTTATGCTTTTCTATGGTATGTTTTCACTGTTGTATTGTTCAAGGTTTCTTCCCCATGATTTGAGTTCTACTGGTATTTCTTTCTTTTGGGCAGTTGTTTAGGATGTGCATTTCTGGTGGTATGCAATCTCTTCTTTCTTTATTGTGGTTTTTATCTTATCATACATTTCATTCCTTTTCTATATTATGTTTCTATTTTCTTTATGGTTCTGTGACAGCTTTTATTTGTTTATTATTGCATTCTCCAAAGTTATCTTATTTTTCCCCTTTTCTTCCTAGGGATGCAGAAGCAGTTACCGTAATAAATTGAAGAGGATGTTTAAAAGAAGAGCCAAAGCTAATGAGGCCGAGGTAATAGATCAGTTTGGACTGATCCAATTTGTGAATTCTACTTCACAGGGGTCTTATAATGCTTATTGTCAAAAATCATATTTTACTGCAATTTTCAGAGAAATAAAAAATTGCCTTATTTTTAAAGAAAATTGTGGCTGCAGGATGAGAAGGAAGCGCCTGTGAAAAATCTTAGTAAGGATTTAGGATTCGAAAAGGATTCTGGTACAAACATTGAACAGCCAGGTGAGGAAGATAGCGATGCAGATGATGACCTTATCCCCATAGAGATCCGGCCTGGGCACATACGGTTTGGTCGTTCTAGCAAAGGTCCTCTATTCTTTATTTGCTTTTTGAAAATTGTTTATCTAAAAACATACGGCTGAAATTGATTCTGGCACCTTTGTTTAACTTGTGGTTGTGTGTGCCTATCAAGTGATTTCCATTTAACACTGTCGCAGTACAAGGTCTGGGAATATTGTGTGCAGATAATTTCATACTATATTTTTTATGGTTATTTTTGAAAAGTACGGATCCGCAACTGTAACTAGTTGCAACCGGGACCTTACATTAGGAATTGGATCCGGACCCATTGGAACCAATCCAGGTACACCGAATCCAAACTGTGCCTAGGTCCAGTTCCGGAACCGGGTATCCAAAATCTTTGCTCACCCCTTCCCCCCTAATGCATTCACCTTTGACCTATGTTTCTATTAGTGCCCAAAATTACAGGGATGAAATGCCAACCATTACAAAAGGAATAACCTCTACCAGTTCGATGCCTTTGCATACGAATTGACTTCATTTTACATAGATATATTTAATCATGTCAAATTGTATCTTTATAAGAGGCTGGCAATTGTTTTTGTTAGCATATATCTATAGAAATGTCTGACACCACACAACAATTGAGTTCTTGACCAATAATGAGAAGGTGATGTATTGTCGGAGTAGAATTTACCTTATAAACACCTTGTCCCTATATGAACTTTATTAATATTTTATTGTGAATGTTGATTATTATTGTCATTTAATTTTTCTTCACATTGTTGCGATAGCCAAATATACATAAACACCTTTTCCTTCTTTGCTTAATTGATAGTCTTGAGCTTCCTTTTCACTTACAATTCCTATAGATCAAACTTCCACAATTATAGGGTTTATTATGTGTATCCCCAATGTATATTGATGCCGTGATGCGATGCATAAAGGAGCCTCTTGAAAGATTTTGGGTAGTGGTTTGGAATGTATGGTTTCTTGCTAAAGAGAATTTGGTATTGTGATTTGTTGATTAAAACAGTTTGTCTTACAAAAATGTTCTTTTGTTGCAGCCAATGATGTTGTAGAAAATCAAGAAGAAAATGGGTTAGATGTTCAGTCAACCCAAAAGAGTCCTTGGGAAGATCCTACACAGAAAAATGATTGGGATGTTAACAAAAATAAAGTAGCAAAGGTATGGTTTCCAACCAATCTGATTCTAAATGGTGTGATTCCTATCACATTTCTTTGTGTATTTTCTAGATTATTTATATGGCATTGATGGTAATATGTATTGTCCAGAATGTACGAGTATTGTTTGGTTACTTATAAGTTATTACTAAGCAATCAATCTTGAGTGTCATGGGGTTTTAAAGATGTTAATATGGTATTTAGCTGACCATAATGTAGGATGTTCTGGATGGAGATAGAACAACGGCTGTAGATGGCTACTTTGCTTTTATCATAGTAGACTTGTGGCATGTGAATGAAGCAGTGATCCTTGCTTCATTCTTTGCAGCGATGATTCATGTGATTGTTGTAGCTGGCATATGATTGTCATTTTTAAAGTGATACTGTTGCTACGAGACAAAGGATCCGGGTCACTTTCAAACATATCACCCAATGTTATAATCTTGATCAAAGGTGTGGTTGTTTGTGGAACATTAATCATGTCAGCCTGTGTTTTTTCTGCCATAGTTGTTGAACATCGGTCGGTATTATGTGATGCAACACAATACATTTGCAATTAAATATTCATTTGTTTATTTTCAATTTGCAAATATGTTTATTCCTCCTGAAGTGGATGGGAGCTTATGGGTTTCTATGTGACCTTGTATGCCATATAAACTAAAGGAGAATTTTTGCCGGACAATTACAAGATTTGGAGATGTAAAACAATGGAGGAAAAGTACCCTAGTTCCGGTGTATAAAAATAAAGGTGATATTCAAGATTGCGCATACTATCGAGGAATTAAATGAATGATTCATACTATGAAGCTTTGGAAACGAGTGATTGAATCAAGATTGAGAAAGAGGGTAAAGAAATAGGGTACAGAAAGAGGGCAATCCACCTCATAATGCTGCTCATGGAAAATTATATAGATAAGAAAAAGGTATATATGGTTTTCATTGATTTGGAAAAGGCGTATGGTAAGGTACCAAGAAAAGTACTTTGGTGGGCTTTAACAAGGATAGGTATTTCAGAGAAAAACATGACATCATTAAGGACATTTACAAAGATGCTAGCATAAGTGTATGGACCAATGTGGGAAAACTGAAGAATTCCTTATTACAGTCGAATTACATCAAGGTTTTAATAGTTATGGATGAATTGACAAGTGAAAATCTAGGGTGACACCGTGACATATCGTGGTGCATGATGTTTGCAAATGAATTGTGCTGATTGATGAGACGATAGAAGGCGGGGAAATAGGTTGGATTTATGGCGGCGGACTTAAGAATCTTGAGGTTTTAAAATTAGGTGTAAGACATTGTTTTGAGTGCAAATTTAGCGCGATAAGAGGAGATGCAACATGTATTTAGGGGTCTGAATTTTCCGATATCTAGGATCTATTCACCATATATTCTCCAAAAATATGGTGAATTTGATTTAGATGTTGCTCATAGGATCAAATCGGGTTGGGTGAAGCGGAAAGGAGCTTCTGGGTTTTTATGTGACCATAGTATGCCACGTAAACTAAAATAATAATTTTACCGAACACTTGTAGGTCGGCATTGCTTTGTGGTACAAAATGTTAGGCTTTGAAGTATTGTAATGTTCATAAGATGAATGTGGTAGAATGCGTATGCTACGATAGATGTGTTGGCATACAAAAAAAAGAACAGAATAAGGAATGATGTTATTAAGTAGTTAGGGGTTACTTCCATAGAAGAAAAAAAATGAGGGAGAGTCAATAAAGATGGTTTGGTCATGTAAAATGGTGAGAGTATAATGCTCCAGTAAGGAGGCTAGAGTGGCAAAGAGGAGATAAGGGGAAGGGTAGAGGAAAACCAAAGGAAACACGGAGAAGGGTGGTTGAGACTGACATGATGTTGTTTGGACTTGATGAAAATTTAACAGCCAATAAAGAAGATTGGAGGAGGGTCTATGTGGATAACTTTCGTGATAATATTTTTAATTCATGTCTAGCTTATCTCAATGTTTTTTTGGGAATAAGGCTTTGATATTATTGTTGTTGTTGTAGTTAGGTTGACATTGCTTTATGGTACAAAATATTGGGCTTTGAAGTATTGTCATGTTCATAAGATGAATGTAGCAGAAATGCATATGCTACATTCGATGTGTGGAGCCTTTGGGCATACAAGAAAGGATAGATTAAGGAATGAGGTTATCGGGAAAAATGTTAGGGGTTACTTCAATAGAAGACAAAATGAGGGAGAACCGAAAAAGATGTTTTTGTCATGTATATAACAAAGAGTATACTGCATTGGTAAAGACTAAAGAGGCTTGAAGATTGGCAAAGGTGAGGGGTAGAGTAAGATCAAAGCAAACATGTAGAAGCGTGGTTGAGAATGAAATGAGATTGTTTGACTGGAGGAAGCTTAGTAGCAATTTAGTGGCAAATAGGGAAGATTGGAGGAGGATATATGTGGATGACTATTGTAATATACATTTTTGATCCATGTCTAGCCAACCCAATTTTTTTTGACATACTTTTATGTTCGACGCCCACTGAAGTCATTAGTTCTGTGCTGTTTGGAAAAAAGACAAGAATCAAATTGGTTCTTTTTTTTTGTCTTTTCATATGCTAGTTTGCTATGAACTGACATAGCTGATCAGGATTTTCAATGATAAAATGATAATAAAGAGAGTAGATGATGATAACTATGTATTAATAGCTAACAGATTTGCAGAAATTTGTCAAGATAAATCCACTTTTGAGAGGTGGACACTCTCACAAACATGCTTTCGGGTGGCTTGTACCCTCCCTAAGAGATTACTCTCAAATACATTCAACATTCCACATGCTCCTTTCTATCTAAAATGGTCTTATTTATAGAAATTACCTCTGACTAATTCCACTAGAGCCTTCTATTAGTTTCTAGTAACAACTTATATACATTCCTAAAAATACCCTTCCCCTAATTGCCAGTTAATAGAATAGTGTTGGTAACTGGGCTTTGGGCCTTTGGCTTTGCCCTTTGCCAAGGTTCTTTAGCCCAATATGTCAACTGTCAAGCGAAGAAATCTCATTAGTGAGATGGGATTGTCGAACCCACACCTACAGCGTGGAAGGGGTAGCCTTGCTCCAGTTGTTAGAGCTCTTTGGCAAGCTTGGTTCATGTGTATAGCCATAATTATGAGTTAACAACTAAAATGTTGCAGGATCTTGTAGCCTAATTAGCTGTAATGATTGTTAAAAGTTAAAACAGCCTTCTCTTTCTGGTTTGTCTAGTTTTATCATTCGTGTATATCGTGCTCTTTGACCCCGTCAAAAAAAAATTATTTGACAAACTTGTAGGGTTTGATTATAGAAGAAATCTCCTAGTTTCTTCTGTTTCTTGAAGTCCACCCCATTTGCTGATGCACTTTTTTTTTTGTTATTAAAATATGTAATTATAAAATTGTAAGTAATTTTTTTATGGTACTGGATGAGACAAATCAAATGAGGCCAATGATTGTATTTTGTTATTTATAAGGAAGAATTTGAAAGATTTTTTCCCCCTTCTAATTGTAAATGGGGGGGTGGGGGGTTCTAAAACTTGTTTATTGCAGTGAGTTTATAACATCTCAGCTACTGTGTTTTCTGCAAATGCTTTTGGTCTAGATGTTTTTATAAATGTTGTCTACACATTCTTAAAATCTTAACCCTTTGCTCCCAGACAACTAGTAAGGTTATATTCACAACTTGGAGACATATACAGGAATCATTTTGCTGGAATGGAATCACAAGCAAGAAGAAAGGACAGAAATGGGGTAAGGAGAACCAACCAACTTCCTGGAAGGAGTCCAGAAATTATAATAGTCATCCTTCTAGTTCAGGAGCTATCAGAAACCAGCAAACTCCCTCCTGGAAAGGACCAAGAGACAATAACAGCCACTCTCTTAGTAAATGGGCTTCTAGAAAACAACTGAATGATGCTTTCGTGGATTTTGAGAAGCTTGTGCCTCTAGTTGACTTGCCTAAGGTTTGTTTCCTTTTATATGCTGTTTTCCCCCTTCTTATCTAGTTTCTTTTGGATGTTGCTATGTTTAGATTATGAAGGAATTCTGATATTGCTGCTTTTACCAAGAAAACAATTTACTTCCTGCAACCAAATTTATCTAAAATATCAAATTGCTCTACAGCCAACAGTTTGACATTTGATTAATTTTCTAAAAGATTACTATATTCCCAATATCCATTATGTACTACTATTACCCTCTAAATATACTATTATATTACGGGAAAAAAGTTCAAGGAGACAGAGGTTCAGGTGAATTCTCTTGATTAAAAAGAAAACAATTCTCATCTCTCTCAAAATCCTAGTCTTTATTGTAGGGTGAAACCCAAGAGTGGTCAATATATAAAGATTTAGGTGAATTCTTCAGATTAAAAAGAAAAATAGTAACTGCAATCTCCTTCCTCTCTCTCAAACCCACAGCCTCTATCGAAGGTTTTCAAGGCCAGGAGTAGTCAATTTTTTTAGCATATTTTTCTTCTCACTCCTTTTGGTGAGAGTTTACTCTATTGTTTGGTTGCTCTTGTCTCTCCTCATGCAGAACTTTGATAGTTCATCAGGTTAATACCGAAGATTCTAAACATCAAAGTGAAGGTTGAATTCCAAGTTCCGATTACCATATCATTAGATTGCTGAGTTGTTATATCAGGAGATTGGAAGAATAATTCTTTGTTGATGTTTTAATTATTATTATTGACTAGCATTGATTCGAAATTTAGAATTTTAGATGCTATAAGTTTCCTAATTTCGTAACAAGTTATATATATTATTGGAAGTAACATAGGCTATGTTTGGTTTAACGGATTTTTTATTTGATCTAATTTGTTCTGAAGTTATTGCCTGATTTGACGGAACGTTGACCTTATATAGTTATATGTACACTAATCCATAAGGGAAAAAAATCAAATGGGAATTGAGAGCTTAGAATTATATCAATATGTAGTTTCAAAAATATATAATCTGTAATATTTTTCATTAGAGAGTTAAAGATATATTTTAGCGATGAAAAAACACAAACAATATTTCAAGGCTTGATCATAATTTATTTGATCTCATCTAGTTTGATGTGATTTAATTTGTAATAAGTAATAAGAACCTCAAATAAGGTGAAATGAAACATAACCTTAATTTTGGCCCCTTCTTTAGTTTAGCCTTGTCCTTTTAAACTCATGTTACAAAGATGACTTGCAATATTAATATTATTTCAGGTGGAGTATCCATTGAACTATATGATTTTTCATTATTGGAAATAAGATGTCAAACCCAATGAAAATATGTTATGCTTGAAAACTCCATTTTTTTAAGGGTTTGTCAGCTTGTAATCTTGTTGATTTTCAATTTCTTCCCAATTCCATTAATGTGTACAGGAAGAAAGTTAAAGTTTCAAAACTTGCTACAAAACTTACCTGCTGTCCTTGTTCGACTGAGTATTCCTAAGATGTCGAACACACGTTTAGGTTGAAGATCTAGATATTCTTGAAAAGCTTAATACTTGATACAGGAATAAGCAATAAGACATGTTCCTTCTGATTTTTAAGCTGTACTGCTTTCACATTGCAGGTAGGCGATGTCATTGCTTATCGTTTATTGGAGTTATCATCATCGTGGTGTCCACAGCTTTCTTCTTTCCGAGTGAGTCATTTGCAATTACCTTCAACATATTCAAGGTGTTTTTCTTATAAGTTCAATCAATTTCTGAACTTTCTTCTTATTAGGTAGGAAAAATTAAAAGCTTTGATCAGGAGTCGAATAAAATTATAGTGGTTCCAGAACCAGAATACCCACTTAATCTTGAAAAGAAGACAGATGGTGATCAGGATGGCGGCGATGACTCTGGAAAACCTCCCCAGCCTTCTGTTTATAATGAAGATGGATCCCTAGAGGTTTGAACTTTGCCAAAAATAATTTGTTTAACTAATATTAAGATTCAGGAGCCAACTTTTCTTTGCTTGATCTCTTTGCTCACTTGTTTGTGTGCACCTTTTGGATGATTTTTGGATCCCCAAAATTATGAATGAGGCCTTGAGATAGCCTAAGACTTGTGTGAATTATATTATTGATTGTCCCACTTTTACCTGAAAGTTCATATTAATTTTTCTGTTTTCTCCAATGCCAAGCTGACAATTTTTGTCTTCTATCTATACAAATAAAGTACAGATTCTTTTGTGGAAGTAATATTATCCTAACATTATATTCTACACTTGTCTAATTGCATATAATTGCAAGTGTTTATGGTAACTCTGCATCGTTAAAAGTAACTATTTAATATTTATCGTTAAAACAAGCATCAAATCTTAATAGCTGCGGGTGTATTGTGCTACAAAGCAGAGAGAATATGTTAGATTGATGATTAATGATTAATGGTTTGAATTCAACTTTGGACCCTTCCACCACTGCCCCTCACCACCCACCCACCACCCACCCACATGCACAAAAAAGAATTTTTAATTTTTTTTTTGAGGAATATTTATGTTGAACATGAAAATTAGTAAGCAGGCATTTGGTGGTTTTTCAATCAAAGCTTGTGTATGAAATTGCAAGGGAGGTCATTACGAATTTGGACAATTGTTTAATATAACCATCAGTCTTTTCCTGTTTTGGGCTTATGGAGCTGTTATTCATATGTTAAAAAGGGTGACAGTTCTAGTTTATGGCCTTGTTGATTTGAATTATGATATCTAATATTTGGGGCTCAATCTAACGGCTTATATCTTCTCTCTCCTCCAAAGCCCTGATCAAATTAACTGCATGGAAATCAAAATGCTTTGAACTCTACCCATATGTTTCATTATTGTTCACAAACAAAAACAGCACCATATTGTCCATATGGATATAGCCTATGCTCAACTTTCGCCTTTTCTTGTCATTCTTGTGTGTGTGTGTGCTGCGTGTATGTAATGGTTGAACATATCTTTGGGAAGCATTCTTACTAAGTAGTAAGTAGGTTTCATGAAGTATTGAATTTCCTATTTAAATTTCAACCACTGATCTGTTATGTTTAATTTACCTAACCAGTTTTGTTTAATTTCGATTCTCACACTTTGTCTATATTTCTAATGTGTATGAAAATTTTGGTGCCATGACAAGATGTTTTGCTACTGCTAATTGTGTTATTTTACCTTGAGATCATTTCAGCCTTAGAAGCTCTTCCCCAATCTCATACTAACCACAATATATCACTAGTGTACCATATATAGGAACTCAGATAAACTTTGTCTTACAATAAGACTAGATGCTATCTTTCTCATCGATAATGTTAAAACTTGCAGATAGATTTTCCTTCTCTTGTTGATGTACGTATCGTGAAACGTGGTGACCCAAGTCAGTCAAAAGCCACTGAAGTCCCAGCAGCAAATGGTACCTCTACCCTTCCAGGAATGAGTAAGAAGAGCAAAGAGGCAGAAGATGCAAGTAAGACTGCTGCATCATATGCTGGCAAACAACAATCACATACACCTGCTGCTCCTGGTATGCAGATTTAGGTCATGATATGATGAATTTTATGCATTAAACATACATGGTAAGTGATGATATATTACTATTTGACAGCTAACGGGAAAAAAGATGTGTGGGAAGAGATAAGTGATGCCTTGATTGCTAAGAAAGCACAGCTTATGCAACAAGATACCTGGAACAAGAAACAGCCTCTATCTAAGCGGTCATGGTCGAACAGAACCTTGAAAAGCAGTGCACTTGGCCCTACTATGGCCCGGTTAAGAGCACAAAATGGTGCAGGAGCACAGAATGGTGCAAGGGCACAAAATGGTGCATGAGCCATAGAAGGCGACCATCAAATTTTGTCACACAGCCCATGTACCAGAGGCCTTGAACCACTGGTCACTTGGATACCTATTACTGCGGTTCTGCTTTCAGATATTAACATGTATAGCCTTTTTGCACAAAGTCGGGTGTGTCTAATTTGTGAAACTACCTTATGGTTTTGTATGTAGGCAACATGCTTAACGTTTAGAGGTGGTTATGTTATGTTAAATTGTTAACTTTAATGTATCTACTGTGAAACTTGCATCAGTGATGTGCAACTTGATTGGTTGAAATACAAGGTGGACTAATGATATTGTTAAACGCCTGTGCAATTCAATTATTCTGGAAGTGACAATCACATAAAATAAAATTAAAAAAAAAGAAGCAAAAGAGGATAACTAATCAATTGATTACTACATTCTCACTTTATCTCAATTGATTACTACATTCTCACTTTATCTTCTCTGTTATTCATTTCAGAAGTGAATACAGAGAAGATAAGGTGAGAATGTAGTAATCAATTGAGATTGGAACTGCTCAGTCATATTTATACTAACTAACCATAGTATAACTAATTGAACTGTAGTAGAAACTAATTTTACTCAACTAATTTACATGATTATTTAAAAGTGTCAAAAATCCATCCTGGGGTCTCCCCATCTTTCAATGACCCTGCCATAATTATCCTGCCTTTACTTCGAGATCCTTGATAAGAATGGATAATTATCCTGCCTTTACTTCCAGAAGCTCGTTTCGTGGGCTGATTTTTTTCTGCTCCGTCCTTTTTCATGCATTGCTTTGCGCCACTCGACTCCGTTAAATGACTCCGATGCATCTAGTATCCTTCTTGGAGGCACTCTGTCACCCAATGACAAGCCTCAGATATTCCAAACATTTTCTTTCTAGCCATGATAATCTTGAAAAATATGAATTATATAACCTTTTATTTCAGCACTTGTTTTTTTTTTTTTTATCCCTTTCTTTTAATAACAGATTGAGGATAGCACCCAGAGGCTCCCTACTGTTTTCAGGCGTCAACCCGAAGTATCATGCAATGTCCCTCAAGTGGACTTTTTGTGTTTGTGTCATGCATATTTTGGGCAATCAAACTCCATCATACGACTCCGAGCCCATAATATATCCTAGAGGCCTCCATCATTTAATGACCTTATCTGTGTTTTAAAATATTTTTGTTTCTAGGCCCCGAGATCCCCAAAAAACATAGGTTATAGCTTTCGGTTTTGAATTCTAAGAGTCCGTTCCGAAGGCTCGTTATTTTTCTACCCCTTTTTTTATGGTTTAGGTAACAAAATGGTTGTAATGGTTACCATTAGGAAAGAAAATGTGTTACCAAACATCACAGATCAAACAAAGTTAATGGGAATAGTTATTTGATTCAATTTCCAACACTACAACATGACAATACCAAACTTGTTCTCAGGCTCCACCCTCAAATCATCGACTCCAATCTTTTTGTTACGGCATGATGTGTAGTATAATTAGAAACTACAAGCCATTATATGTCATAATAACTGCTGCATGTCCTTCAGTAGGAAAACACGCACATTGCGTGCAGTGATTATATATTATATGCCTACCAAGCAAAAGGTATTTTCTTATTGTACTTTGTGACTCTACTTTGTGAGTCATTTCAGTATACAGCATAGAAATAAGTCTTATGTACATATGTATATATGTATAAGTTCTGAAGGAGCAATATAATCTAAATATCTTTTCACATCTCACAAGCAGAGACTAAGGGTTTTGGTACTGCCTGGGATGCCTAAACTTCTGTTACCCGGCTTTTGGTTCACCAACAGCTTGACATTATGATCCATAATCTGAGTCTAGGCGTTCTGTTCTCCTGGGAAATTTTCCAGGTTTCCGCTTTCTCTACTGACCTACATTGGCGAATGGATCAGAACAGAACAACCCAGGATTAATAAATTATAATTATAGAATAAAGCAGACAAATTTTAATCAGTAATACAAGTTTGGTGGAATTAAAGCTTACAATATACTTTCTAATAAACAATCAACTGTAACTTTCTCAACTACCCTCAATCAACTAGATTACAAGACTGCAACTACTCTTAATCATGTGGTCAAAAAGCTTTCCAGTAAAGATAATGCTTAAGAATGATGGCTGTTCTTTTAAGAAACTTGTGGTGTTGTTATTTTTTAGTGTTAGAAATAGAATCAAATAAGCACTTCCATTAGTCCATTACCTATTGTTTGATGTGATATATTGGTGACAGATGTCCTTTCCTTTCCTAATGGAAACCATTACCAATAATTTGTTACCCTTGTCAACCTTGTCGAAACAAAATCGTTTTTCTTAGGGTGCGTTCTCTTCAACTTATTATACATGAACTTAATGGAACTTATCTGAACTTTTAGACTTGAAACAAGGTTCGTTCTCTTCATCTTATCTTTTATGATCTGATAAGATATGAAAAAGTATGAGAATTTGAACTTATATTATGAGATCTAATCTGATATAAGTTAAAGAGAACACAACCTTATTTTTATTAAGGTGTATTTAGACCTTATTAGACTTGAACTTATTGGAACTTATCTGAACTTATTAAACCTGAAACTTATTTTTTTAAGGTGAAAAGAACGCACCCTTAATTACACCAAACAACAAATAATGGTATGATTTGATATTACCCTTCCCTTTCTAATTTGTTTCCATTCTATTTTCATTCATAAGTTTATACCAAACACCCCCTTAGTGGATTCAGCCAGTGTTCTTAAGGAATAAAACTTGGCTTATATTTTACAATATACCTTGATGCTGATAGTTCAAGTCATTGAAGAACACACCAAAGAGATATTTTCTTAACATAGTAAAGAAATAGATATTTGAGATAGGTAGTTGATACATGATAGTGTCATCAAGACCCAGTAAAACATGGAAGAAGTCAGTCAAATAATTATTTCCCATGATCTTTTAGCAATTAAATCAAACATTACCCAAAACACTTTCCTTCTCATTCTTTATTTGCATGATTGTATCTTCAAATTACAGAAATCTATAGCAATTCAACTATGCAAGCTACTCAAAGTCATCTTACCAACTACGTATATTGAATAAATTAATAGAATTTTATAAAGAAAAACTGTAAAATTGATTGAATGAAACTGTAAATTTAATCAAAATTATTTACCTGCATCAAACATCAGTTCATCTGCGCTTATTCCAGCAGCCTTTCTACGTTCTAGCTCCGTGTCATCAATTTCACTTTTCATCTCATCACCCAACACAGGGAGAGAAAAGGACCATGATCGAACCAAATTGCTGGTAGCACAAGCTGAATCAGTTGTTGGCAGCAACATCAAAGTTGGTGGATTACTGCCTCGTCGTTCAGCAATTGATGGAGAATTTCCTTTACAAGAGGAACATAAATTTGATGATTTCCAGCTACTAATAGCAGAAAATGCATCCATACATGATCTTGATGACCTTTTCTTAAGTAGGAAATCCGTTTCGTAAGCAGCTGGATTCCTAGTACACAAATGATCAGGAAAATCCAGCCCTGAAGGTGAGGGTTGTGAAGAAAGGTTGGATGAGTCTGACCAGATTGAAGAGGAGGGTGAAAAGGTAAAAGGGCTGGAATAGCCTGAAGTTGACGGGGAAAGAGAAGGGGACTTGGAATTGAATGTGGGACTAGTGTTTGGATAAGGTGAGAAAGAGTCTGGTGAGCTACAAGGACTAGGTCCAGGAAATGGAGAATCAGCATGATTAACATACGACCCGAACCCCTCAGTACAAACATCTGTATTAGGCAAGTTAGATTTTGATAAGCTATGGTTAGGAGTAGACTGCAAAAAGTAAGCAGTAGGAGAAACAGGTTCCTCTGCAACGTGTTGAGAGTCAGAAATCTGTCCACTTTCATTCTTTGATCGAGCATTCGGCAAAATAAGAGGTGACAAGAAAAATCCCTTCATAATACCACTGGCGAATTTTCTCCTCAATCTATCCCATCCACTTGCCCGAGCAGGAAGATGAGTTTCACATGTAGAGCCTGAAGATGTAAAAGGAGGAACAACCCCACCAGCAAGTGCCTTTTGGAAGATCTCAAAATCCTGATCATATTCACCAGCTTTCCTGTTCCCAACATCAGTATCCTCTACAGTCTCTAACAGTACCGATCCATCTTTCAATATTTCTCCACTAGAGAGAGTATCCTGAAATTCAGGGGGCTCTTCACCCTCCTTGAATATCAAAATAGGTCCTTGTGCCCTTTCATATTTTTTGACCTGTTGGGCAGCCACCCTTGCATTATTTGACATCACTGAGCTACAATACTTCCCAATCCAGACATATATGGCTGCAGGGACATGGACAATAAACGCCCCACGAGAGTCAAGGCTAAGTTTACTAGGATGGCTGACCATTTTAGGTACAAGATGAAGGGGATCATATGGGGAATGTGGAGCCATCCTATACATCCTCAACATTGAATTTGGACTAATCGGCATGGCATGAACTCTCTTCTGACATTGAAGAAGCTGACAAGCAAACCCCATGTTAGGATTAGTCACTCCTCGAGCTGCCTTCACATACTGGAATGCATCCTCAAAGCTTTGCCCTTCTTTCCACATAAGGTATGCAATGACTAAGGAGGAAGATCGAGAAACCCCTTGGCAACAATGTACCAAAACCCGCCCACCTTGATCTCTAACATCCTCAAAGTAATCAAAAACATCATAAAGGATACTCGTTATGTCCTCTGATGGTCTATCCTGCAACCAAAGAGTCTTGTAAACAAGGTCACCTTTAAAAAACTCAGGGCAAATGAAGCCCACACAATTGAGCACATGGGTTATCCCATTTTTCCTCAAAACCTCACGATTCTTCGCCACAGCTTCACTTCCCAAGTATATATGTTCCACTATCCTGGAACATTCCTTCTCATAGAATGCAAGCCTATCCCTATTGGATTCAAACTCTCTACTGGGCACATCTATTGTTGAGCTCTCACTCGATTTTAAACCCAACCCACTTCCAATTCTTCCACCAGGAGTGGTGGGTTGAGGCCACACCCCCAAATCATCTGACCCCGCCTTCGGCCATTCCTCCACATTTCGCCGGGAAATTGCAAGGGGTTGAAGAGGCGGCAAGCAAGATCGAGCTTTGGTGTTCGGTTGAGCTCTAGGGTAACAAGGGTTAGGCTTATTAGGTGATCGGTCAGTCCATGAAACTGACCTAAGATATGTTCTCCTGGCGTTGGTTCGCTTTTCTTCATCACCAGCATCTAACATCTTAACCCCCTTTCCCCAAAATTTCAACAAAATTTTAGACTAATTGATAAAAACTCATGATGGGATTCTTCCTGGAAAGGACATATTATTAAAGAGGTCAATTTCTGGGTACAAGCATGAATAACTCAAAATTGGATCGTTAGTGGGAAAATTAAATATAATTGCCCACCTTTTTTTAAAACCTAAAACCCTTGACTGGGTAATCCGCTATTCAGAAGAGGAAAAATCAAATTCAAATATGAAAACGACTCGGTAAAAGATAGGTAATATTTTATAATGAACAAGTAATACGAATTCCACATAAATTATACATGAAGAAAAGGGAAAGAGAGGAAAAGATCATAATAATAGTAATAAAAACAAATGTAGACGAAAATGTTGAAGAGCGACTTACTTGCAAATAAGTCTATGATGAATCTGATAGAAGAAAAGGACGTTTAGGTAAGATGATGTGTAGTTTATTTTTTCTCTAATTTAAACAACAATCAATCAATCAATAAAAACGCAGAAAAATTGAAGAAAAACTACCAAGTCGCAAAGAAGAAGAAGAACCATTCAAAATCAAAGATGAAAGATTTATAAGGATGAGAATCTTAGAAGTTGGGAGAGAGTGACGTGAGAAGAAGTTAGTGTTGTCTTCTGCTGACCGCCAATCTTTCCCAGAAAGAGAGAGTGCAACTGCAACTGTGTGCAAGTGTATCTGTATTTGTATTTTTATCAAACAAAACGGTTTTTTTGGGGTGTATTGAATTGAATGAAGTCTAACGTTTTCTCTTTCTTTTCTTTACCACTTTTTTGAATGAAGTCATTAAATTAACGTTGAATGTTGATTTGGTTTGATTTTAATAATGTTCATTGATTTTTATATTTATGTTTATTGGGATTGAACTAATATTAATCAAGTGAATACTGTTATATTGGTACTCATGTGTGTACCTTTAAATTTGTACATTTTTTATCGACCGTTAGAAAATAATCTTATTGGACCAAAATATATAGAGTAATACTTTTTGAAAAGTAATTTTGCCTTTGTTTTTTAAAAAAAACATTGGTAAGTAAGTCGAATTGTAGCACAAGTCATAATAATACTCAATTAGTATTGTCCGTAAGAAGAGGGGCGGAGAGGATTGTTCGTTGCACCTTTCTGTTGCAAGATACGCACCAACGGCTAGTGGTATTTATGAAACGAACCGGGACTGAACACCCTCAAGCGAGTCGAGCCGAGCTTGTTCATGAGCTTTTCAAGCCGAGCTTAATCTAGTTTGGCTCAGCTCGTTTAACTCTCGAGCCGAATCCGAACTCAAGTTGAACTTTGATCGAATTAAGCTTTGACCAAGACGAACCTGGACTGTTCACGAACATGTCTGGCTCATTATCACCCCTACGAACTACGAACGCCAATACTCATTGCCCCTCAGCTCCATCTTCTAAAATAAAGTGTTAGTCCATAAACCTCACCATCCTATTTGATGACAATGCCTCCTTCATTGCAAATTATTGTTTAGTTGTACAAGTTAATAACTGGTATCAGAAAAATAAAATTCTCTTTAAATATGACATTAATGAATGGTTTTTCCTGGAAGTACTATTTTCCTCCTTATTTCTTTCTTCTATGCTAATGAGTCATGAATGGGATTAACAAGTTACAACTTCTCCTTATTTCTTTCTTCTACACCATCAATAGCATTAGTGATAATAAGTATAGAAAAAAGAAGATGGGGTGAGCTCATTGATGAGTGTAGGAGAGAGAGATTACTAGCGGAGATTGTTGAACAACACATGCATTTACCAAAGATTTAACTACATCATTAAGGTTTGAGGAAATAATAATGTGAGGCTAATTTCAAGTAGGGGTGAGGAAAATATCCGAAATTTTCGGATTCGATAATTTCGAATGACAGATTTTCGAAGATTTTTATTTAACTTTTTAATTTGATATTTGGATTATTCGATTTATTTTTTTTATTTAGAATATTAAAAAGTATGCTGGATATTTGAAGATTGGGATTCAAAATTTTTGGTTACATAATAACTAGAAATTTTCGACTTGGATACCTTCAGATAATTGATATCCAAAAAAAATTATTCAAACATTTCAACTAATTAGATATTTGGATATTTAATTCATATCTGATTTTTTTTTAGATTACAAAGTATGTTTGCATAGAGATTTTTTTAAAACTTTTTATCATTGTCATGTTTTAAAAACCTTATGCCCACCAGGCACCAAGTAGGAATTTTCTAGCAATTCTAACCTAATTTAGTAGGGCAAGTCTCTTGCAATTGCAAGTTGAGAATTGCGAAGGAAAATCTCCACTTGTAAAGTAACACTAACACTTAAAATGTTTTATTTCTCCATCTTCAAGTTGCAAAAAGTTACATACCAACTAGAGTGAGTACTTGATACATTGGATGGTTGCCTTAAAAAGAAGGGGGAAATTAAAAAGGGTTAAACTTAAATTAGGGTGGTTACTTACTCAAAGATATGTTAATTTAATACAAGTTGTAATATTTTGGTGTTTGAACAAAAATTTGACTAGTCAATTTTTTTTTTATCCATTATATTTTGTATTATTCTTCATAAACTTCATAATTGATTTCTATATTATTTTAATTTTTTTGTCTAATGCATGCAAATTGCTATAGAAGACAACAATGATGCCATAAATAATAATAATTGTGAAAAAACTCTTGAAGGTTTTAGATTTTTTTTAAAAAAAAGAACATTAGAAGCATTGGGATTAGGGGATATGTAACAATAGTTTTATGTTTAGTAGATTTGTATGAAATGTAAATATTTTTTTAGATAAATTAATCTACAAAACTTTATCATATTTTATTTTAATATTAAAATAACAAATTAAAATGATTCCATAGCTAAGAGTGTACTTTCATTACAAAGACTGCAGATATGATTCCCTTCAAAATCGATGTTTAAATTTTAATACAATCTTATGTGTCTCAATACTATGCAATAACGCCTTTTAATAGATATTTTTCACTATAAAAAATCATAAAATGTACATTTCAATAACAATTTCACGTGACCATATTTTTTTTTTCTAACATATAGATTATAAAATACAATCAAGGCCAAGGTTGTAAATAGTGCAAAAAAAAACCTCATTTTTGTGAGTAAATCTCTCATAACAGAGGAATAACACTTTCATATTTCTTCTGTGGTAAAATATCCATCTCTAATACTTCATAGTTCATATTAAACTTCATGTGTGATTTGTGATAATGGATTGGGTTTAGGTTTGAATTAAATTTATAAAGATTTGTATGTATATCCGTGAGTATCAATAAAATGGTACTCACGCGATGTACATTAGTTCAACTTTAATAAATATTGGTATAAGGATTAATATTCATTAAAGTTGAAAAGTTCATGATCTTTAGTCATTACTAAGCAAAGTATCATTTATTATTCTTCCCTTTCATCATATTTTAGTAGACACTATAATGTGATCGAGACAAAAGTAAAACACTCATTTTAGTGTTAACTGAGTATTTATTATATAAGTGTGGATCTATAGAGTACGAGTATTCCAGTATTGCTTGGTGAGCGAGAATCAAGTCATAGCCCAGTGGTTAGGGTTTCAGAATTCCAGACACGAAATCCTGAGTTCGATTCTCACCTCACACATTTGCAAGGATTTCTTATTATCCCCTTACAGATGTGTGTGTTGGCTAAAATTGGGCCGGGTGACCTGCAGTAGGGTCCGGTTCTAAGGCCTAGTATCCCACACATTATCCTAAAAAAAAAAAGTATTGCTTGGTTAGCCAATGAGGTCACTTGATTTATGATCCCTATTGAGAGATGTTTGACTCTCTCGAACACCATTATGACAACTCTAAATATTTTTTCCAGGTTTAAAAGTAAATCATTGTTTGCTCCAGATAAGTCATCTTATTATTTTCCAGGTAAGTCATATTTTATTTCAGGTAAGTAAAAAAAATTTCAGGTAAGTTATTTTTTCCAGTTAACTCATTTTTGTTCTAGGTAAGTTGTTTTGTTTTCCAGATAAGTTCTATTTTGTTCAAGGTAAGTTAAATATTTTTCAGGTAAGTATTTTATTTCTAATTAAGTCATTTCTTTCAAGGTAAGTCATTTTTTTTCAGGTCAGTTAATGCTTGGGTCTGGATTGATTTGTTTTTTCTTTTGAGTTGGATCGCTCGCGTTGTTTGGGTTGCGTCCTCTCTTGTTACAAATATTTTGTGTCAGACATGTCTGACACAATACCATCTCTTAAAGAATACATACTTCCAATAAAATATCAAGCACACAATTTCATTTATGTTAGAATGCACCTTCCCCTCCTCTTATGTTCGTGTTTCTCATTGCTCCACTAAAAGTTTGCACTGTTTGACGTACCTTTCCATTTAACCAATATGTGATATTGTTCTAACCAATAATTTTGCTAAGTTATAGACATAAGAAGTCTTTTATCATTATCTATCCGATATTCTAAATGGCCAAAAATCGAGTAGATTCCATCTTAAATTCTTGGAAACATCTCAAAATATTATTCATATAATTAGTGGGCTCTATCCAACCACAAAGTAGATAGCGTTTCCATTATTTTTAAACATGATAAAGATGCTGATACAACATACAAGTGAGTGCATTCATGATGGTTGAACACTTGAATGGTTAAAGTCAAAATAAGTGGGCTAAAAATTGTGAATGCAATTATTTTTAATTGCTCATATTAAAACCCTATTTTAAGTTACCTAATTAAAAATTACCTAATTCAATTTAACTGACATATACAACTAAATGGACATACAAGAACACATGACTCCTAAAAATGCATAAGAATTAATCACAAGCGACATAGATATTTCCGAGTAATACTCCATGAAACACATAAGAATTAATCTAAGCAAGTTTATTTACAAATGCACACAAAACTGAAAACTAGTACAAATTCGAAGGTGCACACATGCATACCAATACACTGATAACCACGTTATGTACATTAGTTCAATTTGAATGAACATTAGTTTAATTTAAATGAACATTATTCAAATTTTAAAATTAGATCAAATGAACATTAATCATCAAGTTAATGAATGTTAAATTATTGTTACTTTGATTTGGAAAAAACTTGGTACACCCACCGGGTTAACTACCCACAAGTAGTAAAGTGTTGTGGTTAATGCTAGTAGTTGAATCCAACTCATAAGTTTAATAATATTTTAATGCCCCTATTAGTAGTGGATAGACTACCCACCGGATAGGTGTAGCAATGTCCCTTCGATTTGTATGGAGAAGACCTTCCTTTAGGTGATATGGGAGTACATTCTCTGAATTACAAAATGGGCATCCATGTTGCCTTATTGAGAATAAGATGCCCATCTTATTTAAAGCATAGTAAAAGGTGAAGAAAGCAATCAGAACTTTGGAAAATCATGAAATAAAAGATGAATAGGAAAGCATGATAAACATAAAGTAAAATATAAAACATGAAAAAAAAAACGTGCTAAATATAAAACATATGTATAAAGGAAAATGTGATACATGCAAGAAAATACATTGTGAAAGCTTATGATTAGAACATGATTTTGAGTTGGACCCAACTACCCAAGGATATACCCAACTACCCAAATTGCTTGTTTTTAACCAGTTTACCTAAACCAAAGCTTGAAAACCCATGCTATACCATAAGTTCAAATATGAAATTACCAAAATTTAGATGATGTTTTTAATGATATTTTACGTGTTTTTAAAGCTTATGTTGTGCTTTATGCTAATACAATAATGTAAGAGTAGAGTAGAGTAATGTCAATATATTTACGCTCAGAGTGTGTTAAGCTCTTGGCAAAACTAGTTTTTTTTTTTAAAAAAAAAAAAAACGAAAACAAACAAAAAAACAAAAGTTAGTTGCAGCACAAACTCCACGGGAACACAGAGAGTCCACGTTTGTGACATAACGTAAAGTTGTGTTATGCCAGGGCCTAGAATATGGGGCGGTGATTTCTGTACTCCACAAAATGATTTCCGCACTCCTCATCTCTCACATAAAAATCATATAAACGCGCGTTTAAATTAAAAGCATAGAGTGCAAATTTATTTTTGAGAGTGCGAAAATCAGTTTCCTAAGATATGGGCTCTTTTGGGATAACCCAGTTTTTGAAACAGCGTAAGGTGGAATAACCCACGTGCCGAGACTCGAGAGCAGCCAAAATGTGGGATAACTCATTTTAGGCAACACCATATGGCTGTCATAGCGCAAGGCTGCGCAATTTTAGTTGTGGGTATTACCAATTTACCATGTTATGGACAACCCTACATTATGAAGCAACCCTTTGACTCCTGTTGGGCCTATGAAGATGATTTAGGTCCAAAAGTGTTTTGGGCTAGGATTGGGCTTGACCTTTCAGGCCTTTCATTATTGCTAGAAAATAGTTTTGAGATTGTTTTTTTCAAGTTATTTAGATCCATCTCTTTATGTTTATCAGATAATAAAATAAAGTATTGAAGCATGACAATAAAGAATTATTTTAAGATTCATCAACACACTATCACATAGAATTAAGTTAAGAATGTTAAATTGTTAAAGGACATATCAATTAGAGCAAAAGGAGACCAAGGAAAGATTACTTGCCTCCCCTATTGAACAATTGAGTGATACTTTTCCTTTCCATCAATCTTCTTCCTTACTTTCAGTTGTTTATTCTTAATGACCATATTTCTTCCTCTCAACTCCCATAAGATACACTGATTATATCCCTTCTCTTCTAGCTACTACTACTGTGTATTTGTAATTGTCTTCACCACCTAAAATTCATGTCTCAGTATCGAGACACCAACCCTCATTTCTGGTCATGGCAGCAGCCAGATACTGCAGCACCACAGCATATCACTCCAGAACCCCGACAGCATTGGGATGGTCATCTTACTCCTCCCGAAGAAATTCAGCAACCTGAAGTGGTACAACTGAGGCCTCGACAACGGCCGTCAGGCCCCTTTGAACCACCACCACCCCATACTGCCCGCCCTCCACGACGAAGTCCACCCGAAGGGGTCCATCAACAGCCCCCAAATTCCCGAAGACAACAGCGGCCCCCGAGTCCCTCAAGGCAACAAAGGCCACCGAGTCCCTCGAGGCACCATCGACCCGTGCCACTTCCCAACCTAGGTGACGGGCCAACTCAAGCCCACATCCCACCCCATTCACAGGCTGGTACCAAGCCCCAATCAGATCACCCTCGGCCTCACCATGTTAGTTTCGAACAAGGCGGTCCTCTTCCGCATCGGGAGAGCTTAATGTACCCAACACCGAACAGGACCAGACCGATAACATGGTTTGGAGCCATCTTCTGTGTGATCCTATGGCTAGTCATCATCCTAGGAGGCCTCCTTGTGCTCATAATATACCTTGTGTACCGCCCACGGACCCCACACTTCGAGATATCAAGTGCATCCCTAAACGCTGCCTACCTCGACATGGGCTACCTCCTCAACTCCGACATCACAGTGCTGGCCAACTTCACAAACCCCAATAAGAAGGTGAATGTAGACTTCAGTTATGTGATCCTGCAGCTCTATTTTGACAAGCACCTCATTGCTAATCAGTACATTGAGCCTTTCTCAGCTTTCAGCAGAGAATCCAAGTTAGCCAATGTGGAGTTTGTAAGCAGCCAGATTAGGCTTCCTCTCACAGTGACTCAACAGTTAATTACACAGGTACAGAGAAATAGGGTTACATTTCAAGTTGATGGGATTTTTCATGCAAGATCAAATTTTGGAAGCCTATTAAGATACTCTTATTGGCTCTATGGCCATTGTCAAATTGAATTGACAGGGCCCCCTGGTGGAGTTATGTTGACAACCCATTGTAGAACAAAGAACTGAATTTTTTTAATTAATTTTTTCAATTTATTTTTAAATTTTTGTGTAAATTTTTTGGATTTGAGATTTTTATGTTTTATTTTATCATTTAACCATTAAAACAACATTCCATCAAAGGAGAGATCTAGTGTAATAGAAATCCTGTACTCGGGGAAACAAGAAAAAAAAAACACCATCATTGCTAGATTTCTGCTAGTTTCAGAAAAAATTGTACTAACTTGTTCAATTACTGAAACTAATTGTATAAGGCATCCAAAAGGCTAAAAGCTAGGTCAAAAGGCTAAAAGCTAGGTTAAATTTTTTATTTATTTTTATATAAAAAAAGGGGGGATAAGTCTAAGCAAATAGGTAAAAACTCAAAGCAACAAATTACTGCTGAAAGAAAGGTATCTAACTTTTTAAAGTAATTTCAATACTTTTCCGGCTTTGCAAGATTCAGCTCAATAAGCTTCAAGATGAATTCCTCTCACAACTTTTTATTTACAGTCTCATGTAATTGCTAGAGGTGTAAATCTAAAATTTTCCCATTCTTTAGAGGGGAAGGATGAAAAAAATTACCTAATCTATACTACAAACAGGAAGACTTAATACAACAGGCAACACTGAGAGACACCTCCTCTCAGATCCTGTAGCGGTTTCTTGTAAAGAAGGGGTGCCTGAGGGCTTCCCGGGCTGTTATTCTCATGGAAGGGTCATATTGAAGAAGTCCTTGCAAGAGGTCAATGAGATCTCCAGCAGAATGATCCACATGTTGCATCACTAAGTTCTGAAATAAAGCAAGTTCATTCCCAATTCAATTTCTTTTTTATCCAAGATTTCATTCTTACAGAGGTAGGGTGCAAAGATAAGAAGAAAATACATACCTGAAGACGAGGCAATTTCAGAACAGCTTTGATGCTTTCCCTAGAAGTAGCACCTTCTGGCCAATTCAGTCTTCCTCGTCTGATGTACTTCTCAGCATGTCGACTGCAAGGATGGGCACCAATAAGTCAAAAAATCATCAGATCAGCAAACAAGTGTGGTTAATTGTGATAAAGGGGCAGACAAAAAGAAGAATGAACATCACTACTTGTACATCACCACATTCTAGTTAAACCCTAGTAATATCCTACATTGAGTAAACTAAATCTCAGATTCCAATTTATTCTAGTATAACTACAGTTTCCAGCATTCAATGACAATAAGAACTTTATTCACAGTTCAGGAGGGATCTTTGCTTCACCGGATATAAACCAGTAGTCAATGACGTAGGACTTTAGTTGTAACAGGTAGCTTGACCCTTGTCAATAATCAATATAGTGCATAAAATGATATTAAAAGGCAAAAATTTATAAAATAGGCACATACTCTGCTCTTCGTAAAATGTGGTCAGGTAAGGGGCCCAAAACCCTTTCCATCATGGCCAAATGCTCTAGATTCTCATGTGTTTGGAACAATGCTTCTCCCTACCAAAAAGAGCCAATTCAGAATTTCATTATGTATGCTAAAGCTACCTCAACATTAGTTAGTAGTAACAGCATAGCATACCGAGCATAGTTCCGCCATAATACAGCCAGCACTCCATAAATCACACGGATAACTCCATCCAAGCCCTTCACAGAGGAAAAATAACAAAAATACAGGGAAAGAAAACTTTCAGTGCAAAAAATCAATGATAACTCCCTAAAATGCTTACAACAGAAGATATAGCTGATAATAGCATACCAAGAATAACCTCTGGTGCCCGATAATGTCTTGTAGACACAATATAGTTGTGCACTTGAGTGCCATGTGCAGTGCTGCCAAAATCAATAACCTTTATTGCACATGACTTTGGCAACCTCTTTCCCTCTCTAAATGTACCCTGCAATCGGATGAATCAAGAATAATTGTTAGCAGGCAACCGTCTGCAAACAGGAATAAGAATGTATACATAAATCTAGATGAGGAGACCATAGGTTATATTTACACAGAACGAAGTAGCAGAAACCTATAATGTACAATACCTTATTATCTGGTATTTTTACATACTCGGAAGAAATAAAAAGTATATTTTCTGGCTTCAAATCAGTGTGGACAAGTCGCAAATCATGCATGACTGCAAGAGAAAGCCAAGTCAAACATAAGGTACTGCAACAAGCCAAACTGATAGAGAATTATAACTGCAAGCTGAACAATTTTAAAAAGAGCTAAATAATAGATGCTGAAACATGGTGAAGACAATGATCATCAAGGTAAGGCAGTGTACAAATTATAGAAGGACAAAACTAGAAGGCACGCATTCATGCAAACCCTACCTATTCAAAACAACTAACGCTCCAAAAAAAAAAACAAAAAAAAACAACTAAAAGAAAGATAATAAAATAAAACAAGGATTAAAGTCAATAACCACGGACATGCTACACATTCCAAGAGTTGTCTTCCGATCTCACGAACCAAATCAACTGGAAACGATCGATAATTGTTTTTTCGAAGAAAATCAAATAAGCTTGGTCCAAGCATCTCAAATACCTGTTAAACCAATCACATCCATCCAGATGTCTTAATCCCCATAAAACATTAAGTTGGGGAAATCATAATATCATAGACAGGCAGTTGTATACTTACAATACATATATGGTTACGATAGTCAAACCAGTTTCGTATTTGAACACAACTGCATAGATGAATTCATTTTACCCATCATCAACAAGTTCACCTCAGACAAGCTAAATCTGACGATGCAGAAATCAAAATGGAGGAAAACAGAGGAGTTGTAAAAAGGTCAGTACCCATTTCCAATTCTGTTGTGTCTACCAAGCTGCTCAAGCACATCAATTTCTATCATTGCAGCATCACGGTATTTCTTGATACTTCGAATAATCTTTACGGCAACTATCTCTCTCAATTCCCTATCCCAGCATTCTAGGACCTGCCCAAAAGTGCCTGGAAAAAAAGTAAACAATAATGAGGTGTGTGCAGAGAACAATTAAACATCAGAGAAAACTGCCTTAAGACAAATTATTATAGGACAAACCTTCTCCAATCTTCTTAAGAATTTTATCTGCATGCACAGATGAAACAATAACAGTGAATAAGATGAAGCATTCATAAAGAACCAGCAGAAAGCAGCTATTTGGATGTACTGTATTTGTATAAAAATCTTCTAACACAGACTTGATTCAATTGACTGACAATCAAATAATTCTAACATTATGTAGATCCAAAGTAAGAAATGTTGGGAAGTTGAGAACACGTGGGAAAAAATATACATAACAAGGGGCAAAAATCAAGTACAATATCATTTTTGAGAGATAGACAATAAAAAAATAAAAAAAAACAAGATTCAACTGAACATGAGATGTAGACAACTCTGATCATTCAGCTCAAAAATACTTGCAAAAGAAAGCACACACATGTATGAACTATGAAGACATTTTCCAGTCAAAGTGATACAGTAATTCAAACTCCACATGAAAACAAGATGAATGAAAGAAGTGCTTGGTAGCAATGCAGTGTATTACAGCGAGGTGTTAAATTTTCGCCGAGCTCAAAAATGTAATGCCCATCTTTGTCATCATCACGCCATGGTGGAGAGCCTTTATGAACCAACCCCTTTGCAAAATGACTAGGATGCTCCAAATGTAGTCTTGATGGTCCAAAGCTTGTTATACTGGATATCTCTTGGCCATTATATAATCCTGACTGAGCCTACACATAGTCATCGATTCATTTCTAACTAAAAATCAATCTACTTTTCACACTTGGGCAATTTGTTTATCCCTCTTAGACCAAACTAATGAAAAATGACACAATATTTTATAGCCATTGTTCACAAAATATCATCAGTAAACAAAAAAGAAACAGAAACTTGGCATTTACTAGAAACTTTAAGAATACAGCCAATGCTGTGAAAAAGATTTACAAATACTCCAAAATTTCATCAAACTAATAAGCAATTATACAGACACTTGTTTTAAGAAACAATTTAAAAAGATTCAGAATGAACTGAGGGAAACAACATTATAACCTTTGTTCAAAAAGTATCATCAGTAAAACACAAACGAAACAGAAACTTGGCATTATGGAACATGAATAATACAGCTAATGCTGCAAAAAAGATTTACAGACACTCCAGATTTCCATCAAAATAATAAGCAATTACACTGATGCTTGTTACAAGAATCAAATCCAGCCACAGGAGAAAGGGGTGAGCAGCTAAAAATACGACCACATGCAGTTCTATTCTTATATAAATCTCCTCTAAGAAGGTTGAACACATAACACACAACTTAAATGAATCACATTCACTCTTCCCCTTTTTTGGCCAGAGAGGATATTACCCGACTAGTTAACATCAGGCAAAAAGTTATTGAAAGAAGTTCAGAAGACATCAGAAATTACAAAAGAAAAAAAAAGTGATTATTATTATGATATTCTAGAGCTTTGTAAGCTTAAAAAACCAACCTTGCTTCAAAAACCAAGATTACAATTTCTATCAACTACATGTTCAAACAAATCCCCAAATTTTGCAATCCTAAAATCCAATCAAACGCAAGCAAACCCTAATTCCAAACACAAAAATGGCTACAAGAACCATAAAATTTCAACAAAAGTCCAAAAAAGTAATAATTAAACTATAAATAACAACAACAAAATACATAACAAGAGGAAGAACGGACTTACCTTGGAAGATTGCGGGGCATCCCAAGTTGAAATTCTGGGTCTTTTTCTCGGTCGACGATCCATTTGATTATTTGGGATTTCTCGCACATACTCCATTTCCATCATCCAGCATAAACAAACAATAACATAGGAGAAAATTACATTAGATCAAACTTTAACAGATGTGATTTCATTTTTTTTTTTTTTGGCTAAATCGAAAACCCTAATTTTTGCGACTCTACTGTCTGTATAAAACTGATGTTCCAAAAGTTCTAGCCGAGTGCTGCAATCATGTGCGGCGGTGCATTGGATATACTTTGTCCTACTTTTATCTGACCGTATAATTTTATCATCTTCAGATGGGAAAATTAACACCGTCCGATGATTTCTATTGTAGGATTTTTTATTTTAACTTTATTTATTGGGTCATATTTTAACCTATTTTTTGCTTTAATAATAACAAAGTTAGCTTAATTTTGAATTCTCGACAATTTTTCCTATTTAATTAATTAATTGATATATACTCTTTAACACAATTCTTTTTGGAGAAGCATGTAGAATTAAAAAGTGGGTATAAATAAAGAAATAATAAATGGGTTTACTATACATTCGGATGTACGTAAAGTTATACATCCAACATGTTTTATTGCTTATTTTAAATAATTTTGCTTATTTTAAAATTTAAAATGAACAAAAAAAACTATAAAATGAGCAAAATTACCCTTAGGTATGTCATACAAACGGATGTATAAGAATATCTAAGAAACAATAGGTATAATTTATTTGAGTCAAACATATTTAAAAAAAAATGTAGCAAATAAATTGAGTTATCCAAATAAGAAAATATAGCAAGTAAGTTAAAAAAAAAGGGAGTAGAAGGTAATCAACTAAAAATAATCAAGGTGAATTTTCAATAATAACTATCTATTTTTGTTTCTGCCCAAATTAGAATATGGTGCAATGTTTGGAGGGAGTGGGAGCTCTTCTGGCTCTTTAGCTCTATGTAGAGTTTAATCTATTACAAGAAGAAATAAGTAACTTAATATCAAACTAGCCTAGAAAAGGTATAGTAGCGAGCAAGGCGTTGGTGTGACTTCAATGCATCAAACTCTTCCTTTATGTTGCCCAAACAAAAACCTTTAAAAAAGGGTTTGCCCTCAAATATGCATCCATCTTCAAGGGTTAGAATGAAGGATCCCAACATCGACATTACACAGACTCTACTATTCTCGATAGTTTGAGCTAGAAAAAAGTTTTGCAAGTAGCCCACCTGGATCAAATATCAGAAGCACAATAGCAAGCAAAATGTATCGTGAAGTCATGTAGAGAGTGAGGTCACCATTCTTGTTAGTGATTCTTCTACCCAAAAAATAAAAAATAAGCAAAATTATAGCCATGGATGTTGGTCAAAGCAATAGTATTCAAGAAATAACAAGGCAACACATCAAAAACTGTGAATTAGAATTGTCTAACACCAAATGAGCTAACTTAGCAATGTGGAAGGCTCTCTACATAAGGCACCATGGAGCAAAGAGTATCACTCAGATCGTAGTCGTGCCATGCTCTTCCCAATCATAAATTAAGGTAGGCAAGAATCGACCTCCAACAAAGTGTCATCAACCCATTTAGCTTCATTACCAACACTAAGATTATCACCAATTAAATCAAAACCAAATACGTACACCATCCAACTTCAACTATTCATCCAACCCATATTCAAGAGAGTGTTAAACAAAATTCTTTTAAAGATAAATTTCCAAAAGCTCATCGTTACTAAAAGTGAATATAGGTGTAGAATTATAATCCTCACAAGAGACCATCATACTTTGTCATGGTTTCCTTATCAAAAATCATAAGAGGTAATTCCTGGTTACATAACATATAATTAGAGCCAAACATGGGTTCATCATCAAAGATAGGTGGACCAAAATCTTACCTTAAGCTAACTTGATGACTTTACTTCATCAACAAACACCCAATAACAACCCATGTTAGAAATTACATCAATATGGAGTTTAGCCTCATCAACATTCTTGACACCTAACATTTCAATTAATTTTATACAACCATTGTTTAGGTGAGCAATCAATCTTCATGTTCATACTCTTTTTCATGCTCACAACAACAACTTTAAGTAAACTCAACAAATAATCTTCAACTTCAAAAAAAAAATCACAATCCAAATTTCTCAAATAAAAAGAAGAATGGAATTTTGTGGTGCTATGAAATGGGATGATACTACTTTGAGGAGTTAGTCTTATTTCAATATCACAATTCATCAAACACCTAGCCAGCAATGTTTAACAACACACCAAATCCGAAAATAATTATTAACCACCAATCCAATTCAAGGATCTTTGAAGGCTACTAACCTTAGTTCTAGATACCAATTTGATGCATAGTCATCACCATGAAATCACCCAAAATTTCATAAAATTCAGCCAACATATATGACCACCATATATGAGCAAACAATATTCAACCAAAAACAAGGATATGAACTTGATAATCTACCAGAACTAAAGCATAAACTAATCAAAACACAGACCATCACCATTTTGTAAGGTTTGTTCATCCATTTAGGATATGTTCACATAGCACCTAAGAGAGTGAGAAAACTTCATCAATTTCATTCATCTAAAGTTTGTCTGATTTTAGGGCTAATTATAACTATAAATAGTTAAGCATTAAACCTACTAAGGTGTCTAACCTTGACCCTTGAGGAAAACGTATGGCTAAGATTAGAGCTTCATTAAACACTAAGCAAAGTTTAAGACAAAACCGCAAAACTTCGTCAATGAAAAGGAACGGTTGCTCCACCTAGACCTGGTAAAAACCGTTTGCATCGAATTCAGATGGGATCATTTCGAATCGGTCCGCTTTCGGATTCGGGCCGGGTCTGCTTTGAATCATTGTACTATTCAAGCTGGATCAGGTCTCAAATTGAGGTTTCTGACCAAATCTGATTGAGACCATTTTAGATTGGATTGTTTCAAACTGGTTCGCTTCATAACAAATTCTTTCGGATTGGGTGATTTCGAATCAACCCAAAGATACTTGTTTTTTATTGTTTTTTTTAAAAAAAATAATTATATGTAAATAATATTTGTAGATATTCAATAAACACAATTGTTACTCTTTGGAGTTGTCAATTAACTTATTGTTCCTCTATATACAACTTCATCGGACGTGAAGTAATGGCCCAAATTTATCATTAAACAAATTACTCTGATTTTTTTGGATCTGATGAGTATAGATCAAGTTGTTTTAGAATCAACCAAGTTCAGATCAGGTTCGTTAAAATTAATCAAATCTATTCGAAGTCGTATGAGTTTCAAACCACGTGAAGTTCATAACAGATTAGTTTGTGTTTTTGTTGATGTTTCGAATTGTTCTTTCGGGCCGAAATCGGTCTCGGATCGAATATTTCAAACTGGGTTTCAAATCTCGGATCAACTTTGACAGGTCCACCCATGGGAGTGGGCTTTCCTTTTAGCTCTATGTGGAGATTAATCTATTACAAGAAAGAAATAAAGTACTAAAAGAGTTGAACTACATTATTACAACTCAAATTAGCATCAAACTATTGTCAAAAAAAAAAAAAAATAGCATCAAACTAGCCTAGAAAAGGCATAGTAGCAAGCAAGGTGTTGTTGTACATAGCTCGAGTTCTTCGCTTGTCTGAGATGCTCATGCTTCAAGCAGCTCCACCATCTTTTTTTTAAATGCTATCCTACCAAAGTACCAACCTCGATGAAGCAGGAACAAGTGACCTATTATTACATTTTGGCCAATATTGACATCCCGAGATTTTGCAAGTAAGGATACCTACAATGGATTTGTACAGCCGTTCATACAGCCTATCCTCAACCTCAATCCGGTTATATACATGGCAAGGAAGCAATTATACAACTGCGGAGTATTATACTCACCATGTAAGCAGAATACATGGAAGCTCAAGAGTAGATAATGCTGCTGAAAATTATAGCTTGGGAAGTTCCCCTTGTAATGCAATATTTATTCTAGTTCCAGAGGTCAAGTGGAATCCCAGCTTCTTAGATGCTTGCCTGCAAACAAGGTGTTTTTCTTTTGTATTCTATGACGAATTCCAATACTATAAAGCTAAAATTTCTATTTACACACAAAATAAAAACAAAAGGGAGAAAATGAGGAAGAAAAGGATGAAATGAATAGATTGACCAAAACTATCAAAAACCCATTCTAAAAAATTCACAAAAGAGGTTCCGACAGCTCCATTTCATTTGAACTTTGCTGCTCCGGCATATCAATTTGACGTTGGGTTCCAACAAAGTCGATTCCTAGCCATTCCCATGGCCAGCATACATATCTAGGGCGAGTCATATTCTTGTTGTCCTCTTTATTGTCAGAGTTTTCAAGCTGGCGAGTCAGTTCTTCCACTCTATCCCTCAATCTTGTAGCTCTAGTATCAGCCAACCTCAATGACTTTTCAGCTGCTTCTCTCGCAGCCATTGCTGCACCAGCTGTCTCCTCTTTGAATTTAAGCTTTTTCTCTAACTCTACCATTGATTGCTTTGTCTCTTCCACCTCTTGCTTGAGGGAAGATATCTGCACAGAGATTAAAGTGCGTAAAGTCACAAACCTATTATGATGTCTACATGGGAAGAATTTAGAAACCATTATCATGTTTCTTTCTTCTCGTATCTGCCTACAGAAAGAACAACGGAACAATAACTGCCAGCTGAAGGCTGAAGCTGGTCAGAAACCTAAACCATTGTACTCATATCTGAACAGCCATAGAAGACACCTTGTATGACAATAAAATAAAAAAAAAGGAGAGAAAGCTACCGGCTCATATGAGCAAGATGACTTTGTTAACTCCACAATGAGAAGCCCCTTCAATATTTTGGGTAAAAGACTAAAATTTTCTCTGCCAAAGGGCAATCTTTCTGCCTACCATGGGAATTCCAATAAGACCCTGAAAATGTTTCCAAAGTTCCCCCATATATTTTGTCAAATGACACGCTTGACAGCACTTCCAAAGCACAAGCTATTTGTCACATCGCCATTTTGTAGTCTAATTTTATAACCATTTTCATCATCTCACATTTTTGTTAAATTGTTTTCCAAATTTTTAACGGTTTTACATTTTTATTCCTATAGACCTAGACTCTTTTCATTATAGCATAGTGTAACACACCATGCAGGGGGCCCTGTCATAAATTATCTGAGGCGCAAACAGAGGAGGGATGAGGTGACTAATGCAAGTAAGAATTAATTACTGAAGGTGTTATAATTCTGTTAGAAAAGAATGTGAGGTGTCCTTGATGAGGTGTCATGCGTTGCTAGTAAAATACCTTCTAGAAGATGCTGATATGTAAAGAATAATAGTGTGTGTGTGAAGTGCTGTATGGCCGTATGGGTAAAGAGATCATTATGAAATATATTGAGAGTGCTATTTTGGGAGTGAGAGAACCACTCAAAAGCTCTCGTGCTTTGCTTTCTTATTTTGCTTACAAATTTCTGCTCAATATTCTGCTTAAGCTCACAGAATCTATCAGCAAATCTTTTGGCACCTTTTATTAGATGGGACTGAGGGTTTAGCAGGTTTGGCAGGAAATAAGAATGCTTTCTTGAAATTTGTTAGCTTTTCAGTGTACCTCAAGGCCTGCTTCAAAGCTTGGCCAATAGCTAACTTAACACTTCATACTTAGCAAAATAAGAATTAAAATGGGTAAAAGAGAGTTTTAGACCACTTTTAGTCATTTAGAGTTTTGACTAGTCAATGCCTCTAATAAGGGTGTTAGGTAAAGAAAGATTTGGGTTGAAAATCTCAATGTGAAAATTTCCTATTGGGATTTTGGAGCCTTTTAACTTTGAAAGTTACGTAAGAAATTGTATGAATGACTTTTTTGCCCATAATGATAATGCCAACACATCAATTAAAATGTCCACAAATGTCATTTTAAACAAAGGGTAATTAGGTTTTAGCAATCAGCTAAGCTTTGCCAAAAACATTTATGTAGAAAGCTATTCAGATCTACCGTCAATTCGTAAAACTCTAAACAATTTGCCAAACAAGGGCCAATAACTCCCCCCTCTGTCAACCGTCCATCTGTCATCACCCTGAGATCCCCCAACTAAGCTCGCCGTCCATGCCCAAACAAAAAAATATCCCAGAAATTTTCTAGTTCTCATGGATGCATATCAAATTTACATAATTGTAAGACCCTCATTCATTAAACCTTTCCATACAATCAAAGCACAAGGGATGCTACATATTTTAGGAGACATGAATAAAACTGGTTGAACATTCTATTTAAGTTCAATTCCATAGTAAAAAGGATTAGATTTTCTTTTCTTTACTTTCACAATAGAGATTAATTTTACCCTTTTATATGATATTGATTCCAATGAACAACTCCCAAATGACAGGAAAGAGCACAGACTTCCTCATGAAATCTAGTTTCAAAGTTATATCAGCATACCTGATCAACGTATTCCTGCTCAACAGCTCTTCCAGCAGCAGCTTCTTGTTCCGCTGCCACTTTCCATCTTGTAATTTCCTCTTCAGCAGCAGCAATATCTAGCATAAGCCCTTCAATCTATAACATGAAAGATGATAAATTAAAAAAGCAATGCCATATTGCCATGTGATCTACGATTCATGGATTGTTGACCAGTTGATGACAATGAAATTCTTTCAAATACTCTTTAATATTAAAACTTTTACACTGTATCAATCACAAAAGCCAGTAAGAAAGAATTTTACATTTTCATTTGCTTGTCGTTCCTTTTCTTCAAGTTCCTCCATACGATGCTTTCTTTGGTTGAGCTCCTTAGTTTGAGCCTCCAAATGTTCTCTAAGTAAACTTGACTCTGCCCTTAAAACGACCAAGGAGAAGGCAAATCAGAACACATCTAAGCATATGCAGCCCTGTATTGGCACGAATCACACACACACACCCAAAAGCAAAAAAAAAATAAAATAAAATAAAATAAAACACAAAACAAGAGAAGGAAAAAGGAAACCCTCCCTAGGTAGCTGGCCAAAGCGTCTTTGCTTTGCTGAGGATTAAGGAAGCCAAAATTAGCAGTCACCAAGACTTTGGATGAAAAACAAAGGGAAAAAAAAATCTACCTATCAGATCTTGTCCTATAACGCTGGAGCTAGAGCTAGGCATGGCCTAGCATGAGGGCCAGCTCAACACACCCCGAGCCGATCGTGCTAGTGGCACGACATGAGAGGCACATTGATGGGCTGTCAAGCCGTGGGCGGTGCATGAACAACATTTTAAAGACGCAAGTCTGGCATGAGCACGACACACTGTCGGCTTGTTGGCCCGCACATTATGAATAAAATTATTAAATATATATAGATATTCTTAATGAGACATAACATGAATCGGCATGGCACATATTGTGAGACGGGCAGCATACAATCCCTAATTTTAAAATTCAGCACAAGCCCGACACGACAAGATCTTTCTTGGCACATAATAGGCACGGCCTAATATGGCACGAGGGTTTGGCACGTAGGCCGTCCCGGCATGGCCCGTGCCCACTTTATGTAGGCTAACTTGGGATTTGGGAATTGCAAAAAGACATGGGTATATTTGTGCTAAACTACTAGTTAATTTTAGTCACACACACATTACCTTATCGCATTAGCTTTATGTAAGCATTCTATGTTTAATGCACTTACAACATTCATCTTGACCCCCCCCCCCCAAAAAAAAAAATTAATAATAAATAAATAAATAAACGAACTAAAACTACTTCTACTTCTACTACTACAACAACAACAAAACCTAAGCCCTAAAAAAATTATAAGCATCTAGATATGAATCAATATGAAGAATCATAAGGTTAAGAGGAGCGGCAAAGTGGTTCCCACTCTCACCATGTATCCAAGAGATACGGGGTTCAAACCTTATTACTAGCATCCCCTTCCCCTATATTTGTAGTTCAAAAAGAGCGGATTTTCTTACCATAAAAAATAAAAATTATATAAAGAATCATGAACACCGTCCGCGTATATTATTTCCCTCCACTCTTAAATAAAAAAACGAACCAAAACTACTTCTACTACTACAACAACAAAACCTAAGCCCTAAAAAAATTATAAGCAGCTAGGTATGAATCAATATGAAGAATCATAAGGTTAAGAGGAGTGGCAAAGTGGTTCCCACTCTCACCATGTATCCAAGAGATACAGGGTTCAAACCTTATACTAGCATCCCCTTCCCCTATATCTGTAGTTCAAAAGAGCGGATTTTCTTACCATAAAAAAAACATTATACTCCCTCTGTAACGAATTAATTTCACCATTTGTTTTTTCACGCATTTTGAGGAAGCGATTTAAGGGTGTAAACGAATGAATTAATCAAAATGCTTTAAGCACAAGCAAGAATGTGATTATAAGTTACTAATATCAAAATTATTTTGATTAATTTGGTCGTTTACACCCTTAAATCGCTTCCTCAAAATGTGTGGAAAAACAAACGGTGAAATTAATTCGTTACAGAGGGAGTATAAAGAATCATGAACACCGTCCGCGTATATTATTTCCCTCCACTCTTCTCTACTTACCACTAAATTATCCTCAAGTCATATTAACCTCATATCACTTTCAACTAGCCTCATTTAAGTTTGCTTCGGTCTTCCCCTACCCCAGTACCCCTTACCTTCTCCATTTGCCATTCTTCAAGCCTCCCTATCAGGAGAAATATATAGAGAAAATACCTTGAGTGGAGTGAGAGGGAGAAATGAAGGATAACAATGAAATATGGATGATGCAGAATTCTTAGCCTCATCACCACTGATAAGCCAATGATTTCTATATTGACCTACTTATTACCAATGATCGTACTCTAGTATCCACATCCTTTTGAAGAGTTCAGTATGTGTCAGACTCAGCTGTGATAAGGTTTATGCTATCACAGAAGGTGATCATTCTGATCAACTTACAAACCTCAAACTATAGTACCTTATACATGGCACTGTTCATTGGTTCAGCAAAGCAAGTAGACTATTCTTCCGTGTGCCGTATTAAACCCATTTACCTATAACCCACTGGTGAGGAGCACCTTTCAAGGCATAAATACACAATAGTGACAGATGACAATAGCTTAAATGGCAGCTAAATGCTAAAAGAAGGAACAAAAAGCACTCTCGCTCTGTAATACTTCAACAGCTTGAACAAACAACAGGCATTAACTATTGATTAACAAACCTGTGGAGATCTTGTTAGCCAAGTAATAAGGCTACAGCAAACTATGGAGGGCAAAAGGGAGACAACAACATACAATATATGCACTTAATATAAACTTTAAAATAACACCGGCATCCAAACAAATAGGTTTAGCTCAAAATTTATAATGACTGCCATAGATAGCTAACAGATACTACAATCAATAGCTCAAAATTTACATAGATTGCCATAGCTAGGTACTGGATACAAGCAATTCATGATATTAAAATAAAAATGTACCTCAGCTCCTCTACTGAATGTTGAAGCTCCATGATCTGAAGTTGTGCTTCCTTAATAATGCTTTCTAAAGCACCAGCCTGCAGACCATCAGATAAATAAAATTACATAGGAAAAGGTACAACTACTTAAACCACAGATGTACCAGTTTTGAGCATTTTTACCAGAGCATATATTTCATCATCTCTTGTTTCCTGTGCACCTTCTTTACTTGCATCCTCAACAATATCACCAAACTTGAACTCTATTCCTGCCTCTTTCAAACCATTTTCTGCTACTCGGAACACATCATCCGTCTTAGATGTTGGGACCAATGTCAACCTCTTTGAAAGAGCACTCCTAAGCAATACCCCTACATGCTCCTTCTCCCTAAACAATCGAGCAACTGTTTCATTTAGGCTTTTGACCTCCCGGCTCTTGTCTTCCACAATGTCTCTTGTCTTTGCAATAACGATCCTACTCAGTTCAGAAATAGATTCCAACCCAGCCAATGATGCCCGTATATTCTCCTCTAACCCTGTCTCTTGAGCAAGAAATAAAGACTCCGACAATTCCGACTGGTCCCCATTATTGGCATCCACAATCTTGATCACATTATACAACTGATCGTGAATTTTTGACACAAAACTCAACTGCTCAAAGAGCAAAGGCCTTTGCTTATCCATCTCCATTTCCAAATCCTTTATCCGGCCTTCATACTCATCCACTAACATTTTCAAATTCTCCCTCTCTCTCTCAACCGAACCAATCCTCTCCGACATTCCACTCTCAATCTCCTCCAATTTCCCATCCTTCTCTGCAATGCACTTCTCCAAATCCTCAATTCGACTACTCTTCTCTGTCACCTCATCCCTCAACTGACTAATAGTTGCCTCCATCTCTGAAACCTCAATCGCAATCTCATAATTCCTCTGCTCCATCATCTCACGAGCCTCATTCCGCGACTTGGTAATGGAATCAATCTGCTTAATCACCTCCTCAACAATCTCATTCGTCCTCTTAATCACCCCATAAGCAATAGCAGGCAGCCCAGTATACTTCTGTGACCTTGGTAAACCTCCATTTGTAAAGTTTTTAATATGATTAACTTTGCCCGAAATTTTATCAATTCCAGTAACCAACATTTGAGCAGCAGTCTCAATTTCAGTCTTTGACGACTCCTTGCCCTTCATCGCTTCCTCTAACTGCTTCGAAGCATCCTCTTTCGCCTTATTCACCTCCAACAACTCATTGCTCAGCTTCTCATTTGCCCGAATTGCATCCTCTTTCTCTTTGATCGCCTCATCTCTTTGAACTGCACTTTCATCTCGCTTCTTAATCGCCTCACGAGCGAGTGCTTTAAGCCGATTAAACTGAACTTCGAGTTCAGATTTCGAATTTTCCGCAGCAGTCCTAGCTTGCTTCTCGCGATCATACTCAGCGACTAATTCATTGAATTTTTCGATGGAAATTTCCGATTCTGATGAATTTGAAGCAAGCTTAATTTGCGAAGGAGGATTTTCTTCCTCCTCAACATCGCTCAAAACCGCGTCGGATTCTTCCTCACCAGCGTTGTTCTGCATGATTGAGGAAGGGTCAAGAATTAAGCTAAGATTTTTTCCTGGTTGAAGTCTAATCGAATTATATGATTACTGGTTTTTAGTTTTAGATTTGAAAAGTATGTGGATGATGTAGGAAAGAATCGAAATTGAGAGTGGAATTTGAAAACCCTAGAAAAGAGGGTAAAATTAGTGGGAAATTGAGAAAGAGAGGGATAACTTAAGACAAAAGGTTAAGTTTGAGGAAACTGAGACGACGACAATGGGCAGCAACAGGCCAACAGCCAACAGGGCAAAAGGCGAACAACTAGTCCACTCTGTTCGTTTTGACTAATTCCTTCATTTACACTCTTAAATTGCTGAAATGCAAAATCAATTGTTGAAAATTTTATGTTACGGAGGAAGTATTTATAATTAACTATGTATTAAAAGAGAATATGTGATGTCATCATATTTCACGTGTCAAATTTTGATAAGAAAATTTTCTGGCCAAAACTAATTATGACATTACTTTCCTTCTAATTTTAATTCTTTCAATTTTCAAGATTAATTAATAAATGTTTTATAACCAATTTAATAAGAATTTGACTACACTTTCTATATAAAAATAATGAATAACATTTTCTTCTAAGAACAAACTAAGTAAATCGTGCATCGCACGAGACTAAACCTATTTAGTACTAAGCAAAATTGAAATAAATTGAATTGAATTTGGTTAAACCATATTAAACTGAATTGCAATAATATCTAGACTCGGTAGGAGCTAAATAGAACTAAATATGTGTTCATTGAAGAGGGAGAAAGGAGATGAAGACAAAGAAGAGGGATAATGTAGTTTGGAAGGGTTGGGAGAAGATGGTTTGAATAGACATTATGACCGTTGAGCATTAATATTCTCATTTTAATTTCAAACTACCATTTAACTTTTTGGTGTCAGTTATTGTAGGTTATAAAACCAGTTGGGTTCATTTTGGGAAGATTGAGGTGTTGTTTGGTTCAAGTTGATTTTCCCTGGAAATACAACTTCTTATGAAATGCCTATATGGTGTTGTGTTTGGTTGGAGGTAATTGGCAAAATCATAGGAATTGGAATTTCCAATGAAATAGAAATTTCCACAAGACATGGGAATTAACTTATCAAGTCCCCCTTGGTGACTTGAATTTTCTAGAAATTTCAATTTCCTATGGTTACAACCAAACAATTTAGTTAAATTCTTATATATGAAATTGAGAAGGGAAATTATTTCCCATGAAATATCAATTCCCATGGGAAATTATTTCCCATGTGAACCAAACTGCACCTGAGTATAAAGGTTGGTTTTTTTATTATTATTATCAAGAGGTGATTTATTATTTGTGGAGGAGTTAAATGTTGGTTTATTAATATCAATTATTCTTTATAATCATTGCAATGTTTACAATTTTCTACTATTCACGAACACTCACGTAATTATTTTTTGCATTGTATACGTGTAAAAAAATAGTCATGTGGGATCTCAATGGAATCGTCTCAAGTGTGCTTTATTAAAATCTCATTTTTATACATTTGGCAAAACATAACTAAAGATATCAGGACACTAAATTATGCATTGACAATCATAAAACGGTGCCCTCAAGCTCCAACTCAAGGTCTCCATAATTATCACGACAAATTTTAGTGCTTGAATGTAAGTAAACGCTTAACAAAGACTCTTGAAAATACTTAAATGAAATAAAGTACAACTGAATCTATTTATACTAGTAACAAAATAGGGTTTCAGGGAGCTCCTGTCATCTTCAAAGATACCGATGGAGATATTATGGGACGAGGCTCCGAGTTTGTAGTAGGGTGTTGCAACAACATTTTAACTAAGCTTTGCAACATCTCTTAGCTGAGGTACTGGCAGTTGAGGCTCAAGATATCCACAGTTTCCTAAAACTTTCTCTTTTTTACCTAAAAAAAAAGTCTAACATCAACCAGCTAGCGTCCACGCCCGAAGGTTATTGTAACGCCCCGACTTTTAATCTATTTAATTTGGTTAATTATCAGCAAAATTCTACTTAGGGCTCGTTTACATTAGCTGAATAGAGCTGAACTGAACTGAACTAAACTAAACTGAACTGAACTGAATATAATCTGAAGTAAACAAGCCCTTAGTCGATGCGTCACATGTCGTGTTTCTTAGTTGAGAAACACAAGGCGTAGAAAATATCATAACTTAGCTTACTAATACTCCCTCCTTTTTTTTTAGATGTAGCACTTTGACTTTGTCACTATTCATCCGACTCACTTTGACCGTTAATTGTTATTAATATATAAAGAAAAATATAGTCATGTGGGATCTTGTTGGATTCACCTCGGAATACACTTTCCAAATATATAATTTTTACACTTATATATTTAGAGATATTACGAGTCCAAGTTGTGACTCGACAAGTGTGAAAAGTGAAGTGTTATATCTAAAAAAAACAGATGGATTACTATATTAATTAAGAAAGCATAAGACTTGTAACAAGCTAAAGATTGATTTACAAACCAATATTAAAGAGTTCAAAACTAGACTTTAGTACAATAATTAGCTAGTAGAATGCACTGATTTAATCAAAAAATGTGTCTTCATTGACCATCCTGTAACGACCCCACTTTTGGGACTTGTCGATTGACGAAGGGAGATCGACAAACGGATCATTACTTAAGCAACTTAAACTATAAATTAAGTTAATTAATTAAAACTAAGCAACTTTTATTAAATTAATAAACTATAATCCAAAAGTCTAAATGGATCCAAAAATCATAATTACATAAGTTGTTCTAATTCCGTCCCAACATGTTGGGATCAACTAGTAGCATAAAAGTCTTATTGAATAACTTAGAAAAATAAAGGCTAAACTACAGGTCTCTTCCACACAAGCCCGATCCAACGAAAGCCCGTGCTAAGCAGCTGCATCATCTCCTGAAACTGAGGGGGGGTCCACCATCAGTGGCGAGTAACTAGGCTGTCCCGCTTAATTGAGGGACCGCTAAACACATAATCTCATAGAATCACGCAAGAAAATCACACATAAACATATATCGTCTTATACAATCATTCATACGGGGTACGTATAAAAATACGTACAAAAAATACTTATAAAAATACGTATAAAAATACCTGCAGAGATACGGTTAGAAATACGTACTAAAATACGTATAAGGTATGTATACTATACGTATAATGATACCTGCAAAATACGGTTAGGAATACGTACAAAACTACGTACACAATACGGGTTCAACATACAAATACATACACTTATACATACATACATAAGTTATACAAATACAGATATACACAGCGGAAGACTTGTACTGTTCGTAGCACGTACATTTCATACTTATCTTATATTATAAACACTTATAACTTGGTTATCATTACTATACCATATCTTATTTTTATATCATATCATAACTTATAACATCACGTATTTCATAACATCTTTATCTTAACTTATCATCTTTGCGGACTGTCTTCTTCAGCTCGTAGCGAACCTTTGCGTCCGCAACTTTCCTAAAATATGTCGGGGTGAACCTTTGCGTCCCACCCGTAGCCCTCCTTTGCAAGAACTAAGCCTAAGCTATGGCCATAACCCCTAAGCAGCCCTCCTTTGCAAGAACTACCTAGACGACTCCATATTCTAGAACCAAGAACTGCGCGGGGGAACTCGTGTGTTCGTCCCATTGAGCAGTGGCGTCGACTAAACCTGATTGGTGACCTTTGCACCACCGCACAGGCGCCCTTATCTTACTTATCTTACTTAAATCGGGAAGTACTAGGTGGCCGTAATCGGAACTAAAATGTTCGAAATCCCAGGAAAGAGAGGTGCGGCACGTATATTGGCCACCTTAAATACCAAGTCTTTCCTAGCCAGAGATCGAAACAAATTAATATCCTTTTACTCTGTTTCCTTTCCTACCCTATTAATATCTTATTAAGTTCTTATTGTAACTTATCCCTACTGATACCTAATAATAATAATAATAATAACTAATTGACCAAAATAACTAATTCCTTTAATCGAATTATTATTACCCTTTCATATTATAACTTATTCCTAATGATAAATGTTAATAATAATTATAATTCCTTTAATATATAATAATCATAATAAAATAATGACAATTCCTAAAATTATGCTAATATTATTATAAGTCAAAATGATTAACCTAAAAATTAGTCAATAATAACCATTTGTTCGACATTTTAGGGGTAGTTGATGATTAAGTAAATTCATTAATATAATAATTAACCAAGTCAATTATATTAACAATAATTCAACTAATTAATAATTATCATCCAAAATACATAAAACATGATAAAAATTCTACCTTTCATATTTTATACCACTCGAAAATCATGAACAACAATACCAAAAATTACGTCTTTAATTAATTAAATTCAATAACCAATAAATCATAGCGAACTTTATAATAAACATTAAAATTATCCTTAAAACACCATATTTTACACAATCTGATTTTAAAGTATTAAATTAATAACCACCATTAAAAGGTCTCGAATAATCTGCATATTTTTATGGGAGCTAGATGTAGGTTCATGGTTTAACGTGCATAAATTTATTCCAAAAATAACATCTTTTACTATTTTTAAGGAATTTTATAACCAACAAATCAGATTAGGCTGAATTCAGTTTCAGATTTTTCTGCCATATCAAACGAACTTCAAAAATTATGAAAATTTAACACAAGCTGTAAAATACTATTATTCACTTCCACCTAAATTTTCGTAGCCATCCGAATTGATTAAGTATCTTGAATAATTCGTATACCAAATCTGGACAGTTTTACCGGTTTGAAAGATTAAATTATTATAAGCAATAAAAGTACGAATTTTGCCACGAAATAAATCATGATTCATAATCAAACAGCAAAGAAACTTCCACGAAAAATTCATCAAGAAATAACAAGATTTGATTAATAAATAAATTCATACAAGTAATTATTCAACAATTAAAGATTTCAAGAAACTACATAAAATGATCAAGAAAAATAACATGTACATAAATTTCATGTAGTTCAAAAAACACCCTAACATGATACTAATTCTCTTTATAATTTTCATGCTTCTAATCCTAATTAACTATGTGAATAGGTTGTACCGGAATTAAACGGGTTAGCAAAGTTACCTCAGATCGCTAAATTATCCAAGGCAAATCACCTAATTGGTGAAGGAGGCTCACGGTTTTTTGGAGGAAAGAGGGGAAAAAAATAGTATTTTAGAGTTTAAGCAAATTTTGCAATTAGGAACAAAGGGGATGACAAAAGCCCTATTTATAGAAGAAAGAAGAAAAAAAAAAAAAAAAAAACAAACCCTAAACTTTGTTAAGGGTGCCGTGAGGGGAGAGCCCAAATAGGGGGAGGGTTGAGAAAAATTAGGTAGTCAAATTATGCTAGGTTTGAATAAGTTCAAAAATATAATTTAAATAATTTAATTTAATTAACTAAATTAATTAAACTAAACATGTACTTGGCCCATAACAAGGAGAATAACATAGGCCCCAAAAATGAGAAGGGTCGGCCATGCTTAAAAGAGAAAGGAAAAATTGGGTCTTTGGCCCAATTTGAGAAAAAGGAGATCAGATTAAAATCAAACAATCCAACTTTAATGGGCCTTTTGGACTTAGAATGCATAAATAGAACTAATAACCGCGAAATTTTCTGGCCCTAAATTTCGGGGTATTACAATCCAATCCTCACACTAATTTTCTCCGTTATCCTATTCGGTACCTAAAAAAAAATTAATATCACACTAGTAGAAAATTGTCTATTAGTATCGCCCCAATAGTATCGTTTGTTTGAAAAACGATAGTAATAATGCTATAATTGTATCGTTTTTGGTGAAAAGGATAGTAGTAATAGAAAAGTTATTAGTATCGTTTTTAATAAAAACGATACTAATATTGGATATTAGTATCGTTTTTAAACAAAAACGATAGTAATAGCATTTATATTAGTATCGTTTCTATTAGAAACGATAGTAATAGAATTTATATTAGTATCGTTTCTATTAGAAACGATAGTAATAGAATTTATATTAGTATCGTTTCTATTAGAAACGATAGTAATAGATTTTGTATTACTATCGTTTCTATTAGAAACGATAGTAATAGATTTTGTATTACTATCGTTTCTATTAGAAACGATACTAATATAATTTTTTTTTTAAAAAAAGACAGCCACACCACCACACCACCACACCACACGGACCAAATCAAAACCCCAAATTCTTCTCAACACCAAATCAAATAACCAAATACTTCTCATCACCAAAACCCTAACACTAACCACCACCACCACTGAGCAGATCAACAACCTTGGCGTCGCCCTGCTCCGCTGCTGCTCCGCCGTCGACCTGCTGCTGCAGCTTTAGGTTTCTTCTCGTGCGTGTTGGCTTGCTGCTGCTGCTGGCTGTTCTTCTCGTGCGTGGTGGCTTGCCTCTGTTCGTGGTTGTTCTTCTCGTGCCTGCTGGGTCGTTAACTGCTTCTCGTGCACCTGCTGGTCGTGGTGCCTGCTTGGCTGCTTCTCGTGCACCTGTTGGTCGTGGTGCCTCTGTTCGTGCAGGCTAGCTGTTCGTGCATGTTGGCTTGCTGCTGAGGTTAGTTCTTCTTCTTTTTTTTTAATTATTTCATTTAAACAAGTTGTTATTGTTGATTTGTGGTTGAATTTTATTGGGAAATGCTTTAGATTTACTCTTATTATGTTCTTTATGTGAAAAATCACACTACTTGTTCATGCCCACAAGGTGTTTGTCAAAATGCTTGAATGATAATTAGTAAATAACTATCATTTAGTAGTCATTATAATTATCAAACATTATAATATTAGTAGTATAGTAGTAATATTAGTAGTATAACTAGTATAATATTACTACTAGTTATTAGTAATTATAAGTAGTAGTAATTATATTAGTAGTCATTATATAATGTTAATGACTACTAACATTATATAACTAGTATAATGACTACTAATTATAATTATCAAGCATTCAAGCATTATAATGACTACTAATTAGTAAATGTTAATTAGTAAATGTTTGAATGAAATAATTAGCAAATGAAAAATCACACTACTAGTTCATGCCCACAAGGTGTTTGTCAAAATGATAATTATTAAATAATTATTTTATAGTGTGTAGCTTAGTTTGTTTTTACATATTCTATGCCAAGTTTAGTTTTCCGATTTTACCTCATTGAGAGCATAATGAAAAGTCAATATTTGCCTAACATGATGTCAATAAAAGAGCTATGATTTACATCCATATATTAAATTAAATTAAACCATAGAAATGAGCTCCTATTACAAGTGATCTCTTTTTTAGAAATATTTTTTTAATCCTTTCTTCCTTTTAATGATAAAATAATTGAAAAGAACTCAATTCTTAATTAAAACGAGTTTGTTCGAAGAATTGATCCATATACAAAAGTGGAGATGGATGAAGTACGGGAGCAATGGGTGAGGTTCTTTCGTCCCTTTATGTTGAATTAAAGATTTTATTAGTAGTGGGTTTTTTTTTTTTTTTTTGTATATGTAAGTCTCTATTATTGCCTAGAATCATGGCAGCAGCAGCAGGCCGTCACGAGCCTCCGTGAGTGGTGGTTACAGCAGGGGTGCTTCCTCATGGCCTCCGTGAGTGGTGGTTACAGCCAAAACAACCAGCCCGAGAACATTATAAAATCTTTATTATTTCAGAAAAAGAAACGAAAACAGAAAATAATTTCATGAATAATAGCCAAGCCTTGGGGTCAAACCAAATTAATCTAATAAAGTAATTTATGACATCTTAAATTGTTACTTTCTACCTTCATTTAGTGGAAAATTGTCATTTCCATATTAGGATAGTAATGTACTCTATGTTAGGATCCAAATAGAATGAACATGCATTTAGTGGAAAATTCTCATTTCCATATCACTCCTTCCAACAACCCATTGAATTGAACTTAATCACACACTTAATTTCTACACAAGAAATTAATAAGAGAAGCAGAATAAAAACACAAAAATCAACTTAAGACACAAATAATGCAAATAATACAAAAATCAACTAAGAAATCTCAAGCAAATATTCAAGAACATATTTCCCTTTGGGATCACACTTTGTATAGAAAATATAGCTCTTATGTTTCTTAATTACAGTTAAAATATGAGAAGAGTGGAGAGGGAGCACAGTTTCCCTAAGGCATGAGAGGGAACACAGTTAAAATACGTTTGATAATTTATTGAAACTTTTTATTTATTTGATTAGTCAATCAATATAAGGGACATTTGATCTGATATTACAATTATAAATGCTATCAATTGGGAATCAATAAAATTATTATATATTACTACTGAAAATATTTCAAACTTAACCAACAAAAAGGAAATGGAGGGAGAGCTTGCACACTTAGTGTATATCAGGTTTTAAGCTAAGATTACTCCAAATTTAATTTAGTGCAAATTATCTTTCATTTGCCCGTCATAGCTTAGGTAGGTGTATAACAGAAAATCTTTTTTTAGTTTGCAAATATTGTGGCCCTAAAAGTCTAAGCAATATGGCGTCTATAACATTACTTATATGTTTTCTTTTCAATCTTTGATTTTGAAGGACTGCATTCGAAGATCTGCCCCATATACCAAAGGAGAGTTGGATGAGGTTCGCGAGCAATGGGCGAGGTTCTTCAGGCTAAATTTCGTATTGTCCGATTCAAATTAAATAAAATTTGTATTAGTAGCACATTATTTATACATTTTATTTATAGTTACTTCGTAAACATCGATCGTATCAAACGTTCTTGTAAACTATATATATTTTATATGAATACATTGAACTTGTATTATATATGTATCGTTTACAAATTTTAATTAATTATAAAAATATTATATTATTGTACATTATACAGAATTGAATAGGGCTACAGATAATGCCGAAAGGGCTGCAGATAATGCCGTAAGAGTGCATATTTATAAATATATAGTATATATATATATAGCCTAATAATCAAATATAAATTCAAATAAAAAAATAGTATTAGTATCGTTTCTTATTAAAAACGATAGTAATAGCTACTATTAGTATCGTTTTTTCTTGAAAAACGATAGTAATAAGATTAATATTACTATCGTTTTTTATAACAAACGATACTAATAGAACTTATTACTATCGTTTTTTACAACGATACTAATAAGAATCTCTATTACTAACGCCTCTATTAGTATCGTGTGAAAAATGATACTAATAGGCTAAAAAAAACGATACTAATAGGGGATTTTTCTACTAGTGTCATGAGCCAAGACCCAGTAACATACTACCCTGATAATGTGAATTCATTTTATTTCCAAACAGAGAGGAGTTTTAGAACATCATAAAAACCTTTTAGAAAATATTTCATAAACATTTTATAACATAAATACATAATTAAGACAAATAAAAGGAACATAAATATAAGCATTATTATAACAATTTCCATTATATTTTCCAATTATTATTTCATTCCATTTACGATAAATGTCTAGTATAAACAGGATTTAGGACGAAGCCTAATAGACGTAAATAGATGTTATCCAATACGGATCAACCAAAACAAAAATTACCCATTATAGGTCAATGCAAACATTTGCTATCCACTAGGGATCAGCGGAAATATATGTTACCCAAAATGGGTCAACGAACACAGATGTTGTCCAAAATGGGTCAACAGATACATAATTACGTACATACTGTCATCAGGACATTCTCTTTCACTTTTCTTTATCATGTTTCATTCATTATTAATCAAAAGCACGTTATCCGAAATCAAATTATGAATATTTTCCATATGGTCGACCATATGCCTGTATCTTATATTTTTTTTATCATGTTTCATTCTTTATGATGTTGCATTCTTTATCATGTTTCATTCTTTATCATGTTGCATTCGTATAGCTGCCTGTATCTTATATTTTTTCAATAAACGTATCGATCGTGTAGATGCTTCACACTAATAACATGTTCGTAACAGTTTCGAGGATGGGGTATTGGCCTAGTAGTCAAAACCTCAGAATTCCATGCACGAGATCCAGAGTTCGATTTTCAATGTACATTTGTTTATTTTTTTGGATTAGGTAAGGAAATCCGCTCTTTTTAAGCTACAAATATAAAGGATGGAAATGTTAATAATAAAGTTTGAAACCCGTATCTCTTAAATTTAAGGTGGGAGTGTGTAATGACCCAGATTTTATCGGTGTTTTTGCCGGTATTTATGTGTAATTATGTTTGTTTATGTGCTAGTTCAAATTAATTTCTGAACTATTTATTTTAATTTTATATGAATAATTTCGATTTAATCGAAATGTTTATTTCTTAGTTTTTATTATTTATAATTAATTATTATTTAATTAATTAGAATTTTTATTATTTAATTTTTCTAATTAATTATTTAATATTTTGGGCCAAAACGATTATTGCATGATTAATTATGCGGTTTTCGCAAGTTAGCCCAATGGAGCACGAGAGCCCATTTAGGCCCATTATAGCCATGATGGCCGGCCCCTCTAAATGCATGGCAAGGTTTTGCCACTTGCCTTGCTTTCACACTTAACTAATTTTTATAAATAGGAATGATTAGTGAGCCACTAGGTTCATTTGCTCATTTGCCTTTTTAAACACTCTTGCCATCAAAAGTTCAATCAACACAAACCCCCTCCACTTTCTCTTGCCTCACGCCATTTTTGATGAACAAGCCATCAATTGTTCATCATTAGTTCTAACCTTGAACTTAAAGGTTCAAAGTCTATTGATCTTTAAGTAGCCTAAACACAATCTAAACCCATTTATTTCAATCAAGATTTATTGTTCGGGTTGGTTTTGGGATCGTGTTCGTGTGGGTTCGTGTGGTGGCAGCCGTGAGGTGAAGCTTTGCCAGCCGTGTGTGTGCGTGGAGGTGCCGTGCGAGTGCAGTGGTTGTGCGTGGAGGTGCCGTGCAAGTGCAGTAGCCGTGCGTGGTGCAGTGGGCAGCAGGGGGTGTCGTGCTCGTGGCTGGGTGCAGTTCGTGGGTTCGCGCAGCCTAGTCGTGCTGTGTGGGCTGGTTCGTGGAGGTGCACCGTGGTGAAGCCGTGCAGCCGTGGTGTTGAAGCCGTATTGCTCGTGTTGATTGTGCCGTGTTCTTTGTGTTCCGGGCAGCAATTCTTGTGTTGCTTTAGTGTGTAATTTTCAATAAGGTAACATACTAACTCAACTTAATTGGTATACTATGTTTATAGTATGAATTAAATGCATGTTTGGGTTGATTAGTAAGGATTATTCATGATTTCATGTGTTGTTTCTAATCTGAATTTTTATGTGGTTCTCATGATATTTTGATGATGGATTTTATGATTTTATGATTGATTCCATGTTATTTTATGATCATGAATACTATGTTAAAGTTTGATGAATTTTAGATATGTTAAAGTTGAATTTTCGAATGTATAGTGATGATGATATGCGTGTAGTTATATGATTGGATGAGTTCTTGGTTGAAGATCTTGAATCTTGATTGAGTTCTTGATTGAAGATCTTGAATCTTGAATGAGTTCTTTATGAGTTCTTTATGAGTTCTTTGAGTTCTTTATGAGTTCTTGATGAGTCTTTATGAGTTCTTGATTGAATCTTGTAAGTTAAAGAAAATAGTTTAAAGAATAGAGAAAGTTAAAGAAAGTGTCTAATATGGTTGAAGAATGATTAAAGATTAATGAATAATGATTGGTTAGACTCAAGAATAAGGCTAGGGGCAGTTCTTGAGAATAACTTCGATGTTTTAGCTAGATTAAATTCGAGAATCGAGGCTTTAGGCAGTTCTTGAACTTAATGTAGTTATGTTGGGTAATAATAATGATAAATTAATTAAAATGATTAAATAATTGATTAATTAAGATTAGCTTGATTTCATTTCTAGACGCCCTAAACTTAGAGTAAGATTCTTAGTTTTCGGGTTAAGACGTTGCCCCTAACCCATCCGCGGTATTGGGTTAGTTGGAGTCATACTATGTGATCTTCGTGAATTCCAGTAAGATTGGTTTCACGGGACATGGATTTCCAGTAAGATTGGTTTCATGGGGTTTGGGAGTAAGATTCTCAAATCCGAACATAGTAGAAAGTTCGAGCGCGTAAGATGCGTTCGTACGAGCACAATCCGGTCTAGAATATGGATGATTGCGCCAAAGATAGTTGATTAGGTTGGTTGAGTCGAGTTCACATTTGGGTTGTTCTCGTACTTTGTTTAATGATGTTGATCGTTTGATTTATGCTATGTACATGTGTGTTCCCATTAGGGTGAGTCAGTTATATTACTCGCCACTGATGGTGGACCGTTGTTATATTTTTCAGGTACTTCAGATGATGGTGCTCTTGCCTAGTTTTGGGTTGGGCGAGCGACGTTTCTTTCTTTTGTTACCTGTTGTACTTACTGATGTTGTAGTATTAGTAGTGATAGTTTGTTTAGATGCCACTCTTTAGATTTTGGACTTTTATATGTTGTTTAAAGACTCTGACATGTAGTTGGAGTTAACTCGTATTTTTAGTATTTCTAGTTTGACTTTTGGAATTAGTATGTACAAACTTGTGGGTATTTGTACGTTTGTGGTTTATTAATAATGTTTCGAGGAATTAGTTTTAATTTCTTAGGTTTTGAGTTGTAGTTTATAACTACTCGACTCGTCGGTTCCTTCCGCGCCGGTTTAAGCGAGTCGGGTCGTTACAGAGTGTGTAATACTTTGTCATTCCTCTTGGAGTAAGTATCCACTCTTAGCTGCTCTATGCATTTAGCATTTGAGAGACCAATTATATTGCTCCATTTTTGTTACATAGGACAATAATTGCGTTGCACGGGACAATAATTAAGACATTCATTCAAAAACTGCTAAATGCATATAGCAGCTAATAATTTTTCATTCCTCTTCCACTTCCTCTTCCTCTTCACCTTAGACTCTTAGGGCCTGTTTGGTATACCTGTTTTGGGCCCAAGAAATGGATTCATTTAATCATATCCATTACTATTTGTTTGTTTAATGAGCCAGGTAACAATTACCATTACCTAAAGGTAATCCTTACCTCCAAATTGTTTCTGGTCCAAAATCAGTGGAAAAATATTCCATTTCCTTTCCTCAAACCCAAAATACAACTCTCAAATTCGTATATTGAGATATTTCTCAAACTTTCATATATGGCTTCAAAATTCATTTTTCTCACCCTTTCTCTCTCTTCGTATCTCGCTTAGGTGCAAAATCTGCTCAGAGTTTAGAATTTGTTAGTCAAATTCATCAACACTTCATCAAATCTTGAATCGGTAAAGTCCGTATCAGCTTTTTATTTGATTTATTTTAGTAATTGATTGTTTGTGTTATATAATCTAACCCTAGTTGTATGATTTTCAAATTTGTAAGCTTGAACAAGTCGAAATTAGGGTTCGTATGTAAGCTTGAACAACACATTTCTCTTCTGATTACTCTCTAGTCAAATACGCTGGTATTATTTCTTAGCATGATTTTTCTTAAAGCAACGCTGGTATGTAGAAGCAAGGCTGGTATGTAAGCATGATTTTTCAGCCAAAAACGTAATTTCACAATCAATTGTTCATAGCTTCTTAAAGCAGTGATCAATGATTGTTACATGACCTGAACAATTTACAAATTTAATTCTAAAAATAACGTAGATCTGAAACTTATATATATATATTTCATCTGCATTTCTCTGTTTTCAGTCAGTTCTTATTACACCAAAAAAAATAATTTAAGAAATTAGAAGCTTAAAAAATGAACACCTACCTTTCTATCTTCTTCATCTTCTTGGGTGTATTCTTTTCTTCTCTTACAGTTTTTCTTAGGAGATGATTTGGTAGGAGATCTGAAAACTTTTTTTACTGCAGTAAGCCAAGATGTACTCTAGTTACCGAGTATAATCTAATCCTAGTTACTGAGTTGCTGTATTTGTTTTATTGGGTTGTTGTATTTATGTTGCTGGGCTGCTGTATATCTGTATTGTTGCTGTATAATTTTGTGCTGATTTTTATTCTGGATGAACATCTTGTGGTTAAATCGCCATTTACGAAGTTGTTCGAACCCTAGCTGGGTATTCGAACATTTTCTTTGATTTGGGTAATTGAACTTTCAGCTCTATTTTGGTTCTTTTTAATAAATTTTCATTTATGATTTGTTTATTGTAGTTAAATAATTATATTAATTATATTGTTGCTGGATTATTTCTTTTTTTTTTTATAATTTTAATTGAGTTTTCTTATATGTTTTGAACTATTTTTTATTAGGTTTCACAATGGCACGCCTTATGCTTTCTATAGGGAGAAAACGACGGCTAAAACAACTTCAATTAGTTATTGTGATGGTTGTTATTGTTTTTATGATGTATTGGGTTTGGTATACGATGAGTGTTGCTACAATTAGGGGTGTTCAAGTGAGGGATAGAAAAAGAAATAAAAAATTATTGTGTTTATTAATCTTGAGTGGATTATATAAAGAGAGTGATGTAAAGTGCAAGAGTGAGCTTCGTGTCAATAGACGTACCTTCAATATTATTTGCGAGATGCTTAGAGATATTGGAGGTTTAACTGGGACAAAAAATATGTCTCTTCAAGAGATAGTTGCTATGTTTTTATACACTTTGGCTCACCATAAAAAGAATAGGTCCATAGGACATTTACTTCTTTAGAAGTGGAGAAACTGTGAGCCGACAATTTCACTTGTGTCTAAGGGCTATCCTCAAGATGCACGAAGAATTACTTTACAAGCCTTTTCCAATACATGACGATTGTGAAGATGAAAGGTGGAAACCTTTCAAGGTATTGGTTGCCTTTTATTTATCTCTAATTTTTTTCTTGGCCTTTATTTTTTGTTTATAAATAAGATATTTTATTTCCCACTTTTGTAGAATTTTTTAGGAGCATTAGATGGGACTTACATTAAGGTAAATGTTCTATCAAAAGAACGAGGAAAGTATAGAACAAGGAAGGGTGCGATTGCTATGAATGTATTGGGTGTTTGTGCGCCAAATATGCAATTTATTTATGTTCTTCCGGGTTGGGAAGGCTCGGCCCATGATGTGCGGGTCCTTCGCAATGCTCTCTCTAGGCCAAATGGTTTTAGGGTACCTCGAGGTAAATGAAATTCATATTATGTGAGCAAATAATTGTGATTAATTTTTTATAGTTAAAATAATCATTTTGTTTGGCAACATTGAAGGTAATTATTACTTGGTTGATGCGGGGTACACTAATTGTGAGGGCTTTTTAGCCCCATATAGAAGGCAAAGATATCACTTAAAAGAGTGGACGGATCGCCAACCTGAAAGTGCTGAAGAATACTACAATATGAAGCATGCTAGGGCACGGAATGTAATTGAGAGATGTTTTGGTTTACTTAAAGGGAGATGGAGTATACTTAGAAGTCCTTCATTTTTTACCATAAGAACTTAAGGTCGTATTGTGATGGCTTGTTGTTTATTACATAATTTAATTAGAAAAGTGATGCCTACGGATGATATAGAGGAAGGTGAAGTAAGTGAATCCGATACTGATTCTGATTCCGATGACGAGATTGAGTTTATTACAAGTATTTCAACTTCGGATCATTGGACTAACTTTAGTAATACATTAGCACAAGACATGTTTAATGGTTGGAGAGCAAGAGGTAGACATGTCTAATAATTCATGTCTATTCGTTAAATGTAAGCCTTTTTATTTGGTTTTATCTTGATGTTAATGTGTTAAATTTGATGTTTTTGATTTGATTTGTTATTGTGGTAATGATGTTTTATATGGTGAAACAGAATTGAGGCTAGTCAAGGTAGTGGAGAGGGAAACAACCGCGGAAGGGGAAGAAATAAGAGGTTTTGGACATATGATGAAGATGCCATACTAATAAAATGTTTACATGAGTTGGCTTTCAATCCTAAGTGGAGAAGTGAGAGTGGTTTCAAGAATGGCTATATGAATAAACTTGAAGAGATGATCAAGCGTTTGCTTCCTAATAGTGGCTTGAAAGCGGACCCACACATTGAGTCAAGGATCAAGCATTGGTCGAAGAAATACAGTGCATTAGCTGAGATTCTATCTACCTCTGGATTTGGGTGGGATGCCGAAAAGAAAATGTTACAGGCAGAGAAGACATTGTTCGATGAATGGGCGAAGGTAAATTTGGCACGTCTTTCTTAGTAGCAACATATAGTTCTAATATTTACTCAATTTACTAATTCGTTGTATCTTTTCCTATTTATGGTAGACTCATAAGAAAGCGAAGGGGCTATTTGGAGTGCCATTTGTTCACTATGATACACTTGCAGAAATTTATGCAAAGGATAAAGCCACTGGAGAAGCAAGTGAGTCATTTGTTGGAGCCGTTGAAGATATGGATCAAGAGATTGCTAATCATGCATTGAACATTGATATTGATGAAGACGATGATGTAGATTCAACTCAATCTACAACTCATTATGGAAATCATTCGATTAAGATAGTGGTTGATAATCATCGTACTCCTAAAAGAGCAAAGGTAAAAGATTCTAAGGAAAAAGGAAAAAACAAGATGGATTTGAAGAGCTTAGGTAAGAAGATTGGCACAGATGAGTTGGTAGCATCCCTCCATAATGTTTCTGATCAATTTGGAAGAATTTTTGAAAACATAAATATAAATCTTGGTACTATGGCTTGTGCTTGGTCTAAAGTCGAAGAAAGGGAGCAAAAATTGGATGACAAAGTGAATCAAGTTTTAGAAGAAGTTATGAAGTTAGAGGGAATTTCTCCTTCTGAAGCTTTAGAAGCGGCTACAATTTTAATGGCAGAAGAGCATAAGCTTCGGATATTTTATCAAACACCATTGAACATGAAGAAACAATATATCATAGATCTTCTAAGAAAAAAGTAGTTTTTTTGGGCTAAGATGTTGAGTTATTGTTTGTAGTTCCTAAGTTGTATTTGTGTTGTTAGGTACTACTGTGTTCACAAGTTGCTGTTCTTTGTAGTAATGTTCTGATGGCTTGTTGTGATGTTGCTACTGGGTTGCTGTGATGGTGCTACTAGTTTGCTGTAATGGTGATGTTGGGTTGTTATATTGGTGTTCACAAGTTGCTGATTTGCTAAGCTACTCCAAGTGACTGTTTTGCTGTTAAGTTGCTGCTAATATTTTTTTTTGGTAGCTGAACTAGTTGTCTTTAAAGCTCAGTATGAAGCTATTGATATGAAGTTTGGCATCTTTGTATTTCGAGTTGTGTGAATGAAAGCATTTCCTAAGAGTAATGATAGTTTAAAGCTGGTATATAACATTTCTTACTTTGCTCAAAAAAAAAAAAAATGGTATCATGATAGTTCTGCTGAAAAAAGCTTGGTATCATGCTTTGGTCTAGGAAATAGACAAATAATTCCATTTTCAGTTTATAGTATAACCAAACAAAAGGAAAGGGAAACAGTTATAATTGTTTCCATTTTATTAGCAAACCAAACAATCAACAGAGGTAACGTAAACCTTTACCCTTTCCCCACCTAATTTGTTTCCTTTTCCATTTCCTCTCCTTAATCTATACCAAACACCCCCTTAGAGTGTACCATTTTGTGGGTTATGTCTAGATGCAATTGTATCGTGAATACTGAAAATGACACCCATTAGTCCATTACATGCTAATATGCTATTTGCCTATTTCCACTTTTCCACTACATTTCTAACTCAACGACTTTTTCCACTACATTTCTAACTCAACCACTTTTTTCCAACAGTATACACTCTAGCAACTCTAGCGTAGTAGCGTGCATATTAAGTACCCACAGAATAGTTGTGGTGTTAATTTGTACTCATAATTTTAGGTTATCAAATTAATTACTTATATGATTTAAGTCTTGTTTACTTCATATTATATTCAGTTCAGTTCAGTTCAGCTAATGTAAACAAGCCTTTAACTTCTTATTTTTAAAATCTTGAAATGATTTTCTAAAATAGAAAAATATTACCGCAGTGGATACCCAATTTGACTCGAAAAAAAATCGGGTATCCACAAATTATATACATACCCTTTTATGCAGTTATCTTTTTCTATTTTAGAAAATCATTTTAAGATTGTAAAAAAAAAAAAAAGAGAATTCACTGAATCAGAGTATAATTTGTAACTTTTAATTTCATTGTTTCTTAAATCGATTTAGTGTTAAAAAAACACATTTTGCAATAGGATTAATATCACATTGGATCTCATGCTATAAGGGTTCTGCTGCCTGGGAAAAAAGAAAAAGGAAGAGACCTAAAAAAACCGAAATTAGTGCACCAACAATATATATATACTTTTGGTCCCCCTCTTGTAAGTTGTAACAATTAGGTTAAATCCATTGAAAAAAGTACACAATTGTTTTTATTATAAGAAATCACCAAGGAGACTTGCTAACATTTAACAGGAGCTATAAGTATAAGTGGGAGTTTGATTTAAACATTTGACTAAATTTTGATTTTAAAAAAAATACTTGTATATATATTACTAATTTTAAGAAAAAAATTATCAATGAGGTATTGATGTATTTGATAGAGTATATAATATATTGCTGGGTCTCAACTATGAGCTTAAGCTTTTGATTAAGTTAATCCTTTAACAGTATTCACATTATTTTATAATGAGATTTCTTGATAAATAAAAATTATTAAGAAAAATTAATTTGATCTAGTTTGATTTGATATTTTTGTTCAAAAATCAAATTGTTGCTTAATTAAATAAGTTGAATTAAACATTTTATTATTTCAAGGAACTATGTTTGTAGTTAAGAAATACTCCCTCCGTCCCAATTTACTTGCTACATTCTTTTTTTCACACCTCCTGAGATACAACTTTAAATAAAAATATCTTTAACTATATATAATAAAAAATTATAAAAATTATATATTTAAAAAGTACATGTAGAGACGAATTAAACTAGATCCATCATGACTATTCTTTTTCTTACGTATATTAAATTAAATAAAGTCAAAGTTCACATGTGAACAGTGCCCAAAGTCAATTTGGGGCAAGTAAATTGGGACAAATGGAGTAATTTGTCTAAAGCACTAGTTATGGTTTCAACTTTGCTTCTACTTGTTTTACAAGTTCAAATAAATCAGACCCCAAAGCAAGGATTATTTTATCACAAGATTATCTAACTAACATTGTCCTCGAGGGAGGGGGATTGGTGAGAACGAATCAAACCATAACCTCTCGATTGCGAGGTTTATTTCAGGATTTTCAGCCCAATCAACTTATAAAAATATGATATACATATTGACATGTGAATTTTATGACTACTTAGTGTGTAATTGATTCAACTTAAATAAGCACTCTTGTGCTCAGATCATATTAGAAAAATTCAGATCGGATCAGTTCAGGAAAAATCAGATCGGATAAGAAAAATTATAACTATAATAATAACGACAACCAGAAAATTCAGATTAGATCATAAAGTTTCAGATTAGATCAGAAAATTTCAAACAAATAAAACGCATCCTTAGTAACAAAAATTTTACACAATAAGTTCAAATAATATCTAATAAATTCAAATTTGATTTGATCAGATCTAATAAACACAAATACTTCTTTTTTTTTAAAAAAAAAACCACAAATACTTCTAAATTAATAAAAACTAATTAAATAGAATTTGCCTATAGTCCATTTGGATAAGCTTTTATTCTTCCCCCTCCCCTCAAAAAAAGAAAAAGAAGTTACACATATTGTTAAAGCCCATTTTGGATGAAAGTACTTTGCAATTGCATAATCCCTCCGTCCTGATTTACTTGCTACATTTTTTTTTCACATTTTCCAGACACAACTTTAAATAAAAATATCTTTAACTATATATAATAAAAAATTACATATTTGAAAAGTACATGTTGAGACGAATTAAACAAAATTCATCATGACTATGTTTTTTTTTACATATATTAAATTAAATAAAATCAAAGTTCACATGTGAACAATGCCCAAAATCAAAATAGGGCAAGTAAATTGAGACAAATGAAGTATTTTGCTATGCCGCTATGCGCTTTTAATTTTCTGTTCTTTTTTTCGGAAAGTGCAACAAATTGTTAAATCTCATTTTCCTTTGGGAACTAATTAGCTATATAGCTAAAAAGTTAGTGTGCCAAAGGCCCAAAGATACTTTCCATGCGCTTTAATTTCTTCGTGTAGGAGAGGACAAAAACAGCAAGAAAATAAACACAATACGCTTTAAAATAGTCCAAATTACTGCAACTTTCGTCTTTAAGCAAGCAACTTCACCCAAAAACCAAACTCCTTTCCAAAGTTAAAGTGTGCTGTCATTGTGTGTTGTCAATTAACACTAAGGTTATCTTTTAGCGGTCAATGCGGTAAATAATCAGTGTCGTCCGCCTTGAAAGCTTGTCAATCTTGTCACCGAGATCCAATCCCTTCTTCCTCACTTTACGTCTTCAGTAGTTCCACATACCTACAGAGAAGGAAACCACGCAGATGATTTGGTAGCCAACGTCGATCACTTAGTTAACTCTTCTCTATGTATTCAGTTTGATTACTCTTCTGAGTTGTATACTATACTTGAGGAGGATAGTTTAGGTACTACCCTGTTTAGAAGGGCTACCTAATTTTGTATTCCATCTCTTTATCATTTAAAAATAAAATAAAAAATAATACTAAGAGTTGTTTGGTTAAAGTCGACAACTAATTTAATTTGTCGGTTCAGTTAGGATTATAGAGGTCTCATGTAAAATCTCAAATTTAGATCTTTTGATCACAACTAAAAAAAGATATGATAATGTATCATTTGATAGCCTTTGATTCGGAGTAGTTGCCCATGCTAAAAACAACCATTGAATATTACTGCTTCCTACATAGTCATGGAAATAACTTACCCAATGATTTTAGCCATGTTGGGTGAAAGATAAAAATAATTTACTTGAAAATGACAATCATACATTCTAAATTTACACCAAACAAATACCATGGGAAAAACGTCAAGTCTTCAACTACACCAAAAAAAAAAAATTACTTCCTAGGAAATTACGTCAATTCCTATAGTGTAACGACACATTTAACCTAGTTAATAGGAAATTAACGGGGCAATTTTAATCCCCATAAATATTATATTTATTCGGAAAAATGATAAAAACAACCATCACGACTGTATATTATTTTGTGTAAAAATTGAAAACAATATTTGATTGCCAAGTGGAAAATGGTTTCATACATACATGATTCAGATAATGCAATTTTATATTGATAGTGGACCTCATAAAAATTTATATGGGTAGGTATATTGTTATCAAAATGTTTGTTGGAAGAAAAACTCATGATGATTATGATGATCATAATACCAATTTAGATGCAAAAAAGTCATTATAAGGTCATTGAGCTCCAATGCACTAGCGTTGTTGGAACACACCTACCTTACAATTAAGAGGTTGCGAGTTCGACTCTTACCGGCCCTAGCCTCCCAATATATAAGGGCAATGACATTTTGTAAATTAGAATCTCATAATGTAAATTTCATTTGGTACGACTGAGTCGACTGTACTTTAGTCTTTTTTCATATGGTATGACTATATTTCAATGGTGATTAGAGGTTGAAATTAACAAAATGATCAACGTTAATTTTGACCTTAAAATGGCTAAAGCGACTCTCAAAACCTTAACCTAACAATCCTTTTGGCATGTAAATCGAATCATGCAAAATTAAACGAAGCTCTCTCGTAATGATACGATAGGGAATAAGATGAAACTATGATGGTACTATGTAGTATCTTCAAAATATAATGATCCCAAATGGAAAAGCCAAAAATAGACGTTTTTAGTCCAAAATCCAGCCCGGCCCGAATAATCTACAAATGGCCCGCCAAGCCCAACTACAAAAAACTAGACTTTAGATACACTTGCTTAGTTAAGGCTGGCCTGGCCCCGAGCTTTGGATCACCTCTCCAAAATCCCTAAAGAAGATTACTCTCTATCCCTTTTTGGTAATTTTGTATCTAACAGTAGAATTTTACTATAGTAGTGTTTTGAGCAATTTTTAGGCTGGAAAGAGGGATTCAACCAATTGAGGTACTAGTTAAATAGAAGTGTTTTGATGATATATTTGGGTTTTTCTCAGTTATACCCATGAGGTATTGGGATATCCCAGCTGTAGCTATGAATTTTGAAAAAAATCTGCTATACCCATGATGTTTTTAAAAATTCTTAACGGCAGCCAACAAACATAATAATAACTAACATAGTTAAGTCGTTAATAACAAACTAACATTAATTTTCACCACCACAACTACCAAATCATACTAACAAAAGTCCACCACGCCCCCACCTTGTTTTGTAAAGGAAACGTTGCTAACATTTGTGACCTATAATTGTATTTTTTGGCTACAGTTAAATTTTTTTACAAACCTCATGGATATAACAGAAAATTTTCAATATTTGTGGCTACAGGTGAGAAATCACAATATCTCATGGATATAACTGGGAAACCTATATATTTTTTATATTGACAAAACATTAAACATTTACCTTCTTAAGTTCCATTTGACACTTGCCACTATTCAAATTTTCATGTGATAAATGATCTCTTTCAAAGTTTCACCCCTCTGTGTGTGTCTGTCTCGTCTCTATCTCTGTAACTTCTCTCTAGTTTCGATGTTAACCAGGTACTCCGTAATATTTTTCTCTCTTCCTTTTCTTTTTCCTTTTCTTTTCAAGCTATGAATTTTGTGAATTGATGTTTTAAATTTGTTTATTCAACTAAATTTTGCTGCATCTTTTTGTATCAAATCTATTGATTAAGACTTGAAGATCTTTTTAATTACAGTATTTATCCAATGTTATCCAGTGAAATTCCGACAGTGCAATTACTTAATTGCATTCTGGATTTGAGGATAATCTCAGTTAAGTTTCTGATAATTGCGCATTATAATTTCATGACTACGTCAACAAGTAGTTGGTAGGTTGACCAAGAAGGTGAGTAATATATGAGATTACGTGACGAAGGCTCATAATGTGTGGAATATCGAGCTTACAATTTATCAAGTAATGTTGATTTGACTTTATGTATGTGGATTTGGTAACGTGTTTAAATTTAAGTATGTTGTAATTTCTTAGGAGTTTCTGGTAGCACTATGATTTGTTATTTTAAATTCTTGTTGATTGGATTAAATATACTTTTAGGTGAAGAAGACATAGACTTTTGTGTAAAAATCAGCTAATTAAAAGAGACCTAAAAAGGTGTTTGCTGAGTTTTGCTTTCTTGTGTTTATCCACCATTTATGTCGCTTTCTGGAATTTGGTCCATTGTATCAGATTTTTGTTGTGTTTTTTTGGTTTGATTGATTCTGAAATTATTGCTGTTCGTCGTTGTAATTCAGGTTTAACTTTTCTTACTGAATGTTGGAGGTGCAAGTTTGGGGCTCAAATTGGGTGTGAATTGAAGTTGTTTGGTATTGCTTGATTTGAAGTGATTCTGGTTGATTTGTGCAAGAGTTTTTTTCAAATTTGGTTTTTATGTTTCTCTGGTTAGTATTTTTGGTTGCTTTGGGGTATCTCATCTCCAGAAGTGGAATAATAGAAGATATAAGTGGAATAGTAGCAGCGATAATGGGAGGTAAAAGTTCAAAGCGATCATCAAGCAGTAGGTCAATGCCTTCATATGAGTGGAATTCGTATCCACCAGCGTCTCCATATACACCCCAGCCAAGTTACAATCCGCAAATGCCGAATAGACCGTCTCTTCCTCAGTATGCACCTTCGCCATCACCATCACCATCACCAATGCCGTACAGTTATGATCCTCCTCCTCCAAATGCTCGGCCTAAGAAGACATTAGAAAGAAAATACTCAAGGATTGCAGATAATTACCGCACCTTGGATGAGGTCAGATTTTCTGGTTTATTTTACGAATTATTGCCTAATTTTCTTTGGAAATAATTAAATGATGCTCATCTTTGGTTGTGGAAACCCTAGGAAGTGACATATTTTTGATAGATATGAGAACCTACTTGGAGATAATGTTATGTCCTGTTGTCTTCATGTGATTTAGGTTAACACATGTGATTGTGATTCAAATAATATTAGGTTCCTTCGGAAGCTAATGTGTTGAAAAATGTATTTTTCACTAAAGATAGGTAGACAAGAAATGGCAGATCCTTAGAATACATATGTGGTTGGATCTGCTATCCTTTTGTGTTCTTATTATGAAAAATTTTGTAGGTTACTGCAGCACTTGCACATGCAGGGCTCGAGTCTTCGAATCTTATTGTTGGCATCGACTTTACAAAGAGCAATGAGTGGACAGGTTTCATTTTATCAAATTTCTTTTTCTTTAAGTTAAAATTTTCATTTCTTTTGCTAATTGCATTATGCTCTGTTTGTTTTTTCTTGAAATAGGTGCTAAATCATTCAATAGGCGAAGTCTACATAACATAGGAAGTGATCCAAACCCTTATGAAGAAGCAATATCAATTATTGGAAAGACTCTATCAGTGTTTGATGAAGACAATTTGATTCCATGTTATGGATTTGGAGATGGTAACTATCAGTGCAAGCTGAGTTGCTGAGCATTAGTCAATATTTTTAGAAAAAGTTTTGGTAGTGAGTATTTATTTATTAATTGACTTCACAGCATCAACCCATGACCAAGATGTGTTCAGTTTCTACGAGGATGATAGATCCTGCCAAGGATTTGAGGAAGTTCTTTCGCGTTATAGAGAGTTGGTTCCCCAACTTCGGTTAGCTGGTTAGTACTTTACTTCCTTGATTTGGATGTTAAAGGAATCATTTGTTTACAGAACAATATTAATGTATCACTTCAACCAATTTATGTATTCTTTAACATTGTTTTGTTAGGGCCAACCTCTTTTGCACCGGTAATTGAAATGGGCATGACAATTGTTGAGCAAAGTGGTGGACAATACCATGTTTTGCTAATCATTGCTGATGGACAGGTATCTTTGCTTCATATGTATACATATTCTTATTTTCAATAAAAAGGTGATACTTTGAGAGGGTCAAACTACTATTCATTTCATACTAACATTGTTAGTTTTGTTCTGCAACAACTAACTCTGCATAGTTCATGCTATTATAGTGGTGATTATTTGCAGGCTAGGGTGAATAATGGGCTGGATTTAACCTAAACTTTTTATCCAATGGTTCTAAAATAGGAGATCCAAACCCTTTTTGTGGAGGCGACTAGGCTTTAAATTGCAATGGGTCTAAAATTGGAAATCCAATGGTTCTAAAATTCTTAAATAGTTCTATATAAAAAAATTAAGAACCAAAATCTTTTTAAATGCATGTATATTCAATCAACTCAATAAATGATCAAAAACTACACTTGTTTTTTTTAGAAATATGTGCTAGGCCTAGCCTGCCCAAACTGTGCTTTGTGGATCATCTTGCTTGTGAATAGCTTTATGCTATTGTGGGATTTTTTTTTGGCAAGTTGTAAGTCTAGTGTTATCCATGATAAGACAGCCGGAAATTAAGTGTGTCAAAGTGATATTGTAATGTTAATTATCATGCCTATGAGGCTATGACACATTGAGAATAAAGTAGTATTTGAGTCCTTTCAAGTGTTTTGCACTCTTAGAATTGTAAAGACAATGACATCATTGATCTACCTTTAGAAAGTTAAGAGAGCAGCATAGGCAAAAGGAGGCTCCTACCTCCTAAATACATCTTTATCACTATTCAAAATTGGTTTCAATCGTAAATGTAGCATTACATGCTTATATCTCTCTCACATCTTATATATCTCTTAGTTTAAGTATTCATTTCATCGAACAAGTTTATGTATGAATTCTAATTCTAAAATCAGGATATTTGTATATGATTATTCTTAATGCGAAATTCTGTATATGCCATGAACCAAAGAAAAAGAATCAACCACATAGATTTGGTGATTCTGATTCATATTTATATACCAGAATAAGAGTGTTCCATGTCACCATGTTATGTTATATGTTAGAAAAATCTCTAGTGTAACATCCATTATGATAAAAGGTTCACAGTTCACTTTGTATTACATGCAATACATTATCTTTATCATGAGAGTGTTCCATTTGGTAAATGCTTATAAATGACGGTGTTGGGAATAAATTTATGTGTAAATTTGGTAGGAAAATCAATATCCATTCCCATGATTATGCTAGCTTGCCTCCAATTTATTTAATTTTCTTCACAAATATCCATCACCATATAATATCACCCTTTCCAATAGTAATGGATGGTAATGAAAAATATGAAGAAGATTTAGACTTGGGAATGAGAATATGTTTCCATAGTGATTTTAACCTTGTTTCCCTTGCTAAATTATGCTTTAAGTTTATTCCCATTACAACAATTTATTATCAATAACCAAACGGGCCGAAAATGCTCTCCATTAAGATTAATCTTGCTCACCGGGTTTGATAAAAAATGGAGCCATTGTTTTTATCCCTTATTCATCATAGTATCCTACATCTAAGGTTAGTGACATAGTGTTGACTCATGGTGAAAATTTTCTGTTTCGTGAAAAATTACCAAATTTCAATCCTTTCGTGAAGTTTTGAGGGAAGGGAAGTTATATATGTATATGTATATAGTAATCCAAGAAACTTGTATTTTAATATTAGGGGGAAGCAAAGGGAAAGCTAACCTTAATGTTTTACATTTTTTTTTGGGTTAGAATTATAAAACCATAACATGCGGGTGTAATCTTATGTATTTTCAATTTTCTTTTTATATTATGGCTAAACATGAATTCTTTATGGACGATACATATACAACTCTTTGGTCTATGCAATGCATATGATGCTATAAGTAGTTTGAAGTGTTGGCGTCATTGTGTACTTAATGTAGAGCGAAGACACTTCTTTAAACCATACCTGAAAATATGCTATGTAGAAAATGGTGTTTAAATGATATTTTGACAATATTTTACACCAATGTATATTTCACTCGTGCTTTGGTGATGCCCTTTTTCTAGACTAAAATTATGCTTCACTCATTTTTTTTATTAGTTGCATCATTTGGATTTTGACACTTTTATATTTTATCTTTGACTGCTTTTATAGATCTGTACATTAGGAAACTATAGTGAAGTAAGATCTTGTATGATTTGTCTAGAGTTCTAAATATCAAACTTTATCATTTTAATTCTTTTATATTAAGAGATACTAGTGGTTAAATAGTGCACTGGAAAGTGGAAAGTGTATATTCAGGTACAATGTAAGTTTAAAAAAAAAACAGAGGAAACATATTACTAAGCTAAAGGCATTAAGTCATTAACCACATTTCATATGTGATCCAAGATAGCATGTTAAAAGAGCACTATTCATGTTAGCTAGAATTACCATTTCTACTTTTATGAGATGTGTTCTCATTTACTAGGATTTTTAGTATAAAGGGGATCCTAGAGATATTGCCTGAATACCTTTTGTTAGTGGAGCTACTTGCTATTATTATCTGTTGGTTTAGTGAATTAAGAATTGGTGTTTTTGTACAATGTCAGGTCACAAGGAGTGTTGACACTCAGCCGGGCAACCTTAGCCCACAAGAACTAAAGACAATTGATGCAATAGTTCAAGCAAGGTAGCTTGTTGTTTCTTAGATTATATACAGGTTACTTTTTAGTATGTAGTACTTTCGCCGTTTCTTTTAGTTATTCCACTTTGACTTTCATACTTTTTAGACACTACACTTCAACCATTACGGTTTTTATTTATTTATTCATTTAATAGGATCAACGGTAAGTTTTTTTATTTTTTTATTTTAATAATAAAAAAACTACATAGAATAAACATTTCTTATTGTTTATCTTTAAAATTTCAGCTTTTTACAATTTTCATCGATTTAAGATATTAATGGTGAAACTAAGAATGAGAATCAAATTGGAGCAACTAAGAAATGAAGTGTTTTCTCTTAATTGTTTGAGTTAAAATAGCCCAACTATTTCTTATGTCTGTTAAATTTTAGTGAATATCCCCTATCAATAGTATTGGTTGGAGTGGGAGATGGCCCATGGGACATGATGAGAGAGTTTGATGACAACATTCCTGCTCGGGCTTTTGATAATTTCCAAGTAAGCAATGGGTGATCCATGATTATAAAGATGATACACTTCTTTTTCTACAAAATGCAAGTAATTTTCAGAGTTTTTATTCTGTGGTTAGTTTGTCAATTTCACTCAAATCATGTCGAAGCATATGGACACATCAAAAAAGCAAACAGAATTTGCGCTCGCAGCCTTGATGGAAATACCTTCTCAGTATAAAGCCACTCTTGAGCTTGGCATGTTGGGGTAATTATCTCCTTGGATCTTTCTTATAGTTTACATCAATATATAACTTACAGAAAAGGATTTGTGACAAAACTTCTTCCTTGCAAGCAGTCGTAGAACCGGACGTTGCCCTGAGAGAGTTTGTCTTCCTCCGCCTCAATACAATGCTCCTTCTGGACGCACTGGATCAAAATCATATTCGCGCACAAACAGTTTTCAGCAGACTGCTCAGGCTTATCCTCGTCCTGAACCTGGACTTGGCACAAGTTCATCTTCTTCAACTCCTGTGTACAATAGCACAGCTCCACCAGCAACTTCTTCTTATGAGAACCAGGTAGCCTTCTAAATTTATATTGGTCTCATACTTTGCCCTGTCAGTTGCTTAAGAGAGGATTAATTATGCCCCCTTTTTTTATGTGTAATTGGTGCAGCTTTGTCCCATATGCATTACAAGTCCTAAAAACATGGCTTTTGGTTGCGGGCATCAGGTATTATATACAAGTATTACTTAATCCTATAAGACAGTAAGATATATAGTGATGATTTAAAAGTTTTCTGATTTCATTAATTGATCCCTTCATTTAGACATGCTGTGATTGCGGAGAGTTTCTGGATGCTTGTCCAATTTGCCGACGCTCAATCGAGACTAGAATAAGACTATACTGAAAGATTTTCAGCACCTCATTTTGGTGAAGTATGAGCCTGAGAAGTGAGAAGCCTTCTTTTACTTTTTAGTGGTGGTAAAGTATTTATTATTTTGGTTTTGCATTACTCTGTGTTAATATATTTAGATAGCAATGTGAAGGGGAAAGAAAAGGGAGGGTAAAAGGAAGAAGGGGAGGGAAAGAGAGGGAGGAGGAAGGCGTGCTCCATTTTCCCTCCCTCCCCCCAACTTGTTTTCCAAACAATGAGTTTTATTCTTCCTTTCCTTTCCTTCCCCTTCCCCTTCCTTTCTCTCCAATCTCTTATATCCAAACAATTTGTTAAGGGTTATTTTATTTTATTTTTATTAAGTACTAGAAAACTGAATTTTCATCCTCATGGGTCATGGGTGTTCCTCTTCTTAATGCAGATATGTGAGACTTGAGAAACTATCAGCAATTGGCCCAATGAATCAACTGAGCTGCAATTCACTGGCACACTCTAGTAGAAGTGTTCTTGTAAAGTTTTTTTTTTTCGTGTTAATTTGTTCCTTGTTGCTTAATTTCTTCTCCCCCACAAATGCAGCTCTTAATAATATTCGCTTCTATGAACTTACGACTGATTGTTGACAGTGCCCCAAATTAATGTAAATACCAGTTTTCTTGTCATTTTTTTTTATTTAACTGCAAAGAACTATTTCCTTTGAGATTTGAGACATTTTATGGTGGATGAAATTTGTAGTCCCAACCAGTGGTGGCAATGCTCGGAGAAAAAGGTGGTAGATCAATACGCGCAAATCATAAAGGGGGTAAAGACTTGCGAAGTTTTCAAATGAGTTTTGAATGAGAAGAGTTATCAGTATTTATTTCAGATTATTGCATTGTTAAATTGTTTGTACTTTGAAGAAGCTATGAAGGATTGATTGAAAAATTAAACGCATAAAATAAAAAGGAAAACCTATTCTTGGGACCATGCTATCATTGTATCATGTCAATAATGTCATAGCTAATGCAGTAATGCAGATGCAGACAATTGATGTACAAATTGTTTTCACAATACTCAATCCAATGGAAAGCTTTTACCAGGCCTAATGCATTGGTAAGCAATACTTAAAATGGTTGTTGGTTTAATTGTAGCTAATTGGTGATCATTTAGGCCCTGTTTTTTTGACATAATTCCCAAACAAATTTAGTTTCGTTCTGATTTGGCTTAATTCAGTTCAATTTGATCAAAGTCACCGGAGGATAGAGACGTAAATGTGGTCTGAAAACTATTTGATCGTCCGAATTCAGACCTGTTTTTGACCGAATACAAGTGACTTAGATATCGGCCGCTACCAAATCCAAATGTAGAACGAAAACATTTCTGACCTATTTTACGCATACATAATCCGACCGATATTGATTATTGAACATGTTTTCAACCTGCTATAAACCTGTTTTGGTCCATTGGACTGACCATTTTTTAAAAATCAAACTTGTATTATACATAACCTATTTTGGACTACCCATTTTAAACCAGCCAGTTTACATGTTTTCTGACTTGAAAAAATAAGTAAAATTTTATATAAATTAATGTAATTAAAAATTAATTGTCATTTTTATTTAGTACAACATAAAATTTAAATCATTGAAAAAAAGAACTTCTAATTATATAAATTATAATTAATTAAATTACTCAATTCAATGTCCATGATTAATTAAATTTATAGTGCCTATGTTACTCTACCAAGGTTCCTTTTTTAATCCTTCCAATATCCCATGTATCATGATCATTGCCATCATCCATTGTGTTGGCGTCATCATCATCCATCATCATGAATATCGTTTCCACGACCATACATCATCAACACCATCATTATCATCTATCAACATCGTCACTACCCATCACTCTCCATAATCTTTGTCATCAAGATCCATCTTCATCATGCCCCATCCTCAATTCATCATCAGCATCTATCTATGATCTATCATCATCATCGTGCCCAATAATGACCGACCGATCATGACCTATATACCGATTATGACTTGCAAAAACCGTTTAAGACCAGATTGAAATAGACTAACACATGATAGGGAAAATACCGAAATCGACCACATACCGAATAAGACCAACCAGTACTGACCAACTCATATAACCTTGGGTCATAAAGAAAGCTCAATCATCAAGTACCATAAGGGCCATATGATGACTCCTGAAGCCTCCATAAGGGTCATGTCAAAAGGCTCATAATAGCACAAGGTCTGGAAATAAGAAATTCTTCCATGAAGTGTACAGTAATTTATTGTATCATCCAAAAATGGACAATTTACAAAACCTCAACAAACTATTTACGCAAACCTTTACTTTGAAAATCCTATGCAAACATAAGAATCCAACGTGTCTCAACTAACCATATGTTTCAATGTAGGTCTAAATTTAAAGCAAGTGCAACGCTGAACATTTATCTTCCTACCAGTTGTCAAACTATTTCAAGTTATCACATAGGTATGAAACAAAGCCCAAGTACGTACTACTGAAAGTCTAGATCAACCTCAACAACCAAGAAAATTATTTATTATTAGTAATATTATTTGTATGTGTTCTTTATGTTGTTCTTCTGCTTCTACAGTTTCGGCTGCTAACCTGAGAAATTAAGCGCAACATTTGTTGTTGTTAAAAAAAACATCCTACGCATACTGTGTTTAAGAAAAATTATTAATAGCAAATTCTTGGCAATGTCAACACAGTGGTACGTCAAAGGAGAAGCAAGAAATCTAATAAGCTGATTATCCTTTGAACAATGGTGTCAAATGCTTACACCAAATCAACCAATGATCATTATGAAATTCTAAAGTTTACTTTAAAATTAATTCACAAAACATTAGAAAAAGGATAGAGTATGATAATTGATGAAGGGGTAATAAAAAGGGCTATAATTAATATTTAATAAAAGTGTTAAACAAATAATTGGCAAAACTAATATTTTTTTGAAAAATTTGTCAGAAAAGACCTTTTAAAACATTCATTTTGTAAGAAAAGACCTTATAAAAAATTTGTTGTGAATAGGGACCTAAAACAAAAAAAAAAGTTGCAAAGAGGGACCTTACCTCTATTTTCCGACATTGACTGTGAATCTCCGGTGTTGACTCACTATTTCCCTCCAATTTTGCACAAATCCTTTCATATTTAAGGGGGTAAGAGATGAGGAAACCCAAATTCAGAAGAAGAGAATTTTAGATGCGAGAAGGAAGTGTTAATGTTGGGTTTATGTAGATGAATTTAGGAGGGAAAATGGAGGGGGAGTAGAGGAAAAATGAATTTATAGTGAAAAAAGGAAAGGTTAAATAGAGAAGAAAGGATTTGTCGAAAATTGGAGGGAAATAACGAGTCAACGCCGGAAATTCACAGTCAACATCGGAAAATGGAGTTAAGGTCCCTCTTTGCAAATTGTTTTTTGTTTTAGGTCCCTATTCACAACAAATTTTTTTAAAGGTCTTTTCTTATAAAAAGAATGTTTTAAAAGGCCTTTTCTAACAAATTTTCCTATATTTTTTTGTTATAATGGGCATAGCTTAAATCTCGAATATCTTAGCCTCTTAGGGGCATACCTTACAAAAATAAGGTAAACTTATATAGATATATATGTCAAGAGTTTATACCACATTACTTTTGTTATAATTTACCTATAAATTTGGCTATCAATTATCATTTTAGTACTCCCTTAAAAACTTTCAACAATTTTTTCTTTCTTTCTACTTTTGGTAAAAAAAATCGAGTTATTTACATAAATGCCATTATTATAAACATTAATAAATTGATAATAAATCCTTATAATGTCATTACACTTGAACTCTCTCCCCTCCCACTCTCTCTCCTCCTCCTCCCCCTTCCCTGCCACCCGTAAACAGCCCCCCTCGCTCCACCACTTCCTGGCTTCCTCCACCACCACTTTACCCTGTAACCCATTCTCTCTCTTCCGCCCTCTACTCCATCTTCTCCACCAGTCTCTCAGAGTCGCCCACTTTCTCTCCGCCTTCCTCTACTCCATCTGTCTCCACCACTCTCTAACTCTTGCCCACTCTCTCTCCTCCGCCCTCTGCTCCATCTTCTCCACCACTCTCTCAACTTCATTCGCAGCTTCAAAACCCAACAAACCTTCCACAACCTTCAAAACCCAACAAACCTTCAATGACCTTTGAAGCTCGAACCCTAGATCGATTTGGGGGGTTATGGTGAATTTGATACCAATTTGAGGGTTATGGTGGTCGATTTCAGTTGGGTGATGGTGGTATCAAAAGTGGGTGGTTCGAAGTGGTGATTTCGAAGTTAGGATGTTCGAATTGGGTGTTTTGAGCAGTGGTGGTGGTTGTGACTGGTTGTTTTGAGCTAGGTGGTGATTGGTGGTTACGAGCTAATGTGGTGGTGTTGTGTTGGTTCGAACTAGGTGATGATTGGTGGTTACGAGCTATCGTGGTGGTGATGTTGACTGCCGATTTGGTGGTTGGGTGGGTAAATGTACTATTGTGAGTAGTGGTGGTAAAAGTGGTGGTGGTGGTGTTTGTTGGGGCTGATGACTTTACTGTGTTTACTTTCAGGCAAATTAATTAGTTGTGTTAATTAGGACTGATTAGTGCTCTAAAATTAGATAAAGAAATTTTGCCTAGGGAAGTGTGTGAAGTACAATTGTTGAAAGTTTTTGGTTACAGAGGGAATACTTTAAGCTTCTCAATAATATTTAAGCTTCCTTGAATTTGCTCGTGCAAACAAATAAATTTCAGGCTAAATAAGTTAAAGTTAGATCTAATTAGTTAATAAGATTCGATTAAGTCCAATTAGGTACGACAAGGTTCAATTGTTTCTTAAACAACGCTAATCATGTTCAATCAAGTTTAAGATTTAATCAAATCTAATACTCCAGGTTTAATAAGTTTAGTTCAAATGAGTCTTGAATCTTGATAAATTCAGGTCTAATAACCAGTTAAATGTTTGCGACTAAAAAAGTAACAAGTTATCATAATTTTTTTATGCCATAAGTAAACTTTTCCCTTGGATACACACATACACCTGTTTTTTTCCACAAAATTAATCATAACTGATATTTTCAAAAGATTGCAACAAGAAATGAGAGAACAAAAACAACACAGACAGCCTCTTTTTCTTCATAATATGATACAAGTATACAATGAGGAGAACAAAACCCCTACATAATTAAAAGAAATAATCCTAGAATGTCAGCATATTTTATAACACAGATTTAAGTTATTAAGAGTCAGATTAAAGGAGACAGCTCCTTAGTACCATGATGTCAATTACATTTGGAACATAATAATAATAATGTTCCAAAGCAGCTACAATATTATCAACACTTGAATAACTAGCTACCTTTGATATGTAAAATGTCTGGCAGGTGGATGGTAATATTGTTCTTGACGGTAATCTGCTTCTGGAGCTAAACTATGGGACAACAAAGCTTGCTGAAGGCGCCATCCTTCTGGCTCCTGACGAAACTTCACTGATTCTATGTAAGCCTCAAGTTTGCTTATAACTGAACTAGCATTTGGGTCATCACGCCTTTTCAACTTAGGTACAAACTCATTGGCTATGACGTTCAGCATCTTCATAAACTGGAACTGGTATTTCCTGTAGAGAGCAAATCCTGCCATCTGTTGTACACACATGCAAAATAAAGCACCATATATATTATAGTATTATACTACATTAACAAGGCATTAATCAAGAAAAGATGATACATATCTATACGGCTATACCTAGTCTTTTAACAGGCACCCAAAAAATCCGTTAAGATAGTGAAAGAGAAGAAGAGGATGATGAGAGCAAGAGAAGAGGAAGAGAAGTTAGCGAAGTTATGAGAGGAGAGAGAAAGAACAGTGAGGAGGAGGGTAATGTAGTTAGGGAATGTAACTATCTGAACAATTGCGTACAATAAAGGTAATCGTGAATTCATGATTATTTATACTCCGTAGTATGTTACATGAAATATTTTTAGTTGTTAATTTCTATGATATTATTGTTCAATGATGTCATCTAATCTATACTCCAGTTTATTAGAAAACTTGGTATGAGTCTATTTCTCAATTAGTTTAACAGTTTATACGTAGTTTTTCAATGCTAATTTTGCTTATCTACCTTTCGATGATGATAAGATCTTACATAAATTACAAGTTTAATATTTTTGTTACTTTATTTCTTTACTTAGAAAAGATTCAATGTTTTTGCATTTGTTGTAAACTCATGATTTTTAACACTTTTGTAAGGAAGTAAAGGAACTAATCAACCAAATGATGCATATTTAGGTAGATTAACTATTACTATGATAGACATGACTTTTCTAATAAATTTTGCCAAGTTCTTAATTCAAATGCATACCATTGAATGACCACCAATTACAACTCTGTTTATTTCGTGTATAAGTAGAAGCCTTCTGTTTTGGAAGAATCCTTAGATTTCCTTGAAAAGCTAAAGTCGGTTTTTAACAAGAATAATCTCATGCTTTATGGAAAATTATTGCTTTCTAATTAAATCATACTTCGTATTTGTTATCAAAATAACAAAATTATAATGCATCCCCAATTGCACAAGCCCAAATACTAGTAATATTTCAAACATGAGACAACTTACTGCTAGGAATGCCTCGAGAGCAACAGCAGTGTATCTAGTAGCTGGAAGAACATTCAAGAACCTTGCAAGCCAAGCCCAACCTTCTTCTAAGCCATGTATGTTCTGGACGCCCTGAGCTTCTGTCTATAGAGAAGCAAACGATGTATGTTGCTGGTAATTTAGAGGATTCAGAGCAAGTGCAAGTAATTTGTGGAACCTTTAAAACTGTAATATGATTATGCAAACCTGAACTAGTGCCCCATATAGTTTCATCAGGGATGACATCCGTTCCAGATAGCGATCTGTTGTCTCCATCTTTCCATCTTCTTCCCGATAGCCAATGGCTTCGTAATAAGTTTCTTTAGTTTCAAATGCACTCTTAATTATGTAAAAGACAGGATATCAGCATTGATAAGTGGCAGCTATTGAATGATGGATAAAAGCCTTCATGTAATCATGTTATAACAATGTTCTAAAGACAAGAAAGTTAAATAATACAGATAAACTGCTCTCATAAATCTAAAACTCTCAATCAAATTTGCATCCAAAAAGATATTTCTCAATTACATAGAACTAGTCAAATTTATTATTTGGTACATAAGATGCAAGATGAACTAAAATGATGTTAAGTCCAATGGGTTCTAAGTTATCAAGTCATGTGGTCTTGAATGCAAACACTGCTAAACAGTGTTCAAAAGACCAGCAACCAAAACAGAAGAGCAACCACTGTATTCATAAATCAATATAAAGATTATCAACTGGGAAAAGGTTAATTTGAATTGATGAATGAAGTTAAATGCAAGATATGTCCAGAAGTGTGTGAGCAATTTTTTAATGGTCTTGATATACAGGTCTTCTTGAGCTAGGCTAGGAGCTCAGAAAAAAATAATTACTAAAAGACCAAAGACAATACAGAACATACTGATTTCAAAGGGAAGGTCAAAGCAAACATTAAGCTCAATGGTTACCTTCGAGTACATTATATGTTTTGGAACAGTGAAGATACAAGCTTTGTGAAACTCAGCAAGGAGACAATCCATGACAGCTGGGACCTGGTTCATAAGCAAGGTAAGCAAAATCAAAATTAATTACATAATGGGAGTACAAATAAAGAGGAAAAGTCGGGAAATTCTCAAAGGTACCCCGTAGTATTTAAGTTTCTCATGGATAACCCTCAATTATTGTCTCGTTCTCAAAAAATGACCTTATGAAGGAAAAAATCATTATTTTGGTTAATAATTTGTTAAAATTCATGTTCCATTTTGCGTGCCCCGTTAGTTTGTCAAGAAGAATCACTAGGATAAAGTTTTGTAGTTTATTTTGGCCCTTACGGTTCAATCAGCAAAACAAAAAGGACCAAAAACACATAAGTTTTAGCACCTTAACTTATGTGTCTCGGATTTTGTAACAAGAAAATTACGCGAACAAGATTTGGGTGGTTATTTTTTCCCTTAAGAGTCAGATAATCAGATTAGCCCTTAATTCTAATGGAATTAACGATTTTTTTTTCTTTATTAGGTCACTTTTGAAAGTAATGCAATAATTGAGGGTTAACACTAAGAATTAAAAACAATCAGGGTTACAAGTGAAAAACTTTAAAAGTATGGGGTTACAATCGAGAATTTCCCTAAAAAGTTTTTGATGCCTTATTAACAACCCTACTGACTTATCAGTTATCATCCCAAACCAACTAATCAACTTGGACCAACAAATCCAACTCATTGCCAATACACACTTTATTAGGCTATTAGCCGAGTTCTTTGCCATTTAACCTAGTTACCGGTTTAAAGGGACATGCAACACTTTTATCTAGCCTCAACAGAAGCATGCTGGTGTTGTCAAAACACAAGAAAACAGCTGACCTAGCCATTACCTTCTAGTCAAGTTGGACCTCAAAATCCAATTTGTTGCCCGAGATGCATTGCCTTGTGAGAGTAAACAAGAATTACCAGTTTGAAGGGGTCTGACGAGTTTCACCTAGTCTCTCTAACCGAAGTATGGTGGCTTTGTTAAGACACAAAAGGCTCACACAGGCATAGGAATTTACAAAAGAAGTCAGGTCATGTTTATTAAGTTAATAACTTAATTTCCTCCTCCAATTTACTCTTCCTGTCAATTTTGATCTCAAATTGTACGGGGAATATTGGGTTTAGATGCACAGAGAAAGCTTGATGCATAGATTTCAACATGAACAGCAACAACGAAGCAGTTACCTGCGCACTGGCATATACGATTACATGGCCGCATGCAAAAGCATAACTGTTTAGGTTTGCGTTTGGTGTTTCACAAAACGAGATGACCTGTACCATTGACATAAAAAAAGTTACATCAACAATAGTACAAAAGACTAAGTAAATTTTACCAAAAGTGATTGATGCAAATACAAACTATAGCCTCTGGAATCTGGATGATTTAAAAGCAGTGATACATTACTATATCAGGTTAATTTTAATTACTTCTGGGAACTTGAGAGTTCTATAAGCTACCTTTATAAATATTTCATTAATTCAAGACTGGTGTCTCTAATACTTGATATTTAATTATTTAACAGGGACTCAGGGGAAATTGGGTTCAATTTATCAGTATCAAAGGCGCCTGTTGTCTATACAGTCAAATGCAAGTTACAGCAAGGATGAGAAATCAGACAGAGATTCAGCTAATTTTTACACTATCTGCTCATTTAGGATTCATTAAAAGAAATAGATTCAACAGAAAACATCTGATACATATTTGAGTTAAAATTTCAACCCTGTACGGTGACAGACTGAGAATAAAAATAAACCAAAATTAAACATATTAGTACGAGAACATCCAATAGCATCTGCGTCAAGGAAATAGCTTTCTAGTTTCTACTCAAGTCTAGAACATTATGGACTAAATCAAGAAATGATTCACAGCAGTGGATGAACACCATGAAGGGTAGCGGGAGATTAAATTAATTCTATGATGGCCCAAATACTAGGCATTACCTTCTTCGCAAATATCGCTACAGTGACAGACTGAGGAAGCCCAGGTTCATTAAATATCTTCACTAGTTGATTTGCTTTTGATCTGCAAACGATAAAATCTTCAAAACAAGTCCATATAACAAAACTACACTAGTCAGTAGTCACTAGATGCCGAAGTTAATATTTTCACGCTCACAAACTGTTTACACATACGCAAACAATTTAACTAAAGAGTTTCAGTTAGTACTTGTAATTTGTAAACACATGCTGTGATCAGCTGTCACAAACTTACAAAACAATTATTTAGCCTCCAAAACCAATATTAACAGAATTGCAAAGGACCATTACAATATTACAGAATTGATATGACTGATATAACAGGCTAATATAGCCATCATAAGGCCAACACAACTGAATGGATCAATATTAAATGACACGAGACTTTTGACAATGTGATCAAAGATAGCCATGGCATTGCAAAGATATGGGATAGATCTGGAAGGGAGCAACTGAACTGAGGGAGCTCATTATGACTTGTACTATACATAGAGAATCACTTTCTCGGGAATTGTTTCCCACCCAATGAAACACAACAAAACCCAAGCATGATATACTAAGCTTCAGCCATCAACAACAAAAACTAATATAAAATTGTATGCAGCTTCTATCAATAATCTTGCAATCGTAGAAAGCAATTAGATACAGATCAAAACATACCTAACACTGTCTATTGATCCACTTATTTGTCTTATCAGCCTTGCAATTTCCCTTTCTTTCGGGCGCAAATCCTATCCAAGAGACAAATTTGAAGTAATATATGATATCAACATGAGATGTAGCTGGGGTTAGAAACTTTAAATATTTCAATAGTCTAAAAATAAAATGCAAGTGCCTTTAGGTTTAGGTTGACCCAACAAATGAAAAGGGGTAGAAAATGAGAACATATAAAGTAGAGATGTAAACGGGTTGAAATCCCCAACCCAAACCCCACCCATTTAGTTAAACGGGTTGAGATTCTCAACCCAAACCAACCTTATCAATAAATGGATTGACCCAATAACCCGTTTAATAATATTATCACTTTTTTATTAGCATCAAATAAAGTTAAACCACTATATGTCTATACTTATATATGGAGTTATGGACTATAACAAAAACCCACGATAGTCATATATATTACAACTTACAAGTCATATTGTCCATAATTTACACATTATAACACGGTATTAATTAATAACTAACAACCTTTTGAGTTCTAATGTTCAAGATAAAAACATTAGATTTTAATACATTACAGGTTTACAGCCACCTACATAACTCGTAAAGAATCTATAACATAATAATAAATAAAAATATGAAAGTGATATAATAGATTAGTAGGTCAATTGAACTTGAAACTAATTTTATTACAACGTATATTCTTAATGGGTTAAGCGGGTTGAAATCGGGTTGAGAATTTCAACCCGACCCAACCCATTAAACTAAACGGGTTGGGTTGGGTCAACCCATTTAACTAAATGAGTTGAAAAACTCAACCCAACCCGTTATTATTGGGTTGGATTCGGGTTGGGTTATCGGGTTGAGTCAAGTTTTGCCAGCTTTAATATAAAAGTAGAAAGAATTTATGTAGGAAGACAACAAAACTAATTGTAAAGTTGTAAAAGTTTATGCAAGGACCAAAAGATAATAAAGGAAATATAACAAGTAAGCTGGACTTTCATTAAAGGAAAATATAGTAAATAATTTGGGAAGGAGGGAGAATTTATTTGAATAATAGTAGTAGTTGAATCTTATTTCATTCTAAATCTTTAATTTTATTATACTCCCTCCGTAACATATTAATAGCAACAAGTTATTTTGCACGTATTTTAAGAAAGCAATTTAAGGGTGCAAACGAACAAATTGATCAATAATAACTTTAAGATTAGTAACTTATAATCTTAATCTTACTTGTATTAAAACTATTTTGATTAATTTGTTCATTTACACCCTTAAATCATTACCTTAAAGTGCATGCAAAATGACTTGTTACCATTAATATGTTACAGAGGGAGTACTTTGTTCTTCAACCCTTATAATGTCTTATTTACATACTAAATACCAATTTTCCATGTACTTTACCTTGATATAATACGTATAGGCCGAAAAAAATCAAGTGTCTTAAATTTTTTTGTAAGCAACTGTATACATAAATCTTCTATTTAAAAGCTTAAGAAGATATTATATCTATAAAAGAAGCTAAATAAGTTAATTTAGTTGATAACATTGCATGCATTGAAGTGCTGCAATTTGCACAGGTAGAAACTACTGTATTTGGTTTTAACAAGGAAAAACAACACTCAAGTGGCTATTTATCATAGAAACACAAAACAATCTGAACACAGTGAAGCACAACCTTTTTTCGAAAAAGAAAAGTATATTAATAAACCATAAACCAAACTTCGGTATAAGAAATGATTATAGGCTCAAGCATTACCATGTTAGAGCTAGAGATGATTGACTGGTTCATCTTCTCTGATTCCTTATAAGTCTGAAGCCTTCTCTCCTCAAATTTCAAAGCATTCTCCGCAGCCCTAATCAAGTTACCTACAATCAGAAGACCAATATAATTGCGTTTAAAAGAGGACTAAGGGGAATGAAGTGTTTGAAGTAAACAGGTATGATACATGCTAGATGGAGTAGAATAGATCAATAGAAGCACAGAAATGAAAGTCGGACTCAAGAGAAAAGAGGCCTGTAATACATCTTTTAAACTATAGACAGGCAACCTGACACAGCTTTAAATGCCAAGGTTGTAGCATAATCATGACACCAGTCACACCACCTCAGCAGTTTGATGTATCAGTTTGACCATAAAATTTATAGGAGAAATTATAAATTACATGCATTTATAAATTAACGTTAATAATGTATGTATTATTAATGTAATTTATAAAGTTGAACTTAACTTGGTAAAAATAAATTAAGTCCAATAAAAAAACACAATTTAGTATAAATGGGTTCAACTCAATAAAATCAGTTTCAATCATTGGAAATAATCAAATAAGGCAGTTCAATACAAGGAACCAAACAAGTTCAGTAAAAACAAGGTAAGCAAAACATGGACTAACAATTTCAGACACCAAAGGTGATAAGTCGGCACTAAATGTGTTTAAGGGATATATTCGTGTGAATGTTACAAGTAAGAAATCATTCAACTAGACAGTAGACATGTACAGGTGCAACAGAGTCATTCAGAAAGGGCCAATGAATAAGAAAGTCTGATAATGCATTTTTTTTCCAGTGGTCATAGCTCTCTCTAACTACAAAGATACAACTCACTAAACAGAACAACAAAAAGATTGCCATCCACCAACCTAGAGCCCAGGGATATATGAATTTATGTATCCCACATCCCCACTACATTATTATTTTTCCTTGTACCCCTTCTTCCAAACTTGTTAATAATACATTTGATGACTGTTGTTGATCCTATTCAACAACTTTATGCTGTGAATTGATTCTTAGGGGGAGGGTATAAGTTGTTAATAGAATTTTATAGAAGGTTCTAGCAAGATCAATTAGAGAGGGGTTATTTCTAAATAAGAGCAAGTTAGAGAGAGAAAGGGAGGCTGAATATTGAATGTATTTTGAGAGTAATATCTTTGGGAGTGAACAGGCCACTCGAATGCTTGTATTGGGAGAAAATAAAGCCTCTATGCTTGATAATTATCTTGCTTAGTGTTACATCTTCTAATCAATCAGATTTATCACCATTATCTTTCATTAATCATCATTTTCTTCTCTTATTCTCTATTTGTCATTGACATTTTCTGGTCAGTTATGTCAGTTCATAGCAGTTGGTATCAGAGCAGAACGACTCCTGGTGTTTACGTGGAAGTTGATGCCATGTCACAGGCCATGGTAACTTGGGAGGAAAGAATGGATGAGTCCTTAAACTCCTTTCACCAGACTGTAAAAGATGAGATGATGCAGTTAGCCAATTACAAAAGAAGATCAAGGAGGAATTCAGTTCACTTGCTCAAAAAATAACTCAAGAAATTACTAAAAAGCTAGAGGCTAATCTGGTCAAAATTCAGGAGCAATCAAGCAAGATTTTCCATGAAAATAAAGCTAAGCCAAGAGAAGAAGTGACGCAACGGCAAGCTAGGGGCAGAGATGCAAATCGTTGCAAGAAAACTTTCAAAGACCATCTGAATGAGGGAGAAGAGATATTATGCACCGTCACGCGCGATCTCGGCAGAAGATTTGGTGATTGTACCTGTGGTTATATCGGAAGAGGAACTTGTCGCTTTCTTGATTGCTTTTTCAGTGGTGGAGTCGGTTTTGTAAGAATTACGCGCACAGTTTTTGAGAAAGGTGGTGTTGATTGTAGCGGTTATGGGGGTGGTCCAGGTCTTTTCACCGGAGTTCAAGGTGGTTTTGTACGTGAATTTGTTGGTCGAGCTCGTGTTCTTGAGGGTGATAGAATGCCAAGTGAATCTGCTTGTTCCATGGGTGGACCGGTCAAAGAATTTTTTTAGTGCGGAGGTGCCGATGGAAGTGGATCTGGCGGCGGACCAGGTGGTGGATCAAGCGGCTTCGCCGGAGGAAGGAGGGATGGTGGCTCGTGTTTTTTGTTGAGGCAGAAACTTTCAGGAAGTTTGAATAGGCTTTCTACTTCTTGTTGGGTTGAGGAAGAAGAAAAATCTAGAGGCTACTAGTAAGGATATTTGGGTAAAATGCCTATATCACATCATTGACATGAGTGCTGCCAGATTTTTTTAATTCATATCACGTGCTACAACACAAGAATATCTTTGCAGGTAACACTAGTGGAGATTTGCAAGCCAATCCAATCAGGTTTACTGAGGTCCAAATAGAAATTGGGCCTGCCTACCTTGCAACCAGCTTAGCAAGTAATAAAAAGAGGTCTGCGTGTGGGCTTACTCAAATTAAGCCCAACTTCTCTTTTCAAATTATTCAGCTTACTGATCAGGCCAACCCTAATTTCCAAAAATACACAAAGAAGCTGAACATAACCACCTTATAATTCCTACTCTTCAAGCCTTGAGCCCATTTGAGAAGAATATGCACAGATTCAGTTTTGATGTTGCCCATTCAAGGTCCATCTATTCCACAACTAAGTCCTTGAACTACCATTTTTCTGCCCTTCCTCCCATTTCTATTTTTTGTCTTTACCCAACGACTATTGTTACAAAACCATTCACTCAGAGTTCCTATTTTAGTGTTCCTACTTCATAGCCTCGCAACTCCTCAAACACCACTCCCCACAACATCCGAAACCAGTCTACCTTACACAAGATTCAAGATTATTTACTTATGACCAAGCGATGTCTAGACAATTGTACTGCTGGCAGCTATTACACACACACCGGAAGGACGATGCTGATCATTACCCACTTTGAGGGCAAGGTGGAAGTTTGGGCGGCAGGTATTGCTGTGAATTGAGTCTTAGGGGGGATTCTAGGCATAATAAGTTGTTAATAGAATTTTATAGAAGGTTCTAGCAAGATTAATTAGAGAGGGGTTATTTCTATAAATAAGAACAAGTTAGAGAGAGAAAGGGAGGCTGAATATTGAATGTATTTTAAGAGTAATATCTTTGGGAGTGAACATGCCACTCGAATGCTTGTATTGAGAGAGAATCAAGCCTCTTGAATGCTTGATAATTATCTTGCTTAGTGTTACATCTTTTAATCAATCAGATTTATCACCATTATCTTTCATTAATCATCATTTTCTTCTCTTATTCTCTATTTGTCATTGACATTTTCTGGTCAGTTATGTCAGTTCATAGCACGTTACTCTTGTAAGGTTGTATATTTTGAATGATCAGGTAAGACATGCATTGTTTACAAGCCTACCATGTAAGTCAGATACTGGATAATAGGTGCCAAAAACAAGGGGGGCAATGGGCAACTCAATTTACCTATGAAATTGACATTAAGAATTGTTATACAATGCATCTGATAACAATTCAGTAAGTTAATTCAGCATATTATAAAGAAAAAAATTAATTACAAAAAGATTTTTTCATCTAGTGCATCCAGAAACAAGAGCAAATAAAAACCAATAATAAAATGATGAGGTTCTGACATGTAAATCATTCAAAAGAAAGGAATGGCACCTGCTGACTTTACTTCCTTTGGAACATCTGCAGCAGATGTGGATGATGGTATGTTTTGTAAAGGCGAAGTGGCGCCTCTTTGTGCATTAACAGCATCCTTTGCAGAATTATCCTTGGACAGTTTATCTGCAGCTTCTTTAGCCGATCCTTCAGCTTCCAGGGCAGCTACTCTCTCTTCTTCTGCTCGTTTAGCAGCCTCGCGTTTAACCTGCACCATGCAAGGGAAGCGAATAGAAGTAAAATTTAAACGAAGAAAAAACATGAGCATAAAAGAACATATTATTATGGCATATGCATCCAGCATAGCACTCTATAAACAAACCTTGTGAAGAACTTTCAACTGATAATAAGTAGAGGATCAGATTTGCTTCAATGTCAGTGTGAACAATTAATGCCATAACTGGACTGCAAATCATATAGCTAATCTAAGATCTCTTAACTTAAACCATCAGAGAGAAATCAAGAATGCAAACAACAGAATTGCGAGCATACACACTTTCCTTCAAGTACAAATCCTTTTTCCTCACTTCTATTTCCCAATTCTCTTCTAAGTTTTTAGCTGAAACGACAATGAAAAGCTTACAAACCTCATCCTGCTTGGCCTTCTGTTGGCGCAATCTTTCTTCATATAAAGCCTTCTCTTTTCTTTTGGCTTCTTCGAGTGCAGCATCATCTCTAATTCTTCTTTCTTCTATTTGTGATCTGTACTCGTGATCCCTTTGAATGGTTGTTAGGTGATTATCAAGTGCCTCAGCACTGCAGAGTTTGCAACACCAGTCAATAAAAGAGAAAGCTATGCATGTCAACATTCATAGGAAGCCGGAAACATCCATTGCTTCAGCCAAAACATCAAAGCTGGCTCAATTCATTCCAATGCCAAAGCAGAGAAATAGGAATGAAAACCCAAACACTCAAGAAAATTGCATATTAAGAAAAGTGACAACTTACATCTTGCGCTGATAATGTAGATCCAATTTTCTGTCCAATTGCCGTCTAGCAGCAGTGTTTTTCTCAACTTGAACAAGGGCTGACATAGACTTCTCCTTTTCAGCTACCAACTGTGTCTCCAACGCTCCTATTTGGTTCCTTATTTCCTCCTGTCAAATATTTTTAGAAATTTTCATTTCTGTATTGAAGACAAAAACTTAATCACTTCTTCTCAGCAGATGTACGATTTCTAGTCTGAGGTTTATGCTAGTTTCCATATAATATCAACATTTACATCATCCTTTCAAGGACTTTCTGACAATGTTGGTAATTTTTTATTTTTTTATTTTTTGATATAAAGGGATGAAGTTCCAGAAAATGACTCTTGTTTCATATGTGGGCACAAAGTACAAACCCACAGAAAGAGAGCTTTTTTCAATATTTTACCAAATGGTATGCTCCCTATGTCACAATATAAATAATAAATAAAATTATGAATTTTGTACTTGAACACCAACATAAAAGAGGGATGAATTCCATATTACGAGTATAAACAAGGACCCGATGAGAGATATGGATTAGAAGCATAAGATTAAAAAAAAAAATACTTTATTGTAAGGGCACAAAAAAAATGATGTGATTTTGCACTGACACTATACTACTATAGGATAATAACTATGGATTTGGAAACCAAAATAGCTGTACTTAGTTGAATAGAAGCCATGATCCTGTCATATTCCAACCCCCCCCCCCTCCACATGCAATGAATTGCCTACTTCGAAACCCTTAATCAAGATTTCACAGGCAACACAAATGAAGCAAGCCCAAGTATGAACAACAACAATTAAACATGCGAATAATTGAGAATCTAGGTTAATATATGATTAATAACTCAGAAGATTAATTACAAAAGACAGTTTAGCAACTTGAGGTTGCAAATCTCCTAAGTAGTGACTTTAGGTCACAAGTCTCCAAATGCCTAAGCTTTTACAATTCAATTCTCTGATTATTCCCTCTCTCCAAAGTAATATACTACTCCTAACTTATCCTATTTTGTCCCTATTCTAGTACAAAGTTTGCCTAAAAGCAAATAAACCAAAGGATTTTTTTTATTTAAACCCCAGCATGTATCCCGGTTTTTGAAAAAACCCCAATAACTTTTTTTATTTTATTAAACCCCCATGATGTTGCAAAACGTTTTGATTGCACCCCCGAAAGCAAGCTCCGTTAAAAAATTTCGTTAAGTGGGCCCACTTACTCGTTTTCCCCATTAATTGCAAGTTTATCGCTTCATCAAGAGTAACATCATTTTCTTCTTCGTTCAACAACATCACCATAATCATCAATCCATCATTAAGCATTCATCAATAAAATCATAACCATTCATCAATCCACCATTAACACCACCCACCACAAATAATTTCCACCATGATCAATCTTCCCACCACGGCACCACCCTCTTCCACTACCCCTAAACCACACCACCCATGACCCCCAATTCAAACCACCACCCAAAATTCTTCGAACCACCCCCAATTCGAATCAACACCTAAATCAAATCAACTCAACCAACCCCTACCTTCGGATACACTAGCACCATGCCAAAGTCGTCGGCAACCTTTGAATCTCCACCACTGCCTTCGAAACTCTAGCAACAACTCTCACAATTTCAATTCGACATCCCCAAATCTGCAAAAACCTTATTCAAAAAATCCCCAAATTGATTTCAGGGTTCATCAACTAATGGAGGCTTCAAATTGTTGGTGGTAGTAGCGTCGAATTGCAGACTACCCAAATCGCCACCAGCAGAGGATGTGCCTTCCATTGAGAGAGAACGACGGTGATGTGCGGCAATGAGGGATTGATTTAGGGGCGGTGATAGGCGACATTATGGGGCTCTATTATGATGATAATGATGATGATGATTGATGAGTGTTTAAGTGATGATTTGATTAATTATTAAATGATGGGATGGTAGATGGAGGATTAAGAAGATGATGATGATGTTGGGAAAGTAAAATATTTTGGATTGAAAAAGGATTATATAAGATTAGAAGGTAATTATAATTAGGTGGGGCATTTTAGTAATTTCAAAGTGTTTTAAGATGGAAGACGGGTAAGTGGGCCCCACATAACGACATTTTTTTAACGAAGTTTGCTTTTGGGGGTGCAATCAAAACATTTTGCAACATCATGGGGTTTAATAAAATAAAAAAAGCTATTGGGGATTTTTTCAAAAAATGGGGGTACATATTGGGGGTTAATAAAAGGATGTTATAAATGACAATTTAGAAATCGTAGCTAGTAAATCTTTTCTCTAAGAATATCTTAACATGTAGACATATCCTGCCACATGTCTAGGGGTAAAATAATGTGGGATCATAGAGAAAAATTTTAGATTTAGCTTCTATTTGTTTATAAAGAAAGGTTAACAGATTGATTTAGCTTTCAAAAAATGCACAGACTTGGCTTTCTGATAATTATTACTTCTGATCCACACAATTTGAAAGATATGCTAACAAGGGAACATGGAAATGTTGAAGATATGTGCTAGATCATAGTTGCAACAATGCAAGTTCCGTGAATACAAGTGAAAAACCTTTTTAAGTGAGAGTTCAAAGATACTATAGGAAACTGTACACGAACATTAATTATCAAATGAAGGGTTGTAGTATATTGTCACTAGACATAACTATTGAATACCAAGGGCAAAAGGACACATAGTCTACAATAGCAATACACAAATATAAGCAATTACAAACCTTAACGCCAATCTGGTGTTCATGTGTTAACTCAAGGAAACAACTTTCTACTGCAACGACTTTATCCATGACAGTAACTTCAAGTTGCTGCATATCTTCGTTGTCCGAATCATCACTTTCACTAGACAAAAAAATTGCTGAAATTTTAAGTAGAGATAGCATACACATATAGGTCTCACATGCATCAACAAAAGCTAAAGAAATTTCCAAATCTCATTCGTCCAATTCTAATGCACTCTCTTTATCCTAAAATAAATGATTCATTTTGAACACAATTGTGACAACTTTTTGGTCAAAATGAAGCATTTAATTTGGGAAAGAGGGAGTATTAATTTCAATCTCTCACACTTCTTTTTCCACTATTCTCTAATGTGCACACAATTTCTTATCATAAGCTTCAGTCAAGCATACTCTTCAAAATGATAGCTCAATACAAGTAATTCAATAAAACAACAAAGGTGAGAAACTGGTCAACTTTTGAAAATGCAATTTAACCAAGTGGATGATAAAGTTCATACTACCTGCAGAAGAAAACACGGCTTGATTTCAAAACTAGGTTAGTACCCGTAGTCCCGTACAATGCACAATTTTAACAAAATAATTGGTAAAAATTATTTTTATTATGATAATCTATGTTGTGCAAGTAAAAAATAATATCAAGAAAAAACAAAAGTGCTTTTATTACTTTAGATGTAACGTGTAAGAATGGATACGAGATTGTCAATGAAATTTGTAATGTTTAAATTATCGTTATTTTATTTTATTTTTTCATCACTTATGGGAATAAGGCTTTGATTGATTGATTGATCACTCTATTCTTTCATGTGATGATGTTTTATTAGAATAAAAAATGCGAATTTGTAATTAAGTGCAAGGCTATTACAATTAAGTAGTTCTAATAAACTGTTTTGTTGCAAATTCTCCTAATTCAATCTTTACTAGTTTGGCATCTTTAGAAAAGCTATTATTTTCTTCAAATATGAAAAAGAATAAACATGAAATAGTATTTTAGCGGTAGGGGAAAATATTGTAAAGCAACCATGTATACAAATATTGTTGTTAGTTGCTTTTGTTTAATTCTATAGCAAGATTACACTCGTACAAGGCAATATTTTGATGTAAAAATAGTATGTTTTTTAATGTTACTCGTATATATTTAAAGATCTGTTGTAATTGGGTTATAAACATGCCTATTAGAAATTTTGGCGCAGCAAAATTAAACTATGGGAATTTTAATAAAGACTGGATATAGTGATAATTGAACTTTAACTAATTAAAAAAACATATTAATATCAAACATAAATAAGTATCAAATTTCATTAATATAGAGATAAAATATTTGAAATGAAAATATTACAAAAGAAACTAAGAAATAAACAGAGAATGTTTTTAAAAAGAATAAAAAGATAAAAAGTTCAAATGAAGTTTTGGAACACTAGTTCCATGCGCAAACTCTAGTTTTTCTCTAATCAAAATCAGTGAGCAGAAAGACGAAAAACAACATGCGTCAAAATCAACTTAACTTTTAACCCTTAAAAATAATTTCAATTCAACAAAATTTAGATGAAGAACAAGGAATTAATAGGACACACATGGAAAGAACTAAGTATAAAATAGGATCATATTCAACAGAGACATGGAAGAATGGAAAAAAATAACAGACGCAGTTATGTCCCAGAAAAAATATATGGAATTGTATGTTTAATGTCTAAGTCATTTTTTTTTAACAAATTTAATCAAAAATTGAGATGACCAAAAATATAATTCTCTTCTATATCCGTAACATAAGCCTCAATCATCTAAAATTCCAATTAATAACCTTTTTAAAAAAAACTTCATAAATACCAGTGTTTGAAAAGGCGCGCCTCTAGGCGCAAGGCACAAGGGGGTAAGCGCCTAAATTGTTCAAGGCGAGGCGCTTGTGGCTAGGCGCACTGAGGCGCACCATAAGGCGCAAGTATGTTTTTTCCCCACATTTTTTCCATCCTTTTTCCCCTTACCTCTTAGGTGCGCCTCACTTCAATGAGGAGCACCAAGGCGGCGAAGGCGCACTAAAGCACGCCTAAGGCTCTAGGAAATCCTATCGCCTTGGTGCGCCTTATGCCTTTTCATACAATGATAAATACACATATTTTCTTTTCAATTTGGAAACAATACCTGAGATAAATATCATTGCAATTGAATCGATTGGGAACTAAGCTTCTAACTTCTGTTCCATCCCCATCATCGGAGTCGCTCATCACATCATCATCATCCACTCGCATTACAAATGCCTTCTTTTTTTCTTCATTCTTCTCTCTCCTTCCCACCCTAGGAATTTCTCTACACACAAAAAAAAAGTTCAAAAAAACCACAAGCTCGCTCATCTCAATTCACAAAAAAACAAACGAACACATTGTTCAAAAAAATCATTCTTTTAAAAATAGTGCATTTGCTAAGAAAAAAAAGAAAGCAATACCTAGCTGCAGTTTTGTTGAAAGGTTTAGGGTTTAAAGGAGAACCAGACATATCAGAGGCATTATTGTAGAGCTTTGTCTCCAATGAACTCAATTCCGACAAAAGATCATTAAAGTTCCAACTAGGGTCTGGGTCGATTGATATACCGTTTACTTTTGTTGGACATCGTGGCTCCAATTTGACCATCCCCCTTTAATAATTGGGGATCAGAATCAGAATGCAAAGAGATAAAAATTGATAAATAAATTAAACCAATATATATATATATATATAAAGGCAGAAATTGCACTTACATAATTGAAGAATTTGAGTCTTCGGATGCAATGAACTATTGTTGAAAGAGAGCTGAAACCCTAATTTAGCAGGAAAGTATGAAATGAAGTGTGATGGAAAGTTTCAAGTTTTGCACTATCTCACATAACTTCACAGTCAATAATTGGACAACAGTTTCGTTCCTTCAGCCACTCAAAACTCAAGCCCAGCCTCTGCTATCAGCCCTAATAAAATAACACAAGCAAAGATGAAGGTTAGTGGTGCTGTGGTGGAGTAGTAATGGCGGGTTCAATTCAAAACCAATGGTCTAAAACATCACGTGCGGAAAAAGGGTATCATATAAATACTAAGTAGTTTTAACCCGCCGTGCACGGAATTTTGTTTGACTTATAAATTGATTATATAAGGAAAAAATTACAATGTTTTACCATAAATATATAAGAAACATCTATTTATATACACCAAAATGTATATTAATTAGAAAAATAAAGAAATTGGACATGCATGTAAATAAGAGCTTGTACTCCGTAAATAAGAGTGTAAAGGATGCATTTACTATTAAATTAAGATATGGAAAAAAAATTAGGAATTAAAAAAAAGGCAAAGTAAGGAAGTAGTTAAAGAGATTAGAAAGATGATTAGGTAATTTAATTTATCATTAAATTTCTTTTTTTTTAAATTTTAAATTCAATATATTTTGAAAGAATGTCACGTGGATTAACAAATCTTGTTTTAAATATTTAGTATTGATTATAAATTATAGATAAAAATTAAATAATAGTAGTTTAATATAGCGTAGTGTAAAATATGATTGAAGAACATAACTAAGAGGATAAATAATTTGCAATGATACGCTATATAAGATGATAACCAAAAATATTCGAGAGAAATCAAAGTAGTGGCAAGATAAGTTGTAGTAGTGGTAGCAACCTTTAATTACATAATAACCACATAAATAGTAATTAATTGGTGAAGGAAGATCAATAGATTAAATATTGCCCGGGCAATGCCCCAGGTTGCTAACTAACAAACCTATACATATATATAATTCTTTGTTAGATAACATTTTGTTAGATATTTCTCCATTATATTTTCATCAATTATAATTTATATATTTTGGTACTTCACAATAAGTAATGACATAAATTAGTAATGATCTGTCATTAATTTCAATAATTGGATTTATAAGTTGAAATGACTTTTCATTTCGGGAATGCGAAGGAAAAAAACGACTAAATTTGAGTGAAAATGGAGTAATCGAATGGGCACTTGTTTGTTATATTATACATCAACTTCATCTACTCCGTAGTTTATAATTATTAAAGTCCTCTTTTTAAGTATAAGGAAGAGAGATAGACTAATGGTTTAAACCATTAGTGTATGAAAATGAAGTTGCGAGTTCAAGGCTTGTAGTATTTTTTTTATATAAAACAAATTTGGTATTTTAACCTTTTTCTTTTCTTAGTATTTTTAAAAATTTGTTTGTATTTTGATTGAATTTTGGATGTTATTTTCTGCGATTTAGAAAAAATTAAAATAGAAATAGAGTGAAGATTTAAAAAAACCTCAAGAATACAAAAATACTGATCTTAATAAAGACCTAAATTTACAAAAAGAATAACAACAACTTGTAATGATTTTTACTCTATTTTTTAATTAAAGAATGATAATCGGTAAGTACTTGGAGTAAAAAGGTTAAAAAGAAATGTAGAGTTATATGAGTTTAGGTAAGGAAGTAATGTAAATAATCATGAAGGCATTGAGTTGTACTTATATCACCTTAATAATAGTAGTAGTACCAAAAGTGACAATTTATGTTGAGAAGGTGGAGTAAAGGCAAATTAAGGAGAAGAGGAAAAATTTATTGTATTAAAAAAAAAGGAAATTAAATAGGGTTTTTCAAGGAATGACACATGGACAATAATAGAGTTCCCGTTTTAAATATTTAAGTATACATAGGTGAGCATGAAAAGCAAGGAGCATGGAAAAAAATAGCGGTCGCGGTCACGTTCGCGGAAACGGTCGCGTTGTCGCGGGAATCGCTTGTAACGGCAAAAAAGAACGTTTCGCGGCTGTCACGCGCGGCGTAAATTTTATCAAAAAAATCACATAAGCTCAATATTAAGCTTTTTCAATCTTCATTCATTCTTATTTGTTTTCGTATCACATTATGTAAAAAAAATATTATTAGTTATTATTATTAAAATTTATTAATAATCCAGCTTATTTATTAAAAATTTAACTATTGTAAAGTACAAGTATGGCTTCTCTTAGCCTTTTCTTCTTTGATATTTATTTTATTTTATAAAAAACGGGCATTTCTTGCAAAAACGCGTTATAGAACGGGCGTTTTACTGTTACGGAATGCCATCGCGGCGATTTTTGTGTGAATTCCAACTCTCAATGTTATAACGGCATTTCGCGTATCGGCAACTCAAAAACAGGTTACAGAATGGCAGTTACGTAACGGAACGACCGAGTTTTAATTCCATGGCAAGGAGTAAAACAGGCAAACAGACGACACCAAAAAAATTAAGAAAGAAAATATTCCTAAATTATTACAATGAGAAATAAAGTAAGTGCAAACAAATGTACAATGCAATTACACTTACACATGAGTTTGAAGAGTTGCAGAATGAATTCCTGAAAAAAGAAAGAATTCATGCTTAAACTCCCCATCAAATTTGTTTTCAACAACAATTAATGACAAAAACAACAATAAATACAGTATCAACAACCATACCAACAATAATAGCTCCACGGGAAGTGGCAACACCACCAATTAACACTAGCAACAACGATAGAAGCACAAACTCCTATTAAAACGATTTGTTATTTTTGAAAACACTAGCAATTAACACCACCAATTAACACTAGCAACATAAAACGATTTGTTATTTTTGAAAACAAAATGCATCCTTTTACAAGATAATTTATATACTAAAATATTTATCTCAAACTCCTATTAAATCCTTAAATTTGTATATAAGTTGATCCATACCCTATAAACCTTATATTCTCAAATACCAAAGATTATCTCTTTCCTCCGTGGTAAAATTTTCACTGGGACATAAATTTATTCAACCTCAATAAAAATTATTATTTTGTTATCATTAATAACCACAAGTTTTCCATATCCATACATTGAAACATCATATCGTACATCATCTCTATCCAATAAACCTTATATATATATACCCAAACTCTTTTTCTTGATCACTCATATCAATTTTTTTTTCCGTTAAATATAAATTCCTCAAATGCAAAACACTATAAAAACTTCAAATTTGACTATAGCTCATATTATAAATGACAATGTTATACCTGAATGTACTCCTCATCAAATAATTTATAATTATCATACATAATGCCCCAGTATCAATTATTGGTGACAACTCAATTTTATATTCTTCCTCTATTATTAACTGTACTTTTATCCTCAAATAACAAATTTTATCCTTATTGAACCATTTGACCTAAAATAGAGATTTTCATCAATACACTTCTATATCCTTAATAACAACTTTTTGTCATTTCTTATAAATATAATCTCACCAGTGCCTCATAACTAAAAACAGTTAAAAAGAATTACATACTTAATCTCACATCAATCCTTAAATGCACAAATAAAATTTAAAATATCCATAACTTTACTCATCCGCAAATATAACCTAGATATTTATAAACTTCAAAGTTTAAAATTAAACAACCCAACTCCATGACACTATTTTTTTACATACCCTCCTTAATAATTTTATTTTAGCTTTCTTTGATTCTTCTTATATATATGCAATTATTCCACAATATACGGTATCTCATGTTCCCACTTAATTTATGGTTTTACTTCCATATATAAACATCCACAAAATCTATGAACTACAAAATTTGTGAACTTCTACCCCTCAAAATATTAAATTAAATAATTAATTAACTTGTGTCTCATTTAAAAATATTTGTTGTCCTAACTGAATCTTATTCAGTAACCCCTTAAAAATTTTATCGACAATCAATTCTGTCTTTACTACATTATGACTTCATTTTCCCTATTACCAAATATATCTAATCCCTTCAATCAAATTAACTCATCCTTAAATATAATATATATAATTGAAATCTTCCTTTATGATCGATAGATCTATCCACGTTTCTTTTTCATATAAACTTTTAAACCTTATTAATTTGTACTTCATCAAGCCAAGTCTGTCTACTTGCATAACTTATTCCCTCATTGCCAAATATGACAATTCTCCCTCCGTTGTTTAAAACATATTATAAATAAAATTATTTAGATAAATAAAAGAAACCTTTTGAAAATGTAACACGAAAATTTTATTAATTTAGAGAATTGTAAAGAGACTTGTAGTTGTTATTTATATAAAAAGAAAATTAAATTGGAAAATAAAATTTAAAAGGATTTAAAATATTAATAATAAAATATTTAATTCAAATTTTTACCAATCGCAAAATATTTATTTATAAAGGAAATCTTTGTTAAATTAATAAAAATAAATTGATCGGACTCTACCTCCTATGATAAAAAGTGAAATAAGAAAATCGCAACACCATAAGAATAGACATCCTAACAAATTTTATTATAACCTCACAATAACCACAAAATTCCCTACTTGAAAAGAGTTGAATATTCAAAAATCTATTATAGAAGTAACACCAAAGAGAAAATCCAAGATATTACCGCCATCGTGTTCAAACGACTATGGCAATTTTCAAAGTTACGCAGTGGAAATTTTTTCATAATTTTTGTCCTTTAAAACTGGTCGAGTATTTGATCCTCGACCTTTATTAAATTAAGCAAATAAAAATATTAAGTGTCAAACCGAATTTACTATCTAGTACAAATTGGAACCTTAATCGGCCCGATAAAATTTAAGAATTATATCCGTCACAAAATAAAATAGTAAATCTAAGCAAATAGTTCATGTTAGTTAGCATCCGCTAACTGAATATTTAAAACTACTAAAGCAAATAGCTACTGTCCACTCTTTCCCGATAATGCATCATGCCCCACCTGTAGCATACCTTTATTTATTCCTTCCCTACTACTCACCATTAAAAATGGGTCGTCGTAGGGCCGAGATAAAGTCAAGGCCAAATGCACATTCAAACACACAGTCAGCAAATAGCTGAGTATGCATATAAAACATATAGTGAATTAATGAAATAATATTTAAATAAGTAAATAGACAACTCGATGTACGTAGCTGCATTATGACTTTTGACTCCATGTTCAAACAAAGAAAGATAGTGATTAGATTAAATAATGGTGAGTTGCATATTATTTGTTTATTTTATTAGGAGATTGGATTCACATCGAACGGGTTTCCAAAAATAATAAGTTGTCTGTCAAGACGCCCTCAGGGCCACACTCGGTTGCAAATCGAGCGGAAAAAAAATCCACCATAAGGTGGGTGGGATCCCAAAAAAAAATATAAATAAAAACAAGAGTGTACAACGTCTTGTACCACTTGTAGGATGCTAGATATATAGCCTCCCCCATATGTTCATACTCAAGGTATATACATTCCAAGAGTTTTAGTGCGAATCCTCTTTCATTTTACGTGGTTTACAATATTAAGAAGAATCTGATCTAATTCAATTTCCCTAAAATCTACAACATAAGCCACCACACTTGAAATCACACAATTGCAGGTTTATTTATTATCTTTTCATTTAGCGATCACATAATTACCAAGTCCTTTAATGCCCATGGCCCCACACAATGGTGGTAAAATATTATTAATGCTTACTGGTCCCACATTACGTGGTATAAAGGTTCCTAATTGAACTCATATTCCAAACTGTGATAAATTACCCAAGCAAGGACAACATGTTGTAACAATATATATTTTCTATTTCCACATTCATGGATATAACATATAACCAGTCATCACAGTTCAAATCATGCCCTGACATGCCACTACATGCAAACAATTTCCTGAGTACATACGTACCTGGTATAATATATTTGGCTAGCCACAATTACTCGAATTCACGAAATTCAAAATCTCCTACAACCAAACAGGGAACTAATTAATTCCCCCGAATATAAAATTTACCCTAAGCATAACTATTACAAGATATCCAGCTTCTATAATATTCCAAAAATTATATTAGCGTGCCCTCTACTTAAAATACCCAACAACCGTTTAGGTAGATAATTAAAATAATATTTTAATCATGTTAAAGAAAATTACATATTTCTTTAACAAAATAAAACCCTCATTAAAATTTGAAATTCGCTATTATATATATACATAAATCAAAATTAAACCTCCCTATAACAGTCTAAGTATAAAATTTAAACTATCTAACAAAATAAACATAAAACAAGATTTTTGGGTTTAAACAATATATAAACAAAATCTGAAATTTAAACCTGGAATTCAAAAATAAAAAATCTGATTCAAAGTTATGAGAAACTTAGTCTAAACCAAAGATCTAAGCCTAAAATTATCATACAAAAACAAGATTTTAAACATGATTAATTTTAGAACAAAAGAAAACTAAAAAGATAATTTTTTTTTTTTTTTAGAAATACCGTTCGAAGACTTCGAACTGCAGGCCCAACAACGGTGGGAACTGACGGCGGCGTGGCTCGACGGGGTGGCAGACGACGGCAGTGCTGCTTAATTTTTATTTTTTTGTTTAAAACTGTCGAGTAACAGGAGGGAGAGAGGAGAGAGAAAACTGATTTATTTTTTTTTTTCTTTTGGGTGCTCACAACTGACTGATTAGGGTTTTTCTTTTTTTTTATATTAAAAGTTGTTGTTAGTTGCCTGCAGGCCCACAACAGTTACAATTAAAACCCCTTTTTTTAAAAAAATAAAATAAAATAGATCAAATGATCTTTTCGTCGGAAAATCCAAAACATAAAACTAATTTATTTTTAAAATGTTCCCGGCAACCCATTCACACTTAATATCATTTTATTATTAATATATACGCATATATACATATGTACATATTTTTATTTACTTTTACTATCCATGTTATTTTTATCTCATTTCTTATATTATTTCATTATTAATATTATTTTTACGCCCAAAAATTCGGGTTATTACAGATAGCATTAAATGTTTTTCCATTTTTCAAAACTACTTTTGACTTTTTTTAAATGAATTATAATTACTATTATTTTAAGCATTGTTATGGTCATCTTTTATGTTTATATTATTAAGGTAGTTTTAAAAATATAATAAGATTACATTGCACAACCAAATTCTTTTCAAAAAAAAAACCACCAGCTTATTCTGTAATAATATATAAAATACAGACTACTAAAATTATCTAAATATTTTAGTTAAAAAAAACTGAGCATATGCTTGGGGTATTATATATTATATACTTCCTCCGTTTTTGAATTCTTGCAACAAATGGGTATTATTTGTGAGAGATAAAAAATTTATTTGTTGCAAGAATTCAAAAACGGAGGAAGTATTATATATTATATATTATATGAACTAAAAAAATCGAGCAATTGCTCGGGTATAAACTAGTTTATAAATAAAACCCTAACATTAAAACTAAAGAATTACAGATTAAAGGAAAAAAGGAGAAGTGGTGGTACATGGAGCAGGAGACAGCGGCTGCTGCTAGGTGGGGTTGTCGGTAACAGGTGGCGGATACAGACAGAAGAAACGGAAACGGAAGAAACTGTTGCGGCAGACTCCGGTCACCTATGGTGGCCGTCGATCTTGGCAGGGGCTGCGATAGGTGGTCACAAAGAATTGGTTTTGCGAGTTTACTCACGGGCACCCAGAATTTCACTGCCTCAAAAAAAAAATGTAAATCGGGTCAACCAGTTTTTATTATATTCAGTCCAGTTAGTTCTATCTCTATTCAGTTCAGTTTAGTTCAATTAATACACTTCTATTCATTTCAGTTTAATTCAGTTCAGTTCAGTTCATCTCTATTCAGCTAAAGTAAACGAGCCCTAAGACATTAAGTCTAGTCCAAACCAACTGTTATATGGTGCTTCTAGGAGTCTAGGACCACATAGCTTTTTGTGATCTTGAAAACCTTCATTTTTTACACTATAATCTTCATTTTTTTTTATTTTTAATCTTTATTTTTGTACACTACAATATTCATTTTTTACAACAATTTTTTTTTTAAAAATAAATTATAATCTTCATTTTTTAAAACCTTTTTTTTTAAACTATAATCTACAGTGTTCCCGCGAGCACATAGAGCAATTGTGGTCTCGCACGTCAGCACGTCAGCGCGTCAGCTTTAACAACTAAAATGAATATCCATTTTTTAACACTAAATATTCATTTTTTTTATACTGAATATTCATTTTTTATACTGAATATTCATTTTTTTTATACTGAATGTTCATTTTACCGTAAAAAACCTGAATTTACATTCACTTTTGAAACAACTAAAATAAATATTCATTATTGTATATCGAATATTCATTATTTAACACTGAATATTCATTTTGTTAATACTGAATATTCATTTTATCACAAAGAACCTGAACATACAATCAACTTTGCACCAACCTAAACTTAATATTTATTTTCTAATACTAAATATTCATTTTGTTACACTAAATATTCATTTTACCACAAAAAAAAAAAAAACTAAACTTGCATTCACTTTTGCGATAACTTAAATTATTATTCATTTTTAATATGCGGAATATTATTCTTTTAATACGAAATATTCATTGTACCACAAAAACCTGAACTTACCTTCACTTTTGCAACAACGAAAATGAATACTCATTTTTTTATATTGAATATTCATTTCTTCATACTGATATTCATTTTTCAACTAAACTTACATTTATTTTTACAGCAATCTGAACTGAATCTAAAATGAATATTCATTATTAATACAAAAAATACTGTAACGACCCGACTTTTCTAGGCTGTCGATTTACGGAGGAAATCGACATTTTGGATCATTACTATCATAAAACTTAACAATAATAATATAAATAAAGTCTAAAATTCCTTTTATTGCTTAAAAGCTGAAATAATAATCCCAAAAGTCTCTAAACAAATACTTAAATTACATAATGAAAAGAAGTCTTTCCCAACAGGCTGGGAACAACTAACTAATGAATAAAAGAAATAACTCCAAATAACTACGGTTATTCTAATCAACTCTAAAACACACATCCCGAGCCATCGCAAACCCAATCTAAACCTCAGCATCGTCACCTGAAATGGGGGGGGTCCACCGTCAGTGGCGAGTAACTAGGCTGTCCCGCTTAAATGAGGGACCGTTATCCATATAATAGCATAGAATCAAACGAGGAAAACGTACAAAAATACATGCGTAATACGTACAAAAATACATACGAAATACGTACAAAAATACATACGAAATACGTACAAAAATACGTATAAAAATACATTCGAATTACGTACAATGTATGTACAAAAATACGTATACAATACCTGCAAAATACGGTTAGAAAATACATATAAAATACGTATACAATACAGATACAAATACGTACAACATACGAATACAAATACGTACAACATACATACACAGTATTACATAAATAAAATACAGACTTACCAGACGTACGCAGCGGAAGACTTAATATTACCAAATCATTGCATATATACACGAAAATACACATAAGCACATATCCCTTCCCGTGAAATACTTATTTACCATATTTTACCCTTAAACCCATCTTTTAACCTTCTTATCGGATCGGTCATATCGCTCGTAGTGGATCCCGTGTGCACCACAACTTTCCTAAAACATGCCGGGGTGAACTCGTGTATTCAGCCCGTAGTGGATCCCGTGTGCACCACTAAGCCTAAGCTATGGCCATAACTCCTAAATAGCAGCTCGTGTACTACTACTTAGACGACTACATATTTTAAGAACCAGAACTGCCCGGGTGAACTCGTGTATTCATCCCATGGGGCAGTGGCATCGACTTAACCCGATCTGATGACTCGTGTATCATCAAAAAGGGCATCCTTAAGTATCTTGTCTTTTCTAAGGCCATCGTGAGACCTCTAATTAACACGTCATATCATACAACATATCACATCTCATCATGTCTTAACATATCTTATCATGATCTTATCATATCTTATTCATATTGTTACTTTATATTATAACTTATCCTTTTTATTCCTTAAATCATATTAATTCCTAAAATTACTTCCTAATAATATTATAACTCAAAAATTAAACTAAAATTGGTCAAAAGTCAATCTAATCACTCGACATTTTTAGAAATAAAACAACAATTAAATAAATTCATATAACAGTCATATACCAATTATTTAAATTATCCGAATTAACAAATAAACATATAGTTCAATAATAATCATAAAAATTACACAAAACAAGATAAAAACTCCACCTTTCACAATTAAGACCACTCGACATTTTGTGTAAATAATACCAAATAAATTCAATCTTCAAATATTAATTAAATCAAATTAAATAATTAATTAAAATAACAACTAACAACAATAATTACCTAAAAACAAGATAAAAATACTATTCTTTATTCATCAAGCCACTCGACAACTTTGATATGAACAACCAAAAATCATGCTTTAATTTAGTCAAATACAATAATTATCAATTAATCATAAAAACATAATATAACAATTTAAATTACACTATTTTACGCAGTCTGATTTTAAAGAATTAAATTAAGATCAACCATTTAAAGGTCTCTAATAATCTGGAAATTGTAATGGAAGTTAAATATGGGTTCAAGGTTTAACGTGCATAAATTTCGTCCAAAAATAACGTCATTTACTATTTTTAAGAGATTTTATAACTAACAAATCAGATTATACTGTAATCCATTTCCGATTTTTCTTCCATAGCAAAAGAACTTTAAAAATTACGAAAATTTAACAAAAGCTGTAAAACACTATTACTAACTTCTACCTAAAATTTCGTAGCCATACGAATTGATTAAGTATCTTAATAAATTCGTAAACAAAATCTGGACAGTTTTACCGGTTTGAAAGATTAAATTATTATAAGCAAGAAAAGGACGAATTTTGCCACAAAATAAATCATGATTAATAATGAAACAGTAAAAAAACTCCCACGAAAAATTCATCAAGAAATAATAAGATTTGATTAAGAAATAAATTCATACAAATAATTATTAAACAATTAAAGATTTCAAGAAACTACATAGAATGATCAAGAAAATTTCATAATAATTCATCACATGGTTCGAAATTCTTAACCTTAACATGATACTAATTCCTTTAATTTTCCTAACCATTTTCATAATTTAATCCTAATTAACTATATAGAAAACTTAACCAGATTCAAGAGGGTTAGTCTAGTTACCTTAAATCACTAAAAATTCCAAGAAAATCACCCTTTGGTGATTGAAAGCTCACGGCTAAGAGAATGAAAATAAAAAGGAGATTTTTATTTGAGAAAATTAAAGTGTAGAAGATTTTGTAAAAAGAAATAATTTTAGGGTTAATTCCCCTATTTATAATAAAAAAATACAAAAGAAATAAAATAAAATAAAATAAAATAAAACAACCAAGGGGGGCCGTGTGGTTGAGGAGTAATAGGGAGAGGAAGAGAGATTTTAGGGGAGCTTAGGATAATAGTTGGTTAGGGTTTTTACCAATTCCAACTAATTAATTAAAATATTATTAGTTAAATAAATAAATAATAAAATCAACATTAAAATAAATTAAAAAGAAAATAAACCCTAAATAACTAATAGGAGGGTAAAGGGTTATTGGGCTCAATTATTAGGCTTAGAAAAAGGTAGGAACAAAAAGGGGGCCTAGAAGAAATAGTTAGGGTTAGTTTTACTAATTCAAAATAATTTAAAAATATTATTAATTAAATAAGTAATAAAATTAATAATTAAAATAAATTAAAAAGAAGATAAACCCTAATTGACTAATCAAGAGGGCCGGCTAAGAAAGGAGGAAAATTGGGTCATAGGCCCAATTTCGGGATCAGAAAAGAAATAAAATGAAACAGTCCAAATAAATGGGCCCTTTTGGACTCGGAAAGTTAAAATAATATAAATAACCCGCGAAATTTTTTGGCCCTAAATTTCGGGGTATTACAAATACACAAAAAAAAATCAATAAAAAGTTACTCTTATCATCTTCAAAAGCTTAAATATCATCACAAACCTCATACGTCAAATTGCAATATTCAACAATTATCATCCATCACAATAATTACAAATGAAAATTGCAATTGAATTGATTATTAAATCTTATATATATGAACAAAATCACTCAGTTAAGAGGAGAGAGAAAAAATCAGCAATAAATTAAGAAGGTGAACAAATAAGGAGGAGGAGATGAACAGGATGTGAGAAAAATAAAAGTTAGAGGAGACAAAAAAAAATAAGAGCTTTTTTTTTTTAATAAAAACACCAGGGAGTCAGAGACTACAAAAAACTAGGCGATTTCGGATGTACCTAATAATTTGCGCTCATGGTTACCCCAAAATCTTTTTAGTCCTTATCATAAATTAATCACAACAAACGCCTTGTAAAGAATAAAAAAAATCAATATCATAAATTAATCACGAATCCCAAATCCTAGAAAAGGGATGGAGGACCATTTGATTTATTAGTTGAAGATAATCTTACAAAAATCCAAAAACCCTTTGAAAAAATTAATTGATGCATGATATTTAGACTCCGCCTTTTCTTTCTCTAACTAGTATTGTGGCTCGGGCGTTGCCCCGGCCCCCGGGTCTCAAACCGAAGAAATATAGTGAGTTTTGAAACTAAATACAATGAGAAAATATTATAGTCTTTTTAAGGAAGCTTAATATCAAAAAAAAAACGTATTGTTTGATGATGATGATGATATTGTTGTTTCCTTTGTTCTCGCCTCCAAAAATGAACAACAAAAATTATTAGGATTATTCCTATTGGTATACCTGAGAATTTGCGTATTCCCAGTGGTATACCTAAGTTTCAAAAAATCCCAGTGGTATACCTATATAAATAATGGAATTCAACAACCACTTTTAAAGGCTCTTTTAGGCCATTAAATACCACTAATTCGACCATAAGCATACTTAGTTTAACTATCGTTAGTTTTTTTGGGTAACCACAGTTGACTAAATAAAAATAAAAAACTGAATTAGTGGTTGTTAATGTCCTAAAACGACCTTTAAAAGTGGTTATTGAATTTCGTTATTTATATAGGTATACCACTGGGATTTTTTAAAACTTAAGTATATCACTGGGAATATGCAAATTCTCAGGTATACCAATGGGAATAATCCAAGATATTATTGTGATGGTTGTAAAAATTTAACAATAATATCAATACTTCGTATATATTTTTTTTCAAAGTTTGAATAGTTGACATGGAATAAAGCATTATCGTTGAATAGTAATATTTTCTACTTATGTTAGTGCCTAAAAAAATAAGGGACACAAGATTTTATCAAAATTATTGTTATACAATAAACCTAATAAATTGTCTAAATCTGTGGTTAGAATCTAACTTGATTTGTCAAGAGGGGGTCAAATAATTTGCATGGAAAGAAAGCATTTGAATGAAATTACTGAATTAAATGACATTTAGTGCACTCTAACAATTAAACAATATGACTTAAAAAGGTGAATATTTAGACAATAAATAATGTTGGTTGAGTCGGTAAGGGTGTATTACTTGTGTGATATGGTCTTGAGTTTGAACCTTCGTATGAACATATTTTTTAATTGAACACCTAAACAATAATTCTACATGGCAATATTGCATATGTGGCAAACTCTAGTGAAAGAATGATGCTTGCATGTCGGCTTATGTGTCAACTTACTTGTCGTGTAGATGGTGCTTCGCGCACCTTTTAATATATTGTATAAATAGATGTTCTTATGGGGCATGGCTAGGGGTAGCAATTATGACTCATATCCGATTATTTAATCCGATTATTCTGACTTAACCCAACCTGAACATGACTTGATCCGAATTATCCGACAATAAAAATGTGTGATGTTGATTATCATGCCCTTTAAATTTATTCGGCAAAAACCCAAATCTAATTTGACACAATCCGAAACCAAAAGCTCTTCGACCTAAATTAACCTGACCGCATCAAAATGTTCTTTGCCAAAAAAAAAAAAACATAAAAATGATGATGTTACCCTAAGTCTTAAGACTTGGGGTTGTTCAGGTCGGGTACGGGTTGGGTTGAAGGGCCTCTGGTTTAGGGTAGAGGTGACAAAAGGAACCCGATCTGATACTTACTCGAATTCGCATGATACAATTGACCCGAAGCTGACCCAACCAAACTCAAACTCAACCATTAAAACGTGTAATTTTGATTCCTATGCCCTTTAAATCTATTTGACAAAAACTTGATATTGACCCGACTCGACCCGAAACCAAAAGCAGCCCTTAATCCCGAATTGACCAGACCCTTATTAACCCGACCCGAACGACCTAATTGCCACCTCTAGTTTTGGGTGGGGTTGAGTTGGGGTCGGGCTAGAGTCGGCATTTTTCCATATAGATTTAGAGGACATAATAATAAATATTACACACTTTAATGGCCAAGTAAATTGGGTCAGGTTTGGGTCAGGTCAATATAATAATATCATTGAATTCGAAAATGTTTCAGGTTTTGGGTCGGGTCATTAAGTTCAGGTAATCGGGTATGGGTCACAATCCCTACCTTTATTTATTGACTTAAACGATGTGTATTTTTGTCATAAATTTCTAAATTATTTCTATTTTGAGAAATGTATTTATTGCTTATATATTGCCCTAAGAGCTTCGCCCTTCATATATCAATCTAATTGCAGCAAATAGGTTAGCGCATTTCCTAGGAATTTTGTCTTAAAGTAAAGTTAGGAAAATCTTGAAGAGTAAAGTAATAAAAGAAAAAATAATGTCTAAAGTACTTTAGGAGAATGTGTACGATTTAGTAGTGTATAATTTTTGTTTAAGTTTTTAAGTTATGGGTTTTTTTTTTAATTTTAGGTATAAGATTTTACCAAATTTAAAAAAATATAAATTGTTGCAGTTATTGTGTTACAGCCTTATAACCTTATTTAAATTTTATTGCAGATAAACCGATACGATGGAGTATTTCTGATACTATAGCTTAAACCTATGATCTATGTAGTAGAGAATTTGGGATTGAGTCCAAATGGATCCAAAAGTCCAATTAAATAAAATTGTCCAAACTTACTATTTTGTCAAATGAGCCAAATAATGGATTTTATTTGGGATTGAGAATAAAAGACCAAGAAGCAGAGGAAGGGGAAAGCAGAGAAGGGCACGAAGGAAGGGAGAACAGGGGGAGGTTGGCTGGTTGCGACCGGTGGCAGCGGGTGGAGGTGGACGGTGGTGCTGCGGTGGCGACGAAGGGGTGGATGCACGGTGGTCTTCCTGGTGGGGCTACGGCCGGGCAGAGATAAAAGGGAGGAGAAGAGGGAGCAGGGCAGAAGTACCGTGGCTGCTGCGGCGGAGGAGGTAGGAGGGGTTTCTGGTGGTGGTCGTCGCGTCGGGCAGTGGTGGTGGAAGCAGCTCGGTGGTGATGGTGGTGGGCAGTGGCGGATCTAGAAATTTTATATAACGGGGTCACTTTATATAAAAATGCACCCCTCTCTCAACGTTGACATGATTATACTAGAAATTTTACATTATGGGTTCACTTTTCACTATTAACCGGAGTCCCGTGTACTACACAAAATATATTTTTTAACCAGATTTTATTAAAATAAATAAACATAAATTATTTTTTTTAAGCACAAGTGGGGTCACATGACCCCACTTAATTGTACTTCCATCCGCCACTGGTGGTGGGAGCAGCTTGGTGGTGATGGTGGTGATTTGGAGGAAGAAAAATTGGGGATTTTTGCTTGAATTCCAATGGAGGTTTTGATTGAAAGTTGGGTTTGTGTTTTTGTGAATCAAATCAGAAGTGTTGTGGATATTTATAGAAGAATTTATGATTAAGGTTGATTGAGTATTGTGGAGGGGTGTGGGAAGTGGATTGGCAAAGGTTGAAGATGAAGGCATGGAGTACAAATGTACTCCATATATGATATACGTGATTTTCCTTTTTTTTTTTAATTCTTTTTATTTTATTTTATTTATTTAATTTATTTATTATTATTATTATTATTATTTTTAATATTACCCAAGATATATTTCTTTTAAAGATATTTTGTATCCTTTTGAAATGTCTTATTTTGATATAATAAAGCTTATGAATTAACCTTGGCTTGTAGAAATGAATTAACCATACAAAATAAGAATAGTTTTCAATTTTATCAAAATATTTTGAACTATAATATTATGTAGATATAATTCGAAACGTTAATTACAATTATAACATAATTAATATAAATTAATTGATTTTAAAAGTTTGGGGTATTACAGTTATATACTCTATCAAAATATAACATTGACCTTTTGAAAATATTAAGTTCAAGTTAAGAGAGAACTCATCCAACCTCCCCTTCACTTTCATTTATTTATTCTTATTATCCTAAAAAAACCTAGATATTCCAAATCAACATTATATTGTTACTTACTTTCATCATTACTAAAATTACCTTTTATCACACTTTTACCTTTCTTGCCTTTCAAAACTAAAAACACTACATACCCCAAAACCTTGTTTATCAAAACAAAAATAAGAAAATGATGGTTATAAATACCTCCCAATTAACTTCTTATCATACTTCAATTCTTCTAATTAACAAGCAAACAAACAAACATGAATAGGAAACACTTGCTTATTACAAACTCTCTCATCTCATTTCCCATCCTCTTCTTCTTCCTCCTCCTCCTCGGCCTCGCAGCCTCACACGCGCTGCCCCTCTCAACAAATTCTCGATGGATCATCGATAAAGAGGGGCAGCGCGTGAAATTGGCGTGCGTCAACTGGGCCTCACACCTAGAGTTGGTGGTTGCCGAAGGGCTAAACCACCAACCAGTTGACGACATATCAAAGAAAATAATAGATTTAGGGTTTAATTGTGTTAGGCTAACATGGCCTCTTTATTTGGCCACTAACCAATCTCTGGCTTCTCTTACTGTAAAACAGTCTTTTCTCAATGCTGGGCTTTTGGATTCTTTTTCTGGGTTGCAAGCTAACAATCCCTCCATTGTTGACCTTACTTTGATCAATGCTTTCAAGGTAATTAATTAATTATACTCCATTTTTTTTTTTAATGTATTTGTTCATTTGTATCTTGTAACATTCAATGATTAATTATTCATCACGCTAACCACTAGTGCACGTTTAACGGTAGTTTATTTTATACCCTACCTTGAAACTTTTTTTAGTTTATTTTTATTTGATACATTAAAGGGTGAGTTTTAAAAAAAGGTTTTGCTATTCATTGCCCTAAGGGCAATGCATAAGAATTAGCAAATGTATTAATTAATGTGAAAAACACATTGAAACTTGTTTTACACAATGATTATATGAAAATTTTCCATTGAAATGTGAAATTATTTTCATATATTAAATAAATATTTCAATTTTCTATGTAATATTTTCATATCATATATTTATTTCTACTTTTCATCACATTTAATGTTTGAAAAGTCAAAGAAATATTTTTTAATACAAAATTTTCTTTGAAATTTCACATTTTGTCTATTTTTTTTAAGGGTTTTGCTATTCATTGCCCTAAGGTATCGATAATATTAAAATTTTCTAAATTTTAAAAAATTGATATGTAACTCTTATAAAGTCATGATGTCGGTGAGTCTAACATTCAAAATATACTTCATCCGCTCTATAATATCTACAACACTTTAATCAAATATATATGTAAGAGTTTTTTATTGTATTAAGTTTGATGACCTGTATGGTCTGTACAACATTATTTAATCTATTCTATTGTTTCCCTTTGTATAAAAAAGTCTTACCATTAATATATATGGAGCTGAAGAAGTATCTTATCAAGCTATGAATTATGTACCAAGGATGAAAGAGACGTAACTCTCAATTAAGAAAGAGGCAAACATATTATTAGGGAAAAAAGTGGTAGTTGTGGACTTGTGGTCCTTTTGGTGGGTGGAAATTGCGAATGAAGATATATATAAGTATATATATAACACTACTTCAACAAGTTGCTTTCAATCAGGTTGAGGCTTGTATCGTAATGACACAGATTTTTAAAATTTCAGGACTTAGGAATAATGCTAGGGATAATATTATAAGTTTGAAGCTTATTACATGCATATAAAGTGTTTTATTATTATTATTATTTCCCTCTGAAGTACACGATAAATTAAGATCATCCGAGGTAAGCCCTTTCTCAAAGTCAAGTACTACCAACATTATAAATAAAAAAATTGTTTTATTCAAAATGTCAAAGTCAAATTCATGAATGATACATTTGCTTTGCCTTTTAGAAAATATCTTACATACATAGAGATGAGATAGGGTTGATACTCTTGATAGTCATCTATGACTTTTCTTATCTTTTATCTTTGGATTGGGGAAAAAAATCATAATTATATTATGACTGCTTATCGAATGAACTATCATTGTACTTTTCTCTTTTAAAAATATACCTAAGCGTTGTTTGGTTGAAGTTCATTTTCTTTAATTGGAAATACTAATTTTTACGAAATGGCAAAATGATGTTATGTTTGATGGGAGAAAATTGGGAAGAATATGAGAACTATTGTCTTCTCTAATGTATTGTAATGTTTGCAGTTGAAATGCGCAACAACAATACAAAAATATATTCAAAATTCTCATTAAGACATGATAAATAATTTATCAAGTCTCCCTTGGTGATTTGAATTTTCTAAGAGATATAATTTCTTATGGTGTCAACCAAATAGTTTAATCTAATTCCTAGGAAATTGCGAAAGGAAAAAACTTCCCATGATATACAAATTATCATGGGAAATCACTTTATTCTATGTGAAACAAATAAGCTCTAGAAAATTTCTTCCAAATTGGGCTAGATTGCTGAGCGTCAATTACAGAGTCTAGAATTTAGTTTAATTTAATTCAATTCAAATTCATTCAGTCCAAAATAAAAGAACAAAGCCAATAATATTATTTAACGCTTAGAGTCGTTTACTTTGGCGTAAAACATTTTCGATGTAAAATGATTTTCCATGAAAAACATTTTACGTTGGAAAACTCATTTTCATAGAAGTTTTCCATTGTTTACTTGCACGGAAAATAAGTTTTACTCCCAATTTTGGAGGAAAATGTTTCCAATAGGATGTAAAATGAGTTTTCACCCAAAGTTTTACATTTTATTTTTTCACCCAAAGTAAACGATGTAATATAGGAAAACTGTTTTCAGGGAAACCATTTTTCGCTCTAGTAAACGGACCCGATCTCATAAAAAAATCTCATGCATAATGATCCCAGGCCATAAAAAAAATATCTCATAAAAAATTTATCATAATGATCTCATAAAAAAATCTCATAATTTGGTGGATACATACATGACCCACTACAAATGCAAAATTAAATTTATTGAATTTCAAGTCAATAACATTATTTTCAAACAACAAATTATTGTATATGCTAGTATGTTACTACCAAGTCAATAATGTTTGCAAAATTAATAGGAACAACGTAATAAATTGAAAAAAAATGATATATGATAATAAATTGTGAGATAGAGGGCCTTCAAATTCGATCAAAAGGGACAACAATATCCCAGCTTTCATTATTGGCATTGATCTTTACCATGCCTAGCTAATATGATATCACTATTTTGATAATAAATAATAGTAATGCCTAATTTCGTGATTTTCTTTATAAAGGTATTATTATTGATTTTCTATTTTTCTTTATTAAGACTTTAGAGGCCACATCAAGAAAGAATGAAAATGAAATTTTATAAAGAAAACCACATATTTGCTAAAATTTTATTTTGTAAAAGAAAATCACATATCCGAGGAATAGATTTTCATAGCAATGACTACATATGACAATTGTCTATAACTATCACTCCGTACTAAAACAGAAACAACTTACATCCTTATTAGTAATAGTTATTGAACCGTTATTTATTACAACTTACCAAACAATACTTCGAAAGTATTATCCATGACGTGTTCATTAGCTTATTTTGAGTTTTATTTTTTAATTTATTGATTTTTTTTTTTTTTTATAAATGCAGGAAGTGGTGGGAAGCCTAACAAAAAACAAAGTGATGGTGATATTGGACAATCATATAAGCAAGCCAGGGTGGTGTTGTAGTAATTCTGATGGCAATGGCTTTTTTGGCGATAAATACTTCAACGTCGAGGTTTGGATTAATGGCTTGACTAAAATGGCAACTCTTTTCCATGGCAATCCTTATGTTGTTGGTATGAGTTTAAGGAATGAACTTCGTGGCCCTAAACAAAATGGCAATGATTGGTATAGGTATGAAATATATAATCATTCAGTTATTATTATTTTTGCTTTTGAAAAATTTGATGTTAACTACTTTAATTAGCCATAACCTTGGGAGGATCGGAGTAAGGTACGGAGCCACCGCTCCTAAAGACTAAAGCTTTAAATCCTCATACCAGCGAAGAGTGAATGACTTACCAATTTTTTTTTAATAAAAAATGAAGCCTTAGGTAGCTAATATGCTAGCTAGCATCGACAGACTAAAGCTCGTGACTAGCACATTGTTGCACACCTTGAAAGTTTGAGCCTTTTGGAAAAAAAAATGGTTTTGTGTATAACAGATGTATTGTGTTGTACTGTACAATAGATTTATATATATAGTTGTTAAAAGTCAAATCTGACAAATCAATTACTTGAAAAAGGCAATTGCGGAACTTCACGGGGGTGGGTGGGGGCCACGGCCCCCACCAATTTTGATTTTTTCTTTAAATTAAGTTAAAAATTTCCTAAATTTTGTTTTAAAATAGGTTGATTTATGTATTCAGCCCCCTTCAAAAATAGGAAATTTTTATTATGGCCCCTTTTAACATATATTTTTGGTTACATCGATGAAAAAAGGTACATGCGAAAAGGAGCGGAAGCTGTGCATAAAGCGAATCCAAATGTACTAGTAATCCTCTCGGGCCTAAGTTATGACAAAGACTTCACCTTTCTTCGGCGAAAACCGGTGTCTCTAAGTTTCACCGGAAAGTTGGTTTTCGAGGTGCATTGGTATGCCTTCTCAGATGGACAAGCATGGAAAAATGGGAACCCAAATGAAGTTTGTGGCAAGGTGGTAAAGAACATCATGAGAATGTCTGGATTTTTGCTTGATCAAGGCTATCCTATGTTTGTGAGTGAGTGGGGAGTAGACTTGAGGGGCATTAATGTTAATGACAATAGGTTCTTGAATTGTTTTCTTGCTTGGATGGTTGAACATGATTTTGATTGGGCCCTATGGACCTTTATGGGAAGCTATTACTTGAGAGAAGGGGTAATTGGAATGAATGAGTATTATGGATTGCTCGACTCGAATTGGGCTGATGTTCGTAATACCAGCTTCTTGCAAAGGATTTCCGTTATCCAATCTCCTCTTCTAGGTAATCTATTTTTCCTAGCTAAGTTTATTTAAAATAGTTTTTTAAGGGAAAATTTAAATAAAATATGATTGATTATTGTATACATGAGATTTGCTAGAATGAAAATATGAATAAAACTAAAAGGAAGCCACGTTGACTTTATAAAATTGAAAATAACATGAGGGAATGATTTGAGTTTTTAAAGAGAAATGATAGTGGCAGGTATGGCGACTTATTAGGGCTAAGTCGAACAAGTTTAATCAGGTTTAGTAAGTTTATGATGTGTAAATAAATTTTGGGTTCAATTAATCAAGAAGACCTTCACAGTTTGTTTGATTGGTTGACTTTCACAGCACTTAATTCCACTTTACTAAGAGATCAAACTCATCTTTGATAGTTTTTTTCTTCTAATAAAAAAAAAACACTCCCTTTACTAGCAAACAAAGCCCGGCCCTATATTTATAAGCCAAGCATACAACCTAATGCTTCTAACTTTACATTTATTCTCCTTATTTTGCTAATTAACAAAAAAAAACTAAAAATTACAAACACCAACTAATACTAGAAAAAAAAAATTAATCGCTAATAATTCACATTTGTTAAATTCAGATAAGTTTAGGTTTACTAAATTAAAAAGAACGCACCCTTCATAACATAAATGAGTCTTAATCAACATCAACTAGCTAACAGAGTAACAGTTGAGCAGCATAGATAGCCTAATACTGCAACGATTTGACATTTTTTTTTTCTCTCTACTTTATATGCAGGACCAGAAATATCAGATCGCCAAAAGCACAAGATAATATATCACCCATCAACTGGACTTTGCATACAAAAAAACCCAATGACAGCAATGGGAGTACAACTTGGAAAATGTTCAGATTCAAACCACTGGACATACACACCACAAAAGACCCTCAGTATAAAATACTCATACCTGTGTCTAATGTCACAGGGTTCGGACCGCCCTGTTCGTCTCAGCCTCTACTGTCCTGGTCCTGGAACGAGGTGGGACTCGATCTCAGACTCGAACCTCCATCTCGCAGTTTCATCGAGTGACACTACTACTAATACTAAGCTCTGTTTGGATGTGGATTCTAACAACAACAATAATCTTATTACTACTACTTGTAAGTGCTTAAGTAAAGACAGTAATTGTGATCCTGGTAGTCAGTGGTTTAAAATTGCTGATGCTTCTAATCATCTTATTGCTAATGTTCCTACTAGTTTGCCATCACATCCTCAGTTTATGTAAATAAAATGACACATTTTTATGTTATGTTACAATAAGTTGTTATTAGCTTTCACCTTGGTGGATGGGACTAAGTACGGATGTGCTCTCTTTGACTTATTTGTCCGCGATCAGGGCTTAACATTAGCAGGGATGGATATGTCAGATCACTGTGACCTGCAGGGCTTATTAGTGCTGAGCAGTTCTGATGAACTGGTCAGGTCAGATCAGGTTTTATAAAATCAGGTTTCATAAGTCGAAGATAACACACCCTATATTAATTAATTAGTATTTACAATGTACATGATTGATTAGTAGATAATCAATCTTTAAGTAGCTTGATTATCTATATATGTATCATAAAGCTAATTATGAAAGTTTAGTTTTAGTGTTCATATTATGAATAATTGTTTCCATATTAATGGCCTGGTGACGAAGAAGTTTATAATAATAATTTTTTTCAATTCTTAATTAGAAAGCTAAGACAACCATAAAAATTAAACTTTATGAGCGTCTGTTTTCTTATCCCTAATCATCTACTTAAATTGGCAAATTAATAACCCCACTTATTATTCTTTCCATATATTATAAAGAGTAATAACTCCGATTGCTCTTTTTGTAATTAGGTAAGGAACACCCCCTTTTTAGCTACAAATATAGGGAAGAGATGCTAATTTTTTTATTTTTTTTGGTGTAACCATCCGGTTCACCCTTTTGGGCTAATTCAGATTCGGAGCGCGTCCCGGGGTTAAGGTTTTAAACTCCTCCCAACGTGCTTGCGGGGGATCGAACCGTGATTCTTCCTATCAAGTCTAGCCCTTGGCACCACTAGACCAAGATAATGTTGGTTAGGGAAGAGATGCTAATAAATAAGTTTGAACCCTCATATCTCTTGGATACGAAGTGGGACTGAGCACCATTTTGCCATGATTTTGAAACTCCCCAAATTGATTTTGGCACTCCTCCTCTCACATGAATAGTAAGGGGATGAGCGCCAAAATCATCTTTCCCCCTCTTGACCCTTTAACTCCATTTTCTCATAAAATTGAGTAAAACACACCATTTTAGATTTTCTATTTCCCATAAAGTCAATTTTATTGGCAATAATAATGCTTTGAAATTATACAATAGTTTCTAAAAATACAAATTTTGTGTCGGCCCTATGGACCTTTATGAGAAGCTATTACTTGAGAGAAGGGGGGTAATTGGGATGAATGATTATTATGGATTGATCGACTTGAATTAGGCTGATGTTCGTAACACTAACTTCTTGCAAAGGATTTCAGTTATCCAATCTCCTCTTTTAATTAATGTAACTCCTAGAAAAGTTTAAACAATTTTTTTTGAGGGAAAATCTAAATAAAATATGAATGATTATTCATTATTGTATACATGAGATTTGCTAGAATGAAAATACGAATAAAACAAAAAAGGAAGCCAAGTGGACTTTATAAAATTGAAAATAATATGAGGGAATGATCTGAGTTTTAGAGAGAGATGATAGTGGCACGCATGGCGGCTTATCCATTTTGATCAATTTCAACAAGTTTAATTACATTTATAATAAGTTTATATGATGTTGTGTACACAACATTTGAGTTTGATTAATCAAGAAAATCTTCATAGTTATCTTGAGTGGGTGATGTTCACAACACTTAATTACACCTTTATGGAGAGAATTGCCACAATTAAAATATACATTATGTGGTATCGAAAATGGAATCAATTACTTGTTATATATCAAATCAAGTATGGTCCAAGTTACTTCAACTCCTTGTAAAAAAAAAGTTACTTCAACTCATTATAAATTTATAATCAACAAAAATGGGGAGAAAACTATTTATTCCAAACTCCATCATCTCCATATTGTCACTCTTCATTATTCTCCTACAGTCCTACCTACATTATTACTCATGCTGCCCCTATCGAAGAATTTCAGATGGATCGTCGTCGTTAAGAAAGGGAAGCGCGTGAAGTTGGCGTGCGTCAATTGGTCAACACATCTCGACCCTAAACCCTAAATTCATTACTCACAATGAATTTTGACTATATATTTTCCTTGGTGGGTGTCGGTCGATTTCGGTTCAGTCGTTGTCAAAACCATGTCACATTTGATCGGTCTCAAACAATTTTTTGCAAGTCGTAATCGATATACAGGACTGATCAGTTGGTAAAAATTGATATGCAGCCATGCAAGTCATAATCAATCGGTCATGATCGATATGCAGGTCGTAAGTGTACAACCCCTTGAAAAAGAAAAAAACAAGGCAGATTTTAATTGAGAATTATATCCCTTAATTCCACTTGAACTTTTTTCACTTGAAATCTTCACACTATCTAGAAGTAAACATAATGTTAGAATCACTTGAAAGTTTTTCAAGATACAAGAAAATGGGTAGTCAATCATTGCTACAATCACTTGATGATGCTATATTTGGATATAAGTATTTCATTTGAAATGATGGATTTGTGTCAAATTACATGTTTGGCAAGTAAAAATATTTGAAATTGTATTTAGCCCCATTCCCAACCCAAATGCTTACTAAACAAATGTTGTATATTTCAATCATTGTTAATATTTAATTATCCGATTCACTTCAACGAGCAATTTAGGAATTTCCAAGTAATATAAACTATTTTAATTTATAGTCAAAATTAATTATGAGTCGTTTTCATAGGAAGTTTCCCCCATATATTAAGCACTATATTTGAAACTTGAAAAGAATTGAATGTGATCTGGGCAGAAAATGTCTTCATGTGAAAAATTGATAAAAAATTTCAATGAACTTTACGTAGTAGAGGAGTCTGACTACTTTATAGTCCTAATAAATTACAGTAATTGATAGGAGTATTTAATATAATATGTAAACTACAGTAGCTTTTGCCTCACATGGCCTATGTTTGATTCAACTGATATTTGTTGATCAGATTTGAATTTATTTTTCTGATTTGATATGATAATTTGATATGAACTTATTGTTTGATTTGACTAAACTTTTATTGTGTACAACTGTACATAGATTAATCTGTAAGGGAAAAATATATCATTTAGATCTTATTGTATAATTAATTAGTATGTAGTTTTCTAATATGTAATTTTTAATTGATAATTTTTTTTGTTACGAAATTAAAGATATTTAAATTTTAAAACACCAAATAATTAAATTATCTGATTTAATCTGAACTTATTTTTCTAATCTAACCTAAAATACTAGCAGGTAATAAATAAGGTGTTGAAATAATGTGAATCAAACAAGGCTACAGTCGCATATGTGAGTTATGTCCGGTAATAATAAATGACTAGTTCATCGTGAGGGTAATGATATATACAACTCTATACTTTTTTTTTTTTTTTTTTTATATATAGTCGCATGTGTGTGAGTTATTTCGTATTTGATTTAAGTTAATATTTTCATTTTTAACATTTTAATATATATTTCCCCACCATCCATCACCCCTTTTTATGATTTATACTTATGTAAAGTCAACATAACCAAAGATATCAATAATTCCAGATTGGGAAAGATAAATGTTTATTAGCAGCTTTATGATGAAATGTACAACTAGGCATACATGACAAATTTTGTGACTAGTGTATGGTTTGAGCCATGGACAACATAAGCAACTGAAACTAGCTAGCTAGGCCAATGTCGGCCAATGCCAACTGAAATTTTGCGACTAGTGTATGGTAAAATGGTTTCAACTATAACACACTATATTCTCAATTTTCTTTTTTAGGAAAAAATTGTTTCTGACCGCCCCCGTCTTCTAATGGCCAATGCCAGCACGACAGTCCTATGATAAAAGTTGCATGTTGAGGCCAAGACCCAAATAATATATCTTACTGTGTAAAAAGTCGATAATAATGTCAGACACATTCAGTCCAGCTTTAACGGCCCGTTTGGTAGACACATTCACTAGATTTGGAAGGAAAATCAAAATTCATTCCCATGGTGGTGCTAGTTTAACTCCAATTTATTTAATTTCCTTCACAAATATTCATTCACATCTAATACTATCCTTTCACATGGTAATGGAAAACAAGAAGAAAATTGAAGTTTGGGAATGAAAATATGTTTTCCATAGACATTATAAGGTTCTTTCTTAACAAAATTACACTATAAACTCATTACCATTACAACAATTTATTACCAATAAGTAAACGGGCCGTTAGAGTAATGATTTAAGGATGCAAATGAACAAATTAATCAAAAATAACTTTATGATCTCAATAATCTTACTTGTATTAAAATCATTTTGATTATTGTTCATCTACACCCTTAAATCATTATTCTAAAGTGTGTGCAAAATGACTTGTTATCATTAATATGTTACGGAGGAGTACATAATTATAAGATGATAATCTGATAGCCTTTAATGCTTTTCGATTTGCATCAATTTTCATTGTTTTTGGTTATGTCACTCTGTTCCGACTAATCCCAATTTTTCTATAGCGGTTATCCCTTAAAACGACCACCACTATGGAGAAATCCTAGCCCTCCAAAATAATTTATTTTACCTTTTCTTTTTTACCTATATTTCTAATTATTAGATTTTCCAAAATTCCATAATTCATTTAAAAATTCATTTTTTATTTTTTCCAATTAATTAAAATTAAAAAAAATTAAATTAATTATGGAAAATATTATACTTCGTAAAATGAATTTTAAAATTAATTATGGAATTTTGGATAATCTAATAATTAGAAAAATGATTTTTTAAAAAAAGGTAAAATAAAATAATTTGGAGGGCTATGATTTAATAAACTAAATGAAATCATATTGCTGAAATATGGGCAGAATAAATATCATGAGTATATGTGGAAAGTTGTTCTATTGATTTGATTATGTGTATTCATTCTTCTGCCACCTTTTTATATTGGTGGGAAACCCTAGGCAAGGATACATGGGATAGCAAGATTAGGACACTTGTCTACATCACAATATTACAAGTTAAGTTACATCCCATTACATAAGGGGCAATAGCCCAAATAAGAAAGGTACAAAAAAAACGGTTTTATCCTGATTGCTATTGTATTCCTTTATACTCCCCCTCAAAATGGGAGTGGGGTGCTTGCTGAGCTCCCATTTTGTGTAGTAGCTGGTAGTGCTTGGAGATAGGGAGCCCCTTGGTCAAAATGTCTGCATACTGATCATCAGTGGACACATATGTGGGACTAATGGTTCCTTTGTTGACTTCATCCCTTACAAAGTGACAGTCCACCTCTACATGCTTCGTTCGTTCGTGTTGGACAGGATTCACTGCTATAGATAGAGCCGCTTTGTTGTCGCATTTCAGTATGACTGGTTGTAGGGATTTCAATCCAATATCTTTGAGGAGCTGGGACAGCCATTTCACTTCACAAATTGCAAGAGACATAGCTCTATATTCAGCTTCAGCTGTGGATCTAGCAACAACAGGTTGTTTTTTGGTTTTCCAAGAGATGAGAGATTTTCCAAGGAGTATACAAAAGCCAGTGGTGGATTTTCTTGAGAATGGGCACCCAGCCCAGTCACTGTCTGAATAGGCAGTTAATTGGGCAGCAGAGGCAGAGGCCAACAGGAGGCCCTGACCAGGTGATGCAGCCAGGTATCGAAGAATTCTTCTAGCTGCTTGGAGGTGGACTGAGGTTGGGCACTGCATGAATTGGCTTAAGGTATGAACAGGGAAGGTAATATCAGGTCTGGTTATTGTGAGGTAAATTAACTTACCTATGAGATGTTGGTAACTCCTGGGATCAGAGAGTGGAGTGCCCTGGCCAGGCCTCAATTTTAAGTGAGAGTCCAAAGGGAGTTTGAGGGGCTTTGCACACTCCATTTTGTTTTCCTTCAACATGTCCACTGTAATGACCCAGATTTTATCGGTATTTTTGCCGGTATTTATTTGTGTAATTATGTGTTTATTTGCTAGTTCAAAATTTATTTTGAACTATTTATTTTAATTTTTATGTGAATAATTTCGATTTAATCGAAATGTTTTATTTCTCAGTTTTTATTATTTATTTTAATTATTATTTAATTAATTAGAATTTTATAATTTAATTTTCTAATTAATTATTTAATATTAATTTTGGGCAAAATCGATTTATTTCATGATTTTCATGTAAATTTCAATGATTGGCCAATGGATCCCGAGAGCCCATTTAAAGCCCAAACTTGGCCCATGTTCCCCATAGAGGCCGGTTTTCCTAAGGCTTAGAGTGGCTTGCCACTTGCCTTGTGTTCACACCTTGCTAGCTCTATTTATATGTGAGTTGGTAAGGCCCCTTACTCATTTTTGCCATTCTAACCTTGCCATCAACTTGCCAAAGCACATAAACACTCTCTCTTCTAACCATTCTCACGCCATTTTTGAAGGATTGAACCTCCATTGTTCATCTTCTTACCTTGCCCAAAACTTAAAGATTCAAACATCATTGATCTTTAAGCATCCTAAACACAATCCTAAACACATTATTTCAACCAAGATCATTTGTTGGGGTTGTTTTCCGGGTTGCTCGTGGGTTCGTGTTCGAGTGTGTGTGGCCGTGTGAAGCCGTGGTTGGGGTCGGGTTGCTGAGCCGTGCTGCTGTGCCGTGTTGCTGAGGCCGTGCAGTGGCCGTGTGTGGTGGTGCACTTGCGTGGTGTCCGTGTTCGAGTGGTGTGCAGGCCGTGTGCTCGTGTGTGAGTGTGCCGTGTGGGTGTCGAGTTTGGACTGCGTTTTTGTGTTGATTTGTGTGTTGATCTTCAACAAGGTAACATACTAACTCAACTTAATTGGTAGTACTATGTTTATAGCTTTGATTAAATGCATGTTTGAGTGATTTGTTGACGATTATGCATGGTTTTGAAGTAAATCTTTAATTCTGATTTTGAAGTATTTTAATGATGTTTTAATGGTGGTTTTCATGTTTTTAAGATGATCTTATGGTATTTTGGAGATCATGGTGATTGGGTTTGATTTTGTTGAATTTTGATGAAAATAGTTGAAAATGTCGTGTGGGTTGTTGAGCTTCATGCGTGTGATTTTCGAGTTTTGTATGAGTTCTTGATTGAGTTCTTGAATCTTGAATGGAGTTCTTGATTGAGTTCTTTAATCTTGAATGTGTTCTTGATGAGTTCTTTGAGTTATAGATGAGTTCTTTGAGGATCTTGATGAAGTTCTTTAGAGTTCTTTTTGAGGTTGTTTGAGTTCTTGAAAGTTAAAGAAAGTGTTAGAAAGAGTCTTGAAAGTTAAAGATTTGAGTTGAGATGACTAAAGAATTGAGTAAAGATTGTTGATATGATGTTTGGTTAGTCTCAAGATCATGGCTATAGGCAGTTCTTGGGTTAACTTCGATATTTTGGTTATTAATTTCAAGAGTATGGCGTATTCTTGTTTTTAATTAACTTCGATGGAATGATGATAATATGATAAGACCTTTAGCTTGATTTCTTTTCTAGACGCCCTTGACTTTGTGTATGGCTTATGCTCAGTCTTTGGGTTAAGACGTTGCCCCTATTCCGTCCGCGGTATCGGAATAGTTTTGGAGTCTCACTATGTTATCCTTAGTGACACGTTCGCCAGGTAAAATTCGGGTTCGTGGGATTTGGGTGTATGGCTTATGCCCGGTCCTGACATAGTAGAAGTTCGGTTGCGTAAGATGCTTCCGTACGAGCATAGTCCGGTCTAGAACTAGAATGATTGCACCTGAGTTAGAATTGAGTTTGGAGATGTCGTATGATGATGATGTCGAGTGATGAGTTGATTTTGGGATTACGAGCCTGAGGTTGTCTCGTGTCTTCGAGGATTGTATGTGTGAAGTTATTTGATTATTGCTATGTACTTGTGTATTCCCGTTAGGGTGAGTCAGTTATGTTACTCGCCACTGATGGTGGATATGTTGTGTTTTTCAGGTACATCTGACGATGATGCTCTTGCTTAGCTTTTGGGTTGGGCGAGCGGCGCTATGCGTGTTTTATTTCTGTTTGTTTATTTTCGTTTGTTTCATAGCATTAGACTTGTTAGACGTTGATTCAGGATGTGGATATACATTTGTTGTATAAGACTCTAGCATGTGGTTAGAGTTGCACTTGACTTTTATTTTTAGTTCATTTGACTTTTGGACTTAGTTTGTACAAGATTGTGGGTTATTGTACATCTTTGGTTTAATAATAATATTTTGAGGTATTAGTATTATTTTCTAAGTGTTGAGTTTAGTTTTATAACTACTTGACTCGTCGGTTTCTTCCGCGCCGATTTAAGCGAGTCGGGTCGTTACAGTTGGTATCAGAGCCGAATAGGTTTAAGTGAAGTTTCTAGGAATTCGAGTTAAACCCGGGAGATGAGAGCTTTATTTCCCGAGTGATTAAACCATTTCTAGGACTATGTGAAGGGAGAAGAGTTGGGTAGAAAGGCCGGGATAGGATTCTTTCTATTTCTCCTTTTTCTTGGATTCTCTTTGTATGTATTTGGTGAGGTTTTTGTACTGATTTGCTATTCTTGTTATGTTTGTTGTTGTACGTTGCAGCATGTCTACACCTCGCCGGTTGCATACTGGACGACAGAGGTTGCGGGCCCTTGAGGAGGCAATCCTTACCTTGGCGCACCATAGTCGTCATCCGCCGAGTACGCAGTCGACGTTCGATCGCATCGCGCGTCATCGACCTCCGACATATGATGGGGTTGCCGACCCTACTACCTTAGAGAGCTGGACCCGAGAGATGGGGAAGCTCTTCGATGCGACGTTTTGTCCCGAGCACGAGAGGGTGCAGATCGCCGCATATTACTTACGTGGAGAGGCCGACAACTGGTGGGCATTAGCTAAGGACGCGTACCAGCCGTTGCATGCGATGACGTGGACCGACTTTATCGATAAGGTCCAGGAGCGTTTCTACCCCGACGAGTTACGGTGGCAGAAACAGGAGGAGTTCCTTACTCTTGCACAGGGTAAGATGACTATCCAGGCATACACTGATCGATTCACGGAGTTATCGAGGTTCGCTACGTCTGTGGTTCCGTCTGAGAGGGATCGAGTCAAGCGCTACATCAAAAAGCTAGATCCGAGGATCCGAGTTCACGTGATCAGTAGTGGGGCGACGACGTTCCAGCAGGCATATGATGTGGCACTCGAGATACAGTCATCGATTTCTGAGGAAGATTCGAGCAAGAAGAGAGCTCCGGTTCCGACGACTACTGCTTCGTTTAAGAAGCCCCGTTTCAGCGCACCTAGTAGTACCCCTCCGACCACGAGTTCGCGTAAGGGCAATGGTGGTTCTGGTTGTCGAGGCTGTGGCAAGGACTTCCATCCAGGGAAGAAGTGCGACGGTTCTCCGATCAGTTGTTTCACATGTGGCAAGGAAGGCCACAAGTCGACGTTCTGTCCCGAGAGGAGGCCAGATTCAGAGGTTAAGCAGCTTCCAGCACCGACAAAGACTCCAGTGAAGAACAGAGTCTACTGTATGACCGAGGCAGAGGCCGAGGTTCAGCCCAACGTTGTATCAGGTAGATTCCTTGTCTCTGGTGTGTTAGCATTAGTTCTTTTTGATTCTGGTGCTACTGTGTCTTTTGTGGCTAGTAGTTTTGCCTCGAGGTCAGACCTTCGTGGCAGTCTACCTGTTCGTTCAGTTATTACTCTCCCTTCAGGAGAGGATTTTACTTGTCAGCGAGAGTTCCGAGGAGTGCCTATCGTGATAGCAGGGGAGCCAGCGACGGCCGATCTGAAGGAGTTCCCGTTGATAGAGTTTGATGTTATACTTGGCATGGACTGGCTATCTAGGTATCGAGCGATCATTCGTTGCCGAGATCAGTCAGTGACATTCCGAGGATCTCAGGGCAACCGAGTTACCTACTCTGGGTTCGTCCTTAAGAAAGGAGTAAAGGTAATCTCAGCCTTGAAGATGAGAAAACATCGCCAGAAGGGCGATATGGTGTTTCTTTGTCAGGTACGAGACTTGACTGAGGAGTCTCTATTGGACGACATACCTGTAGCGAGGGATTTCAGAGACGTATTTCCTGATGAGCTACCAGGCGTTCCACCTGAGCGCGACGTCGAGTTCCATATCGACTTAGTACCCGGCACAGCGCCAATCTCAAAGGCACCGTACCGGATGGCACCAACTGAGTTATTGGAGTTGAAGACACAACTCCAGGATTTGATCGATAAAGGCTTCATTAGGCCTAGTGTTTCTCCGTGGGGAGCACCTGTGCTCTTCGTGAAGAAGAAAGATGGTAGTATGCGTCTGTGCATAGACTACCGAGAGTTGAATCGGGTAACTATCAAGAATAAGTACCCGTTGCCTAGGATTGAGGACCTGTTCGATCAGCTGCGAGGAGCAGGAGTGTTTTCGAAGATAGATCTTCGATCTGGATATCATCAGATACCAGTTAAGAAGGAAGACATCCCGAAAACTGCTTTTCGTACTAGATACGGCCATTACGAGTTCGAGGTGATGCCCTTTGGTCTTACTAACGCGCCAGCCGTGTTTATGGACCAGATGAACCGGACATTTCATCACTTACTCGACAAGTGTGTCGTAGTATTTATTGACGATATCTTGGTCTATTCTAGAGATGAGTCTGAGCATACGGAACATCTCCAGATGGTACTCGAGATATTGCGGGATCATAAGTGGTTCGCGAAACTCTCCAAGTGTGAGTTCTGGCTTCGCGAAGTAGCCTTCCTAGGTCACGTGATTAGTAAAGAAGGCATTATGGTAGACCCAGCCAAGATTAAGGCTGTTGTTGATTGGAGTAGCCCGAGAAATGTGGCGGAGGTTCGTAGTTTTCTTGGCTTAGCCGGATACTATCGACGATTCGTCCAGGACTTCTCCAAAATAGCTAGGCCGATGTCTAGTCTCCTACAGAAGGAGGTCCGATTCGTTTGGACAGAGGCTTGCGAGCAAGCTTTTCAGGAATTGAAACAGAGATTAGTCTCTGCTCCGATTCTTACTCTTCCGAACGATGAGGAGGGCTTTGAGGTCTATAGCGATGCTTCGAAGAGTGGCTTAGGTTGTGTGCTCATGCAGGGTGGGAAGGTCATCGCTTACGCATCAAGGCAACTGAAGGTGCACGAGCGTAACTATCCTACGCATGACTTAGAGTTAGCAGCTGTAGTGTTCGCGTTGAAAATTTGGAGGCATTATCTCTATGGTGGTTCGTGTAGAGTATTCACGGATCACAAGAGTCTCAAGTACATCTTCACTCAGAAAGACCTCAATATGAGGCAGAGGCGGTGGCTTGAGTTGATTAAGGACTACGACCTGACGCTCAACTATTGCGAGGGCAAGGCGAATTTGGTTGCAGATGCGCTAAGCCGCAAACATCGCTTGAGCTTCAGTAGAAGCTGTGGTTCCGTCAGACTTCGTCTGACATCAATGAGTGCTGAACCTGATTTGATTCGGGAAATGCGCGAGGGTCAGCAGAACGACCCGCAGTTTGCTAGGATTCGAGAGGCTATACAGCAAGGCAAAGCCGTTGGCTTCACGATCTCTTCTGATGGTAGTATGCACTTTCGAGGGAGATGGTGTGTACCGGACTGTTCTGATCTTAGGAACAGGATCATGTCCGAGGCGCATAACTCGCCTTATTCTGTTCATCCCGGTGGTAATAAGCTTTACCAGGACCTCAAGGGCCAATTCTGGTGGCCTAAGATGAAGAGGGATGTAGCGGAGTTTGTTGCTCGGTGTCTGACCTGTCAGAAGGTCAAGATTGAGCATCAGAGACCAGGAGGTCTGTTGCAGCCACTACCTATTCCGACCTGGAAATTTGAGTCTGTTCCTATGGACTTTGTAGTGAGCTTACCCACGTGCAATGGCTTGAATGCTATTTGGGTCATTGTGGATAGGTTGACTAAGGTCGCTAGATTCATTCCGATGAAGATGACCTGGTCGATGGAGCGTTTAGCGGAGGCATATACTCAGGACATAATCCGACTTCATGGAGTTCCGAGGGAGATTGTTTCTGATCGGGATCCGAGGTTTCTATCTCGTTTCTGGAAATCAGTTCAGGAAGCCTTTGGGACGAAACTGAAGTTGAGCACCGCTTTCCATGCGGCGACTGATGGTCAGACTGAGAGGACCATCCAGACTTTGGAGGATATGCTTCGAGCATGCACTCTGGAGTATCATCAGTCTTGGGTGCGTATGCTTTGCTTGATAGAGTTCTCCTATAATAATAGCTATCACTCTAGCATTGAGATGGCTCCGTACGAGGCCCTGTATAGCAGGAAATGTCGGAGTCCGATTTGCTGGAATGATATCAGTGATACTGTGGCTCTAGGACCTGAGATGGTACGCGATACTATCAAGAAGGTTCGAGTCATTCGGTCTAAGATGCAGGCCGCTCAGAGTCGTCAGAAATCTTACGCCGATAATCGACGTAGGCCACTGGCTTTTGAAGTAGGTGACAAAGTCTTGCTTAAGGTTTCACCTTTCAAAGGAGTTGTACGCTTTGGTCAAAAGGGTAAACTTCGACCGAAATATGTGGGACCTTATGAGATACTAGAACGAGTTGGGGAGGTGGCTTATCGATTGGCATTACCACCTAGTTTGGCTAATGTTCATGACGTATTTCATGTTTCCCAGCTAAGGAAATATGTACATGATCCTACTCATGTAATCTCAGTGGATCCGGTCGTAATCGAGCCGAATCTGACTTATGAGGAGCGACCCGTCCAGATCTTGGATCGGGAGGAGAGGACCCTGCGTCGTAAGCAGGTACCGCTTGTCAAGGTGTTGTGGAGAAATCAACACCATGAAGAAGCAACTTGGGAGACGGAAGCGTCCATGCGGCAGAAGTACCCCGAGCTGTTCGATGGGGAGCAATCTCCTGCACCTTGAAATTTCGGGACGAAATTTCTTTAAGGAGGGGAGGTTGTAATGACCCAGATTTTATCGGTATTTTTGCCGGTATTTATTTGTGTAATTATGTGTTTATTTGCTAGTTCAAAATTTATTTTGAACTATTTATTTTAATTTTTATGTGAATAATTTCGATTTAATCGAAATGTTTTATTTCTCAGTTTTTATTATTTATTTTAATTATTATTTAATTAATTAGAATTTTATAATTTAATTTTCTAATTAATTATTTAATATTAATTTTGGGCAAAATCGATTTATTTCATGATTTTCATGTAAATTTCAATGATTGGCCAATGGATCCCGAGAGCCCATTTAAAGCCCAAACTTGGCCCATGTTCCCCATAGAGGCCGGTTTTCCTAAGGCTTAGAGTGGCTTGCCACTTGCCTTGTGTTCACACCTTGCTAGCTCTATTTATATGTGAGTTGGTAAGGCCCCTTACTCATTTTTGCCATTCTAACCTTGCCATCAACTTGCCAAAGCACATAAACACTCTCTCTTCTAACCATTCTCACGCCATTTTTGAAGGATTGAACCTCCATTGTTCATCTTCTTACCTTGCCCAAAACTTAAAGATTCAAACATCATTGATCTTTAAGCATCCTAAACACAATCCTAAACACATTATTTCAACCAAGATCATTTGTTGGGGTTGTTTTCCGGGTTGCTCGTGGGTTCGTGTTCGAGTGTGTGTGGCCGTGTGAAGCCGTGGTTGGGGTCGGGTTGCTGAGCCGTGCTGCTGTGCCGTGTTGCTGAGGCCGTGCAGTGGCCGTGTGTGGTGGTGCACTTGCGTGGTGTCCGTGTTCGAGTGGTGTGCAGGCCGTGTGCTCGTGTGTGAGTGTGCCGTGTGGGTGTCGAGTTTGGACTGCGTTTTTGTGTTGATTTGTGTGTTGATCTTCAACAAGGTAACATACTAACTCAACTTAATTGGTAGTACTATGTTTATAGCTTTGATTAAATGCATGTTTGAGTGATTTGTTGACGATTATGCATGGTTTTGAAGTAAATCTTTAATTCTGATTTTGAAGTATTTTAATGATGTTTTAATGGTGGTTTTCATGTTTTTAAGATGATCTTATGGTATTTTGGAGATCATGGTGATTGGGTTTGATTTTGTTGAATTTTGATGAAAATAGTTGAAAATGTCGTGTGGGTTGTTGAGCTTCATGCGTGTGATTTTCGAGTTTTGTATGAGTTCTTGATTGAGTTCTTGAATCTTGAATGGAGTTCTTGATTGAGTTCTTTAATCTTGAATGTGTTCTTGATGAGTTCTTTGAGTTATAGATGAGTTCTTTGAGGATCTTGATGAAGTTCTTTAGAGTTCTTTTTGAGGTTGTTTGAGTTCTTGAAAGTTAAAGAAAGTGTTAGAAAGAGTCTTGAAAGTTAAAGATTTGAGTTGAGATGACTAAAGAATTGAGTAAAGATTGTTGATATGATGTTTGGTTAGTCTCAAGATCATGGCTATAGGCAGTTCTTGGGTTAACTTCGATATTTTGGTTATTAATTTCAAGAGTATGGCGTATTCTTGTTTTTAATTAACTTCGATGGAATGATGATAATATGATAAGACCTTTAGCTTGATTTCTTTTCTAGACGCCCTTGACTTTGTGTATGGCTTATGCTCAGTCTTTGGGTTAAGACGTTGCCCCTATTCCGTCCGCGGTATCGGAATAGTTTTGGAGTCTCACTATGTTATCCTTAGTGACACGTTCGCCAGGTAAAATTCGGGTTCGTGGGATTTGGGTGTATGGCTTATGCCCGGTCCTGACATAGTAGAAGTTCGGTTGCGTAAGATGCTTCCGTACGAGCATAGTCCGGTCTAGAACTAGAATGATTGCACCTGAGTTAGAATTGAGTTTGGAGATGTCGTATGATGATGATGTCGAGTGATGAGTTGATTTTGGGATTACGAGCCTGAGGTTGTCTCGTGTCTTCGAGGATTGTATGTGTGAAGTTATTTGATTATTGCTATGTACTTGTGTATTCCCGTTAGGGTGAGTCAGTTATGTTACTCGCCACTGATGGTGGATATGTTGTGTTTTTCAGGTACATCTGACGATGATGCTCTTGCTTAGCTTTTGGGTTGGGCGAGCGGCGCTATGCGTGTTTTATTTCTGTTTGTTTATTTTCGTTTGTTTCATAGCATTAGACTTGTTAGACGTTGATTCAGGATGTGGATATACATTTGTTGTATAAGACTCTAGCATGTGGTTAGAGTTGCACTTGACTTTTATTTTTAGTTCATTTGACTTTTGGACTTAGTTTGTACAAGATTGTGGGTTATTGTACATCTTTGGTTTAATAATAATATTTTGAGGTATTAGTATTATTTTCTAAGTGTTGAGTTTAGTTTTATAACTACTTGACTCGTCGGTTTCTTCCGCGCCGATTTAAGCGAGTCGGGTCGTTACATCCACAGTGTATTTTTTCTGTGAGATGAATATGCCATCCTCATTTCTTTGGACTTCTATGCCCAAAAAATAGTGTAGATCACCCAGGTCTTTCATGTTGAACTGAGACCCCAGATAGGTTTTTGCTCCTTGTATGAGTGTGGTGTCATTTCCAATAACCAAGAGGTCATCTACATACACTAGGATCATCACAAATCCTTCTTGATTTCTCTTGATGAATAAGGAGTAGTCAGCTCTGCACTGGTTGAACCCATTGTTGAGGAGAGCAGTGGAGAGTTTGGTGAACCATTGCCTTGGAGCCTGCTTCAGTCCATATAGAGACTTCTTGAATTTGCAAACTTTGTTAGGATATTTTTGAGCAAAAGGATGCTCCCCCTGTCCCACTGTGATGGGCTTGCCTGGTCCTGCATACCCTGTAGGTATTTTCAAGTATACATCTTCAAGAAGATCCCCATGAAGGAATGCATTCTTCACATCCATTTGTGACACATGCCAATTCTCCATAGCAGCCAGTGCCAAGACTGACCTGACTGTGGTCATCTTTGCCACTGGAGCAAAGGTTTGTTCATAATCTATTCCTTCCTTTTTTCTACATCCAAGTACAACCAGTCTTGCCTTTTCTTTGTCAACACTACCATCTGCATTAAACTTTGTTTTGAACAACCATTTTGATCCTATGGCTCTTTTCCCTTTAGGAAGATCTACTATTTCCCATGTATTGTTGCTTTCAAGAGCTTCAAGTTCTGAATTCATTGCCTTGACCCATTTTTGTTGCTGAACTGCTGCTTTGAATGACACAGGATCAACTGTGGTTTCGCTGTTGGACATGAGAGCCTTGAACTGGCTGTCAGCTTTGATCAGAGAGACAGCTGCTGCATGATTTGAGTCCTGAGTGTTACCCTTTTTGAGTGGGGGAATATGGTAATCATCCATCCACCCAGGTCTTCTTCTCGACCTCTCTGTTCTTCTGTTAACCTGCTCACATTGGCTTGGGTCCTCCACTGATTTTGCACTTTGTTGAGACTCCTCTGTCTCACTCTCAGTTTGGCTGTGAATTAGAGCAGGGTCTTCCATGTGTGGTGCTTGGTGATCTGTTTGGATCAAAGGGAACTCATCATCCTTGGATCCTTGATGTTGATCCTAATCAAGTTCTTCAACTGTGTCTTCTTCTGGTTGCTCCTCCCTTGAATTCTTACAAGGCAGAACATTTTCATGGAATTGTACATCTCTGGAAATGAGAATTCTTTTATCCATCAGATTTAGGAGTTTGTACCCCCTTTTTCCTTCAGGGTACCCAAGGAACAAGCATGGCACCCCTCTGTTTGAAAACTTATCATGATACCTCTTGGGATTACTGGCTATCACCAAGCACCCAAACACCTTCAACATGTTGTAGTCAGGTTTTTTTATGGAACAATCTTTCATAAGGGCTCATGTTCCCAATGATAGGTGAGGGAAGCCTGTTGATTATGTATGTGGCTGTCAGGACACAGTCACCCCAATACTTCAAGGACAAGCCTGCTTGGATTCTCAAGGCCCTTGCCATTTCAAGCAAGTGCCTATGTTTTCTTTCGACTCTACCATTTTGTTGGGCTCGATCAACACAAGTGGTTTGATGTTCTATCCCCTTTAGAAGGAAGAATTCCTGGCATTCACCCTTTATAAATTCAAGAGCATTATCTGACCTAACCTTCTTTACTTTGAGTTCAAATTATTTCTTGGCAAATTTATAGAATTGTTTAATTGCTCTTGGAGCATCAGACTTCTTTTTCAGCAGATATACCCAAGTGGCTCTAGTATGGTCATCCACTATAGTTAGAAAAAATCTGAATCCACTATAGGTTTGGACCCTGTATGGTCCCCATGTGTCAAGGTGAATCAATTCAAATGGCCTTGATGCAATAGATTTGCTAATATTGTAAGGTTGTTTTGTGAATTTGGACATAGGACAAGTCAAGCACATTTCATCATATTCAAAACTAGAATTTTCAATACATCCTGCCATCTTTAATCTACTCAAAGGAGCATGGCCTAATCTATAGTGCCATAGCATACATTTCCCTAATCCTTTATTTACATCATTTTTGTTCAGATTAGATTCACTGCATGATAGCATCACTTTCACATTCTTCTCATCTTTTCTTTCTTCACACTTCTTCTTGACCTCAGTAGGGGGACTCATCAGTTTTGTATACAGCTTCTTCAGATCATTGTTTGACAGGTTGACTAAGTAATAGAGTCCATTCTGCACTTTTCCTAGGCCTTTAAGCATCATAGAAAGTGAGTCCTGGTTAACACAAAATCCAGGATAGAATATGACTTTGCAGTTTTCATCCCTTGCAAGTTTATTAATTGACAAGAGGTTGTATTTAAAAGTTGGCACATGTAGGACACCCTTTAGGACCATAGAATTTTTTAGTTTTACATTTCCCACATGCTCAATTTTTGCATTCTTTCCATCTGGAAGTTTGATTTCAGGCTGATTTTTAGTTTCCCTTGGATTCATCATGATTGCACAACTACTGACCATATGGTCAGTAGCACCAGAGTCCAATATCCACTCATGGGTGCATGCATTTACATTAAAACATGAAATCATACCTACAAAGGAGTTGTCTCCCTCTTCTTCAGACTCACCATACTCTTTGTTTCCAGTTCCAGAGGTAGAAGGCACAAGTTTCAGAAGCTGTTCTACTTGCTGAGGAGTAAGAGTAGAACCCCAGTTCTCCCCCTGACCTGCACCTGCAGCAGCCATCCTTTGGCCACTTCCTCTGCCTTTGTTCCACTTTGGTCCACCAGTGTAGTTCTGACCTCCACCATAGTCCCTTTTTACAGGCCTTGGATTCTGCTTTGCCATGGGGTATCCCTTGGGATATCCAATGATAGACCAACACTTTTCAGTTGAATGATTCCTCCTTCCACAAGCCTTGCAACCCTCATCTTGGGCTCCTCTTCCTTGCCATGTATTCACATCACCTTTGGGTTTCATGGTCTTGACAGTATTCATGGATGAGGGTTCCAAGTTGATCTTTGAGATGTTGAGCACCTCTCTCTGTGACTCCTCCTGTTGGAGACTTGCACAGGCATCCTCGACAGCTGGCAGGGGAGATCTAAGTAGGAGCTGGCTTCTCTCTGTGGAGTAGTCTTCATCTAGTCCATTTAGGAATGTGAACAGTTTCTTTTCTTCCTTTTCTTTTTCCATCACATTGAGAAAAGCTTTCATTTCATCTGTTATGTTGCTCAAAGTAGGATATTGAGTCATATTATCCAGCTCTTCCCACAGCACACACATCCTTGTATAGTATTCATTGATGGTGCTTCCATTTTGCTTTGTTTCATACAGTTCTCTATTCAACCTATATTTGCTTGCTCCATTGCTCACTGTGAACCTCCTTTCCAGATTCAACCAGACTTCTCTTGCCGTTCCATAGTACAGCACTGACTTCTTGATGGAGTCACTCATGGAGTTCAGTAGCCAAGATATCACCACGTTGTTGCTCGTGTCCCAAAGGTCTTGGTTTTTGGCATCACTTGGATCTCTTTTCACCAACCCAGTGATGAAACCCAGCTTTCGTTTTCCAGCCAGGCCTATCTCCATAGATCTCTTCCAAGCTCTGTAGTTTGACACTCCTTGAAGCTTCTCAGCAACATTCAGGTTCCCTTCGTTTGGATGAAGGTATAAGGGATTGGTATGATCAATGGCTCCAGTCTCCTTGCTGGCATCTTTATCAGCAGCCATTGTGAGTTAACAGACTGAGATTGAAAACAATAAAGGAGGGGAGAATCAGGCAGTGGCTCTGATACCAAATAAACTAAATGAAATCATATTGCTGAAATATGGGCAGAATAAATATCATGAGTATATGTGGAAAGTTGTTCTATTGATTTGATTATGTGTATTGCTGCAAACATTCTTCTGCCACCTTTTTATATTGATGGGAAACCCTAGGCAAGGATACATGGGATAACAAGATTAGGACACTTGTCTACATCACAATATTACAAGTTAAGTTACAACCCATTACATAAGGGGCAATAGCCCAAATAAGAAAGGTACAAAAAACACGGTTTTATCCTGATTGCTATTGTATTCCTTTATAAATATGGTATTGCGGTCATTTTTTGGGAGACCGTTGTAGAAGCCCCCGACTAATCCCCGAACTCTTTGGGGATTAGTATGTTTCCTTGTCAAAAAAAAGATTCATCAATTCGCATCTGTACGAACCAAACATAATTGTTTTAGTCAAGCTAATAAAACAACATATTTTTTTTTTAACATATGCATTATTCAACGATGGCGATATATATGTTTACTTCTTGTAAATCCACATATATATTTCTCTTTTAATCTCAAAGAATGCTCTTAGTTTACTATTACTATAAGAGGATAATCGACTTCCTTTCTTTTTAAAAAAAGCTAGAATCATACTTAATTAAAACACTTCAGGAAAAACATCGAGAAATGGTTTTGGCGCTCCTTTATATGAGTACTACATTAAAAAATATATGCTCTTACATTTAAAGTGCAAAAAATAATTTTTAAAATGCTAAATACATTAATTTCATTACAAGGGTTGCCAACCTCCTAAATGTGCATTTTTATTGGTTGAAAATGCATTTGATCATTAATTTCATCATATATCTCTTTGGAAAAATCACTTTTAAAGGAATGAACTATTAGTGACCCAATTTTAAAGGTACGGATTTTTGATTATTTCTAAACAGTACAAACTATTATATGCATTTGTAATGAGAGATATTATTAATTTTCGAACCTGTTGTTATGGGTAACAACGATGACGTGTCAGTTGGTGTTCTAATTAGATGTTAGTTTTAATTTTTTGTCCTTTTTTTTTTCTTGAAACTCCTTAATAAACTCCATTTTCTCCCTTCTTTTCGTTTCTCTTTCTTCTCCATTTTTTCTTTCTTCTTAATCTGAATTTCCAAACCAAAATCAATATCCACCAAACTTAGTTAAATCTCCAAGCAAATTCAGTTAGTAATATCCAGGAGTTCCACCCAATAGTGTAGAAAATTGAAGCAAGATTTTTCGAGATTAATTTGGTCAAAAACCAGAGCACAGCCATGAAACTCACCCATTTTGGTCATAATCGAACCAAATATCAACAAGAATTATTAGAGAAAATGGTGTAGTGCCTGGGATGAGGGAGGAGGAGTAAAGCAGTACGGCAGTAGAGCAAATGGTGTAGTGCCTGACTGCCTGGGATGAGGGAGGAGGAGGAAAGCAGTACAGCGGTGGTGGTCATTGCCGGCGGAGATGGGAAAACAATGTATCAATTGAAGAGAAGATGCAACAGTGTTAGTAGATAATGGAGAAGAAGAACTCCATTGATGGGAAAACAATGTATCAATAGTTAATATGATTTTTACATTATATACATTGAAGATCAGGGGAAAAATGGGCAAAAAATGGAGAAGACAAAATAGAACAGGGAGAATAATGAGAAAATGGGGTTAATTATAGATTTTTAAAGAAAAAAAGATAAATCAAAAATCTAAAAAAAGCAAAAAACACACTGACACGTATACCATTTACCTTTGATAGCAAGTTATCAATTCATTAATACCTCTCATTGTAAGTTTAATTCATAGTTCATACTGTTCAGAAATAATTGAAAGTTTATACCTTTAGAATTAGGATGACCATAGTTCATACCTTTAAAAGTAATTTTTCCTATCTCTTTCTAATTTAAGACAAATCTATCAATATTTCATTTGGATGTGTCTATAGGGTTGATAATTGTGAATATCTCGTCAAAAACAAATCTTGAAGATCACCGAATTTTTTTGCTTCTTGCATTAATTAAGCTTGAATTGAAGAGCATGTCATGAATTTCTAAATACTTTTCATTTTAAGAAATGTATTCAATGCTTATATATAGCCCTAAGGGCTACATATAACATTACCCTTTACAATAGGAAAATGATATATGTAGCCCTTAGGGCTACATATAAGAAGCTTAAAATGGAAATAATATGTTGAATTAAACATTTATTGTCTCAAATAATGTGCATATTTGTCATGAATTTCTAAATACTTTTCATTTTAAGAAATGTATTCAATGCTTATATATAGCCCTAAGGGCTACATATAACATTACCCAATATAATAAATGCCTTTTTTGTAAGAAAGATTATTATTCAAAAAGAAAATTTATTTGACAACCATCCTAACTACATATGACCAAATTTCTTTAAAAAATTCAAACTATGGATGAACTTAAAATAACCTCAATTATGAAAAACACCAAACAAGACGACTTATATATGACTAGTAAGACCAATACAATAGGGAAAAGCAAAATCATTATACGAATTAGTGTCAAATATTAGATTTTTTTTTATATCAGATAATTGATTTTAGATCGAATATCCAAAAAAAGTCGGATCGGATTTTATAAGGTAGTGACATTTTGCAAACATAATAAAAACTAAGACGTTATTAGTTTATATATATATATAAATCATAGACAAGCAAGGTAAGGTTTTTAAAATATTTCTTTTTAACAATTGAAAACTGAAGTGAAAATGGTGAATTTTGGAGAGAAAATCTACAATGCAAAGTGTCATTCGACTTCTTTTTAGCTCTCATAAAATAATAATACATAGTAAAAAAATAAAGAAAAGCTATGTATAACAAGCATTATCTTGAACAACAGCCGTATAATCTTCACAGCTTCTCATCATCTTTCAATGAAGGGTTTCTTATATATGCAAATTATCTTTGAATGAAGGACTAGTATATGTTGTATATTTATTTAGAGTATAATGGTTGTATATAAGTTTTATGTGGGTATGGTGTAATAAAACTTAAGTACGATGTTTAAACACGAAAATTAGACAGAGGTAACTCGCGAGTCTCGAGCCTAAGTCACGACTCGCGAGAACAGACTAAATCAGAAAACAAGCAAAAACGAGCAAAAAAGGTCAGTAGCGAATCGCGACTCGCGAGGGCAAGGTCGCGACTCGCGACCCTTGGTCGCGACTCGCGATCCTCGGTCTTCGTCAGTTTCTTGCGGTTTGCGACTTTTTCTCTGGTCGTCCCACTAATGCATTGTGGGGTTAATTACTCCGGTAATGTGCAGTTAAAGGCTCTGATTATGTTGTCTATATAAGACACATGCTAAGAGAGGAAAAAATATAAGTTTTCATTCTCACTTTCTCTGTTAAAGAAATTCTCTAAGTTCTCTCCTCTTCATAACTAAGCTTTTATATATTCTGAGAGTGTTGTGTGAGCTACAGTACTTGTTCTTCGTTGTATCTCAAAGACGTTTTCGAGAAACCCTGCTCTACTCATATAGGGTCGAAATTAGTCTTTAGGAAAGCGTTCGCGTGCCTCGAAGGTTTAAATTTCTCTGTTTTGTGTCCATTATTATTATACTAACCCTGTTTGTTTCCAACAGTATATATATAATATATGATCTAAAACTAAAAAATTAAAGCTTAGGGATTAAATGTTGGATAGTACTGCCCATTTTTTATTAATTAGTTTTGCATTGGACACCCCCTTTTTAAGAGTTCTGAAAATATAGACGAATCTAATAAGATCTCATATAAATATATTTTTTAAATTTATATATATATTATCCATTTTAATTTAATTACTACATTTTCTATTTATGTTGTTTCAAAATGATTGCCACATTTTATTATCTTCTTATATTGGGTAAATCTTATCATATATAAAGCCAAAAAAGGGGGACTACCCCATTTTTTTCTTTTTCTTTATTAACTTCATACTTTTCTCTCGTAGCTTACTTTTAACTAATATATCATGTCTCATGGACCCACACACTATCTACACATTTAATACAACAAACAAAAAGTTTTCTATCAGTCTGTATTTTTTCAAATGTTGTGATTATTTTGAAAAGGGTGAAGTAATAAAAAATCAAGTTTAAAGTTAATCTCTCCTTATAATCAAAAGGTTAAACATAACAAACATTCTCAAACAGATAAAGTAGTACGTATTAAAATCAAAATATCTTGAGTTTTTCGTTCTCATCAGCAATAACCATATATTTTAATTCATAGTTGCATAGTTGTTTTTAAAATTTCTCATTTATACCCACAAATTTATACTTATATTAAAAAAATAATATTAATGACCAATAAACATAGTAACAAATAAAGATGAGTTCTAATAAAACAAAGTAATGGAAATAAAAAAACATACCATGCATTATTTTCACATGGCCTTGTACCTTGTAACTTGTTATATATTAACAATGAACCAAGTTACAAACCAATCAAGTACATACATCAACAATTATAATCAACAAACATGGGAAGAAAACTATTTCTCCCAAACTCCATCATCTCCATATTTTCACTCCTCATTTTTCTCCTACCAACTTTGCTCGCGCTGCCCCTATCAACGAATTCCAGATGGATTGTCGATGAAAAGGGACAGCGCGTAAAGTTGGTGTGCGTCAACTGGTCAGCACACCTTGAGTTAGTTGTGGTAGAAGGATTAACCAAACAACCATTTGATGTGATATCAAAGAAAATAAAAGATTTAGGGTTTAATTGTGTTAGGCTAACATGGCCTCTTTATTTGGCTACTAATCATTCATTGGCTTCTCTTACTGTAAGACAGTCTTTTCATAATGCTGGAATGTCAAACTCCATTGTTGATGACCTTGAAGCTTACAATCCTTCCATTGTTGATCTTTCCCTCATCAATGCTTTCAAGGTATGTTATTTAATGTACTTACTTTACTACAACTAGAATATGTGTTATTTAATTAATCGATATTGCTAACGAACACCTCATGACGCTAGATAAACATTTAATATATTTTCTAGAATGATAATAATTTGGAATGTTTGTCAAAATTATGCGTTGATCAGTGTACTTAATTAATGTGTATTACAATTTACTACTCCCTCCGTACGTAACATAAAAATTTTACCAGTTTACATTTCTCTCTATTTTTGGTAAAAAAGGTCCATTTATTTACGTAACTACCATTACTAAAAACATCTGAACATACCATTAACATTTGATTAAACCCATCATATACCTATCAAAATAATAATCAACCCACCCAAACAACCAATCCCAACAACCACCCCTCCAACTCTCCAACCCTAAACCACCACTACCAAAGCAACCAACAACCACCCCAACCTAAACCACCACCTCCTCCTCTTCACGCCACAACACTCTAAACCCAACAATCAAATCCACCACCCGAACCCACGAACCCTAAACCCAAAACCCATTTGAACCCTAAACCCACAAACCCTAAACCCACGAACCCAAGAACCTAGAACCCATTAAACCAGAACTAACAAACACCACGAACACCAGTAGAATACGTTGCCGGTACGGTGATTCGACGATTGGAGTTGGTTAGATGATTGGAGTTGGTGAGATGGTTCGTTGCCGGTGGTGATTTCGTTGATGCAATTGTGTTGTCGGGTGAACAATGAGTGGTGTTGGTGTTTGGCTCATTGGTTGGGTATACGAGTGGATGCTTAATTAGTGTCTTATTAATGTCTTAAACTTGTATTAGAAAATTTTACATTGGAGTCCGTAAAAAGTATAAATGGTGAAATTTTTTATGTTACAAAGGGAGTATTTTCAATTTTTGCTATCTTATCTGGCGTCGTCCCTGTAGATGTTCATTAACTTTTTGGTTATATTCATTAACCACTCTATGTTTTAACTTTTATTACAAGTGTTAGACATTCTTTTCAAAATAGAATTTTAAAAAAATCCTAGAGTTTGACATAGTTATTGAACTTAATTAATTAGATTCTTTTGTTATACATAAAAACCAACTAATTAGGTGAACCAATATACCTACTAAACTAAATATGCATGTTCAAAAGTTAGATTTTGCAATTGGCGCCGCACACAACCTCAACATAGCCTAGCAATTACTCTCGCAAAGAAAGAAAAATACAGGACATTTTAAATTGAGATTTATTTTAAAATTATATATAAAGTGTTTTGTAAGTTTTGATTTAATTGTTAAGAGACATAGTATTACACCACATGGTCTTTACAAGTCACAACCATTACATGTGAATTTTTTTTCACAAAGTTTTTTCAAAAACTGATTTTTTTTTTTTTTTTTTTTAATTCGTCACAATGAGTAATTTAGCAATTTCAATGTTATATAAATTTTAGGTATAGATATAATATAGTCAAGATTTATTGTGAGTAGTTTTAGTAGAAAATGTTCCATATTTTAGGAACTAGATTTGAAAGTAACGTGGTCATCTACTTTGATTTTGCTGATAAACTTTTGCTTATACTAGTAAAAGATGTATTCATGTGAATATGACAAAATATCTTCATGTGAAATATGACAAAATGTCTTCATGTGAAATATTACAATTATCAATGAACTTTTGCTAATAAAAGTCTTTGTGGCACAGTGGCAGTCATGTTAAGATTTTTTTAGGTTTAAGATGACTCAACCGACCAGTTTTAGGTATCTGGTGAGACCATTTCATCATGCATGAGAGATTAGATTTTGTCGCGAAAAAGTTATAAAAGAATGAGTTAAAGTTAGTGAGAATATATAAAAAAGTTATCAGGTAATTTTATAAATACATAACATTTTATATATTTTATATAACTTTTGCAAGTATTTCGTTAATTTTTCTTAGTTAGAGTTGGTATTACGGTGAGACTGCCTCACACAAGAATCGGTAATCCAACAAATAGAGTATATTATGAATTATTTGACAATGGGCAGAGAAGTCTGACAACTTATATAGTACTAGAATAATTTTTTTTTTTTTTTGGCAATGGTATGTACTAATATAATAGATATTAATATGTAAACTAGTTCAACTTTCACATGTTATGTGAGGTATGCTTAGTCTTGTAATAAAAATGATGGTAAGCATCCACATTTGTTGGTGTAATCGTGTGTAATTAGCACTAATTTCAATATTTCTTTACTTGCATAGTTACATGATTGATCTTTGACTCTGCTCAACTTCGCCATTAGCATATTCAACAACTAATTGGAAAAATTGTAAAAAAAAAATATCTTTTGTAGGCTTAATTGATTTTGTAAAAAAAATCATTTTTCTTGAACTTTTTGCAAAAAAAATAAAATAAAATCTTATGTGATATATTTGTTTATTGACCACCATCTTTAGCAGGATTCAGACGTTGTTGACCCTATTGTTTTTCGCACGTGATTCGCTTAATTCTTTGCCTTTCCGGTTTGGAACCCAACTATCCCCAAATTAACCCATTTATCTGTGTTGGATGGGTTAAAAAAAATGTATATGGGTTAATTGAGTTAATTTGGGGATAAATGAATTAATTTGCGGATAATTGGGTTTATCCATGCACCAAATGTATTCTTCTCCTATGTTACAATATATTTTAATCATAATAACACTCTTGCTCTTACATTATTATATGCAAATGATATCCACTAACATCATTAAATTTTATACATTGGTTTCTTCCAAATAATGCATTGCATGCACAATTCATTGTGGAGCGGAACAAGTATATATTGTTCCTTGTGGATTATATATAATCTGTTAAGAGTAGCAGTAGTTGATTAGTAGTGAGAAGAAGAATGGAATGGAAGTAGTATAAGAGATGTATATATTGATATTGTAGTAGTAGCGGTACGGTGCATTCCAAACCTTTACATAAGGTGTTTATTTATAGGAAAAGGTAAGAGTGGTGAATACAATATTTTACAATGTATGTGTACTTAAGCGGTAATAATTATTCACCTCAAGTAGTGGTAATTTCGAACTGGAAATTGTTTAAAGTATATATTTGGTTAAAAAATAATACAGGAAGTGGTGGGAAGCCTAACAAAAAACAAAGTGATGGTGATATTGGACAATCATATAAGCAAGCCAGGGTGGTGTTGTAGTAGAACTGATGGCAATGGCTTCTTTGGCGATGAATACTTCAACGCTGAGCTTTGGATCAACGGCTTGACAAAAATGGCAACTCTTTTTAATGACAATCCTTATGTTGTTGGCATGAGTTTAAGGAATGAACTTCGTGGCTCTAAAGAAAATGCCAATGATTGGTATAGGTATGTATGTATTATAAATTTCTCAATTATATACTTCGTATATGTTTGCTTTTGAAATTTTGTTTTTAACTAAGCTACAAATCAAAGGTCAAATACAAATCCTCACACCAGAAAAAATTGAGTTTTGAAGCAATAACAATTAGTGAAATACAAATAGGATACAAAATGTCTACAGCCTTAGCGAGATCGACTAGCATAAAGTAGAGATGATCAAAAGTAATCAGATCCAATTTTTTACGGGCTTTGAACATGCAAATTAGGCCCAAATTTGGGCTGGCCCAATGCGGCCCACTTTTTTTTTATTTTTTTGTGCAGGCTTTGGATAGTTAAAATTAAGCTTTTGGTTGATTATTTAGGCCTGGCCCGAAAAGCATGCCAAGCCCACGCTCAATTTTCTGATTTCGGCCAAGAGGTTTGAGCCTGAACTCAGCCCAGCCCATGATCACCTTCAACACAAAGTTACACACTTTGGATGTTTGAGAGTTTTAAAGAAATCACATTGTAATCTTGTATATAATGGATGTACAATAAATTATTATTGCAAAGTAAATTCAATGTAATTAATATGTTTGAAAAAACAATTGTTCGAAAATAGGTATATGCAAAAAGGAGCAGAAGCTGTGTATAAAGCCAACCCGAATGTACTAGTGATCCTCTCGGGTCTAGACTTCGACAAAGACTTCAACTTTCTTCACAAAAAATCTGTGTCCCTTAGTTTCACCGGAAAATTGGTTTTCGAGGTGCATTGGTATGCCTTCTCTAATGGACAAGCATGGAAAAATGGGAACCCAAATGAAGTTTGTGGCAAAGTGGTAAATAACATCATGGGAATGTCTGGGTTTTTGCTTGATCAAGGCTTTCCCATGTTTGTGAGTGAATGGGGAATAGACTTGAGGGGCATTGATGTGAATGGTAATAGGTATTTGAATTGTTTTCTTGCTTGGATGGTTGAACATGATTTAGATTGGGCTTTATGGACTTTAATGGGAAGCTACTACTTGAGAGAAGGGGTAGTTGGGATGAATGAGTATTATGGATTGCTTGACTCCAATTGGGTCGATGTTCGTAACACCAACTTCTTGGAAAGGATTTCTGTTATGCAATTCCCTCTTCAAGGTAATACATTTTTCCTAGTAAAATTTAAAGGAAGATTGGAAACTAATAATCCCACCTTTCACACTTATCCCACTAATAATCCCACATTTTATAAATTTAGGAATAATCTCACCTTTTCATATCACGCCAAATTCAGCCTAACGATTGACTTGGCACATGTTTCTAAGCCCAATAGACCTCTAAAACTAACCTTAAATTAGGTCGGTATTGTAAAAAGGTCCAACAGATGAATACGATATGAAAAGGTGGGATTATTCCTGGATTTATGAAAGGTGGGATTATTAGTTGGATAAGTGTGAAAAGTGAGATTATTAGTTTCCAATCTTCTAAATTTGTTTGGTGAACTGAAAATCAATTACTTCAGTTGTGACGGGAAATGTTTTCTTTCCATTTGTGGTGTAAAATGTTTTCCTTCCAATTTGAAGGGGAACTGTTTTTAATAAGGTGGAAAATGGTTTTCCACCACCACAAATTTTACATTTTAATATTCTAATCCAAACCAAACAATGTAAAATGAGAAAACAGTTTTAAGAAAAAACGTTTTACATCCCACCAAACGGAACCCTATATGCATGAAATTTACTAGAATGAAAATATGAATATCACAAAAAACTCAAAAACACGAGCTTACTTTGTGGGTCTTTTTAGATACCGAGTGCTGAACGTGAACATTAATGGCTTTTTTTGCAATCATACAAACATGTCTAAATGTAGTTGTTAAGTTAATAAATAAGTACAATATCTTATCATATATATATGCTACATGAAAATGACTAAACTGTAACCTGTGAAATCTATGTAGGTCCAAAAAACCCGTCTGGCAATAAACACAAGATAATATTTCATCCATCAACAGGACTTTGCATCCTAAGCAAACCAGTGATGAAAGTAGAGCTTGGAAATTGCTCTGATTCAAACCATTGGAACTACACTCCTCAAAATAACATAGAAATTAAGGGCTCATACCTATGCCTCAAGGCACAAGGTTTGGACCGCCCTGCACGGCTAACCACCCATTGTCCCAGTGAGGGAACGAGTTGGGCACCGGTATCGGACTCGAAGCTCCATCTTGCTACAACATTGAGCAATAACAAGACTGCTTGCTTAGATGTGGATTCTGAAAACAATCTCATTACTACTACTTGCAAGTGCTTAAGTAAAAATAACAAGTGTGATCCTGGAAGCCAATGGTTTAAGATTGCTGATGCTTATAATTAGTTGTTTACTATGTTGAAAAACACTTATCTTTAGATGTTATATACTATCTCCGTATCATAATACTCGCAATAAAGAAGTATTATTTGTGAGTATTAAAAAATTAAATTGCTGCGAGTATTATGATACAGAGGTAGTAAATTTCCTTGCATAATATATATGCAAGTAAATGAATCGCCCTTTGCATAATGTTTCATGCTTGAAAACGAGACAATATTCTTAAGAGCAAAAGCAATTCTCTCCATGACTCCATGAGAAACACATTGTTTACAATGAAGTGTTAGATCACAATATCTAATGAGATTATAATTATTTGCAATGTCTTTCCAGCTTTTAACACAAAATTTCAACTTTTAACACAAATCAGTGTTGTCGTCTGCATCAAAGCTATGTTCTTCCTCTAAGCTTCAATTGAGGGGATATTTGAGTTACTCAAAGGTTTCTTTTTACTTTACTTTTGAAAAAAAAAAATAATGACTTGCTCAATTTTAGAAGGATTACACCAAAATAAAAATAATAATTGATAATGGAAAAGAGAGTTACTTTTACCAATTTAATTAGTTATAAGCGGCTAAAAACAATTTTTAGAAGGAATCATCTAAATGACAATTTATCAACAGTTAAAGATGTCATAAAAAGTCCAACCAATTTAAGTTTTTTTTTTTTTTGTCAATCTTCATCTATTACTTCCTCCATTCCTTGTGACTTATCAATTAGATCTTTTGATTACTTCTTCATGCAATATTACTTCCCTTTATATCCTCCTTTATCTTGTTAGACCAATGAACTTTGACGCATTAACAATTTATCACAACTAATTTCCATCTCTTTTTTAAAAATTAAAAAGGAAAAAAAAAACCCTCTACATGAAGAGCAATGCGCAGATGTATAAATTTGGCAATCGGTAGGCATCCCAAACGCCCAAATTCTACAAGATAAAATGTACCTTTTACTCTATAATAATCAAGCAGCACGATAAAACTGGCGATGCAGATACAACAACCAACAATAACCACCACCAAAAAAAAAAACCGAACTCATTATCTTCCTGTTAACAGACAAAACATTCTACAAAGTACAAGAATGCTGCCATTAACTCAAGATCAGCTTCTGCATTTAGATTTTAATGAAACATGTTGCAATCACATACACGAATACAAGAGCAGAAAAGGAAGGGGGGGAAAGCACCATCACTACTCTTCCATTGCATCGCCACCTTCATTCACCTCATCCTTCACTCTCAATGAAACAACCTTTGTTGTCAACACCTCTGCAAATACAACAATAATAGAATACAATTTTTTGTTAAAAACAAATTATTTCTTTGTATATGGATTATAACACAAAATGGGGTCAAACGAACATTAAAATCTATGAAATAATCTTAATGATGCAATCAATTTGTAGGAACTCCTATTACATTTAGTAAAATACTAAAATTTAACAAAGACTCAAATCATGCAACATGAACTTCAAGTTTTCAGATAATAGTCATTTCGTAAAAAGTTGGCAACTTGGTAGAAATAAAGAGTGGACTTAAGTACTTCACCTGTAGGCTTAGTAAATGAATAGCCCTTTGCACTTGTGTAGGTACGAGGGTTTGGCTCCACATGATTTCTTAGATACTCTACCTTTCCCTGAAAACATGTCATAAAAAAGAACTTAGAAGCTGAAACTTAAGCAGATAGAAGCAAAGGATTGTCGCAAGATGCATGGAGATTTTATTTTATGTACTTTCTTTTTGTTTGATAAGAAGATGCAAGGTAAAAGCAGGTAAGAACAAACCTTCGTTATGACGCATACATCCACATTGCTTCCACTTCCCAAGTCATTGAAGATACCTGAGGAAATTGCCTCGCATACTAGATTAATTCCCTCCTCTTTCTGCAAGCACAAGAACAAAGAGGCATTTTATGTTATTAACACCATAAAACAAATTAAAAAAATATAAAATAATAGTATCCCATTTTGTTTGTGATTAATTCTTCTCTAATGATACTCGCAACAGAAATGAGTTAATATCTCCTATCTAGTGATACTGAGGGTAGTGAGGGATGATTTAGCCTATCACTGTTACAGAGAGTTGGTATCCGGTATCCTAAAGAATGATTAAAATCCGATGAAACTATTTAGTAAACTGCTCCCTGATGGCTTTACAACGGTCATCAATTATTTGAAGTTTGTCTACGAAATATGTTTATTATCTCACAACGTATTCATAGTATACAATTAAACCTCATTGCAGTAACTTGCAACATGAGATAGCAATATAGTGAAGTGTTAAAAATCTTCTAAAAAAAAGTTTTCTTGAGATTAGATTTATTTTGTCATTTTATTTGACAACTTAATTATATTTGGTGTATATTAAGAAGCCAAGATGGATAATAATCAATGAGATCATCTTCTTGTAACCAAGCTTTCACAAGGTAGTTCACTAAGAGCGAGTAGCAAAGACTCAAAAAGGACAAACATATTGATCTTCAAATATAAGTGGTCCTGAATTTCAATTCTGAGAGATTTACATATATTAAACCCTCACCTATTCTCACAGGATCATCAAGAAAAATGTTGTGTGTGTTACATCTTACTCCAATGCAGGCCATTGCAGGGGAAAAAGTTCAAAAAATGTCCTATACATAGCTGGTAGAATTTTAATAAAGAATACCTCAAAGTTGGGACCTCTTACATTTAAACAAAAGTTGGGATCTTTTAACAAGGAAGAACCATAGCTGGGACATTATTCATTAATTTTATCTAATCTTTATGCTAAATTTCAAGTAAGTCTCAAATTTAATGCCAACTTACAGAGAGTCCTTCACGGAATTTCGACTCAAAGACAGACATTGCAGCAAGGGAACCTGATCCCATTGTAGCAAAAGGGAGTTTATCTGTTGACCCATGAGGGTATATCTGTACAGTAATAATATCAGCAACTGATAGCAAATGCATAACCATATTATTAAATTCCAATAGCTGAATTAGTTCTCACAGTGTGCAGATGGGGTCCAGTAATATCCACTCCACCCAGCACCAGCGCCGCAGAGACATATCCTTGGTACCTAGACCATAGAACAATAACAATTAGGTAGTTTAACCTAGATGTATGGATGGTGGTCAAAGTTGTGTTCTAGCTGTAAGAGCTTATTAATATTCTTTCATCTTTTGAAGGCAAATTTCTCCAAATACACACTTACCTAAAAAGATGGGTCTTCAAAAGAGTGAGAGCAGTAACCACCCTGGACTCACGACCAGTGTGATACCTGTGTAATTTGAGTTGGGAACTAACCATATCTACAAGACAAAAACCAAAAAGTTGTTGAAAATAGGTAGTCATTAGTCAATATGAATAACCAAGTATTTTGAAAGGTTATAAATAGTTGCATTGATTCTCATGAAACAATTTTACAGATGAGATTGTTTAGGGAAGCAGGCAAACAACTATAAATTCCTTGCACAAGAGCCATGTCAGCTCTAGAGATACACTAGGCTACTAGAGATATATATATACTACCTCCGTTCCAAAAAAAACGCAACAATTGTCATGGCACGGACTCCTAGGCATTTTTTTGTTGTGAGTAATTAGAAAAAGTGAGGGGTAGTTGATTAAAATAAATGGAGAGAAAAGTGGGAACAATTAAAGGAGTTGTGAGAGAGAGTGGGGACAATTAAAGAATTGGAGAGAGAAAAGGTGGGGACAAATAAAGAATTAGTAAGGGTATTTATGTCTTTTAAGTAGCAATAGTTTACTATTTAAGGAAAATAAAAATTTGTTGCATTTATTTTGAAACATCCAAAAATGGAAACTGTTGCGTTTTTTTGGAACGGAGGAAGTATATATCAATTGCACGTCAAGATAAAAGTTTTACTTGGAATACAATACTTCCTCCTTTTTTTAAGTTGTAATAATTTGATTGTGACACTATTCATTATAATACTTTGATAGGCCCTTATAATATGTCTAAGAAAAAATAGTCATATTCAACTTTAAATATTTTTCACAATGTTTAATTAAAGCTAAATGGATCAAAATGTGTCTCAGTCAATGTAAAAAGTGAAATGTTACCTCTAAAAGCTAGAGGAAATGTTGCATCTAAAAAAAGAAGTATCAAGTAAATGTTCTACAGGTAATATGTAATTAGGGGAACGAAACTAATTTACTTCCCTAATAACTCCCGAGCATCCTTAGTACTTAATCTTACTTAACTCCGCCATCAAAAAAATAAATAAAATCTTACCTAACTCCAAAAATCTCAATCCTAAGTCCAAAAGCACATATAATAAAAACTAAAACCTTTAGCATAAACCTCATACAGTCCAGTCCCAAATGACATGCATTTACTGACAAAATTAGCTACAAATATGGGAAAGCATCCAGATTTCAACCTTCATCCTTTCCAGATCAAACTTCTCCAGTATTTAACTGCTACAACAGCTTCCTGCCTATTGCAATTTCCCAGAGTACACAAAGCAATCAGTTTACATGAACAAGGTCCCTCTTCTACATAGTTCAAAGGACATTATCAAGCAGTTCCGATAGAGTTTGCTATTAGAGTTTAGAGTTTGCTGATAGAGTTTTTTGCTTTTTTGTTTAGAGTATTTGACTGCTGATTTGACTGTTGTTTTAATAATTGTGTTTGGTAACACTTAGCTGATTGCTAAAAGCTGTTTGTGAAAAATGACATTTATAGACATTTGTTTTTAGTAATATATTTAATTATTTTTTTTGGAAATCATAAATCAATGTGGGTAATTTTGTCCAAAAACTTTAACAATTGCAAAACTCTAATGAAAAAGCTCCTAGGAGGAGCTTTTTCAAAATTAGAGTTTTGATTGAAACTCTCCCCACCAAACAAGAGTTTAGAGTTTCAATGGGTCAAAAACTCTAAAACATGGTCAAAACTCTAACCTTTGAGCAAAAAGCTATTTGCCAAACACCCCCTATGACTGTTGCAGCCAATAATGCGCATTTCAATACTCCCATGTTTCCATACGCATCACAATATAATTGTCTGTTCACAATCCATCATTAATATGATACTAGTTAAACTAACCAAGGTTCTTAATCATATTGTAAAGCTGATCTCACAATTTTACCCAGCACATTCTATGTTTCATCTTTCATAATAGCAGTCTAACATGCACTGTACAGGCTCAACAAAAGGGTCAAAAGTCGAAACTAAATAAGTAGTAATTTGCCTCCTGTCAAAAAATAAACAAAAGAATATTGGATAAAAGCTAGTTCATACCTTTTAAAGAGGGTCCTTGAGTCAATTACTTAAACTGTCATACCACAAAAAGCATAGCTGCCCAATCTTGATCTAACAACAGATCTTCCAGTGGGTGACAAATGGCCCACATTTGAGTTTTCTCGCTTAATAACACGATCTTACCTCTACTAACGATGTTATATGCTTCCGAAAAAATAAATGCAGGAAGAACAAAATCAAAAGAGGCCTCAAATACAAAAAAGGTTCAAAAATATTAATGACATATAGAGGAAGGTTGCACTGAGTCGAGAACGGGGTCGGATTTGAATACAGGTATGGGGACCGAAAACAGCAAATCTAAAAAAAAATAGTGTTAATGGGTACGGCCAATTAAAACATGAAGAATCGCAATCTTCACCAATACGGGGATGAATCGGGTTCAAGGACAGCTATCCATATGAAGTACCCATGCTACATAGGAGGAAATTTAATATACATTGAGTACACATACAACCTACATCTAGACAGGTGAAAACAGCCACCAATAGAGCAAAATATATGACAAAGAACACCATGAGATATCATGATCTCATGGAGAACGTACAAAACAAAGTTTAACATACTGCCAGCATTCTTTGTTAAAATGGAATTGTTCATTATCCCAACACCTTCGGAAAAAAATCTCTTGACCAGGGAACATAAATTAATGATTTCCATTATTACTCTTAAAAGGAAGCCTGGAGAGGAAATATCATGAAATACAACAGAGAAGATCAACTAAGAATGTATTGCTGCCCTCATTAAACAGCAAAGAAATACGAGCATACCAGTTACTGCCTCCGTATCAGCTGCAGTCCCTGCACCACAACAATAGATATTTGGTGCCATGTAATGAATTTTTTCACAGTTCTTGTCAGCAACAATGGGGCCTTCTGTTGCCCTTGTATCAGCTCCAAGAATGACACCATCCTAAATAAATTGACCAGGCTTTGTCAATGTTTATGGATGAGGTACTTAACCAGACGTATATGCTTAGATAGAGGATGTTTATCAGTAAAGTTGAATGGGTACGGTTTTGACAGTACAAGGAAATACATGTAAGCAAAAAAATGCCTTTTCACTTCTTGGGAAATTTAATTGTATAAATTATTACATTTGACGTAAGATAGGACAATCACATAGAGATAACAACTAACACTTATCTGGAGCATGATGTACACGCTCCACTGAGAAATTTGCAAACACAAGTTATACTAGGAATTCAGTCAGAAAAGAAGAAAAAAATTTGTTGGTTGTAAAGTAAAATACAGGACAAGTCCAGTAGTCCACGCATGTAATTTATGCTCATTTATGGAATGTGTTGTTTCAAGAAGACTAATCATATCCAATAATTTCTCCACAACTTCATTACATCACCCTACAACAATCCTTGTTTATTTTCATCAAGAAACTCCTAAATGCTAAACCTGAAATCATTTGGAACATAAGCAAAATTGCATAAATCAAATACCTCAAGATTAGTCAACTTAGACGTTTAGTTTCATACGTTTGCTTCTTGATTTTGTTCTTGTTAGGACTATATTATTATACCAGAAAATTATTAGACCGGCATTGCTTTATGGTACAGAATATTGGGCTTTGAAGTATTGTCATGTTCATAAGATGAATGTAGCAAAAATATGTATGCTACAATGGATGTGTGGGCATACAAGAAAGGATAGAATAAGGAATAAGTAGCAGAAATACGGATGCTACGATGGATGTGCTAGCTTAAGTAAACCCATGTTCTCTTAGTGTGTTTTTGTACAAGTTTGCTTGAGCTACTAGCTTGTGTGTTACTTGGTCATGTATATACAATCAACTAGACGACTCATAGGGTGAGGGACACATCTTGAGGGTGGTTAATGACGAGAAAAGCAAGTGGATCAAGTGGTGAACATCACCTTGCAAATGAGAGTTTACCTTGTTCACAATAGGCAATTTACACATCCTACTCTTTAATATGCACTATGCAGTGTATTTGCTTTGTTTTTGTATTGTATTTCTTACATATTATACGCAACTTAGTATGTATATTGAGCAATCTCCATATATAATACAAGAATTTGTATAAGCTTGTAATCTTTATACGTGGCTTTGTTTTGAACATGAGGTAGAGTGAGCTTTAGCTTATTGCTTTGCTACTTATAGTTTGTAATAGGCAATAGCTTTGTAACAGTTGGTTGATATTTAGATGAAAACTTGGTTTTCTCTCTAGTCTTTTAAAGAGTTTATGTAAGAAATAAAATTGACTGAGATTCTTGGTGGTTGTCTAGCTACAAGATTTCACCAATTAGATTAAGTGAAAGACTCTCTTAGTTTGGTTATCTCAGTTAATAGACTAGGATATTGAATCTCTTAATTGGAGCTAACCAATTTAGTTATTAGAACAAAGTGAATTTTCTAATCTTTAAGATATCCCAATTCCCAAACATAAGTTGCTAAGAGTGATTCTTTTTAGATTGTATTCATATCAAATGATTACATTAGTCTTTGAACTATTAATACGTCCCAAGTTTAAGAACATCAAATTCTGCTATTAGAAAAACCACATGGATTATGTGATAAAAATGTCAAAACATAACTACTTAGCATCATTTACAACAATAAAATTCAATTGAGTTGCGGTGGTTTAATCGCCACTTAATATGAACATCTAACATATAGCATATGCACAATTATGATGAAAATTTCTAAAAATACAATGGCTACTACGCAACAAAATGCAGTACAACAGCTCTAAACTCATTCAAAAGGCTTAGTATTACCTCCTAGATCATTCCATTCTTCCATCGATTAAGAAAATTTGAATTCTAACTAAACATAGTATGACATATAAACTCGATAAGAATAAGATCACACATAGGAAATTGCAAAATATACCTGGAAAACTAGTCCAACAATAGTGGTACCAGTTTTCAGAAAACCGGGAGCTTTAAGACCCTTATTCAACAGCATTTCATTTCTTTTGCACAAATCGTAGCTAAACCCTCCCTTTGCAGGAACTTCAAACTCATTTTTCGTCATCTTTACGATATCTTAAGTCGCTAAAACCCTAAATCAAAGAACACTTAGTAAAAATGGTGTCAAAATTAAATCCAATTGAAGGCAAACCCTACAACCTGGATAAATTCAGTACTTACAGAAAGCAAGTTGAAGTATTGAAGATCTAGCTGAGAATAAAGGGAGCGAGAATTTGAGAAAGGAAATTGAATGATGAAGTTTTAGTGATTTTTGATTTAGGCGAAAAAAGGAGCAACTTGGAGAAGAAGAAATCAGATTCATGGACGGTTTTTTTGGTGGGCTGTTGGCCCAGGTACATAAGGCCCTTAGTTTACATAAAATTCAGAAACCATTTAAATAATTGGGCTTCATACAAAATACATAGTTTGGCCCAAATTGTGGCCTATTAGGTTCATTTAATCCAATTTAGTCTACATACGCATTTGAAATGAAAAATGTAAAAAATCTTAGGTCTAACGTTTGTAAAACTTAACCACTAAGCTAAGACTTGCAATGAATGACAGCCCTATATAATATAGACTAATGGAAAAGGGCTTGGGATGACAACCTAATCTGAAATCAATTATAATTCAACCCGAGTTGAAATTAAACTAAGAGTATATTTGGTATTTTCATTTTTTAGTGTTGGAAATGAAATTAAATAACCATCTCCATTACAATGTTGTTTCATATGAGATGTTCGTAACACATCTCCTTTTCTAATGGTTGCCATAACCACCAACTTATTACCCTTCTCAGCCGTATGGACACAAAATCATTTCCCCTTTAGTATGTTTTAGTTCCAATTCTTTAATTATACCAAATAATAAATAATAGTTTCCGAGTAATACAAAACAAACAATATGATCTTAAATTGACCTTTGTATTAGTGGAAAGAGTGTAAAATGTGTTTGGTCCAATTGTGAATTGGGCTTGAATACTTGCACAATAAGCACACGTAAACTGGTTTGGGGGGTTTGTCCGAAAAACACCTCATCCGATGCCTAAATCAGAAGTATTATAATATAAATATGGTTATAAGAGCAATTCTAAAGTCTCTAACTATTAATCCAAGCCCTTGTACTCCCTCAAAGGACTCTACACGTCTTCTTCACTAGTTCAAGAAGGTTCTGAGTCTCCTCCTCTGACGAGCTTTTTTTAGCAGTTTAATTTGTTTCCTCTTCGCAACACGGGTCATTCTAAGGCATGCAACACGCGTATTCAGTTTTAAAGTTTCAAGCTATTAATTGTTCTTATAATCATATTCATATTATAAAACTTCTAACTTAGGGTGTTTTCTCTTCAACTTATATCATATCAGACCTTATCTCACCAATTCTCATTAGTTTTCAGATCAGATCGGATCAGAAAACTTTAGACGAAGAGAACGCACCCTTAGGTATCGAAGGGGCGTTTTTCGGACAAACCCCCGAGCCAGTTTACTTGTGCTCTTTCTACAGGTATTCAGGCCCAATCCACGATTAAAGCAAACACATTTTACAGTCTTTTCACTAGGTTCACTTCGGATCATATATATTGTTTCTAACCGAAACAATTATATATTATTATTATTTTATTTTTTTCCTTCAACAATTTGGAAGTGAGGAGTAAGAGTAGCATACAATTGACAGTGAAGAAATATTCTATGGCAATTTTAAATGAATGATAGAACTTCATGCATGCTACCATATATCGTTGTGGACCTGCATGCAGAAAGAAACAATGACGGTTCATATTAAAAGCTAAACTGTACGTACTGTGCTAATATAAATACACTCTGGTGAATTTTACAAACATGACTACATCTATCCATTTAATTAAGCTCAATGTGCACTTTTTTAATATGCAATTTATATAATTTTTTATTACATATTTTTAAAAATATTTTCGTTTAAAGTTGTGTTCGAAAGATGAAAAAAAGTGAATAGGGCAAACAAAAAGAGACAGAGGAAGTAGCAGGTAATATCCTAACAATACATACCAAACACCCCTAGTCAGTTACGTCACTATGCTACCATTTTATGCAATTGGATATAAAATAATTTTGCAGTGCCAATATCACTATCTAAATTTATTAGGCCGACATATCTTCTTTAACAACATTTCATGTAGGAGAATCTAGAAACTCATAAATATGTTCACCCTTTGCACATGCATAATTGCATTCTTGCTTCCCCTATATCATTATTCAAGGTGAGTTCTCTTTGATTTATTGGACCTGGATTGAACTTATTAAATCTTAATCAAGCTTATTGAATTTATTGGACATGATTAAATCCGATTAATTATAAGATACAATTGGACCTAATCAAATTATCAATCCTTAATGAACTTATTACACCTGATTATAAATAATTTAAACTTATCTGAACTTATCTAAATGGAAACTTCTTTTTCGAGGTAAAGAGAACTCACCCTTATAACTGTCTAAAATATACTCCATCCGTATCGATTTAATTGCAACAAATGGGTTAGCGTGGTTCCCTAAGGACTTTTTCTTAAAGTAAGGTTAGAAGAATGTGGGAGGGTAAAGTAAGAGAGAGAAAATAATGATGTGTAAAATACTTTTGGAGAATGTGTAAGATTTAGGAAGGTATATTATTACAGGTTATTGTATAAAATACTTTTGGAGAATGTGTAAGATTTAGAAAGATATACTTTTGGAGAATGAGAAGGTATTTTATCAAATTTAAAAAGATGTGAACTATTACAGTTATTGTGTTACAGTCTTATTTAAAAATGTTGTAGATAAACTGATGCGAAGTGAATATTATAAAAAGATTCAAGCCGAGCTTTATAACCTTGAACCCATCATACCAATAATCGCAAACAAATAAACCATTCATATCTCCTGCAAAAGTTATTCAGTAACCCTTAAATAAACTATTACTAAGAATTTAATTGATGGCAATTTTCATAGAATGGGCAATTTTTCAATTTAATTTCAGTCACATAATTTTAGCCCTAATTTTTCTATTCATTTTTACTTGTATAACTCAGAAGCTTGCAACAAAAGGCCCTATGGTATGGCCATTTCTAGGCATAATTCCATCTATTATACCTCATTTTAATGAAGTTTATGATTGGTCCACAAATGCTTTGGTTAAATCAGATGGGAGTTTCTACTACAAAGGCTTATGGTTATTTGGTGGATTTAAAGGGCTTATAACAGCTGATCCAATTAAAATTGAATATATGCTAAAAACTAAGTTCAATAATTTCCCTAAAGGAAAATATTTTAAGGAGAGGTTTCAAGAGTTGCTAGGAGATGGAATTTTTAATGCCGACGACGAAAAATGGAAGGATCAAAGAAGAATAGCAATGTTGGAGATGTATACATCAAGGTTTATGGATTATTCAATGAAAATTATGCAAGATTTAGTGCATAATAAGTTGTTGAAAGTAATGGAGAAGCTACATTGTAACAATGAGGTAATTGATCTTCAAGATTTGCTTTTAAGGTTTACATTTGATAATATTTGTATGGTTACTTTTGGGGTTGAATTTTCTTGCTTACAACATGATGAATTGCCAACAATCCCATTTGCTGAGGCTTTTGAGGAAGCAACACAATGTTGTTTGATTAGGTTTTTGATTCCTCCACTTGTGTGGAAATTCATGAGGTATTTTAATGTAGGAAAAGAGAGAAAACTCAAGGAAGCTATTAATGTTGTGCATGATTTTGTTGAGACAATAATTGAGAATAGAAAAGCTAAATTTAATGAGGATCAAAGCCAAAGTTATGATCTTTTATCTAGGCTTATTGTTATGGATAAAAACAGGGGCGGTGACAGAAATATGATTGATAAGTTCCTCAGAGATTTTTGCGTAAGTTTTATACTAGCAGGTCGTGACACGAGCTCTGTGGCACTGGTTTGGCTGTTTTGGTTGATACAAAAAAGTCCCGAGATCGAGACTAAACTCGTGCATGAGATTGTTAAAATCGCAAGGGAGAGGGAGAAGGGAAAGTTATTGTTCGAAGACTTTGCTTTCGATGCCAAGGAATTAGAAAAAATGGTGTACTTACAAGCAACAATAACAGAGTCCTTACGGCTATACCCTTCCGTCCCTATAAATTTTAAGGAAGCTAAAGAAGATGAGATTTACCCGGACGGTATGAAAGTGCATAAAGGAAGTAGAATTTTCTATCATATATATGCAATGGGAAGAATGGAGAAAATATGGGGGAAGGACTGCAACGAGTTTAAGCCAGAGAGATGGATTCGAGATGGGAAATTTATGTGGGAGAATCAATACAACTATGTTGTTTTCAATGGAGGTCCAAGGTTTTGTGTTGGAAAGAAATTTGCTTATTTGCAAATGAAGATGATAGTAGCTTCAATTCTTCTAAGGTATAAGGTTAACATTGTGAAAGATCAGGTTATTGCTCCTAAAGTCACCACTACTCTTTATATGAAACATGGTCTATTAGTCAGCTTTCAACCAAGGACAATTGATATTTAGAGCTTGTTTAATGTGTTGGAGGTTATTAAAAATAAATTGTTCAATAAGTTTATTTGCAAAGCTAGCTAGATATGTTGTATATGCTGCAATATGAAGCTTAAATTGAGTCAATTGATAATTGAAATTTGCTCTAGTCTAAGTGTCTAAGATTATATTATGCAACATAAAAGATTCGGTTTTTTGGAGATTATTTTTTGTTTATTTAAACTATCTTAATATATCTGAACTTATATGAGCAACGTACAAGGTCTTATTTTGTGAGAGGTGCAAACTTTTTTTTTTTTTTTGTATGTGTTGAAATAAATGACTAGTAGTAATACCGCGTACCTAAAGTTTATCTGGAAATCATTGTAGCGTGAATAAGAATCATTCCCTTAAAGTCGAAGTTGTCCCACACTCGTGCACATAGACTCCTAGCAATCGACCCACTAGTATACACAACCCCCCATCTCAATGGTATACAACAACGAGACACTACAAAAAAATTGGCTCATATATTAACGGCGGATACACATTAATGACGGGCCTAAATCCCGTCGCAAATGTAGATCTTTTGAGACGATTTTTGAGCTCATCGCTAATAATTACCTAATACTAACCCAAACTCTATTAGAAATTACTCATTTGCGATGGGATTACGACGGAAAAAATTATTTGCGACCCCTTTTTCTACGACGGGATAACATTTTTGCGACGAGAATTCCCATCGTAAAATCAGATAGGATGGGAACAAGAAAGATAAATGCCGAAAGAGAATGAATAATAATTGTGCTTAATTTCACTCCCATGAAATGTAAGTCCTTTTAATGGATCCATTAATGATGAGTTGATAGAGTGGACATTGTTAATTAAAAAAAATTTAATGTGGGGACATATCTTAGAAGTTTGAAAAAGCATAGGAACAACTTAGAAAAACCCTAATTATTATTATTGTTAGAAATAAATGTTATATAAAAAGTTGTACAATAACAATTATAAATTAGAGAAAAAAGAAAACTCTTTTTTTAAAATAAAAAAACAAAACTTAATGTTAGTATATATAACATTGTTTGATTTGTCATTTTCGCTTAACAATAAAGTCCTTTTTTTTTTTCCAAATTCTAATCCAATTGGATTCGGAGTTCAAATTTTTTTCATGTTATATCAAATCGAATTGATGAAGAGAATTGGATCAAACTAGAACTCAAAATAAAAAGTCTCAGAAAGAATAAATGTCGAATCAAGTATAGATTATGATATGTCATGCAAACGTAAGGAAAAATTGGATAAGATTCAACAAAAAATATAGCACAACAAATTTGGCAATCAATTGAATAAGATGAAGACTTGTGAGGGATGACCACAAAGCCATGTAGCACTACTATTTCTAATTTTTTTTATCAATGCTAATTTATTTCTATTACTAGTATATAAATAGTGGTGTGTTAGAATGCATTAGTAATTATAATAATTAATGAGAGTCATAAATTAATTACAAAGTATAAAAATATTAAAAATAAGTCCATAATTATTTACAAATAATAGTAATAGGACAGTGGAGTACAATATGACATTTTAAGTATCCCTAGTGAGATCGCAACCCCCCAAGCTCATGAAAAATTTGGTTGACATATATTTTACGAAGGTACTAAATCTTTGGAATTTAGTTTCTCCTTATCTCCACGACAAAACGCGCTTTGTGACATTCTAAGCAAAAGGAGAGCATCTCTGTTTGGTTCAGGGCGGTTCCTATTTCTAGGTTGGGCTAGACTATGAATGATAAGGTCTTTCGTTGCGTGTTGTGTTATCGGTTTGAGATTCCGTTGTTTTTTGTCCCAAAGCCATGTTCAGCTTGTTGTCAGGTCTTTGAGGGAGATATCTATGCTGATCATTTGGTGTTGTGCGCTGGCAATGTGGGTATTAAACATCGACATAATTTGATTCGTGACAACCTATTTGACTTATGTTATTGCTCTGAGATTTCTGCTGGTAAGGAAGTAGGCATTGGGTTGCGTGACAAACATGACAAACCCCTTCGTCTTGCGGATTCGTTGCTCTATTGTTGGAATTGGGCTTGTTGTTTGTGTTGTTGACTTGACTGAATAATCGCCTGTAACACAATCAGCGTTGTTTAATTTTGTGGCTGGATAATTTGAAAGATCTGCGATAGAATAATAGAAAAAAGTTGGATGAAGAAGCATATTAAATACGCAAGCAAGCAAGCAGAAACATAAGATATTAAATACGCACACACACAATCTACCAGTGAGCTATAACTATGTTTATGAATTAAGTTACAAGTTAATCTATTCATATGCTAGTAACTATTTTTTTTTGGTAAATTAAGTTATTAACTATTAATAACAATATAATGGAGTTCAGTCTTGGGCCCTGCTTGCCCCGCCTCAAGGCTCACCTTGTTTAATCTGGTTTCAAAATTCAAACCAATCGAATTAATTTTTCATTGATTTCCGCACTCCCCCAATCATTTCTGCATTTTACCCCTTCTCACATAAATATTGCTTACAAACACTATTTAGAACACCATCAACATTGGGCTTAAACAATCTTTTTTTTCTCCAATCCTCATTTTCCACCTCATTTTCTCTTATTTCCACCTCATTTAATTTTTCATTAACTTTATTTCTTATCCTCTCCAATTCATTGATTACTTCTCACAATGCAAAAGCTTGCCCAATTACTTTTCTCTCATACTTTTTATATAACCCATCTATACACATGTTAAACCATCATTTGCCAGCAGAAATTGGAAAGGTGCCCAGAAACTTGTGCTTCCACAATATTTGGACACCTTGCGCATTGCTGGGCTTGCTCAAATAAAAGGAAAAAGTGAAATTGGACAAGATGGTTGCCTAAGGCTGCAGATGCTCTTATGTGTTTATGTGAGAAGAAAATGAGTTTGAAGATGACATGTAAAATGCAGAAATTATTTGGCTTATAGGATAGATATTGTTCATTTGTTCCTGTCATGCAGTTAAAGATGGTTGTGTTTGATTTTCGTTAAATATCAGTGTTTGTGTCAGTAATATCATCTTTAATTTTGACAAAAGAATGTAAGTGCGTCGGTAGATAATTCCCTTTCATGCATGATACATGCATGCTCAATGTCATATACAGAGTGGTAGTGAAGTGTTTACAACAAAAATGTACTCTAGTGCGTTCGTCACTCCTAGGTTAGGTTTGAAGTTTTTGGAGAATGAAGTCATAGCCTAGTGGCCGGTTAGCGGTTCAGAATTCCAGACACGAGATCTTGGGTTCGATTTTCACCGCATGCATTTGCGAGGATTCCTTATTATCCCCCTTACAGATGCGTGTGTTGGCTAAAAAATTGGGTCGGGTGACCTGCAGTAAGGCTCGATTCTAAGGCCTAATATCCCACACATTATCCTAAAAAGAAAAAGGTTTGAAGTTTTTGATGTTTACAAATTACAACAAAAATTGAAATGGTAATCATTGGAACCGAAGTGCGTGATTTCGGGTGGGATGAAATTGGAACAAGAGTGTCGTATAAATTTAATTATGGGTTATGGCCTTCTTATTTGGTTGTCATTTCTAAATTTAGCTATGCAATTTTATTGTAGCTATGACCTTCTTATTTGATTGCTAGCCCCTATATCACTATATCTAACAAAGAAAAAACTAGGGTTTATGAAATGACAGAACAGATAAGAAAATTAGCCGTCGCTTTTATAGGTATTTATTTACCTTATTCACCTTGATTCACTTCAATTCCTAGAATTTAGAAATTCTTATGTAACAACCTACAATACATATTTATTATTTAGTCCCATTATATTAAATAAAAAATCCGACAACTCTTTATTCAAGTAAGAATTTTTTTACTGGTATTCAAGTAGGAATCTTAATACTTGCTCCGTTTCAATTTGAATGCAACATTTTCTATTTCGGGAATTTTCAAATTATTTGCAACAATTTTAATCTTTCTATTTTTGTAAGTTTTTTTTTTTTCCATCTCTAACATTATCACATACCCACTTTTTCTCTCTATCCTTTTTACTCTCACTTCTTGATTTTATTTAGGAGTTCGCACTACTCCAATTGTACTATTGCATTTATTTTGTTTAGGAGTTTGCTGCGCTACTCCAATTCTCTTCCCGATTCCAAATAAGACAAATAAAAGGAAATGAAAGGAGCAATTTATTTTAGATCTGATCAAAAGCAACCCGGCCCGTGGGCCCGACACGAATTTTTGTAGATTTTGAACATGCATGTTTGACCTAGATTAAGCCACGGCCCGACCCGAATTTTTCATTTTTTTTATGTGAGCTTTACTTAAAATTAAGTTTTTTGATTATTTTTAGGCTGCCCCAAAAAATCCCAAAAGACTCACAATAAATTTTCAGCTTTTGCGCAATAATTTGAGCTTGAACTAGGCCCGCGGCCCGCCCCAATTAATAGGCTTGATTTTATGTGTTGGCCCCGACCCAGCCCATGATCACCTCTATTTTAGTTATTTACTTATGTATTACTATATTTTTTAAAATGCATATCTAATTTAAGCTTTTAATTTATTATTTTTAGCATTTATAATAATAGGTTAATTTATGTTTTTATTTTATGCATTTTGTTTTATTATTATTATTTAGTTACTAGCCCATTTACATTTAAGGGCTCATACTCAATCCATACTAACTCATTTTTTTATGCCATATTAACATATTAATCCCTCTGTTCCAGTTTTTTTTTTTTTTTTTTACATTTGCTTTTTGAACAATTTTCAATGCACATCTTTAAACGTTAAAATATCTACTACTGCACTTCATAAAAATTATTAAATTTTTTTTTAAAAATACATATAAAAAATATCTTTTTTTTTAACCGTTAACTACCATTTTCGGGACGTTAAATCTAGAAATATGTTGAGGGTTTATACCACATGTGACCCATGATGAAAAATTAGAAAGATGATGACTAATATACTTCGGCCTAGGTCTGAGACTAGCTAGGCTTATTGAATTTATCATGGTATTAGAAAGGACGATTATGGCTCACTTGTCAACCTTATAAAGGGTCAGCCCATTGTGTGCATATGGAAGATATTTGAAGATCTGTTCGGAGCATGTGTGACCTATCCACATGTGAGAGGGAGTTTTTTGAGTATATATTCCACATGTGTCCCACATTAAAAAATTAGAAAGATGATGACCAATATATAAGTTTGGTGGGCTACTGATCAAACTATTCTCCAGTCTAAGCCTAATGAAGTTTGTCAAAATATTAAATTAAAATGAATGTTAATTAAATCGATTGACGTGTGATTTTCACATACATTTTTAAATTTATATCATTTAAATAATATATTAAATGTCTATTTATCACGGGCGCCGGTAGCAAAATGCTTTTTGGAGTGCTTTTTGTAACTCATGGTAACAATTTTCTTGTAAGTTTGTTGAGAACCATAAATATGGGGCCACCTTAACCATAAACTGAACACATCCATTAAATCATTAAATGAATCTATTGCTTCCAAGTAAGAGATAGATGAATCAAGTTATCACTTTTGCTAAAGTTAAACAATGTATATGAACCTTACTCAACATACGCAATTACGCAATATAGATGCATAATCCATCTTTTGGCTCCTAAAACTCACAATTCACAAGGAGATACAAATATATAATAAATAAGTTAATAATATATGCCATTGTTGAATTGTGATTTGTTTTCAACTATAAAGGATGATTGATTTTTTAGTAGGCCTTGATCAAGACAAAGCACATGGTGGTTGAGGACCCAAATGACATTGGAGTGCACCCCACAATCTTTCGGTCCTGAGTTTAATTCTTGACGTCCTCTAATTTCCCCTCGAGCAATGTCATTGCCATCTTGGTATTTCTGTTATATGAGTATTGGGCTTGACCTAGTTTAATTACGTACCCTACATCGCCCAATAATCAAACACTTTGAACGCCATGAATGAAATTTTGGATTTAAACTTCACTGTATACATCTCAAAAAATTCTTTATTACACTATTTCATGTGCATTTCGGCAGGGGTGGAGCTAGAAATTTTTTATCACGGGGGCCGAAATCGATATCACACGTATGAACGTAATAAAATGGTAAAGAACAAAAAAATAATGTTAAGAATGCAGCTAGTGAACCTTGAACCCTAGCTAGTCAAGTAAAGTATAAAGAAGCAATCGAACCAATTGAGCTACTATATTTTTAATGTTTACCTTGATCACTTAAACTTAAAATATACTAACAATTTTGGGCCAAATGGGAGACCAAGGCCCCCACCAGCCTCCCCTTGGCACCGACCTACATGTCGGCTAAATTGAACTAGATGATGTAGAGTATTAATCAATATCTCACATGTATATGCAATGTGCATACCACATTGCATACTTTGATCGTAACTAAGCAAGTCACCATTGGGTACACCACAAAGGGACATGTAAATTGGATGGTTCACCTCACTTTGGTAAGTTGTGTCATTTGGTTATTAGCCAAATGATATGCACATACCTGAAATGGATTTGTGATAACTAATTTCAAGGAAAAAGACATTTCCTTTTTATAAAAGAAAATGAGTAGATATAACTAAAAATATGTTAGGTGCAAACAGTTAAAAGTTACATGCAACGCAAAATAATCTTAATTTAATTAACTTAGCAATTAGATACAGTAAAGTAGTAAACTATCAAGTTAGACACAATAAAAATCTTGTGATGTGGATGGATAAATTTCAAGGGATTCTCAATTCCACATAATAATAATAATAATAATTCAAATCAGATTATTAGTGATTTTAAAAATCTTGTGATCTTAAATTAAGACATTTTGTTGCCAGATTATTAGTGATTTTAACCACTCCATCATTATTAGTGATTATAGAGTGTGAAGTCACCAACTTTCCGTTTACTAGAGCGTAAAATGTTTTCCTTGAAAATAGTTTTCCCATTTTACATCGTTTACTTTGGGTGAAAAAATAAAATGTAAAAATTGGAGTGAAAACTCATTTTACACTATAGTGCAAACATTTTCCTCCAAATTTGGGAGTAAAACATATTTTCCGTGCAAGTAAACATTGGAAAATTTCTATGAAAATGAGTTTTTCAACGTAAAATTTTTTCATGGAAAATCATTTTACAACGAAAACGTTTTACACCCAAGTAAACGGACCCTATATATTGCAAATTTGCAACTACATATTCTCTCCTAGACTAAAATATAAAATTGGTTTCTACATGCATTATTTCATATCTTTATGTAATTTTGTGTGCGAATAGTAACCTAACATATGAAACTTTGTGCAATAAAAGGAATACAAATTATTCAATATAACCTCTAAATAAAATAATGCAATACAAAAAAAGAAGATGACATCAATGCTTATAAGAGAGACTAACTTTTTTCATTACAACCATCGGAAATAATTTTATTATAATACTTGAAATGAGTAGTAGTTACAATAATTTTACAATAAAAAGTGGTTACAATAATTTTACAATAAAAAAGTAGTTACAAAAATGAGTTATTATATACTCCATATATAACAAAATAACCGCAACAATTTGACATAAAATAGAGAGAAAAAATGTCAAATTTTTGCAGTTAATATGTTACGGAGGGAGTACAAAATATTACTAGATACTCGAATGCAATGAATATCTATATCTAGATACAATAGAATGATACCGTTGCCAAAAAAAATTGAATGATTTCTTTTTTTTTTTTTTTTTATAGCGCAATAGAATGATATAAGGGACATCCTAATGTTATTTCTTCTCATTGTTCCATCTTTTAAAAAAAAAATTGTATTATATTTAATTTTTCTTCTAATGCTTCCATGTTAGGAAAAATTAATATACGCGAAGGATGGTTGTTGTCAATTGCAATGTTAAGTACTTTAATCTAAATATGAGAATAATAGAAATTTGTGAAATAAAGAAAACAAACAACAAAATGGCGGAGGAAAAGGATGAATTCATTAATAAGAAAATGGAGCAACTCAAAGGGAGAAATTATAGTACTCCCACACATACAAATGGCTCTCAAAGAAATGCTCACAAAACTTAATCTCTCTAAACAATATAATTGATGTATTGTGTGTTCATCTTTGCTAAAACTTGAGGCCATATTTATAAGACAAAAAAGGATACCCAAAAGACATGATTTAAAGGGGTTTTTGAATGTCCATTAAAGCAAAATACAAACAGCCACAAACAATAAGTAGAGATATAAAAGCTGAAAACAGAAGGCCAAAAGACACAAAAAAAAAGAAAAAAAAAAACGAACAGCAGGGGTGACCCGACCAGGTCAGCCTCAAAAATGCCCAAAATCGCCTCAGTAGCCACGCACCCCATGCCACCTAATCGGGTCATGCAACCCGACCAACCAGGTGAGACCCAAAAACGTGCTTTAAGCAACCGAGAGCCAAAAAATTCGAGCCAAACACCTTACATTCCATTTATTGTTGTGGATTAAAATTGGAATTATTATTCATTCATCATATTTTGACTATTTCTTACGATCTTTACATAGAAAAGTGTTCAATATTTATATCATTATATATGTAAATCAAATTAATCAACCCAATATAAAGACGCGATATCAATGTTTATTAACAAGTACCTCTGTTAATTAGTCTACTACCATAATTAATTAATCTACATCTTATCTAATTTGTATGAAGGACTATAATATTAGATTTTATTTATATTACAATTCAAGCTAAATAATGTTAATAATAAAAAAATTGTAAAAATGCAAAACTAATAATATATTACACCAGTATGGAATAGGGCATGGGAGAAGAGTATATAACTATATACATATCGTCGTTTGGTATGTATAATTGATTGAATAAATGAATTATGGTGTTATGAAAATCATGGCCCTCAATATATTTTCTGCACCTGTATAATTAGACATTTCGCTATCTAGTTAATTAATGCTCTAATGCATGGTACAACATCACATTTGGCCATCACTTGTAAATATATATACCCCATTATATACTTGAATACTTCCTTCGCTTCCTATTAATTAGAACGAACATATCTTTTAGCGTGTATTTTGATAGATTAATAGGTGTAAATGAAAAATTTACAATAATTATAAATAGAAATAAGATTAAAAAATAATTTATCGATGTAAAGGTTATATTAATTAATTTTTTTCAATTACATTATTTGATCACTTTCTTTAATACATGATGTATTGGGAATTTGGAATGTTGTAACTTATTTAAAACAGGTGAATTATATATATACTCCATCCGTTTCATTTTGTTAGTTAATTACTTATTCCATTTTGAGTGTTTTTTTTTTTTTGTTGTTGGATGTATTTAGAATCTTCAAATTTATCATTACAGTGCCATAGTCAATTTCAATCTTGATTGTGATTGGTTATAACAAATAACTAAAAGTTACATTAATTAGCATGAGTACTAATAAAAATATTAAAATAATCTAATAAACTGAAACAGATAAAGTATAATTCAAGCGTTGCATTATGCTAAATAAGATATATGGCATATATCAAGTGATTAATTAATATTCTTATAGATTTTTGGTAAATTGGTGTAGGCTTATAGCCCTCAACTTTCTATTAAAAGGATTCAAATTAAATCCTAGGCTAAACGAGAGCATTACGGTAAAGCTAAGGGAGAAAGAAGGGGGAATTTTGAGTTGCTTTTTAATATTATGATATGACGTATCTCTATACGTTAAATATTCACACACAGTAGCATAATTTTTACAATTATAAGAGACGTACGTATATAAACAATTATTACATATTCTTCGAAACACCATTACAGTATCACACTATAGCCCAGTATACACTTTTTTTTTACACGAGGGTTCAAACCTCACCCCCTATGGCCCTATAGATAAGTATATATCCCTCCCACCATGGTAAATTTCATTTCCTTATTTTTTGTAAAATAGACAAGCGCACACACACACACACACAAAAAAAAATTAAAAATAAAATAACATAGTACTCCTTGGACTATTTATCTCCAAGTTACCTAGGCTGAAAGACAACCGACAAACCATGCTTCATGTATAGGGTAGTGGTAACTTTGGGAGCAATAACTTGTTCATCAACCACCTTAACTTTATACCTCAAAAGAATTGAGGCAGCCACCATTTTCATTTGTGTATAAGCAAATTTTTTCCCTACACAAAGTCGTGGGCCCGCATTAAACACAACATATTTAAACTGGTTTTCGCTCACATACTGACCTTCTTTTATCCATCTTTCAGGCTTAAACTCGTGAGAATCTTCTCCCCAGATCGATTTTATCCTTCCCATTGAATAAACATGGTATAAGACCCTGTCACCCTTTCGAATTGATATATCGCCCGGCAAAACATCATCTTCTTGGGCTTGTTTAAAATCGATTGGCACAGACGGGTACAACCTTAGGGACTCCGATAACGTGGCCTGTAGATACACCATTTTGTCCAATTCCTCGGCTTGGAAAATAATTTCATTTGGACTATCATTCAATGACGATCCTCTCGGCCCTAAAATCTCCCGAATTTCTTGCAAGATTTTGTTCTCTACATCTGGGTGTTTGTGCAGGAGCCAAAAGAACCATACCAGTGCCACAGAGCTGGTGTCACGTCCCGCTAGGATGAAACTTATACAAAAATCCTTGAGAAATTTGTCCGAGAATATTTTAGGATTGTCCATTTTTATAAGCCTAGATAAAAGGTCACATGGATCATCATGTACTAATTTACCCTCCTTATTATTCAAATCAGCCTTGCGATTTTTTACCGTGGTTTCAGCAAATTCATGCACACTTTTTACCGCAAGTTTGAGTTTCCTTTCTTTGCCTATGTTAAAGAACCTCATAGTTTTCCAAACAAAGGGAGGCACTAAGAACCTAAACAGAGAATACTCTGTTGCTTCCTCAAAGGCTTTGGCAAAAGGGATTTCCGGCAATTCCACGGCCAAACAACCGGGATCGACACCAAATGCCGCCACACAAACGTTGTCAAATGTGAAACGAAGGAGCAACTCTTGAAGGTCCATGCTTTGGTCTCTTGATGATTGTACTTGCTTCTCTATTACCTTCATTGTTCAAGGAATCAAAAAATCAATAATCAACATGATCATTTTTTTTAAATGCATTTTCTCCTCTTTTTAAAAATAGTTGCAACCGTTTAATTTTGGCAGTATTCACCCATCACACTTTGATCGCATGAATTCGCATCTCATGAGCTATGCATAAGGAAAAATGTAATCATGTTAGGTTTCAATGTTTAGTTTATTAATATTTAAATTTTATAAGTTTTATAACCGGATAATTAAAAATTACTATAAAAGATATTTCGACAATTTTTTTTTTCTTTTCAAAAAAAAACAAAAAACAAATGAATAGTCAAATAACTCTTGGACATCATTTGTCAACATTATTATTAGTCATAAATTCTATGTGGGACCTTAATTGAAAACTAGAAAAGCAAATTATTCCTTCAAAAAACTTACTCTAATATAATATTCGACTATATATCGAGTTATATGACCTGTTTTAATCAAAGTCAAAGTTTTCAACAGCACCTCTCCGTTCTACATTAATTCCAACATACAACAACGATACAACTTTTTAAATAACAAGTCATGTACGTAGCATGTGGTAAAAAGACACAGAGATGATTTACTTCTTACCAAAAATAAATACACACGTACAACAACAATTAATTACTTTTAAATAAGAAAAATGTAGCGATTAAAGCATACATGAATGCATGAATAAGATTGAAAATTAATCTTAAGGTACATAGAAATTTTCAACATCAACAACAACAACAACAACAATAAATGTTACATATATATCAATCAAATGAAATGGAAAATGCATATTAATATTAAAGTAGCATTATTATTATATATTACGTACATAATAATACATACCTTGAGAAGTTTATTATGAACAAGAGTTTGCATAGTGTTCAAAGAGTAATGAACAAAGCGTCTAGTATGCATCTCGGACGTTGCAATCCGGCGTTGTTCCTTCCATTCGTCGTCGTCGGAGTTGAAGATACCATTGCCAAGAAGCTCCCTAAACCTCTCCCTATAATACTTTCCCTTTGGGAAGTTTTTAAACTTAGTTTTTAGGATATATTCAATCTTAATAGGATCAGCAATCATAACCCCTGAAAAACCACCAAATATCCCTCTAATTCTATACCACCCTCCACTCTTTTCCAAGGCTTTTGAGTTCCATTCATGAATTTCTTTGAAATGAACAAGAAATGAAGGAACTATGCCAAGTATTGGCCATAACATTGGACCTTTGTTTGTGAGCCTATCATGTATGCAAGAGAATAGGAAATATCCAAATATTGCCAAAATTATGTCATAAATGTGTATTTGGGTGTTTAGAATATAATAGTTTGTGAATTCCATGGTTTAGGTTTTTTTTTTTTTTTTTTTTTTGTTCTTAGGAAGAAAGATTATTAGTAGGATTTTATGGGGGGTGTGGGGATGAATAAATATGGGAAGTGAAGTGAGAGTTGGGAGGGAATTAGATTTGAGATGATAATGATGATGTTGTAAGTTGAAGAGAGAGTGTGGGATTGATTGCTAATTATAGTATACGGGGGATGAAGCTTTCAATCAAACAATTAATACTTTAATTATTAATTAATTAATTAATATTCCCTCTGATTTTTAAATATCTGTTACGTTTGCTTTTAACATATATATATATATATATATATATATATATATATATATATATATATATATATATATATATATATCTTCCACTGTTGTATTATAAAATTATAAAAGTTGATATTGTATTTAAGAAACTGCGTATCTGGACGAATCTGACACGATTCTATATGATTTTTTAAAAATATAATTTAAAAAAAAATCATATTTAAAGTTTATCCTTTATTGTAACTAAAATTTCAAATGTAATAAACATTATGACGGTGCAGTAATAACTAATAAGCATTAAACGATGTAAACAAAATTGTATAGATAACGACATTCCTATACCTACCTACCTAAATTTCTAGCGGGTTATTATGGTTGTTGTCAAGTAAAGTTTATGGATTAGAATGGTGACTGAGATTTATTATGAACTTTAATTTGTCTACAATATTTGTCAACAGCACAGCACACGAAATGAACAAATAAATTAAAGGCTCTAGCCTCTAGTAATAAAGGTATTTTAATTAAAGAATATATCATGGACCTAAACTTTATTTTTTGAATCATTTTTTCACATTAAATAGATCGAAAATGCACAATTTTGATTTTAAATTATCTAATTAGATATATTTTTACTAGTAGTTCTCTCCACTTTCCTTTTAAAAAGTTCTTGACCATTAGACATTAGACAATATTACTAGATTAACCTAATTGCTCGACCAATGTTTACAATATAACCGATTGCTGATTGTCCTCACGAAAAACATTGAACACAGTATGGAGAGAAACCCATTGAGAAAGTAACTAAGGCTTTGTTTGATCACCTGATATTTGTTTATCTGATGTCATTACAAATATTGATTCATTAATGACAGGTACACATTAATGACAGACCTATATCCCATCGCAAATGTAGATCTTTTGCGACGGTTTTTGAGCTCGTCGCTAAAATTACCGAATACCTAATCCAAATTCTATTAGAACTGACTCATTTACAGCGGGATTGCGACGGGAAAAATCATTTGCGACTTCCCTTTATTGCGACGGGGTCATGTTTTTACGACAGGAAAAATCATTTGCGACTCCCCTTTTCTACGATGGGATCACATTTTTGTGATGGAAATTCCTGTCATAAATAGCATATTTTCTATTGTGTGTGATCTGATCTGAACTTATCTTTTCTGTTCTGATCTGATCTGAATTTATTGTCTAATTTGACTAAATTTTGACCGCGTATGTATGCTAATTTATAAGAAAAAAAATGATATATATCTTATTTTATTTGTTTGTAGTAATGAATAGTTTTTTAAGTTGTAATTATAATAATATTTTTAGTACGAAATTAAAAATATTTAAAGTTTAAAAACATAAAATTAAACCATCTGATCTGAGCTAGACTTATTTTTTTCGATCTAATCTGAAATAAGTAATAAGGTGTTGAAATAATGACCATCAAACAAGTCCTAACGAACACGTGTTGGATTTTCATTGGTTAAAAGATGGGTAGTTAATCTTTCAAGAATTGAAGGTTGATAGAGGTTAGGGATTACGAGTAATTTTTAGGACATAGAAAACCAAAAGGTGGAAAAGGTACTACATACAAGAGAGACAAGATGAATTGGATTTCTCATTTCTAATTTCGTACGTAAGCTTTAAATTAGGGCTCTCTAGAGTATAGACATTGGATATATTGGGTCGATTTTAAAGTTCGAACAACCACATGCAATAGATTAATGCATGAATAATCCAGGGACCAACTACTACAAAATTTTACTCCTATTTGTGTTTTTTACCAGGGGCCAACCACTAGTTTCCAATAAAGTTTCAACAATATAATTAATTTAATTTCGTGGAAATTTGGAGTTTATTATCTAAGTACAAGCTAGGTAAAAACATTTATGTATGGAGTTTTGAAGGAAAAAACTTAGTCTACATATCGGATTGACTACTCACCACTAATAAAAAGCTATAGAAGATATTGATAATAGAGTCTCACTTAATATAAGTAATATTATTTAATTACTCTATTAGTAGTGGGTTGTCAACTCGGTGGGTAGGTGTAGCAATGTTCAGTTCTGAGTTATGACCGTCTCTATTTTCAATATTACATTGTGTAGTTTGCAAAATACGGAGTAATATAATGCAAAATCTGCAGAGCCAGTTTCGAGACCCTCGCTCACCCGAGCTCGGTTCCTTACGTTTTAAAATAGGGTAATGCTATATGCAATCATAATTAATGTTTGATTTTTCTTTGAACGTTCTATTTTAAGCCTCAGAGCTACATATAATATATTTTTTTCTTACCTCATCCTTTCTCATGCATCCTTATTTTTCATCATTTTTTTCTTAGAATAGAGTAATGTTATATGCAATCATAATAATTAATGTTTGACTTTTCCTTTAACTTCCTGTTTTAAGCCTCTTATATGGAATCTTAAGAGCTGCATATAATATATTTTTTTCTTACCTCATTCCTTTCTCTTGCATCCTTATTTTTCATCATTTTCTTCTTAAAGGGTATTAACATTCAACAATGGAAAACTAGTACGTACTCATATGCAATTGTTGTTTCCATTGTAAATTGTTTTTTATGAAAATAATAAATTTACATTGAAAATGTTTTGCACCCACTTAAACAGAGCAATAAATACATTCTCATTATCGTTATTTATAAGTATTATATAGTCGATTATCATACGGCTTGTAAGGGTTGTCAACCCTCTTGTAATTAAGTTATCTTCATTAGCCAACTATACATTGAAACATTGATTTTGTACTTCTCTCTCCAATTTATTACCTTCTCTCTTTGTTCGAGTTTGTTCTTTACATTTGTTTTTAAGGATAAAAGGTGAGGGAAATTAAAGTTAAAAAATGAAAAATCTTCATTATATATAAGAAATAACATATTCACTACAAAAAGCTCACACAACGAGGGCAACTTATCATGATTAAAGAGAGCAATATGAGTATTGTTTTACTTAATGATGCCTACAAGGGCAATTATTTTTGCACTCAGCTCATTGATATTAACAATGAAGACAATACGATTATTTTACCCCCTTAGAATTTTGAAACTTTGCCCTATTTGGCAATAAATAAAGTGTTTAAATTAAGGAAAACAAAATGTATTGCCTTTGTTGATAATCAATGAAGCCAATTTTATTTGCCCTTTTTGAATTGAATCAAAGAGGGCAAACCATCTAAAATTGCCTTTGAAACCTAATACAACGGGGTTACTAGGGCAACATAAGGGCAATACTAAAATTGTCATTATAACCTAAGAAGACAAATTTTGTATCAAATAGGGCAATTTTAATTGTCCTTCTTGAACACATTTTTTGTAGTGATTCATATGGGTTTTTGTTTGATTCGTCTAAATTTATATGTATTCTTTAATATGCATTTTTAATAATTTTTTTATAAAGTGCAGTATAAGATATTAACGTTTAAATATGTGCATTGGAAACTGTGCAAAAAGTAAATATAAAGAATAAATTGGAACGAAGAGAGTATATATATACTCCTTTTGTTTTTTTAATGTTTTTCTTACCTCTCATATTCCATCTTTGATTTTTTTTTTTTTTTTTTAAAATTGTTCCCATATGTAATCCTTTAATTTTACTCAACAGATTTATTTACTAAATGCACTTAGTTGTATTAATAATTGTGTTAACAATAACTCTTTTATATTGATTTTCAATGACATTTAATGCTTTAACCTTTTATTTTCTTTATATTATTTTGTTTTCAAGGCTAAGTTTTATACATAATTTAGGGCTTGTTTACTTCAGATTAAATTCAGTTCAGTTCAATTCATCTCTATTAAGTTCAGTTCAGTTAAGTTCGGTTTAGTTCAACTAATACACTCTATTAAGGGCTTGTTTACTTCAGATTATATTCAGTTCGGTTCAGTTCAGTTCAATTAATCTCTATTCAGTTCAGTTCATCTCTATTTAGTTCAATTAATACACTTCTATTCAGTTCAGTTCAGTTCAGTTCAATTCAGTTCAGTTCAGCTCTATTCAGCTAATGTAAACGAGCCCTAAGTTCAGTTCAGTTCAGTTCATTTCATCTTTATTCAGCTAATATAAACAAGCTCTTACAAGCTCTTCATTTCAAAAATATTTTACTACCTTTTTTTTGTTTTAAATAAAGTATTTTACTTCATTTACTATTGCTTTAATCATCAGAAAATATATCAAATGAGAACAATGTACATTTTTTCAAGACTCTGCATTGGTAAAGTGTTTGCATTATCCTTTCTATTTCTATATTGCAAAAGCAATATATAATTCATCTCCTTTTTGTTCTCTTTTTCTTATGAAATCCCACTAAATTAAAAAAAAAAAAAAAAAAGAAGCTAGAATTGAAATGCAAATTTGTTTTGTGACAAAAGTGATGAATGGAGTTTTTACTGGGTAAGCTACCCACCCTTGTTTGTGAGAAGAAAAACATGTGATAGTAGAATTCACCTCATCACAATTAATTTTTAAAATATATTGTATTAGTAATGGATTAACTATTCAATTAGTAATGTAGATGTAGCATTGTTCGTTTTCCCCGGTAAGGTATAATAACTTTGAAAATTGAACCATTAAACTAAATATCCAAAGTTGTGTTGTTGACTGTTGAGTAACTTGAGTTTGATTTTGGCCTAAGCATCAATTTTTTTCCTACAAGTAGTTATTAACCTAAAATTGACGCACTTGACATAAAGCTTAATTAATGTAGTTCTTGTGTTTTCTATTAGCAATCCTACGTGCTTTTGATATTTTTTTTGCTTGCTTTGAGCCTATGATGCCTTGACAGTTACGTGGAGGTTTATTATTGGTGTAGTTGGTGTAGTTTGTTTCTCTTTGGTAAAGGTGATTACGGGCTGTGTCGGGATAGTCCACATGCCAGGTCTACATGCCTCATGCCTTGGCTGGTCGTGCCTAGAGTAGGCTAGGACTTGTGCAAATTTTTTTTAAAAAAAATGAGTATATGGCCAATCCATTTAGATGAATCAAATGTAACCTAAATTAAAGATGTTAAGATTGCAATTTGAGAAATTGCAACATAATTATCCATATTATTGTAATTAATCATAATAACAACCTTGCACTTACTTACTAATTTAGATTTATTTTATTCTAAGAAAAAAAATCATTATGTGAAAGAATGGATTGAATAAAAAAATAATAAATCGTGATACATTTAAACATTATATAAATTGTGATGACAACCTTTCATCTATTCTTACGTCTATATTTAAAATTAATAAAAACTAATTTTAATCTTTAGGCCCTATTCTTTTGGAATAAATTGAAAAAAATTAATACTTTTCATTTTTTTTTAAAAATACTTTTTTATGCCTATTTCTATTTTTGTTATTTTTTACTTTATATAATTTTTATATTTTATTTTGAGTTTTGCCTTATTTTTTGCTTTTTAACTTTTATAATTTTAATTTGTATATTTTTTTATTAATTTTTTTGATTCACTATTTTCTGTTTTATTATTTCTGATTTATTTTTTTTTTAAAAAGTAGCCTTTGGGACCCAAAAGCATGTTAAAATTTCCCTCGTTTCAAGAACAGGACCTTCAACTCCCAAATCCTAGACCCTCTTTCCTCATTCAACCAAGAATGGTGGCGGAAAATGTGAGAAAAAAATTTGAATGGAAAATAGTGCTAGAAAAGTTTTTCGGAAATTATTGCATGTAAATATTAGCCGAAAAAACCATTGCCGTTAAAAGCCATTTGGAAAAAACTGACATTGCCAAAAAAAAATTTGCTATAAAAAGTCGGTCGGAAAATCATTCTGGAGAAATAAAAAAAATTGTTAGAAAAACGCTTGCTGGAAAAGGTGAGCAGAAAACCATTATAAAAAAAAAAGTCACCGAAAAATCGTTGCCAGAAAAATAATTTGTTGAAGTTAAATATTTATTGTTGTTTTAAATTTAATGTCTTTATAGAGCTTATAAATTTGTAAGTATCGTTTAACTTTTTATTAATATAATCTCTTATTCTTTAGCCATAAAAAAAAAAAAAAAAATCAACCCTAAAACGACGAGGATCATATCAGCTTACAATATGAATATATGGTGGATATCTTCTCAAAAAAAAAAGTATGATGGATATATATTGTATGTAGTGTTCTATGATACGAAATATTGAAACACTCATTCATCGGTATCAACATTGAGGATGAAGTCATAGCCCAATGGTTAGGGCTTCAGAATTCCAGGCACGAGATCCTGGGTTCGATTTTCACCGCACACATTTGCGAGGATTCCTTATTATCCCCTTACAGATGCGTGCATTGGCGGATCTAGAATTTAAATAATGGAGGTACGGAGTACTTGGGATAATTATTTAAAAAAATAAATAAAGGAAATAGAAGACATGGATTACAATAACAGTTGTACACAATATAAAGTGATGATTTGTCAAAGAGGATGAAAAGAAAAGGTCAAATAAGGAAACCAATTCATGGTTTGCTGAAGGAATAATTGAAATTGGATGTGGAGGTCCCTTTAATTCCCTTCCACAACCCACATGTAAGCTAGATTGTTTATTGGTGCTTTTAGCCTTGTACTAGTCAATAAGCTGTTGATTTATTTACCCAATAAATAAAAAAAAGGATCGATACGTGCGTGAATACTGCTTTTTCAACCCTCATACATATACCTTTATTTGATTATCACAGCTTTCATATGATTTTATTCCTAGATATTACTCCATTCGTAACAGGTTATATTTATATGCAACAAATATGCTTACTTGTGAAATCTAAAATATTCATTTGTTTTATCTAACTTGATGAAAAGTTAATGTATCTTACACCAATTTAGGAGTGATCTTAACATCCATTTTAAAATTAATATCAATTTTCCAAATATATATCACTAAAGCATTAATTCTATTTAAAATTTCAAACACAACGCTCAATTTATCACAATGACTAAATTCAACTTCTTCCTATATATATATATATTTTTTAAAAGTGATAATCTCACCATCATTAATTATATGGAGTATTAATGTTTTGTCTAGTTGTTCCTGTAAGATTCAACTGCTTATATATGAAAGATATCTGTATTATTTGGCGTGATTTTTCCTCTTTCGATTATGCTTATATCTACTGCGATCGTGAAACTAATCGTACTACAGAGTATGGACTACATTATTGTCTCTTTGATCAGCCACTAGCTAGACTCCTATGCCCATTGATATGCATAATTAAATCCCATAATAAATCTTGTGACAAAACCTTTCCTTCAAATAAAAAAATCACAATGACTAAGTAGTTAGTAGTCGTCAAATTAAATACTTGTGTCGTACTTGTATTTTGGATGCAATATATATATGGTGGGTTATATATGGACTTATGGTAATGGTGATTGGTGATAAGATAAATTTAATGAACTATGCAATCTGCCAACGGCTTGATAAGGATGGATTATTATGTATAAATAGCTTCTTAATAGTACTCCAACATAATTGAGCTGGAAAATAATAACTAAACAAGGAAGTTTTCTTTAATTTATCCCTTTGCATGATAGCTAGCTAGATATGAACTAGCTAAGGGAACAATCATCATTGTTATTGTGTGATATCCATGTGATGCTTCTTCTTCTTTGCAATTTTTTTCTTAATATATAATTCCATTTGGTAAGATAGTCCAAAACTTTGGCCCTAGGGTATGAGGGTGAGGATTTAACTTTAACTCTCGTTTCGATAAATAATGTTACATACATACATTTTTTTAAGATGGGGAGTAATTGAGTAACATTAAAAGTTGATAGTCGTTTTCTATTTGCATTATAATTGGTCAAAATACATTAAAATATTTATGTTAATGTTAACATATATAATGTCTATATTCAATTTATTTGACATGTTTCGCTGTCTAGTTTAAGTGTCTTCAAAGAATTGTATGTCAACCCTTCGGTTAACAAAAATACTTCTCAAAGTTAAAAGAATAAATGATAAATATTAGGGTAAAATTTGACAAATGTCCGTGGAATGGTAGATATATAAATAAAAATAAGAAAATATAATTAAAACAATATTAATAATATTGATCTCCTCCAGACCGAAATCTTAATTTTTGTTTGAATGTAGCAACTAAAAAAAGCAGAGAGTAGAATTCAATAAAACAAAACTACAAGTCAGCCAATCAAAATTCAATCTATTTACTTAATGAAATTCATTTGTTGTCTTCTAGCATTCCACCAATCATTTTTGACACTGTATTTAAATAAGGGTAATTATTATTTATACAATATATAGTAACTTTTTTCCAAAAACTTTAACTTTTTAACACGGAACCATAATTTTTTATGCAAAGATTAATAGATTATACAAAAATTTATATATTTATACTAAAAAGTTATAATTTTTGAACAAAAAGTTTTGTCAGATCATCATACGGTATGACAAAAAAATTTGTATTTTGTACAAGCATTTGTATATATGCTACCTAAATTGGTAATAATTTAGGAATGTAAGAAAAAATCACATAATTTGGGATACGTAATTAATAATGTTTAATTTAAGTTAATATTTTTTTAGCATTTTATATGCAGCCTTAAAGGTTGTATATGTTGTTTTCCTTTAATAAGTCATGATGTTTCTTTTTATTGATAAGCTAAGTTATTTCTTTGAGAGGAATAATAAATCTTAATTGACTTCCTTGTTTCTTTCAAAAAATTGTTGCTTTCCTTTAAATAAATTCATTGACCTTGACTTCTAAACACTTGACTTCTAAATGAGAAGAAAAGTAGCAAACTATCAATATGATGTTAATAGTATTCGATCAATATGATGCTAGTATGATGTAAATATATCCTTAGAATAGGAAATTGTGATGTGGTATCAAGGGGTGTCGTGTGGGTGTGCAAAAAGCCCCACTGCAAAGGGCCTATTTTTTTTTTATTTTTTTTAGTCATTTGTCTTAAATTATTCTTATATTTTTATATAAATTAATGATTTTCTACTAAAATATTTTTGGAATGTATATATACATGTATTGACAAAATAATACTCCGTATCAAATATTAGCATTTATTAAGATCTGAAAGGGCCTAAGTACAATTTTAAAACAGGGCCCCCGATAACTCCGACACGGCCCTGGTATGGTATGATATGATTTCAACGATAGCGCAGCTACATGGCATTAGTAGTGTGCAATATGATGCAAATTTTCTTCAATATGATGACAATGATATACATATAGCATCTAATATGATGTAGTTAGAGTTCAATATGATGCTCATGTACGTGATTTATTACTATAAATGGACCATGTACCAAATATATTTACCCAATTTTTTAATATGATGTATGTATAATTTAACATGATGAATACATTCTTCAATATGATGATCATGGTTATCAATATGATGTCCCTCAATACATGTGCTAGCCAGGGACATTGTCACATGCATCGCATATACTCCATTTGATTTTTAACACTTTTAATAAATTTTATTTTAACCATTGTTTGTGACTTATTTGAAGAAAGATATATAGAGTCACGGGTCCTATGATTTCTTCTTAACTTGTAATTTTCTGATTTTTTTATATAGTATTTATTTTTTTACATGGGCCCTATTTTGTGACACCTTTCAGCAAATCACACGAATGCATGCGCATGCTGAAATTGGCTAGGGGGTTAGAGGAGGAGATTCGTCGTTGTTAAGAATTAATCTCAAACCTTAATGCTGTGGAGGTCGGGTGACTCATTATTTTGCTTTTTATTATTAAAAAAACCAAAAAAAATTATTTTTTAAAGTTCTGTTTGACTAAATTAAAAAATGTAGACTAAACATCAAATAGAGTATTCTATTAGGAACGACACGAGCCACATGCAAAGACTAAGAGGGAAGACGATCGGAATTGAGGGTGGGATAAAGTGATAAACCACGTACAAATAATATGTGCTTTATATCAGTATACGAGTATATCGATCACTACCCTAGAGTGTTGGTTCGGTTGGTTCCAAGTGGCTCGTGATTCCAAAGGTCATGGAATTGACACCCACTTCCACCCTGTCCACCAAAGTAATTTTCTAAAATAGAAGATTTGTGCTGGTCTTATTTATTATTTCTCTAGCTAACAAAAAGAATTCACTTCCCTAGCTAGGGTATTCACTGACGAGCTTATGCAACATTCAAGAGTAACCACTGAGTATTATTTGTAGTGGTGATTTGGTGAAAACACTACTATTAGCATTTCAAATTAATGGCCCACTAGTCCTTAAAGGGTCAAAAGTTGGACCTTAGTTAGTTGTAGTTCCTTTATTGATCACATTAGTCAACACTCAAAAGTTGATGAACAATTATTGAACACCTAGCTAGCTAGGAGGACAATACATAAAAATAGGTTTAAATGACCGGCAAAAGCTAATTAATAAGATGCGCTTTTGGAGCGTCAGGATCGGATTAGATAGCTAAAATTAAAAAATACTACTAATAAACATTAAATGCACTGATCGACACGTAATTTTTAAAATTAAGTACTTATCGAATAATGCCCTAGAATAATATTGGTTAACAGTATTGGATTTGAAAGTATTAAGTCAAAATTATACATTAATATATTACATTCACCAACTTGTAATTTTGACATGCACTAAAAAAGTAATATTGTGTTAAAAATATATTAAATGCTTAACTAGTGTTAAATCCGTACCATGCATATACATTAAATTGGAAAATGCTATATGCAGCCCATAAGCATTAATTACATTACCTAATATGAAAATAAGTTGTGAATTTATGTAAAAATTACACATTGATCAATGTAATAATTAAATGCAGAATTAATGTTGTTTATTTCCTTTTTTAACTTTTTATATGCAGCCCTAAGAGCTGCATATAGCATAACCTTTAAATTAAATACATTATTAAAAAGCAAGTAGGGGTGCTTTGATTTTGAGTCATCCTCAAAGTCCTTGAACAAGTATGTTAGTAACTAGTGAGTGCACATCTAAATTAATTAATTTAATTTGGCGAACGAAATGAGTAGATTAATGAGGGTGGTTATTAGTTGAATAGCTGGATTTTAATTATAGGATTGTTGGAATGCTTGTTAGGTTTTAGGTTGTGCCATCATTATCATTAAGGAGAAACATTATTAGCAGAAAATTTTAATTTCCATGGTTTTCAAGGTCAATTAATACCGAAATGTTAATAATAGGGTCGGTTTATATATATACACTAGCTATATTGCCTATATATGCACGCGATGCATGTGTTCGTTATTAATTAATATAAAAATGTTATCATGTTTTTTATTGTACTTTTTTTTATTAAATAGCGAACAAGATTGATTATCGTGTCAACGTATCAACATAATACTAATATGATATAATTTCTATGTAATAAATAAATGCAACAACCAACGTTGTCTTGGTCTAGTGGTGCCAGGGGCTAGACTTGGTAGAGAGAACCACGGTTCGATCCCCCGCAACCACGTTGGGAGGAGTTTAAAACCTTAACCCCGAGACGCGCTCCGAATCTGGATTAGCCCAAAAGGGTGAACGGAGTGGATACACCAAAAAAAAAAAAATGCAACAAATGAATATTTTACAATACATCACTATATATAAACAAATAATACACAAATGTTGTGTTTAATTGATTATATATGATGAGTCTTAAAAAATGACACTTTTCACTTTATTATCTATTGAATTCAATCAAAAATGTTAGTAATTGTTTATCATGATAAATTTTGAATTAATTCATTTATTATGAAACAATAATAATACTACATAATACATATACTAATATACCATTTGATTGATATACCAAGATACAATTAGAACTGAACTTCCTTTTTTGTTGATTGATTGATACTACCTCCGTCTTTTTTTAGTTTACTCAGTTTGACTTTGTCCCTATTCACAAAGTATACTTTGACTATCGTTTGTCCAAAATAGTGAAAGGTGGTCAAAATCATTTGAACCGAATCGAACAATTTCAAGTCAATTCTTCACTAATTGTTGGGGAATTTTCTTATATTTGGGTGATAGTAAGATAGATAAGCACTTGATGTAACGACCCTGATTTTATTGGTATTTTTGTCGTATATTTATGTGTATTTATGTGGTGTTATGTATGGTTCAAATTTATTTTTGAACTATTTATTTTATTTTTATGTGAATAATTTCGATTAAATTCGAATTATTTTATTTTAATCAATTATTATTTATTTTATTATTATTTAATTAATTAGAATTTTATTATTTAATTTTCTAATTACTTATTTAATATTTTGGGCTAAATCGATTTAAGCATGATTAATCATGCAATTTTTGTAAATTAGCCCAATTGATCACAAGAGCCCAACTTTGGCCCATTTTGGCTCATGAGAACCGACCCCCCTATATGGTTAGTGGCTTCATTTGCCACTTGCCTCATGTTCACACCTTAACTAACTCTATTTATAGAGGAGTTAGTAAGGCTTGAGGATTCATTTGCTAAATTGTCATCTCTTGCCATCAAAAGATCAAACACAAACACTCCATTACTCCCTTGTCACACGCCATTTTGGCCATAATCATCCACAAAATTGTTCATCATCAATTCAAACCCAAAATTAAAGATTCCAACTCCATTGATCTTTAGGTGACTAAAATCACAAGTATCCTTCTTTGCTTTGTTCAAGACTTCGGGTTTTGGGTTTAGTTCGAGTGGGCAACGAATTGGTTCGTGCGTGGTGCGTGTTCGAGGGTGGTTCCTCATGTGGTGGTGGTGCGTGGTGGTTAAGAGCTGCAGGTGGGTTCAGTGGCCGTGCGTGGAGCCCGTGTTCGAGTGGGTTGAAGCCGTGTGTGTGTGCCGTGTCGTGTTCGTGTGTTGTGCGTGGCTGGGCCGTGCTCTTTGGGTAGTTCCGAGCAGCAACTTTTTGTGTATTATTTGCTTGTTCTTCATAAGGGTAACATACTTTCTCAACTTAATTGGTATACTATGTTCCATAGTATAGATTAAATGCCTAAGATTAGTTTATTTGAAGTTTTAACCATGTTTTTGTGTATGAATTATAATCTGATTTTGGAATGGTTTCATGATGATTTTATGTTTGAATATTATGATTCTATGATTGATTATGTTAGTATGAAGTTTATGTTAATCATGTTCAAGTTTGGTGAATTTTGGATACTAGGAAGTTGATGATTTCATGTGTTAAATTGGAAGTATGCGTGTGATTTATGTATGTGTGGATGAGTTCTTGATTCTTGGATGAGTTCTTGGTTGAAGTTCTTGAATCTTAATTGAGTTCTTGATTGAAGATCTTGAATCTTGGATGAGTTCTTGATGAGTTCTTTAAGGTTCTTTATAAGTTCTTGATTGAGTCTTTAAAGTTAAAGAAAGTTAAAGAAAAGGTTAAAGAAAGTGATAAGATGTTGTAAAATGATTGGTTTACATGTTATTTTCTTAAGTCAAGGCGTAAGATGCAACTTAAGAAGTAACTAAGAATGTAAACTTCGGATTAAAGATTTAAAGATTTAATGATTAGCTTGATTTCGTAGCTAGACGCCTAAAACATAGAGTAAGATTCTATGTTTTTGGGTTAAGACGTTGCCCCTATCCTATCCGCGGTATTGGGATAGTTGGTGGTCTTACTATGTTGTCTTCGGATGTGGATTTCCAGTAAGATTGGTTTCACGGGATTTGGGGGTAAGATTCTCAGTCCTAACATAGTAGAAAGTTCGAATGCGTAAGATGTGTTCGTACGTGCATAGTCCGGTCTAGTATGCGAATGATTGCGCCAAAGATAAGATTGATTAAGTTAGTTGAGTCAAGCATGTATATTTGTATGATTCGCATGATTTGATGTTATGTTTTGGGGTTGTTTGATTTATGCTATGTTCATGTGTATTCCCGTTAGGGTGAGACAGTTATGTTACTCGCCACTGACGGTGGACTGTTGTTGTTTTTCAGGTAATTCTGATGATGAGGTTCTTGCTTAGCTTTGGGTTGGGCGAGCGCCGATGTTGTTATATAGTTTTTATACTGTTGTTTTATGACTTTGATTAGTTTTGGACTATAGTTCTAGTACTTGTCTATTTTCTATAACTCTGACATCTATTTGGAGTTACGTATATTAGTACTAGTAGTTTGACTTTTGGATTAGTAATGTACAAACTTGTGGGTATTTGTACTTTTTGGTTTAGTAATATAATCATTTTGAGGTTTGCTTTTAAATTTTAAGTATTTTAGTTTGTTAGTTCTGACTATTCGACTCGTCGGTTTCTTCCGCGTCGGTTTAAGCGAGTCGGGTCGTCACACTTGAGGCGTGACAGAAGACACTTTCCTGAAAACAATATTTCCACCCAATACAAAGGCCGGGTTGTAGGAAATTTGCTAACAAGATACAACAAGAAACCGTAGGAATCGAGCCTTGTACCAATTTCTACGTATGAAGAAGGGATTTGTATGTGTAAACTTCTTTGCAATAATGGAGAGAAACTTAGTGTATGCAAGAGAGGAAATGAATATGAGTGTAACTTCATGTCTCCCATTTCTGTTTCAGACAAGTTATTATATAACTTATCCAAAATGCACAGCCTTTGCTTCGAACAGACACAACCCAATGGGAAAAAACCAAGCAAAACTGACGCCAACCGTCAGACTCGCGAGTCGCGACCTGACGTCGCGAGCCGCGACTCGCGGTTCGCGAGTCGCGATTTGCTTCTGACTCTTTTTGGCACTTTTTGCACTTCAGTCTATTTTTCGCGTGTCGCAACTTCTAGTCACGACTCATGATTTTCCACTGTATTTGCTGCACTTACCTCAACGTTCAACGACTTACATCGCTAAATAACTTTGGATAATTACGAACTTCAAAACACATAATACTACGTCTAGTATTATTAATATTCATAATTATATACATTTATATTCTAAATCAATAAATCTCAACATTTCTTCCCCCATTTAGAATATAAACAACCTTTGCATAAACAATTCCAATATTACAAGCAATCTCACGCATAGATGAAAGTGTACTAGGACTTGAACTTCCACTTAGTATAATACACATTTCGAATCATCATATCCAAATAGTGTCGAAGACGATTGAACTATTTTCAATACATAGTGATAACTCAAAGATATTATACACATAAGATTAGATATCCAAACTCATTATATCAACACAATTTGAAGGGCCATGTGTTCATATCTTTCGTAAGTGCATCAAAGCTCTCCCCACAAGCTTCTTGAAGCGGCCAAACCTCGCACTTATATAGGCTTATCTCTCGGTCAACATGCTATTGTGACACTAGCACAACCAAGACATACCGCCTTAAAACCGTCACAATCCGTAACTTCAAATAGGATGAATAAACAGTTCCCAATCATCAAGAAAGAAGATTTATCTCGTTGAACTTGAGACCTAACGTCTTATTAGGCGTCAAGTAGAGATCCTCTCAATTGTGATTAATCCGAGGCTTCAATCTAAACCGATTGCCATCCACTACTATACCGTATCTCTAGCTAAACCGCTAGTTTCTTTTCATAGACATAGTCAATAGTTATAGTGCACCATTTTATAAACTTGACTATAAATTATTATACATTCAGCTTTTACCAGCCAAACACATAACAACAAACTCTATTTTCAAAAGGAGTTTACAACGCAAGTTTACTTCTTGAATACCCAAGAAATATCATCTTTCCATGGAGGAAACACATCCAATAAAAAGAAACAATATCCAACTTGCATTCTAGTTCCCTTTTACAATCGAAAAAATTGTTATAAATCAAACCAAAACTATGGTTTCTTTAATACATGACGAATAATTAACTTCAATGTTCCATACTAGTATGACTAGTAAAATTCCAGAATTTGCCCACCGCAAATGCAATAATATCCGTCAATACTAATGTTAACAACCTATAGCTTCCATTATCTTTTACTTGATAATAACTTATCTAGAATACATAGGTGTTTAAGCCTTATATCTAGGATGGAATCTACTTTCCCCAGATCTTTCATAGAGACAAAACCGTTTTAAAATAAAACATGTCATCTATATATAAAAGAATCATGATAACTTGACCATTATCATCAATTTAGTATATATACACACTTGTTTGAATTGTTCATAGAAATCCATTAGACAACACATTGTCATTAAATTCTTGATTTCAATTAACCAACGTAAATTTAAACTTTTGACCTTACACATCAAACTTTACCGTTTGTTGTATGTAAACCTTTTTATTACTCAAGAATACTATCTTGACATCCATTTGATGGATCATAAAACTATAAATAGTTACCGGAACTATAAATAACTTATAATAATAATATACTAGCAATGGGTGAATGCCACCAACCGGGCTTAGAGCACATCCATTTTCAATTTCCTTTGAAAATTCATTTTCACCCAATAGGTTTACTTTTAGGAGTAAATCAACTAAAATCCAAATATTTTCCTCATGATGAATTTAAAGCATCATAATAATCATATTCCGTAAGAAATATGTTCTTAAGATTTTATAACCTCAACAAATTAAAGAATCACCTTCCATAATGAATCATATGAAAACCTTTGTCAAAATAAATTTTGATTCTATAATTAAACATACATGAAAACAGGCTAATTACCTTAGCCATATTAACTTGCTAAATTGTGATGATATAGATGTATCATTCTCAATCTGAGTTTAATCATCTATGTCCTGATCATATATACTATAATCAATTTCTTAAAATTAGTACTTGGAGTTATATCCTTCAATTTAGGAAGTGATAAATAATTTTAATTACCTATTGCATCCTTTGACCATATGGTGACATAAACAACCAAATTGTCACTTGTTCTATAACATAGAACCCATAGAATTTGCTATACCGCATATCCTATATTGATGCTTTCAACTCCACTTTCATCCAATCTTTACATTTGGATTCCAAACTTTGAAATAACTCAAGTTTGATTTCCTTTAGCACCATAGTTCACATGGGGTTACTTAATTCCTTTTCATAAATCAATTTATAAAAAAATGTGTCATGCCATTAAGGCAACTTTACCCATACATCATCACATAACCTAAATAGAATGTCATGGAAATAACCTCCACTATCTTTCTTTCAGCCACACTACTATATTGTAGTGTATCAATTATATATATTAACTCATGTATAATTTATAAATATTGGAATACTTGGATCGAGTTATTCACCTCCTATAACAGGTTTAAATCTTATAATTTGTCAAATATCACTTTGACAATATCGTGAAATTATACATCACAAAATCCCTGTATTAAAATACATAATCCTTGTCTAATATATATCCTTTAAAGAATAATTACTCACAATCTTTAATGTGATTATCACTATTCAAATTATTTGAATACAAACATGAACAATACTAACAAATACCAATTCTACTAAATCATAGAACAAAACATCAATAATTAAATTGAACATTGACATAATTACATAAATTACATAATCCTCTAAACCCAAGGACTATTACCTCATGATTAATTAATTGCAGTAACTATGCAATATATGCATATATATATATATATATATATCTTATAACATGAAATTCAATTCATCCTTGTTATTCTATTAAACCATAGAATAATAACCTTAACTAAATTAATCATTTATACATGTCATTACCCATTAACAACCACTAACACGAGAATCAAATTTAATTAGATAAAACAATCTAACAAAATACTTTTGTTATACACAATTGTTTTAAACTAATTAAATACTCAGTCCAAGAGACTCAGTAAACTTTCCATATGCTTGAACACAAATATATCTCGAATGATCGTTAATAATTAGTTTTAACATCAAAGTGTAAATTACCACTATGTCAGATCAAAATACCTTGATCACAATTATATCGACATATAACTCATAATCCTTTATACCAAAAGACTATAGTTCCATGATTAATTTAATTACTGCAATAAACATAATACAATATCCACCCACTAGTGGATTTCATTGTAATCCTTTTATTCTATTAAACCATAGAATATTAACCTTTAAACAATTAGTCACTAATTTATGTCAATTACTCCTTTATACCAAGGAGATCAAGTAAAGATAAATAAATCAAATTAATACAACTAGTTAATATAAATCAAAGTGACTATTTACGTCCAAAACCAAAATAATGCAAACGGCCAAGATAACCGACTTTTAAGTCCAATAAATAAATAAATAAAAACAAAAAACCAACATGCTAAATAAACCAAAATAACCGGCAAAAACCAATTAAATAACCTCCAAGTTAGAAAAATAACTAACTAATAACCAAACAATCCAATGAACCATATTAATCATACCATAGTATGATAACTGCCATACATCCGGATAAATCAACATCCAAAAGAATAACCGCCGAATGATTTTCGACTTGAATCACCGACTTGTATTACATTTGACAAATTTCTATGATCATACTTTCATAGATTTATATCGTCAAAATTACAAATCTCATATTATCAATTGACATTGACAATACCTATTTCATGACCAATAAACTTCATTCATCCATTAACAACAATGTTAATTTACATGGTTTTAACCAACTTTAATGAAAATTCATGGCAACATGTACATCTTCTCATAATTATCAAGACACCATCAATCAACTTTGATGTTATCATGTTTAAAATTTATCCATGAGAAGAACAATTAATAATAAAACATATTATTAAAACATAAATACTTACTTGAAATGACTTTAATAATGCCATAAATTTGAGAAGTAGAACATATCCATCCATTGATTCTTTGTCCTTGCTTTTGATACTTCATCTTTCACCATCTTCATTCTCCTTTTCCATGGGCACTCCCAATAATGACAACAAAGTTTGCATCTTTTCAACACCCTCAAAATTTATCCTAAATATACTAAACTATATTGTTTTCAGATGAAGCCCACCTGATAATATTTCAAACCAAATTTATCCTACATGTTTCTTGTCATAGCATGTTGTGCCTATAACAAACCAAGAAAATACCATATTGTACTAGGCTTGTGCCAAATTATAGAAAATCGGTCACATCTATAGTTCTATACAGTACTACATCCGTATTGCAATATTTACAACTTTTGTCATTTTAGGTTGTAACACAATACTTGCAACAAATATTTTTTACTATGGTTAGTAAAAAAAATACCCATGTGTAGCTATTTTATTTTTATTTGTTTAACATTACTTTTATTGTGGGCCCAATTAATTATTTATTTTTCACTCTATCTCCCTCTTTAAATCAATTTTTTGTCTAAGAGTTTATATCGCATACTTATGTATTGAGTATTTGTGGACCCAATTAATTATTCAATTTTCACTCTATCTTTTTTTAAATCCATTTTTTTTCTAGAAGTTCGTATCGCATACTTATGTAGCGAGTATTGCAATACGAAAGTAGTATATTACTTCGTATGAATATTGTTCATAGTATTGTGCTGGCCGAGTCAGGCCCAACTCACATTGAGTTCAGATGGTGCTCGTGTTCCTCCAATCCAAGCCCAGCTCGAAATGAGATAAACAGGAAATTTTCCGTAAACGAATAGAATCCTCTTTTTTTTTTTTTTTTTTGTTTCTTTCTTTCTTTCATTCCTCTTTTGGCATGGTTTCTCTCTTTCTTTCTTTTTTTTTTTTAAAAAAAAAAATTTGTGTTCTCTCTTTCATTCTTAAAATATTTTATTCTTAACAAATTAACAATCTTAAGAAGACAAGAATATAAATCTTTTTCCAGTCACTAAAGTGAAAGAGGCCAATATAAACCAGAATTCAAGCTATTCATTAGTTTGTACCTTCATTAAAAATGCACTAGTTAAACTTAAAGGGGTCATAGTAATATATTCCCTCTATAACATAATAATAGCAACAATTAGCTTTGCACGTATTTTGAGGAAGCGATTTAAGGGTGTAAACAGACAAAATAGTTTTAATACAATTATTGTGTTGCTAATAATAAAATTATTTTTTCTAATTCCTTCATTTACATCTTTAAATCGATTCCTCAAAATGCGTGCAAAACTAATTGTTGTTAGTAATATGTTATGGAGGGAGTACACTATCCACTGTTAACTAAACACAAATCATACTATTCTAAATTTAAACTAAAACTCATTAGATTTTTTTTTTTTTTTTATCAAGGTGATTAGTCCAAAAGATAAGCTTTGCTATGCTATTAGCATGCAGAGCTACCAGCTCATTGAAAGGTATCATGAGGTGTTAAACTTGATTCGAGGCGGTCGGTCTGATACATCCGATTCCAAAATTCAGATATCCAATTCGACTTTTTAATTTGAGAAAATTTGGATTAAATATTCAAATATTTGGATCGGAGTCGGATCAACATTTTAATTTGAAATTTCAGATAGTCGAAATATAAAAAAAAATCCGAATTTTGGATTTTTTGGATTTGATACATGGGGTTTTCAAATATTTCGAATCAGATACCCTTTTTCTTTTTTAAAAAAAGGATCAAGTTGGAAAATTTGAATATCCGAATTTTTCGGATTAGATTTTACCATTCCAAAAGTTACATATCAGATCGGATTCCCAAAAGGAACACCCAAGTTTGATGTTGAAGCCCGTACGATTAAATCACCCAACTTATATCGAGACGATAACTTAAAGGAAAAAATTAGAAATAACTCCCCAACCTTTTTCACGTTTTTAGCAATTACCCCCTTACTTTTTATTTTGGAAATTTTGTCAAAAAAGACCTTTTAAAACTTTCATTTTGTGAGAAAAGACCTTATAAAAAAATTGTTGTGAGCAGGGACCTAAAACAAAAAAAAAAGTTGCAAAGAGGGACCTTACCTCTATTTTCCGACATTGGCTCACTATTTCCCTCCAACTTTGCACGAATCCTTTCGTATTTAAGGGGGTAAGAGATGAGGAAACCCAAATTCATAAGAAGAGAATTTTAAATGCTAGAAGGAAGTGTTAATGTAGGGTTTATGTAGATGAATTAGGAGGGAAAATGGAGGGGGAGTGGAGGGAAAATGGAGGGGGAGTGGAGGAAAAATGAATTTATAGTGAAAATAAAAGGAAATGTTAAATAGAGAAGAAAGGATTTGTCGAAAATTGGAGGGAAATAGCGAGTCAACACCGGAAAATCACAGTCAACGTCGGAAAATAGAGGTAAGGTCCCTCCTTGTAACTTTTTTTTTGTTTTAGGTCCTGTTCACAACAAATTTTTTATAAGGTCTTTTCTTACAAAAAGAATGTTTTATAAGATCTTTTCTGACAAATTTTCCTTTTATTTTTAAAATTTACCCCCAAACTTTCCCCTCCGTTATCAATATTGCACCCAAATTGAATATTGTCGTTAAAATTAACAGGGGGGCCCACATGCAACGGCTAACACAACAAACTTCCTCTATTTACTTCTCTTTGCAATCTTATCCTCTTTCTTCCATCTTTAAACGGGAAAAAATAAAATTAGAAATTCATTGAAATTGGAGACTTATTAATCGAAATTGCAGCTAAAATCATTTGAAGAAACGAATGAATTGTTGAATAAACAAGGTAATCGTTCTAATTCATTAGAATTAAACCCAAATTGTGTTGCATATATGATTTTAGGGCTTCAAATGCAGTTTTTTTTTAGTTTGATTGATTTGGTTTATTAACTTTAAATTGGTGCAAGGTAGGATATATATACTTCCTCCGTTCCAAAAAAAAACGCAACAGTCAACTTTTCACACATGCCGAGACGAAACTTTGACCATTAATATCTATAATTATGAATAATTAAAAAATATAAAAAGTTGATATTAATATAGTATTTAACAAGACGAATCTAATAAGATCCTACTTGACTATGTTTTTTATTATGTGTAAAGCTCAAAACTTGGTCAAAGTATACAACGTGAATAGTGCAAAAATTTCACTGTAGCGTTTTTTTTGGAACGGAGGAAGTATATGATTCGAGGTTAGTAGGAAGTGGGAGGATGAAGATGACAAGAGAAGAGAGAAGAGATGAAAATGGCAGAAAGTGAGTTAAGAGATAGTTATGAGAGGAGAGAGAGGGTAGTTGAGTAGTTGAGAAAGTGAGAGGATGAAGATGATGAGAGAAAGAGATCGAAGAGATGAAAATGGAAAGTGAGTTAAGAGAAAGTACTGAGAGGAGAGAGAGGGTAGTTGAGTAGTTAAGAAAAGTGAGTTAATTAGGAGACACTCTCACTTAATTTTAACTGTAATAGTCAATTTAGGTGCAATATTGATAACGGAGGAGAAATTTTGGGGTCAAATTTAGAAAAAATAAAATAAGGGGGTAATTGTTAAAAACGTGAAAAGGTTAGAAACTTATTTCTAATTTTTTCCAAACTTGAAACCCAGACCCCAGAAGTCTTTTGTTGAAGTGAAGCCACAACTCCAAACCCCATGCCCCCTAGAGCTCATTAGATTCACTACTACTTTCATCCACTTTCTTTATAAGGTAAAATGACCATATTGTCTTGCTGCTTTATCCTACTGACTGACTATGGAGCCATACTTTCACTATTATAGTGTTACAACATTCAAGCCCAAGCTCATGTTGGAGTTTTACTTTCCTGCCACCTCCTTTTTGCCTTTTGCTCTTTGAAATACAACAAGGCTTGTATGTTACTCACTTTTTCTGCTTTTTTCATTTAATGTAACTAAAGCAAAAAAAGGTACTTGCATTGAAATCTTACTATAGATTTGATTATACCTCATCTTTTGTCTTCCAAAAGCAGAAAATTTAGTTCACTTGAAACAAACAGAAAACTATCAGATAACAAACATCCTATGAAACTTGCATTGCTCACTGCTCAGCACATAATCTGCATATAGTCGCTGGCCAATGGCCATGAACTACACCTACAATGAAAGCTTCTGTACAGATTCATCGTCGTCTTCAGAGGTAGAGATTCCTGTCAAGAGAATCTTGATCATGCATGATCCTGATGGACGCGAACTTGAATCTGAGATTTTGCTTCGAGTCATCGAAACCATCATGTTTCAAGCTACTGAATCACAAGTAAACATTCGACCTTTTTAACTCTACTCGGTTTCTTATTTTACTGTCTCACAAATTGTGTACCATTTCGATCATCACATTTTGATTTCATTAGTTGATATTAGTATTATGCATGTCTCAGAACTTTATTTAGTAAAATCTCATCTTCCAGCACCAACTCATATTGTGCCAATGCTATGTCAGATAGCTAGTAAGTGGTAAAGTGTGTTTTGTTTTGGTGCACAGAGAGCTGCTAATCTTGAAACTTTAAACATCCAACTAAGCTAGTAAAGAAGATAATTTAATTAGCATGCCATAGATTTTAAATATTTTTCGTAAGCTGTCATTTTTTCATGTTCTAACTACAGATGCAAAGGATGACAAATGCCCTGTTTTTTTTACTGAACTAATTCTTAGACTCAGTAAGAGCTGAGCTGAATTAAATTTGACTAGAAATAAGTCCAATAGAACAAGGCCAAAGACACCAAAATAAAAACTTAAGATTGACTGATGAGTGATGACAGTTGCTGCTATGTTGGTAACACAACCTGATATGTTGTGGACAGGTTTTTCTTCAGCCACAGGATCCTCTTGATATGAGCAGCATAGAGGAATCACAAGACTTGCTAGAAAACTCCATATATAAGATATCAAGCGAGGTTTTTCTCTCTGTCTCCATTCATTCCCTCATCCCCATAACCCCCCCTCCCCAAAAAAAAAAGAGGATTCTGGTGTATGTTGGGGAAATTCAGGGAAACATTCACAAGAATAATCCCAAATTTCACTAATCTTCCCAAAATAATCCCAACTTTAATAGGTATCTTTTGAGAATAATCCAAACCTCTATTTTCTTACTCGCAATAGTCTTGGCAGGCTGGCATGGATCAACAAAAGTAACAAATATAAAACTCCGGACTATTTTGAGAAGGATGACCTTTAATTTAGGATTATTCTAGAGTAATCAAAAGTTGAGATTACTTTGAAAAGACCAGCGAAAGTTGGGATTATTCTTGTGAATTTTTCCAGCAAAACGGCCCTACCCTAACCAAGCAGTAGGAAACAAATGCTTAATAGTTGAAAAATCTATTTAAGGTAATTAATGTCAAAAATACATGATGACAGATACTCTGCAAGTTCTATGGAGATGAAAATCTGCATGAAATTACATTAAGTGTGTTAGACTTACTTGGGAGCTACAGATGGGATGCTAAACTGCTTCTGGTACTTTCAGCATTTGCAACAGTCTTTGGTGAATTTTGGGTGATAAAGCAGTTACAGAACCATAATTCTTTAGCTGCATCAATTGCATTACTTAAACAAATTCCAGACAGCATCAGCATGTTCAAGCCTATCTTTACAGCAATGGAACAGTTAGTCAAAACTGTGGTAGAAGTCATTAGGACTGTATCACTATTTGAAGGTCTTCCCCTAACTCACATAGAGCTGCAAAATAGCAATAATGTCACAACTGCAAAATCACTAATATACAATGCTGCTTATCGGATCATCCGAAGCATGGTAGTCAGCATTTCTATCCTCAGAAACTCGAGAGCCATCAAACATGAGCAAGTGCACCTTCATTCCTTTCAGTTATGCAGTGTTAATTTGTCATTTGTATTTCCAGTGTTTATATTGTTTTCATGCTTTCTAAAGTAATGAAATTTCCATTACTTTTTGCCTTAATTTCAATCATAGGGATCCATATTCAATATCAAGTGTAATATGGGAGATTGCAAGTTTAAAAAGCAAGATTAGTGACACTGGCACTCAGCTAAGAATACAAGTAGATGCCTGCCAGCAACAGACAGGTATGTTCATTACTCATCGCGCATATATCAGTAAGATCAAGCTTTTCAAATATAACATGATTTACAACAAGTGAGCCATTATTTGGCTTGAAATGCAGAGCAAGAGATGCACAAGAAGCTTGTAAATGTATTTGAGGAGATGCACATTGATAACCAAAAAGTCCTTTGGATGTTGTTTGGTCTAAGACATGACTTGCCACTAAAGCAATCATCTGAGCAAGTAAAGGTATGCTGATTCTTTCTTCTTTCCTATATTTTTGTACTCCGTACTTTTTATTACTTTGGTTTATTCTTTCTTAACCCCCAAAAAAAAATTAATGAGCAAATTTCATTTAAAGCACATTGTAAACAAAGGAAACAGAACACCAAGAAAAGCCCCCCTTACAAAACATGAACAACTAATTGTGAACACCAGGAGCAAGATTTCACTGAGCAGATAAACACTAAGATTCAGCCTGAGAATGAAAATTTTCAGTTGAACATTCTTCAATATGGACAATTTAATTAGCCAATAGAAATGAATTGCAAGAAAAACAGTCTAGTACAGGGACATCGGATTTTAAGATCAACAAATGAAATTAGAATCGAATCCATCGATCCAAGCCAGGATCGAATGAATTCAGCATGTTTCAAGGGGTGTTTGGTATAGATAATTTTAATGTAGGAAAGGGATTCAAAAAACATTTGTTTCCATTTCTTATTGTTTGGTATGAGTTATAAGTAACAAATGCCGTTTCCAGAGGGTAACTAAATCCTCTCATTTGTTGCCCTTATCAAAGTAGTGGAAACAAATTATGTTTCCTTTATCAAAACTTCTCATTTGTTTCCATTCCACTAGGATACCAAACATCTATCAAAGGTAATACTTTTTATTATTCTTTTCACTCTTTATTAATCATACCAAACACACCCTTAGTCAACACTTTGTTGGTTTCTTCAGAGAAATACTACCAAATTATGATTTCATAATAAGCTTGAAGTAACTTACCACACTTATGGCTCGATTCAATGGAAGATTAGTAGTTCATGTCACAAAACAATACTAATAGTAGTTCCTCATATAGATCCTTAGATCAAATCTTGTGCAACCCAAGTGTAGTTACTGTGTTATCTGTTCCCATATTTGTTCCACACATCAGGATGTTTCACATTCTAGGCAACACTACACTATACCATCATATGTTATTACTTAAAGCAAAACACTAATATTTTAAGGCATTGAGAAGCCCACATACCCATTTAAGGCATCAAAGTTTATCCCTGCAGTGGGGTTAACAGGTTAAGAATCTTGTCGTAACAGATTGGGATCTCCTCACTGAAGAACAAGGTTGTTATACTGTTAATCACAAAACCAGAACTCCTGCCTGCAGATGAATTGCATTTTCTGGTTGAGCAAACATATAATCATCCTCAACAAAATAAGCTAAATAGAAGCTTTGAAATCTTGTGGATCCCCATTTCAACTTATGACAGATGGAGTAACAATGAAGTAACACTCTTCAATCTTTTGTCAAACTCCTTGCCATGGTACTCTATTCGGCAACCATGGTCACTCAGCACAACAACGATCAACTATGCAAAAAAGGAGTGGAGGTTTCGTGAAAATCCCATTATGGTTGTTTTAGACCCTACAGGAGCGGTTACTAATACAAAAGCCGCTGACATGGTGTGGATATGGGGAGCTGAAGCATACCCTTTCTCGGTCTCAAGAGAAGAGGAGTTGTGGAAAAAAGAGAAATGGAATCTGAGATTTTTGCTTGACACTATTGATCCTTTAATGACCAAGTGGGTATGATCATACATCAATACCTTCGATGCTTGGAAAGCTGCATTGATAAGGAAAATTTGTCTAAAACTACTCCCCATAAACTTGAGTTTTGAAAAAAAAAAAAAAAAAAAAAAAACACTACCTAATATCAAGCTTTTTTAGATAGAACTATCTATTATCAAGTTTTTTTTTTTAATTATTTATTTTGGTGGCAATACTAATTGACGGAATATTTTAACAAGTTGGAGCTAGTGCTACCCAAACAAATACTGGATATTAAGTAATTTTTTTAATTCAAAAGTCAACATATACGAGGTAGTTTTTGACAAATTTTCCTTAATATAACTGTATTAAACTTGTGCATTGATTATGAACTCACGATGGTGTCAGATTGAAGAAGGAAGAACAATTTGCATTTATGGGAGCAACAAACTAGAGTGGATAAGAGAGTTCAGTACAAAAATTAAGGGCATTCAAAGCTTAGTTGCACCTCTTGAGGTAGTTTATGTTGGCAAGAAAGATCAAAGTGCACTTGCAAGATACATAGTATCTGCAATACAAAAAGAGAAGCTAAGTCACTCTCTATCTTTGACTAAGATATCGCGTTTTTGGGGGCGCCTTGAGGGCATCAGAAGATCAAAACTCAGCTGCAAGCAGACTATTTCTGATACTGATCATGTTTTAAGAGAGACAGTAGCATTGATAGATACCTGCAAAGATGAAGATTGGATGATATTTGGAAGAGGTTCTTCAACAAACATTGTAAAGCTTAATAGTGATGAATGGGACAAGTTCTTGAGTAAACGTTCGTTATGGGAGAAATATTTTCCAGAAATTGGGTTGGTAGATGCAATCAAGCTCTCCCTAGAACCTCCTCTAACTGAGCCATGTTCACATTCGCGAGTTACAGGATTCGACCAAGAGCTAATGGATGAAACTGTAATATGTGAAAAGTGTAAGCGTCCCATGGAGAAATTCATCATGTATGATGTAGAGTAAATTTCTACAATAAGAATGATTGAATGACTGAGTTTCTAAATGTTCTGAGATCAAAAATATTCTTGATTACAGAAAACAGTAATCAGAAAACTGGAAAACCAACAGGCCTTAGAGCACATATAGATCATAAACAGCTAACAATAAGGTTCTTATTGAAACAACATTGCCTTATGAAAGTTTTGTTCAAACAACTAAACATTGCTATGAAAAGGGATTTATAATCTATGATGTTCTTAATTTCTGAAATTTCAGTTCAGACAAGATCATTTCATTTCAGTTCAGCTCAGCTCTTGTTGAGTCTAAAATTTAGTTTAATCCAGTTCAGTTCAGTTCCGTGAAACTCACTCCAATAAGAAAGAGAAAAATAGAGGATCTAAATCCTTGATACTTGTATAAATTATTAGTCATCAATACTGAAGAAACTACCAAATTCATATTCATATGTAAAGTAGACTAAGTATATAGTATATCATATTTATTTTAAGAACAGAAAACACTTGCTTTAGAGATTGATCCTCTTCAAAGGAATTCTCTTTTCAGTCCTCTACTCCAGTTAAATATAATAAGTCATAATGAAAGATGTAACCCAAGCATTTAAGCAATAACAAACAAGAATACTTTAATCTGTGAAAGAAAAACGTGAATGAAAGCGAATCAAATTTATGATCAAGCAATATTAAATGGTTTACAAGGAAAGTCAGAATATACAGTTAGTTATACACCCACTTTGCTCTGGTTGAGAATTAGTATGAAGTTTAATAACAGATAATTACATTAAACTAACTCAAATGCACTTTGTTCTAACCTAAGATCCAAGAAACAAATTCTGTTGGTATCTCATTGATGCTTCTTTATATTTTGTTATGAATATTTATATACTAATTTATCATTGTCCACCCTCATCTCATATAATATGTTCCATCTTCTTTTGAAGGCCAATATTCATCAAAATCTACTGGAAATTCTCAATAATATTCGATAATGAGCGTTTTTTTATAAAAAATCTAACTCATATTTTTTCATTACCACTTCTAAAATTTGAATTCTGTTAGTTTAGCTTCTAACAAGTCTAGTACTTAGACTAATTCAGTAAAATCCAATTGAGTTCAGGTTCATTCAAACCAAAAGAACAAAGCTTAACAGCCAATATTATGATTGGAGATCTGAAACTGAAAACCATGCCAGACACCCGATCCTTGGACATTGGTATGACACTTGAGCACTTTAATTTGAACCAAAAACATTCTTTTTAATTCATAAAATTGTCGTGTCCAACACATAACCTTGCTCGATTCTTCTACCAGATCGAGTCCAAGTAACATAGATGGCAAACACAAGAAAATTGAGACTTCAAGAAGACAAACAATCTCATCGAGGAATAGTAACAAAACCAATCAGGTTTCCAAGCATGAGAATCTTCAAGCTATCTTCTTTACTAAAAGCAAGGACAACTAACTTACAAAGCATTCAAGTTTTATCCCAAAATTCCTAACCTTATCAGTAGATCAAAAGTTTTGACCCTCTTTCAAGCAAGGTAGTAGGTTCATTTAACCTTTATTCCCATATCTAACCATCAGATGAAACTATATAACCTATATAAAGGGAAAGCAGTAAATAAAATAACCAACTCAAAAAATTAACTCCACCAAAACAATAGAAAATGGCAAATGCGATAGTACCTGCCAGGAACCAAAGATTCAAGGGTGATCATCATTTGTTCTCAGCTTCTGATGACACTACAATGTTAAACCAACTTCGAGCCACACATGCTCCTGATGGTCGTGACATCGATGTGAGACCACTTCTCCACATCATCGAGGACATCTTTAACCGTGCTGCACCCATTATCCCTGGCTCTACTCAGGTGCATAACAAAAATGAAAACTACTAGTCAAGTAACATAATAATCCTTTGTTATCTAATTTATATATATTTGGCTGCATTAATGTTAGAATTGTTTGCTTGAACAACTAACAGGGAGCTCAAGCACACTTGGAGGCTCTTGATGACAAGGCATTTCAGGCTGGCTATGGTGAACTGATGGAGCTATTGACATACACCATAAACAAAATCTCTTGTGAGGTCAGTTAAAATCTTTGGAACTATTGATGACTACAATAATAATGATTTTTGTTGATGTAATTTAGGAAAAATCGTCACTTATAGCCAAATAAATAGGTGATTTTCCAATTTACAGCACTTAAGTTTATATGTGCAATTTACAGCCACTTAAATGCAATTAAATTTTGACAAAAGTCACTTTTCCAAGTAATTTAAACAAACTCGAACATGTGTAACATCATCATAGTTTATCGTATTTAAGAACTTTCATAGCATGACCAATTGACCACTTCACCTAAGATTCTAATTAAACTGAGATTCGGTTGTAATTTAATAACATAATAGAATTTAGTGGCTGTAAATCGTAAATACAAATTAGAGTGGCTGTAAGTTACAAAATGACATATTTCCTACATTCTTTTTATAAAATTGAAACTCGAACATATAAATTCAGATTACTTGCAAGTGTTCAAGTAGTGGAGATGCACATGGAACAACTCTATCAATATTCAACATGGTCTCAAACTACTCATGGGATGCAAAGGTTGTGCTAACTCTTGCAGCCTTTGCTGTGTATTATGGTGATTTTTGGTTGGTAGCCCAACTCTACACAGTAAACTCACTGGCAAAGTCTGTTGCAATCCTTAAGCAACTTCCTGAGATTATGGAGAATGCTGATTCCCTCAAACCCAAGTTTGAAGCAATTAGCAATCTCATCATAGCCATGGTTAATGTTACCAAGTGTATAGTGGAATTCAAGGAGCTCCCACCCAAGTACATATCACCTGACACCGCGGTATATGAAACTGCTAATTCTTTGATTCCAACAGCTGCTTACTGGATCATCAGGAGTATCATGGCCTGTGCATCACAAATTTCAGGTTTATTAAGCATGAGTTATGAGTAAGTAATCACTAATCTTTTTCATGCTTTTGTGAAGCCAGCCTATACCAATAGCTCATGCCAGTGTCACATAGTTCCTAAACTGTCTGCAAATCGCGATCCAAAAAAGGCGAACTATGGACGGTTTTGGGCTATTTTTCACCCACTTTAGGCAAATTGGGAATTATAGAAGTGAACTATGTAACACTAGCTCATGCTTTGCATACATATGAATATTGACCTTTTATCAAGACTATGCAAGTTAATATATGCTCCCTACATTTCTTTTTTTCGTTCTTACGTTTGTAAACGTGTATAGTCAATAAATGTCCATTAATAAACCACATGACTATGTATTTTCTTGTGAATTAAGAATAATTTAGAAGATTCCCTTGAGTTTAAAATGTAGCATGATTCCAAACAGGAACGAAAAAACAAGAAACGGATGGAGTAATCATAATAACAGATTATATCAAAACTCTAAATCACCTTTAATCTGTAGTGTTTAATAAGTTAATAGAATGATATTTGGGTATGATCAGGTATATATCATCAACAACAGAGGCTTGGGAGTTGTCAAGCTTGGCTCACAAGGTTAGCAACATATACGACCATCTACGAAAGCAGCTCGATCTCTGCTACCAACACATTGGTAAGCCCATAACTCTTTTAACAAATTCCAGGTTTCATCAACATAAACAGAACTGGATATTTGAAAAATCAATAGTTGAATACCAAGCATCTACATTCAAAACAGAACACGCATTTAGAAGTTAGAACATGTACCCTGAACATTTAGAACATTCATGTTTTACATTTAGGCCTTGTTCTTTTGTACCTAATTTCTAAAATTTCATCGATACATTTCAGAAAAATTCAATTCATTTCTATTCAGCTCAGCTGAGTGCATGAGTCCAATATTTAGTTCAGTTTAATTCAGTCCAAAAAAAACAGAGTCGGGTGCATGAAGAAATTTTCATTCTAACACATTACTATGAATCAAATATGCATCACAATTCAAAACTAATTGGAGATCCTTTGTAATGCAGATGAAAAGAAACAAATAGAAGCATACCAGATGCTCATCCGATTATTTGAAACAACCCAACTTGACAACATGAAAATTCTTAAGATTCTGATTTATGCCAAGGATGATCAACTACCACTATTTGATAGTTCTGCCAAAAAAAGGGTTTGCTTAATCTTTACTTTGCTTCTAATCATGCTTTCTCCCATTAAACTTTGTTTCCACTATAATGGATATCATAATGCTGCACAAGACTAAGAATTAGCATATACTTCCTCCGTTACAAAAAAAACGCAACAGTCAAGTTTTTGCACTATTCACGTTGTATACTTTGACCAAGTTTTGAGCTTTACTCATAATAAAAAACATAGTCAAGTGGGATCTTAGATTCGTCTCGTTAAATACTATATTAATATCAACTTTTTATATTTTTTAATTATTCATAATTATAGATATTAATGGTCAAAGTTTCGTCTCGGCATGTGTGAAATGTTGACTGTTGCGTTTTTTTGGAACGGAGGAAATACGTAGTTTGTAGCTACAAATAATTCTAATGGAAATTTGTCATAAACTACCTATTAAGTGTTGTTTACTATTGACCGATAGTCCGATACCATTAACAATCCCGTTAATTGAAGTTAAAGCTCAAACTTTTTTGGGTATAAAACTACCTAATATCAATTTTTTTGGTAACACTACTAGTTATAAGGTCGTTTTTGACAAATTTTTCAAATTCTCTAATCTACATTATTGATCTTTCTGCATCCATGTAGGTCAATATCGATGTATTGAGAAGAAGAAATGTGTTACTACTAATTTCAGACCTTGATATATCTCATGAAGAGATAACAATTCTTGACCAAATGTATCAAGAATCAAGGCAACAGCCAGGAAGGATGGAAAGTCAATATGAAATAGTATGGATCCCAGTGATAGACAGATCTACACCTTGGACTGAACAAAAACAAAACCAGTTTGAAGCTCTACAATCAATGATGCAATGGCACACATTATACCACCCTTCATTGCTTGATAGAGCAGTTACTAGGTACATCAAGGAAGTGTGGCACTTCAATAAGAAGCCTATACTTGTTGTCCTTGATCCTCAAGGTAGAGTTACAAACCCTAATGCTCTTCATATGATGTGGATTTGGGGGAGTTTGGCTTTCCCTTTTACTAGTACTAGGGAAGAAGCTCTTTGGAGAGAAGAGGTTTGGAGGCTTGACTTGCTAGTTGATGCTATTGAACCAATGATCTTCCAATGGGTATGGCATACTATATGCTTTATTTCCTTTTCTCATGTTCTCATACTAATTTCTAGTTTCGCAAATAGCGGAGTGGCATAATTATAAATAAATTATAAATCGTTTGACATATGACATACCATCGTGCTATGTTTTGATTGTGCAAGACTAGGAATCCCTCCACATTGTCCCGGTATAAACTCATGAGTCATGTGATGATAACTAGGTTGAGCATATATACCCCAAACTTCCACTCCAAATACAAAAATTCTTATTTGATTTGTTCTTATGTTTTTCATTTGATTTTGAAAAACTAGGTTGGACATATATACACCAAACTTCCATTCAAATTATACTTCGTATGAAATTGTCATTTCATTTGTTTCTTATGTTTCTCATTTTGAAAAAACTTGGTTATCACTCCATAAAAGTATTCCAATCATATCAAGTCAATGTCATTTTTAGAAGTATGTCAAGCTGGTTTCACTGATTATAAAACTGAATATGAAATCAACCACAGATGCAGGAAGGAAAACACGTTTGCTTGTATGGGGGAGAAGACTTGGAGTGGATACAAGCATTCACAACCAAACTAAACGAAACAGCAAAAGCAGCGGGCATCCCAATCGAAATGCTATACGTTGGCAAGAGCAACCTCAAGGAAAAGATCCGTAAGCTTAACACTGCGATCTTTGCACAAGGATTAAGCCATGTACTACCAGATATAACATTAGTATGGTACTTCTGGGTGAGGCTAGAGAGCATGTGGCACACAAAGATGCAATACGGAAAGACAGTCGAAAACGATTCCATAATGCAAGAGATTGTGACGATGATGAGCTTTGATGCAAGTGATCCCGGTTGGGCTTTGATTAGTAGAGGATCAACTGAGATGACTAAAGGAAAAGGTGAGATATTGTTAACATGTTTGGATGATTTTGAGGAGTGGAAACATGATGTTAATGTCAAAGGATTTGTGCAAGCTATTACTGATTATTTGCATAAGATTCAAACCCCGCACCATTGTAACCGGCTCATATTGCCTGGTACGACCGGTGGTATTCCTGACAAGGTTGTTTGTGCTGAGTGTGGCCGGGTTATGGAGAAGTTTATCATGTATCGCTGTTGCACTGATTAGGTATTATCATATATAGTTCTTCTATTACAAGAACCCTAGTCTAATCTAAGAATAATATTCATATTTAATTTTCATAGTGTATGATGAAGTGAACCAGTAAATAATTGGTATAGTTTGTTGTTGTATCATTGCAGACTTGCAGTTGTAAGACAAGATTGATGTTTAATGTAGGGTTTTCAATAATGTAAGAAATATTTTAAGTTAATCTCACTTTGAAGAATTTGACCACTTTAATTCTACCTTTAACACATCTAAAATTAATCCACCATTTTACTAATTTAGATATGTATTAAAATTAGTAAGATACACAGCCAAAGAGTGGATTAACTATGCTAATTTTTCAATTGTAATGCATCATACTCTCAAGAACCAGTCCATGTTTACTCAAATCAAGCTTTCTTGATTCTGATTTTTGATAAGATTGAGCGAATGTACCTTTCTCATCTACTTTCACAATGCATTGTGTTTAATCAGGGATTATTCTTTATCACGTCCAAATTTCTGTAATTTCCAATCATTCAACATAGAATATCCTCAAACATTCTGTTCATCTGCTACTTAGCAACAATCTTCTGTTCTCATCAACCAATCTATTTAATCCGAAGCAATCTAAGAAAACATTATCTTTATAAACACTTTAAAAGATAGCTGAACAAAATATTAGACTATTGATGCACGATGCAATAAGATCGAATCACTGCCGTTTAATATAATGGACGAGATTTGTGAAAAAGTGAAGAAATAGAGGAAAATATAAGAAAAGTTCAGTAATTTGTAATCAAAATCAATCTTATATTCAAAATTAAATTTTGAGAAAATTCAAATCAATATAAACAAAGATGTGCCAGCAGACAGGTAGCAACAATGAAAGTGATGAGATTAAAAGATTAATCTATCCATCGAGCTGTTTAAAACTGGCAATTTTATGGAAAAACATTGATTTATGCTTCGGAAACTTGGAACATCGCTCATTTTTAATAAGAGAGAGTTCATCAGTTGAACTTTGAAGCAACAGCAAATAAGCAATAATCGAAATAAAAAAAAGGAAATTAATTAAATGTACAATTCAACTTCAAATGCAAACTACGAAACAAGATATAAATCGCAGTAGCAAAAAGTATTGTAAATTAAATTACAAAGTTAGAATTGCAGAGATTATGATTTATGCTTCCCTTGACACGTTCATCGGAATTGAAAATGGTCTGAGAACGCAACGCCTCGGAAAGCAATACTAAAAGAAACATCAATGGACGAAAAAGAAAACAAAAAATTTAATAAATTTGATGAACAGCAAAAGTAATAGCAGAAATACGAAACCGCAAACAATGAATGAGAAACCAATTAACGATTCTTGAGCGCCGGATTAGGGTTTAGTCGAACAGATGACAGATGCTGAGACGGACGTTGAAGGAGGGAGCATATATAGAGAAATGCACGCCGTATTTGCTGAGGACGGCCCAGTTTAGAAAATTTGTCAACGGAGGCCAAATTTAGAAAATTTGTCAAAAGAGGCCCAGTTTAGAAAATTTGTCAAAAGAGGCCCAGTTTAGAAAATTGCTCGATCGAGGCCCAATTAGTAGTGTTAACATCTTATCAAATTCGACAAATAGGCAAATAGCTTTGTGGGAAACTTCAATTTTATGAGAAAAATCTTCCTATTTCAATTTTCTAAACAAATACTCCGCATGTATCGGTTTAATTGCAACAAATACATTAGCGCGGTGTTGATAGACTTTTTCTTAAAATAAGGTTAGGAGAATGCTGAAGGATAAAATAAGAAAGAGAAAAAATGATGTGTAATGTACTTTTGGAGAATGTATAAGATTTAGGATGGTATAATGTGAAAATTTCAGATCAGTTTAGAAAAATTAAGATAAAAGTTCAGGTCAAATCTACAGTCATAAAAAATTATATTAGACCAAAAAATTTAAGATCCGATAAAAAAAAAAAAAAAAAAAAGAAGATCAGATTAGATTAGAGAATTTAAGATGAGACAAATTAAACACACCTTAAATATTACTCATTCTCCAAAAGTACTTTACACATCAATTTTTTTATCTTTTAGTTTGCCCTTTAACATTATTCTAACCTTAATTTAAGGAAAAAATATCTAGGGAACTGTGTAACCCTTTTGTTGCAATTAAACTAATATGGATGGCGTAATTTTTTTTGAGGAAATTTTAAGATGTAAATGAGAATTAGAAAAGATAACCTATTTTCTTTTTTAAGATGTTGCTTGGTTGGAGGTAAATTCCATTGGAAATATTCTTTTAAGATATACTTCAACATGTTGTTGTGTACTTGTGTTTAGTTGTAACTTGTAATGAAAAACAAAAGGCATGGAAAATTATATTTTGTTGGAAGTTAGACAATTTTTAAGAGAATTTTTTTTCCTAGTAAACCAAAAAAGGATCTAATAAGGCAATTTTCTATAGATAGTCTTATTATTTTTCTCTAGGTCGAACTAGGCATTGCTTTTAACAAAAACGGATAAACTCGTCAATAAATAACCATAACAACTACTCCCTCCGTAACACAAAAATGTAAACTTTGTAGAAAACACGGACTCCCATGTAAAAGTTTTATGTGGGTTAATTGTGTTGTAATTGTGTAGAGAAGAGAGAAATAAATAAGAAAACACGGACTCCCATGTAAAAGTAATGGTAAATGTTTAAATTGTATGAAGTTTTTTTTGCCATATATAGAAAGTTTTGTAAAAGTTGATATTTTTGTGTTACACCCATATTTAGCAAAAGTTTACATTTTTGTGTTACCGAGGGAGTATAATTATGCTCTATGTGCTACTCACATGACTTTTTTTTGTTATCTTTTTTCATTTTGTTATGTGCTATTGTGCTCTATGCCACTACCCAATCTTTTCATCACATATTTTCCTCCTAAGATTTTATGGGAGAAGTGTTGTACCTTAAATAAATGAACAAATTACAACATTGTACATTTTTTTTTTTTTTGGTAAGTAAAGAATTATATACCAAAGGAGAAGATTATTACATCCTACCCTAAGTGCCTGACACAAAGCCACCACCAGAAAGAATCATAAAGCTAATAAGGACATGCCCCTAAAAGCATAATCATCCAACAAATCCAAGAAACTACCACCTAGCTAGCTTAATCACAAGGACTAAGTCCCTAATATATAGTACAAAGCAAGCAAATAAAGTAGGAAAACAATAAGAGTTGTAGGCCACTATGAAGCGTCTTCCTTGGAACTGTCACAACCATGCGGACATTAAGCACCGAGGCAAACCATCTCCCATGAAAGAACCTTGGTTGACAAAGCTCGAAAAAATCTGTCTTCAAGAAATAGCCATATCACCATCTTATCATTGTAATAGCATTAACCCCACAAACAACCCAAACCATCCACAAATAACCAGAAATGACCTAGTCTTCACTTGACGTTAAAGCGTAGGCAGCCCACAAACTCTTGTTCTGAACTTGGAAAATCAAGGCCATCTTCGGTCATTATCAATGTTTTAGCTCATCTTAGGGTAGTTGCCATCCTGCTTGAAAGATGAATGAGGATTAAGCCCATTAGGGACACACCCCTAATTGCCTAACTTCCACCTAATTCAACTAAGAACCTAACAAAAAAGTTCTAAGCACAATAAAATGAGACGACCTTAACACTAGCTTAGAACCTAGCCATTTTGGGGACTCCCCCTAATGGTTACAATACGCTTAGTACAACATTGTACATTTCAATAAACAAGAAGCCCTTATAGCTCAGTGGTAGAGCGTCAGTCTTGTAAACTGAAGGTCCGTAGTTCGATCCTGCGTGAGGGCAATTGTTTATTTACAAAACTTTTTATTCCTCACCCCCGCTTCCTTTCCTTCAGTTCGTTTTTGAGCCTTTCTTGTAAACCCTTTCAACTTTGCCCTATATTCCTCTTCTAATTTTGCACCAAACTGTACCCAAGAACAAAATGGAGCATAGTTGATTCAAACTTCGTCTTTCAACATGCTCACATTCCCCAAAAGTTCATGCGAAATCCCTGAATCCCATTGATCTTTCGCTGTTTTTTCCCCCTTTTTTCACAAAAAAAATGTCACGCCTTTTACGAGAATTCATTCGCAGACCATCTTCTAGTTCTAGTAGATTCATTGCAACATTCACCCAACAAAACTCCTCTAATCTTTCTCCTTCATTGTTGGTTAATCAATCAATTCTGGGTCAAACCAAGTTTGACCATGGAAGTCGCTTAAACCCTAGCTATCAGGGTTTAGCAGAAGCTGCCCAATGTAGTAAGATGCAGGTTTACCCGAGTTTTTCATTTGGATATTTCATTAACCCGATTTTGCCATCTGGGTTAGGATCGATTGGGCCTGAAATGGAGCATCCGGGAATGATGTGGGCTGATAGTGTGAAGAAGAAGAGGAAGAAGAAGATGAACAAGCATAAGTATAAAAAGCTTAGGAAACGCCTTCGTCGAAAGACTAAGACTTGATCAGGTTTGCAGCAATGAACTGCTTTTGCTTTCCTATTTTTTTTTATTATCTTATATTACTTTTTTACTTGTCATATTTTCACATCGATTATATGTTATTGGGGTAATTTTATTTTGATTTGAGTAGTTAGTGATGGACTGATGACAGTGTAGAGTGTAGACAGCTATTCTTCAATTTTTTTATTGTTGTATCTTGTAAGGGTGTTTGTTCTGATACTTCCATGAAGTTAGCAAACAGCAACATTTGTCAACCTTACCTACATTTGCAGAAACTGATTGAGCTTTTGAAGTTAGGATTTTGTAAGGATCAATTTATGTTTTTTTGTTCTAATTTGGAGTGTTGAATTGAGTGCACAATATGAAGGATGTTAGAAGTGTATGTTCTTAAAGGCAGAAGTTTGTTTAGTTTATGTGCTTGGTTAATCTTAATACAAAATTGATGTTGGTGAATTGTTGAAAACTAGAAATTATTCTATCCGCTTAATTGATAATGGACAATAGTTAATGCAAGAACAATGGTTGAGTGATAGTAATTGATTTATCAGTTCAATAATCAACAAAGCTGAGTGTGTTTAAGGGGAAAAAGTAATAAAAAAAAAAAAAAACAGCTGGGGAGCTTTCAAGGAATAATTTTGAATTTGAAGCAGACGTGAGGATTTCAGGTTGGATAGAGTTTAAGATCCCTTTAATTTGTGTCTGTCATTCACTTATGCAAGATTATTTGCTTGGCTATTTGTTATTTGACAAGTTGCTATTATAATGAAGAAGAGTTCAGAGTTCAAACACAAGACCCTTTATTATCTAAGCCGTCCTTTCAATTCTACTGCTTTGTTAGAGCTGCAAGTTATTCTGCATGCCTTTTGTTGTGATACATTTCGCGTTTCAAATTCCTATAATATGCAATGGTCACCAACATGATGTGTGGATTATGTGTATTGTATGTATTTTATCAATATATACTCAAATATCTTGTCTTCTTTTTTCTTGATGTTCTAAGCTCTGTCTATCAATTTCCCATTTTCTGTACGTATTTAACCACCAAAAAGTTTCATTCATTATTTGTCAAATGCCATTTCTCATGTGATTTAAACAAGTGACCATAATAACAGTGGCGAAAGTGACCATTTGTAGTTTTCTGTGTTTTATTAATTGCATTGATTCACTTGTTTTTGTAGTTCGTAAAGAACTAACAAGTCTAGCATCCTTAAATCCTTCATGAACTTCACTAAACATGGACTTTCGCAAAAGTAATGCTAATTGTTGTGTACTTGTGGTCCTCTCGAACTTCAATTCAATTGCCTATAAAGGTTTGCTTTGGAGGGGCATCAATATTCACTCTTTAATTTGGCTATCACATGCAACAAAGGCATTTATCTGTAATAACCCAGGTTTCTCTGTCAAAGTGCTTGGCTTTTTTTACTCATTAACTAGTTACTGCTAGCTTGTTCAGTAACTCTTGGGTTTTTCAGTATACAAGAGGCAAGATCTAATTGTGTAACCCATTATTATAGACTACTCTCTTCCATGATCCCTTGTAGTATAATGCTTCTTAATACTATTTGTACTGTTTATCAAACATGACCTGTTTGCTAGTAGCTTCACCTGGAACTTATTCTTGTTTAATACCTTAGTATAGTTTTTAATTTTTACTTTGTTACCATGGGTTACTTCTGCAGAGTATGGTACTCTTACAATTTGACTTTGGTCAAGATCTTGGAGGGTTTTTTTTTTTGGATGATGATGGTGAGCCTAGGTAGTAAGTGGGGCTCTATTGTAATGGTATTCTGTTGGTAGTAAGCCCAAAGTCCCAAATACCCGGAGGGGGGGGGGATAAGCGATATTCTCATAAGGCGAGCTTGGCAAGTTTTAACCCAAGCGTCGTGCCTGCAGTTCAAGGGGGCTTGACACCTTGCCAACGTCGTTGCTGTGTTAAGGACTCCCTCACATTTTTGAGGTTTATATTGTCGAAAGACACTGCATTTGTCTTGGAGGTTTCTACATATAAAATGATGAAGTTGATCAAGCATGTGTGTGCTGGTTGACAACTCACAACTGGACTTGAATTATGCCTGCTCCTTGGACCAGTTAGTGTTGCTTTCAGCTTGTAGGGCTATAACTTTTATTGCTTCTTTCATGGATCCTTAATAAAATAACATAGTTTTACTTTACTCGGTAAGAAATAAGATAATGTAGTGACTCCTGATGCTTGTAATGTGCAATCAAGGACTTCAGAGTGATAAGCTAGTGACATGCATAAACAGTCTGTATTATTAAGGTTGATTTTTTTTTTTATTGCTTAGTGTTTAAGACTAAGGGAGTGTTTGATATGATAATCATACATGAAATGGAAATGATTTTGTTGAGAGAGGGAAAGGGTAACATTATATGTTACCTTTATTAGTTATTTGATTTAAAAGTGGAATGGAAACAATTAGGGGGAAAGAAAGGGATTTTTTTCCATAAGTTTCGTAAGTGAAACAAATTGGGGGATTATGTTACCCCTTGGAAACGGTAAGTGTTATTTACGACATTCACCAAACAAGTTGAAACATAAACACTTTAGTTGAATCCGTTTAAACTCCTAAAATTTATATACCAAACACCTCCTCAGTACTTAGTGCAACGTTACAAGAAGCAATCAATTTTTTTTGTAAAAGCAATCTATTTTAAGTGTTGATTGACAAATTCATATTGCGCTATGACTAAGCAAGAGTTTGGAGTCAATTAGGCAAAATGGACTATATTGAATTTCAATTAGACTAACGCTATTAGACCAATGCTATAAGACGACCATTAGGCTATCACTGCTTTATGCGTCGGAATTCTGGGCTTTTTAAAAGGAGCATATTAAGAAGTTGGGGGTAATACAGCGTGTATGCTGAGATGGATTTACAGTAACATTCTAAGGGATATTCAAAATCAAGAATTATGTAAGAAGATGGAAGTCGCGAGTCTCAAGGACAGGGTATGAGAAAATTAGTATGTTTTGTTAATTATGTGTTACTTGCCTATAAGATGTTTGGGTGAGGAAAGTGTTACTCTTACATTGCTCCTTTGGGACACAACATAACCTGTAAAAAAATTTCACTCTCCAGTATATACTCATCTTCAATGCTGAAATGCCATGTCCCATATTTTACACGCAAATATAAAACCTCACTGCTGCCTTGTTATGGAACACCATTGCTCCCTTCTCCCTCCCTTTTGAACTAATCGAGTTCCCCTAATTTTCTTGAGCACACTTATTATCATGAATGCAGGTCTTTCCTTTATTCTGATTTGAATTGTTCTTGGTGGATACGTAGAATATTTCTCCTTCCAACAAAATCTTGCTGCTGATTAGTTAAACTAGCAGTACTGCCGGCTTATTGATGACTGGTTTTTATATATTACAAGGTCCCTCAATCCCTCCTACACAAGACATAATTACTTGATGAAACAAAAGTCCTGGATATTTTTTTTACTTTTTTGTTGTTTTTAGCATTGATGCCTTCTTTGATACAGAGCATTATTTTATTATCCATCACAATAAGAATTCTAGCACTTGAGCTTTCATGATATTATTTAGTTTTCTTAACTTAAATTGTGCTAGACTACCAAACGTAAATACTCGTGTAATTGTACAAATGCGGCGTCTTTTCTCCATCAAGCTCTTTTCATTTGTGTTGGAAGTCGTTTCCTGTCAGCGGCCTTTCAGTTTATTCCCTATTCTGTGATCTCATCCCCACAAAGTTTTGATCTATATGAAGATAGATTTGTGCATTGTAACTTGACCATAGAAAAAGGTTCGTCTAGGTGTCCATATTCTCTGATGAAGAATTTTGACCTTTTAAGTTTTATCTGCTATGTCACAGAACTTTTGATTGGGCACGACATTTTCTCTATCACTTGGATTTTGTGGGTGTTCATAACATGTCTCAGTGAAGTTCCTTGCCTGATAAGTATATTGAAGTATTGAACCTGCTATTCTGAACTTCAGTTGTAGCTAATTGGGATCATTTATTTTTATGTGAATTGTGACACATCTCTTGCCAAGACGTGTTTCCCAAATGTTTAGACATTAGAAAGGTTATGGCAGTATCATAGAATATTGTGGATGTATATTATATCGTTATGGTGGTACATGTTTGTATGGGTACCTTGGATGGTTGTGATGGTATTTGTTCCATTGTGTTACCCCAAATGACTTAAGATGTTTGGTATTATTATTTTTCAGTATTTGAAATGGAATCAAATAGGCATTTTTATTATCTATTGTTTAATATAAGGTATTGGTAACACATCCCATTTCCTTTGTAGAAACAATATCCTGTCCTCTCTAAATTGTTTCCATTCCATTTTATTAATTATACCAAATGAAAAATAATGGTATCACTTAGTATTACTCTTTCCTTTTCTAATTTGTTTCCATTCCTATATTTATATGAAACACCCCCCTAAGAGTATAACACATTCCCAAAAGCAGAGGTAGGATTTGGGCTCAACTCTCTCACACAAAAAAAGTAAAACTTAACACTTGGACTTGGCTGCTGGCTTTCAAAGTCCCAATGATAAAGGCTCGAAGATACCACGATTTTATTTAAAGATAGAGGAAGAAAGGATTCATTCAATACGGAGAACCTTTTTCCATGCCATGTTATTGTCTAAGAGATTGATCTATTTTTTTTTTAATGATCATGGATCATATCTTTCCCTAGAATATTAAAGTTTTGGAACTATTGACAAATGCTTGTGAAAAAACCTATAAAATGTTGTGGTATTTGATCATATCTTGCCATGGAATAATAATGTTTTGGAAGTAGCGAGAATTGTACGTGTGATTTTTTTTTTTTTTTTGGATAAGATAAGGAAATCCACTAGCTCATTGGCTGGTAATGGGTTACTAACCCATATGACACGATAATCTTCGCACTTCTAGGATGCAAGGTGAATGCAAGCACCACTTGCTCTACACCATTTTCTCAAAATTGTATGTGTGATTATCTCACTATAGGGATCTTTAGTGAGGAAGCTTAGCATAATTGCATGAGTTAGACCGATGTTCTATACTGCTGTATGAGTCAACTACCAGAGTCATTTTTATACTAAAAATTGTGTTTTTCTTTGTTTCACTTCAGGTTTCCATGTACATTAATGTTGAGCTGCCACCTACGTTCGGTATTACGGTTAAGGTTAGTTTGCCGAGCTGCACTTCAATCTGGATCGGAATTGATAGCCGTCTCTCTGTCTGTATGGAAGATAACATGCATTTTTGGCCGAATTTTGTTTCTTGTTTCTGCACCAGCCTCGGATATGCAGGTTGACATGCTTAAATTATTTAAGCCTGTAACACTAATTATTTTTATTTTTCTTGTTGGCATCAAAACTTATAGGGTTCAGTTTTATTCTTGTTTTAGGCCTGAGACTTGAATAGGGAATAAACTAGGAAGGATACACACATTTCACCTGCAATCATTTTTGGGGTAATTGATATTTTTTTAGGGTTTTCATTTCCAGAAATATTTGTAGCAATGCTTCCTTTTTTTTTTTTGAAAAAAAAAAAATAGATTGCTGAAGTTTATTTGTATTGTTTCTGAATTTGCCCTAAATTTTTGTATGGATATTAATGATGTCTATTGATGAGGCTCTTTCTTTGGGTCGAAAAGCGATGCAGAAATAGGCAATCTTTCAAGTAATCTGTATTTCTCCAGCAATGCTACATCTAGGCTATTTAGGCTTTGTTTTAAAGGAAAATAATTTTCATTAAAAAACACTTTCTAAACAAAAAAACAAACAAAGAGTGCAAAACTATTTCCCCTAACAGCCATAAATATCGATAGTGGAAATGAGTTCATAGATAAATTCGAAAGAAAATCAATATCTATTCCAATGAGGTTGTTTGCTTATATGCAAGTTATCTAATTTTGTTCATAAATATCCATCTCATTTATTACCATTAATATGATGCGAAACTGTTTTTTGTTCAAAATGAAGGAAAAATTATTTTCTGTATTTTTTGTTGTCTTGATTACTTACCCTTTCATTTTTTTTTATTTTCCATCAGTTTTTTTAAATATTGATAAACAATGGAAAACTTATTTTACAATTGTTTTTTCCATTGTAAATTGCTTTCGATGATAATTATTTTACATTGAAAATATTTTGCACCAAACTAAATGGAGCCGTAATTCAAGATAATCGAATCCTCTTGTCGGAGGAAAATGTTATCCCTTGTTTTCTACTTTTAGGAAATGCTAAGTATATATCTCCTCAAATCTTCTCAAATGGCCCAAGTTGCAATTATGAGTTTTTTTTGTTGGAAACCTAAACTACTCCGTATCTTTCCTTAGATTAATTAAGGAAACAATAGAATATTAGGAGAAAAAAAATATATACTCCATATATGATTGTTATAAACGAATTAGCATATACTACATTCGTTTCTTTTTAAATGCAACGATTTGACATAAAAAATTTCTAATCGTCACATTTAAAAAGAAATGGATGCGGTATAATTTATTGCTTTAGACAAATTTTCTTATTTTATGTACTCTATAAAATGATACTTGTATTATTAGGTTGTGCTAATTTAATAGTGGACGTCCAAATAGAAAGAAGCGTGTTAGTTAGAATTATTCATGGAAGTCTTATCGAAGATTTTAGCAAAATCTTTTTATTTATATGCACTCTTTGATCCTTTTGTAATGAAATATCTTCATATTTGATTGGAAAGCGAGTACAACAGCAGAGTGTGAAAATTTTACATCATGGAGTAGCTAGATAAGTTCAAAACTGAGTTTTCTGATATCTCATTTTCTTGGAAAAACTTTTATCAATTAAAGTAATAACAGCTAAATTCCACAACGAAACATAAACTTATTTTTGGTGAAATGATTTTCAGCTGGTTTTCATGTTTATTTTCCAGGTCCCAGATCCTGTACTTTTCTTTTTCTTTTTTGTTTGTGATTTGTTAATTGGAGCTTTATGTTGTTTCATTTTCAGGGTGTTGATTATTCCATTGGTATAGCCTTGTATTATTATCATCATGATTACAAATATGGGTGTAAATGTGGGTCAGAAACCTGTTTGACCGACCGTACCGACCGATACCGAACTTGTTTTTGAACGAATTTTTAGTGACCGAATACCGACCGCCATTGAATCCGAATTATACCGAAACCGTTTTTCGACCGATTCTATACATACCGAAACCGACCGATACCCAACCCGTTTAATACCGAACCTGTTTCCGACCTGTTTTTATTATACCGAAACAGACCGTTAATGAACCTGTTTTCAAACCGAATCTGTTTTCGACCTGTAAAAAACCGATTTTTGACCGACCGATTTTTGACCGAAACCGTATTGTACCGACTTGTTTTAGCCGACCGTTTTGACTGAACATGTTTTGTATGTTTAATTACGACCGAACTCATTTTTGACCGAACCTGTTTGTTTGTTTACGACCGAACCCGTTTTGGACCGAACTTAATTACATGATTTCTCTAAGTTGGAAATAAATAATAAAAAGAATTTTTTGTGGGGATAGCCCAACATTCGTGGCCATTTTGTGGGGATATCCCTCAATAAAAAAAAAAATTGCAAGGATATCCCAAACTAAATTTAATGATTACGAAATTAGCCCAAATTCCAATTTCCGGGAAAAAAAGTCAAGATTCCAGGGATTGACTGGCTCAATTAGGTGAGTTTATGAATTTAATATATTGTAGGATTAAATTCGTTTGATGTTCACGCACAATAAACTCACCTAATTGAGCCAATCAATCCCCGGAATCTTGAGTTTTTTCCCGGAAATTGGAATTTGGGCAAATTTCGCAATCATTAAATTTAGTTTGGGATATCCTCACAATTTTTTTGTATTGAGGGATATCCCCACAAAGTGGCCACAAATGCTGGGCTATCCCCACAAAAAAATCTAAATAAAATAATATGTTTTAGCAAATATCAAGATGTTCAACTAATTAACAAGCTTATAGTGCCTTCTCAAATGCTTTAGGAAATTAAAAGGTCTACATATAAATATTTTATGAGCACTTAATCAATTCAAAGCTTCATTTTTTATGAGCACTCACTACAAATCCTAGACATAAGAAACTGAATTTAACTTTACAATAGCAACTTAAATTCGGTTTGTAATCCGATTTTCGGTTTTTAAAAGGCCAAAACCGAAATCCAAATTTCTTAAACTTTTCAATCCAATCCGATCCGAAATAAAATAAAAACCAATCCAAAATTATGATTCGGTGTGGTTTGGTTTGGTTTCGATTTTTATCCGAATTACTTTCACCCTTACTATAAAATCAAATAGAACATAACCGATCTTAATTGGCCTGAATAGACTAGCGTAAAATCGTAAATAACCGATTATGACCCGTATACCGATTTTGACCGACCGATTTTGACATGTATACCGATTTTGACATGTATACCGATTTTGACTGACCGTTTATGACCCGTATACCGATTATGACACGCAAAAGACCATTTTTGACCGACTAAATGTGACCTGTTACCGACAAACGACCGAGCCGATAAGTACCGGACCGAAACCGACCGACACTTGTTTTAGAAAATACCGAATTCATCCGAATACCGAATAAGACCGACCGCTACCGACCGATACCGAAAGGGGTCATATGACCTGCTTTTTACCGACCGTTTTTGACCGAACCCGTTTTGACCGACCTGTTTCCGACCGTTTAACCTGTTTTTACAGCCCTAATTACAAACACCATATTATAATATACTCTATCTTTAATATATTAACTGCAACGATTTGACAATTTTACTCTTTATTTTAAATCAAATAGTTGGACTTATTATGTTACAGAGGGTATATATACATCAATATAGGTACTAGACTTTGAACCCAATTATTCTATAGGTCATCCAATCCAATATAACTAACACACGAATTTGAAAAGGGAAAGATAAGAAATTATTGCAAATGCGTGTGGTGAAGTTCGAACCTAAGAACTTATGTTTGTCGTTAATATTGAAATTTATTATGATGTTGCATATATGCTACTTTCTTTGCTCCATATTACTTGCAACACATCCTTTTGGCACGCATTTTTTATAAAGAGATTTGAGCATGTAAAAGAGCAAATTTAGTGAAATAATTTTAACACAAATATCTTATAGTTTCGCTCGTGCTTGTGTTAAAATTATGTTAATTAATTTTCTCTTTTACATGATCAAATATCTTCCTTAAAATGTGTGTCAACATGATATGTTGCGAAGTAATATGGAATGAGGGAAGTATTAGAGTTACACAACAAAATACTCCCTCCGTAACGAATTAGTAGCAACATTTGGACTAGCACGGACTCCCAGATGAAATAGGTTAATTGTGGTATTAGGTGGTATAATGATAAAAGTAAGAGAGAGAAAAGTAAGAGAAGGAAAAATAAATGGAGTATTATGTGGTATGATGATAAAAGTAAGAGAGAGAAAAGTAAGAAAGAGAAAAGTAAGTGGGGTATTGTGTTATTTTTTGCTAAAAAAAGGAAAAAAATTAAATTAGAAAAAATTGTTGCAAGTATTTTGTTACACCTAAAAATGAAAATTGTTGCTAGTAATTCGTTAAGGGAGTATATTTTTACCTGTTTATGGGGCTACCTCTTTATTCTTTTATTCAATTATTGATGAATACTGTAGGAGACAATATTAGCTATTGCTTTTGCTCTATATCTCCCCATTACAATATATACTAGGTTTCTTGATAAATTGCACTTAGAATAAAGGGATTTTATCGCAAGTAATTAACCATGTACTTTATTTTTCAAAATAACTTTATATTTTGCATTGCAGTCTAAAATAACCTTGTACTTCCTAAAAACATTATTGAGGGGTTAAAAATGAGGGGGGAGGGGAGGGGGGAAGTTAACATTAACATTATCTCATATTCTCATTTGTACTCCAAATGTTTTAGACTTTAAGTTGATTTAAGCCCACCCAAGATGAGTGCTCTCCTATTCGACTAACCTAGAGCTGCCGATAGCACAACCGAGGCAGAGACGGGTTCTCTGCCCCTGCAGGGATGTAGCGGCATAAGTGTTTATTTATTTATTTATTTTGAGAACAAGACCTAAACCACTAGGGAACACGGGTATTAACCCCATTAAGCATACATACCAAAGCAATGAAAATTACATAAAAGACTATCTAAGTGCTGCAAGATATTCCTGTCCCGAAGGCGAATCGAATCGGCATCCGTGAAATAATTAATGAAGGACTGCTTTTACCGCAATTTGAAAACAAATATGTAGGACCTGCTTACTGGTCGCTATTCTAGTAGCCTTGAGCATGAAGAGAAGAACCGCCTGTTGAGAATCCCGAGCCCAACGACATCAGTACCTGAGTGGGTAATTGTACCTACATTAATAGTCCAGGTGAAATCAAATAGGAAGCTCCCAGCCTTCTGTTGAGTGTAAGTGATATGGGTAGCGGGATCACACAGAGAACCAACAATATTAACTTCATTGATCTCACTTTCCCCAAATCTCTGAGCTGGCTGTGTGGTTGCGACATAAGTTTTGATAATTCAAGAGAAGATCATGACGAGACGAACTATTTATCATTACACTAGGTGTCAAGTGAAGATGTAATGATATATGCAACTGAGACATCCTAACAAACCGATAGACTTGAACCTAACTTTGTTCCTATACGGCGGTTACACCTTTATAATTTTCTCCTCACAAAAAATTCAAACGTACCAACAAATGAACATGGATATAGTATATACATTTGTAGCCTGATATGGTTTTACAACTGTTTTGACTTTTTTTTTTTTTTTTGTGTGTAGATAATTATTGTTGATAGGATCCAAAATTCAGGTACTTGCAAATAGCAATCCCTTTTTTGACTTTTGAACAAGATGTTTCATTTTCATTTTTCAGTAGGTGATAAAATGATGTGCTATTTATTTCATGCCTTCATTAACAATTTGCATTCTAATGGTCGGTGTGAGGGGTCGTTTAACGCGCGTTTAAGTCATGGATACTTTCATATGAGGCTTTGTAATGGTCGGTGATTGACATATTTTAAATGAAAATGTATTGAACCTGCAACTACTTTACACCAATCCGGTCCGACAAGACCCATATAATAGGTCTAATGTTAATGGTCTTGGAAACATTAAAGAAACTTTGATACGAAGTATACATATTGAAGATAGACGCATTCTAAGAGAAATGATATATGCTGCATATAAGTATTTAATATACTTCATTTTTTAGTATTATGTTAGAATTTTTAACAATTCACTATTAAATCATTGTGATAAATGATAATCCAATGTCTATCCTTTTCACTTTTAGCTTCTTATATGCTAGGAAGTATGGGTACTCCATTTTTGCTCACGTACCCGTACGGAGTATATATGGGTACGACACCCATACTTCATGGGTATAGTACCTAGGTACCCGATACTTTGTTCTTTTGCTTTTTTAATTGTGTTTAGACAAAAATTATTCATTTTAACAACTTTTTTTTTTTTGCTATTTTATATCTTATTTATTGCATATTTTCATTTAATCTAAATATCTTGATCAAAATTTTCATAATATATCTAAAATAGTTATAAATATTTTCATTTTTAATATATTTTTTACCGTACCCAGCTCGTATCCTTTAATTTTTCAATAGTTGTATTGCGTACCCGTTTCGTACCAATACATGCCTCTGTACCCATATTCATGTAACCTAACTTATATGCCTACTTTTTCCTTATATATTATACTCCATGTCTTTTTTTTTACTTGCTACATTTTTCTTATTTGGGTCTCTCAATTTTCTTACTATATTTCCTTTTTTGATATGCGGGCTCAATCACTTAATTTCTACCTATTCTATCCTTATTTTTGTTATTTACTCATTTACCTTCTTTATTCAACCTCTTTTACCCCATTTTTGTCACCTTCTTCATAAATATCTCTACTTTTCAATGGTTCCTAATACTTTACATAAATCTCTTAAAAATTTGTACTACTCCCTCCGTAACATAATTCTGGCAACAAGTTATTTTTCACGCATTTCAAGGAAGCAATTTAAGGGTGTAAACGAACAAATTAATCAAAATGGTTTTAATACAAGTAAGATTGAGATCATAAATTATTAATCTTTAAAAAAATTGATCAATTTATTCGTTTACACCCTTAAATCGCTTCCTTGAAATGCGTGCAAAAAAAACTTGTTGCCAGAATTATGTTACGGAGGGAGTAGATGGAATGTAGCAAGTAATTAAAGATGGGGGAGTATATATATTTTATGCATTTTGGAATAGTAAGTCTAAAATAGATATACCCCAAGCAATTGCTTGATTTATCTATCTACTACCCACTAATTTAATCGTTTACTAGTGCTTGCAAGTTGCATGAAGAATAGAAACTTCTAGCATCTCATTCTCATTGATTGGCCACGTTCTTCAAGTATACGAAAGGTACGGAAATTATTAAGACTAACTACATAAAGATATTCAGATCTCGATCTGTGGCTTTGGACCGCATGGAATTATCAGCTTGTCTTTTTTTCGCTACTTTTTTTACAATATGCTTGATTTCACGCAATTTGCCTATATGGCTACACTTATTGCATATATTTTGACAATAGTTGTTTTTTTTTTTTTGATGTTATATGTTGAATCAAGTTGAATTCGTGCCATTCATCATATAATTAGTGGTGTCATGTCCAAGTATTACTCTCTTGTAATATATGGAGTACTAGAGGTGGTTTGTAAGTTGACAATTATGTTGTAACAACTCCTCATACCCATCAATAATGATCTATTGATGTTGCAATCGTTATATCATGGTCCTGTGATCACCTTCCTCATTGTGATCCCGCGATATACATTTCTCAATACTATATATACATTTCTCAATAATAATGCATATACATTTCTCAATAGTACATATTCATTTCTCAATATTGCATATACATTTCTCAATAGTGCATATTAATTTCTCAATAATATTCATTTGAATACACTACACTATTCATTTCAACACACTGCAATATACATTTCCAACAAACAATATACATTCCTATATAAAAACAATGTTGAATCCATTTTATGATTCATATTCAATTCAATACACTCCAATATTCATTTCAATACACTAGCATATTCATTTCAGTACACTAGCATATTCATTACCATTAAACAATATTGATTCATATATAAAAAACCAGAATAGTTACTAAAAAAAAATATACATTTCAATACACTTCAATATTCATTTCAATATACTACAATATACATTTCATTATACTACATATTCATTTCTCAATACTACATATACATTTTTCAATACTACATATTAATTTCTCAATAATATTCATTTAAATACGTTATACTATTCATTTCAACACACTGCAATATACATTTCCAATAAACAATATACATTCCTATATAAAAACAATGCTGTAAGTATATTTATTGTAAACAATATTCATTCATATATTGTAATGTATTAATACATTATAATATTTATTTCAATACACTACAATATTCATTTCCAACAAAGAATATTCATTTATATATATTCATTCATATATTGTAATGTATTCAATACACTACAATGTTCATTCCAATACACTACAGTGTTCATTTCAATACACTACAATGTTCATTTCCAACAAAAAGCAATACTACACCGGGATCACAGAGAGGTACGTGGTCCCGGGACCATGTAACAATTTGCGTTGATGTTGGGTTCAACATTACTTTGGGAGTTTCCGATTCTATTATATGACAATGTAGCGTTCCGACATATTTTTGGCATTCCAACAAAATTCTACGACTTAGCTTAAATACTCCCTCCGTAACTGATTAATTTCACCCTTTGTTTTTTCACGCATTTTGAGGAAGCGATTTAAAGGTGTAAACGAATGAATTAATCAAAATGGTTTTAGTAAAAGCAAGAATTTGGTCGTTTACACCCTTAAATCGCTTCCTCAAAATGCGTAAAAAAAATAAATAATAAAATTAATTCGTTACGGAGGGAGTATATTATTTCGAAATATATTTTCCCCAACTCTACATAAATCTTCGTGGAGCCATTCCGACACTAACTAATTTTCTCTGTCACTTTCTCGTAATTCAAGGATCTCACAAGCTAAGGTGACACTTTCGTTTTCGACCTTTATAACAACAATGTATTGTGCAGTGTCTTTCAAAATAATTTTCAAGTTGCGTGTTGTGCGCTCGCTGTTTTGGACCTTTTGGCTCCATCATATAAATTTGCAACATCCAATACTTGCAAACTAAAGGGCCAAGGTAAAGTTGCTTCTTTATCCATCCATATTAGGCACAAGGTGAAAGTATACCTCGATATAGTCAATACTAATATCTAAGTAATTTTTTTTGCATTTTCAAATAAGTAGTCTAGAATAATGAGGGGTGAGTCTTAGTTTAGTACTTTAGTGGTTATGTCTCGCGAACGCTCGTTGAGCCTGAGGTCTTGAGTTCGAACCTCACCGCATGAATTTGCGATGATTCCTTATCTTTCCCTTTGTAGATACGTTTGTCGGTCAAATTGAGTCAGGTGACCTGCAGTAGGGTCCGATTCAAAGCCTATTACCAACCACATTATCCAACTTAAAAAAAAACTGTAGTCTAGAATATATAGATAATTCATTCCCATTCCCAAGTGATTGTTTGATCAATCTACTACCACTATCCAATCGTCACTAAGACTTGCAAGTTGCTAACAAAGAAGGCATCTCAACTCTTTCAAAGGAAAAAAAAAATAGCATCTCATTGCTTGGACGCATGCTAAATAATGCAACTAGCCAAAGTGGCAATAATTGAAATTCCAAGCTTCATATATTGCCACGTCGATCGGTTCTTCAAGTATACGAGAGGTGTAGAAATTATTAAGACTGCATATAAAGATATTGTCTAACCTAAACTCAATAACAAGTCTCTATTGCTTTGGAGGACCATATGAAATTATCAACTGTCTTTTTTGCTACTTTATATGTATGTTTAATTTGATTTTATGTAATTTGCCTATAGTTATGTTTTAACAAGAGTTGATTTATTTGATAGTGTTATGTTCAATGCATGCATGAAATTTAATTCGTGCAACTCATCATATAATTAGTGCCTTAGTGTTGTCTTGTCTATTTATTATTGTCTTAGATTATAATCTAGTTGGTTTCGAGAATGATAACACTGTTTCTATATATGGTAGTGGGTGATTAATGGAATTGAATGTCATTATGGTAGTGTTGAAGACATACTTCTATTTGTTATATTTTAGATAAATAGGAGATTTCATCCTTTTGTCAGTCTAGAGAGGTTCCAACTTGAGTAAGGATAAACTCTTAGCTGCTATATGCATTTAGCGGTTTTTTAATGAATGTCATAATTAATTATTGTCCCGTGCAACGCAATTATTGTCATGTGTAACACAATTATGTCCCAAGGGTGCCGTTCATTGTCCACGAATTGTTTTGGCTTCACATGTATGCGGGACCACTTCCATTTATTTTTGACGCAAATGGAGCAATATTATGATTGGCTAGGAAGCTGCTATTTGCATATAGCTTACTCTTCCAGCTTTGCCCTAATTTTTTATATATTTTCGTTCAAAGGCGTGGTGGATTTTAGTTTTTAGATTTGGGCCTTGAGCTGGTATTCCGGAGTCTGAATTTTCCCCTGACTTAATTTTTATAATGAGTTTGTAGATATATCGGGGGGCTAATAGTCCGTTTTTGGGTAAAAAATAATATGGATTTATAACTTAATCAAATTATGTTAAAGAACTAAATTAACTCTCCATCGAATCAGCAACAAACACTAAAATTGTCCAGAGCCAAAACCACACACTGACCGACATGGGTTCGATTCTCACCAAGTCCATTTTGAGAGGATTTCCCCATATTTTTTATTTCCTCTTAAAATAATTGCGTTCGCCTTTCCAACAAAAAAAAAAAAAAAAAAAAAACCCAAGCATTAACCATTGTTTCATTTGCTCCAGAGTGAACTGAATAGTAGTTAGTTGGCAACATTGCAGAATATAGGCCACATCATAAACTGCCGCATATTGGTCATTTTTTAAACTTAGAGATGTACAACATATGCTTGAAATTTCATCCTGTAATAATTAGGAAACTTTGGGTCTATCAAAAGGACCAAAATAAGGTACTCCCTCTCTTTCATCCATAAAAATGACAACAATGTCATTTTCATGTATTTTGAGTAAACGATTTAAGGGTATGAACCAATGAATTAATCAAAATGGTTTTAACACAAGTAAGAATATGAATATAAGTTACCAATTATATAAAAAATATTCTAATTAATTTAATTGTTTACACCCTCAAATCACTTCCTTAAAATGCGTGCAAAAACAATATTTGCCATTTTTATGAAACGGATGGAGCATATTTAGTAATTACATTACATGATCTTTTAAATATAACATTTCAAATCATTATTATTGTAGTAAACTAATTAATCATATACATCATGGTAAATTATAACCAAAAACACCCCAACTATTCTTTTTGGGAACAACCAATGCAAATACATATCAAAATGGATCAAATTAAATTCAACATTATTAACATTGTTATAAGAGATATCTGCTTATACAGTCACTCATCTTTCACATCGTTACTATTCTTCATCATACAACTTTTTGCAAGGGGTTTTATCGATCTGCAATAGTTTTAAATAGATCTTGATTCAATTTTTTGAATGTAATGGAAGCATAAGAATCTGTTGTGATCCCGTGTTAATCTCCATCAACAAATTAATTTTGTTTACCCATGTGGTGGTTAAGGGTGCGTTTGATTCAACTTAAATAAGTATTCCTGTGCTTATTTTCAGAAAATTCTGATCATGTCATATTAGATCATAAAAGTTCAGATCAGATCAGAAAAATTATAACTATATAATAATAACTACAATCAGAAAATTTCAGATCAGATCAGGCCAGATTAAAAAAATTCAGATGAAATAAACGCACTCTAAGTTTTGATGATGACTTGACTTACACAAACAAACTTGACTAATAAGAGCTTTGAGTTCCTATGAGAATCACTGATTCATAAAGTCAAATTAATGATGGAATGAGCTTATGGAGTAGCAAATCTTTCCAATAATGAAGCAATGGAGCTGAGTGAAGATTCAATTAATATTCCAAAGTAGTAACAATGCTAAATTTATGGCTAGGTTGTTCCAATAGAAGAGAAACAAGAGTTCTAGTGGAGTATCTTGGTGAAGAAAAGAGAACACTTCATAAGATTATGAGTTCAAAAAAGGTCTAGTTCCTAGAAAAACTTAGGTCAGTTTCTAAAGAAACTTCAGGTCTATGAGTCAAAATGAATCTATATCCAAACTTTTGGTCTAGATTAAATGTTGAAATAGTCTCTCATAACAATCAACTTAAACAGTCCATGAATCATGATTTTAGGAAAAATAACAAACTTTTTGTTAGTTTTAAAAGGAAAAAAGCGGCAAGTGTGTTAGTTTTACCTTATGTATAAATATCAATTAGCAGTAGTCAAAGTGCGTTGGATGAATGGTAATTGAGAGTGAGCTTAGCATTCCTCTATTATTTTTATATTATTGTGGTGGTGGCGAGCGGCAACTAGCAAGGGTGGTGGTGGTGGGGATGGCGGAGGTGGCGACGGTAGTGGTGGTGGATCGATGGGGTGGATGTGGCTACAGCAGGGGTGGTGGGGACGAGGAGGGTGGCGGTGGGGTGGAGATGGTGTTGGTCAGCGTTGGGATCGGAGTAGTGGTGGCGGTGGCAAAGGTGCGTGGTGGTAGTGTGACGACTCGACTCGCTTAAACCGGCGCGGAAGAAACCGATGAGTCGAATAGTTAGAACTAACAAACTTAAGTACTTAAAAATTAAAACAAAACCTCAAAAGTATATATATACTAAACCAAAAGTACAACACCCACAAGATTGTACATATCTAATCCCAAATGTCAAACTACTACTACTAACAAACGTAAACTCCGAATATATGTCAGAAACACACAAGTACTACAACTATAATCCAAAACTAGTCAAAATCGTAAAACAACAATATAAAAACTATATAACAACAACGACGCTCGCCCAACCCAAAGCTAAGCAAGAACCTCATCATCAGAATTACCTGAAAAGTAAACAACAGTCCACCATCAGTGGCGAGTAACATAGCTGTCCCACCCTAACGTGGATACACATGATCATAGAATACATCAAACAACCAAACTAAACATACAACATACGATCATGTAAAACAACATATTAAATCAACAATAACCCACAACAATAACGTTAATAATAACGACATCAACGATATTATCCCAAAACTCGACTAACTTCCAATACTCGACTTTAAACTTATCTTTACTTAATCTTTGGTGCAATCATTTACATATCAGATCGGGCTATGCACGTACGGACGCATCTTACGCGAACGAACTTTCTACTATGCCAAGATTGAGAATCTTACTCCCAACCCCATGAAACCAATCTTATTGGAAATCCATATCCGAAGACGACATAGTAAGATCACCAACTATCCCAGTACCGCGGACAGGATAGGGGCAGCGTCTTAACCCAAGCCTTAGAATCTTACTCTAAGGTTAGGCGTCTAATAGTAAAATCAAGCTAATCATTTAATCCTTTAATCTTTAATCATTAATCTTTTATCTTTCGTTTACATTCTTAGTTAATCTTAAGTTGAATCTTACGCCTTGACTTAAGACTAACATGTAAACAAACGAAGTTATCCTCAAGATTGTCTTTTCTTTGCCTTTTATTGAGTCTAACCATAAACATACCACTTCTTTAAACAATCTTAATCATCCCTTTAACTTTCCTTAACTTTCTTTGAACCTCATTTAACTTCTTTAATCTTATCTTAACTTCCTTTAACCAAGACTCATATAACCCATACTTAAACTACATAATCATGATAAAGAGTCCTAGACTCATCATAACACAATCAAGATCCATAAATAACTCATAAAGAATCATAAAGAAATCATAAAGAACCTGACCAAGACTCATTATCCAAGATTCAAGAACTTCAATCAAGAACTTATTCAAGATTCAAGAACTTCAATCAAGAACTCATCCAAGATTCAAGAACTCATCCCAAAACTCATCATATTACATGCATGAAACAACAAGTTCAATCAATAAATTCATCAACTTCCTAATATCCAAACTTCATCAAACTTGAACAGGAACAACATCAAACATAATACTAACATAATCAATCATGAAATTACACATATTCAAGTGGAAATCATTATAAATCATTACCCCAAAATCAGATTATAATCCATACATAAAAATGAACACATAACACTAAAACGGTCTAATCTAATCATTTAATCTATACTATAATTCAAGGTATACAAACTAGGTTGAGATAGTATGTTACCTATTGAAGATTAACACACAAAAACGTACAACAAACCGCTGCCCAAAACAGAACCACACGGCCAAAAATCACGCACCACACGGGCACCACCACGGCCTTGCACACGAGCACCCTTGCACGGCTTCAACGCACGGCCACCACCACGGCTTCGATGCACGGACCACGTTGCAGCCCACACAGTCACCACCACACACGAACCACCTTCTAAAACCATACGGACCAAGACCCGAAAACCAAACCCGGACTAAAAGTCTTGAACGAAAACAATGAAGGCTAATGTGTTTTTTGGTCACTTAAAGATCAATGGGGTTTGAATCTTTAAGTTTGGGTTTTGAAACAAAGATGAACAATTGATGGGTGTTCATAAGCCAAAATAGGCGTGTGGAAATGGAGAGAAAATGGAGGGAGAGTGCTTGTGTTTAAAAGTGGGCAAAGGATGATCAAATGACAAATGCCTCATCAAGCCTTACTACTACTTCTATTTATAGAAGTTAGTTAAGGTGTGAATGCAAGGCAAGTGGCAAACCAAGCCACTAATCAAGAGAGGGGGCCGGTTGGGCTTAGGCTCAAATGGGCTTTTAAGTTCATTTGGGCTAATTGCACTTAAGCATGACTAATCATGTTTAAATTCGTACTTTGGCCCAAACTTAATTAATTAATTAGAAAATTAAGAAATAAAATTCTAATTAATTAAAATAAAATAAAATAAATGAAATAATAAATCAATAAAATAGCCACATTCAAGCAATAAAAATAGTCCAAATAAATTTAGACCATGCACAAAATAAAAATAATTACAAAGAAAATAGCCCAAAAATTTGGGGCGTTACAAGTAGTGTTGAGAGGTTTTTTTTTAATGAGATGAGAAAAAAAAAAGCCTCAATTTAAAAAAACAAAATCTAGAAAACACTTTTTTGTAATATTCTTAAAATTGTTGAATTTTGATTTTTTTAAACTATTTAACCGGACACTATTTTGTTTTATCTTGGGTTAAAAAAAACAAAAATCACAACAATACCAAACTAAATTAGTGTGCAATGGATTAAAAGCTACTCTAAAACCACAAAAGTTATTCTTTGATAAAATTACCCATGCTATGTAATTTTACAAGGAGTATCATTATTAGGTAGCATAGAATTTGACATGTCAGCCTTAGCCTGGTGGTTATTAAGTCTTGCTAACATCAATTGATAAGGCTGAGGTTCCGAGTTCGAATCTCACCGCACATATTTGCGAGAATTTCTTATCTTCTTCCTTTCAGATGCATGTGTCGGCCAAATCTATACTAATTATTTAAAACAGGATTTGTCAATCCATGTGGCATTATATTATTTCAAAACATATTGAATTTATAATTTCTCAAAAAAAAATTAATGATAAATTACCTAATTATCTTTCTAATCTTTTAACTTCCTTAAATCGCCTTTTTTTTAATTCAATTTTTTTGCACATCTTAATTTAATATTAAATGTATACTTTTAAACTCTTATTTACGGAGTACATGCATGCATGCTCTTATTTACATGCATGTTCAATTTCTTTATTTGTTTTTATATAAATTTTGGTGTATATGAATAGATATTTCTTATATATTTATGGTAAAATATTATAATTTTTTTCTTATATAGTTAATTTATAGGTCAAATGAAATCCCGTGCAAGACATGATGTTAAAACTAGTTTTTTAAAGGAAAAATTGCCAAGAATAAGCCAACCTTTGGACGATCTTCCACAAATAAGCTAACCTTGTTATCATTTAAGCCAAAAATAAGTCAAATGATTATTTAACATGTTATTTTCTATTGTTTCTTATCACTATTTTACAATCATTCAACATATTTTTTGCTTTAAATGATAACAATAACTTGAAACAACAGATAACTAATAGGTTAAATAATCGTTTAACTTATTTTTGGCTTAAATGATAACAATGTTAGCTTATTTCTGGATTTTCAAAAGGTTGGCTTAATTGTGGAAGATCGGCCAAGGGTTGGCTTATTCTTAGCAATTTTTCCTTTTTTAAATATGTAAGTAGTATTGTAGCAATTTTTTTTAAAAATAAAAATAAAAAATGCGGCAACTGCCCCCAAAATGTTTGAAACTTGAATACAATTTATAAGTGGAAGATAAGATATTTCAACAAGTGGCCAAGTAGACCAGAAATTTTTAGAGTAGAACTATTAAAGTATGGTGATTTTTGTTTGTAAAAGCAAAAAGGGTTTGGTGGAGGGACATGCATATACTTAGAGACTTTGAGACTTTGAGACAACTTCCACAATTCTTGAAATCAATCATATTGGTGGGGTGCTTGGCCACCTTTTATTATTATGCTTTTTCATTTTATTATTATTATTAGTCTTCGTCGTCTTCTTCTTATTATTATTATAAAAATTTACATAATGTTATAAATTTAATTTTATAAGAAATTAGTGAATACTCGAGATAATATCAGGGACCCCACTCCTGATACTATTGCAAATCCCGTCCTTGTAAGATATAGGAAGTCAGGTAGAAAGCTGCATGTGCTCTAATATATATTTTGTGTTATTGAAATTTTTGAACCCACTTCAGCAACAAATTAAATTAAAACAATGTCGTTAGCCTCCTACATACTCCGCCACTGGATTTATATTTTGCATGCTTACGACGAGTTGCTTCAGCCACAATCCGATCATAAATAAAGTCAGACAACTCCAATGGTGTCAAAGGTGAGGACCCCCATCAAATCAACACAAATTTCATCACAACCATGATCGATCCTAGGAATAAAGTAACACGTTTGCGAGGCGGGAGGATTTGTCAACCCTTCCACATAACCCAATATCAACCTACTCCTTAACTATTTATTATTTTAATTATTATTAATTAAATACAAATGAGCTCAAAATATTTACAAGAAATTTGAGTACAACCAATATACTTTCGTTCTTAGCCTCCCCCCACCCCCCCCCCCCCCCCCTTAATTATGCAAAATCGATCGATCATGGTGATGAATATGTGAGCAATTGCACACATGCTCCATTATTTGTGGTCCGAATAATTTCTGAACCCTCTTCAGTAAGGCAACAGCTTCTCCCAGCCTCCAATTCCCTCAATGTTCAAAATGAGAAAGGAAGAAACTCATATCCCATTGATCGAAATCTATTTTCTTCATCTATGTGGAAATTAAAAGCATGGTACGTACCGCGGGAGTGATGCCCCGATTTCATCCTTAACCCAACGTATGTTGGGGTTTTCCCCCTCCCCCTATTATTCATGGCCCTGAGATAAGGTCTTGACTCTTGACAATTTCTAACTTTCCTACTAGAAAAAAAAATATTAATATACGTATATACTTATTATTTTATCGTATTGTCTACGTATTATTATTTAATTCACTTATTATACATTAAAAATACTAGTAGAAAATACCAAATACTAAACGTGTTTTAATACTTATTCATACAAAAACAAATTTTTTTAAATATAATGCATAATTCGGCTCAATGAAATAGGGATAACTAGTATTTATGAGAAATCGTTAATTGGTGGCATTTTTTTATTTTGAAAAAAAAAACCCTATTAATTATCAATGAAAGCTTTAAGGCCCGTTTACATTAGCTGAATAGAGCTGAATTGAATTGAACTGAACTGAACTGAATAGAAGTGTATTGATTGAACTAAATAGAGATGAACTGAACTGAACTGAACTGAATATAATCTGAAGTAAACAAACCCTTAGACTTTATACTCACGAGTTAGTTCTCCACTATAAAAAATATACAAATAAATAAATAAATATTGAGATCTTTATTCGTCAATGTGAGTGCTCTAATAATAATAAAAATAATAATAATGATAATAATAATAATAATAATAATAATAATAATAATAATAGTTTTCTAATGCATTATTATATGATTATAACACTGCGTGTCCAGTAAGGCAGCGGCAGCTCTTCCCTCTACAAAAAAATAAAAATAATAATAAAAAAAGAAAAGAAAAAAGCACATACATCAAATAATGCATGCATCATTATTTCATATACTTCCTCCGTAACTTAAAACTTTTAACAACTAGTTTTGCACGCATTTTGAGGAAGCAATTTAAAGGTGTAAACGAAGTAATTAATCAAAATTATTTTAATATTAGTAACTTATTTTAATCGCATTATTGCTTGTATTAAAATTATTTTGACTAATTCTTTCGTTTATACTCTCAAACCGCTTCCTCAAAATGCGTGCAAAACCAATTGTTGAAAGTTTTATGTTACGGATCGGAGTGAGTACTATCATTTCCATTTTCCTCCCATCCCCTTTGGCCTTTGCTAAGCTACCATTTCTATAACAACTTGCACCATATTTAATTTGTTTTATAAATTACAGTATATAAATATCATCATAGCCTCCACTCCATCACCCTTTTATCTTTTGTTTTATTCTTCACCTTGTATATAAATATATGTATATATAGTAATAAGTTTATTATAAAGGAAAGTGAAAAGTTTGTCTGTCCTTCTAAGTTCAAATTAAACTATGTTATTATACTTTTTAATGATGGCCTACCTTTAATTTTTAGAAATATATATCAATATTAGCGCAACGATATAAATTTAGGAATGAAAATGTAATGAATACACCGTATATTATAAAGGGAAAAAATAATATTACGTGATACAATAAGAGATGAAAATATTTTGTTTCCACGAGTTTGAGAAAAGTAATAAAATGGCAGTATTGGTTACCATTATTATGAAATAACATATGTTACTAATAATATTTTATATCAAACAATAGGTAATGTAAATGCTTATTTGATTCAATTTCCAACACTTAAAAATAACAATGCCAAACATGCTCTTAATATCTTCTCAATGGGGACTTGAGTTGTCCAAGATCATCATGTAGCTTCTTCTTTGCTTTGAGTTGATTGGTATAGGTTAATCATTTAACATTTAGTAATCAATTTAATACTTAAAGTTGATTTAAGACTACATTATTGTACCAATTTAAGACTTAAAGTTAACCCTAATTAGTAATTCCTACAAAATATCTATTTCATCTAATACAACACTCTTCAATGGTATAGCAATAGATGATAATAAAAAAAACTGAAGAATAATATTCAAGATTGTGAATTAGAATTTTTTCCCAACAACCAAACACTGTTAAAATTTATCCTTTAAAATTAAGGTGTGTTATCTTCACCTTCAAAAAAGCTACAGGTTTAATAAGTTCAAATCAATTCAGTTTAGGTGTAATCAGATCAATAAGTTCCAATAAGTCCAATAAGTAGATGAGTGAACTTGATAATGGAGTGTTAACAACAATTTCTGACGAAGGGGTAGGAGGTTCAGTGACTGAGTGTTATCCACAAGGGGATTAAGGCAAAGGGACCCACTTTCTCCTTACCTTATTTCTCTTTGTTAGTTGTTGATACCTTATCAAGGATGTTAGGGAAAGCAGCAAGAGAGAAGGAAATACATGGGGCACGAGCAAGCCGGAATGGGCCAGAAGTATCACACCTTTTGTTTGCAGATGATAGTCTTCTCTTCTCAAGAGTAACACCACATAAATACTTAGTGATCATTGACATACTCAAAAAATATGAAGAAGCATCGGGGCATAAAATTAACTATTGGAAACATCATAAACATGTAATAAAGGGGAAATGGCTAGTAAATCAAATTGATTTTTTTAGAAAACATATCAAATGGCATTTTTGTAATTTTGTTGAAAATAAATTACCAAAACACCCCCTATAGAATTGGTGCTCGGATCCCTCGTAATAAAGGGGAAGGAAATTGGGTAAGACATCATTTAGGGATCGGAGAATGATTATTCCCTTTGGGGTGGAGCAATGTTGGGAGGTTTTTATTCCTAATGATGTAGCTCCATATGTAATGATGGATGAACTCTCTATATATGCATGATTAATGAAATATCCGCCTTTAAAATTTTCCAATAATTTTAGATAAGTTCATAGTTTCAGGTTTAATAGGTTTTGATAAGTTCAGTTCAAGTGTAATCATGTCAATAAGTTTTAAAAATTTTGAATAAGTTCAAATAAATTTAGGTCTAATAAATTAAAGAATAGATCATTGATTAGAAAAGAGCTGCTACTCCATGGGAACACAACCCATACCCTCATATGAGTATGACGAATGTTTGTTCTATGAATGTCGAAAAAATGATCACCGAAATAAAAAATCTAAACCGTCAATCTTGGTAATTAGATTTGACTTTTTAAATAAAAATAAACATATTTAAATTATTTTTTGTGACAATTTTTTTTTCAGAGTGGGATATATCATATATGATTATACGGTGCTGAAGTTTGGTCAACGATCACCACTAATCCACTGTTCCATAAAACTCAACGCTGTTCAATTAATGAAATTACAGACTCATTACAGTTACACACTTAAACATACACGCACACGCCCAAGCAAGCTACGGAGTAGCTAGCTACATGTACATACGTACCAACTACCAACTTGCATGTACTCTACTCTATTGTCTTCCTCATTTTTTTTCTTTTCCTTATTATTTTTTTATTCTTTTCCACGCTGGCATCACCCCTCCTATACATACTAAATTTCTTTGGGACCCAAACCTGCAATGAACCCGTTTAAACTTACATTTAACCCGATCTTGGGGTCGTCCCATTAAATTTTGGGACCCTGTTCTCATATAAAAATATTGGGCCCTAAATATGAAGATGAAGAATTAATTCATGGAAATTTAAGATTTGCAGTTAATGAATGATTTTTTTTTAATGTGAAAATGGAATATGGAAAGTTTGAGCAATTAGTTGACATTCATTGTAGATTACGGTTAATTTTTTTTTTCTTTCTTTGTTTTTTTTTTAATATTGGGCTTAATATGAAAATGGGCCCCTTACAATTGGGGGCCTTGACGCCCTGTGCTGTTGGTCACCTTGCACATGTGCAAGGACGGCCCTGCCCGATCTGATCTAATCCGATCCGAAAGACACCCGACCCAAATTTGACCCGAATCAAACCCGACCCACACACATGACCATCTCGACCCGCTTCCGACCCTACCCAAACATAACCCGATCCAAACCCAACACGAAAATTAAAGGGTCACAAACCTGCAATGACCGACCCACATTGACCCTGGCCTATCTGAACCCGACACAAACACCCAATTTAACGCCTCTAGTTACAAGTACATACATACTTCATCCGCTCCATATTATTAGTTGCAACGTTGGTAATTTGGACAATATCCATAATCACTCTTATAATTCACCTTTGTGCTTTATACATGTAAAAAAATATAATCGTGTGAGATCTTTTTGAATTGTACCGTCTCAATGCATGTATGTGTTCATTATTGTGATATAATTTAAATACTTTTAATAAAACGAAATTAAAAATATAAATTATACATTAGCAAACATAAAAATAAAATATAAAAAAAAAAAAAACGTTGCAACTAATATATAGCAGCAGCTAGCACTGTCAACTCAGGTCAACAGTTCAGTTTTGGGTTTAACCTATCAGTTTTGGTCGTTTCAGTTCAGTTACTTTCAGATAAATTTTTTTCCAGTTCAGTTCAGTTCAGTTAATTTTGATTTCAGTTCAGTTCAGTTTTGTACGGACATATTTCAATTTAGTTCAGTTCCAGTTAATTGTTCAGTTTAACCAATCAGTTAAAAATTCGAACGGGTGCAATTCAGTTCAGTTCAAAATGTCGATAGTTCAGTTCACTTTTGGTTACAGTTTTTTTGGTTCGGATAGCTTTAGTTCAGGTCATTTGAGATTATAATTTTGTAACTCCAAACCAGCCTTAAGATAGACATTCAGTAGGAAATTTCATACCGCTAGTCGGTCGCATGCAAATGTGTAAAATCGGTCGCAAATCACCTACCCATATTTCCAATAGGAAATTACCTACCGCATTTTCGGTCGGAAATGTTGATAATTGCGGTAGAAAATCACCTACCAATATTTTTTATTTTTCGGTAGGAAATTACCTACCACTAAAAGTCGGTAGGAAATGTTGTAAGATTCGGTAGGTAATTTTTCCGACCGAAAATCGGACGGAAATGTACAATTAGCGACCAACGTATTTCCTACCGCTCAATACCGACAAAAAATCGGTCGGAACCGCTTATGGCGGTAGGTAATTTAGCATTTTCTTTTAGTGTTCAAAACAGTTCGGATAATATTGTATCATTTTTTATTCAGTTTAGTAATATTCAAATTAAATTAGTTTCAAGTCATTTTTAGTTTCAGTTAGATCCAGTTATCATCTTTTCAGTTCAGTTTCAGTTAGCTTCAGTTATTCTCTTTTCAGTTCAGTTTCAATTCAGTTCAGTTATTTTCAGATACCCGATTTTCAGTTCAGTTTCAGTTCAGTTCAGTTATTTTCAGATATTTAGCAGTTAACTTCAATTTCAGTTGGTTTCAGATTCGATTCAGTTCAGTTCAGTTTGATATTTTTCAGTTGACTTTCAGTTATCAGTTCATTCAGTTCAGTTCACTTTCAGTTTCAGGTAATTTCAGATCGACCCAAAACAATTCAGTTTCAGTTAGTTCAGTTCAGTTAAATCAGTTCTGACCCAATGTCACAGCACTAGCAGCAGCCGGACAAGTACGTACCAACTACCAACTTGCATGTACTCTACTCATCTACTGTCTTCCTCAATTTTATTTTTTCTTTTCATTATTATTATTTTTTTTTGTTCTTTTCCACGCTGGCATCACCCTTCCTACTCATCTCCCACTCTCTCGCTTATCTATATATACCCCCCCATCTTCTCTACTCAATCCTCAATCTTATTCACACTTTCATCTTCACACTATAATTCAACCCCCTTTTAATCTCCCTTTTTTTAATTAATTAAATAAATAATAAAAATGAATCTAAAAGCACGGTTTTGCCTTTGCAGCTCCAGCGACACTTCCGATGATATTTCCGACGACTCAAACTCAAACCACTCATCTCCGACAACATCAACGTCACCGTCACCCGCCTCTACAATGACAAGCAATAGCAGCTTAACCAGTCACCTCTCCCTTCAAACACTGCCATCTGTCCCTTCTCTCCAGTTTTTCTCTCTCCTTGACAGCTCCGTCACCGTCACCCTAACCCCTTCTCTCTCCTACTCTTTCTCTCTCTCTTCCTCAATCAACCACCTTTCTCTCTCCTCCTCTCTTCTCTACGTTTCCTCCGGCCACCATATCCACGTCTACGACTCCTCCACTTTCTCTCTCCTCCACACCTTCAACTCTGACGGAGCTTCCTCCGGCGCCGTTAAGTCCGTCGTTTTCCGTAACGGAAAACTATTCTCTGCTCATCAGGATGGTAAGATTCGTGTGTGGAAGTTAACGGCGGAGAAACGGCATAAGCTGGTGTCCACTCTCCCGACGTTAATCGACCGTTTACGCCGTTTCCCGATGCCGAAAAATCACGTGAGAGTCAGGCGCCACAAGACGAGCCTATGGGTTGAGCATAACGACGCCGTTTCGGGATTAGCCGCTACTGAAAACGGCAGCGTTTACTCTGTTTCTTGGGATAAGACCCTGAAAGTGTGGGACCCGAAGAGTTTGAGGTGTCGCGAGTCTGTAACGGCGCATGAGGATGCTGTTAACGCCGTTACGGTTTCTTCTGACGGAATTGTGTATACCGGGTCAGCTGATGGCCGGATCCGGGTCTGGGCTAAACCCGAACCCGGATCCGGGCACACGAGCGTTGCTATGTTGGAAAAGCACAAGTCAGCTGTGAATGCTCTGGCTTTGAATTCTGACGGTTCGATCTTGTTCTCGGGCGCTTGTGACCGTTCGATCTTGGTTTGGGAGAGAGAAGACAGTGCAAAGTATATGGTTGTAAGTGGGGCCCTAAGAGGACATGATGGGGCCATCTTGTGTTTGATCAACGTCTCTGATTTTCTAATAAGTGGGTCAGCTGATCGGACGGTCAGGATTTGGCGCCGTGGGTTTGAAGGAAAGTTTTGTTGTCTAACCGTTTTGACAGGCTATAAAAAACCAGTGAAGTCGTTAGCGGCTAAGATGGAGGGTGATGATGTAATTTCTGTGGTTAGTGGAGGGCTTAATGGGGAAATCAAAGTTTGGAGCCTTAAAATTAATCACAATAATTATGCTTCATCAAGTCCATTATGACAGTTTAATTTAATTAATTACTCTTTAAAAAAAAGTGTCATTAATTACTCTTTTGGGTTTGGGGTGTTTATTAATTGATTAAAAAAATTAGAGAAAAGAAATGTAATTTGTATATAGTTATATAGTGTTAGTGGGAAATTTTCGGACATTAATATGAGAGATCAATAGACAATAGCTAGTGGAATTGTAAGTTGTGTGTAATGTACATTTCCCTGTTTTTTTAGTTGGGGTGATGGATTATTTTTTGTTTTTATTACCTACTTTATAACATAAATAACTTTGTATAATATATCATTATTGTCTTTTTGTGTTTGTAAGAAAATGTTTGGAATTGATGATAGATATTTAACCTTGTAGTGAGAAAAAATGCGTTATTTAAATATTTATTCTAATACCCTAAAAAATTTCCACACATTTTTTTTTAAAAAAATATATTATTTTCACTGGTAATTATTTATTTATTTTCGTTTAATTAAAAATAAACAAAATATTAATTTTTGGTCGAAAAATGTATTTTTATTATAAATAATTATTTTCTAACTTAAAATGATCTTTATTATTATTTTGAATAATCGAAAATAATTTATGTTGAGTTTCGTCAATTTTTGTGAAGACCTGTAATAAGTCTTTTCTTTGCTCGTTTCGTCGTCAAACCAAAACGAAATATTTACACAGTTTATTTAAGGGTTGGTAGGTAATGCTAGGAGTGACAAGGAGTTTATTTCATTAATTTTGGTATTAAACTGTATTTGAATGATCGTTTGGGCAATTTGGGGTCAAATATACTATATGGATCACAATTGAGAACAAAACAAATAATACCCTAACCTTTCTCACTCTCACGTTATTTTCTTTCTTTGGTTGAACCTACCAGCCCCTTCTTCTTCCTCCAAAAACACAACTTCAAGCCTTAAGGAAAATCAAAGCAAGATTCATCCAAGGAAGCGATTTTCTCTCTTGTGTTCATCATTTTTTCTATTTTCTCTCGATCTACAAGCTAAGGTAACTAGCATAATCCCTCTTTAGCTTAGTTTATACGTTTTAGATTTAGATTATAAGTATTAGGGTTGCTAATTTCGTTCATACTAATCTCAATTGCAAAAATCATGATCTAAAGGAAGAATAGTTGTTGTTGAAGTTGTAGGAAACTTGATGTTCTTGATCTTAATGATATATAATCAAATTGTTTAGGTTGTCTTATCTGCTTTAGCTTGCTATAATCTTGGTATTAATCTTGCTTTTAAGTTCATTTCATGGTTTGATTGAATTGGTAAAGTGTTGATGATGGTTTTGTGAAAGTTGTTATTTTCGGATTTTTTGGGCTGTTGGTATGGTCGGTTTGTACAGGCCTACAGGGATTTGAGGGGGCAAACGTTGTCCATTTTGGCCCCATGAATACTCAAATCGAAGCTCTTCAACTCTACTTTCTAATGGTACAAATGTTTTGTTGTGGATATACCTGAACTGTGAGTTATGGACTTTTTCCCACAGACTGTCCAAAATTACAAATTTGGTTGTTTGTGTTATAAATGTTGTTGCCCTTGTTTTGTTGGGTGGTTGCTATCTGAATTGGTTATGAAATGTTGGAGCTTAAGAAAGTGACTTGTTTGTTTGTGAATTGGTATTAATAATGATTGATTACATGTTTGGAAAGATTAGTAAAGGTTTGATTAATTTTGGGTTTGATTTGCTTGATGACCGAAGTTGATGAATGTTGTTGCACCATTTAGGCAGCAGCAACATATGATTGAAATGGTGTTATTTTGATGTAATTTAAGTGGTATTATGTGCTAAGTTAAGTGATGATTAACTATAGTGTGATGGTTGATGAAATGAAGTAAAGAAACTTGATTTTGATGGGTTCTACTGGAGTTTTTTTTTTTTAATGAATTCGATGTCGTTTTAATGAAAATGTTATATTGGTTTGAAATGAAAATGAAAGGGGTAGAGCGTAAAGCCATATGATAGCAACTCTACTCATAGGGTGTAAGGCCATATGATAGCATCCCTATTTCTTTCTTGGTTGAAGAGTTAATAAAAAGGAGTAGAGCGTAAGGCCATATGGTAGCTAGCAGCTCTACTCGTAGGGTGTAAGGCCATATGATAGCATCCCTACTTCTTTACTAGTTGATAATTTGATATCGGTAGAGTGTAAGGCCATATGTTAGCATCTCTACCAGTAGGGAGTAAGGCCGTATGATAGCATCCCTACATAATTGGCTATTATATAATGAGTTTGAAGAAAATAGGGAGAGTAAGGTCATATGTTAGCTTCCTTACCATATTGATATGCTTGATTTTGAATTACCTAAAAATATTTTCATTAGATGTTTGGTTGCTACTATAGAAATGACTTGTTCTAGAAACCTTTACGGAATCGTTGGCTTGGTTTCACTTCCATGATGATGTTTTGTGTAATAGTTTCGCTTACCTTGTTATTTTGATATTGATATAATTCTATTGATCCTCACTTGTGAGTTATGTTTTAATGCTTGTAATTCTCTTAAACTATGAATAACATGAATCATACATGCTTGTAATGCTTGTAATTCTCTTAAACTATGATATTGATATAATTCTATTGATCCTCACTATGTATAACATAATTTAAATCATACATGCACGCATGTGCATGCAAAACATGAAATTATCTTAATTAGTAATTTAATAATATTATTAATTATTATTCTTCATTCATTAGTGTATTAATCTGGATAAGGCTCTGTTCTTTAGGACTGATCTGGTCTGATCTGATCTGAGTTTGTCTGATCTGATCTGATCTGAGTTTGTCTGATCTGATCTGATCTGATTTGAATTATTTTTATTTTTATTTTTATTTTTATTTTGTATTTTGTATTTTGTATTTTGTATTTTGTATTTTTATTTTTATTTTTATTTTTATTTTTATTTTTATTTTTTATTTATTTTTATTTAATTTTAATTTTAATTTTTAATTTTTATTTTTATTTTTATTTGTATTTTTATTTTTATAATTGTAATACTTATTTTTTATGAGAAATGTAATACATGATTATATTTACTAAAATAATAATAATAATTATTATTAATAATAATTAATATAATAATAATTATTATTATAATTATTAATATTAAAATTATTATTATGATAGCCCATTTCATTTCACCTCTTCATTCAATCTCACTCCAAAACTTCAAATAATAATATTAATACTAATAATAATACTACTACTACTACTAATAATAATATTAGTAGTAGTAGTAATAATCACCGCCGAAAAATTTGACCAAATCGTCACCGAAAAAGTCGACCGAATAATCACCGCCAGAAAAGTTATTCCGAAAACCGTCGCCGAAAAACTCGGCCTGAAAACCTTCGTTGGAAAAGTTGGTTGAATGATCATCGTCGGAAAAGTCAGTCCGAAAACCGTCGCCGAAAAACTCGGCCTGAAAATCTTCGCCGGAAAAGTCGGCCGAATAATCACCGCCGGAAAATTCAGTCCGAAAACGGTCGTCGGAAAAGTCATCCCGAAAACCATCGTCGAAAAACTTGGCCTGAAAATCGTTGCCGGAAAAGTCGGCCGAATAATCACCGCCGGAAAAGTCAGTCCGAAAACCGTTATCGAAAAAGTCGTCCCGAAAATCGTCGCCGGAAAACTCGTTCGAAAACCATCGTCGAAAATGTCGAGCGGAAAAACGATGCTCGAATTTAATAATAATAATAATAATAATAATAATAATAATAATAATAATAATAATAATAATAATAATAATAATAATAGAGTAATAATGTCTGATCTGATCTGATCTGATTTGAGTTTGTCTGATCTGATCTGATCTATTCTGATCTGATCTGATTACTGTAACTTTTAAGTCCAAAAGAACAAGGCCTAAGTTTTGTTCCGTCTTACTGTTGAAATTTGTAGTCCTTTCAACCAAACTTTAGATCAAGTTGATGTTATAAACTTATCAATATTCTTGAAGTTGAATCTACCACAATATACCGCATAATATAATGTTTATTTGCTAAAAAAGAATAGAAAAAATATATAATGTACGTAAATTTTGATGAACTTAGACTTCATTTGGAGAGAAGAAAAAAAAAAAGATGCAACTTTTTTTGCAACTTGAGGGTGTGAAAAATATAATTCAATTAGTTAATCATCACGTACGTAGATAACAGTCATGATCACTGATTCCTTTCTATTAACAAGCCCATTCAACTTGCATTAAAAGTTGAAGACTAGTTACGTTGATCTAAGATTTTATAACGTAGCATGATTATTTCATGAAAAAACAAGCAAGGTCGATGAACAAAGAAAATCTAACCACAAAAGAGTTGGCCTAGCTACCTATTACACTTAGAACGGGTAATATGTCACAAACTAACATTTTAAGGGCTTGTACTTCAGTTGATTACACCTGAACTGAACTGAATTGATTACAGCTGAAAGTAATATTTTATAAGAGAAGGAAATTAAGAGCTGAACTGAACTGAACCGAATTTAAGTTAAAGTAAACAGGCCCAAAAAATTGTCTAGAAAAACTCGAATAATGTGTATGGGTAGGGGAGGATTATTATTGCCAGATAATTAAACATCAAATGATCAGCTCGACTACAAGTAAAACCAATGTATAAAAAGTGTCAAATTGCAGCAAGGTGATAGGAATTTACCGCACCTTAGGCGCACATTAGTGTACTTCATTAAATTGAAGCGTAGATTAGGGACGTCAATGAACCAACACACTCTTGAACAACTCACGAACAAATTCAGTCAAAGCTCGTTCATATATAAATAAACAAGTCCGAGGAAAATTTTCAAGCTTGATTAATAAACAAGCTTTACTCGAACAAGTTAGTACTCAACTCGTTAAGGTTCGTGGACAACTCGTTCAAGTTCGTTATTTAATAAGCTCGTTTGTAATCATTTAATATTCGTTAAAAGTTCGTTAAAAACTCATTTATATACTTCGAATTTTAAAATATATTTATTTATATTACATATCATCCTTTGTCTTGGTTATAAATTTGTAATAATATCATACTTTGTATATAAACATATATGCTCATTTATCACTCAGCTACAACTACTAGTCTACTACTACTATTATTGTTATTATTACTATTATATTATGAAAAGAGAATGTATAAAGTAATTTGATCTACACGAAATTGGTATTATTATTATTATTATTATTATTATTATTATTATTATTATTATTATTATAATGTAGTGTTAATTAGTATAGTAGTAATCAGGATGCGTCACAATGACAGATGAGACGAAACCTCGGTCATTGATTGTAATATAAAATTATAAAGATTAACAAATAGTGCATCCGATCCGACAAGCTAATCAGCAAAATACGCCTAATTGTACGTATCAATATATCCATCCACTTGCACAAGTGATAAAATTAACTATTTGCATTTCATTGCACTTAGCTGTAAGCTTATTGGTAAGTCTGCGTTGAATTGAAAAAGAGCTGTTTAATTTGCCCAATAGACTTTCAAAGTTTTACAATGCAATGCTAAGTGGGTGTAAAATATATGTCCTCTACTTGTTGTATTGATGTTGACTTTATAATTAAAATGTGTGATAATGTTTTTGATTATATATCCAAAGTCCATAAAATAATTTTCCACAAGAACGTACGAAAGAATCTCATATTAATTTTATGACCTTCTATATATGCATTTATTTATACAATGTAATGATGTATATATGTTTGAATATATATGCTAATTAAATAAATTTAAACTACATTAACATATGTGATGACTTATGTGAGTTACTATTATATGGAAAAGAGATAAATTATTTATTAAAATAAAAAAGTGACGGATAATTCTAATAATCCAGCTAGCTATATTTGAATATTATTAAGACATACAAAGAGAATCTAAGTACATCGTCATCAATAATTAATACTTCGTATAAAAAAAACCTTAAAATTTTCTAAAATATATATATGTTGAGCCAATGTAAAAGCCCACATGTGAGTGTGAAAAGAGATTGGAATTAAGGGGGAATGTTGTGAATAAATCCCACATCGAAAAAATAAGAAAGTTGTCTCCACTTTATATGGCTAAGGGATTACTCCCCTTACTACCATATGATTTTGAGGTGGAACCCTAGGAAGCACAAATACTTCAACTAAGTAGCCGTACCCGTGTCGGATACCGATACGATATCGATACTTCACGGATACTCGATACTTCACTCTAATTTTTTACTATATTTTTTTTAAATTTTTTAAACCTTATTTTAGTCTTTTTTTCTGCCTTTTTATTATTCTTTGAAAAGTGTTTTTATCATTTTGCTTGATTATTTGTGTTTTTACAAATATAATTCCAAGTTACATTGAAGATTTTCATAAAACTTCATATTTTTATATATTTCATGTATTATTTTATTTCTTGTACCTGTATCCTTAATTTTAAATGCGACGTATTACGTACCTGTTTTGTACCCGTTCTCGAACCTGTACACGTATCCATGCAACCTAGGTGGAACCTTCTTTGTCGTGTAAAGTGGACTTGCACCCCCCCCCCCCCCCCCGTGGACTAACATGGTATCAGAGCCAACGTGACACTGAAGTCACATGTTCAAATCTATCCTCCCTTTCCCTTTTAAGTGGAATTAATTAGCACCATATATGGTGGGCCTGTGTTGCATCCACATTTCAAGCTTAAAGGGTCTTTCATGTGAGGGGAAGTGATAGAGTATATAACATATTTGTGGGCCATAAGCCCATAAGCATTAACTTAAAGCTTTTGGTTGAGATGGTCCTCTAACAATACACGAGTATGTTCTATTTTTTTGTTCCTTCCACAAGCCGATCTTACTCAACTTTTGCTAAGGGCAACATATGCGCACAAGCAGTATTATTGATTGTTGGAAATAATGCATAAGATAAGAAGTAATGGAGTGGAAGAAGAAAGGTTTTAAAGTTTTAATGTAAAAGCTTGTCCCACATTGAAGGAATGAGGGGAGTTTTACTTGTTTATTAATGTATTTGTCATTTATTGTATTTGAAGTGTTGTGGGAGGAAGTGGGCATCCCCACGCGCGCGCCGCCGCCGCCGTCCGTTCGGCTCGTGACACGTGCGCGGTGTGCCTACTGTAACGACCCGACTTTTGGACATGTCGATTTACGAAGGAAAATCGACAAACGGATCCACGAAAGCCCGTTAATCAGCTGCATCACCTTCACCTGGAACTGGGGGGGGTCCACCGTCAGTGGCACATAAAAACCGTACAGAAAACTTAATACATGCTTTACACACAATTATACAAAATACGTATAAAAATACGTACAAACATACGTAACGTATACGTACAAAATACGTATAAAATACCTGCAGAAATACAGTTAGAATACGTAATATCTACGTATAATGTACGTACAATCACAGCGGAAGTCTTATATCATTCTAAATCATATACTTATAGTATAATACAATCATAACTTAAATTATCCCCAAATTCCTTAAGTCTTAACCTATATCTTAACTTATATCTTATGTCATTTCATAACATGAATATATCTTAACCCAAACTTAATAACTTAGCATATATTATATCTTATTGTTTCATAATCCTGTCTTATCATATTCATTTCATTTTGTTTCTTAACTTTCATTTCATATTATAATCATAACTTTCATTTCATTTCATATCATATCGTATCAAATCATATCATTCGTTGGACCGGTCACTATAACTCGTTGTGGATCCCGTGTGCACCACAACTTTCCTAGAACATGCCGGGAGGAGCTCGTGTACTCATCCCGTAGTGGATCCCGTGTGCACCACTAAGCCTAAGCTATGGCCATAACCCCTAATAGCAGCTCGTGTACTACTACTAGACGACTACATATCCTAAGACCCAGAACTGCTCGGGGGAGCTCGTGTACTCGTCCCAATTGAGCAGTGGCCTCGACTTAACCCAGTCTGACTACTCGGGTCATCAGGTGGGCGTCCTTATCATATCTTATATCTTTAATTATCAAATCATATCATATATTGGGAAATACTAGGTGACCGTAATAGGAAATGAAATGTTCGGAGTCCCAGGAAAGAGAGGTGCGGCACGTATATTGGCCACCTTAAATACCAAGTCTTTCCTAGCCAGAGACCGAAGCATAACATGTATAGCTATTACTCTGTTTCCTTTCTTATCCCTAGTAATATCTTATGTAACTTCGAACCTTATCACATACTATCCTCAATATCCTATCATAACTTATAACTTATCCCTACGGATACTAATCTTAATAATGTTACTAATAATATTAATATTAATTATAACAATATATCCGAAATTTTTATATTATTAGTACTAATATTATTCGAACCCTATTATCAATAGTAATATCTTTTATCCCTTCACTTTACAACTTATCCCTGATAATTATTTTATCCGTAACTTTTATTATTAGTTATTCCCTAAATTAATAATAATTCAAAATTAACCAAATTTGACTAATTCAAATAATTCCACACGCCCATTTCCAATTTTAATCAATAATTAATTAAATTCTTAAATTATTTTAATTACTTAATTAATTACTAAAATTACCAAAATTTTAATAAAAATTCCATTTTTTCTTAATTCTTCTTCCATTCGACATTTTCATATAACTTAACCAAAATTATTCAATTAATTTCTATCAATCCAATCATCAAGAATTAAATAATTTTAACTAATCAATAAACATAAAAATCATATTTTTATCATCAATTACCAAGATTAAATTAAAGAAACAAAATTAAACAACATGCTTAATATTCGAAAATCACACGGCATTCATACATGATCTCAAGAACAATTTATACATTCAAGAATTAAAATTTATCATAATACAATTAAAGAATTAAATTAAAGATTTACATAATTGATTCAATAAGATCAAGATTAATCATAAAAATAACATTTTTAATCTTTCTTTAAATTTTATTTCACTCGACATTTAGAGAAAATAATTCAAGATTAAACTTTCAATTCAAGAATTAATTAACCTAATTAAATTAATCATGAATCATGCTTTAACAATTACAGAAAATCATCAAAACATATTTGAATCACTCGAAAATATCAAAACTAAATCAAGAACATGAATCATCAATTTCATGCAACAATTTCGAACCAACATAAATATTCATGGATTAATTTATGCAATTTTAAATTATCAAGACAAACAAGATTCATACATAAATCATGAAGATACATGAAAATAAATCAAGAAATCATCATTCATTCACTCGACATTCATATGTAAAAACAATATTAAATTCCTACAATTTTCATGATATAATTCCTAATTTACTATATGTTTTTCTACCCTTTAATTAAATAGGAAAGCGAAGTTACCTCGATTCGCTTTAAATTCCAAAATTACGAAAATAATTCACCTCCTTGGTGAACAAACCTCACGGCACTCAAGAGGAAACAAAGAGAGAAAGGAATATTTTAGGGTTTTTGTGAATTTGCAAAATAGGAACCAAAGGTATAAATTAGGTCATATTTAAAGAAAGAAGCAACAAAGAGTACAAACCCTATTATGTACTTAGGGTTAGCCGTGTACATGGGAGGAATAAGGGGAAAGGTTGAGCAAGTTTAGCTAAGTTGTTCAACAACATTTGAATGGGTTTTTACCAAATTAAATTAATTAATTAATTTAATAAATTAAATAACTTAATTGATAATTAAATAAAAAGAATTAAAATTAGACCCAATCATGCAAGAGGGCCGGCCAAAGAGGAAAGAAAGAAAGAAAAAGAAAATTGGGTCTTTGGCCCAATTTTGAAGAAAAAGATTGGACTAAAAGATGTAAACAGTCCAATTCAAACGGCCTAATTGGACTTAGAATTAATAAACAACATTAATAATCGCGAAATTTTCTGGCCCAAAATTTCGGGTTATTACACCTACGGTTTTGGGCCTCGTCGTAACTGTTGTTTCAATAATTATTATGTGATTAGTCAGTTACGCACCCACAACTTACCGTTTTGACTGAGTTTTTCAAACATGTGCAACTGCTTTTACTATTTCTCCCCTCAACTTTACTGCTCCCAAAATTTTCTCCAACAGCTGTTTTTCTTCTGCCATTAAATACTGGTCTCAGGACTCAGTTTTTATATACCAAAAACAAAAAAAAAAAACCGCAATTATTCTCTCTCTGTCTTTTCTTCTTCATTTTCTATTCTGAGCATTTTGTGAGTTCCAAATTCTTCTTTCTGCGTGCACAGAAAGGAGGATCGTCGTGTTAAATCTTGGGGGGCACCGCCATCACCGATTGCACCATAGTCGGGGCGATTTTGCTTCTAAGACAGTGTTTTATACACGTCACGGCATTCGTATACATTAAATTAATTCGGCCCACATTTTCTTTTCAATCTGATTTTACAAATATTATTTCCCTACAGTTAGAAGCAAAATTTTTCTCTGTAATCTCAGATATGGAATTCTCAGTTTCAAAAACCCTTCCTGATCTCTCAAAACTCGAACCTTTAGACGGGACTAATTTCAAACGATGGTCCCAAAAATTACTGATCTTTTTCGAACAACTAGAGGTTGATTACGTTCTGTTTCGTGACTGCCCGGTTCGACCCACCTCCACAACAACTGCTGCTACCACCGCTGATGTCACTGCATCCGCTGCCCTTGAAGAACAGATCACAAAATATGAAAAACACAACAAATTTGTCCGAGGTCACCTTCTGAGCCATATGTCCAACCCTCTGTTTGATCTTTTCATCAACAATAAGTCTGCCAAATCTATTTGGGAGACCCTGGAGAAAAAATACGGGACTGATGATGCCGGGAAGAAGAAATATGCTACTGGAAAGTGGTTACAGTTCAAAATAGTTGATGACAAGCCTATTATGGAGCAAGTCCATGAGTACGAGAACCTTGTTGCTGACATCCTGGCTGAAGGTATGAAGATGTGCGAGGTCCTACAAGCTAATGTTCTGATCGAAAAGCTTTCTGACTCTTAGTCCAACTACCGCAATCATCTGAAGCACAAAAAGAAAGACATGTCTCTTGAGGAACTGGTCGGACACATGAAGATCGAAGAAGCCAATCGACTAAAGGATAAGGACTCTTCCCCTTATGATTCTTCTGTTAAAGCTAACATTGTTGAATCTTCTGTTCCAAAATTTGACAAGTCTAAACAAAACAAAGCTGCTACTAAAACCAACAAAAAGAACCAGAATAAAAAATCTCTTGGAGTTCATAACAAAAACACAAATAATTTTAAGAAAAAATGGAAAAACTGAAAAAAGTAGTGGTAGGTGCTATGTTTGCGGAAAGCAAGGCCACAAAGCATGGCAGTGCTACAACCGTAAAGACACCCCTAATAATGGACAGAAGACAGACCAGAACAAGAATCAAGCCCACATTGCAGAAGAGAAAGATGATGTTATTGCAGCAGTAGTTTCTGAAATAAACATTGTCGGAAACAAAGCAGAATGGGTCGTAGACACAGGGGCAACTAAACACTTCTGTTCTGACAAAGATCTTTTTTCTGAATTTACAGAATTTACAAAAGTTGATCAAGTTTTCATGGGAAATTCCAGCAGCTCTGAAGTGCTTGGCAAAGGGAAAATTCTCCTCAAATTAAATTCAGGAAAGACATTAGCTTTACAAGATGTACTGTATGTCCCCTCCCTTCGTAGAAATTTAATTTCCGGTGCACTACTTAATAAAGCTGGTGTTAAACTTGTTTTTGAAGGTGACAAGTTAGTCTTGTCCCGGAATGGGGAATTTGTGGGAAAGGGTTATCTTTCTAGTGGTTTATTTATTTTAGACACTGTATTTGTTGTTGAATCCATTAATAAAGTTTCCACTTCTGCTTATTTGATTGAGTCTATTGATCTTTGGCATGCTAGATTAGGACATGTTAATTATGGTTCTATGAAACGTTTACAAAACATGTCTTTAATTCCTAGTCTGGTTGGTAATGGTCATAAATGTGAAATTTGTGTTGAATCTAAGCATTCTAGAAAACCTTTCAAAGCTGTAACTAGTAGACAATCTGTGCTACTTGAACTGATTCATACGGACTTAGCTGACTTCAAGAGCACTAGTAGAGGCGGAAAACTTTATTATATTAATTTTGTAGATGACCATTCTAGATACACCAAAGTGTATCTGCTGAGAACCAAAGATGAGGCAGAAAAAATGTTTTTAATTTATAAAACTGAGGTAGAAAACCAATTGGATCGTAAAATTAAAAGACTTAGGTCTGATAGGGGAGGAGAGTATGGAACAACGTTTTTGAAGGAACTTTGTGAGAAAAATGGAATTATCCATGAATTTACTGCCCCTTATTTTCCCCAACAAAATGGCATTGCAGAAAGGAAAAACAGAACTTTATAAGATATGATGAATGCTATGTTAATTAGTTCTGGTTTATCTGATAACATGTGGGGGGAGGCTATACTCTCTGCCACTAATGTTCTAAATAAAGTGCCTCATAAAAAGCTTGATAAAACTCCTTATGAATTATGAAAAGGTCATGCGCCTAATGTAACGACCCGACTTTTTGACTTGTCGATTTACGAAGGGAATCGACATTCGGATCATTACTTAATCAAATTAAACTATAAATGTAAAATATATATTTGGAATAAATCAACTTTTATTATAAAAGAATAGTCTAAAATCCAAAGTCAAGGCATCTAGCCTAAAAGTTACATAATTAAAATAAATGTCTTCCCAACAGGCTGGGATCATAATCAAAACTCAAATAATGTCTCAAACTGTTCAGGATAAACTAAATACTCAAAGAAACTAACTAGACTACTCAAGCCCATCCAACGAAGCCCGCTCTACGCTGCTGCATCGTCACCTGAAACTGAGGGGGGGGGGGTCCACCGTCAGTGGCGAGTAACTAGGCTGTCCCGTTTAATCGAGGGACCACCAAACACATAATAGCATAGAAAAGATCATAAAAACCATAAGAGAATCTAATATATGCTATACTTCATTCATTACAAATTACGTATAAAAATACGTGCAAACTACGTATACGGATACGTACAAAATACGTATAAATATACCTGCAGAAATACGATTAGAATACGTATAATCTACGTATAATGTACGTACAATCAACCCTGCACATACGGTTAGAAATACGTACAAATATACACTCAACATTCGTACATACATGCATTCTTACTCGCATACATACATACCCACACATTCATACATACATGCTTTTCAAATACATACGTACACAGATACACAGCGGAAGACTTAAATCATTTTAATACACATATTTATCAAATCATAACCTACTTCTTACATTATACCCCTTATCATATCATCGTATCTTATGTTATAACTCATATTATATACTTAACTTATATTGTAACCTATCATATATTATACCTTATCGATTCATATTCTTATCTTATCATATTCTATTCATGACATATCGTACCTTTCATTTATCATCATCTTAACTTTCATTTCATATCATATCATAATCGTATCGATTCATATCATATCATCTTTTTCATCTTTGAAATCATCTTAATCTTCATCTTATGATTTCATCTTAACATATCAATCGTATAATCATAATATAACATCTTTGTTGGACCGGTCACTATAACTCGTTATGGATCTCGTGTTTCACCATAACTTCCTAGAACATGCCGGGAGGAGCTCGTGTACTCAATCCCGTAGCGGATCCCGTGTTTCACCACTAAGTCTAAGCTATGGCCATAACTCCTAGTAGCGGCTCGTGTACCACTACCAGACGACTACATGTTCTAAGATTCAAAACAACTCGGGGGAACTCGTGTGTTCGTCCCATTGAGCAGTGGTTTTGACTTAACCCACTAACGACTCGTGTATCGTCAGGTGGGCGTCCGTATTGTATCTTATATCTTCATTTAAATTTATTCATATCATATATTAGGATAATACTAGGTGACCGTAATAGGAAATGAAATGTTCGGAGTCCCAGGAAAGAGAGGTGCGGCACGTATGTTGGCCACCTTAAATACCAAGTCTTTCCTAGCCAGAGACCGAGACATAACATGTATAGCTATTACTCTGTTTCCTTTCTTATCCCTAATAATATCTTATGCATCTTAAACTCTTATAAAGTACTACCCTTATAATAATCATACACTTATAATCCTATCCTTTCGGGTACTCACCTTAATATAATATATTAACTTTGTAACATTATCCAATATATAATTATATTATTATGCCAAACAATTCGGCCCTAACTAAATAGTATTAATATTATTGTTCCTTTTAATTCCTACACTTTACAACTTATCCCTAATAATTATTTTGTCCGTAACTTTTATTTTTAACTATTCCCTGATTAATAATAATCCAAAATTAACTAAAATTTGACTATTTCATATATCCCACACGGCAACATTAAAATAACAACAATAATTAACTATTTTCTTGAATTAATTTAATTAATCAATATAATTACAAAAAATTACCAAAATAAGATAAAAATCATATTTTTCAACAACGTTCATCAAGATTAACATAAAAATAATATTTTTAACTCTTCTTTTAATTTCTATACACTCGACAATTAGAAGATAATAACAAGATTTAATTTTTAATTCAAGATTAATCAATATAATTCAATACTATCAAGATTCATCATAAAAATCATATTTTTAGTTCCCTTTTAATACTTAGGTCACTCGAAAATTCAATAATTAATAATAGCATATTTTAATAATTCAATTGCCCTATTTTATACAATCTGATTTTTAAAGAATTAAATTAAAAACGACCATCTAAAGATCTCTAAAAATCTGGAAATTTTTATGGGAGCTAAATATGGCTTCAAGGATTAACGTGCATAAATTTCGTCTAAAAATAACATCTTTTACTATTTTTAAGTGATTTTATAACTAACCAGTCAGATTAGGCTGAATTCGGTTTCAGAATTTTCTGCCATAGAAAACGATCTTTAAAAATTACGAAAAAATTACACAAGCTTTAAAACAGTATTAATGACTTTCACCTAAAATTTCGTAGCCATTAGATTTAATTAAGTATACTAATTAATTCGTAAACTAAAACTGGACAGTTTTATCAGTTTGAAAGATTAAATTATTTCAAGCAAGAAAAGATCGAATTTTGCCACGAAATAAATTATGATTCAAAATAAAACAGTAAACAAACTGCCACGAAAAATTCATCAAGAAATAACAAGATTTGATTGGTAAATAAATTCATACAAGATCATACATAAAATCAAGAAAATACATAAAAATCAATCAAGAAATTCATGCTTCATGCTCGACATATCCAAGTAAAACAATATTAAATTTCCTACAATTTTCATGATATGATTCCTAATTAACTATGTGTTTTTCTACCCATAGATTAAAGAGGAGAGCATAGTTACCTGGATTCGCTTAATTAATCCAAGGAAAAACAATGAAGGTTCGACTTTTTGAGGGGATAATAGGAGAGAAAAATGATCTTTAGAGTTTGGAGTTTTAAGTGCTTAAATGCATAATGGCAACACAAGGGACAAGAGTCCTATTTATAGAACAAGATGAAGTGTTGCAAATCCTAAAATAAGGGAAAGTGAGGGCTGGCCATGTGGACTAAGTATAGGGGCCAAGTCATGGGCTTGGTTGAAAAATACTTAAGCCTTCTTAATTGGTAATTAGCATAATTACCCAATTAAACTAGAAATACCCAATAGCCCAAAAAGGAGACTAAAAACCGGCCAAGGGTAGATAAAAGAACAAATTGGGTCCTTGGCCCAATTTGATGAAAAAGAATGGGCTAAAAAGTAAAACAGTCCAAAATTAAATTGGCCTTTTTGGACTTAGAATTAAGACATATCATTAATAACCGCGAAATTTTCTGGCCCAAAATTCCGGGTCGTTACACCTAACCTTAAATATTTAAAAGTGTGGGGGTGTCTTGCTAAAGTAGGATTACACGCTTTTAAACGGGAAAATATTGGACCTAAAACTTTTGTTGCTATTTTTGTTGGTTATGCTGAAAATAGTGCAGCGTACAGGTTTATGTGCTTGTCTGATAGATCTATGTGTGAATCCAGAGATGCTGAATTTTTTGAACATATTTTCCCTTTAAAGAAAACGAATGGTTTGCCAAATAAATATGTTTCATCTTCTTCTTCTATGACTGTTGCTTCTCCTATTGTTCAAATTAATGATATAGTTCAACCTAGGAAAAGTAAAAGACGTAGAACCGAAACTACCTTTGGTCCTGACCTTCTGACAACCTTTTTAGTTGAACTCGAAAACGTTGATGAATTAAATGAACATGTTGTATGTTATCATTTGTTTGATGATGAGCCTAAAATTTTTGATGAGGCCATGAGTTCAATAGATGCTAGTTTTTGGAAGGAAGCTGTTAATAGTGAAATAGAGTCTATAATGTCAAACCATACATGGGAACTAGTTGATTTGCCTAAGGGTAGTAAAGCCATTGGATGTAAATGGATTTTTAAAAGGAAACTTAGAACTGATGGTACAGTAGAAAGGTATAAGGCAAGACTAGTAATAAAGGGGTTCACGCAAAAATTTGGTGTTGATTTCTTTTATACTTACTCACCAGTAACTAAAATCGCCACTATTCGCACTTTATTAGCTTTAGCCTCTAGCTATAAACTAATTGTGCATCAAATGGATGTAAAAACTGCTTTTTTGAATGGCGATCTAGAAGAGGAAATTTATATGAAACAACCTCCAGGTTTTGTGGTTCCCGAACAGGAACAAAAGGTGTGTAAATTAAAGAAATTATTATATGGTCTAAAACAAGCTCCTATACAGTGTTATGAGAAGTTCCATAGAACTATACTTAGTTTTGGATTTATCGTGAACCGTGCTGATGCTTGTGTGTACTCAAAAATGTTTGGACCTGATTGTGTAATTGTCTGCTTATATGTGGATGATATGTTGATTTTTGGTACACATATTGATGTTATTAATGAAACAAAGGAATTTCTTTCCTCTCATTTTGAAATGAAAAACTTAGGTGAAACTGATGTGATTTTAGGTGTTAAGGTCACCAAAACAAGTAATGGTTTCTCCTTATCTCAGTCTCATTATGTGGAAAAAGTGTTAAAGAAATTTAATAGTTTTGATGTTGTGCCAGTTAAAACTCCTTATGATCCTAACTTTCACTTGAAAAAGAATAATGGTAATAGTGTGTCACAAACTGAATATGTTAAAATAATTGGGAGTTTAATGTTTCTAATGAATTACACTCGGCCTGACATAGCTTATGCAGTCAGTAGACTTAGTCGGTATACCCATAACCCAAATAGAGAACATTGGAATGCTCTTAGACGCCTTTTAAGGTATCTACGTAGCACTATGGATTGGGGCTTGCATTATGTTGGTTTCCCTAAAGTGTTAGAAGGTTACTGTGATGCAAACTGGGTGGCTGGCAATGATGAGGTAAGTTCCACTAGTGGATATGTGTTTACTTTATGTGGTGCAGCTGTGTCTTGGAAATCTTCCAAACAAACTTGTATTGCCCGGTCAACGATGGAGTCCGAATTCATTGCTTTGGACTTGGCCGGGCAAGAGGCGGAGTGGTTACGAAATTTGTTAGCAGATTTTCCATTGTGGGGGCGACCAGCTCCACCTGTTTCTTTACATTGTAATTCACAGGCATCTATTTGTGTTGCTAAAAACAGTGCTTATAATGGAAAAAAGAGACATATTCATGTTCGGCATGAATCAGTGAGAACATTAATTGTAAATGGTGTTATTACTATGGAATATGTTAGATCTGAGAGGAATCTAGCAGATCCTTTAACTAAAGGACTAAACAGAAGATTGGTCCTTGATACGTCGAGGGAAATGGGGTTGAAAGCCTGTTAGTTGAGGAATTCATGGTGGATACTCGACCTTGTTTATACAAGGATTAGTGTGGACTAACGAAGCCATGGAAAGACTCATGATTGTACACTTCCCATTTCTATGACATGTACAAGATGAGAGGTTAAGCTCACTAGCTTTTAATGAATTCATAGCCCGGGATTCGGGTGGTCCTGTTGAGACGGACTTGATGAATTTACCGTTTGAACTTGAGAGGTTGAGTCGAAACTCTTAATGATTTCATATCCCAGGGCTTGGGTGGTCTATGAGATAGACTTGATGGAATCACCTACGTGAGTGTGAAGGTTTGGCCACCTTCTGTGAAAGACGTGGGCTGTCTTTCTAAGCCACTCATGAGCATCCCAAGTGTGTTGGCCAGATGTTTGTTGGTTACTATCGCGGAACTCACAATGTTTTTGGTAAGATACGTGTTACTAGGATTAACTCTGAGTCAAGAGAGTTCAAGACTCGTTCACTCTTTTGATGATAGGGTTGCCTAATCTTCACTATGCATTGGTTCAATCGAAAGACACCAATGTGTAACTATCAAACCTATTTTGATATGCTCAGATCTCATGTTTTTAAAAATCAAGGCATTTATTTTAATTCTGGATTTATCTTTGCATTTGTGGGAGATTGATGGAAATAATGCATAAGATAAGAAGTAATGGAGTGGAAGAAGAAAGGTTTTAAAGTTTTAAAGTTTTAATGTAAAAGCTTGTCCCACATTGAAGGAATGAGGGGAGTTTTACTTGTTTATTAATGTATTTGTCATTTATTGTATTTGAAGTGTTGTGGGAGGAAGTGGGCATCCCCACGCGCGCGCCGCCGCCGTCGTTCGTCCGGCTCGTGACACGTGCGCGGTGTGGTGTGCCTACGGTTTTGGGCCTCGTCGTAACTGCTGTTCCAATAATTATTATGTGATTAGTCAGTTACGCACCCACAACTGCTTTTACTATTTCTCCCCTCAACTTTACTGCTCCCAAAATTTTCTCCAACAGCTGTTTTTTAATTTGCACCTGTCACGGGGAGTACATTGCAAGTCACTCTACTTTACAAAACTAACGGGGTTTCATCTCAAAATCATATAATAATGAGATGAGTAACACCTTAGTTGAACCTTATAAATTAAAGTGGGCACAACTCTTATTATTTTTTAATTTGGGATAATTCATTTTTCAACACTTTAATTCATTCATCAATATTCAATAATGTGAGACAATACACATGTGGGAGTGTGGGACAACACTCCCCCTTAATTTATTCATCAATAATTTGGATGATAATGTAGTTCAACATTGTTGTAGGAATTCGGACGAAGCAACTAATTTCATGGATACAATCCTTAATTCATCTCGTTTGTGGCATGCTCTCGCCTCTCATCAACAAACTCTCTCTTATCATTGAAATTGAGGAGTTAAGTTATTCAGATAATTTTAGCCTATATTTGCTTTCCCAAAAGCAATAAAAGTCGCTTAAAACTTATATGGTAAATATGGGTCAAGTCATGTTTAGACCTACCCAAAATTATGTTTTTAAAATCCGTAATATCAGGCTAGGACGTGATTGGGCTTAAAATTTAAACCAAAATGCCTAATTTTTTTCCTAAAGCTCGTTCAAAATGAAAAAAATAAATTATAGACCAATATGATTTCAAGCTAGAATAGAGGTCAGGCATATAATTTTTTTTTTTTGGAGAAAGGGTTGAAAGCTCGGAGCATCCTTGATAAGCTCTACTTCAGACAATCATACGTGTGATGGGCCTTTGAAAATTTAATCGAGATCGTGTTAACCGTGTTCCGTGTGCTTTGATTTGTTAACAATTTAACATGAACTCTATGAGTCACGTGTAGAAATTAGTGAAGTATTGAAATATTAATACCAAAATAAAATGGGAAATATTCAAATATATACTCCCTGCATAACACAAAAATGTAAACTTTTGCTAAATATGGGTGTAACACAAAAATATCAACTTTTACAAAACTTTCTATATATGGCAAAAAAAAACTTCATACAATTTACACATTTGCCATTACTTTTACATGGGAGTCCATGTTTTCTTATTTATTTCTCTCTTCTCTACACAATTACAGCACAATTAACCCACATAAAACTTTTACATGGGAGTCCGTGTTTTCTACAAAGTTTACATTTTTGTGTTACGAATGGAGTATATCTCTAGATAATTCGTCAATTAATGAAGTTGGTGGAGTACTATTTAGACGGTTACGGCCTAAAAAAACACGGAGCCGCTTTATTTTTGATTTGATTTGATTTAGCTTCACACTTGACTATAGTTGACAATCTAACTGTGATATCTTGATTGCGGCCCCAAAAAGCCCCACCATATACCGCCTTTGTTATTCATAAGCTATTGCTATTCGAGGATGAGTTAAACAAAATATGTTATGACTCTTATGAGTAATACTTGTAATAGTCATTGAAAGAGATACGATACCTTAATAGTGGTAAATGCAATTCTTCTAAGTTTGGCAAATTTAGTGGGAAGTACACTTCAAGTTGTGTTTAAAAAGCCAACCAAAATTAAAGTATAAATTATAAGTGACCAAAGCTAGCACCAAGAAAGGGAAAAATTGGGCTGATTCAAGCCCGGATTCGGGCTGAACATTCATGTCCAATATCGTAAAAAAGGGAAAGGTCGAGCTGAGCTGCTTTTGATTAGCTCAACAAAATAGCTAATTTTCTAACCCAAAATGGCCATAATCTCACAAAAATGACCATGCGGTTAGGTTCTCTTGATATGATATATCTTACACCTGGTGTTTTTTTTTATATGGTAAGAAAGTTGATTCGGCTTACAAGACAAGCATCAAACCACAACATTCATCACTAAGTGATGAGATTCATGGGAATAAGACCCATGCAATTAAAGGAATGGAACGGAAAAAAAAACAGCAGCAAGGACTCAAGGAGGAGCAAAATTGCTCCTAGAACAACAAAAATACAAAACCACAACATGTCTAATAAACATAGACTAAACAAATTAATGGCTAAGAACAACAGACTTAATCGATATCAACATTTTGGATAAGGGTGCAAGATTTGAAGAAGTACTTTAGCCTTTAGGTAGAGCTATCAAAAATCGATCCGACCAGCAACTCGATGTCAACCCGATTAGAAAATAGTGGGTTTTGACAAAAAAATGGCACAAATCCGTTTTAAAACCATTAAATACAACCCGGTCTTAATTCGGCCTATTTTCAACTCGATCTAACCCAAAATAACTTATGATATTATGGGATATTTTAGGCAAACACACTTCCTATAAACATTAAAACTTTGAATCTAACATTATTTTTATTGGACCACAATATCATTTATTTGCCATAAATTGGCTATTAATGAAGCTATTTCTTATGATTTGTACTTTTTAAAACATTTAAAGTACATATATTGTATTAAAATAGTAAAAATTAAAGAGCGTTATAAAACTTTTCAACCCATTGGGCCAACCCCAACTCGATGACTGTAGATTATAAAAAAACTAATACTGACCCGAACCCGTTTACACCCGACCCGTTAGAACCCAAACCCTTCCCATTTGACTATCTATTTGCAACCCATTGATAAAAAAAAAGTGTATGAAAAGTGCTAAGGGCTTGTTTACTTCAGATTATATTCAGTTCAGTTCAGTTAATCTCTATTCAGTTCATCTCTATTCAGCTAATGTAAACGAGCCCTAATGTAACTATACATTTGGGCCAAGTATAAGGGTTTTTGAAGTGAGAGAAGTCCAAATATGATCCGCTACAAGTGAAAAAAAAAGAAAAAGAAAGTCCAAAAAAATGGGCCTCTCACACCATGATTAACTAAAGCCTTGATCCATTTGCATTCTCGCAAACCGTACGACTAATCACGATTCATCTTCTCCAAAGCAAGAAAATCATCTGAAGAGAGAGAGCCAGAGAGGAGAAAAAATGGTGAAAGTAGGATCGTTTTTCGCCATGACAGTGGGTGCATTCATCTTCTGGCAATCAATGGACAAGGTTCATGTTTGGATCGCTCTTCACCAAGACGAAAAGGTTACGCTTCTTCTCTTCCGCGCTTTTATTCGTTTCCAATTTTTTTGATCCTGAAACCCTAAATTCGTGCTCAATGTTTACTTTTAGCTTATTGTTGTTTGTAGTTTGTTCAACTTCTTTTTGTGTTTATTTAGGTATTGCTATGAAAAGTAGAATTTTGCTGTTTTATAAGCTGGAAATTCAGTCGGTAATCATTTGAAAAGGAAAAAAAAAATGATTTTATGCTTCTGTAACAATTGAAATCTACTGTCCTTTTGATTTGAAATAGCTTGTTCTTTAGGAAATTCATGTTGGTGGTTTGAAAAATTAGGAATTTGATTTTGATTTTGATTTTTAAAGTATACGTAGTATTTACATTCTAGCTTAGATTGTTTGGTTGTTTCGAATTCGACTGTGTTGTTTTCCATTCCTAAATTTAATTCTTGGTGCCCTCTTTTGATACTTTGGTAATTCGAATATCAATCAAACTTGTTGGCCTCCATTTAGTTTTCCCTTAACTTATAAGTCTGTAAGAAGAAATTGATTGTTATGACTGATTAATTGAGCTCGAATTTTGTAAGACTTTATTTGTATCACCAGAAAGATAGGAATGTTTCCCAAAGGATTGAGATTTGGAATTTATGTATGGTTTCCTTCTATGATATGTTGTTGCGTTTATTTCGTTGAATTTCTAGGAGTGATCTGCACATTAGTCTTAGCATCCTGCTCTGTTCTAATCTTTCAGAATATATGTCTTTTACATAGTTAAATCGTATTCAAGACTTAAAATAGGTTGTATGGTTTCTTTTGTGATCTAGATTTATGTATGATTCAGCTTATTTGAATCTTAGTTGAATATTCTTTTCCTGTGTGGACAATGTTTTTCCGATTTCCCTTTTTTTTTCTGTGGAGTAATAGATTTTTAGCATGGATGTGTGTGTACAATCCACTTCATTAAATTTTATTCTACAACAAATAAGTTCTATTAAGATTTTTTAGCTCCAGTAAGTTCAGTTATGTCAAATTTGTTTGAAAAAAGCACACCCTTGTTTATCACCTTAACTCTTAGTGGTATTGGAAATTTGGAGCCCTTGATTGGCAAGAAGAGCAAACTTTAAATGTATGAGCATTGAACTCTCCATTCAAAAGCTGATGAGAATGGCAACTAGCCAAGCAAGAGTACTAGACTACTAGTATAATCAGCCAACTTTTGTTTTGGGAAGGATGTAAATTTAAGAATACCATACCAATTTTTAGATAGTCATATAGGATAATAGTGGGTCTTTCCGTAATAAATTGTGATAATAAGAATAAATTTGAAGTATAATTTAGTAAGGAATTATGACTATAGGAACATAATTTCATTTCAAAACTTGTATTTTCTTCATACTTTGTATTCTCATTAATGTGAGACTGAATGGGAATGTGATAAGAAGTTAAGAACTAATATTATGGAGAGGGGCATATAAGGCAATGTGTAATGAACTGATACTAGTAGCTTAAGGAATAATCTAGATAGTTTGTTAGGCAATAATCTCTATCGTTGAGTGATTACTTGTTTTCTTGGGAGAGATTCAAGCCTCTCGAAAGCTTGATTAGGGAGAGCATCCACCTCTCGAATGTGGAATTATCTTGCTATTCTAGTGTACTTTCCATTAAACCAGTCATAAACATCATCATTTCTTCTTGCAATTACATTTTATTAGATAATTTGGAGGTTAACGCTGCTATGAGAATGGATATTGAATTTCCTTCCAAATTTATATAGAAATCCATTCCCATTATCCATGTTTAAATAGGCCGTAAATGGATGTGTGGAAGGTTCCTTCACAACCTCATTTAAGAGAGATAGGGAGATAGTGAAAGAGAATTAAGTATGAACTTGTTTCTCTTGTTGATCCAATAAAGATACTATTAATAAGCTATCTTGTACGCTGGTTAAATATCAATGAATATGCTCAAAAAGTCCTTTAGCTTAGCTAATCTACAATTACCTGCTGATATATTTGTCCAACAATCCTGTGGGTGATTGCAATTGGTCTCTTTTGCTTCCGACTACTTGTCTATATCTGAACCAAGCATTTTTAGTAGCTTAAAGATTTAGAGCTAGCTTTGTTGAATTAAGCTGTTTTTGATTTCTTTTGCAGAGGGAACAAGAGGAGAAGGATAGGGAAATCAGGAGAGTGAGGGAACAGCTCATACAAGAATCAAAGCAAAGGGATTCTATTGCATGATTTTTGCTTTAGCTGATATGAAACTTGTAATTTTATGTTTTCCTTTCGTATTTCGTGTTCTGGCTCTTGATCAACCTCATAAATTGACCGCTGTTGAACGACTGGAAGATTCCTGACATGAACAACGTACTGTCTACGGCTTATAAATTGCTCAATCTATTTTGTATTTGAATATTGATTTATGCATTTTTATTATAAAGTTTCAGAGTCACCACACTCACCAGTGTCTTGGATGTATCAGTGTATGCTCTGTTTTCTTCATATTCAATTCCATTCTAAACATTTAATCTGGATTACACTATTATGGCTTCCATGACAGTGTTCTTTTTTTTTTGGGCACTTAGCAGTTAGCATACTAGCATCACTTGAACTAGGGACAGTTTGGGGAGTTTGTTGCAGTAGTATGGTGCCGTGGCTTCCTGTTTTCGAATGAAAAAGCCAACGTTCAGCCTCTTGGCTTATGTGCTAGTTTACTCCTAGGCAGACTTTTATTGATTTGTATGTTTCTCATTCACTGCGGCTTCTCTTATTTTAAGCTAATGGCTTCTCTTTTATCACGAAAAATTCAAGGATCTCTAAAATTCAGAAAGTGGATAGGTTTTTCCTGATGTAACTCGATAACTAGGTTCTAGGTACAATTCATCTGGATGGATTGTTCTGTATATGACACATACTGTAGTGTCCAACACATCAAACACATTCAAATGTGTTGGGGGCGTATATGGATACTCGTTACACAATTACAAGATACTTTTTTGATACTTTCGTGTCTTCGAATTCTAGATTTGCGTTTTTCCTATCGTATCCACCCATGCAACGTAGCTCAAGAACCCCCAACACTTTCATGAATTATTTACTCAGGAGCTCAAAGCAAAGAACAATGTACAGTTTTAACAGACAATTATACTGCACTTACAAAGTTACAATGGTAATGACTCTGTGACCAAGAAACCTCTTGTATCATTCTACTGCTAAGAACTTCCTGTTAAGAACTCTTCATCTCAATGCAGTTACTTCTGAGTTCTCATCCCTTTTATCACATCACTTATCATGCTACTCTTAAGAACTTTCTGTTAGCACTAATATAAACCAAACCAAACCAACTAAATATCACTCTTTAATTTCTTTCTATTCTGTAATCTTCAATTTCATAATATATCAATGAGTATTGCTATGATTTTCTGGGTGCTTCTTTCTGCAGCCTACTTAGCCCTTGCAGAGAGCTTTGTTCAAGGCTAATGTTCAACATGTTGATAATGTGAACAAGATGAATAAGGGTTTGTTTACTTCAGCTTAAATTCAGTTTAGTTCAGTCCAGCTCTCAATTTCCTTCTCTTATAAAATATTACTTTCAGCTATACTCACTTCAAGATAATCCGGTTCAGTTAGTTCAGTTCAGTTGTATTCAGTAAACGTAAACAGGCCTTAAGCTTTACAAGCTGAAGTTGAATGTGCATGCTGATTTTACCAAGCGTGAGTTTGGAGATTCTTATGAGTCTAAAATCGCGTATTACATAATGTTCCATCCATGTCCATCGACAGACTTTGTGCATGACAAGACTGAAAATGTTCCTGCTTTTGTTTATTGGAGAATTGCAGGAGCTGTTACTCCTGTTAAGAATCAAGGGAATTGTGGTGAGTTTCTTTAAAAACTAAGCTTAATTTATCATTAATATATGTATCTTCTGCTATGTATTGTGTTATATCAGTTGAAAAATGATCTGTCCAAGTCTGTCCTTACTAAGATTTAAGATTAACAGCCTAAACGATTTGCTCTTGTAAGGTCTTGTTCTTTTGGGCTTAATTCCAGTAAAAATCATTTAGGTAGTGTTTGGATATGTGGAATTCATTTCAAATTGATGAATTCAATTTCTGAAATTGAAATGTTACAATTCAAATGACAATTATTTGTTTGGGTTATTTTTAGAATTTGAAATGACATGGTTTTGTTAAGTATTTGAAATATACAATATTTGCTTGTTAAGCATTTGGATTGAGAATTGGGTCAAATCCATTCCAAATTTTTTTACTTGTCAAACATGTAATTTGGTCCAAATCCATCATTTCAAATAAAATGTTTGTATACAAACATAGCAAAATCATTTATGATCTAACTTGTGACTAATTAAAGATTTACATCATTTATGAACTCAAACTTTGCAAAAACCATGGCAAAAGGTATAGTTTTAGCAGCAAAAAGCATTTACTCTACAATATATATATATATATATGTGAAAGTATTGGGTCAGGCGGCTTGACCAAACAATCTGGTCAGACGGCTGACCCATATACCCACTTATAATAGTGAAAAATTTCGGGAGACTATAACTTGCGCTCGGGTGTCGGATCGGGGCATATGATATGTCGAAATTGATTAATTTTTCGAGACGAACGCAACTGCAAATACCCGAAGGGATCTAACCACCGGAAATCGCCAAACGAGGCCTCTAAAGGCCTCAAAATGCAAAAAAAACGTATTCAGGTTATATTTTGTCCAAGTTAGTTACAAAATGTGTCCAGGTTTTACAATATGTGTCCATGTTTAAACAATATGTGTCCAGGTTTACAAATAGGTGTTTAGGTTTACAAATAGGTATCCAGGGTTAACAATATGTATCCAGGTTTGTCCAGGTGTGTTAAGATTTATTCAGATTTGTCCATGTTTGTCCATATATGTCCAGGTTTGTCAACATTAGTCCAGATTTGTCAGGTGTGCCCAGATTTATCCAGATCTGTCCATGTTTGTCTAGATTTGTCTAGGTTTGTCAATATTTGTTCAGGTTTGACCAGGTGTGTCCAGATTTATCTAGGTTTGTCTAGATTTGTCCATATTTGTCCAGGTTTGTCCACATTTGTCCAGGTTTAACAACTTTTCATCAGGTTTACAAATTGTGTCTAGGTTTCAAATGTGTCCAGTTCTGTTTCCAGGTTTACAAATGTGTCCAAGTCTACTAATACATGTCCAGGTTTAACCGCATGTGTCCAGGTCCAATGGACTGATTTGACAGAAACGTTATTGTCAGACCGGTCTGACACAATACCTTCTCTATATATAATCAAGCTGAGATTTAAGCTATGTTTAATTTGAACAATAGAGTTGGAAAAACTTGAGACTTGGCTTTAGATTAAATGCAAGTTTCTAAGCAGTCAAGCAACATTATGCTCAAGCTCAGCTCAGTTTTCTTCAACCCTTTTACAACCATCCAATATTCATAATCTTCCTATATGTAGTTTCCTATTGGGGTGTGTCATATTCACCTTAAAAAAATAAGTTTCAATTCAGATTAGTTGAAATCATTAATAATTAGGTGCAATAAGTTCAACACGGTTTAATTAGGTTCAATGAAGTGTGATAAGTTTCAATCAATTCAATAAGTTTCAATTACGTTCAAATAAGTTTAGGTCTAATAAGTTGAAGAGAACGCACTCTTATTACTGATTAAGTTTAGGTCTAATAGGGTATAGAGCAACTCAAAACGGATCCAAGTATCGGATACATTCGGATGCAACGCTGCATTACAACAAAAGGACTTTGTGGCATTGCAATGGATGCTTGTTACCCTACTAACCTATCTTCTGACAATCCTATTAAACCTGCTAAAAATGACACTTCAGTAGAAGCAAGATATCAAATTGATGAAATTTAATTGAACTACATTAGTTTCATTTTCAATTCTGGGTTGTTTTTAAATGTATCAGTAAGAATAAGGTGAAGTATTAATATAAAGTTGTGCAAATTTCTTGTTTATATGTGCAAGTTATTAGTATTATGAAGACTACATAATCCAATGTTTCCTTAAATCTGATAACTTGAGTTGCAGTGAGAATTGAATAAACTCAGAATTCTTGGAAACCATTGAATGAGAGAGGCTAAGCTAAGCCTAATGGTCCAAGATCTAATACTACATTCTTGCCTCTTTCTGGGTTTATAAACTATATATTACATAAAGAATTTAAGACTTACAAAGTGATGTTGAACTATTGAACGCTAGTTGTTATTTAAGGTTGTCCAATATTGCAAATCTTCAATAGCATGTTTGGTATATAAGAATAAATGATAGTAATGATGCTGACTTTATTTGCATGTAATTTTGGAACATAAATTTCATATCAAGGTAGTACTGTATTAAGGGTTCCTAAATTGAATAATGTAATTTTGCAAGACACAGTATTCGAATTTGGAATCCCAAAATTCGGAGTTGGAGGTGAAGTTGTTGCTCCATACTCACCTATGTAAAACAACATTATCTCCCATTATATTCTTTTTAAATTTTCATCACAAGTTCACAACATCGAAGTAATGCAAGGTACAACCGGTTGCATATTGCAAGTTCGGATGATAACATATTAGGTCAATTTCGGACGTAATGTAAGGTTAAAATAATATGTTAACATACTCGATCGGTCTATATTGAATCATTCAATATTGGATTGTGGTAGGTTCGAATTATATCGATTGTCAAGTGTAACCACTATTTGGATAATATTGATTCAAGTTGGATTGTTTTCAGATTAGGATATTTATTATGTATTCAAATATTGGACAAATAATCATTCAAAAAAAATTTGGACGAATAATATGACGGGGCGATTCGAACCGAACCTACAAATTGGATCGGTTTTTGCCACCTGTAACTCTTGTTATCAACAGAAGAAATAGGCCCAAACTAGAAACAAAAAATGATCTAGACTGTGGGAGAAAAAAAAAGGTTTGGCCTAGGTTTGGTGATAGTTAATAGAAGCATCACCCAAAATTTCATGGCAAAGCCTTGGGTTTGAAGTCTCATCTCCATAAAATGTTCAAAACTTTATGGGTTAGTAATCTTTGAACCCAGCCCGTAAGTAGGGATGTAATATGTGGCTATGTTTGGTGGATAGTGCAGCCGGGATGGGATGATAATCATTACCCGCCAATCCGCCATTGGGATGAGATGAATGTTTCATGTTATTTGTAACACTCCACTTTTTATGTTTGTTGAGAAAAAACATATAAATAAATATTTTTAATTACGTGTTTGTAAAAATTATTACGACTACATATTAAAAAAAAAACTATATTTTATAACGAATCCAACGAGACCCCATTTGATATCTAATGCGAATTTCATAATTTTAAGTTAATATATTTTAGATTTCATCTAAAATATGTGATATATATAGCATCCTATTTTTGGGCAGTAATAACTTGATACTCTCTCTGTCTCTTAAAGATTATCTCATTCACCTTTTCTTATCTCTTGAGACACATCTTTAAATGGAAATATTTTTGGACATGTTTAATGAAAAATTATAACGATTATTATATATTAAAAAGTACACACTGAGCCGAACCAAAAGAGATACCATTTGACTATACTTTTCTTTATGTGTATAAAATTATAAAGAGTAAAAGTTACCAAATGAACAATAATAAAAGTTAATATGATGGAGGGAGTATATCATTATATGAACTTTGTTATAAATTATATCCAATATATAATTAAATTTTACAATTTTTTTGTTTAATTTGATCAATGTTTTGGATTGACGTATGAAAAATATAGTTAAATACTTTCATAATATCAACATTTTTAAAAATTTATATTTATTTTTAAGTGTACATACAAGGAATAAAAATATTAATGGTCAAAGTAATACATTGATATGTGTAAAAGTTTAACGGTTGCATCTTTTTTTTTTGAAATGAAGGTAGTAAAATACTGTACTGTAATTTTATTTTTTTTAAATAATAAAATAAAATGAAATCTAATCCTGTCACATAAAATAATCAACTAGCATTACACGTAAAAAAAAAAGGATTCGACTACATAGGATAGAACTCATAAATTATAACCTGAATTGCAAAGCTCAAATCTAAACCTTCGTTCAAAAAATTGTCATAACTTCGTATCATTTTAAACATAACGATTTGGTATAAAATAAAAAAGAAAAAAAAAAAATCTAATCTTAATATGTATTTAAAAAAGAAACGAAGATACATATACTATATATATGTATGAGTGAGGGGGAAAGGGACAACCGTGCGGTCTAGAAGAGGGTGAGGGGCCATGGCATAAGTGAAGTGAAGCGTGGTCCCTCCAAACCCCAAAATCTTTGACCGTCCTTGCTTTTGCAGTTTACTGGATATTCGTAAACTAATTAAACACTTCCTTGCCTTTGTGTTTCCCCTAGTATTAGAGTATTATTATTAGTATAATAGTATTAGTATAATAGTGAGAATGAAGTCATAGCTCAGTGGTTAGAGGATTTAACTCTTGAATTAAAGATTTAATTGCATAAATGTGTTTGGTAACAATTAATTGATTGTTTAGAGTTTTGTAATGTAATGTCGATATCTATTGGCATTTAAATTAATTTTTTAGATTTAAATATGTATACAAATTAGTCAATTAATTTTTCTCTTTTCAAAACTCTAAATAAAAAACTTACTCAACCTAACTTTTTATAAAAAGAGTTTTTAGTACCAAACTCTCTTTAAAATTCTATCTCTTTAACTAAACTATTTCCAAAACTCACTTCCAAAACCCTACAAACCAGAGATTTGAAGTAACAAATAAATAAAGTCTATATACTTCATAGCTTCTACTCTACTAGTTTACTACTTCTCCCGATTTTTTACTTGATATATTTCATTTATTTGACTGTTTTGCTTACTTGCTATAGTTCTATTTTTGTATGAAGGACTAACTTCTCATTTACAATTCTACACTTAATTTATCCCATATCCCATTTTTATAAACTCATATTACTCCCCAAAACACAAATTAATATTAATGAAGTAGCGTAACTTATTGAGAGAATTATAAATTAGAACCTAACACATTCCAATAAGTTCCAACAAGTTAAGCATGTTATATGCTTAGCTTACAAATTATATGGGGCTAGATATTGTTAATCCAGAACATTTTATAAGGTCGTGTTCTTTTGGACTTAAAAGCTACAATAATCAGATCAGATCAGATTAGACTTAGTCAGATCAGATCAGATCAGACATTATTATTATTATTATTATTATTATTATTATTATTATTATTATTATTATTATTATTATTATTATTATTATTATTTCGAGCATTGTTTTTCCGCTCGACATTTTCCGACGACGGTTTTCGGACTGAATTTTTCAGCGCTGATTATTCGGCCAACTTTTCCGGCGACGATTTTCGGGACGAATTTTCCGACGAGGGTTTTCGGAATGACTTTTCAGGCGATAATTATTCGGTTGACTTTTCTGGCGGTGATTATTCGGTCGACTTTTTCCGGCGACGGTTTTCAAGCCGAGTTTTTCGGCGACGATTTTCAGGACGACTTTTCCGACAACGGTTTTTGGACTGACTTTTTCCGGCGGTGATTATTTGGCTGACTTTTCCGGCGACGATTTTCAGGTCGCGTTTTACGGCGACGGTTTTCGGGACGACTTGTCCGACGACGGTTTTCGGAATGACTTTTCCGGCGGTGATTATTCGGTCGACTTTTTCGATGACGGTTTTGGAGTCAGATTGAATGAAGGGTTTGAAAAGAATGAAAAGTAAAATACAGAAGAGGTGAAATGAAATGAGCTTGAGGCTTTGGGCTCATTAAATTTTTGTCCCTAATAAAAATATATAAATATAAATAAAAATATAAATATAAATATAAATATAAATCAAATCAGAAAAACTCAAATCAGATCAGATCAGATCAAACAAACTCAAAACAGATCAGATCAGTCCTAAAGAACAGAGCCTAACTCACCTCAAACATGGACCAACCCAACTGGTCAAGTGATAATTTTGCTGATGGAATTAGAGACTAATTTAAAGGTTTTGTTCTTTTGAATTTAGAGCAAACAAATTCATTTTATTTAAGTTTAGCTCCCATTGATTTTAATACCTAGGTGAATTTATACCAATTCAAATTTTTAAAAAAATGCCTAAGAAATAAGCATGAAATTGTTAAATCTTACACAAGGTACTCAAGGTGCCATGCCTAGACAAACCACCCCACCCAAGTTGGTGGCTAGCACAACTACAAGGGCCGATATACTAAACGATGATTGACTCGAACCCGCCTAACCAGACCAATGTTACATAGCTAGCTATGGGGAGTAATTTTGGTTGTAAGATGTACTCAACTTATTATAGTATACAAGTAACTCCCCCGTTAATTTTTTTTCCCACCACTTTTCCTGTATAATCGTCTCAAATTCTTTGGACCATTTTTTTATATGGTTGTCTTAAATTCTTTGCACCATTTCCTATTTTATCATTGTTTTGTTCCATGCTTTTTCGCTTTTTAGTGTGGTATATTCAAATTATCTAATTTTTATAAAAAAAAATTCACTATTTTTTCCCCTTTTCTTGACTTAGATTGCGGGATATTGTCTTCAACCTATCTAATTCGAACTTATCTATTCAAAACTTACTGAGATTATTGAAAATGGTTAACCCTGATTATAAGAAATAATTTAACAATATAACACCTAATTGAATCTTATCAATCTTTATTGCAAAGTTATTGCATCTAAATTGAACCCTAATTGCTTAAGATCAAGAGAAGGCAGCTCATGCATATATAGTCCACAAAGGGACAAAAAGATGGGGTAAGGGGGGAAGTAGTACTATACTGTTGGGTATTGACTATAGTACTGTAAATAGACTCAACACCCAACCTCAATGCCTCATTGAATGGATGACCTTCAATTGGATGCTAACTAGTTGTAGCAAATAATATATATAGCCAAGTGGGGTGGGGGGCACCAATCTTTTTTTGTTTTTATTTGTCATGCCATATAATACAGTACAACTATATACTCCGTATTATTAGAGGATGAAGTCATAGCCCAATGGTTAGGGTTTCAGAATTTCAGGCACAAGGTTTTGGGTTCGATTTTCACCACACGTATTTGCAAAGATTCCTTATTATCCCCCCTTACAGATTAGACGCGTGTGTTCATATACTTCGTATCCCACACATTATCCTTAAAAAATATATATATATACTCCGTAATATTATTGATATCTCCATATATTTTGGTCATGTAAACTGATTGTTTGGTTCAACATAGAAATAAATTCTCACGTGAAATCATTTAATATGGGAAGTTTTTTTCTTGCTAATTACTCCCTCTGTCCCTTTTTGTTTGCCCCATTTACTTTTTCTCATCTCCCGAGACACAACTAAACGAAAATATCTTTATATATATGTAATAAAAAATTATATAAATTGCATATTAAAAAAGTACACATTGAGCTGAATCAAACGAGATCTCATTTGACTATATTTTTTCTTATATGTATAAAATTATAGAGAGTCAAAATTACCAAATAAATAGTGCCAAAAATCAATATGGGGCAAACAATAAGGGACGGAGGGAGTACTTAAAAAGTGTTTGGCTGGGAATTGATATTTCTTACGAAATAACTTTATATGCATTGTAGCAATTCACTCATCTAAGAGGGCTTGATGGGTTATTTCTCATATTATGTGGAAATTTACATTCCACTAAAAAAAATAGAATATCCTAAAAAATTACTAACCAAACACGGCATATTCTAGTTATTACCTAACAATTTTCATTTTCAAGAATTTTTTTATTTTAGGATAATGTGTGGGATATTAGGCCTTGGAACCGGGCCCTACTGCAGGTCACCCGACCCAATTTTAGCCAACACACGCATCTGTAAGGGAATAATAAGGAATCCTCGCAAATGCGTGCGGTGAAAATTGAACCCAAGACCTCGTGCCTGGAATTCTGAAGCCCTAACCACTGGGTTATAACTTAATTCTCATTTTCAAGAAAAATATGGTACAACCAAACAATCACAACGTATATAAACCAACTGAGGCACCTCATCCCTAGAGATCAGATCAACAGATCATTGATCAATAATATGTGGGCGGCTGTAAAAGCATCCACGTGGCAATTCCCCATCCCACATTGATTAAAGATAAAAATGAAGAAGGGGGGCCAGCAGAGTGGGACCCAGAAAAGGATTACTGAGCTGACAAAAAAGGGATGGTGAGAAAGAAGCCAATGAACAATAAATGAAGAGTAGGAAGATCATACAGAAACTAGTAATTTAATCATTTACTACTCCATTTCACAATACTCTGCAATTTTTACTATTTTAGGTTGTAACATAATATTTAGTATAAAAGTTATCTATGTATTATTTTTTTTAACTTTACTTTTGTTGTGGGCCCAATTAATTATTCATTTTTCATTCTATATCTCTCCCCTTAAATCCATTTTTTCCTAGTAAAAGTCCGTGTCATCTACTTGTATAACGAATATTGCAAGACGGAGTTATTATATTATATTATCACATAATATGCAAAATAGAGGAAGATAATTGTGTTGTAGACCTGATGCAATTCTTGCCACTTTTCGAAACGAAATACTCCTATAAAATTTGAAATAGATGAATTATTATTTTGAAATAGATGAATTATTATAAAACTACTCCTATATATTTTAAGATGAATCCATCAAATTCTTACTCAAATATGTATTTCATTGTATGTAAGCTAATTACGGTCAAAGTACATAATATAATAGTGCAAAAAAATTATAATTGCTACTTAATTATAATATGTAAGAGATGTAGTACTCACTTCTTCTCTTTCTATTTAATTTATACGTAATAATTTTTGAATACCAAAATCATCACATTTTTTGTATGAATTTTTATTAATAAAGTGATTTAATAGTGTAATCGGAAAAAGTAATTAACAAAATTTTAAAATATAAAAGAGGGATATCAAAGGCTACTGGAGTAAATTTTAATTTTTTTTTTGTCGTTTATGTGATTATGTCTTTTTTTTAAAATTCGTGCAAATTATTTTACTGGAAATATAAAGAAATCCATAAAATAAAAGGAGTAGAAACGAGACAAAATATTACCCTAATGGTTGAAAAAAGAGACAAAATATATAGAGAGATAGAAGAAGAATAGAAATTATTATATACATCCGGGACGTATGATAAATCCAACGGTAATTTTGCTCATTTTAAAGTTTAAAATAAGAAAAATTATTTAAAATAAGCCATAAAACATCCTAGATGTACATACTTTTACGTACATTCGAATGTATAATAGACTGTTAGGAAAAAAAAAAACCAACTTTTTTCTTCTAAATTCGGCCATTTCAGCAGTGCAAAAGATAGCTGGGTCTGTGAGTTATATGGATACAAGTCAAAGTTCTCTGGACCACACTTGCTCCCACTTTAAAAGGTCAGACATTTTTATTTTGATTTTGAGTTAATTATTAAGACTATTAAAATGACCTAATTAAGTGTGGATCACTTCACTAAGGATATAATCTTTCATAACTTATCGATAAGCACTCGTGAATGATCAATCAAGGCTATGTTTTTTTCTACCGGATTTTTTTTCCTGATACCATCTTAATTTATTTTTTCTAATTTGATCTGATCTATTATGAGATAGGATTATCACACAAAAAAATTTGTATTACAATTAAGCAATTTACTATTACAATTAAGTTAAAATATCATTTTCTATTACAATTAAGCAATTTACTAAGTTAAAATATCTCAAAAAAATTCGTATTAATGATTTACGCACACAAAAAAAAAATCTCTCAATCAATCCACAAATAAATATAATTATATTAACTCCGAATCTATCAATTGCCACATCAATTGTAAAAGTATTCCCACAAATCTACCATTTCACTCACTTGATGGAATTATAAATACCCACACATTATCTTCATTTGTTCTACCATTTTTTTAAAGTACGTGTTTAATTTACAACTAAAGAGCTGCGGAAATACTCCCTCTGTCTTAAATTACTTGCTACAATTTCCTTATTTGAATGTCCCAAAATACTAGATACATTTTCTTTTATAGTCTATGGGTCCACACATATTTTACATTTTTACCCTCTTTTTTTGTCATTTTTATCCTCTTTAATCCAATCTTTTTCTTACACTTACCTTTACCAATGGTGGGCCCACAAGAAAATTAATTTGCATAAAAATTTGTTCCAAAATAGAATGTAGCAAGTAAAATGAGACGAAGGGAGTATAACATATTAGTGAGAGACGTCTCATCATCATTATTATTATCGTCGTCGTCGTTTTTAATCGCAACAATCAATCACCAACTCACCATTATATATGCCTTAGCTTAACCTTGTTTCCATCGCCTAACTAATCTGTTTTTAAGTTTAATGTTTTTTTTTTTCTCTCTTTGTGTGCTAGAAATTCTACTTTACATAAAAGTTTTTAGTTTTGATCTTTTCAACCAGTATTTTATTATAGTTTGATTGTGATCTTTAAAATGTTGTTATTATTATTATTTTATTATTACATCTCAGCAATTAATATAGGTTTTTTAAAGTTTAGTTTTAATATTGTTAATAATAAAATATCCATGCACACATCCGGTAAATACATGGCTAGTATAACTATTATAATATAAAACCTTCTACTATATTGGTTAAATTATTGTTATACGATTTAGCATCATTTGTTATCATTCCAAACGAGATCATAACTAGATCTATTTAATTAAACGGGTTATACAAACCAGTAACCGATGTCTTGCGGTGACTTTAATTTGGATATTTTATTTTATTTTTTTGAAAAGAAAATAAGTGCATTTCCAAAGAGGCAAACATAATTGTTGTCTTAGGTATTGAAAACAAAAAGGAAAAGAACTACACAGAAAAGACTAAAGGATAAAAGAGTGAAATCAAAGTGGAAAAAAATGCAGCTGAGAAAGCAAATAATAACGATAATAATCCAAACAGTCCTTTATTGACGTTAGATAAAAAGAATGAGACATGTGAACTTACACCAGCAATGCAACCTCTGAGTTATCAATACCTCTTCTCACCACAAAATATATACTCCATTCAATTTCAATTTTTCGTAACAATTGTCCTTTTTATGCAGGCTGAGATAAAATTTTACCGATTAATATCTCTAATTATATAGTATTTGTAAAAATTATAAACACTAGCTAGATGATAAAAAAATTATAGTACAAGTTGAGACAAATCCAACAAGACCTCACATGACTATTTTTCTTATATGTAAGTAAAAAATTAAGGTCAAAATGTAAATTATGAACATTGCAAAAAAAATCAATTGTTGCAAGAATTTGAAAACGGATAAAATATACATCCTCTCTATTGTTATTTGTTGTTAACTTGTTATTATAACTACGTATACAAGTAGTAATTTTTTTTATTAGAAGTATTCCGTATATATTACTCCCTCTGTCCCAATTTACTTGCCCCAGTTTGACTTTGGGTACTGTTCACATGTGAACTTTGACTTTCTTTAATTTAATATACGTAAGAAAAAACATAGTCATAATAGATCTAGTTTAATTCGTCTCAACATGTACTTTTCAAATATATAATTTTTATAATTTTTTATTATATATAGTTAAAGATATTTTTATTTAAAATTGTGTCTCGAGAAATGTGAAAAAGAGAATGTAGCAAATAAATTGTGAAGTATGATATGTATAATGTTGCATGCATATATCATTTAAGCAGTGGACTGAACTCTGAAGCAGCTGCAATAAAAAAAATTCTATAAAGAGGATGCCTATGAAAGTATATGAATATGATATCATATTTGACCATTTCAGCTATACTTCTGCCTCGTCTTTTAGGGTTTCCTTTTTCAACCTAATATTTTTTTTGCCATTAATATCTCTCCCATTTGACTTTATATATATATATATATATAAAAAAAAAATCATAAACAAGGCTCTAGTTTTTAATTTTACTTCTAATCATTATGATTATAAAAAAAAAATGGAGGCAGAAGTATCAATACATAATTTTTACTCCAGGTTGTATATAAATATTATTACTTCCTCAGTTTCAAAATAAAATGCAACAGTTCCTATTTCAGAAAGTTTCAAAATAAAATGTAACAGTTTTAATCATTTTATTTTATAAGTCTTTTTTTATCTATTTATCTATCACTCACATCCACTTTCCCTCCCTATTCATTTTCCTCTCACAATAAAAAATTATTTTTGAGCCCGTACCTTTTTAGTTGTTGCATTTTTTCGAAATGTAAGAAGTACATGACTTGCTAATTAAGCTAGTACATGATTTGTTTTTAGTATCAATAATTTTCATATTACACCAGTATGCATTCAGTACATTAGTTATTAGATTAAACATAACTCACAAACATCAAATATGGCTCTGTTCTTTAGGACTGATCTGGTCTGATCTGATCTGATCTGTTTTGAGTTTGTCTGATCTGATCTGATCTGATTTGAGTTTTTGTGATTTGATTTTATTTATATTTATATTTATACTTATACTTATACTTATACTTATACTTATATTTATATTTTTGTTTTTATTTTTATTAGGGACAAAAATTTAATGAGCTCAAAGCTTCAAGCTCATTTCATTTCACCTCTTCAGTATTTTACTTTTCATTCTTTTCAAACCCTTCATTCAATCTGACTCCAAAACCGTCACCGAAAAAGTCGACCGAATAATCACAGCCGAAAAAGTCATTCCGAAAACCATCATCAGACAAGTCGTCCCGAAAACCGTCGCCGAAAAACACAGCCTGAAAATCGTCGCCGGAAAAGTCTGCCAAATAATCTCCGCCGGAAAAAGTCAGTCCGAAAACCGTCGTCGAAAAAATCGTCGCCGGAAAAGTCGGTCGAATAATCACCGCCGGAAAAGTCATTCCGAAAACCGTCGTCGGAAAAGTCGTCCCGAAAATCGTCGCCCGAAAAGTCGCCCGAATAATCAACGCTAAAAAAGTCAGTCCGAAAACCGTTGTCGGAAAATGTCGAGCGGAAAAACAATGCTCAGTCTGGATCATCGCCTTTGACTCAGTCTGGTATGGTTGATTTTGTTCCTAGTCGTGCTGTGCTGGATGCGGCTTCTCGGAAACGGGGTAAGTATGTAGATCGGTGTGCTACTCTTGGGTATGGTTTCCTACCTTTCTCTTTTTCTACTTTTGGCGAATTCGAGGAGGATGCTGTTGCACTGCTGAAGCGGATTCAGAGATTTTTACTAGAGCTCATGATATTGGCGCGCGTGCTGCTGCTTACATCTTCACTCGTATTGGTTTTGCAATAGCTAGGGGAGTGGGGGCCCAGATTGTATCTAGGCTTCCCACTAACTTCTTGTAGACATTTTGAGTTTTAGTTTATAATATTAATTTTTTTTTATAATAATAATAATAATAATAATAAAGAGTAATAATGTCTGATCTGATCTGATTACTGTAGCTTTTAAGTCCAAAAGAACAGGGCCTATATTAATTTTCACTAATTACATCAGCAGTAAAAATAGAAATTTAAAATTGGTTCATAAACATATAATCCACTGTATTTTTGCTTATTTGACTTTTTAAAATTGGTTCACTAATTACATCAGCAGTAAAAATAGAAATTTAAAGTTTCTTTCTGCTTCAAAAAAAAAAAAAAGTTGGTTTCTTTCAAAAAATAATAAGTTCAAATCACAACAATAAAATCATAAACTTATTTTGACTTATTTCCACCTTTGATCGCAAAATGAAATAAATTAAAATAAGTTTAAATAAAACCAATAAGCACAAGCCCCACCATACGTGAGGCGAATTAATTAATTCCACTTAGAAAGAAGATGGAAAAAGACCATCTCAACCAAAAACTTATGCTGATGGTTAGGGCCCAGGAATATGTTATATATGTTAGAGGACCATCTCAATTCCCATCTCAGTTATGTTTTAATAATGAGCTAAGGAATAATTACAAGTAAAGTTTTAACTCTATTACAAAATAAAAGTTTACAAATTCAAGTTATTGATGATAAATTCAGATAAGAAAAGTTTGAAAACAAAGACGTGTGCAAAGTTATACAAATAAAAATAACTTAAAAAAAACATATCCTCATTGAAAAAAATCTAACAATAACATCTTGTGTAAGTATATTATTTTTGCCTATATATAAAGAGATAAATGAAGATAAAACACATTTTTAAAGAAAAAGATAAAATTTAATTAATTGAAAGTCATACAAAATCTACAATAAACATTATAGAAAAGTAAAATATAATCTATATTAATCAATTAAAATTCTTCTTTAAAGTAACAATATATAGTGATGAAAAACTAGAACTGACGGCAAAGTACAATCCTCAATTGTTTGCTAAATTATAACGCCAATTGCAAAATTTATTATTTCACCTTATAGACATACTCAATTACAACGCCAATTGCAAAAATATACGACTAACAACATATGAATCCAAACCTTCAAATAAAACCCCAATAATAAATTTCAATCTTCCATAAGGGAAGAGAAAAAAGGCCGATAAACACCAAACTCCCACAAAATGAGAGAAAAACCTAAAAATCGAGAAGAAATCTCTCATAAAGATACAACAATAAGGATTAATAATTACGGAAAAATTAAAAATAAATAAAATATTGTGACTTAATATCATCACATAGAGGATGATGGTTGTCCATGTGGCTGCCAAATCTTTTAGGTTTTTTTGAGAAGAAAAATATAAAATGTCAAATGTCCTTTATTTTACACTCAATTTGTTGAATTGTTCCTATTTTTACTATAAGCATTTGTGAATATGCTTGTTTGGTTGCTAACATTTAATCCTACATTTTTGAAAAATTTACGAAGTATAAAACTTATACTGATGAAAAGAACCAAACAAGCTAAGTTCTTTGTTGGCTATATTTTTCATATATGGTTGGCATAAAGTATGTTTTGAGTGGACTTTTTTCAGTGCGTAATCTTTGAGTTCCCACATAAATCTTCTGTTTCAAGATTTTACTTCAGCTCATTTTTTTGGGAAGTTAATCGCATTGCCAATTATATTGTTTTTTTAGAGTATTGGACCATAATGTATATTGATCCTTATATGGATTTTAAGTTTTCTTTTATTTTGCATAAGATAAATCGGAATTATATTGTCATATTACAGATTGTTGAAATTATTATATTACGGAAAGAGTAAAAAAAAAAATTTCAAAAAAATTTTTTTATATATACAGAGTATATTAGGTGCATTTGGCGCAAGTTTAAAATGCTTTCAATTCAAGTTCCAAGGACTAAAAAGACTACCAGCAAAGTCCAAGGGCTTGTTTACTTTAGATTATATTCAGTTCATCTCTATTCAGCTAATGTAAACGAGCACTTAGTTTGTGCGTCGTACTCGTGATTTGATTTTTTTTTTTTTACCCTTTCGGTTTACCTTTTTTGGGCTAATTTGGATTCGGAGTGCGTCCCACTCCTCTCAATGTGCTTGCAGGTGATTGAACCGTGGTTCTCCCTACCAAGTCTACACCTGGCACCACTAGACCAAGGCAACGTTGGTTGTGATCTGAATTACTTGTGTACATGCATGTATTGATGATGAATTATACTTGTATTGTAATATCAAAACTACTCCGTACTAAATAAAAGATTGTACAAATATAAAGATTTGACTACATACTAATCATTGTCTAAACAAGTGGTATAGCAGATAGTACTCCCTCTGTCCCAAATTACTTGCTACAATTTCCTTATTTGGATGTCCCAAAATACTTGCTACATTTCCTTTTATAGTTTATGGACCCCACACATATTTTACATTTTTACCCTCTTTTTTGTCATTTTTATTCTCTTTAAACCAATCTTTTTCTTTCACTTACCTTTACCAATGGTAGGCCCACATGAAAATTGGTTTACATAAAAATTTGTTCCAAAATAGAATGTACCAAATAAAATGGGACGGAGCGAGTATCATTTTATGATTCTTTTAACGCAGCCTTTAATATAATTAATGATCATATATATATATAGCAGTCAGTCAAGGGAAGAAATGCATGCAAGAGTAGAGTGAATTGAAGATCCAAACTGCTAAAAGCTACCAGTATACATTTTACTGACTGTCAACACGAATCAAGTAACATTGGCAATACAATGAATACATACTTATACTTCTTCCCTTTCAAATTATGGGTAATACTTAATTTTACACGCTTTTTAAGAAATAAATTTAATAGTGCAAATGAATAAATTAATCGAAATGATTTTATTACAAACAATAATAAGGACTTGTTTGGTTGCTTTGGAAATTTATTTTCCATAGGAATTTCAATTTCATAGGAAATTACTTCCTATTTTAAATTTTTAGGAATTGCTCAAATTTGTTTGGTTGTTATGTGGGAATTTGCAAATCCTAAGAATTTTTAATGACCAAGGGTGGGGTGGGTGAATAAATTCCCATGTTTTGTGGGAAATTGAAATTCCCATGAATTATGACTTCCCCTATTTTGGTTTTTTTATGTCAACAAAACAACATTACCAAAAGGAAATTCATGGGAATTGTGAATGCCCATGAAAATTAAGAGCAACCAAACAATGCCTTAAGATCATACGTTACTTGTCTTAAAATTGGTGTGGTTAATTTGTTCATTTACAACCTTAAAATTATTCCTTAAAAAGCGTACAAAATAATTTATTGCGTTTAATTCAAAATGGATGAAATATTTTTCTTGTTAATTGACAGTGGTGGAGCTAGAGCAAACCTGAGGTCATGGATTTGTGAGGTTCGAATTGGTGGGGGATAATAAGGAATCCTCGCAAATGCGTGCGGTAAGAATCGAACCCAGACCTCGTGCCTATAATTCTGAAGCCCTAACCACTGGGCTATGATTTGATTCTCATGTAGTTGCTTCATAGCTAGGGCATATATGATATAATCTTATACGAAGTATCTCAACTATCAGTCTAAGTTTTTTTGGTTGATATAATCTTTTGATATGGCATCAGAGTCACCGTGACACAAAGGGTACGGGTTTGAATCTCATCCACCCTCACAAAACGAAATTAATTAACATCAGGTATGGTGGTCTGGGTCATTGTCGCATCAATATCTCATACCCAAAGGGTGCATCATGTAAGAGGGGTGATAAAGTATATAACATAATCTTATGCCTTAATTATAAGTTTAAACTTTTCATTGAGATAGTCTTGTAACAGTGATGGCGGTCGTCAAAGGTGGTCTAATGATACTTGAAGTTGATCAAATTGATGGTGGTCTAGTGATAATATACTCGGCATAAAATCTAGTTTAGGTCCAATATCATTGGCAACATTATGTTTTTTAATATATCTATCATTGATAACCAAGTGTATTTCAAAATACTAAAACCCGCATATTATATACTTCCTCCGTTCCACAATAATCGCGGTGACCTTAAACGATTTGTTGCTGTCTTTCACCATTTTCCGACCCTTGGTTAAAATGTTTTAGTGACTTAATTTGAGCAAGTGGTGAAATCAGAAAAACACTAGCGATAGTGCATTTTTTTTATTTGGAAATGAAAGTTTACCAGCTTAATGGATGATAAAGGATAATTAACTCGTAAAATTATACAGCTAATAATCTCTTACAATAAGAGAGATAAATAGTTCTTATGTAAGCGGTGAGGTTTATGTCGGGCCGCCGAACCACGCTCACACATACACAAACAACAATATTGTCCGCTTTGGGCCTAAACCCTCACGGCTTTGTTTTTGGGCACACCCTTCTCAGTACCGCCGTATATGCTTTGTTTGGGCAGGGAGGTGGGTACCCAAGCACCCCATACGAAACTCGCCGCTTGAACTTCCATCAGCTTCAATGGTTCATGAATCATCCTACCGGGCACATGCCCACCGAACATGCCCTATTGCACCAAGTTACAGGGCACCACCATCGGTCTCAGGGCAACCTCCGAATAACACAGCTTGATCACACCAAGAGGACTTTCGATACAAGGGCACACCAGATCACAACAACTTCGAGGATACACGAGGGACCCCACAAACTCACGACACAGCCACCTTGTCCCGGACCGAACACTCCGGCTCTGATACCACTTGTCGGGCCGCCGAATCACGCTCACACACACACAAACAACAATATTGTCCGCTTTGGGCCTAAACCCTCATGGCTTTGTTTTTGGGCTTCCCCCAAAAGGCCTTGTTATTGTATGTGTGTGAGCATCCATATATAAAGTGCTTCTCCACTTCATAATCATTCCATGTGGGACTTGGGATTACATCCCAATAGTTTAATCTCTCATTACTTGGGTGAGAGATGGAATAGCTTACCACCAAGCTAGTACCTATATATCCTCGGGGGATAGTACACTATATTGTATATACATCATGAAATGACTTAATTTGAGCAAAGTGTAATAAAAATAAAAATCTATCTATCTATATTATCTTTTATCTATTAAATCTATAACCACTACTTAAATGTTTATCCCTCCTAAACCCGACTTTTTTCCCTCTCAAATCTAACAAAGTGAAGTAACTATTTTACTCTTGATATTTGTTATTACCATGCATTCTTATTTAATTGTAGCATTGGATATCTAAATATGTTTAAAAAATGAGTATGTAATTGTCAATAATAATTTTAAAACTAGAATTCTTAAACATACTTTGTTCGTTAAAAAAAAAAACGCAACAGTCAACATTTTGCACTATTCACATTATATAATTTGACCAAGTTTTGAGCTTTATACATAATAAAAAAATAGTCAAGTGGGATCTTGCTGGATTCGTCTTGTAAAACACTATCTTAATATCAATTTTTTATAATTTTTAAATATTCATAACTACAGTTATTAAGGGTCAAAGTAGTGTCTAGGCATGCGTGAAATGTTGACTGTTGCTTTTTTTTGGAACGGAGGAAGTATTATTCTTCCTTTGTACTCCATCAGTCCCAATTTAGGCCCCATTCTTTAGGACTTCTATTGACTTAATTTAATTTAATTTAAGTTCATTTCATTATTATTATTATTATTATTAGTTTCGGGCATCATTTTTCCGCTCGACACTTTCCGACGACGGTTTTCGAACTGACATTTCCGGCGTTGATTATTCGGCTGACTTTTCCGGCGATGATTTTCGGGACGACTTTTCCGACGACGGTTTTCAAACTGACTTTTTCAGCGATGATTATTCGGCCGAGTTTTTCGATGACAATTTTCGGGACGACTTTTCCAACGACAGTTTTTGGACTAATTTTTTGGCGGTAATTATTCGGCCGACTTTTCCGGCGACAATTTTTCGGGACGACTTTTTCGGATTGATTTTCCGGCGGTGATTATTCGGCCGATTTTTCCGGCGACGATTTTCGGGACGACTTTTCCGACGACAGTTTTTGGACTGATTTTCTGGTGTTGATTATTCGGCCGGCTTTTCTGACATCGATTTTTAGGCCGAGTTTTTCGGCGACGATTTTTCGAGACGACTTTTCCGACGGTGATTATTTGGCCAACTTTTCCGGCGACGCTTTTCAGGCCGAGTTTTTTGGCGAAGATTTATCGGGACGACTTTTTCGCCGACGATTTTCGGATTGAATTTTCCGGCGGTGATTTTCAAGCCGAGTTTTTCCGCGACGATTTTCGGGGTGACTTTTCCGGCGATGATTTTCAGGCCGAGTTTTTCAGCGACGATTTTCGGGATGACTTTTCCGGCGACAGTTTTCGGAGTGGTTTTTCCGGCGGTGATTATTCGGCTGAGTTTTTTGACGACGATTTTCCGGCAGTGAAAATGAAGGTTTTAGGATTTACTTTAAGACATAAATAAAATAAAAAAAAGAATCAAAAAATAAAAATAAAAATAAAATATAAATAAATAAATAAAAATATAATATAATTTAATTTAATTTAATTTCAGTTAATTTGATTTAAGTTCAGTTAATTTAATTTAAGTTCATGTTTTCTCTATCCTATAGAACAGGGCCTTACTTGCTACATTCTTTTTTTTACAACTTCCGAAATATAATTTTAAATAAAAATATCTCTAACTATATATAATAAAAAATTATAAAAATTTTATATTTGAAAAGTACATGTTGAGACGAATTAAAATAGATCAATCATGACTATATTTTTTCTTACGTATATTAAATTAAATAAAGTCAAAGTTCACATGTGAACAGTGACCAAAGTCAAACTGGGGCAAGTAAATTGGGACGGAGGGAGTATTAGTTAAAAAAAACTGAGCATCGCTAGCGGCATTAACTAGTATATTATGAAAACGTATAATTATGAAATGAAATTATCTCTTCTTCCAAAACAAAACCAAAGAAAAAAAGGAAATTATATTTTGGGACTCGAAATACTACATTATACGAAGTAATTTTATTTAATAATTAACCTAAGCTAGGAGGAAAAAGAAAAAGAAAAAAGCAAGTTGGGAAACAAAACCCTAGGAAAGAAAGACAGGAGAGGAGAAGAAAAGGGTGATATGAAGAGAGGAAAAAGAGGAAGCAATGCAAATGAATGGAAGCAGAGTGCTGCCTTGCCTGGCCTGGAAATATGGATAAGCCATTTGGATATCAAACAACGGCATTACTAGGGTGGCTATTCTATTCTACTCTATGTAGTATATATGTACTGTATAATCTAATGACGACTAATGTCACTTCGATCTCCTCTTCTCTTCGTTCTCCCCCCTAGCTAGCTAGCTAGCTATTCCCTTCCCTTCCTTATTCTACTACCTACTTCAACTGTCTTTTCGAATGTTTTCTCCCATTCCTTTTTCCTTTTTTAAATAATACTCGTTTGAGTTTTTTTTTTAAGGATTCCTTATCCGGTTTTCGAAATTTATTTTGGATCGGAATAATCCAGATTTGAGAAGGGTCAGGCCCCAATTGCTTGGGGGGGAAAGCTCTTCCAACACAAACCGCTGCGTTCCCAAAGCTCGAACCTGCGATTTTGGTTAAACTAGAACAACTCTCTTACCAGCTGATCTAAGCATGTTTTGGTAATACCCCTATAACTACTCTTATAAAAAGTATACATTAAGCTGAATCACATGATATCTCATTTGATCGACTATGTTTTTCGTTATATGTACTCCCTCCGTAACGAATTAATTTCACCCTTTGTTTTTTCACGCATTTTGAGGAAGCGATTTAAGGGTGTAAACGAAGAAATTAATCAAAATAGTTTTAGTACAAGCAAGAATGTGATTATAAGTTACTAATATCAAAATTATTTTGATTAATTTGGTCGTTTACACCCTTAAATCGCTTCCTCAAAATGCGTGAAATAAAAAACAAAAGGTAAAATTAATTCGTTACGGAGGGAGTAGTATAAAACTAGTGAGATTTAACGTTACTAAGTGAACAGTTACTAAAGTCAAATGTCGGTTTTATTTGTAACAAAAAAAAGGGGGTGGATGAAATAAAAGGAAAGAAAAACTAAAAAAAAAAGAAAATCTTACATATATATAAAAAATGATGACATATTCATATAAGATATCGTTTGATTTATCTAAATGTGTAATTTTCAATGTATATTTTTCATAATTTTTTTATAAAGTGTAGTATATAATGTTAACGTTTAAACATTAGCGCATTAAAAACTATACAAAAAATAAATGTAATATAAAAAATACACACTAAATTAAATAGTTTATAAAATATAATATAAAAAATACACACTAAATTAAATCAAACAAGATGCCATTTAGCTATATTATTAAATAAACCATAAAAAATTACTTATTCAATAAACGAGTTCTTGCAATAAACCCTCTCAGCACGGACTCCATTTTTTTTTTTTAAATATGTTTAAATTGGTATATTAGTAAAAATAAGAGAGAGAAATAAGTTGAAATTGTTCCCTTGAGGAAAAGTTGGAATTTTGTTGGTAGATTAAGGCCCAGTTCTTTTGGACTTAAAAGCTACAGTAATCAGATTAGATCAGATTAGATCAAATCAGATCAGATCAGATCAGACATTATTACTCTTTATTATTATTATATTATTCGACATTTTCCGCTCGACATTTTCCGACGACGGTTTTCGAACGAGTTTTCCGGCGACGGTTTTCGGACTAACTTTTCCGGCGGTGATTATTCGGCCGACTTTTCTGGCAGTGATTATTCGGCTGACTTTTTCGCCGACGATTTTCAAGCCGAGTTTTTCGGCGACGATTTTCAGGACGACTTTTTCGACAACGGTTTTCGGACTGACTTTTCCAGCAGTGATTATTCGGCCGACTTTTCCGGCGATGATTTTCAGGCCAAGTTTTTCGACGACGGTTTTCGGGATGACTTTTTCGACGACGGTTTTCGGACTGAATTTTCCGGCGGTGATTATTCGGCCGACTTTTCCGGCGACGGTTTTCGGACTGACTTTTCCGACGATGATCGTTCGGTCAACTTTTCCAGCGACGGTTTTCAAGCCGAGTTTTTCGGCGACGGTTTTCGGAATGACTTTTCCGGCGGTGATTATTCGGTCGAATTTTTCAGTGACGATTTGGTCAAAATTTTCGGCGGTGATTATTATTACTACTACTACTACTACTATTATTATTATTATTAGTAGTAGTATTATTAGTATTAATATTATTATTTGAAGTTTTGGAGTGAGATTGAATGAAGAGGTGAAATGAAATGGGCTATCATAATAATAATTATAATATTAATAATGATAATAATAATAATTATTATATTAATTATTAATAATAATAATTATTATTATTATTATTTTAGTAAATATAATCATGTATTACATTTCTCATAAAAAAAATAAGTATTACAATTATAAAAATAAAAATAAAAATAAAAATAAAAATAAAAATAAAAATAAAAATTAAAATAAAAATAAAAATAAAAAATAAAAAATAAAAATAAAATAAAAATAAAAATAAAAATAAAAATAAAAATAAAAATAAAAATAAAAATAAAAATAAAAATAAAAATAAAAATAAAAATAAAAATAAAAATAAAAATAAAAAATAAAAAATAAAAAATAAAAATAAAATAAAATAAAAATAAAAATAAAAATAAAAATAAAAATAAAAATAAAATTAAAAATTAAAATTAAAATTAAAATTAAAATTAAAATAAAAAATTAAAATTAAAATAAAAAATTAAAATTAAAATAAAATAAAAATAAAAATAATTCAAATCAGATCAGATCAGACAAACTCAAATCAGATCAGATTAGATCAGTCCAGATCAGTCCTAAAGAACAAAGCCTAATAAAAGTAGGATAGAAAAAGGAAAATTTAACAAAAATAAGTCAAACTTTGGCCGATCTTCCATAAATAAGCCAAACTTTTGAAATTCCAAAGATAAGCCAACATTTGCATCATGTCAGCCAAATTTAGGTCAGAAAATTTTGATTACCCACATTAGTGAACCGTGAAATCCAAAAAAAGGAGATCCATAAAGGATTAAGAAGAAATATGGCGGTAGAGGCCGATTTTGATGGGTCGAGGTGTTGGTAAATAAAATTCTCTAACCTAAATTTGGTTGACATGGTGCAAAGGTTGACTTATTTATGAAATTTCAAAAGTTTGGCTTATTTATGGAAGACCGGTCAAAGTTTGGCTTATTTTTGTAAAATTTTCCATAGAAAAATAAGTAAAAACTTATCAAGGTAAGTTAGTATTTTGTTGCAAGAATTCAAAAAATATCAAAATAGCAAATGTTGCAAGAATTTGTTTATGGAGGAAGTATATCATTTAGTTTTGTTTGATTCAATTGAAATTTACTGATCTGATTTGAACTTATTGCCTAATTTGACTAAACTTTGACCATTGCATATATGTTAATCCATAAAAAAAATATCGGAATTAAAAATGTAATGACCCAGATTTTATCGGTCTTTCTGCCGGTGTTTATGTGTGTATTTATGTGTTTATTTGCTAGTTCAAAATTTATTTTGAACTATTTATTTTAATTTTATGTGAATAATTTCGATTTAATCGAAATGTTTTATTTCTTAGTTTTTATTATTTATTTTAGTTATTATTTTATTAATTGGCCCAATTGAGACTTCAAGATGAAGCTGCCAGTTTTAAAGACGAGGCTTCAAGCTGCCGGTTTGGTCTTCATAAACTGCCGGTCTTGAACCTTGCAAGCTGGCAGTTCTTTACTGCCGGTCTTGAACCTTGCAAGCTGGCAGTTCTATACTGCCGGTCTTGGAGCTTGCAAGCTGGCAGTTCTTTACTGCCGGTCTTGGACCTTGCATGCTGCCAGTTCCATACCGCCGGTCTTGAACTTCACAAGCTGCCGGTTTTTGCATGATTAGTCATGTAAATTTAGTATTTTAGTCCAATGGATCACAAGGCCCATTTTGCTTCTCTTGGCCGGTTCTACAAAGGCATGGCAAGGCTTGCCACTTGCCTTGTGTTCACACCTTAACTAACTCTATTTATATGAGAGTTAGTAAGGCCCCTTACTCATTTTGCCATTCTACTTTGCCATCAACTTGCCAAGCACATAAACACTCTCTACTCTCTCCATTTCTCACGCCACTTTTGGTGATTGAACCTCCATTGTTCATCATCTTACCTTGCCCAAAACTTAAAGATTCAAATATCATTGATCTTTAAACATCCTAAACACAATCCTAAACACATTATTTCAACCAAGATCTTTTGTTGGGGGTTGTTTCCGGGTTGTTCGTGGGTTTGTTCGAGTGTGGCCGTGCGTGAAGGTTCGTGGGTGGGGCCGTGTTGCTGTGACCGTGCTGCTGTGCCGTGTTGCTAGGGCCGTGCAGTGGCCGTGTGTAGTGGTGCACTTGTGTGGTGTTCGTGTTCGAGTGGTGTGCAGAACCGTGTGCTCGTGTGTGTGCCGTGTGTGGTTCGAATTCTTGGACTGCATATTTGTGTTGATTTGTGTGTTGATCTTCAACAAGGTAACATACTAACTCAACTTAATTGGTAATACTATGTTTATAGCTTTGATTAAATGCATGTTTGGGATGTTTTGTTGATGATTGTTCATGATTTTGATTATGTTTTATAATCTGATTTTGAATTGTTATAATGACGTTTTAATGGTGGTTTTTCGTATTTTAAGATTGTTTTATGATATTTTGGAAATCATGGTGATTGGGTTTAAGTTTGATGAATTTTTGATGAAATATTGTTGAATTTTCGTGTGTGATGTTGAGTTTGTTTGAGTTCTTGGTTGAAGTTCTTGAATCTTGATTGAGTTCTTGATTGAAGATCTTGAATCTTGAATGGTTTCTTGTTGAATTCTTTAAGAGTTAGATGAGTTCTTTAAGGTTCTTGATTGAGTTCTTTAGAGTTCTTGTTGAGGTTTGATGAGTTCTTTAAGAGTCTTGAAAGTTAAAGAAAGTGAAAGAAAGAGTCATGAAAGTTAAAGATTTGGGATGAGTTGATTAAAGATTGATTTGGGAATGATGATATGATGTTTGGTTAGTCTCAAGAGTATGGCTATAGGCAATTCTTGAGTTAACTTCGATAATTTAGTTATTAATTTCAAGAGTATGGCTTATTCTTGTCTTTAATTAACTATGACGATATGATGATGATATGATGGGATGATTAGCTTGATTTCTTTTCTAGACGCCCTTGACTTTGTGTAAGGCTTATGCATAGTTTTTGGGTTCAGACGTTGCCCCTATTCCATCCGCGGTATTGGAATAGTTTTGGAGTCTCACTATGTTATTCCTAGTACGCTCAGATTTATTTAGGGATTAGGGACACGAATTTCCAAGTATGAAATGGGTTCGTGGGATTTGGGTGTATGGCTTATGCCCGGTCCTGACATAGTAGAAGTTCGGTTGCGTAAGATGCTTCCGTACGAGCCTAGTCCGGTCTAGAACTAGAATGATTGCACCTGAGTTAGATTTGAGTATAGAGATGTCGTATGATTGATGATGTCGAGTGATGAGTTGATTTTGGGATTTCGAGTTTGAGGTTGTCTCGTGTCTTCGAGGATTGTATGTATGATGTTATTTGATTATCGCTATGTACTTGTGTATTCCCGTTGGGGTGAGTCAGTTATGTTACTCGCCACTGATGGTGGATATGTTGTGTTTTTCAGGTACATCTGACGATGATGCTCTTGCTTAGCTTTGGGGTTGGGCGAGCGGCGCTTTGTGTGCTTTCTATTGTTTATTTCAGTTGTTTCTTAGCATTAGACTTGTTAGACGTTGTTTCAGGATTTATGATATACATTTGTTGTATAAGACTCTAGCATGTGGTTAGAGTTGCACCTTACTTTTGTTTTAGTACATTTGACTTTTGGATTTAGTTTTGTACAAAATTGTGGGTTATTGTACATCTTTGGTTTAATACTAATATTTTGAGGTATTAGTTTATTTTCTAAGTGCTGAGTTTTAGTTTTATAACTACTTGACTCGTCGGTTTCTTCCGCGCCGATTTAAGCGAGTCGGGTCGTTACAAAAAATATTATTGAGATCTAATTTTATTCGTGTTAATGAGTAGCTTTTTAATATTTAATAATAATATTATTTTTTTGTTACGGAATTGCAAATATTTAAAGTTTAAAATATGACATTCAAGTATCTAATCTTATCGAAACTTCAGATTAAATTCAATTCAGTTTAGTCAGTTCATCTATATTCAGTTCAATTCAATTAATACACCTCAGTCCAGTTCAGTTTAGTTCAATTAATACACCTCAGTTCAGTTCGATTTAGTTCATCTCTATTAAGTTCAGTTCAGTTCAGTTCATCTCTATTCAGCTAATGTAAACGAGCCCTGATTTTTTCTCATACGATATGATTTAAAATAAGTACTCCCTCCATAACATAATTCTGTCAACAAGTTTTTTTTCACGCATTTCAAGGAAGCGATTTAAGGGTGTAAACAAACAAATTAATCAATTTTTTTTTAAGATTAGTAATTATGATCTCAATCTTACTTGTATTAAAACCATTTTGATTAATTTGTTCGTTTACACCCTTAAATTGCTTCCTTGAAATGCGTGAAAAATAACTTGTTGCGAGAATTATGTTACGGAGGGAGTAATAAGAAGTAAAAATAAGACTATAAAAAAACCCCTAAATACGGAGTACTCCGTATAATACTTTACATGCTACATTACATTTTGGAACAAATTTTTATACAAACCAATTTTCATGTGGGCCCACCATTGGTAAAGTTAAGTGGAAGAAGTTGATTGACTTAAAGAGGATAAAAATGTAAAATATATGTGGGGCCCATAGACTATAAAAGGAAATGTAGCAAGTATTTTGAGACATCCAAATAAAGAAATTGTAGCAAGTAATTTAGGACAGAGGAGTATGTCTAGATATCCAAGAAATGATAAAAAAAAAAAAAAAAAATCCCTCGCAATCTACAATCGGAAAAAATAAAAAGATAATCTTATATACTGTTCATTACAGATTCTTCAACTGTTTCCCAAGAATATACAATTCCATACACATACCCTATTTATTTAATTTTTTTTTCTGAGGAATTATACATACCCTATTTGTTGACTACTTGTTGTAGACTGGTAAAATGCCTTGTTTCGCTCTTTTTTTACTGTATCAAATTTGATCGTATTGCTATTTTTATTTTTTGGCAAAGGTATTGCTAATTTGAATCATTGTTGCCTTGTTGGTTTTATCAATTTGATCGTAGTGCTGATTTGAATAATTGTCGATTAATAAAAAAAAAAATTGTTTAGTAAGTTTTATGTTGAATTGGTCTGACAGTGTTACTTTTTTGGGAAAAAAAAAAAATTACTCCGTAGTATAATATTTTAATAAAATCATAACTTTTTATACTCCAATTTTGTATAAAACTTGTTTACTTAACTACTACTCCACAATTTTGTATTTAAAAGTTTTGTTGACGTTGTGATGACATAAAGTTTTGCAAAAGTTTTTTACTTCATAATTGTGATAATCTAAGCATTTTTTTTTCATATTTAAGATAAAAGTACTTCATCCGTTTCAATAAAAACGCAACAAACTTATTTGCACGTATTTTAAGAAAAAGATTTAAAGGTATAAATGATCAAATTAATATATGTAATTTTAAGACAAGTAACATATAATAGCATTCTTACCTGTGTTAAAATTACATATATTAATTTGCTCATTTACACCCTTAAATCACTTCCTTAAAATTTGTGCAAAATGGTTTTTTTTTTTTTTTTTGGAACGGAGGAAGTTATATATTTCCTTTGCTTTGCATTACTCGCAACATATTTTTTTAACAAATATTTTTAAAAAGAGAATTGAGCTTCTAACTGTGTAAATTAATTAAATAATTTAAACACAAACAAAATGAAAACAATAAAATGGAGAATTGATATTGGCACAACTAAATTTGATAAAGGAACAACTCTTGTGAGAAAAACATAAGAAGAGTGCTCTCACAATAAGGTTGTGTCAATATCAATTTTAGTTGTGCCTTTATCATTTCCTAATAAAATGCAGTATTTAAAACTATATCTCAAAGGTGTTGTGTGTTTACTACTCCGTATAAATTCTCATAAGCATTCAAAATTCTCATAAACTTTATTTTCAACTAATTTAGTTCACACAATGTAGTAAAAAAATGGGAGAAATAAAAATTTGTGCACATTTTGACTTCATTAATTCCCATGCGATATGGAAAATAAATTATTCATGTGACTCTAGTTAATGAAAATTTATGTGAATTTTAGATTCCTGTTTTGTCAACCAAACAATTTTAGCAAATTTTGGTGAATTATAATTTGCTATAAAAAAAAAAAAATCCAACATTAACCAAACAAGCCCTAATTGTGTTTATTTACACTCAAATTATTTTTGTTAAAGTGTATGCGAAAAGAGTATGTTGCATGTATAAGGGAGAAAATATTTTGTCATATTGTTTTGTGGTATAAAGGGATTATTTTTTACTAATCATTGTAACATTTTAGTATAATAGTATAACTTTTTATATAAATTAAATTTAACTACTTCTGTAAAAAGTTTTAGATTTATTTGTGACAAGAGATTATGTATAATGTATTAGGGTTGTATTGTTGTACAACACTTGGTCTGGATCGTAAACTCTAAGTACTCATGAAAATTCTTTGGTGGTCATCCAAAAAACAACCACCAAAGTCAAATAAATCTAGACCGTTGATCTTATTTTACTACATTTGACTTTCTTTTTTATTAAAATATACATTTTGGGTGCGTTGTCTTCAACTTATTAGACATGAACTTATCTGAACTGATCTGAACTTATCAGACCTGATTTAACTTATTAGACCTTATTTAACTTATTAGACCTTATTGGAACTTATTAGACCTTATTGGACTTTATTAGACCTTTTGGACCTTATTGGAACTTATTAGGCCTTATTAGAACTTATTAGACCTTATTGAAACTTATTGGAACGTATTTTATATGATTGAATAAAATAAATTAATAATAATAATAATAATGATGATAATAATATTCTATACATTTGAACCTATGTTTTTTTTATTGTTGAATTACGTTCAAAAAGGTAATAATAATTAGTATATCTTTTTTCAAACCCATTATTAATTAATATTATCAATTCCAATAACAACTTATCTACATATTTAATTTTTCTTAATTCACTTGTAGTAAAATTAACAAACTAGAACGGATTGAATAATAATAATATGGAGGATGGGTAAAGTTTAATTTGGACCAAAATTAAATCAAACCCAAAATAAAAAATAAGTTTTATTTTACAATATAAAAAAAATAGTTTAATTCAATCTAACTCTAATTGATTTCTCTAAAAAAATTATAAAACAAGAATGATAAAATAAAATTGGTTTATGTTGTGTAAGAGTGCTTTAAGTTAATTATTAATTTAATTAATTTTATTTGATCAATAATTAAAAATAATAATCTAGACCTGATTTGAACTTATTAGACCTGATTGAAACTTATTAAACCTTATTGCAACTTATTAGACCTTATTGCAACTTATTAGAACTTATTGGACCTTATTCAACTTATTAGACCTGATATAACTTATTGGAACTTATCTGAACTTATTGAACCTGAAACTTATTTTTTTTAAGGCGATGAGAACGCATCCTTAAAAAATGTTTTTTGGAATATTAATTAATTTTTACTAAAATAATTTTAGAATTTTTGTAATTTAGGAATTAAAATAAAAAGAACAAAATTCAACATTATTTACTATGCATTACATGTGATTTCATCAAAAAAAAAAAAAAAAAAAAACCACATCAAATATACACATGTGATAATTGTAAGAACAAAGACTGATAAAAGCGAGAATTAGCTTATCTGAATAGATCGTGGCGTGAATAGTATCACTGCCCTAAATTTGAAATTGCCCCGCTACGACACACGGACTCTCGGCAAACAACCTCCAGGGTTACACGATCGCTATTTCACCGGTGTCGACAGGGAAATAGGTTGAGATGCTCTTGAATATTACCCAGAGAGAAAATGTGTTTAATGTATTTGAGACCGAAGTGTAAAGCAAAGAGATTGTGAGAAGTTATGTTCTGCATTCTGTGTTGGGTAGGATATATATAGAGGAAGAAGGTTGAGATCGTGGCTAAAATACAGGAAGAACGTTGCTGAACGGGAAGACTTAATCACGGACTAATTCAGCAACAACTGATTAAAACGTGTTTAATCACCCAACGGTTATTTTGACTAATTCTGTAACTGTTATTAACAAAACGGTAATAAAAGTAAATGTGATAAGTAATCGGCCCATGTCCAAAACTTTAGTTAAGTTAAGTTATATTTCCCAAGACTCAAGACCTGGTCCGGGCCGGGCGGGCGGCGCGCGTGTGGTGATCCACACTCTCTCAAGCCCACTAAAACCTCCAAGTCACTCAACTCAAAGTATAAGGGAGAAGTAATTGTATATAAACTATACAACTTCTCCTCACACTATCAATGTGGGATAGTGAACTTTCCAAATTCTTTTGAAGCAAATGCTATCTTACTCCAACAATAATTATCTTCATCCCAAACTCGCATTAAAGCTCCAACCCCCATTAAAGTATTAAAGCTTTCAACCTCCATTGAAGGAGCTCATTGAAAATTTTAAAAAATCCATAGTTATTGACTCAATGGATCAGTAACACCACATATATATATTCCTTCTAAAATCCAAATAAAATCATTAACTTGATTTTTTTTTTTTCTAATAAATTTGTATTCCATTAATTTGACGCATGTTTATTAATCGTGGTTTAATTGATTGTTAAAGTCCAACATTATATTTTATGCTCTATCACTCTATCTAACATGGGACGATATCAGTGAAAGATCTTACATGATTAAATCAACCTAGGTACAGCTTAATAACATATATACAAGAATCAGTTTTGAATCGGATAACAAAATTAAAGAAAAGCAACGTACACTAACTTAAAACAACAATAAAAAATGAAATTGGTGAGTAAAATTATTTTTATAAATAAACAAATAAAAATTCAGAAAAAGGAACTGAAAGCTACAATTAATTTCTTTCCCATAGAACAAACAAACTATAGCTAAACAAACATCTACTCTAAGTTAACTACAGTTACAAGACAACATTTACTAAGACCACCATAATAACATTTTTAAAATAAAAAACAAAGCAAAAAAGAAATTATGGGATGAGTATAGGAAGGAGGCGCAAATGTAGGAGGCGGCGGTGTGCTGCGAAACATCCAACCATTTCTTACTACCAGTCAACTCACACACACATTTATAACTATAATAAAGTTAAAAGATTATCATCAAGAAAGATTTAATCACCTACACTACACCCCATGCTACTATTACTGCTACCTCCATCATCATCATCATCATTCATTACATCTCCGCCGTCGTTTGATGAACTACTATTGTTATTACTTATACTACTCCCATCACCATCATCATCATCATCATCATTATCATTATCACCTTCTAGAATTGTAGTAGGATTGTGGATGATGAGATCTCCACCGTCCATTGAAGTTGCACAAGTTGTGGTGGTTGTGATGGTGGAGCTCAAATCTGAGCCGTCCACATCGGTGGTGTCATGGATTTGATCGGCGGTGGAGGATGAAGCGGAAGCGGTGTTGGAGAAGACGATGGGGAGAGGAGCAGTTAACTGAGACCCGTCTCGAGGCGGGGAAAATACCACGGGGAGATACTCGTCGTTTTCGCACGCGAATTTTGAGTTCTTGAAATGCTCCTTCAATGCTTCCAAACCCTTTTTTTTATTCACAAAATTAGGAATCAAATAGGGGGAAAAAAAAAAAAAGTTGGTGTTAAAATATGGTATGCTAACATATTATCCAATATATATTTCAGTTCAGATAAATTTAATCATGACCAATTAAGTCGAATAATGTCCAATAAATTCTATATGTTTAAATCAAGTTTAACAAGTTAAGACAAATTCAGTTAAAAAACACCCTAAGTTAAATAAAAAAAGAATTAGTCCCTCCGTAATAAATTACTAGCAACAATTTTCATTTTTAAGTGTAACAAAATACTTGCAATAATTTTTTCCAATTTCATTGTATTCTTTTTTTTTGCAAAAAAAACAACACAATACCCCCACTTACTTTTTTTTCTTTCTTACTTCTCTCTCTCTTACTTTTATCATCATACCACATAATATCCATTTACTTTTCCTTCTCTTATTTTTCTCTCTCTTACTTTTATCATTATTATACCACCTAATATCACAATTAACCTATTTCATCTAGGAGTCCGTGCTAATCTAAATGTTACTATTAATTAGTTACGGAGTGAGTACTTTGGTCATCCTATTTCAAATAAAAAAAAATTTTGGTCACCCTATTTCCCTATCACAATTTTTTTTTTTTTTTTAGCAATATCACGATTTTACACAAAGGTTAATTCTAAGGGAAAAGAAATACTGATACGAGTAGTAATATAGTCCTATATAGCTGACCCTACAACCAAGCTTACTAAGATCAGAAATTGAATTACTCAAACTAACAAAGAGTTAATAGCTTGTACAGTTGTACCCCAAATTAATTATAAAAAATAAAAATAAATAAAAAACAAACAAACAAAGCACTTGCTAACACCTTAACTCCGTATCATAATAACATTTTTTCTTCTCTACTATATCTAAAGTTGTCAACTCATTGCAACGAAAATAACAGGGAGAAACTTAAAGATTTGCTATTTCGGTAAATCAACATTAATCTCGGTATAGTGTCAAATTACACAGTTTTTACCTATAATAACAATACCTTAAAAAGTTCACAGGAGTATATATACAAAAAAATGCTTCCCATGATCCAAATTTAAAACAAATTACTTCAAATCACTTCCTCACTATGAAGCCACGGTAACATAATAACTGCAATGATTTCACATATAATTGAGAGAAAAAGTGTCAAATAAGTGCATCATTTACCAAAAAATAAAACAAAGATTTTTCCCCCCTTTTATTCATGTTATTTCTTTCTTCTCTACTCCCTTTATAAGTTATCACATGCTCCTCTTTCTCTCTCCATCATTTTTCATTGGTTAAGGGTCTGCTTTTGTCATTGATTCACAAAATACCATTAGTCCATTACCCTTGAATAGTTGAATTAAACAAAATGGACATGAATTGCAATTAGGAGCTCGTGTGATAGGGAAGAATTCACTTTGATAGTTGTAGCACAAATTCAAAAATACTCCATCCGTAACCTATCAGCTGCAACGATTAGAGTTTTTTTCCCTTTATTTTAAGTCAAATCGTAGCAGTTATTTTGTTACAGAGGAAATACAAAGAGTGTACACTAAGTTTATTGTACAACAAATTTTTCAGATAACTTTTAATCCGTTGTAAACTAAATTCCTCTAAACCAAATTTATATACTCCATAATTTATTTATTTTCCTAATTGTAGTTTATTAATTGATGTACTATGTATCACATTCTTCAAAAAGACAGTGGGAAAAGATGTTTTTCTGCTGGCTTTGTTTTTTTCTTTAAAAAAAAAATTGATATGCAAATGTCACGAAACACAAGGAGAGTTGAGGTATTGGGGAGAGAGTAGTATAAATCCTCCCAAGAGAAAAATAAATTTTAAAAATTTACTAAATAAGTGAAAAAAAGAACAAAGTACAACAAAAGAATTCAAGAGATACCACAATGTACTTGCAAAATTAGCTACTCCCAGTTTGACCACATTGCTTCTATACCCAAAAATTTAATTTAAATTTTAAGCAAAATTGAGCAAGTCTAGTGAATGTCAATTGTTACAATCAATAAACCAATATTACAATATTTTATTAATTCCACTATCATTTAGATAATAAATTTTGCTACGAAAGTATTTTTAAATTTTGAAATATTTTTTCCATCATCTTATATGATCTTTATTTATTTTGAATACGTAAAAAATTTCTAAATTAACATTAATTCACTAATACTTTCATATTGCAAAAATAATTATCATTCTTTGTATAACCTGTATAATGCATAGGTGTTAATCTTAACTAATATACTTTTTTGTGTCAACTGTATAGTGCATAGGTGTTAAACTGTTTAAATTGTTGCAACAAATGGGTATTTTTTGTGAGAGATAAAAAATTCATTTGCTGTAACAATTTAAAAACGGAGGAAGTAATACAAATGACTTAAATAAATACTTCCTCTGTTTCTTACTAAAAGGAACAATTTCCATTTTTGAACGTTTCAAATTAAATGCAACGGATGTTTTATTTTTCTTTGTTGTGAGACATTTCTTTCTATCTCTCACTTTAACAAATACGGAGCACCTCACTCTTTCTGTGTCATTCATACTCACAATTAAATTTTGCCTAGAATCCGCTAATGAGCATTTTTATTTATTTTTAACCAATCAAGATTGAATTGAACATGACATCGTAATACTAATACTCCATAAATGTTTTCGATCAAAGACCAATACAAATAATTTATATAAACAAAGATTTCAAATATAAAGGGATTAATTGCAAATTTGCAAGCAATGAAAAAAAAATATAGTTATAAAAGAAATGTTCTAAATATATATATCCAACAAAATAAAACACTATACACATAATATAGTTCAATTTAAGTCACATTAAGAATGATACTTATGGAAACAAATTTTTTATTTAATATTTAGTTCAAAACCAACCACAAAAAAAATTACCAAAAATGTCATATGTTAAATGAACATGCAATATGATTATTATTAACTTCTTTTAAATAGGAATTTTTACTTTTTTTTTTCCCTATTTGCATCCATTGCAATTAAGCAAAAGATATCAGAATTTGAATTTTATATTTTAATTTTAAATAAAGAAATAAAGTATTTGTCAAAAGATTCATTCTCTCACACAAAAGCAATGCAACATATGACTACCATACTACGCCAATGGGTCTAATAAAACACAGATGTAGATATACAATAAAACACAGATGTATATAACAATTTCTAATACCCAGCCGGCAGGTGCTAATTAAATCCACTTTGTAAATGATTGTTGAATATATAAGATTCAAATTTGTGACTCGTATGTCAGGTTTGCTTTAATACCATATTAGAACAACTCAAACAAAAGCTTAAGCAGATAATTAAGGCTTAAACTATGTTATATTTTTTATAAGAAATAATTAATTAAAGATTAATTAAGAGTAGAGGAGATGAATTGAACCTGAACTCGAGCATAAGTGACTTCACAAATCTTGCGAGAATTGAAAACTTCCCAATGTTGATGATGAAAAGACTTGTACAGCCTCAATGTAGCTTCTGGAGAAGTCATGTTTACAAACCCATATCCCACATTGCATTTGTTGCTGCCAATTTTTTTTTTAATTTAATTTAATTAATTAAAAAAAAATGAAAAAAAAATGACGTACTGACAAATAATTATATATAATTACAAAAAAGAAGCAGCAGTAGAAAAAAATACTTGAAATCGATTGGTAGATAAACGAAATCATAGGAAGACAATGGTTGATTGTTATGATGATCATCATCGTCTCCAGAAACAACATCAGCAGCAGGTCCAATTTGTTGGTTGTTGCAGTGTATACAGTGGTTGTCTAACATGTTCAACAGCAATTTCTGACTGCCACCAATTACCATCATTTTCATTCATCCAACCCAATATATATATATATATATATATATATATATATATATATATTTATTTATATGTGCATGGATTAATTTAATTAACAATAATAATAAAATTAAGGGTTACCTATATTTATTGGGTATGTTCTTGATCATGACAGTGGTCCTTGTATCTTTACATGAACCACTTGCTTCAACGTTACTTGCATCGTTTTCTTTTATCAAAAACCTCGGATCGAAATTCTTGTGTTTACCTCTCCATGGTTTTACTTTTGTTCGCTGCTGCTGCTTGGTGCTTGGGGTCGGGGTTGGGCTCGGGCTTGAACCCGAACTCGAGCAATTTCCGTTACCATTACCGTTACCGTTGTTTTTGTTATTATTGTTGACCTCGGGATGGGGTTGCAATGTGAGCCCGCCGAGTACGGCTTCGAGAGACTCCTCGCTGCTCGGGGAGCTTCGTCGCCGCCGTATGGACTGCCGTGGGGCGGACGTTCTGCGGTGGCGGAGAGACAACGGTGGTGGTTGTGTGAGGGGTTTTGAATTGTGGTGGTGGTGGTGTTGGTGGTGGAATTTTGGATTAGAATAAGAGTGATTATTGTTGTTATTAAAATGAGGGAGGGGGTGAAGGTGGTTGAATTTCTTATTAGAATGACCACCGGGTCTGCTGAACTCAATCATGACACCTCTGCCATTGATTTCCTTACCATTCATCTCAGCTAACGCACGAGAAGCATCTCGAACGTCGTAAAACTCTACAAATCTTTGTTGCCTCTTCATTGGCGTCTCTCTCAATTCCTTTACTGCCCCTGTTATTATCATCACATAACATTAATTAATTAATTAATTATCGAGAAATAATAATAATAATAATAATAAAAAAAAAAAAAATTGAAAAAGAGTGATAGTATATACCAAAAGGTTGGAAGATTTCGTTGAGAGTGAGAGCAGAGACGTTGGGGTTGAGATTGAAAATGACAAGAGTACCCTGGTTTTGACCATCGGGGAAGGCGTGGGTTGTAGGGACGGTGAACTGGGCCCATACTGGACGACCCGCAATAAGACCGGGAGCGAGAGGAGGGGGAGGAGGTGGGCCGGCGAGAGCTTCGAGCCCAATAGGAGGCCCATAAGATGAGTTTGGCGCCAAAATGGAAGAGTAATGGATGCGGAGACGATTCTGGTGCTGCATGTGCTGCTCACGTACGGAATCCAGAGCTGCATGCGCAGCCCTTAGATCGTAAAAGTGGACGGTTAGGATTCCTTCTGAGACTCTCCCCATTTGTACGGCTCTGACGTCACCGAATATCTCGAGCTCTCGTCGAACGAGTGACTCGCTGACGTCGGTGGGGACGGCGGTTAATAAAAGGGCTCTTGTAGGGGAAGAAGCTGGTGGTGGGATTGACGGCGGTAGAAACGTCGGTGATGGTGAAAATGACGGTGTCATGTAGGATGACGTCACTGCTTGATGCGGTGGATAGAAGAAGGGAGGAGGAGGCGGTGGAGGCGGAAGTGGTGGTGGTGGTGGTGGAGGGGGATGAGAGAAGAAAGGGAAGTGGTGGTGGTGGACCGGTAAAGCGGGCCGGAACTCCTGGGCAGAAGGGTCCAAGTTGCCGGGAATACGTACGACGCCGTTTAGAGACATGTTTGGAATGGATGGAATATTGATTTTATTTTATTTATTAATAAAAATTAATATTGTGATGGGAGGAGAAAAAGAGGGGGTTAAGATGCCATGTCCGGTGAAGTTTGTGTTAAAGGAGAGAGACGAAGAAAGAAGATGAAAAGGAGAGAGAAAGAGAGAGAGAGAGAGAGATGTGTGTGTGTGTTGGAGAGTGGAGACTGTTGGTTTTAGTGTTTCTACAAACTTTTTGAAGTCCAAAACATTACCAAAAATGCTAACGGAGTATTACTTTTTTTCCTTTTCTTTTTTATTTTTTCTTTGGGGTTTTGGAGATAGGTTGATTTACGGAAATGCCCTGTGGTTAGGTGTTTAGAGCCGTACACGTGGCTTCCGGCGAATGTTGGTCCTTGGGGTTTTTTCCCTTGTTTACATACATCTCATTTTTTTTCACACACTAGTTACTTGAAATGTTATTCGTATCCTTTCAAATTTAATTTAATTTTAATTTAATTTTTAGGAAAGTTTGTAAAAAAAAAAAACATTTTTACTTGTAATTTTTTTTTTTTCAATTTAGAACCCAAATTCTAAATTTTTTTGTAAGATAAAATCTTTTGGTGGTATTCCGTCATTTAAATTAGGAAGGAAATGAAGTTAAGAAGTGGGGAAAATGAAGCAAGTGAAAAAACTAAAAACCTCTCACTGTAGTCAATGCCTGAGACTTGGTAGAAACCACAAAAAGGTTTTATCTTACAACAAAATTTGGGGTTCAAAAGAAAAAATGAAAATGATATATTCCCATAGCCCTTATGGTAGAAGCTTCAAATGGAAATAAAAAGTTGAATGAAGCATTTATTACCTCAACTAAAGTGTAACTAGTTTTAACCCGTGTCATGCACGGATTTTTGTTTTTTTAAAAAAAATAATAATAATAATAAGGAAGAATGTTTAGGAGCTTAAAAGCGTGAACGCGTATTAGATAATTAAAAATATTTGTGCTTATATATTATATCTCTCTTGCAATACATCATTAAATTGAAGGATATGAATCATTAAATTAAATAAAAAAAATAGATGATAGAAAAGTAAAAGACACGAAACGTAAATAATGAGAGAAATTGAAACATTCATGGGAAAAATTAGAAATACCAATTAAGCAATATAGAAATAAAGCAATCTTTTTTTTCTTTTTCTAAAAAGGCTGAATCAAATAAATAGAAAATGATAGGAAGGATGACACGTGGATATTCAGCTACATTATTATTTTTTTTAAAAAGGTTTAAAATGTATAGAAGTTAAAAGAAATTAATTAAGAAATAATGAAAGAATTTTAGAGATCTAATGATAAATGAAGGGTAAGTGTATTAAAATTGTCTTGAAAAAAAGGGAAAAAAATGTCATTAAGCGTAAAAATGACACATGACAAGGCTGAAGCGAGGATTAACACATGAATGACACAGTGAAAGTTAAACTTCCTGTTTTAATTATTTAAGTATAGATATAGATTTTGTCATGAATTTCTAAAGTATTTTAATTTTAAGAAATGTATTTAATGCTTATACATAGCGTAAGAGTTACATATAACATTAACTTAATTATTTGATGGTAATATGGCATTAATTATTGAAGGGGTTTTTTTTTTGAGGGGAAATTATTAAAGGTTATATAGCTAGTTTAAAGAGTTAAACTAGAGTTTCTATATGAATAGTACTGCAAGTTAATATATATAGAAAAAAAAATAATGAATGGAATACTAATCATATAAGGAAATAAGGAATACTGATCATAGAAAAAATATTAATCAATAATTAATGTGGATACCAAAGAAGATGGAAAAAAAAACTCTTTCAAAACAGAATAATGTTGCAATCATTCTCACCTAAAGATGTACATTTGTCAATTTTTCAATCAAAATTTTCCCTCTAAAAATATTTATAACATCATTTTCTCCCTTTTTTTTTCTTTTTCTTTTCCTTAGTATTATATTTTGAAGATATAAATATCAATAACTTCATTATTCCATTTTCCATATGCAATTAATGACCAATATAATGTTTTTAATATCAAAATATTTGCTTTATTTTATAAATGTTCAAATCATTAAAAATTTATACAATTTTTTTTATTGATGCAATGATTTTATACTACATATTATTGCCTAAAAAAATTCAAATTTATCAAATATGATTTGATAAGATCGTACATAGTACGAGACTAATCTAGTAAATAATTAAAGCAAAAGTATTAACTAACCTTCCCATAAAAGAAGGGGAGAGGCTGAAGAAGGATGAAGTAGTGCACCCTATGGGTGGACGATAGGTCGATAGGCCCATAAGGGCCGATGTGGTAATAAGATTATTGGTGGGCGTTCTAGGCTAAGGGTGTGTTGGGTATGTTCTTTTTTAGAGATTACATTGAGATGACAATTTGAGTCTTAGACTTTATCCAAATCCGTTAGAATTTGACCCATTTATAAGGTTTTGTGTTTGGGTTTGGTTTGTACCTAGATAAGTACATGTCGGGATTGGGTTTGAGTCCACAGATGTCTTACCCAAATCCGACTCATTGGCCCATTCTTTAAAAATAAATAAATTACAAATTAAAATATGTTGTTCTACATTTTTAATTCTTTATCTTTAAATCTTAATTTTTTATGTCTATTTTTTTTATAACTTTATGCTTATTTTTTTATAGTATTTTATAATTTATTATTTTACTAGATAATCCTCGAGCAAATGCTCGGACTTTCAACGTACAAAAATTTGAAAATTAAAATTAAGAAATAATGTATGAGTTATTAAGAATATAAACAATTATTAATTAAAATTAAAAAATGATAAAGTAATATGTTCTAAAAAAATGAGGTTAAAAACGTTTACTTGCACAATATGATTAAAAAAAGAAATTATAATAATTTTATAATATCTAGAGAATTGCTAATAAAATTAATTTAATGTGAAAAAAAAACCTTACATAAATAAGTTCGGGAGAGAAAATCTATTTTAGTGGTTATCGCTTTAGTAATAGCTACAGATTTGATTTATTTTACGCATTTTATGCCCTTTATCTTTTGACACCTTAGATAATGAATTAACATTAATTGTATGTAGCTAAAATAAGTAAGTACCCGTGGGTTGCTATACCTTGTGGATCCGGGCCGGGTCTTGGTCCATATATAACAAATGGTGGACCCGATCCATACCCGACTTATTGTCATTCATAATTATAATTTCATTGTAGTCTAATTCAATCTCGTACAACCATTCAATTCATTCCAGTTAAATCTAATTCCTTCAATCAATTACAATCCATTGGAATCTATTCTAATTTTATTCATTCAATTCATTCCAATCCTAGGTATGAGGTTTCATACCTAAATACCTCTACCAAACACTATTGTTCATTAACACTATTTCATCATTTTCGGTTACATTTTATTCTAAAATTTTGCAACTGAATATGTCTTTCTTCCACCCATCATTTCTTCATCATACTTCTTTCCCCATGAAAAAATAATTTTACAAATGATGAAAAAATAATTAATAATTGTATCCATGAAAAATGATTTTCCTTTGAAATTATTTTTCATTAAATCATTGTCTAATACAATCGTTCTTACTTCTCTACTCTAACTACAACTTAAACGGTCGTTCAAATGGTATACCCATACATAGAGCTGTAAATAGGTCAATCTGGGTTGGGTTCGGGTTGACCCATTAATATAAACGGATTGAAATCCCCAACCCATTTAGTTAAACGGGTTGAGATTTTCAACCCAACCCAACCTTATAAATAAACGGGTTGACCCAATAACCCGTTTAATAATGTTATCACTTTTTCATTAGCATCAAATAAAGTTATACCACTACATGTCATATTGTTCATATTGTTATATACTACAAGTCATATTGTTTATAATTTACACACACGGTATTAATTAATAACTAACATCCTTTTAAGTTCTAATATTCAAGATAAATAAAATCGATTTTAAGACATTACAACCACCTACATAACTCGTAAAGAATGTATAACATAATAAAAAATAAAAATATGAATGTGATATATTAGATTAGTAAGACAATTTAACTTGAAACTAATTTTATTATAACTTATATTCTTAATGGGTTAAGCGGATTGAAATCGGGTCGAGAATTTCAACCCGACCCAACCCATTAAACTAAACGGGTTGGGTTGGGTCAACCCATTTAGCTAAACGGGTTGAAAAACTTAACCCAACCCATTATTATTGGATTGGGTTCGGGTTAGGTTAGATTTTGCCAGCTCTACCCATACATGAGTTACTATTTCTCAATTTCTCAAGCACTCCTTTCGGATTTTATATACTCCCTAATATATACGGAGTATAATTTTCTAAGTTTGATTTTTTGCATTGCTCACAAAAATTTACTTTGAGTCTTTGATCGATGTTTAATTTTTGATTTATTTATTTACGGGAAAATATTACCATAACCTCGTTCAATACCTCTCGAACACATTTTTTTAATCTAATTTTTGTTTAAGAAATTGAGGGAGTATTTTCTACTTTTTTACGTTATGTTTTTACTCTTAAAAAATAAAAAATTAAAGAGTTACAAATAAGCATTTAATACACTCCATAATGGGTAATAATTTGGAGATGCAATACAAAATCACACTTGTAATAGTCTAATTAATATTCGAATTGAAAAATGTTTCTACTTTTGGCGCCTAAATATAATTATAAGGGATATGATTAGTATTTTACAAAGTTAAAAGGGGTAAAAATTGAATGTCATGTTATAAATAAGAGAATAAAGAGGAGATAATAAAAAAAAGAATGTAGAGAGTAAAAACCTAAATTTAGTATATCGATTCCATAGATAAGTTACATATATATACATATCTAAATAGGGTACAATGATTTCAAAGGAAGTAATACAATGATTTTATTGACATCCATATTTATTTCATAACACTCCCCCTTAAATGTCCATTATCTAAAACAATACAACGCGCATTAATTAACTCCCTTCATGATATCATCCATCGTGATCCTTTGACACACATAATACGCCTTGAAATGTTATCCCATTAAAAACCTTATCAGGAAAACCCAATATGGGACAAAACCTTAGTAAAATAATCCAATTTAGTAAAAGAAGGCTCACAAATCCGACATCGATCAGTTCAGATCAAGGGGTGGTTTGGTCTTGCACTTGAGCTTAATAAGTTCAATGTAAATTGTCTCGCCTCAACCATCCCTCACCCCAATTTGGGACCTGGTTGTTGTACCAATTAATTTTAAATGGTCATAACTTCTTTATTTAAAGTTCAAATTGGACATTTGACCTACCCTTGGAAAACTCTTTTAATCTAGTTTTCAATGTCGCATGAATTGAGTTAATACAATATATGTATCGCAAGTTATATCCAAAATAGTGAGAGGTGATCAAAATCCTTCGAACCAACTCAATTAATTTCAAGTCAATTTTTCACCAATTATCACCAATACCACCCTAACTTACACTTAGGTTATTTCTTCCGTTTTTATTAAGTTGACTCATCCCATTCCTTCATTTGATTCATTTTTTAGTCTTTAATTGTTGTTTCCTGTGAAAACTCATAGAAAACACAAAAAACACTACAAAGATAACATTAATTGCAAAACGGTTCTTAACGAGCCTTCTAACGCATAAACCTCATAGATTACATTTTTATGGTAAAACATTATATAAAATTCATTTATCAAAGTTCGAATTTAAGACCTCATACTTGATGTTCGCAAGATTTACTCAGTAGATTAAGACTCATACCTCATAAGTCATAATACACCAATGAGTGTGAAGCTAATATTGTATTTTGTTTTATAAGAAAAGAAAAACCGATTGACTCCCTTACAGAGGTCAGGCCAACCAAGAGTGAAGCTAATACTTTATTTAATAAAGAAAAAGGGTTAGAATTAACAAATAGTGGTAAATAAATTAGGAGAGCGTGGAGTTCCATGGTCAAGTCCAAAATTGGGTTTCCAAAGCCCACTATTACCACCATAACCAAAGTACAAGTACTGTGTGGTGTAGTAATTTATTATGCGTATCTTTGTTGCTTTACATGTTGTTCAATTCTCTCATCCTTCCAGCTATATGTTTTCTTCTCTAGCAGTCGACCACTACTCCACCACCATACATATCATCCATTTGCGAGTTTTCGCAGTTTGTTTGGCAGTCGGTAATAACAATTTAATAAAACTAATTGTTTCGCAATCTATCCCTTTAATAATATTTTCGTTATTTTGATGGAAGTACCATCGAGGGTTCAGATCAGCCTCAACAATAAATGAAATTAGTTATTATTAGTAATGTTATTTGTATTTGCTCTTTAAACTGTTCTTCCTTTTCCGTAATTACGGGTGCTAATTTAGAAGACTAGGCGCAATATGTACCGTTGTAAAAAAAAAATTCTTATTTTTTGACTATGCACATTTGCTGATTTTAGCAGCTCTTTCACCACTAATATGTATAATTACACATTAATTAGTTAAAAATTATAAAAATTGAGTGTTAATATAATAAATTATTCATTTAAACAAATCAAACAAGCTAACATTTCAAATGAATATATTTTTTCTTGTGTATTGAGAGAAATATATATTAAAATAGAATTTCATTCCTCTTCTTAAATTAAACCTAGCTACTTTCAACCCCACCTAAAATTATCATATATAACCTTGCTTTCAAATTAAATACAATATTAATTAAATATTTATAAGCATCACGGTTATTACTCAACAAAATCATTTAAAAAAAAAAAAGGAAAGGAGAGAGGGATATGATGATGCATAAAAGCTTTCCTTTTAGGTTATCATTAAGGATGCGAGATGGGTGATTATTTCTAAGAACACACGTGTGGTCAAATATGTTAATGAACAAAAATTGGATTAAGATACACTTTTGCATTATTATTATTATTATTATTATTATTATTATTATTATTATTATTATTATTATTATTATTATTATTATAGTATGACCTTTATATTTTATGTCTGTATTTACCAGGGACATGAACGAATTAAATTAGTATCTAAAACCAAAGTGCATCAAACTTTACCATATTGCCAATTATCTAGTGTTTCGCCATTTTTGTCCCATGATTATCTCTGGATTTATTCTTACTATTATTTTATATTACCTGTATTTCCTTGTATTATCTTACTCGTTTACCTGCTCAATTCTCTTCCTGAGATGGAAAAGAATGAATGATTATCTTATTGATGATTAGTGGTGGTTAATTGGCCGGCGGAAATAACCATTAGAGATGTTAATTACTTGAATTATATTAGCAATCTTTAGTACATTTATGAGATTTTTTAAAACTCAGGTATACCGCTGGGAATATGCTAATACCAATGTATACCACTAGAAATAATCTAAAATATTATATTGATACTAATCCACTAAAATGATGAATTTATGTCTGTAACAATTAACAAATATATATTGATACTAGTCCACGAATTTAATTAGGTCTTTTAGCACTGTTTACAAGCTATATTATTTAGACCATAGTGTGATTTAAATATACAAGAAAATATATAGTTAAGTCGGGTCACGTTGGGTTCGTCTCAACATGTGTTTTTTCATTATGTCTAGCTTTTACAAAATATCATTAGAAATACTTTGATATAAAGTATAGTTAGGGCCTGTTCACTTAAACTGAATCTGACTGAACTGAACTGAACTGAACTGAACTGAACTGAACTGAACTGAACTGAATTGAACTGAACAAAACTGAACAAAACAAAACTGAACTGAACTGAACTGAACTGAACTGAACTGAACTGAACTGAACTGAACTGAATAAATAGAGTGATTTAAGATTTGGATTAGTGATTTGTAATATTAATTAGTATTATTTGTAGGTTAATTAAGTAATGGGTAATGAATTAATTATTATATATCTTAAAATAATAATGATTAATGGTAGTTACTACTGTCAACGTTCATTTTGTTATTTATTTTTTTAAACTTGTTTTTGTAGGGTAATTTTGTATTGTTACTTGTGGATTTGACTATTCAACCCTTTTTACCTAATTAATGTTTCAAAAAAAAAAAAAAACAAATATTAATAATAATAATAACTTCTTACCTAAAATCTCATCACATATCATCATTTGGCCGCCTCCTCTCACATCCTCATCTCTCTTTCTTGCTTTTTTTTAAAAAAAAAAATAAATTAATAAATTAAGATTTAAAAAAAAAAAATAGAACATCGGAGAATAAATAGATCGGTGACATCATCGGAGGATAATCAATTCGGCGGCATCATCGAAGGCGGATAATCAGATCGTATTCAACCCATCTTCTTCCAAGCAAATACAGGTAAATTTCTAGAACTTTTATGTTTCAATCTTCTGATTTTATCTTGTTCAATTTTTGTTGGTTAGTCGAATTTTCTGAATTTTTTTTGTTCAAATTATTTTGTTCAATTTGCTTAATTTTTGCTGGTTACTCGAATTGAGTCGATTTTTTTTTTTTTTTTAATTATGACTTCAGTCGATTTTTTTTCAGAACTTTTTTTTCCTATTTTGTCGATTGTTGTTGGGACTTTCAACAGTTAATTGTCTGAGAGAATATTTGTCATTAAATCGACCTTATGCAGTCTTTGTTGTTAAATTGTTGTTGCTGAATGTATGTTGTTTGAGTGGAGATGAAACTAAGTCATCATTTTGTTCAATGTCTAGCTTCATTTGGTTGTTTGCAATGGCACAACGGGTACATTTCACCACAGACGTTAAATTGGTACTTTTTTCAATCCTGCCTAACCATGTTAGCCCCTCTGGGTCGAAAATTGAGTGGCCTATTGTTGCTGAAACGTTAAATACACGAAAAGGATTGGATATTCCATGGCTTTCGATTAAGAATTGGTACGCATATGCAAAAGAAAAACACAAAGCTTGGAATGAATTAAAACAATGGACTGGTATTGGATGGAAACAAAATGGTTGTCCTGATGTTGATGTTACCAGTGAAAAATGGAAAGCCTTTCATAAGGTACTTGGTGACTGCCTTTTATTTTTATTCAATTGTTCCATTATGTGTGAAAGTAGTATATTGTTTTTGAAACTTCATTTTATTGCAGCGATATAAAGCCATAGCTAAAGGGTTTCTTAAAAATCCATTAGAATTTGAGGAAGAATGGGATAAGATTTTGCGTAGTGGTTATGCAACGGGTGAAAAATCTTATACTCCATCATCGGTACCAGAGAAACAAAAAGAAGCTGAAACTGTTGCTGAAGGGGAACGTGAAGAATCTGCTGACTCTGATGATGTGCAAGAAGTGCAAGAACTGACAACACAAAACAAAGAAGTTGCCCGCACCGAGCCAAAAAAGCGTACGAGTGTTGAAACAAAATCGCAGCCCTCTAAAAAAAGTTCTAGAAGTTCTAGGGAGGAGGACATTGATACATGTCTCCATCAAATGAAGAAATCTTCCGCGAGTCAATCTTCAAAACAATTTAATTCATTTGATGAAGTTCAAAATAAGTTGGAGTCCATGGGGATTGTGGAGAAGTACGGGGATGAATTTGTGGTGGATATCCTAGATAGCTTTCGCCGTACTCCGGGGGCCGTTGATCTTTTTAACTCTCTTCGTTCTGATGTTGGCAGACTTCATTTCTTGAGGAAGCACTGTATGCTTGATGACGAAGTTTATAGGCCACTAATGCCTATGGATGAAGATGAAGGTGCTTTTAATGGCTAAAACGAATCTGTTGTTCCAACTGTAACGAATCTGTTGTTTGAAATTGTGTTTCTTTATTAGTTACTTAATGTTTATGTATTTGGATTTTAGTTGAGCATTTGAGTTTCATGTGTTGTTTGTTGTGGATTTGAGTTGCAGCAGTAGTTTCTTGTGGATTTGGATCTGTGTTTGAAGTATTGTTATGTATTTGGATTTGTTGTTTCAACTGTTGTTTCTTGTCGATTGAACTAATGTTATGTATGAGCTTTCTTGTGTTTCTATGAGCTTTCATTAAGATTATGTATGAGCTTTGTGTGCTTGTGTAGAATGGATGATGAGTTGCAGGAAAGTTTGACACGTGTAGCGTTGCATGAGCTAAGGAGATTGACAACTGGAGTTCAACGGTTGCCTCTTCATTGTGGTGGTGAATCAGGTCATCAGTTCATACATAGGATGCTCACAGGCCATCACAACTTGTGCAAAGAACAACTTCGGCTAAGTAGAGAAGTGTTCATAAATCTTGCTAATGTCCTTAGAGAACAGCAATTGCTGAAAGATGGTAATGGTAGACATATGGGAACTGAAGAGCAACTTGGGATGAGTGTGTACATGCTAGCCAAACCTGCTTCTGTTCGTGACAGTGCAGAAAGATTTCAACACTCGGTAAGCACCGTTTCAAAGTATTTCCATGAGGTATTAGGTGCTTTAGAGACATTGTCGACTCAAATAATTCGACCATATCAAAGTTTGAATGAAACTCCTCATGAAATTCAGAACAGCAGCAGATTATGGCCTTTCTTCAAGGTACTTTCAATGTCATTTTTAATATTACTTAACAATAACTTTCTAATTTTATATTAATGTGTAACTAACATTTTTGTGTCAGGATTGTGTTGGTGCCATTGATGGTACCCATATACCTGCAGTTGTTGCGGATGCTCAAAGCAAAGCCTTCAGAGATCGTCATGGGAACAAATCATGGAATGTGTTGGCAGTGTGTTCACTAAACATGTTGTTCACTCACATCAATGTAGGCTACGAAGGAAGTGCACATGATTCAACCGTATGGAGGCGAAGCTTAGGAAATGCAAAAATGGGCTTCCCTCATCCCCCGTCTGGTACAAAATAAGCTTAATTACCTGTATAAAATGTGCAAAGAACATCACTTTGATAAACTAACATCCATTCTGTTGTATAGGAAAATACTATGTGGTCGATTCGGCGTATCCAAACACAGTCGGGTACTTGAGTCCACATGTAGGACATGGGACGAGATATCATTTGCCTGATTTCAGACGCGGGACTCCACCACAAGGAAAGTATGAGCAATTCAATTACCGACATTCTTCGTGTCGAAATGTAATTGAGAGGATCTTTGCGGTTCTAAAAAATAGGTGGAAGGTCCTACAACCTAAGGGGATGCCACAGATGACTTTGGATTATCAATTGCAAATTATCGTCGCTTGTTGTACTCTACACAACTTCACTCGTTTACATGATCTAGGGATTCCTTTCACACACCAAATTGAAATGATTGAACCAAGTGAAGATCATTCTATGTACGATGATACACGAAAACAAACTATGAACATTGTACGAGAACAAATAACTAATCAAATATGGGAGTCAATTCAGGCAAATATCCCGGAACCGGAGGATGTTGATGGAGAAGACCAAGATGATGATGATGAACTAACCGACTATGAAGACTAGTAAATATAAAAAATTAGTCGATGTAATAAAATTAGTAGATTATGGAGACTAGTAGATGTAAAAAAAATATTATTGTAAATCTTATTAGAATCATATTAATATCAATATTATTATTATTAGTTTTATTATAATTATTATTACTATCATTAAAATTATTATTATTACTATTCTTGTAGCTTATAGTTACAATAAATTTTATTATTCTTAATTATTATTTTCTCGCAAATTTAAATGATAAAATGTGAATATTAAATATTATAACACAATATTAGAACACAATAAATATTAGAGTTACAAAATAAATATTAAATATTAATACAATGTCAACATTGTAACTTGTAGCTTAGTTTGTGCAAAGAATAGAAAACAAAATTAACAAAATTAACAAACTAATTAACATAATGAAGGAAAATGTCAGAACTGAACTGAACTGAACTGAACTGAACTGAACAGAACTGAACAAAACAAAATTGAACTGAACTGAACTGAACTGAACTGAACTGAACTGAACTGAACTTATGATAAGTTTAAGTGAACAGGCCCTTAGTTCTATTGCCATTGTTGGAAGAGATGAATTTTATGAAATTAGAGTAATTTGGTGATGAATGTAATTCGAAATGACTATACCAAAAATTATAGTCAATTATCTGACTTCAAATTCTTGCATTAAATTTTTTAAAACTAAACACATATATGGCCCAAGTATCACTTATTCAATATTATTATTAATAGAGAAATCACTTATAAAATTTTTCCTCTCAATTATACATTAGAGAAACCATTTATTTAATATCGATATCAAATTTGTATATAAAGATAGAGTTATAAAACAAATATGTTCTCGAGTTTTCCCTTTTAAAAAAAAATAAAGATCAACTCATTGATAAAAGATGAGAGTGATACGTCATCTATAAAAAAGATCAAATCCAACAAATATAAAGAAAATTGAATTAAATAAAAATCGAATTCTACAAAATTACGATCTTCGATGAGATATAACATTGATGAATTCCCTCACCTTACACATTGTTGTCCTTTGCAGCCTCCTACAAGGGGGTCTTACGATCTGTTGTAGTTTTTGAATTGAATATAACTTAACCCATTTGATTGTAGAAGTAGATTTGAGATTTGATTCGATACTGCATAAGTTTTCATCAACAAATTAATTCTTCCAAAATCTAATCACATAAAGGAAGAGAAGAAAACTAAGCCTCAAAATATTCCATTAAAGGAGACAAAGAACTCAAACTTTGGGTAGAAAATTCTCATAAATAAGTAAGAAAAATTATTAATGACAAAAACAAAGAAAATAAACAAATCAAAATAATATTTTGGGCTTACCATCATCAAAAGACTAGAATTTTTAGGTTTTTGAGGGAAAAGAGACGAGAGCAAAGATAAATTTTTTTCTCGGGTTTTACCTAGTAAGTTAATACTATACTATATATTTTTGAAATTTAATTTGTTATGTTTAATTAGAAAGAATAAAGCCGGTTGTGGGTGATAAAGGTTTTATACTTCTATCTGTTTTAAAAAAACGCAATAATTGTGGAGGTATGGATTACTAGACAATTCTTTGTTGTGAGAGTAGAGAGAGAAAGTGGGGATGTGATGATGTGAGAAATAGAAAAAAAAAGACTTACAAATTAAAAATGAAAAAATTAAAATTATTGCATTTATTTTGAAACTTACTGAAATAAAAACTGTTACGTTTATTTTGAAACGGATGAAGTATTAATTTCTTAGATAGCGATGACAATGGTAGACTAATTTCGAACTTGCCGCAAAGATAGAGAAGGGGATAGGGATTGAATTATTAGTCGTGAATGGGAGAGCAAGATTCGACATGCCTTAGCTAGTGACATCCTTAGTAATTAATCTGCATGATAATGAGCAATATGATCAACTAGATCAACTAACAACTAATTAAGGCTCAATTCCTTTTTGAAAGTTCTTCTATGGTCGTCGAAAAAACAACTATCAAAGTCAAAATAATTTAGGTCATTGGTTTTTTTTATGTTAATTAGGTTGATTTTGATAATTAGATTTGACTTTTATTGTAAATAAAAATATACATTTCAATTTTATTTTTTTGTAATATTAATTCATTTTATATATTTTTGTATTCACCTAAATTAATTTTAGATTTTGTTATTTTAAAAATTAAATTAAAAATCCGAAATTAATTTAGATATATCAAAAAAAATTAAAAATGATTTAATGTTACATTAAAACAATATACAAATGTTTATATTTTTTGAAAAAGAAGTCAAATCTAATTACTAACTAAATTATTTTGACTTTGGTGGTCATTTTTTCGACGACCAATGAAAAACAGTCTAGGTTTGTTCTTGGTAAGCCAGGCCAATACATGATATTATCGAAACTAGTATTTCAGAGCACATATATTGAATCAAAGGTTCCATAGGATTCTTTAGGTGGTGCTTAATAAGAATAATTTTACTGTATGATAATAAGGTATGTTATATTTCTTTATTTTTTCTTATCTAAATTATTCTAAACTTATTCTAGCTTTCTTCTTTCAACTTAATTTTTTTCTATGAACTTACATAATTTTATTATTATTTTTTTTTGGATTCTCACCCTGAAAATAAGTAAAAATAAGTCGAACAGAACATCACACCCTATTTTGATTATGGGTTTTTTTTGAAAATTTATAACAAAATCATACACATATCGATATAATTAATGCTTATTTTTTCCTTAAACCTTTTATATGCACCTCTAAGTGTTGCATACTAGTATTTTCCTTCTATTGTTATTAATAATTACATCATTAGATACGTACAAATTCATTCATGATTATTGCCTTATTGGAACAAGTCTGAAGAACTAAATTGAAAAAGTCTACACTTACACATTGTGTAACTTACACAAGGACACAAGGTTAAATGACCAATAATAATCTATAGCATTTGATAGAGTATATAACATATTCATGGGCCATAACCTAAAGCTTAACATATTCCTAGGCCATAACCATCAGCTTAAGCTTTTGGTTGAGATGGTTCTCTAACATGGTATCAGAGCCAACGTGCGCAGAGGTCACGGGTTCGAATCTCTCCTCCTTCCCCCTTCTAAATGGAATTAATTAGCACCAGATATGGTGGGCCTGTGTTACATCTACATTTCAAACCCAAAGGGACTTTCATATGAGGGGGAGTGATATAGTATATAACATATTTCTGGGCCATAACCATCAGCTTAAGCTTTTGGTTATGGCCCAAAAATATATTATATACTCTATCAGCATTATCCACTAATTCATTATTAATTCTATAGATTATTATTGATCGTTTAATATTGTGTATGTAAGTATGTAACACAATGTGTAAGTGTACATTTTATCAACAAATTGTAAGGAAGAATGCAATGCAAAAATGTATTTGGAGTTTGGACCATGTGCAACTTTCTCATAATCAATCATATTTGGACTTTTTTTGGGAAACTAATTCAATTCTCAAATTCGGATGAGAGTCCGATTTAAAAAACACAATTAAACTAAATATTGTTCCTGAAATGTTGAATGTCGCAATCGCATTTAATTTTCTCTCCTTTGTATGTCATGTTTGGGGAGACGAGGCTATATATATATTCTCGGCATCCATGCACAACCACTCGACATCCATGCACAACCAAGGAAAAATCATACTTAGGGTCCGTTTACCAGAGCGAAAAATATTTTCTCTGCAAACAGTTTTCCTATTTTACATTGTTTACTTTGGGTGAAAAAATAAAATGTAAAACTTTGGGTGAAAACTCATGTTTTCCCTGAAAACAGTTTTCCTATTTTACATTGTTTACTTTGGGTGAAAAAATAAAATGTAAAACTTTGGGTGAAAACTCATTTTACACCCTATTGAAAACATTTTCCTCCAAATTTGGGAGTAAAACTTATTTTCCGTGCAAGTAAACAATGAAAAATTTCTATGAAAATGAGTTTTCCAACGTAAAATGTTTTTCAGGGAAAATCATTTTATATCGAAAATGTTTTACACCAAAGTAAACGGACCCTTAATTATTAAAGGGTAATGTTATATACTCCTTTCTCTCAGAAAAATATGTTACGGAGTATATATATTATAGAGTTTTTTGTCCAAAACTACTTTAGTTATACCACTTTTTGTAAAAAACTGCCTTACTTACAAAAGTTTGTCCAAAACTACCTTACTTAGCAAATTTTTGGTTGACCACTACCTTATTCACTATTTTGACGTTGACTTTGCCTTTGCTAGCCAATCTGATCGTTTTTTGCAAATTCTGACCTCAAATTTGTCCCTTTAGGACAAAAATGACCCACCAAAACCTTGATAGGGATAATTTTTTTTTTGGCACGCATACCAATGAACGCATATCGAGACAAATTTTGTAATGCAAATAGAAGCTTATGCGACCATTTTTTGTAGATTTCAACCTCATATTTAACTCTTTTAGGGCAAAAATGACCCCAAAACATTGATTGGACTAATTATTTTCGAGAATAAAGCAAAGTCAACGCCGGAACAACGAACAAGGTAGTGGTCAACAAAGAATTGGCTAATAAAGGTAGTTTTGGACAAGCTTTTGTAAGTAAGGTAGTTTTTTGCAAAAAGTGGTGTAAGTAAGGTAATTTTGGACAAAAAAATCTATATTATATACTCTGTACTTTGTTTGCAGAGATGTTGAGATGGTATTGTGTTAGACAAGTTTGACATAAGTACCATCGTCGGACGAGAGAAACTAAAAAAACGCGCGCGTTCCATCCCAAAACATAAAACACAAATGAATGCAGCCCCAAAACACTCCTCTTGTCTGACACAAGCTTGTAAATTAAATAAAAGTTGTAATTTTAGGTAAAAATCACTCCCCTCGTTTCTTATTATTGTTTATATGGGTGTACTTTGATTAATTGGAATTGTAATTGAAGTCTATGAAATGAGAAATTAATAGTAAAAAACACAATTCAGAAATTGGAAGGTGGGAAAAATCCTTCAATCAAATGATTGAAGACTATAAAAACCCATCCAAGAAGGAGAAATGTTTTATTGCAAATTCAACTAGTGTTTACAATCACTAATACCACTTGAGCACAAGAATCTCTAATTCAAGCTCTAATGTAATGTTTATGTGTTTGTCTAATTTGAATCTTATCAACCATACAAGAGCAATTGGGTATTTATAACCGTACAATCGAGAACTAAATAACATGGAAAAATAAGGTCGTATTGCAAACCTAGGGTCGAGACCTGCGAAGTCAGGCAGCGAGTCTCGCAAGCCCCCTCAAAAGGCATGTAACGAGTCGCGACTTAATTCTCACAACTCGCGATTTGTTACTGCCTCAAATTTGCACTTTTGCACCCAGCTTCAGAACACCTCGCGACCCGGACTCGCGACTTAGCACAACCACAGTGCCATGAACTTCCTCTTGACGTAAATACCAAACACATCCTCAAGACCAATCAAGTTGATATCGAGTCAAAACATAACAGTTTATGTTTTGATTGTGCTTGTTTTTCTAATAATTACCTTGACTAATATGGAGTAATATATGTAGTTATATTTTAGTAAACATTATTAAAGATTGATTATTGTAGTTTGAGAATATTAATTAACCCCATAAAATAATCTTGTAACCCCCTAAAACAATACTTTGTAACCCCCATAAACCTACTTAAATTAGTAACCCCATAAATTAAATTACCTCATGAATTTTATAAAAGCTCAAGAGCACCTCATAAATAATAATCCGACTAATTAATCTTGCCAAATTTGGACGAGATTTGCAAATGCCTGAGCATTCTTAATTTTATGCTTTATATATTCTTATTTAAGTTTTTAAATTGTTGCTCTTCCACAAGACTCCAAAACACGGAGTACACTGTAAAATTAAGGCCGATTATGTGATAATTCAACTTTTGTATTGTATACAAATAATTGACGAACTCTATCAATTAGTCAATAATGTAGCAAGGAAAAAATGCAGCCTGTAAACTTTGATTAGCTTAATATATGAGAGAAAAATATTCCAAAAGAATACCAATAAAAATAATCAAATGCAAATTAAAGTTGTTGTGATAGAACAACATTACTATTGATAATATATAATCAATTATGAGGTTCCAAATTATATATATTAACATAAACTTTTGGTTGATTTGATTATTATTTTGGTCCTATGAAATAAAAATAAAGTAAAATAAAACATCCACATAGGAACATGTAAGAAGCTAATGAAAAGAGATCGACGAAATAATAGGGCTTTTTTCTTAATTTAAGGTGTATAATTAGATATAATTAATTAATTAATAAATATGAGTAAAAAGAAGAAGAAGAATTTGAATTAAAAGTTGTTTCTAAGGAACATTCTATCCCAAAATGTTAATGTTTTTATGCTTTGGTAGTTGAGACTTGAGATACGGAGTATTTGGAAATTGTCTTACTTTCTTGCAGTATGGCATGATTTCTCCTTTTTGGAATAAATTAATTAAAGGTCGTCTTCTATTTTACTTACAGAAAAGATTTAAGATATTCTTAATTCTATCATGAAAACTTCAATGGCGGACAAATTAAATTACATGCATGCATGTATATATGATGCATGTCTAATTTGAATATGAAAATAATGTTTCTACATATAATTAAATGAATATCTCTTAGTAAATTAATCAATACACAAGATCAATAGTAAATAAATTCAGTGTAGACAAATTCACTTCACAAGGAATATGTTTTTATATTGCTTGCTAAATTATACTTTAAATTTATACCAGATCTAGATTTATTAACAACTACATGAGTGTTATTAATTTTATTTTATACCAAATATTTCAACTTTTAATAATTAATTTCTTATATACAACTTTTAGGGCGATTCTAATGTCTTATACTTCTAACTAGCCTTTTGCGCACGCTATGTGTGTTTGATATTTTAGTTTGAAATATTAAAGGGAAGTCAAACAAATCAAAATTAAAAGTTTTTATAAGTTGACATCCATTTTGCGATTGAAGAAAACCCTAAAATTTCTGTAAGAAATCTATGTGTATTCGTAGAGAATTTATAAATATAAATTTATATGTTTTTATCTTTTTTTTGAATTATAGATTTTATAATATTTTCATTTTTAAAATTCATTTTCTTTTTAAAACTTTCCTTATTAATGTCATAAGTTTAAATTGTAATATTATTTGAATTTCTAAATCTTGCTAGGGGTAAATAAGACATTTATAGGGGGACATCATTGCTTCCCTTGGCTTATACGGATCGGAGTATATATAATAGAGATTTATGATACTAGTAGTACAACATTATTAATACAATAATAACAAGCTATAGTTAAGCACAAAAAGGCTAGGGAAAGCATGCAATAATAACATAGACAAAAACAAAATCAAAATATAATTATAATTAAAAATATAAATAAAAGGGGGGACCAAGCCCATCCTTTATTAACTCCCCCATGTTACAAGGAAAGTTGCCAAATGCCAAAACTTTTCTCTACTTGTTCTTTCTTTGTGGCTTTGAAAAGTAATTAATAAAGACATCTGCCCACCATTATATGTCGTCCTCTCTTTCTGATGACAATTTATAGTAATGTTTAATTTTCATGGTTTTAAAATAAATAAATATATTAATAACTAAAACTCTAAATAAATAAATAAATAAAAAAAAAACAAACAAAAAGAATGTGGAAAGTGGGATATGATATGGTCCATGCTAGTATGTTCATGTTCATGTTCCAGTGAGTTCCAGCATTGTGGCGAATCGTTTTTCATGTCCATACCATATTTCTGTGTGTTGTAACTGGGGAACTACGTACCTGCTAACTTCTCACTCTTATCTATAAATTAAAAATATATATACAAAGTTGTACTACTATATATTATTATTATTATTATTATTATTATTATTATTATTATTATTATTATTATTATTATTATACTGCTTACTAGGTGGACCGATTTATATTATATAATGAAGTAATTTAAAATCCTTATGTTATTAGATTATTCCGTCACAAAAAAATAAAATAAAAAAATGTAATTAGGTTTTTAAAAGGATGGCAATAATGGAGGTTTTTGTTTTTGTTTGAATGATCAAGATTCAAGGTTATTGTATGATCTTGTTATTAAAATTGTTTGTGGTAATTTATGCACATTGTACTCTTAAATCTTAATGCTTCACTTTTATATACTTCCTATATATTCTCCACTTGTTAGGTGCAATTATATTCACCCTACTCGATCATATATAGTTTTACATTAGCTAGGTTTTACTTAAAAACACGATTATATAGATTGGATATTTCATTTTTCATAAAATATAGGACAACATCACCATAACATAATGACTTTCTGTCATTTAAAAAAAAAAAACAAACTAAATACTGTTGTTAGTAGTCTAGGTTATAGAGAATAGAAGTATATGTAGTATTTCTAATAAAGAAACCGAAAAGCCCAAAAGATAAGTCCAAAACAGAAAACTCTGACCCTACATAACACATCATAAAAGTTGGGGGGTGGAGCCCATGGACTCCGATTTGCTGACCGAGCAGCGAGACCCCATCATGATTATTCAAAAGGGGCACAAATCAGATGCAAGACACAAACTAACAATATCTCGTTGGCAATTCTATAAGACGGCTAAGATATTGGAGAGGGAAATTGGATTCGAATACTTTAACACTTTCTAATCTTAGTTATGAATTAATAGGATTGACAATATTTGATCTTTTTACTACTACTACTAAAATCAAAAGTATGCTCGAAATACTCAAAATGATAAAATAATTTAGTAGATATAAAAATGGTGATTAAGAAGTTAAAATAAGAATGATCCATTTAAGATCCATTCAAGACTCGTTGAGTCGTTGACTCGTTAGACTAAGTGAATCTGGGTTGACTTAAAAATTCTAGACCAATAGACCTAGGTCAGTTCTAAGTAAATATAAACTAAACGAATCTTGGTCTAGATGGATCCAACCCAAGCCTGGTCCATTATTACCATGCATCTCCAAATTTGAAACAGATTAGATTGTATATGTTGTTTCACTTGATTTTCCGCAAAATTGACAATCAATTGAAAACAAGTACTTCCTTCAATTCAAATTAAATGCAACAATTTGGAGTGCGTGAATTTCTAGATAAATTTTAGTTATTGTGAGAATAAAAGGGATACAGAGAGAAAGTATAATATGTGATGATGTGAGAGATAGAAAGATTTTTTTTATAAAAATAAAAAGATTAATTTGAATTTGAAATATAAACTGTTGCATTTGATTTGGATCAGTATGGAGTATTGTTTTGGTTTTATATATGGTAGTAAAGTATACTTTCTAATATTGTACGAGTACAATCATAAAATTTAAAAAAATTATATTTTGATGATAAAGTTAGTAATAATTAAGTGCTTCAAAAAAAAAAAAGGTAAGTAATAAGTAAATAACTCACCAGAAGTATCAACAACAATGCAAAAACAACAAAAATACAAATTTCATGAACTTATTACAATAATTACTTTTTAATACAATAACAATCAATTCCTTACTTTTTATGGTTAAGGGCCTTATTAACCACTAGGCTATTCCAATTCGGGGGTTAAAGCCCTTATTACAATAATTTGTACTTAACTAAAATAAATTTCCATGGACTTATTACAATAATTGTATTGTAATCAATTACTTTTTTGGTTATTATATAAGAAAAAAGATAGAACAAGTTCAATGTATGAAAAGGCGTAAGGCGCACCAAGGCGATAGGATTTTCTAGAGCCTTAGGCATGCCTCAGTGCGCCTTGGTGTGCCTCACTTAGTGAGGCGCATCTAAGAAGTAAGGCAAAAAGGCTGGAAAAAATATGGGGAAAAACAGAAATGTGCCTTAATGTGTCTTATGGCGTGCCTCAGAGCGCCTTAGTGCGCCTTGCTTGCGCCTAGCCACAAGCGCCTCACTTTGAACAGTTTAGGCGCTTACCCCCTTGTGCCTTGCGCCTAGGCGCGCCTTTTCAAACACTGAACAAGTTAAGAATTCTGATAAATAAAATTAAAGTCTAATAATGTTTTATTTTCGCAAAAATTATGAAGGTCGTATAAATTCTGATAAATTATATTCCATCCGTAACATATTAACTGTAATAATTTGACATTTAATCTCTCTATTTTATGTCAAATCGTTGCAGTTATTTTGTTACAGAGGAAGTAGTAATGAACTAATGATTCATTCTTTTCAATATCACTGTTTTGTTTTATTGTGTTTATTTTTGGTTTAGGAAAAAATGAGGTGAACAAACCCGAAAGTAGAAGCGAAGACAAAGTGAGTTGACGCTACACACTTTTATTGAGTAGTAATGATGAGATTTTTTTGGGAAGTTAATGATGAGATACTGTTCATTGACTACTCCATTGGAGTATATGAATGGATGAATATTGAATATGCGTTAGGACTTAAAAGATTTTCATCAAAACTATTTTTCAATTTTATCCTCCCTCTGTAACATATTAATGGCAACGATTTGACATAAAGTTGAGAGGAAAAATGTCATATCGTTGCCATTAATATGTTACGGAGGGAGTACTATTATTATTTGGTTTGAAGTAAACATTAAAATATAAAATTTAGGCTAGAAATTATTTTCCACCTTATATATTGAAAACAATTCCCCCCGAATTGGAAGGAAAAACATTTAAATCACAAATAGAAGGAAAACATTTTACGTCACAATTGAAGTACTTTATATCAAATCATTGCCATTAATATGTTACGGATGGAGTAATTGATTTTCAATTCAACTAAACAATGAAGATTTCTAAAATGGAAAATCATTTTACTTGCAACCAAACAACAAAAAAAACCTTTGTGAAAATGAACTTTTCAATATAAAAAGGTTTTTCATGGAAAAACCATTTTTATCCTAAAACATTTTACACCCTAAATGAACCCACAACTATCATATGTACATATACACACAATTACACATACATTTATAGTCGAGGTAGCATATATAGGAAAATACAGATACAGTAGTAGAATTGAATCCAGGCCAGTTAGTTGAACCTTTGAATTGGGTCAGGCATAAGTCTTTTCCCAGTGTCGGATTTACTGCAAAGGCAATGGCTTCAATCACCTCCATCACTATATTCATCTTTCCTGACAAATAATGTTGGGGTTGGCCCATTTTTTTCCCTCACTAACCCAGAAAATCCTTCTTTTCAGTACGATATTTTTCTGAGCAGTGGTCATCCACCATCAACTATGACTAAAGTCTACACTCCACAGTGAGGTTGTAGTGATTGAGTAATCACTGTATAGGTTACACAAAAACAGGAGCGAAAACGAAAAACGGGTATGAGTATGTCATCAAATCCTAAAAACATCCAAAGTCGTTTCGATAAGAATTAGATTTGATGGTCCAAAACAACAAAATCTAATATTTCAAAATTCATTATAATAAACCTGATGAAAGTTTAATAATTTCAGATAAGCTTAAATAAGTTTATCACGCATTAAACCATAAGATGTGACATTTTCAATCTATATGAAATCTAGCAATATCCATCTTTCAGTGTACTGAAATATGATTTGTATCTTTGTGCTAGTCCAAACATACCAAGGGTACCTCCTGTATGAAGCATCACCACCTTTGCTCTGTTGTTGTCCAGTTGCTCCTGGCTCAAGCTAACAGCTTCCTCCCATGCTGTCAAAGTGTATATTGGATCAACAAGTACTCCTGTTTGGTTCGCTACTTGTTGACAAGCTTTTGTTTCCCCCTCCATAATGTTGCCAAATCTGCAATAAGCGCGGGCTTAGCCATGACAAAAATTCACAAGAAAAGCGATGTAAATTCGAGGGCAGAAACTAAAAGAATTTTGCAACTGCTTCTAGACAAATCAAAGTATTGCTAATGTTTGGCTACCAAAATGGACCTCATTTAGGCACCAAATTAACTGGTCCCAAATGCTAACACAGGCCCAAGGTCCATTAGAAATTGTTTTCAAACAATAATATCTCAACTTTAGAGACACGGATCAAGGCTCAAGGCCCATCCGTCAATACATTGTGTCCATTACACAAGATCAGGTCACCAGACTCACCACTAGCTGAGATTTCCTCGGCACTTCGGCCCACTTGTTAAGTGGACATTAGCTACAAATACAAGCCAACCACCCTCATGCAAAGGTATTTAATTCAAGCCCCACTCATTATTACACTTGTTTTTCATTTAATGCTCATTGCTTTACTTACAAGTGCTGACTTAGGCATTAGAAGGGCGTTTTCTCAAACAACCCTGAGCCAGTTTATTTGAGTTCATTTTAAAAATTAGCTTGATCCAATCCATGATTGGACTAATACATTGTTTTTCCACTAACCCTAGATCATGTTGTTTTTAGCGAACCAGTTAATACATGACAAAACTTGGAAGAACAGTGATATAATTAAATGGAGAAACTGCAATTATTTGGAAGAAAAAGTTATGAACGAATAAGCTAGGAAGAAGTGAGTGAGGAATTCAATTTCATGATGAGTACAAGAACATGATTCTGAAAGAAAAGAAACAATTAGTGTTATTATTTACTAAAAGAGTGCATGTCAACTCACTTTCTAGGAGTTTTACGATTCACCCAATGAACTAGGTCATTGTTGAAGGTGCAGTTTTTAAGATCAGAGGCTGCATGTCTCTTAAAATCCAAAATCAGACGGTTCTCCTGATTCTTGTATCCATCATATGTATCAGATAGCATTACAGCAGTTACCTTCCATGGCAGCCTGAATAAAATCAACAACAAAATTCAACTGGCAATCCAATATTAAAATATAAGTGTGATCTTAACTCTTAGTATGAAACCATACTCGAGTATGGTGGCCCCAAGGGCAAAGCCGATTGCTGTTGTCCCAGTACCTGAATCAATCACAAAGTTATATGGTTTGTCTTTCCCAAGGATATGGCTCTGGGACAAGTACCTCACCAGGCGAATGATCCCTGCAAGAGTGACAAAACTTGTATGGTATGTCAAGTTAAGCAGAAAATAATCGAGGTTCATGTGGAAGGATAACGAAAATCAAGTAGACATCTAAAGGGGAAAAAATCCAAAGAATACAAACTATAGCAGCCCACTTTGTTTGTAGTATAAGCCAATGTTCTTTTACTGAATTAAACTAGATCTTAGACTCAGCATGAGCTGAACTGAATTTTCCTAAACTAGACTGAAATAACAAGGCCATTACTAAGTTAGATTTTATATACATTTAAAATTAGATGAATAAACGTTCATATATATTTAGTCAATTTAGATATGCCAGTTTGTATACATTTTCCTTAATCAATGCCTGATGTTTGTTTTGCACTGCTGTTTTCAAGAGTTCATGAATCTTAATGCAGTAGACATTCTCAAACTCATGCCACAAGTTTGGTCTTCCTTTGCACACATTGAAGGTGGAAAAAAGATGTCTCTTGGGAACCATCTTTCTGTTAAGTAATAAGAAATGCATGATCATAATCATATGCTGATATGCATATTCATATTGTAAAAGGAAAAACTGACTGCAATTACTTATATGCAGGCTATTCAGGGTTGTTATACAGTTCAACACAATTGACTCATAGCATAAACAGCATCTGAGTGATCTGACAGTTACAAACTTACAATTAACTAAAACTTTCAAATATATAAATCAATAGGCTAAGTAATAAGTCAAATATTCAATGATGTGAAAAAATCATGCAATGCATAACAGATGCCTGTTCTGTCTCACCTAACAATGCCACAGCATCCCCTGCACCTTCCTTAACAATCATGACTTTCTTCATGCCATACTCCAAGTTTCTATCTGCACGTGTTTGGACACACTTTCTTCCACTAGAAGAATCAGTAAAACTATCAAGAATATCAGTGAGCCACACCACAGAACCACTGTGACCAGCAATTGCATTTGCATGCCCAAGAAGCATTTCTTCCCTTTTGGTGTAAAGTGATCTTGGGACATATGTAACATTTCCATACATAGATGATACTAGATTGTATCCAGTCAGAATCTCTGGCTCTTCTCCTCGAAGAAGCAAATGAGACCTAAGGCCTCTTTCCGCACATGAGACAGCTGCAGAGTTCAAATTAGCAAAATGAAGCTAACACTTGTATTTAATTCACGCGTAAGCAAATTGCAAGTTCCTAATTTGCTACAGAATCTTAGTATGTGGGAAAACACTAATGTAGATGACCTACCCACAGCAGTTGCATGTGCACTTTGACAACCTCCACAGGTAACCTAGAAAACATGCCAGTTGGGTATTACACAATCACATAGAATGAAAAACTGAGATGGCACCTATAGTAAGTTGGAAGCCAATGGCTATCACACTGATGCCAGAAGATGAGAAAATGTTTCAACCTTATATGTTCCATAATATATACATGAAAACCTTATTTCTTTGGATGGAGAAAGTGTTGTGGAGGCATTGATTAAGAAATCTTACAATTAATCTAAAGCAGAAAAGAACAAAGAATATTGCAACAATAGATGGATTCTATTTTAGTACGATGAAGTAGCTCACTAGTCAGAGTTTACATCAATAAAACTTCAGCATCCATAGAAATGCCAATATATGACTTTCAAGACAACAAAGAACAGCTTTTAAAAGTTTATAACTATGAAATTAATCTGTCCAGAATGCTACTGTTCATACCAAGGAGCAGAAGCAGCAACTCACCACATCAGTTCCTGAAAAATCTTCAATTATAGGGAGTAAAGCATCCAATTTCCTTGCTTTGTTTCCATTGACAAATGGGTGTAGCAGGTCATCTCTGACAACGTAAAACGAAGGATCTTTGCACCTTTCATCCATCATAGCATCACCTAATTTCGGATATGCATCTACTGAGAAGTTCACATCAGCAAAAATTCCACTCTTTGCTGATGTTTGCTTCTTTGAGATTGTGATTTGGTGAACTTTGGTGTCTGGGATTTCTAATGCCCATCTTCTGTCGAGCAAGTTCGATAGTGATTCGTCGAGGTTTGACTTTGGTTGGGAAGCACTAGCACCCTAAGGTTTCAGAGAATGGATAGTATCATAATCCATGACTTAATTTGCCAATAAACACATGCCCAGCAATCACAAACGTTCTTTAAATTACTAGCTACTGCAGTAACAAAAAAGGGATTTTATTTGTTCCGACAGTTGAATTTCATAAGAAAACATATTGGTATAAATTACTAGTTTACTACCCCTAAAAATGCTAATATAGTAATATCCACTCTTGTCAAATTTAGACTAAAACTTTAAAAAAAAATTTGTAAAGAATGAAAAACCAGGATTGATGATATCCAAATGGCAAAAACTAAAAATCATACATTGAGAATGACAGATAAAGAGAGAAACCTGGGAATAATTCAACAAATTGCGAGAAAAAGTCTCGTTTCTTTTAGCTGCAAATGCTGAACTTCTTGGCCAACGATACAGCTTCATAATAAGGTGTAATCAATGGACTGAAGATTATGGAAGCGACGAAGAAACAATTCAAACAACTCACTAAAAGCTTAAATATTAGGAAATCACAAATTCTAATGACGAACGGAAACAAATATATATATATATATATATATATATATATATATAAAATAAAATTAATGGAGCAAAATAAGAGATGAAAAGGGAACATGAAATTTTATTCTGCTTAATAAAAAAAACAGCAAAAGCAATTGAAACAGTACAGTGTTGTGTTACAAATCAATACAGTAGACAGAAGAAGTATACCTTGATGCCGATGGGACGAAGGAGGAAGGTAAAAAAAAGATAAGTTTGATTCAACTTCCAGGTTCCAGCTTCAACCGAATTGTCTTGGATTGTCAATTTGCATTGGTTTTTTTTTTTTTTTATTATTTTTTTTTTACGAGTAATTAATTCCCATGGAATTTGGAGTCAGGCAGTCAGCTTCCTTGGAATTCCGATTACAATACAAATGTACTAATCGAAATTCATAATACTAAGTACACAAAAAAAAAAAAAAAATTTGTACAAATACATAAAACCCATTAATCTGGAAAAATACACATTTATCCTTTTTGTATTAAAAAAAAGGAAAAAATAAAATGAAACCCCCAATTCACGCACTCCATCTTCATCGACATTCACTTTCATTTGAAGCCCTCACCACTTTCATCATTCGTCAAATGTCAACCAAATCTCTTCAATTTCATTTGCAAATTCGACGATTAAAATCTTATCAATTTCATTTGCAAGTTCGATGATCCATCTCTCATCATTTTTATTCGAAATTCGATGATTCACTGTTGTTATCATCAAAGGTAAGTTTTTCCCCCAATTAATCTTTGTTAGGGTGATACTATATGATTCAATTTGTTGTTCATTTTGTCGTATATAGCAATTTTTTCAGTATTTTTACAATCAATTTGTATGTTTAGCCAGTTAATAATTTGTATTAATTTTGAATGAATTATCTTCTGGGAGGTTTGCAAATTATCTTGAATATCAAGGAAAGAGGTTATATTTTTTTTTTTATTTCAAAGGCAAAGTAGGAACTAAAGTTTTAATTAAATTAAAACCATTGTGCATTTAGTCAAAAGATTTGTGCACTTAGCACCCCTTGAAATTTTATAGCAAAGGATGGCAATGAGCCAATGAGTATTGATTCATCTAAAAAATTTTGAACTGCCGAATTTTTTAAAATCCAACCCAATCTTCTCCGATTTATAAGGGTTTGAGTCCGAGTTTTTTAAAATCCAATAAGGGTACGTTTGATTCATCTAAATTTTTTAAAACTTTCTGAAATTTTTAGATTTGGTCTTATTCGATCTAAAATTTTCTGATTGTAATTATTACTTCGTATTATTATTACAATTTTTCTGATATGATATGATTTTTTTTTATCTGATCTAAAATTTTCTAATTTGATCTGGATTTTTCTGAAAATAAGCACAGGATGTATTTATGATCTAAAATTTTATATTTTGATCTGAATTTTAAGTTAAATCAAATGCTCCCTAAGTCTGGGTCTATTTCTTTAAAAAAAAATAAATTGGGTTAGGGTTTAAATAAATGCGAGTCAAGTTTGGGTCCAATATGTAAGACCCATATCCGATTTATAGACCCATTTTTATATAATAAATAAATAAAAATAAGAAGTATGTCTTAAAGCCTCTATTTCTTAATTTACTGCCATTTATTCTTATTTCTTGATTTATTTAAAAAAAATCTAACTCTCTAACTTTAGGATTTTATAAAGCATTTAGTTCCTTATTTTTCTTTAATTAACATTGCATGTAGCTAAAATAGGACGAAAAAATGGTAATTAAGGGCTTAAAATAAGAAAGACTAATCTATGACCTATTTAGGACCCGCAGACCTGCTAGACCCAATGGATCTGAGTTTGAGTCTGAAAATTCTAGATCCAAAGTATCGAAATCAAGGTCTAGGTATGTATAAAATAAACGGATTTGGGTTTGAGTCTAGATGAAGCCAAACCAGACCCGACCCATCACAATGGTACCTAGTTAGCAAGAGAAAGATACTCCACAATAATTGTAGAAATTATAACTTAGCAAGCGAGAGCTTGGTAATCCATTTTCTCCATTCTTATAATTTCATGCTAAGTTGCTAACCAAACAACTTGAGGATTTTACGCTTTGTTGGAATTGGAAATTCCCATGTATTCTATCTCCAACCAAACAAGGCTTGATTGAGAAAACCAAAATCCAAATTAACTCAATCCAACCTCATGTTATATAGTGATTGAATATGGCTATGTTCATCTAAAACATCAAATTTGGATTTTGGTCTTTCAGATAAAGATCTGAAAATCTCTATAGGAATTGTACACACCATAAAAATTCCTTTTCTTTTCAATGAGTAGTAAATGCAAGCATCATTGACGGCGTACAATATGCAGCATAGGTTAATAGCAAGTATTGTATAAGACGGTCAGAATCACAACTTACAATTCAGCATGTAGAACTCCAGAAGGGCACTTGAACATAACTGGCAGTCCTGACGCCTACAAGAAATTTTTTATAATGCAACTTACAATGGCTATACCTATGCCTAATAATGGTGGTGGTACATTTACTTGCAGAAACCCATAATATCATTACATCCTCCATAATGCTGCAACGGAGCAGGAATAATGGCTTTTCTTCAAAGATGAATAATGGAGTTTAGCCCAGGAAACTCACTCATCCTTCTTCTGGTATACTACTACAGCGTAAGAGTATGTTATCATTTTTCTGTCCAAATATTTCAGAAACCCCTTCCCAATTTCCCTTGTCCCTCGTTTCCCAATAACCACCTTTGTAACAATAACAACCATCCTCGTCTTTCTGAAACCATCTTGGTTGCCACCCACTTTCTTGGATTTTCCTAGCCTGCACCAAGTTCAAATCGATAATAAAAAAAGAGAAAACAATCCTGAAACTTAGAACGCGTTTCTACGTTGTGTGCTGTGTGAAATACAGGATACAAATTATAACCATTATGATGATTGCAGGATGATATTTAATATGAAAGGTCTTGTAGAATGTAGAGTTAAGTTGTATAACTGCATGTTAGTATTATCATTTATTATTCCATGAATAATCTCTGGACTTGTACAATACATGTATTATCTGTAAAATGTCCTTTGGTGTTTTCTTATGGTAAGTGGCCGTATTTGTGAATGAGATATCTCACTGTAATAGTCAAATTTATTTATTTGGTGTGTGCTTTATGTGGTTATTCCTCTTCTTAAGGATAACCGGTATTTCTTTCCACATCAAAAAATAAAAATAAATAAAAATTTGGTGTTTGCTCGGGATTGGGGGAAAACAGATAAGTCAGATACCTGTCGTTGTAACTGTTCAAGCCTAAGTTTCTCAGCATTAGCTAGCTCGTATTCTCCATTTTCCAAGTGTCTCTGATCTGGCCTGAGCCTTGAGTCTGTTGGTGGCAGCTTGTCTTGCAAACCAGGAGTCAATTCATTCAAAGATATTGCAAAAGGTGTGAGGTTGTATCGAGTCTTGCTGGCAGATTTATCCCTTTCCCAAAGCAAGACAGCTTCTGTCATTGGATCATAACCTTTTGGTTTAATGGTCGGATCCCCTAAGACATAGTACATTGCTTCATCCCACTTTCCTACCAACATTGCAACCTTCTCACCAGTTCTATTGTCTTGTACAAAACCATGAACCTGCAAGACAATAAATTACAAAAAATGGCATAACGTCATGCACAGTACATATTAGTATATTACAGCAGCACTAGATACCAAAGCAAGTTCGTTTTAACCACTCTGTCAGTGATTTTTCAGGAGATAACTTAAGCAGACATCTAGTTCAAGAAGAGAGTATGGGATTGGAATCTGCTTAGAAATCAGGAATCAGATTGGAGATGTATGGGATAGAAATCTACTGCTTCAACTATCAAATATAGCTTTGGTTAAAAAAGAGATTCTAATTCCAATTGTTATAGCTATGATCGATTGAGTGGGGATAGGTTGATAAGCCTTTTCACCCTTCCCAAATTGAATGCCGTTAGTCTTTTAAAAATCTTAAGGGGGGGGGGGGGGGGACTAGCAAAATCTAGCAAATACTTTATTATCATCGACCAGGTTGATAGGATTAACAATAACAAAACACTCGTAAGTGCATAAATTACAGAAGCAGAAGTCTGATAAATGAAAGCAAAAGTGCAGATAGGCAACTCTAACAGCCTGATCCTGAAATCTGGATCATGTCCTTTCTTTCTCTATTTCCAAAAAATAAAAATAAAAACAATCCAAAGGGAGGTGCTCGTCTTGGGTTTTAGGGTATCACGAGATAACAGGTTTTAGATTAGTAGCGAAAATCAAAGAGCAAATAAAGATTTTTCAAATTCCAGCCTGATTCCTGATTCCAAATATTGCAAACTAACCAGGGCTTGTTCTTGGGTAAACTCAGGGCATGGACTGGATCTCTGATACTAACACTGACATCCAGATACAATCTTTGAAGATAATCCTTAATACACTAATTAAAATTTTGTAATACACTAATTCAAATTTTGTAAAAGAAGATTTAGCGACCTGAAACTAAGGTTCTAGTGGAAAATGATAAGCCAGCAAGGCAGAAACACACCCTTTTCAGTAATGAAATTCTAGACAGTAAAAAGCTTCTGCTTAGCAGCTATGTTTAAAATGCTAAATTTCAATCTAGATAAATTTGAGAAGTAAAAAAGCATTGAATGGAAAGTTAGAAGGTCTGGAGCCCAGCCTTTCTCAAACTCAACTTTGTTAGCACTAGAAGAAAGTATCAAAGTATAGTAGTTACATTGCAATACAGGCAAACATATACGATCCACCTATTTACTAAATACAGTAGAAGAATATCAGTAACTTTCTTTATATCAATATTTGAGTTCCAATTTGTGTTACATAGACTCTTTATTGCACCTCAAAAAAATTTGTCCAATATTTGAATTTTAGACATGGGGTACAATACTCACTTCATTTTGAAACAAAATCAGGCAATTTTTTCATTAAATGGTTGTGTCTAACAATTGGACAAGTATATGTCACACTTCTAGTAGAGTTTAAGTAATATTAAAGCTGAATCAGAAGGAATACCTGATGTGGATTCCGATCTATAATAGATTGCTCTTTAAATTTCAGTTTGCAAGAATAATTTCCACTGCCTTTGATGCGCATGGTCCCATAGTGATCACAGTAAATTTTACCAATTATTATATTGTATATGGAAGTTGTCACCTTGCTCCACTGAAATGTCTCACCATCTTCAAATTCAAGAGTAAGAATCCCAACAGGGTCCAGTTGGATGGAGCGTCCCCAGAATTTTCCCTTAAGGTTAGAATCAGCCCAGAATTTCCAGCCTCTACCATCACAATGACAAGCAACAACCATAGGATGGTGACTGACCTGCAGGTTCCACAATTTCTAGCTTGCATATGAATGTGATACAACACGTAATTCCAATTATAACAGCTCTTGCAATAACAAAATCCCTAGCCAAAAGAAGCAAAAAAATTTATAACCATCTAGGACAAACCAAAAAAACTATGCAAAAGATAAGGGTCAACCTAGATTCTAGAATCTTGACTTGAAGCAGGTAATAAAATGTAATGAATCAAGTAATTAGAAAATTAGTTCTAATATTTTTAGATTTTTCAGAATATTTATTTTATTTTATTTTATTTTATTTACCTTTAATTGTCCTTGTTTTGTAGTATTTTTGTCCTATAGCTTTTTGGGTTATTTTTGTACTTGAGTATGGACAAAATATGTAGTGGTAGTGGTAGTATAAATATATAGGGAGGGGGAAGATAGGAAGGATGCAGAAAAATATTTTGAGAGCTTTGGCTTTGTGAGTTTGGTGACCTAAAGTCACCCATTAGAGAATAGCAACCTAAAGTTGCTAAGTTATCCTTTTGTATCACAATTTTCTGAGTTATTAATCCATTGTTCCACATTTCCATCTTGAGATTAATCAGTTCTTTGCATAAAACCCACTAGACAAAAGTTTTCATCATTTAAAAATAAGCAAACACCTTTTCAGAGAAGAAACGGAGGCCTTTGTCTGGATAATCAGCCTCATAGGTCTCTCCAAGAAGAGGATTAAAAGGTTTGCATTGGCGACCTTCAGTCGAAGCATAGCCAGATACTGCAAAGGCAGCTACATGCAAAATTCTCATCAAGTCATTTCCCTGCAGTAATGCAATCATATTCTCAGTTTTGAATGAAACTCAAAAATAGAATTAGAGATCATGAAGATACCATAGATAGCTGAAAAGAGAATGAATAATAGAAATTAGAGAAAGCAATATCAGTGAACATATTGATAAAGTGAAGCTAAGAAATTCAGGAAGGACCATTAAAATTTTCATATATTTGGAATTGAGATTAAAGCAATATTATTATATTGATACCCATCTTCCAAGAAACAGTTAACCTAACATTTTGGATTGTGCAGAGATTAAAGAGAGACATTTAGCACCCTTCAACCAGATGCCTAGAATAATGGCAATTCAAAGATGAAAATGCTTTTCCTTCTACTTGTATCTCTAAATATTTTAATGTGCATACAAAGTTCTTACAAGATGAGGATACTGAAATTTAAAATAAAGTCGCCACCTCAAACCAGGATATTGAAAACTTGGTGCATCTAAAAAAAAATGTACAGATGTACTCGAGCAAAATCAACCAATTTTAAATCATTTTTTTTTTATAAAAAAAGACAATTATTTCCACTGATTTTTTAGTGCTGGAGCTTGACTTCCAGAGAATTTTCCCAGATCCGGGGGCCAAGGGGGGTTCAACTGAACCCTAGGTTGCACTGAGTCGGGAACGGGATCGGAAATGAATACGGATACGGGGACGGAAAATGGCAAATCTAAAAAAATAAGGTTAATGGGTACGGGCAATTATAACATGAAGAATCAGAATCGTCCCCAATATGGGGACGAATTGGGTTCGGGGCCCATGAACCCCCTGGATCTGCCACTGACTTTCATTATTAATTATAAATCATAATTTATACTACCTCCGTTTCTTTTTAAGTGCAATGAACCAACAATTTGACATAAAGTAGAGAGGAAAAATGACTAATCGTTGCATTTAAAAAGAAACGGATGTAGTATGATTTTTAATTATTCTGAAAATATAATCCATCATATACTTTTTGTAATAGCATTTCTTTTTTAAATACTAGAAGAAGAAAAATGTGGTCAAATTTAAAGTCAAGTGAAAAGGTCAAACAATTGTGCTTACAAAAATACAAAAATACACAGGAAGCAACTGTGCAAGTATACAGTATCCAACTAACCAATGATCAATCATTAAAGAATTTTCAGGGAGAGAATTGTACCAGCTTTCCCCATTCAAGACCTCGATCCACAAGGAATGAATACTCCAAGTCTTCAAAGCATTTTTGCAGTGATGAAAGTGGTTCATTAAAGTAAACAGGAAGACAAACTCCAGAGAGGTCCTTCCCTATGTTATCCTTGATAATCGACCACAAGCCAATAGGCTTTTCTTTTTCCTTCGGCTCCGGTAAACTATCCCTTCTGTTAATATAAGGGTATTCCACAGGTCTAATACCCCCTTGAAGCTCCTTTGAACCATCCTGCCCCAGTGAACTGCAAGCATCTGCAAAGGATTCCCTTCCCCGACAAGAGGCACTTCTCAAAAACTCTGACGCCAAGTAATCATTTGTATCAAAATATGCACCATCATCTTCATCTGATTCAGCATCCACACCATCTTGACTCTCAATCTCCACATCAAAATCTGATCCACTGCCCTCAGACATGATGGAATAAAAATCTGCAACGTTTCAAAGAGCAAATACATATTGAAATAGATAAGAGGCATCCACACAGAAGAATAAAGGACATGAAGCATGAGTAGTAATTTAAAACACTAAAAGCAAATTCAGCAAATAGTTCCTTCAATACTATCAGTTTACAACATAATAGGATAACTTACACATGGGTTTAGATAAGAATAAGCTTGTTTTAAACATGTGATTTTGTGAACCTGGCTTATGAAAGACCAATGGTTTATTTATCAGGAAATTATCATTGGTGACCCTGTGTTTTTAAGAATCTCACAAATGACGCCATGTTATGCATCAATTGTCAAAAGTTACATTAGTAAGGGTGTTCTGTCAGATTTTGACGTTAGATCAATTGTCAAAAGTGACATTAGTAAGGGTGCTCTGTCAGATTTTGACGTTAGAACCCCACTTTAAAGTAAAAATAATGTTTCAACTCAAAGTAAAACCTAATTTGACATTAGAACTCAATCTGAAAGAAAAAATTGGTTTAAAAAATTAAATAAAGTCAAAATGACATTAATAATAGTAGAACCTCTGTTAATTACACCCAATAACAATAGCCCATGAGAAATCCAAAAAAAAGTAAACAAAGGGTTTTACTTTGAGTTTGAAACAGTTTTTTTACTTTAAAATCGGGTTCTAACATCAAAATCTGACAGATCACCATTACTAATGTCACTTTTGATAGTTGATGCATAACATGGGGTCATTTGTGAAATTCTTAAAAATAGAGGGTCACCAATTATAATTTCCCTTATTTATATTACTAATCTACAAAAGTTAAAAGGAGTATTAACCACAATACTGCGAGTACAAGGAAAGCTCTTAAAAGCTATGTAACATCGTTTTACTTCAAGTATATAGGGTCCTCGACAGGGTACAACACTTGGACACTTCATTTTGGGCAAAAATCATTGAAAATTTGCACAAAATAGCCAAATCGAGCACATAGGCACGTACATGTGTCGGACATGGGTACAGTATAGCTTAAAAGTCAAAAACCACCCCTAACTAAGAAAATCATTTCAAACCACCCCTAACTAGGAAAATCATTTCAAACCACCCCTAACTAAGAAAATCATTTCAAACCACCCCTAACTGAGAAAATCATTTAAAACCACCCCTAATTGAGAAAACCATTTAAAACCACCCCTAACTAAGAAAATCATTTAAAACCACCCCTAACTAAGAAAATCATTTGAAACCACTCCTAACTAAAAAAATCTTTTGAAAACACCCCCAGTCCTTATATGCGTATCCAAAGACACCCCACTGCACCGGGTATTAAATAAATAATCAAAAACCCTTTGATACATGCACATGCAACGTACACACAAAGCTCAAAATTTTAATCTAATTCATCTTTAGTATAAATAAATAAACACAGAGTAAAACATCCCAACTCCTCTCCACGACTCCACCCAAACCCCTTCCCCAGATACTACTCCCTATCATCATCATTTCACCCTATTCCTAAATCGTTGTATTTATTCCTAGTGACAACAGCTAGAGATGGTGTAGAATGTGAAGATAGAGCAGCACCAACATCTTTATCTAAACCTAAGATAGCAACACAATGTGGCATTTCGAATCATGGGATGGCCCACCATGAAAAAAAGTCACAACATGGGTACAAGGCAAGCAAGGTGATGGACAGCAAGCCTTAATATTGTGCATGCAAAATCATGGGACATGCCAGCACTTTTGGTATTGAAAACATGGCAGGAAGCCAAGAAATAGTAGACAAAATAAAGCACAACAATAATTATTGAGATTTGGCGAACACAGTCACACCTAACCTTTCGACCACTGTGCCATGCATGACACAGATAGTTCATGCCATGGCGCTTCCTGTCCAGCACAATTGCTTGTGTGTCCGTCATGGCCTGACAATGCCATATTTACGCTACCCCCCTACACTCCTCTTTCAGCATAGCTGTCATCTACCCTAAGATAATGTTTGGTGTTTGAGGGAGTTTTATATTTTTAGTTAATGCTAGCATTTTGAGCATTAGTTGGAATCTTGGTCACTTCCAGAATAAATAAAAGATAGGGGTAGCTTTGGTTATGCAGATAAGGACATAAGATACTTCAATTGAGTTTTATAAGTGTTTTTTGTTAATAATAATTTAAAAAAAAAAAAAACATTCCAAGGGTGCAACCGTGCAAATGTGCAACTACTTTCTCTTACATCAATTTCTTGTAAAGGTGTGAATAGGATACTAAATCTTTGTATACTTTAACCCCCGGTGTATATGAAACTCGTTGAAGTTAGTGAAACTTAAAGCCACTGCAATAAAATGAAAGATTTTGGAAAGAAACATATGGAGGCATAAATTACATGATATAAAGCTATAGGTGTAAAAGACAACAATTTCAAACATGCTAGGAAAGATATATCACAAAACCTAGCAGAAACAATCAATTGTTCTAAAATTTAGTCAATTTAGTAATAATATATGAAGGTTGTTCCTACTCTCACTCAGGAGTCTAGGACCCAAGAGTGATTGAAAGTGAGACTGAAGAGAGGAATACAAAGATAGAGGGCAGACTAGAGTAAAAGCATAAAGTACACCACTGACCGCTGAACCTTCTATTTCCTTGTCCGCAGCATGAATCTCTTCTCTTCGTTTCATCTACCACGGTTGTCTCCAACTCTATCTTCTCAGACTAAAATCCATGAAAATTTCAAGAGACAGGTTATATCACAATATCAATTTGCTGGGAAAATACGTTTGAAAAAAAAAAGGGAAAAAATTGCAACATGAGTAACTGTATCAAATTGGAGACACAATATTACAATAGACAAGTATAATTTCAAAACTGAACAAATAGGAATTCCACAAGAATTTTTGCATCAATACATATGTTCCCAAACGCAGGGAGAACTTTGGCAAGAAAAATAAATATCAGGTGCTGATGTTTCATGATTAGTAAAATGAATACTCCAATAAACCTTTACCGACTAGAAGTCGAACATATTGCTCAGAAAACCTCATGGATAAATTTGCCATAAATGAAATCCAAGACATTGAAAAGCTAATACAACATAGAAAAGACACTAACTAAACTCTTACTTAAGACTATGTTTAGTTCAACAGATTTTTGCTAATGTTATCGGCAGAACTTTTTTTTTTATCTCATCTAAACTTAACACCAAACTTTGACTTTCTACATACTCTAATCCATATCTATAAAGAAAAAAAAAAGTCAAATGAGATCTTGATTAACCTGTACATTCCAAATATGTAAGTTTCATAATACTTTTCATTATGGAATTAGAGATATTTATCTTTAAAAAATGCAAATGAAATCATAAGACCTAATCAGGACTTATTTTTTCTGATCTGATATGAAATAAGTAATAAGGTCTCGAAATAATGCAAACTAAACATAGCCTAAGGCTATAACTCAAAATAAATTGCGAAAGTGAAAGTGATAATGAGGCATGGAATAGTAGCTCCATCTACACCTTCACCTTTAATCCTTAGGGTCAGTGATTTAAATACTCATATCACTCAATAAGTTCATGGCTTTTTTACAAAATCACATAATGTAGTTCCACATATGTTGAAGCCTTTAGAATTTCTTCTCCACAAAAGAATTCATCTCTGAACAACAGTGCATAATAATAGAATGGAGCAAGACCGCATCATTTACGCTCAAAGGAAAGTAGAATGCAATCTTCAGACTGCATAATAATAGAAAACAACAATTTTAGTAGAGTTGGGTAGAAATACCTCTAACCGTCTCAAGGTTTCCAGCAATGAGACATGTTTGCATTGAAGAGCTTTAAACTGATTTTGCAGCTCAGAGACTTCGGTGAGCATAATAGACTCACAATCATTAATCACTGGCTCTGCAATGCCTTCCCGCAACATCCTCTGTCGAAGCATCTCTGTGGAAACAACAATGTCTTCAGGGGCGAAATCATTGCTTGTCAAAACCCTGGGGAAAAGATCTTTTGCTGCTAAGAGAGCCTCAATCCATTGTGCTCTATCCTCTTTGGATACACAACGCAAGTGAAGAGTCTTCATTCCTGTAAATATGCTCAGCCTTTTATCATCTGATTTGCTTGCACGAACTGAAGAGACCTTTAATGCAAACGATAATAAATGAGTTATCTCTAGGAATCATATAGTAATAACAAATACAAGTAAGAGAAAAAAATGCAGGAAACTTCATCATTGACAAAGGATGTTCATATCAATTTCATTTCTTTTACTACCTGTTCTAAATGAAATGAATGACAAACAAATGCCAACTATAAGGTTCTAGCCTGGAAAAGCAGCAGAATGGCTGTATTAATAATTTGGACTGATTAATACACGTCTCTTTGAAGTTTAATAAGCATGTAGCATGTAAGTGGAAGACTGGTTAATAGTTAAACTTCAGGCAGAAGAGTTCACAGCTAAGGTGCTAAGCAAATACACATAGCCAGCTTATACTTAATTAAACTGGTGTAGCTGTGCAGACAGAATTTGATAAGAACTTTATCCCTAAGTAAGCTCATGTCAACAAGAGCCCTAGAAACCGCATGCCCTGTGCACACCATGTATAATTCAAACCTTCCCTAAAACATTCCAAATACAATATAGTTCTTATCATGAAAATGGCATCAAGAAAGTTACCATAAGAGAAATGATCTAGAACATGGCAAAAACAAATAAATTTGATTGACAAAATAAAAATAAAAGCCTCTTATACCACCCGCCTCATCACCGTCTCACTAAAAACAAAGCATGCTATCTAAACTTGCGAGAAGGACCACTAGAGAGAACTGCAGAACCGCCATACAATCAAGGTCAAAGAAGTTGGGAAATTTGGCAAAGATCAGCTCACTATGGATCAAGATGGAAGGAATGACCCTTATGGTGCAGTGCAACACAAAGATCCCCCTATCCTGGAGATGCAGCTAATAGAGGAGATAAATAAGTAAAACAGCCATTAGGGATGTCAATGGGTTGAGTCAAGTAGGAGACTCACCGCACCCCCGGCACAAAATAAAAATTTCATAACGTAAATTCTATAAAAATATTTCAAGTTTTGTCTAAAATGTGTAATATATTTGTTCCTTTTTTTGAGGTGGGTATAAAATTGATAGTAACTAGATACTGAGGTGGGGATTAGGTGAATATGGATACCCAAGTGGATGGTGGAGCGGGATGGTTTTACATTAATCTGTGTTGGGGTGGGGACAGAGACAAATTTGGACCTGCCACGTTGATGAGATGCACATTGGAATGGAGAGGGCATCACCCTCCCCGCCACAGGCCCACACCTCATTGACACCCAGCCATTGAGAGATGAATTGCAATGCAACCCTTCACTAGCCCAAGACTCGTCGACATTCAGCAATTCCTCACACAGCAACTTTGCCACACAACCTAACAAGACAAAGCATACCATTTATGCTAGTCTAAATGACTGATTCGAATAGGAATTTCAGTTCAATCTCTATTTTGCAAATTAAGAGTTCCACACTTCCACTCAAAGTGCCTAAATCTACCTGTGGAATCAGTCAGAACACAATATGATGCTACACCCATCTCGAATTCATTGGATTCAAACAAAAACCATCACACAATCAATAGTTCCACACGGCCAGCTGAAAAGACCTTAAAATGCATCATCATCATCAGATTTAACAAAACAAAAACAGTTCAATCACAAAGAACATACAAAAACATAACCATGTAACAGTACAATCACAAGTTCACAACAACAAATATTAAAAGCTTAACCCATTATAGCACAGATCTGAAGTCAATTCAAACCCAAAAAAAAAAAAAAAATCAAATCAAGGTCAAACCTTCAAATGCACTTCACCAAATGGCTTCCACTGCTTATTGTAAGTTGATAGAACACTACCACTAACCCTACCACCATTACTATTACTACTACTACTATTATTATTATTATTACTACTACTAAACCCATTAATCGTACTACCACTACTATTAACACTTATATTTGAATAGCTACCACCACCACTCTTTCCCCAGCTATTATTCTTCCTCAAATACTTAACTGATTCTTCCCCAATCACTCTCACCCCAATTTTCTCTCTCCTAGGGCTCGAACTCGTGACCATTATCTTATCAGGACCATGCAATTTATAATATGACAGTACCCCATCTTCCAATACAAACCATCTTGACCTCCAACCTTTGCCATAATTCACCCACTTGTACAAGATCCCAGCTACAGCGCCCCCACCATTGTTAGCATACACTCGCGCATCTCTACCACTCATCACCATCACATCTTCAGCTTCATGATGTTGCAGTTGATCCAGCACTGCAGTGCTGCTCACAGATGATACTTGGGCCGAGTAGCTGTGCCTGGAAAACCCCAAATTTATACCAACATTGTTGTTGATCTGATGATGGTGGGTCTTTAACGAGGTTGAGGGTTCGAACCCTGCATCAGGTGGTTTTCCGACCACATTTCCGGTGGTGGGCTTTTCGCGATCGACGGAAACTGGAGCAATGCAGCAAAGTGGATTCATGGGGTTTTTTGTTGGGGGTTTTTTTTTGCTACATTGAAAAGGAGAGAGAATTGGTTGGTTGCAGATCCATTAAATTGACACTAATGAAGAGTAACAGCAAAAAAATAAATTTAAAGTAAAAAAATTAAGGAGAGAGAATTAAAAGAGATTAGAATAATAAATGAATTTGGGAGGAGAATAAATGAATTGAATGCAACTGAAAGAATAGAGAGTTGGAAGAAAGAATTGAATTGAAGATAGTAAGGAGTAGTAGCCTAGTAGGGAAGAGAGTGATAAAAATAAACAGAAAGTTGTAATTCTGAAGAGGGCAGGTGATGATTGTGGGAGGGAGACAAGTAACATGGCCAAATTTTGGGCACTTCTCTCTTGGGGTTAAGTTCTCAACCCCCAACATATTTGTCATTGCATTGTGGGGGCTACTTTAGCAAATGGATATTACTTGTAACATTGACTAGTTTTACGCTTATTAATATACAATTTTATTTTTGTGAAAATTTTAAAAGTGTGTTTTAATAAAGTATTTTTTTGGCTAGAATTTAAAAAGATATGATTAGATTTTTTTATCGGTTTTGCTAAAAAAATATATTTTTGTCCGTTATTTACAAGTTTTTAGAATTAGAATTTCAACTACTTATAAACTTGCTAACTTAGCAGAAACTCTAGGAATTTTGCAAGGTTATCAGCGGTTAAATTCTTATTCTAACATCTTTAAAGCAATAGACAAATTTTACAAAATGACTAAGAGAAATAGATTGTTGTAGTTGCCCTTGGATGTCAGCGTGTTACTTATTAGGCGCCTGAAGACTGGTGCTTAGTTCCTCACAGTCTATAAATAGTAAAAAGTTACTTTCTAAAGAGGAATCTTCTGTAAGACCTATGAGAAAAGTATTCGCTTCGACTTGGATGGGAGAAAAGGCCTCTGGTTTTCTAAAGCCCATGATATGCGTTGTTCTTTGTATTTGATGTCTCATCCCACCTCTACAGTGACGTTATTCCACCTTTTCTTCCATGAGCTATCTATGGCAACTATTACCAGTCTCGTCATTCCTATGGTGTTTGTGTTTCATGCTATGGGTTTGTTGCTAAAAGCCTTACTTTGAGTCATAGATAAGGATGACTTCATAGTCTTAACACATGCGCTATTGTCTCTGAGTGAGAGGGTTGAATCATAATTGAGTTTGGATTAGGGGAAGTGCCTCTAAACACATAATCATTTCTTAGAAGCAAAATGTTCTATAGAATGGATATGAAATTGATGACTCTGAATTCTCATGGATGTCGTGCAGGGGTGAAGTAGAAAAGTGTGTTCATTACCCATTGTTGGTTTAGGTTTATGTGTGAGGTGGAGTAGGTGACTATGCCAAGATGAGAAGCTTCCAAATCCTGGTGGTGGAGTAACACTCTCTTAGTAGGTGAGTATAAGTTTCAACATGATCATGAGAAAAAAGCATTGACCTTCAGTGTCAATTCCTCTTTTTTGAAGATTGTCCTCGATTGGTAAGATGTTACAAGATAACTGACCTACTAATGTCGCACACCCATCAAAAATAATTACATAACTGACCAACTAATGTTGTAAGATAAGTCACAGTCGATTGCTCACTGGGACTTAGATTTTCTTTTAATTCTAAAAAGTTTAAATTATGCAAAAGAGCCTTGGATGATTATTAATAATTAAACTAAGAATAAAAATAATCATAGCTAATATTTAATCTAAAAAACTAAAACTATAATAATTAATAATTAAAACTAAAAAAAATAAAATTATGAATTTAAAGATTGATGAAGACTTGCGTGAATAAAATCCAGTGTTATGGTTTAATATGATTAACTAAATGAAATAGTTAAAGAACAATATTCAATAATCCATAAACAAGATTTAATTAGGGCACACTACTTATCTCGAATCATAGTCTCCCTCAAAACTTAGATCATTTGGTAGGGTCTTGCATTTACTAGATTCGTTATGCCTAAAATCTTATGTCTAATATGGATTGGAGTTCTTACCTCTTAGCGTCTAACTCGATATTACTCATATATGTATAATACAAATCAGGTTTTAGGAATTAAAGCATGTTATGAATTAAAGAATTCAATCAAATCACAAATTAATAACCACATATCTCCTAAACCTTAGAATAGGGAGAATTACTCAAACATGAAATTAAACACACGAACACAAATCATAAAAGGACATTATGAACATAAATAAGGGAAAAGAAATAAAATAACCAATTTGATGAATCAAAAAACATAAAACTTGAATTCCATTGATGAACCAAAAAGCGTAAAACTTAAATTCCATTAATGAATCTTTAACTACAAGTTATTGAGAGACAGAATCTAATTCTAGCCTTTGGAATCTAAAATCTAGAAAAAAGGGAGAAAGAATTGTGACTACAAAGTATACAACTATGGTATTTATAGAAAAAGGCCAAAACAAATGTAAGTGACCACACCTATGATCGGGGCCATGATGTCGGCCTGATCAGGGTCAAGTTTGACCTCTTCAACATAAAAATTGCGTAGCCAAATTTGATGTTGAAATCTCTTATGGTTGTAACTTGTAAGGTATCTTGCATTTAGTCCGGATGGATAAGGATGAAAGCAACATGCACGATAGATTGTTGTGTTAAGTTTTGATGCAATTTGGACGGGCACCAATTTCCATTTTGATTCATAAGGTTCTTAATGGTTGGTGAAGTAAACCTGGATAAATGAGTTGTTTGTTTGCATTACAGGGTCTCTCCATCGACCCATCTTTCTTGAAGATGATTGATAGTGTTTTATTTCCCCAACTTGATGAAAGTGACATCCTTTATTACATTAGTTGCGTTGCCCGCATCATACTTGTCGTTGCAAAGTCAGGGAGGGTTAAGTAATTTGTTGCCCCAATGCCTTAACATTTGGGGAGTTGGAATATCTAGCTATAAAGATCTTACTAGCCAAGGAATGTGGCTAGCTATGGATCATTTATCATAAGTTATTTATCTTTAAGTCTATGGATCAATTCATCATTAGACTTAAGTTTTAATACGCTATTGTTTAAGATTATGAATTAAGTCTATGAATTGAATTTATGGATTATGGATCATAATACATTATGGATTGTAATTTTTTAGTATTACTCTAATTCATTATTTGGGTTTTTGGCTAATTCATTATTACAAAAATTATTTCTCCTTCAAAAAAATAAAATTATTTCATATATTACATAGTATTTGGTAATAATTTGAATGATGTAATAATTATTTTGAAATAATTATTACCAATTAGCCAAAAACCCAATTAAGCCTATTGTCCAAAAATTATTAGCCAATTATTTGAGTAATAATGTATTACAAAAATTATTTCATATATTACAAAAATTAAGTCTGGTAATATATGAAATTAAGTCTGGTAATAATGTATTACAAAAAATAATACTTAATTTGATTATTACCATACTTAATTTCATATATTACCAGACCTAAAACCCAATTAAGTCTATTGTTCAATAATTATTACCAATTAGCCAAAAACCCAAATACTCAAATTTCATCCTTCAAATACTCAAAAACACAAATACTCAAATTACATCATCCAAAAGTTACAAATACTTATTACTCTAATTGAAATCCTATCAGACTTGGATATACATTATGAATTAGAGTATTATATTAGGAATTAGACTTGGAAATAAGTTTTTTTGAGTATTACCAATTAGAGTATTGTAATTTTTGGAATAAAATTTGAGTGTAAAATAGATTTTATCAGCTAAAAAAATAATTAAAATGGTTTTATTTGGGTTGTGTTGTACACGCACAAGTCTGGTAGGATTTTTTCTAATTTTATGGCCTAAAAGTTACCGGAGGCCACTTTTATTACCAATTTGTCGCTGGAGTAAATTATTTATTTTTTTTTTCTATTTTTATAATCAAACTATCCAATCTGTTTAATTGGCCCTTGTTTTGAGCACATCATTCAAAAATTGACTTACGTTAAGCAAGCTATCCAATTGAATTATTTTTGACAAATTTTTGTCTAAAAAATTTCCAATCCCACCCACCCCTTCCGTTCTCAATGAGTCTACTATGCACCGAGTGCAAATATAAGTTAGTGCACCCAAAAATATTTTATTGCTCATTTGATATAATTTTGCTCATTTTTAATCAATAATGGAAAAACTTGTAAATTGAGCAAAATTATCACCTTACACCTCGACGTATATAAGTATATCTATCCATCACGCGACCCCCAATGAGTCTACTATACATCTGGATGTATTTAGAGCTATGTACATCCAAGGGGTTTTATTGCCCATTTTAAATAATTTTGCTTATTTCAAATTTTAAAATGAGCAAAAAAAAATCTATAAAATGAGCAAAAAAAACTACAAAATATGCAAAATTACTCATAAATATTCTATACATCCGGATGTACTCCCTCTTGTAGCACAACGATTTGACATAAAGTAGAGAGAAAAAATATCAAATTATTGCGGTTAATAGGTTACGGACAGAGTATATAAGAATTTCTACGATCCCATGTTTGATTATAGGATTGGGCTTGAGACTTGAATTAAACAAAGAACAGAAAAAGGCCCAATAAAGCAACTTCTGAATCTTCAAAGGATGAAACGTATTTTCTCAGGCAGGTTAGCGAGAGAGAAAACAAACACAGAAAGGAACTGGAAAGAGAGACTGTCGTTGATTTGTTGCGTTTGTTTAGCTGCTAAGTAAAGAATCGTGTTTCGTAAAATCCCTTGTTTTTATTCCATAAAAAAATCATTCATTCATACAAATTCATATGATATATGATGATGAAATCAAACCCTTGTTAAAATTCTTTTTGAAATGGTTGTCAATGCTTCTGGATTTCGCTTCCTTTCTAAGACGTCCTTTTCTCTCCCGTCATCATCATCATCACCAGCACCATCAACAACTCATGATAATCCAATAACAGTAGTAGTGTCACATTCATTGTTATTTTTGGTGCCCCTTTTGTGGTGCCTTCAATGACCATGATCACTTGCCTTCAATTTCTTACTTGGATCTCAACTGCAGATCCTTCTTTACACTCACTATCTCTCTCTTCCTTCTCTTTCTCTCATGGATGCTTCTTCTTCTCGTCCTGCTGTCGTCATCGATAATGGCACCGGGTATATCCATCAATCTCTTTCTCTCTGTATCTGTAATTGTGGGTTTATTGTAAAATTGGTTGATGACACTCGTTTTTATCTGAAAATTTGATTTGAGAATATGGGTCAATGATAGAGTTTTTTTTTTTCATATGTTGTATGCAAATGTGGGATATAATTTTTTTTCAGCTTGCGCAACAAGTATTTGACAAAACGTGTCAATGATTAATATTGCGTTCATTGCCGTTTGATGTTTGTTTAGGATTTGGGTCAATGGCAATTTTTTAAAAATGCGTTAGGTTGGTGTATTTGAAATGTTGAATTTCAGCTTGTCATTCTTCAAGTTTTTGAGAAATTATTTCAGCACTTATAATTATCTTGAGTTTTGTTAGTAATTGGGTTGAGCATAGATAATTTTATATGCTGTATGAAATTTTGAGAACTGTACAAGGGTTGATGAAAGGTTTCATCCTTGATTGAGGTCAAACCAATAATGTGGATGTGTGTTTGAAATTAGGAAGATGTGGAGCATGAATTGATGCTAGATTTTTCTAGCCATATGTGGTGGTTATTTTGGCAATTTTGAAAACTAGTTGTGTGAATAGGTGCTCAATGCAATACAGGACCAATAAGGCAAAAAATTCACTTTTCGAAATTTATACCTTTAAAAAATATGTGGTTTATCTCAATGAATCAATTCATATAATTGCTGGTTTCTCCTGCTCCGATTTGGTATATTGAAGTTGTTGAGTTATTGCTACAATTTCTGTCTGTTCAGTGAAATGTTTCAATGAGAATGAGGCTGAGCTCTCGAAATTTATACCTGTTCACTAAACAATGCAGGTATACCAAAATGGGGTTTTCTGGAAATGTGGAGCCTTGCTTTATAGTCCCAACAGCTGTTGCCGTGAATGACTCTTTCGTAAACCAACCAAGAACATCGAATAAGGGTAGTAATTGGCTGTCTCAGTATAATGCTGGTGTTATGGCTGATTTAGATTTTTTTATAGGAGACGAAGCATTAGCGAGGTCTAAGTCTAGTAGTACATATAGTCTGAACTATCCCATTAAAAATGGCCAGGTTGAGAACTGGGATGCTATGGAAAGGTTTTGGCAACAATGTATTTTTAATTATTTACGCTGTGATCCAGAGGATCACTACTTCTTGTTGACAGAAAGCCCTCTAACACCTCCTGAGAGTCGAGAATATACCGGTGAAATTATGTTCGAGACTTTCAATGTTCCTGGGCTTTACGTTGCAGTGCAGCCCGTGTTAGCTTTGGCTGCTGGTTACACTACATCAAAGGTTGGTAAACATGAATATCAGAAGACATCTCTTTTCTCTTCTTAGTTGTTCCAATTTTGGTCCACAATGTTGATTTTATTGATGATATTCTTCCATAGTGTGAGATGACAGGTGTTGTAGTAGATGTTGGAGATGGGGGTACCCATGTAGTACCTGTTGCTGAGGGTTATGTTATTGGCAGCAGCATCAAGTCGATTCCCATATCTGGGAAAGATGTCACACTGTTTGTTCAACAGCTTATGCGGGTACTGATCTTTGTTACTTTGATATATTCATTAATAATGTAAATTATGATTAATTGCCTATACTTTGTCACAATGTGTGTAATTATTATTTTTAAAGTGGATTCACACATGATGCTTGCTAATACCTATTTTAATAATCTTTGATTGAATCCTAATCACGCCTGACCTTTTTACCATGTTTTTCGATCTCAAGTGTGCTCTTCCTATTTGCTATCGTTGTTAGTCTTGTTACGTGGGAGGCATGGGAAACATGTTGTCAGCATGCAATTTCATTTTTATCTGTATTTTTCCCTTTGTCTGAACTGTCTTCTTCGGTAAGAAATTTACTTATCAGCATCATCATCCTTCTAGCATGTTTATCTATTCATGGCCTAGCTATTTAGCTGCTTTTGTATTGTCCTTCAATACATTTCTACTGTAGATTTTTATATATCATATTCCTGCATTTTTAATGTTATTTATTGTAGGAAAGAGGAGAGAATGTGCCGCCAGAAGAATCTTATGAGGTTGCTCGGCAAGTGAAGGAGATGTACTGCTACACTTCTTCGGATATTGTCAAGGTGCGACTGTTATGGATATGAAAGACTATTACAAATGCTAAAATCTTCATTCTCCGAATTTTACATTATGCAGAGCTAATATATTTCATCACTTAACTTTTTTGATTTATTCAGGAGTATAATAAACATGACAAAGAGCCCTCTAAGTATATCAAACAATGGAAAGGGATAAAACCAAAGACTGGAGCTCCATATTCTTGTGACATTGGCTATGAACGGTTCATGGGTCCAGAGGTTTTCTCTCGTTCTTTGTCTTTATTCCACAGTTGCTGAATTATGTTGTCTACTGTTATGAAATGACTTAGTATGTGGTGGTGGATTTGTTTGGTATGTAGGGTTTATGCTTATGCAACAAGAAAATGAGATGGTAATAAACCTTTAAGGCAGAGGGTGTTGTTATTGAATCCCTTTTAACCCAGTTTATCTTATGCCTATTTTTCTTTGCTAGGAATATGCTTGGTTTTCATTAACTTTGAACGAGTGTTTTTTTAAGGACTGTATGCCATGTGTAATTGGAGTGACAGGCTAGTTGGTAAATTTTCTCTGCAGTTGGATGAAGTTATACATACAACTTTAATCTGGTATTGAACATTTCTGTTTAAAGCCACTTGCTAAAACTGTAATTTGTAATGCATTGCCTTGGGAAAGGTAATGTGGAAATTGTGCTCTACTCTTGTTATGAATAGCTTTCTAGGGAAGATGCACGAGATAGTTGTCATAGTTCAGGAGAGAGATAAAGGGTGCCTTAGAAGTTGGGCATATAAATAGTGGAGGCCTGGAGGGTAGAGAAGACTTCAGAATATTATGGAGAGAATTAGTGCCTTAGTTGGGAAACAATGAAGCCTCTTGAATGCTTTGAAATTATCTTGGTTTAACTTCCATTCAGTCTATTTATCTCCTTAATCTTTACCTTATGTCTTAAAAATTCTTCCCTGTTATATCACTCTTTACAAACATTCTAGTGCGCTATCTCATTGTCATTGCTAGGGTTCACAACTCATAGTATAGAGAAAAGTTCTTTTATAGAGAAAAGTTCTTTTAGTCTTTTCTTTGTTAGGACAGAGAAATGAAGGGACCTCATCTAGTCAACTGTTTTGCTGTTGTGCACTATCCCCTTTGTGATTTGCCTCCTTTTCTTTGCTCTATCCCCTTTTTGCACAAGAAATTTGGCATTATTGAAAAATCTTTTTATTTTGTCATTTTGTTATATTGGAATGTGTTCTTGTGAGAAATAGGTGCAGACAAAATAGAAGGGAAAAACAAAAATCTTTTTATGTTGTCATTGTCCCCATACCAGATACCACATTTGGTATAGAGAAAAGATGAAGGGACATAAAAAAAGGAAAAGAAAATATTGGGGCAAAGAAAAGAGGGACATAAATTATTTGCTTTGGAAGCTTGACGTCCTAGTACAAGTTTACCTTCAACTGTGTTCTTCTGTTTTTGTTTTAGTTAGCCATGCGTTTAGAAAGATAGAGAAAAAGCTACTCTCCATTTTTCACTCTATTAATTTCTAGCTTCACAACTATCGCTCTTACATGGCATCATGTTCCCTATAAGAATTATATTTGTTTTTTAAAATTTTTTTTATTATATTTTTTTGCTTAGGGCCTTATGAGTTTAGAAAATTTACTTGCGCTGACCCAAACTTTGGCAGTCCTACAAAAAATGACACCAACTTTGCAAACTAATAAAAGTGACGTAAACTTGGAACCTTTATTACAAAAGTGACAAAATTTTATAACATAGATATCATTAACACTATAATAATATACAAATCTTGTTGTCACTTTATATCACTTTTGCAAAGTTTATGTCATTTTTGTTCTTAGGCTACCAAGTCCGTGTCAACTTTATAAGTCTGTGAAGTTTGTATCATTTTTTTCTAGAAATCCCAAATTTTGGGTTGTTGCAAGTGATTTCTCCTATTAGTTTTAGACAAAACTTCACTATGATTGAAAGTTGTTTCATCTGATTGTGCCAAATAGTGCTTATCGTGTCGCTATAGATTGCTCTCCTGATTAGAAGATTGTCCATCTTTTTAGGCTGCATTGGCAAAGTTTCTCAGTGCTGCAATTTCAGTAACTTTAGTTTTTTTATTATTACTTATTTCTTATGCCATTTATAAGGACTGCTCATCATAATGTTTTGATGTTTTTTTTTTCATATTGGTGATAATAATCTGGGAAAGAAGGAATTTGATCTAGTGGTTGCAATCTAGACATATGGTGACCTCATTAAGGTAGTTTTGATTACACTGGCCATTGGCCACTCCATGATCCATAAAAGTAATATATAAGTGGCTGTTTGGTTAGTTAAGGGGAAAGGTAAAGGAGAATGGAAAGGTAAACCCTTAGATTTAGAAAATTGTTTGTTTTGCAAACAAAAGAAATCTCTCTTCCTCTCTCCTCTCTGCCTACTGCTACAAACAAAGTGGGGTTCAAGACTTCAAGCTTCTAAGATTCTTCACCAACCAACATCCACTGCTCCTCTCCACCTACTGCCGCCCCTCCTCTTCACCAACCGCCGTCGCTGCTCCTCTCCTCATGCAACATGGCGCTATCTCTCTTTCTCTTTCCTCTAATTTGAGTGGTGCTTATTTCTTTGTTGTGGTTAGGGTTTTTGAGGTTTTGTGGCTGGTTTTGTGGTGGGTTGTGGGTGATTTTTGTGGTGAGTAGTTTTGGGTTTAGGGTTTAGGGTTTAGGGTTTTGTGGTGGTGGTTTCAAGGGTGGTGGTTTGGGTTTCGTGGAGGAAAGTTTAGGGTGATGCTGGGTGGTTTTAGTGTGTTGGGGTTTCGTTGGGTAGCTTTGTGGGGATGATTCGGGCTGTTGCGGTTATGTAGGATGGTTTTGCAGACTTGCAGTGGTGTGTGGTGGTTTTGTGGTGGTGTAGAATGGTGGTGGTTTGTTGGTTTGGTGTTCAAGGTTGGTCAAGGCTAATAGGGAAATGGGGGACTGGTGATTCCCTTGGGGAGAGTAGAGAATGGTGGTAGAGGGAAGTGGGGGAATTGGAGGGGTTAACGGAATGCTAGAAGGAAAGATTCCGCTTCCGTAGGTCACAGATCCGATGCATGCAACACCGTTCTCTTTTTTCTTTTTATCGCAAACCTTTTCTTCTCTTTTGTTTTTTTTAAGTGAGATTGCTATCAGTAGTGCGCTCGATTTATGTGATTTTAAATTTTAAATTTTTATCTCAATTTTTATTTAAAAGACTTTATCTTGTTGATAATAAATTTTCTACTTATTTTTTAATTAAAATATTCTTGCACATTATGATTTAGAAATTTTATGTTTAAACTCAATACTATTAGTGACAAACATACTAAAAGTGGTAGTTTATTGATCTTTACTTTCTTTTTGTTGCCAATTGCCAAGGCATTTTAAGATCATACCATACGCAATTACACACACACACACAAAAAAAAAAACAAACTCACATATAGTGTATATATAACTATATATTTATTTGTTTATTGATTTTACATGCTATAGGTTCTAGGATATTTTATTAAGGATAGGATATTTTAGCAATATCATTTTTTTAATACTTTATTCGTAAATGAATTATTGCAACAAGTGTATTTTTGACACTATTCACTATTTCCACTTTGATCGTAATTTGTTACTTATACATAAAGAAAAATATAGTCATGTGGGATCTCGTTGGATTCGTCTCAACTTGTAGTTTTTTATTGTTTAGTGATTATAATTTTTAAAAATACATAATTAAAGATATTAATCTTCAAATTTTTGTCCCGACATACATGAAAAGTCTTTTGTTGCAAGCATTCATTTATGGAGGAAGTAATATATATCAACTTTTTACATAACTAGAATTAAAGGCACCAACATTGTTTTTTTACCTGCGTTGACTCATCGTGAAATTATTTCTTCCACCTGAACTGACTTTATCTAATTGTTATTGTTAACGAAGTCTTTTTATTTCCTAAAGTAATGTATTCATAAATGAAATCTGAAATTTATAATTATGAAGTTCCTATCCTATTTTCATTTGAATCTTAATGTTTTACTATTATTCTAATATAATTTCAATTTTTTTTTACTCACTATTGATTTTGTTACATTTAAAATTATTTTAAAAAATATTTGCTATCTGATTATGAAGAATCCAAAGGTATCCCAATAAAGAATATTGTACAACTTTGCATTGCCGCTGGTTTTGATATCAAATGTTGATGTAGTGACATTTACGATCATAGAGAAATTATGAATCATTAATCCATTTTTGGAAAATAGAAAAGATTTTAATCAAGATAGTTTGATGCGATTCCATAAACTGTGTTCCCCCAACTCCCTTTTATGCTGCCTACGCCCCTCAGTTTTTTGCTGGCTTCCTGTTGGAGCACAGCCAGCAATTGCCTAAAAGATGAAGTGAGACAGGCATTATATCAATATGAACTAATAGGAGAGAGAAGAAATTGAAACATTTTGGTTAATGGGCAGGGCACGATAGTGCTCAGGTCATGAAATGGGAATCACAAAAGATGGAGACATATTTCTGTGAGCCTAGAAGATAGAAAACAGTTATTCTTTAGTTTACTGCAAAGTCCCAAACGTCTCCACTTGGGACTTCAATTGTCTTGGACACTGCATTTGATAGTATGGACAATGGAGTAACAAAAATTTTAAGTGAGCTAACTTTGTCATAGTTGGGAAACTGGTGGTTTTTGTTTTTTAGTTGTATCTAGGCATGCATTTGGGCATTAATTATGTGGAAGAGTGGGACATGAATATTTTGGTTGAGTAACAATTTTTTTTATCAGTAACAATTGCATATCTTTGCTTCTGTACATTTTTCAAGATTCATTATTTGTTCAGAGATTTTTCTTTCTTAATTTTGTGGATTTTGCTTCCATGCTTTTCTACTTCCACTCTTTCTGAAAGTACGCTTTATTTATTACTGGTTTGTTGTTTGTGTGTTGCAGGTTTTCTTTAACCCTGAGATATACAGCAATGATTTTACTACTCCATTGCCTGCTATAATCGACAAATGTATTCAATCTGCACCAATTGACACCAGGCGAGCACTGTACAAGGTAAAATTCTTATTCACTTTAAGGGTGTGTATATCTTGACTCATGGAGTGCTGCTGGTGCTGAGGTGTAATCTAAGTAGTCCTTGTTAGTTGTATACTAGAACTGAATAAAACTGATGCTGCATGCTGCCTTTGAACGTTTTTGATGAACACTTGTTCCAAGCTTTACAGCTTTGGAGTTTTATTTTCTTTGGTTGATTCTGTGTTTGATTTAGGAGATATTAAAAACTTTAATTTCTAATTTCAATGATGCAAACTGAAAACAAGAATAATACTCTGTATGTTCTTATAAATATATATATATATATTTTTTTTATAAAAATATATAGTGTTATTGTTTTTCTGCTTGCAATTTTTTAGTAGTCCTAAGCTCTGACCTTCTTTAGTTCCTCCAAATGGACTACAACCTATGTCTACACAACAAATTGTACATATTCATCAACAAATTGCTCTGGTCAATATCATCGATAATGAGTATGATTCATGGTAAATATTTCAGTGTCTGCTCATAAGATGTGAAGAACTGAAAGTTCATTGTAGTTTTCACTGAATGTTGATTGCTCTGAGTGATTAGTGGCAGGGTCAGATGCTCCAAATCTTTCCCTTACTCGAAGTCCAGTAAATGCTGCTTTTTTGCTGAGTGATTTGTTGTTGTAAACTATGGGACTCATCATTCAAAGATACTTGATATATACCACTCTCAAAATTGCACCTATGCACGGAAGATTTGGCTCCCTGTAGCTCTAAATGTTTACTATAATTTCCTTTTTGGATTGTCTCTAGCACTATGCTCGGATAAACAAAGGAGGAAAGGAAGGGAAGGAAAATAGGAGGAAGAGGCGGAGCCCTATTTAGTCTTCATATCTTTTGAACTTTTGAGGGGATTGTCTTTATTGCAGCTGGAAAAATGGATCCTTCTTTTTCATTTTTCCTTCCCTCCTTTTCTCCCCCTTTCCTTTTTTCTAAGCGAAACGTAACAGATTGCTATATTTTTTATCTATTATAAGTCATATGGTCTCTTAAATTCCTCTTGACCTTTTTTTAACCCACATGCAAAACGACAAGTCTACCTAACCATTCAATGCAACTCTTAATCAAGCAGCAGCCTGCAAATGTAGTAAATAATCAGGGATGGAGGGAGCTTGGATATATATTTTAATATCTAACAAATATAATGCTTTCTCCGTCTCAACTTAGAAAACGCAGAGGGTCCCAAGTTTAGAGACAAAAACTTACCACATTTGTGTGGTGAAGTTTCTCATAGATCTTGTGATTATAGGGACAATGAAAATTTGTGAATTCTTTTCTTTAAGGATGTTGTATTGTTTAAGTCATTATCATGGGTTTATTCTGTGTCAATTTTTGCTTGAAATTCTAATGTTACACCTGATGTCCTGACGGATTATGCGATATGTGCCAGAATATAGTGCTGTCTGGTGGCTCAACTATGTTCAAGGATTTCCACCGTAGGTTGCAAAGGGACCTAAAGAAGATTGTTGATGCTCGAGTTCTTGCATCTGAGGCACGTCTTGGTGGAAAAATGAAGGTATATATTTCATCAATATTTGTCATTGTTTAGCAAATCTTTGGTATTTTACGGGCTAATCTCTCTTTTTCCTTGCAGTCACAACCAGTGGAGGTCAATGTAGTGAGCCATCCCATCCAAAGATATGCAGTATGGTTTGGAGGATCCGTACTTGCTTCAACTCCTGAGTTTTATGGAGTATGTTGCTTCTTTTCCATTTCAAAGCCACCTTTGGATTTCTTCAAACTGCTGTTTTTCTTATTTGTTTATATACTTGACATGAGTTATTCTACATGGGGTTTTAAAGAATCCCTGTCTTGTGAAACTAGGAAATCTAGTTGAGCATCTTCAAGACTATGTTGCTTGTTTCTGAATTTTGTTTACTTATCATGCTTTGTATAAACAATTACCACTGTGGCTGCTTGCTAACAACCTACCTACAACATAATTTCTCAATGGAAAACAAGTATAAGAAAAGCTTTCCTGTGCTTTGTTTCTTGAAAACTTGTGGCGAAATGGAAAATGAAAGTAAAAGGAAGTAGAAGGATGGGAGGAGTGAAAAAGATAAGTAAAGAATAACAAGGAAAATGTGGCATTTTTCCTTGCAGAAGGAAAATGTTTTTCTTAACTTAACCAAATTTCTACCTTTGTTGAAATTATTTTCCATCCTTCAACAAACCATATAAGAGAAGAAAAAAAATAGAACTGATGAAGATTATTTTTCAAGAAAATATTATCTATCAAAACAAACATACCCTTTGATTTTAGTAAGACTTCCCGTGGCTTAATTCACATATCGATGATGATGGTTATAATACCAATTATTCTTTGTTGTTATCACCGTTATTCATAGTGGTCTCCGGCGCTTGAACCCCATCCCATAGCTGTTTCTGGGTTATGCCCCTGTTCTTTAATTGAATTAGGGTTTGTATTAAAATGAACAAGCATAAACTTTGTTTTCTACAGGCCTGCCATACCAAAGCGGAGTATGAAGAATACGGTGCAAGTATATGTCGTACGAATCCCGTTTTCAAAGGGATGTACTAATGCGTAGAGCGACAAAAGTGATGCATCCACTTCAGGTGCACTGTATCTAATGGCAATTTTGGCTTAATGAATTTCGCTTCCAACACTAGGGCTCCAGTTTTATGCATCCTCAAAACCATCAAGATGTTAATTATGTATTTTCGAGGGACCAAGGGAAGTGGTGTAAAATAAAAATTAATTTGTATGAAAGCTTCAATTTTTCCTTCTGTAGTACTCCCTCCGTAACATAATTCTGGCAACAAGTTTTTTTCCACGCATTTCAAGGAAGCGATTTAAGGGTGTAAACTAAAAAATTGATCAAAAATTTTTTTTAAGATTAGTAATTTATGATCTCAATCTTGTATTAAAACCATTTTGATTAATTTGTTCGTTTACACCCTTAAATTGCTTCCTTAAAATGTGTGAAAAATAACTTGTTGCCAGAATTATGGTACAGAGGGAGTATTTTTTTTGTTAGGAAGCTGTAGAGTGCAGCACTAAACCTGCCATTGGATGCTTTGTAATGATAGTCCATTACCTATACATTTTAGTTGAAATGAATTGCTTTTTAAGATTTTCTCAACTTCAATAGATCCCTTTTATTTTGGAATGTATTATTTGGATTTTGAGATGTATCGTTGGAGCTCCTTTTAGAATAAGAATAATGTAAAAATATTCTTTATAAATTGACTAACTTTTATTTTTAATAAGATTATAATCTAATTCATCCTTTTATTTTGGATTGTATGATTTATCATTGGAGCCACTTTCAGAATAAATATTGAAGTATAATGTAACAACATTCTTTATAAATTACGCCATAATTTTTTTTAAATAAGATTATTAATTCGTTAAGATACTTGACTTTAAATGTGCTGAATATGATCAAATCTATGCACAAATAATCTTAATCAGGTTAAGTTTCAACAAAGGCTTGAGCAAAAACTCTAGTTCAACTATGTTAACAAGTTTGAAAACAAATAGGTTTACATTCAGCTAGACTTATTTTTTTACATGGAGTTGCCTCCCAATTTCTTTGCAATATCATTTTGTCGTTGGAAAAGATGACACGTCCGGTTAACTCGACATTAAAGTGACCCGTTTAAGTACACGGGTTGATACAACATCACACGTTTATTAAATGGGTTGGGTTAGGGTTGAGGAGTTTACCCGTTTAAATAAATTGATTGCATGATACAACACGATAACTTCTAATTGTCAACATAATATATAAAAGCAAACCTGTCAATCCGACTTGAAATTGAATTGTTATTAACATGTTTGAGTCAAAGGATTTGACCTGTTTAAATAAGTGTGTTGATATGGGTTATTCAACCCATTTACATAAAAGGGTTGACACAAATCTGACATGACTCGACCCAATTCTCACCTCTTATTTTGTCATTGAACTTATTATTGTTGGACTATCCCATGATGAGGAGATTGCTTCTTCCTTACCATTCATAACATTTACAAACTTAATGCTCAAGTGAGCCATGGATAAAAGCACACCATGTCAAGGTAATTTCCTAAAATAAAAACCTTATGCGGATTTGTAGATCTTTGCATCTTTCTAGAAGAAAAAAAATGCTCAAGTGAATTTGAGCTTTGGAAAAGTCATAGATAATGAATGAGGAACAATTATTGTAAGTGAATTTGAGCTTTGGAAATGTCATTAAGAATTAAGGTGGAACAACAATTATTGCAAAGTATCAAAATTTTGCAGCATAAAAAGAAATTTTTATCCACAAACCAATCTTATGAATTGTTTTTGCCTACATGGAGTATGTTAATTAGTGTTATGATAAAAGGATAAGTGGTTCATAGGGAAAAAAATTCCTATTGGAATTTTTTTATGGTGAAAAATTATTTTCATAAATTTCAATTGACTAAGAAAGACATTTTGTAATTTACTTTTAATGTTTTGTAGAAAGTACTTTTTACGGTTATTTTCACTTTTTAATGTTAACTAAGTGATGTATTTGATGACCTTTTTCACAAATTTTTATTTCTCCTTTCTAATATATGAGCAACCATACAAGCCCTTAGAATAGAGGAGGAAAGGATTTAATTCTTCAATTTTTATTTGATGGGTAACTTAAAAATCTTATCCTCGAATAAAAAAGACAAAGTAAATAGGAAAAAGCATTTGACTCTGCAAATTTTCAAAACAAAAAAGAAATAATTTTTAAAAGATTTTTTTTTAAGAACCCCCAGCAACTTGGAGCACTTTTGGCAAAACTTCTATAATCTCAACTAATTAAATGAAACTCCCAACAACTTCAAAATGTGTTTATTAAACCCCCAAAATCTTCAAACGTTTATAAAAGGACCCCCAAAAGTTAACACCGTTAGATTTTTTTTTAAAACCATTAATTAGTGGGGTGGGGCCCAGATTTCGACACACACTCAAAAGTCAAAATCCAAATTAACCCAGCCTCAAAACCCAAATCGACTCACCCTCGAAACCTAAATCAAAACCATTGAAACCGAAATCGAAGAAGAAATAAGAGTTCGGTGGTGATTGGTGGTTTGGGAGGTGAGAGAGGGATTCGTTGGTGCTTGGTGGTTTGGGAGGAGAGAGAGATTCGGTGGTGGTGGTATTTTTGGAGGAGAGAGAGTGATTCGGTGGTGCTTGGTGGTTTGGGATGAGAGAGAGGGATTCGATGGTGGTGGTGTTTTTGGAGGAGAGAGAGGGATTTGGTGGTGGTGGTGGTGGTGTATTTGGTGGTGACTTGTATTGGTTGTGGGGGCAATTAATTTTTTTTTAGTGGGGAATGATTAAATAAGGGAAAAAAAACTAGAAAGAAAAAAAGGACAGAAAAAAAGAAATTATTAAAAAAATGTGGGCCCCACCCTACAATTTAACGATTTTAACAAAAGATTTTTAACTATGTTAACTTTTTGGGTGTTTTTATAGCCATCTAAAAATTTTGAAATTTAATAAACAAATTTTGAAGTTTCTGAGATTTTATTTAGTTAAGATTATGGGGTTTGTCAAAAGTGCGAAGTTGTTCGGAGTTACTTAAAAAAAAACTTTTTAAAATCTTCAAGTAAGAAAAGGGGTAATTATTTTGAGGAAGAAACTAGCGAAAGCAGAAAGGGAAAGTCCCTCCAATCAATTTGTCCGACTCTGGGAGCTGAGAGCTTGATACCCCCACATACGAAGCACGGGAAATTTTATCAAAAGGTAAATTTATTTCTTATCAGTCGTCTTATATTGTTTTGATGCTTTTGAATCAAACTTGGTTAGTAAAATCATCGTAATCCTTCAAACAGTTTCGATTTTTAAACTTGGAGGTTTGTTGTATTCCTTCTTAATTTCGATATAAATAGTTGCTTCCGCTTCAAGGATTGATGATTTTCATGGATCTATGTCTAAAATTTTCAAGTTGTAACTTGATTTTTAGAGTGGTAGGTATTTTCGAATGATTTTGTGACCTGGGTCGGGTCAGCTGGTATCGCTTGTGATTAGTGGATTTGAAGAAGTGGGCAATAGTTTGGTTTTATCTTTATGGGTTTTTCTTTTTTTCCTGCAGTGGATATTTGGTTTTCGGCTAATTTATGATGGGATTTGGTTTAAATTAAATGAACATTTCAGCTTTATTTTCTGTGCTCATGTCTATAATCTTTGTTGTTTCATGTGTTTGATTGAGTTTCAATGAGGTTTTGAGGGTTAGATCTCGATGGTTTAAGTGTAGGAATATAGGTATTATTGTTCGTTTTGGGTAAAATATGTCCACTGTCTGATGGATGAATATAGTAAACACTACTAGGATCTTGAGTTGCTTCTAGAGTAGTAGACATTATTCCTCCTTCCTCTTAAAAAAAAACTCAGAAAATGACCAAGAAAATGAAAAAAACGAACAAAAAGAAATGAAATCTGAACTCTGTAATAAAAGAATTAAAAAATATACCCAAGAATCCGAACTTAAAGAAAAACAAAGAAAAAGAATGCAAGCGGTGAATGGAATAATAAAGGTGAAGAAGAAACAACCACCAAAAAAAAAAAAAAAAAAAACTCACTGCAACTCTGAAAAAAAAACACACCAGGTGTTTGAATAAATGCCTAAATGAAAAGCTTGCTCAATCCTCTAAACCAAGCTCTGATACCATGTCAAAACTGCTGCAATGGCTTAAGCAAAAATTCACAACAAGCAGAAGAAAGAAGAACACACTATGATTTAACCTTCACAGCCCTCTAATCTAGGCTCAGGCAAACTAGAACTAATCTTTATTATGTAAGAATGTAAGAACAATAATAGCAGTAGCTAGTTCGAGTGTACAGAAGGAAAAATACAGAGAAGAGAGAGTAGAAGATAGAAAGGAAAAGTAAAAGTAAGTACAAAGAGACTGCCAGCTTGGGAGTATATATAACACTCTGCAAGCAGGCTGCTAACCAACTAAAAGAATAAACATTAACTAACTAACCTAAAATAACTAACTAAAAAACTAACTAGGACTAATATATTTAACAAAATATATGATGTTAGAGTAGGAATTTGATTTCCTGCCTTTCTCGATGAACTGGCCTTACCTTAAATTTATTTCCTCTTTTGAGATATGATCATGATTCATTTCTGTATGAATTTTATGTTTTTGGGATTACTTCACTTAACTTGCCAATTTTTAATGAGGGTTTAATTAGTTTTGATATCTTCTATAAGCATTTAGCCGGGCCTTTTCAATTTCTTTCCCTGATCCTACTTGTTTTTCTGTGTATGTGTTTTTGGTGTTGGTGGTGGTGGTGTGTGTGTGGGAGGGGGGGGGGGTGTTGAGTTTGGTTAAACAGAGTTAATTGCTTGCTTATCTGCTTCTAATGTTCCTGCTACTTCTAAATTTGCTAGTATAAAGCTGTATATCAATTATTGTGGCTTGTCATCTGTAGATTGTTGCTGTAGTGCATCTTGTTAGTGACCTCAATACCCTTGAAGCTGTGGTAGAACAGAAAGATTTTCCTTTTGGACTATGATTTGAATTTGTGATGATCTAATTTAATCTTCTCTTATTTATATAATTAATTAGGTCGGAGGATACTACATAAACGTTGTCACCATAAAGTAGGCTTAGATGGATACGGGTACTGAGGAGCAAATAGATTATGGTGATGAAGAATATGGAGGTGCACAAAAGCTGCAATATCAGGGCAGTGGAGCTATTCCAGCTCTTGCAGATGAGGAGATGATAGGAGAAGATGATGATTATGAAGATCTCTATGATGGTGTTAATGTCGGGGAGGGTTTCTTGCAATTTCATCAATCAGAGGCACAAGTCCCCCATAGTGTAGGAAATGGTGGGGTACAAACCCAAACCTTTAATGCCCCTGAAACTAGACAAGATACTAGCCTATCCCGTACCCTGGGAAATTCTGGGTCTGCTACAGATGTGAGACACCATAATGCAAGTCTTGCTGTTAAAGAACCAGAACTGGCACCTTCTAATCACATTAGTGGGGCATTAGGGCCAGAAAAGAGAATTCATGATTCTTCTTCTAGGAATATGGGTTTTCAAGCTCCAGCCCTTGTGGCTCAAAATAATCCAGTTAATGTTCCAGAAATTGGTAAAGCTACTAATCCTGTAAGTGGAGGTCCAAGTGGTGCTGGTCAGGGGACTGCAAGCAATCAGATGACAGCAAATGCAAATGCAAGTATGGATCATATGATGATCAATGACAATGTTATTCGACCACAAATGGATAATGGTCCTACCATGTTGTTCGTGGGTGAGTTACATTGGTGGACCACAGATGCAGAGATTGAAAGTGTACTGTCTCACTATGGAAAGGTAAAGGAATTAAAGTTCTTTGATGAGAGAGCAAGTGGGAAATCAAAAGGCTATTGCCAAGTTGAGTTTTATGATGCTGTTGCTGCTGCGTCATGTAAAGAGGGAATGAATGGACATATCTTCAATGGAAGAGCCTGTGTAGTGGCCTTTGCTTCTCCCCAAACTTTGAAACAGATGGGAGCTGCCTATGCTAGTAAGAATCCACAGCAGCCTCAACCTCAGCCTCAGGGTAGAAGAAATGTAACTGATGGGGATGGAAGAGGTGGTGGGATGAACTATTCAGCTGGAGATGGAGGAAGAGGCTTTGCAAGAGGTGGATGGGGACGGGGACAGAATGCAGCTGCTAGAGGTCCTGGTGGTTCGGGACCAAGGGGAAGAGGACCAATGGGCCCTAAGAATCCCCCTGGGAATGTTGTTGGAATGGGAGGAGGTGCTATGGGAAACTTTGGGCAAGGTCTTGGGGGTCCAGGATTTGGGGGACCAGGTGGAGGAATGATGCATCCTCAAGCCATGATGGGTCCTGGGTTTGATCCCTCATATATGGGTCGAGGAGGTGGTTATGGAGGTTTTTCAGGTCCTGGATTTCCTGGGATGATGCCTCCATTTCCAGCCGGTAATCCTATGGGAATGGGTGGTGTTGCCCCTCATGTTAACCCTGCCTTCTTCGGCCGTGGAATGGCACCAAATGGAATGAGAATGATGGGTAGCAGCGGAATGGAAGGACATCCTGGTGGGATGTGGGCTGACCCTGGCATGGGTGGATGGGCTGGGGAAGAACATGGACAAAAGACAAGAGAGTCAAGTTATGGTGGTGAAGATGGTGCTTCTGATTATGGATGTGGGGAGGGAAACCCTGAAAAGGGTTCTAAAACAACTGCTGCTCCTCGTGAAAAGGAAAGGCCTGAGCGTGACTGGTCGGGAAACTCTGAGAGGAGATATCGTGATGAGAGAGAGCAAGATTATGATAGATCTGATAGGGAACGCGGATATAGAGATGACAAGGATGGGCATAGAGTTCATCGACAAAAGGAACGTGATGTTAGGTACAAGGATGATTGGGACCGAGGACAGACTTCGTCAAGATCTAGGAGCAGGTCTCGAGCTATGCCAGAAGATGATTACAGATCTCGTTCGAGGGATGTTGAATATGGAAAAAGGAGACGTGCTCCATCAGAATAAAAACCTATCCCAATTGTTTTTCCTACACTTGTAGCCTTTTTAATATGGTGGTCATGATTTTCCCTTTTATGGTTGCTTGGTCTTCCTGCTGTGGTTTCTTCAGTATGCTCATGCTTTCTAGGCTCCTGCTAGTTGCTGCGATCCTGGCTTTTCGTTACCAAAAGTAAGTATTAACTTCAGGCAGATTGAGATTGAGGGAAAATATACGTTTTCTCTCCATCTTGCTCGCTAAAGGACATCACTAGATGTCGAGTTCCCATATTCAATGCCTTTTGACTCAAACATTTACTTGATTAGTGTAACACTTTGGATTATATTTACTGGCTGGCCTCTAATCTCACCAGCTAGATTATTATGATATTATGACTTTTAGTGATACTAGAAAATCCTCCATGATTGTCTGAGAGTCATCATGTGGTCATTTGCGAATGGACTCCCTTTTATGTCATCTGCTCTTGATGTTGTCTAGATTCCACTCTTTATTTTGTACCTATGTACATACCAACTTTTTTTTTTTTTTTTTTTTCGGTAAGTACAGCTCACGAAGGAAACAAACAAGCTGGAGACAAATCCAGTATCAGCCTCTAAGGCTGTTCAACCAAGTAATATCAACACTATTAGCCTTATTTACATTGACCATTTGTAACCTTGACCAACAAAATTTTTAATATTCTTTACAATATTATTTACATCAAAAATAGCATTTTTCCAACAGCAAAGGTTCCTAGCAAGCCATATATTATACATGGTTGCAGCAGCTGTCATGATCACAACCTTCCTCCTGATTTTAGACCCAAATCCATAGCACTTGCACCATCTGACCAGGCTAGCAGCATTAAGAGGAATTCTCCTGAACCCCAGCCAGGCCAGAACAGCCTCCCAGACTTGTCCCACTTCCTTGCATAGGAACAGAATATGATCTTGAGTCTCCACTGCAGCATCACACAAGCAACACAAGTCATCAGTACAAACCCCATGTGCTCTCAGTCTGGCCTTAACTGGCAGCCTGCAATGCATGATCAGCCACCAGTTGTAGCTATGATTAGGATAGGACCATCTGCTCCAAACCACCCCATCCCAGTTCACCCTATTACCCCCATTCTGAATCAGCTTATAGATTCTACTAATTACATACCTCTTCCCCTGATCAGGCCACCAATTGTCTCTGTTTAAACTCAACCACCAACTTATTTTTTTTCCCTGTTTTCTATACTATACTATACTATGGAGTTCATATATGGTTAGTGGAGATGATGCTGATTCCTGATAAAGTTTGGTATATTGTTGGTTGTGACTTGTGAGTGGTCTAGATTACATACAAAAACTGCTGTGCTTCTTTTTCATGTTTTGACTTGAAAATTTTGGTCATATTATTCAGGGAGCACTCTTTGCTTCGTGATTGAATCAGCGTATGTTGATTACCAAGAGAAAGATGTTATATGGACTGCCTGCAGTAAATTCTTCTATAATGGCCTACCATTTTTTCAGAGGAGCCTTTCTGATAGTGGCTTGAAGAAAAGTGTCTTAAGGAGAAACTATCTTTAACTTTCTAGTTTCTATAACTAAACATGGCAATAGGATTCATAATCAAATTTGTTAAAGTAGTTCCTTTTTTTTTAATGCTTTTGTAAATTTAATGTACTTTCTGTATGGCTGTTGTTTCCCACACATCACTCTGTATCTGTAGCATTAACTTAGGAGTCATACCTTGTTACTGTAAATGATTCCTGTAAGGTTTAACCAACTTGTTTCTGTAAACAAGGGTGGCTGTTTTTCATGAACAACCCTTGTGATGTATTTTGGTGTTTTTTAATGCTTGTAAACTTTGGGTGACGTCCGTCCACATTGATGATAAGGTTGAAGATAGCAGCATGCTTCAGAAGCCGTGTAGTTTTCATGCTTGTAACCTCCTGGCTTCTATTCTGACCTGCCTTCTCTTTTGCTTGGAGCCAGTTTCATGTAATTACTAATTTAATAGTTTCTCATTTTTTTTTCTACCTAATTCTAGGATTAACTAACTAGCTAGCTAGCTTGTAATTCTTGATACAGCCTGTTGAGGTTCTTTTTTTATACCCCTCCTTCAGCTGTTAACATGCTACAGAAACTAGGTTTTTCTTGTACACAAGCTCTGTAAATTGCTGTATATTTACACTTTCCTCTGTAGCAGGCCCCTAATGATAATTCTGAGATTTTAGTTGATGAACTATCTTCTTCCATTCTGTCAGACTCAGACTCATTGGCTAGCATGGTTTCCATACCATAAAACACTGCCCTGATAAGTTTATAACTACTGTACATCTTTACCTGTAAAGGGTATTTCTGTAATTTTGGGATTGTGTTCTATGAAGAACAAGTTAGCCATTTTAGTGTTATTTTGTTACTTAGCATTAAACTAGAAATTAGTCTTGCTGATTGGCAAATTTAGCAGGTGAAACAGGTGACTGTCCATCTTTCAACCTGTTTGTCTGGAATTTTTTAACACCAGAAACTTAACTTCTTTGTGTTATTGCTGTAAACGGTGTTGGATGTAGGGGTGCTTATCGAATGAGTCGACCTCGAGCTGGGGGTCGCTCACTCGTGCTCGTTAGGTTTCGTGTCGAGCTCGAGTCGATAACGAGTTGCTCGTTTAATGTTTTGGTCCTATTGAATTTCAATTTTTTAAAAGAAAAATTAATGATTATGTTCTTTTTTCTTTAGATAAATTATTTATTCTTAAAGTGTACTAATATATCATATTAAGTGTGAAACAAAATTTTCTTTATTTATTATATTAAATAATTTTCAATGATTTCAAATAGAAAATTATTGATTAAGTAGTAAATTTATCGAGTTTCAAGCGAGCACGAGCTGTATCCAGTCGAGCTTTGACCGAGTTGAGCTCGAATAGCTTGCGAGTTGCTCAGCTCAATAAGCACCTCTAGTTAGATGTAAGTAGAGCTGTGAAGTGTGGGATGCAGTTCACTGCTGTAAGCTAATGACAATTGGCTTCATTTTTTTATTTTATTTTATTTTTTTACTTTTTTTACATGGGCCCAACTTCGTGGCTCACTCTTTTTATAGGAATACTACGATGACTTTGTCTTGGGGTTGGGAGAGAGGATTCGTCATTGGTAAGAATCGAACTTTGAATCTCGAGAATGTAAATGTGACTCCAGCGCCACTGTGCTAGAGCACAATTCTCAAATGGTGCTGGAGCATGATTCTAAAATCGTACTTCTGAGACCCTGACAACTGAAAGTATGCAACCTTAGTTGCCTTATTGTTGAGTGTCATGGTTTATTTATGGGGGTTGGCTTTCATCCAATTCTATGTTTTGTGCTTGCTTGAGTTTTTGAGCTTTTATACTACACACTCAGGTACATGAAGAACTAAATACACTTAGATTACAAACATTAATAAATAAATGAATACCAAATACAATAACAAAAACCGATAACTAAGGTCCTGTTCGATAACACGGTGATTTCTAGGTTTTTGTTTTTAAATTTTTTTTTTTTTTTAAAAAAAAAAAAAAAAAAAACTATAAAAAAAAAAATACCGAACAGGTCCTAAAAAGATTGGAATTGATTGCTTAAAGGGGAGGCCATTATAAGCTTCAACTGTGCTATTTTTTATCAACATCTCATGACATGTGAAGATGTAGAAACTTGGAGCTCATATACTACACACGTAAGTGCACGTAGAGAAACATGTATTCAGGCTTAAATTTAGTTTATTTAATAGTTATTTTGTTCATTTGATATTTAGTTTTGCTTATAAATTATTTTAAATCGTTCGTTTATCTTTCTATATTGCTCATATTCTAAACTACATATTAAATAAACATTGGTATACATACACTGAGTGTAGGATATAAATTCTAAAAAACTTAGGAAGAATTCATTGCATAGAACAAACATAAAGGAACTTGGTTTAATACAACAGCACGAGTTACATTGCGATGTGACTTGCTACCCATCTAAACAGGCACTCGACAACTATGAGCACAACACATGAGTTGGGGAACGTCCTTTTGATAAATATTTTTTAGGGCAATGACATCAAATGTCAATGCAAACAACTAAAAAGAACCTCATAAAAACTAACAATTTTCGATGCCCAAAAACTCTAGCCCTAAGTGCTTGTTTACTTCAACTTAAATTCAGTTCAATTTAGTTCAGTTCAGCTCTCAATTTCCTTTTCTTATAAAATATCGAGTATTGCTTTCAGCTGTATTCAGTTTAGGATAATCCGGTTTAGTTCAGTTCATTTCAATTGTATTCAGTTGAAGTAAACAAACCCTAAACTAACTTCACCTTTACCAATGAGAAACTTTGTTTAAGAAGACCATTAGGTAGTGGTGTTAGAACTTAAAACTAGCCTTGGGGGATTACTTTGCCGGTTTTTATTACTTTTATAAAGTAGAGGAAAAAACGAACCAGTTTTAAAACTAGCCTTAGGCATGACCTAGCATGATAGGTTAATTAGTTCAATGGTACCACTAAATTTTTGAAGATTATAAGGTACAACCTAAAAAGTGCAAAATATCAAATGTACAACTTTAATATCCCTTTCATTTTTTTAAAAAAAGCATATAGGAATATAGGATGTCCCAAAAGTTTGTCATCCAAAACCAAAAACCCAATTGCAGAGGTGCCAATTACCTCGGGCATCTAGGATATATATGTTCTTCTAACATGATTAAAATAAATGATTTTGCTTCATGTTTGCAAAATATTAAATAAAATTGTAAAGGACATTGAGTATATACTCCGTAGTCCGTACTATATAGTATTATCATATTGATTGAATACCATTTCCATAATTAAAATTATCATCCTTTTTGTCGTTGAAAATTACAAATCAATTGATTTTTATAAATATTTTGTCACCATTTTTCATTAAAAATAAGAATCATTAGTGCCTTTGCAGATTTTTTTTTTATCTATAGATACATATGCATAATGTTATAGTTTTTCACAACTATTATATATGTTAAATTGGATAATTGGAAAAATGGAATAGATTAAATCTCTATTATATAAGCCAAGGGGGAGCCATGGTGTCCCCCCTCGAAAAGTCCATCTTACCCTTAAAAAACTTTCTAAAATCTTAATTTTTATCACTCCTAATTATTAAGGAAATTTATTACAATTTTGGGACTTTTTAAAATGAAAATTGTACAAAATATTAACTTCAAAAAAATATAATAAAAATACCAAAATTCATATTTTTAAATTCTCTATAAATAGACATTCATATTGATATAGTTCATCAAATAAAAATTTTACATTTTGATTATCGTAGAAATTTGGTAGCCAATAGAATATGGTAAATAAAACTTTTCTTTTGTTTATTGTTGTGGGATGACCGAATGAAAGGAGAAAAGTTTGTTTTTGATTATGTGAATGAGTGTGAATTTGACACATTTTTCAATTTTCGAACAAATAACCTAACCTTTATTTTTTTTTTTGTTTCGACAGATTAATATATGTATTTAAAATACAATCGCACGCAAAGCGTGCATGGAAGGCTAGTAAGAAATAACAGAAGATTTATTCACTACAAAAAACTCAGACAACGAGGGCAACTTATCATGATTAAAGAGGGCAATATGAGTATTGTTTTACTTAATGATGCCTACAAGAGCAATTATTTTTGCACTCCTTAATATTAACAATGAAGACAATATGATTATTTTGCTCTCTTAGACTTTAGAAACTTTGCCCTATTTGACAATAAATAAAGTGTTTAAATCAAGGAAAGCAAAATTTATTACCTTTGTTGATGATCAATGAAGGCAATTTTGTTTGCCCTTTTTGAATTGAATCAAAGAGGGCAAAACATCTAAAATTGGCTTTGAAACCTAATACAACGGGATTACAAGGGCAACATGAGGGCAATACTAAAATTGTCATTATAACCTAAGAAGACAAATTTTGTATCAAATAGGGCAATTTTAATTGTCCTTCTTGAACACATTTTTTGTAGTGATTATATATATATAATTTATCTTATTTTTTCTATTGCGGTGGACGAAAAAAATTGCAAAATTTATTTTATTATATCAAAAAAAAAATATTGTGAAAATAGGTCATTAATGTAGAATTTTGTAAATGCCTTTGGCTAATGCAGGTTTTTGGAAATTGAAGAAGAAAAAGCAGTTGTCGTAATTTCTAAAAAACAAAAACACACGTGCCATGTACTTTTTGGCAGATAACTTAAGATAATCTTTTCTATTTAAAATTTTAGTAAATTCTATTTTTAGAAAGGTGATAATTTAGAGGTCTTTTTCTAAGATAAACCTAACAAATAATTTTTTAATCAATAATTACTAAATTTGCCTTAACAATAAACCAATTTTATATGACATCCACCTGCAATTTCGCTACTCCATATACCTTATAAAAAATGGTTAACTTGTTTACTACATGAAACTTCCATAATCTTTTTACAAATTTCACCGTCTTAAAATCCTCTAACCTGTGACAGAAAATATAGAAAAAAACATATCCTAATTCAAATTATACATCTCTATAAATTTTAATAGAAAATGGGTAGGAAAATTGTTGCTTTTATGTTGTTAACTCTATTAGGGGTGGCCTTAACCATTCCAGCCACGACTGCGGCCATGGCCACGGCTCCTAGTCCTAATGAAGGTATTGGCAATGAAGGTGAGGAAGGTGCCGGTGCTGGTGGTTTTGCGGAGGCGGGCCCAGTTGGTGGGCCCGTTCCCGAAGGGACATTTCAAGACACACCAACTGACTCATCGGCTGATGCATCATCACCTCCTAAGAGTGGTGCTTCTAACCTTGAGGTCTCGGCCTTTGCTAGTGTTGTTGTAGCTGGTTTCTCCATGTTTTACTTTTAATTTATATGATTTAGTTTATGTAATTATGTTTCCTTTGTAACAATAATAATAAAAAAAAAAAAAGAGTATAGTAGTGAATCTATATTTTACATTTATATCATAATTCTAGTAACATGTATAATATATTTGTTTGCGTTTAATACAACTCTATATATATGAAGATTTACAAAAAAATGAAAATTTTCACTTCAAATTCCATCCAATCTACATATAATGCTTATATTATGCAAAATAAAGTAGCAGGAAAACTTTAAATCTATATGTTTTTTTTTTTATCAAAAGACAATAGATTATATATTAATAAAAAGTCAAACGGCACATACAAATCCATAATCTCTCTAAAGACATTAGATTTAAAATCACAATACATATTTTAACTTCAATTTCACTATTTGTTTCGCTTCCGCCCGATTGCAGAATCACCCACTACAAGAAATCAGTTAAAATAGGGCGACTAAAGTCGCCCTATTTGGTCCAAATATTGCCCTATTAGATCAAAGAGGGCGCGATATTTATGTCACCCTTAATTCGCCCTAATAGTTCTGTTGTATTTGGTATCTTAAGGGCAATAGTGCGTTGTCGCCCTATTTGATGCAATGTAAAAGGGCGATTCAAATCGCCCTATTTGACACAATCTAAAAGGGTGACTTAACTATTGCCCTATTTGATTGAATCTAATAGGGCTATTAAGTCAAGTCGCCCTATTTGATCTTATCTCATAGGACAATTTATGTCGCCCTATTTGGCCACGTTTAATACGACAATTTACGCCATATTATTTATATATAAGTCGCCCTATTGAATCTTACTAAAAATGACAATATATATAAGTCGCCCCATTTGATCTCTATCAATGTAGGAATGAATCATCATCCTACGTGTTACATGACCTTTCATGCATATAATCGTCACTGATCATTCTGCATGAATTTATTACATTACTGCAATAGGTAAAGCATATAACAAAGTATAGCCTAAATTATAACATATATATTAGCACCTTGTGAGATGTATACAAAATGTTATATCCATTAAAAGCTAAGTGGCGTAAGTGCCTTTCAAACGTTCATCTAGCATAATGTTAATTGCTATACAATACTTGATGACGATAACAAAAGTGTAGCTTGTATTAAGACCGGTTTCCATCCAAAAAGAGATCATTGGTCCTGGAAGATGAAATTTTATATGAACACCAACTTCAATCCAATCAACTAATATCTAATTGTAATACAACCAACAAATAAGCAATATGAAGCAAAAATAAATCCCATCTCATCAGTTTTAAGATTATGATATGCCCATAACAAAACTAAATGCAACAGGGTTATAACAATGGGAAACATACATGGAAATTAATAAATCTTTTCTTTCCCAAGGTGTGTCATGTAGTTGCAAAAAGACAAGAAACAAACTTCAATCTTTAGCACCTACTCATTTAAGGTGACTTAATTGCGTTGCCAAACAGAGCCTAAGTCACCTTAAATGAGTAGGTGCTAAATATTTAAGTCACCTAAAATAAATACTTATGTTTGGTGTTAGAGCTTAAATTTTAGCTCAAAACTAACTGAAATTGAGTTGATATAAAAACAACTTCTCAAGGTGCTGAAATGTACCTTATCAATTCAGCTCATTTCAGTTACCTTGTCAGTTTCAGATCTATTTTAGCTCATTATGCTAAATATTGCCTTAAATGTATTGCCAAACAGAGCCTAGGTCCCACATTTGCGTTTAGTAATATAACCCCAAAAATCGACGTTATCTCTCCGTTTAGGTTCACCTCTTTCGCCAACCTACTTTCAATTAACGCTGTTACTTGTAGTAATTTAATATTGTATTATCCATTTATCCTAACCCTCAACTATTTATTCTCTCTGTACCCTTTTTGGCCTCATTGTCTCTCTCTTCTCTCAATTTCTTCTTCTTTTGCGTTTTTAGGGTGTGGATTATTCTGTCGCTTTGATTTGCACCGACACAACTCAATAATTTTTTGTTTAGTTTTTTAGGTATAATTAATTTGTTGTTTTTTGCAATTTGTTTGACCAGTTAAGGTTTTTTGTTTGACTTTAAATTGGTATAAGTGTATAATTGATCCCATGAGAAAAGCTCTTACCACCTAAGTTATCCTTCGCTCTAAACTTGACATCACAATTGACCCAACGAGGGTTAAAATGACACTCGGAAAATTAACCAAACTATTTTATTTGACATGCAAAGCAATGCACAAAATCGAGGCAACTCTAATAGTTTTTTGCAAATTTTTTACCTAAAAATTGACCAATTAAGGGTTGAAGTGACCCCTAAAACCTTGACGGACTACTTTGACTTGTTCAAATTTTTGGAACAAAATCTGGTCTCATATAAATTAATTAGTAGAGAATAAATCATTCGAAACAAAGAGCTCGTTTACTTTAACTGAACTGAAGGTAGCTGAAAGTAATATTTTATAAGAGAAGGAAATTGATAGCTGAACCTGAACTGAACTGAACTGAACTTAATAGAGCTGAACTGAACTGAATTGAATTTAAGCCGAAGTAAACAAGCATAAGCATAAGTAAAGGCTTTAATCGATAGCACCATTCCAAGCACATGAAAGGACCATTCTGATCTTATGTCATGATTTACAAGATTAGACTCCTGTCAAAATAAAAGGTACGGAGTATTTGGTACAATTGGAGTAATCACAAGCACAGGTTGCATTGCGTAGAATATGCACTATAATTTTTGCTCTACCCTCTTGTTAATTTCTTTTTGAAAGGTGAATTTGAAAACATGCATAGTGATAGCAGCTACGAGTACATCATATGCCCCAAAAAATATAGTCTTTTCCTCATGCCTCAAAAAGAAATGGCATAAAAGAAGCTCATTAAGCATCAATTGGAAATTGGAAGATATGACTTCAAATAAATCGCTCAATTTGTTAACAAGGATCAAGTGTATGACTGTATGTTTAATTGAGATGAACAATTTTTTTGATTGATTCCAAAACCAATTTAGCAAGCAACTTGATAAAAACAGATAATTTCATTAAAATATACTTTCTGTATTGTTAGGAAAAAAGTAATATACGCGGAAGAGTGGTTGTTGTCAATTGCAACTTTGAACTAAAATATTGAGAATAATAGAAATTTGTGAAAAGAAAAACAAACAACAGAAATGGCGGAGGAAGAGAATAATTCACTATTAAAAACAAATGGAGGACAACTCAAAGGGAGAATTATAGTACTCCCACTCACACAATAAGGACTCTCAAAAGCTCACAAAATACTTAATCTCTCTAAACAAGAATAACTGATGTAATGTGAGATGATAATTGCTAAAGACTTGAGGCCATATTTATAGGGATAAAGTAATCCCAAGAGTCATGGCCATAAAGGGGTTTGAATACCCATCAAAGCAAAAACATACACTAAACTTAGAATTAAAAGAAGAATTAAAAGCTGAATACAGAAAGCCAAAAGTCACGAGAAGAAGAAAGAAAAAACTGACTGATGGGCTGACCCGATCAACCTCAAAACTTCCCATTTCTCTCGGACTAGATCGGGTGGCTCCACCCGACCACATGACCCGACTGCTTCTTTTCCATTTCAAAGCCACCTTTGGATTTCTTCAAACTGCTGTTTTTCTTAGTTGTTCATATACTTGACATGAGTTATTCTACATGGGGTTTTAAAGAATCCCTGTCTTGTGAAACTAGGAAATCTAGTTGAGCATCCTCAGATCAAGACTATGTTGCTTGTTTCTGAATTTTGTCTAATTATCATGCTTTGTATAAACAATTACCACTATGGCTGCTTGCTAACAACCTATCTACAACATAATTTCTCAATGGAAAACAAGTGTAAGAAAATCTTTCCTGTGCTTGATTTCTTGAAAACTTGTGGCGAAATGGAAAATGAAAGTAGGAGTGAAAAAGACAAGAATAACTCAACCAATTTTCTACCTTTTTATTTTTCATCCTTCAACAAACCATCTTTAAAAAAACAAAAAAAAAAAAACCAAACCATATAAGAAAAGAAAAAAAATAGAAGAACTGATGAAGATTATTTTTCAGGAAAATATTATCTATCAAAACAAACATACCCTTTGATTTTAGTAAGACTTCCCGTGGCTTAATTCACATATCGATGATGATGGTTATAATACCAATTATTCTTTGTTGTTATCACCGTTATTCATAGTGGTCTCCGGCGCTTGAACCCCATCCCATAGCTGTTTCTGGGTTATGCCCCTGTTCTTTAATTGAATTAGGGTTTGTATTAAAATGAACAAGCATAAACTTTGTTTTCTACAGGCCTGCCATACCAAAGCGGAGTATGAAGAATACGGTGCAAGTATATGTCGTACGAATCCCGTTTTCAAAGGGATGTACTAATGCGTAGAGCGACAAAAGTGATGCATCCACTTCAGGTGCACTGTATCTAATGGCAATTTTGGCTTAATGAATTTCGCTTCCAACACTAGGGCTCCAGTTTTATGCATCCTCAAAACCATCAAGATGTTAATTATGTATGAATTGCTTTTCAAGATTTTCTCAACTTCAATAGATCCCTTTTATTTTGGAATGTACTATTTGGATTCTGAGATGTATCATTGGAGCTCCTTTTAGAATAAGAACTAGTATTGTGGCCCGGGCGTTGCCCTGGATAATAATTTTTTTTTGTGAAAGGGCAAATACGGTTGAAATTAAAACAGTTGGATCAAATAAATCTTATGGTCAAATTAGGTTCTTAGTTCTCATTTTAGGATTAGGTTCTCACATGATCTCAATTCTAGGTTCTCACATGATCCCAATTCTATATACTTCCTCCTTTTAGGAAAATTGCTACACTTTGACTTTTCTACTTTTCATGCAGTATACTTTGACTAACTTTTATGATCAAAACATAAAGTTAAATATAGTCATGATGGATCTTATTTTGTTCGTCTTAACATGTTCTTTATTAGATATAATTGTTATAATTTTTACAAGAGCATAATTGATGAAGATAAAAAGGTTATAAAATTTATCTCGGTAAGTGTGAAATGAGAAGTGTAGCAATTTCCCTGAAAAGGAGGAAGTATATAGAAAGAAATATAATGAAATTGTGGTTATAAAGATAGTTATGCAAGTTTTGAAACTAAAAACAATACGGAAATATCTTAATAGTAAAGTTTTAAAAATTAATACTCTAGGAAATTTAATTCTTTTTTTAAAAATAGTAAGTTGTATTTTAAATTAAATTTCAGTGATTGACCAAACTTTAATTGATTTAATTAAGTTTGACTATGAAATCCCAAAAAATTACATTTAATATTTAATTGTGAATACGCACAATAAGTATTATAAAGAAAAAATGATTTAACAATAAAACAATATGTTTTAAAAAAAGAGGGATATATAAGACAATAATCAAAGTTGGTTAAATTTTCTCTAATTATATTTCTTAATTAAATGAAATGGCATAATTGATGAATTTAACATTATAACATAGGTAATCATAACATATTTAAATTATTTTTTTAAAATATCTCACTTTTATTATCAAAGTATAATATCTATTTTGTGATAGAAGAAGTTAAAATATTATAAGATTCAAGAACTTATTGTTGAATGATAATAATTTTTATTTGTGTATCAAAAGGGTCTTATTTTAGTTATTATTAAACTTTTTAAACAATAAAATTTTCATTTCGTATAGATTAGTGGGTCAAAAGTCACACGACATATTATTGATTTTTAAGGGAATCTTAACAATGGAACAATATTCTTAAAAAAAATTAGTAATAGCAAATTTTTAAATAAATAGAAAAAAATTTACCAAATATGGTAAGTTTGAGAAAGTTGCAAATATTATGTTAGGCCCAAAATGGCAAAAGTTGCAATTATTTTGTTACGGATGAAGTAGTATTTACGCCTGGGCGTTACCCCGGGTCATATAAATTTCATCATTCTCAAAGTATGTGATATATAAAAAGCAACATAATGAAATTGGGGTTGTAAAAATAGTTGATGAAATTTTAAAATTTGATATAGTACAAACTTAATACCTTTAATAATGTATTATGGTCAAATGATGCTCTACTTTTACGTGCATTAATCCAAGTGACCTAAGTAAAAAGAATTAACGCAAGGAGTTTTGACTCAACTTGGAAAAAATATTATATTTCTTATTTAATTTCAACACTGAGAGCTATAAATAATGTAAAGGACACTTTAATTATAAAACAATATGTTTAAAAGAGGATATAACAAACAATAATAAACTTTGTTGAGGTAGTGCATATTATTTTTTTATAGAAATTTAAAGTGTTTGGTTTAATTTTTGCATTGTGAAACAAATGTACATTGAAAGTTATCATAATATTTATGAGAAATAAATTAATTGAATCAATGTGGATTAGTGGTTGATTATTAGTATACTTTGAATCAAGAGGTCATGGGTTCAAATATGTCTCAAAGCATAACTTATTTAATTTTTGGTTAAATAACGTTGTAAGCTTACATGGCAATGGTGGAGTGATGTGTGCGCTTATGTGGCATCATATATTTGAAGGCAAGTGCCACATGGCATATTGTCGGTGAATGCACACCTTTTAATAGATAGTATAGATAATATAAAAATATTCTTTATAAATTGACTAAATTTTATTTTTAATAAGATTATAATCTAATTCATCCTTTTATTTTGGATTGTATGATTTGAATTTTAAGATTTATCATTGGAGCCACTTCAGAATAAGTATTGAAGTATAATGTAACAACATTCTTTATAAATTACTCCATAATTTTTTTTAAATAAGATTATAAATTCGTTAAGATACTTGACTTTAAATGTGTTGAATATGATCAAATCTATGCACAAATAAACTTAGAGAAGGTATTGTGTCAGACTGGTCTGACAGTAACGTTTTTGTCAGACCAGTCCCCTAGACCTGGACACATATGGTTGAATCTTGACTCATATGTGTTTAACCTGGACATGTATTGGTAGACCTTATCACATATTTGTAAACCTGGACACAAATTTGTAACCCTGGAAACATATTTGTATACCTGGACACATATTATTGGACCTGGACACATATTGTTAAACCTGGACATGTATTGGTAGACCTGGACACACATCTGTAAACTTAGACACAAATTTGTAACCCTGGAAACATATTTGTAAACCTGGACACATATTGTTGGACCTGGACACATATTGTTAAATCTGGACATATATTGTTGAACCTGGACACAAATTGTTGAACCTGGACACATATTATTAACACTGGACACATTGTGTTACCCCTGGACACATATTGTTAAACCTGGACACATATCTGTCTAACTTGAACATATATTGTTAAACCTGGAAATCTATTTATAAACCTGATGACATTTGTAAATCTGGTGAAACTTGTTTAGCCTGGAAAAATATTGTTAAACCCTGACAAATGTTGTTGGACCTGGACACTATTTCTTTGTCCTGGACACATATTACTAAACTTGAATCCCCTCATCAGTTGTTAAAAAAATTACAAGTGTTGGACGGTCCGACGATCGGACCGTCCGACACAATACTTTCACATAATCTTAATTAGGTTATAGACCGTCCGACATAATACTTTCACATAACCTTAATCAGGTTAAGTTTCAACAAAGGCTTGAGCAAAAACTCTAGTTCAACTATGTTAACAAGTTTGAAAACAAATAGGTTTACATTCAGCTAGACTTATTTTTTTACATGGAGTTGCCTCCCAATTTCTTTGTAATATCATTTTGTCGTGGGAAAAGATGACAAGTCCGGTTAACTCGACACTAAAGTGACCCGTTTAAGTACACGGGTTGATACAACATCACACGTTTATTAAATGGGTTGGGTTAGGGTTGAGGAGTCTACCCATTTAAATAAATTAATTGACACGATACAACAAGATAACTTCTAATTGTCAACATAATATATAAAAGCGAACCCGTCAATCCGACTTGAAATTGAATTGTTATTAACATGTTTGAGACGGAGGATTTGACCCGTTCAAATAAGTGTGTCGATATGGGTTATTCAACCCATTTACATAAAAGGGTTGACACAAATCTGACCTGACTCGACCCAATTCTCACCTCTTATTTTGTCATTGAACTTATTATTGTTGGACTATCCCATGATGAGGAGATTGCTTCTTCCTTACCATTCATAACATTTTCAAACTTAATGCTCAATTGAGTCACAGATAAAAGCACACCATGTCAAGGTAACTTCCTAAAATAAAAACCTTATGCGGATTTGTAGATCTTTGCATCTTTCTAGAAAAAAAAAATGCTCAAGTGAATTTGAGCTTTGGAAAAAAAACGCAACAATTGGGGTGGCACGGACTTCTAGGTAATTTTTTGTTGTGAGAGTAAAAGGGATAAAGAGAGCAAGTGGGATATGTGATGATGTGAGAAAGAAAAAACTTACAAAAACGAAAGATTAAAATTGTTGCATTTATTTTGAAACATCCAAATATAGAAATTGTTGCGTTTTTTTCAAAACGGAGGAAGTAAGTGAATTTGAGCTTTGGAAATATCATTAAGAATTAAGATGAAACAACAATTATTGTAAAGTATCAAAATTTTGCAGCTTAAAAAGAAATTTTTATCCACAAACCAATCTTATGAATTGTTTTTGCCTACATGTGGTATGTTAATTAATGTTATGATAAAAGGATAAGAGGTTCATAGGGGAAAAAGATTCCTATTGGAATTTTTTTATGGTGAAAAATTATTTTCACAAATTTCAATTGACTAAGAAAGACATTTTGTAATTTACTTTTAAAATTTTGTAGAAAGTATTATTTCTCTTTTCTAATATATGAACAACCAAACAAGTCCTTAAAATAAGGGAAGAAGGATGTAATTCTTCAATTTTCATTTGACGGCTAACTTATAATCTTATCCTCAAATAAAAAAAACAAAGAAAATAGGAAAAAATATTTGACTCTGCAAATTTTCAAAACAAAAAAAAAACCCTAAACCCCGATAATTTTTAAAATCTTCAAGTAAGAAAAGGGGTAATTATTTTGAGGAAGAAACTAGCGAAAGCAGAAAGGGAAAGTCCCTCCAATCAATTTGTCCGACTCTGGGAGCTGAGAGCTTGATACCCCCACATACGAAGCACGGGAAATTTTATCAAAAGGTAAATTTATTTCTTATCAGTCGTCTTATATTGTTTTGATGCTTTTGAATCAAACTTGGTTAGTAAAATCATCGTAATCCTTCAAACAGTTTCGATTTTTAAACTTGGAGGTTTGTTGTATTACTTCTTAATTTCGATATAAATAGTTGCTTCCGCTTCAAGGATTGATGATTTTCATGGATCTATGTCTAAAATTTTCAAGTTGTAACTTGATTTTTAGAGTGGTAGGTATTTTCGAATGATTTTGTGACCTGGGTCGGGTCAGCTGGTATCGCTTGTGATTAGTGGATTTGAAGAAGTGGGCAATAGTTTGGTTTTATCTTTATGGGTTTTTCTTTTTTCCTGCAGTGGATATTTGGTTTTCGGCTAATTTATGATGGGATTTGGTTTAAATTAAATGAACATTTCAGCTTTATTTTCTGTGCTCATGTCTACAATCTTTGTTGTTTCATGTGTTTGATTGAGTTTCAATGAGGTTTTGAGGGTTAGATCTCGATGGTTTAAGTGTAGGAATATAGGTATTATTGTTCGTTTTGGGTAAAATATGTCCACTGTCTGATGGATGAATATAGTAAACACTACTAGGATCTTGAGTTGCTTCTAGAGTAGTAGACATTATTCCTCCTTCCTCTTAAAAAAAAACTCAGAAAATGACCAAGAAAATGAAAAAAACGAACAAAAAGAAATGAAATCTGAACTCTGTAATAAAAGAATTAAAAAATATACCCAAGAATCCGAACTTAAAGAAAAACAAAGAAAAAGAATGCAAGCGGTGAATGGAATAATAAAGGTGAAGAAGAAACAACCACCAAAAAAAAAAAAAAAAAAAACTCACTGCAACTCTGAAAAAAAAACACACCAGGTGTTTGAATAAATGCCTAAATGAAAAGCTTGCTCAATCCTCTAAACCAAGCTCTGATACCTTGTCAAAACTGCTGCAATGGCTTAAGCAAAAATTCACAACAAGCAGAAGAAAGAAGAACACACTATGATTTAACCTTCACAGCCCTCTAATCTAGGCTCAGGCAAACTAGAACTAATCTTTATTATGTAAGAATGTAAGAACAATAATAGCAGTAGCTAGTTCGAGTGTACAGAAGGAAAAATACAGAGAAGAGAGAGTAGAAGATAGAAAGGAAAAGTAAAAGTAAGTACAAAGAGACTGCCAGCTTGGGAGTATATATAACACTCTGCAAGCAGGCTGCTAACCAACTAAAAGAATAAACATTAACTAACTAACCTAAAATAACTAACTAAAAAACTAACTAGGACTAATATATTTAACAAAATATATGATGTTAGAGTAGGAATTTGATTTCCTGCCTTTCTCGATGAACTGGCCTTACCTTAAATTTATTTCCTCTTTTGAGATATGATCATGATTCATTTCTGTATGAATTTTATGTTTTTGGGATTACTTCACTTAACTTGCCAATTTTTAATGAGGGTTTAATTAGTTTTGATATCTTCTATAAGCATTTAGCCGGGCCTTTTCAATTTCTTTCCCTGATCCTACTTGTTTTTCTGTGTATGTGTTTTTGGTGTTGGTGGTGGTGGTGTGTGTGTGGGAGGGGGGGGGGGTGTTGAGTTTGGTTAAACAGAGTTAATTGCTTGCTTATCTGCTTCTAATGTTCCTGCTACTTCTAAATTTGCTAGTATAAAGCTGTATATCAATTATTGTGGCTTGTCATCTGTTGATTGTTGCTGTAGTGCATCTTGTTAGTGACCTCAATACCCTTGAAGCTGTGGTAGAACAGAAAGGTTTTCCTTTTGGACTATGATTTGAATTTGTGATGATCTAATTTAATCTTCTCTTATTTATATAATTAATTAGGTCGGAGGATACTACATAAACGTTGTCACCATAAAGTAGGCTTAGATGGATACGGGTACTGAGGAGCAAATAGATTATGGTGATGAAGAATATGGAGGTGCACAAAAGCTGCAATATCAGGGCAGTGGAGCTATTCCAGCTCTTGCAGATGAGGAGATGATAGGAGAAGATGATGATTATGAAGATCTCTATGATGGTGTTAATGTCGGGGAGGGTTTCTTGCAATTTCATCAATCAGAGGCACAAGTCCCCCATAGTGTAGGAAATGGTGGGGTACAAACCCAAACCTTTAATGCCCCTGAAACTAGACAAGATACTAGCTTATCCCGTACCCTGGGAAATTCTGGGTCTGCTACAGATGTGAGACACCATAATGCAAGTCTTGCTGTTAAAGAACCAGAACTGGCACCTTCTAATCACATTAGTGGGGCATTAGGGCCAGAAAAGAGAATTCATGATTCTTCTTCTAGGAATATGGGTTTTCAAGCTCCAGCCCTTGTGGCTCAAAATAATCCAGTTATTGTTCCAGAAATTGGTAAAGCTACTAATCCTGTAAGTGGAGGTCCAAGTGGTGCTGGTCAGGGGACTGCAAGCAATCAGATGACAGCAAATGCAAATGCGGGTATGGATCATATGATGATCAATGACAATGTTATTCGACCACAAATGGATAATGGTCCTACCATGTTGTTCGTGGGTGAGTTACATTGGTGGACCACAGATGCAGAGATTGAAAGTGTACTGTCTCACTATGGAAAGGTAAAGGAATTAAAGTTCTTTGATGAGAGAGCAAGTGGGAAATCAAAAGGCTATTGCCAAGTTGAGTTTTATGATGCTGTTGCTGCTGCGTCATGTAAAGAGGGAATGAATGGACATATCTTCAATGGAAGAGCCTGTGTAGTGGCCTTTTCTTCTCCCCAAACTTTGAAGCAGATGGGAGCTGCCTATGCTAGTAAGAATCCACAGCAGCCTCAACCTCAGCCTCAGGGTAGAAGAAATGTAACTGATGGGGATGGAAGAGGTGGTGGGATGAACTATTCAGCTGGAGATGGAGGAAGAGGCTTTGCAAGAGGTGGATGGGGACGGGGACAGAATGCAGCTGCTAGAGGTCCTGGTGGTTCGGGACCAAGGGGAAGAGGACCAATGGGCCCTAAGAATCCCCCTGGGAATGTTGGTGGAATGGGAGGAGGTGCTATGGGAAACTTCGGGCAAGGTCTTGGGGGTCCAGGGTTTGGGGGTCCAGGTGGAGGAATGATGCATCCTCAAGCCATGATGGGTCCTGGGTTTGATCCCTCATATATGGGTCGAGGAGGTGGTTATGGAGGTTTTTCAGGTCCTGGATTTCCTGGGATGATGCCTCCATTTCCAGCCGGTAATCCTATGGGAATGGGTGGTGTTGCCCCTCATGTTAACCCTGCCTTCTTCGGCCGTGGAATGGCACCAAATGGAATGGGAATGATGGGTAGCAGCGGAATGGAAGGACATCCTGGTGGGATGTGGGCTGACCCTGGCATGGGTGGATGGGTTGGGGAAGAACATGGACAAAAGACAAGAGAGTCAAGTTATGGTGGTGAAGATGGTGCTTCTGATTATGGATATGGGGAGGGAAACCCTGAAAAGGGTTCTAAAACAAATGCTGCTCCTCGTGAAAAGGAAAGGCCTGAGCGTGACTGGTCGGGAAACTCTGAGAGGAGATATCGTGATGAGAGAGAGCAAGATTATGATAGATCTGATAGGGAACGCAGATATAGAGATGACAAGGATGGGCATAGAGTTCATCGACAAAAGGAACGTGATGTTAGTTACAAGGATGATTGGGACCGAGGACAGACTTCGTCAAGATCTAGGAGCAGGTCTCGAGCTATGCCAGAAGATGATTACAGATCTCGTTCGAGGGATGTTGAATATGGAAAAAGGAGACGTGCTCCATCAGAATAAAAAGCTATCCCAATTGTTTTTCCTACACTTGTAGCCTTTTTAATATGGTGGTCATGATTTTCCCTTTTATGGTTGCTTGGTCTTCCTGCTGTGGTTTCTTCAGTATGCTCATGCTTTCTAGGCTCCTGCTAGTTGCTGCGAACCTGGCTTTTCGTTACCAAAAGTAAGTATTAACTTCAGGCAGATTGAGATTGAGGGAAAATATACGTTTTCTCTCCATCTTGCTCGCTAAAGGACATCACTAGATGTCGAGTTCCCATATTCAATGCCTTTTGACTCAAACATTTACTTGATTAGTGTAACACTTTGGATTATATTTACTGGCTGGCCTCTAATCTCACCAGCTAGATTATTATGATATTATGACTTTTAGTGATACTAGAAAATCCTCCATGATTGTCTGAGAGTCATCATATGGTCATTTGCGAATGGACTCCCTTTTATGTCATCTGCTCTTGATGTTGTCTAGATTCCACTCTTTATTTTGTACCTTTTTTTTTTTTTGGTAAGTAAGCTATAGCATTCCAATCAACCAATCAAATTTACACCACAGCTAGCCCAAGAGAGCCCCAAACAGCTCACCAAAGCAACAAACAAGCTGGAGACAAATCCAGTATCAGCCTCTAAGGCTGTTCAACCAAGTAATATCAACACTATTAGCCTTATTTACATTGACCGTTTGTAACCTATAACGAACAAATTTTTTTAATATTCTTTACAATATTATTTACATCAAAAATAGCATTTTGCCAACAGCAAAGGTTCCTAGCAAGCCATATATTATACATGGTTGCAGCAGCTGTCATGATCACAACCTTCCTCCGGATTTTAGACCCAAATCCATAGCACTTGCACCATCTGACCAGGCCAGCAGCATTAAGAGGAATTCTCCTGAACCCCAGCCAGGCCAGAACAGCCTCCCAGACTTGTCCCACTTCCTTGCATGGGAACAGAATATGATCTTGAGTCTCCACTGCAGCATCACACAAGCAACACAAGTCATCAGTACAAACCCCATGTGATCTCAGTCTGGCCTTAACTGGCAGCCTGCAATGCATGATCAGCCACCAGTTGTAGCTATGATTAGGATAGGACCATCTGCTCCAAACCACCCCATCCCAGTTCACCCTATTACCCCCATTCTGAATCAGCTTATAGATTCTACTAATTACATACCTCTTCCCCTGATCAGGCCACCAATTGTCTCTGTTTAAACTCAACCACCAACTTATTTTTTTTCCCTGTTTTCTATACTATACTATACTATGGAGTTCATATATGGTTAGTGGAGATGATGCTGATTCCTGTTAAAGTTTGGTATATTGTTGGTTGTGACTTGTGAGTGGTCTAGATTACATACAAAAACTGCTGTGCTTCTTTTTCATGTTTTGACTTGAAAATTTTGGTCATATTATTCAGGGAGCACTCTTTGCTTCGTGATTGAATCAGCGTATGTTGATTACCAAGAGAAAGATGTTATATGGACTGCCTGCAGTAAATTCTTCTATAATGGCCTACCATTTTTTCAGAGGAGCCTTTCTGATAGTGGCTTGAAGAAAAGTGTCTTAAGGAGAAACTATCTTTAACTTTCTAGTTTCTATAACTAAACATGGCAATAGGATTCATAATCAAATTTGTTAAAGTAGTTCCTTTTTTTTAATGCTTTTGTAAATTTAATGTACTTTCTGTATGGCTGTTGTTTCCCACACATCACTCTGTATCTGTAGCATTAACTTAGGAGTCATACCTTGTTACTGTAAATGATTCCTGTAAGGTTTAACCAACTTGTTTCTGTAAACAAGGGTGGCTGTTTTTCATGAACAACCCTTGTGATGTATTTTGGTGTTTTTAAATGCTTGTAAACTTTGGGTGACGTCCGTCCACATTGATGATAAGATTGAAGATAGCAGCATGCTTCAGAAGCCGCGTAGTTTTCATGCTTGTAACCTCCTGGCTTCTATTCTGACCTGCCTTCTCTTTTGCTTGGAGCCAGTTTCATGTAATTACTAATTTAATAGTTTCTCAATTTTTTTTCTACCTAATTCTAGGATTAACTAACTAGCTAGCTAGCTTGTAATTCTTGATACAGCCTGTTGAGGTTCTTTTTTTATACCCCTCCTTCAGCTGTTAACATGCTACAGAAACTAGGTTTTTCTTGTACACAAGCTCTGTAAATTGCTGTATATTTACACTTTCCTCTGTAGCAGGCCCTAATGATAATTCTGAAATTTTAGTTGATGAACTATCTTCTTCCATTTTGTAAGACTCAGACTCATTGGCTAGCATGGTTTCCATACCATAAAACACTGCCCTGATAAGTTTATAACTACTGTACATCTTTACCTGTAAAGGTTATTTCTGTAATTTTGGGATTGTGTTCTATGAAGAACAAGTTAGCCATTTTAGTGTTATTTTGTTACTTAGCATTAAACTAGAAATTAGTCTTGCTGATTGGCAAATTTAGCAGGTGAAACAGGTGACTGTCCATCTTTCAACCTGTTTGTCTAGAATTTTTTAACACCAGAAACTTAACTTCTTTGTGTTATTGCTGTAAACGGTGTTGGACGTAGGGGTGCTTATCGAGTGAGTCGATCTCGAGCTAGGGGTTGCTCACTCGTGCTCGTTAGGTTTCGAGTGGAGCTCGAGTCAATAACGAGTTGCTCGTTTAATGTTTTGGCCCTATTGAATTTCAATTTTTTAAAGAAAAATTAATGATTATGGTCTTTTTTCTTTAGATAAATTATTTATTTTTAAAGTGTATTAATATATTATATTAAGTGTGAAACAAATTTTTCTTTATTTATTATATTAAATAATTTTCAATGATTTCAAATAGAAAATTATTGATTAAGCAGTAAATTTATCGAGTTTCGAGCGAGCACGAGCCGTATCCAGTCAAGCTTTCATCGAGTTGAGCTCGAGTAGCTCGCGAGTTGCTCAGCTTAATAAGCACCCCTAGTTAGAAGTAAGTAGAGCTGTGAAGTGTGAAGTGTGGGATGCAGTTCACTGCTGTAAGCTAATGAAAACTGGCTTCATTTGTTTTTTTTTTTTTTTTACCTAGGCCCAACTTCGTGGCTCTTTTTATAGGAATACTACGATGAATTTGTCTTGGGGTTGGGAGAGAGTATTCGTCATTGGTAAGAATCGAACTTCGAATCTCGAGAATGTAAATGTGACTCCAGCGCCACTGTGCTAGAGCACAATCCACAAATGGTGCTGGAGCATGATCCTCAACCAACTTCAATTGGAGGGAGTGATATCGTACTTCTGAGACCCTGGCAACTGAAAGTGTGCAACCTTAGTTGCCTTATTGTTGAGTGTCATGCTTTATTTATGGGGGTTGGCTTTCATCCAATTCTGTGTTTTGTGCTTGCTTGAGTTTTTGAGCTTTTATACTACGCACTCGGGTACATGAAGAACTTAATACACTTAGATTACAAACATTAATAAATAAATGACTACAAATACAATAACAAAAACTGGTAACTAAGGTCTCGTCCGGTAACACAGTGATTTCCATGTTTTTGTTTTTAAATTTTTTTATATAAAAAAAAAACTATTAAAAAAAAAATACCAAACAGGTCCTAATAAGATTAGAATTGATTGCTTAAAGGGGAGGCCATTATAAGCTTCAACTGTGCTATTCTTTATCAACTTCTCATGACATGTGAAGATGTAGAAACTTGGAGTTCATATACTACACACGTAAGTGCACGTAAAGAAACATGTATTCAGGCTTAAATTTAGTTTATTTAATAGTTATTTTGTTCATTTGATATTTAGTTTTGCTTATGAATTATTTTAGATCGTTCATTTATCTTTCTATATTGCTCATATTCTAAACTACATATTAAATGAATAAAATATAAACATTGGTGTACATACACTGAGTGTAGGATATAAATTCTAAAAAACTTAGGAAGAATTCATTGCATAGAACTCTTGTGAGCTATAGGAACTTTACAATTGATAATGAAAAAAACATAAAGGAATTGAATCTTGTGGTTTAATACAACAACACGAGTTACATTGAGATGTGACTTGGTAGTTGGTACCCATCTAAACACTAAACAGGCACTCGACAACTTTGAACACAACACGTGAGTTGGGGAACGTCCTTCTGATAAATATTTTTTAGGGCAATGGCATCAAATGTCAATGCAAACAACTAAAAAGAACCTCATAAAAACTAACCATTTTCGATGTCCAAAAACTCTAGCCCTAAGGGCCTGTTTACTTCATTTTATATTCAGTTTAATTTAATTCAATTCAACTCTTAATTTCCTTCTTTTATAAAATACCGAGTATTACTTTCAGTTGTATTTAGTTTAGGATAATCCAGTTCAGTTCAACAATATTCAGTTGAAGTAAACAGACCCTAAACTAACTTCACCTTTACCAATGAGAAACTTTGTTTAAGAAGACCATTAGGTAGTGGTGTTAGAACTTAAAACTAGCCTTGGGGGATTACTTTGCCGGTTTATATTACTTTTATAAAGTAGAGGAAAAAACGAACCAGTTTTAAAACTAGCCTTAGGCATGACCTAGCATGATAGGTTAATTAGTTCAATGGTACCACTAAATTTTTGAAGATTATAAGGTACGACCTAAAAAGTGCAAAATATCAAATGTACAACTTTAATATCCCTTTCATTTTTTAAAAAAAAGCATATAGGATGTCCCAAAAGTTTGCCATCCACAACCAAAAACCCAATTGCAGAGCTGCCAATTACCTCGGGCATCTAGGATATATATGTTCTTCTAACATGATTAAAATAAATGATTTTGCTTCATGTTTAATTACAAAATATTAAATAAAAATTGTAAAGGACATTGAGTATAGAGAATAACTCTTAGTATATACTCCGTACTATATAGTATTATCATATTGATTGAATACCATTTCCATAATTAAAATTATCATCCTTTTTGTCGTTGAAAATTACAAATCAATGGGATTTTTATAAATATTTTGTCACCATTTTCATTAAAAATAAGAATCATCAATGCCTTTGCAGATTTTTTTTTTATGTATAGATACATATGCATAATGTTATAGTTTTTCACAACTATTAGTATATGTTAAATTGGGTAATTGGAAAAATGGAATAGATTAAATAAGAAATAAGAGAAGATTTATTATATATATATAATTTATCTTATTTTTTCTATTGCGGTGGACGAAAAAATTACAAAATTTATTTTATTATATCCAAAAAAATTATTGTGAAAATAGGTCATTAATGTAGAATTTTGTAAATGCCTTTGGCTAATGCATGCTTTTTGAAATTGAAGAAGAAAAAACAGTTGTCGTAATTTCTAAAAAACAAAAACACATGTGCCACGTACTTTTTGGCAGATAACTTAAGATAATCTTTTCTATTTAAAAATTTAGTAAATTCTATTTTTAGAAAGGTGATAATTTAGAGGTCTTTTTCTAAGATAAACCTAACAAATAATTTTTTAATCAATAATTACTAAATTTACCTTAACAATAAACCAATTTTATATGACGTCATCACCTCCTAAGAGTGGTGCTTCTAACCTCGAGGTCTCGGCCTTTGCTAGCGTTGTTGTAGCTGGTTTCTCCATGTTTTACACTTTTACTTTTAATTTATGTGATGTAGTTTATGTAATTATGTTTCCTTTGTAACAAAAAAAAAAGAGTATTATAGTGAATCTATATTTTACATTTATATCATAATTCTAGTAACATGTATAATATATTTCTTTGGGTTTAATACAACTCTCTCTCTCTCTCTCTATATATATATATATATATTTGAAGATTTACAAAAAAAAAAAAAAAAAAAAAATTACACTTCAAATTCCATCCAATCTACATATAATAATGCTTGTATTATGCAAAATAAAGTAGAAAACTTTAAATATATATGTTTTTTTTTTATCAAAAGACAAGAGATTATATATTAATAAAAAGTCAAACGACACATCCATAATCTCTTTAAAGACATTAGATTTAAAATCACAATATATATTTTAACTTCAACTTCACTATTTGTTCGCTTCCGCCCTACAACAAATCAGTTCAAAAAGGGCGACTAATTAAAGTCGCCCCATTTGGTCCAAATATCGCCATATTAGATCAAAGAGGGTGATATTTACGTCGCCCTTAATTCGCCCTAATAGTTCCGTTGTCTTTGGTATCTTAAGGGCAATAGTGCGTTGTCGCCCTATTTGATACAATGTAAAAGGGCGATTCAAATCACCCTATTTGATACAATCTAAAAGGGAGACTTAACTATTGGCCCTATTTGATTGAATGTAAAAGGATGCAATCTAATAGGGCGATTAAGTCAAGTCGCCCTATTTGATCTTATCTCATAGGACAATTTATGTCGCCCTATTTGGCCACGTTTAATACGACAATTTACACCGTATTATTTATATATAAGTCGCCCCATTTGATCTCTATTAATGTAGGAATGAACATCATCCTACGTGTTACATGACCTTTCATGCATATAATCATCACTGATCATTCTGCATGAATTTATTACATTACTGCAATAGGTAAAACATATAACAAAGTATAGCCTAAATTATAACATATATATTAGCACCTTATGAGATGTATACCAAATGTTATATCCATTAAAAGCTAAGTGGCGTAAGTGCCTTTCAAACATTCATTTAGCATAATGTTAATCGCTATACAATACTTGATGACGATAACAAAAGTGTAGCTTGTATTAAGACCGGTTTCCATCCAAAAAGAGATCATTGGTCCTGCAAGATGAAATTTTATATGAACACCAACTTCTATCCAATCAACTAATATCTAATTGTAATACAACCAACAAATAAGCAATATGAAGCAAAAATAAATCCCATCTCATCAGTTTTAAGATTATGATATGCCCATAACAAAACTAAATGCAACAGGGTTATAGCAATGGGAAACATACATGAAAATTAATAAATCTTTTCTTTCCCAAGGTGCGTCATGTAGTTGCAAAAAGACAAGAAACGGGATTTCGGGAGGAAGGAAAGTACATGCCGCCTCGGCCTACCAAACGGAAGCAAGGGCTATTCTGACAGGGCTACAAGAAGAAATGAAAGTGGGCAAACCTCATGACTGACAATGAGCAACTCATTCAGGCGCTCCACAAACCATCAGAAGCAGACATCCTCATACAACCAATCTTGGAAGACTTCATGACTCTAATTCAGAAATGTCATTATATCTTATATACGAAAGAAGACAAGAACAGGGTCCACCAGGCCTATGTAATAGCAAGAAACTTTAGGAAAATGTAATTTTATCTTTGCCCGTTGCTAAAAAAAAAAAAAACATAGAATAATGAATAGGTCAAAGTTGTGGCTTGTGGGAAACAAAAACCCAAAAAAAATAAATTGAAATACAAAGTGGAAAAAAAAAGTAAAGAAGTATTGGAGTTTGAAAATTTGAAATTCGAGTCCGAATCAGGTTTTAAACGGGTCGGATGGTCCATAAAGCAGTTCCCAATTTCCATCCCTAATAACGAAGAAGTGACGAGTGAGTTAGTATAGAGCGGTGCTGCTATTCACTTTTTTTGCTTTGTTTTCATTCTCGTTGCTTCTACTACACTCCCCCCATTTACTCTGAATATCACTTCATCTTCATCTTGTTCCTCAATCTGATTCAATTCAGATTGATCTGAAAAAATGTCATTGGCATTTGACGAATATGGAAGACCATTCATTATACTTAAAGAGCAAGAATCGAAAACTCGATTAAGAGGTTTAGATGCTCAAAAATCCAACATTTCTGCTGGAAGGGCTGTTGCTCGTATTCTTCGTTCTTCTCTTGGTCCTAAAGGCATGGATAAGATGCTCCAGTCTCCTGACGGCGACATCACTATCAGTTACTACCTCTTTCTCTTTCTCACTCGTTGATGTAATGTACGATTTTTGTTTTCATTTTAGGGTTAACTTTATGATATGAATTTGATTCTCTCTTCTTGTTTGTTAAAAAAAGGAAAAAAAAAAACGAATTGTTGAATTCAGATGTAGGTTTTAGGGTTTTTAGGTATTTCATTTTTGGTTTGAATAATATTTAGTTTTTATCTATTAGGGTCTTAGATTTACGAGCTGTTAATATGATTGAAGTTAAGTTTTGTAATTATGAGATTCAATTCGATGGTGTTTAGGTAGTTATCGACAGTTTGGGGAGTTTTTTTTTTGGAAAGTTCGGGGAGTGTTTTTGGGTGTTGTTGTAGGAAGTATAATCTAGGATTTTTGAAATGCACTATGGTTTGTACTTGGTTGAGCAAGATCTTAGGTCCAGGGTTTCAGAACTATGGTTGATTGGGATTACATGAAATCTAGATTAATTTCATTTTTTCTTCCATCAAAGCAACGCTTTTGTTATTTAGTATGAGTTTTATTTGTGAGATTGGGTTTTTGAAACCATTTGATTTCATTGTGCTCCACTATTAATGCCTTAGAGAAAGATGTGCTTGGGTTTTGTAATTTCCCAACAAGTTGAGGAGATAATGAATCTGGAGAAATGAAATGTAGGTGGTAAGGTGGTCACTAATGAAAAGCATGAGTCGTTTGTTGTGCTTAGGATATAGTGGTCATTTAGGGACTAAGGAATGGAAGTTTATTCATTCTTCAGTAGCTGAGTTAGTATGGAGCATTTTAGTGTTCCATATAGGCTCATGTCTAAAGCTACAATTCCTTTTTATACCTGGAAAAATTTCAAGTACACCCATATGGTATTCACGTTTAAAGGTAAGAGCAGACTGAGCTAGGTCGTCTCTAGATTCCTATCATATCCAATAATACTTGTTTTTGATTGAGTTAAATTATATCTTTATTTTCCTCATTTACAGTTCTCTTACATTTAGATGTTGTGTGCAACTGTGCAGTGCCTATCAATAATAGTGCTTATTCTGATCCGAAGTCCTTTTATTATTATTGTTGTTGTTGTTATTATTATTATTATTTTTTTTTTTTATGTTTGAGACTTACATTTTGATTGTGTTTCCAGCAAATGATGGTGCTACTATCTTGGAGCAGATGGATGTTGACAATCAAATTGCAAAATTGATGGTCGATTTGTCTCGTAGTCAGGATTACGAAATCGGTGATGGCACTACTGGTGTAGTTGTTATGGCTGGTGCTCTTTTGGAGCAGGCTGGAAACCTCTTAGATCGTGGCATTCATCCTATTAGAATAGCAGAAGGTTTTGAAGTGGCTTCACGAATGGCTGTTGAAAATTTAGAGAAAATCGCTTATAAATTCGAATTTGGAGAAAAAGATGTAGAGCCTTTGATCCAGACATGCATGACTACCTTATCATCTAAGATGTATGGTTACCTATTCTTTATCATGTTTTCTAGACTGTATTGTTATCTTTCTTGGCATTAGACTTTTGATTTTATTTATTTAGTTATTCTCATTTGATGTTTATTAGTATCTTCTTATTGAAATAGGCAATGCCTAGGGTGAGGGTAATATATTAGGAGGTGTTAACAGGCAAACTAAAGATGTTCATAGGGTAAGGGTAACGAAAATCAAGATAAGCCTTTTTCTTTTGGACTTAATTCAGTAAAATCCAGCTCAGTTTCTGCTGAGTCTTGAATTTGGTTTTAGTTCAGTTCAGGTTCATTTAGTCCAAAAGAACAGACCCATAGTGATGGTGTCATGATGTGATGATAAGGGCGGGAGGGGAATTTATTACTCTAATTTTGGGGGCAATTGTTATTATGAGGGTAACAGTCTCTCCATCTCTCTTCCTCATACCTTCACTAGCTTATTTTCTATATCACCATCTAATCCTCTATTGCATCATCATCATCATCATTTTTTTTGTTTGGCCTTTATTTTTCCCTCGATGGGTTACCCTTAATCAAAGGTCTCCTTAAATGTTAATAAATTGCTAGTTGTTCATTGTTCTCTATTGTGCAAATTGTGCCAAAGAGCTTATGTCTTTTCTACTAGTTGTATGGTGACATAACTAGTCATAAGAAACAATGCAAACACTCTTCATCCCCTCTTGTCTCTTCATTTTCAACTCCAGTACTTCTCTAATTTTTGTTTTGCCAATGCTCAAAACAATTTAAGTTAGTAGCTACACTTATGATATATGCTGTTTTTCTTTTCTGCGTAAAGAATGTAGGGTTTTTCCTCATTGGTGTCAAGCGATCCTAGTGGTTCCTGCCATATTTTACTGCCTTCAAGTTGGTTTTCGGAAATTTTTTCTACTACCAAAAGAACATCTCCCCCCCCCCCCCCTTTTCTTTTATTTTTCCAAGGGATTCCAGATTCCTCTCTGATAGTAGCCAGCAAATTTTCTCGTCGATAAAGATGAGTGTAAGCTGCTGTAAATTGTTGCAGTTTGCCTCTAGAAGTTTGAAAAGCTGTTTAGTTAAATGGTAAGAGCCTTTTTTAGCACTCTGGTTTACAGAATAGTGTATGAGTATTAGATGATTATTTTCTTGAGTCCAGGTGGTGAGAGTTGGTCATTTCTAATCTATGTGGCTAGAATTGTAGGTTGTTGTACTGATGATTGCATTGAAAGTAAGTGCAGTTTATGATCTTGCGTATTTGTTGGCTATCTTGCTTATATTATATTATTAGTCGTGAATCATGTATTGAATGTGGTATTCGCTTTAAAGCTCTACAATGATATGGATCTTTTAATTGTGCCATTTGTCCAGTGTAAATCGATGCAAGCGCAGTTTGGCTGAGATTGCAGTTAAAGCAGTTCTCGCTGTTGCAGACTTGGAACGGAAGGATGTCAATCTTGATCTTATCAAAGTGGAGGGAAAAGTTGGAGGTAAACTGGAAGATACTGAACTCATTAAAGGAATTGTGGTTGACAAAGACATGAGTCATCCCCAAATGCCAAAGAAGATAGAAGATGCTAAGATTGCTATTTTAACTTGTCCCTTTGAGCCACCAAAGCCAAAGACCAAGCATAAGGTTGACATTGACACAGTGGAAAAGTTTGAGACTTTGCGCAAACAAGAGCAGCAGTACTTTGATGAAATGGTTAAAAAGTGCAAGGTCAGTTAGTACTTGCTACATTCTGTGAATGTAGTTTGGACGTTGCATCTTAAGTTTGTTTGACAAATGTGCATGTTCATGAATGACTATACATGTGTGAAGGCACTTAATTGTCACCTATCCTTGTTCTAGTTAGGAGGATTGTTATATTAACTCAGACATTCCCTATCCTCACCCCTTATCTGGTTGGGGCTGTACAAAGTAGCCAAAAGCTTTATTGCATGGTTGGAACTCTTTTGAGTTTGTAATGTTAGTCACGAAATCCTTTAGAATCAAGACGTGCTTGTTTTATTATTAACTGATCTTCATCTTCTCCTGATACTTGCATTTACTCCTTGTTATGGAAAAAAAGCTTTCTTTGTGTTAGTTTAAAATAATCAATATGGTCATTCTTTTTCTATGATTAATGGCCAAGATGCCTAGAGGAATTATCTTTCCTTTTTTAAGGATATGCTTTTGTTATACATATCTGATTCGGTAGTTTTGTGAGCTGCAGGATGTTGGCGCAACCTTGGTCATTTGTCAATGGGGGTTTGATGATGAAGCAAATCATTTGCTAATGCATAGGGATTTGCCTGCTGTTAGATGGGTTGGTGGTGTTGAGTTGGAGCTTATTGCGATTGCTACAGGTGTGTCCATTTTTTTTTGCTGTAGTATATTTACTTTTGGGTTTGGATTGTATTTCTATGTATGGATTGTACTTAGTTGGATTATATTTCAGGTGGAAGAATTGTCCCTAGGTTCCAAGAGCTGACTACTGAAAAGTTGGGACTGGTATGGCTTATTTTTTGCAATAGCTTCCTGTATTATTATTTCATTCCAGTTATTTGATTCCTTCTCCTTGGGCATCTGTGTCATAATTAGTGGTAGTAATGAGCTGTGTGACGCTGTGCTCTTTATTATTATTATTATTATTATTATTATTATTATTATTATTATTATTATTATTTATTTATTTATTTATTTATTTTTAGCACCCAAAAGGAATCCCCTACAAACATGTTGCCTTTTCTGTTTGAATTACATTTTAATTTGCACAATTGCAGTTTGGCTTTATAAATGTCCCCGTTCTTACTGAAGGATTTTGGATGAGCCAATGCTAAGGCTAGAAGCATGTTGCCTTTTCTGTTTGGATTTACATATAAAATACTAGTCATTACCTTGCATGAATGTGTTAGCTCTCTCAATTCCTTGTTTCTCATACACACCCAAATTTATGTTTGATAGGTGAGGAGTATTCTATACTTGTCCCCTTTTGGTATTGCTGTAGGGCAAATGGATGACACTTGACTGATAAGTCACTTAAACTAGGGCATTTACTATTACATTAGCCATCTAGCTGAATAAGATGAATTATGGTCACACTTCATTCATTTGCATGTGATATTGCACTGTGATTTTTTCCTGCATGAATTTTTAAAAAAAGAAGGCAATCAATCAAAATCAAGAAAAAATGAAACCGGCTGTTATGCACAGTTTTTACACCTTTTTTCTTACATCAGCTTTGATGCTTCGTTCATTATTTTTTCATAAATTAGGCAACTTTTTGAAAATAAAATAATTTAGGGAAAAAATATGGTATTTCAAGGGAGAAAGTTGGGGAGCACCAATCTTTTTATTGGTATTGTAGGAAGTTTAGGAGTAATAAAAAGTAATATAAAGTTGGGGAGCACCAAAATGTAGTTTTACATTCGAATTATTTTCATTGGGAGGAGTGGGTGAAGAGCAAGAATTACCTTCAGAGGCTTTCATATGTTTAAATGTATGTTCGAAAACTGGGTTGCTTCCCCTTTGATTTCTTTGATTTGGGAGTGGCATTTTCTTCATTTTTCATTTCCTAATTGAATTAATAATTTTCATTAGTTATCTAGTCACTACTCTCACTAAGGTTATATCAAACTAAAATCAAAATAAAATCAGACTAAACTAAAGCTCTGAAATAAAAACAATTACACTAAAATCTAAATTTAAAATTCAGAAACAATTAAACTAAAATTAGACTAAAGACTAAACTAAAATGAATTAGGAACAATTAAACTGAATTTTAAATCGAATTCTTTTAAAATCTGAATTTTAAAATCAGAAACAATTAACAAATAAACAAACATAAAATCGATTAAACAAATAAACAAATTAATCAATGGCAAACAATTTGAAAAACAGACAATAGTTAAAAACAGAATCTTGATAAAAAAAGTAGTTAAAAACAGAATCAATTAACAAATAAACAATTAAAATCTAAAGGCAAACATTTTTAAAAAAAGAAAATGAAAATAAGCATAGCAAACTCTCCGGCGGCGCCTGGCGTGTAGGCGGTGCAGGGCGACGACTCCGACGAGCCAACATCCGACAATGGATTGACTGGTGACACCGCGATGGTGGCCGGGGGTTTGTGCAAGGTGTGAGACTAGCGAAGAAAGGGTTTGTGTGAAGTGCAAGACGCATCTAAGTTTAGGGTTTTGTTCTTAAATCTGAATGTTCTCACTTCTCTCCCTTGTTTACCGCCACAATTTTTTTTGGTGAACTCTTTTTTTTTTTGAAAATGGTAGTACAGCTGTAGTGTTGTACGGCCTTGTACCCCCTTGTCCCTGAATAGGTCAGCCCCTGCTTATCATGACATTTCCCTTCAAGGAAAGTGTCATACTTATTTAAAAATGGAGAGTATTTGTTTAATTAGTGTTCAGTTTATATTTGACTCCTAGTTAATTACTAGTTTTCGGTTTTTCCCACCTGTGTTTGCAGGTAAAAGTTTGTAGTTTACTTATGTGGAAGCTGTTTGATATATTTTTTTTTAAAAAATTATTCTGATGTTATTATTGATATTTCAGGCTGGGTTGGTTCGTGAGAAAGCTTTTGGCACAACAAAAGATCGAATGCTGTACATTGAACACTGTGCCAATTCCAAGGCTGTTACCATATTTATTCGTGGTGGTATGTTGTTTTCTCTGTTTCTAACCCTACTAGTTGGTTCACCTCTTATATATATTTTAGCATATTAAGGTTTATCTCATGGTTGCTGCATTCTGTCTATTAGTAACATAACATCTGATTTTGCCTAATTTTCTGGTTTAAGTGCATCTGCTGTCTTCTACTGGGTATTACGGTGCTGGTTTTGTTGTATGTGAAGATTAGCAAATCATTGCCATTTGGGATTAAATGCTTTTTCAATAATTTTTGATGTAGGTAACAAGATGATAATTGAAGAGACAAAGAGAAGCATCCACGATGCACTTTGTGTGGCAAGGAATCTTGTTCGCAACAATTCTATTGTTTATGGTGGTGGATCTGCTGAAATTGCATGCTCTCTTGCTGTAGAGGCAGGTGCTGATCGATACCCAGGAGTTGAGCAGGTATTTGAGTAGTTTACCTTTTTTTTCTCAGATTTTTGAATGATTTAATTTATGTTAAGCATAATTTTTTTTCTTTGGGGTGTTTGCAGTATGCCATCAGGGCCTTTGCTGAAGCTCTGGATGCTATTCCGATGGCACTTGCAGAGAACAGTGGTCTTCAGCCTATTGAAACACTGTCTGCAGTAAAACATCAGCAAGTTAAGGTAAGTGCTGTGCAGCTCTTATTCTGGCTGCGCCACTTTGGTTGATAGCTTTATTTGTATTATGTTGATCCCTATCATCTTTGCCGTGTCATGGCTTTTCTTTTCAAATTGTGCAACAAGGAAATCTTGCTAGCCTCTTTTCCTGCCATGGATTACACTTTGACCCTCTGATTTTATTGACAAAAACTTATTTTGAAAGTGTTCTGTAGTATTTCTGCTGTAATTGATCTTATGAAAAAAAAAAAGATCTTGTCATCAAGGTTAATAGTTCACACTATATAGTTCTTGTTAGGTTGAACCAAAAATTGAAGTTAAAAATGGAGGAATTAGAAATTCATGGGAAGTTGGAGATGGAAGGCTTTTTGGTTGAAATTCAAAATTGAATGTAAGAATTAGAAGTTTCATGAAAAATGAAAATTCCTACGTAGCATGTAAATTTAATTATTAGCTACTCAAAATTCCGGTGACTTGCCAATGTGACAATTCATTAAAATTTAATGTGAGAATTTGTTGCCTATTAAATACAAATTCCTATGGAAACTTAATGTTTCCAATTGGTTACCTCATGGTGAATTTTGTATATTGTGTCTGTGTCCACTTTTTTTCTTTTCTTTTTTTTTTTAAAAACATATTTTGCATCATACGGCTAATTAGTGATCGTTGTGTTAACTGCCATTTATTATTTCATTGATTGATGCAATATGTACTACCCCTTTTAATATGCATTTCTAAATTAATTTTAGGAAGTATATTAAATATTTATATATAGCCGTAAGGCGGTAAGGGCGTAAGGTCTATATCCTTTATACAGTATATTTATTTAGTGTGCAGTTGTTTTTTTGCTTTGTGTTTGTGGGTAAATTTCTTTTAGATAGACTGAAAATCATAAATGGGCCCCTGATTTTGCCTTTGGACATGAGCAGGAAAACAACCCTTGCTGTGGGATAGATTGCAGCGACATTGGTACCAATGACATGCGTGAGCAGAACGTGTTTGAGACTTTGATTGGAAAGCAGCAGCAGTTTTTACTGGCTACACAGGTTGTGAAGATGATTTTGAAGATAGACGACGTCATTACTCCATCAGAATTTTGATAGCATGTAATTTAGGTTACGTTTGTGCGATCGCCCTTTCTATTTAATGCCGTTAAGTTGGGTCAATCGCAGTTGTGGCTTGAAATGGAGTGATTTTATTGATGAATCGAAACTCTGTTGCCCCTAAATTTTGTATGGTGTATCTTACTACTGACACTTAACAGTTATGACTCTTCTTTCAGATCAATGTAGGCTTTTGATTTTATGGTTGAATGTGATAATTACAAAATTCCAAACATTTGTTCATGCTATCGTGGTGGTTTCATAACCGGTTGCTGACATTTCTGCAATTTTTTTATTTAATTTTTTAGGATAGGATAAAGATGTCAATTTTGATTTTAATAATAAAAGCACAAGGAGCTGATGTGCTAAATCTTAAGTGCAGGCAAGATCAAAGGCATCAAATGCTATTGAGAATATATTTTTTTACCAACAAAAATGTGGTTTGGAAAGTAGTCCAAACTGGTTTTTTTTTTTTTCCTAGTCATTTATGAAGGCATTACTGTGAGTCTGTGACTACTGCATTCCATGTGAGATCTTCCTCATAAATGCCCCTTACAATATTGAGTGTAATGTTATTTACATATACTGTACTCAAAATAGATCCAATCTAATGAGATCATAACTTTGTTTGTACCCTTTGTTTCTAAAAGTTTATCCTCTTTAAAAGTTTGACACTGCTCATAATAAGCGGCAATATTTTAAATTAATGTCAATATATAAGACATAATATAGTCATATTGGGTGTTATTGGATTCGTCCTGACAAGAACAGTAATAATATAATTTATTTTTTTTGAGAAAATAATATCAATTTTTTAAAATATATTTTATTGATGTATAGTCAAGTATACTAAAGTTAAAAAAAGTATGTTGGCAAGTGTCTAAAATGAAAATGGAGTGAACTTTTAAAAACGGGGGAGTAGATGGTTGTTGCATAGACTCAGAGATTAAGTTTTGATTTTTTGAAATACAAATTGCATTTTCCCTAAAATTTATTAATGAGCATTAAACACATTGCTCTTGCTCCTAAGATTTCTATGGTTGAGGTTGTGTTTGTTGCAGAAACAGAGAAAAAAAAAAACAATCATTAGCAATGAGTGTGTTTTTTGCAGTTGAGAGCACCAGCAGACATGGTGATAGATGCCACAAATGAAGAAGGTCTTGCACTTAAACTTGAAGCCCTAGCATAGCTTGAGGAAGCCCCTTCTCCTGATGTTGTAAAGAAGGCTCCATTCAACATTAAATCTCCTTGTGATCTCCAATTCCATTTCTTCCATTCTTTGTATGGCCATTCCTCTCTTTTTGTCACCTAATTATATACAACCAACATTATTAGACTATTATCATGTGATGGTGTGTGGTATGTCTTTAGGGGCAAAAGGGTCATTTTTAGTTCTAAATAAAACTTTTTTACCCTAAAAAAGCCTATTTGCAGTTTTGACTGTAACTCTGTGTGAATCAGGGGCGGAGCCAGGGGGGGCTGGCGGGGGCCGCGGCCTTCCCCTTGACTCAATTGGTTTGATTGCTTGTTTATATTTCCTTAGACTATGGTTCGATACTCACTAGCAACATTTTTTGCTCTATACCATTCTATTAATTTAGTGTGATATTAATTTCGCCTCCGTGATAAAAAAATTCTAGCTCCGCCACTGGTGTGAATGAAAGTGTTTACCTCCTTGTTATCTGGATCATTAGGAGCAAGGAATCTATTGCCTTGGCTGTTAATTGTAGGTGATGCACTTCCTCCAATTGCATACATTTCCCAATGGGTATAGTCATTATTCACCACATGAAAATACCCATGTCTACATCTGTCGAAATTCACCGTCATTGAACATTATTATTATTTTTTTTTCATTTGTCAGAGTAATCATAAAACTTTTGGAATTAATATCTCTGGTTATGTATTTTATCAAAATTATATTAAAAAAGAAGTTGAATATTAGGAAGTGGGGAAGTAATTTACCTTGGCATCCTTTGGACTAATCCTTCACCAAAATGGTTGAAAGCAATAGTAACTTGCATATTCTTATCCCTAATGAGAGAATCACTATGTCCCAACAACATAACCTTATTATGGTGTGTCATATAATTGTTAGAAATTGTAATAGCAGTTGATCCATGAATTACATCAATCAAACCATCATCACAAGAAGAGAGTGAACAATGATCAACCCAAACATTACTCCCACCAAAGATTGAGATCCCATCACCGTCTGATCTTGTTCTCCACCCATAATGTGATGGGGTGTCACGCACCATAGCATTCCCTCCATGCTTACAATCATGTACATTTATTCCATGTATTATAATGTTTGTGACATATTGTATGGTTATACATGGTCCACCAGCAATGTGGATATTAGCTCCTCTCCCATCTATTGTTTTGAATGAATTCATCATTAATTCTTGCTTAAGTTTAATTACCATGTCATGCTTAAATATGATCCATAATGGCTCATCTTGAATCACACCCCACCTTAAGGTCCCTAGTCTAGGGTTCACTGGATCATCCCCATTGTTCGTCACCACGTAGAATTTTCCATTTTTGCCCCCAATCGCACCCTTGCCGAACCCAATGGCGCAATTCGCTAGCTGTTGGCGGTTCTTCCACCACTGGTGGTCGCACCGCCAACAGTCGTCGATGGGGTTGCCGGTTCCACAAGATAGGTATCCCATATTCCTCCTGGAAGCATAGCTAATATTCCTACAATAATTATAGAATATAATTAAAATCAATGTATTAGATGCACAAACGTGTCAATTGATGTTATTAATGTTCAATACACGATTTGACATAAAATTTAGAGAAAAAATGTCAAATCGTTGCCATTAATATATTAAGGTTACTTTTATGTATACTGCATTTATTAAGTTGTATAATTCTCCCTTGAGTTGGGATTCTCATCATTAAGCAAATATATGTATTATTACAACCCTAATGCTAGGAGTATATATTTTGTTAAAAAGCCTTACTAATCAAATTCTGCTTAAGCTTTTGGATCCTCTAATTTGGTATCAGAGCCGATGCGATAAAAAGATCACATTTTCAAATCTCATCCACCTTTTCTTTTAAAGTGGAATAGTTAATGTTGGGTAGGGGAGACCCATGTAAGTTGCATTCACACTTCAAGCCCCATGGGCTTTGAATGTAATGCAGTATATAAAACCAATTTCCGAGCTTCAACTATATCAGTCTAAACTTTTGATTAAGATGGTCGTCTACCAACATTTTTATTATAACTGACATCTATTTAATAAGAAAAATTGGTTAAATGAAACGATAATTAGTTGTTTGAAATGGTTATATAATGAGAGTACAATTTTGAAGAATTTGCATATCTAGAAAGTTTTGCTTGTCACAAAACAAAAAAAAAAACTAATTAACATTTTTAGATAAAGGAAAATTATATACTATTGATTTTCTATGCTCCAAAAAGCAAAACAATGTACGTACCTAGCTTTTATATCAACAATGCAAAGGAGAATACAATAATATACTACAATGTATGTTTGTAAAGAATAATTCACAAGTATGGGAAGTTTATGGACATACTGTTGTACTTCATTGACTACTAATTCAGGATCTTGGACATTGGAAGAGTAGATGAAAGTGGGAGAAAAAAGGAGAGTGAAGAGAGAGAGAAAGGAGAGATGAATTGCCATTTCCCCTTCTACTAGAAAAAAAAAAAAATGAAATATACATATTCAAATATAAATATTGAGAAATAAATAGAGGGAAATATGGGGGGTTATTTATAACGAGAATATGAAAGTTGGTGAAAAAGATAAAATCTAATATAATGCAATTGGGACTCATCTACATTTTCTGCTTGCAAGAAATCAACACTAACCCATTTATTTCATTTTATTAGAAAAGTTTGAATTTTTTTTTCAAATGAAAATGGATAAAGCATAAGGAATATATATATATATAAAGTAATATAAAAGGAGTAACAAATAGATCATGTTATGACGCGAGTCCCATTATTTTGGACTATCATAAGGGTAAATGGTAGGAGCAACGAGAGCCAATCAAAACGTCAAGTCATTAGTCAATATGGTCAAATGATGACTTTTCAATTGTTTCCTTTTTCTTAATTTTCTATTCTAAATGTTTTCTATTTTCTGTTTCTCCCACTCGGAACTCCTCTCCGCTTACTCGTTCCATCATTTCCTGATTCATTTCTAGTCCCAAAATTGCAGACTCACTAATGTCAGACCAACGCAAATGGCTTATGCACTTGTGCCCCATATATTGCTTCAAATGGTGCCATTTCGATGCTAGCATGAATATGACTATTATTATAGGAAAACCCGGTCAAATCAAGACTTCCCTCCCAATTCCCTTGGAATTCCAATGCACAAGCCCAAAGCGTGTCCAATGTCTAGATAGCACGCTCAATTTGTCCATCAATAGCAGGGTGGAATGTTGTGCTCATTAACAATTTAATGCTTAAAGCTTCTTACAAGACATTTCAGAAATTGGATATAAACTTGGAGTCACAGTCTGACACAATATTTTTTGGTACCCCATAATGTCGCACCAAGTATTTAATATACGCTTTTGGGTGGCAAATGACTCATGTTCCATGTTTCTTTCATTAGTATTAATGTAGCAGACCTAGTCTATCTAGTATAACCCAAATTTGATTACTTCACGTCTTTGTTCGTGTTAGAATGATCACGAAATCTATGGAGATCGAATCCCATTTCCACAATGGAATTTGTAGTGGTTGTATCTTCCCTTGCGGTCGCTTGTGCTCAAACATAACCTTTTGAAACGTTAAGCATTTCGACACAAATGAGGCTATTTCCTTAATTTTTGGACACCAAAAATGTTTCTTCTTGCGCCTTTAACTCCTCCAATTTCTTCTTTAATTATCCTGTCCAACTTTGTATCTCCATCTTGATTGTGGTGTATTTCCTAAAAAAATGGTTGGCTAGATAGTCATGCAATGAACGCTAATTTTGCATGAAATTGACCATTTTCCACCACCTTTAGACTTAATTTGTCCAAATCTTTGCATAACTAATTGGGTAGGTAAAGGGTGTCGATACCATCTAGAACTAAATATTAAGGTCGTAGTCTTTAATAAGTTCCAACCATTTCTACTGTCTCATATTAAGATCCTTCTAAGTGAAAAAGTACTTCCAACTTTTATGATCGGTGTAAATCTTACAAGTTTTCCCGGCCCGTATATCTTCAGTAAAAAACTTGATAGTAGGTTTCAATTGTCGAAACACATATGCTATGACTTTTCCATATTGCATCAAGAAACTTACCATTTCTACTGTCTCATATCAAGAGATTTTTTTTTCTAATCTAATCTAAAATAAGTAATAAGTTATTGAAATAACGACCATTAAACAAGTCCAATATATAGATGTCTTAATTTATTTGTTATACATATTCTTTTGGGCTTTAGACCCCCTTATAAACTCGTCCTATTTTATTAATTATTTTTGTCATCTTTTTATGTAATATGTGCTTATATTTACTCCTACCTTAGCATTTTTGGATTCTTAAAACATAAGCTACTAATACAAGAATCAAAGTTATGTCACCATAGTAAGTAATATTAATAAGGCTAGAAAGCAACGTACCAACTAATTAGTTGATGTATAATGCCTTGAATAGAACATTAGAACTTTTAAGACAAGTCACGAAACCCAATTTAAACAATACACTATTTGCTGTATAATGCCTTCATTTTTTTATTTTTTTTTTGTTTATACAATTAATTAAAAGACATATTTAAAATATCATCGCATGCAAAATGTGCATAAAATGCTAGTATACATCTAAAAGGGTCAAATAAAAGATCCTCACAGGTCACAGCTGCCTGCATTGACGTTCGAATAAATTTGTCATGGAGGCGAACCTCCAGCCGTTGCCTTAGATCGTTAATGCAACATTTTTTAGATCTATTGCAACAATTACTTTTTTGACAGTTGAAATAGAGTTTTTTTCACTGTTGCAATAACCTCTTATTCTAGTAGTGTGTAACTAGGTTAGTCCCATTCGTTGCACGGTTTAGATAATATTTTTTTGGTAAAGTATGACAGTTTTTTTTGGACATGTATGAATATGAAATTATAAGCTTATTAATTTTAAAGAAGGATTTTGTCAATATCAGAACTTGTGCAAAGATACAAATTAGCAACAAAAAAAAAAAGTCACCACCAATTATTTTGGAGGAAAAATTTTAAATAAGAAAGTGACATGTATATAATGATGACATAAGCAATACTTTGTTTTAATATATAAAATAATATAGACGAATTAAAGAAGCAACTGCACAGTATATCCAGTGATTACTTTAAGGGGTCATTTGGTTATTAAAGGGGAAAGATAATTACTTTAAGAATGGAAATGAGGGAGAATGAAAAGCAAAAGTGTTAAATTTAATAGGTTGTTTGTTAAAAAAAAAGGAATACACCACCACCACCACAAACCCATCTCCACCACGCAAGTTCAAAAACAAACCCCACCTCCTCCACCACCAACGAAACTACCCCTCCCCTCCCCCACCCCTTGCCGGCGCCACCCCCTCCTCCACCATGGAAGCCTCCTCCCCTCCCCCACCCCCACCCCTCAAAATCCTAACCCTAACCACCCAAATTAAAAAAACAGCCCTCATCCCTTCTGAATACAGAAGCATTTAACAAAAAAAAAAAAAATGAAAGGTCAAAAGTACATGCATTACTTGTCAGAGTACTTCCACAAAGCATGTGGGCAACTTGTTCAACACTGTCGTTTTGGCCTTCTGTTACTTGTCAGAGTACTTGTCAGACGACTGAAACCCAATAATTCTTCCTCCCAATTCAATTGAAGCCAGCCTGAACTTTCTCCCGTGGTTCCTCCTTCATTGAGGCATCTTCTTTGTTTAGAGTGGAGAACATAAAAGATTATTGCAGTAATTAAATTATATTATTGCAGTAGCTTATTCCTCAACCTTCTTCATGCCAATTCAACAATTAAATGACATTATTGCAGTAACTTTTAATGCCTTCATCAATTTTCGTTGTTCGAAGTGGTGGCGGCGAAGAGAGAGTGTGGAGAACAAAGGCGGCGCGCGAGGTCCAGATAGAGGGGCAGCAGCCGAGGCCAACCTCCGCTTCGGTGTTCGAGGTGGTGGCTAAGGTCGTAGTGGGTGAAGAAGGAAGGCGGCGACGCGGTGGAAGAAACATATATACCACATAAAAATTGGTTACTATTTAGTAACCACTCTTATGCTAACTTTTGATTGCAATACAAACCTAAAAAGTAAATACAAACCTATTATTGCTTATTTCTTACCCATCTAAACCTTGTTCACATTTAAAAAAAAATTGAGTTGGCCACCATAAATTTTTTAAAAAAATTAGCTTCAAATATGTGAATGGGATATTTCAAATCGTACCTAGCAAAGCTATAAAATATGGTGAATTGTGTACAATTTTGTTAAGTGAATGTAATTTTTTATAAAGTGAACCAAAGTTGAAATAGATTGGACAAAAAATCCTAAAAATTATATGTGGATTGTCTTTACGGAGTACATTTTCTCTATACACCAAAGAGCTGGTAGATATGCCATAGCTCTCTAAAATCACATATATCACCCTTCCCTTCCTATCTAAAGGAGTTGCAAATCTTCATGATCAACTAACAGTTTGCTTTGCAATTTTTTTAAATAAAAAATCTAAGTATTACTTGGTCAATTAAGCAATAGCTATAGTTTACTTTTCGCCAAAAAACTATAACTTTTTTAACATAAAACCTTAACTTTTTATACAAAGCTTGACAAAATAGGCAAAAAGTTGTAGATTTATACTAAAAAATTACAAAATTTGGGCTAAAAATTCTGTCAAACCGTTACGCATCCTCAGTTTAGTACAAAAAGAACCCCAAATGATGGTAATGATAATCATTAGGAAAGGGATGTGTTACCAACAAAATTTGTTCTTTTGAAATTATTTTCAATTCAATACAAAAAGAACCCCAACTATACACCAATCAAGAAGTCACACATTACATCACTATTTTCTTCACTAACCTTAAGAAGGTGTTTGATATACATTTAGGAATGAAGATGGAATGAAAACAAATTAGAAAGAAAAAGGGTAATATTAAATTATACCATTATTTACTGTTTGATGTAATTAAAGGAATGAAACGGTTACAAATTAGAAGGGAATTTTTTTTTGTTTCTACTAAGGTTGAGAAGGATAACAAAATGATTGTAATGATTATTATTAGGAAAGGGATACATTACCAACATCTCATATCAAACAAAAAGTAATAGAGACAGTTTTTTTTTTTTTTTTAATTCCATTTCCAACATTAAAATATAGCAATATCAAACATGCTCTAGGAGTGTATGTTTTCATTTACATAGGTCAAAAGGTAAAGAACATTGTGCAATTAAGACTTTCAGACCTATTCTTATTCTTGTCATCTTGTGTTCTTTTGGACAGAAGTAATCTATTGAATTAAACTAAATTTAGTTGAAAAACTGAAGTAGACTCTACTAAACTAACTGGACTATATCAAACTTACTAATATCTCCCATTGCAAACTTAGTTGTCTGGATTGTAAAGAGCAGATTACAAACTTACTAATATCTCTCATTGCAAGTAAATGTCATGGTATTGTTCAGGTATAATTGAAAGTTTATACCTTTAGAATTTGACCGCCTATAGTTCATAAATTTTAAAAGTAATTTTTCCGAATATAAAACCCTAACAATTTTCACAACTTGAAATATCTAAGAATCCATCTAGTTGTGACTTGTGAGGAAAACAGAGACATGAAAACATATAGAAAATGTAACACAGAAGTATTTCATCAAAGTATCAAACCTCCAAAGACTGACCAAGAAATAAAGCTCAAAGTTTAGGCTAAGAAAGCGAACCAAAAATCAACTTAAAGATCAGTAAACTTCATAAATAGGTGCTAAAAACAATATGCTACCAGAAACTAATCAAATAAATAAACTTTTGATGCCTTAAGCAAGCATCAAACCACATTTCAGTTTTGTTTTTCTTTTGGAGTCCTGAAATGCAAACCAATTTGCTAGATGCCTCCTAAACCCTACATGCAAGTTTTAATATTAACAATCTTACCTTTTGCTATGTACACAAGGGATGCTGAAATCTAAACACTACACATTATATGCAACGAGATCGTTGATATATTATGCAATTTTGGCGATGAAAATAAACTGTAACCTTTGCAATTGAGAAATCGGAGAGGCGAGTGATTGATTAGTAGTTAGTTACTGAGAGAGGTCAATTTCAACTTGTACCGGATTTCCTCGCTCAATCTGACTCTCTTCAAGCTTTGCACCGAGTTGTCCTTTGTCACCAGCACCAAATGCAAAGAGCTTTCCAGATTCAGTAAGAGCAAAGGTGTGTGCATTCCAGAAAATGGAATTCGTCAAGCTTATCTGCACTACTCTTTCTTTCACATGCTGCAAAGATGTCACTAGCTGTGGCTTAAGTACATTGGAATGCCTATTTCCCTGTGAGGCCGGAAGTAAGTAAAGAGTCAAATGAGTTACTGATAACAATCCCATAAAGAGTACAATGTGAAATAGGCTACCATAAATATTAGTAGTAAAAATTGATAAAAACTGTCCCAACTACTGCCGGTCTTCTAAAAACAGACCCAACTATTGATTATGTCATAGTAGACCCAACTTTAAGGGTGCTTCTATAAAAATAGTCCCAACTATGTTATGTATTGTAAAAAAAGTCCCAAATAGGAACTATTGGGACAGTTTTTAGAAGAAAATAAATAGTTCGCACTATTTCTGTAAAATAGTCCATAAAATTTGGACCGCTATGAGATAATCACTAGTTGGGAGTTTTTAGACTTTGAAGGATGATAGTTGTGACTGTTTTTATCAATTTTTACCAAATATTGAACTGAGACTTTGAGACATGTTTGTTGGTGATCGATATTGCAATACATAATCATGTTTACAACAGTAACAACACTATCAATATTTCAATATTGACCAACATACATCAAGCAAAAACAATGGGAAAATATTTGAGTGAAACCAGCATGAGAACAAAGTGCAAAGAAATTCAGACCTCTTGATCAGTTGAATCATCATGTCCAAGGCTAGAAGACTCTCCACAACCAAAAGAGTATACGTCGCCATTATCAGATACCACGAAAGTGGTATAATCGCCTGTGGCAACATAAACTGCCTTGACATCACTCAGGGATTCCACCACCTCAGGAACAGATGCACAATCTTCATTTCCGTGTCCCAGACATCCATAACGTCCCCAACCCCATGTACAAACTCTTCCATCCTTACCAACTACGGCAGCGTGCCAAGCACCAGCAGCCACAACCATGGGCTGAAGATTCAGAGTCTGGAAAGTCTCAATCAATCGAGGGTATTTTTCATCTTTTCTTGCACCATGACCAAGCTTTCCTCCCAAACCACACCCCACAGAATACACAGACCTGACATAAACAAATCCACAAATCACAATTCATGCCTTTCGATATATGTCTCAAAGTTACACAAACATGAACATCAGAACTAGCACTCCTTTAGTTCCCTGAGGATTATAATTAGAGCAGTCAAATAAGGCATTTGAGCCAAGTCATGATGATGCTAATTCATTCAAGTTGGGTGAATGAGCTCATTGGTCATCTCATACTAGGCTAATTTTTGACACATCTAATTATAATAGTTCAAAAGTTGCATCATTTTTTTGAAGTACATACATTTTACACAGTCAAATACATAAAGAAAAATAATTACCATAAACTAATAAAGCATCATCAATTGGAAAGCTAAGGGAGCAAGAGTGCTTACATGCCACTAGGCTCACAAGCAAGGGCAAGAAGGTAGCAATATCCGGCTGCAATCTGCACAACTGGTATATTCTCAAGTGCCCCTAATAACGGATATGGTTGTAAATCATTAGGCTTGGTTTGGTGACCGAGTTTCCCATCAGAGCCCCATGAAATAGTATAAACCCTTCCTTCTCTAGACAATACAGCAGTGAAGAAATTTCCAATAGCAGCTTGGACAACAAAGATGTCCTTCAAAGACTCAACAAGTTGTGGGGTGTTAATTAATTTACAACCTTGAGCCCCATATTCAGCTTCCCCAAATGAGTCTTTTCCAAATGCATAAACTTTTCCAGCATCACTGATTAACATTGTCCTCCCAGCCCCAGCAGTAGCTTGAATGATCCGAATTCCCTGCAGGGACCTGCAAAACGATCCTACGTTAATTCTTCCTTCCCCCACCCAAAGAACTTCCCATTCGATCCAAAATCACATATAATAGGAATTTTCAACCTTATCAAACGAGGACGATACTCATCAGCAGTGTTCCCTGCTGCTGTTAGCCCGTGGCCAAGTTGCCCTGAGCTATTAGAGCCAAAGGAGTAAACTTCTCCACTCGAAGTCACAGCAATGCTGTGTCCTGGTCCAGCTATTGCTTGAGATTTCTCTCTCCTACAGCAAGCTTCACCAGCTAACAAATACCTAAGTACTAGTTTCCATGATCCCCCACACCTTTGCTTAAGGTCTTCTTTTTGTTCGGGGGTCATTGGTTTAAAAATGGCCCTCTTTTGGCACATATCTAGAGCAGCAATCTCAGCTATAGACAAAGAATAATCAGGATAAAAGTTTGCTGGGTGCCTAAAGAATGAACAAGTTGCCTGAAAAAAAACACACACAAAAAAAAAAAACCATTCAAATCAGCAGCATCATCAATTCTAGTTACTACTATAAGATGAATACCCAAACTACAATGGCAATTAGATCGCTTGCCTCTAATTTCGCGAGGTCTTGGGGGTCTAAGTTGCACGCTGTAAGGACATGAAGAACAATGGATGGTTTCGCTGCCAAGGGGAATTCCCCAGGAACTGAGTCCCCAAAGCAATGTCTTACTTGCCGCTGAAACGTGTGTCTAGGCGACGTCACCAGCGCAGCAGCAATGGGTTGTTCAGATATGTTACAGTATTGAATTGTTTCAGTCCCACTTGTTGTGGCATCCATAATTGGGCACTGCTGAAATTCTTTGCAGTGCCCCCTAATTTATCAATTGCAAGTGATTAATTTTCTGTGAAATTACACACAATAACAACTTATCAATCATCACAAACTACCATACTCTATGCATTGCAACCAATTTTAACACTGCAACAAAATTGCTACCTGGAGTTTTGCTGTATTCAGTAGTCAAAAGAATTCAGCTATCAAACCTACATCACAAAGGTCATAATCAAAATCTCCAATCACCCAAAAAAAAAGTAAGATAAGTTTTTATCCATAATGGCCTTAGTATGACGACATGCAGAAATTAATCAACGGCCATTTTTTTTTATAGAAAGAAAATTTTGCAGCAAGTAATAAGCCAATAACAACAGATAAATAAGGAACTAGCAAAAAGATTTAAAGAACGATCTTTTATCAAATAATAACAAACAAAGTACAAATAGCAACCAAATATTCCCCAAAATAGGCAATTTGTTAGAGCATGTAACAAAATCGCCATCATCGCGTCAAAAACTGATCGAAGATGAATTGCATGGAAAATCGACAATAATCAATTGATTAAAATGGTATTTAACGCTGGAGATGTAGTTGATTGACCAAATTATGTACTAGAAGAACAAAATTGCAAACTTTTACTAGAAGTAACCTAATCCTTCATTAAAAGGATAGGATCAAAAGTAGTAAAAGAACAGGAATCAATTTATAGTGAAGCAATCAATAAGAATTTTGATCAAATTTCGAACAATCTACAAAAATTCAAAGTTAACCTGAAACAGGGGTACAGTGAGGCAAGTACAGATAAAGTTTTGAATTTTGATCATAAATACTAATTATAAGTTTGAAACCAAAAGATAAAAATAATAATTAATCAATCAAAAAAGGCAAAATAAATTGATCACGATAATTGATTCTGATTTCTTATTCATATACGTACATCATAATCAGAATAGATCGAGAGTAAAATTAGGGAAATGAAGATTACATCGGTTGAAAAAACACAGAACGAATCAATTCAATAATATCCTTAAACTAATTAACTGAAAGAAGATGAAATTATACAAAAATTAAATTAGGACCTCCAGTTATTGAGATGGTAAATACAGAAGAATAAGCTTCAAAGTCAAGGAAATATCAAAAATAAGGTAAATAATTTGTGAGGTTTTTTAAAATTTGTTTTGTTGGTTAGGAAAGAAGGGAGGAATTGTTGCGGTTTGATGAATAATATTGGTATTTGTAACAAAGTTAGAGGATTTCTCTCTCCTGAATTCTCTCCATCTTTGGTGTACGTTTCTTAAAGGAAAGGGAGCAACTTTGGATGATGAGGTGTCTATTTGGCAATGAAACAAGAACACTAAGAGAATAACACCGCACCCTTTATTATATATTTAATGAGTATACTGTATATCCAGATGTACGTAGAGGTATGTGCATCTAACGTAAAAAATAAGCAAAAAAAAATTATAAAATGATCGAGCAAAATTACCCTTAAATGTACATATATGTGGATGTATACAAGAATGTCTATATATATATATATATACTTGTATATAAGTTTCTCCGTTCCTATTTAATAGTTAGGTTTGGTATTTTTTTTTTTTTTGAGAAGTTAGGTTTGGAATGTAATAGTACAAGAATGAGGACTAAGAAGAACAAAAAATGAAAAATTATTCCTTATGTTCTATATTGGTCGCAATATAATTCTTTGTCACATATTTTAAAAAGAAAATAGATTTCAACATATAAATGAAAAAAAAAAACTAATCATAATAATTTTAATACATATAAATAAGAGCAACTAATATGAACCGGAGAGAATATATCACACTAGTTTTCTTTGCACGCGATGCGTGCGACAATTTTGATTATTTTGTATTATTTTTTGTCAATATACATAATATTATTTTTGTTTGTTAACTAATTTTGTAATGTATAACCTCCGTCCTTATATGTTTGTTGTATAAGGAATTTTGTCGCTATTTATTGTGTAACTTTGACTTTCTCTAATTTTATATATCTAAGAAAAAATATAGTCAATTGAGATCTCATTTCATTTAACGTTATGTTTTGAGAAGCGTGAAAAAGTAAATGTAGCAAATTTGAAGGACAGAGGAAGTATGGGTTTTTTTATTTTATTTAGTACGTAAAGGGAGGGGGTAAAAGTGTAATTCACTTGGACACTGTCGCGACCTAGGTTGCATGGATACGGGTACAGGTTCGAGAACGGGTACAAAATGGGTACGTAATACGTCGCTTTTAAAATTAAGGATACGGGTACGAGAAATAAAATAATACATGAAATATATAAAAATATGAAGTTTTATGAAAATCTTCAATGTAACTTGGAATTATATTTGTAAAAACACAAATAATCAAGCAAAATGATAAAAACACTTTTCAAAGAATAATAAAAAGGCAGAAAAAAGACTAAAATAAGGTTTAAAAAATTAAAAAAAATATAGTAAAAAATTAGAGTGAAGTAACGAGTATCCGTGAAGCATCGGTATCGTATCGGTATCCGACACGGGTACGGCTACTTAGTTGAAGTATCCGTGCTTCCTAGGTCGTGACCTCCCCTTCCCTTATAACCCATATTAGTTGCGACGTTCCCCTTTTCACGTTTGCCAATGTATTACTTATATTCGTAATATCTATAATTTTGTTTTACCAAAAATTATATCACAATAAAGAATACATTAAGACGATTAAAAAGAAATCTGCATGACTATATTTTTTAACACAAAAATGAATTATAAGAGTGATTATGAATAGTGCCCAAATTGTCGACGTAACCCATATAGCGCAGAAGAAGTAGAGATTATGGTTGTTTTTTTTGTTGATTTCAAATGTTTGTCTCTATTTATTACACCAACTCAAAAAAAAAAAAAAAAAAACAATCTACATCATTTCTTCTCAACAAATAATATTGCTTTATAAATAATATTAACCAATCACATAAACATACACAAATTCCAAACTTATTAAAATAGAAATATTCCAAATGTCACTGATAAAAAGAAACACCCAAAAGAGAACACAAAAAGAACATAATGTATTTTTGACACTCATACATTTGTGTATTTTTAGCAATAAGTAGGTTGCTAAACGTCGTCCACAGATTACTTAAAATCGCCCATAATACTAAGTAAAAAGACAAAATTGCCTTGATTTTAAAATTACACCACAACAACTTAGATTAAATATACAATGACGTCGGACACCATCCCATGACCTTGACCACCACCACCTTTAAAAAAATAAGGGTAGGAGCGTCCAGATCAGACGCCCCTACCCTTATTTTTTATTTTAAATTTTTTTTAAAAAAATAATTTAAAAAAAAAAATTAAGGTAGGGACTTCCAGATCAGACGCCCCTACCATGTTTGGAACTTCCAGATCAAACGCCCCTGCCATGGTAGGGACTTCCAAATCAGACGCCCCTACTGTAACACCCCCAAATTACCCTCTTTTAATAAATATTATAAATACGAATTAGAGAGTAACTCGGGAGTATTACTGCCACGTGATTAAGTAAGGCGAAATAGAGTTTTGCAACGGAAAACATACTTATACTTTTATTCATTAAATAAAATAGTAACGTAATAGTTTTAATACATAATTGAAATAAGAACTTAAAACAAATGCATAAAATTAAACTTAGACTAGGTGAATTATCGCCCTTCGCCCCAATGCAACACTTAGAACACATCGTGACCATCATCACCTGTCTACTTATCATAAGGGATAATAGGGCCAAGCCAAAACAAAAGAGAAATATGGGTTAGCGAAAACGCTAAGTACATACGATTGCTAAATGTGTAAAATCAACTTAATTAAGCAAACATGCTTTCACAAATCTTTTATGCTTTGCCAACCATAAATATTCAAATAATCCATGAATAAGAATTCCGTAAATTGGAAATGTAAACCAAACCAATAACTCACAAAAAGAAAATTAATTGATAATATGCAATTCATTTTCATAATTCATTTTCCACCCAAGTGTGCACACCCCCAAGCTAGTAACTCCTTTATATAGCCTATATTTGGGGAAAGACTAGATCATACAAAGTTCATAGTGTGACGACCCGACTCGCTTAAATCGGCGCGGAAGAAACCGACGAGTCGAATTGTCATAAACTACAACTCGAAAACTTAAGAATTAAAACTAATTCCTCAAAATTTTTATTATTGAACCACAAAAGTACAAATACCCACAAGTTTGTACATTACTAATCCAAAAGTCAAAACTAAAATACTGAAATGCGAGTAACTCCAACCACACGTTAGAGTCTAACAACAACGTATAAAGTCTATACAATGTACCAATACTATCTTAAAACAACAGAAATAGAAAATACATCCAATAACAACAATAAACGTCGCTCGCCCAACCCAAAGCTAAGCAAGAGTATCGTCATCAGAATTACCTGAAAAACAACAACAGTCCACCATCAGTGGCGAGTAACATAACTGACTCACCCTAATGGGAATACACATGAACATAGTATAAACCAAATAATCAACATCAATAATCAAAGTATGAGAACAACCCAAAGCCATGAACTCGACTCAAACAACCTAACCAACTATCTTTGGCGCAATCATTCATATACTAGACCGGACTGTGCTCGTACGAACGCATCTTACGTGATCGAACTTTCTACTATGCTCGGATTTGAGAATCTTACTCCCAAACCCCATGAAACCAATCTTACTGGAAATTCATGTCCTGTGAAACCAATCTTACTGGAAATCCACATTTCAAGATAGCATAGTATGACTCCAACTATCCCAATACCGCGGATGGAATAGGGGCAACGTCTTAACCCAAAAACAATGAATCTTATTCAAAGTATTAGGCGTCTAGAAATGAAATCAAGCTAAATCATTAATTAATCATCTTAACCATCATATTCAACTCATCATAACATAATTATTCCCAAGATTGCCGTTACGCCTTGATCTTGAGTCTAATCAACATTAATCCATCATCTTTTATTCATTCTTTAACTTTCTTTAATTCAACCAAGAACTCATCAAGAACCCAAAGAACTCATCAAGAACTCATAAAGAACTCATCCAAGATTCAAGATCTTCAATCAAGAACTCAATCAAGATTCAATAACTCAATCAAGAACTCATAAAGAACTCATTCAAGATTCAAGATCTTCAATCAAGAACTCATCCAACATAATCATGCCACACGCATAACATCACTAACCATTCGAAAATTCCACTTAAACTCATCCAAAATTCATCAAACTTTAACATAATAATCATGATCATAAAACAACATATAATCAATCATAAAATCATCAAAAACCATCATCAAAACATCAAGAAAACCATATTAAAATCAGATTAGAAAACAATACATAAAATCATGAATAAACTTCACCAAATAACCCATACATGCCTTTAATCTATACATAATCATAGTATACCAACAAGGTTGAGAAAGTACGTTACCTTATTGAAGATTACACACTAAAACAACACAAAAAGTTGCTGCCCGGAACACCCAAAGAACACGGCCCAGCTACACGATCAATCAACACGGCTTCACCACGCACGGTGCTGCTGCACAACCGCACCACCACGCACACACGGCCCACGAACCTGCTGCACTTGCACGGCCTGGCTGCTGCTCTTGCACGGCACCACCACTTGCACGAGCACCACCACACGGTCACCACCACGAACACCCACACGAGCACGAACAACCCGGAAAACAACCCAACCAAATGTTCTTGAAAGAAATTGTTGAGGTTTAGATTGTTTTTTAGAACTTAAAGATCAATAGACTTTGAATCTTTAAGTTTGGAATTCAAAAGATGGATGAATCAATTTGATGGTGATTAATGCCAAAATGGCGTGTGGCACTAGAGAGCAATGGGAGGGATTTTGTGTTTGAATTTAATGGCAAGAGCTTTTGATGGCAAAATGAGCAAGGGCCTTACTAACTCTCCTATTTATAGAGTTAGTCAAGGTGTGAACACAAGGCAAGTGGCACCACTTGCCATGCACTAGGAAAACCGGCCATGGGGCAAAAATGGGCCTAAAAATGGGCTCTCGTGATCCATTGGGCTAATTTACGTAATTTACATGATTAATCATGCAATAATCGATTTAGCCCAAAATATTAAATAATTAATTAGAAAATTAAATAAATAAAATTCTAATTAATTAAATAATAAATAACATAAATAATAAAAACTGAAAATAAAATAATTCGAATTAAATCGAAATTATTCACATAAAATAAAATAAATAGTTCAAAAGAAAATTTGAACTAGCACATAAATACACATAACGCACATAAATTATCGGCAAAGATACCAATAAAATCAGGGTCATTACACATAGTCTTATCAATTTATCTCCAACATAATGGGAGTCAAGATACCCAGTCTCCACGTAGCGGGAGTAAAGAAATATCCACATAGTGGGAGCCAAGAACCCAGTCTCCACATAACGGGAGTAAATAAACCAATCTCCACATAATGGGAGTAAAGAAAACCAAAAGTGTCCAATGAAACGAACTTCTGAATTCTCGTATAAGGGATATCCATAGCCCATTCATTATGATGGTAACCTGTTTAAATTTATTTTGTAATATACTTTGCAAATTGATTTAGAATTGATTTTTAACAAAATTAATGTTAGACAAACAAACTTCCAAAATACCGTATATAGGATGTCTAGCAATTTGTAACGGTAACATTTATAATCATTTTTAAAATGATTATTAGTCAGTAAATCGTTTTCAAAATCCTTTTCGAAACATTTTATAATGAATCATTTTATAAATAATATTTTAAATACAATTATAAATAACCTTTTTAAAACAATGAAATATTCACAAATATATAACACACAACATTTTCACCATTTAACACCTTAAACATATTTACATGAAAAATCATATTATAAAAGATCTAGCCACTTGTACGTACCTCGATCCCTGCTCTTAAACACGAAAATCCTAGTTACGAGCTTAGAATTATCCCAATCACGAACTTGGAAAATCCTCCTAAAATATACCAATAATCCTAATTAAACTTTTGATTTATAAAATAAGAATACTAATACTAATCCTTGACTAATTGTGAATGAATAATTGTTATAAACCTTTTTACTAATTTAACCAAATATTTATTCTTTAAAACATTATAAAATTTAAAGTTGGAAAACAATTTAAGTTTTAATGAAATGACAGGAATAGTATAATTGTTAATGGTAGTAACCACAATAAAAGCAATAATAATAATAATAATAATAATAATAATAATAATTATTATTAAAAATAAAAATAATAAAGCAAAGTAATAGTAATAATAAAGCAATATAATAATAATAATAGTAATAATAATAATAATAATAATAATAATAATAAAAGCAAAATAATAGTAATAATAGTAATAAAGCAATATAAATATTATAATAATAAATATAATAACAATAAAGCAGTATAATAATAATAATAATAATAATAATAATAATAGTAATAATAATAATAAGATTAGTTATAAAATTCATATTGTTAGTAATAATGAACAACTTTAGTATTAATATTAGTGATGGTTATTTATCAAATTTTAGTTTTTATTGTTAGTGTTATAATTATAAGGTTTTGTCCAAATAGGTCTAAAAGTTCAATTGAATAATTGTCCAAACTTACTCTTTGTCAAATGGGCCAAATAAGGGTTTTATTTGTGGTTTGGAATAAAAGACCAAAATTTGGTCTTATAAAAAAAAGAAGCAGAGGAAGGGGAATAGAGCAGGGGGAAGAAGAAGAAGTTGGTGGCTGGCTGGGATCTGGGTCGTGGCAGCGGAGGTCGACGGCGGTGCCACAGTGGGGCTGCGGTGGCGACAGAGGGGGTGGAAGCACGGTGGTGCTGCGGTGGTGCAGCAAACACGAGAGGAGAGAGAGAAGGGTAACGAGAGGGAGAGGGGAGCAGCCCTGGCTGCGGTGGTGAGGGAGGAGGAACAGCGGCGCTGTTCGTCAGTGGTGGCCGCGGCTCCGGGAGGTGCTGGTCGCCGTACAGGGGTGGTGGTTATGGTGTCGGGCAAAGGTGTAGAGGGTGGATTGGGCAAAGGTTGAAGATGAAGGGCATGGGTACATGTACCCCAATTCATACGTGATTTTCTTTTCTTTTTTTTTTTTTAAAGTATGTAATTGGGCTAGAAATTTATGTGGGCTAGAGAATGAAGTTGATAAAATCCAAAATAATTGTATCATTGATTTGGGAAACAAGTAGTTTTAAAGTATCTTTATAAATTTATGAAAATAGACTTTATAATTTAATTAATTGAAATACTTAATAAATTGTTAATCTTGAGTAAATAAATTAAATTATTATTTGATAAAAGATATTGTCAATATTGTAAATAAACGTCAAAGAAAATAATATTTTAAGATTAATAAACGTAATTAAAATTAATAAACTCGGTTAAAAAATACGGGGTATTACAATACCATGGTTGGGGCGTCTGGTATGGACGCCCCTACCCTTATTTTTTTTAAAAAAATTTAACCACCACCACCATGGTGGTGGTGGTGGCGTGGTGGCGGTGGTGGTGGTGGCGGTGGTGGTCGATGTCATTGCGTGGTGTCTGCCATCGTTGTATACTTGTATATGTTGTTGAAGTGTAATTTTAAGTCAAGGGTAGTATTATCTTTTTACTTTAAATTGTGGGCGATTTTAAGTAATTCATGGACGACGTTTAACAAGTCCCAAATAATATATTTAAATTGAATATTTTATAAAGTTATTCACCGAAGTATTTTTTATTTTTTTTTATTTTTTTTTTGCAAAGACCACCGAACGACCGAAGTACTATTGTATGTCACTTTTGCTACCATTCCTTACTTCCTTACAGAAATGATAGATCCAGAGGCATAGTACATTAGTACGGAGTAGATTATAAGGAGGGCAAGATTATTGTCATGGTAACTTGAAAAACCAATACACTTATTTAAAAAATATTTGGAGGAAAAAAATCAAGTTAGGATTGCAATTTTGCCTTCCTCTAGACAAGTAAAGTAATGCCCATACATGTCGATAGTGACTTTCTCTCTTCCTTGAAAGCACAGTTTCACTTAAGTAGATATAAACCGAGGTATTAAAAAAAATCATTTAGTAGTTTAGTACCACTGTACTTTGAATTTTTTTTAGGGTTAATTAGAATTTTTCACGGCTTGCATATCATGCATGCTGAGAGGATGAAGTTTAAGAGTTAGTTTGAAACTTATTGATCAAGTTTTAAGTCGAAATTAGAAAAATAACAATAATATACGAAGTATTGTTTAATTTTATGTGAGAAGATTGAAGAAATGTAACTTGTTCTTTTTTTAATCAATTTTGACCACAGATTCGAACGATAAGGACAATAGTAGTGAATTTACGCAAAATTATGTAAACTTCTAATCTAACCTTATTCAATCCATAACTAATGTTTTGTTTGTTAAAAAAATGTTATAGTTAATAACAGATTCAAAATTAAGTACAATGATATCAGGTTGAATTTATAAAAAAAATTAGGCACTAAATGAAAAAAAAAAAAAAAAAAAAAACAAAACCAAAATACAGTGATATGCTATGTTAAATTAAATTTAAAAAAAAAAAGAGAAAGAAAGGAGTTTGGTTCAATTTTAAAGTCAGTAAGACTTCAAAGGTAGTTAACTAGCTAGTTAATGACTTTCACATGGACATGATCTACGAGGACAACTAGCTAGGGACCATGCCTATTACAACTAGGAATCGTACGTGAATGATGCTTAATTTGTTCATCTTATATATCTTTCCTTCAAATTCAATGTTCTCTTCCTTGCTTATTTGTGTATCATATAAAGCTAGCTAGCATTATATGCACGCTTTGCGTGCGACGATATTGTTAATATATTTTTAAAAATCGAAGGTTTTTGTTCGAGAATTTGAAATATTTTTTACATTCACTCATTCACATAATCGTTAAAAAAAAAATCTCCTTTCATCCAACCATATATTTCACAACAATGAACAAAATCGACTATAAAATTTATACGATCACTACAAAAAACTCACACAATGAGGGCAACTTATCATGATTAAAGAGGGCAATATGAGTATTGTTTTACTTAATGATGCCTACAAGGGCAATTTTTTTTGTACTCATTGATATTGACAAGGAAGACAATATGTAGACTTTTGAAACTTTGCCCTATTTGACAATAAATAAAGTGTTTAAATCAAAGAAAACAAAATTTATTGCCTTTGTTGATGATCAATGAAGGCAATTTTGTTTGCCCTTTTTGAATTGAATCAAAGAGGGCAAAACATCTAAAATTGGCTTTGAAACCTAATACAACGGGGTTACAAGGGCAACATGAGGGCAATACTAAAATGGTCATTATAACCTAAGAAGACAAATTTTGTATCAAATAGGGCAATTTTAATTGTCCTTCTTGAACAAATTTTTTGTAGTGGATAATCAAAAGATAAAATTTTTATGTAACAACCTGTATTAAAATGAGTGTCTATTTATAGAGAATTCAAAAACATGAATTTTGATTTTTTTTTTAATTTTTTTTTTACGAATTGTATATTTTGTAATATTTTCATTTTAAAAAATTCAAAAATTATAATAACTTTCTTTAGTAAATAAGAGTGATGCTATTTGATTTTTAATAAATTTTAAGGGTATTATGGACTTTTTGAGAGGGGGCACCATGGCTCTCCCTTGACCACTTATATAATAGAGATCATTGCAAGGTGTGTCATGTACTCATGTGTGTGTATCTTTTGGCCTGGGTGGTTTAGTTAGGGTTAGGGGTTGTAAAAGAAATTTATTGCATGTTTGTGTACCCCATATATGGTGCTTTATTATATTGTGGTAGCTAACTAATTAGCTATATCAATGCCTCATTACCTAATCATTGGAATCCAATCTATTCTCACCAAAAGTTGAACATTACTATAATAAAATTAGTCCATGTATGGGGTAGGACCGTAGGACATATCAGTGAGGTATGGAGTACTGTCTCCACCTCTATCTTTGATCTCAAAGGCTCGCAAAAAACTAATTAATGAGCTTTTTTGCCAAAAACAAATAAATATATGTATTGGAAAAGAAATACTTCGGCCCATGTTGATTTTATTACATCGAGACGACTCGTTTGGTTGTTGGTAATAAATTGTAGTAATGGATTTAAAGTGTAATTTTGTTAAATGAAACCCTTATAGTCCCCACGGAACACATATTTGCATTCTCATGCTTAAATTTTCTCTCTATTTTCTATTATCATACATTACTATTGGGGATGGTGGTATTGGATAAAAATTGATATTTTTGAACAAATTTAAATAAATCGAATTTAAGATAACAACACAAAGGGAATGAATGTTGATATTACATATAAATTTATTTTCATTATCATAATTTATAACCGGCTATTAAACAGACAGTTAAAGTCGTTGGAATTGCCACACATGCTTTGTTACCTGTCCACGACATGTTTAACATACTGAGCGTTAGGTAAATTCTGTTACAATCTACAAGTATTGTTGGTAGTTGGTACCACTTTATTTTTTAGCAAAATAATTATTAATTAACCCAAAATAAAATTCTGATTGTACATTTGTACGTAAGAAATGTCAAACACAACCAATATTGCACGAGTACTAACATGCGTTATGATTTATGAACCTACATGATACATTATTTGTAATCATTGATTTTATTAAGCTCTACTTCTGAGAGTCTCAGTTGCGTAAGTCCTTGACCAATTTGAACAATAAAGATAAAAATAAAAATTCAAAAACTAATTATTTACTCGATCATATATTGATTTACACATCTTTTTTTTCCGTAAACTTTTAATTTTTAAATAAACCTAAGGACTATATATGACATAATTCAATCATAGTTTGGGTTATTCACTTAATATAAAACAAGTGAACTTTATTCTTAGCTGTACAAAGATGAGAAACAAAATTATTTAAATTTCACACCAAATTATTTCAATTAGAGGTGAATGTCCTCCTTCTTAATTGTTATATAATGACTTAATTTTCTTTTTTAAATAGTTAATAGATATAATGTCTACATTGTCTTTTTTAATTATACAATAATTTAATACATTATCTTTTTTTACGGGCAATTATAATACTCCCTCCGTAACATAAAACTTTCAACAATTGATTTTTTACACATTTTGATGAAACAATTTAACGATGTAAATAAAGAAATTAGTCAAGATAATTTTATTGTTAGTAACTTATAATCATATTATTGCTTGTATCCATAAGGTTTTTACTTTTATAATTTGTATCCTGTGATTTTCAAAATTCTCAATTTTACCCTTAAACTAACCTATACTTCTAAGCCGTGTCCCTTATAGTTAGACCTGGCAAAGTCAATCCAAAATTCAAACCCAATCTGATATACTCAATCCAAATCCCAATTTGATCCGGACAACCTCATAATGTTCAAAACTCATCCGATCCAAACACGTCCGGTCTAAAAACAAACCGATCTAAACTCTTCCAATCCAAAGCAAATCAATTTTTTATTTACACAAACAATTTATACACAATAGCTTATTAGGAATATATTTCCTTGTGTAAGATATTTTTCCATTATTGCCATGTGGGTTTTATACAAGAAAAAAGGGTGAAAGTCAACGTTACTCAACCATGAGAGTTTTCCAGGAACAATTTAACTAAAAAAATCGAAAACAAAAAGAGAATTCGTAGGAACAGAGTACAAGTATTACGTACACGCCAAGCATGTATATTAAACATAGATTACTCTACAAGGAAATGAGCATAAATGCATGAGTATACATGACAACTTAAAATTCTCACATTCTTTATGGCATAACAGAAAGATAATCAACTCACTCATTTACATTTCGTGTATGACATGATATGATATACAACACCCCAAAGCAACTATCCGAGACTCGTAATACAACTGCCGCTCGCAATCACATGTACTCTCTCTCGGCTTTCCCAGACAACGATATACGTCTCAAAATGCCAACGAGGGAATTGCTCGCTATATTTCTCTGGGGAGGTTTAGCAATGTTCGGAATATTTCACGGCATCTAGATAACACAAAATCATCAAGCAACGTACCTCGGCGTTAGTATATGAATATGCCTACGAGGAGGCCGGGCTTTTATGTGGGAGTAAACATGCTCCCAAATATATATAATGTTAATGTAGTTGCTATCAAAGATTTCCCCAACTGAAAAGGTCTTTCACTGATAGTGCCTGGGCTTCTCTTGCTCTTTGTTTTCTTCTTTTTTGTTTCTCTAGCTCTTAGGATAATGGTTAAGATGTCTCCTCTCCGGAACTTTGGTCCACGGAATGCAATCTACCACTAACTTTAACAGCTTCCTGTAAGAAATAAGGCAATGCTTGATGAAATCAACAATGTTCAACTAAGTAAATAACCAATCATTGAAAACCATTACGCTGTTGCTGTTACAAATATACTGACACAACTTTATGGCTCGTTTGGTAACCGTTTATACACGACGAGTTGACGATAATGAAAATGAATTAGTATGTGAACCTAGAAGTATATATTCCCATGGTGGTGCACTGCGGCTACCTTACCTCCGACTTATCTAATTTTCTTTATCAATATTCATTATCATCCAACATTACCCTACCTAACAGCTAACGTCAATGGATGATAATAGAAAATAAGCAAAAAATTCAAGTTTGGAGATTATTAGGTTTCTTCCCTTGCTAAATTATATTTTAATGCATTTTTCATTACCACGATTTATTATTGTTAGTTTGTGCCTTGAATTTGATTTGTGCCCCCTCAATATCAATAAAATCATCCTCTCTTCTGCCTGTGGACGTAGTCAAACACATTATCGGCGAACTACGTAAATTCTGTGTTTGTTCTTGTTAATTTTTACTTTAAATTTCTCGCATCTGTTATAACAATTACGGATACTATACGGGCCGACGAAATTTTGTTATTTTGGGGATTGAAAAACACAAAAGTTCCAAATAATAATAATTAGTTCAGAAAAAGTAATTTACAATTACGGTACAAACATTTTAGAAATCAGTTATGACAAGTTTAGATAAAAGTGAAAAAGTTCAAGAATGTGCCACAAGTGCAAACAAGGGTTTTTGAGATGAACAGCTCAAAAGTCTTAGGCCCTGTTCTTTTAGACAAACTTTTCTGAACTGAAACAAACTAAATTAATCTAAATCTTAGACTCATAATGAGTTGAACTGAACTGCTAAATTTGTTTGAATTGAAATTTCAAAAATTAAATCCAAAAGAGCAGGGCCTTAATCGGATAAACTTTTAATTCAAGATAACAAAGCAGCATGAACCTTAATAAGCTTTTCTGAATGGCCAAGAAACCTTTCTCTAAGATCTACTGGTCATAAATGAAGATGCAGTTATAGCAAAAATACCTGGCTTATGTCTTCCGAATCTTCTTCAACGTTTCCATCAGCAGTACCATTGACTGGATTACTGCTTTCACTTACTAGTTCAGTTGTATCTTGACGTTCCATTGCAGAGCCATTAACACTCCCATGTATAGCAGCTCCATTGTTAGAGGTGTCATCATTATTAGTTGCATGCTTATCTATTTCACTTTCAACCAATCCTTGTCCTTCGCTCTTGAATGCAGCATTTCCTGCATCTGCTTTATTTTTCATCTCCTCCTCTTCTTTTTGGCGTTTTCTTCTAGCTTCTTCTTCTTTTAATTTCTTAAACCTATTTGAAAATACAGTTAAGACCGGAAAAAAAGGGTCTCCCAAATCAAGAACAAAGTAAATAGCATAACCCATGATCACCTTTCTCCTGGTTTTAGCCCAGTGGAAGGTGATATTTCCTCTGTTTGGACAGATTTTGTTTGAGAGACGGTCATTGAAGGCAACGATTGTTGTTTCAAAATATCATCGCTAATTGTTTTTGGAGGTGGTGATTGTTCGTCCTTGAAAAAATCATCGCTAAGCTGCCCTAAAGGATTATTTGCACCTCCCATCTTCTGAAGAAATACTTGCTGAAGTGTGCTTAAGATATTATTTGTAAACCTAAAAAGGAAATTAACCATAATTAGAGAATTAAGGTGAAGTAACAGACGCTTCAATGTTAAGCCAAATCAGAGTATAGAAACCAACCAGTAAAGGCTTAGACCAGAAGGCACAGAAAGTGCAAAGTAACCAATCATCAGAGGAAGGATCCTTGTAAGCGCCTGTGAACTCTTTACACTCGGATCATTCGGCTGCACATCAAATGACATGTTAGTCTTCCAAACAAATACAAAATTAACAAGACTTAAAGACAAATAAATTATGAAATAAACCGGTAATTGACCAAATTTAAATTATAGATTATGCCAATTTAAGATTTATATTCCTATTCTACATGCAAAAAAGAGAAGATGAAAACACATAAATCAGACTCCAAGTGTTCAATTTCTAGTGCCGTATGAGAAAGAAGGAGAGGGGGGGAGCCCGTAAGCTAATTAGTAAAAACAAGTAATGTAATTATGGGAATTGCGTGTAAGACAGCTGAAAATGCAAATGGAAGTACAACTTTGCCACAAACATCATAAGGATCTCACCAACCTGAGATGACTGCATAATCTGCACTGATATGTACTGTGAAATAACCAATAACACTGGCAGGACAAGATAAGCAGCTGTGTCTGACCATCCTAATGGTGGATGTCCGTCCTGTAAATAAGTACAACAGTCAAAGAATGGTCAAGAGCACGCAACTTGTAAATGGAAGTGATCCAAGACTTACTAAAAAATGATTTTATTCTACTAGTTGTATAAAACGATGATGACATGCCAAGCTTTAAAGTGCTTCAATGCAGACTAAGTATCAATTCCACTAAAAATGACATTTGCCACCAACATTGGGAAACCAACTAAGCACTTACAACAAACGGGAAAAGCCAGGAGATGCCACTTCCATTTTGCCGAGCAGCAACAGTAGTAGGACCAGCAAGAGACGGTATCCAGAAAAAGCCCTCATTCAGAAGTCCCTTAGAAAATCACATGAGAATAATAAGAAAATAAGATTTGATGCAACATTTTAGCAATACGTAGCAAACACAATGAAAAGAAAAACTAAAGCTGAGAATAACAAAATATGATTCATGGAGCAATACCTCATTAGCAACATTTGAAAGAGCCCTGTAGAGACCTATCCACACTGGTATTGTTGCTAGAGTAGGCAGACATCCTAAAAAGGACATAAAACGTAACTACGTAGGACGAGAAACTAATCAAAAAAATATACAAACCAACATTATTATTACCAACAGTAACTCAGTAAATGTTATACAAGAATACAAGAGTCCAAATTACCTGCCAATGGATTTATGCCAGCAAGTTTATAAAGCCGCGCAGTCTCAAGTTGAATCCTTTCCTATATGTTCAACAGAATTAGCTTCAACTCTCATGAATAGTGCCTCTGAGCAAATTTCACCAGCTTGCAATACCACAAGAGGATATGACAAGAATAAAAATATTGAAGATTAGACGCATTGTCACATTGTTACCTGATCTCCAGCATATCGCTGCTGGATAGCCTTTATTTGAGGCTGCATGGAACGCATGGCCATAGCAGATTCCACCTGCAACCACAGTATGATAAGCCAGAGTCCAGTCAAAACCCCTAATTTTCCATCTCAATCTAAATAAACAAAATGAAGTAACAGCCATATGTGATAATGTTGAATCAATTTTATCAGCTAAATAGTGACATAGCAACACGACAACAAAATTAACCAAAACATCCAACATGTGACTGATGATTCTCCAAGAAAATTATAAAAATATAAATAGACGGAAACAATAAATTCAAGCTCATACAAGAGATTAATGCTCATGAGATGTGACATATATGTAAGCTGTGTCAATGTCTTGCCACGATAATTTCTTGGAAAAATTGGTCACAGCAGCACCACCTATAGGTTGGGTGCAGCAAACAACATGACCTATAATTGGTGCGGAGGGCAGCACACCAACACCACCTACGTGCTTAGATGCAATGTGCATCATATATGCCATCAAAAGCTAACGATTTTACCTAAATAAGAGATCCTCATGGAAAAAATAACTTATGTGAGTAAAAATGATCCATTGAGAATCTCTTATTTCAACAAAATTTCTAAACTTTGATTTTTTTTACTTATGCTATGTGTTGCACCTAAATTCATAGGTGGTATTACCTGCTGTACCCAAGTATATAGATGGTGATATCTTTTGTGCCCACAATAGGTTGTGTTGTGTGTTGCACCCGGCCTATAGGTTGTGCTATTATGGCCAATTTTTCCTAATTTCTTTACCCAAAGCAATGTTATACTAGTCTTCAAAGTTTGTCACTTAAGCTCGCCTTGAATCACCGCTATACAGTATAACAGCACAATCCAAATTACTTAGTAGAATTTATTTTCCAACCAATCACAAATTGAAAACTTTGCCACTGCATGACTGCATCTACCAATGGTAAATTGGTAACAACATCTAAAACCTCTAACCTAAAAGATGTGAATAAATTCCAGTTCAACAACAGAAGGCACATTACCTTTCAGCCTTGAATAGAATCCCGCAAAAACCAAAGGGGTTATAGCTCAAAGGAGACTTGCAGACTAGCTTATTCGATTCTACATCACTCAAATCCCCCACACCACAAAATTAAAATCCAAACCGCTCCCTCCGTTTTTAAAAATCACTTTCCAATAAGTCCACTGCTAGTACAAATGACTGCACATAACTAGCTAATTACAATTTTCATTTTTTGTCCTTGTTTTTCATAGTTCAAAGCACAAATGACTGCACATAATCAGTTAATTACATACTGAAACCCACTAGATAAACAATGAATTCATTCACAAAACAGCCTTTTACGTGAAGCATCTCAAGAAATAAGTCTCCTAAATTCAATATCCATTCTACATGCTAATTGAGCTTGGAAATGATCAAAATTAAACACAAACAAAAAGTACCTGTTTCTTTGACAAAGGAAATGTACCCGCTTTAACAAGCACAGTAAGCAATATGATTGCAAACCCATAAGAATAAGGCACATGTAATGTAGTCAACCCATCTTTCAAAACCTGTTCATTTGTTTTGGGAAAACTAATTCAGATTCATTTAGAATTGAAAACTGAATTCAGCCCATTTCAAAATAAGCCTCAATAAACAACAAAATCATATGAAAATTAGAAATTTGCATACCTTAAGAACAGTTTCCATGGTAGAAGTAATCCCAGATAACCAATCACCGTTCTGTTTGGTGGTAGTAGCGGAAGCATCGACAACATCAGAATTAGCAACAGCAGCATCAGCAATTGTGTAGAGAAGTCCTTCAGCTCTGCCAAATAGCTCCTTAATAGTGCCCTCCGCAAATTCTGGGTCGGGTAATTGACCCGAATTGAAGAACCCATAATTGGCCACCACAACAAGTGGGGGTCGAATTTTTTGGTGGGGAAAAGAGGCACGGTGGAAGAAAGGAGTTTGAAGGGTCCGAAGACGAGATGGGTATGAATGGAAAACGGGTTTAGGTCCAAGAGGAGAGAGAAAGGTTGACATTTTCAATGGGGTTGAATGGTTGATGCTTGATAGTTGATGGGAGTTCTGATAAACCCTAAGAAAGCAGGGTGAAGAAGATGGACACTAATGCTCACATAAATTGGTTAATTGAGGGATATTTTTAACGCGGTTTAGCTCCGTTTGCCGTTTGGTTTTTGAATGGTTAGGTAATAATCAATTGTGGTAACCGTATACATCTCCAACCTATATTACTCTTTCCCGACACGACACTGACCACACGTACTCACAAATGATTGAGGATGAAGTCATAGCTTCAGAATTATAGGCATGAAATTTTAGGTTCGATTATCCTCCTTATAGATGCGTGTGTTGGTTAAAATTGAGTTGAATGACCTGCAGTTAGGTCTGATTCCAAAGCCTAGTATCCCACACATTATCCTAAAAAAAAGACGTACTCACAAATGATTAAGCTTACTAACTAACTCATTGCCCATAACTTTTAAGTTATTATTTTTAGTTTAATTGTTTATGTCATTTAGGTTATGAATAATTTATATAATGAATAATCATACTATTATCATTGAATTTGATATTTATCGTAATGTTCATCAGTTGAAATTTTGCAGAAATTTCCTTATTATTTTCTTCCATGTACTCGTGTCTTTAATTTTTTCAATTATGTTTTCTCGTATCAGTTTTGTATCTGTATTTATACATGTACTCATTTTTGTTTGACCTAGGTAATAGACTAATGGTAATGGATTTAAAGTATAATTTTATTATAGAAAAACCTTATAATCACGTGAAAAACATATTTTCGTTTCTAGGCTTGAATTTTTTTCATTTTTTTTTATTATTTTCTATTACAATTGTGTATTGTGATACTGGATGACAATAGATATTTGTGAAAAAAATACATATACATTCTTATTAATACTATTTTTTTTTTTTTTTGCAAAGGTAATATGGAGTACTATTTAGGGTTTGTTTAATTCAGATTAAATTCAGTTCAATTAATACGTCTCTATTAAGTTCAGTTCATCTCTATTAAGTTCATTTCATTTCAGTTCATCTCTATAAAATTCAATTCATTTCATTTCAATTCACCTCTATTCAGCTAATGTAAACGACACTTATAAACGGTACCAACTTGGAAAGAAAATCGTGGTTCTGGACTTCCGGTAAAAATTGGTTACCCGTTACCTGACTTTTTGTTAATAGCGTAGTTAAAAATGGGAGCATGAGACACGTGGGGGAGGGGGTGGCGGTGTAATTTGTAAGAGCATATAAGAGGAGCATCAACAATTCAACATAGGCAACTCTATCTTCAGTCTTAAGAAAGAAACTCCTCATATATATGCAAGTATGGAACTCACAATTCACAAACCACAATCAATATGGTATAATTTTAAATTCTGAATAATGTTCATTATATTTTATACTAATTTTATTTAAATTAAACTAATGTATATAATATGAGTTTCTCTGGAAAATATTCATTAAATTTTATACTATTGATACACATGTCATATGTGTACCTCCGAATTTGTAAAAAAAAAAAGAAACTTCAAACCAATGTTAGAAGCTTCCCATAAAACAAGTTTTAAAGTACACATAAATAAAAATGTGATGTTTTAAGATGCCCTATTTAATGAATGAAATAAATTTATTAACATGGGTATGGTATGGAAAGTAGGTGAGAGAAAATATTGCTATCTAGTGGACTATAGAAAAATAGAGATATATTGATAGAAGGTAAAAAGAAAGGTTAGAGTGTGTACTTTTCAACTTATTAGACCTTCATCGGCCAGTTTAAATCTGGTTCCTGGTACATGCTTTTTTATGATTATATATTCTGCAAATTTACCAATATGGATTGGTATGCATATTCATTAATAGTCGAGATAATGACATATACATAAGTTATTTGGCTAGGTATTACATGAAACTTATATGAACTTAACTTATTACCTAAACTTATTAAATTGATTGGTGTGTTAAAAATCATATCAATATGGATGTCTATTTGTAAAGAATTCAAAAATATAAATTTTGATGCGGAGTATTTTATTTTATTTTTTTTGAATTATTTATTTTATAATATTTTCATTTTAAAAGCACAGAAACTTTCCTTTTTAATTAATATTAATGTAGTTTGATATTTAGAAAATTTTAGGGGTATGTTAGACTTTTTGAGAAGGACATCATTGCTTCCTCTTCACTTATATAATAGAGATTATCCATTCGTTCTATAATGAATTGTGTATATATTATTATTTGGTAAAAATCAATGAATAATATTTAATAATGTAAGTGGCCGGATACCATATGAACCATAAGTTACATTATGGGTCCTATGACCCACTAATATTTATTTTTAAAAAAACTAAAAGTATGTATATATATTTGCTCTGCTCCATATATATTAAACACAACGTTTCCATAATCATACATGTCAATGTATAATTTATATTTGTAACGTCTATGTTTTATCAAAAATTATAAAAATTAGATCTCACCAATAAAGTATGCAATGAGATAATTCTAAAGATCGATATCCCATATAACTATATTTAATTTATGTACATGTATAAGTTACAAGATATAGTTATATTACAATATAAATTAGCAAAACTTGCTCCAAATTTATTGAATTTGGCCGAAATCCGGGTTTGGATTAATTTGAGACTTAGAGTTATATTTTTCATATTTTAGTTTGTATATTAAATTTCAATAATTTTTAGGGTTGAAGTTTGAATATTTGAGTATGTATATATGAATTGATTTGCAGAATGAAGAGAAAAATTGGTATTTTGGTTGTAATATAAAATTTTAAGTAATATTTTGATATAATTTAATTATTTTAACTTTTAGAATGTAACGAAACATGGAGAACTTGTGAAAAAAAATTGTATTCGTATAAGTGATGATGGCCAAGTGACCCACTATTATTGAAATCCTGAGGCCACCACTGATATAAACATACATGATAATATCAAAGAAAGAATATTATATTATGAATAAAAAATATGGTAATATAGAAAAGATAATGCACATAAGTGGTCAACCTTAATAGAATATATAAAATATGTACTTATTACCCAATATAAAATTAAAAAAAAACCTTGAATTGCATGAAACATTATTAAACATCAACATGAGAAAATTAAAGAGCATAGAACATTTTGAAAGGTAGGGAGTAAAAAATCAATGCAAACTCACCATAAATAAATGATGTTATATTTTGTTTGCGTTTGTTTGAATTAGTCGAATTGAAAAAGTGAGTTTTGAATGACCTCCAAACTTCAACATAAATTCTCACTACCTAGCCCCACAAGAACTACATGTAAAATATTGGGATTCTCCCTTAGGAGACTTTGAATCATTATTCATAATATATATAGGTTACACAATTAACCTAGTATCCTTAATTACATTATTATTATTATTCTAAATATATCCAATATTAATTTACATTAATATTGTCTAACACACCCCCTCAATTGGAGCGGGAGGAGGACGAATGCTCAAACTGGAACGAAAGTCCACAAACAGCGGGGTCGGAAGGCCTTTAGTAAATATATCAGCAAACTGAAACGATGAAGGTACATGAAGTACACGAATGTGGCCAAGGGCAACCTTCTCTCGAACAAAGTGAATACCCATCTCCACATGTTTAGTACGCTGATGATGAACAGGATTGTGAGACATATACACCGCACTAATATTGTCACAATAAACAACCGTTGCCTTTTTCAAAGGCCAATGTAATTCTAAGAGCAAGTTACGTAACCATGTAGTTTCAGCAACCACATTAGCAACTCCCCAGTACTCGGCCTCCGCACTAGATCGAGACATCGTAGCTTGTCGTTTAGATGACCAGGATATTAAGTTATCCCCAAGAAACACACAATACCCATAGGTCGAACGACGGGTATCCGGACAACCACCCCAATCAGCATCAGAATAAGAAATAAGACCAGAAGCAGGAGTGGGAGATAAATGCATGCCAAAGTCTAGAGTGCCCTGGATATACCGAAGAACACGCTTCATAGCATTAAAGTGAGAATCATGAGGATTATGCATGAACAAACAAAGTTGCTGAACAGCGTAGGAGATATCGGGCCTCGTGAAAGTGAGATATTGCAAAGCATCGGCCAACTGGCGATAAAACGAGGGATCATCAAGAGGTTTGCCACCATTAGCACTAAGCTTGGACTTAGTATCAACAGGAGTGTTAGCAGTTTTACAAGATGACATTTTAGCCCGTTCCAGAATTTTCATAGCATATTTCCGTTGAGACAGGAATAAACGACCTTTAGATCGAACAACAGAAATACCAAGAAAATAAGACAGAGGACCTAGATCCTTCATAGCAAATTCAGAACTAAGAAGGGAGATAATCCGCTGACGAAGAGCATTTGAAGAGCATGTCAAAATAATATCATCAACATACAGGAGGAGATAAGCAATGTCTGTACCTTTCTTGAAAATGAATAAGGAAGTATCACTTTTACTATTGACAAAACCCAATGAGAGAATGTAAGTAGCAAAATGATGATACCAGGCCCTAGGAGCCTGTTTGAGACCATAGAGAGATCTACGAAGTCGGCACACATGTTTAGGCGTGTCTGGATGAACAAACCCCGGATGCTGATGCATATACATTGTTTCCTGTAAATTGCCATGAAGAAAAGCATTTTTCACATCGAGCTGATGAATAGACCAGTTCCGAGAAAAAGCCAAACTTAAGACCGTACGAATTGTTACCAGTTTCACAATCGGGCTAAATGTTTCACCACAATCAATGCCAATTTCTTGACTCTTACCATTGGCAACCAAACGAGCCTTATGCCGCTCAAACTGACCATCTGATTTTTCTTTATGTGTAAAAACCCACAAACATCGTATAACATTCACATCCGTTGGTCGTGGAACCAAATCCCAAGTATGAGTATCAATCAAGGCATTATATTCATCACACATTGCATTGTACCAGTTAGGGTCTCGAATAGCTGTGGAAACTAAACGAGGCAAATGAGACTTTGTAGGAGGAGACAAAGTGGCAAGAACTAAACTAGCATACTTTGAATTAGGCTTAAAAATCCCTGATTTGGCACGTGTTTGCATAGTGTGTTTGGGTTGGATTAATGGTTGTGGGCCAGGAATAGGAGTATGTGGAGGTGAGATAGGATCATTTTGAAGTGATTTTGAGGTGATAGGGCCCAGTGCATCATCACGAGAAGGATAGTGAGAAGCAGGGGGTTGGGCCTGTGTAGTCCGCTGGATAAGAATGGGAGGAGGAGGCTCATCATCAGAAATCAAAAAGTCATAATCCGAAACATTGCGGTTATATTTGCAGCGGAAAGAGGATCAAAGGAAGAAGATAATGGTGGCTAGGGTTTGCTCTGATACCATGTAAAATATTGGGATTCTCCCTTATGAGACTTTGAATCATTATTCATAATATATATAGGTTACACACTTAACCTAATATCCTTAATTACATTATTATTATTATTCTAAATATATCCAATATTAATTTAAATTAATATTGTCTAACACTACATGCAAAAGAAGCACCACAATTGAAACCTCTCATCTCTATCAAAATTCCCCTTATTACCTACCATTAGATTTCGCTCCCAAGGTCCGTAATTCCCCAAACATGGTTCCCCATCATAATCCTCCTTGTTTTATAACTTTTGCTAAAGAAAACTGCAATATTTGTCTCTCGCAAGGAAGACAAGAGATTGAGGTTTAGGAAGTGATGTTATGAAGAATCGCAAAATCTTATACATGAACTCAACCTTTTTTTTTTTGTTGCACAGGAACTCAACCTGTGCCTCAACTAACCATTTTTGTTTTAATGCAGGTTTAAAATTGAAGCAAGCGCAACCCAGAGTGATTATTTTCCCGCTAGTTATCAATTAACCTCTTCCAAGTTCTTGCATAAGTATGAAAAAGAAGCTCAAGTACTATCGAAAGTTTAGATCAATCTCAACAACCAAGAAAATTAGTTATAATTTAAGTGTTATTTATATCATTTCTCCTTTAAATTGTTCCTCTAGTTCTATAGTATAGATAGCTTCAGTTGCTAATTGAGAAAATAAGGTGCAACATGTACCATTGTCAAAAAATTACTCTCTTTGCCCCAAAATAAGTGTTATATTTGTCTTTTCACAATCTATCTATAACTATTACTAAAACAAAAACCGCTGATATCAGCATTTGCCACATGTCACTTCCACCTTAAAAAATCTTCCTCCAAACTTTCATTTGACTCTTTTCAAAAATAAAAACTTTTTTTCCCAATATTCTCTTTTCCAAAGTTTTTTCTCTATATATTATTGAAAAGTTGATACTTAGGATCTGTTTCATTCGACGAAATTTTTTATATCTGATCTAAACTTAACTTTTCTGATTTAATCTTATCTAAACTTTTTTTTATCTGATTTGAACTTTTCTTATTTGAACTAATCTTATCTGCTTTTTTTGTAGTTTTTTTATAGTTAATTATTTAAACTTTTCTGGTCTGATCTTAATTTTTCAGATCTTATCTAATCTGGTCTGAATTTTTTTATCTGATCTAAACTCTTCTAAAATAAGTATTATATGTCTATATTGCTTAATAAGTTGAATCAAACACACCCTTATTTGTGCTTAAATATAAATAAATATTTGTTTTTAGTTACAACTTATTAATAAGAATATTCAATCTTACTAACATTTTCATAGGTTAAAGTTGTTGCATTAATCTTTTTAAAATCAAGTATATATATAATTTAATTACAATGAAATTAAAATCATATAAGTGTAATAAAAATGTAATTTTTTTTGTCAAGATTGTACATTTCAAGTGTAACCTTGCTACTATTTAAAAAAAAAAAAAACCTTGCTATAGAATAAAACGGGAACTACTAACAATAATAATATTTATCTATACATATGGGCATTGTTGTTCATTTTACTTAATTTCAACTTTTTCTTAGAAAATATAGATTATCATTATTAAAATAAAATTTAACAATTATTTTTTAAAAACCGTGCATCTGCACGGGTGCTAACCTAGTCTTCCTCTATCCCATTATAAATTATTAACTAGTTTTGAGCCCGTGCAATGCACGAGTTATTTTTTTTAAATATCAAAAATAAAAATTAATTTTGGAAAATGATATAGAATTATACTATTATATTTTATTTATTAATGCTTACACCAAATCAACCAATGATCACCATGAAAATTCTCAAGTTGACTTCAAAATTAATGCACAAAAGTACAAAACATTAGAAATCGAAGAGAGTATGATAATTGATGAAGGGGTGATCAAAAAGGCTATAATTAATATTGTTCAAGGAAAAATAAAAGGGCTAAAAAAATAATTGTCTTGAAAAGATGACACTTGGTAAAAAAAAAAGTTATTTTAAATATATAATTATAAATTATCGATTATAGATGTAAAAATACTATTATTTAATGTTTGAATATATAGGAAGAAATTCATTAATGGTTCACCAAATCAACCAATTCAATGATCATCATGAAAATTCAAGTTGACTTCAAAATTAATTAATGCACAAAACATTAGAAATCGGAGAGAGTGTGATAATTGATGAACAGGTAATCAAAAGGGTCTATAATTAATACTTGTATTATTTTTCAAGGAAAAAGAAAAGGGCTAAAAAATTAATTGTCTTCAAAAAATGACATTTGGTAAAAAAAGCTCTTATTTTTAAATTTTAATTATGGATTATAGATGTAAAATTGCTATCAATTTAATGTTTGAATAGGAAGAGGTGTATTTATTATTATTTTTTTAAAAGAATTTACAATAGGATGACATGTGACACATACAAGATCCTGTTTTAAATATTTAATTATAGATTATTAATATCTTGAGTTATCTTTTAACAAAAAAATTATAAAAATTACTCCCTCTATCTCATTATAAATGCTCTACTTTGACTAAGTCCACAGTTCACTTTATAACTTTAACTTCCTTTAATTTTATATATGTAAGGAAAAATATAATTATGTGGGATCCCGTTTCAATACGTACTTTCTAAATATATAATTTTTATATATTTTTTATTATATACAACGAAAGTTATTAATATTTATAGATGTGTTTCAGGTCATGTGAAAAAGTGAATGAAACATTTTGTGTGGGATGAAGGGAATATATATTTAGAAAGTACAAGTCGAGACACATCAAACGAGATTCCGAATGAATATATTTTTCTTTATATGTATAAAATTAAAAACAATCAACATTACCATATGAATAATGTCACCCGTCAAAATGGAGCAGTTATTATTGTATAGGCATGCATATTACAAAAAAAAAACCAGAAACTTTTTATTTTTCCAAAGGAGAATTGATTAATTAAAATACTCTGCCTATTAGGGTGATAAGAAAGTAATGGTGGGACATATAAAGATAGAACATGAGGTCTAAAACTCATCTTACACTCTCCTAGAGATAAGACAAGAATCTAGAAACTACAATTCTATTGGTTCATTTCTATAATTCTATATCCTCAATCTCCTCTTCACAAACATCAAACTTAACTTAACCTTCATCCGCATTTTCCTTCTTTTTCTCTCTCTCTAAAAACCCACTAAAGGAAATAGCAAAACAGAGAAACTAAACTCATCATCGATCTTAGCTAGCTTCAATTCAATGGCAGCTACAATGGCAACCATGGCAGTACTCAATGCAAAGTGCTTGAGCAACAAAACCACAACAACAACAACCAGCCCATCAACAAAGCCCATTTCCAAACCCATCTCACTTTTATCAATCCAAAACCTCCCAAATGGGCTAACATCCTCCAAACAAAGCCCAATCCCAAGCCCACTAATTACAGCACCAGCAGCTATAGCAGGGGCAATATTCGCCAGTTTGGGCTCAATGGAGCCTGCAATAGCGGCCCAACAATTAGCCGAGATAGCTGCAGAGGGTGGTGCTAGTGACAACCGTGGGCTGGCCCTATTGTTGCCCATAGTCCCAGCCATAGGGTGGGTCCTGTTCAACATATTACAACCAGCATTGAACCAGGTTAACAGAATGAGGAGTCAGAGGGGTGTTATAGTTGGGCTTGGGCTTGGGCTTGGACTAAGTGGGCTGATGTTGGGAAGCCCAGAGGCCCAAGCAGCAAGTGAAGAGATTGCGAAGGTGGCAGAGAGTAGTGGAGGGAGTGATAACAGAGGACAGTTGCTGTTGTTAGTTGTGTTGCCAGCAATTGGGTGGGTGTTGTTCAACATTTTGCAGCCTGCTTTGAACCAACTTAACAGGATGAGGTCTCGATAAATAATTAAAAAATAAACTTTGTACTCAATTTAATAATAAACTGTTTTTGTTATTATCATCTCTATATAATTATTTTTGGTTTTGATTTGGATGGGATAATTGTGCTGGGAATTTGTTTTGTAATATTCTGTTTATTTTCTGGCACTATTATTATTATGCATGCATGGTAATTAAATTAATTAACACTTTTTGCCCTTGTTTCCCTAACTTTTTTAATTTCTATTTTTCGGCAATATGTATATTATTACTATATGCAACTGTGCTTTGATTATTTTAGTGGAGTTTGTTTTGAGTGATAAAGAGATAGATGATAATTAAGGATGATTTATTAGGATTAAACCCGGCTTCTTTACTTAAGCTTAAATTCAGTTCAGCTCTATTGAGTTCAGCTCAGCTCTCAATTTTCTTCTCTTATAAAATATTACTTTCAGTTGTATTTAGTTCAATTCAGTTCAGTTCAGCTATATTAAGCTAAAGTATTACGACCCCTTAAGCTACAGTTAGGTCACTTATAAACTAAGTCATAGGAGGTTCCTTTCTAAAATCAATTGTTGATAGACTGATAGGAGGATTGACTCTTAAAGATATAACTTAGTTTAGTCTCTCATCATCTTCCGATGTAGCATCTTCCGATGTGGGACATACACTCACTAGTGCAGCATATCTGTGTATGGGGTCCAACAAGTTTATTTCAGTTGAGATCAATTCAATCCAAAGGAATAAACCTACACAACTTTAGTGAATCTAAAAGAACAGGGACTACCTTAGTTCAGGTCACTTCACTATTATTTGATGGAGATAATGGTTAACTAACTTAACTTGGACAACAAGAATTAATGGTGATTTATCAGATAAATAATGTGAGGTTATAGCTATTTAATTTTATCAATCCAATTGTGAAAATTCTTCTATGGTCATCGAATAAACGACCACCAAAGTCAAAATAATCTAGGCCGTTGGTTTTTTTATGTTAATTAAGTTGATTTTGATAATTAGATTTGACTTTTTTGTAAATAAAAATATACATTTAAAAATTGTTTTTTTTTCTAATATTAATTCATTTTTAATATTTTTAGATTCTCCTAAATTAATTCTAGATTTTGTTATTTTAAAAAATTAAATTAAAAAACCAAAATTAATTTAGATAAATCCAAAAAAATAAAAATGAATAATTTTACATTAAAACAATATACAAATGTTTATTTAAAAAAAAATCAAATCTAATTACTAACTAAATTATTTTGACTTTAATGGTCGTTTTTTTATGACCATAGAAGAAACATCCATCAAATTGTTTGATAAAATAGCTTTTGATCATAGAAAACTCGTATGACTATGTTTTTTGTCTTGTGTGTGTGTGTGTGTTTTTATGTGTTCCATATATATACAAGTTTATATTGTTGTCCATTTTAGACCTCTATATAATGAAATATTATATCATCTTGTTAGGATTTAATTTTTATTTGAGTCTTGTATGCAATGTATTAAATTTTGAATTTTCATCATATGACTCTAACAACCCGTTTTTTAGCCTGAAATCCATTACTATTATCACAATTTATTACCAACGAAAACAATTAAATGAACCCATGTGAAATTCTGAAGCTTTGATATACATCCATCTTGTGAACCTTTTGTCATCCAAGAACCTCACTCCTTTAATTTTTGGCACCTTTTCATCTTGTTCCATTGGCGATTATGTAGTTGCCCTATTTTTACGGAGTACTCCCTCTGTCCCTTTTTGTTTGCCCCATTCACTTTTTCTCATCTCCCGAGACACAACTTTAAACGAAAATATCTTTAGATATATGTAATAAAAAAATATATAAACTGCATATTAAAAAAATACACATTGAGCTGAATTAAACGAGATCCCATTTGACTATATTTTTCCTTATATGTATAAAATTATAGAGTCAAAGTTACCAAATGAACAGTACCAAAAGTCAATATGGAGCAAACAATAAGGGATGAAGGGAGTATTTGTCTTGGTCTCAATGTCTTACAATAGGCCTCTAAAACTGTAAACACTAAAATATTGCCTCCCCTTTAACAACCAATGATGAATTAAAAATGACTTCACACGTACATAGTTTAAATATTGAGAGTGAGAAATATCTCAAGTGGTTGAAATTTTTCTTTTAATTTTAGAAAATTTTGAGATCAATTCTCATCTCGATATGCCTTTAATTTATGGCTCTCTTAATACCAAAAACATAGTCTAAATTTGCAAAAGTAAAAGTGACGAGCAAATTTATACTCCATAAAAATATAGCAAAAAAGCATCACACAACCCAAATGATTACAAAATACTTCAGAAAACATTTTGAGAAGCCCAAAAAAACATAGGGACAAGCCCATAGACGCCAAAAGTCCAGACCAAGCCATTGCGCGCCATGGTGTAGAGGGTTGCATCATAGCTTAGATGGATGAAGCATAGCAAAGTACATGGTCTTGCGCCATGACACAAGGCCAAAACCCGCATGAAATTAGATGCGACAAAGTCAACCTGTGTCCGATCATCCGATCCAAACAATCCGACACATACCCAATTCGTACCCAAAGGGACCCAAAATTGATTTTAACCCGACCCGACATATGCACACTCGAATACAACCAGATGCCAAACCAATCTGAACCGAATCAATGCTAACTTGAATTTTTCAAAAAAAATAATTAAGCATAGCCCTCCTAGCCCCCGATGTAGCTTCACCCATGTCGTTAGGGTTCCTCGTTATACAATGACCTTGATACTATATGTAGGGATACTTTTATTGCTAGGCCTCCAAAAGTGCGTATTATATTCTTTGTTTTCATTTCTTGGAGAGCGGGATCAGTGGCGACTCCTACTAGTATTGTCTATTTTCCTTAATATCTTCTTCCTTCAAACAATGTTAATTCTTCCTCCCATTGTCAATATGCCTAGGTTTAGAACGGCCTCTAAGTGATAAAGGGAGGAGGAAGTAAAAAGTGGGGAGCCGTCCATTATATTGCTCCTACACTGTTAGATAGTCGTTTGCGTATTTTTTTTTTTTAAAAAAAAACATAAAACCACATAGCTATAATCATGTAAAACGTTGCTACGATTACCCAAAGAAAAGAAGTTAAATTAAAGTGCATGTCATCAAAAGGTCTGACAAGAGAAATGATAATCAGTAAACGGATAGTTTTCATCACAGTCTACATAAGCTACCTCGATCACCTTCGTGACTCCGGCCTTATCTTAATTATCTTGATTTGATCTTCTTCTTACTTTCCAGTTTCCATTGTTATTGATTTTTTCCAATTAAAACACTATAGAATTTTGGAATCATGATCCTAATCTAGTTGTGGCACAAAAGCTAAAGTCGTTACATACAACAATATTGCATTTGGCACTTAATTTATGCGTAAGACTTTAACAACTAATCGATATTGTATATTCACAAGTAGATTAATGGTTATAGACTTGCATTAAAATATTTATCAGTAGGTTAGTGACTATTGATAATTTAATTAGTCAATTAGACGTAGAGGTTTATATCCTTATGGGATCAATTCCCACAAGCTAAGTCACTTTAGGGGTGGGATATCCCCCTTTTCCATTCTAAAATATGATCTTTAAAACTCGTTCTGGCTCATGAAAAAACAAATAAATCGGTTTTATCTCAATTTTTTTTTTTTTTTTTTGCGAGTCGGACATCTGATCCAATTAATTAAAATCCTACTTTTCTTGATGAGATTTGGGTAATAATATTTTAACCTCCAATTGTATTTCAAATTATATCCAACTCAACTGCAGTTCATTACATTTAAAAAAATGTGCTGAAGTGCCAAAAAAAAATATGAATAATTTGATTTAAATTCTCTTAATTTGTCTTCACAATGACACAACTTACACATGATAAAATGATCTCAATGGAAAAAAAATGAATGATTTTATCCTTATGGGAACAAAGCAATGCAAACCTTCATTATTTCACAATAGTTGTTACATTTGCTACACATTTTCAATGTACATATTTAAACATATTAATATTCCACTATGCCTTATTAAAAAAAATTAGATTTTTTTTCTTTTAGCTACGTTTTAAATACTATACTATTTTTTCCCTTTAAAAAAAAGGGGTTTTTCTCACTTATACCCCAACTCTTTTAAATTCTCACTTGTCTCCACCTTTTCCCCACTTTCTCACCTGTACCCAAAAATTAATTAAAAATTATGAACAGTAACCAATCTGTTAATCAGACGTTAATGGTAATGTGAAGTTGCTTTTAGTTGGGTTAAGTATTAGGTTAAGGGTTAAAAAAAAAGAAAAATAATTAATTAATATATTTTGGAGGCAATTTTTCCCCCAATGCAAATCAAGTGCCTTTATTTATATATGTACTTCCCCACTAATCATCTTCTACTTCTTTTCATTTTCATCTCTTTCTCTCTCATCTGGAGTTCATTCATCAACGGCGAGCAGTAGCAGTCGTTCGCGTGGTGCAACCATCTCCAAATGCAGCCGTTCGCGTGGTGCAACCATCTCCCAATGCAAGTGGGATTTCATTGTGCCAAAGTGTTACTGCAATCCACCTCTTGATTGCAAGCTTCATGTTGTAATGAGATTTTAGGGCTTGTGATAGTGGTGGTTATTGCAAAGATGTAATGTCATTAAGATGGGTTTTTTAGTATTTACTGATTAAGGAAGTTGTAATGGGATTATTTGGGGGGTTTTAGTATCTACTGATTAAGTTGTAATGGGATTAAGTTGGGTTTGCATCTATGTAATGAAAGAAGTTTAAAAGTCATTTAATAACCCCACTTAACACTGTCACCAATTTACACTAACTGCAGTTAACTCGGTAATTATCATGGTTACTGTTCATAATGTACTGTTTAATTAATTTTTGGGTACAGGTAAGAAAGTGGGGAAAAGGTGGAGACAAGTGAGAATTTAAAAGAGTTGGGGGTATAAGTGAGAAAAACCCAAAAAAAAATATCATTTTAAACTACCTTTTAAAACCAAAAACACGTCTCTGTTTTTGCTACCTTCTAACAATTTTTTTGTTAAATATCGTATTTACCTCTTACCTTTTTTTTTAAAAAAAAATCGTTTAGAAATCAATATATTAAATTTAACTAACTTTTAAAAATAAAAAAAAAAGTCATGTTTTGCTACAACCTTCTAATGTCACCATAGACAGAAAAGGGCGGGCAGAAAATTTAAGTTAGAAGCTAAGGTAGCAAAATTATATCTTTTGTTATTTTTTATTAAAAAGTCCCTAAATTAGACAAAATTTTAAAAGTTATTCCCTCTATTATATTTGACTTTGTTTGTTACATATGGAATCAATAGTGAAGCGGAGGGAGTAAATGATTAAACCAAAAGTAAAGCACACTAAATGAACCATTACTCCTTCATTGACATTGATTTGAAAAAGAAACTTGAAATAAGTGATTCATTAACTTTGTCTAACTTTGATTGAAGTTTGCAATTTCTATATACGTACGTGCCTCGAAATGTGATTGAGATTATTGAGTGTAATCTACATAACACTATGACTTTTTTGTATGTTTCTCACTTTGATTATAAATAACTTAAAAGAAACTTAACAGATTAAAACACTTCAGTAACTTAGTAAGACATGCATATATATGAACTTGACATAATTTATTATTCCATCAATATTGTCAGTCACATGACTTGATAGCATTGTAGTCGATTCATTTATATCATGGCTGAAATTAGAGAATTTCTACCATTATGTTAGCCCGTATTCATCCACATGTGAGTTGTCTAGAGCTATTGGTCCAAATAACAACAAATCCAACCGGGCTCTGATACCATGCATGACAAACGAGCCTTTACGTGCCGCGTCCGCCACGTGAAGTGCAAATAAACATTACAAGACCAAGGAGGTTCCACCTCGATCAAAACCATATGGTAATGAGGGGAGTAACCTCTTAGCCTTATAAGGTGGGACTAACAAATCCATATATGCGACCTTGAGTTCTACTTCACTAATATTAATCAATACTTTTTTTTTTCAAAAAAAAAAAAACAAAAACCAAACCTAAAACAAAACTCGCACCAATCATTATGGACGGAAAAATAAATTGAAATGATTCTATTCTAAATCACTCAAAGATAAGTACTGTTGAATCAGAATGAGATGTTATTGGTGTATAGCTGAGATATACATATATCAGCTACAACACAAACAAAATTTATCATTTTACTTTGAAAAAAGACAAAAAAAAAAAAAAAAAATCTCTGTAGCTAATATATGTATATCTTAACTATACACCAATAATTTCTCAATCGGAATGACCAAGGCCAATTGCTAGGTCTACACATAAAAAAGGAGTTGCTTCTTGCTTCTTCTACTTATCCCATATTAAGCACTTAAGCCAAAAAAATAATAATAACAACAACAATAATAAATAAATAAATTATTCACTTGCATTAAAAAAATCTGCATAATAACAAATTTTCACATGAAATATATTAGAGTAAAGGAACAAGATCAAATTTTCCTGCAAGGAAAGTTCGATTTAATGATGTGCAGAAGATCCAATTTTCAAATGAAATGTACTAGTATAAAATTAGTCAACTACAGAGTATTTGTCAGATCTTAGATTCTTTGGGATGGATCTATCATTTGTGTGATGTACATTTACTGTATTTTATTAATAGAATAAAGAGAATGCAATATTTATAAAGAATTCGTATCCCTTCTAATTAGGGTTATACTTAATTAGTGTATCCTTCTAAATTATACTTCATCCGCTTCCATATGATTGCAACGTTAAAAATTTAGCACTATTCACAAGCAGTTATATAATTGCCTTTTGTGTTTTATATATATAAAAAGAAATATAGTCGTGTATGATCTCTTTTGAACTATCTCAATGCATATTTTATTGTGATCTAATAATTTTTATAATTTTTAACAAAACACAGCTATATATATTACGGATATAAATAATGCATTGGCAAGTGTAAAAATGACAACGTTACGATTAATATGAGACAAAGAAAGTAGTACATAACTAAGGAGAAGTTTGACATTGAATGCGTAAAGTAGACTCGACTAGATCACACATTTACAATCCAATCAACATTTCCATAATAACCTTCATGATAAATATATGGAGTAATGAAAGAGTTAAAACAATGTACATAATTAATTCCTCCGTTTCCGAATAGTTGCAACAATTATTGAATCTTTTACCTCTCAAAATTAAAATATACTCTCCTACATTTTTTTTTAAAGTTTGAAAATGTGTGATCTGAAGGCACTAGGCCTTGAACTGGCTTCACCGTTAGTCACCTGAGCCAATTAAACCGACAGACGCATCCGCAAGAAAGCTAAGATAAGGGAAAGTAAGGAATCATTGATGTATGTACGCTCCTATATTAGTCACAACTCACAAAGCTGTTAAGCATAAGATACGGCAAGAGTAAATGAAAAATGAAGCGCCACGTGAAGGCTTGCATGCATGAGAGAATTGTGGAGATCGTACCAAGCGTTCGTTTGTATAATAACTAAACTAACTTAACTACTCGTATATATAAACCAACTTTACAAAATACAACAAAAACCAAAAATGAAACTCAACAACACACAAACACAAACACAAACACAAACACTACCTTCTTTTACAACCTCCTCTTTACTCCTTCGTTTCCTTACTTTCTCTCTCTTCCTCTCTCTCCCTCTCCTCCTCCTTTTCTCTCTCCAAACAACCCCCATCACCACCACCACCCACAAAACAAACCCGCCCGGTATCCGTATCCGACCCGGTTACCCGACCTACGAATCCTACATCCAAAAACAACTCAACAAAACCCTCAACCCAAAACTCCGCCATCTCTGGACAACACGTGACTGGGACCGCAAAATCAACGTCTTCCAATCATTCTTCAAACGCCTCCAATCTTCGTCGCTTCTTTCCAACGCTTCCAGGTCTCTCTGCATTGGCGCTCGCGTCGGCCAAGAAGTCGAGGCCCTCCGTCGCGTCGGTGTTTCCGACGCTATCGGCATTGACCTTGTGCCGTGTCCGCCGCTTGTCATTCACGGCGACTTCCACCGTCAGCCTTTTTCGGATAATTCCTTTGACTTTGAATTCTCTAATGTCTTTGATCATGCGCTTTATCCGGATAAATTTGTACGAGAGATCGAACGGACCTTGAAGCCTGGTGGTGTTTGTGTCTTACACGTGGCGCTTTCTACACGCTCCGATAAGTACTCTGCTAACGACTTGCTTGGTGTGGATCCGTTAGTCAAGTTGTTTAAGAGCTCGGACCTGGTTCGGGTCAAAAAGGTAGATGGGTTCGGGTTGGATACCGAGGTCATTTTTCGAAAAAAACAACATTAAGTTTTTTTTTTTTTTTGGTAGTAAAATATTTACAAATTAATTATTACTTGTCTTCTTTTGTTTGTACCATTACCATGCATGCTAGGAAAACTGAAAAAGTTCATCCTACAATTTTTTTTATTTTTTTTTGGTATCAAGAGAATCACCAAGTGTAATGATCTCAATGTGATTCTCAATTTTAACTCTTGAATACGCAGATTTTAACCACTAGTAATTTTATGGTGCAACATGGTACATGCAATTTGGTAGCACTAGAGAAAGGCAAATTCCTAGATTTTATTTTTTTTTTTCAAAAAAAATAAAATAAATGTGCCATACATCTTTTGTTAAGGCAAAGTCCTAGTTACTCACAGTGAGATATTGTGATATTTTTGTAATTTTGTTAAAAATACTTTCTTAATAATTAAAACACTGCACTTTCTATTTAGTTGGTGGCCTGAATCTGTACCCTTAATTTTTGCTTAAAATTACGTTAGAATGTCATTGATGTTGTATAACTAGTCTTCCATTTACCTTGTTAATTTTGTTAAAAATTACACTGCACTTTCTCAATTTTGTATCTCAATGTGAGATACACTTACGTTAAAAGGGTATCTGTGTTTGACTTTTTGAAGGAGGATAACTAGTCTTCTTTTCTTACTTATAAAAAAAAAATAAATTAATTACTATATTGATGTTGCATTCACCTTGTTATGACTTATAGGAGGTTTGATTATCACCAAAGACGAGTCCTCCCTCCAAATCAGACAATACCAGCTTTATATTCATGTGAGAAGAGTTAATTAAATTAGCATGGAAGAAAAGAAAGATACAACAACAACTAACAAATGAGATGATAATGATATAGGCACTTCAAAATTACTTCATTTTCTTCAATTTTTTTATTGAGAATATATTCATAAAATAGAGTGTGAAAAATAATTTTAAACCGTAAATATTACTGTTATAGCTAAAAACGGTCATGCATGATATTTGGTTGTTTCTAAAAAGTAGTCGTCCACCATGTGTTATTGTATTGTCAAATCTTTCATCATGTTATCTGAGGTGAGGCATTCCGCATTTGGATCATTGGGTGTTTTTTTTTTTGGACGAGTTTTAGGTTTCTTTTTCTTTTATCATCATCATCATCATCATTATTATTATTAATCTATATTACAATTATTTATTTAAATATAATTAATCTCCATAATTTGAGTTCAATTCCCCCCCCCCTCTTTTCTCTATCTCTTTATAAACGTTAGAAAATGCATGCTTTGTTATTGGCCTGGCAGACAATACACTCCTTTTAATATGGCAACAATTAAAGGTGACAGCAAGTTGGCCATTGAATTGATCTGAATCATATTGTTGGTTGCTTTCTTATTACGAAGTAATCTAGCTACTGCCTACTAGAGATGGTAGTCGGACCCAGACCCGGTCCAGATCCACAGATCTAGATCCGTTTTTGCGGATCTGGATCCTTGAAATTTGGACCCATGCGGATTCAGGTCGGGTCCGGGTCCATCCTGAAAAAACGGATCTGGGTCTAGGTTTGGGACCCGTAGATCCGTTTTATATATATATATATTTAAGGACTAATTCATAAGTTGTTGTCTACTCCGTAACATTCTTATGTCACAAGCTCAATCTCTTAAAAAATATATTTTTTAAAATTAATTTTATGTTGCTATTGTAACATTAAATTTGTAACACATGTAATTTAGGAATTAATTCTTTTAAGATATGTAATTTACGAATTAATGTTATTTATATGCTTAAATTTTGTATTTATTAAAAAGAAATACGGTGGACCCATTTTGGACCCAGACTCGTTGGATCCAATGGATCTAGATCCATGCATTCCAGACCCGACGGATCCGGGTCGGATCTAGGTCCAGCCTTTGAAAACAGATCTGGATCCGGGTCCACATAGACCCGCTCCAAATCCGACCCATTGCCATCACTACTAGCTACTCTATACTCTATTGCATGTACAAGTAAGTATTTGCTTTTATACATGTACATTTCATTTTAAAAAAAAAAATTAAGACGTTGATGACAACTGTGATAATGAATACTGCCCTACTAAAAATATGCACAATCAGTAATTATTTGACTTTGACAAAGAGAAACATAAATTAATTATATTATCAATTATCCCTATTTTAAGCACCATTATGGTGCTTTTAATTAAGTAGTTTAATCTACATTTCCGGCAACAATTAATGGTGATCGATGTACCAACTCATTAAGATGTAGATGTTTGTTGTGGTTCATTCTTAAATTTTGTGATGATGCATGATTTTATCTATTTGTAATTTTTGATATTATTGATTAGATGGAATAATGGATGAGGGAGACAAATCAGAAAATAAAGCAAGATACGATAAATTCGATCTGGCCCATGAAACATCAGATGTTGTCTGAATTTAAAAAAGAACCTCATACATGAGAGGAACTGTTAAAGCCAATATGGTCATCTCCAAAGTCCAAACAACTTTACATGAGAGTGTCCCACATTGATAATATAAAGAGAGAGAGAGAACGTGTGTGTGTTAAACACTTGATAAGATTAATTAAGGGATTAGACCACTCGATCACCTTATTAATTAGCTATTTATTACTATATGGTTTTAAGATGGAATGTCCTAAACCTTATAAGGTGGACTCTTTCGATTTCGCTAACGGTTGCGGCTCAAATCTGGACTCGTAAAGAGAGAGAGAGAGAGAGAGAGAGTAGTATTGTGACGATCCGACTCGCTTAAACCGGCGCGGAAGAAACCAACGAGTCGAATAGTCAGAACTAACAAACTAAAATACTTAAAAATTAAAACAAAACCTTAAAATGGCATATATGCTAAATCCAAAAGTACAACACCCACAAGATTGTACATATCTAACCCAAATAGCAACGTTACTACTACTAATAAATATAAACTCCAAATGTATGTCAGAGTTAGAAAAATACACAAGTACTACCACTATAGTCCAAAACTAGAAATCATAAAACAACAACACAAAAACTAAATAACACCGGCGCTCGCCCAACCCAAAGCTAAGCAAGAACCTCATCATCAGAATTACCTGAAAAATAACAACAGTCCACCGTCAGTGGCGAGTAACATAACTGTCCCACCCTAACGGGGATACACATGAACATAGCACAAATCAAACAATCAAACCAAACATACAACCATACATCAAAACATGCGAACCAACATATCATACTACCATCAATTAATAATAACAAGTAATCATGCTGACTCGACTAACTTAACCAACAATTAACAAATCTTTAAACTTGGCGCAATCATTCACATACTAGACCGGACTATGCACGTACGAACGCATCTTACGCGATCGAACTTTCTACTATGCCAGGGTTGAGAATCTTACTCCCAACCCCATGAAACCAATCTTACTGGAAATCCATATCCGAAGACAACATAGTAAGACCACCAACTATCCCAATACCGCGGATAGGATAGGGGCAACGTCTTAACCCAAATACTTAGAATCTTACTCTAAGTTTTAGGCGTCTAGTAGCAAAATCAAGCAATATTTAATCGAAATTTACATTCATAGTTAATTCTTAAGTTGCATCTTACGCCTTGACTCAAGAAATAACATGTAAATCAACAAATCTTGGAACCTCTTATAACATTCTTTAAGTTCCTTTATCTTTCTCTAACCTTTCTTTAATTATTACTAACTTTCTTTAACTTTCAAGACTCGACCAAGAACTCATAAAGAACTTAAAGAACTCATAAAGAACTCATCCAAGATTCAAGAACTTCAATCAAAAACTCAATCAAGATTCAAGAACTCAATTCCAAAACCATTAATACACGCATAACAACAAGTTCAACAATCAACTTCCAATCATCAAAACTTCACCAAACTTGAACATGAACAACATCAAATAATAAATAACACAATCAATTATGAAATACGCATATTCAAGTAGAAATCATCATAAATTCATCACCTAAAATCATATTATAATCCACACATAAAAATGGGTACATAACATCAAAACGGTCTAATCTAGTCACTTAATCTATACTATGAATCATAGTATACCAACTAGATTGAGAAAGTATGTTACCTTATTAAAGTTTAAGCACAAATTAACACAAAACTTGCAGCCCGGAATTCGAAACGCACGGCCCCAACACACGGCCCAACTGCACGGTTGCACACGAACACGACACCTCTTCATGGACCACCCCACGGACCACCGTCTTCCACTCGTGCCACCACTCGAACCACACGGTACCACGACCTACTGCACGGCTCTACTCGAACCACCACATGGACCCAACAACGAACCCCAAAACCCGAACCCACTACGCAATCTTGATAAATTGACAATGAAAAATAATTGTGTTTTGTTACTCAAAGATCAATGGGGTTTGAATCTTTAAGTTTGGGTTTGATTTGGTGATGAAAAATGATTTGGGTGTTTGGTAGCCAAAAATGGCGTGTGATTGATGGCAATGGAGGGAGTTTGTGTTTTAAACTTTGGATGGCAAATGAGCAAAATGAATCCTTAAACCTTACTACTACTTCTATTTATAGAAGTTAGTTAAGGTGTGAAAGCAAGGCAAGTGGCAAAACTTTGCCATGCACAAGGGGGGCCGGTTCTCTTAGGGCTCAAATGGGCCTAATGGGCTTTCGATACTTACTTGGGCTAATTGCACTCATGCATGACTAATCATGCTTGAATCGATTTTGGCCCACAAATATTAAATAATTAATTAGAAAATTAAATAATAAAAATTCTAATTAATTAAATAATAATAACATAAATAATAATCAATCACAATAAAATAATATTCGAATTAATCGAAATTATTCACATAGAATAAACATAAAATAAATAATAAATAGTCCAAAAATGATTTTGAACCATACATAAAATCATATAAATACAAACAAATACACGACAGAAATACCAACAAAATCAGGGTCGTTACAAGTATTGGTGATAATATGTTGCGAGAAAAATTGTGAAGTGTAAGAACAATGGTGAATTAATTAAGGTCATGTAAGAGAATTAATTTCGATGACAACGGTAAAAAAGAATAATAACCGTTAGGATCAACATATATCACATATGAATGACTAATATTGAATCAAATTGTTTTCTCTTTATAGTTTGCATTGAATGTTTTTATATTTTGCATTTACCTTATTTCTTGTGTAAATTCAACAATGTAATATTTTTGTAGTATGCAATAAATGTATTTGTAGTCAATGTACATTAAATATTTAAAACAGAAAGTTTAAGTCGCCACATGTTATTAAGGTCTAACAAGACTTGAACTCGCAACCTCATTTTCACATACTAATGGTTTAAACCATTAATCTATCTCTCATCCTTATACTTAAAAAGAAGATTTTAATAATATAAACTAGATTAAGTTGATGTATAATATAACAAACAAGCACCCATTCGGTTTCTCTTGAATATTTTTGGTGATCATCTTATACATCATACCATTGCAAATTCTTTATCCTCTTAGTTATGTTCTTCGATCCTATTTTACACTACGCTATATTAAACTACTATTATTTAATATTTATTTATAATCTATACTTCTATTTATAGCAGGATTTGTTAATCCATGTGGCATTCTTTCAAAATATATTGAATTTATAATTTCTAAAAAAAATAAAATAAGAAATTTAATGATAAATCACCTAATCATATTTCTAATCTCTTTAACTTCCTTAAATTGACTATTTTTTTAATTCTTAATTTTTATTTCATATGTTAATTTAATATTAAATCCATACTTTTAAACTCTTATTTACGGAGTACATGCTCTTATTTACATGCATGTTCAATTTTTTTTATTGTTTTAATATACATTTTTGTGTATATGAATAGGTGTTTCTTATATTTATGGTAAAACATTGTAATTTTTCTCTTATATAGTCAATTTATAAGTCAAACAAATCCCGTGCCTTCCAAATCCCGTGCAAGGCACAGGGTTAAAACTAGTTTGATTTATTAAAATATTTCTCACCTTCTCATAATAAGTCGTTCTCATTGGAGTGTGATATATAGATGGGATAGGGCAATGGGTTAATTAACTACTCCATCCGTAACATATTAATGGCAAAATATCAAATCGTTGCCATTAATATGTTACGGAGGAAGTACATTCTTTTGGCTATAAACCAATTTCTAAAAAAAAAGGTTTTTGGAATGCATTTGGAAGCCTAATTTCTTATGCCATCTTTGGATACAAACATTTCATTTAAAATTATGGATTTGGGCCAAATTATATGTTTGGCAAGTAAAAGAATTTGGAATTGAATTTGGCTCAATTCTCAACCCAAATGTTTAACAATGTTGTGGATTTCAAAAACTTAATAAAACCATGTTATTTCAAATTCTAAATACAACCCAAACAAATAATTGTCATTTGAATTGTAACATTTCAATTTCTGAAATTAAATTCATCAATTTGAAATGAATTTCACATATCCAAACACTACCTTAGTTTGTTCCATTTCCATGCAAAACATTAGGTAAAACGCGGTGGAAAAATGGTGAGTGCGTGGGAACAGAGGATTGATGTGAAAAGCTTGGTAAAATTCAAAGCACGCATTTCTATTAATTTGAAGGGGAAATATTTTTCACCCATAGAGAAAATTATGTGTCCCGAAAAATTATTTTCCGATCCATTTTTTTCAATTCCAACCAAAGAAAATTACTTCATCCGTTTTTTTAGTTGTTGCACATTATTATTTTATCTATCATATATATTTCGAAAGTGTAACAATTAAAAAAAACGGAGGAAGCTAAGTATGATTTACCATAGTCAATAGGACATATGGCGGTTGTGTTCTCGAAAAAAATTTTACAAAAAAAAAACCAATGATTTTTTTTTACTAAGGATGTGTTTGATTCAACTTATTTAAGTACTCGATCTACTGCTTATTTTAGAAAAGTTCATACCAGAAAAATTCATATCGTATCAGTTCGATCAGAAAAATCCAGATCAGTTCAGAAAAAACCAGATTGGAAAATTTATAACAAAAAATAACTACGATTAGAGTATGTTCTAATTGCATAGCATGAATGTTCTACTTTGAATGCAAATGCTCGATAAAAACAGTACCATACACACTTGGAAGAAATTTTCATACTAGTTATGTTGGTGGATTTTTTACCTAATATGGAGAGAAAATTAAATTAAATTATTATTTTTTTAGTAGAAAAGATATACATAACCCACATAACTACATAAGTCTTCTTATCTTATAAAATAATGAAGGAATATGTAAATGTTAAAAACAATATGTTATGTTTTTTGTTTTTTGTTTTTTGCTTGGTTTATTGCTGTTTGTATTTTTGGGCCATGTGCTCATTGGGCCATGTGCTTCACTAACTCTCACGTGCCTCCCTTCCCTAGGTAGATCTCCTAGGTTATTTTTGGTAGTCATATAAATAGTGCTCAGGTGTTTTTGAGGCAGTTTTTATGATGGAATGACAAAATACATGATACCAAAAGGAATGAAATGAATGAATGGCTAGACAGCAACTTTGCTGATTCAACAATGGCATTTTAGCTCATTTGTTATCAAATAACCTTAACATGTGGGGTAGAGGACGTGGTGAAAATCAGACCCAGATCATTATCCCTAGAAAAGCATGCCTCTACGGCTCTACCACGGAGGCAAGGCTTCATTCTCAAATTGATTCTTAAGTTATAGTATTAGAGTATGTATAGTGGTAAGCTACATAGTATTGTATGCGTTGCCACACGAACTTTAATTTATAAGCAACTATACTTTCAAGTTGCAAAATGATACAATGGTTATTAGCAATAATACATAGTAGCTTGCACAAAACATATATTAAAATAAATTAATTTAATTTCAGATTTTGCTTCTTTTTTTTCCATAAACCATTTCTGATCTTCATATTCAAATTAAATACCAGTAGCTATTGTTATTTTATCATCTGTTGCCTATTTTTTAGTAGCTTTATTTATTAATGGGATTAGTGGGTCAAAGATATTAGTATGTTAGTGGGTTTATATATTTGTTTTAAGCATATTCTATTAGTGGAGTCATGTTCCTATTTTTAAGTATTTAGTTCACATATCTTTAGTTTTCTTTGTGTGTAATTTTGGCCTATATAAGATAAGCTACTGATGTTTTATATGAATGTAAGTAATGAATAAGAAGATTTGTCTAAAAAACCCTTAAAGTTCTAGCGTTTTGTGAAAAAATACCCTGAAACTTTTTTAAAAAAATTTAATAGCATAAAGTTGTAGAAAACCTTTGGCAGCACAACTTTTGGATGAAAATTGTGAAATATGGGGGGTAAGTGACTTCAAAATGAAGATTTGGTTAATTAGAGTTTTCAATTGTGTTCTTCTTTCCAATTTTTTTCCTATTGAATTGTTCCTAAAGGCTAAATCTTTGGAATAATTGTGTTATATTTCAAAGTTTTCGTCCAAAAGTTGTGCTACCAAAGGTTTTCTACAACTTTGTGTTGTTAAATTTTAAAAAGAAAGTCTATGACATTTTTCACAAAACGCTAGAATTTTTAGGGTTTTTTAGACAAATTTTCCTAATGAATAATATGTTCTAATATAATTTTTCTCTTTCATTTATCTCTCTTTCTATCAAAATAACCAACAGTATAGCGCCATTTGAGCAAAGCAGGGTTGCCTTGCTTTATTAAATATTAACAAAAAAAAAAGTTTCGTCTTTTCATGCGCACCCCTAAAATGGACAACAAATAATTTGCTCAACCTTTTTAAAGGTATGGATTTTCAGAATTTGGTCAAAGTCTCAAACATAACAAGTTGATAGTAGCGTTGTGCCCGTGTACACTAAATTAGTGTATAATAAATTAAAATTTACTATAAAACTCACAATTAATAATTTACCCCTTGATAAAAAATTATAGTATAATATATTTTTGTTTGGGCTTGTATAGTCTAATTAATTAGAGCCCACTTAGAAATAGTAATAGCTTGTGTCTATATCTTTTACACAAGTTAATACAATTAGCTTTTCACTACTTTGCTTACATACAAGCAATATTTGAGCACTTGTTTTCATATGAAGAATCTTTGTATTCTGAAGTACTTTATTCATATTGAGGTTGCTCATAGTTTGGACGTTCATGTTTCTAATAGAACTGCTTGTGAGGAAAGTAACTCCATGAGTAGGAGTTTCCAGACTATGTCCTCTTCCAATCAGCCTGCTCCCGGTTTCGGGGATTATGAGGACGATCAGCTTTCGGGTATTATCTTGGGCACTCCGTGTGATGCGGCCTGTCATATTTCTTTTTCTAAGAAGAAGTTGGGGACTTTCTTGTACGACTACGGATGGACTATCCAACAGCAATCGACCATCCACTCAGGTAATGTTTCTGTTTGGGCGCGGGATGCTAATCAGGCGGATCTCCGGTTTATACTCGAAATCACCAAAATTGCTGGCGGAATGCGTATGCTTCACATCCGTTTTTAAGTTCCGTTGTTAGAAAACTTCAAGTACTTCAGGGGTACGGATCATATTCGGGTCAGAGGCAAGAGTTTGCATCAATTATATGACCTTCTTTGTAATTTTCATTGCTTTAGTATTTGTACTTTAGAAGGGACTATCCCTCCTATCTTCTAATTTGGTCTTGTTGTCAAAAAAAAAACATAAGTACACTCTTGATATTATCTCTGAAACGAGCAAGCTTCCTTCTAAGCCAGCAAGCATTCCTATATGGAGAAAAATCATCAACTATCATGCTCCACGAGTCCTTTGTTCTCTAACATAACATTGAGCATTAATAGTGTAGGTTAGTTGGTATGCTTTTACTAAGCCAGATTTAGCGCAGCCCTTTCCTGGAATATGCACATATTGTCTCGGTTTCTTCATGAGCCTCGGTGTGATCATTGGGATGGTTCTATTGATGTGGTTGATTGTTATTTAAAGGAGTGTCCTGGCCAAAGTATTCTTCTTAGTTGTCTATTGGTGTGACTCCGATTGAACTAGTTGTCTTTTTACTCGAACATGTTAATTGTCTGGTTAGTTGTTGTTTCTTGGTTGTTCTTGTATTTCATGGAAGACTAAGAAACAAGTGGTTATTTCACAATTAATCCTCTGCCGAAGCAAAGCATAGATCCATGGTTACTATTATTACTTGGAAACTTAAGTGGTTGAAAGGGTTGTTATTCAGTCTTGGCCTGAAGTTGGAAATCAGTGATCAAAAGACTATGAACTTATATTGTGATGAATTGATTTGCGATTAAAGATAGATTGCTCAAATGGCAAGTTCATTGTGATTTAATTAAATGGGTTCACACCCCTCAACCCTAACCCAATCCGTTTAATAAACGGGTTGTGTCGTGCCAACCCGTTTATATTAAACGTGTCGAATTGACCCAAACACGTTTATTTCATGTTGAGTTTGGGTCGTGTTGGCGGGTTATGTAGTTTTTTCACGCTAAAGTTGAAAATCAAGTAAAATCGTGTCGGGTCGGGCTGAACCGTTTAATTAAACGGGTTGAACTCTCTTGACCCTAACCCGACCCGTTTATTAAACATGTCGTGTCGTGTCAACCTATTTAATTTAAACGGGTTGGCATTGTTGACCCAAAACCGTTAATAGCGGGTCAAGTTAGCGGGTCGTGTATGGTTTCCCACCTCTAATTGTGATCCCTCTTGTGTTTGCCGCTACTTCTAAAATAAAGTACTCCCTCCGTAACATATTAATGACAACAATTTATTTTCACGCACTTTAAGGTAATGATTTAAGGAGGTAGATGGTAAAATTAATTAAAATGGTTTTAATACAAGTAAGATTAGAATTATAAGTTACTAATCTTAAAGTTAATTTTGATCAATTTATTCGTTTACACCCTTAATTCATTTTCTTAAAGTGCGTGCAAATGTATTGTTGTCATTAATATCTTACGGAAGAAGTATTCAGCATATGTTTTTTGAATGCGGTTTCACCAATCAGATCTGGCTAACTGTTCAGTTGGCTATTGCCGTTGTTAGAGTCCCCCTGGCTTTTGACATGAGATTCATTGGATTTTACAAGGTCTAGAAGGACTAGGGTAGGAATAAATTGATTGGATAGTGATGTGTTTTATGAAATTGTTTATGTATTGTGGTTATATGAAAATTAGAGGATTGTCGATGGCCAGGTTCAAACATGTAGAAAGAATGTGCAACATGACTTGTTTAGGGTGCATCATCCATCAAAGTTCTGAGTATCTTAAGAGGCATTTTGTTGGTTGATTTTTGCTTAGGCTGCTGCATGCAAAAGATGGTATTGGAGGTTGTAGCCTTCTTAGAAGGTGACAGCCTCTCCTAGTGATGCTTTGGCAGCTTTAGCTTTGGTGTGTGATTGGTGCTTGTATAGTTTATTTCTCTTTGGGAATAAAATTTTATTTACCAAAAAAAAAAATTCTTAACAACTCTTTTGTGTGATTTTATGAAAAGACATTTTTGATTAGTTTTAGGATAACTTTTAATATGTTGTACATTAACTGTCTAACTTAATATACATCCGATTCATATAAAAATATTTCCCTAGGTAGTTTTTACTATTAATTAGTAAATGCCAAAATCAATTTTTTTACTATTAATTAGTAAATGCCAAAATCAATTGAGGTAAATCTATAAAAGTATAAACTGCTGCATCCATCACAAATAAGAACAGTATACGTACTTACGGCCCGTTTGGTAGTCAGTTATAAATGGAGGTAATGAGAATGAATTTATAACTAATAAATTTGGAAGGAAAATCAAAATTCATTCCCATGGTGGTGCTAGCTTAACTCCAATTTATCTAATTTTCTACACAAATATCCATTCACATCTAATACCACCCTTCCACATGGTAATGGATGGTAATGAAAAATAAGAAGAAATTTCAAGTTTGGGAATGAAAAATATGTTTCCCATGAGAATTTTGAAGTTTTTCATTAACAAATTACACTTTAAATTCATTACCATTACCATAATTTATTACCAACAACCAAATGGGCCGTTAGTGTTCTTCCACTACGGCTCCGTTTGTTTTTAAGGAAAATAATTTTCATGGAAAATCATTTTCTAAGGAAAACAATTTTCAACGGAAAATATTGATATAAACACAGTTTTCCTTTGTTTGTTTGATTAGAGGAAAACTTGTGAAGGAAAGAAAAAATGAAATAGATTTGAAGGAAAGATGGGAAGAGTGAATGAGAGTAGGAAAGAAAATGTGGCATTCCTTCTCCACAAAAGGAAAATAGTTTTCCTTTTCCAAAGTGACATTTTCCACCTCAAGGAAAATTGTTTTTCATCCATTTTCAAAACAAACAAAGGAAAATGGAAAGAGAGAGGAAAATCATTTTCCGGGAAAATGTTTTTCATCAAAACAAACGGAGCTTACATTCAAAAGTAGAATTAAATTAAGATCTACTTCAAAACTATTGCAGATCGATGAAACCCTTAACAAAAAGCTGTATGATAAAGCAGCGATGTGAAAGTGGAGCGATTGTACTAGCAATATCTCTTATAGCGACCTATATTTTGTAAAAGTTTATTTTAATTAAATACAAAATAAAGTATATTTAAACATCATTACAATTTACATATATCCTTGATCCTTGCATGATCAAAATGCGACACAGTACAGTTGCGATAATCTACCTGATAATATTATTTTGGCTTGAATTATTCTAAATAATTAATTTTTAACTAATACTTAATATTAGAGAGAGCCAAAAGCCATTTGATTATATAGGTGAAAAAATCAAATTGGAACGTGAGCACCTCAAAACCACTATCTAATTATAATTATAACGTGCGTAGCGTTATCACTATATACAAGCTAAGTCTAATTCAATCACTTAGTATATGAACTTCAAAGGTTTTTATTCAGCTATATATATGCCAAAAAACATAGTGATTTCTTCACAAAACAAAACTAACAACATAGTCTATTTTTTGTTTATTTTGTTTTTATTTTTTAAACTACACATACAAGCACAAAATGGCAAAATCATCGACAATGGCACTAGCCCTAGGGCTCCTATTGATGACCCTTGTTGGAGATTGCTACGGCCAATGTAGTTCCAATTTTCGAGTTGGTTACTACGATGGCAAGTGTGGCAAAATTGATGCTGAGGCCCTTGTTTTCTTTGTTGTTAAGAAGTACATTAAGCAAAACAAGGACACTATTCCTGAGCTTATTCGCTTGCAGTTCCATGATTGCTTTGTCAGGGTAAGTATATGTACTTGTCATCTTCTTACTATTACAGCCTCTTTGATAACTGACTATAAATGACGGTACATAAATATGAAAAAAATTCAAATCTGAAAATGAGAATATGTTTTCTATACGATTTATAAGTTTTATTCTTTTGCTAAAACATACTTTAAACCAATTCTCAATACTACAAATTATTTCCAACAAGTGAGAACTAGATAGACAATCAGAAAAAGTTAATTTTTGTTTTTAATCCTTTAATATTTCATTCTTTGCTTACCACTCAACATATATATCTTGATTTTTTTTGTGAATAGGGATGTGATGCGTCACTTTTACTTGAAGGAGAAGATTCAGAGAAAACAGCAATTCCAAACCTAACTGTTGGCGGTTATGAGCTGGTTGAAGAGGCAAAAGTTGCTCTTGACAAGTATTGCCCAGGAGTTGTATCTTGTGCTGACATTGTTGTTCTAGCTGCAAGAGCGGCTACTTTCTTGGTAAGTACGCATAATAGCTACACGTGATTTTTTTAGACTAATTCTTTTGAGCATCTTGCACTACAATTATGATAAGAAATGAAATCAATACTTAAGTTTAACTTAATCTTTTAGAAATTGTACGTATACAACATAAAACTAGCTTTTCGAATTTCGGTTTATACATTATTAGCAATACTTGGTATCATAATATTCATATGTTAATCATGTATATAGGGAGGAGCATATTGGTATGACGTTGAGACTGGAAGAAAAGACGGTCAAATTTCTATAGCAACTGAAGCCTTACAAGGGCTTCCAAGCCCAAGACTTCCAATCCCTGACGCTGTTAAACTATTTGCCGATTTTGGACTCGACACACCCGACTTCGTCTATCTATTGGGTATGTACAACTCTTCTATTTCTCTCTCTTAAGGTCTAATTTGCAAATAAAGTCAACATGATATTAAAGCGGGTTATACATAAAAATTTAGTGCATTTTGTTATTAAGTGGTAAAATTAATGTTTGATTATTTTATAAGAAAAGTTAAGGTTGTTATAGGAGTAGAAAGTTGAACATGGTGTTGAATGGATATACACATTTCACAATGCAGGATGTCACACCGTGGGAACAGCACACTGTGTAACCTTCCAGAACCGTTTATACGACTTCCAAGGCAGTGGGAATCCAGATGAAACCATGGACAAGGGCTTACTCTCTACTTTGCAAAAGAAGTGCCCTCGCGATGCCAACTCTTCGAACGAAGCATTCCTTGACCAGACTAATGGAAGCGAATTTTTGATGGACAACGGCTTCTTTAAGAGCATTCTACAAGGAAAGGGTATTCTGGAAATGGATCAGCAATTGGCTCTTGATCCATTGACTAAGTCTATTGTTGTCAAAGCCGCTGAAGACGAAGAGGTTTTCAAAGCTAAGGTTGGTCCCGCTATGCGCAGAATGGGATTAATTGGCGTTCTCACTGAAGGCCAAAACAGACTTGGAACTTGCAAGAAAGTTCGCTAAGTAACATTCCTTTGATAATAACATTCCTTTTATTCTACATGCACTTCTGTTCTGTCACTTGCACTGGAATTCTTTTGCTACGTTTGTGTTACTTCCTTTTTTGTATAATGGTCTGCATGTCCCCCAAAGAACTTTGGTTACTGTCTTACTGACTTACTGTGTACTAGTTCTTGACTTCTTGTTATTACGTTTAATTCTTTTTTTTTTTTTTTTGGAAGGGTAAGAAATAAAAACTAGTGCCCCAACTTAGCGTGGGTATGTACACGTTTAATTCTATGTATGTCAAAGATTGCTTGAGATGAAGTTTTATGGAAAAAATTATTATTATGGTTTTATTTTATTTTTGGATAATAATGTTGATGAAACCAATGTACACGTTTAATTCCGTACCGATTTAACTATAACAAATGTGTTGTTTCATGTGGACTTTTTCTTAAAGTAAGGTTAAGAGAATATTGAAGGATAAAGTAAGAGAAGGAAAAATGATGTGTAAATTTTTTTTGAAGAATGTGTAAAATCTAGGAGGATATAATTTGTTTAAGTATTTAAGTTATGTTTTTTTTTTGTCATTTTAGGTATAAAACTGTACCAAATTTTAAAAGATGTGGATTTTTACAGTTATTGTGTTACAACTTTATTTAAAAAAAGTTCCCGTACAAAAATTGATGAAGAGGGAATAGTTTTTACCCAAATCCTCACCTAAATGTAAAATAAGCAAACCTTTCAAATGAGTTTGCCACTACAATAAAGCTCCGGGGCAAAGCTTTACTTTGAAATTTAGGTATTTTGGGTGTATGAAATTATGGTAAGTAATTGACATATGGTAGGTGCCCAAGAAATTTACTCATAAAATTAGAAAAATGGTAAGAAAATTATCATGAGAATATCTCATGACTATTCATTTTGTTGGAAGTTAGAGCATGCGAGTTTAATTCCCTTAGTAATGGCCGTCCATGTTAGGGTCTTTGAGTTTTTTTTTTCTTTTAAATTAAAATTAATTTAGTCATAAAATCCTAGATATTTATATATAGAAATATAATCTATTTAAAATATTCAAAAATCTCATGTACGTATATTTATACAAAACAAATATGTATTTAGTTAAATTTCATTGTCATTACCACTATCTCTGTTTGTACACTAATTCGATTTTACGACAATATCATTAAAGTTGACGATGCCGACAATTTTGTGGGGTTGTAATTGGGTATAGAAATTAGGCCATGTTATTTAAATCAAATTCAGATAGGTTTACTTTATTTCTTTTGAGTTTAGGATTTTAAATCATGATTGTAAAGTTGATAATTTAGTTGTCATTAATATGTAGTCTTGCCATATTGGGGAAAAAAAATCTTGTAAAATTTCTTTTAATATAAAGGGAAAAAAAAGTTCGTATTAAAAAGTAGTCTATTTATAATTGGGTAGAAATTTAAAACATGTATAGTATTTTGTTGATTTGTAGTGTTGGAAATGGAATCAAATAAGCATTCCCACTACTTATTGTTTGATATGAGATAAAAGTAAAACATACCATTTCCTAATAGAAATTATTATCACCGTTTTGTTACCCTTCTCAGTCTTATGGAAACAAAACCTTTCCCTTTCTAATTAGTTATCATTCCTAAATTTATATCAAACACCCCCTAGTTTTACCCCTTCTAATTAGTTATCATTCCTAAATTTATATCAAAGACCCCCTAATTTTACCCCTAGTTCCCTTTCTAATATATAATCTAGTTAGAAAAAGATTGACGTATACTCCGTAATATACAGCCATCCACAGGGTAATGGTGCTTGACTACTTTGCCACTCATACCCTAGTCCTAGCTACCTTAATCCAATGATTAATCATCCCTTAATATAATTGGGATAAAACCTCCCTTGAGATTTGTTGAAGTCATACACAAAAAAAACTGCATACATCTAAGAAACAATCACTCCATCATTTAACAAAGTGATTATGACAAAATTGGAGGAAGACAAGAAACACCCACTTCCCTTTAATTGTGACAGAAACATTAGGCTTACTCAAATGGCTTACTTGTCTGTTTGACTGTCAGGAACAAACTCAGGAGGCTCACTGTCGTCCTGCGATTGTGAAGCCACCAACTTGGCCTTCTTGTATCTGCTCGAGCTTCGTAGGATCGACTCGAGCTTCAAGCCAGACGAGCTGCACAAAAGAAACAACCGTGATCAGTAAAACACAGCTAAAGTCATGCCTTATTTCTACTTTTTTGACCTCCCAAGTATAGGTCACCTTCTATACTTAGCCTTGATGTTGCACAATAATATGCTTAACCTAGATAATATCTTCACCCAAAGAAGGAAGGAATTTAGACGTGATGAGTGCAATTTCTGGACATCATATTCAGTAAAGACTAGAAAAAATGCTGTAATACTAGTAATAATGAAAAGAATACTTTAAAGAATATGCCCATGATGATATTGATGTCTTAAACAAAAAGTTGGAATTTACTAGAACGACGAATAGCTACTTACTTTGCTTTGCTGCTTCCATTATTCTTTAAAGAATCTGACAAAAGATTAGAAAATAAAGTAAGTGCAATATACTTGATACACTACAACATTAATTAATATAATTATATTGTACTACGTACTAATCAATAGGGTTAAAATGAATTAAGCTAAAGAGTAGTAGCACATTTGTAGACTTTGTAAGATGCAATAGTATCAATTCTGTAAATTAGCAGACGTAACAAAATTTGAATGCAGAAGTAAACATTACCATCTTTTGATATCACAACACCTTTGCTTTCATCATCAGAATCATCAGGAGGAAGGGTGGTGCTAGAATTTGACATATTAGTTCTATTTTCACTATCGGAACTCGAACTATTTGCATCATCAAATATTGCACTTGAAGTAGATAACCCCCCTTTCTTTTGCTCTGAGGCACCCAAAACTTTGCTCGTGGCCGAACGAGAATATTGTTTAAGGCCAGCACCATTCTCTTCCAGCTTATAAGATGGCGCCTTGGCCTTTTTCCCCTGCTTCTGAGCTTTATTTTCAGCGCTCTTGCTTGATTCACCGGAAGATTGGCTTCTATCATCCAAACTTGCACAAGAAACACCAGTTTTTCTTGGAGTGTTGATACGATCACCTGGAGAGACTAGGGCTTCCATCAAATTTTTTGATACAGTTGAATGCTTTGCACTAGGTGGAGGTGTACTTTTGTTGTTCTTTTGATCAGTAATCGATCCCTGAAGCTCGAAAGTTTTTGCACTTCCTTTATTAACTAATTTGTCGCCATCAGTTGAAGTATCAACAGATGAAGGTTGATCAACTTTCTTTGTCTTCTTATTCGCTCGTGGCTTTTCAAGCTGCCTCACTTCTGCAGAAACTTCTAGGCCTGGGGCCTGACTTAATTCACCATGCTCTTCATCCTGCCTCACATCTTTCTGGTATTCAACACCATTACTCTTGTTATCTGTAAGACTATGATCAACCTGGTCCACCACAACCCCCACAAAAAGTTAGAAAATATAAATGGAAGTTTCAGGCTTTGTCACACATATGTTTAACCTTGTATAAATTTATTCTAGGAGAAAGCATTTTAGAAAATTTGTTACACGTACTCTTTTAGGGTCATCCATTTCCATTCCTAATTCTCCATTGTTGCTGATGGTATTCTGATGCTCAGGAGTTTTTTCACATCCCCTTTTCTTCTTCGATTCAACCAAGTTGTGTCCGGATTCTACGGAAGTAAGCGGATCAACTTTCTTTGCCTTCCGCTTACTAGCCCGTGGCTTATCTGGAACACTCATATCCACTAAACCAGAAGGACCGTCTAAGGGAAGAGTCTCGCTCGTTTTATCGTGATGCCCTTCAACTTGTATCGCTTTTTCCTGGTGTTTAGAATCATCACAACAGCTTTCAGTCTGTTCCACGATTATCACCTGCCAATGAAGAGGAAAGAAAAACCAAAGATAAAGATTTAGGACTCATTGATAACCCTTATTTCCACTCCTTATTACTTATTTCAGATCAGATTAGAAAAAATAAGTTATGATCATATCAGATAATTTAATTTCATGTTTTTAAACCTTAAATATCTTTAAACCCGTAACAAAAAATATTATTACTACATATTAAAAAACTACTCATTAATACGAATAAAATAAGATCTCAATTAATATATTTTTTCCCAATTGATTAGCATATATACAGATTATACACAGTCAAATTAGACAATAAGTTCAGATCAAATCAGAAAAAATAAGTTCAGATCTGATCTAATAAGCAAATTTCAAGTGAATCAAACAAAGCCTTAGTCACCGCATAATAATGACTTCCAGCTGCTTGACCTAACAAACTATGAGAAAAATTAGTTTCTTGATAAATTTAGTTCACTTACTCTTTTAGGTGCATCGATTTTCATGGTTTTATCATCTAACTGCTGATCCACATGTAAGCTAGGAAGATCTATTCCCGATACAGGTTGCTTCTTCTGGGTCATCTTCTTGGGTTTGTCACTTTGGATCGAAGAAACGGGGACATCCTCTTCCCTACTTACCTCATCTAGTTGCTCTAGCATAGGAGACTCACAAGGGTCCTTTTTCCTGTTTTGAGAGCTCTTCAAGGTTCCATTTATAGTTTCCACACTCCCTTCAGGTCTGCCAACATCATTTTGCAGAGAATGTTCCACATGAACAAGGCTTGTGCCATCAGTTTCGTCCTGATTTTGGCTTGTGCAAGATGAGTCCTGGTTTTCCATACCAGAGTTCTTAGCTTTTCTAGTTTTCCTTTTTTTAGACTTGAGCAGAGCAACATCTTCCTTGATTTCCTTTTCAGTTTCAATCAGGTGCAGTGGCTCTTCTTCAGACATCATCACCTTCAGAGCATTATTCAAAAGGGTTGAGGATGCAACATCAGCAGATTTACTGTATTCTTCATCATTGTCATATGGCTTCACTAGAGCATCATTAGCACATCTTGTTAAACTATCATCAACCTGATCCACATACTCCACCCAAAAAACAAAATAATAAATAGAATAAAAAAAAAAAAAATCAAAGATTCAGTTGTATATTATGACTTCCCAGCACTAGCACTTGACCATTTGAGGTCTGCTTTGTTCAGATTATAAAATAAATAAAGAAAATAAAATAAGAAACAGAGCAAAGCAGAGCAGACAAGAAATTTTCAGATCAGTGCAGTTTTCTTACTTTAGGAGGTACAAAAAAAATATTACAATAAAATGTAAAACAGAAGATTATGAGAAGTAGCAATTTTGAAACTACAAATTGAAATGAGATAGACCAAAATAATGGCCAAACTTCAAAATAGACTGCTAAAAGGATTGACCAAACTAGCTTCTATAAAAGCTTACACCGGATCACCATATCAAGGGAACACAACCTTAACCTAGCCAGTGACCAAACTTCTTGGCAACTTGATTTCACTTACGTTTCTTGGAGCATCCATTTCCATCAGTGTTTCATTTGAATGCTGATTCCCAATGTTTCCTGTTACATCTGTTTTTTCACTGTCATTGGGCTTTTGGCTAGAGAACTCCAGGTTGGTATTAGAACTCTTGGCTTTCTTTGCTTTCCTTTTCTTAGCAGTGTTCTCTAGCTTCAAATCTTCCTTAATTTCCTTTTCTTTTTCATTTGAGTTCAATGGCTCACCTTGAGCCAACAGCTCTGTAACGTTGCTCAAATGCAATGGTGACACCTTTTGAGCATCTTTTTGGCTTTCTTGTGCAGTTTCACATGTGTTCCTCTTCATAGAAGCGTTGTCTGACTTCATCAAAGGAAGATCTTCCTCAATTTTCTTCTCTGAGTTCAACAGATCCTGTTGAGACAATGGCTCTTGAACATTGTTCAGCTGTGACTGTGATAAATCTCCAGCAGGCTCAATACCACTTTGTTCACTCTTGGGGATGGTGTTACAATTCTTGGAAGGTGCATCACCCTTCCCCAGAATAGCACACCCATTGACAGAAGCTACAGCACTGTTTTGATTAATACCATCAATGTTATTCTTCTTTTTCCTCATTTTCCTTGGTCGAGATTTCTGATTTTGGTTAGAATTTGCTGCAAAATCTACGCTGGTACCTGTATAAAAATTCCCTTTATGGCTCAAGTCTGATTCACAGTAAACCTTCATCTTCTTTGTTATTAACAAAAAAAAAAACTTTGCTTTATATATTTCCTTTAAGGAGAGGAAATAAGCAGGTAATGTATAGCAATATCAGGCAACAACTGAAGGTTGGAACTACTAAATATCGGCCATATTTCTAAGGAATTAGAATTCACCTTGTAAATCTTTGACAACATTGTCACCACCTGCCATAGGCAATACAGATGGCTTCACAACAGAAGTATTATGATGAACCACACATGGTCTCTGTGGAAGCTTATGACCACTATCTTCACCCTATCAAAAGGAAAATATGAAAAACAGAAAGGGAAATTAAGGGCCCATTCAGTATGGTTTCCAGTTTTCAAATTTTTTTTAAACTAAAAACAAAAACAGGAAACCAGAAAAAGTGGTTAACAGTTTTTAATCGTCTGTATTCATTTTCAACCTGTTCCCAATAAGGTTCACTAATTTGATAATAATACTTATATCATATGAATTTGAAAAGAAAAGAAAAAAACAGAAAACATCATTGATACCGAACGTGCCCTAAGAAAACTATAGGAATGGAGCTAAAATAGATTCATCTTTGTATTGCTCACAGTTCCTTGGCTATAGTTTCTTGCCGGGTCATTCAACTGCACTTTTGCAATAGCATGGTCCATTTGCACTTGGGACCCAGTTTTTGAAACACCATTCTTAGTCTTCACCTTCTTTTTGCGTTTGCTAATCACAGTAGACTGTTTATCCACACCAATATCAATTTCCTTCACAGCTTTTCTTTCCCCATTTTTCTTAGCCATCTTACTACTTTTCTTTGGAGTCTCGTGGTGATGAGGAGATGCATGCCCAAGTTTATGATCATGCTTGGGAGATGGTTTTGTTTGCTTGACTTCATCCTTCTGAAAACCTAAAGAACCAACCTGTTGCCCAAGTGTATGATCATGATCATGATCATGCTTGAGAGATGGTTTTGTTTGCTCGAGTATATGCTGATCCTGAGATGATTTTACATGCTTGAATTCATCTTTCTGAAGACCTAAAGAACCAACCGGTTTCCAGACTTCAGCAAATACAGTCCAAGCCTTCATTGAACCATGAAATACTGTTTTGAGAAGCATAGGCTCTGGAAGATGATATGCAGTCCCGTTAAGTTCCACCTAGAAGAAAGCAACGTCAACACAAATTTATACAAACAAATTTCATCATTATGACTCTCATAACAAATTTGAAAGTGCACGTGTTTTTTTGTAAACACAAACATGCACCCACACAAACACCATTTTCAAATTTAACTTTGCTACAATCTGAACCCCCTTTACAACGATACAATTGACATAATTTTTTCAGTATTCCATATAATTTAGACTATTTTGAACACATCAACTCACCATCTTTTAACTCAAAGCTATTCTTCAAACTTAATGAATTGTTTGGATAGAAGGGATTGGAGAGAAATGAACGGAAAGGAAAAGGAGAAAAAAAATATCCTTGTTTGGGAAATAGGTTGGTGAAGAAAGGGGAGGAAAAAGGAGGGATCCATTTTTCTCCCTCCTTTAGTAACCATTATCCCTCCGAAGTTTAGAGATTTGGAAGGAAAATGGAACTCCGAAGCTATCTAAACATATATACACATTTCTCCTCCTTTTTCTATCTAAACAAAGTGCCAAAGAATACTCCTTATAAATAAAGTTCATAGAAAAATCTTACTAACATTTTCGCCGCAATGTAGAAAATACAAATTTTGGAAATAAAAAAACAAAAAAAAAAAAACATTGTTTAACAACATTCTGAGATGCTCTATTTCCAACAATAAAACAGAAATAGCTGTCCTAACCCTACCGTCATTGTACTTATTTTAAGCACTTTGTAGGAAAAGCAACCTCCTAAAAGATACAACTCTGAACTTCCAATATCAAACAAACAAACAATAATGGACCAATCAGTAAGAGGTAATAAACGGGGCAATCATAACGAAACAATATGTTCCATCAATCTCTAAGTCTTTCTTGTTTTGACTGCGCATTTGCCAATGCACCATTTTTACAATTAAAATCTAAAAATTATAACATCATTATCAAAGCCTTATTCCCAATTAATCCCAAAAGTTTTGCGGTCAACTAAATATAAATAAAATATATGTAACAGGAAAATCATCCATATAGTTCCTCCAGTCTTCTCTATATGCTGCTAAACTAGGTAGCGCGAAGACGGATTAGGGGTAAAAAAAAACGGGGACAAGGACGAAATGTGACAAATTCAAAATTTCTAAAAATAGCTACGGCTTGGGGACGACAAAAATATGTATATATTTTTCTCTATACTTCATGTCAAATCGTTGTACTTAATATATTTTTCTCTATACTTCATGTCAAATCGTTGTACATAATATATTTTTCTCTATACTTCATGTCAAATGGCTATACAAAATAAGAGACTAATTGAGAAATACTCCCTCCGTAACATATTAATTGCAATAATTTGACATTTTTCTCTATACTTCATGTCAAATTGTTGTACTTAATATGTTAAGGACGGAATAACTACTAACAAATAACACAAGAGGAAGGGTAGAATAAGAAAAGAAAAATAAAGAGGACCACCTAATACCTAAAAAGTTAGAGGAAAGCTTTAAGATTTAAAAAATAAAAATAAAAAAGAGGAAAAAATGAAATGGAAAGAAAAAGAAGAGATCGTGAAGTTCGAACAATCAAACTTGGTGGTGGTCGGAGAGGAACCAATGGGAAGGCGGAGGTGGCTAGCTTCGGCGACCGTTCAATCGTGGTGGACTGGTGGTTAGCGAGAGAAGCCAAATAAGTTTTCAATTCAAAACCCTAGATTTTTACCCCTTTTTCTTTCCTCCTTTTTGTTTTCAATTGGAAACACTGATGGCTTAGGGACGTCAGTTTTGCCCTTTAGCCATCCCTAATACATCCTCAACAACCGTCGTCCACGTCCACGTCCCCACCATGACCTAGCCACAACCACCTCAACCAAAACAATTTTTAGCCAAACCAACACCGTCCCCATCCCTAGTACGGGAACTTTGTTCTGGGAGCCATCCCCGTGCTTCCTTGCCACTAAATCCTCCTCTTGTCCCAAACAAACTCATGTCATTCTCAACTACCCTCCTCCATACTAATATTCTTAATATCAAAATACTAAAAATTAGTACAAAATATAAATATTGATATTCTTAAAGAACACAATAAGACAAATAAAATAAAAAAAACACAACTATGTTTGTTCTTGTATATTGTGAATGAATTAGAAGATTTTTTGCAAACGTTCATGTCTCAACATTTTAAATAAGAACAGCTTCTGAAGTTCCTTTAAGAGGCCAAAGGAGTATAAGTATAAAGCAAGTCTTTTATTTGTTAGGATGGAAATAGCCGTCAAACAATGTGCTTTTCTTTAGAAACATCTTTTCTCACTCAAGATCAACTCCAAACTGGCAATGCATGGGAATGATAATTTATGGTTTAAAATAACAAGTGAAAAGATGGATCATTTCAGTCAACCATTGCTCATTACCAAGCACATTAGCATGAGATTTACATTACATACCAATATACATCTAAATTCATTTGATAGAGCTGTGATACAAACACCATTAACTGATAGTCCAAATAGTCCCGATATCAGGAACAATCCATTGCTACTAGGGGTACTTGGAGATAAAATTTGGCATTCATAAACTCACGTTTAAGAGTAAGCACATAGGTAAATATACAAGTCTAAGAAATTTAAGGAGAAAAGGTGTACTACCGAAAGAGCTTTAACTATGATCCTCCCAAATTTCGGAAAGCAATCGAAATGCTCAAGGGAAATTTGCCCTGAAATTCAGAAGTAGAATATACTAGTTAGCCCAATATTTTGACAAATGCATATGCAATAACTTTATATTTCTGTAACAGGAAAACCAATTCTTCACTCCTTGAAAATTTTCCAAGCTTGGAGAACAAAAAACAAAAAAAAAAAAAAAGTCTTGCATTGCTACAACTCCAGACTGACCCCATTTCAGCACATAATAAAAATTTAGCACCAATAATTGAAAAAACAGAATATTAAAGGGTTTATAGAATCATAAAATACGCGGAAAAGCTACAGTACTTTAAAAAAAAGGGGGGGAAGGCAAAAAAAAAAAACCTAGGTTAATCTGTTAAAGCAAGAAAATGGATGAACACTAGCAAGAATAAGGAAAAAAAAACGCAACAAAAAAAAAAGAGGAAAGAGGTTTACGTTGAAGATGGGAGACAGTTAAAAATGGGGAGGCAGCAACAGCAAGATGAGTGTTGAAACTGGTATCAACAAAAACAGCCCTAGGCTCATCTTCCGGCATTAATAGGTACTGTTGATTTTCTTCAAAGTTGGGAAATTGATTCTGTTCCGCCATTGTTAAACCTTGGAAGCTGTTTAGGTTAAGGAAGGGTTTAGAGGCGGCGACAGAAATAGCGAGTTTTAGCTTTTGAAGAGAAGGAAAAATGATGAGGCTATTGTAGGAAATTTAAATCAACGAGATCAGCAAAACGTCGTCGTTATACGATGTTGTGGAATTCGAGTAATGTTAGTTTTTTTTTTTAAAAAAAGGATAACTAGTTTTTCCATGCAATGCACCATTTTTATTTGATTTTAAAAAATAAAATGTATTTCAATTAGTTTAACCTTTTGAAAAATCTATAATATCCATGTTATTACAACTAATTATCGTTGCACATAACTACAAATTTAGTTTTTTTTTTTTTAATTCTAAGAAAAAAGTATTAATATATAAAATGTTAAAAGACCATCTTAACCAAAAGCTTAAGCTAATAGTTAGGGTCCAGGAGTATGTTATTTACTCTATCACTTCCCCTCACATGAAAGACCCTTTGGGCTTGAAATGTGGATGCAACACACGCCCACCATACCTGGTGCTAATTAATTCCACTTATAAAGGAGAGAGAGGAGAGATTCGAACTCATTATATACTCTATCATAAAAGAATATAACATGAAATTAGTCATTTAAACATAAAAAAATACGATGAAAACATCACATCTATGCCTATGTTGATATTACAAAGTGATAAAAGGGGTTTTTTTTTAATTATTGATATCGTTCTTTACTTACAAAACTTAATTTATCATAAAAAAATTCACCGGTTTATTTTTTAAAAATCGTGCATTGCACGGGTGCTAACCTAGTATATAATATTTTGAAACTAAGCGTTTAAACAATCAAGATGTGATGGGTTTGGAACTTATTCTTGAAGCAAGGCGTTTGATTGTTACTTGAGAATGAATATTTTTCTTTGACAAGTTACAACATTGAGAAAATTCTTCTTCTTACAAAAAATGAGAATATAACTACACATTTTTAAATGATTTGTCATATTTTTCCTTTTTTTTTTTTAACAGATTCATTTTTTATTTTTTTTGGGCAATGCAAAACTAACTTTTTTCAGGAAAAATTTAATATAGTTATTAATTTACTATATATATTCCACCTTTTTTTTTTCTATTAACACTATGTGTCAAATATATCAATGATCTTTGGAGTACCAAAAGCAAGCACGATGTCGTTACGACTTACGACTTATGAACATAAAGACTCGAAGTACGGAACTCTAAAAAGATTGGCTGAACTTAAATGGGATAATGATAGCTTCTTTAAGACTTGCATATTCTTACCAATACATTATCTTCATTATATTCTAGATTGTAATCTTAAATGAAATATAACTTCATGTCAAAACGATTTCTGTAATGTATTGGTGATGTACTGATGTGTATTTGGCGCAATTTCATATACAAAGTATGAAGAATCTTCACAAATACATGCTGTGAGAAACGAATCTAGGACATCGTACCTGAAATTTTGAGGTTTTGACCACTAGGCCAAACCGCCAAACCTCACCTCTTCCTCAATATACAAAGTATATCTGTATATAGCTCAGTGACAATGATATTTTTCACATTGAAGAACTAGAACTCATGAACATGGCAGAGTAATTTGCCTGCCAACAACGTTCAATACAGATGTGATGATTACCACAAACTCATCAAAAAATTTAAAATAATCCCATTAAAATACAACATACTAGTACATCAAGGCAAAGTTAGACTCTAATGTTTAAATAAGCAACAAAAGAACTATCAAGGAACTTCTCTAGGGCGTACGAGCACGTATAAAATAAGCATAACACTTGTATAATTCATACAAAGAGTTCACGTCTGTCCATTATTACTCGGTCTTCCTCGAATCCTTGAGTTGGCCCCTCTTACGGATTGCTAGACAGAACCTTAGGCGCCAGGCATCAATGAGGCTCTCGGGCACGTAGGACAAGATGCCCCAGAGAAAAGAGTGGGGCCAGTAAGGAGTACAACGAGGTTCATAGCCTATGTGGCGAATACCGGCCTTTGCATATCCGTCTGTTGATGGAACAAAGAAGGAAGATTGTTTGATCGAGGCCATTTTTGTTGCTACGTATAATGGAACCTGCATTCATCATGAGACATCACAATAAGTCGAGAGAAAAACAGAGATATAAAGGGTTTGTTTCTTGGATATGTCAACATCTAATAATGAATGAAGCTCATACTAACTTCAAGGGAATATGATTGTCAATAGTCACTTAATTGATATTAAAAAAGCTCATACTTTGTATATGTCAAATGATAATTGTCCTGATAAAAAAAATTTCAAGTGAAAAGCAGCTAATCCCTATAATCAGGCAAGTTGTCTTCAGAGTACGTCTCGACTCTTGAAATCCCAGTGAACAGTTGAAATGGAGATAATCTCTTACAGTAAATTATTGAAACCCTCTTTAAGACAATGGGCTTGTTGTTTTTTGTTATGGAGTACTTAATTAAACTTCACTTAACTGTTTAAGTGAAAAGGTCGGTCAATTGGTCAAACCTTGTTTTTGCTTATCTGAACGTATTAAACTTATTTGAAATTATTAGAACTTATATAAGCAAATATAAGGCGAAAAGAACAAAATCATACTCCATAACATTTTTATATAGGTTATTTGCCAGTTTATAGGATCATGTCTAAACCAGGGTCGGTGAGCTGAATATACTAACAGCTTCATATCTCATCAAAAAATATCAATGAGTGAAAACATAGTCAATAAAAGATGATATGGAAAATAAGATACCCAAGAATAAGATGACAAGCCTGTGCAAGCTAGAAACACTAGAAGAGTAACAACAGATGAAAGACAACTGACAAGAAGGATAAAGAAGAATAAGGCGGGATTAAAGGTATGGAGGAAAAAATGATTTACTAAATTTATTGTTGATGTAGTGGTGCTAACCCCAGAACAAGGATCAATCTGAAAGTAATCCTTAAGACTTAAATTTTTGAGAATTGGAAATGTTGCCCCAATAGAGGCTAAGGGAAGTAACAGAGAATTGCAAGCAACAAGAGACTACAATAATTCATGCCACAAGAGAGATAATAATTTGGTTATACAAGAGAGCTAATCTAAACCTAGTTTATTAAAACTCACCCTCAAATACACACATGGCACATTCTCAGTCATTCTTCCCACAATTCACACCCTCCTCTGCATTACACGTCAACACACCTCTCCTCCATACACGTCAACCCTCATCTAATTCATCTGCTTCTAATTTGCTTCTATACATTTCTATACAACTTCTTTCTTCACTCAGTAACTCCACTTTATTATTGACGCTTCAACTTCCCCTAATCAATTTAGAGTAATATATTGATGATTCAACTTCCCCTAATCAATTGGCATAAATAAAAGGATTTCTATGTGATACTATCACCAAGCATGATTTCACTGTCGTTGAATTCTATGGTCCCTGGCCTGGTGTGTACTTTTATTTCATATTTTTGTTTGTTTAATTTATTTATAAATTTTGATTTGATGCTTTGTTTTATTCTTTTATTTGCAATTTGCTTTGTGTTAGTTTTTGTATTAGTTTTAAGTTTCGTATTAATTTGTGGTTCTGTTATTCAGAAGGACTTTGAGAGTGTGTTTATAAATTCACAGGAGAATGTTTCATGTGGAAAGCAGAGGAGACAATGGTGTTAGGAAAATAGCAGAGGGATCAATGGTGTTGGGAAGAACTACAATAATCAGAAGGCCATCATCAATTTCAAGACTCGCAAAATGATGATTTCTTGAATCAAATGAGGCCAACGAAGTCAATGTTGATGCTGCAGCAGTTTCTTCTTCCTCAATTGGCAGGTCACCTGGAGATGATGCAGTTTCACCGATGCACTGTTACCTTTAAGCCTTCATAATAATCCTTATTTAATTAATCCTTCCTTCAAATATCAGGTTACTATTTCATCCATTCGCTAATTACATCTCATACATGATTATTCCCAGTTTAATTGTTTGATTAACCAAATAAATGTAAACCATTCCCTTTAAAAATTGTTAATGATTATGCTTTGGTTGTTATAGACAGTAGCAGAAGCTGATGTGCAAGCTTTGTATAATGGTTTTTCAAGTTCACTCCAAGCTGATGACCACTACTAATTACTCCTTAATAATAGTCCAGTTTATTACAGTATTGCAACCTTTTCAAGTGAAGGTATCATGTAATGTGAATATTCGATATGTCAGATCAATGACCAAATCCCCCCGAAAAAATTCAATAAACTCGACTTGTAAATACCGGGTTTCGACATTTATTTTGATATTTTTGACCCGCTTAAACTCATCAAATTTCGACCCAAGTGTATTGCAACCTTTTTCAAGTGAAGGTATCATGTATTGTGAATATTAGATCTGTTAATTTCCAAATCTGACCCGAAAAATTTCAATAAACTCGACTCCTAAATACCGAGTCCCGCTTAAACCCATCAAATTTCGATCCAACCTGGTTCAACCTAGCGGGTTAAGTAATTTTCTATTATTATTTTTAAGCTGATAACGTTAAGTTATTAAACCATTGTATTTCTTATTTAATACGTAGTAATTTTATATTTAAATTGATGTTATCTTATGTAAGTATAGAAATTAATTTAATTTTTTGTCTTATATGAAACTTCAGTGATTTTAAGTTTTTTTTTTAAATTAAATTAAAGATAGAATTCTTATAATATAGTTCCGTATTTTTTTTAGTCGTTTATTTGTTGAATATGGTTCTCGATGACATTATATATTGAGTCTTTTAAGATATAAATTTAATTATTATTTTTTTAACAAATATGGTTATATATTACATTTAAAACATAAAAAATAGTTGTGATTTTAAATTTATAAACCCACTGGGTAGACCCAAACCTGTAGTTCTTGGACCATAAATATATATCTAGGACCTGAGCCCATTACTAACCCTATCTGCTAAACCAAAACTTGAAAGTATTTTATCCCAACCTGGCCCATTTGACAGGTCTAATTGTATACTCCCTCCGGTTTTAATTGTAAACTAAAAAAACGGTGGGAGTACTTTATTGGTGTTAATATCGCTAATTAATTTATTACATTCTTACAAACCAACTTCCTCTTGAAAAACAGGCACCACTTATTTGGTTCCAGCTCTTTCCAAGTTTCCATACTTCTCACTCTATACATTCGGGCAAGAAACATTTCCAACACTATATACAAACCATAATAATAAAGACAAAAAGACTAAATCTACTAAAGACAAATGAGTACAATTAAGGTCATTTTTAAAAAAACTAAAATATTACACCTACAATTAAGGGCTACATATTTGACCATCCTCCCATAACACAATTTATTTATACGTTGAAGCAACAAAAGCCTCACTAATATCAAAAATAATACTACAAAGTAATTAGATACGAAGAAAAAGCAAGTCAACTATGACAATAAAATTGTTCTACAAAGAGAGGATTTTTTTTTTTAAAAAACTCTAAAGTCTGAAACTACTACTCGAAGACAACAAACAAAGGAAGGAGAAATAAAAGCAAACACACGTACAATAGAATACAATTATCAAAATCAAAGGAATGATGCAAACACAAATTTAAAAATAAAAACTTGCATCCAAAAAAAAAATAGTCATCTATAATTAGCTACACTTTTAACTTCACACCACACCGAGTTAAAGCATTATCAAACAAAGAAATGAGGATCAAGAACGTCAATATTATTCAGTATTCAGGCATGTCACTGATATTTCATGCAATGCATTATATACATGATAATTAAGCGGAAAAAACATCACCCGGGCAAGGCCGGGCCCAAAAACTAGTTAATTTGTTAATTGCTTGGTTGCCATGGGAAATAAATTACCACAGGATATCTTATTTCATTAGAGATAAATTCCTTCGCCAATTTCCCAGGAAATAGGTTTTTGTGTTTAGTTGAGCATGAAAATTTCATTTGTATTTGACACATGAATTTGTATTTACCAAGGGTGAGTTGGTTAATTATTTTCTACGCTTTGTAGGAATTTCCATTTCTTATGTTTTTGTCAACCAAACACAAGAGCATTTGACTATTTCCTATGTATTGTATTTCCAATGGAACCAAGCAATATCTAAGGATTTTTATGGATGTAATTCCCATTTGGTATCAGTTAAATTCTATGGACCCCCACCCCCCAAAAAAAAAAAAAAAACATCTATGGATTTTATCAAAATGTTCTGAAACCTTTCCCCGTCCCTCATCCTCATACAAAAATAGGAGGAGAAGCAGTAGTTTGAAGGAGAAAGTTTTCAAAGCTTTCGCCAAAGACTTGAATTTTGACAACTACATTGCCCTCAAGTAATATCAATAATGAAAATGACAATATCACTAAACTCCTTTTCTCTATTGGAGAAACCTATAGATATACTATCTTGTCACTCATTTCCTACTAAAACAAGTAATCAAAGAAAGCAGGTTAAGTGCCTTCCCATATGATCTCTAATAGGATAAAATAAGAAGGAAAAAAAAAACCACCAACTCTATATGAAATGCCAGAAAAATAGCAAAACAATGCTTAATCTTACAAGAAAAGAAAATAAAGTAATTTCAAAAAATTAATCCCAAAGTTTACGATTTGCGAAGGGAGTTATAACACATGTTGAACTGTTTTCCATGATACATGGAGAGGCACAAGTTAATGTCTCACATGCATTACTTGTGCAAACATTTCACAGTTCACACATTTAGATCACCAAAATTAGTTCCAAGGTGGTTGCTATCTATTGCCCAACTGTGAATTTAGATCACTACCTAACATTTTCTATGACTATCCAACATAAATTTACCATAAGATTGGTTGATACTTATAGTGCTGATAACAACGTGCACCCCTCTATGCAATTGGAAATACAGTACTAATTACTCTCTGCATTTCAAAATCTTTGTTTCCGTTTTGTTATTAAAACATCTATATCTTCCTATATACCCTATAAAAACTATAATGGTTAATATTTAAGAAACTGCGCATTTAGACGAATCTAACATGATCTTGTATGAATATTTTTTTTTTCTATATATATAATAAAGATGTTTCACTTTTAAAGTTCCTCTCATTGTAGCTAAACTTTCAAACGCAACTAAATCTGAATTTCAAACATTCTGAGATGGGGAGATTATCTTATATGAGCATTAAATTGAAGCATCAATTTCATGTTTCGAATTTCTGAATTGCAATCAGCAATATAAAACTAAATCTGAATTCCCAAAATGATGAATTCATTCACAGTTTTGAGTTTTGACATACAGAAAAATCATCAATTTCAATTCAATGAAGTAATTAAATTAGCTCAAAACAACATGCAAGTGAATCTTAGAACAAGAATTAGTACCTGGCATTGAACATCAATTCCCATATTCTTGTACTCCACATACAAGCACCTTGAGAACTGATCAATATACCTGAGATAACAATAAAGAAAAAAACACAACCCTAAGATTTCAGCATCAAATCAATTCAACAAAAGAAAAGAAATTGAATTTTTTATTCTCAAATTAGAAAAAAACATACGCTTTAGTGGCAGCATAAACAGAATAGAGTGGATCAGAGGGGATAACAATAGCAGCACCAGAACCAATATTAACAATGGCACCTTTCTTCTTCTTAACCATTGCAGGCAAAACAGCATGAGTGATTTTAGTAGTACCTTCAACATTAACCTTAACCAAATTCTTCAACAATTGTTCATCAACTTCATGAAAATACCTAGCATAAGGGTATGAAACCCCAACATTATTAATCAAAACACCCACATCTAACCCTTCAATTGCTTCTTTAACCCTTTTAACACCTTCATCTAAATCCCCAGAAAAATCCACCACAACAGTTTTAATCTGGGTGTTACCATTCTTAGCCTTGATTGAATCAGAAACATCTTTGAGTTTATCAGGATTACGACCTACCAAAATTAAATTAATCCCTTTACGAGCTAATTGAAAAGCAAAACCCTTACCAATTCCATCAGTGGGTCCAGTAACTACTGCCCACGAACCATATTTCTTCAAATTCTTTGGAGGTCTAAGAAAACAAACATAAACCCATTTTAGAACTCCCAAAAGGGTTTTCAGAAATGTGAAAACCCCAATGGTGAAAAGAAGGATGGCCCATGTGGGTTGAGTTTTGAGTTGGTCGAATATACAAGCCACCATAGTTGAAGCTCTGTTAAAAAAAAAGAAAAAGATACGGATCTGAAAGGAACAAGACGAGGAGTTGATTGAAAAAATTGAGAGATCTAAATACGGAGTAGTAAATAGAATAGGCAGAGATAAGTGGTTGGACCGTTGAAGTTTGTTAGCTGCTACAAACGTAGTAATAATAATGTAATATGGAGAGAGAAGACAATGAAGAAGATGTCACATTGGAGAAGGAAGCTGGCAGGCGAGACGGATGAGCAAATTAATGAGTTATTGAGTTTATGTGTACCTTGCTTTCCAACATTCAATGTGGTCGTTGATGGTTGATCAGCTACACTCACTTGTATATTTGTAATGCTTATGTCAAATTGTTACAGTTATTTTGTTATGGAAGGTGTATAATCTATGTTTCCTCTTGTTTGCAACATTTGTTTTTTCATATCTTTCAACGTATAATTTTAAATAGAAATATCTTTAGATGCATAAAATAAAAAATTATAAAAATTACCTATTAAAAAAGTATACATTGAGCCGAACCAAACGAGATTAGTGAGAGCGAAAGTTGTTCAATGAACAATGAAAATGTCAAATTGTTGCAAAAAAAGAGGGGGGAGGGGGGGCGAAAGGAGTAGATATTCACACAATGATTTTATCATTTTCAAATTCATTTTTGCACTCTACTTTTTTTTATGTTCATAGAGTGCGGTGCGAAAATGAATTTAGGAATGCCAAATTAATAGAGGTGTATTGCTCCTCTCTTTTTACTTGAATTTTGCACCATGTATTTTTATTTTATTCTTTTTTAGGGAAGGGGCAAAGGAAACAAGCATAGAAGACTAATGCTTTATTTGATTTATTTATTTGAACCTTTTTTTTTCTTGATCTGATCTAATCTGAACGTATTGTCTAATTTGTCAACACTTTAGCTGCGTAAATATGTTAATCAGTAAAGGAAAAAATTATATCAATTTAGATCTTATTTTATTTGTATTAATGAGTTTTTTTTTAATATGTAGTTATAATGAAGTAATATTTTTTTACATAATTAAAGATATTTAAAGTTTAAAAACTCCGAGTTAAATAATTTGAGTTGATATGATCTTTATATATATATATATATATATATATATATATATATAGTAACCCCAACAATTAATATTAAAAGTACAGCTTTCGGCTTCATTTTCTGTTTTCGTCTTTCTAAATACCAGTGACTTGTCTTGCCAAAGTTGGTCTTTTCTCTTGGTCTTGAACTTTCCCTTTTTCGAATGGAACATTTTCCTTGTTAATTAATAAAAGACTTCTTTGTCATTCTTTGACCTATCTCCTTCTCCTCATTTCCTGCTCTTATGGTATTTATTGCTCAATTGGTGATAAGCGTACCACTTATGAGGTGTATTCGTGTATATATTGGAATAGTTTGCCTTGTTGTAATAATTGATAAAATTTCTTTGTGATAGAGAGATAGGAAACCCGACCTTCTTCAATTTGCAAATTGATATTTGGATTCCAGACTATTCTATTATTTCATATTTGAATTTTTTTTTTCTCAGTGTCATCATCTTATCCACCTTGGCTTGAGCAATTTGACGGGCTTCACTTTTTCATTGTGCCAACAATCTTCTTTGTTTTGTTGATTCATTTTGGTATCCTCCTTACCACTTGTCGGGGGCCTTGAACATCATTCATTCTTTCCATCATATATATTATCCATAATCACCACAACCTTGTTTTCCTTCATTTCAATTTCAAACTTTCGTACTTCGTGACCAATCATGGTATTTTTACTACAATTGTCCCTTAATATTTGCTACGTTTGAATACTTTTATTTTTTTAGTTGTATTAGATGGTTCGATCGGTAGTATGTGGGGTAGGAGTAAAAAGGATAAAGAGTTTGTATAGACCTATCAAAGCTTGTCTAAAACCCGATCTCGTTTTGAAGGAAAATATGAGACCTTGTCCAAAATTAGAGCCAACCCGATTCGAACCCCGGTCCGACCCAAACATCATTTGGTCCGAAAACCCATCTAAATCCGACGGCCGACCGATCTGAACTCATTCGATCCAAAAAAATAATTCAATTTAAGAGTAACTTGCTTAACGATAAATCTGGGTCATTACTCAATTTTCCACTTTCAATTAAGCTATATAATAAGGATAAATTAATTAATTGACAACTCAAAATATAATAGCAATTATGTTAATTACATATACACAAATATTATTTACGTATAACTGTTGAATGAAAAGAAAAACTATAAGAAAAAATATCAGCACTATCATCGAGCTGATCCATAATGACCCGGTCCGGAATAATCTGATTCGAAAGGGTCCCAATCCGATTTGGCCTGAGACCTCAATCTAAAATCCGACCCGCTCCAAAATAGTACAATGATTCGAACTAGGCCCTAATCTAAATGGCCCATTTTGATCCGAAAATGGCTCGAAATGGTCCAATATGAACCCAATTCGAATGATCTAATTGCTAGATCTACGTGTGTGGGACCATTTACTCTAAAAGAAAATATAATAAACTTTTGGGGACATCCCAAACAGCAATATGTAAAAACATTTAGGGATTGAGTAAATAGAATTTTGTGTCGACACATGAGTGAGAAGTGGAGGGTGGCAAATAATATATAAATGTAGTATTGTTACAATTAGAATTTAGGTGAATTAAAATTTAGGTAAAAACAAGTGAAATTTAAAGAGCATTAATTATTCTTTAAAAAATACTCTCTCATTTTTTTTAGTTTACTCACTTCACCTTTTCACACTTGCTAAGGTAAAACTTTGAATATTAATATCTCTAATTGAGTGTTTGTAAAAATTATAAAAGCTAGATATAAAAAACTACATGTTGAAACGAATCAAACGAGACCCCACATGACTATTTTTTTTCTTATGTATAAATCACAAACGATAGTCAGAGTATACTTTGTGAACAATGCAAAAGTCAAACTGAGTAAACTAAAAAAAACGGAGGTAGTATGTCTTTGATTTTTCAATGATGAAAAGAAGAAAAAATAGAAACAATTGTTAAAATCATGTGATGAATAGTGGTCTCAATTGCAATACTATGCTTTGCATTATTTAAAGATGCTTATTTATGAAATGTTAAAAAGTGTATCAATTTATTTTTTGAAATGTACAAAAAAGAAAAATGTATTAAACTTTTTTAAACAAATGGATTGAATGCTCGGTGGTAGTAAATTTATAACTGTTGTATCACTTATTAATATAGAGGTAGACATAGGCCGAGCTTACAAGAGGGTTATCACTTAGATGGGTACAACATGATTAGGCCCAACTCAGCACAATCCCATCAGTGGCACGACACGACATGAGAGACACGCTCATGGGTTATGGACCCATGGATCGTGCATGGACTACATTTTTAAAACTTATCTTGAATACATACAATATATGTGTTAGCCCACAAAGTGGCACGCTCATTATGAACAAAATCCATGAATGAAATATATATACTACATACACAAATCGGCCCAAAACAAATTGTGAGATTGGTTGAGCATTGGTTCTCTTGAATTTCAATATTGATTGTGGGAAGTGGAAAACCGTTAAACCCTTATACTTTTTTGGGGGTGGTTGCTCCTGAATTTATTCTTAAACAACAAACACATAAATTTACTTTTATTAGTATTCTTTTATTTTTATTGAATTGAATGGATTTTAAAGTGTAATTTTCTTACGAAAGAATCCTTATAATTCTCATAAAAAATATATTTTTATTCTTTTTTCATATTTTATGTTACCATCCATTAACTTTAGAGATAGACGGTGATTGATAGATACACAGTGATGGCTATTGATACACAGTGCAAGTAATTTGTGAAAAAAAGGGACAAGATCAATTTTCCTGGATTGAAACCTAATTTGATACCATGATAGATAGAGAATATTTGTTGTATCCCATTCAATGACTTGATGCTAAATATATATGCACAACCGCCTATTAGGGTTAAGGTAAGGCTATAAGAGTAATTATGCCTAATTACCAAACTTTCTAAAATTATTTACATAATTATATTATACATAATTATATTATACATAAATACATAGTCTAACAATGATATTGGATGAGAATGGATGTTTATGAAGAAAATAAGACAAAATAGAGACACTATGAGAATTTATATTGGTATTCCTTCCAAATCATCGACTTTACTACTAAAGTAGTAGCTAAGAATCCTATGTGTTGGCTTCTCCATATTTGTACGTTTTTTTAATTTTTCTAAAAAATGATAATAAATAAGAATCATTATTTATGATACATATATCGAGCATGGCTCGGGCCAAAAACGAACTAGTATATATATAAATTCACTCCCATTAAATATCATTTATTATCGACTATCAAACGTACCATAAGGATAAATTTGTTAATTAAATCACTTTTTATTCCCAATTTTCTAATATTACCCATGTCTACATTATATATTGTGGGAAATAGATTAGAAGTTGTATACTCCAAAATTCAACCCCACATTTATTCCCAACCCCACTAAACAAACATTATATATGGGGTTTGGATTAAAATTCTAGTTTGGATTCAAATTCTATCACTCATACACTTAGGCTTCGCTTACTAGAGCGAAAAATGTTTCCTCTGAATTTATTTTTCTCCGTTTTACATCGTTTACTTTGTGTGAAAAATTAAAATGTAAAACTTGGGCTGAAAACACATTTTACATCATATTGAAAATATTTTCCCCCAAATTTGGGAGTAAAACGTATTTTCCATTCAAGTAAACATTGGAAAGTTTCTATGAAAATGAGTTTTTCATCGTAAAATATTTTTCATGGGAAATTATTTTACATAGAAAATTTTTTACACTCAAGTAAACGGACCTTTAAACTCCCTCACACTAAAAACCTTCGAAGGGGTTTGGGGCATTTTTTTTTTTTTAAAAAAAAAAAAAACCTTATGGATTTTGTTTATTTAAGAAAGTGTTGCACACTTGCACTACATGGCTTTATAAACAATTGCATATGAATATATGATTTCTTTTTCTATTTATTTTTTATTGCTACCTAATACCAAAAGAGGAAAAAAAAATTGCTCATTTATATTTAATGATATCAAATAAACAAAAAATAAATAAAAATTCATTTGAGGTCGGAAAATAGAAATGGACATGTTTAATAAAAGAATACCAAAGTTTTCTGCTGGAATAATAATGGATATTATATTATTTAAAGGCAAAAATTGATTGGTATTCCAACATAATTATAAGTGAAAACGTTTAATTAAATTCAATAACAATATAGTTATGTGTTTCTCAAAATAAAAATAAAAATATAGTTATGTGGTTCAATGTGTCGTAGTTTGGCATGAGAGTACATGCCAACATTAATCCTATTTTAGGAAAGAATGAAATAGCATAGCAAATGCTAAGGGCATTTGCGAGCAACATTCTTGTTTAAATTCTTTCCAAACTATTTATAATTAAACTAATTTTATGAGATTTATTATATATATTCATTTTATTGAATAAATAAATACTATCAAACCTTTAGTATTTTTATTAAGCAGAAATTAATAAAAATAGTCCCAATTTCTGATCAAAGTTTAGTAGTTTAATTCTAACATAGTTGGAAATAACTATGTTTCTTTCTCTACTAACTTTCTCACTCTTCCATGTAACTCATTCTACAAAAGTGAGCTAAAAAGCACACCACAATATCTGATATCTCCTACAAATCTACAATCTATTATACCCACCACCTTTTCCTTTCATTTATATTTATTTATTTGGTTGTTATAATGCATGTTTTTAGAAAATATTTTTACGGATTTTGATAAGCTGTTTTTGTTTGTCTGTTTTACATTTTTTTTATAAGATATAGTGAGAAATACAAAAGATCAATAGGCCCTTTTAATCAGGATGTAAGTCTATTTTAAAAGTATACTCTTAAAATTTGTGTTTTTTTAAAACTTTTTTTATGAAAATATAAACGAGATTTTTTTAGTGAAAGTATTGTGTCGGACGGTTCGACCGTCGGATCGTCCAACACTTGTATTTTTTTTATGTCCAGACTCAACAAAACATGTCCAGGTTCAATAATATATGTCCAAGTTTAACAATATATGTCCAGATTTAACAATATGTGTCCAGGTCCATGTGTCCATGATAAACAATATGTTTCACCAGGTTTACAAATTTATGATCAGGTTCAACAATATATGTCCAGGTTCAATACTATGTGTCCAGATTTAATATTATGTGTCCAGGTTAAACAACATGTGTCCAGGGTTACAAATATATTTTCAGGTTTACAAATTTGTGTTCAGGTTTACAAATGTGTCCAGGTCTAACAATACTTGTCCAGGTTTAACAACATGTGTCCAGATTCAACAATATATGTCCAGATTTTACGATATGTGTCCAGGTCCATATGTCCAGGGTAAACAATATGTTTCCAGGTTCAATAAGTTTCACCAGGTTTACAAATTTATGTCCAGGTTCAACAATAGGTGTCCAGGTTCAGTACTATGTGTCTAGATTTAATACTATGTGTCCAGGTTCAACAACATGTGTCCAGGTTTACAAATATATTTTCAAGTTTACAAATTTGTGTTCAGGTTTACAAATATGTGTCCAGGTCTACCAATACATGTCCAAGTTTACCAACATGTGTCCAGGTTCAACAAAACTTGTCCAGATTTGACAATATGTGTCCAGGTCCAGTTGAACTGGTCTGACAATACCTTATGTCGAACTGATTTGACACAATACTTTTTTTTTTTTTAAAGTGTGTCAAAAACATAGAAAAATGGATCTAGAGCTTACCCTTAGCAATTCTTTACCAATCAATTCAATAAGTTAGGACACTCTCTGGGCTAAAAACCTCAACGAGATTATCGTGTTGACCAATTTTCTTATCAATTTTATTTTATTTTAGAGAAGGTACTGACAGTAATGTTAGTGTCAGACGAGTCCAACTCACCTGAAAAATATAAATTGGATGAAATTGACATGGACAAAACTAATACTAACCTGGACAAAATTTAAAGTTACCTGGACGAAATCGACACTTACCTGGAAAAAAAATAAAAATAGACCTGGAAAAAAACTTTTAACTAGATAAAAAAAAAACTGAACGAAACTAATACTAACCTGGACAAACTAACACTAACCTGGAAAAAAAATAAAAATAGACCTAGTAAAAACAAACATTGACCTGGAAAAAAATAAAAATAAACCTAGTAAAAATAAACATTTACCTGGACAAAAACAAAGATAGACCTGATAAAAACAAAATTTACCTAAACAAAAACAAACATAGACCTGGTAAAACAAACATTTACATGGAAAAAAAAACTTATTTACCTAAAAGACTATTCATTGGGTAAGTTATCCCTTTTCTTCTTCCTGACCCAAATTTCCTCCTTCATCTTAAGATCCAACCTTCCTCCATACAATTTTTTTCTTCTTCCAGCCCCAAATTTCGAAGTGGAACAATTTTTGTCCAGCTAAGCATCATTCTGCCTTTCCGATTAATAAATCCAATTTTTTTGCAAGATAGGGTAGAAGAAGGCAATAGTTGAAGAGAATGTTTTGGGTGATTGTCATCAAGAGACCCTATTAGTGGGTTGGGATGGGTTCTGTTCAAATTAAGACATTGATTCATTTCAACAATTTTCGTTAGCATCACCAAAGAGATAAAGTTTGGCTTCTTTGCCCATTTTAAATTGTCTACATCGGGATCTCCTTCAATTTGATTTCAAGTTCTTGAAATGAGAATTAGGATCTGTTTAAAGTCTCCAATACTTTGTGAAACAAAGAGGCGGTTAAGGAAGGGGAAAAAAATTGGGCTCAGCCCGTCTGACAGTAATCATTAGGTCAGACGGTCTGACCCAATACTTTCACTTTATTTTATTTATAAAAAACTATAGCCTTAGCAAGGATTTATTTGAGACCTACCATATAAATCCGATCTTGTTGAACCCCATATAGTGCACTAGTGAGTGTCTCACATTGGAAAATGAGGAGAGACTAAACTAACTTATAAGTCTAGGAGTTACTCCTCCTATCACCAATTGGTTTTAGGATGAAACCTTCTATGGCTTGTAAGTAACCTAACTCTCCTCATCCATATTGGTTTGCCCAGACCCGTTTCTAATATTCAATCAAATTTAACAAATCTCTTTCATTTTAACAACAATTTTACTTTAACATATACTCCGTATATAATTTTCACATGGTAATAATAAGGTTTGTCCATGAACTTGGCTAGGCTAGTTGACTCATCGTTGGCAATATAAATTGGTACTTAGTATTACAAGAAATTATCAAGTTGAGTCTTCACCATATATGAATGCAAAAGTTAGGCCCTTTTGTTCTCCTTTCGAAGAACTTTCTTACGCAAGGTGAGAAAGTATCTGAAAAGCCCCCAATTCACCAAAGAATCAGGCATTGCACTTAGCATACACCATTGCAATGCATGAGTCCAGTAAGGAACACAAACGGACTCGTACCCGATCCATCTTACACTCGCTTTGCTAAATTGTGAAGGTGAAGGAATGAAGAACGATGATCTCTTTATCGATGCCATTTTTGTTGCCACCAACAACGGTATCTGAAAAATCATGTTTGAATTGATGAATTAATCTGAACTTAACACTGAACTGAACTAAGTTAAATCCTAGACGTACGATTCAAAAACTGAGCTGAACTAAAATAGCGTGAAATATCAAAAATTAAATTCAAAAAAACCATATATAAAACTTGGGTATGGAGCATAAATAATTACTAGCAATATAATCCTATAACAACAACGATACCTGCCATTGAATTAATCTAAACTTAACTGAACTGAACTAAGTTAAATCCTAGACGTACTAATCAGAAGCTCAACTGAGCTTAACTAAAATAATGACGTGAAATATCAAAAATTAAATCCAAACGAACCATATATATATATATATATATATATATAAAACTTGGATATGGAGCATAAATAATCAGTAACAATATAATCCTAGGAATCTAGAACAACTAACGTTAATTACCTGGCATTGAATGTCGATTCCAAGCTGCTTATATTCCACACCCATGCTTCTTGATAACATTGCAACATATCTGATATGTAGTAGTTTAATTTGCCATGTCAGAATCTATTGTCATGTTTATTGAGTAGTTTAATTTGTAGTAAAATAAATGTGACTTGAACATGATAATAATGAGGAAAATAAGAAAAAGTACTGCTCCACTTTTTTTTAGCTACATTTTGATTATTATATTTATATATATGCATATTGTTCACCACAAAACTTTGGCTCTCGTTGGTTAGGTTGGTCACTTGGTATTATATATTATATACATAAAGAAAAAGGAAAAACACAATCATACAAGCTTTGTATTAATTGTATACTCAACATTTAAAAAAAATATGAAGTTATTTGTAATTTTTTACTTCCTCTATTCCTTAATATATATATATATATATTGTTCCCATTTGGTAATTTTTTGTGAGGAATAAGATATAATAGTAAATTAAGTTGAATATGGAAATGAAAACTTGTAGCAATAGCTACTTTTATGTATAAAGCTTAGCCTTGGGAGCACAAATATTTAAAAAAAAAAAATTAAGGATGAAGTATTAACCCCCGTATGATAACCGGTCATAAATAACAGTAATAGAAATGAATTTAATTTGTATGTAAAATTAGAAGGAAATAAATTAATGTACATTCCCATGATTTGGTAAGACTTGTAACATACCTCAAATTTCTTTAATTTTCTTCACAAATATTCATTTTCATCCAATACCACGTCACCATTTTCAATGGAATGGATTGTAATAGAAAATATGGAAAAAACTTTAGCTTGGGAATACAAATGTGTTTTCCATAAGGATTATAAAATTTCATTTTCAACAAAATTATATACTTCCTCCGTTTTAAACAAAGATGCAACAAAGGAATTCTTATATCTCACAAAAATTACCCTTTTGTTGCATCTACTTAATAAAGTCTGAAGTTTTTTTTTTAGAAAAAAAATATTTTAAATACATTCTCATGACCAAAATTTATTATCAACCATGAAACGGGCCGTAAACGCCATTGGAAATCAATATAAATTCATATTCCAAATGTTTATATGGTTTTAAAAATTGAATAAAAGAGTAATCAGCACAATAGTTGATACAGCTAAGGATGTTTTAGCAAATACATAAATCTAATGATTGAAATAGAAATATTTCATATGAGAACTACTTTTTGAAACAACCGCAATGGAATATGGGAACAACATTAAAAATCGGAGGGAATAATATATACTTTTTTCTTCACTCTAATATAATCGCAACGGTAGGAATTTATCACTATTCACAAGCACTCATATAACTAGCTTTTGTGTTTTATATCTGTCCTATAAATAAATATGGTCATGTGCGTGTGGTCTACTTGAAATCCTCTCAATGTGTACTTTATTATGATGTAATTCTTATAATTTTTTATAAAACATAACTAAATATATTACAAATATAAATTATGCATTGATAAGCGTGAAAATGACAACGTTGCGATTAATATTCAACAGAGAAAATACATAGTAAATACATTCTTTGCCAAAAAAAAAATGAAAATAAAGACAACAATATTTTAAGTTCTCTCGACAACTATATATCAATATATGGAGACACAAACTTAGCAAAAATGTAACTGCGGCCTTGCCCCATTGGCAACTGTCAAGCGCTTCAAATTTTAGATTTGAGTACGAGGGTTTCTTATTTTTTTACTATCAAATATTCAAATGTATGTGTGAATTAAATTGGATAGAGTAACATGCAGCAGGTCCGACTGAAGACCTAATCCCATTCACATTACTAAAAAAATTTTGGAAGGAAAGAGCAAGACAAAATTACTTCACATTATTCCTTGAGTTCCAAAACGGGCAAAACCTCCCAAAAATAGAAGATGAGCACAATAGGAAAGTACGTATTGGATAGGACTCGTACTCAATTAGATGCAACTTAAGCATGAATGAGCAAAGCAAATCCTACCAAAGTCACAATGACGGCTATATCAAGGACATGTTCTAATACAGTTAGCTTGACGATGGGATCTTAGCCTAATGGTTAAGACTTAATAATTTCACACGCATTTGTAAGTATTTCTTATTTTTCTCTTTTAGATATATGTGTATCAGTGTATGTGTTGATTAAATTGGGCTGAATGTTTTGCAGTATGGCTGATGCAAAACGTAGTGCCTAATACATTATCAAATTACAAAAATATTCAGTTAACTTCAGCTTAGTTTAGTTATGTTAAATTTTGGATTTTAATTAGTCCAATTCAGATTAATACAATCCAAAGCAGAACACCTTACTACTCCACTATGCAAAGGCTCAAACTTTGCAAATAATGAATAAACTTAAGCTGAAAACTTATCACCTTATTATAAACCACTTCACAACACCAAACATCCTTAACTCATTAGCTAATTATGAATCAATAAACTAAACCCATAAACTATTTTGCCTCAGTTGGCAAAAAAAAAAACTCTATTAAGCTAAGGGTGCGTTCTTTTCAATTGATTCGATCTGAGATGACCTGATCTGTTTAAACCTATTAAAGCTGATTTAATTACAACTTATTCAATCTGATCTGACCTGACCTGATTAAACATGATAAGTTTTGAAATCTGATAAAAAAGTTGAATAGAACCAACCCTAAATCCTAGACTCATGAAGTGAACTAAAATTTCATAGTGTACAAAAATTAAGTCCAAAACAACAAAGCCCAAATAAACAATCAAACAAAAACAGCATAAAACAGCAAAACACCCAAGCAAAACTTTGAGCAAAAAGGCAAAAAACCAATCATGGAGCAAAATACATGATTAAAAAAAAACAGGGGAAAAAGAAGAGCAAAACTTACGCTTTAGAAGCAGCATAAATGGAAAAAAGAGGATAAGAAGGAACAGCAACAGTAGAACCGGAGCCAATATTAACAATGGCACCTTTTCTTCTCTGTAACATAGCAGGAAGAACTGCAGTTGTAACCCAATTTATACTCTCTATATTAACATTCACCAAACTACTCATCCCTTGTATTATTTCAACTTCATGGAAATATCTTGCACCATTGGTTGATAACCCTACATTATTAATCAATACCCCAACTTCCAAATCTTTGATTTCTTCTTTAATTTTCCTTTTAATTTCATCCCCTGTAACTTTCTCAAAGTCAATCACAACTGTCTTAATCTTGGTTTTTTCCCCAAATTTTGAGCAAATCTCATTTGAAGTGGATTGAAGTTTGTTGATGTTTCTTCCAATTAAGATCAAGTTGAGACCTTTTGATGCTAAGTCAAAGGAGATTGATTTACCAATTCCATCAGTTGAGCCAGTGATTAGAGCCCATGAGCCATAGTGGGTTAGCTTTTTTGGGGGTCTTAAGAACATGGACCAAACCCATTTGATGAGTTTGAAGATTTGAGTGATGAGAGTGAGAGAGCCTATTATGCAGAAAGCTGTAACTAAGGTATCAACTTTGAAAATAATGCTTAATGCAGCCATTTTTTGGGGAAGAAATCACCCCTAATTCAATCACTATTGTTTGAATTGAGGGGTTGAGTGTTTAGATTTGATGAGGGTGTGTTGAGTTGGGGTTTTCTAGATTTTATCTGAATTTATGCAGTACAGTATGAATTTATTGTAATGATACAGACACTGTTGGGAAATTTGGAGTTAATGTGAGATTGAGATATCACAGTGTTACACTAGATTTACCAACCATTAACCATATGCGGACGAGGTGTGAGTCCTTAGCATAATGGTTAAGTCTAGTATACGTCGAGTCTAAAGTCTTGAGTTTGAGCCTCACCTTGTGTTGGACAAATTAAGTCAGTTGACCTGTAATAATGGCTGGTTCAAGACCTAACACCCCATACATTATCAAACTAAAAAAAAATCCTAAAGTGGTTTTTACACTGTTTTATTAATTTTACTAGAACTCACTTAACAAAAGGGATAATGTGCTCCTCATGTTTTTGGCCATGGATGCCGTGTTTCTATTTAAAAAAAAAGATATTTTTTCTGCTTCATAATTAATTAATTATTGGAACATTTGTAATTTTACACTTGTCAATATCTAATTTATAGTCTTAATATTTTTAGTGATGTTTATAAAAAAATTTAAAAATTAGATTTTAATAAAGTACACATTGAGCCAAATCCATAAACTAGTTATATGATCAAATAATCGTAAATAGTGGAAAATTACAAACGTTGCAATAATTATAAAGTGAATAAAATATAACAATTTACTGTAATTTGAATGATCGTGATAATCATGGGTATATTAGTCTAACCATTTAAAATATGAGGTATTTTAGGAATATATTTTTAACAAAATTATAAAAATAGCATTTCATGTATTATAAGATAATGAGAAACTGAGAATTTCCCTTTTGTGGCTCCAATAATTCTCCTTTAGTCTTTAATGCCTTATTGAAATGTTTCACTTGTTTTCTTCTAACACTAATTTAATTATGGTATATATCCCTAATTAAGTGTGAAACAAAGTCGAAAATGATCGCAAATTATTATATGGTCTTGGGACCACATAAATTTCCGTGGTCCTAGGGTAAAACAACACTGTTTAATGCTTAAGGGAAAAAATATATCCAAAACTCTTTCTGCTTTCACGGTACTCTGTGGCTTGTGTACCCGGGTACACGATATAACAATTGGAAAATGATAAGGTAGTTAAAAGGAAAATTTCTATTAGTAGCCCTTAGACTTCGCAAGTTTAATGGTGGAAGTCTTTTTAAAAATCTTTCCTTCTGGAAGCGCTTCGCTTATAACTTATTCCTAAGCAATAGGGGCGGCAAAAGCTGACATAACCTAAACCTAACTCAAAATTAGCAGGTTTGGGTTGAGATTTTCAACCTGAAAAATTAAATGGATCGACACGAACTAAAATTAAATGGGTTAGTATTGGGTTGACATTTTCAACCTGAAGACAACCTGAAATGACACGATTTTTAAATTTTTAATTTGATTTTGTAGTTTTAGCTTTCAGGGATGCTTAGGGGCCTTAAAAATTAACGGGTTAGGGTTGAGATTTTCAACCCGAAAAATTAAATGGGTCGACACGAACATGACCTAAAATCAAAACGAGTTAGGTTTGGATTATGGTTAATTAGCTGACCAGGATACCTGCTGACCGGAACTTAAAACTGACCCAACCTGATCTATTTGTCGCTCCTACTAAGCGTAGTCATAATGAAGAACATTATTGTTAAATAGTACTCCCTCCGTTCCCATATGTTTTTTTCTTTTTATGTTTTTACTTTGCACAAGTGCCAATGCATTTGTTTGACCATAAATATTTTTTGTTGTATATGTGAAAAAAATATAATAATTGGATATTAATAACGTACTTATTCAGATGAATCAAACAAGATCCACATGATTATATTATGTTTTGTATGTTGAGAGTAATTACATCATTCTATAAATAGTGTTAAATTACAAATAGGATAAACAAATGAAAGAGATAAAGATCTGATTATAATCTTTCACACAAGTTGAGATGATCACTCGCCTAGAAAACAAGGCACATGGTGTCTTTTTTTATTTTTATTTTTACAGATAAAGTATACGGAAGCCATTTCCTATCTCAGGAAGGGGATGAGGAATCTAACCCTAGTCCAAGCCCTGGGGAGGAAAGGCAGGCCTTCAACCTCATCCTAGCTATCTAGTATGTAAGTATGTCCCTGTGTGTATGAATGGCAACTCCTACATGCAGCCAAAATTTTAATTCCACCTCATAAATAGACCAATTGAATTGGATGCAGAAGTACTTCTCCCTAATCGAAGGCCTTTAAGGGGCGTGTCTATGTACATGTACTGACGTACAGAGTAGAGCTAGGGGACAAACGATCGAGTTATTCCGGTCCATCCGCATATATATATACGGGTTGGATTTTCTAATAAAAACCCAACTTGTATACAACTACCAGTGTATTTTAATTCGTGTACATAAAATATCAATTGGTCATACGCACGTTATCTTAGGAGTTAGGACTATCTTATCATACAACCGACAATTTTCCAGTTTCATCAGGATTTTACAGCCCTAACATTAAAAAAAAAATATGCATAAAAACTATTAAACATGATGCATCCCGTTTGTATAATATACACAAATACATCTCATTTAAGAACCAAAGTTCAAAGCGGAATGAAAACGAGGCACAATCCACTTGTAGAATTATGTTCACATAATCACACCAATAAACATAACCTCTTACTAAGGCGCATTTGATTCATATAAAATGTTCTAATCCGATCTGATTTTATATGAACCTTTTTATTTTGATATGAATTTATCTAATTGTAATTATCTTATAGGTATAAATTTTTTTATCTGATCTAACTTTTCTAAACAAATCTAATATGAACTTTTTTTAACAGATCTGATTTGAACTAAATTTTTCGAAAATAATAAGTACTATAGAAGTTAAATCAAACACACGCATCTGTAAAAGAGGATAATAAGGAATCTTCACAAATGCGTGTAGTGAGAATCGAACCTAAACTTCATGCCTGGAATTCTGAAGCACTAACCATTTGGCTATGACTTATCCTCCCAAACCTTGTATATATAGGGTAAAATCAAGGTCAGTTGAAGATGCAATTGTATCTCCATCGACCCTCAAAAAACCAAAAAATAAAATAAAAATGATATCATCAAACAACTCATCAACCATGGACAACCATGGGCAAGGTGATCAGGCCGCAGAGGCCTTGATTAAGGCTTTTGATAATTTACTAGTTCTTCAACAGCAGGACCATAAGGAGCTCCAGGCCTTGGCCCTTCGAGAGTGGGCCAATAACGAAAAACACACGGCCCAAGCCCAAGCCCAAAGTAGCAGCAGCAGCAGTGGGCCGCTGGATTTCGGCGAGTATTTCCAGCTGTGGCTCCTCGACGAAGCGCGTAACCTGGAGGATCTCAGAGCAGCCACAACCGAGTCGACTCAGTCAAGAAACAATGAGTCCTTGACTCAGAAACTAGAACAGAGGGTGAGCCAAGCCATGCGCCACTACGAGAACTACTACTCGGTGAAGTCCGACTCAGTGAGTCAGAACGTGGTGCACATGCTAGCGGCGGCGTGGATGTCGCCGCTAGAGCACGCCTTCTTCTGGATCGGTGGTTGGAGGCCCACCTCAGCTTTCCACCTTCTACACTCGCTCGTGGGGATCCAAGTCGAAGCCCGACTCACTGAGTTACTTCATGGATCGCTGAGTTCAACCGGACATGACCTAGCCGAGTTATCCTCCACTCAGCTTATCTGCATCGACGAGTTGCAGAAACAGACTGTTGTACAAGAAAGAGACTTGACAGAGGCGTTGGCTGCTTTGCAAGAGACTATCGCGGACGCGAATATGGTGAAGCTGGCGCGAGTTGCAACTCAGCTGATGCGGCAGAGTCATGGTGAGTCGGGACGAGTTGAGTGTGACTCGGTGAATGCACAAGTGAAGTTAAACTTAGAGGTTAAAGAAGACAAGTTGAAGGAAGTGTTTGGAAAGGCTGATAAATTGAGGCTAAATACGCTTAAAAGTATTGTGCATATTTTAAGCCCTGTTCAAGCTGCTCATTTCTTGATTGCTGCTGCTGAGCTCCATCTCAGGCTTCATGACTGGGCTAATTAATTAGCTTAATTAAACACCTACCATATCCTAAGAAAAAAATGACAATGTTGTATGAATAAGCTACCTTATTTTTTTTTTTAATTTTTTTTTTTTTAAATAGGATAATGTTTGGAATACCAGACTTAATTTATAAGGGGATAATAAGAAATCGTCACAAATGTGTGCAGTGAAAATCAAACCAAAGACTTCATGCCTTAAATTCTGAAGCATTAACCACTAGGTTAAGACGTCATCCTCAGATAAGATAGCTTTACTAGCGTAGGAGAAGGAGAACCATCAATGTTTTAGCCCATCGAAAACAAAACAAGAAAAAATGATTTAGGCTATGTGTAATAACAGTATGTGTGCATTTTCTTGTAATGTTTAATTACTTAATTTTCTTACATAAAAAAATAAAGGAAAGTAAATTTTAGATCAAAATATGAATTTTTAATACGCTGCTTTTTATTTCAATAAATTATAAATATTTAATGTTTAATTTTATGTGTATGAGAGATTTGACTACCTTAAGCTCAATTAAACGTTTTTTAAAACTAAATTTATCACAAAGATTTATTGATGAAATCAAACTTATCAACATATTTAAATTGTAAGGCTTATTTACTAGTCATTCAAATTTGTTATTTAGATTAACCGATAAGATATACGAGATTCATACAGAAAGCTCTAATCACATGAATACAAGATAAACCGATAAGGTATATAGATGAGGAGGACTGGAGGGGAGGGGGTGTGGTATAAAGTACGAATCTGGGGCATGACTCATGGGGAAAATAATCTTTACTATTGGGTCATGCTTCAACCTTATATACATAGTTATATTTGTGAAAAGTATTAAAGTGAAAAAGCCCATCCACCGTCAAATTGTTCTAATTATTAGTTTAATACCCATCAGGCTGCTGCCCAAAAATAAATAAATAAATAAACCCATTGTTGCATTGGGCTTCAATGTCACGCAGCTTGTTAAGGAGAAGTCGTTCTTCATATTGGGCTGTGCTTATGGCGACGAGGTAGAAGGAGGAGGCATTACTGCATTAGGGTTCTTCTACACAAGATAATCATATGATTTTTAAAAAAATTCTTAAAAGTAAAAAATCGATTTTTTTTAGTTGGATAATGTGGGTGGTACAAGATTTTGAATTGAACCCTACTACACGTCACCCAATCCAATTTGGCCGACACACGCATCCCAACCGAGAAGATAAATAATCATTGCAAATGCATTGAGACCTTAGACTCGACATTCACAAGACTTAACTAATAGGCTAAGACTCACACCTAAAGTAGAAAAATGAAATGATAATTAACGAGTCCTTAGTATCGGATTTCAATCAATTGATTTCTGATTCGGAATGATTTTTACCATGATAAGTTCACAATCACCTCCAGGGTTAAACCAAAGCTCATTTAAGCAAACCTTGACAATCCATCACAGTTCACAAGTGAGGTCAAGGTTCAGGACACTAGACGAGTTATTTGATTTAACTAGGGTTGTAAATTATTCGAATAATACATATAGGTGCTAGTTAATTTCTAGTCGGAAACAAGCCAGGTTCCAATATACCTGGCAAAGCTGTTACTGCCAATATTATTGGCCCAAGTCCAAGGAACACGAGCCCAAAACTTCAGCCCAACAAGGAGCCAGAACTTCGGCCCAAAAGAAGAGTCACCAAAGGCCTCATTTACAGGGAATACATGGCAGAATACCAATGGTCCACGTGGCAGCACCTCATTGGTCCACGTGGCACTTTCCTACGAAGACACGTGGCAGATTGGATCTCAGACATGAGCATAGGCAAAACTTCATTTATTGAACTATGTATATATGTAAAGTTATCCCACATTGATAGTTTACTAGGAAAATGGGAAGATTCCTATATATAAGGATTTATGTAATGATTAAACACAGATTCCAAGAATTGGCTGATTTGACAACACATATTTGTAATTGTCGATTAACCCTAATCAATCCAGATTAGCAGCTAATTAAGTGATTATTATCTTTTGCCATTTAATTATTTACTTTGCATTTATCTCATTTTAATTGCTTTCACTATTGTGGTCTTGGGTCGAGTTTGTAGCATAAAATTAGTTAGCTCTCCTTAAAACTAAAAACACCCGAAACATTTGGCGCCGTCTGTGGAGAGAGCACGATTTTATGGCAAACTTAGGAGATAAAACTCCCGAGATACCCAAAACTTCTTTAGTGGCGGTCGAAGACGACCCCGATTTTGAGGAAAGAGAGATGGACCAAGACCGACACCCTCGAAGGGAGAAGACTGCACAACGTGCAGATCAGGCTTCGGCCCAATCTTCCGAGGGGGATCAGCTAATTTCTCTCTCTCAGTTAAAACATGTAATGGTCGATTTGAGAAACTCTCTTGTCTTACAGATGAAAGACATGATAGGGCAAGCCAACAAGGCCGAGCCGGGGCCTTCTAAGCTGACTGCAGGGGAAGCCGGGCCTTCGAGGCCGACTAAGGGTCCGGCCGACCCCAAGGGGGATTCAGGGAAGAAAAAGGTTTCAGGCAAGAAGAAGGCTTCTAAATCACCGAAGGTTGATTGGAAGAATATCACCCAACGGGTGAAGACAGCCAAAGCTCCTCCGCCCCCTAGGAGGGAGCCCCTGATAAGCGAGTCTAATCAGGCCTTTAGAGATGCCCGAGAGTATCTGAAGGCAAAACGACAGCAATCTCAGCAGCACTGTAACGACCCGACTTTTTTGGACATGTCGATTTACGAAGGGAAATCGACAAACGGATCATTACCAAAACAATTCAAACTATAAATTAGATTATTCAATTGAAATTAAGTAACCTTTATTGAGTTAATTAAAGTATCATCCAAAAATCTAAATAATTCCCAAAAGAATCGTAATTACAAAGTTGTTCCAAAACCGTCCCAACATGCTGGGATTATAAATTAATGAAATAACATAAGTCTAATTAAATTCACTAAGTAACTAAGGTGTACTAAGATTCTCAGCCACTCAAAAGCCCGTCCAGCGAAAGCCCGAACTAATCAGCTGCATCTTCACCTGTAACTGAGGGGGGGGGGGGTCCACCGTCAGTGGCGAGTAACTAGGCTGTCCCGCTTAATTGAGGGACCACTAAACACATAATCTCATAGAATTTCGCAAGAAAACCTCATGTAAACATAAATCATCTTATACGGAATACATGTAAAAATACGTACAAGAATACGTATAAATTACGTATAACATACGTATACAAATACCTGCAGAAATACGGTTAGAATACGTACAAAAATACGTATAAAGTACGTATACTTTACGTATAATCATACCTGCAAAATACGGTTAGGAATACGTACAAAATACACGTATAGTACACTTATACATTCATACATACATGCATACATACATACGTACATGCTTACATACATACTTATACAAATACAGGAATACACAGCGGAAGACTCATACCATTCATAACACGTATACTTACATAGTAAACCCTTATAACTTAATTATCATATTTCCATTGGATCTTGTCCTACATCTTATTCTATATCTTATGTCATATTGCAATATATATATATCATAACTTATATCACATCTTATCAAATCATATCGTTCATATCATATCTTATCATTTCGTATCATTCATATCATATCGTATCATTTCATATCATTCTTATCTTTCAATGGACCGGTCACTATAACTCGTTGTGGATCCCGTTTGCACCACAACTTTCCTAGAACATGCCGGGGTGGGCTCGTGTACCCAACCCGTAGCGGATCTCGTTTGCACCACTAAGCCTAAGCTATGGCCATAACCCCTAATAGCAGCTCGTGTACTACTACTAGACGACTACATATCCTAAGACCCAGAACTGCGCGGGGGAACTCGTGTGTTCGTCCCATTGAGCAGTGGCTTCGACTTAACCCAGTCTGACTACTCGAGTCATCAGGTGGGCGTCCTTATCTTATCTTATATTTCAAAGATTATATCTTATCTTATATCTTTCAATATTATATCTTATCTTATATCGGGAAATACTAGGTGACCGTAATTGGAAATGAAATGTTCGAAGTCCCAGGAAAGAGAGGTGTGGCACGTATATTGGCCACCTTAAATACCAAGTCTTTCCTAGCCAGAAATCGAAACAAATCATATTCCTATTACTCTGTTTCCTTTCTTACCCTTTAATATCTTATCGTATCTTATATAACTTATCCCTACTGATTCCTAATATTAATAATAATACTAATAATAATCGTAATATTAATATTATTAATAATAATACTCGTATAATAATAATAACAACAATATTATTATCTATCCCTTCATGTTACAACTTATCCCTGACAATTCCTTTAATTGTAACCTTTATAATTACAATGTTAATTATTCCTAATAATATTATAAGTCAAAATTAAACCATAATTGACCAAAACAATCAAGGACCATTCGACATTCTTATTATACAACTAATAATTAAATAAATTCACATACTTATCATATAATTAATTTATTAATTCATATAAAAATATAATGAAATACATAAATTACCTGAAACATGATAAAAATACTATTTTTCATATTTTGAACCATTCGAAAAGTTCAAGTGTATATTCCAAAATTTATACAATTAATTCAACAAACTTTAAATTATCAATTAATCACATAATCTTAATTAGAACAAATACATCATGCTTGAACATACATATCACACGACATTCAAGGCCAAGATCAAGATTGTTTCAAGAATTCTTCTTATCATGATTAAATTAAAGATTCAATTCAATGTTTCATATTAATTCAAGATTTAATTAAAGATTACCAATACTAATTCAAGATTATTCAAGTTTCACTATAAAAATCATATTTTTAACTCCCTTTTAATACTTAGGTCACTCGAAAAATTCAAGCATTAATAATAACATATTTTAATAATCCAATCACCCTATTTTACACAATCTGATTTTTAAAGGATTAAATTAAGAACGACCCTTCAAAGGTCTCGATTAATCTGGAAATTTTAATGGAAGTTAAATATAGGTTCAAGGTTTAACGTGCATAATTTTCGTCCAAAAATAATGTAATTTACTATTTTTAAGGGATTTTATAACTAACAAATCAGATTAGGCTGAGATCAGTTTCAGATTTTTCTGCCATATCAAACGATCTTTAAAAATTACGAAAATTTAACACAAGCTGTAAAACACTATTAATGACTTCCACCTAAAATTTCGTAGCCATACGATTTGATTAAGTATATTAATAAATTCGTAAACTAAATCTGGACAGTTTTACCGGTTTAAAAGATTAAATTTTTTATAAGCAATAAAAGGACGAATTTTGTCACGAAATAAATCATGATTCATAATAAAACAGTAAGAAACCTTCCACGAAAAATTCATCAAGAAATAACGAGATTTGATTGATAAATAAATTCATACAAGTAATTATTCAACAATTAAAGATTTCAAGAAACTACATAAAATAATTAAGAAAATACATAAAACAAATCAAAAATCAAATCATCATGTACTCGACATTTTCGAATCAATACAAACATAAAATCCTACAATTTTCGTGATCAATCCTAATTAACTATGTGATTATCTATCCCAAAATTAAAAAAGAAAGCCAAGTTACCTCGAATCGCTAGATTATCCAAGGCACAAAAAGAATTCACTACTTGGTGAATTTTTTTGTGTTGTTCGAATTTTTGAAAGGAAAAGAGGGGAGAAATATTTTTTTAGGGTTTAAGTGTACAATTAGCAAAATAGGAACCCAAATGAAAAGAGTAGGTTCTATTTATAAAAAAAAACAAAACAAACCCTAATGTTACCAAGAGGGTCGGCCAAAGGAAAGAAAGAAAAGAAAAAAAAGAAAATTGGGTCTTTGGCCCAATTTTGAGGAAAAAAGATTGGACTAGAAATGGAAGCAGTCCAAATTAAATGGCCTTTGGACTTGGATTTAAATAAATTAAGCTAATAACCGCGAAATTTTCTGGCCCAAAATTTCGGGGTATTACAGCACTCCCACATTGACGTTTCCGACACTGCGTCAACTCCCACTTTGAAGGATACCACCTACCGAGACTCTATGCGGACCATGTCTCACACAACAAATGTGCAAACACTGACTCCAGTTCTGAAAGGCTCGTTCAAGGCCGAGCCACATAGAGAAGATGTGCCTCTAGCTTCTCAGTTCCAACAACCACATCCCCATGGTGGGATAACATGGAATTCTCCTTTCTCCGTCGCTATCTTGACAGCCCCAAGGGCCTCTAAAGTCAAGGCACTTCATATTGAACCATATGATGGTACGACGGATCCAGATGACCACCTGGCCACGTACAAACATTTGATGTATGCCCAGTCAGTTGATGATGCGACCTGGTGCATGTACTTCCCCGCTACTTTGAAAGGAGTAGCTCAAAAATGGTTCAGCAGCCTGCCGAATCACTGCATCCAAAACTTCACCGAGCTTAGCATGGTTTTTGCACATCACTTCATGGCAAACAAGCAGGAAAGGAAGACCAGCATGCATCTTGGCAAGATCATACAGGGGCCTAACGAGTCCCTGAGATCATATGTAAAGCGGTTTAATCTGGAGATGCTGCAAATACCAGGCCTTCCGGAAGGTGTAGCTTTTGACAACTTCGTCAAAGGGCTGCACCAGTCAAGATTCAAGTTCGAGATGGTGAGAAAAAAGGTGCAATCTCTGCCAGAAATCCTTATGGAGGCTGAGTCTTATATCCATGCCACTGAGATTTGCTCGGCTATCAAGCCGGAAACCAAGAATGCACAGAAGCAAGGGGAGACGGGTCAGAAGAAGGACGACCGAAAGAGAGAAGTTTGGACGGTTGAGGGAACTCATAAGGAGCACAAGGCTCCCAAGAAAAGTCGTACTTATGAGGCGGCCTATGAGTATAACAAAAAGCCCCATGCCATTTTAATGGAGATTAAGGATAAGTTCAACTTCGATGCGCCTCAACCTCTGCGAGGCCCGTCCAAATACAGAAACTCTAACAAGTATTGTCAGTACCACAAGGATGTGGGTCATGATACAGATGAGTGCTTCAACTTGAAGCGATTGTTAGACAAGTTGGCTGCTAAGGGTATGTTAGAACCCTACATAGTGAAGTCCAAATATAAGTTCCAGCGAAGGACTCCCCAGAAGACCGTGGAAGAAGAGGAAACGGATACCGAGGTTGTAGCCATGATCTCGGGAGGCTTCGCTTCAGGAGGCCCTACCATCAGAGGTACGAAGGATCACCTTCATAGCCTTTCTCAGGTTATGACTACAGAAGAAACAAAAGACAAATTGCCAGAAATAATGATCGGCGAGAAAGACCGGCCGATCATTCAAACTCCTCATGACGACCCCTTGGTCGTCGAATTCAAGGTAGCCAATCTGAAAGTCAGGAGGATCTTGATAGATACAGGCAGCTCGACAGATATTATCAGTTTTGCTTGCTTGGAGAAACTAAGGTTTCCAGACGATGCTCTCCAACCCATTAACCATCCTATCATTGGGTTCGGAGGAGGTGTCATACACCCCGTAGGCATTGTTACCTTGCCCATCCGAATGGGAACAAAAGAGATGCCGCGTCATATGTTTGTAAAGTTCCTAATAATCAAAGAGCTAACTGCCTATAACATTATTATTGGCCGGCCCACATTGAACGTGTCAAAAGCCATTATTGTGCCACACCTCATGTTGATGAAATTTGTATGCAACGATGGAAGTGTGGGGGCGTTATATGGTGATCAATAGACTGCACGAGAATGCTATCTCACCACTATAAAGTCCTCTCCCACACTAGACCAACAAAATAAGGTCCAACCATCGTCCAAGAAGAGAAAGACAGAGGCAGAAGGGCCGCGCCAAGAAGTTTGTATGATTGGGTTACCCTACCCAGATGAGTTACGACCTCAGCCTATGGGGGAATTTCGGGAAGTTATACTAAATGCAGGACGCCTTGATCGAGTTGTGCAAATAGGCTCTACTCTGGATGAAGGTCAGAGCCAGAGGTTGGAAGCGCTCCTAAAGGAATATCAGGATGTGTTTGCTTTCACGGTCCAGGAAATGCGGGCATTGACCCAAATGTTGTATGCCATGAACTGAATGTACTACCAGGCTCGAAACCAGTCAAGCAGAAGAAGAGAAACCATGGAGAACTTCGGGATAAAGCCGCTGCAGAGGAGGTGAAAAAACTGTTGGAGGCTCGGTTTATTCGTCCTTGTTACTACCCCGAGTGGGTGGCCAATGTTGTCTTGGTCCCCAAACCTAACAAGGGATGGAGGATGTGTGTCGACTACACCGATCTAAATCGAGCTTGCCCCAATGATGGATTTCCTCTACCCAAGATCGACCAATTGGTCGATTCCACAGCTGGGCATGCCCTTATGAGTTTTATGGATGCCAACTCAGGCTTCCATCAAATCCCGATGCACCCGGATGATCAAGAGAAAACGGCCTTCATTACTTCACAAGGGTTATATTGCTACACTGTGATGCCTTTCGGGTTAAAAAATGCCCCTGCCACCTTTCAAAGGTTGGTAAACATGGTGTTCCAACACCAGTTAGGGCGAAACCTGGAAGCTTACATAGATGACATAATTGTCAAGAGCAAAGAGCCGCTTGATCACCTGGCCGATCTAAAGGAAACATTTGATTCCCTTAGAAAATATAACATGAAATTGAACCCAAAGAAGTGCGTCTTCGGGGTGGCATCAGGGAAGTTCCTAGGTTTCATGATCGATCAGCGGGGCATCGAGGCTAATCCCGACAAAGTAAAGGCAGTAAGTGACATGACTTCCCCTAGAACAATTAAGGATACACAAAGGCTGACCGGATGTTTGGCTGCTCTTGGCCGATTCCTGTCCCGGTCAGGGGATAAATGTCACTTCTTTTTTGATGCTATAAAGAAAAAGTCTAAGTTTGAATGGACTTAAGAAGCCGAACTGGCTCTTACCAAACTGAAAGAACATATGCACACCTTACCTAGGCTGATAAGCCCAATCCCAGGTGAGGTTTTATATATGTATCTTGCTGTTTCAGAATTTTGTTTAAGTGCGGTGCTGGTAGCAGTCCGAGAAGGAGTCCAACACCCGGTGTACTTTGTAAGCCACATCTTAAGGAACGCCGAACTACGATATTCTCTTATAGAGAAGTGTGGGCTCGCATTGTATATGGCCTCCAAAAAACTCCGGCCTTACTTCAAGGCGCATCCTCTTGTGGTTTACACTGATCAGCCACTGAAGCAACCCTTCACTAAGCTTGAGTCCTCCGGCCGTATGTTGAAATAGGCGGTAGAACTCAATGCTTTTGATATTTCTTTCGAATCAAGGAAGGCAATCAAGGGCCAAGCCCTAGCAGACTTTGTTGTAGAAATGACTAGGCCAGACGGCCAGACAGAAAAAGGTCCCCAAGGTTGGAAATTGTTTGTCGACGGATCCTCAACCCAAAATGGTTGCGGCGCTGGCATCTTATGTATCTCACCAGAGGGGGATGTGTATGAATATGCTCTCCGTTTCAAGTTCCAGGCTTCCAATAACGAGGCAGAGTACGAAGCTCTCCTTACCGGTCTAAGAATGTGTATTGCTGTAGGGGCAGAAGAAATAGAGGCCTCGTCTGATTCACAGCTGGTTGTGAGCCAAGTTAATGGAGACTACGAAGCCCGAGAGCCGGCCATGAAAAGGTACTTGCAGATGATTAAGGAAGTTAGTGCCCCCCTCAAGGCACTCGTGGTTCAGCATGTGCCTAGGTCGGATAACAGTCAAGCCGATGCCTTGTCTAAGCTGGCCTCCTCGGCAATCAATGAAACCTCAAGAAATGTCTTTTGGGAGGTAAAAGAAAGAAGAAGCATAGATGAACAACAAGTCCTGACATTAGATCGGAGCAGTACATGGATGGACTCCATCCTTGATTATAAGGTAAATGGCGCCTTGCCAACTGATAAGAAAGAGGCTAAGGCCATCGAGCGAAGAGCCGCCTGGTTCGAAGTCTTCAATGGGAAGTTATATAAGAAGTCGTATTCTAAGCCATTCCTAAAGTGCATCACGCCCGAGCAAGGGCAGGACATTTTGGATGACCTACATCAAGGATTATGTAGTTCCCACATTGGGGGACGAGCATTGGCAGAGAAGGCAATTCGAACTGGTTGCTATTGGCCCACGCTGAAGGAAGATGCCATGTGGAGAGTAAGGAAATGTGATATGTAATACCCCGAAAATTTGGGATATTTTAAATTTTTATTTATTGATTAAATGTATAATCAATTGACTACTTAATTGATTATTATTTAATCAATTATTATTTTGTGTAGCAATTTAATACTTTTGAGCCTGGCCCTAACCTTTTTATTTTGTCTGGCCAAAACCCGAACCCAATTTTCTTTTCTTCCTTTTCTTTCCTAGCTTGGCCGGTTTTCTTATCAATGGGCCAAGTACATGTTTGTTTTTATTAGTTTAGTTAATTAAATTATTTTAATTTAATTTAATTACTTTCTAACCCAATCTATCTTCAAATTGGGCCAAAGACCCAAATCTCTTTTCTTTTCTACCTCATGGCCGGCCCTCTTCCTTTAATTGGGTCAATGGTAGTTTTGATTTAATTAATTAATATTAATTATAATGATATTGGGTAATTATATTGATTAATTAAACTAATTAATTTTACCTATTCAAGTTTGTTGAACAAACTAACTAAATCTTCCCCTATTCTCTCCCATGCACACGGCCCACCCTACTATTATATTAGGGTTTGTTTAGCTTTCTTTCCTTCTATAAATATAAGGCCTAGCATGATTATTTGTTACTAATTGCTAAAGTTTACAAACTCTAAAAACAATCACACAAATCTTCTCTTCTTCTCTCTTGTTGGCCGTGTAGTTATTCACCAAAAAGGGGTGAATTGTTCTTTGTATTTTGGAAATAAAAGCGAATCGAGGTAACTTCGCTTTCCTCTTTAATCTATGGGTAGAAAAACACATAGTTAATTAGGAATTGAAGCATGAAAATTGTAGGAAGTTTAATATTGTTTTCATATGAACATGTCGAGCATGAAGCATGAATTTCTTGATTGATTTTTATGTATTTACTTGATTTTATGTATGATCTTGTATAATTTATTTACCAATCAAATCTTGTTATTTCTTGATGAATTTTTCATGGTATCTGGTTTACTGTTTTATTATTAACCATGATTTATTTCGTGGCAAAATTCGTCCGTTTATTATTTATAAAAATTTAATCTTTCAAACCGGTAAAACTGTCCAGAATAGGTTTACGAATTTATTAGTGTACTTAATCAATTCGGAATGCTACGAAATTTTATATGGAAGTCAGTGATAATGTTTTACAGCTTGTGTTAAATTTTCGTAATTTTTAAAGATCGTTTGATATGGCATAAAATTCTGAAACCGAATTCAGCCTAATCTGACTGGTTAGTTATAAAATCACTTAAAAATAGTAAAAGATGTTATTTTTAGACGAAATTTATGCACGTAAATACTTGAACCCATATTTAGCTCCCATAAAAATTTCCAGATTTTTAGAGATCTTTAGATGGTCGTTTTTAATTTAATTCTTTAAAAATCAGATTGTATAAAATAGGGCAATTGAATTATTAAAATATGCTATTATTAATTATTGAATTTTCGAGTGGTACAAAATTTAAAGGAGGAAATAAAAATGTTATTTTTATACTAATCTTGAACATGCTAGATTAAATATGTGAATCTTTATTTTAAATCCTTATTTAATTCCATGAATCTTTAAATTCTTGAATATGTAAATTTGTTCTTGAATTATATTCTAAAATCTACTTACTCTCGGGATTCTCCCGAGTGAGCTAAAGATTAAAACATTAAAAGTTGTGTTATTTCTTGTTTATATGTATATGCCGTGTATGTATGATTTTAATCTTGTTATGTTATGTTAAGTATAATTTTTCGTAAGAATTGTTTATTTAATTTAAGTGTTTGCTGTAGATTAAATTATATGAATTAATTAAATAATTTTTATTAAAAGATATTAAAACGTCGTGTGGAAGAAAATTAGGAAAAATATGATTTTTATTTTAATTTGCTAATTTTTAGTAATTAGTTGTTTAATTAAAATAAATTAAGAAATTAATTAAATTTTGTTAACATTCTGGGAATGCCGTGTAAAATTGCTGGAAATAGTCAAATTTAGTTGATTTTGAATTGTTATTAATTTAGGAATAATTTAGTAATATAAGTTACGGATAAAATAATTATTGGGGATAAGTTGTAAAGTGTAGGGATAAAAAGGAATAATAATATTAGTAACATGTTTATTAGGGCCAAATACTAATAGTGTTATTAATACAATTATCTTACTTTGGATAAGGTTACAAATTAGTATATGATATAATATTAAAATTAGTATCCGAAAGGGTAAGATTATAAGTATATGATATATATATTTTAAGGATAATATATTATATGAGTTTTGAAGATATATAAGATATTACTAGGGATAAGAAAGGAAACAGAGTAATAGATATACATGTTATGTTTCGGTCTCTGGCTAGGAAAGACTTGGTATTTAAGGTGGCCAATATACGTGCCGCACCTCTCTTTCCTGGGACTCCGAACATTTCATTTCCTATTACGGTCACCTAGTATTTCCCAATATATGATATGATATGATTAAGTAAAGATATAAGATACAATATAAAGATCGCCCCTGCGATGACGCAAAGGTCATCAATCGGGTTAAATAAGATAGGACGCCCTTGCGTTAACGCAAAGGTTATCAATTGGGTTTAGTCGATGCCACTGCTCACATGGGACGAACGCAAAGGTTCCCCCGCGCAGTTCTTGGTCTTAGAACATGTAGCCGTCTGGTAACCGTATCTGCGAGCCGCTACCAGGAGTTATGGCCATAGCTTAGGCTTAGTTCTCGCAAAGGAGGGCTACGGGTGGGACGCAAAGGTTCACCCCGACATGTTTTAGGAAAGTTGCGAACGCAAAGGTTCGCTACGAGCCGAAGAAGACAGTCCGCAAAGATGATATGTTAAGTTAAGATGATATAATAAGTACATATGTAAAGTTAAGAAGATATTATGTTCTTATTATAAGATGGATGTTATGATATAAGATAAGATATGATTATTGATGATAAGATATGTTATATAAGTTAAGAAGGAATATGACAAGAATGAATAAGAAATGATGAGTATAATATAAGCTAAGGTTCTGAGTTAATTTAAGTTGTATAATATAAAGTATAAGTATTGTATATTCTAAGACTTCCGCTGTGTATGATTGTGTATTTATGTAAGTATATATGTGTATGTATGCACATGGATGGTTTGTGTATTTTTGTACGTATTCTAACCGTATTTGCAGGGTTGTTTGTACGTACATTATACGTAAGATATACGTATTCCCACCGTATCTCTGCAGGTGTATTTATACGTATTTTATACGTACATTTATACGTATGTTTATACGTACTTTTATACGTATTTTTGTATGTTAGATTGAAAGCATGTATTAGATTTCTTTACAGTTTTTATGTGTATTTCTATGCTATTATGTGTTTGGTGGTCCCTCGATTAAATGGGACAGCCTAGTTACTCGCCACTGACGGTGGACCCCCCCTCAGTTTCAGGTGACGATGCAGCAGAGTAGAGCGGGCTCCGCTGGATGGGCTTGAGTAGATTAGTATTTTATTTTGAGTATTTAGTATTCCCAGAACAGTTTGAGACATTAATTTAGTTTATCTTATGATCCCAGCATGTTGGGGCAGAATTTCCAGACTTTATATGTATTAGTGACTTTTGGACTATTATGGATAATTGGTACTTAATTTAATAAAAGATAATTTATTCATTCAATTAAGTTGATTTATTGTTATTTAAGTTAGTAACGATCCGAATGTCGCTTTCCCTTTGTAAATCGACAAGTCGAAAAGTCGGGTCGTTACATGATAAGTGCCAAAGATTCGCCAAACTTATACATCGCCCTTCCAATGAATTGGTCCCCATTACCAGTCCTCTCCCCTTTGCCAAATGGGGAATGGATATACTTGGCCCTTATACTCAAGCAACGGGTCAACGTCGCTATGTGTTTGTAGCTGTGGATTACTTCTCTAAGTGGGTTGAAGCCGAACCCGTCAAAGGTATCAGGACAAATGATGTCAAGGGCTTCATCTGGAAGAACATAATCACCAGGTTTGGTGTGCCACAGGCTATGGTGTTTGATAACGGTCCACAGTTCGAGACTCCACAGCTCAAAGGTTGGTTACGAGATCAAGGAATCGCACACTGCTTTGCCTCAGTTGGACGCCCTCAAACAAATGGCCAAGTTGAGTCTTTCAACAAAATAATCTCAGATGGAATCAAGAAGAAGCTTGAAAAGGCCAAGGGTCTGTGGGCCGATGAACTTCCCAATGTGCTTTGGTCAATTCGGACTACGAGCAAGTCTTCAACAGGTGAAACTCCCTTCATGATGGTGTATGGGGCAGAGGCAGTTCTTCCTATTGAGATGTACGAACCCAACTTCGAGTCATGCTCTATGATGAGAATGCAAACTGGGAAGCAATGAAGCTAAATTTGGAGTTTCTACCAGAAACAAGGGGTAATGCTTTACTCCGACAAGAGATCTATAAGTTGAGAATGGCTCGGGAATACAATAAAAAAGTCAAGAATCGCCCCCTGAGAATTGGTGACTATGTATTGAGAAAGATGGAGGCGCAAGGTCGAGCTAATGAAGAGGGTAAGCTTACCCCGAGCTGGGAAGGTCCGTACAAAGTCACGGAGGCAGTTCATGATGGAACTTACCGACTCGAGACGATGCAAGGAACGGCTGTGCCACGGTCATGGAATATGGACCACTTAAGGAAGTATTACTTCTAGAATGTAAAAACAATGTATGACCTTAGGGTCGAAACAATGTACTTACACTTCCATATTAATGAAAAGGGCAGGACTAGGTCCCAAAAGGCCCCATCACTTTCAAAGTGAATACTTTAAAGGCTAGTGTCCATAATTTTGTTTATAAAACATAAGACCGAATGCCCTTAGTGCTACTCTAAGCACTAAGCTCTTACCCCTATATTGCCCTCAAAAAACGAGGCCAATAGTGACAAGTTTCACCAGGATGAAGGGTGGCCACCCATGCCCCCTAATTCATTTCCAATTAAGACGAGTTACTCGTTAAAATTAAGATGAATCACAAAAGGGTGTCTCGACCAAAACTAGGCCGAGCCACCCGATAAATTAAGATGAATCACAAAAAGGGTGTCTCGACCACAACTAGGCCGAGCCACCCGATAAATTAAGATGAATCACAAAAGGGTGTCTCGACCACAACTAGGCCGAGCCACCCGATAAATTAAGATGAATCACAAAAGGGTGTCTCGACCACAACTAGGCTGAGCCACCCGATAAATTAAGATGAATCACAAAAGGGTGTCTCGACCACAACTAGGCCGAGCCACCCGATAAATTAAGATGAATCACAAAAGGGTGTCTCGACCACAACTAGGCCGAGCCACTCGATAAATTAAGATGAATCACAAAAGGGTGTCTCGACCACAACTAGGCCGAGCCACCCGATAAATTAAGATGAATCACAAAAGGGTGTCTTGACCACAGCTAGGCCGAGCCACTCGATAAATCAAAATGAATCACAAAAGGGTGTCTCGACCACCTTAAGCCGAGCCCTTGGAAAATCTAATCTTTCTTGCTAAAGAAGTGACTCGGCTAGATAAAGCACGAGTCATGGCATAAATCATGAAAGAAACAACTTAAATAAAAAAGGAGATATTTCATATATAATAAGTCCGGTTACAAAAGGGGGGCAAATACTTGCCTTGATACAATAAATAAATGATAATAAATACTGACAGGCGCCAATACCCTAGTCACTCTCATCAGGGTCGGGTATAACGGGAGTAGAAGGACGAGGCCGGCCGGTTTCCTCACACCAGTGCTTGAGGTCAACCCAGTCGAGCCAATCACTAAGGTACCCGAAGTCTTTGTATGGGTACGCCTTATGCCAGGCATCCTCAACACGCGCCCGGTACTCCTCCTCAGTCAACCCCTGTTTAATAACCACTTGGGGTTCCTTGGGGCGCATGGAGCCCTCGCCATCATGAGGACTCCTTTTCTTTATTTCCTCCCATTGATTCAACCGAGCCTCATCTTGCATATTCAGTAAGTGCTCCTCGTCTATTAAGCCCTCGTCCTTCTCCCTGGGGAGCTTACCTTTACGAGCCGATCCCTCACTACTGGGGGAACGCACTGCGACCTCATCCCAGCACCCTTCGGTCTCATCCCATGTCACCTTCCATATACACTTATGGAGGTCCTCTTCATTCGTGGCAGCTAGATCCTTTTCCTTGGGTAGCTTGCTACTGCTCCCCTCCTTCGATGGCCAAGGGAGTTTGCCATGGTTATCTTTTTCTTTGGGTAACCATTGGCCAGGCATTTTTCTTTCGCTTAAAACGTTGAAATTATTTTCTCTGACTCTCTTTCTTCTTTTTCTCTCAAGAATCTAAGATTTGAGTTGTGAAAATGAAAGCCAAGCTGGTGGTATTTATAGAAATTTCATAATTTCCACTTCTTCAATTTTACCCCTATACCTAGTCAGACGCATTTAATGTTTTTTGCAACAGGTTGGGGGCCCAAAATCAGTTTGTGCTATACAAAAATCTTTAACCACTTTAGGCCCAAAACAAAGATTCATTTTTTAGAAATTAAAATTCCACGTGGCAATTTAATCATTTTATAATTGCCTCCCCAGTCAAAAGCTAACCCAATCAAGGTGGGACGAGCCTTGAAACGTGTAACGGTCACATTGAGCAATACACTCGGTTTAAGGGCAATCAGGTATCTGATTGATTGCCCTCCAACTTATTTGGCAAAGCACAATTGCCAAGATAAATTGCCGAGCAATCACTCAGACTTTCTAAACCGACTGCATTGCTCAGGGGCATAATACACTACTAGAAATAAATGAAGTTGCAAATAAACTCAAAAGTTGAGAAGTGATGAAAAGAAAACCTCGTTTATTAATCGTTATAACTATTATAAACTATGGCGGACCAGCCGCCTACAAGAAGTTAAAAAATAAAGTTAAAACTAAACTAATTTGGAACTCAAGCTTCGGCCCCATCGTCATCATCGTCTTGGCCCTCGTTCTCGCCTTCTTCCTCGTCTGCTCCTTCATCCTCAGTATCAGATGGGTAAGGAGGAGGGGGGCGACCAGTAGCCTCGGCCATGCCTTTCATGTCTACCCAGTCTATGGCACGACTGAGATGACCAAAGGACGCCCCCTGATAGGCCACTTCCCAGGCCTTGGCCACCTTGTTCTTGTAGGCCTGTTCGGCCTCCAAGATCTTTTGTACCAAGCCCTTTCTGGAGGAGGAAACTTCCTCCTCTAGCTTTTTCTTCTCCTCTTGGAGTTGGGTGATCTTGGCCTCGGCCTCAGTAAGGGCCGCCTGGGCTGAAGAGCTCGCCTTCTTGGCCTCCTTCTCCACCTTCTCCTTCTCCCTCTTCACCTCATCACGTTCAGAGATGAGGGCACTGATCTTGGTCAGATGTTTGGCGCAGTCGGCCTTCAGATTGAAGATGGTGTCAGCCTGTGATTCCACAGTAGCACCAGTTAGTTGGTCTTGCCGAAGGGTAGTGAACATAGCAGCATCTTTTGTTTCACTAACCTCGACCCTAGACTGTTTCACCTCATTTACCATGGTAGTGTGCCACTGCCTAGCGCCATCCAGTCTCAGCATGGCCTGAAATAAGAATATTAGTTTAAAGCAAATTAACTTAACACAAAAGAAAGGAATATTTAGAACATACCTCGGCCAAATTATACAAGATGGGCATAATATGCCCATCATGAAAGCCCTTCATATTGTGGGCTACCTTCTTGGGAGCTCCTTTGAGCATCCCGTGGACAACGTCCAGCTTCTCCTTCCCGGAGTAGCCAGGAAGGTAAGAGCCGCCCGGCATGCTCTCGGCCTCCTCTTCAGTAGGCCCTCCTGAAGGGTCAGAAATGGGAAGTACTATTGAGTCTGGGTGAGAAGGTGAAGATGAGATAGTTTTACCTGACACAGACCGAAGAGTTCTGACTCGGTGTGAGAAGTATTTACCTCCCATTTTATTCGCCAGATCCCTTATGGATGGCGGAATATTCTTGGAAACCGATTGAGAGATGCCAGCGAGTGCGTCTGGAGGGGCCATGACGCCGGGGGTATCCTTAACCCCTGATTCATGGACCGACATTGCAGCAGTCGGTCCCCTCCCCAGAATGGGGGTAAACTTTGTTTCGAGCTCCTTGAGTTCGTCAGGAGTCATCTCCTGTTTCCCTTTTTCAGAAGGAAGCAAGGGAGCCTTACTCTTTTTCTTGGTGCCAGAGATGCTGGCACCCTTCCTCTTGGTCCCCTTGGATGAGGCAGCGCTTGTCTGTAAAAATTTGCACACTTTAGCCGAACTCTCTAAGATAAACAACAGACCTCCTCGTCACAAGTAATGGCCGAGTGGGGCAAAACTTTGAAGTTACTTACAATACCCCCTCTCGGCCTCCAAAAGAGCCGAGGGGGGATGTTGCAAACAACATTCCATTTTTAGACCCCCTCGTCATCAGTAGTGGCCGAGTGGGGCAAAACTTTGAAGTTATTTACAGCACCCCCTCTCGGCCTCCAAAAGAGCCGAGTGGGGATGTTGCAAACAACATTCCATTTTAGACCCCCTCGTCACCAGTAGTGGCCGAGTGGGGCAAAACTTTGAAGTTACTTACAATACCCCCTCTCGGCCTCCAAAAGAGCCGAGGGGGGATGTTGCAAAGAACATTCCATTTTTAGACCCCCTCGTCATCAGTAGTGGCCGAGTGGGGCAAAACTTTGAAGTTATTTACAGCACCCCCTCTCGACCTCCAAAAGAGCCGAGTGGGAATGTTGCAAACAACATTCCATTTTAGACCCCCTCGTCACCAGTAGTGGCCGAGTGGGGCAAAACTTTGAAGTTACTTACAACACCCCCTCTCGGCCTCCAAAATAGCCGAGGGGGGATGTTGCAAACAATATTCCATATTAGACCCCCTCGTCACCAGTAGTGGCCGAGTGGGGCAAAACTTTGAAGTTACTTACAACACCCCCTCTCGGCCTCCAAAAGAGCCGAGGGGGGATGTTGCAAACAACATTCCATTTTTAGACCCCCTCGTCACCAGTAGTGGCCGAGTGGGGCAAAACTTTGAAGTTATTTACAACACCCTCACTCGGCCTCCAAAGGAGCCGAGTGGGGATGTTGCAAACAACATTCCATATTAGACCCCCTCGTCACCAGTAGTGGCCGAGTGGGGCAAAACTTTGAAGTTATTTCAACACCCTCCTCTCGGCCTCCAACAGAGCCGAGGGGGGATGTTGCAAACAACCCTTAAAAGATATCCTCCTCGGCTTTCATAGCTATTGGATGGAAGAAATAAGGGGGGGAGGGAGGGAGGGTATTGCAAATCATACAGAAAAAATGACCCGCTCAGTACAAAAAAAAAAATAAAAAATAAAAAAGTAAGTACATACCTTTGCCTCCTTCCGTTCGGACCAAGCCTTAGATTTGGCTTGGTACAACTCGTCGAGGTAGTCGTCACCTACTACCTCGCCCGTCTTTTCCTTGGAAAGCTTTGTCATAGCTCTCTCTAAAAAAAAAAAATATACATGAAAAGAGAGTTAGTTAAAAAACAAGACAAGGTTCAGGAAGACGAACAAGTAAAAACTACCTCTACCAATGGCCTGACTCAGGCCAGCTGCGGATAAGAAATTATTATCCTTAAAAAATGTCCAGTCCGGCACCCAAAGTACCGGGAACTGACATTTCTTGCCAGTTGTATATACAACTTTTGTTCTGAAGTGGTCACCCTGGAGTACCACATCATCCTCATGGTGTGTCGGGGGCAGGTCTACATCCCGACCACAGAGGTAAGGGTTAGTATTCATTCGGCTCAGCCTCTCGGCCAGCTCCTCGTCATCAGCCTTTATGTAAAGGAACCTATTCCTCCAGTTCCTCCACTTGTTGTTTTTTGTGACGGTCATCTGGTAAGAGGGCCGAGTGCTGAGAATGTACCAGGCATCACAGCTATTCTCAGCTTTGTTCAAGTGATGCATATGAGAGAAGATGCCAAAGGACATCCTATACCCTCTCAGTGTACAGGTAGCCATGTACCCAAAAATGTTCGCCCACGAATTGGGAGTGAGCTGCCATATACCGAGCTCATACCCTTCCAGCACCTCCAAAATAAATGGGTGAAGTGGGAAACAAAGGCCGAGCTCAAAAACAGCCTCGTACACTGGAAAGGCGCCCTCGGGCAATGACCTCACGGTAGCCTCGGGCTCGGGTACAATAAGTTCAAACCCGTCGCCCTGTATAAAGGTGTTACGAGTCCGAAGCAAATCAGACTCATATAAATCGTGGCAGGCCTTAAGCATCCCACACATGCTTGGGTCATAAAACTTGTCTGCCCTCTTTTTGGAAGATCCAGGAACGTCTGTCCCCTCTTCCACGCCCACTTTGGGCTCGGCTATGTCGACCTCTGGCCGCTCAGAACCTAACGGTTCTGGGCCGGTCGTCTCTTCCTCCTGTTCTTCCTGGTTAGGCGTCCCAACCGAATCTTCTAAAGGAGGGCTGTATCGCATTGTCTGCTTTAACCTCGCCATAGTACCCTGCAAAGGTACAAAGGGAGGAATGTTCAGAGAATGAGTCTCATAGCTCGACCAAGAGAAGACGGGTCCGGATACCCTAGATTCCTTACTACTCGAGCATTCGGCCATACTATTAGGACTAGAGGGCCGAATTTAAAGGACAAAGCACAAAGGAAGGGAAGAGATGAATACCTGATTAATAGATTGATGACTCGGCTTGAAGGGGTTAGAAGAGACACTTGCAAACGAAAAATTTAGATCAAATCAAAGTTCTTCAGAAAATCCAACAAGTTCTTGCCACAATCCTGCTGATCAATCCAAAATTCGCTGAAAAATTCAAAGCTTCGAAGTAATTCGCTCTACCTTCTCTCTAGAAATCTGAAGTTTTGGAAAATGGTTATGAAAATGATTAGAGGGTATTTATAGACCCCCAATCATTTCAAAATCCAAACTTTCCTTATTTTCCCCCAAAACCTGGTTAGAGATCTTAATTTAAAAGAAACTGTTCAAAAGGGGAAATAATTAGAGTAATTCTTCTCCTTTTGAGGGGCAAATGTTACTGCCAATATTATTGGCCCAAGTCCAAGGAACACGAGCCCAAAACTTCAGCCCAACAAGGAGCCAGAACTTCGGCCCAAAAGAAGAGTCACCAAAGGCCTCATTTATAGGGAATACATGGCAGAATACCAATGGTCCACGTGGCAACACCTCATTGGTCCACGTGGCACTTTCCTACGAAGACACGTGGCAGATTGGATCTCAAACATGAGCATAGGCAAAACTTCATTTATTGAACTATGTATATATGTAAAGTTATCCCACATTGATAGTTTACTAGGAAAATGGGAAGATTCCTATATATAAGGATTTATGTAATGATTAAACACAAATTCCAAGAATTGGCTGATTTGACAACACATATTTGTAATTGTCGATTAACCCTAATCAATCCAGATTAGCAGCTAATTAAGTGATTATTATCTTTTGCCATTTAATTATTTACTTTGCATTTATCTCATTTTAATTGCTTTTACTATTGTGGTCTTGGGTCGAGTTTGTAGCATAAAATTAGTTAGCTCTCCTTAAAACTAAAAACACCCGAAACAAAAGCCAATTCAAAAGTTGATCTGAGCCTCATATGGTCTAAAAACTCATCCTAATCCGAACAGATTCGACCCAAGTTCCAATCCAATCCGAATTGAACGGTCCGATTGTCAGGTCTAGGTCCAGACCAAATAATCAAATAAAATTGTACTGGTTATCGTAAGATACCAGTTAGTTACGGGCCACATCATTCTCGAATATATAATCATCAAGTCAAATGAAAGTTAGTTTCAATCGGTTTTGCAGGTCATTTCGGAATTTCATAGCCCTAGACCTAACCATAGTAAATGATATTCACAAATGAATTGTTATAACCACCTTAAAAATACGTACAAAGATATATACACAAATTATTGATGCAATTCCCAATTAGAACTTCAAAGTTATATCAAATTAGTGGCTTTGGCTGTTGACATGGCCTCCAGGAAACGGTGGAGCACTTGGTTCAGGAGATGGTGTGAAATTTTGAGCAGTCCAATAATATTGAGTTTCTGCTGTCGTATAACTTTCTGTAGATGTCATACTCCCATAATTATCTGGATACATATATATCAAAGAGTCAACAAATTAAATTAATACATAGAATCATAGATAACTTAGAACTTGTCATTGAACATTATTAAAAAAATATAAGTTTCAGTAAAATTTTCTACTAATAATTACCAAATGCATGACCATGAATAGAAGGCGAGTCCATAGGGTTATGATTTTCAACAAAGGGAGGTTCACCACCAGCGGCATGGCGTGCTTCATCAGTAGGTGGTGTTTTGTTTCGCCGTTGTTTTCTTCTATAGAAAATTACAAGACAGACAATAATACAAAATAACACGATGCTCACCACGACCACCACAGGAATTAAAACTTTCCTAGAGTTTGATTCACCACCTTTTCCTGCCAATAGAAATTCAAAATAAATATTAAAAATTCTCGTACCAGTCAATGAGCAATAAATTAAAGAGGGAATGAAATAGAATTACCAAATGAGGTCGATGATGATCCATCATAATGCGAGGGAAACAAGTAAAATTTCAAATTGCAGCTAGGCAAAAACACCATGGTGATAGACCACTTGTCCATTTGCTTGAGCGCGGATCTTAAACATGTCTGACACGTCCCACTTACTAAATCAGGCCTACACTGCACGACACCACCCAATGTCATCTTTTGCGACAGGGGAGTTTCCCCTGTCGCATAACCTTGTATCGTCTGTTCATCATTATCATTATCACTATCACTATCGTTATCAGCTGATGCCTTTTCGATAAGGCCATTCATCAACTCCTCGAACGTCTCCTCTTCACCATCAAGATTCCTCTTTAGAGAGCTAGAGAAGTTGTAGCTAAGATGGCTAAGACTCAAACTCACCTCCTTAGTTGAAAACACCACATTTTTATTATTAGAGTAGTGCAAGGTGCATTCTTGGTACCATACAATGCCTTCCTTAAGGAGGTGGCACCGCTCCAGGACAGCCCTGCCCGCTGCTTTGAAGCAGTCGCGGCAGTCTTGGCCGGTGATGTGGCCGTGGCAATAGAACACCGAGAAGGCTTGGTCGTGGCTGCCGCCTCCGGTGGTGTTTTTAGAGAAGCCGGATAAAGCGGCCTCGGCTGAGAGGCGCCTGAGAAGGGTGGCGTTTAGGTTTGATTCGAATAGGCTGCCCGAGGCGTAGGAGTTGTTGGTGTCCCTTGTGCATTCATGGTGCACCATATGAGGTTTGCAATTGACAGTTTTAGCAAGTATTAGAAAATTGAAGGTGATGATGATCACTAATTTGATAGAAATTAGAGGTTGAAGATGATGATGCATATATAATTTTATCATCTGATTTGCTGTTATACGACCTTTCAATATGGTATAACTAACAAATGAAAGTGAGATATATATATATATGAAGGTGTAATTCAAATTATAGGAAGATTACGACATTTAATTTACAACTAATATTCTGGTCCAGGCGTTGCCTTGGGTCGTAATCTTTATTTTTATTTTTTTAATTTTTTTTTTGTCATTGTTAAACTAAATTATTATCAGTGAAAGTTGTTATCATCTTACCAAATACAAGGAGAAGATATATATTACGGGTAAAAAGACTATAGAGTTAGGTTGTGGGTTTGACGCTTTTTGTTTTAATTGACTTTGAGTTTTAAATGGTGTGATGACACGCAGACTAATGACGTACACAATGACGTGACACCTATATAGCGCAATACAGTGTAGTAAGGCCTTTTAATATATTATATAGATATAGATATAGATTATAAGCATTATTATTGCCGCATTTTGCAAGCAACCAAGTATATATGACAAGGAAAATGTCTAAGGAAAGATCAAAATCACATACCTGTTGATTTCATTTACAATTTCTGAATTGTTTCTAATAACAGTTTTTTGGTCAAACATCCTTAATGTCTTAATGAGTTTACGTTGACAACTTGAACAAGTATTATGGAAGAGATCGAGCACAAAGTCAAATATATAAATTGAATAAATAAGAGAGAATGTTAATAATAAGTCTTTGAAACTACCATATAATAATTATTAATTTCTCATAATTATTATTAAAGAATACTCTGTAATCTAAATTATGATAATAAAAAGTGTTATATTTGATATATGTTTGGTATTCTAATGGAATGGAAACAAAATCAAAAATTTTGATTGAGAAAGAAAACCTAATATGTTTCCACTACTTTGACAAAGGGTAACAAACGATGGGATTTTGTTAGTTTGTTACCTTCCGAATTGAAAATGGTATTTGTTACTTATAAGATAAATATGAATCACTTTTCTACATCAAAATTATCTATACCAAACAACTCTCAACCTCAATAGTTTTATTTTGTAAAATTTAGAGAGAAAGAGACAACTGTTGGACTATTAGCTAGCTAGTTGACTTTACTAAAATAGTTGGCATCTTCCATCTTGCATATTGTGCATTACATTACATCATTTTCATTATTATTACATGTACGCTCTAATGAAGTCTTGATCAATGATGGATTCTGTCATTAAGTAATGTTGGAGAAAAGTGTTACTCTAGGTAGCATGGATACAAATACGGATATGGGTACGAGAATGGTACGGGATACGAGTATTAAAAAAATGTAGGATACTGGTACGACAATATAATATAATATTATATATTAAAAAATAGAAAAAGTTAAATAACGTAAGAGTCGTATGTAAGTTTATACTCAATAAATTAATCATACAATTAATAATTTCTTAAGTTAAAGTTGAAAATTGCCTTATATTGCTGAAACGGTGCTGTTATGGTGCTTTTCACTCGTTGGCGAGCTACTTTTGAAATTTGAACTATGGATATTATTGGCCTTAAGTCTAAAAATGATTTAATTTAAATTTTGGTATTAGGATACGCCAAAATACAAAAGATACGACATGTATTTACATGATCGGATACTCCAAAAATTGGATACGCCATAATTAAATCGTACTGGATATGCAAAATCGTGTATCATATCGTGTATCGGTATCGGATACGGGATATGTGGGTAAAGTGGAGTATCCATGCATCCTAGGTGTTACTTTGTTCCTTTTTTGTTTCTTTTTTTATTAGGAGTACTATGTATACTATACTCATAATCTCTATAACCTAAACTACTATTAATACAAAAATCACATTTTTGATTTTTTTTGCATCATCCACACTGATTTGAGCACAACACAATCAATTCCTAATAATTGTAACAAAAAAGTAGGAAGTACAATTTGAATTTTTTTTTTGCATCATCGACACTGATTTGAGCACAAGACACGAAAGTAAGAGGTACAGTTTGATTTTTATTTTTTCATTTCAGATATTCGATTTATGGTTTAGGATTTTCGAATTATGATCTTTTGCTTTCAAATTTTCGAGTTTCATATTTGAATTTTTATTTTTAGTTTTCAAATTATGTTTTTCGAATAAAGTTTAGGGTTTACGATCTGATTGTTTTCAAATTAATGTTTGATTGATATTTTGCTATGCTTTGGTTTTTGAATTAGGGTATTTTTGGGTTTGGTGTTTGAATTCAAGCTTGGATTTCTACCTCTATCGACGATGGATTTGTATTTCCATTCGCGATTTCAAGAATGCTGTAAGGTTTTTTTTTTTTTTTTTTTTTTTTTTTTTTTTTTTTAAGTTTGTTTGTTTTTAATTTGCATCCTTGTTTGTACGCTTTTTTTTTTTTTTAAATGTTTTCTCAACAATTAGGGTTTTAATTTGGGAAATTTTTTTTATTGAAAATGTAGGTTTTTGGCTGTTCTAGAAGAAATCTGATAGTACTGGGGGCTGCTACATTATATTTGTTTAGTCTGGGAAGAGCATGCAGACAAAATTTCTAGTTTTTTTCCTTATAAAAAATAATAATTTTAGGTGTTGTAGTATTCAATTTGTAGACCATGCATATCCAATAGAGTGGAACATGACTTTTATTATTATTGGAATTTTGAATTAAGTTAGTTGGTGAATTGAGTTAGTTGTTGATTTGACTGTGAACTCCCTGTAAGATGATATGATAGAGCCTAGCATGGGCGAAGGATTGAAACTCACTCCCAACCAGATTTGTTGTATGTGTAATATTCCATTGGTTAATAGGGTTTACATACGAAAATCGCTTTCTTTCTGTTCACGATGATAATGAAAGACATGCGTTCCCAAAGAAAAGGACATTTTTCACACAACTGGTTCGATCAGAAATCCCCTAGCATATATCTTGCCATTGCCTCTGCCACTTTGTTGCGATTTCTACCCACCCACCAAGTGAAAATGAGTAAGAGACCACTGATCGAGACAGAAGATCCCTACAATCATGAATCATCTATCATATTTATATATTAAAACAGAATATACTGAACTGATGTTATTAAGGGCCGCCACATGCATGTTAATTTCTTATTAAAATTTCCCCCTCTAAAACTAATGATATATGACATAATTAATTTCTAATTTCAATCCAACGAAATTTCAAGACTAATTAATAAATATTCTCTTTCAAATTAATAAGAATATGACTATACTTTTCCCATAAAAGTAATAACATTTTTTTTTTATGAGAACACATACACTAAATAAGTCGTGCATCGCACGCACGGGACTAAACTAGTGAAATATATTCCAATGGCCAACTGCCCACTGTGCCCTGTACCAAAAAATTAGTGGCTTTGCTTGTTAGCATGGCCTCCAGGAAGCGGCGGAGCACTTGGTTCAGGAGAGAGTACTCTCATGTTTTGAGAGGTCCAATTTGGAGTTGCTGTTGTCGCATAACTTCTTGTAGATATCGTACTCCAATAATTATCTGATACCCACGTAATATATCAAGAGTCAACAAAGTAATTTAATACATTTATCCTTAATTTTAAACTTGATTCAACATATATAACAATATCTTCATTTTTAACCATATAATTTTTATATTAGAATGTTATTTATGTTTGGAATATATATTAGCTACGAGCAGATTAAAAATTTTACTATGAAAATTCTTTACTATACATAAAAAATATATATTCATATGAGATTGTGCATGATAGATTAATCTAGATGTATAGTTTTATTTTTATTTTTATTTTAATTATCAATGTTTATGTGTATCTATTTTTTTTGGGTATTATTAAATAACCTAATTAACTCGCGTTTTACTTATCGCCTGGGTTTGGATAATTTTAATTTGCCTGAATTTTGTAACTTTTCGTTTCCTTTACTAGGACTTTATAAATTAATTACTGGACACTCGAACTTTATTAGACTTATTCCACGACTACCTTAAGCACATGTTAGACCTGTTGCGAGCAACGCCAAGTATAAATGAGGGGCGCATGAAAAATCACCTATGCCTAGTTTCGGAGGTGATTTATTATTCGCCCAACTTAATTTTACAATGATACTAACTTTTGAGTGTTGCCGTGGCTGCCGGGTCTGATACTTTCTGATACGATTTAAGTGTTAGTCGAATCAAGTTCGATAAAGTATATATGAGTTTGTAAAGTCCAAGCTAGTCAGAGATTAATGGTAAAATTATCAAAACATATGTGATACTAGCTAAGTAAAACACGGGATATGTTTAACTGGTTCACATTTTTTTAAATAAACATAGTGATTAGTGAAATATATTGATGTTTAATTATGTGCATCGAAAAATGTGCTAATTAAACAATAAAATGAAAAAACATTTTAAAAACGGAGGGAGAAGTAATTACCAATTGTATGAACATTCACCAATTGAAGAGAAGGTGGATAAGAAGTAGGGTAGTAATTTTCAACCCAAGGACGTCCAACTGCATGGCGTGCTTCACCATTAGAAGGTGGATTGATTCGCCATTGTTGTTTTCTAGCATAGCAAATTACGAGATTGATAATAATATAAAATAACAGGAAGCTCCCCACCACCACCGCAGGGATTGTAACGTTGTTGATGGATTTCCGATCTCTTTCTGCAAATAGATCGAAAGCAAATAATGTATTTAAAGATATTGTGGTCACGTAGTTTTTGCTACCTTATATTTTAAAATTTATTTTTTTGAAAAAATTAGCAATAACATTACAACTTCGAGTGCAACATACAACACTAGCGGGTGCAAATGATAACACCACTTATAGACTTGGGTGCAATAGGTAGTACCACTGCATGCACTTACGAATTTAAGGTGGTTGATTGGGTGCAATATAGAAATTTTTATATACATCCGAGTGTAAAGTGCACCAAAGCATAATTTTGCACATTTTAAAATTAAAAATGAACAAAATCATATTAAACGAGAAAACACATTTAAGTGCACCTACCTTTACGTCCACCTGGGTGCGTAGTAGACCATTCGTAGCACATAACATAAGTAAAAAAAAAAAAAAAAAAAATCTAAGGTTAGAGATTTATTTTGGTGATGAAATAAAGGATTCGCTATTGATCATTCTTACTCCCATAAGTTATTTAGTTCCACGAAGATTATTTTATATAGGCAAAATCATTAATTTTTGATATCATATGTGTTGCGCATTGCACCTATGTAGTGATGCCTTTTGGATGCACCTGTTATATGATGTATGTGTGTTGTTTGCTGCACCCAATCAACTTATAGCTGGTGTTGATGTGATCAATTTTTTCTTTTTATTGTGTGTGCGTGCAGTGCAAACATTTGTCTATTGAAGCCATACAACGACAATATAATAAGTTCTTATAAATTCTAATAAGTTTCAATCAATGATTATAAGTTACAATAAGTTCCAATCAAATTTTATTAAGTCAACCATGCCAGTTTATATCTAATAAGTTCTTATTAGGGCTTATGGTGTATCAGAGTGCACCAATGTTATTCAGGTTTTATCAACGTCGTATGACTTGGGTCAGACCTAATAAAATCATTGAAGATATTTAATAGGCCGTTAATGTCAAAATTAATAAAGAAATCTTCATACCAATTCAGGCTATATGTTCAGTTCATCTGAACTTTTCTGATATGAATTTTTCTGATCTTATCTGAATTATATACTTCCTCCGTTTCAAAAAAAACGCAACAATTGGGGTATCACGGACTCCTAGGCAATTTTTTGTTGTGAGAGTAGAAGTTATAGAGAGAGAAAGTGGGGTATGTGATGATGTGAGAGATAGAAAGAAAAAGCTTACAAAAATGGAAAATTAAAATTGTTGCATTTATTTTGAAACATCCAAAAATAGAAATTGTTGCGTTTTTTTCGAAACGGAGGTAGTATATTATTATTATTATTATTGGAATATTATTAATCTGATCTGAACCTTTCTGATTTGATTTGATTTTTTCTGATTTTGATTTTTTTAATAAGCACTAGAGTGTTTAAATAAGTTGAACTGAACAGAGTCTCAATCAATGAGCTAGCAATAAAGAGTAGAATTACCTGATGAGGCTAATGGCCTAACATGGTGGGAGGGATACAAGTAAAACTTCAAATTGCAGCTAGGCAAAAACACCATAGTGATAGACCATTTGTCCATCTGCTCGAGTGCGGATCTTAAACAAGTCTGGCACGCCCCACTTACCAAATCAGGTCTGCACTGCACGACACCACCCAATGTCATCTTCTTGTGCAACAGAGGAGTTTCCCCTGTCGCAAAACGTTGTATCGTCCCATCATCATTATTATTATTATAAGCTGATGCCTTTTCAATGAGGCCATTCATCAATTCCTTGAACTTCTCCTCTTCTCCATCAAGATTCCTCTTTAGAGAGCTAGAGAAGTTGTAGCTAACATAGCTAAGACTCAAACTCACTTCCTCAGTTGAAAACACCACATTTTTTTTATTAGAGTAGTGCAAGGTGCAATCTTGGTACCATACAATGCCTTCCTTAAGGAGGTGGCACCGCCGTAAAACATCCCTGCCCGCCGCCTTAAAGCAGCTGCGACAATGGTTGCCGGTGCTGTGGCCGTGGCAGTAGAACACCGAGTAGACTCGGTCACTGCCTTTTCCGGTGGTGTTTTTTGAGAACCCCGAAAAAGCGGCCTTGGGTGAGAGTGGCCGGAGCAGGGTGGCGTTGAGGTTGGCTTCGAATAGGCCGCCCGAGGCGTACGAGTTCTTCTTAATGTTTCTTATGCATTCATGGTGCACCATATGAGGATTATTGTTGTTCCAACAAATAACATTGTTAGGTATTATAATTACTAGTATTATGATTGAAATGATAGGTCGAAGATGATGATTATAATATAATTGTATCATCTGATGATCTGCTGTTATACCTAATTTCAATATGATATATAACTCGTATAACATATGAATTTGTGATGATTGTATAAATCAAAGGTTGTGCGACATTTGATTTAACAAATGATTTGGACCGTCATTGTAATTATAACACGCATTAGTGTTGCATTCTGTAAGCAACCAATAATTTCATAAATATTACTCCATCCTTCCATATTTAGGCCCGGTTTGAAAACTAGTTTTTTGACTGGCTTCTGGCTTTTCAATATGGTCAAACAATAAAAATATATGTTTGGTTAATAGCTTTTTAGTTGGCTGAAAAGCTGGCTTTTAAATCAAAATAAAAAAAAAAGTTGTATGGAGTAGTTTTTTTTGTTGGTTTTTGGTTTGTTGGCTCACAAACTCGATCTCTAATAAACAGCCAGCCGCTACAATTAACTTTACCAAACATTATTCCAAAAAGCTGGCTTAAACAACCAACTTAAAAGCCAATACTTACAACCAATACTTCCAGCCAGTCAAACAAACCAATTAAACCAGCCAAAAGCCAACAACCGATTGCCAAACAAGGCCTTAGTTGCTGCATTCCATTTAGCACAAGATTTTAAGAGATAAATGTGAAGTGGTAGGGACCATTAAAGAGTAGAGATATTTGTCGAAAAGATGATAAAATTAAAGATAAAATAAGATATTCAAATAAGGAATATATAGCAAGTAAAAAAAGACTGGAGGGAGTATTAAGGAAAATGTTAGATAAAGATCACATGGATGTGTGGTGTGTGCAAGCTAAGGTACATACGTACCTGTTGATCAATTTGTCTGATTTGTTTGTAATAACAGTTTGGTCAAACAACCTTAATGTCATTATGAGTTTACGTTGACATCATAAACAAGTATTACGGAGTATATCACAAAGTCAAAATATAACAATAATATAAAAAGAGATAATAGTCATTGGAACTATTAATTTCTAATAATTATATTGCAGATCACTCAGCATAATTGAAATCACTTCTTCCGTCTTTTTTTAATTGCTACATTTTCTTTTTAGGAGTCAAAGTTAGAAAAAAATTAAATTTGACCAATTTTTATCACAATTTTATAATGTATAAAATAGTTATGTGAATTGTTAGATTCGTCTTAATATAATGTGTATAGTTTATTATATCTAATTTTTATAGTTTATTTAAATACAAAATTTGAGTTATAATAGTCAAAGTTATATCTTAAAAACCGTGTAAAAAGAAATGTAGCAAGTAAAAATGACAGAGGGAGTATGATTTAAGGAATGTTCACAACAAATTTAAATTTGTGTAATTTAGATAACAAAACACCCTATTAAAACATTTAAACATTAATATAATAGTTTTATTTAATAAAATCTAGCGAGATCTAGAATTAAGACAACTATTGACTAATTTATGTTCCTTTACGCTTAATTTATGTGAACATTCTGATTTTTTAGATGGCGATTATTAACCAATCAGATCATCCCAATCTAACCTAAAATTCAAATACATTAATATGCCAATCCTTCGGTTCAGTCATCCAATTTTATTTTTCGATTAAAATTCCGGTCCGAACTAATTAACTTAGTTTCGTTCTAAAAATGTAACTTTTGATACACCAGTCCAATGGGGTCCAGTTCGATTCTGGACCGATGCACACCCCTAGCCTCGGTAGGATAGGTATGGGTGAATCCTATAGCCTTCATTATATGTTGTTGATTGTGGGTTATCTTTATAGGCTGGGAATATATGTGTTTACTTGCTCAATGGTTCATTTGCTCAATGCAATATAATGGTTCCATTGCAGTTTTGTGTCATGTGCCCTGCAACCATCTAATAATGGTTTACTCATACAAATTGCATCTATTGTAGTACACTAGGTTGCACTAAAACGAATACTGGTACGGTCACAAAACGGGTACGGGAAAATGTCACTGAACAATTGAGGATACGGGTTCATAAAAGCCAAAAAAAAAAGAAAAAGAGAATCTATAAATTTTAACATAATTTCAATAGAACATTGAGATAAATATTAGATTTGGTGATGATAATATGATTATTCACTATATAAATTATTCAAAACCTAATATAGAAATGACAAAAACAATTAAAGCGAGAAAAATAACTCAAAAGTTATGGGGTACTTGAATAAGCTTATGTTGGTTTATTGATTCAAAGTTTGTTAGAGTTATTTTAGGAAGTTAAGGTTTGAGTGTTAGTGGGAAAATTACGTGAGATTGTTGTTAGAGTAGTAGAGTTATGATTCCTATTATTAAGCATTAGATTTGTATTATATAAGCGTCTTTTGTAATCAATTGAATGTACACAATCAAATATTATACGCTTTATTTTTTTATCTCTTTCTCTTCTCCCTCTTAAAACTATCAACTTAATCAATTAGTTCAATGTAGGTACGTGTGTCGGTGTCGTGTCAGTTTCGGACACGGGGTACGACAGGCTGGAAGTGTGGATGCTTTCTAGGTAGTAGGTTGTGAACCATCCACATGCATACAACTGTCTATTTCCCCTCTCCTGTTAATATCTATGTAGATGCATGTTGGGATGAGAATACATGGCAGGGAAGCACAACTTGTACTATTATTTTTAATCACATAGCTCAATGGATAGCAGGATCATGGAATAAAATTTATGCAAGCTCCCCCTTTTTAGCAGAGCTTCTTCTAGCTCTAGCTATAAGGGAGGGCTTAAATTGGGTTGCAAGGCAGAATTGGGAGTCATGCACTGTATTGTAAAAATGTTGTTAATTGCCTCACCACTATATCTGAAACTTTCATGCATGCATCAGGATTACTCTAGGTATTGTTTGGTTGGATAAAAAAAAATGTAGGAAATGAAAATTCCTAGGAAATGCAAAAAGTGTGAGTTGTTTGGTTTACAAAACTTTAGTAAATTGGAGGAAGTAGAAATTCTTAGGAATTTTCACTTCCCACAAATTGTAGGAATTTATTTACCTAGGCTCCCCTAGGTAAATATAAATTTCCATGGGGATTTATTTCCCATATTACAAACAAAACAACTTTATAAAATTCACATAAATTTAATTATGTAATTTAATTCCCACAAATTTAAAATACATGGGAACTTCTACTTCCTATGCCAACCAAACAACCATATATTGTGGCTGATTGTAGGAAACTTCTTGCTCGGTTCTCAGAAACTCCCTTTGATTCGTGGGTAGGAACCACAATAAAGTGGCATATTGGATGGCTCATTTTGCAGCTAGCTAGGAACTTACGGAATTTATGGACATCTATTGAGTTTTGGAGCCCTCCACATTGTGTTAGAGATGTAATTAGCTTTTACAATAGTTATTTTATTTTTGATGACAATGGATAATATGTTTCTTTGTATGGGTTCAATCCCTTAACTTTATACTTTTTCCCCCTATTAAATCACACCTCTATTTCCCAAAAAAAAACTATTGCATCCATTATATAATTCTTGCTGCCAGATTCGCATATTGGTTGTCCACTTCGTATTTTCCTTTTTTCCTTGCTTGGTCACGATGGTAGCCATACTTAGCGGTGGACAAATTCAGATACCGGCAGATCCAATCCAAAATCATGATAATTGAATTTTAGAATCGTGGATTTTTTTATCCGGAAAAAATCGGATATTCGAATTTTTGGATATCTGAAACTAGATATCCGCATCCGAATTTTGTAAACATTTTCTTGAAAAAATTGGATATCTGAAAATTTGAATTGAAAAACCGAATAATCTAATTTTAAGTTCGGATATTCTAGCTTGTAAAATCAGATAATTAGATTTTCAAAAGTGAATACATCATGTACTCGGATAACCACTTTTAATTCACAAGCCTTGAAACATATTAAAAAAATTATTTCGAAACAGTTTTTACTAGCATGTCGTTTGATTTAACCATACGTACATAATGTACATTCACTACAAGTGAAAAAATCTCCAGAATATTGTTTATGCGAAATCCCTACTCGGGTAAGGGACTAAGCTGGTACGAACCACATCTAGATTGTGACAAGCCGAATATGTATGATTTACGAGTGGAGAAAAAAAAAATGTAAAAAATGCGGATCAAAGCAAGAAAGGGGACGGGGTAACACGAGAGGATGATGACGTAGAAACCTTGAAACAGAGGGAAAACTGCGGATAGCTTTGAGTTTACCAATCCACTATATGAATATATTTTTCTTTTGTGATTACAATAATTGTATGAAGGGCAATGTAAAACGTGAATGAGGATAAAGCTACGAGTGTTTGCTTCAGTACAATGTGTGAAAGGGAGGTGAATAATAGCAATAATCTGGCTTTACAATCAGATTTTCCCTTTTTTATTTGCTGAGTAACCATCCCCCAATAATAGGAACAATCTCCTATTTATTTGGGATGTGCATGACCATAATGGAGGACTTCTTCTAGCCACATCAGCATACATCTATTTTTCCTCATGCAGGCTGACCTTTGACTGGTTCCTTAGATTCAAATTTAAACTCGCCTCGGCTTCTAGGTCCTTCTGATGCTGACCTGCACTTCTGCTTTTCGGGTTAGCTTGCTTCTCGGCTTTCAACCTGTACTCAGGTTAGGTAAAATTGACCATAACAAATATATACATGAATATAAATTGTCATAATAACCTAAAAAGGATCGATATACATGCATATACATTTGTTTTTTAGTTCATTCTACGAGTCACCGTTCGCTAAAAATAACCCATAATAATTGACCATAGCTTGCTTTTCTCGGTTTGCAATTCTTGTAGAGTTTAGGAAACTAAAATTGTGCAAATATTATGTTTGATTCTCTATTTGCTAAGGCGATTGCGGCCAAAGTGCATCTCATAATAACTCCGATCCCTTGTACACGTCCTCATTTGTTAACAATTAACCAGATACTCGGAAGCATAGCCACAAACAAGATTAATTACATCAGCTCTATGATCACCATGATTCTGATTTCTGAATAAGCAGATCCAACCTAGCTTAATTCATTATCCTCCATTATTCCTCTTAGCATAGGGGTGATGCTTAGGATCCCCTTGACTATATTTTGTTCAAACATGCATGGATGTGATAAAAACAAGATATATATTAGTAGAAGGGGGAGGGGTAGGGGTTAAAAAATATATTAAAGAGAATGTAGCAATTAATTAAATACAACCTGAGAATATTTTACTTAACACGTTCAAAAAAATCTTTATATCAATTAATGATCAACGAAGAGTAGAATTAGTACGTTACGTACCCGATGAGGTTGATGGTCCACGATTGTGCGAGGAATACAAGAAATACCTAATATTACAACTATGCAAAAACACCTTATGACACGCCTTGCTTACTAAAATCGGGTTTGCACTGTACTGGACAACACCATCCAATGCCATCTTCTCCAACAGGGGAGTTTCCCCTGTTGCATAACTTTGTATCATCTATTCATCATCATTATCATTATCATCATCATCGTTATCAGCTGATGCCTTTTCAATGAGGCCATTCATCAACTCATCGAACGTCTCCTTTTCTCCATCAAGATTCTTCATCATGGTTCTAGAGAAGTTGTTGTAGCTCCGATGGCTAGGACTCATGCATGCTCACCTCCTCAGTCGAAAACACGACATACACTCTTTCGACTAGATCGAGTAGTGTAAGCTAAGGTGCATTCATGGTTAGGAAGTATTAGCAGGTTGAAGGTGATGATGATCAGATCACTAATACTACTATTGTTATATATTATTTGGTTATTGATGATTGAAATGGTAGATTGAAGATGATGAGGCATAATTTATTATCTGCGGATTTTTTTTTTTTTTCAATATAATTTAAACCAATGATGAAGAATATTAAACCAGCTATAATGTATGATGAAGGGACAAATCACGTACGTACATTTGATTAATAAAAGATTTGGACATTCATTAAGTTAATTATAATATTAGTTATGCATTTTGCAAGCAACAAATTAAACAATTTCGTGAGTGTGACGAGGAAAATTTTAAGGGATGATCACATGGATGATAGATGGATGTGGTTTTTATTTTATTTTAATGGTGGTTTCTGTTAGTTTCATTCATAGTTTCTTACATGTTTCTATTGACAGTTTGGTCAAAACATTCTTCATTAATAAGTGTATTGTACGTCGTTGACCACATGAACAAGTATTACGTTAAGTCAAAGTCAATTTGTAATTTTTTTACTGTAAAAAAAAATAAAAAAAAAAACTGAAAAAGGGAGAATAAGTCTAAGAAGCTTATAGTTGCTCAAAATAAAATATTATTTCAAATTACTTCACGTAATTTCCTGGCCACAAGATATATTCCGGGTGCATCAGAGTTTTACAATAAAGTCGAAGGACCCAAAACACTTTATGACCCATTCCCCAAAATTTTCTTATAAAGGTTGAGGAACCTCCCATTGTTACTCTTAATGCATGATAAAAATAGGAAACAATTAAAAATCAGCCCCTAGAAAGACATCTCAGAACCCAAAACCAAAGTCTGTTATATTAATATAGATCGAGATATAATTTGTGAAGAAAATACTATATATTCAATGATAAATGACTAGCTAAGCTAGCAAAGTAAATTCAAAAGTTTCGGCAAAAATTAATTATATGAGAAGCTGACATGCGTATATAAGATGAAGTCAACAACTTTTACTTAAATATACAATTGTACATTTGTACATAGGCTAGAATAGGATATGCATATGTTGTGACGAATCAGATGAGTGATCTACATATCCGAAAGAAAGTGGGGTGACATGTTTTTAATTTTAAGAATACGACTATATAGTATTATATTGGAGAGAATCATCAATAATGTTGATTTATAAGTGTGCAACATAAGCCAGACATTATTGTCCATAACTAGTTTAATTCTCATGAAATTCATGTACTTTTTTGTTTTTATGTGATTAATCGGTTGACTTCGGCAAAATTGAGCAGAGTAATACGATTTTTACCATATATGAGAATGATTATATTAAGAGTAAATTTATCTGAATTTATAGAATGTTGGAATTGATTGTGAATATTACTTTTAAAAAAAATTCATTTTATTCATTTTGGATGGTGAGCTAAATATTGTTGAGTCTTGACTCTTGATTGTACAAGTAGAGGTACTTGTTAAGTTGATTATATTTAATGTTTGAATAATTGATTGACTTTTGGCAAAATTGACCGCAGTGAAATAATTTTACTCTATTTTTTAGATGTGGTGTCAGGGGCTAGACTTGGTAGGGAGAATTACGGTTCGATCCCTCGCAAGCACATTGGGAAGAGTTTAAAATCTTAACCCCAGGACGCGCTCCGAATCCGGATTAGCCCAAAAAAGATGGACCGGATGGATACACTAAAAAAAAATGTATTAACTAATGATTAGTAGGAGTATTATAATGATTTTTTTTTTGAAAGCATTATGACTCACTAAAATTGTATCTAATCTGAATTAATAATCAACCAAAAATTTCCCGTTTCGTTTGAACATTTTTTCCATTCTTCATTTGTTTTAATCATGCATTTGGCCATGTTATGCCCATCGATTGATTAATATTTTTTTAAATAATATTAGCAATATATATTAATAATTTTACTAGTGCATGACACATGTTAACACGCATTTGATTGGAAGTTGGAACCAACGGGGAAGTTCACTAGAAACTTATTTATTTTTTATTTTTTATATAGGATAATGTGTGGGATACTAGACCTTGGAACCAGGCCCTACTGCAGGTCACTCGGCCCAATTTTAGCCAACACACGCATCTGTAAGGGGGATAATAAGGAATCCTCGCAAATGCGTGCGGTGAGAATCGAACTCAGGACCTCGTGACTTGATTCTCAAATTCACTAGAAACTTATTAGACCATACATATACTCTGTATTTATTTTTACTTTGCTAATTTTTTTTCTATAGTTTCATAATATAACTTTACATATTAATATTTTTAATTATGTATATAACAAAAAGTTATCAAAATTATACTACCTCTGTTTTTATTTAGTTTACTCGGTTTGACTTTATCACTATTCACGGAATATACTTTGACTATCGTTTGTGATTTATACATAAGATAAAATATAGCTATATGGGGTCTCGTTGGATTCGTTTCAACATGTAGTTTTTTAATATCTAGTTTTTATAATTTTTACAAACACACAATTAAAGATATTAATCTTCAAAGTTTTGCCTCGTCAAGAGTAAAAGTGAAGTGAGTAAATTAAAAAAAACGGAGGGAGTATGTTGTAAAGGTGTATATTAAGATGAATCAAATAAGGTCAAAATTATATTTTTCCTTACATACGTAAAAGTAGAACCGTAGAAGAATCAAAGTTTTCAAATGAACAATAGCAAAAGAGTCTAGTTAGCATTTAAAAGTACTATACTAATAATTTTACTCCTACCATCACAAAATAAATGCTGCATTTTAACCAGAAATATGTCACAATTTTCGTCAAAATGGAGTATTTATTTTGGGGTGGGATGGGGGTGATAAAAAGTAGCCTTATCATTTAAAATTAACTAATTAACCTTGTTGACGAAGTGATGTATAGTAAGTGGTACATATATACACACACATTATATCCTAGAGGTGCAAGGTTCGATCTTCACCCCATGCTTGAGGATTTCTCCTTATAGCCGATGGGCTGGTGGATTTTTTACCTAATAAAAAAAAAAAATAAAATTAACCTCCTTGACTTTATTGCACAGTTGACATCTTCAATCATGCATATTACTTGCATTAATTACATATGCATGTTCTAAGGAAGTCATAAGTCAAAACCAATAATGGATTCAATCATATATTAGAATACGAGATCGAGTTTTGTATATATGTAAAAAAAAGTCTTTGCTTCCATGGTCTTCGTTCCCAACTAGTCAACGGTAAAACTCTAGCACAAAAGCTCATCAAGCAGTGTATTTTTTAATTTCCTAAAATAAAAATCATTCTTAATTATATTATTATAAGCATATTAACTATATATATATATATATATATATATATATATATATAGTTTTAATTTTAGCACTAAGCTAGGTTTATTTCATTAAATGCATAAGCTTAGTGTTAACATTTTATTCATATCAACAATAAAGTTTCACAAAAAAAAAAAATGTGTTCATTTTCTTCTAAATTGTTACCATGTATGATCCTTATTGTTATTGTTAACATTTGTGTCATAAATCATATTGCCATGGCTCAACAACAAGAAGGTAATGAAACAACTAGGAGGCTTAGAATAGCAGTACCTGTCAAAGATGGCTTCAAAGAATTTGCTGATGTCAAAAGTGACCCCACCACCGGAGAGCCGTCATTTACTGGCTTCTCGATCGACATCTTCAAGGCGGTTGTCAACTCCGCCATGCCTTACACCGTGCTATATGACTTGGTGCCTTTCGCTAAGTCCGATGGCACCATGAATGGCACCTATGATGATATGGTTCGAGCTGTTTTTTCCGGGGTACGTACGTTCTCTTCCTTTATTTTATGGCATTATTTCTGATGTCAAAATCGTTTTACGGTTTGATAATATAATATCTTTAATTAGCTTTAAGGGTCCGCTTACTAGAGCGAAAAATGTTTTTCTTGAAAATAGTTTTCCTATTTTACATCATTTACTTTGGGTAAAAAAATAAAATGTAAAACTTTGGGTGAAAACTCATTTTACACCCTATTGAAAATATTTTCCACCAAATTTGAAAGTAAAACTTATTTTACGTGCAAGTAAACATTGAATAATTTATATGAAAATGAGTTTTCCAACGTAAAATGTTTTTCATGGAAAATCATTTTACACCAAAAATGTTTTACACCAAAGTAAACGGACCATAAATTCTAATTTTGAATAGTATAAAATCTAGTTGAGCTTTCAATTGATCATCAGTTTGTCTAAAAAAACATATTGGCCTTCAATCATCAGCTTTTAGTTGAACACATGTATTTGTTTTTATAATTAAGTTGAATATTGAATGGCCTGATTGGTTTTAATACTTAAGGTGATGGTTGAAAGTCTTGATTGGTTTTTATAAGCACATCCTCACGATAGTGTATAAAAATTTAATTTGAGCCTTCAATAATCAACTTAAACTTCCGATTAAGTGAATTGGTTGCGTTGTTACACTTTTTTATCATAAAAAATTATCAGTTTTTTACTTTCGGTCTTTTCTACTATGAATTTCTATGTTCGTGAATATGTACCCTTCTTTTACTAGTAATATATTTAATTATGTTTTTGCAAAAATTATTATAAAAAAACTGAAGAGTAGCACATATTTTGTAAAGGAATAGAAATGCATAATGAAGTTGATGATTTGAATATATTTCTGTTATATCATTGCTCCCAAAGTCTATTTGTGCCTTTTAATATGCACCTCCAAAATACCCTAAAAGGGAATGCCTTAAGAGGCTTACACGTCATAGTACAAAATCCTCCTAGGATCACTACAAAAGAAATCATGTGGGCTGAGGACCCAATAGGAAGAATACAGAGAAAAATATAAAAAGAAATGTGGGCCTCATGGCCTTTCTTTTGTGCTGTCATTGCCTTTCCTTTTACAAAAACCGATATTTTTAAACTACTCATCCGAGATTATTCAAAAAGACTTCAACTTGGTTATCTTGCTTCTTAAATATATATATTGTGAATTATTTAGAATTATTTAGAAGATGTTGTCTCATCTTAAGAAGTTGCAAGATTTCAAACAATAACAACTAACACACAAAAATGGAGGAATAAGCTAACTTTTAAGATATATATGTGAAAAGTAATGGCTTTATGATAAAGTTAAGATTTTTTTAGTTAAAAGCTAAGCTAAAATCATTTTTAAACTGATATACGATATGACAGGAGACTGATTGGGATACAGACATACAATTGATTTTCAAGATGGGAAAATTGACCTAGGGGTGTCCTCATTAGTATAGGATATTAATAGATAGATCGATATTCACGAGGTCAGTAGTTTGATATATAGGTTAGATATGGAAATGATAAAGGCACACTCAATATTGATATTGTCACACTCCTTTGAGAGTACATTTTTCTATGTTTCTCTATTAAAACGGATTGCCAATATCATTTAATTTCCCGTTATATATGTGTTTTGAAGGTGAGATTGTTAATTAAACTTACAATGAGTTAGATAAACACGTACGTACAGGACTATGATGCGGCAATAGGAGACATATCAATAAGATACTATAGGACAGAATGGGTTGATTTTACAATACCATACTCTGAAACGGGAGTGTCAATGTTGGTGCCTTTGCGGCAAAAGATAGGTGGCACCAACTCTGGATCTTCTCTATCCAAACTTGCTAAGGGTTTGATTGGAGCTACTGTTGCTGTCTGCTTTTTGTGCCTTCTTGCTTCCCTAATGCCCATCTTCATTGATTCAGGTAACATTAATTAATTTGCATCATATTTACATATATATACAGGGCTCTAGTGGCTACTCACTATTCACTACAAAAAACTCACACAATGAGGGCAACTTATTATGATTAAAGAGGGCAATATGAGTATTCTTTTACTTAATGATGCCTACAAGGGCAATTATTTTTGCACTCATTGATATTAACAATGAAGACAATATGATTATTTTGCCCTCTTAGACTTTTGAAACTTTGCCCTATTTGACAATAAATAAAGTGATTAAATCAAGGAAATCAAAATGTATTGCCTTTGTTGATGATTAATGAAGGCAATTTTGTTTGCCCTTTTTGAATTGAATCAAAGAGGGCAAAACATCTAAAATTGTCTTTGAAACCTAATACAACGGGGTTACAAGGGCAACATTAGGGCAATACTAAAATTGTCATTATAACCTAAGAAGACAAATTTTGTATCAAATAGGGCAATTTTAATTGTCCTTCTTGAACACATTTTTTGTAGTGCTACTAGCTACTTAGTCTTAAGAGTCTGTTTGATATCCAGTCATAAACGAATTAAGGAAATGTGAAAATCAATATCTATTCCCAAAGTTGTATACTTGTATTAGTTTACCTTCAAATCGATGATCACCTGATTTTGTCCAAATTTTTTTATTTCCATCCAATACCATATTTTTCAGGTGGTAATATATGGATTGTAACGACACATGTAGTTGAGTATGAGTTTATATGATTTCATGGAGGTGGTAATGATGTTGCCTTACTCACTTATACTTAAAGTCATTCTATTGAAGCCGAATTGGCCATCCCCAAGACTACAAAAAGTTATCCCATTAATGACGTACACACATTAATGACGGGTATAAATCATGTCCTAAAAGTAGATGTTTTATGATAGTTTTGGGCCCATCATTAAAATTTACCTAATCCAAACTCTATTAAAATTGAATAATTTAAGTCGGGATCACAACGGGAAAAATCATTTACGACCCCCTTTTCTATGACAGGGTTACATTTTTACAATGGAAAAAATTATCTACGACCCCTTTTATAGGACATGTCACATTTTCACGACCGAAATATATTCCCGTCATAAATAGCTTCTTAATTAGTAGTGCAAAACTGCAAAAAAACACATGTGACTGTCCCACATTGATAAAAAAAGAGGGAGAGTTAAATACTTTATAGGGATAAGGGCTACTTCAATTCCCTTATTGCCATATATTTTAAGGCCTTGTAAGATAGAGTCTCTCTCGCTAATAAGTACCATCCAAATCCATATTTAACATATATATTATCGTCAGTCGTCACTACAATTTCTTACCATGTACCAAACAGGCCGTTAATATAATCTATCATTCACCTTATGTTAATTTTCTTTTCTTGATCAATCATGAAACGCATTATGCATGCATTAACTTTAATTTAATTTGGTGTGTGAAAATGTGTAGGAAAAAGAGAAGAAAAGCTTACAAGGCTAGTAATTGTGATAGGATTCTTAAGCATAGTGGTTATAACAACTTGCTTCACTGCAATAGTGATCTCATTGGTGACGGCAAAAAGGCCAACACCAATAATAAAGCAAAATGTAGATGATTTGATAACAAAGGGGAAAAATGTAGGGTATCAAAAAAGATCATTTGTCTACAATATGCTCCTTCAAAGAGGGTTTTCTGAGTCACAACTTAAACCATTCTCTACCGTCGATGAACTGTTGAATATGCTTGCTCAGGGAACTGCAAGGGGTGGTATAGATGCCGCCATTGAAGAAACGCCGTTTCTTAAGCTTTTTCTCACCCAACATTGCAATGCTTACACTCTTGTACCTTCAGCTGATATGCATGGCGATGGATTTGGTTTTGTAAGTCCATTTTTTTTTTTACATACATAAATCTAATACACTTTACTATTGTATGCAGAGGTGGGATAATTTGACACGACCTGCTAATCCGATACGAAATCGGCCCGTTATTAACGGGTTTCGGTTAAGGGGTTCGATCTGTTTACGTAAACAGGTTGACACGACACCACCCGTTTATTAAACGAGTTGGGTTAGCCGGTTAGGGTCAAGGTGATTCAACCGGCCATTTATGTAAACTAGTTGACACGAACCCAACCCGACTCTACCCAATTTCCACCTGTAATTGTATGTACAGTGCATGCATATATATATACTTCCCCTTTTTTTTAAATATATAAAAATAAAATAATAGTTTATTTGAAAGTAGAGAAAGTGGGTGGATTTAAAAATAACGAGTCTCTTGTTAGACGAGCTGACCAGATAACTTCTTGCTTGGAAAGTGTAAAGCCACATAACTGTAAAAGATTAAATTTTATAGTAGAAAGTTAATGTTTTCTAGATTAAGGTTAAGATTTTAAAAAAGACATTGAGAGAAAATAGGAGAACAAGTTTTTATAATTGAATTGGGGTGGTGATTTTGGCACCCCTCCTCCTCTCACATGATCGAATATTAACCATGGTTACTATTCATGTGAGAGGAGGAGAGGTGCAAAAATCAATTTTGGGGGTGCCAAAATCATTTTCCGTGAATTGTCGGTCACTGACGAGAAGTACGTCAAAATGAATGAATACTTGAAAAAGATAGTGTAATTTAATTTTTTTTATACATATAAGCAAAGGAAAGAATAATCAAATATAATGTCCTTTGATTCAGCATGAAGTGTATTTTTTTTTATAATTTTTTTTAATTATACGTACATATCTAAAGACATTTTTATTTAAAGTTATGTTATGAGGGGAGGGATATGAAAAAATAAACGTAGTAAATTTAAAGGAATAGTCACTAGTAAATATGAGTCCATAGCAAAATGGATCGATGTCGACTATATATCAGCCAAAGATCGATATTTGAAGAGAAACTAGTAATGTGTTTATGATCTTAACAAATTCGAAGCAAGTTAAGTGTGCGTGTGTGTTTGTTGTTTCAGGTTGATATATGACTTTAGGATCATTTTGATAAGCTCTAGTTTTCCTTATTTTCAGTCTCCTATATTTTATTCCTTATTTATTCCCATATATATTTTTATCACATTAGCATTAACATAATCTGATAAATGCAGGCCTTTCGAAAAGGGTCTACCATTGTACATGACGTCTCAGTTGCAATCTTAAAAGTTACCAACAACGATCAACAACTACGTAATATTACAAAACGAACAATTGGAGACCTGGATACATGCATTGCAGACCACTCGGCTGAATACAATATTACATTTAATTGGCAACCCACTAAGTGGATCTTAGTCGCGGGAGGCATTAGTGTTGTTCTTCTCATGATCATCCTTACTTTAGGCTGTCGAAAAAGAGTTCACTAATATAATGTATGTGTACAAATATTGTATGTATGACGTAGTGTTACATAATTTGTTTTTTAGTTTGCTTCTATGATTAAAGATTCGTAAAAAAACAAGCTAAAAATAACCAAAATTGATCATAATTGGTTGTGTCGTTCGATGCACAATTCGTAGGAGTTTGGGAAAATATGTAACACTGGTATATATAGTTCTTTTAATCGGCAAATGTGAAGATCCTTTCACATTTTGGGGTGTAAGAGCTATGTTTATTGATTTTACAATGCTGTTGTTGATGAGTAGACCTCCCAAGTTCACCACATTGAAATATTAGAGAGATGAGGACTAGTATTTAAGTTTACTCCTTATATTGCCAATTGGCTTTACAATGGAATCCCATCAAGCTCGTGTATGGTCAGACCCTTGCTTTGTGTATGGCCCGATTCTCTCTCTTGCAGGTACAACTAACCCAAACCCATATTTAATAGTTGTGCATTTCTATAGTGACGTGGTGTGTATCCAAGCATCAGACTTATTTATTTTGTGAAGTTCCTTGACAAGGATACTTGGCTAGTCAATTCTAAAACCTTAACCACTAGGCTAAAACCTAATCTCTCATACACTATTTGGTACATATACATAAATACCTTGAATTATTCTGCATAATTGTCCTTATTATTATAAAGAAATAGTTATTAATATTGCTAATTTGCTACAGTAACAACTAACTCTGTAATTCATTTTCAGTTTTGTTCAAACACAATGATAAACCTCAATGGCGATTTCTCTCTGAATTGATATTTTCTTTGCTTGTTTACAAAAATTAATTTGGAGGAAAATAAAGTAGAAGAGATAGTTTTTTTTTTTTTTTAATTTATTAGAAATGAATGAGTCATCTCTTGAAGTTATAGCCAACTTCCTATTTATATTGGGAAAAAACTTTGTTTAACTAGTGGATATATATAGAATACCCTGTACTCACCACTACTTCAGAATCGTGAAATAGTGGAATCAAATCTAACAACTTATTAGTATTTAAATATGGTATTAGTGGTGGGTTAAATATTCAATGGATAGATGTAGCAATGTCGACATATTTGTACAACTAATTAGTCATATTTGTGTAGCTAGGCTCCAATAGCTCCAGAACGAGTATATAGATAAATACTCCGTCGTAATTTTATAATGTAATTTCATCTATAATTTTGAAAAGTAATTAAGTAGACAAGCTTAAGATTATTCTTATTTTAAAATAATGAAAGAGAGAGAGAGAGTAAAATGAAAAAAGAGCTAAAATGTAATAATAAAGTAACGTAATTATGTGATTCGTTTATGTGTATGTCTTGCCTAGTTATATAATTATGTAATATACTTCCTTCGTTCCAAAAAAATGCAACAGTCAACATTTCACGCATGCCGATAAACTACTTTGACCATTAATAACTGTAATTATGAATCTTTAAAAATTATAAAAAGTTTATATTAAGATAGTATTTTATAAGACGAATCTAACAAGATCCCACTTGACTATATTTTTTATTATGTATAAAGTTCAAAACTTGGTCAAAGTATATAATGTGAATAGTGCAAAATGTAAACTGTTGCTTTTTTTTTGGAACGGAGGAAATAATATACTTTGCACCACATACATTAGCTTGTTTTAAAAAATGATTTATTTATTTATTTTTTTATATATATAAAAATTAGTTGTTAGCTGGAACAAAAATGGAGATCTAACAAGATGAAGTTTGAAAATGAAAAATTCTTAATAAAACTATGAAAAAAGGAAGTCCAAAACAAATTATGGTGTTTTTCATTTAAAAATAAAAAAATTAGTTGTAGCCTCTAGGCTCCAACATGAGCCTTGCCATCCCAAAGCCCCCATAAATGATCAACAAAATACTCGTCCGAACTCATCCATATATACATCATTTCATTTGTAAATATTGTACCCAGGTTGTACACGTACCCACTACCCATACCCCTATCTACTTGTATAGGTACTTGAGACGACACTTAGGATAAGAATCAATGCTTTATGGATTTAGAGTGTGAAGACCGATGTAAATTTTCACGTATTTCTTTGTATTTTTCATTTTTACTCTCATTTGCAAATTTTCCTCTAACATCAATTTATGTGTTGTTATTTCTTTTTTATTCTCATATATTTTTTATGGCGACATAATCCTATACAGGTATGAAACCTAGCTAGGAAAATACATTTCCCTGTAACACTTTAATTTATAAACCGTGCATCGCACGGGCACTATGCTAGTTATACCCTTATTTCAACTTACCTACTGGACTGGACTAGACTGATACCATTATCATTTATTTACATTGGACTATTCACTACCTTCACAACAAAGTGAGCCTACATTGATTTTAAAACCCACAAATATTATTTGGATAGTGTTAATCTAGCCCAATAAAATTTCATAAATTCAACATTGAATCATTGACTAGACAATATTAAATTGGCCAGAAGGAATAACATAATTAATCCTGATTTTAAATACTTGATTATTTTGATCTTGACCGACAATAGTAAATAATATATAAACTGAATTGCTAAATACCGCCTAAAATTACTGTATACCGCCTATACTTATACAAATACTTCCTATAATACCCGTCCCCATTTACCCAACCTAACTACACTTACCCCTCCCCATTTACCCAAGTGGTGGAACTTGGCGTCGGGTAGGAACTGCTGGTGGTGGAGCTTGGCGTCAGATAGGAGTGAGTGGTGGATCTGAGAAAAAATGGAGAGAGAAAGAAGATCTTTTTTTTTCTGAAAGATGCGTGAAATGAAGATTGGAGAAGAGAGAGGGGGTGAAAGATATTAATTTGGGTAAGGGTAAAATAGGAAATGTCTATCAAAATACGGGCGGTATACGGTAATTTAAAGATGGTAAATAGTAATACCCTATATAAATTGATCTTTCAAAAATGTTAATTGAAAGCAAATCTAAATATATCTGACACATTCAAAAGATACCAAATCAAAATCAAATGAACTAATTATCCATAATTGGCACGTATTCAATTCGATCTTATTTGCTTAAGAAATGACTGCGCCCTAAACTTTAATACCCTTTTTTGCTAAATTTTCACATTTTAAAAACATACTTGTAAATAAAAATATTTTCAATCGTTTATACAAAAAATTAAAACATCTATATTTTAAAAAATATAATTCGAGATGAATTAAAAAAAATTTACATGACTATATATTTTTCTTTTATGTACCCCCTCTGTCGCAAATAAAATGCTCCATACTAACTTTTGGTCTATGTTCACTTAATAACTTTGATTTCCTTTAATTTTATATATGTAATGAAAAACGTAGTCATGCGGAATCTCCTTTGATTTGCCTCGATATGTACTCTCCAATTATATGCGGAGTAATTTTTATATTTTTTGTTATATACAACTAAAGATATCAACGTTGTTGACGCCGGTTTTTTGGAGGACAGAGGAGCTGGCTTTGGAGCGGTGGTCAGAGACGAGTTTGGTGAGGTTGTGGCGTCGTCAGTATTGCAATGCGAGGAGAAGTCCGGAGGTTAAGTTTGCGGAGGCCAAGACAGTGTATTAGGGTGTGCGGTTAGCAATGGAAAAGGGGCTAGCTAGACAAAGTGGTGTTCGAAAGTGATTGCGAGGAAGTCATAATTAATGCCCTTACATCTCCTTCTTCAAATGGCAGTACCATGAACATGCTAGTTGATGATGTTTACTCTCTTCTTTCAAGTTTTTCTTCTTTTAGGTTTACTTTTGTTAAAAGAAATGGGAATGTAATGGCTCACTCTCTTGGTCACTTCCATGATTGGGTTGTTGGGAGAAGAGTTTGGGACTGTGATGTGCTGATGTTTCTTGACTTTGATTATGCTATTTAATTTTGTCTCCTTTGGGATTTCTTTCAAAAAAAGAAAAGATATTAGTGTTTAAAGTTTTGTCGAATAATGTGAAAAAGTAAATATATTATTTATTTCGAGACGAAAGGAATATAAAATTAAAAATGATCAAAATCACGAAATAAATAGTTACGAAAGTTAATAAGTTAGGAAAAAAACACACACTGAGTACTTGGAAAAATGGTCACTTTCAAACAACTTGTCATTTAAGATTGACTTGTAACCTAGTTGACTTTAGTTATCAATTTCCATCTTGCATAGTGTGTGCATAACATGTACGATCCAATCATGATAAGTCTTGGTCCAACCAACTTATCAAATCTAGACATGTTGGCAACCACAGCTCCACTAGACACCCTTAAACAACCTGAGTAGATAATGACTACCCCCTGTCCCTTTAGTTTTTTTTTTCATAGTCGATTATCTCTTAATTAAATTATTCATTTGATGATTTTGATCCTTTCCACATAATAATAATACGAAATCTCATTTATTGGGCTTAATACATGCTATTCAAATATATAACGTAACTTTTATATATTTTTATTATACAAGTTTACAAACACAGTGTATGTTCGTTTACAGTAATAAATAAATTAATGTGGCGTATGTAAAGCCAAACGGTGAAAATTTTAACGAATAAAATCTATGGGTTCGAATTTCACCAATATAATGACTTGCCTCATCAGAAGATATCATATCTGTATGAAAAGTAGTTATAGATAAAATCTATTATTTTTTATAGAGTATATAACATATTCTTGGGCCCTAACCATTAGCTTAAGCTTTTGGTTGAAATGGTTCTCTAACATGGTATCAGAGCCAACGTGACGCAGAGGTCACGGGTTCGAAACTCTCATCCCTCTCCCTTCTAAGTGGAATTAATTAGCACCAGATAACCATTAGCTTAAGCTTTTGGTTGAGATGGTTCTCTAAAATTTTCAATCTTATTTATATGGTGTATTACTCAAGTTAATAAGTAATGTTGACCCTCGTAGCCAAGTCCATAATTGGTATTGCTTTACCCACTTGTGATAAATTATACTATGCGCTGCATCCAACTTGATGTTGTTGTTACGATCACTTTTTCTCTTTATCTACTACGAAGTAATATATAGTAAAAAAATTGATACAATTATAATATCCATAAAAAAATTAGGGTTTTTCTCAGTCATACCCATGAGGTTTTGGGATTTTCCACCTGTAGCCAAAATTTTTGAAAAATTTCTATTATACCCATGACGTTTTTTAAAATTCTTAACGGTAGCCAAAAAACATAATAATAGGTAACATGGTTAAGTCGTTAACAACAAACAAACATTAATTTTCACCGCCACAACTACTGAATCAAATTAACAAAAGTCCAACAAACCCTCACCTTTTTTTGCAAAGTAAACGGTGCCAACGTTTGTAACCTACAATTATGTTTTTTGGCTACATTTAAAACTTTTTACAAACCTCATGGGTATAACATAGAATTTTCAAAATTCGTGGCTACAGGTGGGAAATCCCAATACCTCATGGGTATAACTGAGAAAAACCCAAAAAATTATCTCACACAAATGTATTTTTCTTATATCTTAGTGAATAATTAATATTCTCTCTTATTATCCATAATATCAAGATTTTTAATAAGTCGGTCGCTAATCAGTGTGGAATGGTCTTAATAGAAATGGATTAAGATGTAACTTTGCAAAGAAATATGCGATAATGTCCATGAGATGTATCACCTTTCTTAACCATGCGAAATTTTATATACCTAAATATCCATTCTCTTCTAATACCACCTTTTTAAATAAAAGTGAATAATAATAACGAAAATTAAAGAACAAATAGAGACACCTTTTTGATAGATTAACATTTCCATGGGTATCAGCACAACTCATGAATTTCTCAACAAATTCAATGGAAAATATATTCTCATTATTACCAAAAATTATTTAATAGTGATATGATAAACAAATGGGTCCTAAGGGTTTGTTTACTTCAGATTATATTCAGTTCAGTTTAGTTCAGTTCAGTTCAGTTCAATTCAGTTCAGTTCAGTTCAGTTCAATTTAGTTCAGTTCAGTTCAGTTCAGTTTAGTTCATCTCTATTTAGTTCAATTAATACACTTTTATTCAGTTCAGTTCAGTTCAGTTCAATCCAGTTCAGTTCAGTTCAGTTCAATTCAATTCAGTTCAGTTCAATTCAGTTCAGTTCAGTTCAGTTCAGTTCAGTTCAACTTTATTTAGGTAATGTAAACGAGCCCTAAATGTCATAACATTATATAGAAATTGAAGGAGTACTACATATTAGATACTCCATCCGTATCAAAATTTTCTTCACAATTACTTTGGCACATTTGCCAAAATGTAGCCTTGATCTTAAACATCTTTAAATACATATTTTTAAAAATTTTGAGTTTTGAGATGAATCAAATAAGATTCTCATCATGATGACTATAATTTTTTTAATATATATTTGGAAGAATGTAGTATATTCTCTAATATAATAATCCCCTTAATTCCATAATAACTGTTAGCTACATATAAATTTCTTTTCGTATAAAGGTATGTACATGCGAAAGAAAAGAAAAAAACACTTGATTCGATCAAATCAAACCAAAAAAAGAAAAAACAGAGAGAAAGAAAGAATAAAATGACAAGAGTAAGTTGTTATTATATAATCCTTATGATTATTATTGTTAACATTTGTATGATAGAAGAAGTTGCCAAAGCTCAAGAGCAAGAAGGTAACACAACAAGCAAGAGGCTAAAGATAGCCGTACCAGTGAAAGAGGGCTTTAGAGAATTCGTTGATGTGAAATTTGATCCAACCACCAAAGAGCCTCAAATTGAGGGTTTCTCCATTGAACTCTTCAAGGCGGTAGTCAACTCCGCCATGCCTGAACCCTTCGATTATGACTTGGTTCCTTTCGCTAAAGCCGATGGCTCCATGAATGGCTCTTATGATGACATGCTTAAAGCTGTCTATAATGGGGTATGTATATATATATATATATATATATGTCCTTCATTCTCTTCTTCTACCTTTATTTCTTACTTGTTTTCATCAATTTACACATATAATTTTGTCAACTATTGTTTATTAGGACTAATTAAAATGATAGCCTAGGGGGTGGTAGTAGGGGGCTTCAGCCTTCTGTACCATGTACCACGTTTTGACTCACACTGCACGACAGAGGCGAACCTACGGTGGGACCTGGGTGGCACCGGCCCCACCAAAAAAATTACTTCTTTAGTATCGTGGACCTGTGGTCGCAGATCAATTCCTGTATTGACAACTACCCTCTTTCTTTTTTTGTTTAATTTTTTTAAATAGCATCATCCAACCTTTTTCCTTTTTTGTTTACAAAAAATAAAATTGGTTACTTATTTTTTTGTCTTGCAAGTTACAACAACTACCTTAGTTCATATAGTACAAAATATATACAAATCATTATTGTATATCTCTTAAAACACATCACTATTAGTTATAACTTATAAGCTTATATAGATTAATAATAAAAAAGATATTTAGAAAGATGTATAAACAATTTAAATGTCAATTTCGATTCAAATCTTAATCCTTTTAATTTATAAATCACTTTATTTGATGAATGGAATTGTAAAATATTTACTATATTAAGTCATCGTGTTTAATTTATGGAATAACTATATTAAGATTAATTTATGCTTCTGCATACATAAAATTCTAGATCCGCCTCTGTTGCACGCATATGTAAAGATTCATTATCTTTCCCCTTACAGATGTGTGTGTTCATTAAAGCGGACCGGGTGACCAGTATTATGATCTATGATTATCTAACGGAGAGATAATGTAATGTAATGTAAAAAATAAACAGGACTATGATGCGGCAGTAGGAGACATATCGATAAGATATTATAGGACGGAAAAGTGGGTTGATTTTACAATGCCTTATTCGGACTCCGGAGTTTCTATGTTGGTTCCTTCGCAACAGAAGAAGAATAATAATTCGGAATCTTCACTTTCAAAACTTTCCAAAGCTTTGATTGGGGCTGCTGCTGCTGTCTGTTTTCTTTGCCTTGTTGCTGCTTTTCTCCCTCGCTTCATCGATTCAGGTAACTTCATCTTCTCTGATCTTCTACCTATACAATACCATATAGCTAAAAAAAAAGCATCTACAATGATGGGCTACAATATTTGTATTTTTGATTGCCACATCATAATTCTAAGCTACATCATTTTCAAGCTATAAATAACTACAATAGTAAGTTTGTAGCTTGAATTTAATGCAACACTTAAAAAAATATATATAATAATAAAATGGGTCTAAACCCTTATAGCTTTGTTAAGCTACAACACATGTGCAAGCTACCAGCTCACTTCCTCTACAACGGTTGAGCAAAGCTGCGCTTGTAATTTTCTAAATTTGCAACATAGTCTTTGCACCCAACAAAGCATTGTGGATGCTCTTAATTAGTGTACATAGCTTTTCACCACAAATTGTTCTATCAAACATTCAACACTTGGTGTTTGGCTAAGAGAGTTTTTTGGGAGAAAAAAGAGTTTTGAAGAGAGTTTATGAAAACTTTAATTTTAGTGTTTGGTAAGATAGAGTTTTGTATTAAAAACTCTCTTTAGAAAAAATTGGGTTGAACAACTTTTTCTTTAGAATTTCCATAAATGTCATTTTACATAAAAAAAATTCTAAGCAATTAGCTATTTGTTACTTTACAGTACAAAAACTATTTAAATCAACAGTCAAATTCTCTAAACAAAAAGTAATCTTCTAACCATAAACTCTAAACTCTAACCTTTTAAAAATTTTGTAGTGTTTGTTTCTTGTTTAATGTGCATTATATATTAATATGGTTAAGATTGTGGCCGGATGTGAGTGTAGGGGAAAGAGAACCAAAACGAACAAGGCTAGTAATAGCGGTATGCTTTTTAATAGGAGTGGTATTAACAGCTTGTTTCACTTTAATTGTGATCTCACTTGTCACAACACAAAGGCCAACACCCACAGCAAGACAGAATAATGTAGATTATCTTATGAGAAAAAGGAGAAATGTTGGGCATCAAATTGGATCTTTTGTCAGGAATGAGCTGATTGAAAGAGGGTTTTTAGAATCACAGCTTCTGCCTTTTTCAACTATCGATCAACTATTGGAGATGCTCAATAAAGGAACTGAACAAGGTGGCATTGATGCCGCTATTGAAGAAACCTCTCAGCTTAAGCTTTTCCTTAATTACCATTGCAGTGGTTTCAATCTGGTCGATTCAGCTGATTTGTATGGCGACGGACTTAGTTTTGTAAGTCCCCCCCCCCCCCCCTTGTCTACAATGTGCTCCTTCCATAACAAAAATAATTGCAACAATTTAACATAAAATAGAGAGAAAAAATGTCAAATCATTACAGTTAATATGTTATGGATGGAGTACATCATTATGTGTACATGTATATATTTTATCAAATCCATACCTTTAAGTTACGTGCATAAATTAAATCAACTTTAATTTAGAATAACAACTTTGAGTATAGATTGTTACGTACATACGTGCATAAATCCAGTACTTGTAAGATCAAATGTTCTAAGTCTGAGTATAGATTGTTATAGTTATTGTGTTATTTATTTTATAGTCAATTTAAACAGCTTTAATTTAGAATAACAATATTCTAAATGTTCAACATCTATAATAACACTAGCTTTTATGAGCACGCGATGCGTGCTTAATTAGTTATATGGAAATTATACAATATTTTATCAAATATGATTATATAGTATGTGTTAGCATAAAATGTTTATTATATATTATTTGACATAATTCATATACAATTAATTAGAAATGGAATTGATTATAATAACTATGACTTGGAAAAGAATTTATTTAAAATGTGTTTCAATTCATTTAGTATAATTTTTGTTGATTTGATGAATTTTTCACCAATTAACTTGCATAATAAATATAATCTTCATTTTTATGTGAGAAAGGATAACTTAGGCGACAAATTATGTACACAACTTTTGAAATTTATCTAGGGTAAAATAAACATTTCAAGGAGACACCACCACCATCCTCCACCTACGATCCCCCGGCCCCCTCTCATATATAGAGATAAATTTTCAACTATAACAGTGGGTACATGATGATCACCAAGCACCTGGGTGCACCATATATATAATTTTCACTCACTTAAAGTCATGCGTGGGAGGTGATATTCAGGATCTAGTTTGAATCTTGACTACATTACACATGCATCTAACCGTTTTTTTTAGATGGTTATTGTGAGAAAAATGGTATAATTTTTAACATCGTATAATCATTATACGTGTCACGTACGTAATGCAGGCCTTCTCGAAAGGGTCGAATCTAGTGCAAGACGTATCAGTTGCAATTTTGAAAGTTACCAACAACTATCAACAATTGCGTAATATTACAAGAAAAACAATTGGAAATCTGGATGAATGTGTTGCGAATACCATACCAGACTACAATATTCCGTTCGATTGGAAACCTACTCAGTGGATCTTAATAGTAGGAGGCATTAGTGTTGTGTTTCTGGTGATCATTCTTATCTTAGGTTGTTTAAATAAGTTCAACTAGAGTGAAATTATGCTTTTTGATTGTACAATTTTTGGTTGTGTTTGTTATATGTTGTGTGTGCATAAATTACCGGATACAATTTATGTTGTTGTGCGCAAGAATTGGCTGTAACAACAAATTTACTTTCATCATTGTTGGAGAAAATTATTTTGTTGCTGTTGTTTGGCATTCAGAATATTGAGAGTATATTTTTTTGTATTGTTTGTGTAATTGTGTGGCAATTATGAGATACACAAAAAGAAATTTGTTTGGGGAGAATCACTCCTGGTCACGTAACCCATACGTGTCCCCGAAACTATGGCCATGAAGCAAAGTACATGCACCGGGTTCGATTCTTACCCCAACGATTATTGAGGTTTTCCCCCTTCCCCTACTATTCAGGAATCAGGGTCCTGAGATATGATCTTGACAGTTTATAATCGTGTACCTTTTCTCCTATAAAAATGAAGCAAAGAACATGACCCACAAACTATGGCCAAGTAATGGAAGAGATTCCTTGGACCAGGCACAATTTGAGGGGTCTTCTAGAAACCTTTTTTGGATAATAAGAAAGGTCATCAGTTCAATTTAGCCGATACACGCATCTAAAAAAGAGAAGATAAAGAATCCTCACAAATATGTACTTGTGTGGTGATATTCGAACCTAATACCTGAAATTTGGCATTTCAAAATTTGGCCACTGGGCTAGCACTCGTACTTCTCTAAAAACCTAATTACTCAAAAAGAAATCCTAGTATAAATAGAAAGTACTACACCCAATCCACCCATGCTAAGGTATTTACAAACAACAAACAAAGATTTACTGCTGAGATTTACAAACAAAAAAAAAAAAAAAAAAAAAAAAACCTTGCCTGGTGTTCCCTTGTTGCAATTGGGTGGTGAGAGTACACACTGAGGAGTACCATCAGAGCCGTTTTAGAGGTGTGCAAAGAGGTCTAATCCGAAAGTGTTCGAAAAGTAAATAGGTCTGAAGCGGTCCGATCCGAATGGTCTAATTGTCAGGTCTAGTCACGGCATTCATACACATATACAAATTAAACAAATTCGGCCAACATTTATTCTCATCTGATTTTACAATTTTTTATCCTACTAGGTTTGATACAATCATACAAGTGTGCCGCAAAAGGATTGCCTAAATCCACCCTAGGACAGTAGGATGACACTCCCAGTGCAAATATTGCGGGATATTATTATTGGAGGAATATGAGTAGCCGAGTAGGTTAAGAATGATGATAATTAGGTTTAAGAGTGCAAATTAGCCAATATGTTTGTAAATAACACGTATAAAAGCTCTGTGAAAATAAAACAAATAATCGATCTCGAACAAAACTCTTGAGCCTGTTTAGTAAATGATGAATCAAACTCGGACACTTGAGTGTTCGACTTGCTAAGTATCATGAATAGCTCGTTTTAAACTCGTTTATTCATATTCATTGTAGATTTTTAATAATGAATTGAACTTATGGTTAACAATAATTTGTAAGGGTGTATGAGCGTAGTAGAGATGTAAATAAATCGATAAATTAAACAGAAATAAAATATGTAAGGTAAGTAATAAAAGGGAGACACATTATGTACCGTGGGAAAAACCTTCCTAATAATAGAAGTAAAAACCCACCGACGATGAGTACCAAAAATCCACTATATGAAAAAATGAGATTACAAAAACTCAAAAAAGAGTAATAGAAAATAGTGGAGTAGAATACGAGGATTAGGAAAGGAAATTTTATATATATGGGTGTAGTATGGCTTTTTGTGGGTAATTGTGTTTTACCTTTTGTGGATGCTAACATGAGGCGGTGCAGTAATATCGGTAAGTACATGGATGGAGTTATGAAGATGCTTGGAGATTTATGTAGAACTTTCTAGATTTGATTAACGGTAATCATAATACCAACATTCTAGAATGATCATCCACGGATGATTCTAGCTAGACCCACTTTGCATAAAAATTGGCCCACAACCCAACATAAACATGTTTAAATTTTGTAATTTATTATACTGATATGTATTATATAATTTGTATGGCTCATTTTTTTTTTCTTAAACTTGTATATAGCCAGAGGGGTCTCAGTGGCATGTGCACCTTGAGCGACCGCTCAGGGCCCCCTTGTTGTGGGGCTCCATATCTTTATACACTTTTTTTTTTATTTCATTCATATTTTTTTAATTGTAATTATTTAAAACGAATAAAACACTTATTTTTTGAGTTATTAATCAAACTAATAAATCTTTTATGAGAGTTTAATTGAACAACTATCTCTCCATTGTTTAGGGGCCTATTTTTCAAGTTTTCACTCAGGGCCCCCAAAATGTCCAAGACAGCTCTGTATATAGCTCATTTAAGTGTAAGCTTAAGCTCAGCATCTAAACAAGCAAATCCTAACGAGCCAAACGCAAACAAACCAATTGAGAAATTTGCTCGAGCTTAGACATGTTCGATCGGACACCGGTAAACCTTATCAAGCTTAGACATGTTCGATCGGACACCAGTAAACCTTATCAAGCTTAACTCAAACAATCAAATACAAACGGCTTAGCTGGTCGCATTTGCTTCCTTAACCAAATTGAAAATTTGACATGACTTTTTAGCAAGTAGCTGGCACATGCATGTGCATAATTATGTGTGATTACTGATTAGTGGAAATATACAAATATACAATAATTCTATTCTATATCATGAACTAACCACGCCTAAAAAGTCTCCCATTTCTACATTACGTTTTGCTTAATTTAATTTACTGGTCAACTATATAGCTAACTAAGAATCTTGATTTGTTCAATTGTGTAATTGTAGTACCAGAAGAATACAATTAGAAGCTAAGACCAAAAGAATCAAGAAGTGGAGTACCAGAAATTGCTATTAGCATACTCTTTGACTTTGACATTCTTCAAAATTTAATTTTAACATTTTTTTTAAAAAAATTTACGTGTAAAGAAAAATAGATGTACGTACGACCTCTTGCATTTAGTTTTGTTTCAATATTTATTTTTAAAATATTAACTTTTTATGATTTTTTATAAGTATTTAATTAGCTATTGTTAAATTTGATTGAATATCAGAAACAGGCTTGGGCAACCCAATGTGGAAAATGGGAGTTATGTCACTTATAAGCCATAAGAGGTTCCATCTTAAAACCAATTGGTAATAGGAGGAGTAACTCCTAGACTTATAAGTTAGTTTAGCCTCTCCTCGTCTTCCGATGTGGGACACTCACTAATGTAGCATATGAGGTTCAACAACTATTAAAGCTATAAATCGACAAACGAAAAATTGCAAAAATATATATTGCATAAATTAAAATAATGAAAGGAGTGTTAAAGGAGTAAAAAATAGCTTAAATAATACCATAACTTATTTTAATCCTTTAGGAATTTATTTATTTTAAAAAGATCAGAGTATGGATAAAGAAAGAAAGTTGTTTAAATTAATTAGCATTATGCAATTGCTACTTGTTCCTCATTGCTTAATTAGAAATTAATGGGTAGAATGTTATACCAAGTCAAACTTAGAGAACAAACAATACCAATCAATAGAAACCAATAACTTGCAGGACGTATAATCGTATTTATAGACATGGCAACTATTTTATTTTGTATGTAATAGCCTTCTATGCACCGCTTTGCGTGCAATGGTAATTTAAATATATTTATTAATCTGTCTAAATAAACTTTATATAATATAAAAAACTTTTTTCCTTTATTCGGTCATCCCACAACGTTGAACGAAAGAAAAGTTTTATTTACCATATTCTATTGGCTACCAAATTTCTATGATAATCAAAATGTAAATTTTTTTTGATGAAATATATCAATATGGATGTCTATTTATAGAGAATTTAAAAACATTAATTTTGAAATTTTTGTTTTATTTTTTCAAATTTTATATTTTGTACCATTTTTATTTCAAAAAAGTTTAAAAATTATAATAACTTTCCTTAATAATTAGGGGTGATACAAATTGAAATTTTATAAAGTTTTGAGGGGTAAGATAGACATTTCGAGGGGGGACAACATGGCTCCCCCTTGGCTTATATAATAGAGATAATATAATTAGACTTGTCATTTGGCTTAAAAATTATTTGCTTCTTAACTGCTTAATTGAATTTAATTGAACTGAATTAAAGATGAATCATAAATGAAAGTGAACCGCAAAACTTGAACTAAAATTTTAAAATAAATTGTAAATAAAAAAATTGAAATGAACCAATGACCAAACTAAGGGTGTTCATAACCGGGTACCCGGGTTTTTGGGTACCCGAAAGAGCGGGTACCCGAAGTTTCGGGTAGTGAACCAATCGGCCATGACCCGACCCGGTAAACTCGGGTACCGACTTCGGGTACCCGATTTTACCGGGTCGGGTCCCGGGTACCCGGATTATCAAAGTTTTTTTAAAAAAAAACACAAGATTTTACCGGGTCGGGTCTCGGGTACCCGACTACCAAATTAAAGAAATGTAATTTAAAATGTATTATTATTCCATAATTTTTTTTTTAAAAAAAATTTTACTTGAATTTTTTTATAAAAAAAAAATTACTGGTCAACCGGGTACCCGACTAGCACATTGCCCGGCCCATACCCGACTCGACACTTATGAACATCCTTTAAAAAATACCCGACAACATCGGGTCGGGTTTTTTTGAACACCCCTAGACCAAACTCAACTAATTGAGCAAAACTTTAAAAACAATTACGAGTAGAAATGAACTGAGCTAAAAAGAGAAAAACTAATTTGAAATAAATTAATTTGACAAAAAATTGCATTAAAATTGGAAAAAAAATCGCACATTTTTTTTCTCATTTGTGTTCCACTAATTGTGATTGGTTCAAAACTCATTTTTTTAATTTTATTTTTAAAATTTAAAAGTTGGGTCATATATAGTAATTTGTTGAACCAGTCAAAGTGAATGGAACACAAATGGGACACAAAATGTTGGACAAAAGATTTGAATCCATTAAAATTGGTCCTATAGATTTTAACTAAAACTGAACTGAAATAATTAATTTGACCCAAAGTTATTGTAAATAAATTTGATCTTAATCTGTGTACTTACACTAATTTGACAAATTTTAATTGGAAAAAAACTGAATAAACTAATTTGGCCAAGAATTATGCAAATTACGATGGTAATCAAAGTGTCTTCACTAATCCAATTAGATGTTGACACCCATATATTTGTTATTTCTAAAAATTATTCAAAGTCAATAGCTTTATAAGATAATGTTTTATAATTTACATTTCTAACTATGTTATTAGTTGATTTTGTCATCAATTTGATTAAATGCAAAAAATCGAATTTAAAATATTAATCAATTTGAACGGTATAAAGAATGGTTGTAGAAAATTTTTGTTTAGTCTTTATTATATTGTTTGGTTCTTTTGATGTAAAGTTCTACGTAGTTACTTGGTGCTTCAAGGTGTGATTAGTCTCTTCAGAAGTTGTAAATGATCAGCCTCTTTTTGGAGTGAACTTTCTTTCTGAGCTAGGCTTTTGAGGGTTAATTAATTTTTTGTATATGTTTATTCATTAATAAAATTTAATCCACTGCTTTATTTTTCTCAAAAAAAAAATTAAAAATTCATTATCAAGCTTAAATTATTATAATACTATCTTCCTATGTTTTTATTTTTCTAGTTGAGGCACAAAAATATATTATATACTCTACCCTGTTACATAAAATTTCAGTGTTCATATTCATTTGAGGTGATTACGACCTTAAATTCACTATAAAGGTACGTTAATGTTGCAGACAATCATGAAAATTGATATTGACATAATTTACTTATGGGTAATAAGTTTTCAACCTGATCCAATTCAATACCGTACAAATGAAAATTAAGTAAACCGAAAATAACTATACAATAACTAAACTCATAGATCTTGTTAGGTCAATGATATGACTAGATTCATATATTTTCAAGTCCTGACTCCTGAGTCATCATTGAATTTAAACTCCTTTATTCAATTATATGGTTAGATAGTACCATTTTCGGTAAGATCAAATTATGGTCTAGATCAATCAATAATTTCAAGTTTAGCTAATAATATTCTGGTTTATTCCGGTTCTTATGAATTTTGAATGAGTTTTATATTTATTAATTTTATATTAGATGATATTTGTTTTGAATAAATTAGTATGATTTGATAATGTCATTTTCAATTGAAATTTGAACTTTTTTCTATCTTATAAAATTCATATAAAGTTAATTTGTAACAGCTTATCTAATATAATGGTGATTTCATGGATTATAAACTTACAGAGCTTCCTTCATGTTCGACATTTAAATTTCTTAGGTCATGTTAGTTGTAATATGTAACCATTAATTATTAAATTCTAAATACTCCTATTATTACAGTATCAATTAAATTGTTCATTGAAAATTAATCAATTGAATACTTATTTTACTGGAACCAAATTATATCACTATTTGAATTGCATGTTGTCTTGTTCATTACTAAAATGGTCTGAATTATTAACAATCATTAGAATGCACAATTATAGGGCCGATTAACATAGAAGTGGTGTTGAACATGTTATGGATTTATTTTAAATTGGTTTATATCACATATTTAGCATATTGTTATCAGACTCGATTTTATTCATGTCGAATGTAAGTTTAATTCTGATCTATTTGTTGTCAAATTATCGGGTTCAACATAGTTGCAAGTTAATTTCAGGTTGGAGACAACAAACAAGCTAGGTTCAGGCACCAAATAATAAGATAACAATGGTTGTCGACAAAGCATCAAGCTAAGTCAGATAGCAATCAGTTACGGGCCGCTTCATCCTTGGATATATATAATCATCAAGTCGGTTTAAATGTGGTTCTGCAAGTCAAATAAGAATTCCACAGCCCTAGTTTTGTTCCTCACGCATATATAAGTCCATAGGTAGTGTCACCCTACACATTTGCGATTAGTCTCTTTACATGTTAGTCTAAGGATGACAATGGCTCAAACTCAGGTCGAATTATGAACAGTCAATTAACTTCGATTTCGACATGTAGCTAGATGTCCAATCTAATTCCTGGTTATAAGAGGATATTTTCCTTGATTTAGGTTTACTAGTTAATTAGTTGTATTAGCTTTATATATAGCCTCTCTCTTTTGTCAGTAGTCAAGTGGAACATTATTACTCAGTACTCTTTCTAATAATAAACACATCAGCTCTTCACTTCATGGTATCGGAGCAAATACCCAAATCTTGGGTTTGATTTTTTTTCAATTCTTCGCTTCTGCTTCTACTCTTTTCCCAAATTCAATTGTTAATTTCAATTGAAACTCCATCTTTGCCTTTGTTTTCTCTCTTCGAAGGCGATTCTTCTAAGCGGCTCTGCTTCCCTCTTCGATCGATTAAGGGGTGTTTGTGCTTGAAGATATGGCTGCTTCTTCCACCTCTGATTCAGATATTCAAGATCCTTCACTTCAAGGTATATCTGATCCCTTATTTGTAGCAATTTCTGATAATCCAGCTTCTGCAGTAACCAGAGTAGTCTTTAATGGAACAAATTACATGCGTTGGAGTAGGAATGTGGTTAGGTGTTTAGGTGCCAAGAACAAATTAGGTCTAATTGATGGAACAATTAAACAACCTGAACCTAATCATAAAGACTTTACAAAATGAAAAAGAGCAGATTATATGGTTGGGTCTTGGATTTTAAGTTCGATGTCTAGTGAACTAGCTGAAGATTTTGATTATGCTGATACTTCAGTTGAACTATGGACAGATATTAAGGAGCGTTTTGGTCAAATTAATGGTCCCTTAGTGTTCCAATTAAAGAAAGAAAAAGCTAATTTGAAACAAGAAAACCTTTCTTTAATTTCTTACTTTGGAAAAATGAAAAGATTGTGGGATGAATTGTCTAGTTTAAGGAAGAAACCCATATGTTCATGTGGAATTCTTGATAAGTGTTCTTGTGGTTATGTCAAAAGTGGTAGTGATATTGAGGAAGAAGATAGGCTTATGCAATTTCTTATGGGATTAAATAGTGGATTTGACAATGTGGTAACTAATATCTTATCAATGGATCATTTACCTTCAATGCATAGAGCCTATTCCATTGTCTTGCAAGTAGAGAAACAAAAGGAAGTGAGTAGTCTAAATAATGATCTAGCTGAGTCAAGTGCACTGACTGTTTCTCAAAGGTCTGAGTATGGTGCTACTAGGACACAGAACTATGTTGCTAGGGGTCAAATCCAAGGGAAAAGAGACTGGAGAAAAGAAAAGATGGAGAGAAAATGTGATGTATGTAAAGCCAAAGGCCACAGTTCAGATCAATGCTTCAAGGTAATTGGATATCCAGATTGGTATCATACCTTGAAAGCTGGAAAGACTGCTCCCAAGACTGGGTTAGCTGCTAATGTCACCATTGAAGAGATTGATTCTGACAGTCCTTTGGATGACAATGAAAATGATGCTGCCAATACTAAGATGGTGTCCTCCATTTGCAAAGAAGTGATAAAGGTCATGAAAGGCAAGAACAACAATCATTCAGAGTCTTCTAACATGGCCTATGCCAACTCTGCAGGTATGGAATTAACAAACTCTTCTATGATTAAATTAGGTGATAATACTCTGTGGATTATAGACTCAGGGGCTAGTGATCACATGATTTTTGACTCAAAACTATTGCATATAAAAGAAAATTAACTAATTGTATAAGAGTGGGATTGCCTGATGGTAATCATAAATTTGTTGAATGGTATGGTACAGTGTATATAAATCCTAGGCTTGTTTTACATGATGTTCTATTAGTTGAGGATTTTAAACACAACCTTATTTCTGTTATTAGACTTGTTGAAAAGGCTAACTTGCAGGTTGTGATTACCAAAACTGGTTGTATTTTGCAGGACCTTTGTAAGGCTATTGTGGCAACTGGACAGAAGGTGCAAGGCCTCTATTGTCTAAAAGTTCCTACACCTACTAAGAATGCTAGTGCTAATAATGTTTGTAATAATGTAGATAATGAAAAGAACTCTGAAAGTCTTTTCTTGGGAAATAAAATTGGTTCTAATAAAACTAATGATAGGCTACACTTGTACCATGCTAGACTAGGTCATGTATCTTTCTAAAATGAAATACATTGAGGATTGTGCTTGTTCAAATTTGAATTCTTATGATTGTGATGTTTGTATTATTGCTAAATTGCATAAGTTACCCTTCCTTATGAGTTCTTCTAGGGCTGATAGCTTGTTTGGCATAATACATATGGATCTTTGGGGAATAATATAGGGTTCAATCTATTAGTGGTGTTAGATATTTTTTGACTGTTCTTGATGATTATAGTAGGGTTACATGGACTTTCTTGCTGCATAATAAGCAACAAGTTTTACAAACAAGAACTAATTTTATAGCCTATGTCAAGGCTCAATTTAATAAAAGGATAAAAGTGATTAGAAGTGATAATGGCACTGAATTCATAAATCAACCTTGTTTAAAATTGTTTGCAAAAAAAGAATCATTCATCAAAAATCAATGGTAGGTGTTCCACAACAAAATGGAAGAGTGGAAAGAAAACATAGACATTTGCTTGAAGTAGCAAGAGCCTTAAGGTTTCATGCCTCTTTACCAAAAAGATTTTGGGGAGACTGTGTTTTGACAGCCACCTATCTCATAAATAGGTTGCCTACTAAACTTTTAGATTGGAAAACTCCTTTCCAAATTATGTTTAACAAAAAACCTACTTATGAGCATCTTAGGATATTTGGGTGTTTATGCTATGCTGTTAATAATTCCAAGACTAAAGATAAATTTTATTTTAGGGCTAGAAAAAGTATTTTCCTTGGCTATCCTAATGGTCAAAAGGGATATAAAATCTATGATATAAACAAAAAAACTGTGTTCATGTCTAGAGATGTAAAATTTCATGAGCATATTTTTCCTTTTCAGGAAAAAGAAACTCATGGTGAAGGTGTAAATTCTTCTTTAATATCTCTAGGGACTAATGAGAATTATGAATTAAGCAATTTAACTTCCAAGACTAATAATTGTGAAGTTCCTCAAATGCATACAACCACCTTTAATAATGACATGTTTCATGTGCATAATATTGATGCACAAACTGCGCCAAGTACTAACCCCCCTGCAGGGCCGTACCATGAGCATTCTGCCTCTAGTGCAGAACCTGCTGACCAGAACTGGATAGTTCCAGATTCTGCTGATACTCAGGCTGCTTCTGAGCAGTCAGTCACTCTCTGTCCAGGTACTTTTCCTCACTTAATTTCTGAAATACAAAGCATGACTCATGAAGATAGTAGTTCTAAAAATCAGCATGATAATAATGTTTGTGGGCACAGGACTTCTGCTAGACCTGTCAAACCCCCAATAAAACTGAATGATTATGATTGCACTTATATGCCTCACAAAACCAAAGACAATCCTACCACTTCTGAGTCTAAAACTTTTACTGATGATTCTTCTTATGTTGTTCCTCCTAAGTCTTATAAACAAGCTAAACTAAGTGAAGAATGAACCAAAGCTATGAATGTAGAAATTCAAGCTCTTGAATCCAATAAAACTTGGGTGTTAACTGATCTACCTAAAGGTAAACATGCTATAGGGTCAAAATGGATATTTAAAACTAAACTTAACCCAGATGGTAGTATTGAGAGATATAAAGCAAGATTAGTTGCAACTGGTTATCAACAAAGAGAGGGTCAAGACTTTAATCAGACTTTTTCTCCTGTTGCTAAATTAGCAACAGTTAGGGTTATTACTGCTTTAGCTACCATAAAAGATTGGCCAATATTTCAAATGGATGTAAATAACGCTTTTTTACATGGTAAATTGGAAGAAGAAGTTTATATGTTACCCCCCTCCGGTTATACAAAAGCTAAAATTGGTCAAGTATGTAAATTGGAAAGGTCTTTGTATGGTTTAAAACAAGCACCTAGGCAATGGCACAAAGAGCTTAGAAGCTTTCTAAACTCTCATGGATTTGGCCAATCTAAGCTAGACTATTCTCTCTTTACTAGAACTCTAAATAATGAATTCTTGATTTTACTTGTTTATGTAGATGATATTTTAATAACTGGTTCTTCTTTAACTCAAATACAAAAGGTCAAACAAGATCTTGATCTTATGTTCACAATTAAAGACTTGGGTCAAATGCATTACTTTCTTGGTGTTGAAGTTCATAGAACCAAACAAGGAATGTTTTTTCCCAAAGAAAATATATCTTAGACATTTTAAATGATGCAGGTATGAGCAATTGTCTACCTGTTTCTACCCCTCTTCCTACTGGCCTTAAACTCTCAACTGAAGAAGGTGACTTACTTGATCAACCTGAGGTGTACAGAAGACTTGTGGGCAGGCTTCTCTACCTCAATTTTACACGGCCCGACTTGTCTTATGCTACTCAACATCTCTCTCAATTCTCCCAACATCCAAGGGTTCCTCATCTAAGAGCAGTTCTTCACACTTTAAAGTACCTAAAAGGTACAACAGAACATGGTCTACACTACTCCTCTGCTTCTGATCTGGTTCTAACAGCCTATAGTGACTCGGATTGGGGTTCGTGCTCTTTTTCCAGCAGATCTTTAAGTACTTACGCTATCTTCTTAGGCAAAAACTTAGTCTCATGGAAAACCAAAAAGCAACTAACAGTTAGCAAATCCTCCACAGAAGCAGAGTATAGGAGTTTGTCTAGTCCCGCTAGTGAAGTCTCTTGGCTTGAAGGGCTTCTACAAGACTTACAAGTGCCAATTCAGCTTCCTATTCCCATAGCTTGTGACAACATATCCGCTGAACATCTTGCCAACAACCCTATGTTTCATGAAAAAACGAAACATATCAAAAGAGATATGCATTACATTCGGGAACAAGTAGAGCAAGGTTTCCTATGTGTTCATCATGTTTCCTCTACAGATCAAGTGGCTGATATTCTAACCAAACCACTTGTCTCTTCTAGGCATATACTTTTATGTAACAAGCTTGGCTTACAAAGTTTGTCAAGCTTGGGGGGGGGGGGGATATAAGAGGATATTTTCCTTGATTTAGGTTTACTAGTTAATTAGTTGTATTAGCTTTATATATAGCCTCTCTCTTTTGTCAGTAGTCAAGTGGAACATTATTACTCAGTACTCTTTCTAATAATAAACACATCAACTCTTCACTTCACTGGTCCAACATTTGGCTCCTTTAACTTGACTTCGACTCCACTTCTAACTTACAACTAAAGACAATGACACAACTCCATCGGTTCGGTCGACTCAAACTAATTAATAATGTCTAATATTACATTAAGATTACTCTTTTTTTTATTGCTCATGTATAATCAGATATTATACACCAATCAAATACATAATTAGTACCAAATATTTTTAAAATCTATAATTACATACTAAAACAAATTGTGCTTAATTACATCATCATACCCTCAAACTATACAAGTGTCACATTCTTATACAATTTTTTCCCTCCAAAACTATTGATGGTGTCATATTTAATTTATTTTGACTTTTTTTGGATTCATTAATCACCTTTAAAGTAAATTAAACACTTTTAGTTACAACTTAAGAAAATAGAAAATTTGACTCCATGTCGAAGTTGAATTTTTTTCAACATTGGACTTTGATCCAAATCCAACTCACAATCGAAAATTTTTAAACGAAGTCCAATGCAAATTTTTATTTTTTGCATTCAGATCAATTATTTTTATTATTTTTGTTATGGATCAGATCGAACTGGGGTTAGATAGATCCTAGCTCCGCTTAACTTAAAATGATCTTGTTGGTCCAAATTTTCAATTTATTGTTGCACTAATAATAAACGATAAAAATTAATATATTTACAATACTTTTTTGACATAAATTATATGTTATGAATAGTAGTCTCTCTAATCTATCTAATGAATAATATATCTAAAAATATTTTGAATGAAGGAAGATTATTTAGAAACTAAGAAATTGAAGTGGTTCTACAAATAAAATACTGTACTTATAATAACATAATCTCCTTGAAAAGAATTTTATAATAACAGTCAATTGCGTGTATATATCAAATTTCTTTTTGTACCAAGGCAATGACCCAAAAGAAAAGTAAAACAACAATTATATATACAAAGTCAACCTAGTCATGTGTGTATATATATAGATGACTGAAGAACTAAAGACAGCTTACAAAAATTAAACACTTGATTTATTAATTATTCGTTCAAATTAAACAAACAAATTAAACATACACAAAGAAAGAAAGAATAAAATGGCAACATCAAAAATAAGTTGTTACATAATAATTATTATTATTGTGAACATTTGTATGATAAATCAAGTTGCCATAGCTCAACAACAAGAAGGTAATAATAACACAACAAGAAAGAGGCTAAGGATAGCAGTACCAGTGAAGGAGGGCTTCAAAGAATTTGTTGATGTCAAATATGATCCAACCACAAAAGAGCCATCAATTGAGGGATTCTCCATTGATCTATTCAAGGCCGTAGTCAACTCCGCCATGCCTGAACCCTTTGATTATGACTTGGTTCCTTTCGCTAAGGCCGATGGCTCCATGAATGGTTCTTATGATGACATGCTTAGAGCTGTCTATGCCGAGGTATGTATGTTCTCTTCATCTTTTTTCTTAATTTTAATTTGCTCGCTTGTTTTTTTTTAATAAGGTAAGGAGATCCACCAGCTAATTATTGGGTGGTAATTAATAGTTTACTAACCCATATGACACAATAATCTTTGCACTTGAGGGGGAGATAAGAGGATGGAACCCTGCACCTCTAAGATGCAAGGTGGGTGTAAGCACCACTTGCTTTACACCACTACTTTGTGCTCGTGCTGCTTAACGAACAGGTGTGTTTGTATATATATCAAGACAAAAAAATGTGGGATGGGACTAAGTCAGGTCAAAATTTGATAGGTTTTAACATGTTAAAAATATCAAATTAAATGTCAAAACCCGTTATTTAAGAGAGTCAGAGTTGATAATGAACACTAAATGCTAGAGCAATCTTGTAATTTTTTTGCCAACAATTGTTTATGACTAAAATGATGTGGTTATAGAGCAAATATATATACTTCATCCGTTCCAAAAAAAAGCAACAAATTAGGATGCACGGACTCCTATGCATTTTTTTGTTGTGAGAGTAAAAGGGATAAAGAGAGAAAGTGGATGTGAGAGATAGAAATAAAATACTTACAAAAATGGAAAGATTAAAATTGTTGCATTTATTTTGAAACTTTCTGAAATAGAAACTTCCTAAAATTTCTTAACAACTATAGGTACATTCAACTAAGTCGGGTTGGGTTCCGATGAGAAATTTCTTATCGTGAGAAATGTGAGAAGAGATAAATACATCAACTATGACATAGAGGTACATTGATTAACAACTATAGATACATTCAAAATATACTATAAATACATTGAGTAAAAATACATTGATTTTATATCTTAGATACATTGACTCCAAACAATAGGATGAGTAAGGAGGGAAGATCAAATTTAATCTTAGTCATTCATTTGTTGATCAAAGGGTTGTGGTTGTTTCTCAACCTTCTCACCAAAACTACATTTCTCGTATGAGCCTACTTCTATCTATATATATATATATGAAAAATATGAGAACTTGTTAAATTTGTAATTTCGATGTATTGTTTGTGTAACGGGAGAATGTAAACAATAAACAGGAATATGATGCGGCAGTAGGAGACATATCGATACGATACTACAGGACGGAAAATTGGGTTGATTTCACAATGCCCTACTCTGATTCCGGAGTGTCTATGTTGGTTCCTTTGCATCGCAAGAATAACTCCAACTCTTCACTTTCAAAACTTGACAAAGCTTTGATTGCTGCTGCTGCTGGTGTTTGCTTTCTTTGCCTTATTGCTGCATTTCTCCCTCGCTTCATTGACTCTGGTAAACAACAAAATAATCTTCTATGTTTACATATCATATTAGACTATTAATTTTACAAATATATTAGTGTTTTATAGACCTGGTTATTGGGCAGTGTAGTCCAATGGAATGCGGTTATAGTCAAAGTTATAGGTACTTACTAGACAGGGCCTTTAATGGACAAGGCTTTATCAACCCGTGTCAATACATGGCCAGAAATAATAGCCTAATAATTTTAAAAAAAAAAGTTTTGATAAAAGTAATGAATTCATTTGTATACATTTGTTTTAACTTTTGACTACCTTGAATTTATTTGTATTTAGTTTTTTATTGGTCCGACCGCTAACGACCTGTGACCCATGTTGGCCCAACCCACTATTGACCCTTTTTAGTTGACCCAGACTGCCTCGCACTAGTTAAGCATGACAACAAGATTTGTCTTTAAAGAACCAATATTAATTCATACACTATATGATAGAGTATTCAACATGGTATCAGAGCCAACGTGAGTGTACCCATAATCCCATATCCTACACTTAACCTTTGGACAATAGACATTGATGTATCATTTGGTACTATTAGCTTTTTGTACTTGAGTCTTGTTTGATGCACATACATTATTAAAATGATTGAGGTTGTGAATATATATATATGTGTGTGTGTGCAGGGGAAAAAGATCCAAAAAGAACAAGGCTAGTAATAGTGGTATGCTTTTTAATAGGAGTGGTATTATCAACTTGTTTCACATTGATTGTGATCTCACTAGTCACAGCACAAAGGCCAACACCCTTAGTAAGACAACTACACATGGATGACCTTATAACAAAACAGAGAAATGTTGGGTATCAAACAGGATCCTTTGTCAAAAATGAGCTGATTGAAAGAGGGTTTTCAGAATCACAGCTCAAGCCTTTCTCTACTATTGATGAACTGTTGAAGATGCTCATTAAGGGAACTGATCAAGGTGGTGTTGATGCCGCTATTGAAGAAACCTCTCAGCTTAAGCTTTTTCTTACTTACCATTGCACTGGTTATGCTCTTGTTAATTCAGCTGATTTGTATGGCGATGGACTTGGTTTTGTAAGTCCCTTCTTTTCTTTCTCTCTTTCTCTAATCTTTGATCTAATGCACATCATTAATTCATTATATAAACTGATAAAACATTAGCTCGGGGCCTGTTCAGTATCGTTTTTTGTTTTCAGTTTTTTTGAAAACTAGAAACAAAAAACAGGAAACTAGAAAAACTTGTTTTCACTTTTTAGTTGTCAGTTTTCATTTTCAATATGTTTCCAACAAATTTGACTAATTTTTGTATGATTATACGACTAATATTAAATAATTTTGAAAAACAAAAAACCAGAAAACCACAGTGTTACCGAACGAGCCTTCAAATTAAAGATTCAAATTACCATACAGGTCAATGATTTGGTAGCCTAGGTAACACAAATACTTCATAAGATATCCAACATTTTTTTCTTTTTGTTGACATGTTTTGATATAGATTTACTTAATTTTTTCATATATATTTTCGTATGCTTCTAATAGATTTGTCTTGTCTTATGATGGTAACTTAAATAAAGTGATAAAAATTTAATAAAATTTTCTTAATTTAATTTTAAAAAAATAATATACATCTGTCATACTGGTATCATATATTCCCTTTGTATCAGTTTAATTGTAACAAATGGGCAGTTAGTGCGGTTCCGTAGAGACTTTTTCTTAAAGTAACGTTAGAAGAATATTATAAAGTAAAGTGAGAGAGAAAAAAAAAAGTGTAAAGTAATTTTGGAGAATATGTAAGATTTAGGAGAGTATAGTGTTTTAAATTTTTTTTAAGTTAGTGGTATTTTTATCATTTTTAAGTCTAAAATTTCACTAAATTTAGAATGATATGAATTGTTGCATTTATTTTGTTACAGTCTTATTTATAAATATTGCAGATAAATCGATACAGATGGAATTTTTTTAAAATTACCGTATTATGAAAGTTTCATATCAATCTCTATTTTTGTATCCGTATAGATGCAACTTAGCTTAATTATAGTCTTCTTTCCAAATAAAAAATTAGAAAGCATATAATTGAGATAAAAGTAGTACCCCATATGATTTTATTGTGAGAGAAAAATAGTATGATGATTTTAAACTGACATATAAATCTTTAAACGTTTTACATATGTATGTAATGCAGGCCTTTCAGAAAGGGTCAGACCTAGTACGAGATGTCTCGGTAGGAATCTTGAAAGTTACCAACAACTATGTAAAATTGCGTAATATTACAAAACGATCAATCGGAAATCTGGACAATTGTCTAGCTGATACCACAACTGACTACGATTTTCTTATGTTCGATTGGAAGCCTACTAAGTGGATCTCAGTAGTTGGTGGCATTAGTATTGTGCTTCTTGTCATCATTCTCATCATAGGTTGTTCAAAAAAGTTCAAATAGACTACGTCAAATCCAACTACATTTATTGATTTTAGATTTTTGTGTGTTATGTTATTTACTTCCTCTGTTAAATGTTTCATTTTGACGAAAATTGCGATACTTTTTTGGTCAAAATTAAGCATTTTATTTGGAATGGAGGAATTGAAGTATGTAAATCTCGTGTACGTGTATAAATTAAATTACAAGGCACCGGCATAATTTCTTCTGTTGTGCACAAGAATTGATTGAAACTAATTAACAAGTTTAAGATGATTGTTGAAGGTTTTTTTTTGTGTGTGTGTGTGTGTTTGTTGTTTGGCTTTGAGAATATTGAGAGTCTAGAATTTCCAGCATTGTATTCCTCAAGCATGTATTTCAAATTGTACAGACTTATAGTATAAATGTATAATGATAATGGTAATGGTAATGTTACATACTCCCAGTTTATTAATTATCTCTCTGTTTCTGAATTTTTTTTATTTTTACGTTACATACTCCCAAAGTTTGGATTATATTGTAATAATGTAACTAATAGTTGGGATTAATATTGGAATACTTCAAATAGTTGAGATTATTCATATGAATTTTTCCTTTTAAATATCTATTTTTATAATTGTTTTATGAAGTATAATGGAAGACCTAGATTTTTGAGCAAGTGCGGGCATTGAAAAATTGTGTAAAAATTAAATTTAACAAACAATTTGTAATACAGGGAGTAACATATTATTCAATACTAATATCATTGGCGGATACACATATAGTCCTTGTGGCTAGTGGGTCCAGTAACTTAATATCAGGAGTAACCTTTGGCTAGGATTTTTTTAATAATGCTTAAGTCAGATATCGAGAGTAAGGAGTCGATGTGATGTGAGTTTTGTGAGCTGTGAATTGCGTGATTAATATTGCGTACCTTTGGAATGATTGGACTGATCTTTATATAGGCATTAGGTTTCCCGGTTAGGGTTTCACCAAGTCAGTTGGGTTGATGCGTGGGCCTGGCCCATGACACGTAGCAGTAACCTGGTCAAGGTTTTACTAAGTCTGCTGACACATGGCACTATCTCATTCGTCGTAGAATATCTGATGTGTCCCTAGCCCTATCATAACTGGGCCTAGGATTTTGGGCCCACTAATACGGGTTTGACCATCTAGGTGGGCCCGGAACATATTCAATATTTAAAAATTAAGAAACTTTCATCAAACTTTCAATATCTTTGAAATATTTTAGTTTAATTATTACCCTCTTTCAAAAGTATACGAAAATATGAAGAAAAAAATAAATTGTAAACCTTTGTTAAACATGTCAAAACTAATAAAGTATTGGTTATCCTAGAATTAGCGGTATCTAATACGGATATGACTACCATGTGATTTTGCAATCGGACAGAAGCGAAACAATTAGTCAAGTTGAAGTTAAGATGTGTATTGTAGTTTTAAATCTATGTTTTTCGCAAGATTATTATGAATTTGTAAATCCTGTTTGGCTTTTTATTAATATAATCTCTTGCTTTTTTTCTCAAAAAAAAAATTGTATGTATGATTGATGGTCATCCATATTTGCTTAGTGTTCATAAGATCAGATCAAGATGAGTGGCAAAGTGATGTCCACTATTTCCACCTCATATATATCCAAGAGATATAAGGTTCAAACCTTATTACTAGCATCCCTTTCCTTTATATATGTAACTCAAAAACATTGAATTTCCTTACCTAATAAAAAAATATATTATATCTTAGTGTTCATCGTGCTAAATAATCATGTTTTAGAGGGAAAATGGTATTTTTCAAATTTTTATTTTAAATTTTGAATTTAATGATATTCATTGTAGTTGAAGTGGTAGCTGCACTACAAAAAAATGGTCAATTAACGACGGGTACATATTAATAACGGGCATAAATCCTGTCCCAAATTTAGATATTTTTTGACGGTTTTTGAACCTGTTGCTAAAATTTACCTAATATCTAACCTAAGCTCTATTAGAAATGACTCATTTACGACGGGAAAAATCATTTGCGACCACCCTTTTCTGCGACGGGGTCATATTTTTACGACGGAAAATATCATTTGCGACCCCAATTTTCTACGACGGGATCACATTTTTGCGACGGAAATTCCGTCATAAATAGCATATTACCTAGTAGTGTTGTCTATATATAACTATATGAGTGATAATCATTCATATATATTGTTTAATGCTTATGGCACTAGAAATCACGTTTTAGAGGAAAAGGGACACTAAAATAGAAAAATATTATAAACAAGAACAGCAAGCTGGAAAATCAAAAATGAAAAACATAAACAACAAAAAAAGAAATGGAGGGGGTATTAACAGTTCCATAAATAAACCAAATTAAAGTAATTAGACAAGTATTTAGTTTAACTTCAACTCTATTTATTAAATTAAAATACATATAGTTTTGGCCAAATTTCTGCCATCTGATTGATTTGGCGAAGAAGGGTAATCAATAATCCAATGCCTACCTAAACTTTACCAATTAAAGTTTCCACAAATAAAGAGAAATATATATATAACAAATACTTCGTAGTAATCAACTAAGTTTTACCAAATACATCTTCCTAAAATAAAAAAAAATAGTCAAATTTGATAAAGAAAAAGGTACATTTAAACGAATGAAACATGGTGCAACATACACTCCTACCTTTATACAAAATACACCCAAATAATTTACGATATGATGTATGTATATACTTAAAAAAAAACACACACACATACACTTTCTGAACGTAGATTAAGTTAAGTAGAATAATGGAGTAGTAAATCGATCAATCTTGGTGCAGTGGTGGGGGCCGGCTTCGACCTTCCGTACCTGTCCACCACGTCTCAAACTTAATTTACTGCATGCATGCATTTGTAATGATTCTTTATCTTCCCCTTGCAGAAATTAGAACAGGTGACCTACAGTAGGGCCCGAATCAAAGTCTAGTATCACCCACATTATCATATTAATAAAATTAAAAATATATTAAGTAGAATAATGGTGCCTAGGTGATGCGGTATAGAAAAGTTCTTGGCTGTTACTATCAGTGGTGGGACTAATAATACTATCAAAGCACCTATCTTCATCAATTTGTGCCGTTGTAGAAGTGGTTCTACTTCTAGGAGAAGTATTCAGACTGCCTTCAGGCCATTCAGCATACATTGTCCCTATCTGAGGTTGTTCATTCTCCCATAATCTCATCAACCTCATCTTCAACTCTAAACCTCTTTCATCTGATCCCTTTAAAACTTCTGCTACCTGTTTTTGTTTGATATTATTTATATATTAGTCCTTCAATTCAAAAACGTAACTAGAATCTTTAATATTAATATTAATAAATACTCCATCTGTAACACATTAATTAATTAACCTGTCTCATAGTAGGCCTTTCTTGTGGCCACTGGCGAACACAAGCAGCAGCACATATAATCATACAAATCATCTCATCATGATCATAATTATTTCCCAAGGTTTCATCAACAACACCATCAATTTTCCCTGCTGATAAGCCTTCCTTAATCAATGGATTTGCCTGCATGCATGCATTCATTCAATCAATTTTCACTATTTTAGAACATTCGATCTGATAATCAAAAAAGGAATAAAAAGTACATATATATCGAGCTGAATCAAATAATTAAGATCGTTCTCATTTTACAATATTTTTCTTTATTTGTATATAAAATTAAAGATAGTCAAATTCACAAAGCAAACGGTAACAAAAGTCCAGATGTTTCAGATTTATAGGGATGGAGGTAGCTAGCTTAGTAATCATCAATATTGAAAAGTTTCTTGTCGTGACAAGGAGACCGAGAACGACCTAATGTATTTGAGCTATATATATATAAATACTCCCTCTGTAAACATATTAACGTATGTTCAACGATTTGACATAAAGTAGAGAAAAAAAATGTCAAATCGTTGCAGTTAATATGTTACGGAGGGAGTGCAAGAGACTATGCATACCCAGTCAGTAATGTGGTTTCCAGATTGAATAATAGCTTTACGCCCCGAGATCAGCTCAAGAAGCACAACCCCAAATGCAAACACATCTGACTTCATTGTGAGATGCTCATTTATAACATAATAAGGATCTAAATAGCTGCAACCACAGTGTCTCATACGTGAGAATTTCGATTTTTAAATACATTAATTAACATATAATAATCCAACTTGTTTATGTGTCTACATTATTTAGTTTTTTTTTTTTTTAACCAGCTATAAATGAATATAATGGGAATAAATTTATATTTAAATTTGGAAGAAAAATCAATATTATATTCATTCTTATGGCATGGTGGTGTTGCTTACCTCCAATTTATCGATCTACTATTTTTTTTCACAAATACTCATTCTCATCCAATCATACCACCCTTCACAAAGGTAAAATAGATGGTGAAAAAAGAAAAAAACTACATCCATTTCTTTTTAAATGCAACGATTCGACATAAAGTAGAGTGGAAAAATGTCTAGTCGTTACATTTAAAAAGAAACAAATGCAGTATATGGAAAAAAAAAATCAAACTTGGAAATGAAAATATGTTTACCATTGGAATTATAACTATATAATGTGTCATCTTGAACAAAATTATATTTTAAATACATTATTCTCATTGCCACAATTTATTACTAACAACCAAACGGACCGTTATATATAGTACTGCCTCTGGTTCATATTATACACAACACTTGATTTTTCTATTTCTCATAAAAAATACCGAAGTGTTGCACATAATAAGAACCAGAGGTAGCATTTTAATTTGAACTAACAAGTATTGGATCAAATATGGTTTAGAGTCTTACCCCACTGTTCCTCTCACTATGGTTATGATGTGCGTTTGATTTTGAGGAAAAATAATCTTAGCTATCCCAAAATCTCCAACCTTGGTTGAAAATAGAGTTAAAAAAAATGCAGCTTCATAGTTAGGGTAGTGTTTAATAATTACAACAAGGATTAGACATAGATAAGGTCCGTTTACTAGAGCGAAAAATATTTTCCCTGAAAACTGTTTTCTTATTTTACATTGTTTACTTTGGATGAAAAAATAAAATGTAAAACTTTGGGTGAAAACTCATTTTACACCCTATTGAAAACATTTTTCTCCAAATTTGGGAGTAAAACTTGTTTTCCGTACAAGTAAACACTGGAAAATTTATATGAAAATGAGTTTTTCAACATAAAATGTTTTTCATGGAAAATCATGTTACATCGAAAATATTTTACACCAAAGTAAACGGACCCATAATGTGTAATGTTGACAAATACCTTTGGCTGAAAATCCTCATCTAGAAGAATGTTACTTGGCTTGATATCACGATGTATGATTGCAGGATTTCCTTCAAAGTTGGTTTTCATTGTAAATTGTTAGCTTATAAAGACAAATTTAAATCTTGTGTTCTACTTTTTTTCTATTGGTTGATTTCACTGAAATAAACTTTAACAACTAGACCTGGTTATTGGTCGTTCTGGTCGGGCCAAGATCAGCTTGGAGCGGGTCTACATAAAAAGTATATTGATTTCATATACTACATAATACCTTATATTAATCGTACTATATAATTTGACAAGAGGATGATGTAAATCCAGAGGAGGACTTTCAGGGGACACCGACGAAAGCCGATACCAGAATGAGAAAGAGCTTCAAAATCATAAATGAAGCATACCTTGTTTCAGTATATATAGTTATATATTATAAATTTTCAGTTTTAGCTTTCTAATATTATGTTTGGGGTGATCGTTAGCTTTTGCCAATAAATATAAACCAAAATCATAAGTAATTTAATTTATTTATTTTTTTGATAAATAAACTGTGAAAAGAGAGCACTCACTCTCATGCAAAAAAGCAAACACTTCCGCTAAACTGAGTGCCGTTCTCAACCTCTTCCCCCATGACAATTCTTGGCCATTGCCTGCAATATGCCATTTATAATAAGATGTTTTTGTGAAATCACAATCAGTTAGTTGATAATAAATTATAGTAATGAAAATGAATTTTTAAGTATACTTTAGTAAGGAAAACAACGTTATCATCTTCACTGAAACGTGATTTCATTTCCAAACTTGTATTTTCTTCTACTTTTTCATTACCATTATCAATTACTACTTAGAAAGGCAGTATTGTATGGAAATGAAAATTTATAAAGAAAATCAGAAGATTTTGAGCTAAAATAGCACCACTATCGAAAATAATATTGAATTCTTTTCAAATTTTATACAACACAAATTCATTCACATTACATTCATTTATGACAGGGTATGAAACAGACTGTTAACAAAGTGAGGGAAACAAAAGCAAATAAGTAAGCTCACCATGTAAGTGATGCTCCAAGGTATGATTAGGAACATACTCATACACCAACAAGCGCTCAGATAGAAAGATGGAATAACCTTTCAATGAAACAACATTGGGGTGTGATAGATTGGAGATAGCTACAACTTCGGCAAGGAATTCGGCGTTTCCCTGCAAAGAGCCGGAAACATTGAGGCGCTTTACGGCTACATGGGTGCCATCGCGAAATGTACCTTGATAAACATGTCCAAAACCACCGGTGCCTAGGATCCTTCTTCTGGAGAAACAACCGGTTGCCCACACTAATTTTGCCCATGAATATTTTCTTGGTTGATCTGCTGTTTCAGATTAAACTATATATTGTCAATTGATTGTCTTCTTTTAATTAGTCGGGGACTACACTTCATTGTCACATCTGGTTTCTCATCACAATAGTTACTTTAAGAATTTTTTTTTACTTGATCAATTTAATTAGATTGTATTTTACTTTTCTATAATGTTTATTGTAGATACCGTATGACTTTCAATTAATGAAATTTTATCCTTCCAATTATTCGTCGGTTGTACACAATCAGATCTTTTTTAGAAGAATACAAATTGTTTGGTGAGACAATCTTGCCGAAGACCAGGTCCACTACTAGAAAAGTTACAGAAAACATAAATGTATAGTTATATATATAATATAACGTAACTTTTTACAGTATATATTTTCATTATCTTTTATGAATTGTACAAATTTTTTTCATAAGTTTCTTAAGAAGACATATTCTTAATTAGCGTTGTGAGACAGTCTTGTCAAAGATCTACTGTTTTAAGAAATCAAAAACAACGGGACAGTGGCACTTAACCTTGTTTGTGCTGAGAAGGAAGTCGCTCCCGATCTTGTTGACGATGATGACGACGACGACGAATTATAAGGAACAAGGAAATTAAACTTAACACCACAGCACACACAACAACCACCACAGGAACTATAATTTTAAGAGGAACTTCAGCACCCCCTGCTTATAAAATACCATTTACTTGTCAACAATGTGATCATAAAACATAATGTTTTTTCTTTAAACAATATTTGTTTATGTTACTACGTACTTTGTTTTGTAACAAAATAACTGCAACAGTTTGATATAAAATAGAGAAAATAATGTCAAATCGTTACAGTTATTTTATTAAGTACCTGGTGAAGATGAAGTAATGATTGCTCGAGGATACAAATCAAACCGTAAGTTACAACTAGGAAGAAACACTAGTGGAGTATTCCAACCATCCTTTTGCCTTAACGCATTTCTTAAGCAAGTCTCACATTGGCTACCCCCAAAATCCGACCTACATTGCACAAGCCCACTAAGTAACCAATTAGAGTTTGACAAGTTGGATTTTCCCGTTGCGAAACCCGTCCCATTCCCTTCATAAGCCGCTTCATGAATAAGTCGATCCATCAAGCTGTTGAATAATCTCTCGTGCTGTCCAAGATACCTAAAAATGAAAATTTTCCACATTTTTCAACCCTTAAGTTTCTTAAAATAAATAAATAAATAAATAAATATATATATATATATATGCACATTTTATATAATTTGATAGAAAAATGATTATTTTTTTTGTTTTTACTATGTATTATTGTTTTGTAATTTTTTTCGAAATTTACCATTTTTAGAAAAAAAAAGATTCCTTAAAATTAGTACCTTTTTTGAAGAATTAAATTAGCACTTTAAACTTAGGAAACTCCATTGAAAATGTCGGCCCTTTTTGGGAGTTAGCTGATAGCTGTTAGAGTTAGCTAATTGAGTTAGTTGTTTTGACTAGCTCATTTAACTATCTGATTGCATTAGCGTTTCGTGTAAAAGTTTTTGGTACATATAGGTTATTTGTTAGATTTTCAGTGTAAAAAGAACCAAAAAACTATAAGCTCTTTAAAAAAGCTCATCATTTGAGCTTTTTGAAAAAGAGTTTTTTCATCCCAAAATTCTCTTCCAAACTTCTAACTCCCAAACACTAAAAATAGCTTCTAGAGTCGGTCAACCTCTCTTTTCACTCAAACCTTTCTTTTTTCCTCGAGCCTTTAACCCCTAAACACCCCCTTCATCTTTTAACGACAATACCTTCTTTATACCACTGCTAATTTAATATAAATTATGCGACTTTTTAATAATATAAATTGTGCGACTTTTATATAATCAAAGAGATGAAATTAATTAAAGAGATGAAATTAATAATATAAATTGTGCGACTTTTTAGTCAAAATGGAACATTTAATATGGAATGGAGGAAATAGTGATTAAATATCTGAATTTATGAAACATAATTGAAACTTATATTAAACTTATTGGATGTGATTGAGTGTGATTAGCCCTGATTCTAATAAACAACTTAAGTATCTAACCTTATTACAGTTGATTCGACATGATAAGACCTTATTAAACTTATTAGATGGCAACTCGATTATTGTGCTACGTACATACCTGAACGTTCCAGAAAAGTTATGATGAAGATAATTGGGAGTCACCTCCAAATCAATCACAGAAAACATGTTACTTTTATTACCGTAACGCAAGGTACACTCTTCGTACCAAATAATACCTTCTTTCATAAACCGACACTTTTGGATGACGTTCCTTGCGGCGGTCACCACACAGTCACGGCACTCACCGCTGCTGACGTCGCCCCTGCAGAATGACAAGGCCTTGACTTCACCGGCGGTGATTTTCGAGACGGCGGTGAGTGACACGTTAGCAGGTAAGGTGTTTCGTAGGGTGGTCGTAAGGTTGGATTCAAAATTGCTGCCAGAGGAGTATGTAAAGCCGCCCTTAGGACACTCGTGGTGCACGTATTGTGGGACATGTTTAATGGATGAAGATGGATGGAAGATAATTAGGAAGTTAAATGTGATGATAATTAGGTTTAAATTTGACATGACTTTTTAGTATTAATGAGCTGGTTCATCCATGTGCATAACAATTAGTGATTAGTGGAAGTATACATTGATAGGATATTGAATGAACTTTGCCTAATAAAAGTCTCCCATTTCTAACACTTTATATGTTTTGCTTAATTTAATTTGTTGGTCAACTAACCAACTAAGATTCTTTATTTCTTTAATTCTGTCATTGTTGTAATTAAAATTAAATTATTAATTTCATTCCTTCCTTCTTCTTTTTTTTTACAGGAATGGTGTACGAAGTGGGCCCCACCCTTAACCTATCTCAGGAATTAAGGAATGGGGGGAGGGGGTGTCGAACCCTTGCCACTGATGTGGAAGGGGGAGTACAGAACCAGCAAGTTGTAGCTCCTTTGACATGATCTTTCTTCTTATTATTTAGGTTACAACATGGTAAATAATAAAAAGAAACCGATAGAGCATGCAGAAGCTATAATCAAGAGGAACAAGAATTCAAGATGTAGTGGGGTATCAATACAGTCAAAGTTTGACTTTTGACATTGTTCAAATTCAATCTGATCGTTGTTTTCAATTTTATTTTTTACAAGGTCGTTGTTTTTAATTTGCATCTAAAGAAACATATCCTTACCGAGTCTTGTTGTACCAGTATACTTTTTTTTATATAAGTATATAATTTGAGAATTTTTTGATGGAAATATAATTAGAGATATATATTATTATTAATTACTACCTCCATTTCTTTTTAAATAAAATGATTAGACATTTTTTCTCTCTACTTTATGTCAAAACATTGCATTTAAAAAGAAACGGATGTAGTGTTAAATTTTGTCGTCCTTGATAAAAGTGAAAAAAAATAGACAAATAGTAATTGAGAGAGTCTTATACTAGAATGAATAGAGAAAGTTGTTTGTTCGTTTAGCATTGAAACTGCAATTCTCTTGTTAAAAAAAGGCAAAGAAAAGGTAAATGCAATTGCTACTTGTTCTATTCCTTAACTAATGAAATGTAAGAGAGAATGATCAATAATGTGAAAAGAATAAATCACTCCATTGAAGGTATTACAATAATAATAATGGAAGAATAGAATATAGATGGCTATATTAGATTATGTTATACCAAGTCAAAGTTATAACCAGCTTTGCATGACCTATTCACCTATAGGCATGTGAATGAATGTACTCCATACTCCATATGTAATATAATTATAGCACTCACTTTCGATCAAAACTGTTTGGTTAACTGTAATTGATCTGAACTAAAACTAAACTAAAAATGAACCATAATTAAAAGAAAGTGAATTGCAAAAGTTGAAATAAACAATTACAATAAAATGCAAAAAAAAAATAAAAAAATTTGAAACTAGACTGGTAACCAAACTAATTAAGATTATATTAGCAAATTGTTATAACAGATGCGAGAAAAATATAGTAATCATTAATTAGAACAAACACATATTTACATGGTTCGGTGATTAAGTGTCGATTACGTCCACATTTAGAGAAGAGGGAAAGTTTCATTAATCTTAAGAAATTTCTAAATACATTGATAATCTAGGATTACAGAGATTAGGAGTATATATATAGACCTCTTAATTATGAAACAGAAAAAGCCCAAAAAATAAGCCCAAATCGAAAACTCTATAAACATACATAGCATACACCATAAAACTCAGGGGCATTGCCTTTGAACCCCCCAAACTAACACAAATTAAAACTAAGCAATCACAACTAAAATTGAACGAAACCGAAAAGATCATGTATAACTAGTTTGTGTCGAACTAAATTACAATACGACGTCATGCAAAACTAAATTTAACCGAAATTGAACTGAATTTTATTTGACTCATATTTGATTTTAACTAAAAGTAACTTGAAATTAATTTGATGTGAAATTGACTAATTAATGTAATTGAGCTGAATTGGAACGAAAGTATAAAAAAATGAAATTGAACAAGTCGAAATTAATTGAAATTGAACTGAAAAAAGTTAAGATTAACTTAAATGAACCTAATTGAAAGTAAAAATTAAAATTAACTAAAATAAGCTGTCATTTGAACATATTCAGAACTAAATTGTTGAAGATAAATTCTAACGCTTTAATATAATTTACTCATGGTGATGGTGTAAATATCTTTATTCTCTTAGGAATAGATTGAATATAGTAGCATAAATCTCAAGCACACCCTATTTTAGAAGGTTAAATAAATCTAATCCCAACATCGTCATGTGTTCAAGGTATGACCGTTTGTAGCTAGCTTAGCTTTCAAAAATATAAAACCTCATCAAAACATTTATGCGGCAAATAAAAATACTTCAATGCCTTATTATAATGATGTCTTAATCAAGGATTATGATCCAGTCACACAATAACTAATCTAGTCATCGTTACGTATTTCATCATTGAATCCATCCTCTAAAAGCTGCGCTCGAGAATGCTTTTAGTGAGTTGATTTGGATGTGAATCTTGTTTCCATATATTAGATTTTCTTAATTTATGTATTTACTTTCAATTTAGATATCGTATGACTATTTATAAATTAATTTCAATCTTCTGTATGTTAAAAAAATGTAGAATTATTAGTGCTCTACATTCCCAATACTTTTTTAAAAAAAAAAGGTAGGACTAGTATTAACGGTAGGGAGAAAAAACACATAAAAATGATCGTTGGATCATAATCCTTGACTAAGACATCATTATAAACAAACACACGCAATGCATGATTACATGCTATATATAGTTTACGCGCTTGATGAATTGACTTTTCTTAGCTTTCTGATTGACTCGAATTTCTTGGTCAACAATATTATTGTTGACATCAAATTTTTAGGGTTTTTCCCCCCTCGACATAATGCCTCTCATGTTTTGAGTTTTCAAAATGAAGTTCCACATATTATATATATCCTTCAAGCACACAATTAGTTTCGTTATAATGCTAGTATCGAGAAAAAGTTCTTGACTTATACCCCTCTGTCCACAAATATTTGCTTCAAAGTGATTTAGGGTGAATTTTAATGAAGTATAAAATTTTAAATTTATCTTGTAGTGCTCACTTTTTACACAATAAGGGTATAAATTAGTACAATAGGAAAATAAATCATGTTAGTATAAGAGTATAAATGTGTTTTTAAGGTGGGCTCTATTGCTTAAGAAAAAAAAGAAATGGAGCAAATAATATAAATTTGGACGGATGGAAAAAAAATTGAGCAATTATATTTGGACTGATAGAGTAGCAATGAGTGTCAAATTGACAGTCGATCTGACCCTCGCGTGTTCAATTTCAAGTTGCAATTGTCAAAAAAGACAAGAAATGCGTCGATTTGTGTGGCACGGAATAAAGCGATTGCTTGTTTGGGTAACTTTCTCAATTGAAGCTAACGATATAATGGTTAATTCAATTCTGAAGTTGAGATCACCAATAAAAGAGTAAAAGACCAAAAAAATATCTCATTTTGTGTTTTAGGTGAAAAAAATATTAGAGCACTAACGTCCGTTATTTATTTATTAATTAGGACTAAAGGTATTGTAGATAAACTAATTAATTAAACATGAGGGTTACTACGTGTAACTTCTCAAATCTTGGGTACAACCTATAATACTCGAAACAAGAGGGTATTATGCAGAAAATCCAATTATTAATTATTTATAATATGATTATCATCATTGTCAAAGTGCAAATTAAATACTCCCTTCGTTTTTATTTTAATTTACTCACTTTCATTTTTGGATTTTTTTTTTAATTTACTCACTTCTCACATTTATTCTCCTATATTTATTAATTTATGTTTCCCAAGTGTTTTTTCAAACTCTCTATCTTACTTTTGACTAACTTCAATAAAATTAACATTTTTTATCTCTTTTTCATTTTCTCTCTCTTACTTTTTATACAACTTTTAATCGTCATTTTTTTTCTCCTACTCCCAATATTTTCTTGATTTTAATAAAAATACTAGTAAGTAAACTAAAAAAAAATGGAGGGAGTATGATATATGATTAAAATCTCAGTTCGTTATCAAAGGAAATTTCCAGTTAATTACTTTACATGAATTAATGGATATTTAATTTAGACATCCATAATACAATTACATGAAACTCGAAAACTAAGAGGTACCGAGTATTAAGCAGACTAATCCAATTTTAAATTATTTATATATAGTATGATTATCAAAGTGCAAAATATCAGTAGCTAACAACGTAACGATAGATATTTCGTGGGAAATTTACTTGTATTCTTCTAAAACTCCAACATTATTGTCTAAATTTGAGGATACAAAAACGTATATATATTCCATGGTTGACTCTTGACCATGACAAACTTCACTACACCTAATCCTTCAAAATCCCAAAAATAACCCTATATTATGCAATAACTTGAAAACGTAACAACAATTTGTCATCCAAAAAAATCCCAAAAGGGAATTGAAGGAAAATATTTTACATCATAACTGGATGAAAAACATTTTCCCTCACAATAATTACCATCAATTAATTTTCAGTTCAACCAAACAATAATGAAAAATCCTTAAAAAAGAAAATCAATTTAATTACATGCAAACAAACAACGAAAAACATTTACGTAAACAAAATTTCCAATGTAAAAGAGTTTCCATGAAAAAACAATTTCATCTGAAAATGTTTTACACCCTACCAATTACCAAATGGACCCTAACATATGAGCTAATTTCCTTAATTAACAATAATTGGGAAAGAAAAAAAAAAACAAAGAATTTATACCTTATGTTTTTATCTCATTTCTTGTCCTTGTTTGACAATTGCAACTTGAATGAGACATAATTTCATAACGTCTGAGACAAGGACAAGTTGAACAATTGGAATAACGACTGAAATTTTCAATTCCATAATGTTACAAGCTTATCTTTGCATGAGGACATTATAAGGATAAAAAAAATCCATTCTAATGTTATAAGCCTTATAATGTCTCAAAGGATCAAAAAAATCTATGAATTCGTCGGATTTGGAGTGCATCTAGATCTAGGCTGAAAAAACGGATCTGGATTTGGATCCATCAGGATCCGCTCTAGATCCGGTCCACCGCCATCTCTAGTTACAAGCTTATCTTCTCATATTCAACTAAAAATTACTTCCCCGTTTCCTTTTCTTAGTTGCCTTTCAATTTTATTGTCTGGAAAAAAGTTAAAACTTAAAACATAATTCACAAAAATAAATCAATGGAGTACTCCTTAATAAGTTATTTTTTGAGTTTGTACCCAGCATCAACATTTAAAGGGGAAAAAAAAAGGTTAATGCACACGTATTGTTCATGTTCAGGAACTTCTCTGTTTGATCGAGTGTGTTTGATGTGTTTATTTGTAATGCTCCTCTTCGTACTTTATAAGCATGCAAAACAAGGATGGGTTACTAACTCGGGAATGGATCCCGAAAATGCCCCTCCGATGCTTAAATCATAGATCAGACAGAAAATAGTCAAAAGTATAAAGTTTGAGAATAATGAATGAGATGCCTAACAAAGTAAATTGACTAATCCTTTTATAGGTGTATATTACTCGATTAGGGTCATGAGGGCCGATTATATATATATATATATATATCCATGCATCCAATCCAACAACATAGGGCCCAGAATTCATCGGGGCCTCAAAATGGATGCTATCAATTAGGGACCAATCAAATTATGAAGTATTATAGTATATAAATAGAAAGAATCTAAATGTAACCAACAAAAGGGAACACCCAAAATGGAATACGCAATCAACAATTGAAACAGAGAGAGTATTGTAGTTAGATTATGCTCTTTCTGTATAACTTTGTTATTACATTTTGAATCTTTTTATGAGAGAAAACTAGTCAAAGCATAAAAGACAAAAGTGAGACAGAGGGATAATAGAGTATATATTTAATTATTTATCATCACCTCATATGGCATAATAATTAAAGATAAATGACTAGGTTGACATAATCATTCTTATAGCTTTGAAAGCAAAGGTGATTAACTTTTTGGAGAGGCAAGAAGTAACCAAAAGTTAATATTTTAATGCGCTAATTTAACTAGGATCAAAATTAAACAAAGTAGAGCTAACTTCATCCAAATATCAAAACTATTATTACGATCAATATTTATTATTTGATCATGATATTTTATTGTATACAAACTCATATATGACTCAATCTATTCACAAATGAATTTATAATTAGCTAGTTCATCATTCAATAATATAATGAACTGGACTCGTTCTTTTGGAATGAATTAATCTGAATTAAACTGAATTAAAATGAAATTGTCTAAACTGAATTGAATTGAATTAAATGAAACAGAACTAAATCAAACTAATCATAGACACAACAGAAGTTGAAATGAAATGAACTGAATTAAAAGTTTAAAAATTAACTCAAAAGAACAGGACATGGAAACCAATAATTTGAACGATCTATTTGTCACGTAAGCCCACCATGTGAAGTAAAGGATTGTTGTATGTCTAACAATTTTAGCAAAGCATAGTAAATAGGCGAACAAAAGAACCAAATTGATCTAAAAAAAAGAAAAACAAGCTAGCTAAAGTTGAATTTCATTTAGTTGAAACATTTAATTTGGGTGATCTCCTTTGAATACCAATTGAGAGGCGCCATGCATCAAGCCAACTTCTAGGAGCAAAGCTAGAAATCCACCATTGAAGTGAGTGTGCCCAATAGGGTGTACACCTTGTTTCGCACCCGATCCGTTTAACCGCGGCCGCCACATAGCTATCGGCCGACGGGACGAAAAGTGTTGTTCCCTCAACAGATGCTACAGTTAAGGCCATTTTGGTGGCAACATATAGTGGTACCTAGTGACACAATTCAAATATTAGGTTTGGAAATTAGGTTTTGGGGGAAAAGGATGGGCAACAACAGCATAACTTAAGGCAAGAATGCAATGAAAACTGAAAAAGCTTAATTGTTTAACATAAATCAATTCACATCACAAATTATAAATTTATAATTGCAAGGCGTAAAATGTGTTGGAACATTTATACATTAATGGTATAATTCAAAGCACAAATTGTGTTGCAACAAGTATTTTAGGTGAAATTTTTTTTTTTGGCGGGGGGAGGAAAGGCATGCATTTGACAATCAAGATTTCGTTTTCACGAAGAAAAATCCTAATTTATCAGTAGTTAGAAAAAAAAAACAAAAAATTAACATTCAAAAAATGATTTATATCTATATGCGTAAGGGTTTAGTGATCGAGAGACTTAATACCTGACATTGTACATGAATTCCAAGATGTTTGTACTCGACATGAAGACTTCTTGAGAGTTGGTCAGTATAACTGTATGGAGGACACATAACATTTTAGCTCAATTACATACTTTTGTATAGTGCACTATTATTGCATATCCATTGTTATAGATGGTTACAATCCTCTAAGATTACATATAAGTCAAATTCCTTTCACAGTTTCACAGTTTCACATTACACATTTACATATTGTTCAAACCAAATAAACTTCAAATGAACTACAATACCAACCCACTATTGTTATAGTAGCTACTTTGTAGTTTTAAATATTTTATAATTGCATATACATTTTTTATTATCTTTTTAAAATATTTTATAATACTTTATAATTTAAAAATGCATGTCAAAAAATGTATGAATAAGTAAAATAATACATGTTTGATTTAATTTGATATATTCATTTTATATACAATAACTTTTAGGATTGCATATCCCTAATTTCCTAAATTAGAAAATATATTACTCGCAAATACTACCTGAATCCCAATTACTATTGTTTGAGTCATAACAAGTCCAAAGGCCCAATATTACTGGAAATTATCAAAATATCCTCATTATTGGACCTTTAATATTAAGGATCCAATAACAAGGCCCATAAATACCCTATGATGTGACATTTATAAGGTAATTACTCACCTACATAGAGGAGTTCACAAAAAGTATCAGGGCTAGTCACCTTCTTCGGTTTTGCAGGACCACCCAACCAGGTCAGCCACCCAAAGCTTGGTTAACCATATCAGTAGTCAGTCAACTAAACCTACCTCAGTTGTTCAGCAATGTAATCCCTAAGCAAATTTTTTTTATTTAAGTTTCTTGGGACATAAACTACTACTATACACTATACAGTGTTACTGAATACTTTTGGATCGATGAATTTTAATGCAAGTTAATAAAACATGTTTAATTACACTATTCATTCATTTATAAAATAATTTTTAAAATATAGAATATCAAACAAGAATATAACTTTTTGTGGGGATATGCCTTTATTTGTTGTTATTTTGTGGGGATATAACTCAATAAAAAAAATTGTGGGATATACCTAGATAAATTTAATGATTGTAAGGAGATAACAAAATCTATTTTCCGAGCAAAAAGTCAACATTCCGACAATTGACTTGCTTAATTTTGGAGTACGTTTGATTCGTTGAATTTTTTTTACCTGATCTGATTTGAACTTTTCTGATCTGATTTGAAATTTTCACTACAAATTCCGCGTTTTTGCCGCCCACTCGTTAACGTCCGATTTTAAAGCAGACGGTAATTGTGAAATAACGTCCGCCAAAAAATTTAGCGTCCGTCATAACAGACGTTGTGGACGTGACATCGTTTTGAAAAATAAAATTTAAATTAACGCCCGCTTTTACAAAAATTAGCGTCCGTTCTGATCGACACTAAAAAAACGGAGTATTCAAAATTTTCAGTCGATCATTTAACGTCCGTCAATTTTTTGTAACGTCGGTCATAATGACGGACATTAATTTTATAGACCTAAAAAAAAACCAAACCCACAAGATAAGCCCAATACGTAAACCCTAACTACTCTCACCCTCCTTTTGTTCTCTCACCCTTTCTTTCTTTTTTTCATTATATCTTTCCCCCTCTCTCCTCTCTCCTCTCTCCTCTCTTCTCCCTCCTCCCTCCTCTCTCTTCTCATATCCAATCTTCGTCATATTTTTTTGGGTATTTCAACATCTTCATCACCCTCCTCCTATCATCAACATCATCAGGTATTTTTTTTAAGTTTGTGGTTTCCTTGGGTTTCTTTTTCTTCTGAATTTCGTTTCAGTTTCTAATTTATTTTAGTTGATTTTCGTTTTTGGTTAAGTTTTTTCACAGATATGTGGTTTGGGGGTTTGGTTTTTGACATTAGGGACTATTTTTAAAAAAAAATAAATTGATTTTTGAACCCTAAGTTTTTCTTTTTTTTTAAAAATCATGCATGAAAATTTTTCGATCAAATTTCGTTCAAGCTTTTTTTTTCGATTTTCAGTATAACCTATTTTTTTAAATTCTTCTTCTAGTTTTTCGTTTTCTGTTAATTTCGGAAGTAAGATCTACTTTTTTTTTAAATTCTTCTTCTAGTTTTCGTTTTCTGTTAATTTCAGGAGTAAGATCTATTTTTTTTAATTCTTCTTCTAGTTTTCGTTTTCTGTTAATCAGTATAACCTATTTTTTTTCGGTTTTCATTATAAGATCTGTTTTTTTTAATCAATTTTTTAGGGGGTAAAAGACTTATTTTTTTTAACGACACCACATTAGCGACCAAAAAAAAGACGTCAGTGGTATAATGTCCGTTGGCGGACGTTAAATATATTAGCGTCCGCTATCCGCTAATTTAACGTCCGCTTATGGCGAACGTTAAAAACACGGAATGTTGTAGTGTTTCTGATTTGATCTGATTTTTTTATATAATTTGAATTTTCTAAAAATATAGGGAGTTAGCTGATAGCTGTTAGAGGTTAGCTGATTGAGTTAGCTGTTTTAACTAGCTGATTTGACTCACTGATTACATTAGCTGTTTGTATAAAAGTGTTTGGTAAATAGTGGATAGCTGTTAGATGTTTAAGAGTAAAAAAAAACTAAAAAGTTATAAGCTCTTCTAAAAAGCTCCTCATATGAGCTTTTTAAAAAAGAACCTTTTCACCCCAAAACTCTCTTCCAAACTTCTAACTACCAAACACCCAAAAATAGTTTTTTGAGTTGGTCAAACCTCTCTTTCCTCTCAAACCTCTCTTTTTGTCTCAAACCACTAACTCCCAAACACCCCCATAAGCACAGGAGTACTAATTTAAGTTGAATCAAACGCACTCTTGGTATATCCTTACCATTATTAAATTTAATTATCTTGATATATCTTCGGCAAAAAATAAATTATCAAAATGTTGATTTTTTTACCCGAAAATGGATTTTGATATCTTCTTAGAATCATTTAATTTATGTTTTCCAAAAAAATAAATAAATTATTCTTGATGAAAAAGTACTCCGTACTACATTAATGTTGGACCTTCATTTTATAAGTTACTCCTCAGTTCCTCATTTACCTCGAGGTGTTTGGCAAAGAGCTTTTTGCTCAGAGGTTAGAGTTTTGACTATGTTTTAGAGTTTTTGACCCATTGAAATTCTAAACTCTTGTTTGGTGTGGAGAGTTTCAAGAGTTTTGATTCCAAAACTCTAATTTTGAGAAAGCTCCTCCTGTGAGCTTTTTCATTAGAGTTTTGCAATTGTTAAAGTTTTTGGACAAAATTATCCACATTGATTTATGATTTCTAAAAAAGATAATTAAATATATTACAAAAACAAATGTCTATAAATGTCATTTTACACAAACAACTTTTAGCAATCAGCTAAGTGTTACCAAACACAATTATTAAATCAGCAGTCAAATACTCTAAAAAAAAAGTAAAAACCTCTAACAGCAAACTCTAACAGCTTTTTGCCAAACAGGCCCTCATTTTTTGACGAAAAAAGTTCGGCATGTTATGAAATAATTATGGATGTCCATGAAATAATAGTATCACTTGGAATCATTATGTCCTTTGGAATCATTGTACCTTTTGGACAGGTATATATATGTAACTTACATATGGAATAATAGATAGACTTATATGGTTTTCCCTCTTTACATTCTCTCCTTATTGTATTATCTTATTTATAACACGTTATCAGCACGATTTGTTCTACCATTTGGTAATTGCAAATCAAAAGAATTTTCATGGTTGGAGAATTACAAATAACAATAATTATGAATTAAAAGTTTAAGGGTTTTAAAAGAGTGATTAATTCGGTGTTTCATGAAAAGATTCATCTAATTTGACGATTTTTTGGATATGGTGAATATTCAAGGGTAAAGTATAATGGAAGACTTTCAAGTAAGAAGTTTCTTAATTATCTATTTTTTTTTAATATTTATGTTATTAAATATTTTCATGATGTTTATTTTGGTTATCAAATGTTATTATCATTGATGTCTTGATATTGGACATTTCTTTCACCATTAATGTATGCCCATGAAGATAGTTGGTAAAATTCATGCATTAAAATGGTGTTGGTAAAATCATATAAATTAGCGTTGCTAATGGATAGATTATTTTTGTTGTTCGTGAAATGCGTATTAGTTTACTCTATGGTTATTTTGTTATCCAATGTTTAAGTTTTTTCAAATTTTCCTCATTATTATGTTGGTTTAGCATTTTTTTTTCCAACTTTTATGGTTAAGTGTGTAATTGGCCACGTTTAATATGCATGCATATCACTACATTTTATTTGCATGCATGAAAGCATTTTGCTAGTGCACTAAGAAGAAACAAGCATTTACATGGTTTGTTGGTTTTTGCATTTTGTTTAATTATTTTGATGGCCATGTTTTTATGATTGTTTGTTACTAATTTTTGTATGGGAGCATGATGCATGGTTATCTTTACGGTTATATAAATGCATTTGTATGCATATTTGTTTTGGAAATTAGTTTCCATATATAGTTCCTTTTATTTATGAGGGCAAAAGGTTGATTTATTTGGGTTTCTTCTGGAAGTTAGACTTTGAAATACTACAATATGTATGGTTGCCTAATTTTGATTTTTCTGTTTGCAATTTACCCAAGTTGTAAAGTTATAACAATTTAGATTGTTATTAATGACAATTGTTAAATTATTTTTATTATTTTACAATGTTGATTTTACATATATTTGGTTAGATGAATGGTAATTTCCTTACACCTTTTGGTGTGCATGAAAAATTGATAAATTGCTTTTACTATTATACATGGATAAATTAAAATTTTATATTAACATATTTTGCATAATATAAAGAGATTAAAGTATGATTTACATCTTTACGGCATAATATGTTGCATGCATTATTTTATCTTTTATATTTTTCTTAGTTAATAATGGAGGAATGATTGATATTGAATGATCGATATTCTTGAAAATCAAGTCGAAATGTTAAAATGTTATTCTTAATTAATTTTATTTGTTTGGTACGTAGTTGCTTATGGAAAATTATATTTTCTATTACCAAAGGGTGTTACAAAAATATAAGAATAATTTTGTGCTTATAATTTGTGTATTTGTGGAACAATTAACGGGTTATGTGGAACAATTAAAGGTTTATGTATGAGTTACATAATGTTTCACTTTTGGTGGTTATTTTTAAGTGCCATGTAATTTTTTAAGTGAATAATTTTGCTTTGTTTGATACATGCTTTGTGTATATATATATATATATATATATATATATATATATACACAAGAGATTTCAAGGTTGTTAGATTAATTTTATACCTCCATATGCAAGGATTAGAGGGAGATACTTTATATTATTCATTTATTTTATGTAATACTTGCACATGAATAATATATTAATATTAATGGTCAGTTTGGTATCGACAACTTAAATATCAATGATTTATTTGATATATGTGGCTACATGATAATATTTGAAATGATATATACCATCCTGAAGGTGGATATATGAATAAATATCATTGATTATATACTAGTTTAAAATGCTCCAATTAATTTGATGTTATATATAGAATGACAACATCAAGTTGTTAATGAAACTAGAGCATGCCTGAAGCATGGTAAACTTCAATTTTACGACAGTAAGAAAGTCAAAAGGAGTATAAATTAATGTGTGTACTAGCTATTATTATATAAAACGCTCCAGAAGAGTATAAAAGCCCAATAATAATTAGCATGTATCTAGATATATTATACTTAATATACTCCAGTAGAGTATAAGTTATTATTGAATCAAGTATATATTAATTGATTGTCTTGCCAAGTGTAGTGTGAAATAAATTTTAGTGTTCCTATATCACATCATTTTCATGGCCATGCATAAATTTTTTTCTGATAAAGTGATCACTAGTAGAATTGAAAAACTGACCAAATATAGTTTAAATTTGGAAATGTGATTGGATGTGATAATAGTATTAGGCCATTTGGGTTCAATTATTACCCGTTATGGAAACCCGAAGTTTCATTTGACATGACATGGAAAATATTGTGCTGACGCTCTCTCATGTTAGATATATAGAATAAATTTAAAGGCAAGACATAACATTGAGATTGAGTCATATTAGAATTGTGATTTGTTAACCGTATGATTTGAAAAAAATAAATAAATAAAAATTCAAGAGATTATATATTAGTGTTCAACAACTTTGTATGGGCATATGTGACAGGTGACCAGAAGTTCACCGGAATAACTTATATATATGTCGTTCAATATTAGGTGACTAGAAACTCATCACACCGACTTTTATATGAAAATTCTTAGGAACTAGTATCTCATTATCAAAGTCTTTGATGATCCAGAAGATCACTATGTAGTGGAATTACATACAAGTAATTTATGTTCCTATAATAATCTCTTGATTGGGGCTATTATTATTGGTCAGCACACGAATAAAGAAAAAAAAGAGAGACAACTGCACAATACATGTCTCCCCATTGATATTATTTTCAGAAGAGAATGAATTATGAAAGAGTTCATCATAATAAATAGTGAAAAAATCTAATTTTGTTTTAAGTGGTTCTCCAGGAGAGATAAATAACAATTAATATAATTCTTCTGAGAGATGAAATATGTTGAATATATTTTGCTTATGTGACGAGGCATTTTGCACATGAAATAGTATGCTAAGTTGGTATAGAATTCGACGCCCCTATAAACGAAATATTTTACCAACTTAGGGGGAGAATTAGCATAAGTTGGCAAAATAAAATAAAATACATATTTGACGATCCCTATAATGGTAGTTTGAAAAGTTATGTGCCAACTTTTGTCTATATATTATGTGTGGGATAAATCTTGCCAATTATACTTAAATCACTACACTAGAAGTGTAGATTGTATGATCGGTTCCAAAATAAAGCTGTGATACATGCATGGCAAGATGGTGCAGTTGAAAATTTTAAAAAGTGTAATGATATATTAATACTAGTGTATGAAATACTCGAGAAGTGGTATAGATATTTGAATTATTAGAATAGATGGCCTATGATGTAAGCATAGTTATGATGGTACCAAATGAGAAATTTATTCAGATATCATTGTAAAATAGCATGCAAATTAAAATTATATTTTGATGCATTATATGCATGATACCGGTATATGATGGAACCGATAAATAATATGCATATGCAGTAGTGGACATGTGAAAAAGGGATCAGAAATATATGTCCATTTTTTATGTCGACGTGAAACTATGATATTGATCAATATTTTGTTATGGACCAGAAGTCCAAAGAAGTATTAGCGATGATCAATAGTATATCATGGACCAGAAGTCCAACGAAATATGAAAAGGTGTTGATCTAAAGTTTGTCATGGACCAGTAGTCCAACTAGAACCATGGATTTCTAAAATCCACACTGTACAGTGTTTAGTATTTTTGAGTCTTAATTTTATATGCATGTTTAACTCATAGGTTAAATGCATCTCTCATTATATGTATAAGATGTAGTTTGGGTCATAGGTAGATGCATTATTGTACTCATTAGTCATCATAGTTATTTGGTTCTGTATCTTATCATGAATTTTGCATCTCATATTACATGCACTATTTATACTTAACAATAGTGGTGTTTTTCAATGATTGCCCTAAGAATAGTGAGAAGAAATTCATAAGTTTGCATGAGATATTTATACTCCAATTTAATGGGATTATAGCTCTCACGAGGCTATATATATATATATATATATAAATATAAAAAACATTAATTTGATAGCATGTTATGGATGCTAGAAGAGTTCTAGAAGAACTTATACACAACGTATTTTATTATTTGACTCTACAAGCTATATTTTTGTAGTATCACCATGTTAATATTACTAGCGAACTCATAAATAGTCTATGTGACTTAGTTTTGGACATCTCAACCTGAAGTTTGAGCATGTACTAGCTAACTAGTTTTTGTACCCATTAGTTTTTGTACCCATTGGAGAACTTTCACATATGAAATGTCTAAAGAATATAATTAAAACAATTTCTCAGTGAAAATAATTTTTATGGTCTAGAAGAACCATGAGTAGTATATGATTAGACAATGATATGTGAATATATCAAGTGTTGTCATGATATTGGGATTGGAGAATGTATGATCAATCATTGATCATGAATTTTTACTTTATGACCTCCAAAACAAGGCATCAATTCAATAATTAAGGCAACTTGATAATAGACTCATGCAGTGTCTTCATAAGTATTGATAATTGAAGATGTCTCACTATGTCCAAGAGAAGATTTGAAGATTCAAGACCATTCTAAGAAGATCTGTCACCGAGGAATATTATTATGCAACAAATGTGAAATTACTCAGCGGCATTGGATTTATTACATTTGAAGATCTCAAGTTATGTATTCATTAGGGGGAGTAAATACGCGTTGCACTCTTTTTTCCTTAACCAAGGTTTTGTCCCGCATTGGGTTTTCCTGGTAAGGTTTTTAATGAGGCAACATTTCAAGGCGTATTACGAAAGTGTTGTACTCTTTTTCCATCACTAGGTTTTTACCCCACAGGGTTTTCCTAGTAAGGTTTTAACGAGGCACACTATTCAATCGCTACATTCACGAAACTGATTTACTAAATTGGATTACATTGTGACAAAGGATCATGATTGATGATTTTATAAGGGGGAGTTAATGTGCGTTGTATTGTTTTAGATAATGGACATCCAAGGGGGAGTGTTATGAAATAATTATGGATGTCCATGAAATAATAGTATCACTTGGAATCATTATGTCCTTTGGAATCATTGTACCTTTTGGACAGGTATATATATGTAACTTACATATAGAATAATAGATAGACTTATATGGTTTTTCCTCTTTATATTCTCTCCTTATTATATTATCTTATTTATAACACGGTACTGTTTAATGTTTATTGTTTCCTTCTTTTTTTGGCAAAGGAATTTATTGTTCCCTTTATATCAAGAAGTCACACTGTTTCTTTCTAATAAAGTGCTAGCCTAGCATTCACAGAATGCCCACAGATACAGTTGAGTTTAATTTCTTACTCCTTTTATCCCAAATTAATTTCTACTCCATTTGTCATTTTGTGGGTATAAGTGTAATTTTGTAGGTGGACCTTAATATTAAAAGTAGTAAGTGTGGATTTATATGTGGGCCATAATATCAAAAGTAGTAAAAGTTGAATTAATTAATGTTATGTTAAGGTTATAAGTGTAATTTTATAGGTGAGTCATAATATCAAATGTAGTAAAAATAAAAATGGAGCATTTATTTTGAAACGGAAAAAAAGGAAAAATAGAACATTTATTTTGGGACGAATGGAGTACAATTTTCTTATTTCAATGTTCCAAAATATTTGCTGCATTTTCTTTTGTAGTTTATAGGCCCCACACATATTTTTACACTCTTACCATCTTTTTTGTAATTGTTACCCACTTTAAGCCATCTCTTTTTTCTAATTATCTTTACCAATATAATAATGGGTCTCACACGAGGATTAGTTTGCATAAAAACTTGTGTCAAAATAGAGTATAGCTGTGTAGCATCTAAAATGGGACGGAGGGAGTAAGTTAAGATATATACAAGATTCAAATAAATTTTGATAGGTTCAAACTAATCAAATAAGTTCTATTAAATGAAAATAAATCGAAAAGAACGTACCATACTAGATATATTTATCATTTTTTTAAAATAAGGGTGTGTTTGATTCGTCTGAAATTTTCTGATTTGATTTGATCTTATCTGATTTTTTCTGGTCCGATTTGAACTTTTCTGATTTTGTCTTATCTAATCAAGTTTTTTTATCTCAAAAATCCAAGACTAGTAATAAATCTAAATAAAAAATATCATACCATAAATTAAAGTGAAACTTACGCTTTAGTAGCAGCATAAAGGGCATAAAGAGGATGAGAAGGCACAACAATGGCAGCACCAGAACCAATATTGATAATTGCACCTTTCCTTTTACTCAACATATTAGGCAAAACTGCTTTAGTAACTCCATTTATAGCTCCCATATTTACTCTCAAAATCTTCATACAAATCTCTTCCTCTAATTCATGAAAATACATAGCTTTTGGGTATGTAATCCCCACATTATTCACCAAAACACCCACATCTAACCCTTTTACAACTTTCTCAATTTCTTCAATAACATATGAAATATCATCCCTTGAAAAATCTAATGCCAACACTTTGATTATAACATTAGGGAACTTGTGTTTAATTTCACTAGAAACTTGTTGGAGTTTATTAGGGTTTCTACTAACAAGAACAAGGTTGAGGTTGTGAGCCGCTAGGGCGAAGGCGAAAGCTTTCCCAATGCCATCAGTTGAGCCAGTGATGAGTGCCCATGAGCCATAGGTGTGTTTGAGGTGTTTTGGGGGTCTAAGGAAGGTTATGTATGCCCATTTTAATAGAGAAATTATGTGTTTGGATATTGTAACAAGGCCTATTAAGGAAAGGAGGTGGATACAAACTAAAATAAGCATTCTTTTTTTGGGAGGGGCTTAAAGTTATTGTATGGTAACTTCATATTCTATGCCTCTATGGGAGTATGTGGTGCCTATATATGCATATAAGTAGCTACTTTTATTAGTGGGAGTTGTTAATTGTTGTCCATAAATTAATTAAAATCACCCACAACACAAAGTAAAAAAATGAGGGTGCCCTTACTTAAAATTATAACACAACAACTTTGATTACATAAACAACAACGCTACTAAGCCACAATCTTGACCACTACCACCACCATGGCGGTGTTAAAAAAATATTAATATTTTTTCTAAGGGACGTCCAGATCGGATGCCGTGACCATGGTCGGGGCGTCTAATCTGGATGTCCCATACTTAAAAAAAATACACAATTTTTTTTTACCACCGTCATAGTTGTGGTGGTGGTGGTCGAGGTCGTGGCATGGTGTCCAATGTTGTTGTTTATTCAATCAAAGTTGTTGTGGTGTAATTTTAAGTCAAATACAATATTATCTTTTTACTTTATATTTATTGTGGGCGATTTTAACTAATGCGCGGACGATGTTTTAAAATTCACTTATTAATTGCTTCCTATGCCCCTCCAACTACTTCAATAGAATGAATAGATTCAAGTATATTGGATTAATTTACAGCTCCCAACTTAGAAGCAGGGGTACTCCAATTCTGCTCACATATCCGTACTAGAAAAGGGGCTATTTACGATGGAAATTTCGGTCACAAAAATGTGACTTTGTTGTAGAAAGGGGTTCGTAAATGATTTTTCCTATCGTAAAAATGTGACATTGTCATAGAAAAGGAGGATGTAAACGATTTTTCTCGCCACGATCCTGTCGTAAAATGAGTCAATTTTAATAATGTTTGGAATAGATGTTAGTTGAATTTTAGCGACAGGCTCAAAAAATATCATAAAACATCTACATTTACAACAGAATTTAGGCCCGTCATTAATGTGTACTCGTCGTTAATGGGCTAAGTTGTTTATAGTGTCATACTTCGTGGGTACTCAATATTTTGCTCTTTTATATTTGGAAATATTAATTCTAATAGTACTGTACAACATTTTTTCGGTTCATTTTTTATAATACAACATTTTGATTAGTTTGTAATTATACAACATTTATACCCAATTTCATTGAACAAGATAAAATTATTTTTTTGATGTTTTTTTTTGCTTGTTTTAGTTTATCCAAAGATTTGTTATTTCACACAACCCACCGTGTTTAAACTTGCACAACTAAAAAAAAAAAAAAAAAAAATCATTTTTCACCTTTTTTTTTATAAGTTACAGGTTTGCTAAAAGAAAATTGCAAAAAAAAAGGTGTATCGTTAGGATCAATTTTTCCATAATATTTTAATTTTAATTATGCTTGGACAAAATTTTAACTTTAGACCAATCTTTTTGCCTAATATATGCTCTGTATTTTATTCTACTTAAATATACTGATAAAAAATTTCACAATCTATTTAAAATAGTTATAAATTATTTCCTTTCATATTCAATTAAGAAACATTTACTTTATCATATTCATATTTTTTATCTTTTCAATAAGCATGCCGCATATTTATTTCGTACTAATATCTGTCTATGTACTCGTTTCTATGCAACCTAATTCCCAATTTAATTTTATTCATTGTTATAACCTGTAAGTGGTACTCCGTACTATTCTAAGACACATATATACCATATTAATGATTAACACAAGCCACATATATGGACACTATGATTTATTTATAAAAAATTGAAACAAGCTACGGAAAATATATTCACCAGTCTGTTTTTGTATATTACATGTACTTTTTCACAATTTTTAGGATACAAATTTAAAAATTAATATCTACAAATAATTTATAAGAAAACATATAATATTATATATTTAAAAATTACACATTGAAACAATTCAAACAATATTAAACATGATTATATTCTTCTTTTGTGCGTACATTATGAAAATTTATCTATAACTTATAGTAAAACAAAATATTGCTTGCATCATCAAGAACACGTGTCAAATTCTTAATGAAAATTTTCCCTCCAAAATTAATATCACATTATCCTTTAAAAAAACCTAATTATTATAAGTGTTGAGAATGTCAACTATTACAATAAATGCTACTTCTATTTCAATTTACAACAAATGTTGTCTTACTTTTTTAAGATGATAGAACTAACTTTACAATTTTATTATCCCTCCATCATTTACATAATACATTTGGCTACGGATTACTTAAATTTCAAAATGTTTTTTTAATCATGCATCTTACGTTGATTTTTTATTTAGTTCGACTATGTCAAGATTTTAAAATTATCTTACGGATTACTTAAATTTCAAAAAGCTTTATATTCAATGACCCACCAAAACCTTGATATGGATAATTTTTTTGTGGCACGCAAACCAATGAACGCATATCGAGACAAATTTTGTAATGCAAATAGAAGCTTATGCGACCATTTTTTGTAGATTCCGACCTCATATTTAGCCCTTTTAAGGCAAAAATGACTCCAAAACATTGATTAGGCTAATTATTTTCGAGAATAAAGTAAAGTCAACACCGGAACAACGAACAAGGTAGCGGTCATCAAGGAATTGGCTAATAAAGGTAGTTTTGAATAAGCTTTTATAAGTAAGGTAGTTTTTTGCAAAAAGTGGTATAATTAAAGTAGTTTTGGACAAAAAACTCTAAAATTAAATATCATTATTTTGTATAAACTGTACAACGCACAAGTCTTAATCTAGTACAGTAGTAAAATATAACTACTTGGAGTAAAGAGCAACTATTGATGCCTCAATGCCTTGTAAATAGTACTCACTAGTACAACAATACCCCATCTACGGAGTAATTGTTAACTACCGGCAAAAGGAAAGGTAACCCTTGGCCTCCACACAACAACAACAATAAGAAAAAGATAAAAGTAGGCAAGATTTAGTGCAGTATCTTTCAAGAAATTTAACACACACGCTTTTTGGGGTTCCAGAATTGATAATGACAATATCCCGAAATACTATATAATGGTCCATTGGTGACGAAAATCATCATCTGTGATGGGTGTTTGTTGAGATTTATTGATTTAGAATATAAATGTTTATAGTTATGAATATTGATGATACTAGACATAGTATTATGTGCTTGACGTTCATAATTATGCGAAGTTATTTAGCGATTTGCATCGTTAAACGTTGAGGAATATATAGCAGAAACAGTGGCAAATCGCGAGTCGTGACATGTGCTCGCGACCAGTGGAAAATAGACCAAAGTTGCCAAAATATACAGAAGCAAGTCGCGACTCGCGAGAGTGGCTCGCGACGCGCGAACCGTTGGTTCGTGCCTGCTCTTGTTCGGTTTTTTCCCGTTGCGTTGTGTCGTTTGGGGAATAATTGTTGTATTATGTTAAGTTATAATATAACTTATAATCAGAAGAGAGAAATAGAAGAAGTTACATTCACTTATTCTCTTCCTCTCTTACAAAACAAGTTTTCTCCATTGTTGCAATTGAAGTGAAACACACACATCCAACCTTCATTAGTGGTGATTGAAACTAGGCTCGATTGCTGCTGCAAATTGTTGTATCTTGTTAACGAATTTCCTGAAACTCGGCCTAAGTATTGGGTGGAAATATTGTTTTCAGGAAGTGCTTCGTACACGCCTCAATTGTTCGTTGTTTTGTCATACTATTAACCCATTTTCTTCAACAATCTGAAAACAATAATTTCTAATATGGCTTCCATTAAAGACTTGACAACAAACATTGCCAAACTAGACAAGTTCGAGGGTGTAGAATTCCGTCGATGGCAGAAAAAGGTACACTTCTTGTTGACGTCGTTGGGTGTTGCATACGTTCTTACAACACCAAAGCCGGATGACTACAAAGAGGGGGAAGTGCTCGAGACAACAAGGAGGCGCCTGAAATTCGAGAACGATGACTATATTTGCCGAGGTCACATCCTTAACGGTATGTCTGATTCTTTGTTTGACATATATCAATATTATGACTCTGCTCAATCACTTTGGCATGATCTTGAATTTAAATATACGGTAGAAGATGCTTCGAGTAAGAAGTTCTTGGTTAGTAATTTTAATACATATCGTATGGTTGATTCAAGACCCATCATGGAACAATTTCATGAACTTCAAAGGATGTTAGGGAGATTAAGACAACATAATATTGATATGAATGAATTGTTTGTAGTCTCTTCGATTATTGATAAATTACCGTCTAGTTGGAAGGATGTTAGAAACCAATTAAAACACAAAAAGGATGACATGAATGTTGAACAACTCGGAGCCCATCTTCGAATTGAAGAAGGGATCCGTTTGCAAGATGGTCAAAAGGATAGTAATCCTACGACTTCCACGGTCAATGTGGTGGAAGGGAACTCCAAGGGTAGTAAAAACCCTAAAAAGCGTAAGTTCAACGAGAAAAACAAGAACTTCGGTAAGAAACCGAGAAATGAAAAGGATTCCCAAGATACACCCGTTAGTGGGTGTTGGGAATGCGGGAAACCGGGTCATTTCAAACGGGACTGCTCCGTTTGGAAGCGTAGGATGAGCAAGAAGACTCATGGCAAAGGGGATGATGGTGATTCGTCCCGTGACAAGCAAGGTATGACTTGTACACAAATTTCACTTAATCGTTTTTATGATTATGTGTGTATGATTTCTGAAATCAATTGTGTGCAGGATGATTGCGGGTGGTTTATCGATTCTGGTGCATCAAAGCATGTTTGTAAAGATCGTAATCTATTCAAGACCTTCAAGGAGGTTGAAGATGGAGAACGACTTTACATGGGGAATGATTCTACTATTAGTGTGTGTGGCAAAGGCCAAGTAGAATTATTGTTCAGTTCTGGAAAAACACTCGTTCTGAATGACGTGTTATATTCTCCGGAACTTAGGAGAAATCTTGTATCTGGTGCATTATTGAATCGATTAGGTTTTAAACTTGTTTTTGAATCAGATAAATTTGTATTATCTAAGGGTGGTGTGTTTGTAGGATTTGGTTACTTGTGTAATGGTTTGTTTAGACTGAGTGTAGATGATTCTACACAAGACAATGTGTTTGTAGTTGATGTTGATTCTAGCTTATGGCATTGTAGGCTAGGTCATGTTAATTATAAGAAATTGTGTTTTATGTCTAAGCATGATTTAATTCCTTCCTTTGATCCTAGTACTGAGAAATGTAAAACTTGCATGCTTACTAAGATCACTAGAAGACCTTTTCCTAAATCAATAATGAGAGACTCTAATTTATTAGACTTGATACATAGTGATTTATGTGATTTCCACAGTACTCCATCTCTAGGAAATAAAAAGTACTTAGTAACTTTTATTGATGATTATTCAAGGTTTTGCTATGTGTACTTATTATTTTCTAAAGATGAGGCCCTAGACAAATTTAAAGAATTTAAGGAAGAAGTTGAGTTGCAATTAAATTGTAAAGTTAAAAAGCTAAGAACAGATAAGGGTGGTGAATACTATAATCCTGAATATTTCCGATCAGTAGGCATTATACATGAAACAACGGCAGCTTATACACCACAACAAAATGGTGTGGCCGAAAGGAAGAATAGGACACTTGAAGAAATGGTTAACGCCATGCTTTCCTATTCAGGTTTGAGTGATGGCTTTTGGGGAGAAGCAGTTGTAACGGCATGTTACATTCTTAACCGAGTTCCCATGAAAGGGAAAGAGGTTACTCCTTATGAGCTGTGGTGCAAAAGGAAACCCAACTTGAGTTAATTCAAGGTTTGGGGTTGCAGGACAATTGTTAAAGTGCCTGAACCCAAACGAAAGAAATTGGGTGAAAGAGGAGTTGAATGCATTTTTATAGGATATGCGGTTCATAGCAAATCCTATAGGTTCTATGTAATAGAACAAAACGACTATTGGTCGGTCCATACCACCATAGAGTCAAGAGATGCAATCTTTGATGAAACAAGATTTTCATCATTGCCAAGACCAAGGGATATTACTCCAATTACTAGTGTTCAAGACTTTGGTCAAACTTCGTTTGAACAAGGGGATGATGAACATGCTAGTGATGTTAATGTACCATCTACTTCAACTCAACCAAGGAGAAGTAAAAGGGCTAGGAAAGAGAAATCTTTTGGGCCTGACTTTCATGTATTTTTGGTGGAAGGTTCAAGACAGTCTGTTATGACTAGTTTTCCATATGTGTTACATGTGGAAGGTGATCCTTCGACTTTTGATGAGGCTATGAAGTCTCGTGATGCTGCCTTCTGGAAAGAAGCTATTGATGATGAGATGGGATCCATCATGGGAAATAACACATGGGTATTAGCTGATTTACCCCTGAAATGTAAACCAATTGGGTGCAAGTGGATCTTCAAAAAGAAGATGAAGGTTGATGGAACTATCGATAAATTCAAAGCCCGACTTGTGGCACAAGGTTTTACCCAAAAATCGGGAATTGATTATTTCGATACAAAATGCACCGGTAGCTAGAATCTCCACTATTAGATTGTTGATAGCTCTAGCAGCCATTAAGAATCTGGTGATCCATCAAATGGATGTTAAGACAACATTTCTTAATGGAGATCTAGAAGAAGAGGTTTATATGCGACAATCGGAAGGGTTTGTCGTGGAAGGTCAAGAACATAAGGTTTGCAAACTCATCAAGTCTTTGTATGGGCTAAAGCAAGCACCGAAACAGTGGCATCAAAAGTTTGATGATGTGGTTTTGTCTAATGGTTTCATGTTAAACAATTCGGACAAGTGTTTATATAGCAGATTCGATGACAACGGTAAAGGAGTCATCATCTGTCTATATGTCGATGACATGTTGATATTTGGAACGGATTTGGAACAAGTTGAACTCACCAAGTCCTTCCTTTCATCAAAGTTCTCCATGAAAGATATGGGGGAAGCGGATGTCATTTTGGGAATCAAAATCAAACGAGAAGAAGGAAGTCTTGTGTTGTCACAATCTCATTACATTGAGAAAGTGATCAAGAAATTCGGTTTGGAAGATGATTCTCATGCATCTACTCCAATGGAGGATAGTATAAAGTTTGTGCGTAATGAAGGTACAACACATTTGCAACTTGAATATGCGAGAGCCATTGGTTGTCTCATGTACGCTATGACATGTACAAGGCCAGATATTGCTTTTGCAGTGGGCAAATTGAGCAGATACACTAGTAATCCTAGTGTATAACATTGGCAAGGTATTCGTCGTGTGATGAAGTATTTGAAAGGAACCATAGATTATGGTTTGACTTATAGCGGCAGTCCTTCGGTTGTAGAAGGTTTTTCTGATGCTAGTTGGATCTCCAATAAATAAGATCATTCGTCCACTAGTGGATGGGTGTTCCTCTTGGGTGGAGGAGCTATTTCTTGGGCTTCCAAGAAACAAACTTACATTGCGGACTCCACCATAACTTCGGAGTTCATTGCATTGCATTCGGCTGGTAAAGAAGTCGAATGGTTGAGGAATCTCATGTTTGAAATACCTCTGTTGACAAAGCCAATATCACCTATTGCGGTTCATTGTGATAGTGATGCGGCTTTGGCGAATGCATATAGTCAGGTTTAACACGGGAAGTCTAGACACATTAGTGTTAGACATAGTTATATTCAGAGTTTAATTAAAGATGGCGTGATCACGGTTGACTATGTGCGGACAAATTTGAATTTAGCAGATTGCTTTACCAAAGCTCTTGCAAGAAATTCGGTTAAGAGGATGGCAATCGGTTTGGGATTGAAGCCCGGGGTTGATCACAATTGAGAGGATCTCAACTTGACGCCTAATAAGACGTTAGGTCTCAAGTTCAACGAGATAAATCTTCTTTCTTGATGGTTGGGAACTGTTCTTTCATCCTACATTAGTTCCGGATTGTGATGGGTATAAGGCGGTATATTTCAGATGTGCTAGTGTCACAATAGCATGTTGTCTGAAATATAAGCCTATGTGAGTGCGAGGTTTGGCCGCTTCAAGAAGCTTGTGGGAGAGCTTTGATGCACTTATGAAAGATACGAACACATGGCCTTCTAATTGTGTTGATATAATGAAGTTGGATATATAATCTTGTGTGTATAATATCTTTGGGTTATCATTATGTATCGAAAATAGTTCAATCGTCTTCGACACTATTTGGATACGATAATTTGAAATGTGTATTATACTAGGTGAAAGTTCAAGTCATAGCACACTTTCATGTATACGTGAGATTGCTTGTAACATTGGAACGTTTATGTAAAAGGTTTGTTTATATTCTAAATGGGGGAAGAAATGTTGAGATTTATTGATTTAGAATATAAATGTTTATAGTCATGAATATTGATGATACTAGACGTAGTATTATGTGATTGACGTTCATAATTATGCGAAGTTATTTAGCGATTTGCATCGTTAAACGTTGAGGAATATATAGCAAAAACAGTGGCAAATCGCGAGTCGTGACATGTGCTCGCGACCAGTGGAAAACAGACCAAAGTTGCCAAAATAGACAGAAGCAAGTCGCGACTCGCGACCATAGGTCGCGACTCGCGAACCGTTGGTTCGTGCCTGCTCTTTTTCGGTTTTTTCCTGTTGCGTTGTGTCGTTTGGGGAATAACTGTTGTATTATGTTAAGTTATAATATAACTTATAATCAGAAGAGAGAAATAGAAGAAGTTACATTCACTTATTCTCTTCCTCTCTTACAAAACAAGTTTTCTCCATTGTTGCAATTGAAGTGAAACACACACATCCAACCTTCATTAGTGGTGATTGAAACTAGGCTCGATTGCTGCTGCAAATTGTTGTATCTTGTTAACGAATTTCCTGAAACTCGGCCTAAGTATTGGGTGGAAATATTGTTTTCAGGAAAGTGCTTCGTACACGCCTCAATTGTTCGTTGTTTTGTCATACTATTAACCCATTTTCTTCAACAGTGTTAGCCATTGCTAAGTCATATAATGAAGCTACAAGCCTAAACCACAATACAAATTTGAAAAGAAAAAAAATATATCATTCAAGATGACAACAATATTTCATTGTAGAGACGGAAAATATACATGGAACCTCCCTTTGACTGAAAATTATTTTGACTTTGTTGGTCGTTTTTTCGACAACCATAAAAGAAACATCCCCTTTGACGACTAGAATTAGAGGTGATCAAAAGTTTGGGTTGGGTCAGGCCTTAACTAAGACAGTGTGCTCAAAGCCCTGATTTTTTAGACGGGTTTAGCGGGCCATCTGCAGGATTTTCGAAGTCGGTCGAGCTTTTGAACCAAAGAGCTATTTTAAATGCACCAAAGCCCGTGAAATTTTCAGACCGATTGGGTCGGGCCAATGATGATCAGCTCTAGCTAGAATCATGACTAAAGAATAAGGCCAAAATAAAAGTGACATCGATACATACATAGAAGCTTAAGCCAATCGCTATTACACACATTTTTCGAGGTTCTGGGGATCGAGAATGAAAAAATCTCGAAATTGTATATTAGGCAACTAGGTTGATTGTGAATCCCAGGGTAGGTACTAGATGTTGCAGGATCATATGATGAAGCCAGAAGGCCTAAAACATCACACAATCTGAAATTCAAAAAATCATTCGTGAAGAGAAAATATTTCATTACATAAGCTCAACACAATCAAAGTTCATCCCTATGTGACCATGGAACCATAACCAAAAGAAAGGGAAAATTAATTCAAAACTGAGACCCAAAAAAAAAACCTCATAAGAGGTTGCAGGTTGTAATATACACATACATTTTTTAGCAGTTTGGTGACAAGAAAGAAAATATCCCAAAATAGAATATCAATGTCCATGAGTGACAAAGATCCAACCCCGAAGACTTGAATCAAACGTTCCAAAGTCATACAATGGAGCCGAAAGTGCAAAAATATCATAAAATTGAAGATCAAAAAATCTTTCAGTAAGACATAACACTTCGTTTCAATGGTAAAAAAATGAACAATTAGCCTCCATGCATGAGAAAGAATGGCAACATGACCAAATGTTAAAGACGAGATTAAACACACCTTGGCATGAACTTGGGAGCCGAAACCAGAAGTAATACATGCTTTTTAGGGTTCCCGTGGAGTAAGGATAAGAATATCCCAAAATAGTATGGCAATATAAAAAAGAACCACGAAACCATATAATGTTGGCTAATGTCTAGCTTAATCTGATGACATTTTCTTCTTTTAGGGGTGCCTTAACAGTAACAAAATTTTAAAATTTAGGGAATTTTTTTATAAAAGTTAACAAGAATGACAAGATTTGACTGTGGTAACTACAATATTAACTTGCCATCAGAAGGATTATATACAGTATTAGCAAGTAAACTTCAATACTTCAATTCTGTAACTGAGAGCAACCCAAATTGCAGCATTTTAACGAGCTCTTGATCACCATGTCGGCAGAGATATAGGAAAATTATCGTGGGGCCCAAGAGGCACGTTATCTCAATCCCGATCTGACGGCATAACATCGGAGCCTTTGAGGAGATTGTCGTGGTGGAAAGGATCATCAGCAGCATGAACACCACTGAGGCGTGGAGTCACGTTCCAACTCCTAACGAGCTCTAAATTATGCATACTCATTTCGGTATCGGCTTCTTTAAACTTCATGTAAAACACAGATGTCCAGTAATCCCTAGCCAAGTTCTACAAAAAGGAATTTTAAAAAGGTGGTTAGTTCCTAATTTTCAGACGGGGTTTCCATGCTCTAAAACTAAGGCTTTTCAATTGAAAATGATTTTTCATGAAAAAAAAAAAACTTTTTACAATGTAAAACTCATTTTTAATGTATCTTTTCCATTATTTGGTTGCAAGGAAAATTACTTTCTATTTAAGAATTTTTCATTGTTTGATTGAACTAAAACAGGACCTAAAAAGGTTTAAATCTACCCCGAAGAAGGTATGTGTATGTGGAATGAAGAGAATGAAAACACTTTCCTTCAAATTTTGGGGGAATATGTTTTCAACAGGGTGTAAAACACTTCTTGGGCCGAAGTTTTCCGTTTTAATTTTCGGCCCAAACCAAAAAATGTAAAATGGAGAAAACAGTTTTTGTCCTACTAAATAGAGCCTAAGCAAAGAATTACTTACTGTTTTCATTAACTGCAACAGCTCAATGAGAGCGGTTTTGAATAAATCAGGATGAGCTAGATCAACAGAGGTCAATATTTGTTGACGAGTACGGTGGGATACGTTCACTTCCATAGGAGCCCCTGACAGTGAATATTTCGCATGTTATGAAGCGACAAGAAGCAAAGAAAATAAAGGAAATTTCCTTCCAGCAAACAAATATAGGCATCCCGACCAAAAATCTAAAATACTAAGAATTGAATTGAATTGAACTGGACTTATTGGCTCTAAAAATGAATTATGTAATTAGCCCTAAGCTAATCTTAACTGAATTTACCTGCACTAAAATTTACCATATTAACAAGGCTTAAAAGAGTCGCTAAGAGGTTAGATAACATTGATTTCTGATTACACAAGTAGTCCAACACTAGTATAGTTATATTACTATACAATGACCAGAGAAAAATATACATTATGCAACAACAGTAGCTACTAGCAAGGCTTCCAAACAAACATAGATTAATGGATTGTCTTTATATCAATATTTTCGATGATACGTGGAATACATTATCAAACTACTAAAAGTTTATCCAATCATTGAGGTAAACCATGAATGAAGTCTTGAATTCTCAAAATAAGCTAAGGGCCTAAGGTCCTATTCTTTTGGAGTTATTTTATTATAAGTTCAATTCAATCTAGTTCAGTTATTCAACCAAGTTCAATTCAGTTAGTAATTCAATCCAAAAGAGCTAGACTAAACTCACCCGAAACAATGTATTTCTGAATAATGTGCCTTGCCATATAAATTCTACATACAGAATCATCTGCCGGTAATTCTCCCAGCTCTAGCACTTCCTCGTAGAAGTGAACACTCTCTCCGGCCAAACAGCTGCACTTTAGAAAGGAAAAGATCAATGCCCTCTCAACTGTAAATAATTAAAGAATGGAAAAGAAATTGTATTGCTGATCATACAGATACAAAGTACTGTACTAAACTACTAATCAACAACTCATCTTGTACCTCGAACACCAAATGGTCCAAATGTTACATCAACTAAGCAGCTTCAACTAAACAAAAAGACCTAAGAAAAAAACCTGTCTGCAAAAGCCATGAAGGACTGACGAAATTTGCTATCCAAAAGAAGCTTATCCAGAGGTTCATTGCAATCAACAGCCATTGACTGTCTCCTCTGCGGTTGTGCTCCATTGTTAGGAATACCTAAAGCCTCACTCATGCTTTCATATCTGGGGCACTCCCGTCTCCTCAAGCTTATTTGTGATAGAAGTGGTTGTGAACTTGAATAGGAAAAGAAGGCTAGTATGAATATGCTTGTCTGTGAACCACAAAATTTGCCTGAAACAAATTAGTTGGCTCAACTATAAGATGAGCTTCAGGTAAAAAGGGGGGAAAACCCTCAGCAATAGAGAATTAGTTGCATACCATAAGTGCGAACAGAAACCTAGAGCCAACTCTAAGCCATTCAACATTTTCATGAATTTCGTTCAGAATATAAGCAACCACCCATAATGCTGAAAAGTCAAAACAAGCAGAGTATAAGATAAATTATACATGACGATTACTGAACGGAAGATAATACATGATCAAAGTGATATAAGTCAAAGACAGACGCAAAAAAGATGATAATGAAGAAAAAAAAGATGATGAAAATTGTGTTTGAAAAAATGAAAACTATTGATTCTCTCCCAACTAATAATTAAAGCTCTCCGCAATATTCTCATAATGTGTTGCTCTCTATTCTCCTCTATTAATATAGTTACTGATTTTAGTTTCCTTCACCTTTCCTAGACTAATAAATCATGTGCCTTCTACAAAAGAAAGTCTAACAAAACTATTATGGAATACCTAGAGTGCCTCTTCCTCCAATTAATAGTCAATTACACACACACACCCAAAAAAAAAAACCGAGAGAGAGAGAGAGAGAGAATATAAGCAAGATTTTCTTCCAAAAAAAGGAAGAAGAACCTAAACTCATGCTAAAAGTTCAGATTTAAATATGACTTCCAAGCACTAACCATTAATTGAACGTACTCGAAGCATTTCAAACTTATATTTCGAATATCCTTAGGGGCGAATATGGACTTTGAACTATAAGGCTAGCATATATGCTTTACATCATTCGAAGATTTCAGGCTACTAAATATTGAGATCACTGCATATTATGATTAATTAAATACGAAGTATGTTGACAGAAAATAGCCTCTCGAGCACACTGAGTTTGTCCAATGGTTCAGATGGAAAGAAGATATTGGAAATTTAGTGCGAGAATCTCATCATCCATTTAGCTATCCCACACTCCTACTTGCTGAAAAAGCATACCAACAGAAAATGAAAACTTGAAGATTAAGAAGAAGCACACCAACAGAACATGTAGAAACTAATACTCCCCGCCAAAGGTCTTTGAGTTCATCAAATCGAAAATCCACATGCTGAATGGACCTTGTCAACCAAACAAATGCAACAACATAGAGAGAGTGCAGGATCATAAGTGGAGTGACCCACCAAGCGGACATTTGACATCTATGATTCAATGGTTTCCTCAACTGTATAACTGCAGATGAATATCAATAGTGTCAAAACAAATCAAACAGAAATATCAGAAATTACCATGAGAACTGATTAACTGAACTAACAAATACCCTCAACAAATTTATTTTTTTGGCAGCATACTCAGCAAATTAATGACACATAAGCTTCCGTTACATTTAATTTACTACTTACTCAAGGACACACCAACAGCATAAACAATAGGTCAAGTAAGGAATGTGTTAAAATCAGATAAAAAAGATGAATTTAATGTGCATACTTCTGATTTTAACACACTCCTTATTTGACATAATGCTTAACACGCTTCTTATTAGATCTCTTCCCCATATGTGTATATGGGTATTCAACTTCTTCTGAAACTGTTTAAAACCTCTAATTTTGAAGGGCTGAACACTTAGCATACATACTGCAAGTAGCAGAGACTGAACCCAATTTGCTAAAGTATGTTGACTGGTACGTGACAAATGTTACACTGAAAGCTCATTCATTCATTCATCAAATGAGTGAAAAAGCAAACAACATAGGTGGTCAATAAGTTCAATCCATATACTTACGTGCAGCCGCAAAAACCCAAGGAAGGAGAACCAACAAGACAAAGATATGTGATCTTACAGGTGGTAACTGCTTCCTGAGATATCAAAATTTCAAAAAGTTAGCACGGACATGACTCCAAAAGAGTCCCACCATCCGAACTCATCTAGTCATCTTACTAATAAATCAACAAGAAAGAGCCAGGATATGCATATCAGTCAGTATATGGCCATGTCTCATATCATACTCTTACAGCTGTGACCAAAATATTAATTTCCATGCTATTAAGTTCGACTTACTTGACAAAGATGAAATAGAGATGGAAGACCTGTACTATGCGACAGCTGAGGAGCAAACCAAAACCCAATGGACCTTCAAGCCAAACTGCAGGCAAGTAGCTCAAATAAAATTAGGCTTTGCGCAAAAAGATAGCAAGAAAAAAAATTCAAAAGTTGCAAAAAAAAAAAAAAAAAAAAACAAGATTCAACACAAGATACTAAATTACTTTGTTTTTTTTTTTTTTTGGATAGGGAACACAAGATTCTAAATTACTACCTGCCCAGATATAACAAGATTTCCACCACCAATGCTTTTCCTCAATTTTGATATACTTAACCGACATCTATGATGAATCATGCCCGAAGCAACTTAAAGTTAGAACGAATGAAAAAAATCAGGATGACTAACAGAATGTATAAAATGTAAGGTACATACTTACCACAATAGCTACCATAAGATCAAAACTAGCAACTATTTGTACGGCCGGAACCCAAAATGCACTTCCTTTAGGAATCGGCAACTTGTAAAATAGGAATGGGAATGCCGAACGGGCCAGAAGCCTATTAAGGAAATGGCATATTCTTTAGGAAAATTACAACCAAACCATCAAAAGTTCAAAACAATATACATAGGCAACATTGCATATTAAAGATATGAGGAAAAATTACAAATTTGAACAGCATATGGATAGCAGTTGAATTACATTTAAGTATTTAACCATTCATCAAAGCTAGAATACAACCAACCCATGAAAACAATATACATGGACATCATTACATAACTTCAAATTTGAACAGCATATGGATACCAACTGGATTAAATTAACCCAGTCACCAAAGCTAAAATGACATAGAGATCTTTCTTGAATAAAGTAACATGTAAATTGGGCAATTGGCCAATTATCCAACAATTTCAACAAATTAGACATTGCCCAACAAATAACCAAATCAATTCACAAATGATCCAAATCACAAGTTAACATAAGTTTAACCAAAACCCCAAATCAGCAAAAGTACAAATATCAGCAAATTCATCAAAACAGTACTCAAACACCTTTAGAGTTTGAACACACATAATACACAAATAAGCAAGAATACACGAATAAATGAGGAATAAAAAGAAAAAAGATCAACCCATTAAAGCAAAAAAGGAAGTAAATAAAGGGGAAAGAACTAAAATTGAAATGAAGCTATTATCAGTAAGGGAAGAAAAATCAATAGAAGGGAAGAGTGAAACGTACAGAAGGAGAGAAAGAGCAGATATAGAAACAGCGACATAGTCACTTGGGCATCCTCCAGTAACTGCACATCCACTCATTATTTCACTCTTTTTTATACTCCAGATTTAAGATGTTTTTAGCTTCCATCAATGGCTACTAACTCTTAAATCTTAATCTGTACTCAGTACTCAAATGTTTAGTGAAAGCCGAAAGGTAAAACACTGTTTTTTAAAATATTTTTCCAATCCTTTTGAAACTTGGGCAAAGGAAATTTCAAAGATTGTGTAGTCAAAAGTCTCAAAACTTCATTAAAAAAATGCAAAAGAAAAGTTTGTGTAGTCAAACTGTGTTCTTCGGGAAGGTTTGGTGGTTGAAAAATGTACTCCTCCGGCCGGTGCTTTTTTTTTTTCCGTTAATCAACATATAATTTCATTTTTTTATCTTATAATTGCATTTTAGCTTAATTTTTTATTAATTTTAGAGGAAAGATCTAAGCAACGACTAAATAGGGGTGTTTGGATAATATATTTTCAACAAAATTTAAAAAATTTATGTTTTCTAAACTTATCAATTTGATTAAGTGGAAATTTCTTCAATTTGCCCCATTTCTAATTTAAAATAAATGGTCATACATAATGAAAGTTTTTAAAAAATCCACTACATTAACTATCCAATAAAATTTGAGAAAAAAAAACCTTACAATACTAATACAATCCAAAATAAAATACACCATATAAAATTTGAGATACAGAGCAAACGGAACATTAATTCTGGGGCGAGGAAAGAGTATAAAATTGAGACACGACTCAAACTGCATGAACTCATTATAAAGTGAGGATCAACTGATTAAGCCCTAGAATCGTTTGGTTATGAAGTGAGGATCAACTGATTAAGCCCTAGAATCGTTTGGTCGCATCCCGAGGATAATGCTAAATTGATATTTTTGTTATATGAGTTGTAAGTTCCAGCTCGTTTGATCGATCTTGCCTCATAAAAAACTTGGTATGAAATTAAAATTTGGTAACTTGTATTACACTTTTACAACATATTTGGTAGTTAATAATAAATTGTATTAACAAGAATAAAATTTTAAGTGTATGAATACATAATGTCATTCCAAACTTATTTTTTCATTATTATCTAGGAAAATTTGTCCAGAATAAGCCAACTTTTAGCCGTTCTTTCACAATTAAGCCAACTTTTTAAAAATCCAGAAATTAGCCAACATTACCATCATTAAAGTTAAATTTAGATTGGATAACTTACAAACTGCTGTAAAGGTTGCAACCTGCAATAGTTAATCATAGTTTATTATTATTAATCATAACTCTATTAAAAATTAATCATAAGAGAAGGTATTGTGTCGGACTGGTCTGACAATAAGGTTACTGTCAGACCAGTCCAACTGAACCTGGACACATTTTGTTGAACTTGGACACATTTTGTTGAACTTGGACACATTTTGTTGAACCTGGACATGGACAGTTGAACCTGGACAAAAAAAACCTGGACCTGGACAGTGAACTTGGGCTTGGACAGTTGAACCTGGACCTGGACAGTTGAACATGGAACAGGACAGTTGAACCTGGACAAATAACTTCTAACCTGGACAAATAACCTCAAACCTGGACAAATAACCTCTAACCTGGACAAATAACCTCTAATCTGGACAAATTACATCTAACATGGACAAGTAACTTATATGAAACAATCGTTTTTCCATCTGCTGCAAATTCACTTCACTTGGTTCTCAAAGATCATCAGTCAAGTCATTAATATGTGTGGCCTTTAGGCCCGGACTAAGATCTTTAGTTTAGTTACTTTAGTTAATAGATATCAATTCTCCTTTCAGTCCTTTGGTTGGAAGCTGTATGCCCTAGCCCATGTGTCATTAGATAACTATTTATTACATCAAACAAGAAATTAACTTCAGTTCATTGTTTGAGCAATGAATTTGATGCAGCGTATGAAAGAGTGTTGTGTAATCAGTTTTGTCATTGATAGTGTGTATTGTATTGTTGAAATGAGTTTAACTTTGAAAAACGTTGAGAAGATTTTTGTTTTGTATGCTTGTTTTGCGTTTGTTGTTCATCAATGTGCTTCTGGGAATCTTGTTTTCGTAGTGTTGTAACATGGAGCTTTTACTGATCAGGGGCATATATTGCTGTTTGTGATGATGTGATTGTCCTTGTGGCTGGACAAATAATCTCTAACCTGGACAAATAACATCTAACCTGGACATGTAACGTCTAACCTAGACAAAACATCTAACCTGAACAAAACAACATCTAACCTGGACAAATAACATCGAACCTGGATAAAACAACATATAACCTAGACAAATAACACTAACCTGGACGAAATAAGCACTAACCTGGACAAAATAAGCACTAACCTGGACCTAAAAATGACTAACCTGGACAAAAAAAATTATCACTTAACCTGGAAAAAATTTGAGGACTTGGACAAAATTAAAAAAAGACCTGGACAAAAATAAAATGAAAGAGCAGGACAAATTTTCTAGTACTTGGATGAATAAAAGGAAAGGCTTGGACAAAAATTTTCAATACCTGGACAGTATAAAAACGAACCTCGAGAGTTTTAAAAGATCAACCTTAACAACATAAAAATCTAACCTCGAAATTTCCAATAGAAAAACCCCTCTACAATTTCTGAGCAAGCCTAGAAGAATCTTGAGCAAGCTTCTCAAACATATCATTTATGATACTTATAGATTTGCTAGAAATAACAATATTTGGATTATCTTGTTTGAAAACTTTGAAGATGTAGATCTTGTAAGTGTCTGACACTTTTCTTTGATCTCTTCTTCTTAATCTCAAGCAGCTGCACCAACTTCCTTTGGATGCTTCTTACCGACTTTGGGCTTCTTCTCTGCCGGCGATTTTTAATGACGTCTTCGGTTGGCTTTTTCTCCGACGGTTTATCTTAGCTACCTTTGGTGCCATTGATGATTTTTTTAGAGAGAGAAAATGATGTTTTGTAAACTTATGTGTAGAGATAGTTAAGGAAGGGATAATAAAAGCAAGGTGTGAAATAACCATATCTTTCAATATTCTCTGATATGTCTTAAGAAATGAATTTACGGGTTAGCTGTCTGACGGTAACATTGGGTCAGACGGTCTGACCCAATACTTTCACTAATCATAATTAACCTGTCGCAACCGCCAATGATGGGTAAATTAAAACCACGAACTTAAATTTGCCTTTAATGATAGTAAAGATGACCTATTTTTGGATTTTCAAAAAATTCGTTTAGTTGTAGAATATCGGCCAAAAGTTGACTTATTTTGGATAATTTTCCCTATTATCTATTACCATTTAAAGAGTGGTATTTGATGGGAATTAAAAATTATAAATAAAAAAGTAAGTTTGAGGTACACTAGCTATGGGTGAGCGTGGTGTGGTTTGATGCGGTTTAGGCTCCAAATTGCAAATTTGTCCATCCAAACCACAATTAACATCTCCGCAAAATATGGTTTGGTACGATAGAGTTTGCGATTTAACCACCATGCAACTATTTTTTTCTTAACAAGTCTTTTAATGATGAGCTCCTCACCTCATGTACCTTAGGTCATGGGGGTCCCCCCACCCTAGTAATTTCTTGTAATAGGAACTTGGGGTGGGACTCATAACCTTACCTTCTAAAAAAATAGAATAGATACATTACATTTTTAAATCTCAATATTCTCAATTGTCACACCTTATGGCCACATTGTAGTATTAGTTACAAAATCAATTATACAATCCACCAAATGCCAGACATTGGCAACTAATATGTACATCAATCTACTCTAGCTTGTTATTTGTTCAGATGACCTTGATGTCCGACGCCATAGGAGAGCGCCAATAAGATTGTTTGCCGCATGAGAAGCCATTGGCACAACCAAGTTTGAAGAGATGATAGTAGCATAACCATATGCAAGCCCTACAAACGTTGCCCTAATAGCAAAAGATTCATCAAATACACCATTCGACCGAACAAGCTACTTAATATGATGCATTATATAATTATATTATATACCCCTAGTAAAAGACTGATTGATGAAAGGGGTTTGGAAGGAAGAGAAGAGATTGAGTACCAAATAGCAAAGGAAAACTTCCGGCCACTCCCCAAGTGTAGCACACCAAAGAGCGCTGCAACAGCCAAAGCACTTTTCCAGTTGAGCCCGAGAAGTGGTAGTATCCCACCCCGGAAAAGCAGTTCCTGGACAACCCATTAATCATAATTATGCTGAAAATGAAGATGATATGATTATTAGATGTTAAACAAAGTTAACTTATTATTATCTATCCTGAGTCCTGACCTCGCTAATCCCAGGAAGAAAAGCAACTATCAGATAATCATATGCTCCTAAGGATGTCAGGACCTGCATTTACAGAACAAAAGAAAAGCTGATTAATTTTACCTAGATGTAAGAAGATTTTGAACATAGAATTGAACCTTTTTAGCTCAACCGCTCAAGGGAATTGTAACTCGTAAGTACCTGTCTATTAGCTGCTTCACTAGATTCGGCAAACTCGGGCCATATCTTCAGTAATGTGTACCTAGACAGGGATATCAACACAACCAAACCTGTAATCAACTCTAGATGCCACACCTCGAAATCAACTGCAGGACACAAGGAGTGTAAGTCATAAGCAGTTGTGTAAAAAATAATGAAAATATAAGGAAAATTTTGAAACAACCCCCAACAACTTAGGGCACTTTTGATAAAACTCCCAGAAACTCAACTATTTAAATAAAACCCCCAACAACTTAAAAAGTGTTTTATACAACTCCCAAAATCTTCAGGCGTCTATAATTACACTCCCAACTGTTAACAACGTTAGTGTCCAAGGTTAACAACGTTTAAAAAGAACGTTAAAAAATAATTTCCTTTTTAATAATAATAATATAAGGAGATCAGAGACAGAGTTGAAGAGAGAACAACCCGGCCAATCGCCGCCACCCCCAATCGCCGGCGAGACAGCCATCGCCACCACCCCTAATCGCCGGCGAGACAGCCATCGCCACCCCCAATCGCCGGTGACTCCATAATCCCCACCACTTCCAATCGCCATAAACAACCAAATTGAAGCAATTCATGCCACCACCCTTCGATTAAGCCACCACCCTTCGTTCGTACCACCACCCTTCAACCACATGTCAATCAAATTCCCTTCGCCATCCCACCCTTCGGTCGAACCACCCGTCTGTGACTAATTTTGATTTACGTTTCGAAATTGGGTGGGGTTTCGATTTTGATTTGGGTTTTGAATTTGGGCGGCGCCAGCGATTTGAATGAGGAGGGGGAGGGGGTGTTTCGACTATGGTGGGTTTGGGTGTTCAAAGGGGTTGTTGGGGGTCAAAGGCGGGTGATTTGTAGGGGAGGGGAAGGGGGTGGGATGGTTAGGGAAGGTTGAAATGGGGGTGGGGGTTGTTGGCTGGGTTCGACTGGGGGTGGTTGGGGTGGCTGGGTTGTTGGCTGGGTTCGATGAGGGGGTGGTTGTGTTCGATGGGAGGTTGTTGGGGTGGCTGGGTTCGAAAAGGGGCTGTTGGGGTTGGGATTGAAAGGGGAGGGGAAAGGGGGTGGGTTGGGATGATGATGAAGATGAGATGATGATGATGAAGGTGGGATGATGAAGATGGTGGTTTGATTGTGGGATTGTGATTTTTTTTTAATTTTGTTTTCTTAATATATAGAGTGGGCCCACACCTTAAACGTTCATATTTAACGGTGTTAACCTAGGTTAGTAACGGTGTTATCAGTTGGGGGTGCTTTTGTTAACGTTTGGAGATTTTGGGGGTTTAATAAAAGGATTTTGAAGGCTTTGGGGGTTTTATTTAAATAGTTGAGTTTCTGGGGGTTTTGACAAAAGTGCCCCAATTTTCTGGGGGTTGTTTCAAAATTTTCCAAAATATAATGGTTTTGGACAGAAATTTTGTACAGCCAACCCCGGGAACATAAGGATATGCAAGCAGGTAACTTTGTTCCTGCCCGGGTGCATGATTTTCAGCACAAATCTAACTCAAGAATTCCACCAGTTCAATCTAGATATAAAAACCAAGCACCCAACATCAACCTTTCTGTAAGGAAACAAGCAAGACTCGCTACTCGCTAGTGTTTTAAAGAGGGATTGAAGCATTGAGAAGAGATCTGACAGTGCTGGTCATCCATCGTTCATGTCACAGTTTATAGATTTGGACCTATCATTCATATGATTTCACCACTTTTCTTTGCTATAATGCAGAATCCCAAATAGAATGTCCAGAAAATCAAAGTTGTTATCAATGAATATGGAAACGAAATTTGCAGGAGGGAAAAAGACAGCAGGCCATACATGATATTTGGGAGCAATCAAAGAGAGGCAACCCTCCTAAAGATGCAACTTGAGAAACCTGCAAATTCACACAGAGAAGGAAGGCTTGCTCATGAAAAAAAAATCTTGTGCCAAGGATGAGAACAACTTTAAACTACACTCTTTTATAGCCTTGAGAAGACATCAGTAGTACTTAAGCATGTCAGAATCAAAGTTTCATGTCAGCAATTGTTAGATATACTACATAAAATAAATGTCAAGTGGCATTATATCCTCTGTGATCAGAACTATTTAACTAAATAGTGAGGCTATAGACTCTGTTTGTTTTGAAGGAAAACGTTTTCCCATAAAACTATTTTCTCATTTCATCTGTTTGTTTTGGAAAGAAGGGAAAATAGTTTTCCCATAGGTGGAAAATAGTTCTTCTAAGGGAGGAAAACCTTTTCCTCTACTCAAGGAAAGTATGCCACATTTTCCATCATATTTCCTTATTTCTTTCCTTTTCTCCTCTCACCCATCCTTTCTCTTCCATTTCTTCTTCTTTTTTCCCTAATTTATTTTCCATGGAAAATTTATTTCTAATTTTATTTTCCTTTGGAAAATCATTTTCATTCAAACAAACGGAGCCATAAATTGTCAATATGGACGCTCGCAACATAGAGTTAAAGCTTGGATAACATCATCTAAATCAAAAGCTTACCCCACAAAGAGATTATCACTATAGCTTAAACCAAGAACTACGAAAAAGATTTAACAGGGCAGAATTTGCTAGAAACAGGAAACACTTTTGACTAGCTCAAGAATGATAAAGATAACAACTAATCAAACTCACCTGCCGAATCGTCAAGCCTAGAGCAGCTATAAGCACAGAAGTCACAGTGCAAGCTTGAAGAACGGCACCCCTTGAAGGTATAGCATTAGTGACTGAATTCACCTCGGTTTTCTCATTCACAAAGGCAAATTCATCACCTTTTGAAGGGAAAACTTTTCTCCCATTATAATCATCTAATGAACTCTTATTAGTTTCTAATTTCATCACTCTTTGTTCTTCCTTATTTCTCTTCAGTTTCTTGGGCGATTTCCGACCAGCAAAAGCCACTATCTTATCTCCAAATGCCTACTTCACAGTTGGAAAAAAAAATGCAAATAAATCCCATCTAAATTTATCATCCCCAAATAAAGATTTGATATTCAAATTTCAAGAAGTTTTCTTACATGGTGTAATTGGAAGGATGCACTATGTGCTGAACCAATGAGGCCAAAAGAGTTTCCACCTAACCAAATATAATAGGCTCACAATTCAACAATGTAAAGTAGGATGCCAAACAAATTTGAACTTGTAATTGAGCAAACCTAAGATTGTATTAACAAGAAATTATGGGCAATCATTAAATTTCAAATTTGTTGCTGCAATTTGGTAATAGGGATTGAATTATTGAAGAGATTAGAAAAAGCTTACTGAATAGAATAGTATTATTCATGTGGGTATTTCTAGATAAGCAGGTTCATGCAACTCCCCACCTCCAGTAATTTGTAGTGAGCAGACCCTTTTTTTCCTGTTGCTCTTCAAGCAGTAGCACATGGAGCAAAAAATAAGATACCTAAATTGAAGAAGCAATCTGAAGAATTTCTGTTTGAATCTTTCCTCTCCTGACCCCTACAGTCTACAGAAGTACAAAACCGTTGATATAAAAAGCCTTCCAATGGCGTATTACAGTATTTGTGAATAACGACAGCTATAGTTTCGATTTTTTTATCATTTGTGATAGAGTTGTCAAATTGGGTGGTTGGGTCGGGTTCAGGTCGAGTCAATGTGAGCTAGATTATTTTATTTTTTTTGGCAATGGTGAACTAGATTATTGCGGGTGGCAATCCCTTGATTTTTGGGTCGGGTTCAAGTCGAATCATGTTTGGGTTAGGTCAGGAACGGGTCGAGATATGCGAGTGTAGGTTGAGTTCAATTCGGTTCAACTTTAGGTCGGGTGTCATTTGGGTTGGGTTGGGGTTTATGTTGAAACGAATTCATTGGGATTTAGGTCACGGCGGGTTGAGTTGTTTCGGGTTCATGTTGAAACAGGTTGGTGTTGGGATTTTCAAATACAAGATGGAATCCGGTCCGGATATTAGCTTTGTTTAGGATCATGTTTTTTAATTATTAGGATCCGGTTTAGAATTAACCATAAATCTGGTTTTCAATTCAAAAAATTGGATTATCCGAACTTTTTAAATTTCGATTTGGTATTCAATTAAAAACTCAAATTTTGATCCAGTTACCGAATTTCAAATCTACTATTCCGTTGTCAGATTTCGGATTGAGGCGGATATTTCTTTGATTAGAAGTTCGGAATCACAAAATTATGTCCACCCCTAGATTATATGCAAAGCAGGTTCCATTCCATTTGGGTTGGGTCAAGTGTGAAATGGGTCGGGTCTGAATCGGGTTGGGTTGGAGTGGGTTTAAATCGAATATATTTGGGTTTGGTTGTTTTTCGGGTTGAGTATGGGTGTTTCTAACATAGGTGTGATTCGAGTTTGGTCAATGTGGATCAGGTGCGGTTTGGGTTAAGGTGTCTTAATTACAAGTTACGATCGGATCACAAGTGTGTGTGGACCGGATCAGGTTCGGGCGCCTAGATTTTTGGGTTAAAACAAGTCGGGTAGCAAGTTAATTTCATATCATTTTGTAGTTCAGGTCAGATTTGACAGCTCTAAATACTACAAGTATCCAAATAATTACAGTATCCAAAGCGCTCCACTTTTCTCGCTCCCTCTCTCAACATTGCTAAAACAAAAGCAAAGTGACTTGAGTAAAATAGGAGTTCCTAAATTTGTACCCTGTCTTAAACATACAGTACGAACAAGTATAAATAAATAGGTAGAAATCTCTACGGCCAAATTAAGGGAAAATGATAAAGGCACACCCAATATTAATATGAGTACACCCTTTGTGAGAAGAACCCCCTTTGTGCTTTCAGAAAAGGGTGTAGCCATATCAATATTGATGTTAATATCACCTCCCCAAATTAAGACAGAAATAGCTTCCACTATCATCAAAACATTGAAGTGCTTAATATCTCAGTAAAACTTAAAAATTAAAAAATTAAAAAAATTAAAAAAAAAATTAAAAAAAAAAAACTAGTATAACAGAAAATGAATTAATGAATAATATATATGGTTACAACATCGACCAAACTAATTCAAAAAAAAAATTGTAAACGTTCTCAAATACAAGTATAATTCTAAATCAGTAGTATTCTACTGTTACCTACAAATTCAGCCCTAAAGCCATACTTTGCTACAAGATGGTTCCCAGTAACCATATATGCAAGAAGAGCCAATATACAATAAGGCCAAATCTTGCTCTGGGCCGACTCATTAACAATCGGCCACCGGATACCCTGCATGAATTGGACATGAATCTTAATAGCAGTTTAATAAATAACCCGACTTCACATATTCATATTGGTTTGACAAAATGAAACTATAACATAAATTACCCAGCACACTAAACAAATTGTATCCATTTCCAATACATGTAAAAGGCTAAACAATGGCATGCTTTCAACTTTGGGTGAATCATTCAATAAAATGATTCAAATTCAACTTTCGACACTTTAGAAGCAGCAGCAGCACAAGTTTAGCAAGTATAGCTTTCTAACAACCATTAAGTAATTCTGTATAGCCCTCAAAGCCCGTCCATGTTAAGCAGGAGTTTTATACAGTTTGTCGAAAATTGGTATTACGTAACACCTCTATCCCCTAAATAATACGCCACATTTTTATTTTGAGTCATTCTAAATAAATAGGTCGTCTTCTAAATTAGCAACATTTAACACAAAATTCCCATTTTTCTGAAATATGCTGCTACTTGGCACAAAAAATTACAAAAGATATGATTCAAGATGAGATAAAAAAAAGTACCATATTCCATCAATCCGGTCAGCGATCATCTTTCCTTGTATCGGAACAAGGCCCGACGTATTAAGAGACTTAAAGACATGACCTAAAAGAAAAAAGAAATTTAATCATCGAAGATAAGAAATTATCGGAAAATAGAATAACCACAGCATTGTTATTTCACAAACCTTTATCCTCAACTCCTTCATTATCAAGCAAACGACTTGATTCAGAATCAATATTTACAGCAATATGATCAGTTGATCCTCCTTTCCGCATTGTTCTCACATGAGTAGAAGATGGAACCGGAGAAATTGTAGATTTTGATACAGAGGTCTGCAAAAAGAACGGAAAACCAATTGTCATACACCAGTTGGCACTTGGCACTTAGCATGTCAAATATAAGAAATTTCCACAGCATCATCTAAGCATATCAGATTCATTCCTAAGCGAAAAGATAATTACCATATCTTCAATTTCAGAAATCTCAGATGTAGATGGTGGTGAAGGTGCCTCAAAAATGTTCCTTTCCTGGATGATGTCAGGTGGAACAGCCCTTGACTGATTTGAATCTTCAAGTGCTTTCACCTTCAATGATAATTCATCTACAATCTTTTGTCTTCCATCTAACTTTGAATTGAGATCATGGACTTCAGATTTTGACTTTTCAGATTCTGTAATTATAGCCATGAGAATCTTTTCTAACATTTGTAGAAGGTCCATTGAAGTAGACTTCTGGTCCACAGATGCATCAACTCCCAATTTCTGGATGATCTTTTGCAGTCCTGTTTCAAGGTCAACAAGTTGACCCTTAACCTCAGCTAACTCTAGCTCATCATTGTTCTTCCGCATCTCTGAACTATATTCACCATCCTTTGCTTTCAACTTTTCACATTCCAAAGTTAGTGACATCACCATCTTCTCAAGAACTTGAATAAGGTCACTTGCAACAAGGGGTTTCAAATCCTTCGTTATATCACCTCCCAAATTCTTGATAATTCTTTGCACACCTTCCTCCAAATCATACAATTGCCCTTTAAGCTTGGCTAATTCTTGTTCATTCATAATGTTTTTGGCCTCAAATTCAAGTTCATGGACCTTGGATTTCAAGCTATCACATTCTGAGATTGATGCCACTACATACTTTTCTAATTCTTGTACAAGATCATCAGTAATTACAGATTTTTGGTCCCCAATTTTGTCTCTACCGGAAAATTTCTGAATCATTCTATCAAGACCTGTTTCCAGGGTACAAACCTTTCTTCTAACCATCTCCAACTCTTCCTCATAGTCAATACTTTCTTTAACTCTTTCTTTCAAATGTTCTGTTTCGTGAAGCTGATCAGCAAGAGCAGTCTGGAGCTCTTCTTTTTCATGAGAAAGCAATTTAATTTGATGCTGCAGCTCAGGAAAGATGTCAATAACATAGAGTAGCCTCTTTATTTGGGTTGAATCCTGAGGCTCCAAGTCCCTGTCATAATCTTCCATAGGTACCTCGATTCTATTTGATCTTTGCAGGAGCGTTTTCACATGGGAAGCCCAAAAAAGTGCCTCCTCCACCTCTGAGATACAAGACAAACAATGAAGAATTATGCTAAATATGCATGCAACTCCTTCCATCCCACTTAAAATGTCTACTTCACACATTTTAAACTCACAATATTGCAAGTCACAAAGATATTAGGCTGACAAACTTTTACAGGTTTGAAGGAGTATATGGACTGAAATATGCAAAGTTTATCAAACTCACCTTTCTCTTTCATTGTCAAACTGCTCTGCAGTGATGATAACTCAACATCTTTCTCCCTCAGATTAGCCTCAATATCCTGATAATTTTCCAGCTTAACCCTTAACTCAGTGCACATATTTTGCAGTGCTGCCACATCAGTCTCTAAATCACAGACCTTATTGTTGTATAGATCCCGTTCTTCCAGAGTCTTGTCTGCAACTATTTTCAGTTCCGCCAGATTACTCTGCAATTCCCTGATTTCTGTTGAAAGTTCATCATTTGAATTCTCCAACTGCTCACACACGCCACAAGCTTTTTTTGTAGCTAGCAACAACATTTCAGCAGCTTTCACATGCTTGCTTTCACTAAACTTTGGCTCCTTTTCCATGCCATGCTCATAAGATGAGGTATTTTCTGCCGTTTGCTTGTTCACTTCAAACTGCAACACTTGTGTAGCTTCAGTACAAGCAGATAGCAAAAGTGAAATACCCCTTTCCAGAGGTGTCACTTTATTCTCCAGAGCCTGATAGTTTGTTTCCACAGTACTCACTTTCTGGTCCAGAATCTGAAGCTCCTCAACCATAGGTGTTATCAGTTTGTTTATAGAATGTAATTCTCGCACAACAGAAGCATCACACTCACTCAAAAAGGAGGAAAAACCATCAATATTCTCAGCTAGGTTCCTCTCTCTCATATGTAACCCTTCCACTATCTTCTCAACATATAAAGATATATTGTCACCCTGTACTGCATCTGCATGACCGCTAACATTATCCAAACCAATAATATCATTAAGGCTTGTTGAAAGCAACTTTGTTAAGCACGCAGATTCCTGAAAAACAGGCAAGTGAAAAACCAACATTAAGCTTGTGTAAGAAAACCCACTTATCAGTTAAAAATCAAACAGAAAGACAAGAAATTCAGAATATTATGAAGCTTGGACCAACTTGAGTGCAAATTATGAAGTAGCAACAATATTTAAGCATATGATTTGCAAGTTACCTCTGAAAATGGATCATCTTCTGGACTCAACTTAGTGCATCGACCCTTGATGTTATTAAATAAGCCTTCCATCTCTTTCAAGCTCTCAAATTTTGACTGACAACATTTTCTCAGTGAAGAGAATAAAGAATCGTCTTCTCCAAGATGTTTAATTCCTTTAAGATGATCAAAAAGTTCCAAGGAACTGCTCTCCAAGCTACCACGAGTTCCAGCCAACTCCTCCAAACAGGTACTGAGTTTGGCATTTAATGTTGACACTTCCTGTTCAGCAGTTGTCTTTTCATTATCCAATTCAGAGATATCATTTTCTGCCTTTGAGAGTGCACCTTCAAGGGTCTTTATCCGTGAGTGTGCCTCTTGCAGCTTGCTATCCCAGGTGTTAGCTTCCTCTTTAACGTCCTTCAATTCATTTTCCAAATTGGTTCTGACAGCCAAGGAATCGTTGTTTTCATCACTTAGCATGGCAATTCTGCTCTCTAAATGTGATATTGTATCTTCAAGATCTTTCAGAGTTGTAGTAGCATTTGACAACTTGGTGATCAAATCAGTAATTTCGGATCTTGCCTTATCTAATTCAGCCTCTGCAAGAGCTCTACCGGATTCAGCTTCCTCCTTTTCTTTACCAATCTTGGAGCTATTGGTTTCTGCCAATGCAAGAGCATTTTCCAGCACAGTTTTAGCTGCACCAGCTTCAGCAAACAAATGTGCCTCCTGCATCGCTTTTTCTAGTTGTTTTTGAGCAGACATTTGGCCAACTTCGAGCTCTGTCTTCTCTTCAGTTAGCTGAGAAATTTTCTCTTCTGCAACTGCCAGTGCATCTTCAAGCGACTTGATAATGGATTGTGCTTCGGAATCCTTGGTAGTTAATGTTTCAACTTCAAGCACTGTATTTTCCAACTGTTGCTGTGCCTGCGCTTTGACAACTTCACACTCATCAAAGTATCCAGCAAGCCATCTTAACTTTTCAACAGGCTCTTTAGAACTTGAATCTGCTGGTAAAACAATGCTGTGTATAGACTCAGTCAGAGCATTCAACAACTCATTGCTTACTGAGAGATCCCTTTCTAGTTGATTTCGTTGATATTCTAGGGAAAGAACATTTTCCTCCAATTTTGCAATGCCTTGCACCTGTGCAGATAGCTTACAACTCTCACTCTCATAGTTACTGATTGCAAGCTCTCTGTGCTCTACTTCAAGCTTCAACTTCTCAATTTCTGCACTCTTCTCATCAATAAGTTGCTTCAAGCCCTCTCGTTCTTGAACCAGTCCCTTCCCCTTTTTCACTGCCATTGATAATTTTTCCCGTATCAAACCTGATTTCTCCTCCGTTCGTTCAAGATCTTTCTGCAGCTTTTCTTTTTCTTCCTTGAGAGTGGCAATTTCTACAGAAGCCTTTGTGGAATCAATAAAAAACTTATCCATATCCATTTTCCTCTGTTGGTTCTCTTCTTCCAATAGATTTTCATGGAGAGCCAAGTCTAGGTCCTTAACATACAAGAGACTCAGTAACACTTGATAAAATTCATCTTTGACCTTTGAAGATTCACAAGTTGAAGTGTTTTGTTTTTTCAGTATTGAAAGGCATTTCTCCACGAGCACACCTGTCTCAGAAGGTTGACCATCGACCATTGTGACTCCAGAAGCCTCCAGCAAAATCTTTAACATTTGTTCCTTCTCTGATACAGCTTGACTCTCTCTTTGAACAATTGCTTCAAATCTGTGACTCATATCTTCCAACTCCATTTTGACATATTCATTATCTACAAGAGTTGTTGAAAATGAAGCAATTAAGTGGTCCATCTCATTGGCAGCAGTTTCCCTCATCCTAGAATTCTCATCTTGCAAAACACCTATTTGTGTCTTGGCCTCGATAACAGAATTGTTTGCTCTTATAATTTCATCTTGCAGTTTTCCTATCTCAACCTTTGCCTCATCAAATGATTGTGTAAGCCAGCCAAGTCGAGATTCAGGATCAGCAAACGAAAATTTTTCTGGGAGATCAATTGACAACAGGACATCAGACAGTTGATGAAACTTAAGGGAAATATCTTTCAATTTATTCCTCTCATCCACAATCCATCTGAATTTTTCAGTAACATCGTTCGATGTTAATATCTCCGGTATACCACTCTGAAGTATAGTATCTTCTAACTGTTCAAGTATTAGATCCTTCTGCACTAGCATTTCTTGCAATGACGCACCTGACATTTGGCTTTTCACCAGCTCCTCCTTAATTAACTCAGCAGCCTCTAATGCACTGGACTTCTCCTTCAATTCATCTAGACATTTCTCAATTTCACTTGCTTTATCCGCTAGGGTTTGTTTCAGTGAATCCCTTTGTTGAACCAATGCCTTCCCCTTAGTCACGGCCAGGGAGAGCTTTTCTTTGGTATTAGAATATCTATGCTTTTCCTGTTCAAGTTCAGCTTTCAATTTCTCGAGTTCCACATTTGCTGATTCAGCATATGCATTGCGTGTCTCAAGTTGCTCTATCAGTTTGCTGTTTTCACTTTCCAAATGAGACATCTTCCCAAAAAAATGTGTTTCCTTTTCTCTGGACCGGAGCAGTTCTTCATTTGCTGCTGTAAAAATCATCCCAAAGTCAGTCTGATCTGCAAGATCAGGCCTGACCTGCATTAAACACTGCCTTAGCTGATCACCTTGATAAAGGAACCAGTTGTAATGTTCAATCAAGGCAAACACACTTTTCTCAACATGGGCCATCCTCCCTACAAGTGAGTTATCTAATAAATCCCCCACGTATACAACAGAAGCAAAAGAATTCAGCATTCTGTTAGTAACATCATCTAGGTACTGATCCTTCTGAAACTGGACCTCTGCCGATTCATTTTGAACCGAATTCATATAAGAATTGACGACTTCATGTGATACAGAAGCTTCTGCAGATTTTGTATTCAGATCCCTAAACTCTTCTACAACACTCCTAATACACACGGAGCACTCATGAATCATTTCATGCAGTGGCGTTTGCTCAGTATCTGCATGAAACTGGCCATAAGATCCAGATTGATTCTCATTTAGCAACAACTGCTTACTAACTAAATCCCTCATCTGATCTCGAAGATTGGCGATCCCTTTTGCAGCCATCTCCATCTCATCCTGCATAAACCCCCAAAAAAAGTCATAATGCCATCAGTTTCAAAAGTTTACAAGACAGAAATCAGCTAGAACAATTAATACCTTGTGTTCCTTAACAACGCTTTCTTTCTCATTTACAGTCTTATCGAGCATGGCTCGAAGCCTCTCCATCTCATCCACCATGTAATCATTCTGCATCTCATTGTCCAACCCACTATATCGAGTATGGGGCTCATGACTTCTGTCTTCTTCCCATGCTGTGGTCTCCTGAGCCTCAGAAAAAGCAGCAGGGGAATCTCTCCCGTCAGCCCCCAAATCCTCAGGAGCATCAAGAAACATATCTTCTCTTCCAGCATCATCAGACACCACCACCCCATCAGAATCCCCACCACTTCCATTATTATCAGCATTCACAATAACCCCATCATCATTGCTGTTATTACTATCATAATTAGCTTCCCTTGAGCTTATTTCCTGCATTGGCACAACACAAGATAAAATTATTCCATCAAGTTCCAACGGATCCTTATGACTAAAAGCGCAACATCAACAAATTCATGAAACAGCAACCTCCTATACAGTCAAAGACACAAACTATTATACAAAAAGCCATAGAGGCTCGCCCTTCATTTTCCACCAAAAGAAAGTAAAAATTTGCGGCATCTCTTCCTCTGTTTCTCTTCTCAAGATAATCAATATCATAAAACCAAAGCCGTGTTACCCTTACAATAATAGAGTTGTAACCAATTGATTCCTGATTCCCAAACACAATTGTTGTCTGCTATACTTAACAAGGAGCAGGAAACACAAAAGATTTAATTAGCAAATCGAGTTTGGTCTACTACAGTCAAAAAATCAAAGAAGAGAATCTTTGACTTAACTTCCATCCTCAAGAAAATCAAAATTCAATCATTCACCCTAAATCAAAAGTACCAACTATATTTAGCATTGGTCGAGACCCGAGCCTGAACCTTCCTTTAATTAATTCAAAAGAGAGAACAAAGAACAATATATGCTAACAGAAAAACAACAACCTTCTAAATCTTTTACCATCTCAACTAGCATATATCCAATTCATTTCTATTACTTACATAGATACATGTTATGGACTTAAAAAAAATAACTGTTATACCCCAAAAACTTACTAAATCATACAATTAAAAGCAGTATAAGTAAATTAGAGAGCACATTAGATAGTTTCCTCAATGTCGGTGAACAGTACCTGATTATTGGTTGACTCAGAGTTAACACCGACAGCATCGTCGTCATCATCAATTGTTGCTGATGTCACTGGATTATTTTCAGAATCATAATTCCCCGACATTCTTCTTATTCACATTCAATCAACTTAATCTTCTCAATATTACAAAGCCTTTTAATACAATACTCAGATTCAATCATTCAATCCAAAAAATCAAAATAATTTAAATCTGCAAAAAAGAAAAAGAAAAACCCATACATGCATCAAAAACTCAATACGTTGACAAATTGCAATTGATACATTAGATTTACAGATATGAATAAGGAAATTAAGAAACAATGAATGTAATCGCAAATGAACAAAAAGAGCAGAATTACCTGTACATGAGAATGAAATACGACGTCGTACTGAAAAGTGAGAGGAGTTGAATGTGTAGATCAGAAAGTATTTGAATTTCGTACAACTGTAATGGAGTACAAGAGAGAAAGTCAGGTGAAGAAGATGAAAGATACGACGTCGTTTTATTCGTCGACAATAACTTAATTAATTTCAGTTGTGTAAAAATTACTTGTACAGATAATAAAAGTTAGGCAAAAAAAACTATATATGAATGTATTTACGTTGTTGCTTGTTGGGAGATGGGACCCAATAATAGGGGGCCCAAAAAACACAAAGTATAAGCGTAACACGATGTTTGGGATGGTGTGTGATGCGTCAATTTTTCGTGCTGTTGTACATGGACTGTGGACTACCCACCTACATCAAACCCAACAAAATTTACCAAACTTTGTCAAACCGTTGTTGATCTGTGTGGGATACTAGGTCTTCAATTAGATCACGTGTCTGAAATTGTGAAGAATTAACTATTAGGCTAAGATCTCATTTTTATTCGATTTGATCAAACTAAGACCTTCTAAATATATATCAACTAGTTTTATATGTATGCGATGTGTGCAGTAGTGATATAGAAAAAAAAAATTATTGGAATATTTTATGATTTTAAGTTGTTAAACGCATAAGATTTGATTTGCGTGGTTATTCTCAGAATGATTTGATACAATTTTTCTTTATTTGAACGTCATAAAATTTGCATGCATTTATTCTTAAAAATTGATAGTACATTTCGAAAAGATGTGCGTAATCAACACAACAATTATTCAATTGAAACAACAATTAGATTGTTAATTGAAAAAAGTTGTAAACCATTGAAGTTTGAGAATGCTAATCTTTCGATTTTTTTTATTTGGAAATTGTTATGTTTTAAAGGATTTATGTATAATACTATCGTGCTTTTTTTTTAGAATTGTATGTTTTGGTGTTACCGTTTGTTTTGGCTAGAGGTGGGAAACGTGTCGTGCTGTGTCATTTAATTAAACGGGTTCACACCCCTTAACCCTAACCCGACCCGTTTAATAAACGGGTCGTGTCGTGTCAACCCCTTTATATTAAACGTGTCGAAATCATTGACCCAAACCCGTTTATTTCGTGTTGAGTTCGGGTCGTGTTGGCAGTTTATGTAGTTTTTTCATGCTAAAGTTGAAAATCAACTAAAATCGTGTCGTGTCGGGTTGACCCGTTTAATTAAACGGGTTGAACTCCCTTGACCCTAACCCGACCCGTTTATTAAACGTGTCGTGTCGTGTCAACCCATTTAATTTAAACGGGTTGACATCGTCGACCCAAACCCGTTAATAACGGATCGATTTCATGTCGAGTTAGCGGGTCGTGTCAAGGTTTCTCACCTCTAGTTTTGGCTGATGAATGTGATATGTTTTAATTATTGTATTTTTGAAAACAATAAGTAACTGAACACATAAGTACATAACCAACAATATCGACCATAATTATACCTATATAACTTGTCGGTTCCAACTGTTTCCTCAAATTTTACTTATCTCTATTATATAAGCCAAGGGAGGCCATGGTGTCCCCCTGAAAAGTCTGTATTACCTACTGAAAATTTCCAAAAAATCAATTAGCACACTCCTAATTATTATGGAAAGTTATTTCAATTTTTAAAATTTTTAAAATGAAAATATTACTAAATATAAATTTCATAAAAATAAAATAAAAATTACCCAAATTTATATTTTTGAATTCTTTATAAGTTGATATCCATGTTGATATAGTCTGTTACATAAAAATTTCACATTTCGATTATTGTAGAAATTTGATAGCCACTAGAATATAGCATGTAGATACATTTAAAAAACATGGCACGCAAATCGTGCATGCAATGCTACTCATCCATTAACAAGGTAAATCTGCATAGGGGCTGGACGAGCCCGACCCCAATAGCTTATATTTATAACTTTTAGTTTTACTATTTTGCCACGTGAATCATTTATAAAAAAATATGCTAATTAAGTACTTTATACATTAATAAAAATTATTTAGTTTAGTAGTTGCTCGTATTTTGTAAATTTATTCTAATGTGCAATTCACCTTTTTTATTGATAAATTTGTTAGTTCAAAGTACGTGGTGTACAACTTAAATTAGATTTGATTTTTATTAGAAAAACTACAAAATATGAAAAATATTTTAAAAGATAAAAATAATTAAAAATGTTATAACACATGTTCTTCTTTAGATTGTATGGGTTCGGATATGAGAACGATATAAGTTGCCAATAGTATGTAGAGCAAACCCTAATTCCATAATGTTCCTAGAGTATAGCCAAGGATGTAATGGTCATCCACTAATATATATTACATAACAATTTCTAAATTTTCCTTAATTTAATTTAGTTTTCTCGTAAAGAAAAAATTATGTTATACAATTTAATCTATGATTTTATTAATAGGTTTTTTAAAATTTCTTGTATAGTAACCTTGCCTTTGAGTGACAAATTAAATTAACTATAGGTTATTGGATTAATTATGTAATTTATTTTTTATAGATTGCAAAAAGGTACTTTTTGTGCAACAACAAAGAGGATGCATTAAAATGCTTTTCGGAAAGGGGTGGGGAAACTCTAGCTCGATACATGGCCTTCGACCGTACGATGAACAACGAGGAGAGCGTGTGTTTCGAAAGCCCCGTATGAACAGGGAGTTGATTGATGAAATACACGAGACGTGGTACACCATAACGAACTTGAGTTCTGTTGGCAAAATGCAGTGCAACTGTAAAACTACCCTTGGAACAGTACAGAAAACATGAATGGAAGATTAGTAAGCTTCCATTTGTGTTAGAGAACATTCGGTTCACTCTATAGGTTTTCCATACCCTACACGTCAGCTGGTTTTTAGTCCAAATCCGTAAGATTCAAATTATATTTAATTTTAAAAAAATTATTTCAATTATATTTAAATTTTATTTAATTTTTAAAAAAAATTACAGGTCAGGACATTGTTGATATTGACCGATTTGTCGATCATCTAGGACACACATGGTATACAATGCTTGGCGATGATTTGATTAGGAGGCCCGAGCAGTTCTATACATTTGCTCCTGTATTGACTGTATTCAAGAATAAAGAGAGCAAATATTGGTACGTCAAGGAAATCCAGTTCTGCTGTGGTGTTACTGACCGCGTCTTAGTCGATCCGGACTTCTGTTTCTCAATCGGAGCAGAGTTGTGTCAAAGAGGGGAGTACCACTTGTGTCATCAAGCACCTATGTTGAGTTCTGGGTTTTTTTTTGTTAGTTTAAAGTTACTTGATGTCCGGTTGTATTGACTATTGAGCTCCTTGCGTACAAACACACATGATTTGATTTGCATGGTTATTCTCAAAATGATTTGATACAATTTTTCTTTATTTGAATGTCAATAACACGTATAAAATTATAAATGATACACAATATTAAATAAAGAATATTAGAAACACTTTTAAAGTTTAAATAAAAAAATAATTTAGTAGTTATTCTTTTTTATATAAATTTGTCGTAAGGTACAATTCTCCTCTTTAATTGATAAATAAACTAGTTTTAAAGTACGTGGTATACAATTTATGATTTGATTTTTTATTTTGTAGTTTTTTTTATATATATATGAGGAAACTACAAAATATGAAAAAAATAGAGGATACAAGTACGGAAATTTAATATTAAATAATATATAAAGAAAAAGAATTTTAATAAATTTATACATGCATCCTAGGTTGTTCATCGTTATTATATAATACGTATCTATATTATAATAGAAGAATTAGTTTGAAGGAGAGGTCTCCAAAACTTAAATGGATACGTATCTATATTATATTATTGTGATATAGTTTTTATAATTTTTAGTAAAAAAATACTATTTCAAACAATATTTCTAAAAAAAAATTCTAATAGCCAATACAAATTTTAAAACATAAATTATACATGTAAGCAAATATAATCATGTGTGATCTCTTTGGAATTGTATTAATGTGTACTTTATTGTGATCTAATTTTTATATTTTTTCTCTTTGAAATCGTCTAAATGTGTACTTTATTGTGATCTAATTAAACATCAGCACAATAAAAAAAAAATATTAAACCACGAAACAAAAAAACCTTTACCCCACTTTTTTTGTGTCATTAGCTTTATTGTTTACCATATTATAACTGAAACCAACATAACATGATAAAATAAATTAATTAAACCTTAAAAAAACTTCATAACATACTTCATCTATTTTTAAATTTTTGCAAAAAAATCATTTTCGCGTATGTTGAGATAAAACTTTGAAGATTAATATCTCTAATGATGTATTTGGAAAGATTGCAAACACTAGATGATAATAGTAAATTACAAGTTGAAACGAATTTAATAGCCAATACAAATTTTAAAACATAAATTACACATGTAAGCAAATATAATCATGTGTGATCTCTTTGGAATTGTATTAATGTGTACTTTATTGTGATCTATTTTTTTATATTTTTTCTCTTTTGAATCGTCTCAATGTGTACTTTATTGTGATCTAATTTTTATATATTTTTTTTATAAAATGTAACCATAGACATTTTACGAATAAAAATTAAACATAAGCACGATAAAAAAGAATTAAATTAAACCACCAAACAAAAAAGTCTTTACCCCACTTTATTTGTGTCATTAGTTTTATTGTTTACCATATTATAACTGAAACCAACACACCATAATAAAATAAATTAATTAAACCATAAAAAAAACTTCGTAACATACTTCATCCTTTTTTAAATTTTTGCAACAAAATCATTTTCACGTATGCTGAGATAAAACTTTGAAGATTAATATCTCTAATGATGTATTTGAAAAAATTGCAAACACTAGATGATAATAATAAATTACAAGTTTAAACGAATTTAACGAGATCGCACATGACTATATTTTTCTTTTTATGTAAGTGACAAATTGCAGTCAAAGTGAAAATTGTAAATAGTGTCAAAAGTACAATTGTTACAAGAATTTGAAATCAGATGAAATATAAGTTTTTTTTCCTTATAACTTATTTTTGACAACAAGTTCCTAATATATAAGTATATAAACTACCAAAACTACCATCACACAAAAAAAAAAAAAATTAATATAAACCAAAAAACTATAAATAAACAAATTAAATTAAACTTAAAAAAACGCAAAAACGTATAAAGTAAAAAATGCAAAAACATTAAATTAACATATATAATATAACTTAACCTATAATAATTACTCATCATCCACAATAACTATGTGCGTTTTCATAATAAATTCACTATGCTAAAAAGATGAAAATTAAATAATAGACAAAATGGTATTCTATATTATTTAATGATCAATATATTTCAATATATTTTTAGAATTTTTAGAATATAATATATACGGAGTGCATGTTTTTATAAAAATAATAAATATATACACGGTGCATTGGCACCTTAACGAGACCGCACATGAGTACATGACTATATTTTTCTTTTTATATAAGTGATAAATTGCAGTCAAAGTGAAAATTGTGAATAGTGTCAAAAGTACAATTGTTGTAAGAATTTGAAATCAGGTGAAATATAAGTTTTTTTCCTTATAACTTTTTTTTTTGGCAACAAGTTCCTAACATATAAGTATATAACTACCAAAACTACCATCACACAAAAAAAATAAAAATTAATATAAACCAAAAAACTATCAAGAATAAACAAATTAAATTAAACTTATAAAGGAAAAAAAATGCAAAAACGTATAAAGAAAAAAATGCAAAAACATTAAATTAACATATATAATATAATTTAACCTATAATAATTACTCATTATCCACAATAACTACGTGCGTTTTCATAATAAATTCACTATGCCAAAAAGATGAAAATTAAATAATAGACAAAATGGTATTCTATATTATTTAATGATCAATATAAAACTAAATATATTTCAATATATTTTTTGAATTTTTAAAATATAATAATACAGAGTGCATATTTTTATAAAATAATAAATATATACACGGTGCATTGGCACCGTTTCACTCTAGTTTGTTAATAAATGATATATGTTTTCAATTTTAAAAAATATTTGTGGCTCTATTAACAATTAAATTATGGATTCGCACCTTTTTATAAGCATGTTAATTTCAAAAAATGAATAATTTACAAAACAATGAAATATTTTTAATATTTGCAAATAACTAACAGGAAAAATGCATATGCAAGTACACAAAATAAGTAGTACTTATATATTTATGGTCACAAAAAATAACGATATTTTAAGAATATATTTTCAAAAAAATTATAAAAAATATCATTTACTATATTTGCTGAATGTTATTGGGAAATACTTAGAATTTGTCGTTGAGCGAGAATTTTAATATACTAATGGCTCGTTTACATTAGCTGAATAGAGATGAACTGAACTGAGACTGAACTGAACTGAACTTAATAGAGATGAACTGAACTGAACTTAACTTAACTGAAGTGAATTGATCTGAATTAAAAACATTTAACTTTTGAATTAATGATTTTAAATAATGATTAATTTGATATTTTAATTCTCTCCTTGATTTTTTTGTAATAAATTTTAAATAATTTATTAAATAAATATTTAACTTTTGGATTAATGATTTTAAAGTAAAAATAATGATTTCTCACTTTTGGATTATTAAGACTAGTCTTGTGTGCACGCTTTGCGTGCGACGATATTTTTAGTGTATCTTCAATAATCGAAGGTTTTTGTTCGAGAAAATGGTTTTTTTTTTAAATTCACAATCATTCACATAATCGTAAACAAACATTCCCTTTCATCCAGCCATTCCACAACAATGAACAAAATCGGTTATCAAATTTGTACGATAATAAAAAGGTAAATTTTTTATGTAACAAACTATATTAAAATGTGTGTCTATTTATAGAGAATTCAAAAATATGAATTTTGATTATTTTATTTTATTTTTCCGAATTGTATATTTTGTAATATTTTAATTTAAAAAAATTTAAAAATTGTAATAACTTTCGTTAATAAATAAGAGTGATATTATTTGATTTTTAATAAAATTTAAAGGGGCATTATGGACTTTTTGAGGGGGACACCATGGCTCCCCTTGGCTTATATAATAGAGATTATTATTATTATTATTACAATAATTCTTTAAATGGCCGGTTGCACCATTTATAAAAGGAATGGCCGGTTATACCGTTTAAAAATGTGCGGCTGTTTTTGCATGCATAAGTAAGACTATTCTAATTCCATCCTTGTAAGCCACGAACTAGCAAATCAACTACAGACCATCGCACACTTCCGCAAGTCCACCTATGGCCGCTGCCGGAAGGTCGCACTGCCTAGAACCTGCTGACAACAGCCGACATCGAACACTTACCACAACTAACCTCCAGATTTCACTAAAATCAGAGCAACTTTTGCTCCATTTTAATCAAAAAATCAAAATCTAAACTCATTTAAAATATTATAAGTTATTGGGATAGTTTAATGTGATAAATTAGGGAGTAAATCAATTTGGGGAAAATAATAGGTTTATTCAATTAGAGGAATTCAATTACCCATTAATTTTTTGGATTTTTTTTTTATATTTTAAGTGGGTTATAATTTATAAGTTAATTAATTTTATAGGGATTGCATGCTATTGAGATGTTGGGTGCTATGGTCTGTTATGATGGTATTTTAGTGGTCTGTTGGGATCATCTGGATGCTTGTTTTCTATGGGTTGGTTACTGACTTACTGTGTGCATTTTATGGAAAAAAACTTCAAGGCAAGTGAATGGAGATCGAACGCATGGAAAGGTTCATTTATGCATAAGAGTAGCAACTTCTTTAGATTTTGGCGAGGAAACAAGCAAAGTGTCATACAAGGTAGAAGTTGTTGGTGGGTGATGGTCTAATGGGTTTTTTTTTTCCGCTGAGGTTTCTTGTGTTTCTCTTGAGGCTACTTATGTTTTTTTATTGCTTTGTATACATTCTAAATGGGTATACAAAGTAATTGGCTTGTTGTGCTTCTTATTTTGTTTTGGTATGTTGATTTGCACAACCTTTATAATTAATTGTTAAATATGGGTCATTAACTCTAAGTGAGTGGGTTACTAAAAGTGTGTCATTGACGTTATTATGTGTAACTCAATGAGGTTACTAACTTCGAGATAGTGATGTTACTAGTATGGTATGGAGGGGTAAGGGGTTACTAACTCTAAATGAGTAGAGTTACTAAGAGTGAGATTATTAAATGTAAGTCAGTGGGGTTACTATTATGGTTTATAGGGGTCATTAACTCTGAATCAGTGGAGTTGCTAGTATGATATAGAGGGGTTACTAACTTTGAGCGAGGGGGGTTACTAACTCTGAATGAGTTGGGCTACTAAGAATGAATCTGTATATAGGGTTACTAAGTTTTTTTTTATTTTTTATATGGGGTTGATTACTAAGTGTATATAAGTGTGTATATAGGGGGTTACTAAGTATTTTTTATATGGGGTTGGTTACTAAGTGTATATAAGTACGTATTTATATAGGGGTTAATTATTACTTATTAACTATATGAGGTTACTAATTGTTTATATAGGGGTTATCAAGTATTTATGTAGGGGTTACTAAGTATTTTTATATGGGGTTAATAAATATTTTATAGGGCTTACTAAGTATTTATATTGAGGTTATTATCATTGTTTAGAAGCTAAGGTTACTAACTTTAATTTGAGTATAGGGGCTACAAAGTGTTTAGAGAGGTTACCAAATATTTATATGGGATTATTACTAAGTGTTTATGTAGGGCCGGGGTTACTAAGTGTTTATATATATATATAGAGGTTACTAAGTATATTATTTTTATATGAGGTTACTAAGTATTTAGGGGCTACTAAGTCTTTATATGGGATTACTAAGAATTTATATTAGGGTTACTATTATAGTTTAGATGGGTTACTAACTCTAAGTTAGTGGGCTACTAATTATTTATATGCAGTTATTAAGTATTTTTTTTCTTCGGATTACTAGTTTTTTATTTAAAGTTACTTATGATTTTCATTAGGAGATACTTAGAGTATTCTTTGATTATTCTTTTTTTGTTATATTAAAAATGGGTTACTCGAACAACAATAAACTCAAGTATAATTGTAATAATTTGCTTGAAGGAGTATATTTTGATCAGAGAGATGAAAGGTTGATTATCATGTGTATTCATGTTAGGTAATGAAGTAGAAGTTAAATGCTTAATTATATAGACGATTACTAGGTTACTATATAGAGACTATTGTTTCATGTTACATGAGTGAGTAGTTAATTTTGTAGATGTTACTATCTAGTTTTATTTTACGTTTTAGCTATTTAAATGTGGCCGGTTGTAATATTGGATTACTAAGTATGTTTAAGGGATTACCAAATATTACTAAGTGTAAGTCAGTGGGGTTACTATTATGATTTAAAACGGTTGCTAAGTATTTATAGGGGTAATAAATATTTATATGGGGTGACTAAGTATTTATATGGGATTATTACGTGTTTATACAAGGGTTACTAAGTATTTATATAGGGGTTACTAAGTATATTTATATGAGGTTACTAAGTATTTTTAGGGGCCACTAAGTATGTATATGGGTTTACTAGGTATTTATATTGGGGTTACTATTATGGTTTAGATGGGTTACTAACTGTGAGTTAGTGGGGTTATTATGCGTGAGTCGGTGGGGGTTACTAGCAGGGTTTAGTCCGTGGGTGGTTTACTTAGCCTGAATCGGTAGGGTTACCTAGTGTGAGTCAGTGGGGTTACCAAGTATGAATCAATGGGGTTACTTATTGTATTTTAATGGTTACTCGTTAATTTATAGTATTACACTAAATAATATATGGGGTTACCAAGTATTTTATAGGGGTCATTAAGTATATATATGGGATTACTAATTATTTATATTGGGGTTACTATTATGATTGAGAAGGGTTACTAACTCTGAGTCAGTGGGAGTACTATGTGTGACTCGGTAGGATTATTAGGCCTAAATCAGTGGGGTTACCAAGTTGAGTATGTGGGGTTACCAGTATGGTTTAGAGTGGTTAATAACTTTGAATGAGTGGTGTTACTATAAGAGTGAGTCAATGGAGTAAGTAGTGTGATACAAAGAGGACACTAGTATGGTATAACCGGGTTACTTACTAAACGAGTAGGTTACTAATAATAAGTGAGGATACAATCATGGTTTAGAGGGGTTACTAATTATGGGTCAGTAAAGTTAATGTGGTCATACCATGTATATGTCATTGGGGTTTCTTATTATGGATTCCATTTAATTTTTTATACTGAACTAAATTAATTATACATAACCACCAAATATTTATATCAGGTAACAAGTATGTTTATAAGGGGGTTACCAAATATTTATATTGAATTACTAAGTATTTTAAAAGGGATAAAAATTTAATGTTATAAAACTATATCAATATGGGTCTCTATTTGTAGATAATTAAAAAATATAAATTTTGGTATTTTTATTTTATTTTTTTGAGTTGTATTTTTTGTAATATATGTATTTGAAAAAAATAAATAACAAACAATATATTTTCTCTCTCCTAGTAATATTTGGAAAGGTGAAAGAAGTAGTATGAATTTATTGTGTTGGATTCCCAGGAGTATGCCCACTTATTCTATTGCTTCCATTACACCAAAATACAAATAAACTTATTGACGCGTGCGTGTTTTTTTAATAACTAACAGCTACACAGATAAGATCCGTGTGGCTGGTTGTACCAGAGACCAACTATTATCATTGTTATCAACTTATCATTAGAAGTGGAAATTGAGTCGGGTTGGGTTCGTGTCAACCTTTTTACATAAATGGGTTTAATTCGTTGACCCTAACCCGACCCGTTTAATGAACGGATTGTGTTGTGTTGACTCGCTTATTTAAACGGGTCAAACCCCTCAACCCAAACATGTTAATAACTGGTCAATTTCATGTCGGATTAGCGTATCGTATCAATTTTTCCCACCTCTAATTATCATTATCATTATTATTACTTAAATAATATAATAGAAAATAATTAGTAAAATTATTGAAAAAGCTTAAACTGAACTAAACTTAATAGAGATGAACTAAACTGAATTGAATTTAATCTAAAGTAAACAAGCCCTAGTTAAGTTTAGAATTAGATTATTAAAATTTAAGGTGCGTTTGATTCGTCAGAATTTTTTTGTTTTGATATGACTTAATTTTTCTGATCAGATTTGAATTTTTCGTAAGGTAGTTTTTTTTATAGTTATAAAATTTTATTATCTGATCTTAAATTTTCTAAACCGATTTGATGTGACGCATTAGAGTGCTTAAATGAGTTAGAATCAAACCATAAAAATGTTAAAGAATGCCCCTAAACTCAATAAATTAAGTAATTAAAAGCTCAATCTCTAAAAAAAACCCTAAAATCTTTGAAAACCACAAGAGGCTACCATCATCATCCTCTCTTTGATGATGGTAAGCCCAATTCTTTCTATATTTCCTTTGTTTTTTATTTTTTAGTCATTAATAATGTTTCTTCCCAATTTTTGGGTTTTTACTTTCCTTTTGTGGGAGTTTGGTGTTGTTATTTGTCCTCTTCACTTATGAAAGATTGAATAGCATAAAAAAAAAAACTTATGAAAGATTGAAATTTATTTTTAGGTTTTATTTAAAAGATTAGATTCATATGTTGTAAGTTGTACAATTTTCCAATTAGAGTTGGATACGATGATGTGATCTACATGGTCGAGTAATGAATTTTCTTCCCAAAATTATGTCATGAAGATAGACTCCCTCATAGAAGGTTGCATATTTCAGCAAACAATCGGGACTGCACTTCATCGTCAGATCTAGTTTCTCATCATCATAGTTACTTTAATGAAAGTTTTTACTTCATTAATTTAGATTGTATTTTACTTATCTATAATGCTTATTGTAGGAAATTTTATCTTTCCCTTCAAAAATAAATTAGAATCAAACGCACCCTAAGATTAAGATTATAAACTTTTTACCAAAAACAATTCAATCCAAATCAGAAAATTTGACTACTTCTTTCGTTTCGAAATAAACACAACAATTTTCATTTCAGAAAGTTTCAAAATAAATACTCCCCCGTCTCAAAATAAATGCTCCATTTGCTTTTTCATATCACCCAAAACACAACTTTAAATAATAATATCTTTAGTTGTATATAACAAAAAATTGTAAAAATTATATATTTGAAAAGTACGTGTCGAGACGAATTAAGTGAGATCCCACATAACTATATTTTTGTTACTATTTAAAATTAAAGGAAGTAAAAGTTACAATATGAACAATACCAAAAATCAATTTAAAACATTTAATTTGAGACAGAAGAGTACAAATAATTTTAATTTTTTTTAAAAATGAGATCACCAGTATCATAGTCCGTAGTCCGTACAATCATATAGTCGTCAATTCGTCAAACACTCTAGTCTTACTCCTACTGTCATAGATTCATAAATCATAATTCTTCGTCCTCCATATCAGTTTTACATACAAATTACAGATTAAGAAAAGCGATGGAAGAAGGAAAGAAAGAGACAAAGAGAGTGCTAGTTACTTTTGACATTGATGGAACTTTAATTCGAAGCAGTGGCCCTAACTCTAACCTTCTTCATCGTCAAGCTTTTTCTGATGCTTTCCTCCAAGTCTTTGGTATCCATGGCACCATTGATGCCATCCAGGTATTACATTAATACATGCCTTATCTAATTTCTTTGTTTCTGGTTTCAATTCGTAGATACCAACTTCCAAGTTTCTTGATTTTGCAGAAGTAATTTGGTTGTGTTCTTCATCTTTAAGTTTTTCACACCTTGATTACTTTTGTAGTGAATTGATCATGTTGTTGTGTATTGTTTAACTGTTAATATTTTGTAAAATTATTGAGTATTATGATGAACTTACAATCTACTCATGGCAGCTGATAGATAACCTGTCTAAAGCTGAATTGGGAATGGACAATTTTTCATTGATCATGTTGTATGTTTATCACTTTCGGATTTCCAATGTTAAAAAATCGAAATTTGTTTACTGTTTTTTTTTTAAAATTTAATTTTATTTAAATTATAATAAATATGTGGGATTTTAATATTTTATCACACAAATAACCCTGTGTTTTGCACTGATGTCTAAAATAACATTGTACTCTGTAATTCTGTAAAAACATTATTCAAGGGGTTAAAACTTAAAAGTGACAAAAAAAATGGATGACATTAATATATAGCGGCCTTGATAGATTCATTTGAACCTTTACAGGGCATTTGTTTTGAGGGGTAAGGGTTAGAGAGATTAAAGAATGAGATGAGGACAAGGAATTTGTGAGTGGAATTTCACTAATATAATCCCCATCCTTTGTTTGATAGTTGATGGGATGAGGAAAAAAGAATTAGTAAGGAAATAAGAAAGTAAATTAATCCTTACTCATATTACTTGCCCCGTAGCGGTATTGCCTTTTTGATGTTTACCCTTTGAAGTTATCATCATCAACAATCAACATCATCATTGTCTATGATTTCGGAACGGATAATTGAGTTATGGTTATTTTGTTGCTTATTTAGTTATTTACTTCCATCAGTAGAGAACCAGTGAACCTATGAGTTATGGTCAATTAGTAGATGACTTTAGAATAGGACTTCTACAGTTGTTTGGGATGGGTAATAAGTTCTTTCATTTGTGGAGCAGTTGTTTGCTACTATTAACTGATTTTTACACCATCTTTTTATAACTATGTTATTCATAAAATGCCGATGATTTTTTTTGCAGCATCATGGTTCAACTGATCCTGCCATTCTTGTGAGCACACTTGCTCACTATGGGGTACCATCTGAGGTCAGTGATTCATAGCTTTTTGACATTTATTTTTTTACTTGGCATTTCATATATGTAAGCCTTATTGGAGTTTTGACTTTTGAGTTGTTTTGATCATGAAAGTCAAGTGTTGTCACTGAGATTTCTGGTCACTTGATTAGAATTAAGGAATATTATCTATTGTACTGATTTGTGTAATAGCTTAGTAGGGAAATATTACAATTTACAAAGGCATTGTTCGAATAGGATGTGGAACAAATCCATGTGACTTATTATTGTCAGAAAGGAATTTACCATTTCCTTTGTTATGGTTGGGTTGCATCAAATCATTCTTTGGTTGTTCCTTATTGTTTGATGCTATGGAAGTATTTTGGAGAAAGTGTTGTAATTTTGGAAGAGTTAAGGAGCCACGATTATGTTCATGTTGGTGAATTATATGCCATGGTTATTGACCAGGATTTGTTTGGCACAAGTGCACAACTATGGGTGTATGGAACACCACCCTCGTGTGTATGGATTTTAGCGAAAACTAACTCAGTTTTTGACAATTGGAATGAGTACCACTGGCTTAGAGGGGTCTAGGTCTTTTTTAAAGAGAGTAGTTAGAGAGTGAAACATGTAAACTCCTTGAGACATCCTATGCATGAGTTTAGAAGTTGATGTTCGTGAATGATTCTCATTGCTTCAAAGTTTAAGTATGACTAAAGTGATAGTTGTTAGCACATGATTTTGTTGCCTACTTCCTCTGGCTCAATACCATGATGGTTTATGCTATTATGTTTGCTTGTGACATTTAGCTGTGTAATATACTGTGTGTTTACATGTACACTCTTCTCCTCATTCTTATGTGAGATCCTACTCTGTTTTCTTCTCTTATAAAGTTGGCTACTGAGAAGCTTTCGGATCTAAAGACAAAGATGATTGAATATGCCAAGGGTCATGCTGAAGAGATTGGACAGGGTCTAGAGGTACTTTCCGGCGTTGAGTCTCTCCTTCAAGCCTTGTCATCAATGGATGGTGTACTCATTGGACTGGTAAGAGTATAAATAGAATTGTTTTTGCTTTATATCACTAAAAATTGGTATAAACTTTTGACTATAAGAGTATAGGCTACCTGTTTTAAAAGTATTAGTCATTGTCTTTGAATTGTGTCTCTTTTTCCTTGTGCTCTATTATTCTGAAGTAATTTTTTTTTTCACTTATTGCATCACTTGTTATTTCTGCTAAAATTATTGAGACAGGAGTGTTGGTTTAGAGTTAGAAACAAGATTTTGCATTAGGAGTTCATATTAACTTTTAGATTTGAAGATAAATATGCTATTTTTTGGTATATAGATAGATCAAAACCAGTAGTACAAAATTTAAAGCCAATAATAGGTTGGTGAAGGGCTGATCTAGGTGCTGATTATATGTCATTGTAGGTGAATTAAAGTTTAAATTTTGAATTTGGGGTTATTTTCTCCCTTCCTATAACCTATTCATCATCGACTTAGTTAAAGGTGGCAATCATCTGTGAGGTCTTTCTTCTTTATGTAATGGTTTAAAACCTCAAATTGCTGTCACTTACATCTCTGTCTAGTTTGTTGTGTTCATACGCCTCTTTACTTCAGGTGTTAGTTGGTTTGGCTGACATTGGCAACTGTTGTAACTTGTAAATTCTATGCTCTGTCTGTAACTAGCCAATTCGTTTGTTTCTAGATTTATCTTGGCAAAAAGTTCAATGCTACCAGGCTATGATACATGCTTGATTTGAAGGGATTGAAAATGGTTTTTAAGAATAATCTTTGTCTGAGTTGATCTACTTTACTGTAGAGCTTTTTTGTCTTAAAGTTTTTGCATTCTTAGGTTACTGGTAACTTGGAAGAGATTGCATGGATGAAGATGGAAGGCTTGGGTATCAAGAAGTATTTTAGTGTTCCACATATTGGAGGGTTAGCTAAAAGATAGTTCATTCTATAAATTTGACCTTTTCTCTGTTTTTTTTTTATTTATTTTTTTTTATATAATTTTTTTGGTGACTCATTCTCAGATTTGGGAGCGATCACATTGATCGAGGTCACCTTGTCAAAATTGCTGCAGAAAGGGCAGAAAAACTGTTTCCTGGGAAGTTTGATTTGCGGGTGCACGTTGGAGACACTGTATAGATTATTTTCCTTCTGAACTGTTGCTTGTCAAAAATATTTTGTTTCTACTTGTTTCGTTGCTCAAATAAAAATCACGCTATTTTTTTAGAGGGTGTTTGGTGTAAATAATTTGAATGGAATGATATGAGATTGACAATTCCATAGGTATGGATTAAAATCCATTACTATTTTGTAGTTGTTTGGCCCATTCTAACATTACTGCGGGGTGGGGTTGGGGGGTGTTATGGGGATGAGAATCTTTAGGGGGGTATGAGATTCATGGGGTATAGGATTCCAGATCCAAAAACCTCAGCTAAACACTCAATTGTTCATTAATAGTATGGCATTCATTCCATTTCAATTTGTGGCTTATTTATCTTGCTATACTGCTTCTTTTGCAGCCAAATGATATCCGAGCAGCCGAATTTGGGGGTGCTTTGGCAATAGGTGTTTGCACCGGTGTCTTTGTGAAGGAAGACTTGGAGGAAGCCAGCAGTGGAGATGCCATCATTCTTCAAAATCTTTCTGCTTGTGAGAGTTTCTTAAATTTGCTAGGTCTTTGAATGTACTCTTTTTGCATTTTTTTATTGATAAATCTCTTTTAGTACTTGGTATACTGGATAATTATTATCTTACCTTGTTGTATGTAATCTTCCCACTTGAGTGGGTGTTTATCTCATGCAATAAAAATTGACTATTTCAAATATTCAAGAATCTTTAGCAAAATGTTAATTAAGCTTGAGATGGATCATAATCATCATACATTGGCAGCAATATATATATATACTCCCACACCATCCCCTCAATGAATACTACAACTCTATGCAACGAACCAACCAACCCAACCAAAGGTCACCAAGACTTATGCACGCAAGAGCAAGAAGCACAACATAGACTAATGACTGCAGAAATTAATTAAAGGCTGTGTTGGAATATTTTTTATTTACTTTTTGCCATGTTTGTTTTATTTTTGGAGTTTTGTCCATTTGCTTTGTACTCTCTGATTTTGTATCAGTTTTTGTTGGTTTGTTAGAGAAAAAAGACAAATGTAGTGGGGGTATAAATAAGGGAAGGGACAAAAGAAGAGAATCATCCAGAAATTGAGAGAAAACCTTGGAGAGTCATGACCTCAAGTCATCTTTTGTATCACCATTGTTGTTGAATATCAATCTCAAGCAACCTTCTCTGTTATTATTGTTGTTATTTTCAGCTGTGAGCTTTTAGGTTCATTGCACTCTACAAGGGAAAAGAAAATAAAAAATAACAAGGCTACAGGATGTTTGTTATACAGTATTTATGTAATGCATCAATTAATTAGTTTTCTGATATTTTTATTATTTTCAGACTTTTTATTTTGTTTTACTTATCTTTATTTGTCCTTGTTTGTAGTATTTTTTCTTGTTAGCTTTTTGGGTGATTTTGTACTTGAATATGGACAAATAGCAATTAAGATAGTAGTAGTATATATATGTACTATGTAGGAAGGGGAAGAGAGTAGAATTATCCAGAATTTTTGAGAGAAAACTTAGGAATTTTGAGAGTTGTGACCTAAAGCCACTAATTGGAGATTTGCAACCTTAAGTTGCTACCTATCTTTGTATTGCAAGTTCTGAGATTATTAATCAAATTCTTTTCATCTTTGAAGTTTTCAGCTCCTTACAATTTATTTGGAATATTTGAGGTCTCGAAATAAATTCTTTATTGTCAAGATGCAGTCACATTGAGTATGACAGTGATCCCCACAATATAACCTCTGTGTGCTCTGTGCATTATGTTTGCACTTCTAGGAGCCTTTTTACTAGGCTGCTGATATAATTACTTCTAGTAAATCATCAATTTTTTGAATCTATAATAATATATTCTTGCAAGCAATGCAATTGCATGATGCTTTATAGTCTAAAAAGCAAAGAAGACTGATGAAGAAGAGATTAGAAACAAAATAGCTGGAAGTTGGGACTTGGGACTTGGGACCAATATGCTGATCTGGTATCTTGAGATATGAAGTGGTTGTAAAGTTGCAATTATTTTAAATTTGTAGGTGTTATTTAAAATTTTAAGGTAGGGGATATTTCTTCCATTTGTCATTTTAAAATGGAAAAATAGACGCTGGAGTTCATTGAAAATTTTCAAATTTAACTACGTGTAGATCAATGAAATGTACCTTTGAACTGTGTTTGCACCCAGCACTCAATCTTGAGTTCCTGACTGATCTTTAGAGAGCGGGACAGATGGAACAAGGGAGTGAGTAAATAAAGAGAATACTTGTGACATTTGAAATTGATGGAACCTTCATTCAAAACATTGGGTTCATATCTAACTATTTCTATCAAGCTTTCTCTCATGCTTTCCTGGAAGTCTTTAGAATCCATGTTACTGTCGATGCTATTCAGATGCTTCATTCATTGTCTTAATTTTGGGCTTATGTTGAAAATTTCACATGTTTGGCCAATTCTTCTTCTGTATGATTATGTTAATTTTCACAGTTAATTTGATATATTTTATTGTTTGGATTTTTTTTTGTTATAGTTCAATTAATTTATTACTTTAGGTTAAGCTGCCAAAAGTTAAGGTTCTGAGTGTTGGGCAGTGCTTTTCCTTGATTGCTGTCATGCTGTGTTAACATTGTAATGTCAGCATATGAACTAGTCTGTAACCATGTATATACATGCATTTTTCACGGGGAGTTCAATTTTCTCATAAACTTGTAATTGATCTCACCTTTTCTGTTGTGAAGCATTTGATTGCATATTCAATAAAGAGCCGAGTAAAAGTTTTCCTGTGTTTGAGGGCTTAGTATACATTTGAATCTTATTTTTGTAATATCTATTGGCCAGTTGGGTTTGGGTCAGTCAATTTCAGATTTTATTCTTTTAAAAGTTGATCAATTTTTTAGTGGAACCCCCCCACCCCCCCTTCGACCATGACCCAAAGTATTCAGTGACAAGTTTGTCAAGGACTTGGAGCATTTTTTGTTCCCATCTTTTGCAGAATTTTAAAATTTATTTTTCTGTGCTAAAAGTGCACAATACAATACGCATGCATGATTGCCAAACTTATAAGAATGCCTAAAATTAGTTTCATGCTAAAAAATAGAAGCATGCTATCCAAAATGTAACACAATAAGCAAATAGCATTAGTCTTAAAACACAATGCACTACATTTGTCACAATCCATTTGAGGTTTAAAGTTTAAACACGATCATAGACAACTGCATGTCGAAACCCACATGTCAATTATCTAACTCCGGTTCAGTCATATGCCAGATTTAATTTTCATGTCAAGACTCGATTTGGTCAGGTCAGTTTTGGTTCAGACAATTTATTCGTGGGGTCTAGTGAGAAGCAGTAGCTCAGGGCAGGGGTATACCATTATGATACAATATACTGTTTCCTTCAATTGTTAATGGGATTTAATTGTACCAAATCTTTTACTACACATCTTCTTTCTTGTTTACCCTAATCAAGACAGAATGATTAAATGTAAAAAATGAACTATGGATGTTGTGGGTATGGGCGTTTGGCTATTCTTTTCTTATCGCTCCAAATTGTAGTTTGATTTTTCTACCTTCATGTTCTTGTTAGTGGAAGCTATATCATTGTGTTATTGATAGAATATTGTTTATTTTCAGCCTCATGGTATGACTGATTGTTAAATTCTTTGGAACATGCTTGCCCACTATGGTATACCATCTCAGTTTGGTTCAGGGGCGGATTTTATACGGGGCGGGATGGGGTTCGGCCCCTGCTGATCAATTCAAGTTTAAACAGTCATAACTTTTTTGTTTCAAGTCGGAATTGAGTGTATGACCTATCGTTGGAAAGCTCTTTGAATCTAGTTTCCAATGCTAGAGGAATTGCATCAATCCGATGTGTGTAGCAGAAGTTATGGCCAAAATAGTGAGAGGTAATCAAAATTCATCGAACGATTTCGATCAATTTCAAGCCAATTCTTCATCAATTGTCACCAAAACCACTATAACCCATATTTTGGTAACTTCCTCAATCTTTTATTAAGCTTAACTCATCCCATTTCTCCATTTGATTCATTTTATAGCCTTGAATCGTTGTTTCCTATGAAACCTTTTAATTTTAAAGTATTCTCATTGCATAATACTCCGTATTATTTATTATTAGTCTAGATGTGTACACCCATATGCCGTGTCATTTTTTTATTATAATATCACTTGGCCCCCGAAGAAATTTTACTCAAAATCCGCCACTGGTTTGGTTGCTTTCTGGTATTGTGTTGCTTTTACATTCATTCCATTTATGTTATGAAATGTTCTGATTGTGATTTTCCGTTTAATTATTGGTGGCTGGTTTTATTAATGATTTCTTTATTCAAACTTGGATACTATCTCGATGGCGTCCTTTTACGTCATGGAGCAATATTTAGGGATTCCAGTGCCAACTTATTGCTGATGACTGATGTCGTTGCTGCTTTTCTGCGCCTTGGGCTAGAAGTCATCTCTGCATTTTCCATTTCAATCTTTCTGTATTTTACTAGAAAATTAAGGCCGGGTGAGTTTACTTTGCATTACTATCTCAGTTTCTATTGGCAAGAAGAAGTGTTATTGGCCTTCCAAGGCACCCTTTTTTAGTAGGCAGTAGTACGCTAAATTCCATTCCAACAATAACTTTTTACTAACAGTGGCTAAAAATCGCCAGCATAAACAACCGCAGGTTACATGCAACCTGTGCCCTGAGGTACAAGACACACTGACACAATCAAACTCTCATACATAACCTATATAGTAAACTATCTTTTTATAGGTGTGTATCAACTATCAACCCACCAAGTCTTATCTTCAATCGTATACTGATCAGTCATGAGGCCATCTCTTGTGTACAAAATACCACATTGTTTTTTCCAACAGTGTTTGTCACTGTAGTTAGGTTGTATCCGTGTCACTTTGTACTGTTTAGACATTAGAATGTAAGCATAGATTTTCTAGGTTTCAGAATTATAGATATTAGCAGATTGAGTAAATTGGCCGTGTGTTTGGGAGAGTGCAAATCCTCATACCCAGATATAATGTATTTTAAAATTTCATATGAACTGCAGAAGTGAAACAAGGCGGAACTGGTAACACCCTGTAAAGTTGGAGTAATGGGATTAGTGCTGTTGACTCCTTTTCCTCTTCACTTCAAAGTTTAATTCAGAGATATTATGAATGGATGGCACAAGTTAAAAATGGATATGCCCAAAGTGCCCGTGTAGAAGATGAGATGAAGTAGGTGTGGTGGCATGTTGCTCTAGAACGCTGCTTAATTCTTTTATAGATTTTGTTTCCTTGACTCCAAAAGCGTCCATGCCTTAGTTGAACATTGCAACTCTATGTACTTGCTTTTGCAAATTTGTATGGCGCAAAATTTTATCTTGTTTTCGTGCGATGTAGGTTGCTAATGAGGAGCCCCCGGGTTTGGTGAAAAAGAGGACTGAATTTGTGAAGGCTCAAACCAAAGACCTAGGAGAGGGTGTTGAAGTGCTTTTTGGTGCTGAAACACTTTTTTAAGCCTGTCATGAAAGCACACTGTAATCATTGGATGGTGAGTGTGCATGTTCTTTGTTTCAACTGGGTTTGATTGGTGTTTAAATTTTGCATCAATTATTTTCCTTGGTCATGAACCTCTTGCTCTAAAGTACCAGAAATCAGCTTCAAAATTTGAATCTCCTGTAATTTATGTGACCTCTAATTCTTCCTAGGATATATCTTCTGTCTTCTGCTTGAATACATACATTATAACTTTGTCAGTTTTTTTTGAGAAAAAAAAGGATTTCAGTGGAATAAGGAAAATCTATCCATCAGGCGGGCAGGTGGAAAAGCTGTGGTGACGGTGCTGACTGCTGATGAGTTTTCTCTTAATGCATTGATTTGCAAGTCAATCTTGTTTTGTTTATATTTGCCATTATCTGTAACTGATTTTTTAGAGGTGCTATTCTGGGTGCATTTCTGATAATGATCAACAAATGATCAGTATTTGTTCTCCTCTATTATCGCATTACATGTAGGTATAGAGAGAGAGAGAGAAGGAGAGAGGGAGAGGAGGATCTCCTCCCCAAAAAGAATCATCTTTTCTCTACCCCCTATTTGATGTCATCGGGGGTGGGAGTTGGAACATGGATGATGCTTTTGTTGATCATGTTTCAAAAGGAACTAAGGATGGCCATTGGCCTAAGAATTGTATAACGTTAGAGAAGTCAGACAGCCAGTAGCTGGTCATTCTCATTCTTTGATATCCTCTCTGCTTCTGGAATTAATGGCTGATTCAAAGGTCTTTTTATTGCCTAGCAAAGAGCAATATGTAAGCTTGCAGTGTAGTCTGCAAGGATTAATGACTTTTACCCCCTCTGCCTTTTTTTAAGGAAAAATTGATAAAAACAGTCTCAACTATTGTTGATCTTTCCAAAAAGACTCAATAGTTGATTATCTCATAACAATATCAACTTTAGGGGGTGTTTTACAAAATAGTGTCATCTATTGACTTTTCTTCTAAAATATCAATTTAAGACTGCTTTTAGAAGACATATTATAGTTAGGACTATTAATGTAAAATCATCTTAAGTTGTGTTTGATATGAGATAATCAATAGTTGAGACTGTTTTTACAAGACCAAAAATAGCAAGGACTGTTTTTATCAAAATTTCCTTTTTTTTTTAAACTTGCTACATGCCCACATACGTTAAAGTGAATCTGCTCATTTGCAAACTTTGACTGATTCTTGTTTTATGTACACAAAGAAAAACATATACATGATCTTGTTTAATTTGTCTCAAAAAGTACTTTTCAAACATATAGATTATCTTATGTAGTTAAAGGTATTTTTATTTAAAGTAGTGCATCCGGAGATGTGGAAAGGAGGATGTAGCAAGTAAAAAAAGACGGGGGAGTAATTGCATTGACTTGTCTGATTCTGACTCAGTTGTTGCTGTGCTTTCCTTGAGCTTCATTTTTTATTTCGCTATTATTTTATGGGTAACTTGGAATAGACTGCATGATTGAAATTGGATGCCTTGGGCATGAAGCAGTATTTTAGTGTTCTGCATTTTGGAGGGTTAGTTAAAAAAATGCCAATCTATTAAGTAATCTTTTAGGTTAATTATGTTGTTGATGATAGCTTTTTCTCAGATTTGGGAGCGATCACATTGATTGTTGTCACCTAATCAAAATTACAGCAGAAACGCCATCTGACAGACTTTTTCCTGAGAAATTTGGTTTCCGAGTGCATGTTGGAGACACTGTATGTGGAAAATGTACTCCCTAAATCGGTAAAGCTTGGCCTCACAATTATGCTGCTTCCTATCTGCCTGATGAATCATGACTATGTTCAAATCCTTGATTTTGTCTAAAAATTGGATGAACTCGAACTAGTCTCTTCTAAATTGTATGGACCTTCTTTTGCAGCCCTATGATATTGAAGCAGCTGAATCTGGAGGCTTTAGCAATAGGAGTTTGCACTGGCGTTTTTCGAAAGGAAGAGTTGTTGTGTGTGTCAGACTGTCAGCAATCGAGATGCTACCATTCTCCAAGATCATTGTGACCATAAAAGTTTCTTTCGTATACTAGGTATTTGAATGGATTTTTATTTTTACATTGATGTTAATCAGACAATAACTATTCCTTTCTGATTGGCCTTCTTAAGCATGTTGATCAAATATGCTGATCAAGGAGAGAAATTTTCTTGTTTTGCTGTAACATATGAACTTACATTTTATTGGCTTGAATTTACATCTTTGATCAAAATGTTGTTCTAAAGCTTGAAACTAATCATACTTCACTTGTCTATTCTATGTTTAGTGTTAATTTCTCGCCAATAATAATAATAAAAAAAGTACCAATACTTTCAGATCTATGGTCTTATGCAGTTATACCTCCCTATTTTGGTTAAACCTTAGCATTTGTAGATTATATAGACTTGCCTTTTTTCAACCCCCTCCACTCCACTTTTAACTCATACCATATGTAGTTTTGCCATATCTAATTTCTCCCTCGTGCCTTTTTATTGCCACAATTTGACTTTTGTAACTATTCATTTAGTAATTTTGACTCTCTCTAGTTCTATACATATAAGGAAAAATATAGTCAATTTGGCTCTCGTTTGATTCGGCTCGATGTGTCATTTTTTGATATATATAGCCTTTATAATTTTTTATTTCACGTGTCTAAAGATATTTTTAAAATTATTGCTTCTCTAAAGTTATACCTAGTAGTGACTCCAGGACTCAACCATAGGCATAATAGACATGAACCATGGTTGAGGTAATTGCTACAACTCTTGAGTTTCCAAACAAGACCGAATTGTTAAATACAACCATAGCCTGGTCCAGCCACCACGCCCGCTATGTTTTGGCCGACCCAGCCCGAACCCGGCCCGTTAAGCATAATGACGTAATAGGATTCTATATGCAATGGGTTATCGTGATCCTTAATTAAATGAACCTCTATAAACAAAAAAACAGCAAACACAGCAAAATAGAACTTTACATTTAAGTATTTAACATATATGTGCTAATTGTTGTTCATCAGTAAGTGTAATCTATTCTGTACAGAAAGGTGAAAGCTACTGCTTATTAGATTAATTCCTTTTTGTGAAGACTTTGTATTAATTAACATTATCATTCATGTTAAGTAATTATAGTAGACCCAAAAAGGAGCATCGGAACTGTCCTTGGGCAAGCTTTGAATGTAAAGGTAAAATCTTGACAGTTCTTCTCTTGAAACAGTCTCTGCATCAATTACTTCAGATTCACTTGTTAGAACCCACAAATCTTCTGACTTCACTCTCCGTAATCCTCCTCTGCAGAAGGGGCATGATTCTGACCTTGTGTTCCTGTGAATTTCTCCAATTTTAATAAAAGCCATATATGATATGAGATATCATTCCCTATAAAAATTACAACTAAGAAAATGGTGGAAGAAATGAAAACGAAGAAGAAAAATGCAACAAACTATTTTGTACGCATTTTAAGGAAGAGATTTAAGGGTGTAAACAAACAAATTAATCAAAATAATTTTAAGAAACAAATTAATCAAAATAATTTTAAGACTAGTAACCTATAATCTCATTTTTGCTTGTATTAAAATTATTTTGATTAATTTGCTAGTTTACATGATTAAATATCTTTATTAAAATACATGCAAAATAGTTAAGATGTTTTACTCTGTTATGGAGGAAGTATTTTTTTACCCAATTTTTTTCATAAGAAAAATATTCATAAAAATAAATTGAATATAGTTCAAACAAGAGGAAATAAGATTTATGTTAGTACCTACTCCTCCTGTTCCTTTTTGTTTGCCTCATTCATCTTTTCTCATGTGCACTAAATTGTTTAGATACGTGTAATAAAAAATTATATATTAAAAAAAATACATATTGAGCTGAATCAAATGAGATCTTATTTTACTATATTTTTCCTTCAGAGTCAAAGTGGTTAAATGAACAGTTGCAATATTTTTTTACGAGACAAAAATAAAGGAACAGAGGGAGTACTGCTCCGTTTGTTTTGAAGGAAAACAATTTTCATCGAAAATTATTTTTTAAGGAAAACAATTTTCAACGGAAAACATCGATGTAAACACAGCTTTCCTTTGTTTGTTTGATTAGAGGAAAACTTGTGAAGGAAAGAAAAAATGAAATAGAAATGAAGGAAAGATGGGAAGAGTGGATGAGGGAGAAGTAAAGAGTAGGAAGGAAAATGTGGCATTCCTTCTCCACAAAAGGAAAATGGTTTTCCTTTTCCAAAGTGACATTTTCCACCTCAAGGAAAACTGTTTTCCATCCCTTTCCAAAACAAACAAAGGAAAATGGAAAGAGAGAGGAAAATCATTTTCCGGGAAAATGTTTTCCATCAAAACAAACGGAGCCTACATGATTGTCTTGAATTAGGGGCAATAAGTTCATATAAAATGAGTAAAATTTTTGTCTGTCTTCCATTTAGAGTTTGATGTAACCTTTGAAAACTTTTGACATTATTGGTAGTAAATTCAAGTATGACCAGACAATTGCACATTTATAATCAATACATATTATAGGCATAAAAAAAGATAGATTCAAAATTTACCAGTTGCGGTAACAGTTGATGCACATTGCATGACAACAACCAGGTAAAACCATTTTAGTAGTTGGCACCAAACATATTCCACACTCATCTTCTCTTTCTTGTTCAATAGCATTACCATGCCCTAATAATTGTTGTTTCTCATTACTTTTCTTGGTCAATTCCATTTGGCTGTTACTTTGTTGCTCCACCAAGTCATAATGAAGCCTTCTAAGAGATGGAAGTATGATAGCTGCCATTTTTGATTTTTTTTTTTTTTTTTGACAATAATTCAAGTTAGAACTATGTATAACTACAAGGGATAATATTTTAATTACAAATATCCTTCCTGCATTAGGAATTTTCCCTCTTCTATGTTATTCAAACTCTTTATTTCATTCAGCCATAAGCACGACACTTGCACACTTCATTTTAGGCTAAGATTATGAAAATATTTCACAAAATTACCGAGTCTGAGTAACGTAGGTCTATATAACATTGGGGTGAGATCATGTGCTTGGCCCAGTGGTCAAGCATTTTGAATGCCATGTATGAGGTCATGGATTCGATTCTCACCTTATGTATCTGGGAGAATTCCTTATTTTAAAGTACTATAATTCTTACATTCATAATAATCATCTAATTATATAATTATATTAAATTATATTTATATGATAATGTAGATACATACCATAGAATTCTTTAACTGTTGCCTTGCTCCCTTGTGCGGGCATGTGTGTTCTTCCATCTGGATATACCTGTTTCAAAACTTCTCAGTTTTAAAGAATGCCAAGCGCTAGCATCAATTTAGTTGGGAATGAATTGCACTGTTCACTTTCAGATACTCCTAATTAAATATAACATGAATTTGGTGAAAAAATTGATACACCGTAACATATTTCTGGGCCTCAACTATCAGATTAAGCTTGAAATGTAGACTCAACATAGGCCCTCAAAATTTAATTTTCTACTCTGATACAATGCAGCATTTCTTGGGAACATTCAATTCCATGAACACTTAAACACAGACAAAACAACAACCCAAAAAGATCCAACTTCTGACAAATTCAACTTTTTGTGCCAGCTTTCAAACAACCAATATGAACATTATTCAAAAAGACAATCATACTTTTGTTTCATAGTTTCATAGCTATATTAACCATGAAAAATTGATATAAAGAGTCTTTTATTCTTCTTAATTTTTTTAGGTAAGATTAATGGGCCGAAGCGCATGGCTCCTCTCACAAATATATCAAGCTAGAATTGCCCTTACAGTTATTGGGGGAGGGGGTGGTGAGAATCGCAGTCACAACCTACAGTTCGGTTACGCTTTTGTTCAATAGTCTCATGACAATAGTCACCAACCATGGAAAGTGATATATGCAACCTTATTTTCAAATATACAGAATCACACTTTTGCTTAATAGTGTCATGGCTATAGTAACCATGGGAAATGACATATGCTGCCTTATTCTTGAATGCATTAGCAGAGCATCATAAATTCATAATAGATACAATTACAAGCCAAGGATAGAGCATAAGAAAGACTAACCTCATCTATGAGTATGTGGAATAGATTGAAGTAAAGTGGGAAAAAGCAAGAGCATGAACTATCAAGCCATTGGAGCAAGAGGAAAAACAGAGGTGACAGTTGATTGTACACCAGTTTCATTTGTAGGCAAACACCTTTTTTTGGTTTTGGAATTGCAGCCACCCTGTAACAAAAACAACAAGAAAATTCCCAAATAAAAAAAAAAAAATCATAAATCATTTCATGAGAGTCAAAAATCTTATCATAAGCAATGAAATATACAAATTAGGAACAATAGGAAGTATAAGATCATACTTACAGGGCATTAGCATGTTGTATATCAGCTTCTATCTCTTTCAGTAATTCCTGGTATGAAGACCTGCCTAGTTGATAATACATCATTTCCATTTCCCTCTCTTTTTTTTTTTTTCTAAGGAGAAAAGATACACCCAACTTTCTCTCTCTAGAGTCTGGAAAATACAAGTTTTGTTCTTCACAAAAACACAAAGATTTCTTGGTTTCTAGCAACTTGTTGAATGCCTTTTAAGTTGTGATTGGGATGGTTTGTTTTCCAAGTTTGGGTTTTTCAGAAAACAGGGGAAAGAAATGAAGAAAGAAACCTCTAAATGTAATAATGTTTAATATTAGAGGGAGAATTTGTCTATTTATCTAGCTATTCTTTAGTCAGAGTGTTTGACAATATGACGGATAAACATCAGCTTAGCTTCTATCCAAAAATTCATGCTACATTCTTTTACAGTATTTGCTACTTTCTATTTTTCACATCTTTTAAAGACACAGGGTGCGTTTTCTTCAACTTTTTTCTATCAGGTTTCAGAACTTATTAGGTTTAATCAGGTCAGGTCAGGTCAGATCGAATAAGTTGAAGAGCACGCACCAACAATTATATATATGTGTGTGTGTGTAGGTGTATGTATATATATGTTTGAAAAGTAGACAAATCAAACTAGATTTATTATGAATATATTTTCATTGTGTACATAAAACTAGACACATTCAAAATTTCATAATGAACCGTGCCAATTTATAAAATTTAGCAAATAATAAAAAACTGTGAAAATAATTTTTTATCATAAAATCGTAGTTTTCTGTGTAATAGACATTTTTTAGAGGTTATGATTGTGTGTTATTTAAAGTTAGAGTTTTAAAATAAAGGTTCTGGTCAAATTGTTTAATGAGAGAAATGGTATATAATTAATAATTTCAGTTAAATATAAATTAAGATTCCAAACTATGATTTGTGCTCCTCATTATCTTGTTGTGTTTTGGATTATGTGTGTTTTGAGACAAACAGATTCTGTTTTAATATAAATAATTGTTTTAGTAGTTGTTGGTTGGTGAACGTTTTTTGTACACCATTCAACTTGTTAGGAATTAATATTAGTTAAGTTTTTTTATCTGATATTTTTTAAAATTTTTTTTTTTAGAATAATTAATAATTATATGGACTTTTCCTCCTTTGTACGGATTATTATTGTATTTCAAACTTTTGGCTTTGCACACCCGTGTACTAAGGAATAGCCTTGTAAACAAAGTTTAGTCAAAAGACCGTTTTCCCCTTTACCTGCTACAAGCTGCATAATTTGGGACTTGGGAAGAACATAGGCATCAAACAACTCCCTTAAAAAAATTTGCAATTCAATTCAATTATTCCTGCATTAGCAATATTATAAAATGAAGATTATTCTTATTTCTTACTCTCTACTTTATTTCTTTTTGTTATTCCCATTTTAAAATCTTCACGCTGTTTATAACAAGGAAGAATGTTCTCAATCCTTATTCATATACACGGAAAAATTTGGTCATATGGAATCTAATTTATTTTATTTAAATGAATACTTTATTGATATTCATTTTTAAAATTTTTACTAATGCATTCTCATGATTCTTCAATCCCCCCATTTTTATTGATCAACCAAACAACACATTAGTATAGGAAACCTAATCACAAAACAATACAATATCGTTATCATTTGTTTGTTGTAGGTTGTGGAAAACAGAAACAAATTTGTAAGGGAAACGAATACCCTTAACTTGTTACCTTTTAAAAAAAATATCTTTACCTTGTCACCCTCCTAAATCTAGAGGAAATATTATCGTTTCCGAATATTTGTAAACATATACGTTTCTTTAGTAATACCAAACAACTATTGGATAACACTATGTATCACCCTTTTCCTCCTTATTTGTTTCCAATCCATTACTTTACTATTCTCATACCAAACACCTCCTTAATTCGAAAATATCGAATAAAGGTTGACTTATTTCTAAGAAACTTTCTACCTATAATGAAAGCAATGAAATTAATCTCCTTAATAGCACTTGACCCCATGGGCTCAAATGTAAAAAGGTTTAGGTATTCCAGACACTATACATTAAGTTAACAACTTGCTTTATTTTGTCTCTGGAATTTACCCTTTTTTTTAGGGGAAAAGGGTATTTATTTATTTATTTATTTATTTTTTGAGTGGGAAAGAGTGTGTATTTATATGTGTGCGCGCGCCGCGCACGGATGTAAAAGGCTAAAAAGCATAAATTGACATCAAATTCTTTAACCAAATAATTTTCTTAGGTTTTGGACCCTATTTTTTTAAGTAGCTTTAGCCATTTAGGAAACATTATCACCTTGGATACATTAATTTATACAATACATTTTTAATGATAAAATGAAAAATACAACTGTTAAAAAGCCCTTCTAACCAGGGAGTAACCTAAAAAGTTCTCCTCAGATGAACAATACATTAGTAATTTAGTATACACAATAGATTAGTATGCATGGTTATCTTACATTTTGAGTATTTAACATGCACCTTACAAGTTTATCTTGCAGATGGGGTTATTCGAGTATTTGACAAATCTGGACTCTCTATCTCAAGGAAGCTAGTCAGCAACGTTTTCCTTGAAGATTGTGCTCTTCCACTATCCGAAGACATATTATTATTGCGGTTGTTTTCAGTTCCTTTCTCTAACATCACAGCATCTTGTATAGCCATAATAATTTCTTGCATTTTAGGCCTTGAGGTTCCATGTTGTTCTACGCATTGTATGGCTGCTTCGGCCACTCGCCATACAGACTCGAGTTTTATGCTATCTGTTAGCAACGGGTCCATCATGCTTCCAACATCCCCTTTCCGGATCAATGACCTTGCCTGTACGTACAAGTGCAACAACTATGAATAACGTTTCCTAAACTATCTCTTTTTGCCAAATGTTGACGACAAGACAATAGCCCTTAAGTATGTGTATCAACACAGGTTTTAGGGTGCGTTTTCTTCAACTTATGAAACCTGATTCTGGTCATAACTTCTCAGCATTGACCAGAGCTAAAATAAAAAACTTATTAGCCCTGATCTAACCTAATCACTGATAAAATAAGTCGAAGAGAACACCTCTTTCCATGAGGAATGGCAAGTTTTTGTTTAGATGCTTGTGCATTGAATTATGGTTTTAGGATGTGTTCTCTTCAACTTATTATTTTATCAGCAATCACTCCGATCATGGCTTATGAGGGTCGGGTCTTATAAGTTCTAAACTTTTTTAATTAAGGCCAATAAGTTCCAATCAGGTTAAACCTAATTAAGTTCTAATCAGGGCTTATCAGAGTTGATTAGGGTTTCATGAAGTCTAGTATGGTCTTATAAAATCAGGCTTCATAAGTTGAAGAAAACCTTACTTGCATAATGAACATGTTTTTGGTTAGCTGCTTGTGCATTTAATTATGAGCAATTGAGCACACATTGCTGTGATTTTCTTGAGTTCAGTAGGCTCATTGATATCAATGTTACCAGTTTTAAGGACTTGTATTGCTTTAAATGGACTTGACAAAGATAGTTTGTTGAAAGAGGACCTGAAGTCACTAAGTAAAACAAACGTACCCAGTGGACGATATTCCAGTCAGTCCCTAAGTAAAACAAACTTTTTTAATTAAGGCCAATAAGTTCCAATCAGGTTAAACCTAATTAAGTTCTAATCAGGGCTTATCAGAGTTGATTAGGGTTTCATGAAGTCTAGTCTGGTCTTATAAAATCAGGCTTCATAAGTTGAAGAAAACCTTACTTGCATAATGAACATGTTTTTGGTTAGCTGCTTGTGCATTTAATTATGAGCAATTGAGCACACATTGCTGTGATTTTCTTGAGTTCAGTAGGCTCATTGATATCAATGTTACCAGTTTTAAGGACTTGTATTGCTTTAAATGGACTTGACAAAGATAGTTTGTTGAAAGAGGACCTGAAGTCACTAAGTAAAACAAACGTACCCAGTGGACGATATTCCAGTCAGTCCCATATTCTTCTGTGATGGGCTTCCTTCCAGATATCAACTCCAAGAGAACAATACCAAAACTGTATACGTCACTCTTTTCAGTGAGCTGCTGATTTGCATAGTACCTACAGAAACAAGATACATGATCATCTATGTAAAAAAAAGCCTGTTTGAGTGAAAAATAATTACTTAGATTTTCATGAATAATCTATCTTACTCTGGGTCTAGATAGCCTAATGTTCCTCTAGCTACGCTTGATATGTGAGTGAGATCTTCTTCTGCTTGTCTTGAAAGGCCGAAATCTGCTACTTTTGCCCTCATATTTATGTCTAGGAGAATGTTGCTAGTTTTAACATCTCGGTGAATGATACTAGGATTGCATCCGGTGTGCAAATATTCCAGACCTGTAGAATTTTTTTTTTTTTGCTGTTGAACATGTCTTTATATATCTTGTAACAAAGTGAAAGGATGAATTTATGCAATACCTTTAGCAGCATCTTCAGCAATACGCAAACGAGTTAGCCAGTCTAGCTGTCTTTGCTTAATGGGATCTGTTCAACAACGACTTATATCAGGTTTTCAGAATCTAACCTTTGTTTTGATTTCAAGATGTACAAAGGCCATAGAAGTAACAAACTAAGTTTGAAAGGCAGACCATGTATGTGATCTCGCAGGGTTCCGTTATGCATGTATTCATATACTAGAATTCTGTGGTTTGCTTCTTCACAATATCCAATAAGAGGGACCAAATTCCTGTGATGAATCCTTGATAACAGAGAAACCTGCAATTATTAATTGATTCATCAGGTATCTAGTTTTGATGGTGCTATATTTAGTCCTATTTTATTGAATGCACTGGTATAGCTTCATTAAGCTTCTTAGTCTTAACCTGAAATGGTTTTTTTTACTTACCCCCTAAATCTTCACCCCATATAGGCTATGCATACATACAAATGTAAGAGAAAACTTGAGAAAAGTGTGGGACCATGTGATTTTAAAAGGAAATGTAGCAATCTTTTTGGTACAGCCAAAAAGGAATATATAGCAATTTTTTTGGGACGTAGGAAGTAAGAGATTGTGTGGGCCCCTAGCATAAGTAAGAAAGTAATGAAGAAATGGAGCATAGTATTTAACACAAAATGTAAAGGGAAGCGGGGCAAACTAGCAAAGAATTGGAGACAGAAGGAGTATGTATGTTTTTGTTAGGCTCTTTTACCACATTGGAGTTGAACTTACATGAATTGCAGAGAACTACTTTCCTATTCACTTAGAAGATGATTTTGAAGTTTTGTATTCAGGACTAGAAGTAGTTAGTGGTTTACCTCGGTCAAAAATTGCTTGGTTCCTTGGCTTGTTGGGTCACCTATAATCTTAACTGCTACCTCTTTGCCATCATTCATCCTGCCATAATAGACAATTCCAAAGCTTCCCTTTCCAATGTTCTTTGAGAATTTCATGGTGGCATCTTCTATTTCAGACAGTTTAATGCAAGTAGCTACCCCATCTTCACTTAGATGAGCACCTCGTGCAAGGGTATGGCCCTTCGAAGACTTGGTATTTGCACGCAAGGGGCCTCCTAATATATACATGAACAATATTTTGACTTGTTCAAGCTGTTCTGATCTTCCTTGATGTTATTGACAGCGAACTAAAAGAACAGCATATCACTCACCTTTACGGTCATTTTTCTGCTGAGAAGCCTTTCCTCTATAGTTGCGCAAAAGTATCAAAATTATTAGGATCACAGCCACTAGCGTTCCAATTGTAGCCAGTGAAACTCCAACAATGACCTTCACGCGTCTGCTTATTCGCGGCCTTTTAGTTAGCCCAGGATTATTTTCATAGCTGCAAGCAAAAGATTATGTTTTAGGACCACAATTATCTCTTCTACAATGCATGAAGTAACAAGTACAAAGGCCTCCCTGTTCTTTTGGATTTAGTTTCAAACAATTTCAGTTCAATTCAGCTCAGCTGCTTGTGGGTCTAGGATTTAGCTTAATTGAGTCCAAAAGAACATCACCTTATTATACCCTTTGCATTCGTTTAAGTTATACTCACTTGAATACTATTTTCCTGCTTAGCAATGCTTGAGGTATTTTCCCACTGAAATAGTTGTTCTGAATGTCCCTGTCACAGGAGATTCCAGATTTCTTAGGACCAGATTAATTGGTTGTGTTGAATCACATGAATAAAAGAGACTTACAGCTCTTGTAAGCTTGATAAACTACCGAGATAAGAGGGTAAAGTTCCATTGAGCTTGTTGTTCTCTATATGCCTGCCATTAAATGAGAAGTGAGAACACATAACTATCAACAAGTTGCTTTTTGCTAGTACCCTGTCACAAAACAATGCACAAGTGAGCTGCAACTTACACAGTTTTCAGGTTAATGAGGTTGCTGATATCAGGGATGGACCCCTTGAGGGAATTGCCATCCAACCACCTGCAAGATTTGATTAGAAATTCAATGAGTAACATTAGAAAATCATGTGGGAGGCAAACTAGGCTATGATATAGAAGAAGCTCAAGCTTACAGCTCTGTCAATGCATCCATATTCTGAATTTCAGGTGGTATGACCCCTGTGAGATTTCTGTGCGACAAATGTCTGCATGAAATTTCAATTCCAATATTAAGAGGAGGTAAGTGTAAGTTATAGTTTGTGTTCTTCACAAAAAACTTACCACAATACTTTATTTTTCCAAGTGCTTCAAACTATTATATTCAAATCTTGAGGAGTGTTTTGCTTATTTAAATAGTCTCCTTAGGAAATTGAAATATACAGTTTCTTGTGTAAATTGCTTATAAACTGTATCTCACCATATTGCTTTTACTTACATTTCTGTAATTCGTGGAGGTGCAGATGAGCTGCAAATTACCCATTCCCATTGTGTAGGAGTGCAAGGATCACCTCCATCTTGTTTTCTTTGGTCAGCAGGCAGCATAGTTCGGATGGCATCAAGGGCAGCCACTTCCATCAGAAAAACAACATTGTTAGCATTAATTGGGCTTCTTTTTTTTTGAGGTGAGCTGGTGCATTCTATTTGATTTATGAAACCGGATTTTATAAGACAACCTAACCAGATATGACCTCACGTGTTCAAACTGCTCAACACTGATAACCCTCGATAATAGTTAATAAGCTCTAATAAGTTTCAATCCGGGTTAATAAGGTCTATAAGTTCTAATAAGCTTCAAAAAGGTTTTATCAGGGTCTATCATTTCAGGTCTAATAAGTTCTTATCTGGACTTATTAGAGTTTATCATGGTTAATCAGAGTTTATCAGGGTAAATAAGATTTCATCCGCTCTGAATATGTGGCCATAACTTATAACATCAAGTTTCATAAGTTGAAGAGAATACAACCTTAATTGTGATCTATTTCTACACCATACCATAAACTTACCATCTTGAGCATCAGCTTTTGAACCAATCTGAACATATTTGCTTATCTCAATTGCACTCAAGAGAGGACCTTTTGTTGAGTCTTGTGTCTTCACAAATGAGAATGACAGAACAAAATCTAGGGTCACATTCATGTAGCTAGGCTCATAAAGCTTGTAGGTGCCATTAGCATTCTCTGCTATATTTACAACTGCATTACTGTAATCAGGTACATATGGATGCTCCATTTTGAACTTTCTCGACTCATTCGATCTCAGATTCTCTATCTCAGCAAAATATGCAAAAGCCCTTGCATTTGCTGGAAAATCCTCAAGGGTCATTTGGTAGCTTAGGTTTCCCTTTGTACCAACTACCGCGGTTTGCATCACTTTAACCGGTGGATATTCTCGGTTATACACATCTATGTTCTTTGTTGTACTGATCTTTTCTGTTCCTGGAGCTACTCCTACTAGAAAGTTTGGCCTTTTTACTTGGTCTGATTCCCATACTCTATCATATGGATCATCTGGGTACCTTACATCAATAATAAATAAACAAAATAAAGATCTTTATGTATTTGGCATTCCAACCAAAAACAGTGAAGTATCTAGGAAAAGTTTTCCTCTTTGTATAGTTGTTATCTGTTGTACTTGTCAAATACCTATGTTTGTACAAGTTTTCTAGCGGCTCAAAATTAGACTCCAATTCCACATTCCACATGTCTAATATACTATATGTCTATATATACATAATCAGAAAATACAAGCGGGAATTGATAGTCTCAAGAGCAAAATCAATTCACTCTTCTTTTTCTATCCTACCAGCGGATGCATTAGCCATGAGAAAAGGATTTCTAGCTCGTTCTTCTAATATTAGAAATTTAATAGTTGAAGGTAATAATATCGTAGTTATAACTTATAAACGCGATGAGCAAAACCTGGAAAATTCTAGAGTTGTAAATGGTCCACCAGGGTTGGGTTCGGGTTGACCCATTAATATAAACGGGTTGAAATCCCCAACCCATTTAGTTAAAAGAGTTAATATTCTCAACTCAATTTAACCTTATCAATAAATGGGTTGACCCAATAACCCGTTTAATAAAATTATTACTTTTTCATTAGTATAAAAAAAAGCTATATCAATATATGTTTATAATATTATGTGGACCATAACAACAACCCACGATAGCCATATATATTACAAGTCATATTGTTCATAATTTACACATAATAAAAAGGTAGTAATTAATAACTAACAACTTTTTAAGTTCTAATGTTCAAGATAAAAACATTAAATTTTAAGACATTACAACCACCTAAATAACTCGTAAAAAATCTATAACATAATTAAAAAAAATAAAAAAATATTAAAGTGATATATTAGATTAGTACGTTAATTCAACTTGAATTGATTGAATTTAATTTTATTGAAATCGAGTTGAAAATTTCAACCCTTCCAACCCAATAAACTAAACTAGTTGGGTTGGATCAACCCATCTAGCCATCTAGCTAAACGGGTTGAAAAACTCAACCCAACCCACTATTATTAGGTTGGGGTTATTGGGTTGGGTCGGGTTTTGCCGGCTCAAGAAAATTATGAAAGGAAATATGTTCTCTTCATCTTCAAAGATAAGTTTCAAAAGAAACAAATTCAATCAAAAATTGCAAATTTCCAAGGGAACTAGTTTGATACCTTATGGAATCTTTACCAGGAGCACCAAAGTTAACCCTAGCAGCAACCTTCAAGTAAAAGTTATCCTCATAATCAGTAGCATACATGGAAAGATTCAGTGGGCGAAGCTCCAGGGTAGAGATAAATGGGGACCCAGTTGTAGCACAGCAAAGACAAACATCAATGGAGCTAGAAGGTGCCCTGATAACCATCTCCCTAACATAAGTTCTCAACCCATCAAACACTGTAACAGTACCCCACTTTGTTGCATCTAAGTATAGTTGGAAACTTGGATATGTATCTGCATTTTCAGTGCTTCCATATAAAAATGTTGCTCTCACTAAGTACCTTCTTCTCTCTTTTGTGCCTAATTTGTAGCAGTATTTTTTGTCATCTGTTGGGAAGTCTCTTCTATTTCTGTATGGCTCCCACTCATCATTTGGGTTCTCTACTTGTACTGTTTTTCCATGGCTCATCATTTCTTTGTCTGAAATCCATTTTAAGCCTGTTCTTTTGTCACTGTAGTTGCTGCTTCCACCACAATCTATGCTCTTAAACTCTGTATTTATTCAAACTTATTGGTCATTTTGAACAGGTTAAATGCATAGATTATTGCATACTAATACTAATGACTTTCTTTTGAACTGAATTAATTTAATCATACTAATATTTTAAAACACCTATGATAATTAGTACTCACTCTGTAACATATTAAATTCAACGATTTGACATTTTTTTCTCATATTTTATGTCAAATCGTTGCAATTAGAACTTGTTTAGTTGAACGTAGGAATTTAATTCCCATAGGAAGTCTCATGGTCTTGTCAATTTTCTATGAATTGTCTATATGTGTTTTGCATTCACCTAAGAAATTCCATTTCCCATTTGTGGTATATCCTGATAACCACTTATAAAGCCATTTAGCTAATCTCTAGGAATTTACTCCAACCAAAAGACCTCTTAAGATGATACCGTGGGAGTAGTATTTGGGGTATGAAATTTCAGCTTAGAAATTGAGTTGCTATCAAATATAGCATCTCAATAATAGCAACTGAAAATTTCCAGCTACTTTATCAGTTCGGCTCATTTCAGCTACCTTATCAGTAGAGCTCATTTTAGCTACCTTATCAACTTTAGCTCTATTTTAGTTCGTGTTGCCAAACATAGCCTAAATCCTAAGTTCATCCAGAGCTGAACTGAACGGAAGGGAACTGAAATTTGAGACATAAAGTACAAGAGAACATAGCCTTATTCTATAATTTACATTAATATGCTTCTTTTTGTTTTTTTTTTAAGCAGAGTTTAATAGCTATACCTGTGACTTGAGACAAAACAGAGGGTAGAGAGAGGAGAAGTAAAACAAGAAGTTGAGAGAATGAAGCCATTTTGAGATCTGGAACAGAGAGGGAACTATATACTCTGTCGATCTTCTTACACTAAGCTTTCTTTCTGTGTTTCAGCAATAAACATTTTGGTTATCTTTGGTTTTTGGTGCCAACTCTGTACTAGAGGAACCTTTTGCTTTTTTTTACCTTTAACTTTTTGTTCAAAATGGAATTGGCTTGATTTTAAGTCTTGATAAATGCTTGACCTTTTAAAGGCTACTAACTCACTCACTCTGTCCTTTTATATAACTCTCTCATTTCTTTTTCTTTTTATTTTTTAACTTATGTTGCCTATGTTTTTTTTTTTCAAAAAATAAAAAATTAAGTTAGATGCAACAAATAAAGTACATGCTGAAATGAATAAAATCATTTAGATCATCATGCATGACTATGTTTTTCGTTACGCTTATAAAATTAGAAGCAGTAAAAAACCATGGCCCTGTTTGGCAATCGGCTATTGGCTGGTTTAATTGGCTTGTTTGACTGGCTGGAAATATTGGTTGTATGTATTGTCTTTTTAAGTTGATTGTTTAAGCTAACTGTTTAGAATAGTGTTTGGTAAAATTAATTGTGGTTGTTGGCTGTTATTAGAGAGAGCCAAAAGCCAAAAAGCCAGCTTTTCAACCAACCAAAAAGCCAACAATCAAACATATTTTTTTGCTGTTTGACCATATTAAAAAGACAAAAGCCATAAGCCAGCCAAAAAGTCAGTTTCCAAACATAGCTCATATGTGAACAACAAGTCAAAATGTAGCAACTAAATTGAAACAGAGGGAGAAGCTATTTTGTGTGTGTAAGGAAAGAAAGCATGTGAACAGTACCACAAGTCAAAATGTAGCAACCTATTTTAAAATTGTTTCAAAAGTTGTTTTTCAACTGCTCTTATAATTCACAATTTTCACATTAAATCACAAGAAGTGCAAATTTCTTGATGTCAATTAAGTTAAAACTATGCTATCTCCTAAGAATTTTATATGAACTCCTATGAGAATAAATTTTTCATTGCTAGTTTGCTACAAAATAATTACTAAATTCCTAGCATCTACCTTATTTAATTATCTTAGAAAGTTTATACTTCCTTTTATTATGCTTCCTCTCTTTATATTTAACAATCTTGCATGGATGCTTGGTCTATTATCCTCGACCATTATTGTTCGTCTTTGAATTATGATAGTGATAGGTTGGTCCCTCTTCTCTCGGATTAAACCCGACTGAATCGAGTTAGTCTGAATTGAATTGAATTAAATCAAATCATAGGTTCAACGGGAGTTAAACTAAACTTAATTTGACTAAACTGAAATGACCTAAAATTTTAGAAATTAAGTCCAAAAAAACAAGACATTTCCTCTTCTTCTTTTTAATACTATATGCATTATATTTGATAATGGAATCTGCTTTTTTCAATGAGATACAGATATCTTGGTTGATTTTAAGGATCACTTTTTTGATCAACTTTGTTAAAGAATACGCCATGCAACTTTAAAGCCAAAGAAAAGAACAGAAAACACTCGAATAGATTGGAATAAGCATAGTTGATGTCTTTCCCTTCAATTTTCGAATAACATTATTTAATAATCACATATTGATGAGCAGTCTTCTTAATTAACAAAACCGTGTGGGCCTCTTTGTTGTGACATGACATATGGTATATTTATATATGGCATAAGAAACTAGGATTCTCTCTATTTCTTTTAATTAATTTTCTATGCTAATATCTTGATACCTTATTTAATATTAAAATTAAATTTTTAAAAATCGTATCTATTTTTCTTTGGAAAAATTCGCTTCAATAGCACAAACTTTTGTTTGGGTGTGTCAAACATCACGAACTTTAGAAGGTGCACCCAACAACACAAACTTTAATGTGATGTGCAAAGAGTAACATAGATGAAGTATAAGGTTTGAGATTCTCCATGAAAACTGAAGCAAACATAATTGTTACAATATTAATTACTTACATAAAAAAAAATAAGTACATTCAATTCACCAAAAGATTAAATTAAGGTATAAAAAATCACATACATATGTCACTGTTTGCACCAATATAAAAGTTTGTGCTACTGAGTATACCCAACATTAAAGTTTGTGTTGTTGGATGCACCTCTTAAAGTTTGTGTTGTTTGATACACCCATGCAAAAATTTGTGCTATTGAGGCCAATTTTTCTTTTCATGCATTATGAACCATTGATTTAAGAAATAAATCATCTATTTCCTTTAAAAAATAGGGAGGGTCTTTACTCTAAGATGATGGGCTTCAGCATCATTAAAATCTCACCATCAGATTTGATTTGGTCCAACAATTTAATAGCGGTTCTCATTCTCATACCCAGTGTGGTCTCTTAATAGTCAATAGGTAATAAATGGACCCTGGACCACACAACTTTCTGTGGTTCCTCCAAATGTCCACAACAACTTTATCAAATGTTTACAACAAAATTATCAAATATTCATCAATATCAAACTATCAAATGTTCACAACAAAAATATCAAATTTTCACAACAAAATTACCAAATATTCATAACAAAATTATTAAATGTTCACAAGTCACAACGTTATTCAGACCGGGACCAGCCAACTGCATGATCCCGAGTCCAGCCAATAATTTACGCTTAATAGTACACTCCCTATTTCATTATGATTGTCCGTTTTGTTTGGGGCTTGAATTGACATTTATTTATGTTGGGTATCCCACTATCCCTTCTTCCAAATATAAGTAATAAAAACATATGCTTTGTCTATCTTATTGATAGTTCATCAAATTTGAAAATGCCACAAAAAATGTTAAATTAACACACTAAGATTTGAAATAACATGCTTCAATTCCTCCATCCTTAATCTTCTAATATACGGAGTATATCATTAGCCTTACCCGGGTGCATGTTTATATTGTGCTTAATTGATTATATTTATTTTTCCTTTTTAATATGTATTAATTAATGTAATTTTAAGAAAATAATGAGCAATATAAAAAAACTAAATGAGCAATTTAAAATAATTTCATAAGAAAACTACATATTAAATGATCAAAATAAATGTTAAATGAAGAAAATATAAACCTGGATGTACGTAATTCTATGTGCACCTAGGTGTGTAGTACATGAACTTAAATTTTTGCATTATTTTCTCTTTTTGGTTGTCTCACAATCTTGAAATTCTTTCCCAAAATAATGTTGGAAAATTTCCTAATTCCAAAAATACAATTACACAAGTTTTGTAATTCTCAATCAACGTTCATGTAAATATTTTGGGGTTTTCTAATTGTTACAAAAAAATGCAAGAAACTGTCACTTCGATAGCGGTTTAGCAGTTTTTTTCAAGAAAAACCGAAACTGAGAGTGGCATTTTTGTTTTATGATGTAGCTTTAAACCTTGAGTAGTGTTGTTAAAGGCAAAACTGTTGCTCCTGGTAATAGTGATTGCTTTAATTAAACTGGGAGTAGCGCTTTTTGCCAAAAAATATGGGAAGAAAATTGATGACGTGGATGGTAAAATGGAAAATAATCTACAATCTTTAACCTATTTCATTTTAAAGTTGTTTTTTCTCTCTATTTTTTATACATACATGTTCTTTTGGACTGAATTGATTTGAACTAAACTGAACTAAATTGTCTAAATTGAATTGAACCTTCGATTCAATAGGAGTTGAACAAAATTTGTCTTAACTTAATTGAATTGAATAGAAATTTCAAAAATTAGGTCGAAAATAAAAGGGCATAATTCCTTTAGAATTTTCTCTCTACTAATTTACACCGTTTAAAAAATATGTTAAATACTTATATAGTCATAAAGGTGACATATATCATTACTATATTTTCCATACCAAAATTACACCCAAAAATAAGCAAGCTAAGTATTTGTTAGAGCATCCACGCACAACGATTGTTGGGAAGGACTAACTTGCATATATGCAAAAATTCAAGCTACAAGTTTCACCCTTATGGAGAGAATGAGATTATAGCTTGCATCAACCCTATAAAGCACACACAAAAAAAGTGATGTAACAAACAAACCTACATTAAAAGATTTATAATTTGCTATTGTGGATGCTCTTATCATAAAATAATTCATCTATTTCTTTTATTTAATTACATTTGAAATCTTTTCGTGAGATGAAAAAGGTAACGCGTAATTGCGTAAGTAACAAAAATTAGCAAATAAAGTATTTTGGGATGTGTGTTTGCACCCTGTTAAATTAGTGGAATTTGGAGCATCATAATTAGGTTGGCTGCCAAGTCCCATAATAATTGCTTCGGATTATAATTCAATAACAACGTTGACAATGTATAGACTCAAGTCATAAATCATAATTACTTGTAATTTCTTTGTAACATATTAATGACAACAAATCATTTTGCACGCACTTTAAGAAATCGATTTAAAGATGCAAACGAGTAAATTGATCAAAAATAATTTTAAAATTATTAACTTATGATCTCAATCTTACTTGTATTAAAACCATTTTGATTTATTTGCTCATCTACACCCTTAAATCAATACCTTAAAGTGCGTATAAAATAACTTGATGTCATTAATATGTTACGGATGGAGTATTATTTTTAGTCGAAACCTGACTTTATAGGCTGAATTGATGGTGGCGGTAATTTTTTTTTTGGTGTATCCACCCGGTTCACCCTTTTTGGGCTAATCCGGATTCGGAGCGCATCTCAGGATTAAAGTTTTAAACTCCTCCCAACGTAATTTGGTTTCAACATAAAGTAAATGTTTCCCATTTTACCATTTTATCATCCACATTTCATCAATTTCTTCCGGGATTTATCTTCCCAGTATTTTTTAGTTGCTACTCCGTACATTTCTTTTTAATATGAACTAATATCATAAAACAATTTTCAAAGTTTGGATTATAGTGTAAGAATCAATAGTTATGAATCTTATGATCAATATTGGAAGACCTTTTATAATCGGGATTATTCGTATGAATTTTCGCACTTCACTTTATAAACATGTTATCAACTAAAAGATTGAGGGAAGTAGATTGCGGAAATAAATTTGGTAGTGTCAAAATCACTATCCAAAAAACAAAGAGAGCGACTCACGGACTCTTCATATAATAAACTGTTATATTACCTTTGTTAATTATGTACTACAAATAAATATTTTTCCTACCAACGTTGTCTTGGTCTAGTGGTGCCAGGGGCTAGACTTGGTAGGGAGAACCACGGTTCGATCCCCCACAAGCACGTTGGGAGGAGTTTAAAACCTTAACCCCGGGACGCACTCCGAATCCGGATTAGCCCAAAAAGGGTTAACCGGGTGGGTACACCAAAAAAAATATATATATATTTTTCCTCTCAACTTTTATCTTTGACATGTGGATAAAATAATATTTATTCTAATTACTACTTTAGTAATTACTAATTAGTAAATGATTTTTTTGGTTGAAAGAAACATTTGTCACGCGGTTTTATGGAAGGCTTTCTAATTTTTTATTTTTTTTGAAAGGAAATGTAAACAGGGTAAGCTAGATTGTCTTCCTCTTGAAGAAACAACACGACTTGTCAACATCGAGAAAAAAAGAGAACTTTGCGTCCATAAAAGGATCAATATCAATGTGTGAAGGGGTCTAATGCCCCAAAGATACGATATAGTCCGCAGTCTTATTAGCTACTTCACGGTAGATATGAGCTGAGTTGAGGCAAAACATGAGGCTTTCTAATATGTAAAGTTAATAACATGTTTAATTAATTACTTATTAAAGTTCAGATACCTAAAATTAAATTTAGAGAGGTGAATTATTGTTTCTTTTCCCAACTCCCCATTCCATGGGTCAGGTTCCCTTCTGATATTTCCACACACAGAATAAGTCCATAGCTATGTTTATTTAAAAATTATGGCAGAATGATTGTTCATTTGTTCTTTCTGGCCTGACTGGTAGTCATGAAGGGATCTTTCTCATGCAAAGTGCCTTTGTATAAAGGAAAATATTTAAAATTTTAAATACAGTTGTGAACCATATTAGACATATAAAATTAAAATATTGATATATTTAAAATAAATTAAAGAGAAAAGTGAATAAATTTAGTTTTTTTTTTTAATATATTCAACCAATATAAAAATAGGGGAACTTGTATTAGCACTCCACTTTTTTCTTAAATGTGCTCTCACATACTAAAAAAAGTGGAGTGCCAAAGGAAAAACTGGATTAACCAATATTTTTTTGAAAAAGCTACCCAATCACACTGGGTTGTGATATTTACACCCCTTTTTATCCTATACACTCCACTTTTACCTTACATAACTTAAACAAAAGTGGAGCGTGTAAAGTAAAAGTGGAGTGTGAATATCACCCTCAATCACTCTCTATTTTAGAAGATAGTGATATAGACACTTCCTTTTTTGGCAATAGTATATGTGTTCCTTTATTACTCTTTTTTTAGGATAATGTGTGGGATACTAGGCCTTAGAATCGGCCCTACTGCAGGTCACCCAGCCCAATTTTAGCCAACACGCGCATCTGTAAGGGGGGATAATAAGAAATCCTCGCAAATACGTGTGGTGAGAATCGAACTCAAGACCTCGCGCCTAAAATTCTAAAGCCCTAACCACTGGCTATGACTTCATCCTCATTCCTTTATTATTCATTACACTCTACTTTTATCTTTTTTTTTTCTCAATTAAAATAAAAAATAAAAATAAGTGTGTTTATCATTTTGTTTAGAAGACATGGTACTAGATTTTGCATGGGTTTGCCTAAATTTCAATGTCCCTACCTTATTTCTTTATGTGCCACTCATAATAATTGCTATGCTGAATCAGTAAATCTGTCTATCATTTTTGTCCCTTTAGAACAGGTCAAAACTCCCTTTTAAAAGTTCAAAAAAGTCATAACTTCAGATATGAACACACTTCAAGGTCGTTTGTCTCTTTTTCTTGAGTGAGTATTGTGCTTTTTACCATATTCTCCGGCTTCTGTTTCCATTAGTTTGTCTTATTTGAAATCTTGACCCTATTCATAAAATGGGAGATTCTTTTAAATACCTTCAATATATAAAACATAATATAGTCGTGTGGGGTCTTGTTTGATTCGTCTCAATGAGTACGTTTTTAATATCTAATTATTATAATTTTTACATATATACAACAAAAGATAATTAAGGTCAAACAAATGCATTGACATATGTGCAAAGTCAAACAAGACAAACAAATGGAAACGTAGGAAGTAGAATATGTACCATGTTCCTTGTTTACTTGCTACAATTTTTTATTTAGATTTATTAAAATAATTGCTACATTTCTTTTTAGGGGATATTTGGTATGAAATTAGTAAATGTAATGCATTGGATTGGAAACAAATAAATGGTAATACATAAGGTCCGTTTACTAGAGCGAAAAATGTTTTCACTGAAAACAGATTTTTTATTTTACATCGTTTACCTTGGGTGAAAAATTAAAATGTAAAACTTTGGGTGAAAATTCATTTTACACTATATTGGAAATATTTTCCTCCAAATTTGGGAGTAAAACTTATTTTCCGTGCAAGTAAATATTGGAAAATTTATATGAAAATGAGTTTTCCAACTTAAAATGTTTTTCACGGAAAATCATTTTACATCGAAAATGTTTTACACCAAAGTAAACGGACCCATAATGTTACATTTTGTAACGACCCGACTTTTAGCTTGTCGATTTACGAAGGGAAATCGACATTCGGATCATTACTTAATCATATTAAACAATAAATCAACAAAATAACTGGAAGAAATTATCTTTTATTAATTTAACCGCTGAAAACCATAATAATCCACTAATTGTTATTACATCCAAAAGTCTAGAATTACTGTCCCAACATGCTGGGATCATATTATAAACTAAATAAAGGTTTATACTGTTCTGGAAAATACTAGAAACTTTAAATAAAGACTAAATCTCTCAAGCCCATCCGGCGAAGCCCGCTCTATTCTGCTGCAACATCTCCTGAAACTAAGGGGGGGTCCACCGTCAGTGGCGAGTAACTAGGCTGTCCCATTTAATCGAGGGACCACCAAACACATAATATCATAGAAAAATATCATAAAAACTGTAAAAGAATTAATACATGCTTTACACAAGATACACAAATTCCATAAAAACGTACGTATAATATTACGTATAAAAGTACGTATAAAATACGTATACAAATACGTATAGATACCCCTGCAGAAATACGGTTAGAATACGTATAATTACGTATAAAAATACGTACATTCAACCCTGCAAATACGGTTAGAATACATACCAAATACATACATCGTCCGTATATACATACACACGTACATAATCGTATAATTTCAGGAAAATACACAGCGGAAGACTTACATTATACTAAACTTATACTTTATACTATACATCTTGAATTATCCCAATCTTTAACCTATACTTATCCCTTCTTAATTTATATCATTAATTTATCATCATCATTACATTATCTTAATCTTATCATATCATAATTCATATCTTATCATATCATCATTCATTTCTTGTCGTAATCATATCTTATCATATTCTTAACATATCATACCATATACGATCATAACTTATCTTATCATCTTTGAAATCATCTTAATCTTCATCTTATGATTTCATCTTAACATATCAATCGTATAATCATAATAAAACATCTTTGTTGGACCGGTCACTATAACTCGTTATGGATCTCGTGTTTCACCATAACTTCCTAGAACATGCCGGGAGGAGCTCGTGTACTCAATCCCGTAGCGGATCCCGTGTTTCACCACTAAGTCTAAGCTATGGCCATAACTCCTAGTAGCGGCTCGTGTACCACTACCAGACGACTACATATCCTAAGACTCAAAACTACTCGGGGGAACTCGTGTGTTCGTCCCATTGAGCAGTGGCTCTGACTTAACCCACTAACGACTCGTGTATCATCAGGTGGGCGTCCATATTGTATCTTATATCTTCATTTAATTTAATCATATCATATATTAGGATAATACTAGGTGACCGTAATAGGAAATGGAATGTTCGAAATCCCAGGAAAGAGAGGTGCGGCACGTATATTGGCCACCTTAAATACCAAGTCTTTCCTAGCCAGAGACCGAAATATAACATGTATAGCTATTACTCTGTTTCCTTTCTTATCCCTAATAATATCTTATGCAACTTCATTCTTATAACATATACTATTCCTCATATATTCATATACTTATATCCCTATCCTTTCGGATACTAACCTTAACATTATATAATAATTTCGTAACATTATCCAGAATATAATTATATTATTATACTAAACCCTTTCGGCCTAATAGTATAATATTAGTAATATTGTTCCTTTTAATCCCTACACTTTACAACTTATCCCTATTAATTATTTGTCTGTAACTTTTATTATTAATTAATCCTAAATTAATAATAAACAAAATTAACTCAAATTTGACCAAAACATCTATTCCACACGGCAAAGTCAAATTGATAACAATGTTTAACTAAATTCTTTAATTTAATTTTAATTAATCAATCTAATTGTTAATATCACCAAAAATATAGATAAACGTTCTATTTCCCATTTTTTTTACCCACTCGACAACATCACCTCAACATTATCATTTAATCTAATTAAATCCAAAACAAACAAGATTAATTAAATTAGTTAAACAACATTAGTAAAGATTGTACTTTTGGCATACAATTATCAAGATTAAATTAAAGAAACAAGATCAAAATTCATGCTTTGATTCTTCATCAAAATACACGGCATTCATACTACATCAAGAACAAAATTTGCAAATTCAAGAAATAAAAACAACATGATACGATCTAAAGAACTAATTAAAGATTAGATCAAGATTTGCATCAATAATTCATATGATCAAGACTAATAATAAAATAACACTTTTAATACTTTCTTTAATCTTTAGCTCACTCGGAAAAATTCCGAGAACAAATAGATTTAAATTACAATACATGATATAATTTTATTAATAAATAAATCATAATCATGCTAAAATAATCAAGAAACCTTTCGAAAATTTCATTGCTAAAATACCAAGGCACTCGACATTTTGAAGAACCAAACAAGATTAAATTCCTAATTCAAGATTTAAATATATTAATTAAATTAATCATGATTCATGCTTTAAAAATTAAAGAAACATATCAAGATTAAGTATATAATACTCGAAAAATCCAAGAACATAGATCATATATTTTATACAAGAACTTCGAGTCACAAATAAATAACATGAATTAAAATATAACAATTCTAATAATTAAATCATGCATAAAACATATATTTAAATCAAGAAATCATGAAAAACTACATCCAATAATCATCATCTATCACTCGACATTCTATGATTAAAACAAAGATTAAATTCCTACAACTTTCATGATTAATTCCTAATTAACTATGTGATTTGCTACCCTTTAATTAAATGGGAAAGCGAAGTTACCTTAATTCGCTTAAAAATTCCAATGAAAATTCACCAAAGATGGTGAATTGTGCACGGTTCTTTGAGAGGGGAAGAAGGAGAAAAGTTGTATATATTTTTTTTAGGGTTTTGATGCAATTAGCAAATAGGACCCAAATGAAGTAAAGGGGTCCTATATAAAGAAAAATAAAAAAAATAAAAAAAAAACAACAAACAACCCTAGCAAAGAGCTAGGTTGCCGTGAAAGTGCAAACAAAGGGGGGAGTTTGTTGGGGTCAATCAACAACTTTGAATAGGTATAATTATTATTTTAAATTAATTAAATTAATTAATTCAAAATATTAACTAATCATTAATTAAATAAACAAAACCAAAAAAATTGGCCCAAGAAACCTAAGAGGACCGGCCACAAGGTCAACAAGAAAATAAATTGGGTCTTTGGCCCAATTTTGGAAGAGAAAAGAGTTGGGCTAAAAATAAAACAGTCCAATTTTAATGGGCCTTTTGGACTAAAACTAAATAAATAACATTAATAACCACGAAATTTTCTGGCCCAAAATTCCGGGTTATTACAGTCACCCCTCCTTAAATAAATTTCGACCTCGAAATTTACTTAACGGAGCTCAACAGAAAACAACAAAAACAATACAACAAAAACACAAACAAAAGAAAACAAAAACCAAAAACAAACCCGTACCTGCTTCGAACAACTCGGGATACTTCTCCCTCATCGAAGCCTCGGTCTCCCAAGTAGCCTCCTCGAACTTCTGGCTACGCCACAAAACCTTAACCAAAGGCACCACCTTGCGACGCAACATCCGATTCTGACGATCCAAAATCTGAACTGGCCTCTCTTCAAATGTCAGGTTCGGCTCGATCTCTGATGACTCTACCGGAATGATATGTGAAGGATCATTGACATACTTCCGTAGCTGTGACACATGGAATACATCATGAACCCTCGATAGATCCGGAGGCATCGCCAACCGATAAGCGACCTCACCAACTCGCTCTAAAATCTCGTATGGTCCAACATACTTAGGTCTGAGCTTCCCTTTCTGACCAAACCGAACCACACCCTTCATAGGAGACACCTTAAGCAGAACCTTGTCTCCAACCTCGAACTCTAGCGGCTTCCGACGACGATCAGCATAAGACTTCTGCCGACTCTGAGCTGCCTGTAGTCTCGCCCTGATGATCTTCACCTGCTCGACCGTATCCCGGATATGATCGGGACCAATCACCAAAGCATCACTGATGTCGCTCTAACAAGTAGGACTACGACACTTACGCCCATACAAAGCCTCATAAGGAGCCATCTGAAGACTGGCGTGATAACTATTGTTGTACGAAAACTCCACCAAACTCAGAGATCTAACCCAAGACTGCTGGAAGTCTAACGCACAAGCCCGTAGCATATCTTCCAATGTCTGGATGGTCCGTTCTGTCTGCCCATCAGTAGCTGCGTGAAAAGCCGTACTCAAATTAAGCTTAGTCCCAAAAGCCTCCTGCAAAGACTTCCAGAACCGTGACAAGAACCGGGGATCTCGATCGGACACGATATCCTTCGGCACACCATGTAACCGAATGATCTCCCTCGAATACGCTTCCGCCATCTTCTCCATTGACCAAGTGATCTTCATAGGAATGAAACGAGCCACCTTGGTCAAACGATCCACGATAACCCAAACCGTATCCAAACCCGTAGACGTCGTGGGCAAACCAACCACAAAATCCATGGATATGGAGTCAAACTTCCACGTGGGTATCGGCAATGGCTGCAACAAACCACCTGGTCGCTGATGCTCGATCTTAACCTTCTGGCACGTGAGACACCGTGCAACAAATTCTGCGACCTCTTGCTTCATCTTCGGCCACCAGAAACATTCCCTCAGGTCTTTGTAGAGCTTTCCGCCCCCTGGATGCACCGAATACGGAGTATTGTGAGCCTCTTCCATAATCCGATTCCTCAGATTCGAAACCCGGGGCACACACCACCTGTTACGGAACAAAAGATTAGTTTCCACAAGGCGAAAAATTAGTTCATAAAAACAATAGCTCCATTACCTGTTATGGAACCTCAAACTACCATCAGGTTCAATCGTGAAGTCTTCTGCCCTGCCTTGAAGTTTAACTTCACGAATCTTCTCGAGTTGCGGGTCTTCCTTTTGCTTTTCCCGTAACTCCCGATACAAACTGGGCTCGACACTCATAGCATTCAAATACACTCTAGTGCTGCCTGGTGTAACCATCTCAATCTCCAACTTGCGAAGGTCGGAACAGATTTCCTTAGGTAAAACCGCCACTCTGTTACATGAATGACGATCCTTACGACTAAGGGCATCGGCTACCTTATTAGCTTTCCCTTCACAATAGTCAACCGAGAGGTCGTAATCCTTGATTAACTCGAGCCACCGTCGCTGCCTCATGTTGAGTTCCTTCTGAGTGAAGATGTACTTCAGACTCTTGTGATCGGTGAACAACTTGCAAGACACCCCGTAGAGGTAATGTCGCCAGATCTTCAAAGCGAACACCACCGCTGCCAACTCTAAGTCGTGAGTAGGATAATTCTGCTCATGAACCTTGAGCTGTCTCGAAGCATATGCAATCACCCTTCCTTCTTGCATCAGAACACAACCTAGACCCTTCTTCGACGCATCACTGTAGATCTCAAAACCTACACCCTCCGTTGGCAGAGCAAGCACTGGTGCAGACACAAGGCTTTGCTTGAGTGCTTGAAAGGCTTCTTCACACTGCTCGGTCCACACGAACTTGCAATCTTTGTGCAATAACTTGGTCATAGGCGCTGCTACTTTGGAGAAGTCTTTCACAAATCTCCGATAGTAACCTGATACAAACAAATTTCACAGGTAAATATTCTTGCATAGACATTAATAAAAGCTATAACAAAAACTTTAATACACCTGCTAGGCCAAGAAAACTTCGAATCTCGGCCACATTCTTCGGACTGTGCCATTCTACCACTGCCTTAATCTTAGCTGGATCCACCATGACACCATCCGCATTAATCACATGCCCTAGAAAGGCAACTTCCTTGAGCCAGAACTCGCACTTAGACAACTTCGCGAACCACTTCTGAGCTCGCAGAATACCTAACACCAGATGAAGATGCTGAGTGTGATCTTGTTCATTCTTCGAATAAATGAGGATATCGTCGATGAACACTACCACACACACATCTAGAAGATGATGGAAAGTCCGATTCATCTGGTCCATGAACACTGCAGGAGCATTCGTCAAGCCAAATGGCATAACCTCGAACTCATAATGCCCATATCTCGTGCGAAAAGCAGTCTTCGGTATATCCTCTGGCTTCACTGGAATCTGATGATAACCGGACCTGAGATCAATCTTAGAGAAGACACTGGCTCCCTTCAACTGATCAAACAAATCCTCGATCCTGGGCAGAGGATACCTGTTCTTGATCGTCACTTTGTTCAGCTCCCGATAATCTATGCACAATCTCATGCTGCCGTCTTTCTTCTTCACGAACAATACCGGAGCACCCCATGGCGACACACTAGGCCGGATAAAACCCTTGTCGATCAACTCTTGCAACTGGGTCTTCAATTCCTTCAACTCCGCTGGAGCCATGCGATACGGAGCCTTAGAAATCGGAGCAGTCCCGGGTACCAGATCGATGTTGAATTCCACTTCTCTTTCCTGTGGTATCCCTGGCAACTCCTCTGGAAAAACGTCCGCATACTCTCGAACCACTGGAATGGCCTCTAGCTGTTCCTCCTTAGTCAAGTCCTTGACCTGACATAGAAACACTGTCTCACCCTTGCGCTGCAGCCTGCGCATCTTCATAGCGGACACGATCTTCAACCCCTTGCCTATCGGCTTCCCGACATAAGTTACCCTCTTTGCGTCTGGTCCTCGCAAAGTGACAGCCTGGTCTTGACACCGAAAGGTCGCCTGATACTTGGCTAACCAATCCATCCCTAAGATCACATCGAATTCAATCATAGGGAACTCCTTCAGGTTGGCCTCGAACCTTACCCCCGAGATGACAATGGACACGTCCCTGAACTCCCGAAGACAAGAAAAGTCCTCTCCCGAAGGAAGAGTTATGATAGATTTGACAGGAGACTCTCCCATCAGGTTAGCTTTAGCAATAAAAGAACTAGCAACAAAGGACACAGTGGCACCAGTATCAAACAGAACATATGCAGACATATCATGAACAAGAAATGTACCCGTGACCACATCGGGCTGAGCATCTGCCTCTTCCTGTGTCATGCAGAAGATCCTGTTCTTGACCGGAGCTTGACTACCTGTGGCTGTTGCTGCTGCTGGCTGTCTCTTAGGGCAGAAGATAGACTTGTGACCCGCTTCACCACAATCGAAGCACACTATAGGAGACCCATCACACTTCTTTCCCGGGTGGAACTCCTTCTTACAACCTCGACAAATTCTCGGACCCTGACTCGGAGCTGGTCGAGATCTCTGCTGCGGCTTCAAAGAAGGCTCGAACCTGGTCTTCTTAACCGGAGCTGGAGCTGGAGCTGGAGCTGGAGTAACCCTCTTCTTCCCGGTGTCTTCATCAGAAACTGAAGACTGAACCTCAAGAGCCACCTCATATGCTTCCTGAAAGGTCTTCACCCTGCTGCTAACCACATGAACCCGGATGCTGGAGTTCAACTTCTTGATGTACCTCTTAACTCGCTCGGCTTCAGAAGGTATCACTGCTGATGCGAACCTGGAGAGCTCGGTGAACTTGTCCGTGTAAGCCTGGACGGACAGATTACCCTAGGTGAATGTGAGGAATTCCTCTTGTTTCTGCCACTTAAGCTCCTCGGGGTAGAAACGATCTTGCAGCCTCTTGGTGAAGTCTTCCCAACTCAGATTCAGATCTGTGTCGGGGTTAGACCGGAGTGTACTCCACCAGTTGTCTGCCTCACCCTGAAGGTAAAATGTAGCTATGGGGACCCGTTCAGCTGCGGGGCAAGCTAGTACATCGAACATCTTACGCATCTCTCGAATCCAGTTTTCGAGGATGGTTGGGTCAGCTACACCATCATAAGTCGGAGGACGAAGTCGGGCTATGCGGTCAAAGGTCGACTGATTACCATGCGCCCGGACGCTGTTCTGAGCCAAAGTGAGGATTGCATCCTCCAAGTTGCGACGACGAAGACGGAAGTTCGGAGGTCTAGGGGTCGACATCCTGAAATCAAAGACAAGTCAGCACACGAACGGCACACGAAACGGCAACAACGCGGAACGAAGCGATAAAACGTCTTAACCCAGGCTACTACCCATGGTTTCTCTCACCTAAGGTTTCCATATTAGGCTAGGGTTCGCTCGGGTTCATAAAGCACTCATCTTACGTAGTTACTTGTGAAGAAGTAACATAGGGTCTAACCTCAGCTCGGATACCAACTGTAACGACCCGACTTTTAGCTTGTCGATTTACGAAGGGAAATCGACATTCGGATCATTACTTAATCATATTAAACAATAAATCAACAAAATAACTGGAAGAAATTATCTTTTATTAATTTAACCGCTGAAAACCATAATAATCCACTAATTGTTATTACATCCAAAAGTCTAGAATTACTGTCCCAACATGCTGGGATCATATTATAAACTAAATAAAGGTTTATACTGTTCTGGAAAATACTAGAAACTTTAAATAAAGACTAAATCTCTCAAGCCCATCCGGCGAAGCCCGCTCTATTCTGCTGCAACATCTCCTGAAACTAAGGGGGGGTCCACCGTCAGTGGCGAGTAACTAGGCTGTCCCATTTAATCGAGGGACCACCAAACACATAATATCATAGAAAAATATCATAAAAACTGTAAAAGAATTAATACATGCTTTACACAAGATACACAAATTCCATAAAAACGTACGTATAATATTACGTATAAAAGTACGTATAAAATACGTATACAAATACGTATAGATACCCCTGCAGAAATACGGTTAGAATACGTATAATTACGTATAAAAATACGTACATTCAACCCTGCAAATACGGTTAGAATACATACCAAATACATACATCGTCCGTATATACATACACACGTACATAATCGTATAATTTCAGGAAAATACACAGCGGAAGACTTACATTATACTAAACTTATACTTTATACTATACATCTTGAATTATCCCAATCTTTAACCTATACTTATCCCTTCTTAATTTATATCATTAATTTATCATCATCATTACATTATCTTAATCTTATCATATCATAATTCATATCTTATCATATCATCATTCATTTCTTGTCGTAATCATATCTTATCATATTCTTAACATATCATACCATATACGATCATAACTTATCTTATCATCTTTGAAATCATCTTAATCTTCATCTTATGATTTCATCTTAACATATCAATCGTATAATCATAATAAAACATCTTTGTTGGACCGGTCACTATAACTCGTTATGGATCTCGTGTTTCACCATAACTTCCTAGAACATGCCGGGAGGAGCTCGTGTACTCAATCCCGTAGCGGATCCCGTGTTTCACCACTAAGTCTAAGCTATGGCCATAACTCCTAGTAGCGGCTCGTGTACCACTACCAGACGACTACATATCCTAAGACTCAAAACTACTCGGGGGAACTCGTGTGTTCGTCCCATTGAGCAGTGGCTCTGACTTAACCCACTAACGACTCGTGTATCATCAGGTGGGCGTCCATATTGTATCTTATATCTTCATTTAATTTAATCATATCATATATTAGGATAATACTAGGTGACCGTAATAGGAAATGGAATGTTCGAAATCCCAGGAAAGAGAGGTGCGGCACGTATATTGGCCACCTTAAATACCAAGTCTTTCCTAGCCAGAGACCGAAATATAACATGTATAGCTATTACTCTGTTTCCTTTCTTATCCCTAATAATATCTTATGCAACTTCATTCTTATAACATATACTATTCCTCATATATTCATATACTTATATCCCTATCCTTTCGGATACTAACCTTAACATTATATAATAATTTCGTAACATTATCCAGAATATAATTATATTATTATACTAAACCCTTTCGGCCTAATAGTATAATATTAGTAATATTGTTCCTTTTAATCCCTACACTTTACAACTTATCCCTATTAATTATTTGTCTGTAACTTTTATTATTAATTAATCCTAAATTAATAATAAACAAAATTAACTCAAATTTGACCAAAACATCTATTCCACACGGCAAAGTCAAATTGATAACAATGTTTAACTAAATTCTTTAATTTAATTTTAATTAATCAATCTAATTGTTAATATCACCAAAAATATAGATAAACGTTCTATTTCCCATTTTTTTTACCCACTCGACAACATCACCTCAACATTATCATTTAATCTAATTAAATCCAAAACAAACAAGATTAATTAAATTAGTTAAACAACATTAGTAAAGATTGTACTTTTGGCATACAATTATCAAGATTAAATTAAAGAAACAAGATCAAAATTCATGCTTTGATTCTTCATCAAAATACACGGCATTCATACTACATCAAGAACAAAATTTGCAAATTCAAGAAATAAAAACAACATGATACGATCTAAAGAACTAATTAAAGATTAGATCAAGATTTGCATCAATAATTCATATGATCAAGACTAATAATAAAATAACACTTTTAATACTTTCTTTAATCTTTAGCTCACTCGGAAAAATTCCGAGAACAAATAGATTTAAATTACAATACATGATATAATTTTATTAATAAATAAATCATAATCATGCTAAAATAATCAAGAAACCTTTCGAAAATTTCATTGCTAAAATACCAAGGCACTCGACATTTTGAAGAACCAAACAAGATTAAATTCCTAATTCAAGATTTAAATATATTAATTAAATTAATCATGATTCATGCTTTAAAAATTAAAGAAACATATCAAGATTAAGTATATAATACTCGAAAAATCCAAGAACATAGATCATATATTTTATACAAGAACTTCGAGTCACAAATAAATAACATGAATTAAAATATAACAATTCTAATAATTAAATCATGCATAAAACATATATTTAAATCAAGAAATCATGAAAAACTACATCCAATAATCATCATCTATCACTCGACATTCTATGATTAAAACAAAGATTAAATTCCTACAACTTTCATGATTAATTCCTAATTAACTATGTGATTTGCTACCCTTTAATTAAATGGGAAAGCGAAGTTACCTTAATTCGCTTAAAAATTCCAATGAAAATTCACCAAAGATGGTGAATTGTGCACGGTTCTTTGAGAGGGGAAGAAGGAGAAAAGTTGTATATATTTTTTTTAGGGTTTTGATGCAATTAGCAAATAGGACCCAAATGAAGTAAAGGGGTCCTATATAAAGAAAAATAAAAAAAATAAAAAAAAAAACAACAAACAACCCTAGCAAAGAGCTAGGTTGCCGTGAAAGTGCAAACAAAGGGGGGAGTTTGTTGGGGTCAATCAACAACTTTGAATAGGTATAATTATTATTTTAAATTAATTAAATTAATTAATTCAAAATATTAACTAATCATTAATTAAATAAACAAAACCAAAAAAATTGGCCCAAGAAACCTAAGAGGACCGGCCACAAGGTCAACAAGAAAATAAATTGGGTCTTTGGCCCAATTTTGGAAGAGAAAAGAGTTGGGCTAAAAATAAAACAGTCCAATTTTAATGGGCCTTTTGGACTAAAACTAAATAAATAACATTAATAACCACGAAATTTTCTGGCCCAAAATTCCGGGTTATTACACATTTACTAGTTGTTTGATATCACCAAAGAAACGTATATGATTATCATTCAGAAACGTGAATTGTTTCCACTAAATTGAGAAGGTGATGTTTCCGTTTCCCATAACCAATAGCAAACACATGGTAACAGTAATGTTTTATGATTACGTTTCCTATACTCATATTTTTGTATACTAAACAACCCCTTAAAGTCTATAAGCCCTACATACTTTTTTTCTCTCTTTTTTGTCGTTTTACATGTTAAGTAATCATTATGTTAAGTAACCTTTTTGTTATTTTACACAATCCAACATTGGACCCTAAATGAAATCAGTAAAAGAAAACCGTGTAAAAAGTGAATGTAACAATTAAAATATTACGGACTAATTTGTTTGTGCTTCACTATTTTTAAAGTGCACTTTCTTCTTTTTGGGTGTTCACACTCTTTGTATGTTTCTATACCCTTTGGTGTTTGGAATGTTGTCCTGCCCTAAAAGATTTGTCATTATTTGGTTGCTATTCTTTAGAGTTGTTATCTTAGCTAACTTAAAGATATTTTTGTGGGGGGCTTGAAATTTGAGATAAAGTGAAAAAGTAGAGGGTTTTTAAAGTCTTGTTGAGATTCTATGTATCCCTATATACTACCTTCGTTAATTTTTATGTGCAATAATTTGACACTTTTTCTTTCTACTTTACGTCAGATCGTTACACATAAGAATATAGGTACATAAGAATTTTATCGATTCCATGCTAATCACAGTATCACACAATACAATGATGTCTCCGTCCTTTAGTGTGCTCTAGCTTTCATAAATGATAAACTTTATGGTCCTTTAATTTGTTTAACAATTCCCGTAAAAGTTTTTTGTCACTCTAATCTAGTATGTAATTGAAAATTTAATGTTACCCTATGTTACTCCTACTCTCTATTTTATTTCAATTACTGATGTCGGTTCTTTAATTTTTTGAATGTGTAGAACACTTGCACATTTTGTTTTGGGCCAAAATTATGCTGTAGAAGAATTTCATAAAAAAACTTAATATAACATTTGGACGCATACCCATATTGGATATAGATATCCAAGTCCAAGTAACATAGTTTATATCTATCTCAACTAAATGATGCTGAGGGAGGGTGTTTTTTTTTTCGTTGGAAGGAAAGATGGTCAATAGAAATTAAATTAAGATTTATTCCTTTCGAAGAAATGGTCTAATTTTTCAATAACTAAGAAAAAAGAAAATTTAGCATCCACAAAGAGGTGAAGGGTCTATATCTATATATTAATATATGACTCATAATAACCTAGTTGTTTAAAGGATCTTGTTGAATGCATCACTAAATGTTAATTAAGAGAATTAAATATACTTCATATGTTTCATATTACTTGCAATATACTTTTTTTTTTTTTGCATGTAATTTGAGGAAGTAAATAAAGAAAATGATCAAATAATTTTAACATGGAAAAGCAAAAGTTATTGGTGTTAAATTTGTTTTAATCAATTTTCTCATTTACACCTTCAAATCTCTTTCTCAAACTGCGTGGTAAAGGGGTATGTTGCAACTAATAGTCTAGCATTGACCGGATGAAGTATTATCCAAAATACCTTTTAGCTAATGATGTTTTGGCAAAACATGTCAATTAAAATTATTAATGTTTACTTAATATTTAATGGTTCTATTACTTTTATCATTTAACGAATTAACGGTTTGAAATTGTGCACGAGCATATGATTTTCTCTGTTAATTTTTTTAGTTTAAGGTGTGTTGTATTGCTAATTATGATTAGTTTAAATAGTAATGTTTAATATCAAAATAGGAGTCTAAGGCCTTGTTCTTTATGAAATATCAGTTCACTCCAGACAAAATTCAGTTCAGTTCACTTCAATTCGGTGCAAAAGAAATGTGCATAAGTTATAGGCTCAAAATCAATCCCAATTAGGTTAACCTTGTATTGAAGTATTGGTCCAACAAGTACATTGGATCATGTGGGTATTCTCTAATCTATATGATCATATTTTGATTTTTGATTCAATTGAACCTCACTTGTACTTGGGCCATCCTCTAAACTTTATTGAACCCCTCATAATTCAAGTGGATAGCAATTACAGGATCAAAGCCCAATAGTGTGCAGAAAAGTGGCTTTGTCATTGAAAAAGTGATGATCAGCACACTGCACACGTGTAAACCGAAAGGGCCAAAAAAAAAAAAACAAAACAAAAACAAAAAGGTGAAGTGGGTGAAACATTCAGGGAATACTCACTCAAATATTAAAATTCCAACGAAATTTTGGTTGATTAGGTAGTGGGGAGAGTGGGATATGTGGTGAGTGGTGGATTAATGAGTGTAGAAATTAGGTTATAGAAAGCATCACCATTTTTTGTTTTTTTTCAAAGGTTATTTATAGGAATATTTGATTTTAATAATTTAACTTTTTATCCATTCGCAAATAATAAACCAACCTTTTGATTAATGAGTGTCGTTTTGGGGTTGATTTAAGTTGAGTTTGGGTAGTTTAGCGCTAACGTTGTTGACCACTTACCTAAAGACACAAACAACACTTAAATTAGCCTCAATATCACACCTAAAATTTGGTTTTGGTTCACTATATAAAATTTAGTACAAAGGTTGGATTATTCGGGAATAATCAAAAGGTTGGTTTATTATTTGCGAATGGCTAAAAGGTTGGATTATTAAATTCAAATATTCCTTATTTATATTGATAAATTGATCCGCAAGTAATCCCTATAACTCTAGCAAGTAACCCTGTCGTATTGTGTGGTCAATCATATACTTCCTTCGTTCCAAAAAAAAACGCAACAGTCAACATTTTGCACTATTTATATTATATATTTTGACCAAGTTTTGAACTTTATACATAATAAAAAATATAGTGAGGTGTGATCTTGTTAGATTCGTCTTGTAAAATATTATTTTAATATCAACTTTTTATAATTTTTAAATATTCATAATTACAGTTATTAAGGGTCAAAGTAGTATATCGGCATGCGTGAAATGTTGACTGTTGCATTTTTTTTTGGAACGGAGGAAGTATTAAAATTTGTGTAAATCAATTTTTTTTTTTGGAAAGAGATAAATTGATTGTATAAAAAAAGGCTTCTTAATTATTTTTTAAAAGTTTTTTTCACAGCTTATATAAGATTTTTTTTTTTTTTTTTTTTTGGTGATTGAATGTATCATGTAATGTGATGAACAAGGTAAACATTAAGTTAGAAAAATTAATACTCCTTACTTTGATTGGGCATATTTATATTATACTCCATATTTTTTGACGTTGTTTTTGGTTTTTTCATGTAAAATGTTTTATAAAGACCGTATCACATATCTTGGACTATAATCTTTCTCTTACTATCTTTTCTTACATTATTTGTTGGACTTATAAAATTCGAAATTATAGTATAACTAGGTTATATTTCCTACTATTTATTTAAAAGTAACATACTAACCTTACTTCCTCTTATGCAAGTATTTGATTTTCATAATTATCAAGGCAAAACTTTAATTTTTAATCTCCATGCATATTTATGTTATAACATTTAATTATGCATATAAATTATATAAAAATAATAATACTTCATATTCCGTATGGAAATATTTTAGAAACTGAGATATCACATCTAAATAGATTTTTGGTTAAGCCTATTTAGTTTCTCCGTTGTATATCTCCTCTTCCGATCAAACTACTCTCTCCCTACATTTACTAGTCTCCATTCTCAGCACCACTCTTTTATTGTTAAAATTTTGCACATTCTTTGGAGTATTTGGAAAACTCACCAATTCAGCTTTTTAGTAACATATCCTTCTCGTCAATTGCTATTTTTTCTAATGCTTTGTTTTATTTTCAGGAATGAAAATCGCGTCTCTCTCTTAATGATATGTTTTTCCTGTACGATTCTAGCTCAACCTAGTTCTCCCATTTCTCATTTTCCACCTTCGTCAAGTGGTATACAGGTATCCTTTTCAGTCAAGTGGTATCCTCCACATGTCATAATCTGGTTGAATGTTTTCCCTCGACATGATATATATATATATATATATATATATATATATATATTTTTTTTTTCATTTTAATTAAAATCAATTTATTTTAAAACAAACTTCTAAAATCCTAACAAAACCTAAAAACTTTGAATTTATACAGTTAGTTACGTTAAAAAATTTATCTAATCGCATTATTTTTTGTATAAAAAATAATAATAATACAATAACATTGAAAAATGATATATTTTCACAATATTCATAAATTATAAATATTTTCTACTGAATCTTTAATTGATAGGTTTCAAATAAATTTTGTGGTTTGCATTTTCTAAAATTAATTAAGACTTAAATTATTATATATACATTTTTGTTAGATAACAAAAATCTAAACTATTTCTTTTACGTAAATTGAATATTTGACCGGGTAAAAACTCGTATAATAAATGAGATGACGAATGATGCATTATCTCTGACTTATGAAACATGATTTTACCCTAAGTCTCTTATCATGGTTAAAATAAAAACTTATATGAACTTGTTAACTGCAAAACCGTGATCTTAAATATACCTGGAAAATCCGTCAGTCAAGTCGGTGTCGATTGGTCAAAAACAGGCTTTGGTCATAACGAGTTTCTGGTTTCGGATTCCAGGTCTAATTTTAGGCTATTTAACGAGTTTCAGGTTGGTTTTTCTTGTTTATGACCCACTTTTTCAAGGTTGATTTTCAGGTGACCAACGAGTCGATTTATTTTTGATGGGTCTAATCACAAATAAAAATAGAACACGACATAAAAAAAAACTTGATAGGTTGACATATCAAATTAAAAAAATGAAATTAATCCAAAACCACTAAACCAATTTTTTGAGGAGACTGAAAGAGAGTTAAGAAGAGAGATTAAAAGAAGCCATCCTTTTCTTTTCTTGGAGAGGGAAAAAGGTTCCATTGTTAAGCTAGTGTGTGCTTCATCTTATCTTATTTAATAATTTTTAATTAATCCCCAACTTAATTTAAAGTTCTAATCACCATTCTCTCCTTATTTCTCTTGTTTGAAACATTCTCTTCAGAAAATACTCTCTCTCTCTTAAAACCTCCTCTTCACCAGGATATGTGGCAAAAACAAACCACAAAATCTTCTTATAGAGAATCAATCAAAACCCTTGAAGCTGATATTCAACATGCTAATAACTTGTAAGTCATCCCACCCTTTTAACTTCCTAATTTGTGTTTATCATTTTATCTCTGTAATGCTTTAATTTGATTGTTAGGTGTTGTATATCATACAAATGGTAAAGTTTGTGTATATTATGTAAATAAATAGTATAACTTTTATTTGACCTCAATTTTCGCTAATTGATGCTTTAATTAAACAGAATGCTTGATTCTTCAATCACCCATTAAAAAAAAATAAAAAAATGCTCAATTGGGTTTTGAATTTCATCATAAGTTTTCCTAATTTCTGTTTTAGTCAAAAACAATGCTCAATTTCCTTAAAAAAAATGGAAACGATAAATTTGGTGTCCAATTTCATCACATTCTACAGTTGATAAGGCAAGGAAAATTGCCACTTAAACCAAATAAATATGTCATTTTCCGAATTACATTATGTAATTAAATTACAACAGAATCTCAACTTTTGGACCAATTTAATCACTCCTAGGTGAAGTGTGATGCTATAAATTGCAAAAATAAACTTAGGTGTTTGTAAGTCGCAAAATCGCCGAGTATTTATTTGGGTGTAAAGGGAAAATTTTTCATAAGGTAATTCCAAATTTAATTTGATCTTTGATTTTTTTTTTTTTTTTTTTTTTTGTAATGATTATTTAAAGAGTTTTGTTTGGATTGTGAATTTTGCAGGGCATCTTCAATTCCAAGGGGCTATTGTGAGGATAGTGTTCAGATGAGGCTATCTTACAGCCCTTTGGCACCTTTTCTCATATACTTGATAGAATGGATGGATTATAGTTGTACAGATGCCTTCCCTAGTTTTTTGGGACTACACCACATTTTATTATACAAGGTTTATTTACCTCCTATAATATGCTTGTTAATTGATAATTTGCTTTTCCTTGTTATTTCCTAGTTTAATTTAATCTCTTGCTTGATAAGAAGATTTCATTTTGAAATTAGGTATATGTTGATGGAATGCCAACAATGTCTTCCCAAGAAAAGAGGGCATCTTTAAACGAATTTTACGGTATTATTAAATTGAATATTAGTTCTTGTTTTTTTTTTTTTTCCTTTCTGGGTGTCTAACTGTCTACATTAATTACATAGTTTGATGAGTATCTAAGGATTAAGGAATGTGTTGGTTTCAGCTGTACTTTACCCGTCGCTTAGGCAGCTAGAAGGTAGCCTGATTGAATTGGAAGAGAGTAATAAAAAACATAGGAGCTTGGATATCATGAGCAGGAAGAGAGTAGATGACAAGAGGAAATTTCTCGATAAGGATTCGGAAAGGGATGATGAGTGTGGTATTTGCATGGAACTTGGCACCAAAATGGTATTGCCCACCTGTGGACATTCCTTGTGCATCCGTTGCTTTCATGATTGGTATGCTCATATTCCACCCGAACTCCTCATAATTTTTATTATCATTGCCATGTTCAAAACTCAAAAATAAATGAATTGGATTCTTTTGAACTTAATTCCATGTTTAGTTCAGTTCAATTCAGATTAATCCAGTCCAAAAGAACAGAGCGCCGGGGGGGGGGTTCTTGAGGTGGGAATGAGAATGAGAGATTCCACTTCCTTGATTTCGACAATAAAGGGGAAGGGGAGTACAAGGATTTGGATTTCCCTCATGAGTCATGACTAATCCTTGCATTATTTTCTCGTTTTTTTGGACGGGTTGTGGAGAATCCGAGACCTTTTCCTTGGCTTCCTTTCATCTCATTTTGATCTCAAGAGAATCAGAACATAGGAAGAGACTAAGAGAGTGACTTAAGCTTAACATAAGGTATACCAGTTAATCGAATCAATCAAAATCTCAATTTTGAGAGGGTATGCAAAAACATAGCTGTTCAGTTAAACAAAGTGATTGTCATTTACATTCGCATCTTGACACAATTACTTGGGAAATGAAAAAAATTGCTCTGATACTGAAAATAACAGAAGCTAGCAATAGTATCATGGCTTCATAGGATATGGGATAATTCTGAATTTCCTGTCTGAATTTTCCTTCAATGAAGGATGTAAAATGCTCTTGGCACTCGTATTCCCTTTTATCGGCTTATTCGTTGCCTTTGATTGTTAACTGACAGGAATTCAAGATCACGGTCTTGCCCATTCTGCCGGGGAAGCCTAAAGAGGGTTAAATCTAAAGACCTGTGGGTTCTAACAAACAACTATGAGATTGTTGACTCGCTCACTATCGCAAGAGAGAACTTGACCCGTTTCTTCTTGTACATCGACAGCCTACCACCCGCAACAACCGACACCCATCTCTTCGTATATGACTACATGATATGAACCAAAAAGAGACCATTATAATCAAGTAGTTAAAAAAAAGCCAACCACTGATTGTATATAGTGTCTGGTATCATGTTCATTTATGATGGTGGGTCAACAACTGTAAACATTTTCATCAGATGTTCTTGATGACCTACTCTAGGTATATATACTACTCTATTTGGTTAACTTCAGAGTTGAGTTCTGGAAGTCTTAGGATAGTGTTATTGGAGATACTTGTATACCCAAGTGTCTTTTTTTCTTATATTGTTTGGCTCTGTTCTTTTGGACTGAACTAGACAGAATTGAATTGAAAATAAGCCTAAAGAACAGAGCCTTAGTGACCAATGACCGAGGGAAAAAAAGATACTTGGGTATACAAGTATGTCCAAGAACATTATTCTAAGGCTTATCACGTTATCATCATGTTCGGTCCAAAAGAACAAGGTTTCAGCACTACTTGGTTGAGTTGAGGCATATGTAACTTAAATGTAGAAGAAGGTATTTGTAACTTAAATGTAGAAGGTATGCTTGACATCCAACTCTGGGCATTTTATAATCTGGGAAGGAATTATCAAGCTACTGTATTTGAAATCTCTGGTTTCATACCCTCATATACTAATGTCTACTCACTAATTAGCATTTTACCAATTTTCTTATGAGACTGTCTAAATATATACTAAAACAAAATATGCTGATGTTATCAACGGCCACATGTCAAATTCTCATGAATTTTTCTCTCTCCAAAATGAATGACCTTTCCTTCTGATTTTATTCCTCTCAAGTTTTAATACTAATTAATAAATATTTCCATACAAATTTAATGAGAATATAACTGCATTTTTTCCATGAAAGTATTATAACATCTATAACAATTATTAAAAGGTGCGCGAAGCACCGTAATTACGCCACGTGGCACATGTGCAAAAGCGCCATGTCAGCATTACTAAAATTTACTCGACTTTAAAAAAAACATAAGAAACAATTGTAATAAGATTCGAACCTGAGATCTTTTATATGGAAGTAGTAGATAGTAACCAACTCAACTACATTTATTTGTTGATTTAATTATGCTTCTTTATATCCATATTGTTTTATTACTTAGGAAAAATAAAAGGGAGAAAAAATTTATATAAAAACGGAAGAAGGCGATGAAGTGATAGCTCATAGTAGCAAAACTCACGATGCTTTGCTCCAATACAATGGTTTTTTTGCTAATTGAATTTCAATTCGTCTACAAAATTCATTTACAATCCAACTTATAATTTCCAATTTATTTTGTTCATCATGATACCTAGATTTGTTGTTGGTGTTTTCCCATCAAGTTGATGTTTGATTTGAGATGCAAATTGAGGGTAATTTTATTGATTCGAGTTTGTTTCGATTGTTCTTGGTGTTTCAACAGTCTATTGATTATAGCGCATTTATTATTAATTCACTATACCTTTTAGGCTTCTCCATGTTTCTATTTCTTTATCGCTTAACAGACAGAGCAAATGTGTAGAATAAAATCAATAAAAATGTTGGACTCGGGGCAACGCCCGGGCCAAAACACTATTAAATATTTAAAATAAGAAGTTTTAACTGCCACGTGTCATCCCTTTGTTAATCCTTATTTCAGCTATGTCATGTTATTTGCGATGTATTGCGCCACGTAAGATTGTCCACATATGTTTTTTACACCATATTATGCCACCTAAGAAAAAGCATATTTATTAGGTCTCAATTAAAATTTGCTTTAGTCAAGAATCAAACCCATAACCTTCATAGTGAAATGTAATCTATTAACCATCAAACCACTTTAATTTGTTTGTTTAACATTTATCATTAAAATTTGATAAATATAAGCTATCAACCATCAAACCACTTTAATTTGTTTGTTTAACATTTAACGTTAAAATATGATAAAACATTGCAAATTAGTGTAACTAAAAAACAACACATTTCAAATAAATCTACTAAGTTAACAGCTACTATTGTTACATATCATCCTATCTCAATTTTTTTAATGTTATTCTCTTTTAATTCCAAATCTTTAATAGTTTTTTAAATTTATTATTATTTATGACACCATCATTGTCATATATATCAATTCGCATTGTAAAAAAAAAAAACAAAAAAAAAACAAAATCAATTATGAAGTTTATGAAAAATAGCGAAATACAATATATAATAATAATCGACCCGGGGCATTGCCCGGGCCAAAATACTAGTTTTCTTATGAAAACAAAGTAAATAAATCGTGCATTGCACGGGGTTAATCTAGTTTTATACCTAATAATTAATAATTATTAAAACATTTACATCATTTATGAAAACTTTTTTGATGAAATCTTCAGCTCCAGTGAAACATTTTTATTATTGAAACTTTTTTACCCCATTTTACATTGCTTATTTTGGGCCAAAAAGTTAACTGAAATTTTTGGGCTAAAAACTTGTTTTACACCTTATTTAGAACATTTTCTCTCAAAATTGGGAGGAAAATATTTTCATCCACATGTAAATAATTGATAATGTTTAAAATGGAAAATCATTTTCCTTGCAACTAAAAATGAAAAAGTTGTACGAAAATGAGTTTTTCATTGTAAAATGTTTTCATAGTAAATAATTTCCAATTTAAAATGTTTTACACCTTAGTAAATACTCCTTGTAACGACCCGACTTTTATGGACTGTCGATTTACGTAGGAAATCGACAAATGGATCATTACCAACATAAAACTTAACATTAATATTATATATCAAAGTCTAAAAGCCTTTTATTACTTAAATACTGAAATGATAATCCCAGAAGTAAATAAACAATACTTAGATTACATAATTGAATGAAGTCTTTCCCAACAGGCTGGGAACAGCTAACTAATAAACTGAAGAAAATACTCAAAACAAACTACGGTTGCACTAAAAACTCTAAAACACACAACCCGAGCCGACGTAAGCCCATTCTAAACCTCAGCATCTTCACATGAAATGGGGGGGCCCACCGTCAGTGGCGAGTAACTAGGCTGTCCCGCTTAAATGAGGGACCGTTAACCATATAATAGCATAGAATCAAACGAGGAAAATCATACAAAACATATGGAAATACGTACAAAAATACATACGAAATACGTACAAAAATACGTACAAAAATACGTACAAAAATACGTATAAAAATACGTAGAAATACGTATACAAATACGTATAAGATACGGTTAGGTATACGTACAAGATACGTATACAATACAAGTACAATACGTATAAAATACCTGCAGAATACGGTTAGAAGTACATACAAAATACGTATACAGTACAGATACCAGTACGTACAACATACATATACAAATACGTACAACATACAAAATACAAATACGTACAACATACATATACTCAGAAATACACCATTAAAATACAGACTTACCAGACGTATGCAGCGGAAGACTTAATATTACGTAAATAATACATATATACACGGCAATACACATATACACATAACCCTTTCCGTGAATTACTTACTTATCATATTTTACTCTTAAACCCTCTTTTAACCTTCTTAACGGACCGGTCATAATGCTCGTTGTGGATCCCGTGTGCACCACAACTTTCCTAAAGCATGCCGGGGTGAACCCGTGTATTCAACCCGTAGCCCTCCTTTGCAAGAACTAAGCCTAAGCTATGACCATAACCCCTAAATAGCAGCTCGTGTACTACTACTTAGACGACTACATATTCTAAGATCCAGAATTTCCCAGAGACCGCAGTAGGGTAGTGGCTTCGACTTAACCCGACCTGATGACTCGTGTATCATCAAATGGGCGTCCTTACGTATCTTGTCTTTTCTAAAGGCCATCGTGAGACCACTAATTAACAATTAATATCTAAAGGCCATCTTGAAACCCCTAATTCATATCATATCTTATTCCTTTCCTTCTTATTCATATTGTTACTTTCCTTGATATTGCAACTTATCCCTATTAATTCTTTTAATTCCTTTAAATTATATTAATTCCTAAAATTATAATCTAAATTATTATAAGTCAAAAATTAAACTAAAAATTTATTAAAATCAAAGGGACCATTCGACATTTTCATAAATCAAATAATAATTAAATAATTTCATAAATTATCATATAAACAATTTAATAAATCATATAAAATAACATTTAACACCATAAATTGCCTAAAACATGATAAAAATCCTATTTTCCATATTTTGAACCATTCGACTTTTATATATGAAAATTCCGAAAATTATATAATTAATTAAATAAATACAATTATCAATAATTAATCACATAAACTTCATTAAACACAAATAAATCATGCTTGGAATATTAAATCATACAACATGAATCAAAACAAGATCAAATTCAATCCTTTTTACACATAAACCACACGGCTTCTTGAACCAACAACAATAACAAGATTAATTTCAAGAATTTACAATAATATGATTAAACCAAGATTAAATTCAAGATTACATATTAATTCAAGATTAATCAAGATTAATCATACAAATTAGATTTTTATATCCCTTTTATACTTCATGCCACTCGACTTTTTTTATAAAATGAACAAATAATAATTTTAATTCAAGACTTAAATTAATCAATTAACTAATCATATTCATCAACTTAATTCAAGAAAACATCATAAAAATATCATCTAAATTCATATATAACACTCGAAAATTTCAAGATTCAAGATTTAATAATTATCATGCAATTATTCAATAAAAAAAATATAATTAAATAAATTTTTTCATGCATAGAATTAATTTAAACATTAAAGATTCATAAAGATTTCATAATAAAATCAAGAAAATAACATGCACGTGGTTCGAAACTTTGATCCTAACATGATACTAATTCTTTTAATTTTTCCTAGTTTTAATCCTAATTAATTATATAGAAAATTATACCAGATTCAAGGGGGTTAGTCTAGTTACCTGAAATCGCAAGAGAAATCCAACAAAAATCACCCCTTATGCCTTAGAAACACACGGCTAGGCTTAGGAAACTTTAGGGGTTTTCTTTGAGTTTTTTTAGTATAAGAAAATGAGTAAAAGAAATTAGGTTAAAAAGCTTGTTCCCTATTTATAATATAAGGAACAAAAGAAAAATAAATAAAAACAAATATAGGGGGGCCGTGAGTTTTGGGAGAAAAATAGGGGAGGTTGAGCTTTTTAGGATGACTTAGTTTAGAGGGTTAGACTAGGTTTAAAATTCAAGTAATAATTAATAATTATTAATCAAATAATTAATTAAATTATCTAATTAACAATAAATTAGAAAGAAAAATAGTTGTTGGCCATAACCATGAGGGGCCGGCCAAACTAAGAAGGAATTGGGTCCTTGGGCCCAATTTCGAGATAAGATAATGAAATATAATAAAACAGTCCAAATATTCGGGCCTTTTGGACTTAGAATAATAAAATAACATTAATAAACCGCGAAATTTTCTGGCCCTAAATTTCGGGTTATTACACTCCTAGATGTGTTTATTGTTTTTTTTTTCCAATGATAATGGGTGATATACTATGCCTTAAAATCGGGCCCTACTCTAGGTCACCTGGCTTAATTTTAGCTAACACACGCATTCGTAAGGGGTTAATAAGGAATTCTCGCAAATGCATGCGGTAAGAGTCGAACCAGGATCTTGTCCTTGAAATTCTAAAGCCCTAACCACTAGGCAAAAACTTCATCCTCTAAATGTGTTTATTGTGTGTGAAGCTTTATTATCCAATTTTTGAAGGTTACTGTATTTTCTAAGCTAAGGTTGTATATATGAGTATTTTTATACCTTTAAACCAAGATCATGAATGTTAATGTCCCAGCAACCAAATCTGCCTATTATCTTTGCGGATTTTGACAGCTAACTGCCGCTACATTCCTAATTTCATATGTGATTTAAGTTGAGGTTGGTGTACTACAAATAGGTTTTAGGTCTAATACTTCACATAAGTTTAAATAAGGTCTAATGAAGTGTAATAAGTTCAATAAGGTTTGATTAGGTACAATCAAGTGTAATAATGTTCAATTGTTTCTCATAATCAAGGCTAATCAAGTCTAATAGGTTCAATATATAAATTTCAATCAAGTTTAATAAGTTTAATATGTTCAATTCATATGTGTTCGGATCTAATAACGGTGTCTTCTCTTCAACTTATTAGACTTAAACTTATCTTATCTAAACTTATTATATTGATTGGAACTTATTGACATGATTAGACCTTATTGAAAATTGACCTGATTGGAACTTATTACACTACACCTAATTGAACCCGATTGGAACTCAACCTGATTGAAACTTATTACACCTAATTGAACTTATTAAAACTTATTAGACCTGATTAAACTTATTGGAACTTACGAGACAATTGAATATAGTTGACTTGTAAAACTAGATAATCAGATTAATTAATGACATCAAAATATGTTAAAAACCTACAAAAAAAATTATATTGAGGTAACAATCAAAAATAAAAATGTAAGCTAGCAATTATAAAAATTATATTGAGGTAACAATTTAGTAAACTGAATACTACCACATAATGACTTTTTAAAAAAAAAATAATAATAATGTGGGTCATACTAGGCCTTGAACTAGTTCCTATTGTAGTCTGTAGTTTGTTCGGTCCAATTTGGCCGACATACGCATTTGAAATTTGAAAATAGAATATAAGTAAACATCACAAATACGTGCGGTGAGATTTGAATCCAATACATCAAATTTGACGTTGACAATACTTAACCAGTAGGTTAAAACTGGTAGCTAAATACCACGTATGAACTACTGTAATAAACTTTTAATTTTCACTTCATTCACGTACTTATATATACTTTATATAGTGGGCTACTAGCTTTATGTTCTCCTGTTTTCAAATTGCATGGCCCAATTAAAACAGACCAAACAAGACCAGATTAGAACTGGATTTGATTTCAGTTTTGTGCTATATTATTTCTTGGTCCAAAAGGCATTACATGAAGGACTATTGAACACCAGGGCCGTGACGGGTAGGTGTACAAGAAGATTCTCTGTATAGGGTCCCATTTTTCAAATGGCCTAATTTTTTAAAATTATTTTGTCTTATTGTTATATTTCTAGATAAATATATCATTATTTTAGAAAAAACTTTGAGATATATACATATGTTGTCAATATTATATTGAATTATTGCATTTATTAAAATATCAAAGGTTTAGTTAAATTTTTGAACAGGGCCCCAAATATTTTCGGGACGGCCTTAATGAACACTTTACGACCACTATAACGAAGTACATCATCCATCCTCCAAAATTGTCTTTTTTTTTATTTTTTATTTTAATTTTTTATGTTGGGATGTGAATTGTTTGGGCAATTCGAATTGTACTAGATTTTTGTTATCTAAGGTGAATGATATTTTTGGAATATTTTCGTTCTTACCCCTCCGAAAAACGAGTAGGGGACAAGCTTTAATTTCAGCTTCTAGGGGGCCTTCTCCGGGATAACTGTACTTTTTGCTTTATCCATTAATCGTTGTTCCAAGGTATTAAAGGGTGGGTATTTGTCCATTTTTCGGCTTTTACAACAAATTATTGTGTCCATTTGAAAGATTTCGATATATTTTCATCTATGACCCCATTGGCCCATTGGATACCCAAAAAGCATGTATGATAATGTTTGGTTTCAACTATCTTATGTTCCTTTCCACTATATTACACAAAATTTTGGGGCCCAAAAATCGCAAAAAAAATGCAACACTTCCATCGTTTTTGGCTCGTGAGAGCCGTTCTAGGGCTAGTTTATTTTCACCTTTTTATTTAGCCATGATTTTAGTGTGTCAAATGAAGACTCGTTGCCCGTTTTCGGCCTCTATAACGAGGTATTATGTCCTTCGAAAGGATATTTCAATTTTTGTGTTGTGCATTGTGTTTTGGGCTATTTGGCTCCATCATAACCGACTCAATCAACTGATATCATTATTTTTTTCATGTAAATTAAGGATACTCTAATTAATATACATAGTGCATTAGCTTAATAAAATTTAATAAAACATCAAGTGTCAAATTATCATAAAATAAGATGACTGCAATTGTTTTTAGGAAAATTTAAGTTCGGATTCAGTTTAGTTTATGCTGATCAAATTTAGTAACAAATTGATCGAGATTTAGTTTAGTTCAACGATTTTTCTTGTTTTGAAAAGTTCAACTTCAATTCCGGTTGTTTTTAGCATGGATTCAACTCATTTCAATTCATTCATTCTTCGATTGATAACAGTACAAAACTTCATATCACTTTCAGTTCAAGTCATTTTCTATATACGAGATGTTTCAATTCAGATTGTTTTAGTTTCGATCATACGCAATTTAATTAACTCAATGGGCTCTAGCCAAAACTAACACCCATAGCTATAGGCACAATATAGGAGGGTTAAAGAAATAAAATGCACCATATAGGCAAGGAGGAATATAACACAAGAAGCATCAAATATAAGCATCGAACATGAAAGGTAAATGGGTGAAAAATTCTTTTGCTTTTGATTGATTAAACTAAACTAAAGAAACATCCACCTTAAGCTTGTAGGAAGTTGGATGGAGCTCATCTTCATTTTGTTTGACAACAAGTCACCAACTATGGCCCATATAACCTTTTTTTTTTATATGAGTAAATAATTAGATATTACTCTTATTATATATTTATAATAATCATTCAAAAAAGAAACAATAAAGAAATTAATATATTTAATGTGTAGTTAGTGGGCATTTTTTCTTTTATAGCCAATTGATGAGTTTCTTTTGAAACCACTCCTCCTCTATAATCTCTCTACCCCACTCCCAAAAAGGAGTACCTTTGAATGAACTAAACCCTTCCTAATAATTTAATTATTCTCATGCATCAACACTATACTACTAAAGCAAAATCACGAGGGATATGTGTCAATGTGTCAATGTGTCACCTCTAGTTGAGTTTATTTTCATTGATTTTTAATAAATCTCTATAAGCATTCTTTTTTGTATTTTATAGAAGGCATTTAAATTTATTTAATTACTTTCAATTTTTATTTTTTTGGTAAATTGTGTAAAAAGTTTAGCAAATTCTTCTAAAATTTCAAAAGTCATTAATCATATATATCTTACACACATGACGCCTCAATAAATATATTAATTAATATATAACAGAATTGGTGCCTCAATACATACTCTAATATACTTGTGCTTTTCATGCTATTTAAAGATAAACTAGTTTTAAGCTTGTGCATTCACGAATGGATATTACTATTGGACACTAATGGACACTTGTCTAATAAAATTAATATTAATTAGTGACACAATATTTAAAGGGTTTCGCAATGGGTAATACCAATATTTAATGGGTTTCCAATAAAAATGACACCAACTTAATATGATTGAATAATTTTTAACAAAAAAATTGCATGGTTAATGAAAAGTATCGTTGATTTCAAAAAATAATCCATCCATGCCAAGTTGGTGTTAAAAAAATTCAATCTTGTCAAGTTGATGTCATTTTTAGAAGTGCGTCAGGTTGGTATCACTAATTGTACAACTCTGTAAAGATTGTGGCCCTGTTTGAAAATTAGCTGATAGCTGTTAGAAGTTAGCTAATTGAGTTAGTTGTTTTGACTAGCTGGTTGTGATAGCTGATTTGGCTAACTGATTACCTTAGTTGTTTGTGTAAAAGTTTAAGGTAAATAGCGGTTAGCTGCTAGCTGTTTCAGAATAAAAAGAACCAAAAAATTATAAGCTCTTCCAAAAAGCTCCGATCCTCATATGAGGCTTTTGAAAAAGAGTTTTTTCATCCAAAACTCTCTTCCAAACCTTTAACTCCCAAACACCCAAAATAACATTTTGAGTTGATCAAACCTCTCTTTTTCCCCAAACCGACCCCCCGGTGTCACTGAGTGTTATTTTGCCAAAAAGCTATTAGCAAACACACTTTTGAACCATTAAGATTATTCTAACTGCTAAGTTTGTTGTAGTTAATTATCAGCGGCCAGAGCCGCACAAAACATTTGAAGCTAGCTTGGAAATGTTAATTAGAAAACTCTCATTTGAATTGAAAGCAAAAAAATCGAAGATAGGGATCGTGTTTAAGGTAGCTCATTGATCCTGTAAGTTACCTTAGCTTGTTTCTTATTTGATGATGATAGATTTGTGAAAGCCAGAGTGCAACTGCTTGCACCAGGTTAAAACAATCCCTTCAATCACGAGTTTTGTAAACAAAAAAACTGTCCAATAATTCATTAACTTTCACAAATCTTCAATCATGTTCTCAAAAAAGAAATGATTCAAAATCGGGAAAGCTATATATATACACTTCAAACGGTGTATCTAGAGATTTCAACATGTGGATTCAAGCACTTTTTTTGTAAGACAAAACTCATAAAATTAGCCATAACAGTACAACACGGCGTTTTAGGCTAGGTGCAAGAAACATCATAACCTAGCTATACCGGGTACAAAGGGCAGCACAACATTGCAAAGGGTGTGAAAGGCTGTTGGAGTTAGGGGTAAATTGCTTCAAAAGAATGTGAAGAGTCCTATCCCACATTAATGGTGTGAGAATAAGTTGTATAGTTTATATACAATTACTTCTCCCATATACTTTGAGTTGGGTGACTTGGAGGTTTTAGTGGGCTTGAGAGGGTGTGGAACGATCAGCACACGTGCGCGCCGCCTGGCTCGGACCAAGCCATGGGTCTTGGGAAATATAATATAACTTAACAAAGTTTTGGACTTGGGTTATTTAATTTCCACATTTATTTTTATTACTGTTTTGTTAATAATAGTTGCAGAATTAATCAGTACTAATAATTACCATTGCAGAATTAATCAGCCATTAAACCACCGTTGCAGAATTAATCAACCATTAAGCCACTAGCCGTTGTGTAATTAAGCTACTAGCCGTTTTGTTACCGTTGTGTAATTAAACCAGAATATTTTCAGTCATATTTTATACTCCGACTACTATATATATGGAACTCTGAACACAACCAGAGGACAACTTTTACTCTTCTTCTCCATTATTTTCTTTGTTAATACAGTTCACAAATACTCACACAAATACTTCTTTCCTGGGTAATATTCAAGGGCATCTCAACTTATTTCCCTGTCGACACCGGTGAAATAGTGATCGTGTAACGCTGGAGGTTGTTTACCGTGACTCAGTGTGTCGTAGCGGGGCAATATCAACTTTAGGGCAGTGATCATATCACGCCACGATCTATTTAGATAAGCTTTCTTTTGTTTTTATCAGTCTTTGTTCTTACAAAGGCAACACGACTTTGTGCAAATGGTGCGAAGGGCAGCGCAAATGATGCCCCTTCGTGAACGTAAAAAAAGATCGTGCTACCGTTCTCACCATTTGCACAAGGTCATGTTGTCCTTCGCAATCTTTGCACAAGGTTGTGTTGCCATTCAAACCTGGTATAGGCCAGGTTTTCTTGCACCCAACCTAAAGGTCGTGCTGTTATTGCCAACTTTTTCTAAGTGTAAAAAAATCATGCTCAACCTTTAAATTAGGAAATATTGTACTAATAAATATCAATCTTTCTTGACATTTTTTCCCAAATTTTATTAGTTTTTTTTAGCTTATATTTAGTGTGGATGAAAAACTGAAACTCAATGAACGAAAGCTATGAAAAAAACATATGGGAAAAGAAATTATTCCTCCAATTTAGAATAGGTTATTTAGAGATATTTACTTTAAGTAATTGTTTGTTTTTCAAGATAGTTACACAACTAGAAAAGATGCTATTTGCGACGGGAATTTCCGTCGCAAAAATGTGATCCCGTCGTAGAAAAGAGGGGTCGCAGCGCAAATGATTTTTTCCGTCGTAAAAATATGAGTCTGTCGCAAAAAATAGGGATCACAAATGATTTTTCCCGTCGCAAATGAATCAATTTTAATAGAGTTTGGGTATGCATGTATTAGGTGAATTTTAGCGACGGGCTCAAAAAACGTCATAAAAGATATACATTTGCTACGGAATTTAGGCCCATCATTAATGTATTCCCGTTTTTAATGGACAAATTTTTTGTAGTTTCGTTATTATTTCTACAACAAGCTTTGCAAGATTTTTAATTACTTTAAATAATTATATATTATTTTTGTTTCCGCAATTTATAGCAGCTTATTTACAAATCCACTACGGGCTCAATGAATCCACTTAAACCCATAATAGATCCGCCCCTGCGCTGATGCACATACACTTATACACAAATTGTATAATCTTAGAATGATGTTAGCTGTCATTAACCTAGTGCATGATAAATATAAGAAAATTTTGCCACTAACCACCTAATAAGTACCAAAAGTTGTGAACAACTACCATAATTTTTTTTTATTAAATTTAACTACCAATTAAGTGTCAAAAAATTGCAAACCACCACCCATTTTTAACACCGTTAACTTAAATCATAATTAAACCTTAATTAATCTTAATAAACACTTTTTATTTAAAAAAAAAGAAAACAAATTTGGAAAATTAGAAAAAAAAACCCTCAACCACCCCTCCCCCTCCCCCAGATTTTCCAGATTTTCTTTTTATTTTTCTATTTTTTTAATAAAAAGTGTTAATTAAGATTAATTAAGATTTAAGTGGTTTAATTAAGGTTTAATTGTGATTTAAGTTAACGGTGTTAAAAATGGGTGGTGGTTTGCAACTTTTTGGCACTTAATTGGTAGTTAAATTTAATATAAAAAAAAATTATGGTAGTTGTTCACAACTTTTGGTACTTATTAGGTGGTTAGTGGCAAAATTTTCTAAATATAATATTGTTCCGTTCCTATTTGTTTGTTCTGTTTTGACTTTACATATATGTCAATGTATTTATTTGGCCTTAAATATCTTCTGTTATATATGTGTAAACATTATAATAATTGGATATTAATAACGTACTCATTGAGACGAATCAAACAAGACTTCATATGATTATAATACTTCCTCCGTTTCGAAAAAAACACAACAATTACTATTTTTGGATGTTTCAAAATAAATGCAACAATTTTAATCTTCTATTTTTGCAAGTTTTTTCTTTTTATCTCTCACATCATCACATATCCCATTTTCTCTCTCTATCCCTATTACCCTCACAACAAAAAATTGGCTAGGAGTCCGTGCCAACCCATTTGTTGCGTTTTTTTCGAAACGGATGAAGTATGTTTTATATGTTGAGAGTAATTTAGAAGATTCTCTCTATCTAATGAATATGGTTAAGATTCCAAACAAGAAAAACAAATGAAGACGGATCGGATGGAGTATTATTTTATTTGTAGCAGTTAATATAAGCAATTAAGCATATATATATATATATTATAGGATAATGTGTGGGATACTAGGCCTTGGAACCGAGCCCTACTGCAAGTCACCCAGCCCAATTTTAGCCAACACACGCATCTGTAAGGGAGATAATAAGGAATCCTCGCAAATGCGTGCGGTGAGAATCAAACCTAAGACTTCATTCTCAGCAATTAAGCATATATAGCAGCACTTTTAATTGACAAGTATAATGAGCATATTATATACATACGGAATATGTACTTATACGTTCATTAAAGTTGCATCCAATTCAATTAGCATCCTCAAATTAAACCATCCCAATATATTAAGGAATAATAAGCCGCTAATAATTTATGACTTAAGAGGCTTTCTATTTTGAACAATATTCATAGATCATCCTTGATGTCATCTTAAGCCGTCTTTCCCATTTAGGAGAGCTACCATTAATTAATGCCCGGGGAATTAATTAATTAGTAATTAATTAGCATGAACTAACTAGTGGTGCTTAATTAATTATATAGATAGATGGATGACATTCAATCATAGACTAATGATGGTAATTAAAAGAATACTAGTAGAGTAAATCAAAACGAAAAAGAAGCTAACCAGCGTTCCTTGAGCGCTTGTTAAGCTAGACAATAAAATTGGAAATATTAAGGGCGGTGAGTTTGATTCATTTGAAATTTTCCGATCTGATCTGGTTTGATATGATCTGAATTTTTTTGATATGTTCTGATCTGATCTGAATTTTTCTAATCTGATATGAATTTTTCTGATTGTAGTTACTGTTATAGTTATAATTTTTTTGATATGATCTGATCTGATTTGGTCTGAATTTTCTGAAAATAAACACATAAATGCTTATTTAAGTTGGATCAAATGCACCCTAAGTTAAAATAAAAAAATAGTTACATTGATAACGTTTGATTGCATCAAAAAAATTATACGGAGTAATATTTCAGAAATATATTTAATCTTTTTATCTAATGTCCCATGGCTTTTATTATATAAGACAAGGGGAGCTATAGTGTCATCCATAGAAAAGTCTTAAATGACCTTAGATTTTTCTAAAAAAACACAAACTACATAACTAAGGAAAGTTCTAACAAATTTTTTATTCTTTTAAATAAAAAAAATACAAAATACATAGTTCAAAAAAATAAAATAAAAATATGTGAATTTATATTTTTAAATTCTCTGCAAATTGATACCCATATTGATTTTTTTGACATAAATTTTTTTACCGTTTGATTACAATAATGGAAATTTGGTAGTAGAAAAAAAAAATATAGTGGATCAACTTTTTCTTTGTTCATTTTTTGATATGAAAGAAATTCAATTTGCATATTATTTCCAAATTTTTATAATATCAAAAAATGGAGAGAACTCATATTCAAACCTTATTTCTCTGTTGTTTGTTTTACTATTGTATAAAAATTATATAAAAAATATCGCCGCACATATAATGTGCATAAAAAAAAATCTCTATTATATAAGTCAATGGAGGAGCTATGATTTTCCCCACGAAAATAATTATATAGCCTTAAGTTAAAACAATTATAAAAATATTGCCTTATTTGTGCTTCAATCAATTACAATTAAAATGAAATATGAGTTATTTCATGCAAAAAACAATAGATTTTTTAATTTATGTTTTGTATAACTTTGTATTTTTTAATACAATATCTTATTATAGTTTGACTGTCATTATTAAATATATTGCTATTATTTTATTTATTTTTTAAAAATTTCAATCAATACTAATTTTTTGTATATCTTTACATGGTGCCCCAGGTAAAGCTTTGATTTTAGTACTAACAATAAATTGTTGTTGCAAGCAATGCAAATGGATGTATAAAGAATTAAAAATGTGTTTTAATTACTATTTTAAAGTAAATCAATGTTTCTTCATTGTTCTAGATAAAATGCTAGTAACTATATATATAAGGTATCACTATTATATAATGTATCACTAAACCACATAAAATGCCTTAAAAAAAACAAGAATGATGTAATTCTCTAGTTGGTGAGACCATCTTACTAGATCTAAATGGTTAGGCCACTTTACATTTTGCTTATTGTTCTTAACTAGTTTTTAGCCAGTGCAACGCACGGGTTTGGCTCAACACTTTTTTTTCTATTTTTTTTTTTTACGTGGCAAAGCTAAAACCAAATACCACAATTAATTTAACATTTACTCCTGAGAACTCAAAAGTTATAATGACCACTGAAGTGATTGTTTAAAACAATTTCATTCTAAGTAAAACAATAACTTGACCACCTTTTTAGAAAAATATAGTACAAGTATACTCCGTAATACGTAATAAGAATTACCCAGATTTTTTTAATCATATCGTTGGCATCGATAATATAAGCAGAACTCATCTCAACTGTCCATCTTTCACAGTTCAACATATTACTATTAAATTACCAAATGCATTATTACCACTACAAAACAACAAATCAATGAAATATATCAATTATCAAAAGAGTATACTCCGTATACTAAATACTGAAGATCATATAATAATTAGATTAAATGAGAATATAAATCAAACAAACAATTGAAGAATGCAAAAAAAAAAAAAAAAAAACTATGTTGGAGGAACTTCTCAAATTTTTTAGCATGGCAGACAAAAATGGGAATGAATGAATGAAGATTGGGGATTTTTAATAAGAAATGGAAGGAGGTGAAAGGAGAAATAATTTGAGGATTTTAAATGATTTAGGGTTAGTGATTAATTTAAACATATATATATAACACATAATAGAATAAAATTATTATTGGAAGAAGATATATAAGTAGGAGGCCAGAAAATTAGTAGAAACCCAACAGTTTCATTGAGAAAAAACTTATGGATTTAATAAGGATGGTAAATGTTATGAAGTAATAAATTGGCCTGGTTTAATAAGTTTGTAGCTGATAGGATGAAGGTGAAAGAAGTAGAAGTTAGGAAGATGGAAAGAAGTAATAAATAAATAAATTGGTTTAATAAAGAAGTACGTGTGATGTGTCAAAAGAGAGAAAAACTTCAGCAAGCATAATATGGTAGTGATACATAGGATTGATTGGGGTGAGTTTTAATAGACTAGACTAGATATAGAAGGATTGATTGGGGTGAGTTTTAATAGACTAGACTAGATATAGATGCTTGAGTTTTTTTTTTTTTTTTGGTATGATTTTTTGAAACTTTTAACGGCCCGTTTGATTATATTGTTGGTAATGAAATGTAGTAATGGTAATGGATTTAAAGTGTAAGTTGTTAAGGAAAAACTTTAAAATTCACATGGAAAACATATTTTTTATTCCCAAACTTGAGATTTCTTCTTGTTTTCCATTACCATCCATTACCATGTGGAAGGGTGGTATTAGATGGGAATGAATATTTATGAAGAAAATTAGATAGATTGGAGTTAAGGTAGCACCACCATGGGAATGAATTTTGATTTTTCTTCCAAATCTAGTTATAAATTCGATCATTTGTCCCATTACCTCAATTTATGACCGGCTACCAAACGGACCGTAAATGTCTTTAATTGCACCCCCTCCATTTCTAAAGATTGAACCCATTTAAAATAAACTGCTAGACACTATTCATAATAAAGAAAAAACTCTTCTAAATTAGTGCTAATATATATATGAAATAACTAGTTTTTTAGTCAGTGATATTCACGAGTTAATTTTTTGATTTTTTATATGAATTAAGTTTTAATATTATTTTATTTTCGTGATTGTTGTTCGAATTCGAAATTATGGATATTTATATTATTAGTATGAATTGAGTTGTAAAAACTTATTTGATGTTGGTAGAAGTAAAGACGAACTAAAAACAGACTAATTTAATTAATTTAATCAAAGCCTTAAATTTGTTATGATAATAATAATCAAAATATGAATGATGAAGTAAAATGAATTGAAAATTGAATATATGCACACAAGAAAAAATTATATTAGTGATGAATACATGTCATAATCATCAATTATGATGAAAATAAGATAAAATAATTGAAATTAATACATTATAATAAGTCAATAGGTAAATAAATCTACAAAACAAATTAAAATGAGATTTTTTTGTATAATAAATTGTATTATGAAGTTCATTGTTTTATGGCTATAATGATAAAGTTGTTATAGCATAAAGAGAAAACTTGGTGAGGGATAAAGGAAGAATATGAATTATAATGAGGTTGCTATGTGCGTGTGTGTGAGTGTGTGTGGATAGATTTTTTTGAGGAGATGAAAGGATTTTTAGGTTAATTAAGTAGTTGCATTTTTTTTTTTATTAAAGAATATGAATTGATATCTAGTTATGTGGTGTGTAAGGTTATTAGCTTAAGTTGCATTTTTTAATTAAAGAATTATTAATATTTGGTTATAGAATGTGGAAGGTTTTTAGGATGAGTGAAGGAGTGTTAATGTGGGCATTGAAATGAGGGATTTGTGAGGAGTTGTGTGGAGAAGCCATGTGTTTTTTAGGGAGTTTTTTTTTTTTTTTTTTTTTTGGGCAAAGGGGCAACAAGAACATAACATAAAAAAGCAAACAAATAAACCACCAACTCCACTGATAATGGCCACTGGCCATTTTGTGGGTCAAAGAGTGAATGTCCTTACTACCTATACTCAGACGTGGCAATCGGAAAGTTCAGAACGGATTCGGACCATTTTGGACGGATTTACTTTCGGATAAGACCGAATCGTTTCAGATTGGAACCAAGTTCGGATCAGCGTATTATTCGGTCTGGATCAGGTTTCGGATTGGAGTTTCGAATCAATGTCAGATTGGGACCATTTCGAATCGGATCTCAGATCGGACCATTTCAGTAGAGCTTGTTTGATTTTTCAAAAAGATTTACGTTTGTAGTTTATTTTATAGGATAAAAAGGAGTATATATTAATTAACTCTTAAAGAGCACAGAAACAACAAGTCATTACAATTCTAAAGGCAATAAGATGCATAAAGTAAAGAAAAAAAAGACAAAAAGTCAAATAGATTGGAGACTTTGAAGACATGACCAAACTGAGGGCCGACGTTGCGACGGTGGCACTGGCACTAATTCATGACGGAACTCACGGTGATGTTGCGAGCACGAGAAATGAACCCTCTTCATGCGTACCATGGAGGTGGTCAGGCTATATATATATCTATCTTAATGGGAAGAGCGGCAGATCGAAGAGGGCTCACCAACAACCTAGAGGAGGCGGCGGAGTGGATCAGTTGCCGGCAAGCCCCAATGGCCGGTGTGTTAGAAAGGGGTGAAAGTGAAACCCTAGGAGAGAAGGTTTAGGGAGGGTTTTAATAGATTAGGTATAGATATACTCATGTGGGGTATATATATTTGGATTAATCTCCACGAACACTATAATAATATCAAGTTTTTATAATTTTTAATAACAAAAAGTTAAAAATATTATAAATTTTGAAAAGTACATTGACAAACGTATAGAATGGAATTAAGGTGAACTTTTAGAAACAAATGAAATAAACTAACCTTTTATATATTGTCAAATTATTAGCATTTTATATGTGTTTCTTACTTTAATTTGTATATATGTATACATAACCAATAGATATTTTGATTGTTACCCGATTTCACCAAACATAAAAAAGGGGGAAAATTGCTACGGTGACAAGGAATTAAACTTTGTTAATTAGGGTTTACGAATTAGGAATAACTTTTTAATCTCCACTTAAAATTTCATAATAATTTATCATTAAAAAGCATGAAATCCACATTTGATAGTATGTACTGGTTAAATGAAAGGCATTGCGTTGTCAAGTCACTACTACTCCTGAGGATGAGGAGTCATAGTCCAGTGGTTAGGGCTTCAGAGTTCCAGGCACGAGGTCTTGGGTTCGATTCTCACCGCACGCATTTGCGAGAATTCCTTATTATCCCCTTACAAATGCGTGTGCGTGTGATAGCTAAAGTTAGACCGGGTGACCTGTAGTAGGACCCGGATCTAAAGCGTAGTATTCCACACATTATCCTATAAAATAAATAAAAAAGTCACTACTACTCCTACAGTCCTACCTGAAAGGGATACTTTAATTTGTCCTAGTTAATAATTAGTTATTTATTGATTGGTTGTTGTGTCACTTGCACTTTGTGTTCATTGATTTATTTATTTATTTTAAATATCATTTGCATCACAATGAACCACTTGTCGTTCCTTAATCATCTTACACCCCCAAAATTAGGGAATATAATACCTCAAAATTTGATGTAAATAGTATCCAATGATTTCACAAATTACATTTAGTTCATGTTTCTTTGGACTATAATCAAGCTGAATTGGATTTAATTGAGATTAACTGAACTTAAATAATTTATTTTTCTTATTTTTAGATTTTAATTTTTTGTTTAATATTTTTTTAAAATTTATTTTATTATTATCTTTGTATTATGTCTTTTTATTTAAGATTTATTTTTTTAAGATTTATTTCTATTTTATGATTCATTATATATTTTTTAATTCTTTTCAATGAATTTTTTTTTTTTTCCATATTTTTCGATAAACTAGCGATGAGGCCGACACATATATAAAGCTAAAAACGCAAACTCTTTTAAAGACATAAGTTGTTGTCTAAATTTTTTAAATCTTAATTTAGATTTCTTTATTGTACTTTATGTAAATACCAAATTCAAGAAAAAAATTAATGCTATAATTGAAATTGCTGCCGAATTTATTTTTCATTATGGTTTAATGTTGCTATTCCAGTATCAATCAATTTATTTTTCAGAATCTCTAATAATGGTTTAAAAAAGTAACCCCTATTGTTTCATGTAGTCTATTATAAATAACAGCTCACACTATTGTTTATATTTTCATCTTAAAAGAAAACTATTTTATTTTTCATCAAAAAATGTTGTTTAACTAATATTCTTAATTTAAATTTGAATTTATATACTTAGCTATGTTAAAATTTTATCTAATCTCATGAATCTTTTGTAAAAAATATACTAAAATAATAATACAATAATATTGAATAATGATATATTTTCATGATTATCATAAATTATTAAGATTTTCTTCCTTATTTTTAATATCTTTAATAGGTTTTAAATAAATTTATCGTTTACAATTTCTTAATTAATTAAGACTTAAATTTTTATATGGACATTTAAGTTTGATGATATATTAGGTTCTAATTAAACTAATTTTTTCATGTAAATCGAGCATTATTAATTCGGACAAAAAAACTAGTACAACATATACAAAACGAGCACTTTCTTCATTTTTAGGCGTAATATCAATTTTTTTAAAATTGAAAATTTTAACACAATAACATCTCTATCCTTGGGTAAACAGGAGCTCATTCGTTCTCTTCAACTTCCGATGTGGGATAGATTTTACTCCCTTTCCCCACCCTTAAAGGGGCATGCATCACCGAAGGCACTACAGGACACCGAAATGGGCCCTGACTTTGCGTCCCCAAAGGCACTAGTAGATATTGTCCTCTTTGGGCCCTAGCCTGCAAGGATTTGCTTTGGAGTGGGAACGACCCCACCCAAAATGCCTCTACTAGATTGAGGTATTCATTTCTATATAAAGAAGATTTCGCGATGGAAATTCCTGTCGTAAATAACATCTTTTCTAGTAGTGAGTAGTGTATGTAAGAAGCTAAAAGTGAAAAGAACAAATAGTAATAACTCGTTTCTTACACCGATTTACGCGCATTTTGGACATAAAGACACAACTTATTTTCATTCGGATAATGTGTCCCACGTTGAAAGATTGAAAAGAGGGTGATCAACTTATAAGTCAATGGGTTAAGTTACTCCACCTATTACCATATGTTTTTAGAATGAAACCTTGTTTTACTGCACTTGTGTGTGCCCATTAAAAAATGTAAGATAGAAGATATTTGAAGATTTGTTTGGAGCATGTAGCCCAACAAAATTGTGTGCATAGCACCACATTGGGGTTAGTTTACCTTATTTTCGAAGTCCAAAGAAGGAAGGACCAATAGAGTGTTTGTGAGTTGTGACCTAACCAACTTGTAAGATTAAAGGTGACTCACATATGAGGGAGAATATTGAGAGTATAATTCACGTTTCACACATTGAAAAATTAAAAAGACATTGAAAAATTAAAAAGAGGATGGTCAACTTATAACATAAGTCAATGAGTTACTCCATCCATATTTAATTACCATATAATTTTAGGATGAAATGCCGCCGTACTTGTATGTGATCTAACTCTCATTTCGTAAATGCCTGTGCAAATTAACTCCATAGAAACTTATCAATTTACAACCCTAGCTTAAGGGTAACCACTAAAATAGAATTCATCTCGCAAGGATCCAATATCTTTTATTTTCCCTCTCAAACTTATTTCTATAAAGATTTTTTTCCATATTACATTTATTTCATTAGCAAATCCCTAGATACTATAAAGTTGTTATAATTCATTTCTTATAAGAAAAAAAATGATAATTTATTGATGCCTTTAATTTTTTAAATCATATTGTGCAAGTAGGTTTTTTTAACTCTATTTTTTAATCATATTTTGATTATCTTATCATTTGTAATTTGTAATTTTCTAATAAAGTGAGAATTTGAGCATTTGCTCGGGGATTATCTAGTTACCCTTATGATTATAGATTCAAGAACACATGTTTTGATATTCTAAGCTCATACATGTCATTAGCCAAAATATAAAGTAAAATAATATTGCATTTCATGAAGGCTTTCATTAATTAGGGCAAATAACTTAATTAGTTTAAAATAATGACTTTTATATATAATGCTGTTAAAAAGGACAAAACTATCTAGCTAACAATTGGAGATGAACCAGTGAATTAGTATTATCAAGATCCTTATTAGTGAAGTATGTGAATGATTGGGCATCTTTAAATTATTATATTTAATTTTTTCCCCTCATTTCATTAATTATTATTTTTTACTCCTTGTTGGAATATTAATGGAATTGCTTTATTTATTTATAATAACTTTACTTTATTATTAGGGGGTTTCTAGCTTGCAAAAGTGCTACAGCATAAGTCAAAGGTGAAGTTACATACGGATGATAATTAGCCAAATCATACATCTATGTTTTATTTTTTTTGATTTATTATTGGAGCGAGGCATTTACTAGATAGTATATCATGCACATTAATTGTATTGTGGCGCATCAACATCTAAAACTCTCATAATAATTAAAACAAAAAAAAGCCCTAATTATTATACACTATATATATATATATATATATATATATATATATATATATATATATATATATATATATATATATATATATATATAAAAGTAAGCTCATGTGAGAAATGTAGTTTTGGTGAGAAGGGTGAGAAACAACCACAACCCTTTGATCAACAAATGAAGGGCTAAGATTAAATATGATTTTTCCTTCTTACTCCTACTATAGTTTGGAGTCAATGTATCTATAGCATAAAGTCAATGTATTTTTACCCAATGTATTTATAGTATATTTTGAATGTACCTATAGTTGTTAATCAATGTACCTCTAGGTTATAGTTGATTTATTTATCTTTTCTCACATTTCTCACGATAAGAAATATATATATATATATATATATATATATATTTAGGATAATGTGTGGGATATTAGACCTTAAAACCGAGCCCTAATTGAACTCAGGACCACGCGCCTGAAATTTTGAAGCCCTAACCACGGGCTATGACTTCATCCTCTATTATACACTTTATTACTAGTAGTCTAGTACTAGAAGTACACTGTACCACTTTATCAATTAATTGCAGTACTAAATAGCATTATTTGATGGTTATAATCTAGGTTGCATGATTACGCATATAAATTTGAGAATTGGTACAAAATAAGTTTGTAATACATCACTTTTAAAATTAAGGATACAGATATATAGTATAAGAAAATAATACATAAAATGTGAAAAAAAATGAAATTTTATGAAAATCTCCAATGGATGTAAAGAATTATATCTGTAAAAACAGAAATAATCAAGTAAAATGATAATGCCCTTCTCAAAGAATAATAGAAATTGACAAACAAAATGGCTAAAATAAAATATATATTTTTAAATATAATAAAAAAACAGAGTGAAGTATCAGGTATACATGAAGTATCGATATCGTATCTGTAGCCGACACGGGTACAACTACCTAATTGAAATATTAATACATTAGGTTATAATTCGTCCGTCCCCTACCCTAAAAATTGCTACATATTCTTTTCTTTTTGTTATCTTTAAAAGACGGTTAAAATATATGATCTCATACATATCCTTTCTACTTCTTCCTCATAACTCTATATACTTCCTATCTATCTAAATATCTAATGCAACACTTACGAAAGTGAAAAACTCATTATATATATAACAAACATAAGAGGACAGAGAAAGTACGTAAAATCTAATCAAAGACGGATAATACATGAATCCATTTTATTGGGTTGAGTTTTAGTGAGAAAGAAGAAAAACGTAACAAATAAGGGTTTTATTGTTGCATGCATGTACATTAATACATTACTCATTAAGCAACTCATCAAGTAAATAAAACAATAATCACAAATGCATCCATCAAATAGACTGTATGTATGTGTACAACAAAGATATATCTATCAATCAAGAAATTATATATAAACTAGTTTAAAACCTATGCAATGCACCGATAATATAAAAATGTGTTTTTTTAGTACGTATCTATTATTAGCACATTATTTGTAAGCTATAAAGAAACTAATAAGAAATGTACATATGAAGTACTCCTTAGTATATGTCACGATAATATTATTAACCTTTGATTGGTTGTTTCCGGCGTTGACTAAGGCAGTGTTACTAAGTGCTTATTTACTAAGTGCAAATAACAACCTCAGTTCTAAAACCATATTTATATGTGATGTTGTTAGATATATTTGTTTCGGTGCTTATTTTTTTATAAGGTATAGTGAAAGATATAGATAGTTACACAATGAAAACTTTGGAAAAAAACGTAATAAAAATTTCAAATAATAATGAGAAGAAGTACTTAATAATAATATAAGTATCAATATCAATTTAAGAAGTGATGATTAGAGCTGGGCATGAGCTTGACCGGTACAATCGTACAAGGGATAACTTAACAGGGGCATGATTTGGGCTTGACCCAACACGAGCTCATGCACTAGGAGCACAACACATGAACAAAACACCCAAAGACATAAATGATGGGCCATTGCATTGGCCACGCATGAACACCATTTTACAAGTTTGAGACGAGCACGCTATGCCGGCACACAATCAATATGACACAATTATTTTGGTTAAAATTTCATAATATATATAAAATTTGTATAAGACATGACCGCAAGGCACGAGCCATCCCGACACAAGACGTGGGCTAGGACATACATGGGCCTTATATTTTATAACTTGACACGAGTCCAACATGACATGAATTTTTTTGGCATGTATGTATAGACAAATTCTGCTAAGACACGAGGCACATGGACTGTCCCGGCACGCCTCTGCTCACCTTTACCATCCTGTTTGTTTTTTGGTAATAAATTGTGGTAATATTAATGGATTTAAAGTGTAATTTTGTTAAGGAATAACCTTATAATCTTTATGGAAAATATATTTTCATTCCCAAACTTAAATTTTATTCTTATTTTTCTATTATCATCCATTATTATTGGAGCATGTGATATTGGATGGAAATCAATATTTGTGTTGAAATCTGCAGTCCAAGCTTTGAGAATGATAGGCTTGCCTAAGAAAATTAGATAAATTGGAGTAAACTTGCACCACTATGAGAATACATTTTGATTTTCCTTTCAAATTTAGTTATAATTAATTTCCATTACCACCATTTATAATCGGCTACCAAACGGAATATTACTGTTGCAGTAGTGATTATATGACTTAGCTTTCCCTAGTGGACTATAAAAAATAGTCAATGAGTAATAGAAAGTCTCCATCTAAAAAACCAGGGAGAATGAGCGGGGACAGTTAAGCAGAGCATCATATATTCATATCATGGGACAAAAGAACAACTTTATAGACATATGAATATATGATATATAGTTATATAGCCGGCGCCAAACATAAAAAGCTTCTTTTCACTTCTCAAACTCCCCTTTCACAAAATTTAACATTTCCATTGCTGAGACTCATCTTTCAGTTAAAGCCAGCTCTGTTTTGATTAATCCAATAACTCTTAACCTAACAAAAACCCCCACAAAAAATTTTAAAAAATTGTTTTAAAAAATATTGAAGAATTTCCCCCCTCTTTATAACCCCTTTATGCTTCTTCTTCTGTATTTCTTTGAATTTGCTTTCCCAACTCACTTGAAACCTTAAAACCATTGATTGACATTTTTTTTTTTTTTTTTTTTGGGATTTTAGCATCAATCCTTGTAGAAAAATGGGTATGGAACATGGGTTTTCATCACCAAGAATTGAAGCATTTCCTTGTGGTTTGAGAGTACTTGTAGTTGATGATGATCCAACTTGGTTAAAAATTCTTGAAAAGATGCTTAAGAAGTGCTGCTATGAAGGTTTCTATCTTTTACCTTATCCTTTTGAAGTTTACTTGCTTGTATAGAGGCTTGAATGAGTTATATGATCAATTCACTTTTTTTTTTTTTTTTTGTGTTTTCTTGATGATATTGGTATATTGATGCTATGAATCTATGTTACTCGAACACGGGTACGTGTCCAAGTGCCGGACTCTGCTATTTTATGAAAAATTTCCATGATTTTAGCCCAGAATGAATGAAATGTCCAAGTGTCGTACCCATGTCGAGTGTTGAGGATCCGACACTTGTACTTGAAGTGAAACGAAGAGTCCTAAGTAACAACATATCTTTGAATTGAAAAGGGTTTTCTCAAGTTTTATTAACTTTCACAATTCAGTATGATCATGAGTTTAGTGTATGGTTCTGATTAATGAATTTGTGGGGGTGTCTAAAATTTGATCAGACTCTTCAGTTTATTTCTTTAATTTGTTATATTGATCTAATTATTTGTGTGTTTGTATGAAATTTGTGGATAGAATCATTTTATAGTCACAATCATGTTTAGTTCTGAACTAATCAGCTTCAGAACTGTGTCTGGATATGAATTTTGACAAATTGATCAACATAAAGAATCATTCTATAATCTTAATTATGTTTAGTTGTGTTAGTTCATGTGAATATGTGATGATTGGAATTGAAACTAATTTCTCTTTAGAATTTGCTGAATGAATTTCAGCTGATCAGATAATGTTTCCTATTTTGGAATTAGATTCTCAATCAATTTGATCAAATTTTGTAAAAAGTATCTACTTTACAATTAAAGAAATAAAGAACAGTGAAACTTTCCAGGTTATTGATGGTTCATTTATAGTAGGTTTTTCTGGTTTTTGAAGACAATTCTTCATGGTGCCACTAGACACTAGCTTCTTCTCCTACGGGAATCGCCTTTTTCTGTAGCAACAACGACTATTCGATTAAAAAAAAAAATGACAGAAAGAATTATACTTCTGTCACTTATCTGAATAGTTATTTTGATACTATCTTTTAGAAACAGATGAATAGAGGCTCAAGAAAAGGAAAAAAAAAAACAGGAGCAAAACATGTATTTGTTTTGATCATTAGATATGTTAATTGATCAGCATAACATAACTAAAGGAGAATTTCTGGCTGACTAATTTTATTTTGATGATTGTTGTGGATAAAAATTAGTAAGTTGCAAACCTTATAATGGATTTGCCAGCAGAAACTTAAACAATTACAGGAAAATTGATACCAAGTTTTCTACTTTCGTATAGTAGTAGTTGCTAAGGAGACCTATATACAAAAAAGTGACTGATAGACTTAGGCTTTGTTCCATTGGACTTAATTCCATACAAATTCAGTTCAGTTCCTTATGAGTCTAAGATTTTGTTTAATTCAGTTTAGTTCAGTTATTGACGGGTCTTGGATTTCGCTTAATTGGCGTGATATCAAATGCAATTGCATCTTCATTTCTCTGTGTTATGTACCTTTCATATTGATGTTCAACTATATTGATACAAAGACATCCTGTAATCTACAATCATTATATTAAAGCAAGTTGCTTTGCCAAAATCATTATCCTGCATATAAACACAGAATATTTGATAAACTCAACTCCTTGTTTAATGCACAACTGAACTAATTAAACTCCTCTCTAACTAACATTTCATCTATATGATGGTTGTTCAGTAACCACATCCGGGCTAGCCCGTGAGGCTTTGAAGTTGCTTCGTGATAGAAAAGATGGTTTTGATATTGTCATCAGTGATGTCAACATGCCTGACATGGATGGCTTCAGACTTCTCGAGCACGTTGGACTTGAGATGGATCTTCCTGTCATCAGTTAGTTACCCTTCAATTCTTTTGAGATTCTTTTCCTGAATTTCAATGTATATTTTCCTCTTTGATTTTGTGAAGTATTATATTTTCCTTCCTTTTTTCTAAGGAAGAATTGCCACCAACAGCTGTTTAAGTTTGACACTTTCGTCATTTACATCCATTTAAGTTCTTTTCTCCAACTTATGGCCAATTAAAGTTCATCTCTAATTAAATTGCAACCAAGTTGGTTTTCCGGAAAAAAAAATGCACTTTCATGCCATCAACGATGTCATATATCACATTATATCAATCAATATAACCAGCAAACATGACTTCATGGCCTGAAATTAAAGTGCATTTTTAGGATGTATGCCATCATTATAATGTGATATATCATATATGACATTATCAGTGGCTTGAAAGTGATTTTTTGGCCCGAAAAACACGGCTTGGCCGCAATTTAATTAGAAATGGACTTTTATTGGCCATAAGTTGGAAATAAAAAGAACTTAAATGGCTGTAAGTGGCGAAGTAACAAACTTAAATGGCTGTAAGTGACAATTTTTCCCTTTATTTTGAAATTTTTTGATGTTTTGAATCCGTGAAAAGTAAAATGAACTCATTCACTCATGCAGTGATGTCTGTTGATGGAGAGACCAGCAGGGTTATGAAAGGTGTTCAGCATGGAGCATGTGATTATCTGCTCAAACCCATAAGAATGAAGGAGCTCAAGAACATATGGCAGCATGTTGTGAGGAAGAGAATGCATGAGGTCAGTAACATTGAATGCCTTGAAGATAGAATTGGAGCAGATCATTCTCATGATGGGCATAATGGTGGTGATCAAATGTTTTTTAAGAAAAGAAAAGATGTTGAGAAGCATGATGAGAAAGATTCTTGTGATTCTTCTACCACGAAGAAAGCTCGAGTAGTTTGGACTGTAGAACTCCACCAAAAATTTGTCAAAGCCGTAAATCAGTTAGGAATTGACAGTGACAGTGAGTACAAAGTTTCTCTTTGTAGTTAATCCGTGAATGGTGCACCTGGGTGCACGCACAATGAATAACATGTACTTATATTTAAGATAGAACATCCGTATTATGCATTTAGAACATCTACATTCAACATTTAGAACATTCATGCTTCGTATTTAGAGCACGTAGGCCCTGTTCTTTTGGACTTAATTTTCGGAATTTCAATTCAGTTCAGCTTAGCTCAGCTCCTACTGAGTCTAAGATTCAGATTAATCCAGTTCAGTTCTGTTTAGATAAATTCAGTTTAGTTAAGATTAATTCAATCCAAAAGAACAAGGCCTTAACATCATAAAATCTGTTTTGAAAGTAAAAAAAATCAATGTTCCAAATGCACTGACACAAATGTTCTATTTGAAGAGTGGGTGTATAGTGATCACCATACACCCAACACCCGGGGGTGTAGGAAGATGTTTTTCCTCAGTATTCTTATCCTTAAACTGCTGTTTGCCTATCTGTTATATAACCCTGGAATTTTCTTCTTTTTTTTTTGCAGAAATTGGTCCAAAGAAGATACTGGACCTGATGAATGTGCCATGGCTGACAAGAGAGAATGTTGCAAGCCATTTGCAGGTCAATATCTTTCTGAATAATTGTTTGCTTTATTAATTTTGTACTCCATGCATCATTTACATATGCTTCAAAGCCATCAACTTTGCCTTAATGCCTCTAACGAGGCTTACAACCGCAGGTTGAGGTAAGGTGCAGTTGGATGTACAACAGCCTTACGCCTGTGCTAGAAAAGAGTCGATAAAAAAGTGAATTTTTGCCTAAAATGGAAATGAAAAATAGAGCCATGACTCATCTATCTGGTAATTTTCATTCCATTCAAAGTTATAATCCACATTAGACAGGGTTATTGTTCCATTAGCAACAGTCATGATCTCATTTACAGGTTCTGTCATAATAAAATTTACAGCTAAAAGCAGCAGCCTCTGTTAAACATATTACTTGTACTCCGGCTATTACAAGCACTTCACATATATATATATATATATATATATATATATATATCACAATAGAAAATTATTTGTTGGCCTCAAATACAGAGAAATCCGGCTATTACAAGCACACAACTGTTGTTACTATATAATAGAGGATCAAACATTCACATGGTGGTGAGAATTCAGTTTTTGTTTTAGCTTCCGAAGTCATGAACTTGCATAGATGATAATGGTTGTATTCCTTCCGTTCACAAATTATCAATCCTATATTTTTAGCTGTCCGAAGTTAACTATAAGTTTGTCAAATATATATTGGTAAAGATTACTCCCTCTAATTCATCATTTTTGCTTGTTATTCCTTTCTAAAATATCTCAAAATATTAACATACTTTCTTGATTGATAACATTGAACATTGATAATTTGAAATTCTTTTGTTCTTTTTATACCATTAATTAAATTAGGTCAAGCTTTTATGTATTTCATTCATGACTAGCCTATCATGTATAAGTTATATTGTATTAACAATAGGTCTCTGGTGAGACCGTCTCACAATGGTGAGACCAGGTTTGCTAAGGAAAATAATGCAAAATATATGTAAAAAAATTATCAGGTGGTTGTATACATATATAACTTTTTATATGTTTTCTATAACTTTTCCTAGTGAGAATATTCTTAAATGAGAATAACTTAATTGTGCAGAAATACCGGCTTTATTTAAGCAGAATACGCAAGGAAGATAAAATGGAAAGCTCTTTCAGTGGAATGAAGCATCCAGATCATTCCCCTAGAGGTTCTTGTGCAAGTCTTTCTCAGAACTCCAGTTTTGGGCATCAAAAAGACATCACTAGCAAGTATTATCAGGGAAATCATCTACCTGTTCAGCCAATAGAGTCTGAACCCCTAGACAGTAGTAGCATGGCAAGCAGCAAATTGTTACCAATGACAGATAATAGTTTACCTTTTAGCATTGAAAACTCTGATCCTCAAAATTCTCGAAACTCACAGGTAGACCTCGGCCATAGTTATGGATCTTTAAATATCAGCAATGCATCATTTAATTCTTCTGTCGCTGGTCGGTATCCTTGGAGTGAAGAATTACCGAATCTGCAGTTCGAAACTGAAATTAAAGCACACTCACAATTCGAGAATTGTTTCAGCCATTCGGCTGTGCCAATTTTGCAACAGAACATCAGTCCTGGTCTCCTAGAGCCTGCTCCACACGTCAGCAGTGATCTCCTAGACCCAACTCCACACATCAGTCCTAATCTTCTAGAGCCTGCTCCTCACATCAGTCCTGGTCCATTGATCACTGAAAACAAAAACTTAGGCCTCATTGATATCAAACATTTCAATGCTGAGGATGGTGGCAATGATGCTGGCAAAATATCCCATATAGAAAGGCCAATTGGGACATTTCCTATGTCAAGCTTCGATATTTTTGGATGTGTTTCAGACACGAGGAATCATAATTCTTGTCAGGAACAACCCGTGTTAGAGAGGGTATTTCAGTCAATTCCTATGGACTCGGTTCAGCTCGTAGAAGCACAGTGTTCAGATCCCAGCTTTGATGTGCCACCAGAGAAGAAGCAGCTAAGTTCCTGTCAGGAAAACAGCAAAACAGGCCGGGGTAGTGTAAATGGCTCTGAAGCTGAGCTACAAAACCAGGTACTAGGGACTGAATCGGCTTCTGGACTCCTTGTTGAGGACTGGATGCTTCGTTGGCTCCAATGTGGTGATATTACTTCGAAAGATTATGGATTTGATTGCTTAGGTTTCTCGGGTTGCAGTTTTCCGGAGTATGACTATGGTTGTCCCATGCCATTTTATGCACCAAAGTTGGATAATGATTATCCATTTGATTGCGTGGGATTTCCTCTTGATCAATGTCTGTAATTCTCTTAACCACCTACATGATTGAACTTGTAAAGGAGAATTCATGAAATACTTCCTTAGCTTCGCCAGATGATAATAACCCGTATGGTGCTGAGTCTAGAAGTCTCTCAAGCCATGTACGACTGATCCGGGGTGTAACTACTATGCAATATATCATCTTTTTATCTTTCCTGAAACCTTATGTGCATTATAAAGTGTATCTCACATGGATTGAAATCAAGATTATATATCTATCTTATAGCAAGAGTTTGTATTAATTGGATTCTATCACTCCCCCATAAGTGAGGGGCAGGAGATGGCAGTTCTATAGATGATCTTTAGAATAATACTTCATTCAACAAAATGATAATACCTCCGCTTTTTCTAGATGCGAAATTTTGACTTTAATAAAATGTGTATTGACAAATGTGAAAAGTAAAATAGTATCGTTGTATCTAGGCTCCGTTTACTATGGCTTAAAGTATATTCCTGTAAAACTTCTATTTTCAATTTTACATTGTTGACATTGCAAAACAGTGTAAAATCATTTTCCCTAGGAGTAAAATATCTCTTACAATGATGGAAAACTATTTTCCCTTTTTTTTTCCCTTCAAAATGAAGAGTATTTTCCCTTCAAAATGAAGGGAAGACTATTTTCCTCTTTTTTCCTTACCTTACCTCAATTTCCCTGTCATTTTTCTTAATTTCCATAATTTTTGTTATATGATAGTAAACAATGGAAAACTTATTGTGCAATTATTGTGTTTTTCATTGTAAATTGTTTTCCATGAAAATAATTATACATGTTTTATCCCCAGGTAAACAAAGTCCTAAAAAGAACATATTTAGTATGTTCTTGCCAAAACAATAAACATAGAAGTTAAGTTTTTTAAAAAAAAATTAAAATTAAACAACCTTTGGCCAAGATAACGGATTTAGTATGAAATTGCTCATTGGATGGATAATGATTTTGATATCATCTTTTTATTTCCAGCTAGAATTTGTTCAAAGCAATGAGAACTGACAGACAATAATTCACTGATTCTATAAATCAGTCTTTCTTCTATACAAGAACCAAGGTCATACTTTAGATTTTTAGAAACATGTACTACATATTACCCTATTATCAAAAACTTGTACACTGCTGGGAGAATGAATACAATAGACATCATAAAGTGGAAAGTGAATGATCTAATGGTCTCTCTCTCAAGACAGGATACTAAGTATCAAAGAATGTTTGGAGAATCATTTTCATGTCTCTTCTTGGTTGGCAAGGTAACTGGAGCAGACTTGTTTCCAGAAACAGGTTTTGAACTAACACTACTCCGATGAGGCTGGAAACATTTGCCTCGCGCCATATTGGTAGATGGTTTACTATTATCATATTTAGGTGGTTGTGGTCGTGCAATTGGAATCTGCATATAAAAAAAAAGAAGCAAATTTTAGCCCAAGTGGCTTAAGAAAAATAACACGAGTAAAACTCAATCCCATCAAAATTGTCAAAAAAATGTTTTTAAAAATAAAATAAAAAAGACATGTAAAAAACTTGAAATGTAAACTAGAAGATATTCGACACGTCAAGAACTGATCAACTAAATCTAAGGCGTATGTTAAAGTAACAGAAAAAGAGGTATAAGGATGAAAAACCTTTGTTTTCTCGCTTAAAATTTCTCTCCTGCTGTTCAATGCAGTGTTGGAAAAGTTTGCACACTGAGATGATTTCCTGAACTCAGCTTTTGATTTCACCTGCACAGGTTACTTAGCAAATGTGAATAATATGAATCAGAAAACAAGATATTAATATCAGTACACTGTCATAGGGCAGATTGTAGCTACTCCGTAAATATTTTGGTGATAACTATGGAGTTCATCAATAATTCACAACTTCTTATATCCCTTCTTGGGTTATTCCTTTTTTTTAATGTATGAACTGCAGAGAATTGTTATAGCAGAGGCACCTTGTTTTTTTCTTGCAGCTGCAGTTTTTCTGCTTCCTTCTCCAATCTCCTCTCAAAAAACTGACATGGCATCAAGTTAAGAGGTTAGTGTTAGTCAACTCGCAATAATTCGTGGGATGATTAACTTTGGTACATACCTCTTTACGTTTTTTTGCTCGTTCTTCAGTTCTAAAACTGAAGGGAGAAAATGTGATTAGAGATTGTGCTGGAGACTTCATATTCCTATCAAGCAACAATTGCATTATGCATCATTCAACTTTGCAAAGTACAAGTGTACTATTATACTAATATTCAGTATGGAATTAGTATACAGTATGCAAAAACATTGCCTTAATCTACGAAAGTTACAGCTATACCTATTAAAGCTGGGATCGGAAAAGCATGTAGGACCAACATCACCCAAGTAGTACATCCAAAGATAACATCAAAGAACTTCCCTCCAGTTAAGGTGATTAGTAGTTCTATAAATTTTGTTAAACTGCACTTGAATCTGTTCCTATCGTAATTCTATTACTATTTACTTATCATGATTCAAAAGACATCCCAATACTACATGATGTGCATGAAAGCTTGACAGAGTTCCCGCTAAGCTTAATTATTCTTAACAGCACAATAAAAGACACAAACTTCATACCATAGAACAGATAAATTGTAAGAGAGCAATTGCATATCTGATAATGGTTCATGTTAGATGTTGAACAAGAGGTATCCCGTATCCGGATATACCACTCCAAGGCACGGGAACTACAATTTCCTATTAGTTTGATTTTGCCCACGAAACAACTAATGAGATACAACGGAGAGAAATATTTCCTATTAGTTTGATTTTGCCCACGAAACAACTAATGAGATAAAATAGACAGAAATAATATACTTTGATGATCTTCAAAGTAGATCAAGAAAAGGATTTTGTGTGAAGTTTGTGATGAACACTCAATGAAAATTTTGCAAGAACTTTCAATGAGCAAGCAAGCTTTAAGAGAAAAAAACTCAATGTAATTTTCTACTACTTAGCATATGAATCAAATGACTGATTTATAACCCCTTCATAGGAAGTTACTACTTAGCATTCAACCACAATTAAGTCTCATAAAATCATGAACCAATATGGAATTACTGTGACTTAATCTCAATAATAACATATCAACATTAAACATTCAAAGTTTAAGCAGCTTAAATGATAATGATATCACCCATAGTTGACCAAAACCGTCAGACGAAGCAACGGGCAAAAAAACCACACGAATCGACAAATTCGACGAAGCAGGACAAAAACTTCTCGTGACCTCAGGTCGCGAGTGGCTTCTGCCTCACCTCCTCTTTGCCTCGTTCCTTCTTCCTCTACTCTTATGCTCAAAGCCCACTTTGCAATAAATGTTCCAATAGTTCACATAGAAATGATAGAATTGTAAGCTTTGTGTACAAGATTCAGTATAACGAACCATAGCCACATGAACTTAACTTTTTCAAGGCTGGACAAGTTGTTCTTACCCCACAGCAGGTGACTGCAGTTTCTGGTCCGTCCTGTTTTTGGCAAATGACTTCTCAAGAGCTACTCTGCTTCTGTAAAGAAAGAGAATGAAGGCGTAAGTTTCATAGAATCAGGCATAGAAGATCAAGGAACAGCTACACAATTAATATAAGGAGCATACCTCTTGGTTTCTGACTGAGGAGTTGCAAATGTATGTCGTGAAACACTGTTAACAGATGCCTGCAACATGAAAGGAATCTCAATTTACCTGTTAAAACATTAATTAATGTTGTAGTCCAACCATTTGAATATTAGAAAGCTAGTAAACCAAGACACTGATAGTTCAAGCCTATATGTTGAATGCACTAGATTTCTCCATAGGATAATTGTCTTCTATTTTTGCTAAGAGTAGGAAAAGCAGATAGTCAGATATGAGATACTAGGGTGGAAGTCACATATTAATCCTACAAATTAATGATATCTATCATTCACTAGAGGTGTCTAGGCTAAAATTATACTCATTTTTACTTTGTGCTATAAGATTAATCTTCACCTCGCTACAAAAAGAAAGAGAAAGTCAACAAGCAATGACAGTGGCATATTCATAATGGAAAGGTTTTAGTCTTTTACGCATTGTTTGGATAAAAGGAAAGGGGGAGAAAGAAAGGGAAGGAAGGAGAACAAATCTCCTTGTTTGGGAAATAGGTTAGAGGAAGGGGAGGCAGAGGTCCATTTTTACTGCTTTAATTATCATTATCCCTCCAAAACTAGAGAGAGATTGGGATGGGAAATGGAGCTTCACCACCCCCCTTCCCCCCGCGGCCTCTTTCTCCTTCCCTTCCCTTACTTTCCCCTCTATTGTTATCTAAACATAGAGTTATTTATTCAGTAGATGAAGCCAATAAATCCCCAAGGATGAGGTGAAGTAGCTAGCAATATTGTGAACAAATACAGCAGTGTAATTGGGGAAAGCATTGAACTAATGTTTAAAAACCCATAATAAAGATGAAAAACACATACCCTAGTAGCACTTGGAGCTGGTGTTCGGGCAAAGCTTTGACTTACAATCTTGCCCAGAGGAGTAAAGGCCTTTCCTATTCCTGATTTATGGGAAGCTGGAGATGATTTTTTCATTAGTTTGACATCAGCAACATCAGCTGACTTTTGAACCAATTTCGGCATTGGTTTCTTTTTCTCAAGAGCGACCCTTGTAAACTTGGGATTCCCAAGGTTGCCATCACCTTCCTTCTTAGGCCGAACAGGAGTTGAAAGTCTAGCAAGAGAGGATGATAGCTTGGACACATTGCTTTTCTTTGAACTTCTTAATGGTGCATCAGCTGAGTTTTTATTGCTTTTCAGCCTCAGGTCCAATTTGTCTGTTGCCTCTTTCTAGCGTATCAATAGCAACAGGGTTTGAATACAGAAGAAAAACACAAAATTAAGATGCAAAAAACCGAGAGAGATGCGATCCTGTACCTCAATTGTCGCCTCCCGTTTTGGGGTGATTTGAATCTTACCACTTTCTATTGCATCTTTAGGCTGAACTACCTTAATCTCAGCAGAAATCTCAGTGATGCTGCCATTTACTACTGCATCATCACCTTGATACACTTGTACCAAACTTGATTCAGCATTAATGGCTGCCTCATTTTCTGATTCTTTTGCTTGAGCAGAAGAATCATCACAACTTATATTAACACTTGAATGAGCCTCCAAATTGGATGAATCTTTCCTTGCAAGTTCATCATCATTTGAATTACTATTAGGAACATCTATTCCCGGATGAAGTGCAGGTGAGCTTAAGCTCCTCCTAATTTCATTGTTAGGAAAAGCTGGTTTTAGATTCAGAGCTGGTGAGCTCGAACTCGAGACAAGATTATGTGGATCCTCAACTTCTAGTTGAACAAAACTGGAACCATTATTTGCCTGTTCTAGGGCAATTGGCTTCTTCACACCAACCTTCTTGTAATGTGCTTCGAAATAAGCTTTCATCTTGGCAACAGATCCAGGTTTGGAATATTTTTCTGCTTCTTCTCGATATCGATTGTGAGAAAAAGCCGACCATTTCTCCCAAGCAAGGGTTTCTGACATATATCTTCCAAACGATATTGATTCGCCAAGGGCACGAATCGGATCTCCCTGTTACATAAAAATCAGCTGATACAATTGTTACACTAACCAAATGCAAATCCAACTTTCTTATACTAGTATAATGCAATAACAAGTAGAATTCATATGAATTAATACTTTTACTTGTCACATACCACAAATTTCAATTGAATTTCCTAAAGTACTCACCATATTGCTTGATAAAAGTATCATAATGAGAGCTTATAATGAGAAACCTCAACTTCAATCTTATCCACACAAAGCAGATATTGGAGCAATATATGCATGATATAGCATACTGAAAAACTCCATTGTTGAAATCAGTTCTATAAAGTATAAAATTATAAATGATCAAGAGCAAAACTAAACAAAGTACACTACACTTTGATCACCAATGATTTTCATGGTACATATACCCAATCAAATTGCTTCATGATATGAAATTGAGATCATTTAGGGTAAAAATGTAAATGCTTCATACTAAAGCAAAAGCAACACAAATCTCCTTCAGCATTCAAGCATTTTAAACTTCTAAGCTAATTTAAAGAACTATTTCAACAAATTACCACTACCCACTTGCTAGTTACAAATGAATTGAAAACATGAGAATTAAGCTTCGAAGCGTGAAAAGAGCAAGCAAACAAACAAACAGTGAAGGACACAACGTAGATCCTTGCTACAATCACAATTCAAAAGCAATATATAAGAAAAACACAGATACGATAATCCTCCACTTCAAAGCAGATTATATAGATTAAATAAACAACGAATTTGAGCATATATAAAAGTATCCAATTCAGAAAATAGCAAAAAGGAGCAGAGAAGCAAAACCCAGTTAGGAATTGAAGCAAAAATTGAAAGAAACTAACATCTGAGAATTCATGGGAAGGTTCAGAAGGGTTTGAAAAGGAACGCCTTAGACAAGCTGATTCAGCCATTAATTTAGCTCTATGTCTAGAGAGGAACGCAGAGAGTGAGTAAGAGCAACTCAGGAAACCGTTAGTAGTAGTACTATTTTGGGTATGTTCATCAACTGCAGACTTTAAAATTTGAATTTTGCTGAGTGAAAGGGTTGTTACAATGTTTTACATTTACACTGCCCAAGTGAGCAACTTTTTAAAAGGAAAAAAGAAAATGCTTTTTTTAGACCCACACAAGAAAATTGCCTTTTTATTTATTTATTTTGATAAAATAATGTGAAAGGATTAAATGGGACTATGGGAGATTGTTTGTGACGATTAGACATTTTTATTCTCTATTTTATGTCACATTGTTGCAAATGATAAGAAACTAAGTACTCTGTAGTACATACAATAAGTGGAAAAAATATTGAGAAATAGAAAAAAGGGATTTTAACACATACTTTGCGTTTGTGGGGATCAAAATTTTCATATGTACTGTTTTACCCAAATTAGATTTTCCTTAAACTACTAATCATGGTGATACCTAGGGCAGTAGAGCTATACAACTTGATCTGATCCGAGCGATCTAGACACATATGATTCAGAAATTTGGATATCCAATATGGTTTATTTTGTTTCGAATTAAATATTCGAAAAATTTTGGATTTGAATATTTGCGGTTTCAGATATAAAATTTTACGTTTTGACTTTCAAGTCAGGCATTCGTATATTTTGGGTCAGATATACGGATCTTTCGGACCGGATACCCAAGTATTTTTTTTTCTCATATCCAAATCAAATTTTCCTTTCCTCCCTAATTGTTTAAATCAAACCTGATCAGACGTAGTTTTAGAAAAATTCTATATCAACTTGATATGGCACCTTAACTGACATATTGAAATGTGATTTTAATCTATTAGTTTATCAGACAGCAAAATTATTCACAATTGCATTACATGGTAACATTAGTACATGTGATCCAACTGACATTAAATTTTATCATTTTGATTATTTCACATCTTTGACTTCAAATCATTAGGTCAAATGAGATCCAAATTGGACAAACTGAATTGTCATCCCTAAACAACAATGTAGATTAAGCAAACTATCATCTTTTACTTGTCTATGAAAAAAAGCCTTCACTTTGAAGATTCAAATACTAAAAAAATAAAATTACAATTAGATTAAGCCAATGTTCTGAACAATTAAGCAAACCAGATTCAACCTGTGAAAAGTTTAACAATTTGCTCTTATTACAACATACAATAGAAAGTGACACAACATTAGGGAATTGACATTGCCACTACACCCTACTATATTATCAAGCAATAAGCAAGCTTCTCAAGCAATAAGCAAGCTTCTCATCTTTAGAAATATTTGACCATTTGGACCGACTTTTGCTTGAATCCACATTTCTCATAAAATGTTTTGTTCTCAACAGAACAATCAAGAATAACCTTATAACATCCCATTGATTGTGCATGTTCAGTAAGGAACTGTACAATCTTCTTGCCCAACTGCATTCCTCGAGCATTAGCATCTACAACAACATCTTCAATATGGCCGGCCTTACCACAATTCCTGATGAATTTCTTTTCAATAAATACACATCCTGTTGCTATAATTTTACCTGTATCTTCATCTTCAATTACACATATAACATGGTCATCCCCTGCTTGGGCAAGCTCTCGGAATCTATCCTCGAATTCTTTGTCCGAGACTGAGTCACAAACTGTCAATTGACATAATAGCTCTATAAAACCCTTGCTTTTGTCTGTGATCTCTAATCTTCTAATCTTGTTCTTCTGATCAATGCTGGACTTATCAGCTAAAATATCCATCTCTGAAAAGTTTTGGTAAATTGGAGATGTATTATGACTATTATCAACCTCATGTGCGAATCCAAGAGAATGCAATAAAACAAAGCATTTACCAAAATTTGACAAACCAAAGGAAAATCAAACCCCAACAAACAAGCAATAAAAAAAGAAAGAAAAAGAAAAGAGCTTGAAGCATAGCATGCACCCAACTACTGAATGACCTTAGAGCAAAAACAGATCTCAATTGTGAGGCAAACAATGAACATTCTAAGAGGTTATGCTAGTCAAAAAGGGAGAATTTTTTACCCAAAATGCAAAAAATACTAAATGAGTATTACATCCCTATACTTGTAGGAGTTCACCCCAGAAGAAAAAACCGACAATCATTAACTCTATTGACACTTAATTAACATGATGATAGCCTACAGCTCTACTATGCTAGAGAAAATAAGTTGTTCTAACTTCTAATTTCTAACTTATAGCTTCAAGATTAAAACTTGAATGGAATTAACAAAGCTAAATCACTTAACTTGTCAAATTAATTGCCCATTTCATCAGGGGCGGTCCTATGTTAGGAAATCATGGGTCCCTGGACCCACCATTATTTTATTTTTTAATTTATTTTTTTTTTACTTTGAAATTATACAAGTATAAATTACTCCATCCATTTCAATTTGTTCTTTACGTTTACTTTTTGCACAATTTTCTTTGTACATGTTTAAACGTTAATGTCTTGTACTACACTTTATAAAAAATACATATGGAAAAAAATAAATTTAGATCAATCAAACAAAATTCCATATAAAATTTTTATTTCTTATGTATAATAAAGTTTTCTAACTTTAACTCTCTTTACATTTTAAAAAGTAATCAGAAAGAACAAACGGGAATAGAGGGAACATATAATTTGAAGTTATTGGAGATTATTTAGTTATACGCCAATAAATATATAGTTTAATTGTGGCAATAAGCCAATAAATATCATAACTTAGGCGATATGGTCCTTGTAAAATATATTTTGAAGTTTGAAGTTATTTAGTTATATATAATTATATACTCAATATACTTCGTATAGTTTAAAGTTATATATAGCTATATTTTGGATTTATAATTTGAAGAATTGAAGTTATATATAGTTCTATTAAGATTTTTAACACATTTTTGGAATGTAATGAATTATGGAGAAATTGCGGAAAAAAAAATCGTCGTTATACCATTATGAAAATCCTGGAGCCGCCACTGCATTTCATAGAATAAATAATAGCAATGCCAAACTAATCCTAATTTATTCAAAGTCATTACCAAATGTCATAGCTTCACAATACAACCTAATGACTACAAAATATGCTTTATAAGATATTGTAATTTGCTAGGAGGTAGTGAAAATTCCTAAAGCCAAGAATGACCTAAAAGTGACAATCTCCGACAATAATACCCCAATTCTAAGAATCTGCAAAAAGACAACACTGACCTCACCAGGGGCGGATCCAGAAATTTCAAGCAGGTGTAGCACTAATTTTTACAAAGGAAAAAACGTACATTAATAAATTAATTCATCAAGAATTGAAGAGTTTAATTTATAACCATAAAAGTATTTTATTATCATTACACTTGCTCTCTTCTGGTTTTTATATTTTGGAAACGATTTACAATATCATCTAGCTTAACATCTCAAAAAATATATTTCTCTAAATATGTTACCAAACAATCTCCCATCTTATAATCATTCAACAATTGATCCCATCTTATCTCTATTATATAAGCCAAGGGAGGAGCCATGGTGTCCCCCTAGAAATATCCATCTTATCCCTCAATACTTTCTAAAATCTCAATTTGTATCACCCACTAATTATTAAGGAAAGTTATTACAATTTTTAAACTTTTTAAAATCAAAATAGTACAAAATATAAAATTTGAAAAAATTAAAAAAAATTCAAAATTAATATTTTTAAATTCTCTATAGATAGACATACATATTGATATATTTCACAAATAAAAATATTACATTATGATTATCGTAGAAATTTGGTAGCCAATAGAATACGGTAAATAAAAAAATTCTTTCGTTCATTGTTATGGGATGATCAAACGAAAGGGAAAATTTTTTATTTGATTATATAAAGTTGTTTAGACAGATTAATAGATGTATTTAAAATATCGTGCATAGAACACTAGTAAAACTATAGTACCACTACCACATTACTGTCAGGCCCGTCCCTGACCCAGGGCAACAGGGGCGGCCGCCCTGGGCCCAGTAAGAAATCCTCCATTTTTGTAGTCTACAGCACAGCACATACATAATCTATCAACAATATTTGATTGGAAATTCATTTTCCATCTGGCCATAAAATAAATTCCCAGCAAAGCATGAACTTCATTGTATAATTGATTCTACGGGAAAAAACAATCTTACCTCAAAACTCTGCCTGCTTTAATGGAGGAAAGGCACCACAAAAACCACGCCCAGCCCAACCTAGTCACAGTTAGTTAGTTCGACAGAGGAGAGGAGAGGAGAGGACGGTGAAAAGAGATGAAATGTTGAACTAGGGTTAGATGATTTTCTATTTTTGGGTTTTGGCACTCGTACAATAGTGCCAATATATTTTTGTATTTTTTCATGCGTAACCAATTTTATTCAATATTGTCAGAAATCGAATTTTTGTAAAAAAAATTAACAATTAATAAAAATAAAATAGTCACTCTTTTCAGGATTGCTACATTTGTTCTAAAAAGTTAACTACTTCCTTTGTCCAAAAATAATTTTTCTATTTATTTTTTCATATCACCCGATACACAACTTTAACTATTAATATCTTGAGTTATATTTAACAAAAAATTATAAATATTATATATTTAGAAAGTACATGTCGAGACAAATCATACGAGATTTGATATGACTATGTTTTTGTGGTGGTCCCGTGTAATTTAAAATGTTACTTCTCTTAATTACAAACACAAAGACAAAAGTATTCAACCTAACCTTTTTTTCCCCTTAAAGCACTCTTAATAAAGTATTTTTCCCTATGTAGCAAACTTAGGGGGTACATGACACAATTTTAAAAAAAAAATAGTTTTGGATGACGAATTGGTAAAAAAATTATCTTCAGATTACAAATTGATAAAAAAAAAAGTTATCTTCAGATAACAAATTAGTAAAAAAATTTTTAAAAAAAACAAATATCTTTGGCAACAAATTGGATAAAAAAAATTCCGACATTACCAATTTAGGTTAAAAAATAATTTATTTTGCATTTTTCGTTTTGGTATATAGTGATTATGTTTTCATTGTTTCATTTGTAAAATTAAATTTTAACTTGTATGGAGTGTTTTCCACATTTGATTTATTTATTAAACCATTTTTTTAATTATTTTTTCCACATAAGTTCAACATTTTTTTTGTTAGCATTACCAATCATGCCATTTAACAGATACTTAATAATTCTATTAATTAAATTCAAAGTTCAATTTAATTCTTGTACAATAACCTTATATCAATTATATATATATATATATATATATATATATATATATATATATATATATTGTCAGGATCTGCTAAAAACCTATGCTAAGTTAAAAACTAAAAACTTTTAGTTATGACCGTTAGATGTAGATTAAGGGTTGTGATTAATTTTGGGGTAAAAAATACTAACCACCCAAAAAAAAAAAATTCGCTCAGGTTTTTATAAAAAAAAAAAACTACTTGATTGAACCAGTTCATTCACGCTAATTTCACAGATTTCGCGCAAATTTCAAGCAACAATTTAGGTTTTGTGCATTTTTTTTAATAAAGTTTGATTTTTTTTAAAGTGTAGTTCTTCGTATTTGATTTTGTATGTACCCTTGTATCTATGTATGTACCCCTTTATTATTTACATGCACCCCCTTAATTTAATATGTTTTTGTGCATTTTTTTTATAAAGTTCGATTTTTTTAGTGTAGTTCTTCGTGTTTTATTTTGTATGTACTCTTAATTTAGTATGTTTTTGTGCATTTTTTTTATAAAGTTCGAATTCTTTTTTAAAGTGCAATTCTTCGTGTTTGATTTTGTATGTACCATTATATCTTTGCATGTACCCCTTTATTATTAACATGTACCCTCTTATTTTAGTATGTTTCTATGCATTTTTTTTTGGAAAGTTCGAATATTTTTTAAGTGCAGTTTTTCGTGTTTGATTTTGTATGTACCCTTGTATCTTTGCATATACCCCTTTATTATTAACATGTACCCCTTAATTTAGTATGTTTTTGTGCATTTTTTTGTAAAGTTCGATTTTTTTTAAAGTGTAGTTCTTCGTGTTTGATTTTGTATGTACCCTATCATTGCATGTACCCCTTTATTATTAACATGTACCCCTTTAATTTAGTATCTAAGATTTGAATTAATTTGGAAATTAATATTTAGCTCCTTAAATTAACATGTACCCCTATAATATTAACATGTACACCTTAATTGTACTACCTCCGTTTGTTTAAAGTTTACTCAGTTTAACTTTGTCACTATTCACAAAGTCTATTTTGACTATCGTTTGTGATTTATACATAAGATAAAACATAGTCATGTGGGATCTCGTTGGATTCGTTTCAACATGTAGTTTTTTAATATCTAGTTTTTATAATTTTTACAAACACACAATTAAAGATATTAATCTTCAAAGTTTTGCCTCGGCAAGTGTGAAAAGTGAAGTGAGTAAATAAAAAAAAAACAGATTTTTTTTCTCTAATTTTTTGTAAAATTAAATCAACAGCCATGGGCTAGACAAAAATTAATGGCCAGGATATTTAGTTTTTAGGTTTTTAACTTCTTAGAAGGTTTTTACATGATCTGTTCCTATATATATATATATATTGTAAAACCATATAATATCAAGTTTTTTTTTTTTGAAAAATGGTAGCAATATCATTTAACGAAATTGTTAACAGTGCGTCAGTGCCATAACAATTAAAAATGGTATTCAGCTCTAATTCCTCTAGAAACTATGTTTTAATACTCAATTTATTTAAGAGGTTGAGTTTATTTTTAATTTAAAATCCTATAATTAAGGAGAAGCTGACAAATATGATTTTTGGTTGAAAAATAGTAAGTAAATGATTAATTGTATTTCTAAAAATACATAAAAAAAAATGTAAAAATCAAATTTTTACGAATGGATGATACGTCAAATTGTTATAAAAATATAAATGAATTCAATTAAATAATTATATGGTTAATCTGGTTTATCAAATAATTTGTATTTTTTTATAAATCTACAAATTATATTTATTCAAAGAAAGCTACACGTTGCCCTGGGCCCCAAATTACCAGAAACAGCCATAATTATTGTTTGTCTCTTTGTAAAAAGCAAATGAAAAATTGCCTAAGCTATAATACTAATATACGGCACTCTTAAAGTTGCAATTGTCAAAATTTATCAAAAAATATTGCAATTCCCATTTTCCAACCACAATTTCACTAATTAACAGTTAGTGGTAGATTGTAAACAAGCATAATTCCCAATCTTCACAAAGTAGTCAAAGTTCACACTTCACAACATAATCCATTAATTCCCAAAATACCAAATTCAATGGTGTTCCAGATTACCAAATACAAAGTAGTTAGATTTGAAAATACCAAAATACCTTAAACGAAGTTGCAAACTGACAATGCCTGGCAACCGATTTACAAAGTAGTAGTTGTGAGATGGCTCTGCACTCGCCGGTCACCAATCTCGGCTTCCGTGGAGCCGTACCGCTGCAGTAGGGTTGTAGGGATTAGGGATTCTGTGATTATATTGTCTGTGAATTTGCCGTGAAGCATCGAGGCTGAGGATTAGAGGAAATGGGGAATATGATGATAGAGCCTGGGTTATTTGCAGTTTGGTCGTTTGGGAACTTCCTAAAAAAATTTTTTTACTACCTACATACATACATAGATGGCACAAATTTGTAGGCAAAAAATGGATTTAAAGAAATAGATAGATTAAAAATGAATAATTAATTGGGCTCACAATAAAAATAAAGTTAAAAAAATAATAAAAAAACAGCACATGAATAACTTTTATACTAAATATAGTAAAAAAAAATATTTATTGCAAATATTGTGTTACAGTCTAAAATATTGTGTTACAGTCTAAAATGGTAAAAGTTGCAAATATTATGTTACGAAGATATTAAATAAAAATGTCAAACTCAATTTTTTGGTCATTTGACCTGTGGCATGTGCGTAATGTGGTTACTCGGTGCATCCACCCATGGACCTTACCTGGTCACTCTCCAAGTCAACATATAAGCTTTTCCAGACTATAACAAGGAGAGGACATGAATAGTGGGTTTCATTTGTTAAACAGGAAATCGGACCAATTTGACAATAAAAGTAGTCCTCGGCAACAATTTGACAATAAAAGTAGTCTCCAGCAACGTTTGGGTCATAAAATTATTATAAAATCCGACCAGTGATGTGTGTGTGCAACACAATCCAGATAAAACCATTTAAATTATTTTCTAAGCTGATAAAATCTATTTTACACTCAAATTTTATTACAAAACCACATAACTATAATTTATGCCAAAACCCCAAAAAAAAAAAAAAAATTCCTCCCCTACTACTAAAGAAATGAAAAGTGTTACTAGAACAAAAGAACTACCAAGGCTATATGAACTTATGAAGAATAAAAATACAGTAAAAAGATTTTAGAATATTTTTTTTTTTAAAAAAAAAAGTAAAAAGCAAATATCTAAAATTAACATGTGATTTAGTACATAAAAGTAAAATTGGAAGGGGGTAAGTGGGGAGTGAAGTCCTCATGTACTATACCATTAGTCCATTACCCACTATAGAAAAATAATTTCAAAAAGAAAAGAAGGTAGATTAAAACTTTGTAACTCATCAGCAACATCTGTCGAACTTCGAAGAGAGAGAAATCGAGCAGAGACCACCACCGGCATCAAATCGGAGTCAAAAATGGGCGGCGAAAGTTTTTTGGCTCTCTCTGAAACGTCATATATGCAAGAACCGTCAATTTGGATGGTTTACTACCTGATTTTGAATTAGGGTTTTCACCTAATTGAGAATTTTGATTTATGATTGAAGTTGAAGATGTTTTATGCAATTAATATATGAAGCTTAGGTAAGATTACATTAATAAATTCTGATAGTTTTCTTTAACTACAACTCAAATCTCCTTTCTCATGCGCATCTCTACAAAAAGCGCCTGAAGCGGTGCGTCTCGCCCTAAAAAAGCGGCTCAAGGCAAGCGCCTCTTCGCGCCTTTCGAGGCAGTTGTGCCTACCAAGACACAGGCGATTTCTCCCGCACCTGGATGCGCCCTCGCCTAGTCGCACCTTGGGCGCGCTTTTTAAAACAAAGCTTATAGTATAGAGATTATACAAATGGGGAGAAAGCAAGATGGTGCCCCCTTTTAAAAAGTTCATTGTACCCTTAATAAAATTGAATTTAAGTTCATTGGCCCTTAGCGTTTAGTTATTTTATCATACAAATCACTTTAGGTAATTAAATGTAAGTACATACCAAAGTTGTTATTGATCCGTGAAAATTTTCATATATATTGAAAAAGTTACATATGAAATTTCATTTGATTGTTAGTGTTCACAATCAATATTAGTAAGGCAGTATATTATATTGGATTGTTTTAAAAAAAATATCTCAACAAAGTATGAGAACTATTTGGGTGCGTTCTCTTCAACTTTTTTTATTAGGTCTCAGAACTTATCAGGTTTAGTCAGGGTAGATCGAATAAGTTGAAGACAACACACACTATATATGGACACCTAACTAACATTTACCAGCTAAACAAAAAAATTTACTCATTTACATCTAGAATTACAAGTTTACAACACCCATTACATTCACATTCACCCCAACAAATTAAAGCAAATCACTAATCCACATTGATACTAAAGATCTTGCTGCTGCTACTACTAGCTTTAGGAATTGTAACATACAACACACCATCTTTCACTTCAGCTTTGATGTTCTCAAACTCAACATTCTCCGGCAAAGCGATCCGGCTACTATACCTTCCATAGCTCCTTGCAGACCAATCATCTCCATCCTCGACACCACCATCATTGCCTCTTACCGACTTCTCAGCCCTGATCACGAGCATTCTTTCCTCGACCCAAATCTTGACATCTTGTTTAGTCATTCCAGGCATGTCGAACCTCATCTTGTACTCACCATCGGCTTCCTTTATCTCCCATGGTGTTCTTCCTCGAACATACTCACTTACATTGTAAGGGAGCGGCGATGGCCAACCACTGTTGGGCTCCTCCATCACCCTGTCCATTGTTTCCAGCATCTGTTGCACTGTCCTTGCAGCTGGAAACCTATCCCATAGCCCTGAAAGTGATAACCCATGTTTTTGTGTTAGACTAATTTGTCTTTGTTACAGACTTGTTGCTTAGCCTACAAACAAGGTCCTATGCCCAGTTCTTTTCAGCTTAATTCCAGACAAATTCAATTCAATTTATTTCAGTTTAGCTACAAATTAGAAGGTACACCTACGTAACCAATAGAATGGTACACATGCTATGTACATTGGTTCAATTTGGATGAACATTAGTATAACAACAGGTCTATTACACATCCGGATGCACGTAGAAATAGGTGAATCCATATGCCAGAGGTAGTATTTTATTGCCCATTTCAAATTTTAAAATAAGCAAAAAAAATTGTAAAATGAGCAAAATTAACCTTGCGTGCACTTTACACCGGATATGTTTATAAGAATTTCTATTAGTAAAAAGTTTAATGAACATTTATTTAAATTTTAAAATTAGACCAAATAAACATTCATCATAATAATAAAGTAAATAAATATTAATTAATTAATTATGAGTTACATTTGTATATCTGGATACTCATGTGTACCTTTTCTGAATTTCAGTTCAGCTCCAACTAAACCTAGAATTCAATTCAATTCGGTTAAAATCAGTTCAAATTCATTCAATTAAAAAGAACATTGAAGTGTTCATTTTAAAGTTCTTATCCAAAATATTTAACATGAAAACATCAGCACATTCAATCAAGTCACAAAAATAAATGAGGTACAAAATTACCATAAACTATCAATTAACAATCAACCAAAGACGTTTCATGTTAATGCCACAAATTCATCTAGTTACTGTGCTCTTTTTGACACATTAAAGTTGTGAATTATAAATTCACATTAGTATAACAATCAAGGAACAAAACAGGCAAAAAAAGAAGAAAAAAAATGATTAATCAAATATATTACCAATGGGAGCAGGAGCTTCTCTTCTTTTTAGCCCAGATTTATTCAACTGATCATAATTGTCCCTTGGATCAGCTTTCATGGCTTTAACCCCATTGAAGTTTGGTCTATTCAATTGAAGTTCTGGGTTTCTTGAATAATAACAAGAATGCCCACATAAAATGTTTGATGATTTGCTAAAGGGAATTGTGTTACTGAATTGAGAAAGAGTTTGCAATTGAGCCATGTTTTGATTTAAAGTTTTAATTTTGAATTCGGAGTTTCAAGGAATTGTATTTTATGGAGAAATAATGAAGAGTTGTCCTGTCAATTGAGGGATGGGGGTTTCATAAAACAGTATTTATAGGAATTTGAGGGGTTTAGGTGGACACTTCTGGAAGGAACTTGTAATGAGTTTCTAGATTTCTCATGAAAATTTTAACCATTATAAAACATTCCATACCATATGCTCTCAAATCTCATCGCTTGCATTTACGATTCTTTAATTTTTCGCTCTAAAATATGTGTGCAGACTAAATTGAAAAAAGATACCTCTAATAAAGTCTGACCCAAAACATAGAACCACCCACTTTACTATAAAAATAATAATAGAATAAAATATGAGATCAGAAAAAACATATACCGGTCCAAAATAAAATCAGAACAGGATAGGACTAGTAAACTGAGACTATTTTCTCCTATGTAGCACGAATACTTTATTTGACCACCATCTCCGTACCTGATTCGCCCCGATATCTGGGACAATACCGATACTTTTATTAATGTTCTAGTTGTACCAATTGTCATCAAGTTTTGAATTTTCCGTTTTCAATCCCCCGTACCCATACTCATTTTTTTTCTCAGTCTCCAACTCAGTGCAACCTAGATTTTCTCCTTACTATGGATCAGATTAGAATATTCCGGTCCAAACCAGATTTTTCCAGTCCAATTTTAGACAGGTTTGAACCTTTAATTTAATTATCATGGTTTCATCTTTAAAAAAAATTGCTCTTTTTTAATTTCCTCAAAATTGTAATTAGCATTCCATATTTCTATATACCCAAGCATAATATAAAATCTAATAATACATCAAATTCAAACTTGATATCTCAATTAAAACAAGTATAATTGCTTTCTAATAAACCATACATCTCAAATAAAAACAATAAGAGGATTAGAATATCAGACATAAAATCAAAGACAAGAAAAGAGAAGAAAAACAGATGTAAATAAGGTATCTTATTATCTTACTGCAGCTTAGTCATAGATAGAAGCTAATACAGATGAAACAATATGTAGAGAACCAGTAACTACAATTATGCCAGATGAGTCCCCTGTTTTTGCTTTCAGAATCCTATTACCGGCGATAAGACAATTTTTCAAAGAAGGGTCAGCAGCCAATATCAGTTTGTCTGAATTCTCAGCAGAATGAACTAACTTATCTGATGTGTTATTAGCTATATCTTCGTTGATAACAAATTCAATACCGAGTTCATTGCAGGTTTTAATCCATACATTTTTCATAAATAATGCTGAAGCACTTCGAGATTTGCCTCCTGCAATATCTACTTCTGTCATGATAACGGCTTCAAAGTGTAGACCTGTCATAAAGTATGACTGTTAAGAAGATCAACGTCTATGTAAAAGTTTATGCACTTGTTAAAAATGAATCACTAACCTGTGAGGAGTTCCTTGGCAAAGCTAGGGTGATCTTTGTCACTTGCCATTGCAACCACAAGGACCAACCTAGAGTTTTGGCATGCACTAGAAACTGTATTTGCCAATGCTTTAGCAGATTCTTGGGTGTGAGCTGGATCAACAATAAGAAAAAAAATGCAATACAGATATTATAATCCAATCCCAGTGAACAAAAATAAATTAATGGCTTCAAGATCTGATAGGGATTAGCGAGTTCAAAACGGACTTAGCCTGAACTATCAAAATCCAGAACCAAAATATAATAAAATTGGATGTCCCAATTTCACCCAAACCCAAACCGATAAAGTCATTGCTAGATCGACTCAAGCTGAACCCAATCCAAACAATCTCGGACACTTTTGGATGTATTTTCTTCGCCTTACCAAAAAGTTTTGAAGACTAATAAGTTTCAGTCATATCCAATCAGCTTTAACAAGTCCAACTGTTTTTTACAGAATCAGGTTTAATAAGGTGCAATCAAGACTAAAAATTCAGTAAGTTCCACTCGGGTCCAATAAGTACAAATAAATTCAGTTCAAAGAAGCTCAGGTTTTACAAGGCGAAGAAAATGCACCTTAGTTGCACCTTGATAAGCTCAAAAATTCACTTAAACAATTTAGTTAACCATATAGTCCTTTCTTGTTGTAATAATAATGAACTATTCCACTTTGAGGATTTATTTATTAAAACAGTGGAATAAAGCCTGCAGATGTGAAGCTTGAAGTAGCACCCTCCTTTTTTCCAAAGATAGCATCTCTAATAAACATCAGGATGTTATATCCCAAAAATTTACAATGACAGTCTATTTCCTTGTATCGAACGATCCACAATAGTGATGTTATTTTCCCATTGAAGAGGCAGACAAGAAAAGATTTTTCCCCAACTGTTTTCACATTCAAGACAAGTCCTATCAAGAAAATCTAAATATTTTTAAATTATTAGAGAGTTTGAAGACAATAAAGGGTGACTTGAATACTCCTTATTTCCCAGTAGATTGTTACATGGACCAAAGAAGGAAGTGGGAAAGACAACTACTAACAAACCTCCATCAAGCAATGCCATTGACTCGGGTACTCCTAGTGCCTCAGTTTCATCTTTCTTCAAAAAGTGGCTTCTACCAAGCAATCGTGTGCTCTCCAATCCTCTACGAATTGATCCACTGCTGATTTCCCACCCTGGCACAATATTTGAGCCAATAATGATAAGTTATAGCAAGGAAACAAGAATTGGTAGAATAAACACTATACAACCACTTCAACAATACAAACTGCAGTATATTTACATGCAGCTTGTCACACACATCTGTGCGCCACTGGCCACACTGACAAAAATAAATGCATTACCTATCTTGAAAAAAGTGTTAGGAAGAAGACAAAAGTAAGCAATGTACATGTACTAAATCAAATTCCAATTGCAAATCATAAACCTATAATCCGGAATTCCGGATTCTGTATCAATTTGGGCTGGTTTGATATATTTGTCCATCAGGTAAACAGCAGTGATAAACGTAAGTGCATGTGTGGGAGAGTAAATAGTTTCCTAACACCAAAAACAGTGCCAAAAAATATTTTCTTAATACCAAAAACAGTTTCCAGGTCCACAGCTACATAAAATTTGACCTTAAAATAACGAATATCATAAAAAATGATGAGTTTCTGACAATCACTTGCAATAGAGCTATAGACCACATGGTTCATGTAACCAGTGAAGCGAAACCAGAAATATAAATTGAAATTCTCACCTTGATCATGAAGGCATAATGCTACACAAGTCGCAGTCACTGCATTCTGAAGTTGGTGACACCCAAGCATTGATAGATTCACACCACTTAACTCAATTTGCTGCATGATATAAAACATTTAATCTCATTGATAGGAAAAGTCTGGGGCTGTTTTACAGCAAAGAAAAAAGTTATAAAAAAAAAAAAAAAAACAAACAAAAACAAAATCTAACAATCTAGACAGCTAAAGATACAACCAATAAAAAAAAATCTGTGAATGAAGTGCTTACTAAAGGTATGTCCTCCTGAATATGAAGCTGAAGCTCACAAGATTGTCGTAGTTCACCATTTACAACTTCAGCACCATTGATGATACTTCTGTTTCCAGAATCACAAGCAGATATTACTGGTGAGCACATTGATAGAGCTTTATTACGGATAATTTGTTCAACTTGAGGAAGATACCGTCCCCCAAGAACTACCTACAAATTTGAACCAAGGTCAGAAAAAAAATTTTAAACCGACCAGTAATGAAACACTGAAATCTATAGAAGCGACGGATAACTCAGAATTTGATTTTCAAGTTTCAATATTTAAGTGACACAGAAAAGGTCAAAATTTCCTGCTGACTGATAATTAGGCTCATCATATGAAGCTTTGCTACATCACTAGCATGCAAAACAGCACAACCCAAGAGTGGAAAAGACTAGAAAATCAAAGACCTAACACCTCATATGTCAAATCCAAAAGCAAATAACATGGATGTTTTAAAACTGCAAATGACTGCCATAAACATCTCAAATCCATGACTGACTTTACATCAAAACTAATCATTCCTTCAGCTGGAAACATCAAGATTGCACAGAAAAATACTTGAAGATACTAAATTGACATTTACAGAGAAAACAACCTTCAGCATGTCATAAGATCATATATTAAACCACATCATATAGATAAGTAAATACAAAGTAAGGAGCACCAAACTGGACGGCCATGTTTAATAATCCCTGACTTTGCCAACGCTATGCTTTCCAAGGAACCCCCAAGAGCAGCCAGGTGTTCCTTTCCTATAGTTGTTATAACTGCAACAGCAAGCTCAGAACTTGAGATTATGTTTGTTGCATCCCGTGCTCCTCCTAAACCAGCCTGACATTAGCAAACACATTGAACAAGAACATATTTGTACACGTAAACATTTCCAAAGAAAGAAAAGTATTCACAAAGACTGGAGAACTAAGCAATTACCTCAACAACTGCAATATCAACATTCTGATCAGCAAATAGAGTAAATGCAATAGCCGTGAGGACCTGAAAATTTCAACACTCAATTTTAAGGAGAAAGAAAAAAAGGATAACAAGTGCACTGTGCACCCAAAAAATTTACATAGAAGTCAAAATTATAGTTCAACAAATCATAGCAAAAGAAAGCAGATGCCTTCTCCATAAAATACTACATCTTAAAATAAGTCATAGCATAGTGCAAAATTCAAGACCTCAAAATGACTCAACTGTCCAGCTTCATGTGCCACAGCCTGATCAAGCAGCTTCCTGATCCTCAGAAAAAGAGAATACAACAAATCTGATGGTACTGGCTCATTTAGTGTACCCACTGATATACGCTCCCTAATAGTTCGAATATGAGGGCTGTGCATATTTGACAAGATTTACGATGAGGAAATTTTGTATGAAAGCAGGACCTTGTTTAGAAAAAAATCGATCATACCAATTTGGTTAGATTTCCACATGAAATTCAATGTTATGAGACATCTTTCATGAAGCCTTTAACTAATAGATTGATTTTGACCAATGGACAAACTACAATTTGAAAATTGGTGGATTAAAACAAACCTTGTATAACAACCCACGCAGTAGCCCTCTGCCCTCAAAATATTCGACAAGAATGCAGCAGTTGAACCCTTGCCTTTGGTTCCCGCAACATGAACTGTCTGCATAAATTGATTGGCATTGAACACTCAAACCATATATTTGGCTGTGAAGACAAAGAAAACTTGATTCCAGGACTTTAAAATTTGCATTCAAGGGGACAAAGAAGACAGATATCTTATACGAAGTATAATAAAATTTGCATTCAAGATAGAATAAGGAGAGCAGACCTTGTATTTTGATTGTGGATTTCCAAGGCGATCCATCAAACGCTTCATACGGCCCAAATCAAACCCATCATCAGTTTCAGTACCAGCATTTTCAGGTACTCCTGATTTCTCAAAGTTCTTTAGATTATCCAAGTAATCTACCAATTCTTGTGTCTTAGAGCACAAAGTTCTAATACACCCCAATTTAAAAACAGGGATGATGGCAGAAGTTTTCAAAATTGTATGGCTGGCACTTTTGCAAACAAAATTAAATGCTGCCATCTTGCAATTTCCTCTAACTAATGACAAACTCAACTACCCAAGCAATATCGAGGTTGTTGTATGTAAAAAACTTATGCTGCACTTGCCCGACATGGCTTTCAAAGAAATAAATCTGCTCACTATATATTAGTTCTAGCCGACAAAACCCATTCTTCTCATCTAATTCTTTCAGATATCAAAGCCAATCGTATTCCAGACCTGTCAAGCAAAAGTTGATTCCAAGGGATCAACAAAAGTTCAGATTACGCAATAAATCAGCTTATGTTGACCCATCTAAGCTCAGTTAAGGGCACGTATTCAATATTGCCAAACCCCAAACATCAAATTCTTAATCCTAAAAGACGTGATTGCTTTCATGAAGCACTGAATATTTAACTTTGCATTGTCCAACCAGCAAAAGAAACATCCGGGGGGCAGTAGCAACTAGCAACACACATCAAGGAACTAAAAAAACTGGAATAGTTGCATAAAAATAAAAAGAAGAAGAAATTGGAGGGTGAACTTACCATGGAAATTGATGAAGATAACAGACTATGATTTTTCCATTTAAGTGGTTTTTGCGGTACAATAGATAAAAGAATGAGCTTTTGTTCTCCCCGCTCTTTTTTTTTCCAGGGGCAGAGTCAAGTTCGCTACGGTCAGCAAATCAGCCGTAGCGGGACTTCTTTGGGAAAAAGAACTTGAATAACGCCAAATAGTTTTCTCTCCTTTTTAGGGAAGTAAATTCCTAATCACTGTAACGGGAATGATTGAAGACAAAAGGAATTGATAACATTGAATAAGAGAATTATGGAATACAAATGAGTAATTTGTATAATGACATAAGGAGCGCTGAGTAGTTTAGAACGCAAAAGTGATTGATTTTTAAAACACTCAATAAAAAAAATGAAAGTGAAAAATATTTAATGACACGTGGAATGGGATCACTATTAGTAGATTAGTCAAGTTATTTATTGATTTTACTACCTCAGTTTCTTTTTAGTTGCAACATTTACTAAAATAGCATACTATAGTTGCAACAAGTATCTTGCTTTCAACATTACCCTTAATTTATAAAATTACATCTGAGTATATACACTAATCTAAAACTATTTAAAACAAAACCCCTCAATAGTCAACACTCCAATAATAGTCAACATTCCAAGTCTCCAACGATACCATGAAATGTTCTAGCCACCAGCAACCAAGACCCAACATCACTGAAACCCACCTCAAAACTGTGAATACCATCAGCAGAACCCACTTCAAAACCATAAAACCCACCATGAAAACCAGCAACACCATCTTTAGATTTCAAAAGCCATAGAACAAGAAGATCGAAAGCCACCCACCATGGAGCTCGAAAACCACATGATTGATTTCTACAAGATAATTTAGCTCAGGGATTTAGATGTATGATTACATCTTTTACAATGGTGGTGGGTGGTGGAAATGTTGTTGAGTATGAGTGGAATCAGTGGACATGGTGTTGAGATGTTATGCACTGGAAATTTCAAAGATAAAATCTGGAAACTTTGATTAATAATCTCAGAAATGTAATACAAAGATAGGTAGCAACTTAAGGTTGCAAATCTCCAAAAGTGACTTTAGGTCACAACTCTCAAAATGCCCAAGCTTTCTCACAAAATATTCTGGATAATTTCTACCCTCTTCCCCCTTCCTACATATATACTACTACTATCTTAATTGATTTTGTCTCATTCTAGTACATAAAATCACCAAAAAACTGATAAAATCCCCAAAAAGCTAACAAGACAAAATACAAGTAAAAAGGACAAGTGTAAAAGTAAATAAAACAAAATAATAAAAATGATATAATTCTGAAAATTAATCCAGTAGGTTGGTTCATTGCAATAGAACCCCCTAAAAACAACCTTGTCCTCAAGGTGGTGCCGTGGAGGCTTGCGCGGCCTCCATTGCGGCGAGTTCTCGGCGCTCGTACTCCTCTTCGTCCTCCACAATCATGACACTCAACTCACGGGCCTTGCACTTGTAGCCGACCCTCCACCTCTGATCACACTTGAAACACAATCCCTTAGCTTTTCTCTCTAGCAACTCCTTCTCTGTCAATTGTCGAACCTCCCCTGAGAATGGGGTCGAAAAAGTGGAGCTTCGGTTGGCAACGTTCGAAGTCTGAGAAATTTGGGGGTTCTGGATGGCATTTCTGGTGGGCACGTGACTTCGGAGAGGTGGGTTATTTTGTGGGTGGGATGGGTAGTCTGTGAGGTTAGGCTGAGTCTGTGAGTTTTGGGAATTAAAGGAGGGTTTAAATTGGGATTGGGTTGGGCTTGGGTAATGGTGAGGAGCTGGACCGTCATTGAAAAAAGAGGGATGGGGTGGGACAGTTGGGCTATCAAAATAAGAGAATAAAGTAGGGTAATTAGGGTTTACCTCATGTTTTTTGGTGACCCGAATTTTTTCCTCTATCCCCATGGATAGATCCATGGCCTGCTCCAAAGTCCTAGGGTTTAGCATCCTCATTTCAGCCCTGATTTTTTCCTTCAAGCCATTGATGAATTGCCCTTTCATGACACTTTCAGAGACATCTTCAAGAGGTGAGGCTTTGTCAATAAAAGCCTTCCGGTACTCGGCCACGGTCGTGGTCTGTAAGACGGCTAGCCACTGCTGGTGGAGGTCGCTAGCATTCGTCGGCCGGTATTGGCACCAAACTCTACCCTTCAGATCCTCCCACGAAACGAAGGGACTCCGGCGGTTCTCCGACCTGTACCATCGAAGAGCTCCACCCTCCAAAGCCACCACCGCCGCCTGTAATTTTTCAAACTCTAAAAGGCCCTGAAATTCAAAATACTGCTCGCTCCTCACAATCCAGAAATGTGGCTTTAGGTCACAACTCTCAAAATCACCGTCACAACTCTCACAATCCAAACGTGGCTTTCTCACAAAATATTAATTGATTTTGTCTCATTCTAAAGCTTTCACAATCCAAACTCTCACAACTCTCACAATCCAAACTCTCACAACTCCCAAGCTTTCTCACAAAATAATAAAAATGATATCATTCTGAAAATTAATCCAGTAGGTTGGTTCATTGCATGACCGTGGTGGTTGTGGAAATGATGCTAACAGTGATGGTGGCAAACATGGTGTTGAAAGTGGTGGTGGACTGGTGGTGGCAGAAATGGTGTTGTTTTGGTCTGAGATGTGGTCTAAACATTTTTATTATTATCTTAATCGCATGCATCTTACTTAGTTAATTATACACTAGAAGTTTTGCCTAGTAGTTTGTACAACTCTTAGCATTGTATCGAAATTGAGCAAGAGATAATTTTATTTTTTTTGCATATGAGTTTGTTAGAAAATAACAGTCAGTAATAAGGCCTCTGTAGGGGATTTTTTATACACTCCTGAAAAATCAGATTACACAAACAAAAATTTAAACAAATATATTTGAATGTTCTCTTGGCAAAAATACTTGAAATTTTAGAAAACTTATGAGGCAATTTCAAGCACCTAGTTTAAGCATCCGAAGAGGAAATCTTCTACTGTCATAGTTAATTTTTCTTAAAACCGAGTTCATCGTTCAACATCAACAAAACGAGCAAATCCTAAATTTGAGTTATTTCATCAATTGGTAATCTGAATACTTTTGAGCAATTATATAGATCAAAATCATCAAATATACTATCTACATCCAAAAGATATACAAAATAAATTAACTATGAATGAGTTGCTTTATCATTGACTTTTTAGCAATTTACATAGAATCATACATTGTTTCTTAAGTTGAAAAAACCAGATTCGAATGGTTGAACCACAACACCAAAAATCATAATTCCAATAGCAAGTCTCCTATAAACAGTGAGGAACGATAACATTTTGTAATTTTTAGCATAATACCATAACTTTTTAGACAAACCTTAACTAGTTATGTAAAAAGGTTTTGGTTTATGTAAAAAGTTACAATTTTATTATTAAATTAAAAGTTCTATGAACAAATGATTTTGTATAATTCCAATTATACATGTCATTTATTGCAATTTGCAATAATATATCCATAAAAACTACCTAAGAAAATCAATCACCGCTAATGCAATAGAAACAACATAGCCAAGACACCATTGAAATGGGCAAGAAATCAACCAATTCAAACTATGATTAGTTCATTAACATGATTAATCCAAGAACCAAACCAATGTAGCTCAACTCTAAAATAAAAGGTGTTCAATCATATTTTTTTTTTTTTTTTTAAAAAAAAGTGCTATTGATAACCCAACAATGATCAAACTAACCCTAACAAATTGGATTTATCACTGAATGCAATTAACAATTTCAGTGTTCTAATTATGAAATTCTCACAGGAAACGTTCTAAAAATTCGTTCACAGACCAAATGAGTAATGGAGAATTTCATACAAAATGAGAAGGGAGAAAAGCTGGGAGTATTTACCTCAGAGATGAACAAAGATACAAGCAAAAGAAAAAAGAAATTTGGGGAAAACAGGCATTAGCAGCATCTGCAGCATTAATGGAGTAGAGACTCAACTGTGCCTTCTCATCATTTCATCAGCAAGACAGCAACGAAGAAAGAAGCCCAGTTTGAAATTGACAGATATGGGTAATGAATTATGCTATATTTAATTTAATTCATGGGGCTTAAATTAATCATTTAATTATTTTTTTTCGTTCCAGCGGTATGGAGCACTGGGGGAAGCACCAATGTGACAAGTGATTGTAATTGTAATGGTGAGGAAATCTGCTTTTTTTTAAGCTACAGATATAGTAAAAAACGGGACTTGTTAAACACCGTCCGCATATTACTTAAAATCGTCCACGATAAAAAGTAAAAAGACAAAATTGCCCTTGATTTAAAATTACACCGCAACATTAGATTAAATATGTAATGATGTCGGACACCACACCATGACCTCGACCACCACCACCACTATGGTTGGTGATGGTGGTTAAATTTTTTTTTTTAATAAGGGGAGGGGTGTCCAAATCAGATGCCCCGACCATGGTAGGGGTGTCCAAATCAGACGCCCCAACCCTGATTTGGACGCCCCTACCATGGTCGGGGCGTCTGATCTGGACGCCCCTCTCCTTATTAAAAAAAAATTAACCACCACCACCATGGTGGTGTTGGTGGCGGCGGTGGTGGTCGAGGTCATAGCGTGGTGTCCGACATTGTTGTATATAGTTGGGGCGTCCAGACGGCCCTACCATGGTTGGGGCGTCTGATCTGGACGCCCCTTCCCTTATTAAAAAAAAATAATTAACCACCACCATGGTAGTGGTTGTGGTGGCGGCGGTGGTGGTCGAGGTCATGGCATGGTGTCTGACGTCGTTGTATATTTAATCTAAGTTGTTATGGTGTAATTTTAAATCAAGGGCAATTTTGTCTTTTTACTTTTGGTTGTGGGCGATTTTAAGTAATATGCGAGCGATGTTTAGCAACCCACTAAAAAACAGTGCTAGTAATAAGGTTTAAACCCACGTTCCCTTCAATACAAGGTGTGAGTGAGCACCATTTTGTCACTTCTCTCGATCAAAAGTGGCCTGGCCGACCTGGCCTGATTTTTTGCGGGCTTTGGACATGAAATTAGGCCCGAACTTGGGTTAGGTCCGACCCGGCCCGATTTTTTTACTTTTTTACACAGGCCTTAGACATTTAAAATTAGACTTTTTGGTTACTTTTTTAGGCCCGGTTTGAAAATCTCACCAAGCCCGTACTAAATTTTCAGATTTTGGCTAAGAAATTTAGGCCCGAACTAAGCCCGATCCAAACATGGCCCGCTTTATGTGCTTGTTTTTTGCATCGGCCCGGCCCATGATCACCTCTATGAAACGCTACTATCCTATAAAGTATATATGCAAACACAATGAGACTTGTCGCTTTTTAAAAACTATTACTATTCATTTGAATATTAACTCCAATTCTCCCTTTCTGAATACTACTCTTTTTAAAATGCTACGAATTGACATATAATAGAGTGTAGATAGGAAAAATGTATAATCATTATATTTAAAAAAAATGGATGTAATATTAAAAATAAAAATTAATGTGAGGAAAAACGATTTTATAGTCTATGGCTTGTGTTAGATTAGTCTCATTATCAATTTTCACAAGTATCAGGTTTTTTATAAATTTACATATATAATTGATAAGATGAAAGAGAGCGTAACTGTAAGATTTTGGTGGTGATTTTGGCACCCCTCACGTGAATAGTAACCATGAGAAAAAGATTATGTAAGAACAGTGGGAAAAAGATGTGTGCCATATTTGTAGGAAAAAAAGGATATAAAGTATTGTACTCCCTCGGTAACATAAAGAATTTCAACAAATGTTTTTTCACGCATTTTAAGAAAACAATTTGAGGGTGTAAACAACCAAATTAATCAAAATAATTTTAATATTAGTAACTTATAATCACATTGTTGCTTGTATTAAAACCATTTTAATTAATTTATTCGTTTATACTTTATACCCTTAAATCGTTTCCTTAAAATGCATGAAAGAAAAGTGTTGAAATCTTTATGTTACGGAGGGACTATGTTAATTGTGCATTTTTTAAAAATCAAGAATAGAAAAAAAAAGTAAAATATAAGTAGGGAAAATATTTGAATAAAGAAAAAATCACTTTTAAAGGTATGAACTATGAGCGGTCTAATTCTAAAAGTATAAACTAAAACTTAATTGAAAGTTGAATAATTAAAAGTTCATACCTTTAGAATTGAACCGTGCAAAACTTAAAAACAGAGAAAGTGCAATTTTGTTAAAAGTAAATAAAGAAAAATAACAGTTTTTTTTTTTCCAATTAAGTATTTGAGTTCATTGCCTCAATGTAAATCCCCATTGATCTAATATTGGTGTAAAAAAATACTTGTCTAAGATAATGAGAACTTAAAAACAGAGGATCTCATCAAATCTCATCTATTAAGGGCAGTGAGAGTAAGTTAAAGAATTCACCAACTCTGCATGTGAATAAATTACAGAAAATTTATAGTAAGAAATGTTTCTATGAGCTTCTACAAGTACATTGAGATCATTTGCATATTGATGCAACCAAAATGACAAAGCTTCAAGAACCAAAAACTGTGTAATTCTCACATTTGGAAGAATTTCTGCTCCCTCATTTCATGTAGTAATTCTCACATCTTTTTAAGGGACCGATAACATCGATACTATCCTTTCACCTAAATTTACAAAGCGCGATAATGCAATACACACAACGACATTACCAAGTCCCCCAATTTCCGAAACTGAAATGCCCTTATTTAGATTTTTCTGCAGAAGTTTGCTCCGCCTCGTTATCTGATGGTAAATCTATTGACGTCAACTTGCCAAAGGATTCTTTCGCATCTCCGAAGAAATCCTTTACCTTATCAACCACTGTCTTGAGCTGATCTTGAGTTGGTAGCTGAAAGGACAAGTGAAACATAAATCAACAATGATATTAACAAATCATAAGTAGAACACAGACAGTTTTTGTTTAAACTAGTTATCATAGATAGGGTCCGAAGAAAAAGGCATGAGATTATACTCTTAGACTTGGTTATTGGACAGGGTAGCCTAAATCTGTCTAATGGACATGCGGTTAGGGTTAATTTAATATGGTATTTATTGGACATGATCTTTCTGGACAGGCCAATATAGGGCCAAAAATAATAGCATAATAATTCGGCCCAAAAGACAGTTTTGACAAAAAAAGTATTACATGCAAATATTGTATACACTTGTTCTTACTTTTGGCTCCTTCACTTCTTATATTTCGTTGCTTGTTCAAGGGCCCGCTCGCTAGCGACCCGCTATTGACCTGCGACCTGCTTTTGCCTGACCCACTATTGACCCTTTTAGAGTTACCTGGTGCTAAAAACTCAACCTACAAATGACCCACACTAACCCTACCTGACTCGACTGATAACCAGGTCTAATGTCACCCATTTGTTCACTGATTAAGCTGTGGTAGTGAAAAATCTTCTACCGTGTCAATTTATGAAAAAAACAGCCAGAAGTTACCTCAATAACATTTTTGGGATTAAGTGCAGCTCTCACATCACTATTTTCCTGCATTTATAAGCATAATTATCAGAAAATTCAAGATCAAGCACTGAGTTTAAAATGGTCCAGGAAAATTGAATTAAAGGAAAATATATCATTCAAGCTAAGTGGAGGATGCGGAAACATTACAACAAGCTTGTAGCCATATCGGAAATCAGTTGCATTTCTCAAAACACGGAATTGCTTCTGTGCTATCTTTATTAGCTCCTTCTCATCCTACACAAGCATAAACCAACAACGCAACAATCAGGTTTACATGTCCGGATTAATTCACAAAAAAATATGATAGCAGAACTATCTGCATAAACACAACAGAGAAGATAGAGAACATAGAAATGCAGAATACTGCTTGTCTAAATCCGTTTATTTATTTTGTAAACAATCTAACCAAAATTAAAGACCTCGCTAATCGCTATAGCATAAATTATATAGGTCATGGTAGAAGTTAATAATTGTTTGTTCTTGGAAAAAGTTCACAGTCAAAGGCAACCTGAACAAAATTATTACAAACCGAGTTGAAATCGAAAACACAAATCAAGATCCACAAGAGAAAGCAAATAATTTCCTATAAAACAAAGCAACCAGATGCTCAGAGGATGGACTTACTCGATAGACCACTGCAGCGAGGTTTCTGGCAAGCGTATCCTTGTATATATACTTTCCGAGGATATTATCTTTTGCGGCAACCATGATTTTTGCAGTTGTGCCACCAGTAACAAGATTAAGTGGGTACCATAGGTAAACCTGTTCAATATATGACATTAATCATGTGATGCAAAGGTAACCAAAGTGACCAAGTATGGTATACTAAACCTACATCAAACATTTTGATTGTTGAATAATGGAATTTTTTTCTCACTTTACTACCTAATAAAAAAGAACTTTTTGGAATTCGCAGCCTAAGAATTTTATTTTTGTGAAATACTACCTAGTAACAATAACTTATGTAGAATGTGCTACCTATGGCTCGTTTACTTTAGCTGAATATAGCTCAGCTGAAAGTAATATTTTATAAGAGAAGGAAATTGAGAGCTGAACTGAACTGAAGTAAACAAGCCCCTAGTCTAAATTTTTGTTGAAAATTCCCTACGAATGACGTCATTTTGGTAAAAATTCCCATATTGGTTCTCCATAAAAATTTTGAATTTAAAAACATTTATGAATATCATGAATTCTAGAATGACCCATTCTCATGGAATTTCAGTAGTAATTGGAACTTGGTAGCAAATTTTATTTTAGTGTCATTATTAAGTAGTATTTTACAAAAACAAAATTATTAGGCTATTGGTTCTCCGTGAAAATTTGAATTTAAAAACATTTACACAATTTCTTGAATACGGCCGGTTGTATGGTTTTTAAACCATACGGCCCTGTTGTATGGTTAATAAACCATACGGCTGAAATTTCAAAGCCCAAAGATTCTATGTGCTGCAGCAATAATGGCCCAAATCATTTTAAAACGTGCTCAGCAATAAAGGCTCAAACCCTTTGTATTTCGCTGCAGCAATAAAGGCCCAAAACTTTGTAAATGACGGTTTTACTTTATTGTTGTCAATTTGTCATCATTATTTTTAAATTTTGTCATCAGTGCATGTCATTTCTTTCTCTCTCTTATAACCTCTCTAAACCACCATTTTTTTCTTTTTCAGTTTCTCTCTGATACCTCCATTAGTGTCATCATTTGAGCTTGTTTGGATTTTTTTTTTTTTGTAATTTGAGTTGCATTTAGGTTTTTCTCCTTCGTTTTTCTACTTGAAGTTTTATCGTACTCTGTTTTGGTTTTCTTTTGTTCGATTTCTCTTCATCTACTTTCGTTATGATGCCAATTGAAGTATATTCGTCGTGGTGGCGAGAAAGGCACAACTGTGTTGGTAAATGTTGAATCAGGTATGTGGGGTTACAAAGTGATTTCTTAGTGCAGGTTACAAATTATTTAGTGGAGTTACAAAGTATTTTTGGTGGTCTTACAAAGTGTTTTTGGTGAGGTTACAAAGTGTTTTTGGTAATGTTACAAAGTGTTTTGGGGAGGGGGGGTTACAAACTGTTTTTGGTGGGGTTACAAAGTGTTTTTGGTGAGGTTATAAAGTGTTTTGGGGAGTTACAAACTGTTTTTGGTGGGGTTACAAAGTGTTATTTGTGGGGTTACAAAGTTGTTTTAATTAGGGTTACAAAGTGTTTTTGGTGGGGTTACAAAGTGTTTTTCGTAGGTTACGAAGTGTTTTGGGGGGGTTACAAAGTTTAGTGGGGGTTACAAAGTATTTTGGGGGGTTACAAAGTGTTTTTGGTGAGGTTACAAAGTGTTTTGAGGGAATTACAAACTGTTTTTGGTGGGGTTATAAAGTGTTATTTGTGGGGTTACAAAGTATTTTTGGTGAGGTTACAAAGTGTTTTGGGGGGGTTACAAACTGTTTTTGGAGGGGTTACAAAGTGTTATTTGTGGGGTTACAAATTTAATTAGGGTTACAAAGTGTTTTTGGAGGAGTTACAAAGTGTTTTTGGTGAGATTACAAAGTGTTTTGGGGGGTTACAAAGTATTTTTGGTGGGGTTACAAAGTGTTTTTGGGGGTTTACAAAGTGTTTGGGGGGGGGGTTTATAGAGTGTTTTTGGTGGGGTTACAAAGTTGTTTTAATTAGGGTTACAAAGTGTTTTTGGTGGGATTACAAAGTGTTTTTCGTAGGTTACGAAGTGTTTTGGGGGGGGGGTTTACAAAGTTTAATAGGGGGGTTACAAAGTGTTTTGGGGGGTTACAATGTGTTTTTAGTGGAGTTAAAAAGTGTTTTTAGTGGGTTACTAAGGGTTTTGGGGGTTACAAAGTTATTTCGACATGCCTTCAGTTTTTTTGGGGATCCTGACTGAAGAAATTTCGAGAAAATGACGCTATTTAATAACTTAGGGTTTTGTGGGGTGCAGGTGATTTGCAAAAACGCGTTTTTGCTAGTGTGTAGTACACGCGCGAGCCGCACGGTTAATTAACTGTGCGGCTAGCCGTGTGCAAAACCCGTTGAATTATTTATGAATATCATGAATTATAGAATGACGTCATTCTCATGGAAATGATGGAATTTCAGCAGAAATTGGAACTTGGTAGCAAATTCTATTTAAGTTGGTGTCATTATTAAGTAGTATTTCACAAAAACAAAATTATTAGGCTGCAAATTCAAAAAAAAAAAAACAAATATTGGGTTTTTCTATATAGTATCCCTGTGGTATAGCATTTTCTACGATGTACCCCTCCAAAATGGGACTTCTACATGGTGCCTCTGAGGAACTACTGTTCACCACGTAGTACCCCTTATAAATTATTAATTACGTAATTAACACACTAAATATGATTAGTGCACTAACCTTCATTATTAATATAAACAACTGCTAATTATTACTATTTTAAAAAAAAATTGGAAGTTTTTGTTTTTTTTTAATTGTATTTTTTGGTAATTCTTTGATAATAATTAGTCATAATTAGTAATAATTTACAGCAAATAAGATTAATTATGACGGTTAGTGCACTATTAATCAAGTTTAGATTGTTAATTACGTAATTAATAATTTAGAGGGGTACTAAGTGGTGAACAGTAGTTTCTTAGAGGTACCATGTAGAAGTCCCAATTTGGAAGGGTACATCGTAGAAAACGCTATACCACAGGGGCACTACATAGAAAAACCCAAGAATATTTCATTAGATACTTTGTAGTAACAAAAAATCCTTGAAGAATCTAGCAACCGCTGTGCAGTATTTGACATGAGCTCATTACCTATTTTTTCTGAACTTAAATTGTGCATATAGACATGCTCACATGCCAAGAACAGCAAGCATAAAGTCAGTTTACTATCCAAAAAAGCTTCATGCTCTAAAAATGAATAGCTTAATGCTTAAAATGTTCATCAAATAGCTCTCAAATAGTTTACTATCCAAAACCACTTGCAATAGCTCCAAGAATTGCTTAATATGTTCATCAAATAATGTAGGAGAAATAAGAGTTACCCAAAAGACATGAACTTGGCATTTTCATGCCTAAAATTTCTACTGCATCACATATTACCATTCGTCTACCTCTGCAAATACTATCTCCGTAACGGGTTATTTACAACATTTAAAAAAAAAATTGAAACACGTTAGTTGGAACAAATGTTTTTTTTTGCATGTCATTTCTATCTTTCTCCCTTTATCACATGTCCATCTTTCTCTCTATCCTTCAACCCGCAACCAAATTTTTCAAAAGAGTCCGTATCGAGTAATTTGTTGCAAATAAGTTGTTAGAGGCACTAGTTATTAATAATTCAAACAAACACAAGCTCTTATACTACGCACCCGAGTGCACCCATGTTTACATTTTGCCCATTTAATTTTCTATATTGCTCATTTTCTTTTTGTTTGACCGACTATATTGCCCTCTGAAACTACATACTTCGTATTAAATGAGTAAAATATAAACATGGTTGTACAATGTACATGCTCCTAGTGTAGGATATAAATTGTTAGACAAACACAAACATCATAACAACAAAAGTTCAAGAAATCAATACAACTTAGCAAATGGTGAAATTTCATGTCTATACACAAAATAGCTCGTATACCCACTTGAGAAGTTTGAAAATCCTTTGCTATAGAAAAAAAATTCAAGTACCTACTTCATAAAAAACTGGAAAAAAATATTATATTCCGGGCTTGTTTACTTCAGCTGAACTGAACTGAATTGAATTATATTGAACTGAACCGAATTGAATTATGTTGAACTGAACTGAATTGAATTATGCTGAGCTGAATTATACTGAATTGAAGTGAATACAGCTGTAAGTAATATTTTATAATACTAAATTGAGAGTTGCACTGAATTGAATTAAAGTTGAAGTAAACAGACCCTTCGACCCAAAAACAATCTAGTACTCCATCCGTAACATAAACCTTTCAACAATTAGTTTTGAACGCATTTTGAAAAAACGATTTAAGGGTGTAAATGATGGAATTAGTTAAAATAATTTTAATATTGGTAATTTATAATCACTTTCTTGCTTTATTAAACCTTTCTTGTTTTATGTTACGGAGGGAGTAGAACAAACTGACTTAGTTCCAACATCAAACTGATTTAAAATTATTATCAAAATAATTAAAAAAAAGAAAAGAAAGAGGAGTAAAATAAAAAAAAGGAGGAGAAAGAGCATACATTGGACATACGAATAAAGATGACAAAACGAGGATTGCCATCATCTTCAATCTTAGGTAAAGAAGGAGGAGGAGGGCGTTGGTATTGACGAGCCATCATTCCCTTTTTGCCCTTGGCTTCAACCACAAATTGCAATTTATGCCCCTTGTGAAATTTTGGGCAATTTGTTCTTGTGGAATGGAAAGAATGTCTAATGATTGAGGTTGTTTCATCAAATATTCTTGAATTTGACATCATTGGAGGTCTAATTAGAGAGTTTGGTGACATACCCACTTCCATTTTTGCAACCAAAACTCTGTTTTTTACTCTCAATTTCTGGGGTTTTTTAGGGTACTCTGCTTTGCTTTGTTTTGCTTTACTGGGTTTGTTTTAGTTTCTTGACATTTTGGAGGTGAGAAGTCTGACAAATCATCCAACCTTTGCTTATCCAATATCCACAAGATCACACCCTTTAATTTTTATTTTGTTTTTGTTTTTTAATATAAAAATGCGGAGTAGAAATTGCAAAAATGTTACTGTATGCCGATTGCACACGTGGCTCGATTATGGAAGGCTGCACAGGAAATTTATCATTTTTTTTTTGTTGAGGTTATAAAGTTAGAGGTTGTGGATGAGAATTGATATTGGCACAACTAAATTTGATAAAGGCACAATTTTTGTGAGAGAAACATAAGAAGAGTGTTCTCACAATAACAATGGGTTGTGTCAATATCAATTATAGTTTTGCCTTTATCATTTCCCGTTGTGGACTTGTGGTTAATGGCCTTACTGCCTTACTGGTCTTACTGCCTTACTGGTAAGCCGAGGTTAGAGGTGACAAATGTGACTTAAACTTCATCATTTGATCTTAATTATCCGACTCAACATCCTAAATTGACTTGACTCGAATTACTCAACTACTAATTTATTTATGTACGATTAATTATTATTGCAAAAAATAAGAATCAAACCCGACAACTAGAGTTGTTCAATCTGACATGAACTACAAAATGATCTAAAATTGACCTACTGTCCGACCCATTTTAGGCACCCGAACTGAACCGACCTGATCCACACACACCTTTGATCTGAATGTAAATTGTAATTAAGACGCCCTAATCCAAACCGCTCCCAACCCATATTGATCTAAACCCAAATCCCACCTGTATTAGAAAACACTCAAACTCAACCCAGAATCATGCCGATAAACATCCAAACCCAAATACAATCGAATTAAATCGGCTTCAACCTGACCCGATTCACACCCAACCCACACTTGGCTCATTTGACCCAAATACTGTTGAATTTTATTTTTTTTAAAAAAGTTAACAATTTAGGGGGTGTTTGAGTAGTTAGGTGGTCAAAGGTGTCGGTGCTAATTCATCCAATTACTACCAAAATTTCAAAATCCACTCCTAAAATTCAATTTTAATTGAATTTCACTACAAGAAAAATAATTTTAATAATCGGCAAAAAAATGTAGAATTCTTTGTTTTTAGCCATTGCTTAAAACTTAATTATAAATGAATGTTTGTCTTTTCAATAGCACACAACCTGACCTTAATTAACCCAAATAGACCTAATGAATGGATCCTAAATAAACTTGTCTGATTCAAATCGGTGAGAACTCGATATGGCATTGTTTTTGACCCGAATGAAATGGAACTGACTTTATATATAAATCTAAGGGTGGGCATAATTTTGTGATTTCGAACTTCTAATCAAAGAAATATTCACCTCGATATGAAACCCGACATCGGAATAGAAGGTTTGAAATTCGTTAATTGGATACCAAATTAAAAAATTTGAATTTAAAACCGAAGGTCTAGTTCTTTCGAACCGGATCCTAATATAAAATCCATTATGCTAAAAAATCTAATATCTGAATTTTTGGATTGGGTTCGATCTAGTACTTAATACAATCCACATATCATTGTTCACTACACCAACAAGCATTGACCCGATCCACAACCCATCCGAACCAAACAAAACGACCCAAATAGATCCGATCCGAAATTACTCTAACATAAAAAATGGACCATCCAACCCGATAATGATCCGGCAAATATACACATGTCCCGGTTTCTACCTGAATCTGAAACATCACAACCCATTGTGACCCAAAACCACAATGAATCTGTTTCACCCTACATTTCAACACGACCTAATCCTACTCGAAAGACACATTACTCAAAGTTGATTCAAACCGAATTAAACCTGCACTTGTGACCATCTAACCCGCGCTGACTCGACCCAAACATGACCTAACCTGACCTGAAAATCAAGGGGTTTCCACTCGCATTGACCCGACCTGAACCCGGCCCAAACACCCAATTCAATTTCAAACCTCTACCGACATCAAAACTACCTTTTATCCTCGAACTGAATCAACAACTTGACCCATACCCCAATCCGAACGAACCAATTTCCACCTTTAGCTGAGGATGTCCAATGCAGGGCTATGTTTAAAAACATAGAACAATGGCATACTTCTAAATGTTATGAATAAAGCATGTCAACGTCATGAAGGGTTGTGTGATATGTATCTAACACTTTTCATTTTATTTACGATTGTGATAGTGTGTTATGTTTAAAACCATAGCACAATGTAGTACTGAGAATTAGCCTAGCTAGCCTAGTTGCCTAAGCCATGGTTCCTTGCTAACGTTAGATATTGTTGACTGTAATACCATTATATGTTCGGCAAGTTTTTTTTTTAAAAAATATTGGAATTGAATTTGGCCCAATTCTCAGCCCAAATTTTTAATATAAGTAAAAGATGTATATTTAAAATATTTAACAAAACCATGTCATTTTAATTTTGAAGAATTTGAATTATTTGAATCAGAACATTTCAATTTCAAAATTGCATTCGTCATGACACCCAACTATTCCTTGAGAGTTGCGACATGTATGTGTCTCCTACTATTTACTTTACCCAAAAAAGAAGAAGAATAAAGCAAGTGGAAGAAGCCCCTAAGACTAGGGATTGTTATTTATGCAAGTAAAATTTGATTTCTGCACTCCAATTTTACCTAAAAAAATTATTCTCTTAAATTGTTATGAGATGTGCGGTTATCAAAATGAATGTTGCTAAAATCATTTCCCTAAGAGCAGGTGTATTGAACTTGATCTAATCTGGTTGATCTGATTCGTGATCTAGTATATCCGGTTTGATTCATGATCAAGCATATTAGATCCAATTTTATTAATCCCGGATCGGATATATAGAAATTTTTGGATCAACAAATTTTAATTAAGTTTCAAATATTTGAAGTATCTGAGTTTTTTTGGTATTCAGATATTTTGGAATTCCAATCATTCCGGATAAAATATCCAAATTTTTTCTAATATTTACGATCGGTACCTAGATTTACAAATTTAGTGATTACAAATGCTTTCTTAATTTACAATATTTGACATAAATAGATTTTAAAAGCAATGATTTCATTTTTACCAAGTATAAACAATGAATACCAAAATTTCATAATGATATTATTTAATTGATTAACATTTAAAAACAATTCACAAAATAAATATAAAAATCAACTGATAGTATATAATCACTCGAAATTTATAATATTAAAATTAATAACACCCCGTGAATCACATGTGTTTCAAAACACTTGAATTACATAAAAAAATTATTATTTTTTGGGCTCTATGTTAGGATTTAGGAATGCTAAGTGTAAGCAATTGCTCAAAATCGGCTTGTGAAATGAGTCGAGTCCAATCCGATTAGGCTAAAATAGTTTCGAGTCAAGCAACGCTATACTCGAACTAGTCAATTATAATACGCCCTCACTCAAAGTTTCAAAACAAAACAATGGCAATTGCACAACTTCTTCAACGTCTTCTCTCATCTTCTCGCCCATCGTCTTCTTCTTCCTCACTTCTCAAACATTTCTACTTCTCTGAATCCATCACAAGACCATACACTTGTTCTCGCCAAAACTCCACTTCTCCAAAACCCAACACCAAGACCAATTTCACCCCACCAAACTCTGAGTCCGACCCAGAATCCGAACCCGACCAAAACAACAACATCGACCTCCCACCCCCTTACGACCCATTTAGCAAAACACCCATCATCGAAGAACCTAATGATCCCAAGAATTTAGCCCAAGTTTTCCATAAAATGAGAACCGAAGGCCTAATCAGTAATGCAGTCAAGATGTTCGACGAAATGTCTAAAGATGGTTTAACTCATGAAGCCTTAGAAATGTTTAGGGAGATTAAGGATAAGGGTAAAATGCCTGATGTAGTGGCCCACACTGCTGTTATTGAGGCATATGCTAATGCTGATCAATGCAAAGAAGCTCACAAAGTGTTTTTAAGAATGTTGTCATCTGGGGTTCTTCCCAATGCTTATACTTATAGTGTGCTGATCAAGTCACTTTCTGAAGGTGGCATGATTGTTGAGGCTAAGAAGTATGTTTTGGAGATGTTAGGGAAGGGAATTACGCCGAATGCTAAGACTTGTGTCGCGGTTTTCGAGGCGTTTGTGAGGGAGAAGAAGGAGGAGGAAGGTAGAGAGTTGATGAAGGAGATGGGGTTTGTGGTGGATGAAAAGGGTGTTAGGGAAGTTCTTAAGGTAAAAAGAGGTTCTTTTGTAAGAAATGTAATGAACATACTCCTTGTTTAAATGATTTTGAATTAGTTATGTCACATTTTATGAGTTTTCTATGATGGTTATAAACTTATAATTGTTTCTATTGAGTAAGTTATCATTGATGTATGGTTTTCTATCAATGAATGTATTGGTTGCACATTAATTAAGAAGCATTTGGGTTGTCAAGAATTCAAGATAATTTAGGAATTACTAGAGATTAAGCATCATCTATCCAAGATTTTAAGAGAATTTATGGTGAAACGCCGGATTCATCCCAGCAATGATAAGTTATATTTGGGACTAATTTGCAAAAATTAAAAAAAAAAAAAAAATCCAAGATAGGGTATAAATTCTCATAGAGGTGATTAAAAGTGGTCCGATTCGATTTTTACGACCTTTGAACATGCATATTAGGTCTGAATTTGGGTCTGGTCCGACTTTTTTTTGATTTCTTTGTGCGGGCTTTGGACACTTAAAATTAGACGTTTTGATTTGTTTTTTATGCCCGACCCGAAAAAGCCCACACTAAATTTTCATTTTTTCGCCCAATCTAGACTCGGCCCGACTAATGTGCTTCATTTTTTGTATTGGGCCCAGCCCGAACCCAACCCATGATCACCTCTATATTCTCCCATTCACCGCCTAGACAGCTGCCAAGTATTGAATGATTGTACAATATCTTTGATAACGAACCAACAAAGCCGTGTTACGTTGTGAAGTTTTGAGATTTATGAAAGTTACATTGAAATGCATTGCTGTAATGCTGTAATGCTGTATGCCTGTATATGAGAGGTTATGAAAACAACCCTTATTTGATAAATTATTTGTTGAGAAGAAGATACTAAGTATTTAGCAACGCAATTTGAATTAGATCACCAACAAAGTCAAAAGCACCTTTTTACACATCTTTTTCATTTATAATCTTTTAAGATTTTATATCTTAATTAAACCTACTTCTTTTGATCTATATTACTTGCAAAATACATCATTGGCACGGAGTTTAATGAAGAAATCTGATGGTGTAAACGAACAAATTTAGTGAATTAATATTAAGACGTTGATAACTCATAGTTTTACTCTTGTGTTAAAATTTATTTTAATTAATTTGCTCATTTACATAATTAAATATATTTCTTAAAAATACATGTAAAAGAGGTATGGTGCGAGTACTATGGAGCGGAATATGTTTGAACAAATCATATTTGTGTCTTCCCTTCTAGTGAAAGAAAAGTAATACCTCCGTAACATAAAACTTTAAACAATTGATTTTGCACGCATTTTGAGGAAGCGATTTAAGGGTGTAAACGAAAGAATTAGTCAATATAATTTTAATATTAGAAACTTATAATCACATTTTTGCTTGTATTAAAACCATTTTGACTAATTCCTTCATTTACACCCTTAAATCGCTTCCTCAAAATGTGTGCAAAACCAATTGTTGAAAATTTTATGTTACGGAGGGAGTACCATATTTTGTCTTACATTATGTTTTGAACTTTTGATAGCAACATGGAGGGGAAAACAAATGAAGAGTAAAAGCCATAAGGGAAAGGGTAAGGTATAGGAAAAAAAAAAGATATGTTTCATTTTTCCTTCAAATCTCAACAATTTCAAAGATTAATAGAGTAATAGTTATTAAGGGAGAGAATTTTTTTTTTTTTTTTAATAAGAAAAGAAAAATCGATTGACTCCACCTAAAGGGGGTCAACCAAGATCATTTTTATGGATGATAAGGGAAAGAGAAATGTCATAACTCATAAGGATGGAGCCAATAAGTCATTGGAACTGAAATTATTTCCTAGATTCAGAAGATAGCACCTACTGCTTTGTTTGTTTCTTTATAGAAATGATTTATAACGACATGGTCTAGGAAATCTAGGTCTATTTTGAAATATCTAATGAGACTATATTTTCCAAAAAATATGTCAAATATTTCTAATTATATTAATAACGGTTAGATTAACTCCTATGACTAGACGAGAAAAATTAAAGGAGAGAAATTTGTTATCCTTTCTTTTCTCTCCCTATCATTGGCGTCTAATTTCTTCTATCTAAACAATAAGTTTGTGTTATTTTACCAAAATAAAACTCAATTTCTTCCTCTCCCTTTCTCAAGTGCTAATAACCTCCAAAAATCATTGATTCTAGGGGTTGCCATCGATTTTTCGTTGATTTTAAGTCTTGGTTTTTCCATTTTCCTCCTCATTCTTTTCACCTCTAATTCTCACATTTCCGCCATTGATAGTCCTTTCTCCACATAAGCATCATCTACTTCCTCACATTATTGGAAATAAACCAGTTTCTCGATCCGGGTGTTGCTCCGGATGCTACTTTTTTCAATTGGTTAGTATTTACGTGATTATGACTTACCCTTGTAAAAAAATTACAAAAAAATACAGCGTCTAATTTACTTAATAAATGAGAGGAATATATAATGTTATGTGCAAATTTAGAGCACTAATAAAATTTGATTAATATTATAAATGCAATACAATGTCAAAACCATCTTTAATTGCAACAACTTGACCAAAAACTAAACAACTTTTTGGTCAAACTGTTCCAATTCATATGAGGCGATGAAGTATATGTTTGATAGACTATATGAATATGTAATTCACACAAAGAGATGTATACTCGTGAAATTTTCTACAAACCAAACAGAAAGGCATTTTACACTCCAAAGTCCAAATCAAACAACACCCTTTATCTTCACCATTAAAATTAACACTCCTCATTGCAAAGCTCTTACATGTCACGTTTGCCCGGTCGCAAGTGAACCCGACCATAGATAAAACATCCATTATAACCTCGACTTCTCACCAGTTGATAATCCGAACCCATAACAGATTGTGGATAATTATATCTACAAACCAAGGTATTTTAGTCAATTTTTATAATAAGACAATTCATTTGGACCCATGTGCAACAAAAGATTTGCATTAGAATCTCATTTACCCTGTATCTTAATATTTTTACAAGACATTCTCTTTCGCTTACCATATATTTTAAAACAATATATTTACCATATTGTTGCCCAAAAAATGAAACCATATGTGGGCAATGATGTCCACAAACAGACAAACTGTTATAGTTTTTGTCATTCCTCCAACCCTAAAATCAAATCATAATTATATATATATATAAAAAAAAAAGGTCTGACCACATACTAGCACTTATCCATAATAAGTCATGATCAAAAGTGTGTAAAATTCTAATACTAACAAACAATCATTATCAAAGTGTGACCAATACAATAAGCTTATTTATAACAAGTCATAATCAAAAGGGGTACATGATTCCAATCAACAACTCTCTTAGAAGTCAAGACATTTCCCAACTTGACTGTCTAATAACGTTTTTGAGATTGAACTATTGACCTTTACAGGATCCATAGGGTAATACAACATTAGAAACTACCCTTTATAAAAACCAAATAAGACAGTCATTGTTAGTTCCCTCAACTTACCGTTTCATATACAAGTACACATCCAGAGCATTTAAGATGCCCCGGAACACATATTTAGGCACGGTTTTTTTGGACTGAATTAATCTAAACTGTAATTAAGTCTAATAGAATAGGGCCTTAGTACTTTCGCTCTAACAAAAAACATGCAACAATTGTACTTTTCACACATGATGATGTATTGTTTTAAGTATTAATATCTACAATGTCATCAAAGTAAAAATCTGATAGAATGAATCTAACAAAACCCCACTTGGCTATATTGTTTCCTTATGTGTAAAAAGAAAAAAAAGAAAATTGTTGCAACTTTTCTATTATGGAGGAAGTAAGCTTCTACTATATACTGTTTTCTCTAATGTCAAGTCCCACACCACCCATCAACTTTTTTCACTCCAAATTTTTTATGCATACTAACTCCCACACGGCCTTTCCCTAAAAAAATTCATTGTTTACCATAAAATCATAACTTTTAACATGACAAACATTGTCTTACGTAAAAGGTTATGGTTTTAGGATAAGAAATTATGAATGTTCGAGAAAAAGTTAAGCTGATATCTCCTGTCTGATTGTTAGGAGACGGCTCTTACATGTGAAAAGCCATTGTATGAGTTACAAGGGAATATATTGTATGCCCGGAAGTCCTAAATAATAGTTCTGCAAGACAGACAAATTACAAACTCAAAATAGTTGCTACCAATGAAGCATTCTATTTTGTTCAACTTAGAACCCATATTAGATGCTCCCTCTCTCCAGAATCAGTTGTCATATTGTACTATCTATTCATCATTAGATACATTCTACTACATGAGTTTACAAAAGAAACCTCTACTCTAAGCATGTTATGTCTATCATCTCCCTAAAAAAATTCTTATATACGTCCGGATATATGGTACATCAAAGGGTAATTTTACTCATTTTAAAAACTCTTATATAAAATGAGCAACAAAACACCTTGGATGCACAAACTCTAAGTACATCCGGACGTATAGTAGACTCATTGATCATCTCCCTATCTCTTGACCTGAGAATAGTGATACATCAGAAAAAACAAACATAAATAGTTACCATTTGAAAATTGATAACTTTTCCAGACATCCTATAACATCATATGTGGCTTAATTTAGGATAAAGAGTGTACAAACTTTGAACTCCGACTAGAATAATCAAGGAGCATCTAAAAAAACCAAAAACTGATAAAAACTAAACACAAAGAGAGGGGGGGGGGGGGGGAGAACACGGTATGAAGCGTAAACCAACAAACATCGAGCCTCCAAAATGATATCTTAATTCCCTCATCTCAACGAGAGAAACAAATAACAGATTGAATAGAAAGAAGGATGAAGAGCTACATATTTCTTTCTTCTTTTTTTTAATAAGGTAAGAAAAACCGGCTGAGCTTACAAAACAAGCATCAATCTTGACAATCTTGCCACATTCGAATGAAAAGGGAGCAAACAATAAAGGGCTCTACATATTCAATACATTGCAGGATCTTGCCACATATTTTGACCCCCAACAAGTATAAATTTTCCAGGGGTAAGTTAGACTTAACCTTGACAGGGGCCTAGAGGGTTCAGCATAAACAATCTTCAATGTATCTTCTGGAAACATCAACAATTGTTACTTTGTCTTGGGTAAAATGCACAATATTTCCATGATAGTCTACAAAAGTTCTCTCACCCAAAGAAAAACAAAAAACAATTTGCAAATTCTAAAACTTTTACAAATATAAGCTGAAAACCAAATGATGGAATAATCTAAGAATTGTTGAGAAGATACACATATGTATACTGCATACACTACTAGGAAAGCAGAGTAACCACAATTAGCAAACGAAAAAAAAAAAAAAAACCCCATGAAGCAAGTACCTGGAATTTGTAGCTCCTCTGCATATACCTTAGAAAAACCATTCAATTGGCCCTCAGAAAAGTTTGCAACTTGATATACTGCCACATAATTTCTGGTCCAGACGAGTGTTAACACATGTTTCACCTTTCAGCATAGCAAATGAGGAATCCGCCTCGAGAATCATCTCCACACCAGAAATATTGGAAGGAGGGAACCGGCATTGATCCAGTATTTTTCATCAGGAAACATTCACCACAATCCCCAAAATCATCAATGATTGAACTACAAGCAAACATGGCCAAAATTCTAGGTTGCAACTGTTTGAGCAGCTGTGTTTTGAGAATCTAAGTGCATCTCATTAGTATTAGATTGGGTTAAGATGACCTCTTCTAAGCGCCTCCATATGGATTCTTGCTTTTCTCTTTGCTCTTTCGCTTTAGCTACGTCTTCCTCAAACTTCCGCATACACAATTCAAAAAGCTCGGGATCTGCATCGGAGTAAATCTTCCGCACATTCACAGTCAAGCTCTGCACAGCCTGATTCCAGTGGGAGCGACAGTTTTTCTCTAGAGCAGGGAAGATGATGGGAAGTATAGTTCTCCGGTTTTGCTTTATCAAGTTTTCTATGTGATCGTTGTTCCACATGTACAAAGCTCGCTCGGCCACCTAGCAAAATAAACACAAATTTAATCAAAAGATTGGTCCAAGAGGCAAAATTAATGATTCCAGCTGTTTGTTGAAGGCATAATCAAGATTCATTTAAAACATTCAAGAACCAAAACACAACAAATCAAGTTATATCTAACTTTTTACTAAAAAAATCTATAACTTTTTAGCATGGTATGGTAATTTTTATACGTAGTATAAAACTTAACTAGTTGTGTAAAAACTAATATATTTTCACACTGTTTGAGAAGAGATTTTGTATTATGTGAATAGGTAGAGTCGGCTACATTGGCAATCATCAATGACAATTCAACAACATCAATTGAGGCTAATAGGATCTCTTCAAAATACCAAGGTCAAGTATCATGATTGCAACAATGCAACACATGGAAAACACAAATTAGTTTCATCATCACCCAAAACCCTCAACCAATAATTAATGCATTTCCTCAAAACTTTTTCGTGATATACTGGAACCATATTTTCTAAGAAAACAAGTTAACTCTTCGAAACGAAACATTAATAGTCTCTTTGAAAAGGGACACAAATAACTTCTCCATTCCCTACAACCCAAACTCTAACTATCATCACCTATGAAATACTTTGTACCAGTACAGGAGGTTACTTAGATCCGAAATCGTCCACATTATTATTATTATTTCCCTTGATTATAGTTAATGGTCTGCAAGACGACCATACTTTAAATAGTTAACAGTCCTAAATGTATAAAATCTAAGTGCACACCAATTATTGAAAGAGGAGCACCTAGATAATAAAATGCAATTTATAAGATAGATATTGAAATGAAGCAATCACCTGAAAGTGGGAGCAGCTCAAGCAGCGAGCAATACGCCGAAATAATGGCACCATACATCGCTTGAATTCAGGTGGCTGGGTTGCTTCCAAAACCTCCTCCAGCTCGCTGAGAAACATAACTTCCTTTGAACTGTTTGTGATTGGCCAATACTTTAATAACCCCCTGATCACAGTATCTGCAAGCTTACTGTCTTTCTCCACGAACTGACTGATGCAATAAGACAGCTGTTGATGGTACATAGGCAAACATTTTGGTTTGTGAAGGGGGATAAGGACGCGGACGAGGAAAAACTTGTGCTCCTCCTTTAGAGGTAAGGCAAACCCATTAATGATACTACCCAATACTTCTAAAAGCTCAGCAACCCCATTAAATTTCTCTGTTTCAAAGATAAAACGATAAAAAATATTGTTTATTGATTTCCTAACAAACGGACGATGCACCATAAACTTGCCATAAATGCGATGAAGAATCGTTTTCAAATATTCCCGCTCTCTTGGATCTTCAGAGTCGAAAAGATCTAAAAACCTGAGAATAAAACTATGATCAATATACCGCTTGGCAAGTTTTGTATCCGTCTCAGGTGAAGCTATAAATCTTAAGAAGAGCTCGTATACAATTTGCAAGTGAGGCCAAGCAGGATCCATCAATGGCTCCTCATCTTCTATATCATAAGTTTCTAAAACCTTATTTTCACGGGGTTGAGCAGCAGGGGATCTAAACAAATTTGCAGACACCATCTTAATGAGTTCTTGCATTGCATTCTCCATAAACTTGCCATTAGCCGAGCTGACATAATCCACAAGCTCAAGTAATGTTTGCCTCTTAATCTCCTTTTCTTTCAGATTCTTTGTTGGGTCAGTGAAATCGAAAACATGACAACACAAGTGAAGCTTTTTTATGAACAAATTCGGTTTCTCCGAACTTGGAACATCCCTAAAACTAGGCAATGCCTCAAAAGAATTGGTATCGAAGCTATCATTTGTGTTTGTATCCTCCCCTTGGGAGAATTTATTTCCATGACCTAAACCCGGGTTCGAATTCGGATGGAAACCTTGGTGTGGCACATCCTTTCCATTTCCTGTTTTATGGCCAGTTGAATCACCGGTCTTCGTACCAGCTAAAACACTCGAAGAGATATGATCACCCGACTTAGAAGGCTTCTTTGGAAGCCTACCCAATATATTTTTTATCATTTTTTCAAAGAGAATATAAGATTGAGAAGGGTCCTCTTTAATCTACAGGGTACCCAAAAACAACCTTCTCCAAAGCACAAAATCAAAGACCATCAGCAACACCAAATCAAAAACCTTAAAGAGCTCAATCAATCAAATAAGAAAAGCCCAATTCCAGAAGTTATCATATGTACAGGATTTGAGAGAGCTCCCCCTTTTGTACTGATGAACATAAACACAACCCTCCTACATAGCCAGCCATTTTGAGTGATAAAAATTTCAACATTAGATTCCATATTAAAAAAAAAAAAAAACAATCGGAGATCATATGAATTAATCAATAAATATATAAATAACAATTTTAATCATACAAAATCACACATTTTTTTTCCAAAAAAAAAGCACAGATCAAAAGAGAGCCAAATGAACTATGAAACCATAGGCAATTTTAAACCAACAATAACCGCCGTTTTTCCATAATTGCAATCTTTTAACTTCCAAATTGAAACCCAGAAGAAAACATGAATTCTCCTTCCAATAAAGAAGGAAATAACAAATTAATCCAGCATAACAGAATCCCAAACCAAAGGGCCCAAAAAAAGCGACCTTTCACCAAAGCAATGGCAATGACAAATTCGAAAAATTACCTCGTTATAACTCCAATTAGAACCCACCAAAAAAAAAGGGGGTCAGCTCAGGTTGAGGTAGAGTAACTGACAAGATCTGGGTATGATCTGAAACATTAAGACAGCAATTTTGTCAGAATTTTCGGAAAAAGTCAATGGGAAAAGGATAAGTAGTGAAAGAAAGAAGAAAAAATGAATTCAATTTTAAGAAGGGGGAAAAAAAAGAAGAATTTTGGGTGTCAAAAAGGGATTGAGAGAGAAATTAAAAAATACGAAATTTGAAGCAGCTTACAAAAGCAAGACAAGAACTAAGGTAAGCTGATCGCATAAAAACATGGAATTTGATGTTCAAATTTTCAATCTTGACAAATTGGGGTTTTCAGAGAAAATAAAAAGGGGAGAGAGAGAGAGAGAGAGAGAGAGAGAATGCTGACCAGAGCAGGCCTCATGTATGGGGGACTCACTTGTGGATTATGCATTACTCTTACTCTAATCCATACTTCCAAATCCACTTTCTTTTTCTCTTTCCTATCTGTTTTTTCTAAGTGCACAAAATAGTCTATATGATAATAATACAATAATAATACTGATAGAAATAGTATACAAATCAAACAAGATCACATTTGCCTATATTTTTACCTTATGTATAAGTCGCAATTATTAGTCATAGTATGCTGGATTAAAATTGTACAAAGTCAATATGTTACATCTAATAAGAAACGAAACGAGTAATATTTTTTTTCATTGATAAATAGACCGAGTGGTATTGAATCGGGCCGGGTCAAAACATATCATACCAAATTAGATCAGATCATAACTGACCAAATCAGAAAAATTCGGATGGTTGCTAAGTGTTACTACATTCCAATGAGCTTATGAGATCAAATTAAATCAAAAATCACAACAGGCCACTTGAATTTTGCTAGTGGCGCGTGATGAGACTTTACTATGCTCCACCAGTTGTCAGCTTCAGGTTTCAAATAGTATGTGCCAATTGCCACCCTTGCACATTTGGTGCAATGGTTGCATCAAAGAGTTTTTTCAACTCATGCAACCAACTTGCCAAAACTACCTAGTCTGCGGTGCCATCATTAGTAGGAGACTGATGGTGATAAATCAATTAAATGTGGATCCTACTTCTAATGACGATGTCCTGCCCCTGTTTGCTAAAGTCAAAATTGTATTCTCAAGAGCATGGTGTCACTAACAAGAGGGCTGCTTACAAAAGGCAAAATTATAGGTCGACATTCTATGAAAGTTGAGAAAATTCAAAAACATTGGCAATCAAAAGAGGCACATAAGGTAAGAAAAGTTTTAACATGCGCTTTCTTCATAACCCAAGTCATCACTCACTATTGTTACTGGTCATGCTACCTAGGCTCTCAACTCAAGGCTAAGGAACAAGAACTCACAACATTACTTAGTGAAGAAGTAATGCTAGAATATAAACTCCAGCTCTGATACCAACTGTTACACGTCATCTTATGCAATGATGTCAGCGAAAATAAGGTTAAGATGAAGTACTACTAAACTACACAATATTCATTAACAGAGTAAGAATAACTAAATAATTTTCTAAATAAGTCTGTCATATTATGGCTTATTATTAAATCGAAACTAACAGTGTCCAATGCTTAAACCAAAATGGCCCAAAGTCCTAATTAACAATTAGAACAAACTAACATAATCTTAAAAATAATAACTAATAGTGAAAGTATTGGGTCAGACGGACTGACCAGACAATCTGGTAAGACGGCTGACCCTTATAATCAATTATAATGGTGAAAAACTTCGGGAGGCTATAACTTTGCGCTCGGGTGTCGGATCGGGGCATATGATATGTCGAAATTGATTAATTTTTCGAGACGAACGCAACCGCAAATACCCAAAGGGGATTTGGCCACCGGAAATCGCAAAATGAGGCCTCTAAAGGCCTCAAAATGCAAAAAAACGTATTTTGTCCAAGTTAGTTACAAAATGTGTCCATGTTTTACAATATGTGTCCATGTTTAAACAATATATGTCAAGGTTTACAAATAGGTGTCCAGGTTTACAAATAAGTATCTAGGGTTAACAATATGTGTCCAAGTTTGTCCAGGTGTGTTCAGATTTGTTCATATTTGTCCAGGTTTGTCCACATTTGTCCAAGTTTGTCAACATTAGTCCAGGTTTGCATGTCCAGGTGTGTCCAGATTTATCCAGATTTGTCCATGTTTGTCTAGATTTGTCCATGTTTGTCTAGATTTGTCCAGGTTTGTTCATATATTTGTCCAAGTTTGTCCACATTTGTCCAGGTTTGCATGTTCAGGTGTGTCCAGATTTACCCAGATTTGTCCATGTTTGTCTAGATTTGTCCAGGTTTGTTCATATTTGTCCAGGTTTGTCCATATTTGTCCAGGTTTGCATGTTCAGATTTATCCATGTTTGTTTAGATTTGTCCATGTTTGTCTAGATTTGTCCAGGTTTGTTCATATTTGTCCAGGTTTGTCCACATTTGTCCAGGTTTACAAATTGTGTCCAGGTTTCAAATGTGTCCAGTTCTGTTTCCAGGTTTACAAATGTGTTCAGGTCTACCAATACATGTCCAGATTTAACAGCATGTGTCCAGGTTAAACACATATGTGTCCAGGTCCAGTGGACTGGTCTGACAGAAACGTTACTGTCAGACCGGTCTGACACAATATCTTCTCTAACTAATAAGTGTCTTCATCCTAGGCTATTATATAAGATAAAACTTTATAAGAAAGGTGAGGCAACCCTAGGATCCCTCACATCACACATCCCATGATTACGAAAGAACATATCACATGAACTATCAGTGAGGAGTAACTCACGGTTCCCAATCAAAGGCATAATTCAACAACACTCACAAGGGAACCACAAATATTCATGCAAACAATTCGATCATAAGTCATTCGTTCACAAACCTAGAGTTCAACGCCTCCAACCATAATAGATAAATCAAACAATAAAACCATTAATTAAACAACTTCACATACATTATGCACCCTACAAAAAATTCAAATAAAACCCTTCAAACCCATTCAAAACTCTCTAATGAAAGTCAATTCAAATTCATCTAAAAGTTCCATGTGTTCGAAAATCATAAAATAAATCCAAGAGTTCCTTCAAAAATCTGATAATTGACATGAGTAAATCAACAATAAAGTATGTAGTTTCCAAACTACAATTTTTAAAACCAGATCTGTTAATCCCAAGCCAACCGACCAATATATATTAGGCTATTAGCAATAGAATATGATCTAGGGGAAACACCATCATTAGTAGCTCACTCCCAATCTAGTGAATTATGTCTAAGATTGGTTAGCTCCTAAAATGTGAATGTGATTCATCACATATAGTACAATAACAAAAATTCTCAAACTAATCAAACCGAATGCAATCAAAATAAAACATGAAACACCGATGAAGGCTACTCACCATCGGGCCCATCAATTCCAAATTCATCTGATGAAAGTGGTTCATCATTAGGTCGCCAATTCCAAATACATCTAATGAAGACGATTCATCATCATGTTTTCTTAAGGAAATAAATTCCATAACTCCAATGGGCAACGAACCAAACATGAATCTTAGGAAACTCATTCCAAAAGTTCCAATAAGTGAAACAACCAAAAGTCATTTAATAATGGTAACATAGAAAATAATTCGAAAATCGTCATAACATACTCGAAATTTACAAACTAAAACTCTGGATTTTCCAACATAATAATTTGATCAAAAACCCTAATTGCATTTGACAAATCTGAATTCCACCAATCAACAAAGAAACGCTAATTTTCATGAAGATTTGAAAAACAAGCAATTAACATAAACCATAAATTTTGAATTAGGCAAAAATAAACAAACCCCTAATTATCTTCATAATACGCACATAAAATCAAGCCAAGATATCCACAATTAATCAGGAACGCAACAACTACTCTAAATTACACCAACCATGATACTAATAACAAAATAAATACAAGAAACAACAATTGAATCATGCGTCATACTTCAACATAAAATTCAAACCTTCTTCAATGTAAAAAAAAGGATGATATTATGTTTTTTAACCTTAATTGATTCAACGCAATGACGATGATGAATGCCTTCTTTGACATCGTTTTTCTCTTTCGCCTCTAAAAAAAAAGATATATACTACTATACGTATTTATCAAGAATGGCTAATTAAGTATCATTTTCCACCTTAAAAGGCACCGATCAAACAAACATGAGTACTCAGTCCGTCACAAACTACTTGCTACATTCTCTTTTTCACATCTCTCAATGCACGACTTTAAATTAAAATATCTTGAACTATACATATTTAAAAATTTAAATCCATCATGATTATATTTTTCTTTATGTACATAAAACTATAAACAGTCAAAGTTTATAAATGAACAGTTCTATCTTTCATAATCAAGCAAATAATTTAGGACGGAGGAAGAATTATTTTTAGGATTAATTGATTTTAATAAACCGACCTTTGAGGGATTCACAATGAATAAACCAACCTTTTGATTATCCTATAATAGACCAACATTTATACCCAAGTTTCTTTCAATGAACCGAAACAAGTTGAAACCTATAAAAACAGGTTAATGTGAAACGTGTCATCTTTTTATTGGTTATCTTTTATTTATTTTTAAATCAAAATAAAATGACAAAAAATTAGGATTTTTAAAAAATAAAAAAAAAAAAATTAGAAAAAATAAAATCATGCCAAATTGCCAATTGCCAACCATCTCTCTCCTCCCTCTTCCCTCCTCCCCACTCTCTCCCCTCCTCACATTCTCTCTCCCCAACCCCACCGACCGACGGCCGCCACCACCGACCCCACGAACCCACCGACCGCCAAGCCCACCGACCGCCACCACCATCCTCTTAGGCCGCCGGTTTGTTCTCCCTCTCTCCACCACTTTAATTTCTTTTTTTTCGAGGTTTTTTTTTGTTTTGGTGATCTGGGGCGGCGGTTTTGAGGGGGGGGGGGGAGGGTTTGAGGGTGGCGAGAGGGGGTTTTGGGCTTCGGATTTTGTGGGTTTGAGCTGGTGGTTTGGGCGGTGGTGGGTTTTTTTGGGGGGGGTTTAATTGGGGTGGGGTTGGTGGTTTTAAGGGTGTTTGGTGGTGGTGGTGTCCGAAGGTAGTTTCGGTTTGGGCGGTGGTGGATTTGTTTGAGGGGTTAATCGTGGTGGGTTTATTTGGTATTTGGTGGTGGGAGATGGTTCTGTGGTATTCGACTGTTCGGTGACGGTGGTGGTGTTCGAAGGTGGTTGGTGGTGGGTGGTGCTGGTCGATGGTGGTCCGTGGGGAGGGGAGGGTTGTTGAGATTTATAAAAATTAAAAAAAGATTTTTTAAAATAAAATTAAGTTTTTGAAAATTTGAAAAAAAAATAAAAAATTGCTATTAAGGTAGAAGGTAAAAAAAGTTTACTAACGGTTCAAAAAAAAAAAGTTTACTAAAAGAAATTTGAGTATAAAGATTGGTTTATTACAGGATAATCAAAATGTTGGTTTATTACGGAGTATATTTTAAAAAGGTATTTGGCTAAAAATGACGGGGTCCATCACAATTATAGGATTGATGCCCTTTGAGGCTAGCCTAGTCCTATGGTCATTAGTATGTCTGAGAAAAAGTGATCCAAAACGTCCCCTCAACAACTATACTACCTTAATTAGCTCTCCTGAAAAAGAGCAATTTTCACAGTAATAAACACTAACTTAAGGAATGTTTGATTAATTTGAATATCAGACAAAACCAACTTTCAAAGCAGCCATAATAATAATAATTATATAAAACCAAACCAAGAATATCACAACTGTACAAGGTTCCATCAACTGCTGCAATTCTGCAAATTGTAGACACTTCTAACCTTATGCATTCTCTTACTCTTTTCAATTAATATCTACCCATACTTTTAAGCCCTAAGTAAAAATAATCTAAACTTCTAGGGTTTCACAAATTAAAACATAATAAGCTAAAAACATTAGCTATTGTGCTTTTTTTCCCTCTTTTTTCCCCTGACTGTTGGCCAGAAATACAGGAGGGAAATGACAAAATAAATTAATGAACATCCAAGAAACTCCACCCCCAGAACTCTGTTATCACTTTATCATCAGTTAATAATGAAGTTTGGCGTCCGACAAAAAAAAAAATTCCGAGGCCACCCACCCAAACTACGAAAAAAAGACCGAATTTTGAATCAAACGCCGGAATTGGTACGAGCTGGTAACATGAGGGGAACAAGCACGGGTTCGGTAGTTTTAGCTTTTTCAGCAGCAATTTCTTCTAACTTTTTCCAAGTTGCTTCGCGTTTTGCTATCACCTCGTCTTCCTTAGATTCATCTTCCTGGAACTTGAGTGAACACTCCTCAAAAAGCTCGGGGTCGAGGTCAGAGAAAATCTTACGCACGTTAAGAGTCAAGCTATGAACAGCCTGGTTCCAATGACTTCTTGCATTTTGCTCCAGTGCAGGGAAGACAATAGGAAGAATAACCTTGCAATTTTGTTTGATCAAGTTTTCAATGTGATCGTTGTTCCAGAGGAACAGTGCCCTTTCTGCAACCTGGAAAAGAATTAATAATAGACAAGGGAATCAAAAGGCAATTCAGGTCTACATAACTGATACAATTACATAATCATATACAAACACAGAGATATTTGTATGCCGAGGAATGATTGGTTAAAAACCACAGAATTGCTGAAAACCAAATAAAAAGAGGTACATATTACGTTTAACGGGATACACAAGTGGTTTACAGGGGTACACGTGTTTTTCATATCAAAGTTGTCAATATTTACAAAATTGTCATTAATGATCACACGGGTACCCCTTTAAGCCTCTGATGTACCCTTTTTACTTGTTTTTCACCAAGAAAACAGTTTTCACTAGATACTATTCCTATGTAGATGTATGTATTTATGCAATCTAAAAAAGAGAAAAAAAGTAACTTGAAAAATGAGACTACATCAAATACTGCTGAAATATTAGGAAATTCACAAACCATTTCTGTTCATCTACCCACAAGAGTGAAGCATAAAACTATGATGTTATTGATTAATTGCAATGAGTTTATTGACTATTCCTTCTTCATGAAGCTCATGAGATGTTTAATAAACAGGTTAAATTTGCCAATTCACTAACAATCTACATCAGTCGTGATTCATCATTCAAATGAATGGATCCCAGTTCAGAATTCTCTCTCTGTTATTGTTGTTTAATTTCATTCAACCCTACTGTAGCAGCTTTGAACCATAGAGACTAGTAAAAGATTTGTTTCCAAAGACCACCCAAAAGAGCAACATATTTACATACAATCAATCAATCAATCAAAGCCTTATTCCCATAAGTGGGGCAACATATTTACATACAGAAATTTAAAAATCTAACCCTCCTACCAGAGGTGGGTAGCAATCGTAACTTTGGGATTATGAAATTAAACATTCTAATTCTCAAAAATTCGAGTTTCTTTTTCACTGTAGAAATATCGCAATATGGAACATGGCATAACTCAACTCATAGCTTTGATTTTTTGATAGATAGCACTATAGCAGCCTTGAAATACTGATAAATGCATCACAACAAATACATGGCCAAGGTTAGGGTGTCAAGAACTCAAAACCCATGTGGAAGGTAAGACACTTCAATTCAGTTTAGTGTTATCAAGAAAATGGCAAGATGTCAAAAGAAGGCTTTTCAACTTACAATTACACTTCCAACCCAAGTGCCTAGACATATACATCTTTAATACAATATGATCAGAGAGATGAAAATTTGCACACCTCCCAAAAATCGCACCCTGGAGGCACTTGGATAATGGTATGCAGTGGAATATCATACAAAGGTTCTAGAGCTTCCAAGAGAAATATTGACCAACACAACTGATTAGCGGCCCCAAACAAAATTTTGCAACAGCAAAACATAGAAAAACCAATGTGGAAGCAGATTCTTGATATGAAAGCATATTGCGCAAAAAGGTTTTCCCTGAAATTATGTGCTCAAAAAATGGGGAGTCCACCACTACTTCACAAGCAATGTTTTTAAGACCAAAGTTCATCATCATATGCCCACCCAGAAACTCTAAACCTTATATCTTCATCTAAGCAATCAACCATACACAGCAACTTGAGGTTTTCATGTTCACCTAATCACCTTTAGCCAAATCTAAAAGCAATAGAATTATATAATTATTACTCCCTCAGTCTTTTATTATTTGCTACATTCCATAGATTGGTACGCCTCATTTTGGAAATTTGATTGTTGCTAATTTTACGTACATAATGAAAAGGAAAAATTCACACGAATAATCCAACATTTTAACGGTCTTCTCATATTGCTGTGGCCTTTCAATTAACTCAAAACCTTTAAGATCCATCTTCTTAAATTGGTCCCTAACCTGCTGCTAACCGGTTTAACAAGTTAATTAAAATTATACATATAATTAATTATAACATTATACATTTTTATATTGATTAATTACTGAATTAAGATTAAGATAATTAATTAAGCCATTCCCTCTGCAAGCACTCACTAACCAACCACCAATCCACCACCATCACTATCCTACACTTCAAAGCACCATCATATCTGACCTACTGGTCTAAGTTCCAATCAACCACTACTAATCTACCAGCCTAACCACCATGGCAAAACTCACTCCACTAACTAACCACCACCACCATTAACCTAGCTACCCAACTAGCTGTCATCCACTGCATTTATTGCCATCATCACCCACATAAATGCATCGCCGCTGAAAGCAACCCAAACAATGAATCGTTACTCTTACCACTTACCAGTAATGCATTGTGCAATGAATTTTTTTACTTGTCCATTGCTTTCACTCTCTGTTAAATTTTCATATTGCAGATGTTGTTTAATCCCACCTTCTATCACCACCGAGAACCACCGAACACATCACCCCTTTTTGAAACTACCACCATTGAGTACCACCCACCACGCCAACCCTTTTTTGGGACCCACCATCGAAAACCACCCAACATCTCGGTGCTAGTAAAGCTTCATTCTTAGGGTAATTGAGGTAATTTTATTGGTATTAGTGATAATACATTGGTTGTGGTGGTTTAGGATTTAGGACAACATAGTTGTTGGCGAAAGGTGGACGGTTTAGTTGGCAGGTGGTTGGTAGTTTGGTTGAGTTGTGGTGGCGGTCACCGGTCGGTTTCTAGGAACAAAGATAGAGGGATGAAGTGAGGAGAGAGAATAAAGGGGAAAAGGCAGCAGTGAGAAGCTGAAGAGAGGAGGGGTGAATATTAAAAGATACCGGTTTGATAGGTTACAGGTCACACGGACCAATTTGAGAAGAGAAATGTATAAAAGTCGGATTATATTGAGTTAATTGAAAGGACCATGATGGATCTAGTTTGAGTCGTCTGAGCATGAAATTTTCAAATATATAATTTTAAATTATATGTAATTAAAAGATATTTTGATTTAAAGTTGTGTATTGGCTCTTGGGAGATGTGAAAAATAAAATGTAGCAAGTAAAAAAAGACGGAGGTAGTAACTGAAACATAGTATGATTCCTGGGTCTAATAGAGTCCTCAAGCCTACTATTACAATGCCAAAGGAGTATAGATGTATCATGCACACTGTTTAAAAAAAAAAAGGTGCGCCTAGGCCCCAAGGCACAAGGAATAGGGGGTAAGCGCTTAATTATCTCTAGGTGAGGCGATTTCTATTTGGCACGGTTAAGGCGCACGAAACACTTGAACTGCAATTAGGCGCCTCACACATTTTTGCGCTTGATTGAAATGTCAGTTTGTATGATATATGCATGTTCTTTATGGTTTTATCTCTTTTACAATGGTTTACACCATACATTGACATCATAAACTGGGCCAAGAGACTAGCTAAAAAAAATTAAGAACATTAACAAAGAAATGAAGAAAATAAGCTCGTTTGTACTATAAAAGATAGAACCTTTGTTGCATAGGATGAAAAAAAAAAGATATTTTATATGGCATATATGCTTGGTTTGTAGAATAATAATAGGAAATGATGATATTTGGATCTTTTGTTGACTTGTATGTGTTGTGATGATTTGTTTTAATGAGTTATGTATGCATGAGTGAAAGAATTTTTAATAACTAAAAATGCACCTCACTTTGATGAAGCACGCGCCTCGCGCTTGTGCTTCGCACTTGGGCTCTAAGACCCGTATCACATTAGTTTTCCTTTCGCTTTTTTAACACTGATCATGCATGAATGAGGTCCATGCACCAGCACCACAAAGCCAACAAATCCTCAAACCCAATAACAATTCCGTCAAAAAAATTTAACTTAAAAGTGCAATTCCGCATGAAGCACTTGGTTTGGTTGATATAACAGCTTGAAACTAAACAAATATAAATGCTTTTAAGCTCGTGAGAGAATTGTATTATGTCCCAAAAAATCCGTTACATGTTTAATAGATGTTTTCTTATAGGTATACCACCCTTGCCAAGGAACTAACTACCTACAACACTCAGTCTAGCCTATGTACATCCTTCTTCAAGCCAAAAACACATCGGCTAAACCCAAACAAATCCTGAAATAAAATTCAACAAGAAAGAACAACAATACCCATAGACAATGCAACCGGATGCATCCAACTAATCTTCTTGACTCTAACCATAAAAATGAAAATATAAAAATAAAAAATTAAAAAAAATTGATGCTTGATTGCTTGAATAATCTTTCCCACTCAAAATAGTCTCCAAATTTTTTGGATGTATCAATCAATTAGCAACATTTGATTCTCATAACAAGCTTTCTTCTAGTTTTGCCCAAAGTTGGTCCCACAATCCAAGGCTAACACATACTTTTTCTCTTTCTATATATTCACTCATATATATTAAAATTTGCACCAAAAGAAAATGTGGCACAAAAGTAGGAAAGAGAGGGTAAAAGAGAAAGTGAGGAAGCCTTTGGCATAGCAATGGATCTCCAAATAGCATTAGTGGGGACTTCGTAACATCCAAGACAGTATTTAAACTGATCACTTAAACATGATGAAAGCCAACACCTAAGGTCCTAAATCATCCTTTAGAGAGTTAGAGCATATAGTATAGACAAGATTCCATTGAAAGAGAGAAAGGGATGGAGTGGTGCTGATGCTTTAAAATTTTAAAGAATCAAGTCACAAGGGGGGGGAAAGACCAAAAACAGGTGGTTACAGAAGGTTAATTTCATATGGAAACACCCTTCTAAATACTGCAGATATACAAACCTAAGTGCCCAACAATTTGACAAAATTTATAAACCCTATTTCATCCCTCAAAACAAAATTATCATCTGATGACAATCAACATGAAAGTCCAAAAGTAAGAATTTCTAAAGGGTAATTAAATCTCTAATGCCTTCTATTTGCAAGCATGTAAGTATATAACAGTTGCATAGGCATATCAGATACTCTGCAGCCTGCAGTATTGACGGTGAAAGGAATGAAGGTCAGTTCTTTAAGGTGAATGATACATAAATAGGTGCCAATCTCACAAACATGAAAGATTTCGTCCTAATTGCAAAAAGAAGATAAACACAAATCACAAAATGTTGTTTGGCCAAGCAAACCTTAAGCATGAGGTTTGTGTTATTTAACTTCAAATCTAAAACTTGAGAGAACAAAAACCTAACATTGTCGGCTAAGGAAAGATGTGAAGAATTTGCTAGCTTGCTTGCTTAGAGTCATTGATTCAAATTGCAAATAACATATCCCCTAAAGACACTCCATCAGCTGTCTTTATTAAAATAATCCAAGTACAAATTTTATTTTTTTTTTGTCCAAAATAACCCATAAGTGGGTCATTTATCCTCATAACCATCTATAAATAAAAACCAAAAGATTAAAAAACCAAAAAAAAAAAAAAAAATACTCGAAACAAACAATCCCTTTCAACAAATCTCTAAAACACCCTATATCACTAATGATGTACTTAAATATTATAGTTATTATTTTTACATTAAGTTTTAATTTTATAAATAATTTATTTTAGATACATAAAATGAAACAGAAACTAGAAATACATAAGCAACAAACAAAACACCATTCTATCTCCCATTAATAAACACCTATCAAAAACTAACCACTCTCCTCCTTTTCCCTTCTCTGGCAACCGCAAAACCATCACCACCGACAGATCCAGTGCCCATTTCATCCTCTTTTCACTTTCCATTCCCTCTCTCCTCTCTTTCACACTTGAAGAACAAAGCTGTGACATGTGATGGTCAAATTTGACCATAGAAACTTCTGGATTTTTTTGGTAAAAGTTAACCATTACGGTGGACTAATTGTAACACTTACTCAAGCTCTCATTTTTTCTTTTTCACGAACATCTCTCTCCTCTTTTTTTTTTTAATATCGTTTTCGGGTTTAAGATGTGGGCTATGAAGTTTGAGGTTATAGTGATTTTTGCTATGAGTTTGGTGATTGTTTGGTAGGTTTTGTGATTTGTGAATCTTGTAGAGTGGTGGGATTGGCAATGGTGTAAGGTCATCTGACGGGAGTGGAGTGATGGGTTTGGGGCTGTGGTTTGCGTGACGAGGTGAAGGGTTTGGATGCAAAAGTTGTCAAGTTGTTGGTTTTGGTAGTACGTGTTAAGAGGTTATACAGAAGCGGTTGGTGGTAGTTTTTTTTTTGTGTGTGAGTGTGTGTTTATCAAAATTAATATAATTACTTTATTTTACCATTATTTAATAGCTAATTAGGTCATTAGGGTTTGAGATTGGTATTGAGAATATAATGAGAAATTTTGGGTGGTTTTTCATTTTTTAGATTTATTTGGGGGTAATCGTGCCACTTAAGAGTGGTTGTTGACAAGATTTTTAAATGATTATTCTTTTATCACACTAGTCATAAATGCACCATACTTGCACAATCTTATCAACTCGAAGGCGACTAGTAGATGGAAAACATTAGCTACTACGGAGTAGAATTCTAATTGAAGGTTAGCAGCCAACTACAAAACTTCATATGCTCCACCTTCTTTTTAGAAGGATCATATGCTCCACTTTTAATCATGAGCCTAGCTTCTTAAAATTCCTAACTTTTTAGCTTTCTCCCTACTTCATAAACCCACCTAAAAAGTATGCAGAAAACTTCATACATCTTCTACACCGATTAATGTCCAACAAATCAGCACAGAATAAACAAAGAAAATCACAAACTGCAAGATAAACCATAGTCCCATACAACATTCAAACGACTCCTTAATGCACCATTAAACTCAATCAACAAAGAAAACAGGAGAGGATTAAATCAAACTCCTCACCCGCTACCAACCCACCCCCCCCCAGAGAAGAAGAAAGATAATGAGGATGAAACCAAATAAATTTGCACCAAGCAAAGATACCATCATTGCCAATCGCCCAATACCTATTCATCCAACTCCAAATATTGATACTTACAGCTTAGCATCTAATTTTCCAAAGCAGCTTTTAGCAAGAAAAAAAAGGGGAAGAAAATAGAACAGGTCCTAACTCCTAAGGGAAGGGGGTTGCAAAAGAGGATTATGAAGCAGATGTATCAGCATCCACGGAACACGTTTCAAACTATTCCTTTTAACCCATGGCAGGCGCTTGTAATTCTGAAAACATATTACTCCTTTTTCTTTGAAAGTTATGACATGAGAAACAGAGGCAGGTCTGTAGAGCTTGAGCAGAAACCAATGTTTACTTAGTATAGGGAAACATTTGATCCACAACAGCAGTGTCAACCAAATATTCTAGCTTGCATTTTATGAGTGAAATTTCCATGTTAACCCAAGATTATCCAGCTACACCAATTACCACGCACCAAACTAAAATTGTGGAAGCCACAAATTAAAAAACATCTGACTGATGTATACTTCTTTTTTGACAGGAAAAGCCAATTACCTTTACAATGGTCAAATTTTTAAATTTTGACCAGAACTTCTTAGCATCATATGGAAAAGAAACATAATTATGGATCTTCTTAAATTAGTCTCAATGTCTCTTTTGAAATTATCAGATTTTTGTGTTTTGTTTTTCTTTTATAGCCTGTAATATAAAATTAAGGATAACAATAGTCAAGGTTATATTTTGAAAACCATGAAAAAGTTATTGTGGCAACTAAATTGCAATAGAGGGAGTGTCAACATGCTTTGTTTTCTCATCATTTTTTTCATAAAAGAAAACCAAATTGTGATCCTCCATAGCATTAAACAATGCGTATGAAATATTGGTGATGAGTAAGAAGATAGTTACTAGATTTTCTACAGCAACTTGACTTTATGTTTATTTATATTTGGACCCTATAACATACTTCTATTTTCAATGCCAAACAAAATTATAGGCCATATCCAATGCAGAACACAAAAGGCTACTGACCAAAGTACCAAACTGTTTTTGTTATCAGCAATATTTTATATCCATGAGTAAAGCAAGTATATAAGCCAAAGCAAAGAGAGCAAGATGCAAGAATTGACAGTCCAAATGATGTTCCACCAACATCAATAATACACTAATCCCCAATGGCTTAAAGATTTAGAGATCAAAAGTAATCAGTCTTTTGAGATCAGTGCTATATTATTGACAAACCAAACAGAAAAAAAGGCAAATACTCACATTCTATTAAAAGAAGGTTTTACTAAAAGACAACAGAACAAACAAACCAGACTTAATACCTGGAAATGCGAACTTTTCAAGCAACGAGCAATTTGACGAAACAAGGGAACTACACATCGCTGGAATTCGGGCAATTGTGTTGCTTCGAGAACTTCTTCCAACTCACTCAAGTACATCACTTCCTTGGAGCTATTGGTGATTGGCCAATACCTCAATAGCCCTCTAATTACAGAATCAGAGAGCTTGCAATCTTTCTCAACAAACTGTGTAATGCAGTAAGATAACTGTTGGTGATACATAGGCAAGCACCTTGGTCTATGCAGAGGTATGAGTGCCCTAACAAGAAAGAGCTTATGCTCCTCTTTCAATGGCAGAGCAAATCCATTAATGATGCTACCAAGTATCTCAAGAAGTTCAGCAATCCCATTATGTTTCTCAGTCTCAAAAATAAACTGATAAAATATGTTGTTAATTGCCTTCCTAATATATGGGCGGTGTACCATAAACTTTCCATATATTCGATGTAAAATAGTTTTCAGATATTCTCTTTCCCGGGGATCTTCAGAATCGAAGAGATCTAACAACTTCAACACAAAAGAATGATCAACATATCTCTTGGCTAATTTAGCATCAGTTTCAGGAGATGCCACAAATCTCAACAAGAACTCATACACAATCTGTAAATGAGGCCATGATGCATCCATTAAAGGCTCCTCATCTTCGACATCAAAGGCCTCTATGACTTTGTTCTCTCTCGGCTGAGCAGCAAGAGACCTAAACAAGTTCACAGAGACCATTTTTATGATTTCCTGCATCACATTCTCCGAAAATTTCCCATTTGCCGAGGAAATATAATCTACCAGTTCCAACAATGTCTGTCTCTTTACCTCTTTTTCTCTCAGATTCTTTGTTGGGTCATGGAAATCAAACAGAAAACAGCACATGTGAAGCTTTTTGATGAACAAGTTCTGCTTTTCTGAGCTAGGAACATCCCTGAAACTCGGCAATGCTTCATAAGTAGACAACACAAGACCATTCATCATTGAATCCACAGTTTTATATACTTTTTTTCCCTGATTCTGCGCTGCACTTGAAGCACCATTAGAACCCAGATTGTGCTGGTTACTAGACTTGTTAGAGCCTACATCACTTTTCCTAACACTGCTGGATGCATTCGACCCAGCAGCAGGCACACTTTTATGCTCCCGATTTTCAGACGATTTTGATGATTTCCGTGGAATCTTACTGAGTATTTGCTTAAACATTGCTCTTCACAACACTCAACAGTATAATTCTTCAAAGCTGATAAATTGCAAGAAAACAAACTCCAAAATGAGTAAATTTCAACAGACACTAGTTAAAATAGGAACACAAACTAGATATATAATCTTCTTCATATTTTTTTATCATAAACAAGCATGCTCATCAAAATCAGAATTACTCAAACAAACCCAGATGAAATATTCAAATCCAAATCAAAAATACCATTTTGATTCAACACTTATCACCCAATACTATTGCTATATTAACCCAGATGCCAATCTAAACTCAGATAGCAACCAGCAGCATGCAAAATCTCTTCTTTCAGCAGTACAATTACACCAGACAAAGAGGGGGCAAAAATTAACCCCCTTGTAGTATCAAAGATAGAACAAGATTAAAGTTACCTTCACAATTTGCGACCAAAACCCATATTAGCAGTTACATAAGAACTCGACATCACCAAACCCTAGAGCAAAACATCTTGTACTACTTGCTTTTCTGATTTGCCCAGCAAAAATTGAACCTTCAGAATTCCTTTTTTCTTGGTTTTCACCAGAACAAAAAACAGTAAAGATTGAATCTTTTGGGGGGACCTAATTTCAAAAACAAAAGGGAAAAAAGAAAAAAAAAACGAAACCAAGACGTGTAAATCCACTATGAACAACTACAATAGAGGAGAAAATGACACTCCCTAATTTAAATTTATTTTTTCTTCTCAATAAAATCTGAGAAACAAGGGTTACTTTTTCTTCAATCCCCTGTTCTTCCCACTTTAAATAATTTTTAAAAAAATTAAAAATTTCTCACCCGAAATTTTCTTATTTTATGCCTGGTATGGTACAAAAGTACAGCGAAAATAGCATAAAGAAAAGGTAAAATTTTCCAGAAAAACCAAATGACCCTATTGGCACATGCCCGTGTAATATGTAGAGCGAGTTCCAATAAAGGGATATTAATAATTGACAAAGAATTTTACTCCTTCCATCTCTTTTTATTTGGACTGAATCAGAGTTGGGCATGGGCCGGGTTGGCACGAGGGCCAAATCGACATGGTATGATTTGAGTAATTGGGTCTAGTTCAGCATGAATCTGCTATGAGTACGGCACAATATGAAGAAACGACTAGTGGGTTGTGGGCCATGTATGGAAAACATTTTAAAAGTTTGGCATGAATTTGGCACGAGCAGAACGGGTCCGCCCGCAAGTTGACACGTTTATTTTGGTTGAAATTTCATAATATATATAAGGAAAAAGTACTTATAAAAGTATGAACTATCGGCAATCCAATTCACGAACTTTCAATTAAACTGCAAGGTTTTAACTATTATGTAGTTATAATAAGAAATAAAATTAAGTGTGGAACGTGTTGTTATAGGTAAAATTAAGTTAACGAGGCGTTTCATTATTGAATCATTGATCCATGAGTTGAGCTCGAGTATGCTTTTATTTAGTTTTGTTGAATTATGTATTCATATTCGATATAAATAACGTATGCCTATTTATGAATGAGTTTCATCTTTCTTGTCAAAAAAAAAATGATGACATGCCAGTTGGTGTTGTAATTAACAGTTGGATTTTAATTTTTGTTCCCTTTGAAAATCCTTAATAAACCCATCTTCTCCTTTCTTTTCATTCTTGTCTTTCTTCTCTGTTTTTTCTTTCTTCTCTTTCTAAAAAAATTAAACGAGTCAAAACTAGAATCGAATCCTCTCATCGTTAGTTAGAGATGGACATAAAAGAAGTGCAAGAAAAAGCAGAGTCTAGTGTTGTAGTTCTCCATAGATTATCCTAGAACACGCATCTTTTGACTATGGATGATTTGAGGAAAGAGTCACGTATCTTCCATGAAATGTTTCACAAGCAACTTGGCAAAAAATGAGTTGAATTTAGGTGGGATGAATTGAGTTTTTTTTTTTTTTTTTTGCTCTAATGATAGTTGTATATAAATCCTGATAAAGAGAATGACTGTATAAAGTATGATTTAACAAATGAAGAAACCTTATAACCTCCAAAGAAATGCATTCTCCTCCCAAAGTTTGAAATTTCTTCATTTTTACCATATACTTCTATTGCAATTGGAAAGAGTGACACTAAATAAAAATGGATATTTGTGAAAAAAAATTAGATTAATTGAAAGTAAACTGAAACTACTGTTAAAATGGATATGGATTTTACTTGACTATAAACTTTTCCTTCGATTTTATTCTCTCTCTCACAAAGAATTATAAGGTAACTAATAATAAGGATTATTATTTCTAAAATAATTGTTTAATACATCATATATCAAGTACAAGAACAAGTATAACGTATACTTCTATACGTCTATATTTAAAACAGTAATTTTAAGTGTTATGTGTCTTCCGTCGCTAATTTTTGCTTCAGTCCTGTCATGTGTCATTTTTAAGGTTAATTACTTCTTTTTTCTTTCTTTTTTCTCAAGACAATTTTAATACTTATCCATTCATTTATCATTAGTTATTTTGAATTCTTTCATTATTTCTTAATTACTCGCTTTAACTTCTATGGGAGTAATTGATTGAAGGGTACCTGGGCAATAGGCAATACATGAGTTTGCATCATTTGATATAGTCCATCTTTGGTACATGATTGACATTTGACAATATCCAATTTCTAAAATTTGGGTTGACCACTTCCAATCAGGGTGTGGTCAATGAAGGTTGGAAAAATTAGTAAATCCGAGAGGAATAAGTGATAGCATTGTCTAATCTTGCATTGTACGGGATGAAATTACAAAGTATAGGGTATTTTAGTCCTTTTAAATATTAGAATCATCAATAGATAAGTGTAGTTATTAAAATTTTTACTTTTATATATGCAAATGCCATTGCACAAAGTTTTTTACCTTAAAAAAAAGTTTCAAGGCTAATAATTTGAGATAAGTTCGGATAAGTTTAATAAAGTTTTATCAAACCCAATCAGCTGTGATGAAATCCAATTATTTATTATAATCAGGGCTAATTAGTTCTAATTAAGTCTAAGAATTCTTAACTAAATTTAATAAGTTGAGAACTTGAGATGAATTCAAGTTTAATAAGTTGAGGAGAACTCTCGCTTGAACATTTGCCACACAAATGGCTACTTCCCCCCTACGGCCCTACACTTCAATAAGTCCTTTACTCCTTTAGCATGAGTATAGCTTAATGGGACTTTGCCGTTTTGTACGGGATAAAAGAAAATAAATGATCATAGGGATCAAAATAGAAAACTCATTTCAAATGATAGAATAGGGAGATAAATGCTCCTTTCATTTTAAAGAAATACAATGCAGTAACTATGGCCTATGGGTCTACTTGTTAGGACGAAAATGCTCCTTTAATTTTATTTTAAATGACGGAAGAAAAAAAAAGAAGGAATAAGGGGATAAATGTTCCTTTAATTTTAAGAAATTACTAAGTATTATCTACGATCTATGGGTCTATTTGGTAGGACGAAAAATATCTTCCCTATTTTATAATTTTTGGTTTTAATCAAAAAATTAAATTAAAAACTTAGTCCGAAAAAATATCTTCCCTATTTTATACCGTGTTTAAGACATTTTTCCTCAAAATTGAAAGAAAATAATTTAGATTCCCTCTTATTCAACCTTGCTGAAAACATTTTCTCCCAATTTAAAAAAAAAAATATTAGAATTTTTTTTTCCAGTTCAACCAAACAATAAAAAATGCTTGAAATAGAACATCATTTCATTGGAACCAAACAATTATGTTTTCCATTATAAAATATTTTCTAGGAAAATTTTCAATTGAAGATATTTTACCCTCTACGAAATGGATCCTAAAAACATGAATTGATTACACTAAACAACTCATGATTTTGACATAGCATAAAATTCAAAAAAAAAAATACTTCTTTGTAAAATTTGTTAAATGCTTATATATAGTCCTAGCAGGCTAGCATTATCCTCAATTTCATAATTTTATTCTTCTTCTATTCCATGTTATTTGTCAAGTTTAGCGTGTATCTAGGGTAAATAGTATTGGTTTTTTTTTTTATCGTTTTTTTTTTTGAAAAAAAAAAAAACGATATGCACATTCATTGACACCGTATCCTCGCCCTAACTAACCATGATCAATCATAAATTAACCATGAAATTACAATAATTTATGCCTTTATGTAAAGATCAGTGAGAATGCTTTATATAAATCAAAAGATCCAAAATGTTTTACTAGTAAAATTAACAAAAGGTAGTCTAAAAATGGACTAAAAATTTAGTAGTAAAATTAGTCCTTGGTCGAATAACTTATTCATGAGTCCTGACATGACCCAACAAATTCCAGTAAGAAAAGTATACAACAAAACTGCAATAATTCAACAGAAGCACAATTGTGACTCGTATTCTAAAGTTTCTTCTTTACAGTGAATCATTTAAGCAGAAAATTAACAACTTTGCATCAAAATACACAGTTTAAAATGCCTTGGTAAATGGCTAAATGCAAAAGAGGCTTGTTCAAACTGGAAAAGGAAGAGCTTCTGCAATGAGTGATATGATACTCCAGCATTATAACTTGTTCTCCTCAGCTTCTTTATCCCAGAATATTTATCAGTTAATTACATACACTAATCATAGCTTAGGAACTCGGTAAGCTGGAGATTTAACCTGGATCCTCAAACCTTGACAATCATGAAACAAGCAAGAACCTAAGCAGTAGGCATTGTTGTGTTAATAGTCCGCATCCGTGGGCTGTGGCCCATTAGTCCGACATTTGGCCGCTCATAGTTGATTAGGCATGTCACATGTGTAATGCATAAAAACTAAAGGGTTTCAACCTGCATACATCAACGGCGACATTGAAATGCTCTAGCTAAAACATATCGTCAGATACTTGAAAAGGCTACGCTATCTACAAACGCTTGAATTGATGGTTCTCTTCCAATGAAGTTTGATAAACATTCAAGTGGATCCTTTGCACCTCCTGGAGCTAGTACCTGCAATATAGACAAAAAATTATTATTGCAATTCTAATTGGCACACTTAGGGCTATTAAACGTAAAGCATGCGTCAGAGGTAAATACATCACATACTTGGTGCAGAGTTATGCACGAATGCATATGAATCATCTTACAACATATACACTTCAATCAATAATTAATCTTTCTTGAATCTAATACGTAAAGAAAAGGAAAAAAAAATGAAGGATTGCATCTTGATCATCAGATTCTTGGGGCAATCTGTTTGCCTTCATCTCATGATTCTCATCTGTCACCGTTCTATCACCCTATGAGCCAATGCTCAGAGGTGCCAGTACATTTACATGAGGCTATTTGAACTACAAATAGACTCGACTTAACCTGGGCCACATCACGAGCAAAACCTAACAGCAACAATGCATTCTACCAAAAAAAAAGTACGCCTGATTTATTATATTGTGTTTGTTAAATCCCAAATACTGCGTAGGTCTAGTTTTTATATTACGCTCTTTTACTGTCAAACACTCAAACCTGACAAGATACAGACAAAAACAAGGGCAACAAGTTTTAGGAATTACTAAACAAAATATTAAAACAAATATGCGGGGTTATAGCATATTAATTTCAACGAGGCATAGTTTAACTTTCACCTTATTGCGGAACTGCATGCCCACATGGTGGTTTAGACCACCATCACAAAACTTGGAAGCAAATACATCAGCAGCAAAAACCTACAAAAACGTTAAAAATGAGCAGATGACCTCTACTTCATGGTGCCCAACAGAAGACACATCTAGAAGAATAAGAAACATCATAAATCACATAAGACATAGAGTGCTTAGACACAAACTCAAAATCTCAAATCTTCTAAAAGGAAAATCCTGGATAACCTTGCTCAAAATGCGACTGTAGCAACTAGCTTCATAACCAATTGCTGAATGCGGGAAGCACGAAGCAGGGTTTGTGCCTTCCAAGACTGGAAGTCCCAACATAACCTGGCAGACAAGTGTAGATGAACAATTATCAGCTAAAACCCGACTATAATAGGTATCCCTACAAATAAATAAATAAATCTTTACCTTGGGATGTAGATACTTGAACAACTCAATGAAGTCAACGTTGTCAGTAGAATGTATTATCTGATCGAAGAGACCTAAAAGAAGGATTTTAGATACAGAGAACAACCATAATTTGCAAATGCATGAACATCTTTATCAAAGGACATATATCTATTGGCTTCCGCAGACAGTATTCTTAATTTGTCCAGAATCTAGATACTAACAAGTAACAACGTCATCCCTCACTCCAAGACATAGGCAACTATTATATCCAATTTTAAAAATTCAGCTCCCAAATCTTCAATACTTTGAAAATTGATACATACTGAAAATCAACAGCATTGTTACAAGCTCACACAGTAAAGTTAATGCCATGAAGAGCTCCATGTTAATTAATGCCATCCAAGACTGGATCAAGTCAGTAGAAGTTGTCCAGGAGATTCTTAGTATAAGAACCACACCAGTACAAGAATCCATTCTCCTCTCCAAAAAAAGACCAAACCTCAAAACAATAAAAACGTTCAAAGAATCACTTTTACAACCTGTTTGCTAGCCAACAATAAATGGTGATAAAGAGAATGCACCAAGTATTATTTTACAAGAAAACCAACATTGTAATCCCCATGGTAATGCTAGTTCATCCTTGTGCTTGTGGTTTCTTCATATTTTTTCTTTACCACTCATTACCAGTTGGAGATGATATTGGGTAAGAATGGAATTCTATGAAAAAACATGGACCATTTCGTGGGAACTGATAAACTAGCATTATCATGGGAATATCCAATGATTTTTCACATAAATTTACAAATGAATTCATACTCATTAAATTATACACGACTGCCTACCAAACGGGTTATTATTTATTAAGAACTTGTCTAACTGCATTACAAAGAAATCCAATCTTCACAATATATGTCACCATATTACAGCTACTATCCTCCACTTCTTTTCTATATACAACATACAGATAATGGGTAGTATACTAGTATTTAGACCACCACTATTTGCATATAAAATTAAATAAATAAATAACATTGTTCAGGAAACATTATGGTATTTTAAGAGAGCAAGTGGAGGGCTTTTTAAGGGTCAAAAGAAATCCATTTATGCTACATAGAATTTGTTGTGAACAATTTTGTTTAAAAGAAGTGGCTTATTTATTTTGTAACGGAAGAAGTGAATGAGTGCACTGCCCACATCAGTAACATAACTTTAAAAATATAAGATTTTTAAAAAAATAGAGATGATTTTTATTTACACTTCTCACTTTTTTATTTGGGCAACCCTTTCCAATAAAGCAGTAGATACACCACCATTCCACTAATATTCAAGCAACACATCACTAATCACATAAAAGGCCAACATTAGGAATTGTTTGTTCACTAAAATTAGGCACTAATATTGTACACCCTCTCCTAATAGAAAAAAAGGAAAATGTTCCCATAGTTCCCTTGAAAGTAAAGATCAACAAAGGCGCCTATACAATTGCCATGTACGGTAGACATTTGCATATTTTGTTCAAGCACATACACTTACAACAATAATTCGAGGACATAGGAAGGCGGCTTACAATAAAGAATTTCCTGCCTCAATTTAAGTGCAGAAAACGAATGCCGCCATCTTCGCAACGACATGCAAATATCATCTTTCATTGGCCTTGTGATATCCTATGAAGATGAGTATTGAATGTACAAAATGAGTTCAAGGACTTTGGAAATTATAATAAAGAGACAATACTCTGAAACCAAGAAATTTGATAGTGAACTAGCTGGACAAGGTCATGAACCACAAGTTACTTCCATTAGTTCAATAAACTAGTTTACGCCACCACTGAAGGTGTAAGTATGCGAGGAAGGGAAAACAAAAGTTAAAAGGGAAAGCTTTGGAGATTAGTTACAAAACGTTGGTAGGAGTTAATGAGTTATAGTACAAGTGGAAAGAGTAAAGTCTCTTAGAAGAGAAAAGAAGCAACTTGTAATAATAAAATAGAAGGAAAGGGCAAGAGGCAACATAACCAATTATAATTTGTTTGGGAAAGAATACCCCCTCAAGCCTAATCTCCATGAATATCTATTACAAACCAATTATACTGCTTAACTGCTCTCTCAATATAATTTGTTCTCTGTTTGAGGTTCTTAATATAGTGACTTCTAGCAGTCGAATCTAACCCTTGATTCAGTATAGAGTAACATATTTTATCTTCCTAAAAATGGAAAACAAATAAATGGCAGAATATGAACCCAAATGTTACCATACCTCTTTCAATCTAAATGACCGGGAAATAAAAGTATAAGGATAGATAATGACATGGAAGTGCCTGTTCGGGGGGGGGGGATTACCTGATGATAGCCAGATATTAACTTCAAAACACTGTTCTCATAGCACCTAATCAATCATTAAGAAAAAGAAAAGTAAGGTAGGATGATATGCAATTTCAGCAGAAGAAATAATAGCAAGAGGGCAGGGAATATACCAATTCTCAAGCACATGACCTGGAATCTCCACAAAGTCGCGATCAACGCGCAAGCCAGAAAAACGAGCAAGTGAAGAACGGTTACACAAATGATGGATCTGGAAAAGCCATAAGTTCATAAAACTAGTAAACTGGTAATGGGAAGACAAGCTTTGCTTCACAAAGTTCATCAAAGTTTGAATGAGGATATTCTGGCATCCAAAGTTGTAATTGTATACAGGAAGGTGTTGTAGAACCAAAGAGATGAGCAATAATCATAAATCCATAAAGTGTTCAACCATCTTAAATTTTTGAGTAGGAACTTACCACATGGCCAAATTCATGGAAAAGACTTGCAACTTCAGAAAATCGCAATAATGCAGGACAGTTATCATCCTCCTTCAAGAACTTCGCCATCAGCAGAACAACTGGAACCTGGGCATAGAACAAGGATGAACAACTAACCCATGAACACATATTCAATTTGGATAAAACATATTTATTACTCCCTCTATCCCAAAATAAAATGCTCCATTTTGACTTTTTGTACAATTCTCTTTATAGCTTTGGCTCCCTTTAATAATTTTATATATGCAAGGAAAAACATAGTTATGTGAGATCTCGTTTGATTCGTCTCAATACATACTTTCCAAATATTTTAAAAATACAAAACTAAAGATATTAATATTTAAAGATATGTCTTGGGTAATGTAAAAAGACTAAAGATATTAATATTTAAAGATATGTCTTGGGTAATGTAAAAAGTAAATGGAGGATTTATTTTGGCACGGAGGGAATAAATTTTAAAAAATAGTACTCCTTCGTCCCAAAATAAATGCTCCATTTTCCTTTTTGTATGTCCCAAATTAAATGCTGCATTACTACTTTTGATATTATGGTCCACCTATAAAATTACACTTATACCCTTAACACAACATTAATTAATTCTACTTTTACTACTTTTGATATTGTGGCCCACCTATAAATTTACACTTACTACTTTTGATATTATGGCCCACTTATACCAACTACAACCTTAAAGATCACCCTATTTCTCTATGTAGCATTTAAAAAGGGACAAAGGGAGTATGAAATTTACCTGCCTAGCAGCATTTGCTGATAATGAACTGTTTTGAAGAGGCAAGACACAGGTTTGACCATATTTTCCTTCCCTGAACTTGATCACAATGATGTCAGCGAATTTGCTAAGGAGAATTGGAACAAGGTCAGCAAAAAGAACAAGAGTTGCAGAACCTGGAGTATAGATCGAGGTAAGCATAGCCCATAAGTTCACCGGAACCCAAATCGAAGACAGAGAAAACACGTACATCTTCATGCCATACCTCAGCGCTAAAAAGCTCTTCAAATCTTAAACCTTCTCAGTGAACACAATACACCATACATTAGAGATAAATATGCAACTGAAAGACTGGAAAGTTGTAGCACTTTAACAAAAAGATCATTACCAAAAAGATCTTGAACTATTTTGAAAACCCCTTGAAGAACCAAGCTAAGAGGAAAATACTCTTTAAGTGCTCCAAAGTCTAGATGAAACTTTTCTTCTTCAAACTTTTTCACGTAATAAAGTAAGTCCTCCATTCCAAAAGGATCATTACCTTCCTCATTATTCTGAGTAAACAAGAGAGAAAATAAATACTATAAAAACCTGGTATCAAATGATTGCAACTTACTATTAAAAAAAGGACTGACTTTCATATCCTGCAAAACAGCAAGTTCTTTGCCAGCCAAGTCAGATAAGCCTGTGGACAAGTCTTCCAAGAATTCAAAAACCTGCAGAAAAGAATGGATAGTAAATTCATACAGTGCATAATAATTAGAACTTGTAATCAGATTGTGCCGTGTGCCCGTGTTCGTGTCAACCCGCATACAATCATACATAAACGGGTTGAACCCCTTCAACCCAAACCCAACCTATTTAATAAATGGGCCGTGTCGTGCTCGTCTCAACCCGTTTACTTAAACATGTCAAGGTCTTTGGCACAAACCTGCAAATTCCAGGTCGTGTTAGCATGTCATTTCAATTATTGCATTGTAAAGTTAACAATTAGGTGTAGTCGTGTCGTGTCATGCCAACCCGCATACATAAACGGACCCCTTAACCCAAGTCCGGCCCATTTAATAAGCTTCTCTTGTCATGTCAACCGGTTTACTTAAACGTGACATAATCATTAACCTGAACCCGCTAACTTTGGGTCGTGTTGTCATGTTGTGTGAATTTTTACCAACTCTAATAATCATGAAACATGGAGACTAGTCAAATTATATGTAGGAGGTAAAAGTAAATCCTTCAACCAATACAGCTCACAGCATAAAGCTTATACAAATTTCCTCATCTGAAAGAACTGGACAAGATTAAACTCTACGGATTGGTTCCACAAACCTTTGATGATGTCTTTGCCATCCTAGAACCAACAACATATTCTGCATAATTGTCATACCCAAGCAACGTGGCAAATTTATGGCGCAACTGAACCTGATAAACATTGAAAGTTTCCAAAATAAAAGAAGAAATTAATAATGAAAGTTTTCAAAGTAAAAGAAAAAATTAATAATGAGGTATTTTCTCTGCCTTTGTTCCTACTTACCAAACTTTCTAATACAGGGACATTGACATCCTTGCATCTTTGTCCGTATCCAATCGCTACCTTTCTTCGAGTGGCTCCAACCTGCACAAGAATAAAAGGGGGGAAAAGCAATCTTATGCTGGGAACAAAGCACATTTACAGTTTAATACATCACCTTGATAACCCTCATATAATGCCATCTAAGGCATCTAAGCGAAACAACACAGCTTTAGCTGTATCAGGCACAATGGGTACAGTATGTCCATTTAGGCTGTGTCATCATCCCACCTCTTACCAAAATATCATTTTAACTAATATGTTTGTTTGTTTGGTACTTGTAATTGGTAAGAATCTGGCCATTCAATATCAAAATTTCTTACCCTGCATGAAATTTTACCAAACTACCTCCTAACTTGTCCATTATATTAAAATAGGCTACCAAAGAGATAAACAAGCACAAGACGATATATAGATTTAGGTTGGGCATGACCTCTTCCCTTTCAAATAAGTAACATCTTCATGTTATGAACTAGATAGAATCAATGGGATCCTAGCTTGGCACGAATATGGGCATCCAATCTCATCTTATGAGATTAAGGCTTTGGTACTGTGGAGGAACTGTAGTACCAAAAATTACAAGGGAAACTGAGACGAGCCACTTTAATGATTAGGGTGGGGACTGGGGAGTCACTTAAATAATATCAGTCTTTCAGATCCTTATAAGTTGTGAGCCTTGTGACCTTATCAGAACTCCAAAATCTCTCAGAAAAGAAATGATAACATAATACCAAAGGTTATCTTATGGTTCTTGCCTAATACAACTATTTGTCATTCCTAGAGGATGCAAAACATATGGAGGCATGGACCTTGTAATCTTTTCTACGGAACTAATGGGGTTAGACACCAATTATGTGGTATGGAGTTACAACGGAACATGAAATATTGAAGCAAGAGATGTAAAAGAGAGTGATGCACATGCAATTCAAAGTAAAATTCATTTCATATAGCTTTAGCATAGTTCCTAAAGATAACTAGAGCATTAAAGAGAGAGAAATAAGTAATATATACTATATTAGTATATTTGTAACATTTTATTTTAATTTATCTTATAAAGGTTGATATTAAGTGGATGGTGGCGTTGATTAGGTGGATGTGGATAGTGGATACCCAAGTGGAAGGTGGGGTGAGGACGATCCTATATTAACTCCACCAGGGGGAATGGAGATGAATTTCGGATCCACCGTGGCCGCACTGATGGGGAAGAGGATGGGAATGGGAAAGACAAAATCCACCATGCCCTATTACATCAATAACCCTATGGACTGTTACGAGCAGAGCAAAAAATCAAGAATGATATATCATATAAGCGAAGCTAAACATTGCAAAAAATATGACAACATACTTTGCAGAGCTCCAGGATTGGCAACACGTGATTACTTTTCAAAGTAACCTTGATTTTATCGTTGTCAGCTCTATCAAAGGTCTGCACATAAAGAGGCAAATAGCTAAAGATGAACTATAAGGCAAATAAATTAAACAGAAAAATTTATAGTTAATAAGCAATATTCTATACTTAGTAAGCCCTTCAATGAACAACAAAACAAATGTAGTATAACAGACATGGGCTATAGCCTAGATATGGCAAAGTTCAATAATCAAGTTGCCTGATTTAATGGGAAAATGAGCCCAATCAGGCACAAAATCTCGCTTTGGACCTATGCAGTTTTCCTGATCAATTGTGCAGTGCAGCCTGATCGGGCACACAATGCAACTGATGTTTGAGGGGCTGCTTACCCAATGGTCAAGCGGCTTTGCACGAATGGGCGCAAAACTATGGCAATGGAAACTGGAAGTACTTGTTTCCTCAATTTCTTTCTTCTTCATTTGCAACTTCCATATTATCCTTCTTAAATAGGCATTATTCTGGAGTAGCTTGGGTGTTAAGAATTATAAACATTTGATTCTTGGTGTAATATTGTTTATTCTCCATAATTTTTGTGATTTTTGGGAAAGCTAGGAAGCACGGGAACGGCTATTTGGGTGCCGATTCCGTACCAGGGACGGGGTGGGGACGGGGACGGTGCGGCCAAAAAAGTACCGGATACAGCTTCTCAGATGTGGGGACGGAAGGGTTGGGTCGGGGACAGCTGGGTTTGGAGGTGGGGAAAGAAAGAGTTATTACATTTTTTCTTAATCATTCTATACATGAAGTTTTTATTCTCCATGAATATACACAAGCAGACCCATATAAGAAATGTACAAGAAAGCAAAAACATATTCGCTCTTTTATTCCTTTTGGGCATTTGGGCACAAGTGCCTTTTTAAAAGAGGTATATGTTAACCATAAGAAATGAGTCGGCAAGTACATTGAGCACTTGGATGCGACAATAAATTGTTTTCAAGTCAATGGCTTCTAAATGCCACGGTACACCAAAATTCAAGTCCACTGTTCTTTTTCTTAATTTAGTAGCCTGAAAACTTTTGTAATACAACAGATATGTCCATTATTCAAAACCAGTCCTTACCGCCCACAAGACATGATTAACAATCATATTAAGATCCAAACAATCAAAACATATTGAAAATCAGGCAGACACAGAGGGAGTTTTTTAAAATACACTGTATCTAAAACAATCAAAACATATGTGAGCTTGAATCTAAAATACACTTTAAAAGCAACAACCCACACTGTATCAAAGAATTGACAGCAATAATTTACCAAGAGCAACTAATATTTTCATTAGTCACCAACATACTAGACTTTTGTAAAGAATACAGTTTCAAACAATAACCTGAAGGAGTTCAGGGGGCATTCCTTCTAACTCTGGTTTGGAAAAGAGAAGGCATGAACAATTATCATTGAGGTTTTCAACATATTGCACGCTTAAACCATCTATCTGAGCCTGCAGACGATGCAGTTCCTCTTTCTTCGTTAAAGTAAGATTCAATCCATTTTGTTCAAAATCTCTAATCTGTCACTGGAAAAGCAACCATCAATATTCACTGGAAAATAGAAGGAAACCAATAACACCATGCAATATAATTATCATATCTGCTTTCACCAAAATGTAACGAACTGACCTACAAAGATAAGGGTAGTATGAATACTGCCTAGGTGCCTAATTAATTTGGCAGCAAGATTTTTAGCTACCATCCACTTTGAGGACATGGTCAAAGTTTGGAAGTTTGGTAACGTAATGACTTGGCATACAAGAGTAAGGGTAGTATGGAACCCCCTAATTAGTTTGTTTGGACTAGCTTGATGCGGAAGCAGGTTAGTTAGAGGAGTGAGAAGGTATTATCATAATGCATAAAAGATATTAGAAAGGGAGAATCATCAGAAGATTGCTAACAGAGATTTAGTTTTATTTAGCTTTCTTTGAGAGAGACTTGAGCAGGGTTGAGCGACTTGAGCCTCTCGGACTCTTGTCAATATAGTTAGTTATAATGTGATTCTTTGAATTTATTAACTGAATCCTCATTTTCTAACTTAAACAACATCATTTTCTAACTTAAACAACATCATTTTCTTCTGCATTATTCTATCCAACTGATCAGTCTATAAAATTATGTGACAGAACAAGCAAGTTCCAGAATTCTAAAGATAGGCAAATGAACAGATAATGAAATAAGAAAGTACATAGAGACCCTATGAGTGTACCTTCAAAGAAACTATACAATTTTCATAACCATTTAGAGCAAGCAACTTCGTGGAGGCGAAACAATGTCGTTTAATTGGGTAAAAAAAAATCACCCTTCACGGCGAATATAAATATTCCAAAGAGGATTATATGGCAACTCGCGCTGTCGAAGTTACAATTTAACAATTAATATATCGTACAATTAGATTTCTTTATGTCGCTTCCTTGAAAGTAATGTCATGATTGTCATCTTTCTCAGTACATTAAATGTTTTAGTGGCTGTAGCCTCATAGTCTATTTAATAAGGTTTTAAGGAATATTATTATTTGATTCTCTAAGAACATAATGGTTCGAAGATTTTAGAGTGAAATGGAATGGATATGATATATTAACAATGATTAGTCTTTGGTTGAGGTACATGAATATGGAAACAAACACCCAATGGTTTCCCATACCCTCATAAACCCCTTGAATCACATAATCAACTCCCTCTAAAAGATTGAGATCCCCATGCCCACCCCCACCCCCTTTTATTAATTGGATAAACAAGTACGGAGTAGAAAAAATAATGATTTCAAATCCATATCTATGGAGTTGTTATTCTTATACCACTCCATTCTAAATTATTGAACCAGATGCCTTCTAAGAGGTTATCTGCAATGAACCAAGTAATTAAAGAATTAATTTCTGAATTTTTATTATTTTCAAAATTTAATTATGTTATTTTGTTTTATTTATTTTAACAATTGTCTTGTTAATTGTATTTTTGTTTATAGTTTCTCAGGTGCTTTTTGTACTTGGATATGGACAAAATAGGTTAAGAGAGTAGTAGCATATATATTAGGAAGTGAGGAGAAGAGAGTTATGTAGAGAATTATTTTGGTAAATTTGGGCATTTGACACTTGTGACCTAAAGTCACTATTTTGGAGATTTGCAACCTCAAGTTGCTAAACTGTCCTTTCTGAGTTTAAGTATACAAATATTAATATAAATCTTCCATTATTCGCACATTTGCTGTTACTGTTCACACTTTAGCTTTTTTCCATTGTGTTGGCTGTGAAAGCTCAGATCTAGGGCTTCGAAGTTGGCGGTCCATAGCATTATCCTCCTAAATAAAGGATATTATTCTAGGTTTTAAATGTGCAATAAGTCACCAAGATCTCACCATCTCCCCACTAACCAATTGGCATATAGTTTGGAATATGACGATAAAATCCTGGTACTATAAACCCCTGCCCCTCGGAGAGAGGAATCAAGAGAGTTAATCCACACGTTATCAATAAATTTATTTTAGTGTGTTCCTTGATTTCTTGCCTCGTTCTAGTAATTTTGAATGTCTGAAATTATGGCTTACAGTATCTTAATTGATTCCTCCTCAATAGTTTCCTCTATAATGGGTTGATGTTTATGCAAAATTCATATTGTAAACACTATAATCATTAAAGCAAATCAGCATACAGCAAACTCAATAGTGAACTCTGAAAGCTCATGGAATTGTATATAAATTCTTTTGAAGAAGCAACTGATCAGAAGCCAACAGAAAGAGTTAAGAATAAAGTATAAGCTCAATTCATTCTAGCAAAGTGAACCATATGATTATCATGTGCAAATAGAGGAAATATAGAAACCTGGCATACTCTGTGTTTTGAACTACTATGAAAAAAAAAATATATTACTACCTCGGTTTTGATTTTTACCTGTTTTGAATATTCTGTTTCACAACACACATCTTTGAACATATATTCTCATCGAGAATTCGAGACACATCAAACAAGACACTACATGACTATATATTTTCTAATGTGCTGAGAAAATTTGGGGGCTGTTTGGTTTGTTTGATGGAAAGGGAAAGAAAACAAGAAAGGGGTGGTTGATTGAACGTGTTTGAATAATGAAATTGAACTATATACACCAAGAATAGTTTCCAATAACCCAAGCCTGACTACTATCAACCACTACCACACTCCACATCTAACTAACAAGTTAACACACCTTCAGCAAGTCCATTGGCATCCACATTTACATAATGTAACTCCTAATATGCAAAAGCTAATAACTACCAAGAACAATAAAACAAAGAGAAAAGGGGGGAAAAAAAGATAAATAAACATCCATATATACCAGAGATTGAACATATGATTTTGCTTCAGCACTTATCCATTCTTTTCTGGAAGCAAAAGCTTTTAAGACACAATACACATCCTCGCGCTTTCTGTATAGTTCACATGAGATAACATGTCAATTGATTGTCCAATAGTTGAATATAAAGGAAAAATATATAGCCTAGATATCTGAGTTACAAATATTAATAAAGAATGGGGACTTTTCTAGCAAACATCGCTTACATCGTCTACAAAGTCACTAAGCCCAAAAAAGTCTTATAAAAGGAATGATAATAAATTCATGGATAATAAATATAAAAGAGCCCAAGTAAATATCAATGATAGACTTCTTCATTGCCAAATATGTTTTTCTCTTCATTGGTTTTAATTGCCATTTGTTACCACCTAAAGATGTGTAGTTAGTTGTGTACGGGTTATAATGATTCATCAATGAAGAAAAGAAACATGCCTGCCAGTGAAGATGTATTTTTTTAGGATGGAGGCATACACAATGGATACTTTATATAAAATACTAATAATGAATGCAAAGTCAGGATGGAGGCATACACAATGGATACTATACTTTATATAAAACACTAATAATGAATGCAAAGTCACCACTTTCCACTCAATTTGTCACCTAGCAACCATTGAGTCAACAAAAATTTGTGCTTAAAACGAAATTAAAGAATATAATCCAAAAACATTTCTACCATCCATGTCCCTAGACTTACTATACTTCGTCTAACAAAAAGGCAAACTATTTTTTTCCTTGTTTTCCAATTATGTACTCCGATCACTTCTCAAAAAATACAAACTAAATAATCATAATTCCATAATCTTATAATTCAATTCCAGTGTAATTATGATAAGAATGGTGCAAACTCAATTAGCCATGATAGTCAATTATGTTAACCTAATAAAGAGCTACATCACACTACCTACCAAGTTGTGTATTTGATTACACATGATCCACAGTGGTTAGAAAAAATCGATAAGCCACTCGATGCAAACTAGATGCTAGAGCTAGATCTTCTCAACTCATTTTGGACACTCGATAAGAATTATTTAGGTATGACTTAGAAAAATTCATTGCATAATAATAACCTCATGTATGACCAATGACCATGCCTCCAATTTGAACTAGCTTATCCTATATTTGCTTTCTTCAAACAAACAAAAACAAACGCAGCATAGTCGAGAAAATCAACATTGTATACTTTTTCATTGAAGAATAAACTGCAGACTAGAAATTCCTTGGGAGGGGGGCCTGCCCCTTACTATGCAATTATCAACTTGAAAAAGATACTCACAAGTCATGATTGATGCAATATCCTTTCTTTTTCTAAGCCTTCAATTCCTCAAGAGCATATGAGCATTGAAACAAATTGTCTTTATTTTGCAAGATTTTCACAAAAAAATAAAAATAAAAAAATAACCATTTTGCTTCATATTAAATATGCCAATAGGCTTCAATAGGTAAGGGGAATGCATTTTAATATAATACTATGTTATTACGCCTTTAATGGAACGTCTATTAATTTATTCATTAGAACACCAACGCTTGCTATTGTTATTTGTTAGATATATGCATGCTTAATAATAACAAAATATACAAAGAATTACACAATACTCACTCCATATCTAAATACTCTTCTAATTTGGAATTTTTTTTGTAAAAGAACATAAGGTCAAAGTGGAAATAACAAATGGATACGGAGGGACTAGTAACTATTACAACGATAATAATAAAACCAACAACATATATGTTTCAAGATTTCAAGGAAATGACAAGTTCAATATATGGAGATCTATTTTGGAGTGTTTCTCCCTTTTCATTCAATCATTCTCTAGCAAAAATAGCATCTAGGAAGTAAGAAAAAACAGAGAAGAGTGATAAAGGAAAACACCTGCAGGACCAAATATGAGTGTTTATTCTCTGCTCAGCTTCAGCACTAGCTTTTCGCACTTCCTCTGATGTAGATACTAATCTTGGCAACACGCAAGACTGGACCAATGGGAAATGCCTAGCTTCTACTTCGGCTAGCACCATGATATCTTGATATCTAACCTAACAAGGGGCATCGCAGATAACAGAAAATTTATTTAGCATCAAATCACCACAATCAAACTCATTCTTTTGACACTACCCACCCCCCCCCCCAAACATCGGCCACGGTTACGGGGGGGAACATTGAAATAAAAGAAGGAAATATACACCTCAAAAATCTACTACACTAGTACACCTTAGCCAAGAATAAAATATTTCAAATAATACACTAGCTAGATTGCACCTTCATAAGTATCCGGTTGGAATTGTAGCAACTAATATACCACGTTAAACCCCTATCTACTATCAACAGTAAACATTCTATTTTAGGGCACATCATTTTCTGGAAAAAAAAAGGGAAAAGTGAGTATTCAAGAAGCATGTAATACCAATTTTAGAGAAGGTGAATGAGCAAACTTGATGCTTAGGCCTGGCCGCTTGGCTCATCAACATCAAGGACTTTCGATTTGTATTCTGTCCTATCTTGCATTTAAGCAAATGATAGGGACCAGCTAGAGATATTAATGGTGTCATTGTTAGTCAAAATAATGTTTTACAAGAGTTAAGCCTAAAAACAACCTCTCATGTACATGAGCATTCACTTCATTAGGAACGAATCAATCTGAGCCCAACTGAATTAAACTAAATACTAGACTCGGCAGGAGATAAGTGAACTGAAATTTCAGAATTTGAGTCCAAAAGAACAATGCCAAAAACTCAATCAAACTTTCCTTTAATTTTTTAGACATTGGCAACTACCATGTCTGCATTGCCTCCGCTAAGCTTTTAAGTACTCAAATTAAATTTGGAAATAAAACACTCCCTTTATCCCAAGATAATTGTGATAATGGTAAAATATCTTGTATATAGGGAATTAGGGACTAGTAGGCTTTTTACTACAACCCTCACACCAATAATCTTCCCAACACTTGATCTAAATAACTGCAACATGTGAATTCAAACTTTGAAATTTTGCTTTAAAATATGACTGCTCATTTCAGACATCAGAAACTAGTATATGTCACCATTAGTTCAAGAGGAAATATTACTTCCTTGATACACCTAAATGCACTTCAAACAAATGATGCACTATCTCCAACATAAAATCTCCCAATGCACAGCTATATTATGATAATCATGCAAACTATAAACTGCTACAATATAATCCCGCGAATAAAAACCCTGATATAATTTTCTGCTCAACTACAATCACCTTATCAACAGGCACCGAAGCAACAGCATCATAAACCTTCTTTGATTCTGAAAGAATACGGTCTGCCAATTTCCGAATTTCATATACCGTCAAGTTCACCCTCACATCCGATCCAACAAGCTCTACACAAATTAAATCAATTCAAAACCAAACCAATTGGAAAAATAATGATACACCAAACGAAAATCCACAATTTTCCGTGCTACTAAGTCAACCCAAACTCTTCAACTTATCAAATTTAAAGCACAAATAGTCTAAAAAAAACCTCTAGGTTTTTGGCGACGCTTGAAGGATTTGAATGCGAAGAAAGTTAAGTTGAGTGCGACGGCAAGAAGAGCTGCAGTTCCAGTAAACACGATAATCTTTTTCTTTCCCCCGCCATTGTTGCTTCTCTTTAAGCTTTTCTCTCTCTGGCCATAGCTGTCGTCCTCTCCCTCCATTGTCACCCTTTCACTGCTTTCTCTCCCTTCAAACTCAGTGAAACTCAGTGGACTGGAAATTTTAGGAGGGAAATTTGGTCTGGTTTGGTGGACAACTTCAGAATAAAGGACCTTTAGTTTTGAATTTCAAAGTACTATTATAACTTAACTTGAACTTATTGAACCTAATTTGACCTAATTATGACTGATTTGACTTGATTAAAACTTATTAAATCCTAACTAAACTAGTTTTTTGTGCACGAAATATTTGCGATGATCTTAAAATATTCGTTAATAATAGTATATTGCACCCTACATAATTTTATTCGTCTGCATGAGTTAGGAATTCCAATCAATCAAGTTGTTGAGCCCTTAGAAGTAAGAATTAATTTTACATTTGACCGACCATGAACGCAAAAAAAAAAAAATGGTAGTTGTTCGTGCAAAAATTACTGATGAAATATGGTCGTATGTTTGTCAAGGAAACTTTGTTTTTGAAGATGATGATATAGAAGACGAACATGAGGAGCCTTGAGGTAAAATAGTTTCATGTTAATTATATTTTCATAATATGTAGAACATCATGTATTAACTTTTGAACATTAGGACTTGACATGAACTTGTTTTATGCTACTTCTACAACATCATAATTAATTTTTGTGTAATAAGTGGTGGAACTTATTAGACTGGTCTGATTATAGCTTATTAGATCCGACCTGATTATAACTTATTAATACGCATCTTAGGTTATCACGAAAAGGAGTCAAATGCCTTGGGAGTTGTTAATCGTCGCCTGCAAATAACTTAAAATCGCGCACAACATAAAGTAAAAAAACAATAATACTCTTAACTTAAAATTACACCACAACTTTGATTACATAAACAACGACGCCATCGGGCCACAACCACCACCATGACGGTGGTAAAAAAAAAAATTGTTTTTGCTAATGCTACTTTGCAAGAAAAATGATAGGGATGAAGAAGGTTGTCTACTGGACTTTGCTGAACCTGTATAGTTGCTAACACATCTCTGCAATCTTCACAAGCCTCAGTTGACCCTTGACCCAGTTATGTATCAACTATCATACAGTGTGTACTTAAGTTCTTACAGCAATACAGTCCAAACATTTTGTTGCCCATAACATAAAACCAAAAGCAGAATATAATCAGCCTATTGTTTTTTTTTATCCTATGCTAATATGACCCAAATTTGTTCTTGCATGACAAAAGACTCTTCTAAATAGATCATTGATTCTAGAGCTACCAACCACATAACATTTGATGAGAATTTACTAATTGATGTAGAGTTTGTTCCAAAACATATTCGAATTAATCTACCAAATGGGGCCATGAGATTTGTGCAAAAATTTGGGAAATTATTTCTTTGCCCATGTGTATTATTGTACTTGAAGAAGTAATGCTGGTTAAGGAGTTTACTAAGCTCATATTCTTGAGATTTTAATACCTAAGCCTATACATCTTTTTTTTTTTTTTTTTTTGTGACAGTAGCCCAACATAACATATTTTAAATAATCCGGTATATCATGAAAGAACCAAGCACATCGTAAGGGGTTGTCATTACATCCGAGAGCATGTCACAACCAGTTTCCTCTATGTTCTTCATGTGCAAGTTTGAGATCAACTTTCTAATTTACTCACAAAAGCTCTTCATGGTGTTCAACATGCCTTCTTATCTTCCAAGCTTGGACTAAATCCTCCCGTCCAGCTTGAGAGGGGGGCGGGGATTATGAGTGTTACTATTATAAATAAAATAGCAAGTTAGCTAGGGTTTTGTATTTTCCTTTATATAAGGAATTAACTCATTTTGTTTTTAGTATGTTTTTCATAATACATCATTCCTCGGTACTTTTTCTTCTTCTATCAATAAAACAAAATACCTTTCTCTCTTATTGAGGATTCATAGTGCAATTTCTAAGTCTTGTTTCTATGGTTAATCAATTAAACCTGTTCCAATATTATTCCACAAGATTAGGGTTTGAGGCTCACTAGTTACATTATTCACATTTTTGTTATTTATCATTCTATTACATTCGTGTGATATTAACTTCAGCCCCGTGACAAAAAAATTCTAGCTCCCCCATTGTCGATATAAGACTAAATCTAATTCAATATAATGTCTACTTATCTAACTCCCCGAGACACCCGTTAGCATTTACCTTTAAAAAATGTATACATATTTTCATAAAATTATAAATATGCTCATTACATTTGCACCAATTCACTCCACTATTTAGTTATTTACTATTTATTTATTTTTTATTTTAGATAAGAAAAATTTGTCATTTATCAAGTCATTAATATAACTTATATTTTCCACCCCTAAAAACAGTTTTTTGTTGTTGTTGTTGTTATGTTAGCAACAAATTACGCTCCCCTAAAAAAATTACTCCATAATTTAAAAAGAAAGATAAAAAAATTGCGACTCCAGTTGTAACAAAAATTATACCCCGTTAATTTTTTCTTTTACTGCTCAAGACAGTAATTAATTTTTTCTTTTACTGCTCAAGGCAGTAATTACTTTTTTTTTAACAAAAATTATGCTCAACACAGAAATAACTAAAATTAAGCTCAACACAGAAATAACTAAAATTAAGCTCAACACAAAAATAACTAAAATTTCCTCAAAAAAATAAATAAAATAAAATTAAGCTCAAGACAGTAATTATTTTTATTTTTTTTATTTTTTAAAAAAGCAAAAAGAAAAGGTAAACTACTCCCGCCACATCTTAGAGATTACCGCAGAACCCTACACGTGTCGCTCTCTTACATATATATAAACCCCTTCCCTTATTAACTTTCACTCTTTCAGTTTTTTTCCAACCAACGAAACAATTCTCACAATCTCTCCCTCTTTCTTCTTCAACCTTTAGATTTTAATTTCATCCTCTCATCATTCGTTTTTTAATCTTTAAATTTTCTCTTGATTTTCGCCTTTCAAATCGATTCTAACCTCAAAAAGAACCAAAAAAATTAGGGTTTTCTGTTGCTGGTATTGAATTTTTTTAGTCGTATTCTTTTCAATTCAATTTGATTTTTTGATTCTGAATTCTTGTTTTGCTAGTAGTTTTAGTTGTTTAGTGGATTCATTTGCATATCCTATTGCTGAATTCGAAATTCGATTTGCTCCCAATTTGCGCGTTAACAAAAAAAAAAAAAAAGGAAGTTTATTAGGGTTGTTATTCGTATTTTTTCCGTATAGAAATCTGAAGGCATGTTAGGGTTAGTTCGTCCTTCTTGAAACTCTGTGATATTTTTGGTGCAGTTTTTTTAGTTTGCTATCTGAAAATTGAGGGTTTTCTTGAGTGATCCTATTTAGGGTTTCCATCCGTTATATTTCTACGATCTTTCCTTTTCTCTTGTTCGTCGAAAATATGAAAAAAGATAATTAGAGGAGAAAACTAGGTTTTTTTTTTTAAAAAAAAGGTTGATTGTAGGGGAGAGAATTTGTTCTTTTTATTTTCAACACCCTTTTTTGTTGTGAATTTGTTTGAAAGAAGATGGCTTTGAATTTTTCTCATCGGCCGATCTTCCCGACACGTCTTCCTGACGAATCTCCGGTTCAAAATGGTGCTCAAGATAGTGATGTTCGCGAGTTGTTGCCTGCTGATCCTTTTGAGATGCACTTAACCGCCATTACAGGGTGGCTAGAAAATTGTAATGCTAATTACGCTGGTCATCAAAGCACCGAGGTTAGTGGTGGTCTTGTTGATCCAAGGCATTTCGAGTTTTCTTCATATTGGGATTTCTGCTTGAATAGGGCAGCTATAGACTTCCGAAATTATCATGGATACCAGCAACAATTTGATCACAGAAGAATGAAAGATGTTGGTGTTAGTGGTTCAGGATTTTTTCCTGATCAGGATTTGGGTAGTTCAAGGTATGATTGTGGGGATTCCCAAGTTTCTGGTACCTTAAAAGGTGTTATTGGTGATACTTATAAGGCTAGGGGTAGTACTTCTGATTTGTTGGGGCCTTTTAGTTGGGAGTTTAATGCAAAGTTTGTTTTGCCTGATGCTTACTCTGTCCATAAGAATGGAAACAGCAATCATGGGAAGAATGTGGAGGTTTTAGATGATGACGATGGACCTCCTCATAGTGCCATGAGATATGCTCTTCCTTACTTAGGTGTTCGTGACTGGCTTTCCATTGAATTAGTTTGCAAATCATTTCGCCAAACTCTTAAAACTGATCTTTTGTATAACAACATACAAATTTATCCTCCACTCAATAATTTGGTCACTGATGACAATCTTTTAAATGTAACCAACAAGGCTAGTGGTGAACTGCAGTGCTTGAGCTTAGCTGAGTGCCGACACATAACTGAAGATGCTTTAAGGCGCATCCTGGATGCCAATCCCAAGTTAGTCAAGGTATGCTGTTTGCTAATAAGCTTTGAATCATATGCGACTTTTTGCTTTTTTTTTTTTTTGGGTGTGGTGCCTGTTCATGTTTTTGTCTCCCCATTTTGGCTGTAAGTATAGTAGAATCAAGGTTTAATGCTACTCACTAAATCATATGCTAGATTTAGAACAAGAAAAACATGCAAGGTTATTCTGGGGGCCTGGGATGTTGGTCAGAATTTCTAGTTCTTGTGTTTCTCTTCATATTAGATTCAGACAGCTGGATTTTGGATTTTAGTATGGTATCTTTATAGTGTAAATTACTTTCGAAGGCTGTCATAATTGCATCTACTTTTGAAGCCTTGCTCGTGATTTTAAGTGTATTGATATTGATATTGCATGGTAATGTGCCATTTAACCTAATTTGGATGGACGGTGAACATAATTGGGACTGGAGGAAATTTTAGCAGTAAATAGGAAAGAATGGAGGGAGATGATATATGCATTCTCATTACAATTCATGTCTAGCTGAACCTATTTTTTTTTATGAACATAATTCTGCAGAAGAGATGGGAGGGGTAATTAAATGTCTCAAGAACTAGGCAACATGTCATTAATGATCAGCATCTACTATCTGTTGTTTTCTCACTGCTCAGCGCTCAATAAAAAATCCCATCAATATAGAATTATAGCCCTCCCTCAATAAAAAATCCCATCAATATAGAATTATAGCCCCCCCTCGTTACACAATATTTTTTGGTCTTTATCTCCGAAGACTTTTTTTAGTATAATCTTTTCAGTGTAGCATAAATGATCGAATAAAACATGATGTGCATCGGTTTTTTGTGCTTCCCTATGACAAATGAATAAGTAATAAAATTGTATTAATATGTTTTCAGTGGGAGTTGAGGTGGGAGGGGGGGTTATCAAGTCAATGAGCTCGTGTTCCATTTGCCTTTATGACCATAGCTACTCACTTCTTGTACCGTTTTCGATAGCAGTGTGATTTATTCTTTTTGGAAATGTGATTTAGACATACATCTGCCCTTGTAAGGCCAGGGTATTTGAGGCTACATACAAAGTTTTTCTGTTTAGGGAATAGGTAGGGGAATATGAGTAAAATAGGGCATGTTTACTTCAACTGAATACAGTTGAATTGAACTGAATTTAAGCTGAACTAAACAGGCCCTAAGTCCATTGGTTTGTAAAGGACAAGTATTTATTTTTGTTCCTGACACGTAACTTCTGCTGAGAACTTGTATTAAAAAGTGGAATATAAAAAGCTGACTACGTTTTGTGTTAAATGGTTTTTTTTTTATTTGCCGCTTATTGTTATGCTACGTATTTGTTTTTTTGTAAATCATACATATTGTCTTCTTGAAGTTTTGCTAAAAGTATAATTTTGCTGTATTTGTGTTTTTAGTTATTTTTACATTTCTAATAATCTTTTTCAAATTGCAGCTGAGTGTTTCAGCATGCCAAAAAATAAGTATTGATGGTGCAATAAAATTAGTGAGGACTTTTCAAATGAAGACACACTCTGGAATTAAGCGTATTCGAGTTAGTGGGCTTGCTGGTTTGGAAATGAGACATTATGAAGAGTTGTTGTCTTTATTGGGCATCGATAATAATCATATAAAAGTGAATCATTACAAGCCGCACTTCTATAACAGAAGAAACAGATATTTATCTTGTGAAGATGATCGCCCTATTGACATCGAAGTGTGTCCAGGCTGCCAGAAGTTGAAGCTGTTGTATGATTGCCCTGTTGAATGTTGTCAGAGCGACGATGATGTTGCTCAACAATGCAGGGCTTGCATCAATTGTATACCACGGTGTATTGATTGTGGGAAGTGTATTAGTAATAGAATGTATGTGGAGACCTTTGGTATGGACAACCAATGTTCAGATTGTATGCTGCCGCTGACTCTAGAGTCGACAAGGTATCGTGAGGATGACACTTCTCAAGAGGAACCTGTTATTTCACTCCCTGGCTAGAGAGGGTAGGTATATATCTTGACTAACTTTGGGTCCCCTTTTCGGGGTGAGTACATGACCAAAAAGCTAACAATTTCGATGAAGTACATACAAAAGGAATGCAACAGGGAAACTATCATTGTATAGATTTTGTTCCCTTATTGCTGTTTCATCCTAGATGATAGTGCGATACTAACTGTTTTCTCTTGGACTCTCGATGGATGGAGTTGATAGTATGGTTTGAAAGCTGTTGTCTCATAGTGCTGCTAATGCAGTTCTTAAAAAAAAGGTTTTAAAAAAAGCGTATGGAATTTCAGTATCTTGTTCATGTTGCTTCTGGTAAGTGATGACTGACACTTTACAGCATAATCTTATGTATTGTTTCTGCTGAAAGTAGTCGACATCCAGTCGGGATTCAAAGTGGATATTTTATTGTCTTGCAGGATAAGCTTACTGGTTTGGAGATAAAAAGGAGGTGGGGTGCGTATGAACCTGCTTCCGATGTAGTAACTTGATGGCTTTTGCAGTTTTATTTACTTGATTTATTCTGCTTGGGTGTTGTGAGTGAGAACTGTGGCAGTTCAGTTGGAGGGTCATCTTTCCTCCATATATACGAACTCCGGTTGCCTTTCCCCATCAATCAAGCAGCTTATTTGCTTAATAAGCAGTTCAGTTGCTGATTTTGAAGTGGCTGATGTTGCAGAGCTCTTTGCTCGATTATTGTGCTCATCTATGTCGGTGCTTGCTTGCTGACTTGCTGGGGTTCTCTCTTCTGCCCCATTAATAATTCAGTTCAGGTACTTCGAGCAGATGTTATCTTCTGTGTTATGAATCTGAAAACTCTTTTAAGATTTTAAGTTGCTATGGATCAAGATTTATATCTGGTGAATAAGGATCCATTTTTGGTTTTTCTCAGACTCGTGGGCAATAATAAGTAATAACTAATTACCCACATTACATTTGTTTGTCATTTTTTTTATCCGTTGAATTCTATGGGTTTGAAAACCTTTATATTTTGATGTAATCGATTTATATTTATATTTATATTACGGAGTATAATAAATAAATGTGAGTTGAACTCAATCCAATTCTTGCTGAGTCTATTATTTAGTTTACATCTGTTCACATTAATTCAGCCCAGAAGATTGGGGCCTAATATTTGAATATAATGCTCAATATGTCTCAGATTAAGGTTTTTGACCTAATTATGTAAAGCAGGGGCATATGTAATTAGCCTTTGGTTTAGGTGAAATTGGCTGTGGGAGATGGTTGAATTGCCCTTTTTCTGTGTACTGCTTGCTTTGTGGTGCTTTCAATTTCAGGTGGGTCATTAAAGGTTGATGAAAATATGAAATCACTAAAAAGTACCATCACTAAAATATCTAATTCAACGGTTTGTCTTTAATGAAATCATATTTGACCTTTGAGTGTTTGGTGGTACTTTCTGGGTGTTTTCGTTGTTTTCCAATTTTCAAAACTGAGAAGCTACTTTTATTCAAAGAAGAAAAAGTACATTATAAATTTGGTTTACTTTTTGGCTAATCCTGAATTTAAATTTCATGTACTTGACCAATATAATCATTTTTTGAAATATGGTGATCCTTTCAATGTTAGGGCTTGTGTGGTTGAGAACAACATATTTGGGATGTTAAAAATTCATATGAAATGTTGAAATGACAAGTTGGTGCAAAGATGGGAAAATGTAGCAATTGTAAATCCAGAACTTCGTATAAAATATGGAAAATAAATTACCAAGAGCTTGTTTACTCTAGCCGAATATAACTGAACAGGAAATTGAGAGCTAAACTGAACTAAATTAAACTGAACTGAATTTAAGTAGAAGTAAACAAGTCCAGTCTTCTAGTCAATTGAAATTTTTGGGAATTACAACTTCTCTATTGTTTAATGTAATTTCCATAAATTTTATTTTTTATGGCGGTATATCCTCACGATTGCTATGAAGTTTCGTCTTCTATCCTTTATTTATAGCAATATTTCCTCACCATTTTTGTTGCCCTCCAATTTAAGACTCCTATAACCCAATGTTGAGGGATAGAGGATGTTATGGAACAATGCTACATCTACCCATTGGGTAGGCTGCCACTAGAGATAGACATAAATATAAATTGAAATTCAACTTAGATAATTTAATCATATTTTATTTATCTATTTCTAATGGGTAATCTACTCACTAGGTCAATTAAGTTATGATGGTAAAATGTTGAAATTTGCAAGTTACGAGTACAAATTAATTTGCATGACTAAGATGATATTTTTCTATTATATAAAATAATTACTATGACAAAAATTTATAATAAAACAAATTCAAAGAGATCCCACATTAGTATACATTCTTATACTTCTATACTATTGAGAATTTTGAGTCGGAAATTCGGAATTTTCAAAGTTAACATTTTGTAATTCCTCTGTTTTATATTCTCGCAATATCGAGGAGTACAGTTTGACGTTTACTAATACAAAAATTGAATATTAATATCTTTAAATTTTAATAAAGCGCTCTTCGATACGAGTTTAATAAGACAGTATATGATCATGTTAAAATACCAAAAAAATAAAATTGAACAAAATAATATTTTGTGCACTCAAAAGAACCCCTTTGTTTTAAACATGAAACAACACCAAACAACAAAAGCTGATTACTAGAATGGATTCATTTGCAATGGTGATAGATACCTTAACTAAGCATGATTTCATGTATGATGTATCTTTAAATACTTTTTGGCTTCACTTGAGCATGATTCTATTTAATTACTTGACGTGCATGGGAGTGTCAAAGCATCATGAGAAGTTTAGCTTGTAAGTTGTTTTTGCCTTGATGCTCTTAGATGCCAAGGTATCAAGATTCAAGATTGCTACACTTTTGACTTTACATGGATCTAAAATCAATTTAAAAATTCCTTAAAGAATATTAGATGAATGTAACTAGTTGTCTAAGCTAAGAGTATTCCATTTGTTCTTTTTTTTTTTTTGGTTTTTCTATTTGAAATATTGGTAATATTCACAATTTGATAAAAAAAAAATTCACAATATTTTGCATAGTACCTAATGTTATATTTTTCTAATTAAATGCTTATTTGATTGACCGGTGTCAAATTAATACTCCGTATTAATGAAAAGTGTAAATTTATAAAGTTTGATTGACAAAACACAATCAATACAATGAGAATTTCTATATCCTATCAAATTTACCGAGTAAATTACCTAATTTGTTTTTTTTTTTTTCAACCATTAACCAAATAACTTTAACTTTTAATATTATAGCTTCATTGGCATTTCAAACATTTTTAAAATTTTAACTTTTAAACAATAATTAAGTTTATATATATTGGATATTGATTTTGGCACTCCTCCCCCTTACTATTCATGTGAGAGGGAAAGGAGTGCCAAAATCAATTTTGGGAGTGCCAAAATCATCATCCCTGAGTTACATGTGTACTTTTGAATTTGTAGTATTGTACTATTTGCCATACTTTTTATTTTTTACATCTACAACTCTACAAGTTCTATTAAGATACATTTTTAGTAGTTTCATGACCTACCTATCATCAAAGGAGAATCCCCTAGCTCAGTGGTAGGAGAAAGGGACGTGAACCACAAAGACTCATGCTCAATTCCTTTTACCTACCCCTCCCTCGTCTCCTAGGGCGTCCACCATGGGTCTCCTAGGCTCCCTATTATCCAATGGACAATGTCAATTTAGTAGTTTTGTGATAAGAGCCACCTATTGAGGGTCCATTATCTTACTGGTAGAAAATGAAAAATGATCCACCCGCCATCTCTGTTGTTGCTCTAATTATTGTGTTAAGTTAATGTAAAAAAAGTTTTAAACGTAATTAATAAAGTAGGCAATGTAATGTGTAAGGCATTCTCTTCCCCAAGCTTGTGTTTTATCTTTTTTTTTGTCATTAATGTGCTAACATTTGGACAGTGGTGTAGCGTTTTTAAACATGAGGAGACAAGTTGGATAATTTAACTTTACCGACATACTTAACAAACCTATCCGGTTTGTTCCATGCATGTCTTAAACCCTATATTAACAAATGCATTACCACCCCAATTATCACAAACACAATGCTTGAACAAGTAACAAACAAAACAAGATGCAACATTTTTCTCCAGGGCGGGCCTTGAGAGTTTAGGGGCACGTGACGAATTTATGACTATGGGCAATATAAACTAATTTAAAAGAATTTTTGATATTTTTTACAACGAAAAAAACACATGTATAAATATGAAAACAATAATTTTTTGAAACGATATGAAAACATTATCTAAAATATAGTTTTACCTTTTCTAAAAATATAAAATTTGAGATCTTATGACATATACGATATATTTTCTTAAGTATTGTGCACCGTATGAATTATAACTTATTGAAATCTTACAAAAATGGTATTGTAAGGGTTCGTTTACATTAGCTGAATAGAGATGAACTGAACTGAAGTGAATGTGTTGTAAACAAGCCCTAATTCAAATAAAGTGTTTGAAAAGTAAGCTAAATTCATATATAGATACAAGTGATATGTCTGTCATTTCAACTTTTTGTAATTTGAAAAAAAAGAACAATTATATTAGATGCACTAAGTGTGTAAAAGTAATTAAAAGATATGTAAAAAAACACATATAAGATGTATATATTTTTACAACTTGTCAATAATTTAAGTAAATAATTTGCTATAACTAGCTAAGCAAATTTTTGTTATACTTTAGGAATAACAAAATTGTGATTAATAAGTATAAAAAAGAAAGGGAACGGATGCACTATATCAAGGTGCCACACTGCCACACAGAGATACTTTAAGTTTTTTTTAGACGAATCTATCGAGATTTCAAATAAGTATATTTTATTTTATAGTTTTTGTCTTATTGTTTTTCAAATTAAATTTTAACTCTTTATTTTTCATTTTTTTTTTAACTTATCTTTCATTTCATTTTTTTTTTTCTTAATAATAAGTTTTTTTTTTTTTTTCGTAAAGAAATTAATAAGTTCACTTCAGTAGCAATTCTCAACAATATAAAACTTATGCAAAAACCTCTGCCAACCAATACACCACACAATTTTCAAATACGAATGACCGTTGCTCTCTGATACTAATACATTTGCTAGTGGAGCCAAAACTCCAGAAGTAGAAAAAACTAGCCGTTACACCCATTTGCCTCCCTTTATTTCCTTTTTTTTAAAAAAAAAAAATTCATCAAAAACATTCAACTTTATAACCCCTTATTAATTCATCATCTTCTACTTCAACTTTCAATTAAAATCATTCATCTTTTGAAGAACACCCACAAACCCAGATTTCAATTGAATAATAATCTTGAAACTTTTTTCAATGGCTTCAAAAACTACTACTAAAGATATCATCACTCTCCGTGGATCTGCAGCAATTGTTAGCGAATTCTTCGGTAATTTCCTTCTACAATTGTTTCATTTGACTTTAATTTTTCAAAATTAAAGACATTTCGTACTTTCTTTGGATTTTCTCAGTCCTGATTGTTTACATTCTTCAGGGTATGCGGCTAACAGGTACGAGACAGAGGAAAAAAAAAAAAAATAGGGTTTAAAAAAAACTTTTATAATTCCTTAATTAGGGTTTAAAATCAATAAATTGTTCTTTCATTCATCTTAATTATTGTTAATTTGTTGTATTTCGAGTAGCATATTGTACAATCGCGGGGTATACCCAGAAGAAAGTTTTGCGAAAGTGAAGAAATATGGATTGCCAATGCTTCTCACTCAAGATGAAGGTGTTAAATCCTTCATTACTAGCCTTACTGCTCAACTCTCAGGTAACCCTAATTTTTGGGGATTTTTTTTGGATATACTATTCAAATAAATAGAACTTTCTGTGTTTTTTTAATGCTTAATTTTGGAATACAGAATGGCTTGAAGCTGGTAAATTACAGAGAGTTGTTCTGGTGATAATGAGTAAGGCTAATAATGAAGTTCTGGAAAGATGGAATTTCAGCATTGAAACTGACAATGAAGTGGTTGAAAAAGGGTATGAATTTCAGTATAAGAAGAAGATAATTTAGGGTTTTTTTATGAGTTATTTATTTGGCAAAAATGATCAATTTTATGTGTAATAATTTGGGATTTTTTTTAAAATTTAATTTTTCAGGGTGTCAAGGGAAAAGAGTGACAAGGAAATAATGAGGGAAATACAAGCAATTATGAGGCAGATTGCCTCTAGCATCACCTACTTGCCTTGTCTTGATGAACCCTGTAATATAATCATGATTTTCTTCCTTTTAATGCTTATTTTGAAGTAGTAGTAATAGTAAAAATGATAATAATTATTGTTATTGTTAATAGACTTAATACTATGTTATTAGGGAAATTCCCACTTTCCGGGACACTTTGCTTTGTCACGCACAGATCAAATGACATTTTTTTAAATTTGTGGATATTTACATTACATCCCAAAATATCCCTGTTTTTACATGGCCGGACCATATACCCCTAATTTTCAGTCAAAATTACAACAAATATGATTGTAATGAGCAAATCTTATTTATAAATATTGGTGTGTTATACCCAGGTGTTTTTGATGTGTTAGCATACACTGACAAGGATGTAGCAGCACCATTCACATGGATTGAGAGTGATCCTAAATTGATTTCTAATCCTCAGATGGTGAAACTCCATAATTTTGATACCAAGGTATAAATTTATTTGGGTTCATTAAGTGTACTTAATTTAATTTTTAATTCCTGAAATATGAGTAATTTGGGGTGTTTTTTTTTTTTTTAATGCAGATTCACAAGGTTGACACTATAGTGTCTTACAAGAATGATGATGATGATGAAGAGTAAAAGAATTTGAATCAAATTGAGAGTATCATTGATTCACAATTTTGTATCTGGATTTGAATATATTGTATTAAGAAATGATGAGTTACTTGTTATCATTCTACTAATTACAATATTGTAATTGCTTGCTCTTCCATAACAATTTGAATTCAATGTATGACATTCAAATTTGTTGGTTTCACTTGGATTGTTTATGAAAATAGACGTACACTTGAGTTATTTCTATCTAGAAAATTAGATAAAAAACAGTGTGAAGTTTTCCATAATTTTGCCATGCACTTAGCCTAGGCACCTAAGATGCATGAAGAAGGGTACAAAATCAAAAAAGGGTACGAAACAACTACAAAATATGTTAATTTAAAAAATATAAAATACGGGTACAACAAATAGATATTATTGAATAATTTTAAAATAAAAAAAAAATTATTAATTTAATACCACTTGAAATGTTTTAGTTTAATTAAAATAGGAAAATCCTTTTAAAAAATTTGGAAAAAAAAGACAAGATGGGCAAAATTATAGAACATGTCAAAAAAAATAATTTTAAAATGGAATAAAACATTCTTTTTTTGAAGAAAAATTTGAGTAAAATGGGTATACTAGAAGGATAAAAAATCGTATGGGTATTTGGTACATACAACTATCTCAAAGAAGTATCCGCACTACCTAGCTGCACACAAGTAAAACCAATTCATGCCATAACATTGAACCAGATTTGGTACCTGTCTTGTTGAATCTTTTTTTCATGCTAAAAAATTGTCTAGTCCTGCACAGTGCAAGATGAAATATACAATGCGCAAGAGGATTCTAGTCCTTTTGTATATCATCATTACCATGTGTTTTGGAACTTTTCTTTAATGTACAAAAATGCCATTGTGCAGAATTTTTTCATCCAGCACTAGATATCTGCAGGATGAAATTACAATGTAGGAGCATCGATTGAACAAGTAAAATCTGCAAGGATAGATAGAAGAAACATATTGGCAATTACAGAGTACATAATACAGGAAGATTATTTGATGAAGTTTGAGGTCTTTAAATAAAATTGCTGGCAAATTACAGAGTACATTACATTATATGGAGACAAGGTTGAGTCTACTCTATATACAATTTCGAAGTTCTTACAATAAGGCAAAACTATCTGTACAGGTTAGAAAATTAACTGTCAATATATGTTAGCACATTTTTAGCTACTATGTTTGTTCTCTGATAGCAGATGTTTTGACAAGCCAACTTGTCCTTAAATTCTCAAGTCAAGCCACGCCACGATATAATGAGTCGGGTCGAAGATCATCCAAATTATCAGTATTCCTGTACCCGTTTAACTCCCTAAGACATGACCATCCCCGGCGATGCATGAACTCACGGAAATCATCCTCGGTATAAAATGTTTTTTCTTCGGTGTGAGAGATTGTCTGACTGGGATATGGAATGTGGTCTGGCTCCTCATAGTGGCACAATTTTATGGTCAAGCCTGGGAAACAGGGGGGAGAGGGGTAAAAAAAAATATGACTCATGCTTGAATCAAATTAAATAAACATTTGAATCAATCAGAGATATAAAAATATATATATATATAAACCTTCATCAAGATGAAGAGAATACATCCCGAGAGGCATGTCTCTGTCAAGAGAACGAATAACCTGATCTTCGTCTTCTAACCAAAAAGCACGCTTAGTCCTTAAACCAAAGGCAGATCGAATGGCGTCCTTGATGGCCTCTGCAGTGCCATCTACACCAACCCTTCTTGTGTAATCTCCCAATTTGATGGTTATCACCCTCCCACCAAAGCAATGGCTATCATCACCTATGAAAATTGGGTAAAAATCACATTAGGACCAAAACATAACAAGCCTAATAGAAAATATAGATAATGTTTGTTATATTAAAAGCCGGTAGCTTAATGAAAAAAAAGGTGAAAGTCTTCCTCTCTTTCATTTTTCCTTGCATTTAGAGAAACCTTTCTTTTCAGACATCTTATTCCATATTTGGTTTCTTTTTTTAATGTGTGTAGGGAGGCCATCACATCTTTTGAAACACATAAAAGAATAACAAATGACACAAAGAACTAGAACAAATTTCACAAGTTATTAATAGATTAATTGGGTCTCCCATGCAACCCTTGTCACCAACTACTTGTTTTTTTTTTTGAGGAAAGGTGTAACCAAACTACTTTATAGTTACAGAAATGACAAATGTTCCGCAGAACAAAGAGAAGTTTGCAGTACATAGAGATGGCACAATAAAAGCAAACCTCATGATTGTCATACATTTATACATACTCTAATTATCATGTAAAAGTCTGTGATAGTTATCCCTATTAATTACACATGGAGTGTATTTAAAAGGGTCAAATTTGAAGCACATATCATTCAGCTTAGACAAACTTACCATTTCCAGGTGTCTCCCTCCAAAATGAAGGGGGAACACCCCCACCTGTTACATCATCAGCTGCAGTAATGGCAAGCGGATGCCCCTCATGATCCAAGCTCCTTTCCAAGTTTAGTGTTGGCCTCCCATTAGCTGTAACAGATAATTTAGAACTTCCATTGTTAGTACAATTCTAACTCATAAAGATTTGATACGCACAAAAAGGACAAGGAAAAATCAGGAAAAAAAAAAAACACAATGAGCCATGAGGAAAGAGGGAAGGGAAAGGACAATTTTGATATATTATTCACAGCTCATTATTTTAGCATTAGAAGGGGCTTCCACATGGAGGGGCTATAACCTTCCCGTCAACGAGGACAAAGGGTGCTTGGGGAGTACAAGACAGATATATCATTATTGCTTGCGGTGTACATAGTACTGGAGGTAGATAGTGTAAAAGTAAATGAAATTTTTAAAAAAATTAAGAGAAAGTGAGGGGCACAAATCACACAGGATATGAAGGGACTCTAATACAGACAATTAGTGGAGGGCTACAGATCACATGGGTTGTGTGGATTCGATGGAATTTTCGAATTTCAAATATTTAGCAAGTGGGAACTCGAGATATGCTGATATGGAACATTGCACCAGCTCTATTTTATGCAATCAGAAGACAATGCAGTGTACACCAAAAGGCACGAAAAGAAGCTGAAAAATAAGATGCACGGTGCCAGCAGCAACTATGAAGTGGTACACCAACAAAGTGTCTTCCAAGAGAGGATAAAATTTTACTAGACTACAAAGAATTAATAGCTATTGGATTGTCTTAACCTTGAGGTCAACCTAGAAAAGCACTGCAGCTCTATCCCCGATGCTCAATGTAGAGGCGCCGCTGTGAAATTCTCTTTCAGACCACTGACAGAACATGCTCTTGTTTATATAGTAGATGAAATGTCAAAAGATGGAGATATTAATATCGTATAACATGTCAACGCCAACCAATGGCAAAGATCATTGAGAATTATCACAGAGATGGATAAAACAGCTCTGCCATCAAAGTCAACATTTCCTTATTAGGTTGTCTCAGAATACTTCAGGTTCGCAGAATTTTTTAATCGAGAATGATGCAAAATTGAAAATTGACTGGTTTAAAGTGAAAAGTCTTGTCGGAAACCAAAAAAACAAAAAACATTTTTTACTATCACATATGCGGAAACAGAATTGGACAACAGGCGTGTGCAGTAGCAATTGACTTAGCTGAGCTTTACAGCATCAAAATGAATTACAAGTAGGTAGTAAAAAAGGCAGGAAAAAACCATTGGAATGCAGGGAATACAAGAAGTAACAAAGTAGACAAGGGGAATAAAATGAGACACATATGACACATCAAGCTAACTAAAAAGGATGATAAAGATCCAGCATGCTAAAGTAGCAACCTGTATCCCAACTTCTACTGATTATTAACTGAACAATTAATGCATTTGCACTTTTTTTTTTCCTTGTAAACATTTTCCGGCATCCTTATATAACAGAATTAACAGTTTCTCCATCTTTCCTTAAGATATTGAACTGAGAATGATTCATTTTCATATTGAGAATGGAGAGTGCCTATCAAATATCAATCTTCTAATGCCCATGCTTTGTAGTTTGTACACTTAAATGGGTCCAAAAGTAGACAAGGGACTATTGAGTATTGACCCTCCAGTCTCCAGGCAATCACGGGGGAGTGATTTTGGCACTCCCCAATTTGATTTTGGCACTCCTCAATGTTACTATTCATGTGAGAGGGGGAGAAGTGCCAAAATCAAATTGGGGAGTGCCAAAATCATTTCCCGCAATCACGATATAACCCCTTACCTTTAGAAGAGACTTTGATCTTAATACAGGTTGATCAACCATACATCAGCCAACATGCTGACAAAAAGCAGGTATCATACTTGATCTAGAAAAGCTATTGGATAGTATATATAAATAGGAACAGGCAATATGAAAATTGAAATGGACTACAAAATGTGTATCACCAAGATTTTGCAATTTCCCTCTTAACCCCTAACTTCTAAAATTACAGTTTATTAACCCTACATCTCACCTAATTTAATAGGAGCCTACGCAGAGATTGTAATGAGCTACACACAACTTTTTTTCCTTTGGAGTTGGAGCTCTTTAAGTATTGCCAATTACCGGCCTTACTTATCACAATGTTCTTGGTTTTTCTGCACTTATAACAATTCAAAATTTTCAAGAAGCCAATCAAAATTCAGAGATTGTTGACATGTTGTACCTTCAATAGGTCCAAATGGTATAGTAGCATCGTCAATACCTGGACAAACACCATCAGTTAAAGCATTAAAAAGAGATACATTGAGAAATAGACATTCAGGGAAGGGAAAGGAATAGCAAACAGGTGCAGCAAAAGGAAACTATAGAGCAAGATCATCACTCAGAGATTGCTTTACAGCTTCAAGAAGATTACATGTAGTGTTTTACCAAAAAAAAAAGATTACATGTAGTGAACTTAAATAAGAAATTGTATAGTCATGCATGTAGGCATAGAAGCATAATAGCAATCTTTCCAAAAGACCTAGCAGTGCAAAACGTTGGCATAACTCACCACATACCCACGTCATATAAAAATTTAAATGTAAAAAGATGCATAGAAGAATGCAATTTATTTCTTGCAAACCTGAAAGAACACTCAAGCAAACCCATAAATGATCAAGAAAGCATGCTCTCCAGTTTTTTATAGATAAAGACTGATGATAGAACACTAAGCATGGTAGCTATCAATGTGTGTCAGTGTCAGCGTAACTTAGAATATGGCTCCAATATTAATGAAAGAGGCAATAATCAAATTGAGCAAAAGTTGTAGGGGTTGATTCAATTGAAATGTTATCAGCCTCCACCTTATAAATTGCAAAACCCTTGTGATTCTCTAATCCATTACATGAAATAAAAGTCAAATTTTTATGAACTACAAATTTGTATCACCATTACGAATTCCTCCACCACCTCTATTTAACCAACTCCATGGAAATCACAATTATAGTATCAATTATCAACAACGCCTCAATAAGATACTAAATTTAAAAAAGCATATACATAGAATGAGGCCTGCACATATACATAAACAAACATAAGAAGCATAGATATCACTACCCCAATAGCATATACTACTATAAATTACCAAAACCAACAACATAGCAAACCAACTAGCATACAATTCTCAACAATGCCTCAATAAGATACTAAATTTAAAAAGCAATGAACTTCAAATTAAAAAATGCAACTCAATACCCAAACTAGAAATATTGCAACACCTAGCATGGGATTCTCAATAATTTACTGAACTCAACCGAGTGATGAACATTGACAATATATATGGCCCTCACTCAATATAATGCAATACCCACATACAATTTTCAGCCAAATCCCAAAAGAAATGAAATATTAATATAAATTTTTTTAAAAGCACAAACCTTTATCAGAGAAGTGCAAGAAAGGATCAACCTTATCACTATGATTAGGACTTTTATACCCGGTAGCATTGGATGACGGACCGCATCGACTTCTCTCCCTCAAAATCTCCTCAATTTCTTTGTAATAAGACATTTTAGCAGACCCATTTCCATTGCTACTACCACTGCCAATTTGCTGTTTGGCTTTCTTAAACTCCTTAAGCAAATTCCTCCACTTATCAGTACACATAGTAGGGCTTCTATCAAACCCTCTTTCTCTCATTTTACTGGAAATTTGCTCCCAAAGATGCTTGTTTGATTTAGAAGTATTGAACAAAGAATCCATATCTCTTCTCAAGCTGATCAAATTCCTAGTTTCATCCTGTACCCATGTCTCAGCACGCTTTTTAGGGCCGGAAGATGTTGTTGTTACAGAAGCTGGTAATCGATGATGTTCATGGGTTTGTTGATGGTGGTGGTGTTGGTGTTGGTGTGTGGGGACCACTTCGATCATCATGTCGTTGTGATGATCATCATCGGAAAAGTCGAGTGACGATGTAGGGGGTTTTGTTGTGGTGGGGTTTGGGTTGTGATTTGTGTCAGTAATGTACATGATTTAAATTTTGGTGGGATTGGGATTTTTGGTTCTTAAATTAGTGAGATTTGGGAGAAATTGAAACAGATGATTATTAGGGTTTAGGGGTTTAGGGAATTTGGATGGAAAATGAGGAATTAATTAGCATGATAATGGTGTGTCATGTGTGATTACTGATATAGTGATCGCTGATGAGTTCTATCCCCCCTTCCTCCTCTTCCTTCCTTCTCATGGAGGAATGATACTTACCCAATTTTTAATTCCAATAATTTAGTAAATAGTAAAATGGAAACATTAAATTAACTGTGTGGTATTTTTTTTGGGTTTAGATTCTATAGGCATTAAGTTTTCTAGAGTTGTAGAATTGTGAAAGACTGAGAGTGAAAGTTTTATACTTTCTCCGTTTTTTTACATTTTTTCGTGCATATTAAGAAAGTGATTTAAAGGTGTTCGAGCAAATTAATTAATGAAATTGTAAGACATGTTATATGTAACATCATTTTTCTTGTATATTAAAATTTCGTTCAAAAAAAAAATTCGTCAAAATATTTAGTCATTGACATGCGTAGATCGCTCTCTTAATACGCGTAAAAATGTTCCATCTAAAAAAACAGAGAAAGTATTAATTTTTTATTTTACTTTAATCCTTTTTAGGTAAATTTATTGTAGTCATAGATTTAGATTTGTTTGGTCCAAATTTGTTGAAATCTATTAACTCTAGAGGATCCAACTCTAGAGGACCCTTGCCAAAAAAATACTCTAGAGGACTAGGATGAATTTTGTTTTTGGTCTCGGCCTATTTCAACCGTACAAAAACATTTTGTTTAGAAGCCGACTGCACTCATCTATTTGCTATAATAAATCTACAACAGATTTTATTATCTAATAGTTCATAACTAGTGACCATTTAGGTATTTTAATATGTGGGGATTTTGTTATCAGTTCCTGTGTATAGTCAAGGTTAATTGGGAAAGGCATGTTCAGGGGGATGCAATGTTCAAAATTGTGCAAAAGGTAAAGCTGCTTTAAGCTTATCTTAAACAGCTTAACAACTCCTGATTCAATGATATTGTGAAGAACAAAAAAAGCTGACAAGGCTCTCAAGGATTGTCAAGATGCTAGGCATGATAATCATTATGATGTGGCTAACATTCGACAGGAATATCAGGCTTTACAAGAGTACAAATTTGTTCATAATGCTTGCATCTCTTTTTTAAAGCAAAAGGCTAAAGAGGACTGGTCACTCTATGGTGACAAAAATACCAGACTGTTCCATAGATCTATAAAAGCTATAATTAGCCAGAATAAAGTTAATATAGTTCTACACAAAGACAATGTTGGATATTGGTTAAAGTCTCGAGAGCAGAGCTTTTGTAGACCACTTTTCCCCTTTTATGCAAAATAAAAAGGCTTCTCTTACTAAAAATCATGGGAAAAAAATTAATCTAAGCTCTATACTTACTTATGAACAAGGAGTCCTTCCAGTCTAGACTTCAGTGCAGATGAGATCAAACAGGCAATGTGGAGTATTTTAATTGATGAGTCTCCTGGCATTGATGGCTATGGGAGTGGTTTCTTTAGAGAAGCTTAAGGTGTTGTTGGCTCAGAAGTTGTTAAAGATGTGCAACCCTTTTTCAGGACAGGAAAAGCTCTTAAAAGAGGTCAATTCCACTTCTATTTCTCAACTGGTTCCTAAGGTGAGTTGTCCTAACATGGTCACTAACTACAGGCCAATAGCTTGTTGCTCAGTGTTGAATAAATGTATTTTTGTACTCATTTGCTCTAGACTGAAGTTGGTTCTTCGTTCTTTGGTGTCTAATCACCAAGGTGCTTTCATTATGGTAGGAATATTATAATAATATCCATGTTTATCAAGACCTAGTTAGGCATTATGCGAAGAAAAATTTCCCTGAGGGTTGTCTAATGAAAGTTGATCTCTAGAAGGCATATGATACTATAAAATGAGATTTTATGCATGATATATTGGTTGCTCTAAACTTTCCTAATTTTTTCATCAAAGTTATCATGGCTTGCATGTCCTCTACTAGTTTTACTTTGTTGATTAATGGTTGTTCTCATGGTTATTTTCATGCTACAAGACTTAGACAAGATGACCCAATGTCTCCTATTTTATTTGTCCTTTGCATGAAATATTTAACCAAAATCATGAAGTATGGTGGAATGAAGGAGAACTTCAAGTTCCATCCCAAATGTCATTTGTTAAGGTTGAACTGTCTTTGTTTTGCTGATAATCTGATGATTTTTTTGTAAGGGTGACAAAAGCATTGCTATTCTACTACTTCAGGTCTTAGCCTATTTAAAAAGTCTTTTAAATGTGGCCTTATAATGAATAGGGCTAAATCTGATTTTTTTTTTCATGCCAACAACGGTTTGGAATAGGCTTTCCTATCCCAAGCATAGCTTCATTTGGTGGCTAATAATCCTTCAAAGACGGAACATTTGGCAAAGATTGGTGAAGCATGGAATATGTGATGACTCTTCTTGTTGCATTTGTGGTGGCTTTGTTGAAAGTCACCATCACCTATTTTTTTTAGTGCTTTTATGCTCAGATTGTCTGGGATGTAATATGTTTATATCTGGGGATGAGGTTCCTTACCGATAGTATGCTTCATCTTGTCCAGTGGCTGAAACGTGGGATGTTAAGCAGGTTCAACCGTGTCCATTGTTTATTGGAAAAAAAAGAGCTGAAACATGGGCGGATAAGCAAGTTCAATCCTAAAAACTACTTTTCAATTTTACATTGTTTTATTTGGAGTCAAATATTAAAATATAAAACTTTATGTGAAAAGCTTTGTCCTCTAAATTGGAAGAAAATATTTTACTCACAATTGGAAAATATTTTCTTTCACAATTAAAAACATGTTCTTTCATAATTTAATTGAAGCAATTAATTTTCAGTTCAATTAAATAACAAAAATGCTTAAAATAGAAATAAAATCATTTTACATGCAGCAATACATTGAAAAATGCTAAGTACCAAGTGATAGTTTGATGGTTGAGCTATTTACCTTTCCTCCAAGTGGCGAGAGTTCAATTTCTCATAACCCCATACAACCTTGGCTTCATTTTTGCAAAGAATGATACAAAATCGGTTTTTGACTTATAAAACAGATTAAAGGGACACGTGTCACATTATGATTGGTCCTTGTAATTTTTTTAAAAAATAAATAATAAAAAAACTCAGAAATTATTAAAAAATCAGAAGGAAAAAAAAAAAAAAAACTTCCTCCCCACTCTCTCTCCTCCCCCCTCCCAATTCTCTCTCCTCCTCCCTCCTCACTCACAACCCTCACAACCCCACCACCAACCCAGCCACCCCTCCCCCTCCCCCACCGGCTCAGCCCTCCCCACCTCCCCCATCCCCGACTCCACCGCACCCAAAACCCCCTCCCCGACCACCCTCCACAACCTCCAGCCCAACCCCGACCACCCTCCACTACCTCCAGTCCATGGGGGAAGGGGAGGAGAGAGACAGTGGGGGGTGGGGGAAGGGCAGTAGTTGGAGCAACGGCGGCAGTAGGTGGAGGTTGATGGTGGTGTTGCGTTGGCGACAAACGCGTGGTGGCACAGTGGTGCTACGGTAGTGCAATAACACTGGAAGAGAGAGAGAAAGAACGAGAGAGAGAAGAGCAGAGCAGCAGCAAGGGCTGCGGTGGTAGCTACGGTGGAGCAGTGGAAGGAAGGGTGTCGGTGACCGTTCGCCGGTGGTGGCTGGGTGGTGCTCCGGTGGCAGCGAGCAACTGGGCAGAAGAAGAGGGAGAAAGTGAGAGATTGGGGAAAAATTATGAAATGGGTTTTTGATTGGAAATTTAGAAATTGATTTGGGAAAAATTATTTATTTTATTTAAAAAAAAAATTGATTTTGATTTTAATTTTTTTTTTGACTTAAAAAAATAAAAAAATTTAATAGTTTTAACCTTAATAACAGGTTAAAGGTCATATGTATCATTGGTTGCAAAATTGAGGACAAGGTTGTATTATTCACGAAAAAAATGATAGGTTGTATTATTCTTTGCAAATCGTTGAAATGTTGTATTATTCAAAGCAAAAAATCCAAAATAAAAAATCATCATTGTTATTAATTTTATTTTAATTTATGTTTATTAATTTTATTATTACTATTGCTAGTTTTTTTTTTAAAGGGGGGAGGGAAATATATTAATTGGGGCATAAAGTTTTCACAAGCATCAAACGCAACTGCATCAGCGATACAATCCAGACCCCCACTAACCCAAATACGATCCCCTAAAATAATTGGACTAAGCTTAGCTAAGAGGTGAGCCACAACATTGCCTTCCCTCTTAATATGACTCCACGAAACAGAACAAAAAACATTGCTACGAGATAAAATATCCTTAATCACGAGAGAAAATGAATTAGTAGAAATTTTATCTCCCCTTAAATGATGAATCACATCCAAACAATCACTCTCAAAAATAGCCTTGTCGTAGCCACAATTAAGAGTCATTATTGCTGGTTTTTTGCATGAGCTATGCTTGGTATATCCGTATATCCTAATTTTTTTTCTTCAGAAATTATATTTTTGTTTAAATAAAATATTAGCTCTTATTTAATGAGATATTAATATGATAAAAGTATAAAACTAAGTTAAAAAATTTAGATTATACTGTAATAACGGATAGTTGGTATAATATCGGGAGAACTCCAACATTATTAATTTTTCCTTTTCTAGACGTATCTCTATCTTCTACGGGTCCTTGCTGAGACACGCCGACAACCATCTTCCTCCACCACCACCGACGCCACAGCCCATCTCCTCACCGCCGTCACCGACTGCCATCTCTCTTCTACAGCTTCAAAGTTCTTTCTGCAGCACTCCATCTCTATCCCTCACCCTCACACTCGAAGTTCGTTCGTAGCTGCCTTCCCCATTGAAGTAGAAGCAGAGCTTCTGAGGTAAGCTTTTCTTTTCATGGAAAATCAATTATATAATCAAGTTAACTTTCGATTTAATTGTCACTTATTAGGGTTCTTCTAGGGTTTAGGCTATACATTAGGAAGGATAGAATTTCCAGTCGAATCTTGTTGCTACTGGCTCAGGGACGGACCTAGCTAGAAACAACCTTTTATAACCACTTTTTTTGCAAGAACCTCTTAATTTTTTTTTATATTTCTAATTCTTGCATTTAACCAAATATTTTATTGTTTTCCAACGATAAATTTCGATTACAAGAGTTGATGAACACATTGAACACCTTCAAGTGTGTGGATTACACATAAAAAACAACTTCATTAATGCCGGAAAAGAGACGTGAGGTCTGAATGTCTGATATCGCAAGAAATTTTTTGGTTAAGGTTGTTAAATGCCAAAATAATTTTAAAAGATTGCAAAAAAGTGCTTGTAAAAGGTTGTTCACTCTCCAATTTTTCTTATTTTATATATTGATTGGTTCCTCACTCCAAGGGATACAGGTTGTTGATAGATTTGCATAGAGTATATGGGTCTTATCGACTTAGGGTCTGTTTAATTCAGCTTAAATTCAATTCAATTCAGTTTAGCTCTGCTCTCAATTTCCTTATCTTATAAAATATTACTTTCCGCTGTATTCAGTTTAGTTTAGGATAATTCAGTTTAGTTCGGTTCAGTTGTATTTAGTTGAAGTAAACGTGCCCTTATTCCTACAGGATTACAATTTGGTATGTGTTCTTGTTAATTTGCTTCATATGAACAGATTGAAATTCTCGAATGTTATCCCTCTATATGACTATATGATTGAATCTTGTTTAGATGTTGTAACTTCAAATTTTAAAAAGAGGAATGAAAATTTAGTCTTCAGTGTATTGGAGTAGAATACGTTTGATTGGCTAGATCAGGGCATTATTAAAAGCTTGATGGTGTGTGGAATTTTGAAGGGTATGTGTATTGTGTATATACTACATAGGGAGACAAGTAGTGATTAGGATTCATTGTTTCAGAATTTGGGTTTTCAAGACAATATAACCAAAGAAAGGATCTGATTACAGTTTTAACTTTTAACTTTTTGAAGGGCATTTGTATTGTTTATATACTACTTGGACTCATTTAGGATTGCTTGTAGACAGTATATATAGTGATTGGTAAGGTATTTAGATCACATCTACGAGTTAATGAACATCCTATAGTTTAAGAATGTGTTCTTAGTAATATGCGGCTCATGCTTCAGAATATCCTCACTCCATTACATTACTCAACTTTGAGCCGTCAGTTGGTAACTTTGCTCTTTTTTTTAATATATATATTTTTTTTCAAATTATTTTGAATTCTAGAGAGAGGCTGAGGTTCTAAGTCAGAGTCCAACATGTATGAATTATTACTGCTTTTCATGTCACCTCGAACTCTTGCAACTTGTTTGGTATATAGGATTTGGAACGAAAATAAAGGAAGTGGAAGGAAATATTTTAGTTTCCGGTGTTTGGTTGAACATTTAAATTTTAAGTGAAAGGAATTGAAAGGAAATATTCTTGACAAAAATCTTAAGTTTTCTTTCCTCCAAAAATTGGAGGAATTTGGGAGGAAAGAGAAAATTAAACCAAACATGGGAAATATAAAAAAATCCCTGTTTTCCCCCTTCATTTCCTTTCTTTTCCGTTCCTTCTCTTCCCTTCCCGTCCTTTACTAAAAACGAACCAAAAAAGCTGTTCAAGTATAGTTGAACCCTAAAAAATGGTAATGCCCATTATATTTCAAAGCAACAGCTATTGACTGTGTGAGTCTTCCAGCAATGAGCAATGCCTACATGTCAAGATTCTGCAACATCCATCACACTGCTGCCACTATCCTGCCCTCTAGTGGAAACCTTGCTTTCGAACTTTTTCGAAGTTTCTCCTCATACAGTTCATTGCTTGTAGCTCCTTCGAGTCCTCTTAGTGTCGGTCACTCCTCACTGTCATTGACAGCTCAAATCTCTCCATCCGATACAGCACAGCGCTCTGAAGAGTGGTTTGCTCTCCGCAAAGACAGGCTCACTACAAGTACATTCAGCACGGCTTTAGGGTTCTGGAAGGGGACCCGCAGAGCCGAGCTTTGGAGTGAAAAGGTTTTCACTTCTGATGCTCAAGCTGTAGAAGCTTCTGCAATGCAGGCTATGCAGTGGGGGGTTCTTAATGAAACAGTTGCTGTTGAGAGGTATAGAAGCATTACTGGGCATGATGTGAGCTTCATGGGGTTTGCAATCCACTCTGAGCAAAGATTTGACTGGATGGGTGCTTCGCCTGATGGTCTTCTAAGTTGCTCTCCTGAAGCAGGCATCCTTGAAGTGAAATGCCCATATAATAAAGGGAAGCCTGAATTGGCATTACCTTGGTCGACAATGCCTTTCTACTACATGCCTCAGATTCAGGGTCAAATGGAGATAATGGACCGAGAATGGGTGGATCTGTATTGTTGGACACCTAATGGAAGCACGATATTCAGAGTACGTAGAGAACGGGGATATTGGGATCTCATACATGGAGTTTTGCGAGAGTTTTGGTGGGAAAATGTAATTCCTGCTAGAGAAGCCTTACTTGTTGGTGGGGAAGAAGCAGCTAACTACTATAAACCAGCACCTAAACACAGACAAACTGGGGAGGTGATAGGCAAGAGCATTAGGTTAGCAGCTGAGGCCAAAGTGTTGTGCAAGGAGATTGCAGGACACGTTGAATTCTATACATAACAGTCCATATGAAGAACAAATCTTAGGGTATATTCTCCACTCCCCCCCCCCCCCACACACACACAAACCAAAAAAAAAAAATCAAACATGTGATATTGTATTATCTTCCATTGGTGGTCATGTTCTTCATATTTGTATGCTTTTGCCGCTTTTCTTAGCTTGTGATCAGTGTTACATAGTTCCTTAAAGTTTATGCGAATTGTGATCCAAAAAAAAAACTATGGTCAAATTTTTTTTTTTTTTTTTTTTTTTGAGACATGACCAATTTTTAGTGAACTGTGAATTATGGAAGCGAACTATAAGTCAAATATGTAACCAATGTATGAAAAGGCGTAAGGCGCACCAAGGCGATAGGATTTCCTAGAGCCTTAGGCGCGCCTCAGTGCGCCTTGGTGCACCTCATTGAAGTGAGGCGCACCTAAGAAGTAAGGGGAAAAAGGCTGGAAAAAATCTGGGCAAAAAACAGAAATGCGCCTTATGGTGCGCCTCAGAGCGCCTAGGCGCGCCTTGCTTGCGCCTAGCCACAAGCGCCTCGCCTTGAACAATTTAGGCGCCTACCCCCTTGCGCCTAGGCACGCCTTTTCAAACACTGTATGTAACACTGCTTATGAGTTATGATTGATATGGAAATGAAGAACTGTTGATTACCGCTTATTTTTCATGTCTTCGTTTGTTAGATTTCCAGTGTACGAGTTATGTACTTGTGAACTGTGATAGATTATAGACCTACCCCCTCCTCTATCCTAAAATAAGTGCTCCACTTAACTTTTTATATCTCCTGAGACATAACTTTAAATATTAATATCTTGAGTTATATTTAACAAAAAATATAAAAATTATATATTTAGAAAGTACATGTTAAGAAAATCAAATGAGACCCACATGGCTATGTTTTTCCTTAAATAGTGCCACCGGTCAAAATGGAGCACTTATTATGGGATGGATGGAGTATTAGTTTGGTTTTTTTTTTTCTAATGTAAAACAAATTGATTAATATCCCGAATTCGGTCAGCCCTAAATTGATATGAATGATATCTCCTTCTAGAATCGAACCGAATGGCTCACCTTTAAATTAATCTAAACAACTCATTTGCTATCTTTAACTTTGAGTATACAACTTGCTCTTCTTTTTTTGTAATTGCTCAAAATTTATCCAAACAACTCATTTGTCATCTTTAACTATGATTGTACAATTTGTTCTTTTGCTAATATTCTAATGAAACTAGGCATGGATATTCTTGGTTCAAATAACAAAAAAAGAAAAAAAGAAATGGTAAAATATTATGCAAGAGGCAAGATTAGATCAACCCCTTAAAATAGCAAACCCCTCTTTTAAAATATATTAATAAAACCACAATTCCAACACATCCACCAATGACTTGGTCTATAGAGAATCATCCAGTTTTGCAATGAGTAGTTAGTTATATTCTTGCATTACCTAAAATAAGTTAAACAACAATTTATTTATTTTCCCCTTCTTTCTTTCTTTCTTTCAGAGAAGACTTTGCAAACACAGAGAAAAGGAGGAGGAAAGATGGATTCTGGACCCTCCTGGGCTGATCAATGGGACAACAACAACAACACAGAACCGGCGTCGAAAAATGATGTTAAGAAGAAAGATGAAAACAAATCTGGGCTGAAGAAATTACAGGAGAAAATCTTGAAAGTATTTGGCAAGAAACCTCAGTAGTTAGCTCTCATTATGTCATATTCATATTCATTTTCAGTTTTAAGTTCCCCCCCCCCCCCCTGTAATTTGCTCTTTTTGTATCATTATTTATCTTACATTTTGTATTAAATCTTTCTTCTTTGATATCTCATCAACATGTCTGGCTGTTATAATGGGTTGCTTAATCTTGGTTGTTGGCAACAAAGTCAACAACCATATGGTAGATTTTGTACAAGATTTTCCAATTCATTGATATAATGGTTAATTGTTTTTGGTTTTATTGAAGCATTTTTGCTATCAGTTTTATGGCTCAATCAACCAAAATCGAGTATGTTTCTAACAAAATGAGATTCAAATGCAAGATTTTTGGCAACAAATATTCATATTTTGGGCCACTAAATCTGTCTTTATCAACTAAAACTTTGTCCCATCTTGATCATTAAAGAAAATAACTAAAGTTTTGTAACAAGTTCTATCAAGATAAACTGAATTATATGGTAATTTGTATTCATGAAAGAAAAATTTCCTTTATATTAGTTATTCAATTGTACATCTTCATTATTGTGAATTTGTGAGTACTTTATACTAGTAAATATTAACAGGAAAAAAATGATAATAGATTAAGTGTATTGCTATCCACCACCTGCGTTTTACTAATATTGCCCATCTTTAATTATAATTAAGACTTAAAAGACAAAATTGTCCTTATATAAAAAAATCCTCCTATCAAAATTATCCACACCCACCTCAATTTGTTGGCAACCTCCACGCCAGAAGCTACCAGGAACCATCACCGTCAGAACCCACCACTACTGTCATTGTTTTTTCACTTTTTTTTAAACTGGTTTTTGAGTTAGTATACCATTTTTTTTTGGGGTAGGGTTGGGGGGGGGGGGGGGGTGGAGCGGTTATATATATTAAAAAAATCCGGGGGTGGTGTTCCGAGTCCATAAAAAATTGTGTGTGGCCGTGTTGGTGTAGAGGCATATGTATCATTTTAAGTGCTAATTGAAATTGTAATTAAAATCGGCAAAAAAAAACAATATGAGTAATTGTGGTACAAGTGTACATGTATCCTGGAAGGCCTTGTTAGGCCCAAAAGTATTACCAAAATCTTGAAAATGGCTTTGTAGATTGTGGTACATAAGTATAAGTTGAGTGGGCGGTAGTGAGAAGTGCGAAAGGGAGACTAGATCTTTGGAATTAAAGTTAAAATGGTATGGTTAATTTGGCGTAGGAGAATACCATTGTGAAAAAACTGTAATGGTAGAGCAGAAGTCGTGAGAGATGATCAGAGACCCGTATAATTGAAAATTTATAGAATACAATATGTGGACGGTGGACATATATAAAATATTGAGAAGGTATTGTGTCAAACTTATCTGACATAATGTTGTTGTCAGACGAGTTCAACTAAAAAAAATAAACATTCACCTGGACAATATAAGCATTAACCTGGACAGTATAAGCATTAACATAAACAATATAAGCATTAACCTTGGCACCACTAGACCAAGACAACGTTGGTACATACCCGGTCATTTTTTTGGATGAGGTAAGAAACCAACCGAATCAGCACCACTTGTTCTACACTATTTTCTCGAGTGTTATCTGGTCATATTTTTTATTTTTATTTTTTTTTGAAAATTGACAGAAATAATAAGCTCAATTTTAATCAACTTTCGAAGACAATTTAAATTTTAAGAACGCCGTTTTAAAAATAATCCTAAATATTATTTTTGGTGCTTTTTGATGATACATACTCAACTATTATTGTGAATAAGAAAAAACAAGTACTCAAAATAATTTCAGCGCGTTAGACCCCTTTTTAATTAATAACGGTGTGGCGCGCTTTTATACATGCAAATAACTTTAAAACCCCACAAAATAATTTTATAAACCCCCAAAAAGGCTACAATAATAACTTTATATCCCCTGCAATAAGCTTGTAACCCCCACACACATGAACTTGTAACCCCCACATACAACATGTATGCCGCCGCATAGTTCTTAAACGGTGCGACAGAAGTTTTTAAGAATTTGTATTTTTAAAAGATGGGTTAAAGGTTAGAATTCTTCATGTATGTCAAATTTTTATTTTTTTTCCCTACATACCCAAAAAAAAATAATAATAATAAAAAAATACACACATTATATTGGTTATGCTTAACACGTCCCACGACAAAAGAAGGCACATGAAGGGCACATACGAACAATATGTTAGCTTTCACCATGCACACGCCAACATTTATCCACCACATGCATTATATATATTAATATATTTATACTACTCTCCACAATATTATTATTATTATTTGCAGAAACTACTTTAGTTAATGTTGTTTTCACCCCTTTTTTTTAGCACAAGTGAAGGATAAAAAAGTTATAAAGTTGAAAGTGAAGAATCTTTCAAAAAAAAAAAAAAAAAGATAGAGATTGAAGATGAGAAGAATTGAATTGATATATATAGTACAAGCAAGATATTTTAGTATGCAATGAGGATGTTGCTTTAATCTCTCAATAATTTATAAGAATATATAGGAAGAAAATTAAATTTAGGGGCGTATTTATAATTGTATGTTAGGAAAAATTCACAAGAAGAATCATAACTTTTCCATCATATATATAGGTTATTATTTGAAGAAAGCACAAATAAGATTTAAGGCACAAACTTTTAAATTTTTATTCCTAATTTCCCACAAACAGTAGTAAATGCACAGGTAATAAATATGAATAACATTAAGAATAATTGAATAAAGGACTTTGCAAAAAAAAATAATAATAATTTAATTTGAATTAAGGAAGAAAATGGGAAAGAAAAACATACTGTTTTAAGTTGGGGAAAAAATAAAATTATGTTTTTTAGAATGAGAGTGAATGTGATGGATTTATTTGGTGAGAATGGATGCAAGAGCTCTATTTGATTAGGAGAAATGAATTACTATCAACTTAAGCTTTTGGTTGAGAAGATCCTCTAACAAATACTTCGTACTAATTAATATAGAAATAGTAGAGTTAATCAATACATATACTATGCATCTTTAATTAAGAGAAATGAATTACTCCGTCCGTTTTTTTTAATTTACTCACTTTATTTTTCACATTTGCCGAGACAAAACTTTGAAGATTAATATCTTTAATTATGTATTTGTAAAAATTATATAAACTAGATATTAAAAAATTACATGTTGAAACGAATCCAACGAGACCCCACATGACTATGTTTTTTCTTATGTATAAATCACAAAATGATAGTCAAAGTATGTATACTTGTGAATAGTATCAAAGTCAAACTGAGTAAACTAAATAAAAACAGAGGTAGTACAGTATTACTTATCAAATGGGTTTGGGCCGCGCCCACCATGAAGACTGCAAGTCCACCTTAGAAGACGATTTCGCTTCAAAACCATATAGATGTATGAGATGAGTAACCCCCTTATATAGCCTTATAAAGTGGTATCAATTGCATAACTTTTTCAACTTGAATTTATCACCACAACATTCCCCTTAATTTAAAACACCCTTATGTATACACTTCATTTTAATTTGCAGCATTGAAAAATAAAAAGAAAATGTAAATGAAAAGTAGTTGTATATTGAGGAGAAGTCTAATTCTTCTCCTAACCTTTTGGCTAATAATATCTACTACGTGCTGCCATTAAAAAAAACCCATACTATCTGCCTGCTTTAATTTGCACCTAGCCTTTTATGTACGCTTTGCGTGCGAGGTTATTTTAAATATAACTATTAATCTGTTTAAACAAAATAACTATTAATCTGTTTAAACAAAAAATAAAGTTATTTGTTAGAAAACTTGAAAAATCAAATTTATTTACCGTATTCTATTGGCCGCTACGAAATTTTTACGATAATAAAAATGTAAAATTTTTATTTGATGAAATATATCAATATGGATGTCTATTTATAGAGAATTTAAATATATTAATTTTGGTATATTTGTTTTATTTTTTCGAATTTTATATTTTATACTATTTTCATTTTTAAAATTTCGAAAATTGTAATAAATTCCTTTAATAATTAGGAGTGATAAAAATTGAGATTTTACAAAGTTTTAAGGGGTAAGATGAACTTTTTGAGGGGGACACCATGGCTCCCCTTAGCTTATATAATAGAGATAAACAAATAGTACTCCCTCTGTCCAACATTATTTGCTCCAAAAACATTTTTGATGAATTTTAAGGCATGATAGTTTTTTGTCTTTTTGTGTAGCACTGGGTTGTTTTGACGGTATAATTAAATAGAAATAAAAAACAAAAGGGCGGTAATTAAACTGACAAAAAAAAGAGGGAAACTTTAATGACATTTTCATTTTTTCCTTCAAAAATTTAAATTATAGGTTTAAAGTAGAGTATTTTACCAAAATAATGTTGAGGCCAAAACTATTTACCAAAATACTGCCATTGAAAAAATAATTACAAGAATGATGTCCACATAGGAGAGAGAGTGTTCATGTTTTTTTTTAAAAATTATTTGTAGCAAAATCGCTATTTCAAATAGCGATTTTGTTATATATGGTAACAACCCAACTTTGGTCATTATTCTCTACAATAAAGGCATTGATTTAGTTTTTTTAACCTCAACAACATCGCTATTTGAGATAGCGATTTTGTTAAGAAAATCGCTATCTGAAATAGTGATTTATGCTGCGTAAAAAAATTAAAAAAACAAAGCTGACGTGGACAATATTTTGGTAAATATTGTTGGATTGGCAGTACTTTGGTAAATAATTTTGCTCCCAACATTATTTTGTTTAAACACTCTTTAAAGTACATGTAAAAGCATTACACCTTTACAACTTCGTTTTTATATCACAAACTCTTCATTTTTTACGGCAGCTACTATTAAAATTTACATCAGTTTTTCAAAAAACATGTAAGAAAAGATGATATATAGTTCGAACATAGTATATCCTAAGGAAGCCTCCAATCTCAATTATTGAGGTAATTCAACCTTTAAAACATACCAAAATCTTAGCACGAGCCTAAATAAAAAAAATACCCTTTCTACAGCTAGCTTCACAAAACTTTTAGTAACAAAATTGTACTTTTTCCATGAATTTATAGTTGTATACATAATTAGTTAAAATTTATATTAAAATTATGATATTTCTACACTAAAAAGTTACAATTTTTTTTTTCCAAAAAAAAAACATACTTCTTCCGTTCCAAAAAAAAAGCAACAATTTCCATTTTTGGATGTTTCAAAATAAATGCAACAAATTTTTATTTTCCTTATATAGTAAATTATTACTACTTAAAAGACATAAATACCCTTACTAATTCTTTATTTGTCTCCACCTTTTCTCTCTCCAATTCTTTAATTGTCCCCACTATCTCTCACAACTCCTTTAATCATCCCCACTTTTTTCTCTATTTATTTTAATCAACTACCCCTCACTTTTTCTAATTACCTACAACAAAAAAATGCCTAGGAGTCCGTGCCATGAAAATTGTTGCGTTTTTTTTTAACGGAGGTAGTATTAAGGGCTTGTTTACTTCAGATTATATTCAGTTCAGTTCAGTTCGTCTCTATTAAGTTCAGTTCAGTTCAGTTCAGTTCAGTTCATCTCTATTCATCTAATGTAAAACGAGCCCTAAACAATACCGGTATGATTAGACCTGTCAAACAGGTCGGGTCGTGTTGGTGTAAAATAGTTGCGGGTTCAGGTTGTACCGGGTTGGGTGTTAGCGGATTTGGGTCAATATTAGTTTTTTTATAACCCAAATTCTTCGGGTTCGGGTTGACCCAGCGGATTGTGAATTTTTATAACGCCCTTTAATTTTTCATATTTTAATGCAATATATGTACTAAAATGTACCTTAAGCGTTCTAAAAATTACAAATTATAAGAAATATCTCCATTATTAGCTAATGCATGGCAAAAAAGTTGATGTTGTGGTCCAATAAAAATAATCTTAAATTCAAAGTTTTAATGTTAAGAAGTGTTTTTACTTACATTTTCCTATAATATCACAAGTGCAGTGCATTTTTAATGATTTTCGGGTCAGGTTGAAAGTAGGTCGGGTCGGGTTAAGAGCGAATTGTGTTTAACGGGTTCAAAACGGGTTTGAATTTTTATTTTTTGTCAAAACCTACTATTTACGGGTCGAGTTTACTGAATTTATCGGGTCAAATCGAAAATTTACAGCTTTAGGTATGATAGAATACTTGTTAGAGCCAAAATAAGTGGAGAATAATGAGAATATGTTAGGTCCCACAAACTTGGAATTTTTAGGAGTTTGATTTTGTTTCTTGTCAGAGTTCCACTAGTATTGGACATTCACTCCCATAATTTAGTACAAGCAAGTAAAAACATACAAATTGAGAAAGACTAGACATTTGAAAGCTCAAACTACCAACCAACATTCCACTACTTCAATTCCTTTAATATATATTGTAAGATTTGGATCTTAGATAGGTTTGCTACAATAAAACAAACCAATATATCATATTATCATGTGTGCAAGTTAGGCTTCTTTCATTAGCGGGCCGTGTAATGGGCTGTTGGGTACTCGAAAAGGCAGGTACCTGCTAATGAACACCCTAATTGCAGGTAATGGTAGTTAGGCCAGGTTGGGACGGGTGGCCTCAAGATTATCAAGTTGATTCAATATTTCAAACTAATTTATGTTTTTCGGCTCCGGGTGAACGAGTGCGGGTCAATTTTGTTGTGCTGGAGTGTTGGCTTAACAACACTTGTTATGTCATTACATAAGTTATCGTAAAACACTTTGTCACAACTTATTACTCGATAATTTCAATGCTCGAAAGGAAAGTCCCGGCCTCCAAACAGGTTTGAACTTTTCGGGCCGACATGTCAGAATTTCTGGCTCTACGCGGTCAAAATATTAAACTATCAATGAATGCATAATGGACGTGAAAAGCGGATTGAATAGGCGAAATCTGACATAAAAAAGCCGCAACACGAGGACTCCTTCCTAGGAGGTTTCCCATACTAGTACTACTCTCGCCCAAGCACGCTACATTACGTAGCTCTAATAGGATATGATGCATTACAATCAGTCTACTGGTATGATCGATCCCAACAATTCATTGAGCCAATTTATCATAACTTGTACTATAAAAAGGACAAACCTATCACTTCATGTATTATCTTAAATTCTTAACTTATCATATTTTGTTTTGATTTCTTTATGTAAACAAATATAAAGTGAAAAGAACGGACTCTTATTATGTATTTATTGTGTATACAGATAGGTTACGTTCTTTAATGGAAGGATCAAAGGATTATTTTTTAAGCGCTAAATTTATAATTTACTTGTATTTAATTAATTAAACACAAAGCAGTTTAAATATGTTATCTTGTTTAAAGTAATGAACTAGTTAATTTGGTTTGTACTCATTTGTTGTTTTTTGATGCAACTAGTTACTCACTAAACCCCAAAGATATTAGTTGAAAAAGGTATGCAGATCTGATAACCTAGAAAGGGCAAAAGATACACTGCCAAAAATTATTTAAACATACTTAATACAGGAACGAATTATTAATACACCAAAATATCATGATTAAGGGTCCGTTTACTCGGATGTAAAACGCTTTTAGGGTCAGTTTACTTTGGTGTAAAACGTTTTCGATGTAAAATAATTTTTCATGAAAAACATTTTACATTGGAAAACTCATTTTCATAGAAGTTTTCCAATGTTTATTTGTACGGAAAATACGTATTACTCTCAAATTTAGGGAAAAATGTTTCAACTATGGTGTAAAATGAGTTTTCACTCCAAATTTTACATTTTATTTTTTCACCCAAAGTAAACGATATAAAATGGGAAAACTATTTTCAAGGAAAACATTTTACGCTCTAATAAACGGAGCCTTAATGTAAAATGATTTTCCATGAAAAACATTTTACTCTTGGAAAACTCATTTTCATATAAAATTTCTAATGTTTACTTGCAAGGAAAATAGTTTTGCTCCCAATTTTTTTTTTGTTTTTTTTTTTTTTTGGGGGGGGGGGAATGTTTTTAATAGGGTGTAAAATTATTTTTCACCTCAAGTTTTACATATTATTTTTTACTCCCAAAATAAATGACGTAAAATGGGAAAACTGTTTTCAAGGAAAACATTTTTCGCTCTAGTAAACGGAACCTAATTATCTCAAATAACACAAATTAAACTAATCTGGGTGTGAGGAATCCCAAATTCTAAAATACATTAGAGCGGTCTGTTTGCTTGTTGGTAATAAATTGTGGTAATGATAATGGATTTAAAGTATAATTTGTAAAGAAAATTAGATAAATTGGGGTTAAACTAACACCAAAATGAAAATGGATTATTCCCATTACCACTTTTTATAACTGTCAATCAAACGGGCCGTAGAAATATACTAAATTAGTGTACAACAGATTATTAGTAAAAATTACCCTAAAATTGTCAAATGTACTTTAAAAAATATAAAAGCTATATCTCGATAAAATTAGTCTATTTGAATAATTTTATCAAGGTGTAACTTTTATAGGTTTTAGTCTTTTAGGGTAACTTTTTATTCTGTTGTAAATTATTAATTAAGTGTACAATCGATGTATAAAAAAAATTCGTGAGGAATAACACCAAACTTAATATAGCTTAAATTAATTTCAATGGCTCTTACCTCTTAGCATCAATTAGCATTGTCGTAAGCATACAATAGTCCATAAAATATAAGCACCCATTCATTTGAGCTACATTTTATTTAACTCATGTATTAATTTATACTATTTGGTACACCTAAGTACACCAACCTATAGTTAGTCTTATCTATTACTAATTCTATTATCTATTATTTCCAATACTTTTTTTCCACGTACGCGGATATAAAATTTCAAGGATTAATATATTTAATTGCATATTTATAAAAATTATAACTTAATATTAAAAAACTACTCCATCTGTATCGTTTTATCTGCAATAATGAATATTTTATTTCTCACATATATTCATTATTGTTGCAGTTAAACTGATATTAAGGGAGTACCATTTTTTTTTATAAAATTCACTAGTTACGTTCTTTGGCTGATAATAGATTATTAACCTATATAACACATTAATCTTTGCACAATTGCACTTGACGAGAAGATAAAGCAGGAATTCTCAAGCAAGGGGTGAGGATTGAATGTGTGCACCATTTATTCTACACCACTTTCTTTAAATAATTAATTACATGTTGAACGAATTCAATTAGTCCCTACTTGGCTACGTTTTTCAGTATAAAAGCTAAAATCTTTATCAAATAAATAATGCAAAAATTTGACTGTTGTAAATAATACAAAACGGAGTAATATTCTAGTGTAGTCTTATTATGACTACTGACTACCGTAGTGGATGACTAGGATTGCACAAATTTTTATTTATTTGTAAATCATAAATCTAATTTAAAATCCTTGTTAAAATATTTTAATTAACTTTTTTATTTTAGGAAAAGAATTTTTTGATTTTTTGAGAATAAAAACTGACTTTAGTAAAAATCAGAAATTATTTTTCTAAAATGAAAATCTAATTAAAGTATTTTTTTATAAAAAATTAAATTAGATTTAAGAATTGAAAATAAATTAAAAATCATACAATACTAACCATGCAGTACCATAATTGGTAGTCATTAAAGTACAACAAAACCATATTCGTGGGAATCACACACTAAAGACACTAGTAGTCTAGTAAAAGAAAGATTGATAAAGACAATATCTTTTTCTGGATTGCAGCTTATTTATTACGGAGTATTAGTTGATGAATGAATCAAAAAGAACAGTGCCATGCCAAAACACAAACACAAGCCATCATGTGTAAATCTTAATTCACTTCATTCTCTACTATACATGTCCACATGCTAGTGAAATTTTCTCCTCTCACAACCTTTGAACAAACCCAAAGTCTATAATTTCTCTGAATTAGTCAGGTAATTATAAAACTAATGTTTTTTTCAAGTTATTATATATTTACAAAGCTGTTACCTTTGTAAATTTGAACTGGGTTTTTATGTTAGTTCCAAGCATTAAGCCTAATTTCAATGGGTTTTTTTGCAGGTTTCCCTCTTTATTACCCACAATACAATGCTACAATTTCTGGGTTGTAATCATTTTTCTGGGTTTTTAGAGAGGTTTACAATGGAGTTTGGTCTAGAGATTACCAATGTAGGGTTTTGTATATTGTTTTTATCATGGGTTTTGGTTGATATGTTTAAGACTAGGATTCAAATTAGTGTTACAGAATCAGAAAATTATTATTATGGTACAAGTTCAAATCTTTACTCTAGAATTATAACTCCTTTTTGTAGTGCAATAATGTCTGTATTTTATCTAAGTTATGGCTTTTATGAGGTGTTTTGGTGCCAAAAAACAGTCTCATATAGCTCAATTTCTAGTGCATTGACATGGGTTTTGTCCACTTTAATCCTTGTTTATTGCAGAAACAGAATTCTCAGAAATTACAAGAAACTCCCATTTGTTCTTGTTATTTGGTGGGTGTATTCTCTTGTTTTTTATATGGTTTTGGTAACATGTTATGTTATAACCCATTATTTGAGATTTTTGGACTTACATATCATGAACTTATTACCCAAAGTTGAATATGTTGATTTCTTGGGGTTTCCATTATCACTTGTTCTGTGCTTCAATGCTCTGCCTAGCTGTTGTGATTTGGGAGGTTATAGACATGAACTTGAGCAACCATTAATAGAGAGTAGTACTAAAGAGGGATCAGCTTTCTGTAACTCCTGTTTTTGGGGGAAAATCGCGTTTTCTTGGCTTAATCCGCTTTTTAGGACTGGTAGGAGTCAGCTGATTGAATTAGCTGATATCCCATTAGTTCCTGCATCAGAAACTGCTGAAAATGCTTCATCTTTGTTGGAAGAATCGCTTCGAAAGCAGAAGATGAATGTGTTTTCTCTGTCTAATGCCATCTTTTGCAGCATGTGGAAGCCTTTGCTCACCAATGCCTTCTTTGCTGGTATGTATGCTTCTGTGCTGCTCAATCTCATGATCTTGTTTTAATTAAGAATCCTAGAATTTGATATGATGCATAATTTTTTCGGTTTGAAATTTCATGAAATTCACGATGTACTCCTATTGTTTTTCAAGAATGCACTGAATTTGGTAAAGGTTTTAAACAAATGTACCAGATGCCCTTTTATGACTGAAAAAATGTTAATTTTCGATTTTATTTTAATGTTTTCAAATAACATTAGGCATTGGAATGTAGGTGTAGGAAAGAAAGAGCATGACTTGATTATAAATAATTGGAAAAAAAATCAAAACAATCATTGTTCATTTACTTCATTAGTTAAAAAAATACAAATTCTTTTTTGGTGCAGATGCATTTTGTCCCTTTCCCCTTTGGTTGTTTTGTTTTGAGGTTTGTACTTCTTTAATATATTTTGGCCTTTCATAAAATTCTTTTTAATTGCCAAAAAAAAACATATACAAATTCTTTGGTAAGTCAGTTTTATCGTCAGGCCAAATCTCACTAGTAAAAATTTATAGAAAAACTTGCAAAATTTACATAAAATATATAAGTAGTTAATAGGTATAAAACTACTTGATAACTTTTTATGAGTACTTCGTATTTTTTCAATAACTTTTATAGATTTTTTTCAGATTTTTTTATGGCAAGATCTGTTCTCACCATTGTGAGATGGTCTAACGAGAGAAATACTATTAAAGAAAGGGTAATTATATGAATAGGCCGCGGTACCTCATGAATTTTATGAAATCTCAAAAAATCATAACTTTTTCATGATGTTCTGTTTATGAAGAATGTGCATCCATGTATATATATTTTGCAGGGGCTAATACAATTGCTTCATACATGGGTCCTCTGCTCATCACCCACTTTGTTAACTATCTTACAACAAAGGGTGATGACACAAGCTACTATGATGGCTTGACACTTCCAATAGTTTTCTTCATTGCCAAGTGCATTGAGTCAATATCACAAAGGCAATGGTTTTTTGGAGCTTCGCGTATTGGTATTCGTGTAAGGGCAGCTAGCATTGGCTTAATATACAAGAAGTCTCTGAATATCAAATTGTTTGATGTTGGACAAAGCAATGGCAAAGTCATCAACTTGATCAATGTTGATGCAGAGAGACTTGGAGACTTCTTCTTGTACATACATCGAATATGGCTACTTCCCTTACAAGTGTGCCTCGCCCTTGTTATTCTCTACGTAAATCTAGGTGCTGCACCCGCGTTTGCTGCTCTCTCTTCCACAATCTTTGTTATGGTGTGCAACACGCCGTTGGCTAGTAGGCAGGAGTTGTTGCATTCCAAGATCATGGAAGCTAAAGACTCTAGAATTAAAGCTACTATGGAAGCTTTGAAGAGTATGAGAGTCCTTAAGTTGCATTCTTGGGAGTCTTCTTTCATGGAGAAACTCCTGAAATTGAGAGAGACTGAGAAGTCTTGGCTTAGTAAGTATCTGTACATTTGTTCTGCAATTGCTTTTCTGTTTTGGGCTTCACCAACATTGGTTTCAGTGGTGACTTTTGGTGTTTGCATTTTGGTAAAGACACCATTGACCTCTGGAACTGTTCTTTCTGCTCTTGCTACATTTAGGATCTTGCAAGAGCCTATATATAACTTGCCAGAGTTGATATCAATGCTAGCACAGACACGGGTCTCAGTTGCTCGAATTGAGAACTTTTTAAGAGACGAAGATCAGATGAAGTTGTTAGCATACCGTAAATTTAGAGCATCTATTCTTGCAATCGATATTGAGAGTGGTGAATATGCTTGGGATACTAACAATCATTATGCTAGGAAACCTACAATTAAAATAAGTGATTGTTTGAAAATCGAAAAGGGTTACAAGGTTGCTGTTTGTGGATCAGTTGGTTCAGGGAAATCAAGCTTGCTTTGCAGCATTCTTGGAGAAATCCCAAGAATCTCGGGTAAAGAGATTAAGGTGTATGGAGAAAAGGCTTATGTTCCACAGAATGCCTGGATACAAACTGGTACAGTAAGAGATAACATATTGTTTGGAAAGGACATGAACAAGGCATTCTATGAGGATGTTTTGGAAGCATGTGCTCTGAACAAAGACCTTGAAATGTGGACCTATGCTGATATGTGTGTAGTTGGAGAAAGAGGTATTAATCTAAGCGGAGGTCAGAAGCAGCGAATTCAGCTTGCTAGAGCAATATACAGTGATGCTGATGTTTACTTCCTAGATGATCCATTCAGTGCTGTGGATGCACATACCGGTGCACACCTCTTCAAGGCAAGTGTTCTAACATTCTTCTATACTTTTATATATATATATTGCTTATGTGAATAACACTTAGATAAGAACATAGTGCCATAATTGTAAATATATTGAAAGTTGCTAGACACATTGATAGAATATATAACATATTCCTGGGCCTCAACTATCAGCTTAAGCTTTTTAATGAGATGTTCCTCTAACACACATGACATACAACCACATAATCCCTTTGTAATATTTAATAATGTGCCTCATAACATAATGTCATGACTCATGAGTATATATTTAAGTAATTCTTGCCATTATTAGAATTGTTGCTAACATATAAACTGGGTGTCTTTTCTTGGCCATAATAATCAATATATGCAGAAGGCCCTTATGCAGATTTTGTCCGAAAAGACTGTGGTGTATGTAACCCATCAGTTGGAATTCTTGGATGCTGCAGATATTGTTCTGGTAAGTGGTGACAATAACTATGTATGCTACCATATTTTTTACCATCTCCCACTTTTATATTATAGATTGTTTAAAATCATCATTTCTGTAGGTGATAAAGGATGGCAAAATTGTTCAATCAGGAAGATACGAAGATTTGATTAGATACCCAGATGGTGAACTCATTAGGCAAATGAATGCCCATCAAAAATCACTAGAACAAGTGAATAACAATGAAGGCGAATGCAACTCAACTGCAAAGTCATCTTCAGTTTCCGAAGCAGAACTCATAGAAGAAAATTCTGGATGTTCAATTCAGTACGACAAGCTAGCTAAAAGTAACGAAGAGGAAGCAGTTAGAGGACGCGTAAATTGGCATGTCTATTCATCCTTCATTACTGCTGCATATAAAGGAGGTCTAGTTCCTGTGATCCTGCTATGTCAGATTCTATTTCAAGGGTTGCAAATGGGAAGTAGTTATTGGATTGCTTGGGCGACAGAGGTTGAAGGTCGAGTGAGCCATAAACAACTCATGACATATTTTGTTTTACTTTCTGGTGGAAGTTGTGTTTTCATATTAGGGAGGACTACGTTTCTGTCGACTATAGCCATCGAAACAGCTCAGCAGATGTTCCTAAGTATGATTAAATCAGTCTTTCGTGCTCCTATTTCCTTTTTTGACTTCACACCATCTAGTCGAATACTTAGCAGGGTATGTAATGAAGTCATTATTATCAGACCTTAAATCATTTTTGCTCTTATTTCTGACTTTTTTTCTTCCTTGGTATCTTCTTTTATGCAGTCTTCAACAGATCAAAGTACAGTGGACATGGACATCCCTTATAGATTAGCCGGACTAGTATTTGCTCTTATTCAACTACTCAGTATAATTCTCCTCATGTCTCATGTTGCTTGGCAAGTCTTTCTTGTTTTTGTCGCTGTTATCGCCATCTCCTGTTGGTATCAGGTGAGTGTTAAAGTTGTTTTTCTGAGATGCATTTTAAATAGTTATGCTTCATCATTGAAACTAGAAAGTGCATTTCGAAGGTGCTATATATGTAATATCTCCAATGTGATATGTGCAGGCTTATTATATAACTACTGCTAGGGAACTAGCTAGGATGGTTGGGATTCGAAAAGCACCAATTCTTCATCATTTCTCAGAAAGTATGGCTGGTGCTCCAACCATTCGATGCTTTAATCAAGAAGTCCGTTTTCATGAGAAAATTCTTAGTTTGGTGAATGATTACTCTCGAGTTACCTTCCACAATATTGGTGCTATGGAATGGCTATCTGTTAGAATAAACTTTTTGTTCAACTTAGTCTTCTTCATTGTTCTAGTCATCTTAGTAATGTTGCCAAGATCAGCCATCAACCCAAGTAATAATCTTCTTTTTTAAAATTTCCGTGTGTTTTTGTGTGTTAATTTTAGCATGCAATACCTTACTCTAATTTGTTTTAGTACTGATTAAATCGGAAACTTTGAATTTAGGCTTGTCGGGATTAGCTGCAACATATGGACTAAACATGAATGTTCTACAAGCTTGGATAATATGGAACTTATGTAACGTCGAAAACAAAATGATCTCAGTTGAAAGGATTCTTGACTTTACACAGCTACCAAGCGAAGCACCATTGGTTATAGATGACTACAAGCCGGAGTTAGATTGGCCTAGTGAAGGGTTTATTCAATTTGAAAATTTGCATGTTCAGTACTCCCCTGCTTTGCCAATGGTGCTTAAAGGGATCACCTGCACTATACCTGCTAGGATGAAAGTCGGGGTTGTTGGAAGGACTGGAAGTGGAAAATCTACTCTCATACAAGCCCTTTTCCGAGTGGTTGAGCCTTCACTAGGCCGTATTCTCATTGATGGACTTGATGTGTGTAAGCTAGGGCTGCATGATTTGAGATCCCGGCTTAGTATTATACCCCAAGATCCCACACTCTTCCAAGGAACCGTGAGGACTAATCTAGATCCACTTGAAGAGCATTCCGATCAAAAGATTTGGGAGGTATATTATATAAGCCCTGTTCTTTTGGACTTGGTCCGTTTACTTTGTTGTAAAACATTTTCGATGTAAAATGATTTTCCATGAAAAACATTTTACGTTGGAAAACTCATTTTCATAGAAGTTTTCCATTGTTTACTTGCACGGAAAATAAGTTTTACTTCCAAATTTGGAGGAAAATGTTTCCAATAGGGTGTAAAATGAGTTTTCAACCAAAGTTTTACATTTTAATTTTTCACCCAAAGTAAACGATGTAAAATAGGAAAACTGTTTTCAGGGAAAACATTTTCCGCTCTAGTAAACAGACCCAGTTCATTCAAACTCAGTTCTGTTCAGCTCAGCTCTTGCTGATCGAGTTGTCTAGGATTTAGTTCAGTTCAAATTCATTCAGTTCAACGTTAGCTTAGGAATACAATATCATGATTCACTTCACACCCAAAAACTAACCATTGTACTATCTAAACATTGCAGGTACTCAACAAGTGCCATGATCTTGCATGTATCATAAAGCAGGATGCCAGGCTTCTTGATGCACCTGGTATGACAAAAAAAAAATTAATTAATGATATATCTTGAAAGTAAGATTAATTCAAGTAGTTTTTCATTGTAAAAATGTATTGTGTTTTCCTTCTCATGAATTATGTTTTGCTGATTGATTCAGTTGCAGAAGATGGAGAAAACTGGAGTGTAGGGCAAAGGCAGTTGGTTTGTCTAGCAAGGGTGTTGCTCCAAAGGAGGAGAATTCTAGTGTTGGATGAAGCTACAGCATCAGTAGATACAGCCACTGATAATATCATTCAAAAGACCGTCAGAGAGCAAACAAGCGGCTGTACTGTAGTTACAGTCGCACACAGGATACCTACTGTCATCGACAATGACCTCGTCTTAGTTCTTGATCAAGGTAATATACTGGGGGTGTTTGGTAAATAGCTTTTTATTCAGCTTGTTGGTTGGCTTTTGGCTTGTTAGTTGGTCAAACCGCTTAAAAAATTGTTTGGTTAATGGCTTTTTAAACAGTTGAAAAACTGTCATTTAAGCCAAAATGAAAAAATAGCTATGCTAGCTTTTGACTTGGCGGCCTATATTTTATTCAATAAGCGGCCAACAGCTAGCAAGTTCTTGATCAAGGTAAGATATTGGGGGTGTTTGGTAAATAGCTTTTTAGTCAGCTTGTTGATTGGCTTTTGGCTTGTTAGTTGGTCAAACTGTTTAAAATAGTTGTTTAGTTAATGGCTTTTTAGCCAGTAGTAGAAAAACGGTCATTTAAGCCAAAAAAAAAAAAAAGTGGCTATGCTAGCTTTTGACTGTGGCCTATATTTTATTCAATAAGCAGCCAAGAGCTAGCAAACAATTTTGCCAAACACCTTAAATAGTCGGCTTATACATACAAGTAGCTTTAAGCCTTTAACCGCCAATTCTATCCGCCAGTCAAGCACGTCAATTAAACCCGTTATCAACCAACAACCAACAACCGTTTTCCAAACATCCCCACGGCCTCAATATTGTACAATTGTATCGACGATCCTTATACTATCCTAAATAAAATTCTTAAGGAAACTTTTTTCTAATCTTGCAAAAAAACATGCTCAAAGAAAAGCATGTTTTATAGAGGCCTATAATGCAAAACTAATGAACAATAATTGTTGATAAATGCAGGCAAGATCATGGAGTATGACTCTCCTAGTGAATTGTTGAAAGAAAGTTCAACTGCATTCTCAAAGCTGGTGAAAGAATATTTGCGTAGATCATCCAAACATTTTGATGACATATAATTAAGAACAATAATAATGTCTGAAATATTATATTTTTGTAGAGAATTTTGCACAGATTTTAACCTACTAAAAACACCTATCTACAATGCAGTTCCTCTCATCAAGGTACAAATTGTTGCAGAAAGAGAAGAGCATGTTAGCTTAGATTATGATTGATATGTGACATTATGTAATAGAAATCAGAAAATTCATTAATTTTTGTCTATATTTGTAGTCTTGTAATTTGAGATGTATATTATTAGTATTTTTTAAGGTGAATGATCGATGGAGAGAATCAAACATTGGCTAGGTATATATATAATATTACACAATTTCTTCCTATTTTTGTCTTTCTCAATTCCTATTACTCTATTCTTTATACTATATTTTATTCGTTTCAGATTAATTGATACATTTTTAATCTAGAGGTGGAAAAAAATCCGGGCTGGGCCGGGCCTTAAATAACTAGGTGTGCAAAGAACCTGGATTTTATGGCGGGCCATCTGTGGGGTTTTCGGGCCGGGCCAAAATTTTGAACTAAAAATGCCTATTTTGAGTGTGTCAAAGCACGCAAAATTTTTCGATCGAGACAATGATGATAAGCTCTATTTAAAATTTCTAATCATGCACTGCTAGACATTTTATTTTAGTTTGGTTTATGCAGTAATTTGATAAGTATTTTTTTTATTGTAAGCAATTTTTTAAATGTTTGTGTGGGAGCATAAATTTTTAGTATGATAAAAAAAAAGTGCAATAAGAGAAAAAAAATAAATAAAGTGTATCAATTATTCTGAAACGGATGAAGTAAGTGCTTATTTTTTGTTAGTTAAAGGAAATGTGCACATTATCTACACAAGACTCCTATCTCAAGGAATAACCTTGGCAGGTGGGGCTGGAGGTGTTGAACTCGTGGATCATTGGGGACATTTGGACCAACTAATCCAAAGTCTTTCGTCACCTACAATTAATTAATACTCCCTTAAAAGTTATAACAATATTTTTCTCATTATCAGAATAAAAGAAGCAACTCTCTCCATTATTCATTCATTAATCATTACTTCCTTGCTTCTTGCTTCACGTTCGGGCGTCCTTCACTAGATTCCAAAGCTGTAGCTGTATTAACTGTATTTTTTAATATACTTTCTATACCATCTCAGCCGTCAAGTAAGCAAGTCCCCCGGACTCACTCACTTGAAAAGCATTAACTGCAGTCCCCCAACCCCTTGCCGAGGGGCATTTATGTCATGTCTTTAACAAAGAACCGGTTCTTCGCTCTTGCCTTTCCCAAAGTCAAATCCTCCTATTTAAAAAATTTGTATAAAAACTTTTAAATTATGCTGTTAAATTAATACTCCATTGTCAATAAATCTTTACTACAAAACTAAATTAAATAAATTTATCACTTCGAGCTCCTAAATTAAAAATCCATTAGTTTCTCCTCCTCCAAACAAGAATGTTACATAAGCAATATTCTAACAAAAAATAAAAATAAAAAATTAGTGCAAAAATGGTCGGCAAAAACTCTGCGTTTCCAAAATGAAACGTCAAGAAACGTTTTTTTTTGGGATTTTTCCAATAGAAAATATGGCGACAACATATGTTATTTATATAAATATAAAATACAACATTAAGTGAATAAGAAGGTGTCGTGGTGTAGTTGGTTATCACGTCAGTCTAACACACTGAAGGTCTCCGGTTCGAGTCCGGGCGACGCCATATTAAGTCAACATTTTTTTCTGCTTTTTAAATTTTAGCAGAATTTTATAAATAATATACGGATTAAAATATAAACTGCTGACTATAGTAAATTAGTAATAAATAAATATATGCTTTATCAAAAAAATTAAAATAAATACTACTTACATAAAAATGGAAACGATTGTTTTTGCACGCATTTTAAGGAAATGGTTTGAGGGTGTAAACGATTTAATTAATTAGAATATTTTATATAATTAGAAACTTATATTCATATTTTTACTTGTGTTAAAACCATTTTGATTAATTCATTCATTTACACCCTTAAATCGTTTCCTCAAAATGCATGAAAATGACATTGTTGCCATTTTTATGAAACGGAGGGAGTATATGCATTAATTTTTGTTTAAAGGGAATGTTGATTCATTGCCTATTTGCTTGCCCTCTGCTGGCTGCAGACTGAGTACATGATGTCATAGGGCATACTTTTTTTTTTTAATTTATTAAATTAAATTAAACTAAGTAGCAATTTGTCTTTGTGAATATCATAATAATAAAAATAAAAAATACTTGTATAAATTTTTGCATAAGACACATTTTTAATTTAAGAAATTATATAATTTTTTTTTAGTTATAAATATTGTCAAAGCGTTTTATAGATGAAATGATCTATTAAAAAATGAAATGATCATTATTTATTTATTTAATGACTTACTTGGACAAAAAATGACTTACTTGAAACAAAAGAAAACACTGATTTGGAACAAAATAAACATTGGGCTGAAAAAATGGGAAAAAAAAAAAACCTGAAAATAAACGAGCTTTATCTGAAAAAACACATACAATTACCTGGAAAAAATTATCTCACCATTTTTTTTTCCTGTTGAAACAATTGTCATGAAAAAAACCTCTCACCATTTTCACTTTGGTGTTGCTTATAATCTGAAAATATTTAATAACAACATATAAATACAAAAAATGGAATTCGAAACCATAACTACATAAATGAAAATGTGAAAATATATCATCAGCTATATTCAGTATCTAGTCATACATATAGGTGTACAACTCATTTTATCAACGATAAATGACAAATCAAATCACCTGGTGCCTAAAATTTCATATACTCCCTCCGTAACACAAAAATGTAATTTTTTGCTAAATATGAGTATAACACAAAAATATCAACTTTTACAAAACTTTCTATATATGGCAAAAAAAAAACTTCATATAATTTACACATTTGCCATTACTTTTACATGGGAGTCCGTGTTTTCTTATTTATTTCTCTTTTCTCTACACAATTACAACACAATTAACCCACATAAAGCTTTTACATGGGAGTCCGTGTTTTCTACAAAATTTATATTTTTGTGTTACGGAGGGAGTAATTGAATTGGAGCCAATCAAAACTTCACCCGTGCTTCACACAATCAATATTGCCAAAAAAAAAAACCATCAACATTGTCATGTAATAAACTTGTTCTCGTAAAAAAAATTTAAAAAAAGACAAAAAAGAAGTACTCCCTCTGTCCTAATTTACTTGCTCCAGTTTGACTTTGGATATTGTTCACATGTGAATTTTGACTTTATTTAATTGAATATACGTAAGAAAAAATATAGTCATGATTGATCTAGTTTAATTCGTCTCAACATGTACTTTTCAAATATATAATTTTTATAATTTTTTTATTATATATAGTGAAAGATATTTTTATTTAAAGAATAAGCTATTACAGTTTTAATTTGGAGCACCTAAGACTTTCAACCTTGGGAATATTCCCCCAAGGTGCGTGGTATTTATTTTTTTTATTTATAAAACATTTGGCTCATTATAGTAGATGGTATTTTTTTAAGTCAAAGTATTGGGACATACGGTTTGACCAAACAATCTGGTTAGACGGCTGACCCATATACCCACTTATAATAGTGAAAAATTTTGAGAGGTTATAACTTTGCGCTCGGGTATTGGATCGGGGCATATGATATGTCGAAATTGATTAATTTTTCGAGACGAACGCAGCCGCAAATATCCGGAGGGGATTTGGCCACCGGAAATCGCCAAACGAGACCTCTAAAGGCCTCAAAACGCAAAAAATGTATCCAGGTTATATTTTGTCCAAGTTAGTTACAAAATGTGTCCAGGTTTTACATATTGTGTCCATGTTTACAAATGTTTCCAGGTTAACAATATGTATCCAGGTGTGTTCATATTTGTTCAGGTTTGTCTACATATGTCCAGGTTTGTCCACATTTGTCCAGGTGTGTCCATATTTATTCAGATTTGTCCATATTTGTCTAGATTTGTCTAGGTTTGTCCACATTTGTCAAGGTTTGTCCACATTTGTCCAGGTTTGTCCACATTTGTCCAGGTGTGTCCAGATTTTTCCAGTTTTATTCATGTTTGTCTAGATTTGTCCAGGTTTGTCCACATTTGTCCAGGTTCAACAATATGTGTCTAGATTCAACAATATGTGTCCAGGTTCAACAATATGTGTTCAGGTTCAACAATATGTGTCCAGGTTCAACAATATGTATCCAGGTCCAACATTATGTTACCAGGTTTAACATTATGTCCAAGTTTAACATTCTGTGTCCAGGTTTAACAATATGTGTCCAGGTTCAATAATATGTGTCCAGGTTCAACAATATGTATCCAGGTCCAACATTATGTCACCAGGTTTAACATTATGTCCAAGTTTAACATTTTGTTTCCAGGTTTAACAATATGTATCCAGGTTCAACCATATGTGTCCAGGTTGAGTATGACTAGTCTGACAGTAAACTTGCTGTCAAACCTGTCCGACAGAATATCTTCTCTTTTTTTAATGGTTATTTTACAATCCAATTAATTAATCAACCCAATAAAGTGACTGATCATGTTGAACGATCCTGACTTGTGAAGTTCTAGAGAGGGGAAGAAAAAATAAGCGGAAATTATTGGAGTAACTCCTGGGCTGAGTTTGATTTAACTTAAATAATTATTTATAGGAAAATGATATTTACAACGGAGTTAAGAGCAAAGTTGAGTACTCAACTTTGATACAAGTTGCAGTTTAGGTATCCAAGTTGTAAAAGTTGAAGTTTGGGTACTCTAAACATAATTCTTTTAAGTTAAGTTTTAGCATTTGATTTTTTAAGGATAACTTTTAACATTTAATTATAATTGCTAATTACTTCCATGAAACTACTAAAAATTATTAATTCGATATTAATACTCACCAAAATCATGGACAAAGATCTGATGGTAAAAAAAAAATAGTTATTCTTGTATTTAATAAATAAACACAATTATAGCAAGTACCCAAAAAAAACCAATATCACACCCAAAAAATATCAATAGTTATTTTGTGAATTTTGACATTTTGGCATATGATTTTTAATAAAAATTTACATTCATTAATAATTAATTTGTGGGTAGTTTCCTAAGTTTTTTTTTTTTTTGAGCGGAAGTAGTTTCTTAAGTTAGTTACTTAGTTATTAATAAGTTTTTTTATATATAAAAATGCAAAATATAAAATTGTTAAAAAAATTTGGTACCTCCATTAGGGGTTTGGAACTTTTATAATCAAAAAGTCTCCTAAATTATTAAATAGATTGAAGGGAGAAAAATTGAAAATATGAGGGTTGTATTGAAATCAAGAGGAAGACGAAACAATGAAACAAAAAACGAAAGTAAAATAAAATGAAGAGAGTGACAGTACACATATTTTTTAATATGATAATGCAAAGTTTATATATTAAAGTAATAATATTAACAAAAGAAACTAACGGAATTTTTAACGGTGTTAGTGGAGAGTACTCTTTTTGCAACTTTTACAACTTGAGTACTCAAACTGCAACTTTTATCAAAGTTTGATACCCAAGTTTGCACTTCACTCATTTACAACCCTAAGGGCTGCATATAATCATTAAATTCTTTCTTAAAATGTTATGTATTTATAAATTTATGATAAAACTACACAAAATTCAATGTAATAAATGGTTAAGTTGTAAAAATAATTCATTATTTAGCTTCTTATATGCAGCCCTTAGGGTTGTATATATCATAACCCTTATTTATATGCTTATTTTTAGAAAATTCAGATTAAATTAATTTTTTTCCAGACGTCTTAGCTACTATGCTAAGACCTATATCCTGAAAAAGGCATTGTTTATTGCCCAAGAAAGACATATTCTTTTTGTCCAAGAAATGACCTTTCTTGCCTCTTGGTACTGACAATTCAGCAACTTCTAAAACCTCTCTAAAATAATTAAGCTCACTCTATTGATCTTATAAATAAATCATCTATTGCCAAACACCCTTCATCACATTTTCCAAAAGTCTACATTACTCTTCTTTGAAATCTTCCTTTGTTTTTTTCTGCTCTCTATCATCAATTTTTGTCATTTGAAATCATGGGTAATTCTCAAAAATATCATCTAACCAAAAATTTAGAAGCTTTTCTCAAATTTTTGTAATTCAATTTATTTAATTTATTTTATTATTTTTTCATTTTTGGTGCTGATTTTCTTCAACAGGGTCTGACAAAATCAAGATTGGAATTAATGGTAAAAATTTCAATTGCTACTACTTTAATTTATGTTAATGTTTAATGATCAATAATGATATATATAGTTTATATGATTAGAAAATAACTATGATTAATTAGATTAAAATTAATCTAAAATTGGTTGGAAAATTATATCATAGGATTTGGAAGAATTGGTAGATTGGTAGCTAGGATTGCTCTACAAAGGGATGATGTTGAGCTTGTTGCTGTTAATGATCCTTTCATTTCCACTGATTACATGGTACCGTATTCGTCTTTTTCAGTCTCAATTTATTTGTTACATTATTTTATTTTATTTTTGCCTGTGGATCCCACTTTTTTTAAAAAACTAATTTACCTTAATTTTTGTCACATAGTGCATTAATAAATTGATATTATGTTATATAGTTTTAACGTGAGAAAATTATGATTCAGACATATATGTTCAAGTATGACACTGTACATGGACAATGGAAGCATTGTGAAGTAAAGGTTCAAGACTCTAAGACCCTTCTTTTTGGTGAAAAGCCTGTCTCTGTTTTTGCTTCCAGGTAAACTCATTTTGATTATGCATATATAAAATTCGATATTAATTAATAAATTAAATATTGAGACAAATCGAATGAGATTCAATGTAGCTATAATTTTTCTTATACATAAATCACAAAAGAGGCTCAAATCATAATAAATAAATAGTGTTAAAGTCAAAGCGTTTATATCTGCATCCTTATTTTGGTTTAGATAGCGAGATTGACTAATTTTACAATACTTTTTTTTTTTTTTTTTTGCTTGAAATGTTTTAACTTGATCAATAGATGATTAGGATTTTTTTTTGGATAGTGTTAAAAAGTGGAAGGGTTGACTTTTAATTAGTTACAAATAAGAGTTTTTCTAAGCTACGCCATTGTGTTTTTCCTCTTTTTAAGTTATGCCTATGCTTTTTTAAACTTCTAAGCTATGCCCTTAACTTAAATTTTTTAATTAACAGTGCCCACTTTGTTAACTCAACGTTAATAGATCTGTTAAAAGGATTTGCATTTCGTAGGAGGGTAATTTTCCCTTTAAAATTCTAAGGTTTTTAGCTGATTTTCACCATTTATAATTGATGTATTTCCCTGAAATAAATGATACATTGCCCTGTAAATGATACATTTCCCTAAAATAAAAGGAGAAAATCAGCTAAAAACCCTACAATTTTAGAGGGGAATTATCCTTCCACAAAATGCAACTCTTTTTAACGGATCTATTAACGTTGAGATAGTGGAGTTGGCACTGTTAATTAAAAAACCTAAGTTGAGGGGCATAACTTAGAAGTTTCAAAAAACATATACACAACTTAAAAACACGAAAAACTCAGGGGCATAGCTTTGAAAAACCCTACAAATAATAATGAACCTATAGAGGCTATAGTAGTAACAAAATTTAAATTGAATTTTTTAAAGAGGGTACAAAACAAGGAAAAAATAAAGCAAAAAAGGTGGAAATAATTAAAAAGTAAATTTGATATAAGGAGTTGAGATCTTTTCCATTCATTAGGAAAATTGGAATTCTATATTTTATAAATTTTCGTTCGGCCAGAGATGGGTGAAAGAAAAAATAGGATTTTTTTTTTTGGAATATTACAAAATTACTTTTTATTATGTTAGGAATAGTTTTTTGTAAGAATTTATAGAAACTTAATGAGTATTTTAATTTGTTGGGAATAATAATAATAATAGGAATCCAGAGGAAATTCCATGGGGTGAAACTGGAGCTGATTATGTTGTTGAGTCTACTGGAGTTTTTACTGACAAAGAAAAAGCGGCTGCCCATTTGAAGGTACCTTAGCTTCTATTTGATTGATCTTCTCACATTAATATAGATTTAACTACTAATTTGATTGTTAGTAATAAATTATGGTAATGAAAAAAAAAAATATAATTTTGTTAAGGAAACCTTATAATTCCCGTACAAACACTATAATCATGAATATTTGTGGAAAATTGTGGTAAGCTAGCACTACATCGGAATGAATATTGATCTTCCTTCCAAATTTACATATAAATTCATTATTACCATTACAGTTATTTACGACTAGTTGTCAAACGGGCTATTATTGTATAAACTATTAACAAAAGATTACTAATGAAGTTAGACTTTATTGATCTCTTTATTTTATTTTATTTTGTCATTATTGAGTAATAATTAAGTTGTGATCTTATAATAATGTGTTGATGTGATTAATATAAATAATTAAGGGTGGAGCAAAGAAAGTGGTGATCTCAGCTCCAAGCAAAGATGCACCCATGTTTGTAGTTGGTGTGAATGAGAAGGAGTACAAACCTGAAATCGACATTGTTTCTAATGCTAGTTGCACTACCAATTGCCTTGCTCCCTTAGCCAAGGTTAGTTAGTTCTCTTCATTAACACTTCTTGGGACCGATCTGTTCTTTTGGACTTGTTTTTAGAAATTTCAGTTCAGCTCAGCTCGTGAGTCTAAGATTTAACTAATTCAGTTTAGATTGGATTAATTCAGTCCAAAAGAGCACGATCTTAAGTTATTTGATTTCTAATATGTAAAATTCATTTCAAATTGATGAATTCAATTTTTTAAATTGAAATGTTACAATTCAAATGACAATTATTTGAAATACATAACATTTGCTTGTTAAGCATTTGGGTTGGGAATTGAGCTAAATCTAATTCCAAATTTTTTTACTTGCCAAACATGTAATTTGGCCTAAATCCACCATTTTAAATGAAATACTTGTATCCAAACATAGCATAGTAATTCGTTTTCTGATCATATGATCTAACTTGCCACCAACAAAAATTACGAAAAACATATAAAAACTTAACCCGTAATTTCAATGAATATGCAACTTTTCATGTTCATGTACTCTCTTCATAACGCAAAATTTACAATTGTTTGCACCTATTTTAAGCAAGCGAATTGAGTGTGTAAACGACCATATTAATCAAAATAATTTTGATATTTGTTGTAACTTATAATCACATTCTTGATTGTATTAAAACGATTTTGACTAATTCCTTCGTTCACATCCTTACAACCGCTTTCTTAAAATACGTGAAAAAAAATAATTGTTGAAATTTTTATGTTACAGAGGGAGAATTTGTAATAATAATATTTAACTTGCTTGATTTCTAGGTAAGAGCCACTAATATTGGCCACTCTTGTTTGTTTGTTGAAAAAATTACAGGTTATAAATGACAGATTTGGCATTGTGGAAGGACTTATGACTACTGTCCATTCCATGACTGGTAATTTTGAGTTATTGCAATTTGTTGATCTTAATTAATTTTTGCTACTGATCAACTAACAATAAATTAATAAAACTATTATTTTTTTTCCCTTTTTTTTTGCCATATTTTTGGGCTTAAATAGCTACACAAAAAACTGTTGATGGGCCATCTAACAAAGATTGGAGAGGTGGAAGAGCCGCTTCTTTCAACATCATTCCTAGCAGCACTGGAGCTGCTAAGGTGATAATATTTCATATGTTTATTTTCATATAATCCCCTTAGTAATAGCAATTCAAGTTCTTTTTTCCCGAATTGATCGAAACCCTATTTTTATATACTCCATCTGTTCCTTTTTGTTATTTACGTTTAAAATCTTTTTTGTGAGAAAAATCAAAGCGTAACTAACAAAAAGAAAACGGAGGAACTAAGAGAGTAAGAGTTTTGACAGGCTGTAGGCAAGGTGCTCCCATCATTGAACGGCAAGCTAACCGGAATGGCGTTTCGTGTTCCAACCGTTGATGTTTCGGTGGTTGATCTTACCGTAAGGATTGAGAAGGATGCTTCTTACGACGAAATTAAAGCCGCTATGAAGTAAACAAAATCAATCCATACTTTTGGTTAAATGATTATACATTTGATGTAAAACTATTTAATAAATTTTCAATTTTTTTTAAAAAAAAACAGAGAAGAGTCTGAGGGAAATATGAAAGGTATCTTGGGCTACATAGAAGAAGATGTTGTGTCCACAGATTTTATTGGTGACAACAGGTATTTATACTACTCCCTACGTAACATATTAATTAACTGCAACGATTTGACATGAAGTAGAGAGAGAAAAAATGTCAAATCGTTGCAATTAACGTGTTACAGATGAATATTTAGCAACATTGGGCTCATAAAACATATTATTTGATTCAACATATATATATATACTTGCAATTTAATTTCTAGTTAGAATTTAATTGCGTTACTTCCTAAATATAGGTCAAGCATCTTTGATGCAAAGGCGGGTATTGCTTTGAACAATAACTTTGTTAAGCTTGTTTCTTGGTACGACAATGAATGGGGATACAGGTATTCAAGCTTTGCTTCATTAGTTTCTTTTTTTGTAATTTTAAGAATCGACCCACAACTCGATGTCAATCTGACCCAAAAACAATGAAGTTTGACTAAGAAATGACCCGAACCCGTTTTAAACCGTTAAAATACAACCTGCTTTTAACCCGACCCGACCCAATCCGGAAATCATTAGTAATGTATTAAATTTATGATATTATAAGAAATTTTAGGTAAACACTCCCTAGTCTCTACCATTAAAACGTTGAATTTAAGATTATTTTTATTTGACCACAACATCGATTATTTTCCATGAATTGATTATTAATGAAAATATTTTTTATAATTTGTACTTTTTAAAACATTTAAAGTATATTTTAGTACATATATTGCATTAAAACCTGAAAAATTAAAGGGCATTATAAAAACTTCTCATCCCGCGGGTCAATTCGAACCCAAAGACTTTGAGTTATAAAAAAAGCTGATACCTAACCTGTCACAACTCAAACCCACAACTATTTTACACTGACCTGACCTGACTTATTTGACAGGTCTACATAGAACAGTCCATAGCCATCTTATGTGATCCTTTTCAAAAGTTGATTGATTTTTCCCTGCCTAATTATAATAATACTGACAAAAAATGATTTTTTTTATATTATGCAGCTCTAGGGTGATCGACTTGATTGTGCACATGGCTTCAGTCCAGGCGTAATCGTGCTATATTGAACTTAACTTTGATCTTTGAGGCTGAAAGAAGCGTCATTTTACTACTCCCTCTATTAACAAATAAGTGCTTCATTTTGACCAAAAAGCTCTCACAATTTTGATAAAAATGGAACACTTATTTGTGAACGGACGGAGTATATGTTTATGTCATTCAAGTTTTTTTGTTTTTTTTGTTTTTTTGACCTGCAAAATAAAAGGAAAATGGAATGTGTAGTTCAAACTTCAAAGACCTTTTTACTTGCTCATGTTGTGATTTGAACTTAGTTTGGCACTTGAGGATTTCACTTTTGTTTGGCTTATTTGTGTCTTGTTTCAATTTTTCTTTTTTTCCATTCCAAAGACAATTTTGACAAATTTTTTTATAGGAAATTGAATGATGTTAGGCAATATTTCTTTGAACTAACTAAACTGGACTGAGTTGGATTGAACTAAAAATAAATTCATAATAATAGGACCTTAGTTCATATATATCTAATATGTTTACTTCAAAAAAGCGTATAAGTTCTTCACATAAATAAACGATAATATTCTAATCTTAATTGATTTTTGAGAAGATATTGTTACTGTCAGACAAGCCCAACTGACCTAAATAGAATTACCTAAAAAAATATTTTTTTTTGTAAATATGGATTAAGGCATTATTAAATAAAGTATAAAATATAATATTCATTTTTTCACATAATATAACTTTCTAGATTGCATGAAAGAAAATATAAGAAAAGTGCGTGAGCAACCCACAAGGTTGTCAACCCTCTTCGATACATTAAGAAAAATAATATAATATAATATACGTAATAAGTTAGAGAGATAAATTGCATAAAATTATTGTTTTAATATATTCTTGATCAATAAACAATCAATAATATGTGGGTTAGCAATCCTTACAATTAGTCAATCACTCTCAAAATATAATCAACATTAACAGATAAGAGAAAAGGAGGAATGAATGATATGAGCTAAGTAAAGGTGAAAGCAATATCAAAATTGGGTAATTTTAAAAGATAACTAGTAGTATAGCCCGGGTGTTGACCCGTCTCACCATTTTTTTTAAAGAATTATTTCCTTTTTTCGTTAATATGTAAATAAAATAAAAATGACACCAATATAAATTTTATCCCAACATTTTTAGTTATAGTTTATCAACAAACTATATAATTCAACCATAGAGAATTGGAACCAAAAAGGCCACAAAATTTAATTCTGTATTTTAATTAAACAAATATGTGATTGCAAATTTTAAACACACCCAACGTATAACATTATCAACCAAACAAATTAAAGAATGTAAAACATGCATATATATACTCATCATTACAGATGAGAAATATCTTGCCTAGATTAAGAAGTGCAAATTAGGTTGCCCAGATTGGCCTCATGTCTCATCTTTATTTCAATTACAAAACAGGAGAGATAAAGAAGAAGACGACTAAGAGCCATTCTATTTAGGAAAAAAAATAATTGTTGACTTGGTAGGGGAAGGGTTCTAAAAATCGGGGATTTCCCCTCAACCCATGGGTCAGATGAGAAATCGGGTACTAAGATGGTGCATTTTTCTAGATTTATGAGTTGCCTCAAGGCTTTACAGAAAAATAGGACAACAGTATTAAGAAATGTAGCCAATGTTTAACATAAATAACATTATTATTTTTTTTTAACACTTTGATGAGTACTACTCCCTATTAAAGTTAATTGTAAAGTTTAAATTATGTATCCCATCAGCTAAAAACGTTTTCAACCTAAAAACCCCTACATTAGACACTTAAAAGGGTACACCGTACATGTGTCACGTATAATTACTAATGGCAATCTTTGTAAATATTAGTAACTTTCGCTAAAAACCATTTGTACCCCTTTAAACATCTAATGTACCCCTGCGACTGTTAATGTACCCCTTTAAACTATTTTTTTTTCTGATTTTCAACCATCTTTTGGTTTTCAACCATATATATATCAATCACTTATTTGTAGATTACCAATACCGGACCACGACCACAACCTTCATACATAATATGGGACAATATATAATAATCGTGGAGCGATAAATAACGATCAACAATAAAGATTGTTAACTACTAAATGTAGAAGGAACTTGCACTTTAGCTAGGGCATTAGTAAAAGACAAACCCATTGAAAGGTTTATCGATATGACAACATCATCAATTTACAAACCTCTCCTATAATAAACCTCTCAACAACAATAGAAGATAAACCTATTCAAATATCTATGTTTGGGACCCACTACACTAGACAAAATATATAACATATAAACTTAAGTTACTATTTAGGTATTGTTTGGTTTATATGGGAAATTACTTTCCATGGAAATTTCTATTTCATAGGAAATTTTTTCCTATGTTTATTTCCTAGGAATTAAGCTAATGTGTTTGTTTAACACTATAGGAAAATGTATTTCCTAGGAAATTCAACTCACCAAGGGGGAGTTGGTGAGTAATTTCTTATGATTTTTAGGAACTCACATTTTCTAGGAATTTGTATTTTCTACAATTTTTCCATTTTAATCCAACCAAACACAATCTCATTTAGCCACTTCTTAGGAATTTGCATTTCCAAGGGAAATGAGATTGAGCCAAAACTTTTGATAGCAATAAAACCTCAAAAAGTAAACACAAAAGTCAAAACAAACCTCTTATTACTAGTATTAGCTAGGTTAGTATCCCGTGCAATACACGGTTGTAAAAGTTTTATATATTTAGTGAGATTAAAAACACTATTTATATGTCATCAAAGATCAAAATCATACATTTAAAAAAGCAACAACAAAAAAAATCTAATTTTTATATTATTGTACTTCCTCCGTTTTTGAATTCTTGCAACAAATGGGTATTATTTGGGAGAGATAAAAAATTCATTTGTTGCAAGAATTCAAAAACGGAGGAAGTATAACTTTTTAAATTTATGTAGTTAAATTTAAAACAATATTTGTTTTTTGGTAAGCCATAAGTCACCAACAACCATAATTTATGTACAAATAAAAACTCATTTGCTAAATACCGCCCGAATTTACTTAATACCGCCCGTATTTTAACCTTAACTTCCTAAAATACCCTCACCTATTTATCTAACCCAAACTAACTTCCCTCCCCTTCCTTCACCCTCACCTAGTAATAAGCTAACCCCCCCCCCCTCCAATTTTTTTCCCTTTTAATTTTTAAAAATCTTACCTTTTAAATTTTCCTATTTACAATTTATAAACATAATAATAATGTCATGCCTCATGTTTCACATGGATGGTGGACCACTTCCCCCCTTCTTCCACTTGTTAAAATGGTGTGGTTGGTTTTAAAAAAAAGTAAAAATTAAAAAAATCCCCACTCATATACAACACCATTCATTATAAAAAAGATTTACTTCAACATTCATTATTTCACCTCACAAAGAAATTCACTTCTTGCATTAAAAAAAAAATTATAAAGAAATTCACCTCAAATATATAAGATTTACTAAGTTTAATTTATATTTTTATTTAGAAGCAAAATGTCGGATGACAACAATGATTACGTGAATGCCGAAAAGTTAAATTTATCAATGTTTACTTTTTTACTTGTTATTTATGTTTTTTTAGCTTAGTAGATAATTATATTTATAAATTTTTATGGTAATCATTTTTTGCCCATTTTTAATTACTTTGAATTATTCTTTAGGTATTGTTAAGTATGATTTTTTCTTACATAAATAAAAATTTCCATATTTGCTTGAATTATTCAATGCATTAAGTTATATATATATTTTTTTAAAGAATTGTTTCATGTATTAAGTTAAATTTTTGTTTATGTAAGAAAAAATCATACTTAAAAATAACGTGTTTGCCCAATTCAAGTAACGTGTTCTAAATACGTTGCACCAATGGTGGAAACGTGTTCTGAACACGGTGCACCAACACGTTGCACCAATGGTGGAAACGTGTTCTGAACACGTTGCACCAATGGTGGTAACGTGTTCTGAACACGTTGCTCCTATGGTGGTAACGTGTTCTGAACACGTTGCACCAATGGTGGTAACGTGTTCTGAACATGTAGTTTCTTTTTTTTCCTTTTTTTTTCAATCTTACTTTTTGTTGACTTTTACATCTATATTTACATCTTTCCTTTTATGAGGTAAGAACATGAAACTACATGTATATTTTAATTTTTTAGTTGAAAACTGTAATAATAACTCCCAATTTATTTTAGAAACCAGACGAGTTTTTCGTTCTTTATAAATGCATTTAAATAATGTAGAACAAATGCATTATGTTTTCTTAGAAATATGGTAAAAGCAAATCGTAAATTGACCAGTTTAATATTAATATACGGAGTATTATTTAATTTTATTTATTGTCATGAAAAATAATGAGAAGTTGTGCATGGAAAAGGAGTGAACGAGTGACATTTTAATAGGATGACATAAGTATGATATCTGATAGGGCTAACAAATCGGGTTGACGGGCCGAGTTTGGGTTCAGGTTGTCGGGTTATCAGGTCATGTACCCGAACACGACCCAGTTAATAAACTGGTTGAGTTTTTGTAACCTAACCCGACCTTAAAATAAACGGATCGGGTTCGGGTCGACCCATTTATTTTTTTACCAAAAATTTCCTCTACTATTTTAAAAAAAATAAAATAAAATATTAATATATAATAGATAATAGTTAGTTTGCAGTAGCTTAAAGTTCAGTAAAATAGAGCATTCAAAACAGCATGCAAGTTAAAACAACCGCTAAAATTTAAAAACAACAATTAATCAGGTTAAGCGGGTTATAATCATGTTAGAATTTTTAACCTTAACCCAACTCATATAATAATGGGTCAGGTTTAATTAAACGGGTTGAAAATTTCAATCTAACCTATTATTAATGGTTCGAGTTCGGGTTGGATTGACGGGTTAGGTTACTTTTTGCCAGCCCTAATATTAGCAATGTTTAAAGCGGATTTTTTTACGAGAGCATGACATATTAACCTTTTGAAGGAAGATGATATCAGAAATGTTTTGTTTTAATATAATTTATACCTAAAATATTATTGACAATTTTAGTTTATGCTCAATTTTCCATATTGGAGATTACGGGAGAATTGGACATTATCATTCGTCCTCGTCTCCTCCTACAGTACAGTACCTCTGTACCTCCCATCTCTGTCACTTCCGTCTCTCTCTCTCCCCCTCACTCATCAAGTATCAACGCCATCATAACCGCCGTCAGCCACCGCCACCGCCACCGCCACCTGAAGACAGTCTCCGTTAGTCACAAGAACCGCCATAGAACATCCGTCGTCAGTACAGCACAGAGTAGGAGGTCAGTGCGTTTTTGTTTACCATTTCTTATTCAATGCAGCATTTGTTGTTGAGAACCCATGTTAGAAATTGTTTTAATGAAAGGGCTTTAAAGTTGGTGATTGCTTCACTGCCTTTTGATTGGTTTAATGCTACTCATGTTAGGTGTTGTGATTTTGCAAAATTTTCAACTTCTTTCCCTTCTCAAACTAGCCAATTTGAAAACCTAACAAGAATACCCGAGCTTCAAGTAATTGCTAATAAGATTCATGTGGGTAATAGTGTGGATGAGACATTGAGTTCTTTGATAAATTATGATGTTTGTGAGGCAATTTGTTTAAGTTATACCCTTGTTGATATGTTGCTTCATCGGTTTAAAGATGATTGGAAATCTGCATTAGCCATTTTTAGATGGGCTGAATCCCGGTCTCATTTCGAGCACTGTCCTGAAACATATGATGCAATGGTAGATGTATTAGGAAAGGCTAGGCAGTTTGATAAAATGAGTGAGTTGGTTGGTGAAATGTTTGAGAAGAATTTTGTATCCCTTACAACTATGGCTAAAGTAATGAGGAGGTTTGCTGGTGCCCGTAGATGGAGCGATTCTGTGAGGACATTCGATGAGTTGGGTAAATTTGGTTTAGAGAAGAATGCTGAGTCTATGAATGTACTGCTTGATACACTTTCGAAAGAGGGTCAAGTAGTGATGGCCCGAGCGATTTTCTTGGAACTTAAGGCTCATATTGCACCAACTGCGCACACTTTTAATATTTTCATACATGGTTGGTGCAAAATTAAACGGGTTGAGGAAGCGTATTGGACGCTTCAAGAGATGAAAGGGCATGGGTTTCCTCCTAGTGTGATAAGCTATTCAATTATCATCCAGGCTTATTGCAGACTGTCTGATTGGAATAAAGCTTATGAATTGCTTGAGATGATGGAATCTCAGGGTTGTCAACCTAGTGTTGTTACTTACACTACCTTGATGTCTTCGTTGTCAAAGAATAACAAACTTGAAGATGCCCTCCGAATAGCTGACAGAGCGAAATCTGCTGGATGTAAACCTGATACCCAGTTTTACAATGCATTGATTCATACCCTTGGAAAAGCTCACTACACAAGGGAGGCCTTAGATATATTTAAGGCGGAGATGCCAAAGAAGGGTGTTCATCCTAATACTTGTACTTACAATACATTGATCAGCATGTTTTGTCGGCTTGGCCAAGATGACATGGCTTTCAATATTCTTGAAGATATGGAAAAGGCAGCCCTTTGTAAGCCTGATCTTCAGTCATTCTATCCATTGCTGAAATCCTGCTTCGAATTGGGAAATCCACATAGTTGCTTGAGCAAATTACTGGATGATATGGTCATCAAGCATCATCTAAGTCTTGACGTTTCAACGTATATGCTTCTAATCCATGGCCTTTGTAGAGTGGATAAATGCGAATGGGCTTTCCATTTTTTTGAGGAGATGATAGATAAGGAGCTCACTCCTAGGTTTCAAACATGCCAATGGCTTCTTGATGAAGTTAAACAGAAAAACATGCATGATGCTGCTGAAAAAATTGCCATTTACATTAAGAAATTGAGAGCTTCCTTGCCGCAAAAAATTCCAGGTAAGCAAAGTCAATTCCAATTCCTCCTTATTGTCTCACACAGTTCTGTAACTTTTGTTTCATTTTATTTATGCAGCTCATCATAATAGAGATTTAAATTTGTGATGAGTTCATTGTGCAATTTTCAAGATCATGGCAGAGCCTTAATTTATATCATATGTTTGCCCTATGACTCATTTACGGCTTGTCAGCTTTACATAACAGTGCAACAGTAAAGCCAACCCATACCAGTTATCCGACCTAAACCCTAAAAAAATAGTAAATCCTAGACCAGTTGCCCTTGAAGATAGTTTCATGCACATATTATGTCTATGAGACAATTTTTGTAGGGCATAGATTGATTTCATTGTTATGTGTTTTAGCTGCATAATTTCTTTCTTTCAGCTGAAGTGCGTCGTTCTTCTACCTTCCATGTAAGTTTTCTGGTTCTGAAATTAGGCTAGTGTGTTCATCTTCTCTTGATCACTAAAGTAAGGCGTGTGAAGGCAAGATCTGTCATGATACCAAGGCTTTAAAAACATTTTTGTTCTATTTAAATTTTCTGGCTTGGTGTTTCTGAGATACTATCAATGCCAATTGTTCTCTGTTGTAGTTCCTGCCTGCATAATTCCTTAGTATTTGTTTAGATTACCTGTTGTAGGATGTTGATTTCTGATTTCCAGCTTGAGCATGACAACTTTCAAAATTGTGACTGTTCTGGTAAAAATCCCTTCAGGGACACTTTGATGTGAATCTTTAATTATTTCTGGAGGTAAGCTTTTCCAAGAAAGCTGTATGTCAAATTCCTGATGGTAGGCAAATAGTTTTTTGCAAGACCGCTTGAATTATTCAATATTTTAATATCCTATGAAAATTATTGACCCAGCCCTAGATTGATAACTCTAATCCACTTGTGTAATCTTACTGGAGTTTTCTGAACTTCTCATTCTGTTATAACTGAATGCTACACCTTGCTTCCTCAAACAGTTTGGACAGTGTTTCCTAGCATCCTAATCAACTTCCTAAAGGTGCATACATGCATAGAATCTTAATTAAGCACCAGCGCCATGGAAGGCACTGCACCCAAAATCATCTTGACAACTTGACGAAACATACTAGGTGCCACCTACACTCTGCATATAGTTTATAAGCCAATAGTAAATCTTGATTGAAGTAAACGGGAGTCCACTTTAGGACCTTGGATGATACCAATGCATGTTTCATTGTCCCTAGCTAAGGCTACAGATCATGTACACTTTTGGCTTTAACATATGTCTGCATGATTTTACTTGCTGCTGTCTTGAATTCTTGCCTGAAAAATGTGAAATTCTGTGGTTCGGGCAGTCAGATACTAGTTAATTATCTCTTCATTATTTATCAGGTTCAAGAGCAGGCATTGCATCGATTGAAGAATAAAAGCTGCCAAAGCACTGACATGGTCTTCAGGCTCTTTGTAAAAGCATATCTCATATCCAGCTTGGGTGATGCGCGTGGTAAAATCAATGCCAACAACCCCTTGTTAATTTTCTCGTGTATTGGCAACTTCCTAAAGAGCTGTGTGAGTAGATTGTGTGTATCATTTGCTGTTGAGTTTTGAACTCTAACTTATTGTTGCTTTGAAATTCTATTGTGTTTTTAGTAATAATCTGTCATTCAAGAGTATAGGAATTATTAATTATCCATGGATAGACTCTTGCTCGAAACTGTTTGTCATGTCTCATCAGAAGCTATGACTCAAATTTGCATGATTTGGAAACCTCCTAGAAATTTTGTTTTTGGTTTATCGACTATTTCTTAACAAAATGAGTTTAAACTTCCTGTTGTGTATGTTGCAGAAACTCAGATGCAGTGGAATAGAATTAGAAAGATGCATTCAATCAAAGTCAACGACTTCATGTTGTCATTCTAAAGAAAGAAGGCCTTCATGGGAGGTGAAGAGCTTGCTTTGATGGGACGTTCAACTTTTATGCTGACTGTGCGCCAAAATGACTTTAAGAATGTAAATGATTCTGACATGTTAAGCTGGCTGCAAGATAGGCATGGGCATGTAAAAACTGCAAAAGGTATTCTTGAGAATTCATTCTAGCTTTTTTACCTTTGATCATATTCCATACGTTTATTCAGTGAAATGCTTTCCTAATTATATTCAGCGTATGTTGTTTCTCAAATTTCCAACCGTGGGTCCTCTTCATGACAGCTTTTGTTTTTTGGAAAATTTATTTTTAAAGGTACCAACTATGTTATAAAAATACCAATTTGTTTTATACCTTATAGGTATTCGGCCAAGCATACCGTTCGAAATTAATTACATACAACACAAGTAACTAATTATTCCATTCAATATTTTTTTGTATCTTATGAGACTGCAATATAGTTCTATGTGTTGAATGCTACTAATTTGATAGATTATTTTTTGTCGAATACCTATGAAAGAAAAGACTCCTTAATGTTGATACATATATATGAGGAATCTATAATTCGCGGTTCACCTAAAATGGGACAAAAATAGCCCAAACCGACTATATTTTGCTTTTTTTGGATCGCAATTCGCAGGCACTTTAGAGAACTATTTGACACTGCTAAATACCGCTCGAATTTACTGCAAACTGTCCATTTTTTCACACAAGTTTCAATAAATGCCCTTACCCCCATTTAACCCCTCAAACCCTTAATTTTCAAAAAAAAATAAAAAATCCCCTCACTCCTATCTTTTCTCTCCGCCAGTTTTTTTTTTTTAAAAAAAAGTCCCTCTTCCTCTCTCTCTCTCTCTCTCTCTCTACACTCGTCATTGAGGCGTTGAGCACCACCACCACCAACTTGCACCCCGCCACCCTTTCTTTGCACCATTATCAACACCACCTCACATCTCTCTCATTTCCAGTACCAGTGTACCACCACAATCTCGTGCTCCTTCTAATCACCATCGCCAACACGATGCCTCCAAGACGCGTTGGGAAGGTCTCCGGTGGAGAACGATCTTCGAAGAAGGCAAGTCATTTTTTTGATTTACCCTTGGAAATGGTTTAAATGGCTAAAACTTATTCAGATCTCGTTTGAACCATGACACCAATGTGTTAAAATCACGTTTGGACCATGGCTAGAACTTGTTCGGTTTTCAAACTGATCAAGTTTTGTTCCAGTAACCGCGAGGCGCATGATTGGGCCAAACCAATCGGACATGGAATTGATTTCAAGATTGCTATTTCTATCTTGAAATACACATACACTTGTCCGATTCGCTCTGTTGCAATCCTTCATTACAATAGTAAGGTGGTATGGTTCTGTGAGGCTGACAAAAATGTGTGAGGCCCAATGCCAAGAATGGCCACGAAAGCTTGTGGCTGCGGTCATTGGAAATCCTCAAATGAGAACCTGGACTATTGAGCCCCAACCGGGAGTTAGTGGGACGCACAACCATGGTTTTATCGTCTATAAGGCTTGGCATTTTCAAGCAAGTGGATTAAGCCTTAACAGCAAAAGAACCATTAGGCATGTGTACAATGAAATTAGCAAACTGAAAATGGAAGATGCTGATGGTCGGAATGCAATACTGCAATTTATCCAACTTGTTGTCGAGCGTGAGTATCAGAAGTGGATTTTTGCGGATCCTAAAACAAGACAAACCACCTACTTGTTCATGGCACATTCAACATTGATCAACTTGTTGCGAATGTATCCATGGGTTATAGGAATGGATGTAACGTACAAGGCGAATCGGTATGGAAAGCCGTTATTTGAGATGATTAGGATGACACCAACTAATCATAACTTTGTGATTGGGATCGCGTTGATGAGAGATAAAACCATGCAAAACTATAGATGAGTGCGAGTGATCCTCAACATTATTATTGGGACACATGCTCAGCCGGTTGTAATCTTCACAAACCGTGAGTTAGAATTATTGTGCTCTATTTGGAAGATTTTTCCCGATGCCCATAATTTGTTATGCACTTGGCATATCAATAGGGATGTGGAGGCCAAAGTGGGTAAGATCCTTACAGCAAGAAATTGGGTGAGTGGTTTAATTGTCGATCTTGGGCTAATGTGATTTATGCTGAAACATAAGAAGATTTTAACGCCAACCTAGACCACTTGAGAGATAGTTGGAGGGCATTTCCAAGAGTCATTTAATACCGTAGAAAATAATTGAATTGCCCACATGGAGAAATTTGTTGCCTCTTGGGCTAAAAAGGTTTAACAACACAACTATATATCTGGTTGAAAGCGCTTATTCTGTGATAAAAGGTTCACTTCAACGAATTCCATTGAAATTTTTTTCACCGTAATACATCCAATAATGGAGGATCAGATTGAAAATGTGTAGTTCCACATGGTAACTTCTAGGCGAAGACACTTTATCCAATTCTAGATTCATGCGTTTCACAAGAAAGTTAGCCATGACTGCATGGGTTTATTGGTTAAGGAGCGCTGCAGAGGACAAAGAACAAAGAACAATAGTCTACCCATGTTTTAGGATTTAATAACATCATAGTTTCTCATGTTGCATAAGAAACTTATAGTAACGGTAACTCATATGTATATCATACAAATCAAGTTTTAGGAATTAATAACATGATATGAATCAAAGATCAAGGATTTATTCAATCACATAGTTTGGGCTCCTAGAGTATGGAACCTCTGGGGCTTTATATTTTATTGTATCGAAAGGCCCAATAAATTGGGGTTTCCCTATTGGGCTAGGCTATTTCGAGGGAAGCGGATTATTTATGATAAAGAGGATGAGCGTCAAAAGAATGATTCGGAGTTCGTGCATAGTGGAACCATGCAATACCAGACACGAGATAGATCTTCCAAAGAACAAGGCTTTTTTCGAATAAGCCAATTCATTTGGGACCCTACAGATCCACTCTTTTTCCTATATAAAGATCAACCCTTTGTCTCTGTGTTTTCCCATCGAGAATTCTTTGTAGATGAAGAGATATCAAAAGGGCTTCTTACTTCCCAAATGAATACTCCTATATCTCTATTTCAACGCTGTTTTTTCAAGAATACACAAAAAAAGCACTTTGAATTGTTGATTTATCGCCAAAGATGGCTTAGAACCCATAGTTCATTAGGAATTCAATCACAATCATTAATTAATCATAGATTCTCTCAACCTTAGAAAAAGGAAAAGAGAAGACATGACTAACATATTTAACATAAACAAAAGAGAAGAGAAAGAATAATTACCAATTTGAAGAACAAAAGATGAAAACTTGAATTGAATTAAATCTTGAATTACATGTAACAGGAGAAATAGAAGAGAAGAAAACCTAACAGAAAACTAAAATCAGAAAAATAAGAAAAGGAAGTGTTCAATACATGGGATAGAAGGAGGTATTTATAGGGAAACTGGAGATGATGTGTTAAGTTCCCCGACCCTGGCCCGATCAGGGTTGAGTCTGGACTACTCCCTAGGCAAACTACAACATCGACGTGCCAAAAAAAATCATCTTGGCTTGGCCCTGGTTCGGGGCCCACCACTCCGGTATTGGGGTGAGTTCTGCCTCTGCTTGTCAAATCCAGCCCCTGCCCTGGTACCGGGCCACCACCTTGGCATTGAGGCCCAGTTTGATGTGCCCAAATTCGCTGCTTCGACAAAACTAATGCACAGCCACCTACATGCACCACCCTGGTTGTACCTAGGCCACCACCCCGAATTGGGGTGATGATAGAGTATATAACATATTCCTGGGCCTCAACTATTAGCTTAAGCTTTTGGTTGAGATGGTCCTCTAACATGGTATCATAGCCCAGGTTGTGGGTCTCTTCTAAATTGGGTATTATTAAGCACTGGAAAGGGTTTGCCTCGATTTATAGGATGTCCAGCCCCTAAGAGGATCATTTTTTATTGCCTTTCCGGTTAGCTCTGAATTCTAAGGACACTCACTAGTGAGGGGGAGTGTTGAACCCCATATATCATATAGTGCACTAGTGAGTGTCCCACATCGGAAGATGAGGAGATACTAAACTAACTTATAAGTTTAGGAGTTACTCCTCCTATTACCAATTGGTTTTAGTAAAGAACCTCTTATGGCTTGTAAGTGACATAACTCTCATCTTCCATATTGGGTTTCCCAGGTCCGTTTCTAATATTCAATCAAATTTAACAGGTGAAGTGATTTTAACTCCGTTTTGCGCCACTTCTCCGTCATGACCTCACACTCTTGCTCCGGTGCCTGATTCGACCTCTTTTGTCGGTTTAGGGTTTAGGGATCTTTCTTTAGGTGCAATCTTCCAGTATTTTTCTTGTTTGTTATATTTGATTTCAAAGATTGGAGAAAAAAAGAAAGAGAACCTGGTGTGCAAAAGCTGTTCTTACTGTAAGAACTAGCAACCACCAAAACTACTGAAGTGAATTGAATTGATGATGCATCATCCAAATATGATTAGACTCAAACTCAACTGAACCAACTTTGATGATGTGACCCACTTGCCAAATCGATGCGCAAATCTTTTAGATATCCTAAGTTAACAAATCAAGACCTATGGTATAATGTAGATCTGGAGCTTTTACCAATGTAAAACAAAAAAGTTTATGGAACTGTTGATGGATAATATCTATGTGATTAGCATTTCCATTGATGAGAATAATGTTTTGATAACTAGTTCATTTAACTCAATTTTTCTGCTTTCCTTTTTTGTGTTTCTCCAAGTTTTTAAGATCTGAAGTCCAGGCAGAGTGTTAGTCATTAGTTCATTACGTCTTTCATTCGAACCTCCTTGTTTTGAATTCTGATGATTTTTATTAGAGCTGTTAAATTTGAAGATGTATAATACGGAGTAGTACAACAAGGTTTCATATTATGTGATTAAGAGTCCGTTCTTTTCAACTTAGGGTTATTTTTGTTCACCTTATTGTTTTTTTCTTACTATGAAGTAACAAGTCTTGACAAGTTTTGATAGGCAAAAATGCTATTGCCTCTATCACAAAATAAGGTTTAATAAGTTCTGAATAAGTTTAATAAGCAAAATTAACCAAAAAAAAACGAACCTTAGTTTTTCTTAGTTCAATTTTTCTGAACTTACTTATTTGAAGTTTTGAACTATCTTAACTTGTCAGAATTTAGAGCTTATTTTTTGAGAAGAATAAACCTTAATTTTCCAATTTAGAACTTATTTTTGCTTATTTGAACTTATATTACGGTATTTAAAGTTTTGAACGTAACTTAATTTGTCAAAACTCATTAAAAAATTTTTTTTTTTTTTTTGGGGGGTGGGGGGGGGGGGGGGAGAGTAAACCTTGTTTTTCCCTATCAGAACTTGTTGGTAAATAGAACAGACCCTAAAGGTTACATTTTGTTTGTTTTATTTTTTTTGTCAACGTAGCTAGTTGTTATTACGTGAGAGTTGAGATATATGCACATTCTACTTCTGACAGTATTTGTTTGTTGAAATGCATGTAGGCCCTAAGTATCAAGTCAAAGGATAATACTATGATCAGAGAGTTCAGGACAATCAATCTTGCACTACATCATCTCTTCCATTATTTTTCCTGGGTATGACCCAAATATTTTTGTTTTAGTCGGTGTCCCTAGTGTTACACATGTATATTATCTATTTTATTCTGACCTGTATTTTTCTGTTTCACCCAACTGATGGCTATGCAAATGCATATTTATATTTTATATATATAGTGGCAATGAAAAAGGAAATTACATATTAACCTTTTGTTCAATGTTTACTGGTACGTGGTGCTGGATATATTGATGTATTACCTACATATCGCAATACTCGCTACATAGGTATGCAATACAAACTTCTAGGAAAAAAAATAGACTTAAAGAGAGAGATAGAGTGAAAAACGTATAATTAATTGGGCTCACAACAAAAGTAAAGTTAAAAAAAAAACTACACGAGTAATTTTTTTTTACTAAATATAGTAAAAAATATTTGCTGCAAGTTTTGTATGACAACCTATAATGACAAAAATTGCAAGTACTACGATACGGAGGTAGTATATTTATTCTAGTACAACATCCATGAACCAAATATGTTTTCTTACACAGTTACACTTTCCATGTACCAAGTGTACTGAAGGTTGAGAGGTTTTACATCATTAACAAAACCTCTTGAACCACAGATTGAGATCTAGGTTCAAACTTTATTGCTTTCGTCGTGTGAAAATTTTCTAATTCACCCTTTTTTTTAAGATGGGAATTCGGATAAATTGGGATTGTAGTACTACTCTAGCGGTAGGGCTTAGCAATACTTTGTGAATTGTGCACTCGGATGTACAATGAATATCATGCATCTATACTTAAAAATAGAACATCTGTATTATGCATTTATAACATCTATATTGAACATTTTGAATATTTATATAATTATATTTTATATTTAGACTACTTAATTTAATAAAAGTGTTATAAGAGAGTTTTCAAAATGTATAATTGCAATTTTCACCCACCCACAACCTATTATCAATTTATCATTACCAAGTTAAAAAAGGGGTACCAAAGTATTCCACGTTTCAATGTTTTGGTGTTGTTGTTGCTGACTTTGTTGCTACATAGGGATCTAGATCTCTGCATTGGATACCCTCATATTATTATTATTCCACAATTATTTGTGGTTAACATATTTTGACTCACATGAGGCTTATATGGTAAGGATAAAAAACTAAAGGACAAAGAAAAGGATGAGGTATCAATTCTTTAAAGTCTAGATCCAAGGACATTCGACTAACAATTATATGGCACCAAGGTAGAGACAAAGGGTTTGATGAATATTTTCTTAGTTCCACGTTATTTCATTTTATCTCTCTTTTCTTTGCATCTGCCATGTGCTTTGTGGTCCATTTCAAGATCTAGCCTATTACTTCTTTATTTTCTAAATTTTTCCTACTAAAATATACTTATAGTTGCTCTTTTATTTTAGATTCTGTTTAAATCACACAAAAATGATAAAAAGGTTTCTGCTTGTTTTCATTACAGCTATCCAGAAAAAAATGTCTATCTTCTTTTTTTTTTTTTTTTGAGTTACATGAAATTTTATCGAGGAGATAGAAACATTAAATTCCATAGAACTCAAAAGATAGCAAAGAATTTCTTCTTTTCTTTTACGATGATTAAATTTAGCGATATACTCCGTAATATAAATTCGAAAATAAACAAGATCAAGCAAAAGTTGAAACCAATTTGATATGATTCTTGCACCACTATTTTTTAGCATGAAATAAAATAAAGCCTTAAAAATTAGGATAATATAGATTTTTGTTTGCTAATATCAGAGTGGGGTGACAGTAAATTAAGTAATTAACTATAGACTATAGTAGCTACTAGCTAAGGAGTAGTACAATATGTTTCTTGTAATTTTTCAATATAAATTACTCTGTAAATGGTAATTAGTTATTGTAGGCACAACTATCCTACTTTTTATTTCTTTTAACTTTTTACCTCGTGATATAAAGAAATTTCATGCATCTGGGACCCACTTTTTGACACATTCTTTGCATCCTCAGTTGAGTCATTTTGACAGTTAGAATCTGAACTTTAGACCCTCTATGCAGTAAGAACTACTATAGAAAATAACTACTTATATGGTATTCAGTCTTTTCACAGCATTAGAGAATCTTGCACAGATAACTTTTTTTTTTTCCTTTTTCTTCCCCTCTTTTTGAAGGGAGAGTAGGCATTCATATCTTCTGTTGGACATGTTATTAAATAGACGATATGATAGTGAAAATTTTGGATATGATATTGTAATTAACATATAAATTTTTTTATTTGTGTGATAAGTGTACAAAATTTAACTAGTTATGCATAGAATATGATATTGATAAAATAGGATGTAATTTTAAAATTCTAAAATATCCTTTATTTAATTTATTTGGATATGACATTAGTAGCATATAATAGGATATAATGTAAAGGTGATATTGGATAGACTCCTTTTTTGAGTGTGGACTATTAGCAATGAAATGCCTATATAAATTGCAGCCCCCCCTTCATTCCTACACTCTTTGTTTTTTTCTCTCTTGGTGTAAATATATATATATATATATATATATATATATACACACACCTGTGTATCAAAAAAAAAAAAAAAAGAAAAATGCCCAATTCATACCTCCCACTTAGTTGGGAGAGCACAGGAGACCAATGGTGGTATGCAACTCCCATAGATTGGGCAGCTGCCAATGGCCTTAGTGATCTGGTCAAAGACCTGCTTCTAATTGACCCTAACCTCCTCATCAAGCTCACATCCCTTCGTCGTACTCGTCGCCTTGAGACTGTTTGGGAGGATACCGGGCCCCACAACGACATAGCCTGTTGTAGGGCCCGTGTGGCTCGATCCCTTCTTATGGACTATGAGCCCAAACATGGCAATGGGCCTCTGCAGCCCAACTGTCTAATGAGTGCAGGCTATGGTGGATGGCTCCTCTATACTGCTGCTGCAGCAGGTGATGTGGGCTTTGTCAAGGACTTGCTTCAGAGGGATCCTCTTCTGGTGGAGGTAGGAGAAGAGTATGGTGTTGCTGAGATTCTTTATGGTGCTGCTCGGAGCAAGGATTCTGAGGTTTTTAAACTGTTGCTTGAGTCTGCCATGAATGTTGATAATAATAAAGGTAGAAGTGGTGAAGTAGGGAAGAAGGGTTTTAAAGAAGAGCTGATTAATATAGCAGTTCATGCTGCTGCTAAGGGAGGGAATTTAGAGGTTCTCAAAGAGCTTTTGTTGGATTGTTCTGATGTATTGTGTTATACAGATGATCAAGGTTCCACCATTCTGCATTCTGCTGCTGATACAGGCCAACTTCAGGTGAAAACTCCTGCATTTTGCATTTTTCCTCCTAAGTAGTTTTTTTTTCCCCAAAAAAGTATACTTCCTATGTTTTTTATATTTGCAACGAACTATTTTGCACGTATTTTCATGTTTCTTTGAAATATTTTCTTAAAATATCTCCCTATTTTTAGGTGGTTGAACATATTTACTCCTCAAAATTATATCAAATTGCCATTTGATTATTTTCTTGTGTTTCTCATCTTGATAAGCTAGGAAACAAAAAAAACCAGGTTTTGGGAAAAAAAAAGTTGGGCTTTGGATATGAATTTTGTAGGCCTGTTAAGGCTATTGTTTCCTTTGGCCCTAAAAGCCCATTAAGCGTTGCTGATTTAGTGGGTTTTGGGCAGAGAATTATGGTCCAAAGTTAGGCTGACTCAACATTTTGAGTAACTGTTTTCCAGCCTGGCCTGCCAATTGATCAACCCCTTTTTCTCATGGTTTTTAGAGATGTATGGTTTGGTTTTGCCTTTGGCTTCGATTTTTAGACCCTGTTCTTTTGAACTGAATTAATTTGAATTGAGTTGAGTCGAACTGAATCCTAGACTCATCAGGAGTTGAACTAAACTGAACTAAACTAAACTAAATGTAGTCCAAAAGAACAGGGTCTAGTCGATCTTGTTTACTATGGATCTCACCTTTTGACAATGTACCTTTACATAATTGCAATTATCCAATATAAGTTAGTAGGAGGGCAGTTTTGAAATTTCGCACACAAAAAAAAACTATTAGCAAGTCTCTCGTCTAACGGCCTTACGAGATACCTTTTAGCATAAAACAGAATTTTTTTTATACAAATCTTAACTAATTATTATAGTAAAAAGTTACAGATTTTTTCTAGGTAACTCTGTTACGACTTCTGACACAGTGACACGCTAGATGCTGCAATGCTGCCATAACACATTGATTTTCTAGGCTCTCAGCTCAAAATCTTGCTTTATTAATATTACCTCCCCACCACAACACAAATATTGATTTGCTAGATGCTGCAATGCTATTGTGAATGTATAAGTTATAATTTTACTTATCTTGTTAACCTGTTGATTATAGGTGGTTGAATATTTGATCGCAACATACAGTAGTATCATTAACTCTTCTGATAACCAAGGGAATACAGCATTACATGTTGCTGCATACAGAGGATACTCGTCTGTGGCGAAGTTTTTAGCCTCTGCATCACCCTCATTAACCCCATCAAGAAACAATGGTGGGAACACATTTCTGCACATGGCAGTGACCGGATTCCGGTCCCCTGGTTTCCGCCAGATCGATCATCAAACGGAGCTGATTAAAAGGATAACAAGCGGCGAAATCACCAACTTGGAAGAGATCATTAATGTCAGAAATAACCAGGGCAGAACTGCACTGCACATTGCTGTTGCTGAGAACATTCAGTGCCATGTCATAGACCTCCTAATGAGTGTACCTTCAATCAACTTAAACATCCATGACAGTGATGGGCTAACTCCTCTGAATCTCCTCAAGCAATGCCGTAAAACAGCAACATCCAATCTTTTAGCCAAGCAATTAAACGAGAACCAAACCGACCTTAGCTGTGAACTGCATAGTAGTAGCAGTAGATTCAGCTCTTGCTCTAGTGAAGTAACAAGCAGTTTTGAATTAGACAGCTACAAGAAAGTATTATCTGGTTCTGTTGATTCAGCCTCTAGACGTTTAAAACTCATCCAATTTCCTAGAAAAGACGGGAGAAAACCCACGACTGTGAGTAGTAATACTCTAACCCCACTAAGGCAACAATACGCAAAGGAAGCAGATCCTAGTCGTTCTGTAAGGGAGAGGTTCGCTGCGAACTTAATGCAAGGAGTAGTGCAAGGAACACCCCCCAAATCGTGTTTATCATTGGGTAGTTATTCTTCTTCGAGCCCATTTTCTGAATCATTGGCATCTTCTCCTTGTGAAGCAGATAAACTAAAGGGTGGAAAATCTGGGTTTTTTAGTGGGCCATTGAGTGGAGAAAGGTTATTGAAGGGTGGTGATAAGCATAGGAGGACAAGCTCTTTCAATAAGAGTGTGATGAATCAATATTTCTGCTTTGGGGCACAAGGGTTAACTGTTGAAGATTCAGATACTTGCAGGACAGATAACAGTTGCAGAAGGCTTGTTTTCTGAAGCATTATTTGATTGACTAGATATTGTTACACAAATTCTTCATACTTTTTTTTACTTTCATTTCTCTTGTTGTAAAGGTTCAATAATTATGAAGTTAATTACCAAAAAAAAAGTTTCACCCTTTTCGCTATCCTAATGATTGCACTGATAAGGTGGTCTATTAACCGATCCTTAATTCATGACAACCACTTCGAATTATCTCTCTATTATATAAGACAAGAGGAAAGTGTATAGTGTCAACATGCAACTGTTCGAATTGATATAATTCTGTTATTATTATTTTCTCTTGTTGATAGACTAGATATAGTTTCAATAATTAAATGAAACTTGTGTAAGGATATAATTCGATGGTAATAAACAACACAGTGAGATTTGAGATAAATTAAATAAAATATAACTTGATTTTATTTTTCCTCATGCATAAAAACTATTAATGGAAGCCAAAGTACGATAGAGTGAGTGCTGTCAAAATTAAAGCGTTGCAATTAAATAAAAATGAATGAACAACATCTGAGTGATACACGAATTCTGAGAAAAAAAATGTTACTAGATTAATTAGGAGAGGGACTTAAAAATAGCTTTTGGAAATAAAATTTCCTTTTTCTTCCCTCCACCATTTCTTTGTTCCATCAAACTAAATGCAAATTCACCAACATTAAATTATTAAATCCATACCCTACTTTTAAAAAAAAACATTGCTAAAATAAATACATTTCATATTTACAATCACAATCCCAAACCAATTAGCATAATAATCTTCACCATTGAGTCCTGAATTGAATAATATACCAAGACCTTGCTTCAATTCTATGAATAAAAACTGTAATTCTTGGCAGAAAGAATAATTGTCCTTAGTCCTCCAATAGGTGCTAAAATCATCAAGAGCACTCCGAATATAATGCAAAACTGAAAAAAATAATAAAAAAAAAGTGAATAATTTTGTAAAAAATATTTTTCATAATAATAAAAGAAAGAATTTTACCAAGCTAATTAGGAAATAATAATGTAAAATGATGGTTAATCAAATGAATAGCATACCCAATTGGCGCACCATGACAAGCTGAATTTTTTGGGCTTGTAAATTATCAACCATATGATGCAAGGAAGCTGCAAATTGATAAGAAATTAACAAATTATATAAAAATAAGTAAGTTGCACATTAATTCATTAATACAAATATATATATCGAGATCACATTTGAAATATTTTTCCTTAAGAATTAATAAATGTATATAAAAGGTGAAATTTTGGTAAAATTAAGTGATAAGTTCAGGTGAAATGGTCAGGTCAGATTAAATAAGTTTAGTTCAAATTTGATCAGCAAAAATCCGTTAAACTAAACATATACTCCATATAACCTAATGTCACAACTAATAATAAGATTGCTAGAAATAGTGAAAGAAAGAAGAAATAAAAAAGTTGCTTACATAGTATGATGTTGGAGCCAAAGCAAATCCTCCAAAGAAACCAAGAAGACCACCAAAGAAAGGAAAAGTAATGGCAACGAACACCGTAAAAGCTGAAATAATCAGGAAATATAAGTAGTTTAGGCAATAACATACATTAATGACGGGCCGAAATCTCGTTGCAAATGTAGAACTTTTGTGACGGTTTTTGAACCCGTCGCTAAAAGTTACCTAATACCTAACCCAAACTCCATTAGAAATGACTTATTTACGACGGGAAAAACATTTGCGACACCCTTTCTGCGACGAGGGTCATATTTTTATAATGGAAAAATTCATTTGCGACCCCCCCTTTATAACGCCAGGATCACATATTTGCGACGAGAAATCCCGTCGCAAATAACATCTTTTCTAGTTGTGCGATCAGATTTTTGAGTAACATGTTTCATTTTACTTGGATCGATGCATGATTTTGACGTATGTTTCATAATTAATACCATCTTTTTAAAAATTATAATCAATGACTTATCAAATCAAAACCCAAGTATGTAAACATATCCTTTAATTTACATCACATAAAATAATTACATTACAAAACATGAAATTTACATACCAACATATATGTTGCGAGTTGTGAACCGAAGAATGGCAGTAGGCTTGAACTTCATTTGTTTTACCAAGAATGTTTCCAACATGTCGAAAACTGGCATGGCAAATATCTACACAAAATTGCCCAAAATATTTACCCAACAAAAAAAAGAACTATGTAAACTAATTAAATGGTCCTTAAGAAATTAAAGATTACATATTTTATTTTGTGTCTTATTTTAATTACACTTTCACACTTTCTTAACCCACTTAGGGGCTGTTTGGTTGAGTTTTTTTAAAGGTATGGAATGGATTTGATACCAATCCATTGTTTGGTTGGGTTTTTTTAAGGTAGAATGTGAAACCCATGGGTATCTAACTCTACCCCATCCCCCTTCAATTCCATACCCCCCTCATACTACAAGATTCCAAATTCATTCCTTCAAGTTACAAACCCTAATCTAAGAAGGGTGGAGAGAAAAACTTTAAAAAAAAAACTGATTTCCGCTTACCTATCATCTTCTTGGTTATATAATCTTATCATCTTCTTTTTTCTTTTCTTTTTTTATGGTATCATCTTCTTGTTTTTAATAAACTGTATACTGTATGCTTATCACCTTCGTTCATCCTGTTTGGTTAATTTGATTTGAGCATTTTTCTCCTTTTTTTTTTGTTTCAAATCCTTTGTATGATGTATATTGGTTAATTTGATTTGTATTATTTTGAATCCTTTATCTTAAAAAAATTCACACATTCATTTTTTTTTTTTAATTTGTTAACTTTTATTGCCTTTTTCTAGGGAGATTTGTATTGGTTTTAAGGAAAAAAAAAATTACCAAATCCATTTTAAAAGTGAACCAAACAGCATGAATGGATATAGAATCCATTGCATGATTGAACCAAACAGTTTAAAGGTGGTATGGGATTTTGAATCCATACCACTCTAGTATGGATATCCATACCATTCCATTCCAGCCTAATGAACCAAACAACCCCTTAAATAATTAATCCATCAACTTTTATACATTCTCTCACAATTACAAAAGTACTACTCTCACTTTCTTTCGTCAATTAAAATATTAAATTGCTTCCCAATTGAAATTTCCTTTACTTTCCTCATTTTTGAGCATAAATAGTAGTATATAAGATTATTTGTTTTTAATAATCCAACCTTTCGCGTTTTAGCAACCAATAATCCAACTAATGAACCTGAACCTCTCATTTTAGAGTTTTAACAGTTGTATAGGTAAGTTAACGTTAGACTTTTAATGTGTAGTTGATTAAAAAACTGAACAAAACAATATATCAACATATAATTGATCTGTTATTTGCAAGTTTAGTTCATTGGTTGCTAGATAGAAATCGAAAGGTTAGATTATTCTCTAATAATCCAAATTAAAGGTTGGATTGATTATTGGTTGTTAAAACTCGAACGGTTGGATTATTAAAAGAAAATTTTCCAAATATATAGGGGGTGTTTGGGAGTTAGCGGTTTGACGAGGCAAAGAGAGAGGTTTGAGAGGAAAGAGAGGTTTAAACAACTCAAAAAAACTATTTTTGGGTGTTTGGTAGTTAGAGGTTTGGAAGAGAGTTTTGGGGTGAAAATGTTCTTTTTCAAAAAGCTCATATGAAGATCAGAGCTTTTTGAAAGAGCTTATAGCTTTTTAGTTCTTTTTACTCTTAAACATCTAACACATATCCACTATTTACCAAACATTTTTATACAAACAGCTAATGTAATCAGTTAGTCACATCAGTTATCACAATTCACAATCAGCTAGTCAAAAACAGCTAACTCAACCAGCTAACCTCGTTCTAACGTATAGCTATCAGCTAACTCCCAAACAAGGCCATAATTGCATTACAAAAAAGGGTAGAAAAGAAGACAAATGGAATGTTAGTTTAGTTTACCTGATAACTGCCAATAACATGGATAACAACAAAGGCATTGGCAAGAATAACAAGCCAAACAGGGTTATCCAAGCTAAGAAGAATGTTATCCTCAACAGAATTACCAAAGACTCGGTAGCCAATAAAAGCAACAGGGAAATAACAAGCAGCCACAACAAAGTAAGCAAGCTTAACACCCTTCCACATTGGTCCCTTTGAAGGTTGCTCTGCGGTGGAAGGTATGGTTGCCTGAATTTCCAACACCACATTGTGTCCGGCGTATGCGAATGCAACTTCTCCTAAGGCCGTGAAGCAGTTCATCGTCCTTGCACCCGCTGATACTCCATTTGATGAATAGTCCACGTCTTCGTGTATTCCTTTCATTAGTGACGCCGACCATGCTATCGTTGAATAACTGTATAACACAGGCATCTGTAAGAGGGATAATAAGCTAGGAATCTTTGCAAATGCGTGGGGTGAGAATCAAACCCAAGACCTCGTGTCTGAAATTCTGATGCCCTAAACAATGGGCTATGACTCATCCTCATAAGTATATAATAATTATATGTATGTATGTATGTGACATCTATCAAATTTAGGGTGCATATGTATTATTGAATTTAATGACATCTTGTTATTAGAAACAAACATTTATATATAATGAATTGTTTTGTAAGAAATAATAAACAGGTTTTTAATGCTTCATATATATGATAATGTGAAACCTTAAACCAAATGAAATTTAGTAGGTCTCTGGTGACACTGATCGTCTCACTATGTGAGACCAAAAAAGTTATGAAAAAAATCAACAAAAGTTATTGAAATTATATAAAAAAGTATTAGGTAATTTTATACATAAAAAAAAACTTTTTATATGTTTTCGGTAGCTTTTGCAAGTTTTTTCTTTAAAAGACCTGATCTTATGGTGAAATCATCTCCCCTAAGAATTTGTTAATGAAACTTTGTCGTAAAACCTTACCCTCAATTTTTCGAAATTTTTATTGAATTTGGAATTTTTGATTTAGTTATTACTGTAATTAATATGTTTAATTTTAGCTATTGTAATACCCCGAAATTTTGGGATATTTTAAATTTTTTTATTTATTGATTAAATATATGATCAATTGACTATTTAATTGATTATTATTTAATTAATTATTATTTGTGTAACAATTTAATACTTTTTGAGCCTCTTTTTATTTTGTTAACCAAAACCCGAGCCCAATTGTTTCCTTTGATCCATTTGTTACGCAGTCCGTCCTTTTATTTATTTTCTTTTCTCCTAAATGTTTTATTTTAATTCTAAGTCCGAAAGGCCATATTAATTGGACTGTTTTTATTTATAACCCAATCCTTTCTTCCAAATTGGGCCAAAGACCCAATTCTCTCCTTTTAGTAATCTTGGCCGGTTCTTGCTTTGTTTATGGGCCAACCTTGTTTTTTTTTATTTAATTAATTATTATTTTGCGGATAATAAAATTAATTTAATTAATTTAAATATTCTAACCTATACAAACTAGCTAAGTCCTCCCCTTTTTGCTCCTCCCATGTACACGGCTAACCCTAAGTACATAATAGGGTTTGCCCTCTTTGTTGCTTGTTTTCTTATAAATAGGACCTAATCACCTCTTTTGGGTCCTAATTGTTAAGTTATCAAAAACCCTAAAATACATATTTTCTCCTCTCCTCTTCCTTTCTCTCAAAAGCCAAACCCTTGAGAAAAATTCACCAAGAGTGAATTTTTCGTGCCTTGGAATTATTAAGCGAATCCAGGTAACTTCGCTTTCTCCTTTAATCTATGGGTAGAAAAACACATAGTTAATTAGGAATTGAAGCATGAAAATTGTAGGAAGTTTAATATTGTTTTCATATGAACATGTCGAGCATGAAGCATGAATTTCTTGATTGATTTTTATGTATTTTCTTGATTTTATGTATGATCTTGTATAATTTATTTACCAATCAAATCTTGTTATTTCTTGATGAATTTTTCATGGTATCTGGTTTACTGTTTGATTATTAACCATGATTTATTTCGTGGCAAAATTCGTCCGTTTATTATTTATAAAAATTTAATCTTTCAAACCGGTAAAACTGTCCAGAATAGGTTTACGAATTTATTAGTGTATTTAATCAATTCGGAATGCTACGAAATTTTATATGGAAGTCAGTGATAATGTTTTACAGCTTGTGTTAAATTTTCGTAATTTTTAAAGATCGTTTGATATGGCATAAAATTCTGAAACCGAATTCAGCCTAATCTGACTGGTTAGTTATAAAATCACTTAAAAATAGTAAAAGATGTTATTTTTAGACGAAATTTATGCACGTTAATCCTTGAACCCATATTTAGCTCCCATAAATTAGAGATCTTTAGATGGTCGTTTTTAATTTAATTATTTAAAAATCAGATTGTATAAATTAGGGCAATTGAATTATTAAAATATGCTATTATTAATTATTGAATTTTCGAGTGACCTAAGTATTAAAAGGGAACTAAAAATATGATTTTTATGATGAATCTTGATAGTATTGAATTATATTGATTAATCTTGAATTAAAAATTAAATCTTGTTATTATCTTCTAATTGTCGAGTGTATAGAAATTAAAAGAAGGGTTAAAAATATTATTTTTATGTTAATCTTGATGAATGTTGTTGAAAAATATGATTTTTATCTTATTTTGGTAATTTTTGTAATTATATTGATTAACTAAATTAATTCTAGAAAATAGTTAATTATTGTTATATTTTTAATAATGCCATGTAGAATTGATGAATTAGTCAATTTTTGATTAAATTTGATTATTGTTAATTCAGGGAATAATTAATAATAAAAGTTACGGACAAAATAATTATTAGGGATAAGTTGTAAAGTGAAGGGATAAAAAGATATTATTGGTATTATTATTAAGAGGACCGAAATAATATTAGTACTATTAATATAAATATTTTTGGATAAAGTTACAAATTGGTATATGACGTAATATTAAGGTTAGTATCCGAAAGGATAGGATTATACGTATACATATATTTTAAGGATAGTATATTATAAGATTTGAAGTTGCATAAGATACTACTAGGGATAAGAAAGGAAACAGAGTAATAGCTATACATGTTATGTTTCGGTCTCTGGCTAGGAAAGACTTGGTATTTAAGGTGGCCAATATACGTGCCGCACCTCTCTTTCCTGGGACTCCGAACATTTCATTTCCTATTACGGTCACCTAGTATTATCCTAATATATGAGATGATTGAATTAATTGAAGATATAAGATACAATATGGACACCCACCTGTATGATACACGAGTCATTAGTGGGTTAAGTCAGAACCACTACCCTATGGGACGAACACATGAGTTCCCCCGAGTAGTTTGACCTTAGAACATGTAGTCGTCTGGTAACCGTATCTGCGAGTCGCTACCAGGAAGTTATGGCCATAGCTTAGGCTTAGTGGTGAAACACGGGATCCGCTACGGGATTGAGTACACGAGCTCCTCCCGGCATGTTCTAGGGAGTTATGGTGAAACACGAGATCCATAACGAGTTATAAGTGACCGGTCCAACAAAGATATTATATTACGATCATACGATTTGATAAGATGAAATCATAAGATGAAGTTTAAGATGATTTCTAAGATGTGATGATAAGATATGTTATGATCTAATATGATAAGAAAGACATGATATGATACGATTAAGATAAGATTATGATATGACATGATCAAGATAAGACTATGATATGATATGATTAAGATAAGATTATGATAAGATATGATTAAGATTTATTAATGATATAATTTAAGAAGGGTTAAGTATAAGTTAAGGATTGGGATAATTTAAGATGTATAGTATAAGGTATAAGTTCAGTATGTTAAGTCTTCCGCTGTGTATTTCTGTATTTATGGGTATGTACGTATGCGAGTAAGGATGCATGTATGTATGAATGTTGAGTGTATTTTTGTACGTATTTCTAACCGTATTTGCAGGGTTGATTGTACGTACATTATACGTAGATTATACGTATTTCTAACCGTAGTTCTGCAGGTGTGTTTATACGTATTCGCATACGTACTTTTATACGTATTTTTATACGTACTGTTATACGTATTTTTGTACATTTTTATAAAGACATGTATTAGATTTCTTTACAGTTTTTATGCATATTTCTATGCTATTATGTGTTTGGTGGTCCCTCGATTAAATGGGACAGCCTAGTTACTCGCCACTGACGGTGGACCCCCCCCCTCAGTTTCAGATGACGATGCAGCAGAGTAGAGCGGGCTCCGCTGGATGGGCTTGAGTAGATTAGTATTTTATTTTGAGTATTTAGTATTCCCAGAACAGTTTGAGACATTAACTTAGTTTATCTTATGATCCCAGCATGTTGGGACAGAATTTCCAGACTTTATATGTATTAGTGACTTTTGGTTTATGGATTTTCAGTAGTTAATTTAATAAAAGATAATTTATTCATTCAATTAAGTTGATTTATTGTTATTTAAGTTAGTAACGGTCCGAATGTCGCTTTCCCTTTGTAAATCGACAAGTCGAAAAGTCGGGTCGTTACAGCTATAGATAGCATAATGACCCCATAAAAAAATTAGTGAAGTCATTGCCAAAAATTAAGGGTAAGGTTCCATCTAATCAAATATATTTAGTTTCTTTCTAGGTTTTAGGTTGCCAATTCCTTTTTTTAAGAAAATAATTTGCCTTTAGTATTATTCAATTCCTTAAACTTGGGTATATACAATAATATGTTTTGACTAATTTCCTAACAAAATGTTATTCATAAGGAAAGCTACCTAACAAACCCTATTTGATTGCTAAATTTAAGGTAACAATATATACTAAATATATTATTTGCATATTAAAAAAGATTATTTAACTTACAATTATTTACTTATAATCTATCAGCCAAGTAAATTACAAAAAAAATTATTGTTTCTTATAAAATGATATATACCGCCCTAAGGGCTGCATATAAGGATTAAATTCTTTCTTAAAAATGGTATGTATTTATAGATTTATGATAAGAATATTATATGTTGTATATATCATAACCCATAAAAAAAAAGTCATTATAATTATATTTTATTTTAAAAAGGGAAAAAAAGAGTGAAGCAAACAAACCTCAAGGACTGTAATAATAATATATATACAGCCCTAAGGAATAATGCTTATATGCCGCCCTTAGGACAGTATATATATCATTTTCCTATTTTATTTTATTTTATTTTAAAGAAGGCGAAAAAAAAAGAAGCAAATAAAAATAAGAGAGGAAACAAACCTCAAGGACATAATAGCAGCAGTCAAGGAAATGAGAGACATAGAGTTGAAATTAGGAAGGTGGGAGATAACAAAATGAACAGAAGCAAATATTAGTATAAAGAAGGTGAGCTTAATTGGTTTGCAATCAGGGCATGAAAGCTCATGAATCTTCTTCAACGACTTGCCTCCAGTGACCATATAAACTATGTCTGTGCCTATCTCGACGATCAATTGCTGAGGAACAACCACCCATAACCCTAACTTCTCCCCGAAAGCATGTTGCCCTAACTCGTGGTATCGATCAAACCTCTTGCCTGGCACCATTTCATGCATCTCCACCATTTGCCATAACGTGTATAAGGTTATTATCCATGATAATATCAACACTGTCGCTCCTGGTCCCCTATATATATTCAATTCAATCCAATTCAATTCAATTGATCCAATTTTAATAGTTTAATTCCAAATTGTATCTGAGCTACAACTTAAAAAAAAAAACTAACCCGAATTTAATTCCAAATTGTAACTAAGTACTCTTGAAATCACATTGTATGATTGATTGATTTTAACTTGAATTCAAACATAAAATTAATTAATTAAGATAACAAGCACCTAGGGTTAGGCTTCAAGGGCACCTATCTAAGGTCCAACACCTAAAGGGATCCAAATTTAACAAAATAATATAAGCTATATATATGTTAAGGAAAAAAAAAGTTTTAAAAAATATAGATTTTCCATTCAAATTCATCTTACTATTTAAATAGAGTCTTTGATTGTTCTATAATCCCAATTCCAGTGACTCTTCAAATCCGATCCACTCTTTCACATCTTATTCAATTTATTAAAATTATTTTATTTTTTTTTTTCATTTTCAAGTAAACCCATCAATAATAATTCAAATAAAATATATCAATTTCCTCCTAAAATTTAACAATCAAATGCAAATTATTTTACTTCTTCAATAATTCATATCAATATTTAAAAAATATATATATATATATATATATATATATATATATTTTAGAAATAGTCAAATAGGGGAAATTGAATAAAAAAATGTTCTATTCTTGTGTGCAATTCAAAAAGTTGTTATTGACGTATTATAATAAAAATTAATAGTTTATACTCCGTATATTATTAGTAGTAGTATTTAGCATTCTATAAAGACATGGTGTGCGGATATCAATTCTCATCATTCTAACGATGACTCATATCATGAACCGTTAGGATTGTCACTAGCAACAACACAACATTTTATTAGATAGTATAAGCTTATTTAATAATAATATATTTATATATACTTATGTAAAAAAAAAAAAATACACATGGATGTGTCCAAATTATAATCAATCTAAATTGATCCCACCTAATCTAGCTAGACAACTATTCATCTATCGACCTTATTTTATTTTCTAAATCTCAAATTGTGTTCTTGTGTATATTATAAATCCTTAAGATCAATTATCACACTTTTTAGAAATCAAAAGGCAATAGAAAAACATATGAACATAATCAAAACATAATTCATAATTCATAATACATATCCGAGATGTTAAATATATATTAATAATAATATATATTAATAATGTTGAATAATAATAGTTATAATAATATGTTGAATGAAAAAATGTATTTGCCAAATAAATCTCCGTGATGAATTAAGATCTCTCATCAAAACAATAGGAAATAATATTAGTAGATATACCATCCAAGTTCCGACATGGCATAAGGAAGGCTAAGAACACCGGCACCAACCATAGCGGTAACATTGTGAAATGTTGAATACCACCATTTTGCGTTTCGACTTGATGTAATCGGCAACCAATCATCAATATCCTTTTGTTGTTGAGAAGATGATATCCTCGATTCTGCATCTGTACTCATATTTATGAAAACTTAATAATAATAATAATAATAATAATAATAATAATAATAATAATAATAATAATAATAATAGTTGATTAGGGTTCCTATAATATACAATTTTTAAAAAACCTAGCTATAATAACAAGAATAGATTATAGAGAAAGATGGTGAGAGCTAATTTGATGAATTTATAGCATTGTCACCACTCCCTTAAATAACTGACCTTGAAGAGTATCTCTAGCACAAATATTTTAATTTAACTAATTCAATTGGCTGAAACAGTCAACAAAAGCTAATTTTTCCATACTTAAGTTTAAAATGGAATCTTAGATTCATTCTATAACCTAAAAATAGGCACAATAACTAACTAATAAGGAATGTATGATGCCTTAATTTGTTTTTGGAGTAATATATAAAGTATATAATTTTGCAAAAAATATATAAATATATTTTATAGGTTTTTATACTTTTTTTTTTTAATTTACAACAAATTCATTTGTACCGAATTTAATAAGAAAGTAAATTGATTGTGTAAATGAAAAATTAATTAATAAAAAATAATTAACACCGGTAACCTAAGCTATAATTTCCCTTTTGCTTTTATTTGATTACTTTTTTATTATTATTTATCTGTTTAATTTCTCGAATCACTTTCTTAAAAGCATGCAAATGAACTTGTTGTAATAATTTTGAGCGTGCATAATGCAAACTTTTAATAGATCAGACTAAAATTAAATTTTAAATCATTTGATAAATAAAGTTGATGTTGTATGTTATGTCAATTATAATAATTATAAAATTAATTTAATATTCTCTAGTGTATTATATATGTTCTTATTGATTTTATCTCTGTTGATGGATTTTTTTTTTTTTCTGTCATGGTATATATAAGAATATTCTGAATTAATTATATTTTCCGAAATTGAATACTATATTACTACAATAAGTCAATAACTGCGACAATTTTTATCTTTAAAATTTTACACCTAAAATGACAAATGCACCTCTAATTTAAAAAATTAAACAACCATTTTTTTTTTGACGAGAAAACAAACATTATTACACACTCCTAAATCTTACACATTTAATTTTCCAAAAGTAATTTATACATCATTTTGTATCTCTCTTACTTAACCTTCAATAACCTCCTAACCTTACTTAACTTTAAGAAAAAATAAATCGCACAAATTCATTTGTTGCAATTAAATCACTGATATGAAGGAATTACGTATATGCTTTCTTTGTTCTTGACCTTATATATGAGTATGTTCAGACTTTAGTAGTGTAGCTATTTCTCAACCTAGCATGTACCGAGACAAGAAAGTCTATGTACATATTGCTTATTGGCCGGATAGGTTGTCCAATAGGCGATATGTTTAGTTTCTCAAATTACTTTCTTAAAAGCATGCAAATGAACTTGCTATAATAATTTTTAGAATGCATAATGCAAACTTTTAATAGATCAGACTAAAATTAATTTTAAATCATTTGATAAATAGAGTTAATGTTGTATGTTAGTTATGTCAATTATAATAATTATAAAAATAAGTTAATATTCTCTAGTGTATTATGTTCTTATTGATTTATCTCTGTTGATACAATAATTTTATTTTTTACTGTCATGGTATGCAGTGGCGGACCCAGATCTTGAAATTGGGGGGACGGAATGAAAATGTCCAAAGTATGCGGATAAAAATCAAGCATTTGGATACCAAAAATATTACTAGGGCACATAAATTGTTTACTATTAAATTTTACAATTTAAAATAAAAAAATGCGAAAATTCTTACCATTCACATGAAATTTTTTAAAAAGGAAAAGCCAAATTTTTATAGTCTGCCCAAAAAATACGCTCAGGCCCTTACTCATGCGTGGGGGAAAACAATCTAGCTAGGATTCGAACCCCAACACTAGGGGGGTTTGATGACTGTTGCTACCGCTATGCTGCGTGACTTTGTTATGCAAAAGCTACACGCGATGGTCCCCCATGATCCAACGTGGGTCCTCCAGTGATGGTATATATAAGAATATTTTGAATTAATTCTATTTTCTGAAATTGAATACTATATTACTATTTATCCCTCCGTATCAGTTTATCTGCTACAAATCTAAATAAGGTTGTAACACAATAAGTCAATAACTGTGACAATTTTTATTTTAAAAATTTATTTTACACCTAAAATGAAAAACATACCTCTATTTAAAAAGTTAAAAAAATATTATTTATTTATTTTTGATGAGAAAACAAACATTATTATACCCTCCTAAATCTTACGCATTTTCCAAAAGTAATTTACACATCATTTTTTCTCTCTCTTACTTAACCTTCAATGCAAAAATTCATTTGTTGCAATTAAACCACGATATAAAGGGTTTACATATGTTTTCTTTGTTCTTGACCTTATATATAACTATGTTCAAACTTTAGTAGTGTAGCTATATTTCTTGACTTAGCATGTACCGAGACAAGAAAGTCTATATATATATCGCTTATTAGATAGGTTGTCCAATAGACCAGACGATATGATATTGAACATTTATAATATTGGAATAAACAAACATAATTTTTTGTATTTGGGTGATCATTAATTTGTACACAAATTTATCAATGATAGTTTATGTAAAAAATTTAAAATACAGTTTGTTTAATTATTTAAGCTTATATGGATATGATATTAAATTATTGATAACATAACATATGATACATAACTGATGTTATTAGGTGACGATATGTATTTATCAAAGTTAAGTGTCTACTACTATTGTGTTATATGTTTATGTTATTCATACAAATTAAACTAGCTAGATACAATCATCACAAGCATTGATGGTGTAAGGGATGAGACCAAAACTTATAGGATTGTAAAAAAATTTGTCAGCACTTACTATATAGAGAGTATTTTATTTTAAAAAAAGTTTAAAAAAAATAAAAATATAGAGAGTATTTCTCGCAATATTATTTGAACAGATTCATAAATGAGTGAAACAGTTAGTTAATAGAAATTGAGTTTTCTATGGGCTTAAAATAGGAATCGGGAGGGAAAATCTAACGGTCTCAGCTATCCATTACTCTCTCTGTTTAACTTTAATAATTAATAATGTAATGTGAGGCAAAACCCTAATATAACTTGTTTTGGAAAAAAGGAAATGAATGCACTCTAATAAAACTCACGCATGAAAGCACACCTTTTCAAATGAAAATATTACAAAAATATATAACTCTAATAAATTAAAAATTATATATTTTTAAATTCTCTATAAATAAGCATCCAGATGTCACGTGACACATAAAAATTTGGGAAATCCAAGATCGTTTTAATTTATATTGAGTGTAATTCATAGTTAATGGAGTAATGGAGGAAAAATGTCAAATCGTTGTCATTAATATGTAACGGAGGGAGTATGTGTTTTCGTACGTAGGAAGTACTAAACATTTTATGGGAATTATGTAGGGTTATTAAAAATTATTAGTAAACAAATATTTGTAGGTTACAAAGTAATAATATGGGAATTAATTAAGGTTTACATAGGGGTTAATTAAGTGTTTATATGCGGTTACTAAACATTCTATGAGTGTTGTCCCTATGTAAACAATGTATGGGAATTTTAGTCCTATAACATTGAGTAACCTCATTAAAAAACACTAAATTTGATTTAGTGAAATTTGTTAATCTGGTCTGATTTTTAAACTTATTTTTTCTGATCTGATCTTATATGTTGTCTGATTTGATCCAACTTTGACCGCGTATATATGTTAATCCATAAGAAAAAAAAATCAGTTGAGATCTTATTTTATGTGTATTAATGAGTATGTTTCTAATATGTAATTTTAATAATATTTTTGTTACAAAATTAAAAATGTTTAAATAAAGTTAAAAAAATATTAAATTAGAGGGTGAGTGATAACTCAAGTGGTTAGAGCTTGATCTAATTTTTTCCCCCTCTGAATTAATGTGAATACTAGGTGTAACATTGCCAAAAAAATCAAAAATAAAAACGTAACACCAAATGATTTCTATTATATAAGGGAAGGGAGGCTGCGGCGGTGTCTAAGTAGGTTACACACTTACACTTTTTCCTCCTTTAACTAGATAACAAAAAAAACATATTTACTCTGTCCTTTAAGTTTGCTACATTTATTTTTTCACACGAAACAAAACAAAACGTTAATTGAATATATCTTTAGATATATATTCCCTCCGTAACATAAAGATTTCAACATTTTCCTAATATGGATGTAACAAAAAGATTTCAACAATTGCCAAACTTTCCATTTTAGGTAAAAAAAAGTTATAAAAATTATGTATTAAAAAAGTACACATTGAACCGAATCAAATAAGATCCACTTAACTATATTTTTTCTATAAAATTAGAGAGTGTCAAAGTTACACAATAAATATTAAGTAGTCACAAACGTCCTTATACAACAAACATATAGAAACGGAGGTTATACTACAAAACTGAGTAACAAACTAAAATCCGTATACAAAAAATCTTTGCCTAAAATAAACATTCCATCAAATCAAAACAAGTTAACAACAATCATTTTTTTTTTACGAATCAATATATACACTTATCTGTATTGCATTATCGACATAGATTAAAAAGTTAACAAAATTGTCGCTTTAAAGATGTAACCTAACAAAACATTTGTACTGGCCACTGCCCACTGCCCACTGGGCTACTTTGCGTCGCAAATTTCCCGCCATTTTGGATTCTTCCTTCCTCTCTCTCCCGCTCAGACTCCCTACTAGTTGAACTCCAAAATCCTCGATTTCACAAACCCTAGAATTCGAAGAAATCGATAATGGAGGCTGAAATCAAAGCTCAATTCAATAAAAGTGGGTTTAAAATCGTCGATGAGGATACAGTTCTCAGTAAATGTAATTGTATTTCTTCCTTCCCCTAATTTCAGTTGGGTATTTATTTCATTATTTTCTCTCAATTTTAATTTCCCCCCCTCTTTCAGGTCTTACTTTTTGTATAAATTACAAGCTTACGCCTTCAGATCTTGTCTCAAGCTGGGAAGTATACTATCTCAACAGGTTTACTCATCTCATTCTTGCAATACTATATCTTAATTGGATTTTTCATCCCTTGACTTAGCAGCATATTCTTTCAATTAAATTTACCTTTTTTTGTTGGTTGAAACTTTAATTCACTGGTGTTTCACAAGTTGAATAATTGTGGGAGCAATAGATAAAATGGTGTTGAAGTTTCTGCAAGTTTAAGCTGTAGAATTTAGAATTTTCAACATATTAGTATGGATTAGAATTTAAATTTTTACGGAAGATTGTTTCAGTTATGTGATTTGGAGAGAAATTAGTCAAGGGCCACAAATCCCTAGAATTGGGGCATGGTTTAGGAGTGTTGCCTTATGTAATTCCTGTTGTACCTGTGATTCATGCATTTCTATTCACATCTTAATAATTAGTTCTCATTTACTCATTTGGATGTTGAGTAGGTCGGCTTGTGAATTTGAGATTGTGTCTCAAGGAAGATTGTCGTCTTAGGTTTATATATATATAAAAAAAAAAGAATCCTGTATTATCACAAACTATGTGACTGAAACTCTTCATTTCACCTGGTTCACCTCAAAAACTTGTGTAGTATGTTAGACTGTGGAACCATCGGACATTGCTATCACACTTGACAATTGATTTTGAACTTAAATCATGCAAATTCTTCACAAAATGGCCTTGTTTGACATTTGTAAACATACTCATGTTTATACTTCTATCAGAGTCAAGGAAAAATAGAGTAGAAAGATCATTTTACTCTTTCAATGCATAAGTTGCATGATGAAAGCATGGCATAAGTGCCAAACCTTACAGAAATAATAGGGAAAAGGATAAAAGAACTAGGAAATAAAATTTGAATTTGAGATGTGCAATGAAGATAAATTGACCATTCCTTGTATTGCCTAGGGAAAAGTGAGAAGAAAATAGGCTATAGCTCTATAAACTAATAGAATCCACTGAGAATTGGTTCATGGGCTTACATCAACTTCGTGATCTTGAGCTCAGGGATAACTTGTGCTCACATTGGTAATTTGATCATTTGATGTATTGAAATTTAGATTTTTTACCCACTATTTTAAGCTGCAGAAGTTAACATGTTTGTATGCTTGTACGTGATACTTTTGAAGCCTTGATGGATTAAGCTGATGTTTCACAGGCAGTTAAATGAGTCTACTATACATAATGCTGAAATGGATGGATTTTTGTTGCATTTACAAAACGAGCAGAAAGAAACATTCATTAAGGAGGAGTCGGGTTTACATGCATACTCCATTCGTGATGTAGATATGTGAGTACCCTGACTTGTGCTTTGCTTAAGCCTAATTTTGTTGTATTGGATTCCTTTTTTTGCACAAGACATATGCGCATCTGAATTCTGAAGGCTTCTCATTTTAACGATTTGCCCAGATGTAAATATGAATTAGGTCATTCCTCATCTAGATTTTGCATTGAACACATCTTTTCTTCTTTACGCTGTAATGATTGTTGTTTGTATTCATCTATTGTCAATTTGTCACTCAAGTAATTCTTCCTATGCATACTTTGTAAATTTATTATTATTTGAAATAGATATTGCATAGTACAAACGTGCAAGTTCTAATGTGAATTGGAGCACAGGTGGTTATATAAATTGTTGCACTGTCTTGTCTTGTGTAAAACAAGAAGAAAAGACCCTGGAGGCCAAAGAAAAATCAATAAAAGAACAAAGGAATATAGCAAAGGAACAATAATAATATGAAAAGGGAAAAAAAATCTTGGATTCAATACAACAATCTGAGCATCAGTCAATTAAAAAATAAAAGATAAGAATCGTATGATGAAGAACATATTATAATGATCGGAAGCGCAATTTTAAACACCAGAATATACTTTGCAATATTTTCTAATTGTTGAATGTGTTTCAAGAGGCACCATTGTAATTATGCATGTTTTATACCTCCAAGTTTTGATGATCATTTGTCTTTCAGCCTTTCAGGTTTCTAAGCCTTAATTGCTAGCTGAAATACTTTTCTTATGAATATAATATTTAAACACTCTTCTCTACAGGTTTTTGAATGACGAATCAGCAGATACAAAAGAAGGTATTCTAGACACCCTAACCGACAGGCCTGTGACTCATTATGAAGAGCTAGGAGATTCAATGCATGACACAAATGGAAGCCTGCTCTCAAGCAGCAAACAGTCAAGCATTGTGACTCCCTTTGGGCAGAGAACCAATAGATTTGTGGTTCAATTCAAGACCAAGACTGAACCTATTGCTGAAACAACCGATGAAGAATCCAAAGATGAAGATATGGGAGATGAAATTATTCGAAGGGCTCAACCAAAGAAAAGGTGTTCTTTAGTGATTCATGGGTCCAAACCGGAACCTGGTTGCAGATTTATGTATGATAGAATTGAAGACAGGGTATTTGATGCTTCTTTAAGTAAGTGAAATATTCATATAGCTATTGTACTTGATTAAACTTAAATCATGATTATTTGGTGGTGTAGTTCAATTATCTCGTGAACCGCATCCAAAAGCATACATCCGGACTTCTTGCTTCTGGACACTATGAAGAGCCTGTGGACCCTACAGTAGCTTCTCAGGTAAAGTAGTTTCTTAAAATACCTTCATGCATATCACACAGTCACAGTATCTGCTCTATTACTATATTCAGCAATCTTGTGAACATCACCTTATTTCATTGGAAATTCTGCCAGAAAGATGTGTTTTCTGTTGGAATGATCTGTTGTGATGGAGAAGGCCGCTTGAATGAGAAATCAATCTTGCTACAAAGCAGGTATTTTCACTAATTATTTCTATGCTCTGCTAATGCTCATAAGTTACTAGGCAATGGCCAAATATCTTGAATATGTCTTCTGTTCAAGTATACAGTGTGTTAGCAAGTTCAATCATCATTAGGATTTTAAGTGTACTTAAAATTGGTTAAATAAAATGGCATCATTTGTACGACTATATTTTTGTAAAAATATTTAACTTAGAGCCATTGGCTTCATCATTAGTAAGAATAAGACTGTTACTTCGTGTACAAATTATTGAGAGGACTAATAAAAATAAAAAGTGTAAATGTGTAATCTACTGTATGTAATCCCTAAAGACAAGAAATGTACACTCGTTTTTATATTAGAATGCAATTTAGATTACAACTCCTATTAACTTTTTTGCTATTTTTTTCCCCTTTCTGGTAGTGTTGAGCATTCTGGAGGCGAACATGTACGCCTTGAATTAGAGAAATTGAACCTATATTCTATTTTTCCAGGGCAGGTATTGATGGAGCATTTCATGAATTTATCTTTTAGAAACATTACATGAATATTATAGAGTAATGAGATATTGAAATTGTTCTAGGTGGTGGGCGTTTGTGGAACCAATCCTAGTGGCCATTGCTTAGTTGCCACAAAACTAGTAGATGCTATTCCTTTGTTACCCTCTTCTGATTGTAATCTTCATCCTCCAAAGCGATTATCTCTGAATAATGAAGGTCTATCCCGTTGGCAATCACCAGCAATGGATGAACTATCAATGGTAAGGCAGATTAGATAGTTCCTTTTCAATTTCTATTAGAATTTCTCTCTTCTTCAGTTCTTTTCATACTTGGCATTAAGAATGAGTGTAAAACACTTTTATGAATTTTTTTTTTGCCAACTTATATAATTCTCACTATGCATCAGTGGTGAGGTTTTGAAAGAATTTCTCAGGATTTACAACGAGAATAAGAAAATAAGGAATCCTCGTGTGTTGTCACTAAATTTACATACTTCTATAATAAAGTCAACCAAAAGAGAGCAAGTGCATGGTTGATCTAAACTCATAGTAATGCCTAACAACTCATCCGTGATTTACAATACATGCTCTTTGAAATTAGCTGTATTGTTTTGCTCAACTAAATAAATTAAACCCCTTTGTGCATATAGTACCTTGGGTTTTTAGCGGGTTCTTTAGATTGATGGAGCACTCTGAAGATTCCTACTTTTCTTAATGAGTCCTTCCTCCATTCCTGGTTATCGAGAGACAACTTAGGGAACTTATTAATTAAAATTATTTATTTAAAAGTTTTTTTACAATTATTTAAAAGTTTTTTACAATTAAAAAATATATATTTATTTAAAAGTTTTTTTACAATTATTTGGGAATTTATTAATTTTATTGCCAAACTATATTGTTAACGAATTTTAAGATTGCACGCATTGCGTGCATAAAAAACTAGTATTAAGTAAAGGAGGGAATGTATCTCATGTTTTAAAAAGATGAAAGGGGCACTGAAGAACATGTGCTTGGTGACTGTTAGATATTTGCGACCTGTGTGTTGTTACCTGGACAGATTATGATCTTCTAGCAGTTTATTACGTCTGTTGCACAGACTTGTCGATACTAGCGAGTGTTCTGATATTCCCATTTTGCATGTTTTATGACATTTGGCAGATTATAGCAGCGGGCCCTTTTACTACAACAGACAACTTGTTGTTTGAGCCTCTCAAAGAGCTACTTGCATATGCAACTAGGAAGCAACCACAGTTGCTTGTACTGGTAAAAGCATTTGAACATTTTCCTTGTTTATTTGGGGGATGCTTTCTTCAGATGTCGGAATTGTGTATAACAAAATATGTGGCTTATGTATCAGTTGGGACCTTTTGTTGATTCGGAACACCCTGAAATTAAGAAAGCAACTATAGATCGGAGCTTTGATGAAGTATTTTTTCAAGACATCATCAGAAGGGTATTACCAGTTCTTGTTGTTTCTGTAGCCTAAAGAAGTGAACTAAGGGAATCAAATTAAATTTTGTTTCTGTTAATATATATTTTCCAGTTGCGAGATCATGTTGAATACATGGGTTCTTCCACTCGTGTGCTTCTAGTGCCCTCCATACGAGATGCTAACCATGATCATGTTTTCCCTCAGGTAACCTTGCGTTCTGACATTTTTACATTATCATATATCGGTATTTGGAGATATAATAATATACATTGCTAAATTGCTTTGCAGCCTCCTTTTGATGTAAACCCCGAGATTAAAGAACAGGTAACTAAATATTCTTACATTTGTATTATGAACTTCCCTTTCCCTTTGAAGTTTTACACTCATTTGCCCCTTTTTGTTCCAGATAACCTGTCTAACCAATCCGGGGATATTTGATGCAAATGAGGTTAGCTCTTGTCACCTTCAAATGTTGCATATCCATGAAAGTATGAAATATTGTCGTATCTTTTTTTTGCAAAAAAAGTGAAAATTGTAATGGTTTTGTGAATCCATGGTTGCTTGTTAAACCAAATGGTATTTGCTGTACCACACGCTGTTATATTTTGATGCAAGCACCAAGTTAAAATGACTCATCTATGACTGAAAAAAAGGGCATTGTCCTATTCTATTCGTTGATCAATTTATTATGACATCTGATAATTGGAGCCCCTGATCTTATATTATGATTTCTTATTTCAAGCCATTCAAAAGATTCTGGATAAGAAGTTAAGAACTCACCACGCTATGGTTGGGTTGGATTGACAGGTAAAAATAGGATGCTGTACAGTGGATGTCATAAAGCATCTGAGTGGAGAAGAGATATTCAGGAATTCATCAGGAGACCGTTTGGGCAGATTGGCAACCCATATTATCAGCCAACGCAGGTGTGTTATGGCCTCTCTTTGCTGGAATATTTTCTACTTCATTCATTTACTATTTTTTTGTGTTTCTCAAGTAGATGTAGGCATTTCATGTTTTCTCTCTGTCTTTTCAGTTTCTATCCTCTATATCCACCAGCTGAGAGTGTTCCATTTGACTCTTCAGTTGCTCCTGAAGCTCTAGATATTTCCTTGATTCCAGATGTGCTCATTCTACCATCTGACTTGGCTCCATTTGTTAAGGTAATAGTGACAAAGAAACAGCAAAATTTTGCTTTCTGTAAAGTCAATGGCTCATAGTGAGGCTTCTAGACTCCCAGCCTAAAAATCCCATCCTCTAGTGAATGGAAAAGTAAAAAGAGGATTAATAGGACAACCTTGTTTTCCTTTTTAAAAAAGGGTTTTGCTATTCATAGCCCTAAGGGCTATGCATAAGAATTAGCAAATGCATTAATTAATGTGAAAAAACACAATGATTATATGAAGATTTTCCATTGAAATGTGAAATTCTTTTCATATATTAAATACATCTTTCAATTTTCTATGTAATATTTTCATATAATAAATAAATAAAATATATTTATTTCACTTTTCAATGAATTTTTTACACATTAAATGTAAATTTCAACTTTTAATGCATTTGTTAATTCTTATGCATAGCCCTTAGGGCTATGAATAGCAAAACCCTTTAAAAAATATATAGAATTACATCTCATTTTTACGTGGTCTTCATTGTTTCGCTGCTCATTTGAGCCTCTTACTGGCTGGGGATTTTAGATTCTTGATTTGATCTCCATTGAACGTTCTGGAGGAACTCCTCAAAGCCTTGTTTTTGAAAGTTTATGAGAATGCGTTCAGATTTCAGTTTCAATTTTTAATATTTTTTGTGGTGAAAAACGACAGGTGCTTTCACTAAATGTAGAAGGTGAAGAACAGGAACATGCTAAATGCCTGTGTGTGAATCCCGGGAGATTGGCTAAGGGTATTGGAGGTGGTACATTTGTGGAGCTTCATTATCGTGAAAGTCCAATTACAGCATATGCATCTATCATTCGCATATGAATCTTCCACTGTAGAAGCTGTAAGTTCAGAAATTGTTACACTTCTTGCACAGGACTGTGCTCCCCCTATCACTCCTCAACCTTTTACTACAAAACAGTATGCTTGAGGGTATTCATTCTTTTGGATAAAAAGCCCTTGCCCATGCTTCCCTAACCTAGTGTATTCAGGCTTCAGCAACTGCCAGGTTTGTAATCAGCTCTCAAAGATAAAATAGGTCTAGGTGTATACATCATTTGTCATGTAATATACAGCTGTATGCGAGCTATTTTATTATTATTATTTTTTATTTTTTTTGGGGGGGGGGGGTGGAGTTGGGTATTAGTGGGTCTTGAGCCAGACCCTACTGCAAGTTACCGAGCTTAGTTTAGCTGACAAACAACATTCAAGGGGGGAAGAAAAAAGAAATCCTATTAAATGTGTGTGCTGAGGTTCTCGTCCAAGTCTTGATTCTCATGTGAGCAATGTGTTTAGTTCTTGTCTAAAGACTGTTATAAATAGCAGTATACATAATCTTTTATATGCAAAGCTGCCTTGCCTTGATTAGCACTATCCATCATCATCATCATTTCTGGTCACATATTGATCACAATGTATCAGCCATTTGAAACTTTGAAATGTAAGTTTTTGATCCCTGTGTTTTATTAAATGCTCAAGAAGTAAACTTAGGGCTTGTTTACATTTGCTAAATAGAGTTGAACTGAACTGAACTGAATAGAAGTGTATTAATTGAGCTAAGTAAAGATGAACTGAACTGAACTGAACTGAACTGAACTGAACTGAATAGAGATTAACTGAACTGAACTGAACTGAATATAATCTGAAGTAAACAAGCCCTTATATTTAGACCAACCCAGGCATATGAATATCCAAAAAGATCACTTAAATTGCTTTTATCAACTGCTATGAACAATCTATAAGGTAGTACTAACTTCATATTGAACAAGTATCAAGAAGTTTTCAAGTATTGTAAAATCAAGCAAGAGTCACATTACACTATTACAGTGTGAATCTTAATTATCCTCTTTGATGAATACTACTGCATTTGTTAGTAAACCGAATTCTTTACATTGTTTTTAGTTTGTGTTTTAAGATAATAGAAATAACCATATAAGGTCAGCTAGTCATGATTTACTGTAACCTCCAAATGTCCTCCACTATATGACAGTTAACTTCATATCAAACTATCAAAGTAAGTATTTTCATGAGAAATTCCAATTTTATGAACATTTAGTTTTACAAGGTAAGAAAAATAGGTACTGCTTGTGGAAAACAAACCTAACACATCCATGCTAAAGAATATCTTTAGAATTGACAGCCCGTTTAGTAGTTAGTTATAAATAAAAGTAATGGGAATAAATGGCTACCTTGGTAGTCATTTATAAATGAAAGTAATAAGAATGAATTTATATGTAAATTTGAAAAGAAAATCAATCTCATTCCCGTAGCGGTGCTAGCTTGCATCCAATATATGTAATTTTCTTCACATATATGTACTTTCATCCAATACCCTTTCCTAGTAGTAATTGATGTTTATTGAAAATATGAAGAAAACTCAAGCTTGAGAATAAAAATATGTTTTCCATGGGGATTATAAGGTTTCTTCCTTAACAAAATTATATGTAGTACTTTAAATTGATTCTCATTACTACAATTTATTAGCAACAACCAAACAGGGAGTGAATCATCTATTAAGCAAACTTCATACATATTTTTACAACTTAGCAACCACTAAAATATACATTATTGCCCACTACTTGGCCATCATCTCAGCTTCTTTTCACAGATCTTTTCTTTGTAATACGCAATCCAATGGTTCAAAACCCAGAATATGCTACCCAAGATACCAAATACAATCAGTACCATCCAAGAACCCCAAACCCATCTCGGAATCACGGAATCCGCCACGCCGGTGGCATACACTGACCCCATCCTGATCACAAAGAGTGGTGCAAACACCCCTCTGACAACTGTATAAAATGAGTAAAATCCAGGTGACAAGAAATCATACAGCTTCTTAGCAGTATTAAAATCACTCTTTCTCAACCTTGACAAAGTCCATACATTCTGTAATGGACTAGTCACCTCAGCAAGAACCAAGATTACCAAGATAGAAAAACCTCCATGATTAACCATAAACCTGCAAGTCAGAAGAACATACAGAGTGGCCAAATGATGTGCAATGAAGATGACTTCATTTGGGTTAAACATAAAGTAATGAAATAGGTCCATTATGAAATAACTTGTGCTATATTCTAACACCATGTTTTGAAATGGGGTGTTTTTGGAAGCAAAAACTTTTGTTGGGTTTTCTGAGTTTTTCATGGAACTTAATGCAGATAAGGCTAAAATAACTGATGGAGTTCCATGAAACAGGGATAAAAGGCAACTGCTTGCATCATGACTATGTTTTGAACCCCATTTTTGAAAGAGTTTGTTTGCAAATATGTAGATTAATGCAAAGAAGGTGAAAAAAAGAGCAGGTTTCAGGCTATAGTTAGAAGAAGCTTGATCAGTGAAATCCATGGCAATACATACAAACTATAGGATAATGATTTAATGGTTTTACAGAGTAAGTTTAAAAGATTTGAGATCTTGCCAAAGTGTATTAGGCTTCCTGATAATGATTATTGGCCAGAAATATAAACTCTTTTTATTGACTTTTGGGAGTTTTGAGCAGTAAAGAATAAAGATTGAAGAATCAGAAAAAATAGCTTATTAAGTTGGTAAAGGTCGAAAAGGACTAAAACTTTAGGACAGATGTATAATTTGATAAAGATGTAAATTTTACATTTATTCTAAACTATATATATTACCTCCCGTTTTATATCAAACGGGTTTGAGAGAGTGCAAGTCCACTTTACAAAATCAGATGTTCCACCTCAAAATTATATGGCAATTAGGGGAGTATAGAAAACTATATTATTTTTTCAACATGAGATTTATTTCCAAAACTCTCCCTTAATTTGAAATTCTTTTCAAACTTACATGTGGGCTTTACAGGGGCTTAACATTTTATTATTTGCCATAGTCAAAATTTGCATTGTTCATGTTATATACTTGACTTATATTTGAGTTTTACACATGATGGGAAAACATAATGAAATGGAGTCTTGTTGCATCCGTCTTAACATGCAGTTTTTAATGTGTAGCTATAATTTTTACAAACACGTACTTAATTTTTTTTTATATTAATCTTTAAAATTTTGCCCCAAAACATACATGAAAAGTGAAGTACGGCAAATAATGAGAACTAGATATAGTATATTAATTTGGCTAACCTCTATAAAGGTACGTACGTACGCATCTAATAAAAGATTCTCAGAATCGTTCAAGAAAAAACCCTGTATTTTAAAAATAAATAAAAACTAAGAATGCTACTCACCCAGGTTGTTTAGATTGCGTAAGTGTTCATCATTGGATTAGCTCTCTAAAGGCAATCATTTTCAATTTGCAATTATTTATTGCAGGGGTTTTCTATATAGTATGAAATTTCATATACTTCCTCTGATACAAATTAATCGCAATAATTTTTAAATTTATAAGTTTCAGATTAATCGCAATAATTTTATTATTTAACAACTTTTTCTTTTTTGTATAAAATGACTGAAATATTCATGCTTATTAAAAAATGGTCCCAATTAATTTTTTTAGGGTCCCCATTTTCTCTCTCCATAATATAAATTCACATGTCCCCATTTTTTCTAATTACCCAAATAAAATTTTACCTAATTTTTATGTCATCAAATTTGTTGCGATTAATTTAGAACGGAGGGAGTAATACCCTTTAAATCATGTTCCGTATATGGTATCCTTGTTAGTGGTTTTAAGGGTATTATATAGGTATATGAAATATAATGTCAAATTTCATATCTAAAAAGATACAAGTTAGAAAAATGAATACTGTAGAAAAAACCCATTATTATATTATTAATACTCATCGATGGAATATGCTCTTAGTTGATCGTAATCCGTAAGCCAATATTACAAGAGGATGATGACTTATAATAGTATATTATTATTTATTATGTTCATTAAACTAACAACCAGCTATATTGTTATATGGGTGATTGGATGATAGTGAGTTGAGTTAAATTCATAAGTTATGGTCTTTTCTATTCACCTTATTTTTATATATTGGAACTTTTCAAAACTGCGACTCTACAGGGTGGAGACCGGTCCCAAGAATAAATTGCGACTCTATGAGAGCAAGGATTAGAAAATATAAGGCTCTTCTTAATTCCATTTTCTTATTCTATTTGCTTTGATTTGATGATATGTTCCACTCACGTCATTTTAAAATGTTTGTTACGTTGATATTTTTAGCAGTTTGTAATGCACTTGTTTAAACATTTATATCTAGACTTGCTATATAAAAAATATTAAAGTTGATATTTAAAAAATCATGCATCTAAACGAACATATAAATATATCTTTTCTTATATATAATAAAGATTAGTCACTGTTAAAAATTCTCTCCCCTTGTACCTAAAATTCTAAACATAACCAACATCTAAAAGAGAGGAAATATTATTGTCTTGGTGTTGTACTTGGTTTGAGGAAAATAAGAAAAGTGTGGGGAAATCAAATTCTAAGAAAAAGCAAATTCCCACAATAGAAAATCACTCAACTACCTTTCTTGAATTCAAATTCCAAGGAACTTAACTTCCTATAGTGTTAGCCAAACAATTTTTGCATTTTGCTTAATTACTACGAGCAGAAAATTAACAAGGATAAAACTCCTCATGAAATTGTCATTTCCCATGTGAACCAAATGAAGCCTTTGGTTTTTCTTAACTTAAATAGGCATTCACAATTCTCATAAATTTCCTTTTGGTAATATAGTTTGGTTGACATTAAAAAAAAAAAAAAAAAGGAGAAGTCACAATTCATGAGAAACAAAACACGGAAATTTATTCACCAATCTCACTTATGATAATTCTAAATTCCTAGGATTTGAAAATTTCTACACAAGTAACACAACAACCAAACATATTTGGACAATTCTTAAAAATTCCATTAAGGAAGTAATTTCCTATGGGAAATAAATTCTTAAATAATTAGCTTCTAAGTTATACCTTTCTGAGAATGACCAACCTTGCAAGGGAATTCCCAAAACAAAGTTTGTATTAAGTGACCTCCATGTAATTAGGATGAAAATAACTTTACAAAACACACACACATTTTTTCACTATAATAACATATTTGCCCCTCATTTTCTCCATAACTACATAAAAATGCTTCCCTTTCTTTTTTAAGGGACATAAAAATGCTTCCTTGATACACAAGGTTTGGATAAAAATGAAATAAACAGAAAAGGCCCGCAATCTTCATACAGCTTGATCTTAAAAAAAACCTAAAAATTGAACCTAAACATATAGTTTAATTTAAAGGTAGCAAAGACAACATGATGATAATGACATGAAACTGGAAAGAAAAAAAATCATTAATAGAGTATTTATTAAAATAAAATTTTAAAAATAAAAATGGGCCTCCAACCATCAATTTTAAGCTATAATCTGAAAAGCTATTCCTTTGTTCTTGCATGTCATTTTAATAGAACTAGAAAAAACCCCTCTTTTTCTTTCCCAATATCATTCGGCTGATCTTCAATCGACCTGCAGCCAAAACACCAGCAGACATTTATGTCGTGCATGCTCATCTAGTCGGATGATTCTATAGTATCCTGGTTATCAACAGAAAATCAGTCTATTCAGCTAGGGGGAGTATTATAAGTTTGATGCACCTTCAGCCTCAATATTGGGATCATAATTTCTCTACATAACCATTCCTCCATCAATCGTTAGCACCTATATTGCAGAGATATCCCCAAAAAGAAACGGCAACATTTAGAATCTAGTCAGCTGATAAATCAGTAAATTATTGAAGCAACGTTTTGTGGGTTTACTGTAATTTTTGCAGTTAAATAGTGAAGCAGAAAATCCACAAACCTGTCCAGTCATATAACTGGCTGCGGGATTAAGGGCCAAAAACTCTATCAGTCCAGCAACTTCTTCTGGTTTGCCATACCTCCCTGAGTTAAAAGCAACAACCAAAAAAAAGGATTACAAATAAGATTTTAAAAACTAAAAAAATTGTTAAGACAATCATACAAGGCTTTTTCCAAACTTCTAATATAATTTCAATGATATAGTAATTTCTGCAACAATGGAGCCTGTTAAAACACAATGTTAAAGCCATAAATTGTAATATAATTTCAATGAGATAATAATTTCTGTAATAATGAGCCTGAAAAAAGACAAGGTTAAAGCCACAACTTGCCTAGGCCTTCACTTTATCTGGAATGAGTCAGGAAGTTTCCAATGTAATCTTTTCCTGTTTTGTCTTGATTCATGTTTTAGTTCTCTGTTTTAATTTTTTAGTCTTCAAACCAAATGTTCTTCACTGGATTACATCAAGACTTTAATGTGGTTGCTTATCCATTGCCTAGGGCAACAAATCATAACTCCGCTGGATTACATGGTAAGCAGTTAAAATCCTAGTAGACTGTTAAAGAGTGTTTTTCAACAGGAACATCAAGACAACATATTCATATTACATATGGAAGTTTTACACAGTAGAATGTCACAACAAAATGCATAAACATCGCATCCATGATGTCAGGCAACAGGAGGGGAAAAAATGAATATTCTATGCAGCTTATCAGCATTCAGGAGTGTATCGAAGGAAAAAAATTATAAGAGGCAATACCCAAGGGGATGGCATCCATGAGCTTTTTCTCAATGTCTTCTCCGAGCTTTGCAGTCATGTCAGATGCAATGAATCCAGGTGCAACAGCATTAACCTGCAATACCTTAACTTTGAGATTCACTATAGAAAAAAACCACCAAAAAATAAGGGATAGTTTGTCCTTAACCGCACAAACTTTGGCTTGGGTACATCCATCAGCACGAAACGGGTGTACCCAGCAGCATGAACTTTAATGTTAGATGCGAGGAGTGACATAATTGAAATAAAAAGTTGGATATTCTCCATGAAAATTACGATAAGCTTAATTGTCATAACTTCGATTACAAAATCACAACCAAACAAATCTATAAAATTCATCTCAAAATCAAATTTAAGCTTAAAAAAAAAATTCAAAATCACATATTTATGTCACTCTTCACTCCCAAAATTAAAGTTAATGCTGCTAGATGCACCCGCTAAATTTTGTGTTATTCGGTGTACCCACGATAAAGTTGGTGCTGTTGAAGCACTCATTCAATTTCAAGGATGACAGGATTGACAGAGAAAGATACATTGATTCCCCTGCTAGCATATTCCTTTGCGACCGACTTGGTAAGGCCAATAACTCCAGCTTTCGCAGCACTGTAATTGGCTTGTCCAGCATTTCCAATCAAACCAACGACCGAGGTTATGTTTATTATCCTTCCCTGGAAATAAGCAGCAAATATTTTATCCAATAACAGATATAATCCTGACTAGATAAAGCAATCACATAAGCAAGTGCATAGTTATACCTTCTTCTTTCTCATCATAATTTTTGATGCAGCCTGCATAGGCACCCACATGTGAACAAAGATTGAGAAGGATCTATCATATTAATGAGGAAGGTAATGAGGTTTCCAGGCACACCTGTGTACAGAGGAATACACCAGTAAGATTCAGATCAATGACATCCTGCCATTGAGCTTTCTTCATTCTCATCAGTATACCATCCTTGGTAATTCCTGCAAGCACCGCAAATCAGTAATAGGTACTAAAATAGTAAAAATAAGCTATGTTCTTTTCATCTCATCTGATTTGAATTTACGTAATCATCTGAAATTTTCTAATCTGACTAAACTTTGACCTTCTTCAATTCTTCACACATTAATTTATAAGAAAAAATTTATCAAATGAGGTATCATTACATTCGTATAAATGAGTAGTTTCTAACCATGTAATCTTCATAATTTATTTTAGTACGAAGTTAAACATATTTAATAATAAGAAATAAAAGCAAATAAGATCCAATCCAATAAGCAAGAGAGTGCTTAAATAAGCTGAAAAAAACATAGCCTTAGTGTGTGATAAAACAAAACTGATGTAGGCACAAGAACATCACTACCTGCATTGTTCACTAATATGTCAACAGTCCCCCAAGCATCAGTTGCCTATAGCCCAAAAAAATATATATATTAAAATTGAGATATTACTGAAACAAAACAAGAAAAAGAGTGGAAAAGAACAGGAAAACCAACAAGGGCAAATTGCACTCACAGCTTTCATCATGGCTTCCACATCTGCTTCTTGTGAAACATCACCTCCAAAAGTAAGGGCTTGCCCACCTAAATCCTCAACCTAGGAAAGTTTAGGAATCCATAATAAGCTTGCAATCACGTCATTATAACATAACCATCAATAACATTTGACACCAACAGAAACAAAGCCATAGCACAGTTAAAAGAAAGCTACCCAGCAGCAACAGGGCCCTGTCAAGTATCAATAGTAAAGTTTTCAGGCGAAATCAAATAATGACAAAACGGGTCAAAACTAATGGAGCTACAGGCTAGATTAGCTCCTTGTTTTTTTAGCAGTCTATTATAGCTCCATACAATAATTAACATGCACTAAAATTGAGATAACCACTGACTTTTAATTTCGAATCTATGTTCACAGATGCGAAAATCAACAAAATGCAAAAGATGCTAATTGCTATAAGCATTAGATAAATTTAAAGACATGTAAAATATTACGCCCTCAACTCCTTATAAAATGTCTACACATTCTTGTTTCATGTTACTTTGCACTAGAATATCAAAAATATGTAGCTTGTCATTTTGAAATTTACTGGTCAATTTGGATTCCAATGTATTGTACTACCAATAACCAAGAAATCCTAAATCTGTGTCAATTAACTTTAAAAAACATTTACAAAGCAAAGGATAATATAATTTAGAAAATTTTTCCACTACCCACCTAATAAGTACCAAAAGTTGTGAACAACTACCATAATTTTTTTATTTTAAATTTAACTACCAATTAAGTGCCAAAAAGTTGCAAACCACCACCCATTTTAACACCGTTAACTTAAATCACAATTAAACCTTAATTAAGCCATTTAAATCTTAATTAAACCTTAATTAATCTTAATTAACACTTTTCATTAAAAAAAATAGAAAAAATAAAAAGAAAATCTGGGGGAGGGGGAGGAGTGGCTGAGGGGTTTTTTTCTTTTTTTTAAATAAAAAGTGTTAATTAAGATTAATTAAGGTTTAATTAAGACTTAAGTGGTTTAATTGTGATTTAAGTTAACGGTGTTAAAAATAGGTGGTGGTTTGCAACTTTTTGGCACTTAATTGGTGGTTAAATTTAAAAAAAAATAAATTATGGTAGTTGTTCACAACTTTTGGTACTTATTAGGTGGTTAGTGGCAAAATTTTCTATAATTTAAGCAACAAGCTAAGAGCATAGAAACAATTTTGACAATTAACTACAATTCCCATCAACTTCTTTCCTGAAAGCATGATGCAGAAACTATAAAATAGCATTACCTCCTTTGCGACTTCTTCAGCGTCCTTTGATGACCTTGCATAATTAACCAAGACCTGTAATAGCATAGAGACAACAATGATAAATATTGGAAGCAAAAAAAAAAAAAGAAAAAAACTAGTGGACAAGTTTTTTTCCAACTAAGGAAAGAAGCAAGAGTTTAAGCAAATTCTTTCGGAAGATAGGGATGATGACAAACTGCATGTTTCAAAAGAAAAAGAGAACATTTAAATATAAGTAACAGAAATTAAAAAGGAAGCAAACTCAAGAAATGTTTCCACTATTAAAATGGAAAGTAGAATATTATTATCAAGTAAAAGAGCAAGATATATTCTTGAAGTGGGAAGATACAAAAGATAACATGGCTTGAAACCCTGAACCAAACACGTAGAAGAGAAGATAGAATGCATGTACCTTGCAGCCAGCTTTCCCCAAGGCTAGTGCTGTTGCTTTACCAATACCTCTAGATGCTCCAGTGACAATAGCAACAGGAGCTTCCACGTTTTGTACCTCTTCAATGCTTGGTTGTTTTACTGTGGCAACTTGAGCTCTCACCCCTAGAAGTACAATAATAACAGTGTGTTATCTTCTTAGCTCTTACACACAATTGTCCTCTTTTGATCTTTTCTACATTGCACATTGATCAGACAAAATTTGCTAAAAAAATTAAGCTTCAATAGTTTGCCTTGAAGGGCATGCAATGCCCTCTTTTCCCCTTTTCCTGTAATTTTTTTGCAACAAAATTCCCTACCAACGTCCATGGTATGGCAACTCTATCCCCCAGTACCACAACTACGTAGGTGCTATGGTATGGAGTGATAATGAGACATTTACCATGACATTGTTATGAGACTTCTTGCAAAACTATAGATACACTAATCTCCATTTATGAATCCAACCAATTAGTCCCTCTCTTTGAAGAAGTTATCCCATCCCATTTTAGTGCACTTGTCAATGTAAATGTTAAAATACACACACAAAGTATAAATTATTTCATGTATGTTAGGAAGAAAGTAGGACATTTCAAGTGATTCAAAATAGTATATCAACTTCCCTCGAAAAAAAAAATATATATATATAGTATATCAACTATCAATATTCCAAATGATAAGATTTTAAAGAAACAAAGGGAATATGAAAATTGTATCATTTTTCAGCACCATTATGCAACTATGCATGCTATGACAAACCATAGTAAAATCATTGGTAATTCACAAACATGCCTATCAAGCTCCCTCCCTCCCTCCGCAAACCCATATATTTCTCCTATTCACTTACTATTTAACTAATATCAATATGTCCCAATACTTCTATGAGATTCTCCATAACAATACTAACAATAATACAAGGAAAAGACAAGTACTGGCAAGAATCACAAAAACTGAGAAAAGATATCAAAAACATGGATCCACACAAGTCAATTAAATAATTAATTAATTACCTGAGGAATGGAGTGACCTAGATTGAAAATCCACACTTTGGCGAAACTGAAAAGATCCCAATTGAGAAATGGGATTACATTGTCTGAAAAGGGAGATTCTCTGTTCACCAGTAGAATAAAGTGACTTGAAAACAGCTCCTGAAATGGCAGCCATGTATGGAGGATACCGGATTCTGAAAAAAAAAAAATCTAACCCATTAACATAACAAATCAACTAAACAATTGAATAATCGAATATCAATCCAACAATCAACTAAATAATTGACAAAAATGAAAGACAACTGAGAAGAATACCACATACCTTCCCCAGCCAAATGCAGCCACCCGTTTCCTTCCGCCGACCGTTGGTGAGATGTAAAATATTACCACACCTTTACATTGGAGAAACACTATGAGAAAGTGACAAAACTAATACTCCCTGCATTTCAATTTAATGGCTCTATATGCAAAAAAATTCACCATTTTCAACATAAAAATCAACAATTAATCTCTTTGATTTGATTGTGTATAAAAAATCAAGAGAATAAAGTACACATTCATACGAATCAAACAAGAGTAGATATGATCTGATCATACAAAAAAGCAAGGATATTGAAATTACCAGAGTCGCGACAAACACCGTGTTCCGCCGGCCGAATGTCGCAACCAGATTAGGTTAAAAAAGGAGAGAGAACAAAAAATAGATAAAATAGAGGAATGAGAGTATCAGAAATTATTATGTAATGGTGGAAACTTTGGAAGCTCCGAACAAGTGTAGTTGGCAGTTTATAGGTGAAGTTGAAGGTGACCCAGAGAGATTAGGTAATGGTTAATTTCCAGCTTTTGGTGATCAGCTTCAACTGTCAATACTCTCCCCTATTATTTACTGAAGTAGTGTATATCTTTTAACTTTCACTGCACATTCTTGATATCATTCATGGTTCAATGGCACGTGCAAGCAAATGTGGGCATTGTCCTTTGGCTAAAAACAACACTGCAACAACGCTGATTACTTGGACAACGACACCGAATACCATGCCCTCAGACCACGACCACCACCACGGCACCACAATAATAGTCGTCCAAAAAAAAAACAATTAAGACGCCTCACTTAAAAAAAATTGGACCACCATGATTGTGGTGGATGTCATGGTTATGGTTGTGGTCCGGTGGGTGGTGTTAGGTATCATTGTCCAAATAATTTTAATTGTTGTGGTTTGTTTTAAGTCAAGGTCAGTGTCATCATTTCGCTCACAACTTGGGATTGCTCATATCAATATTGGATTTATCATAGGGCCGACGAAAAGTAATCCAAGCCACTAACCTGACCTATTAATAATGGGTTGGGTTGAAATTTTTAACCCATTTAATTAAATGGGTCAACTTGAATCCAACCCATTATTAAATGGATCAGGTTCATGTTAAAATTAAAATTCTAACTTGTTTATAACCCGCCAAACTTGAGTATTTGTTGTTTTTTGAATTTTAAGCGGTTGTTTTAACCTATTTGCTGCTTTGAATGCCCGTATTCGAGGATAGCCACAGTTCGCTCTCTTCTCCATCCCAGTTCAGTTTGACCATCATTGTAGGCTAAATCAGATGTTTTATCTTCAGCAAGAAGTTCGTGTGATCAAGTACCACCCAAGAAAATGAAGAAAGACATTCAATTTGCACCCAAGGACGTTAAGCATAAGTGTTGAAGGAAATCATGATAGTTATGTTAATTTATTTAATTGTTGTTCACTTGTTATTTTAGACAATATTGCTAGTGGTGTAACTGTTATGTTTGGTGAACAGAGTCTACATTTACCAGACTCACTTTTTAACCATCATACCTAATTTTTATGTATGTTTCTTTTTCCCTTTGCCAAAAAAATGACCAATGGCCATATCGTGAGTAAGAAGATCAATCTCCCCTAATGCAGTTACTAAAACCTAACCCTCTAGATACAAAACAAAAACCAAGACTACCACTATTGTTCATTACAACATTGTTAAAATATACACTTCAAGTCTAGTGACTAGTATATAGATTGAATTTTGCATTCCGCTATCAAATTTTGACACCATCAACTTGAAACAATCCATTTTGTAGCTATTGGTAAGTGCGAACAATGTTAAAAACACGATTTAATGAGGCAAAAACTAATATCTAGCTTTTGCGATGCACGAAAACTATAAATATAATTATGTAAAACATTTTTTTAAAATAAAAAAACTAAGAACAAAACTGATAATATTAGGTTTCGATATTAAAAAACAAATATAAATTACATGTGAATACAATGTAGGTTACATACTAATTACAGTCAATTCTAGTGTAGCATGGAGGTGATAATGTGAGATATGTTTTCAAAGCTTGGGGAGATACATGACATAGCCTTCAGAAAGGCTACATGCCTACACCTTTGTAAAAATATAGTATGTATAGATATAGATGAGATGAATGAAAGATATAAAACAATAAATATCTCAAACAATGAACATCTCAGAGCTAGAAAGCAACTTTTGTATTTCCACTATATTTCACTTATATTGTCAAAAGTTAATCTTCAACATATTCTCCCACTTAGAGGTGGTAATCCAACTCTATCTAACCAAACAACCCTTAGTTACAAATTCAGACCAGAACAAAAACCTAACCCGGGTTTATACTCGTTTTTAACCAGACCAGACCAGATCCGACAGAACAGTAAAACTAACAGTAGTTTGTACGGAGTACTAGTTTCTAACCACATCAAACCAGAAAGAAAACCTAACCACTGGTTTGTAGTTTGTACTCGTTTCTAATAAGAACAGACCAAACCAGAACTAAAACCTAAGCAGCGGTTCTTAATGGCTTCTTGGAATTATTTTTGCGCCGGATCTTCACCATAGCTTTATCCAGTTCCTGAAAACAATGATAAGAGACATTTAGTACGTTTTCAATCAAGTTAGGGCAAACCAGCAAACAGTAATACATTGCCCAAGTTCCCAACTATCTTGGGATGACCTTCCCTGCAATCGCTAGAGAAACTTGTCGAGGATATGTTCTTGACCATTAACACATCTAATTTTTGTCAATTCCAAGATGCTTTCTACAATGCCTCTAAGCAAGTTCCGTGCAAATTTCTTCTAGATAAGACTAGACGCTAAGAACTATTGGTTAAATTTGCATATTTTCCATATTTACATTAGCATTGTGCATGTTCCATCTCTTCCTAATAAGAAAAAACATACATTATTAATTTTTTCAATATCTTAATTCAATAATATGGCTAGACTCTTCGTCCAACATCACTCCCATCCCCCTCTTCTCTTTCTCTCTCAACCAAAAAAAAAACCCAAAAAATTAAAATAAAAAGAGAAGCATACTACTTGTTTCCAAGACAGTTTCATGAAATAACCATCGAGGGTTAAATTAAAATATCAAGCAAAAACCTGGTTTGATTCAGTTGATAGTCTTTTCCCCGTCCAGTGACTTTCCAAGTCATAATAAGCTCTGGCTTTCTCATCCAAGGCATGAACAATCACTGAACCTAAAATGAAAAAAAGCAACATCACAATAAAAATATTATGTGAGGTATAGTTAACAGTAAAAACTAAAAAGAAGTGCAAGATCACTTGTATCAAAATTTTCATCTAAGAAACTAATGAAGAAATTTCATTCCAACAACGGTATTTAATCTTGCTTCACCTGCATCATCTAATCTAGAATAGACTGAAAAGGTATGTAATGTAACCCTCCCTGGCACTTGAGCATTACAAGCTGTTGGAAAACAACCCCTACATCTGCTACAAGGAAAATTTTAGTTGCTAATCTAAAAGATATGGAGAACGATCATAAGCAACTGGCCTTGATACTTGTTACTAGAACCATTAACAGATATACAGATGGGAGGCACTCAAAGAACTAGAACTAGATCCATAGTGAGTCTTATCTTAGGATAAAAAATAGGAAAATTTGACAAAAATAAGCCAAACTTTAGTCGATCTTCCATAAATAAGCCAAGCTTTTGAAATTCCATAGATAAGTCAATCTTTGCACCTTGTCAGCCAAATTGAGGTTAGAAAATTTTATTTACCGCCACCTCAATCCACCGAAATCAACCTCTACCGCGGTACCGCCACATGTCTTCCTTACCCTTCATGGATATCCATTTTTTTGAATTTCACGGCTCATTGGTGTGGGTAAACAAAATTTTCTGACCTAAATTTGGCTAACATGATGCAAAGGTTAGCTTATTTTTGGAATTTCAAAAGTTTGACTTATTTATGGAAGACCGACCAAAGTTTGGCTTATTTTTGTCAAATTTTCCTAAAAAATAAGAGCAAAAATCCTTGTCCAACCAAATTAGAAGCAAGTCCATCCATCAATTGAAGGCTTAATTAGATACGATAGTTTGCTATACACTAGCCCTAAATAGTTTAAGCAACACTTAGATTCTTATAGCACAAATATACCTCAAATGATGTTGTAAGAAGTCTCATGAGTTTGCCATAAGGTTTATAACAAATTGGTTAAACAAATATCATTAGTTTAACAAAGTGATGATCTGAACTTCAAATTGAAGCCATTATGAGAGATGAAAAAGAGCAATGAATAATGCAAGTGTCCTATACTCCAATGAAGCCTCCGCAACCCTTAGAAACCTTTTAGCACAGATATTGAATCATCAATGATGTTGTAAGGCCATGGTCTTTTGGATTGAATCAGCATAATGTGATCTGAAATGAACTTAATTAAACTAGATCCTAGACTCAGCAAGAGCTGAGCTGAACTGGAATTAAGTGCAAAAGCACAGGGCCTAAAAAGACTTGTAACGCCTTCCATAAGGTTCATGGAAAAGGGCACCTTAGGCACACCTCACTATGCCTTGATGAAGTGAAGCGCACATATGAAAAGTGGGAAAAAATTTGGGAAAGAAAGGAGTTGCACCTTTTGTGAGCCTTGGCAAGCTTTTTTAGGCATTGGCACGCCTCAATGCACCTTAAGTGCGCTTGATTGAAATCGTCTCGCCTAGATCCAATAAAGCGCACACACCTTTGTGTCTTGCGCTTCAGTGCCTAGGCACAGTTTTTGAAACACAGGCCCGGTGTAGCCTAATTCACTTTTGAACCTTGGTTAGGTTGCACAACCTGAATCACCATTCATTAGCAACCCAATCTACAATGCGTATTGTTGATATCAGCATTTCACATCCTTGTTCTATCAATTGAAGATAAGTGAAGGAATGAAAGGTGTAGACACCTAAATGTGTCTCCCCAATGTAGAGACTAATGATGAACGTACAATATTGTCATAAGTTCCAACTAAGAGCAATTGATGATGAAAATACATAATATACCTCAACCAATTGCCTAAACCATGTTTAAATTGCCTTGGAAGCGTTTATTAGGATTCGCGATGATTACGGGATTTATTCCTGATTTTTAGGTATTTTTTTAATATTTTTTCATGCATTTTTCAATATTTTATATTCATAAAAAATGTCATTTTGCATAATAAAATAATTTTAAAAAATCATAAAAATAATTTCATAGTTTATTAATATTTTTCTGTGATTTTATCATTTTTTTAGAGCTTTTTAGAATTTTTGCATGCTTAGGGGCATTTTCGTCATTTCCGAATGTTGAAAATTGTTTCACAAAGCATATCAGTGTTTTTCATAAATTTTTCTTAATTTTTTAATAATTTTTCTGTAATTTTTAGAGCTTCCGGAGGTTTCTAAAACATTCCAGAACGTTTTGGGACATCCCGGAACATTCTTGAACATTCTAGAACATTCCGGGACATCTCGGAGCATCCCGGGACACCCCATAATATTACAGAATACATTCGTAATCAAATAAAAATCAGATCAAATCTCGAAAATCACACGCAAAATCAAGCAAAAATCGATCCCAGGTCAGACCAGACCTGCGCCTAGACGCAGGTCTCATATCAGGACCTGCATCTAAACGCAGACCATATTGTACTTGCGTCTAGGCGCAAGTCATAGGCTCATCCGGGTCCTTCGTTGCTCCTTCTGGCCTATAAATACACATCCTTCCAAGCTTTTCAACACATGCCAACAACACTTATCCCTCTCGTAAGTTGCATACTTCAACTCCATACACTTATACCACCTCTCAACACTCATCTATACACATCACAAATCATCAACTCAATCAACTTCAAACAAACATTTGCATTCATCATTGTTGATCCTTCCTTGGTTGTTGATCAAAGGCATTATAAGGTAGAATTCCTGAAGTTTCCACTTCAATTCTATTCATTCTAAGCTTACTTTTATATTTAAAAATCAATTAAAATGATGATTTATGATAATGGTTAATTCAATGGTTAATCCGGATCATATACATGTGCATTTAATGCTTTAATCAAATCTATAACAATAATGCCATCATTTCTTTAATCGTCATCAATCTAATGTTTTGATTTTGCAATTTATATGCGTAATGATTATTAATTCATCGACGCATTTCGCATAATCATATATTAGTTCCGACTCTCATACAATTTTATAGATCTCACTTCGCAAATTGAATAACAGTGGTTTAATGACAATAATTGTTGAATTTGTTTATTTCATATGCGATTTATATCACACGATTTCGATTTATTGAAATTCGTGTCATGAAATGATCACTACATTTTCTTTTCCAACAATGTTGTTATGAATATTTTGATAATTACTTTTTATGCGATCAAGAAGAAAAGAATTTGTCAATTAAATCGCATATTACAAAACAATCGCCATAGTATTGAAATTCTGGAGTAATTAACGATTAAAGCTATTAATCCGAAAACGGTGATCAATTGATTAAAGTGTTAAATCGCACAAGAATAATTTTGTCAATATCATCATCTTAATTGTTTATTTGAATCTGCACATATTTATTTTTATTTATATCTTTGTTTATTTCATATTTCTTTATTGTGTGTTTTATTCATAATTTATTTGATTTATTTTCTTAGGATTTTAATATGGACTTAATTCAAAGTGGTCACAATGAATTAGCCATGATTTGTAAATAATTTAAACTCGCCTAGTAATATGCGCTTCTTTAGGATATAATATGAGATAACTGTGTATTCGGGATTAATAATGATATGACCACAAAAAGAGACCTAGTAGAAACCGCTTACAGGCGGGTGGGCACAATGCACGATTGGCTCGTAACCTGTCCCCGAACCCATACTCTGGTGCACGACCATATGGGGCCAATTGCTCCAGCATTGGTATTTCTTCGGTGTCTGTGGACCGTATAAACGCACGGTGGCGACTCTTACTAGACCGTATTTACGTACAACGTTAACAAGCATTCAAAACAACTCGTGACGTAAGCGGCCAGAAACGACCCCAACAAAAGGCCAGATGAATGTTGGATTCATTGACAAGATTATGGTGAGATGGCAATCAGATTCACAATTTGGGCAATACCGATGTGTTTGCCTCTTATTACTAGAAAGTGGATAGTTCCGTTGCAGAGTTGGTGCCAGTGGTGACCTGGTGGGGCCTGCATCATATGCTTTGATTATTCTTAATGTTAATTTTAAGTGGGAAGTAGGGAAGGTCCATTAAAGATAGGAAGCAGACCCACATGACTCAACTTTCACTACTCTCGTTTTCTAGTCTCTACTTCTACCAATGTTTTTCTCTTCATTTATTTCTATTAAAAATAATTGTACTTTTTGTATTCACATGGGAAATAGATTGGTGTTGTCTTTCCTAGGTCAACGTCAAGTTAACTTTTCTTACATAATCTATATTCCAAATTTGATTTTTAGTCTTATATATAGAATTATAGATATTCATCTCCACAACATACACACACACACACCAAAATATATATATAGGGTTGGGTTCCGGTGAGAAATTTTTCATCGTGAGAAATGTAAAAAGAGATAAATACATCAATTATAACCTAGAGGTACATTGATTAACAACTATAGGTACATTCAAAATATACTATAAATACATTGAGTAAAAATACATTGATTTCATGCTATAGATACATTGACTCCAAACTATAGTAGGAGTAAGAAGGAAAAATCAAATTTAATCTTAGCCCTTCATTTGTTGATCAAAGGGTTGTGGTTGCTTCTCACCCTTCTCACCAAAACTAAATTTCTCACATGAGCCTATATGTATATGTATATATAATTTGAGGAATCATACCATGCAAAATTTATTTACTGTTCACTTTGTATAGTACAGAGGCATATTTACTGTTCACTTTGTATAGTACAGAGGCAGCAATATATTTATGCCAGGAGGTCAACTATGGAGGCAATTCATCTAATGAGACTCCTCAAGGAAAATTACATGGATAAGAAAAAGGATTGACACATGATTTTCATTGAATCAAAAAGAGTTATGATAAGGTACTATAGAAAGAACTTAGGAGGGATTTAACAAGACTAGACATTTCAAAAAAATACAATGGCATCATTAAAGACATATATGAGAGCGCTAGCACCAGTGTATGGATTAGTGTTGGAAAAACAAAAGAATTCCTTAATCCATATCCCCATTGAAGTAAATCAGGATTTAACACTGAGATCTTTTATTTTTACTATAGTTATGGGAAAAAAGATAAATTCAATTTAAGACGGTATACCATAGTGCATGATATTTGCAAACATTATAATGTTGAATTGTTGATAATTGAGAAGAAGGCGTGGATTCGTGGAAAGTAAGATGGAATTGTGGTGACAAGTCTTGGAATCTCCCTGCTTTAAGCTCAGTAAAAGTAAGATGGGATATTTGGAGTGCAAATTTAGCAAGACAAGAAAATGGAGTGTCCAAAGGCCAAAGGAGGTATCCTTTTATTGGAAATAAGGATATGTATAACTGTGTGTATATCCTTTTATTGGAAAATTACGCAGTCTTAAAGGGTTGTTACTCGTTAACACCATATTTGACTATTATTCCATAGCACAAGGACATTTTTTATTAAATAAAAAAACATAGTAAAAAAGGGGTCACCCCCTACCATAGTACCACATGCTCGCATAGAATTTCTCAATATAAGATGATAATAAATCTGCAAAATTATTCATATATTCTCAAGCCTTCCAATTCTAAGGGAAAAAAAATCATGCAAACATATTGTTGAACCCTTGAACCCAAAACACACAAGTGATAGGGCAAGAAAACAAACCATAATCGACAACAATCCAATTTCCACTTTCTTCTCCTTCCACGCTTGGCAACAACATCCTCTTTGCTTCCTTCTGCTTCTGTTTAGCCTAAAACAGTCATTTGCAGTGGAAAATGTTACTCAAAATGAAAGACATTTGTCACTAACACAGCAAAGTTATTATCTACAAAATTGAGAACACCATACAAGTAATTAAGCTGGTGAAAGGAATGCAAATGAAGAATCTCAACAATAGCAATGGTAACAACCGATAACTTGACAGCGCAGAGGGGGGGAACGCCAACAAAACAGCAACACAATTCTATTACTCTGTTTACCATATCAGAATTCTAAGTTGTAGCATACAGAATAGACTCATAGAGTGACTTGCATATCACTGCCCAAGGCCCCAAATTACAGCTTATGCGCCACACACAATTGAGCTATCTGAATTATCATCCAATTAATGTAGGATTTAATTCCCTCTTATGTCCATGCCCTTTTGTTTTCTGATGAAACCATCCCCATTTAAAGTGATAACTGACAACAATCTCAACCCAATCATTTTTAATTTCTTCTAGTCTTCCTATGATTATGATGATTGTTATAAAGTTCAATTTGCAGGCGTCATCAGTCTCACTACTACAATGCAGAGTTCCCAATCTAGGGATATAAGACATTACAATGTAACACGGAGAAAAAAGTTCTGCAACCAACACTTATCTACTGCAATTGCTCTAGGATAGTGAATTAAACAGCTCAATCATCCATGAATCTATGAGAAAGAACCTCACTTGGGCATATGCTGAATATTTTTTGCAGGTTTATATTAGATCACCATGGAATTCCACTATCCTCTTTGATAAAATCATCTATGTTACATCTACATTTGGAAAGCACAGCTTAGTTGGTTTATATCTATCATTTACAACACCGTCAATATTACCTTACTACCCCACCTCATGCAAGACCAATTTCATAAGAAACAAATAGTGATGGCACTAGACTGTGCATAGCTTTTAAAGGGTGAGCCCAGGCTTCGGCACGCCTACATTCCAATCACAAACAAAAACATCTTTGTAATGCTTTAGTCCGAACTTCTGAATGCTTTCTCTACTTGAAAAAACACAAAATTATACTTACATTTAGCTAGACATGTGATTCTCCACAGTCACATACTCACATCAAACTTAAAAATTGATGAAGGTTTCAATTCATTACTATCCCCGTATTTATGCATCACGTCCCTCACGGATAGTTAACAAAGCTTCAACAGCCACGGATAGAAATTACCAAATTACTTGCCAATTAACTAATCAAAACAGCATCAAGTCATAAACATTTCACAAATATGTTTCTAATATTATGAAAATTTGATCACAGACGAAAAGTGCACAAGAACACAACACTACTAACTCCACGAAGCAGAACCAATCAGCAACAGCACAAAACCCTAATTTCACAAATCATGATAATAAAAAACAAAGCACAAACAGATTACCTGCCTTGTAAACTAAGGCTTGAGCGATATTACGAACATGCCAAGAAGATCTACCAGTAGCGAAAATCATGTAATCAGTCAAATCACATTTATCTCCGACATGAATAACCTTCACGTCATCTGCCCTAACTTCAGAGAGAACTTTCTCGACTTCGTCAAGCTTCAGAATCTCAGTTCTTCCATCTTTGTCAAGCGTCAAAGAAGAAGAGAATAAGCTTCTGTGGTTGAGATTCCATAGCCAAAACTGCCTTCGAGATAAAGAAGAAGAACAGCAGACACTATGTATCCGAGATCTTACAGCTCCTAACATTAGTTTTGGAGTGAAATGGTTTTGGAGTATTTTGGTGACAAAGGAAATGAGTCAATGGTTTTGGTTTGTAAATGGAAAATTCTTTGTACGTAAAATGACATATTTTTGTAATTTTATTGAAAATATATTAGCAAAACATTTTATTTAGTTGGTGTTTGGTTCTTTGTCCCTAAAGTTTGTCAAAATTACTTAAAAATGTTATTTGAGATACAAAGTTTGTATCTCAAATTGATTTACTGGATATCCCTCGTTTGTAAATTGTTCTGTACTATTAATAATTTTTTTGTGTGCCCCGAGCTCCAGCATACAACTTTTATCTTAGTATAAGAGAAACTTGAAATGAAGAGTGAGACTGAATTTAGCATTTCTGCTCACTATAATTGAGCTGGTAATGTCCAAGGGTGGGGGTGTTGATCCTGCGTCTCCGAGGAAAGCAGGGGATTTGGTCACCACTTGATCCAAGTTCACTCGACAAAGTTGACATGACGACTAGAAATGCGGTCAATGTAATCAATCCCTATGCCACCCCTTATTTGTTCTATGCTTTAACCTTAATATGGGCATGAATGCTAAATAGGGCCCATGGATTCTTGGTTTAAAATTTTTTATTTTTTTGAAGGCTCTATTTTTAGGTCATATTTTAGAATACTCAATAGAGCATTGTCTTGTGGAATGAGGGTGAGTATCGATTCCAGATCAAAAGTATTGTAGTGAAGATGGGTATTGAATCGTACCTTGGTCCTCTTAAGAAAGTTTTTGATAGTGTAGAAAAGATCTTAATGTCTATTTCACTTTTTTTACATGGCAGGGTACATTAAAGGCTGCATCACAGTTCATTTTATAGGACTACAAGGTTACTCAACTTACATTGATCGGGAGGAGGGGGAAGTGGATAAGGAATTCACTATGGGTCGTTACCCTATGGATCAAAGGATATGCCAACTAAACCAACTCAATTCCTCTTTTTTTTTCCTTTTTATTATCTGTTATACAATCTATTTTGAGGGTGTCTTTTTATTTGTTAAGTTTGACTTATTTCTGTTTATTTAAAGCATTTTTGTAGGTGATTAATTAAATAAAACGATGGTTGTGCATGGTCAATTCTTTTTAAATTAAGGGATTGAAATCAATTTTTTTTCAATTACAAAAAATATAACATTGTGGTATAACTTTCATGCCAAAATATGCCCGTAGAAGATTCTTAATGTAATAGACGCCTATAGATCAGATCTCATGTCTAATAAGGCCTATAACTTAAATCAAAGTGGTCAGCTTAATTAAGATTTTGTGTGTGCATTAATTAAAAAAAAAAAAAACCTAGATTAATGCTTATTTGTTTTTAGGACTTCAAAATTAGAAATATTTGTTTATGTTACTCATGGTTTTATGAAACATGCAACATATCAAAAGAGACCGCTATATGCCTATATGCATAATGTGAAGTCATTTTTAGACATATGATGTGTGAGTTCTTCCCTTAAAAAGTCTCATTGTTGGTAACCCTTAGGGTCCGTTTATTAGAGCGTAAAATGTTTTCCTTGAAAACAGTTTTCCTATTTTACATCGTTTACTTTGTGTGAAAAAATAAAATGTAAAACTTTGGGTGAAAACTCATTTTACACCCAATTGGAAACATTTTGCTCCAAATTTGGGGGTAAAACTTATTTTCCGTGCAAGTAAACATTGAAAAATTTATATGAAAATGTATTTTTCAAAGTAAAATGTTTTTCATGGAAAATCATTTTACATCGAAAATATTTTACACCAAAGTAAACGGAGCCTTACTTTGTAAAACATCTTCTCCCTTTGTAAAAAGTCTCATAGGATGTGTGACTCTATTTACAATCGAAAATTATTTTCTATTTTTAAATAAAATTTCCATTGTTATTATTTCCGGTAAGTGAAAGTATTGGGTCAGACCGTCTGACGTAATACAATTGTCAGACGGGCTAAGCATTATCTCCATCATCTTCTAAAACATCGGAGTTTCTTCAGTTCCATTCTTCACATTCGCTTGAATCTGATCGAGGTCCGATTGAATCTCATGTTATCTATTCAGCAATAATGTTCATCTTCAGCATATTCAATGATTGATTAAGGTCTTTACTCTTTACTGGAAATTGATGTTCATCTTCAACGTACAATATATTCAGCAAACAATTGTATTTAGCATATTAATTAACGATTCTATTCATGTTCCTCTCTCCTTTCCAGTAAAGAGTGAAGCATATTCAACAATTGTATTCAGCATCTTTTTGCAGCAATTGATGTTAATCTTCATGTTATGTATTCAGACTATTGCCAGTTTTGATTAAGATTTGCATTTTTTATCCAGTTTAGTTCTTAAATTTGGCAAGGTTTATTTTTATTTTGTCAAGGTTTGTCAACATTAGTCCAAGTTTGTCCAGATTTGTCCATTTTTGTCTAGATTTGTCCATGTTTGTTTAGATTTGTCCAGGTTTCTCCATATTTGTCCAGGTTTGCCCACATTTGTCCAGGTTTAACAATTTTTCATCAGGTTTACAAATTGTGTCCAGGTTTCAAATGTGTCCAGTTCTGTTTCCAGGTTTACAAATGTGTCCAGGTCTACCAATACATGTCCAGGTTTAAAAACATGTGTCCAGGTTAAACACATATGTGTTCATATTCAACAATATGTGTCCAAGTCCAGTGGACTGGTCTGAGAGAAACGTTACTGTTAGACCGGTCTGACACAACACCTTCTCTTCCAGTAATGCTTCTCCCTTCTCCATACCTTTCTTAAATGAGTAACAATGTTTAATTAACAACTAGTATTGTAGCCCGGGCGTTGCCCCGGGCTATACGATTCTATTATGTCTGTTGGATTCTATCGTTTTTATATATATACATGTGTGTGATTTATAGAAAGCAATATAATGAAATCGTGATTATAAAGATAGTTATGCATGTTTTGAAACATAAACAATACAGAAATATCCTAATAGTATTTTGTGAAGAAATTTTTAAAAGTTAATACACTAATTAAGATATTTAATTTTTTTATAAAAAAAAATTGTAAGTTGGTTAAAAAAAAAGAGTTGTATTTTTAAGTAAATTTCAGTAATTAACCCAACTTTAAAAAATGATTTAATTAAGTTTGACTATGAGATTAAAAAAATTACATTTAATATTTAATTTTGAATAAGTGTAATAAGAATTATAAATGAAAAAGATGATTTAACAATAAATCAATATGTTTTAATAAAGAGGGATATATAAAACAACAATCAAAGTTAGTTAAGTTTGTAAGTGTATGTTATCTGGTAGGATAAAGTTGGATTCAACATTTCTCTAACTATATTTCTTAATTATTAAATGATTTGACATAGTTGATGAATTTAACATTATAGCATAGGTAATCATAACATATTTTAATTTTTTAAAAAAGTGCACACTTTAAAATCTATTCTCTTCTTCTAAAAAGTTCTAAAAAGAAGGAAAAAAAGTTATACAAAGTTCGAACCCGTTACCATGAGAAATAACTAAAGCTAGATAACCACTACTCTACACTCTCACTTATTACCAATAATATTCATTCCCTCCACTATATACAACCAAATATCAATACTCTTTTTTAAAACGCGTTGAGTTTTTTCGCAATCTAACATGTGTCGGGACAAGTTATTTTTACATATGTCACCACATGTCATATTTTGTCATGTGTCACCATTTTTCATAAAAATAATTTTTACAAAAAAAAAAAATGCATTTACTATTTACTAAGATTTGAACTCACCATAATAATATTTACAAAAAAATGCGTTTACTAAGATTTGAACTCACCATCCCTATAATACCATAACTCTACCATATCATCTACACCATTTTATTATTCAAATTGACATATCAAAGTGTATAATATCATGTGTGGAAAAAAAAGTTTAAATTTTTATTAAAGAATCATCCAATCGAATAAGTGTAAATTCACAATTTTCCATCAATCATATCCACATACCTTCTTTCATCATCAATTCATCAAACCAATATATTTTAAACAAATTTATTGTCAATCTAATATTAGAAAAAGTCAGATCTTATAAGATTGCATTAAAAAAAATCGGATGAAAAGAGTGCACCAATAAAGGAGTTTAATTTTTAATTTTGCAAACTAAGAATATTTAAATTAAAAATTCATTCAGTGACCCAGGACATCGTACGAGACAAAATCTAGTTACTTCCTCCATAATAAAATAAATGTTACACTTTAATAATATTTCACTTACGTTTATTATCAAAGTATAACATTTATTTTGTTATGGAAGGAATAAAAAAATTATAAGATTCAATAACTTATTGATGAAAAATAATGATATCCTCTTTTATTTGTGTATCACAAAACCTTAATAAAATTTATATTTCGTATAAATTAGTATGTCAAATCTAACATTTTTGTCAAAGGTCGTGCAACATATAATTGTTTTTAAGGGAGCCTTAACAATAGAACAATATTCTTAAAAAGATTGATTATTGAAATGATAATTATAGTTGGTTGAGGTGGTAATTGTGTATGGATTTGATAGCTAAGTGTTGAGTTCGAATCTTAACGCAATCATATTTTTTAAATAATTTTTGTGTGACAATCCTATGTGATTCACGGTGCTTTGCGCACCTTTTAATAATTTTTATAGATCTGTGTCAAATTGGCACAACAAAAGATTCAAGTTTTATTATCGCAAGGTAATTTTGAATCTAACATTAAGGTTTGGAAATAAAAAAAAGAAATTGTAAAAGACTTGCATTTCTATGTTATGTTTAGTCACATATTGCCATTGAAAACATACTGTCATACAAGCTTAAAAAAAGGTAACTTTAACATGGGTTTATTTGTACTTTTGTAGTGATTGAAACTAGAGGTGATCAAAAGTCGGGTCGGGCCAAGTCTTAACTAAATAATTATGTCTAAAATTTGGATTTTTTAGGCGGGCTTGGCGGGCCTTGTACGGGCTTTTCGGACCGGGCTAGGCTTTTGAACTAAAAACTACTATTTTAAATGTGCCAAAGACCGTAAAATTTTCGGGCCGATCGGGCCGGGCCAATCTTGATCAGCTCTAATTGAAACATGGCATAGTGGTAAGAGCTATGCTCCTTGGAAGTCATGCCTTAGGTTTGAACTTTGTACCACACGTCCACATCATTCCCCCGCCAAGGTGTTATCATGTGACAGGATCAGGAGCCTTGTGTGCAGGTCCTGTATACCTTATCGTTTTTAATAAAAGAAAAAAGACTTATATGTATGTATTTTGCAAGATAAAAGTGAATGGATTGAAGAATAAGACATTTTTTGTAATAAGAAAATTAAAGGTAAAAGGGTATTTGACAAATGGAAAATTGGGTTAATAAGAATGTTTTGGACACATAGTTGATCAGTCAAGAACCATTATAGAGGAGTTTGTTGAAGCGAGCTTAAGAGAGAGTTTTGGGTGAAAATAAACTGAAAATTCTCAAAATGAAAAAGCTCTTATTTGGAACTTTTTATTTAGAGAAATAGGTATGAGAATGTGTTTTTAACCATACCCATAATGATAATATTATCACAACAATTAGAATCTCTCTATTTTTTTTGCAAGATAAACAAAAATCATGCAACGACGGTTAAATAATACCCTATTAATATTACAAGTATCTTTTATCACCCACAAGCAACAATTTTAAGAGAAGTTGCCTTATTTTGAAATTCTCAAGTTACATTAGGAACACTGATTACTTTGAAGTACGTTTGGTTGTTGGCCTGGTAATAAATTGTTTAAACGATAATGTATTTAAAGTATAGATTATGCTAAGTAAGAAAACTTATAATCTCATTAGAAAACACACTTTCATTTCCACACTTCCAACCCTAACCTATCACGAAATCCACTCGAATTGAGTGGTTTTGGTGGTTTGATTTTGTGAGGTAGTTCTTGGTTCAAATTGTGAAGGCGGTGGCTCGAATTGCGAGTTGCTACTTTGAACCATAAGGTGGTGGCTCGAATCTATATTGGACTAATTGTAGTGGATTGGTAGTGGGAGGAGGTGTTGTTGATGTGGGGTTTAAATTAAGGGTGGTGGGATGGAGGTGGTGTGAATGGTGATGAACATAGGTGCAGGGGAGTATAAGGCATAGTGGTGGATGTTTATGGTGACTGTGAGGCAGTGAGAAAGAAGGATGTGTTAGGAACAACGGTTGGGGAGACCAGTGAGCCAGGTGCTAATGTGGTGGTCCGGGATGGTCGGTTGGGGACTTAGGGGTGATAATGAGTCTGGCTTGTTCGCCAACAGTTCTAACTCGACTTGATCAAAGCTCGGTTAAGGCTCGGCTCGTTTTAGCTCGGTTCGAGTTTGAGTTCGGCTCGAGACATTAACGAGCCGAGCTTGAGTTATGCCAAAGCAAGCTCGACTCGAAAAGCTTGTGAACAGGTTCGATTAACTTTTATATGTGTAAATAATATATTATGTTATATATAAATTTATTTTTCTAGTTATTATATATCAATAAATTATATAATAGTCTTATTGGTAAAATATTACCTCAAAAGACAAACATCTTTAAAAAAAATATTATAATAAAGAAGACATATAAACTAAGAATAATATTAGGTGAAAGTGTTCGTGAACAGTTCGATCAACGTTTGGTCAAAGCTCGGCTCGATTACGACTCGGCTCGTCAAGGTTCGAGCTTGATTCGAGTTCGACTAAATTTATATAAACACGAGTCGAGCTAAGCAGGGTTCGGGCTCAGCTTGCTCAATAATCACCCCTATTGGGGAAAATCGATGACGATGTAGAGGGAAGTTGGGATCGGCAAGGGATTGGGTGTGGTGGTTTTGAGAAAATGGGGGTATGATCTAGGTGAAGGGGAAAAAGGTGATTGTTAATGGAATGCTACTTCGTTACCCCATATACCAAACTTAACTTAGCATTTAACAGCTAAATGATACAATTGGCCACGTTTAAAATTTGAACAATAATATGGGGTTATTTTTTATAATTTGAAAAACTAAGGGTTATAAATGATTAAGTGAAAAAGTACAAGGTCACCATTGAGAATTTCTCTAATTAAACAATAGTTTATATTATCATTCATTATTACCATTGTAAATGTATATTTTATTAATTTTGATAGAATCTGATAAACGAGCCTAGTAATCCAATATGAGGAAGAGAGTTCGGCCATTTACAAGCCCAAGGAGGGTCATTCCCAAATGAGTAACTCTTAGACCTATAAATTAGTTTATTTTCTTCTCTTTCTCTAATGTGGGACACTCATCACTAGTGCACCCATATATGGAGTTTAACACTCCCCCTCACTAGTGAGGGGTTGTTTACTTCAGCTTAAATCCAGTTCAGTTCTATTAAGTTCAGTTTTGTTCAGTTTTGTTAAGCTCTCAATTAATTTACTTGTCTTATAAAATATTACTTTCTTTAGCTAAAGTAAACGAGCCATGAGTGTCATTAGAATTTAAATAATCCTTTAAAGGTTGGACATCCTGTCGAGGCAAACCATTTCCAATTGCTTAATAAGGCTCTGTTTAGAAGAGACCCACAACATGGGCTCTGATACCATGTTAAATTTGATAGAATATGATAAACGGTTAAACGGGTCTAAATAAAAAGAAAATTATATAAACTGGAGTGACCTAGCACTAGCATCACCACCATGAAAATAGATATTGATTTTCCTTCCAAATTTATAAATTTATATATAAATTCATTTTCATTATTGTACATCATTTATAACCAAGTCGTTAAAGTTATTAATTTTTTTTAAATTCACATATATCAATCATTTTTTGCAACTATTTAATTACGGGGAAATAGAATTAATAATAATAATAATAATAATAAGCGTAAAAAAATGAGTAATAATAATAATAATGCATGGTAAATTTATTAAAACCTCATAAAATATTGTTCGATATTTTTGGCAACATTGAAATTTGTGAATTTTCATCAAAGTTGCTTAAAAGGTAAAACCAAATAAATTAAGAAGTGCGTCAACCGAAACATGTACGTGTCCTTATTACCACATAACATCAACATTCAACAAATCAACAATACACATAACATATACATCATGGGAATAATTTATTGTGTTTGGTAGAAAAACAATTATAATGATATTGAAAATTAATTAGCTAATATATAATATACGGTACTACCAATTATTACATTTGACAAATACTAGCATATATACATATACTTGGCAAATATAGTCAACCAAATAGATTAAGGACCTATTATTTTGGAATGAATTAATCTGAATTCAACTGAATCGAATTGGTTAGAATTAAATGAACTGAATTGAATTTGTCTAAATACTAGATTTAGCAGGAGCTGAACTAAATTAAATTGGACCGAATTTATCTGAACTGAATCGAAATTTCAGAAATTAATAAGTCCAAAAGAACGAGCTTAATTACTTACTTCATTCGTTTTTTTAGATGTAACACTTTACTTTGGCACTATTCATCCAACTCATTTTGACCGTTAATTGTTACCTATAGCTAAAGAAAAACATAGTCATGTGGAATCTTGTTGGATTCACATCATAATAAACTTTTCAAATATATAAATTTCATAATGTTTACACTTATATATTTAGATATATTATATATGAGTACAAGTTGTGTCTCGACAAGTGTGAAAAAAAGAAGTGTTACATCTAAAAAAACAGAATAAATGTACTAAACTATGGCCTAACTATTAATTAATTAAAGAATTATCATGTATTAGCCGTCATCTTATGCCATTTCCAACTAACTACATGTGTCATTATCAGATAAGCTTTGATTAATTAAGTATTAATCACTCCAATTACAAAAGTGGTCCCTATAATTAAGTAGCTAGCTAGCTACTTAGCTAGGGTAGGGTTCAAAATAACTGTTGAAACAAGTCACATTCAATTCTTCTGCCAAGGAATTATCTCCCTCCTTTTTTTAAGGCTTTGCTAACTATATATCTCAAGTTGCTGTTTATATGTTTATCTTTTCATTCACATGAAGTTTCATATTCCTACAATCATATATCATAGTATAAGTAGTACTTTAAAAAGTTTAATTAATATGCTTTTCATTGGATTCTCAACAACATAAATGGATAGAAAAACTACTGTAGATTGTTAGGATATATATGTAAGTCCCTCCGTAGTATAAAATTTTCAACAATTGGTTTTGCACGCATTTTGAGGAAATAATTTGAGGGTGTAAACGAAGGAATTTGATAGAGTATATAACATATTTCTGGCCCTAACCATTAGCTTAAGTTTTTGGTTAAGATGGTCCTTTAACATGGTATCAGAGCCAACATGACGCAAAAGTCACGGGTTCAAATCTCTCCTCCCTCTCCTTTCTAAGTGGAATTAATTAGCACCAGGTATGGTGGATCTGTGTTGCATCCACATTTCAAACCCAAATGATCTTTCATGTGAGGGGGAGTGATACTCCCTCAAAATAATATGAACTGAGATTTTGATACTATCATTGTAATTACAGTAAAATTTTGATATCATTGTTAATATTTATCCATAAATTTTCTGAGTCAAAGTTCATTATGTTAAGTAGTAATGTACATTTGTTTTTTTTTTTAAATGATCGAGATCTGGTACAATGGCATGAAAGGTTGTGTCCTATATATACTTCACCCTATTCATTCTAAAATAAATATTTTATTTAATTTTTCACATCATCCGAGACACATATTTAAATATTAGTATCTTTAGTTCTATATTATAAAGTAAAAATTTATAAAAATTATATATTTAGAAAATACATATCGTGACGAATCAAATAAGATTCCACATTACTATGTTTTTTCTTATATATAACATTAAAGGGGCTCAAAGTTATAAAGTGAATAATGTCAAAAATCAAAATATATTATTGGATTTGGGACAGAGAAAGTACGATATATGATATATATACAATTCTCAGCACTGACAAATCTTGTCCACCATGAATTGGGGCTCATATGCTTGCTACCTTATTGTGTAAAAAAAATACTTCTTCGGTAACTTTGATCACATATTTATTGTTTGGTCAAAGTATTGCAATTAATTAAAACAGAGGCTGTATAAAGTTAATTTCTTTTTTAAAAATAATAACAATATAAAATTTTCACTATTAATTTAATGATTGTAATTGATAGCAATTCCAATTACCGATTACATTTACTTGGTACACTCTTAGAGAGTGTTTGATATAAATAATTTTGATGTAAGAAAGAGTTTCAAATATTTGTTTTCATTACCTATTGTTTGGTATGAGCTATAAGTAACAAATTATTGTTACCCTTGTTAATATAGTGGAACAAATTACATTTTATTTCTCAATCAAAACTTCTCATTTGTTCCATTCCAATAGGATATTAAACACATATCAAATGTAACACTTTTTATTATCCTTTTCACCTCTTATCAAATTCATTTCCATTACATTTATGTTAATCATACCAAACACACCCTTAGATTAAACTTGTAAGCTATATATCCATGTCAATTGATACCGCTAACGACCTTCCAATGTACCCATAATATGAGACATACCCACTCTACTATTACTTGTTTGGTTTTCACTCTTGTGTTCATAATCTTTCCTTCAACATCTGTAACAATGCAATTAAACTAATTAATTTTCGTTCGTTGTAAAAAAAATAAAATAAATGGTACAAACGTCTCACCACAAAAATTCTACTACGGGATAATTAATTATAGTCATTAGAAATTTGCGCAAGTGCACAAAACATCAAAAATTTGTTTTCTTTTATAGAAATTTGCAAAATAACAAAAGAAAATGATTCTATAGTTTATACGGTCTAAACTCTAAAACAATAGAAATTTGCAATCCTTTTTGTCTTGGTTCTGTTTTTGTTCATCATCACATAAACATACAAGTAAACATAAATATACAACCAAAGTGTAATAAATTGTGTAAAAACACCCATCTCACAATCAAAGAACAGAGAACCAATAAAACTAATAAGAAAAAAAAGATAAAGAAAGAAAGAGGGAGAGAGAAAAAAGGGGTGAAAAGAAAGAAAAGGAAAGAAAGCCACAGCTGAACTGGAATCACAGTAGCACAAAACTGTAATAATCACACAACAACAACAACAAAAAAGATAAACCCACAAAAAAATAAAAATAAAAATTGCAGCTTGAAGCAAGAAAAAAAATAAAATTAAAATAAAATGAATTATAAAAAAAATGGAAGCAATTACAGAATTATAGCAGAGAAACAAAACCTGAAAAGAATGAAGGCGTGTTAAGGAGGAAACCAACAGCAAATTTCAGAAGAGCAGGGAAAAAAAAAAAAGAAAACAAAAAGGTTGGGTTTGTTTGTTATTTTTTGTTACTAAATTCTTTCTTTCACTTCTGAAAGACTCAATTTTGGTAAGGTTGAAGAGAGAGAATTTAGGGGGGTTGAAGTTTTATCTGATCTAAATTCCATAATTTGGTTTCTGGGTTGAAGCAGATCCAAGATTTTCAGCTAGTTTGCAAGTTTCAATTTGTTACAGCAGCATTTGAGGGGATCTTCTTTCAATGGGTTATGTTGAGAAGTCATTGACTTGAAGAGTTGAAGTGTTGCAACTTGCAAGTTCAATTCTTTCTGGTAAGTTTAACACCCAAAATAGAAATTGGCAAAAGGGTTGTTTTATTTATTGCTAATTAGGGTTATTGGGGGCAGTTTATGGTAATGAAGTAGAGAAATTAGCTTAATTTTGAGTGCCATTTTGTGGGTTTGCTGAGTGAATGGTGTTGGTATGTGATGAACTAGGGTTTGTGTTGAGCAAGGATCTTGAGTAATTTTTTTTGCTATGGGGTTTTTTGTTTATTGATGTTTTCTGATTTTTTTGTTTTTTGTTTTTGTTTTTGTGGGTTATGCAATTTAAGTTTACATATATGAGCATATGAGTTTGAATTGATTCTAGTGCACCCACATTGATTTGAACTATCATATTTGTTGACTAGAGAAGGGCAAAGTCTATTGAATTTGCTCTCTATAAATTGGAGAAGACCTAATTAAAATGACATATTGGATATCTAGCATGGGCTTGAGTTTTGTGGATTGTGTTAGTATCATCATTCAAGCTTGAATGGTTTAGTTTTAATTGAAGATTGCTTTCCAGGGCAGGTTGTGGTTGTTGCTGTGGTGCACAAATTTTGTGGAACTTGGGAGTTTGCATGGATTGGATTGTTTGACATAAAGGTAAAGGCCACCGAGGGCGGCATCCAGGATGCCTCCTTCTCCATCCTCAAGACGTTCGCCTGTTAAGGTTCCTCATGGTGATAGTCATAAGAGGGGGCGTAGTCTTGAGAGTGGGCTGTCTTTTAAGGGGCGTGGTCAGTCTTTTAAGGAAAGAGATGAAGACCTCACTCTATTCAATGAATTGCAGAGCAAAGAAACAGATAATTTTCTTCTTCAGTCCAATGATGATTTTGAAGATATATTCTGTAATTGCTAAACTCTTTTCTTGGTTTGCTTAATTAAGTTGTTGGTTTTTGTTGCTTCTAACTTGACTTTGATACATTGCATTGTCTGTGCATTGAACATGTAGCTTCGAAACTGAACTCCTACCCAGATTTAAAGCTTGGAATCAATATACCTGTTCGAGGAGAAAGCAGTGATCTGCTTAATGCAGATGATGACAAGAATGATTATGAATGGTTAGAATTAAGTCTGCCTTTTTTCTTATTAACTTGGGAAGCGTTAAGTCCGCCCTTTTCCTTATTTCCTTGCAAAATCAGAAAATCTTCATGTTTGTCTTGGATGGTGTTTTTTTTTTTATTTTTTTTTAGTCTTTATTTCCTTGTATTTTTTATTTTTTTTTTCCTACACTTGTTTGATTCAAGTGTTCTAATTTCATCTTTCTGGATTGAAAGGTTATTAACTCCTCCAGAAACTCCTCTTTTTCCATCATTGGATGATGACCCAGCACCTGCCAACCTTGTACATAATGGTAGAGCTCGAAGTCGGCCCGCTTCTATTTCAAGATCATCTACAGTGAGTCAATAGTTGGACTGTTCATGTTCATGTTTGTTTTTTTTTTTTTATTGGGTTAATGCAGCATTGCAGCTTGTGACTTATACCTTGATGTACGTCACAAAGTTTTCAAACCTCTTTATTTACAGATGGAGAGAAGTCAAAGAAGTAGTAGAGGCAGTCCTAGTCCACAGCGTTCAAGCCCATCCCCTCGGTCTGGCAGTATTACAATCCAGGGAAGGCCATCTTCAGCTCCTCAGTCAAGTCCTGTTCCTTTACGACCTACTACTCCATCCCGAAGACCCTCACCTCCCCCAGCCAAGCCTTCAACACCCCCTCCGAGATCTTTAACACCAACATCTCGGAGGACTGCTGCTTCTGCGGCTACATCAGGAACAAGTGGCACTTCTCCTGTAAGGAATCATGGGAATTCTGCATCACCGAAAATTATGGCATGGCAGTCGAACATTCCCGGATTCTCTTTGGAGGCACCTCCTAATCTACGTACTTCATTGGCTGATCGACCAGCATCATATGTTAGGGGATCCTCACCGGCATCTAGGTCAAGCAGAGGCAGGCAGTCAATGTCTCCAACTGCTACTAGAAGCATAAGTTCATCCCATAGTCAAGAACGAGATAGGCTGAGCTCACACAGTAAAGGTTCTATAGCGTCATCAGGTGATGATGACACAGAATCTTTGCAATCCACTCCTTTGAGTGTCACTGAGCGCCCAATGTCAAGAAAGGGAGTTAGTGGTTTTTCCAGTGGCAGACCATCAGCTTACTCCAAAAAACCTATTAAGACAGTCACTCCAAGTACTGCTCCAAAGAGATCATTTGATTCTGCAATGCGGCAAATGGTATACTATTTAAACTCCTTGATTTTACTAGTAATATCTGCGAATGCTAATATTGCTGTTCTAGCTTGCACTTTTATTTTGTAACCTAGAATGGAATCCCTTAATTTGATAAATCATTCTGCATTCTGGAGTATTTGGCATTAATTCTTTCTGTTTTTAAAATCTCTAGACATTTCAAATTGTCCGTTAACCTTAATCAAAATTGCTTGTTGACCTTAATGATAGTGAATAACTAGAGATGTAATAACTTACAAATGAGAAGGAAAATGCGCCTCGTATTATCCTACATTGCGAGGCCCCTTTAGAGTTTCAGCAACCATATTTCAACAAATCTCTAATTATATTTACTATAGAATTTAATTTTTTATTCTTAATTCAGACTTTTGTGTTGGCGTCATGTCTCTATGATATTGGAAATTTAATTTAGAGCAGAAGAATAGATTGGTGTTGTCCATTTGAACATTTATTGCTATATGTTGATTTTTTTGGACTTTGTTATGAGATTCAGCTTGTTTGTGTTGCAAGAAGAGAGTTGTTGAATTTTGTCACTTGATGCCAGTTCCTTTAACATATTAAAGCCTTGTTCAGTCATTGTAGCGATCAAGAAAGCATCACTTTTGTTGCGTTGTCAAGTGACCAGTTAAACTTGGATGGTGCTATTGATATCAACAAGCACATTCAACTATTCAACTGACCAATTTGAGAAATTGCCTCAAATGACTAGCATACCTAGTGAAGATATTCTGAGAGAAATGACATGTTAGGCTAATGGTGTGAGTATTGCTAATAGATTCACATTCACCTAATCGTGAGCAAGCACTCTCTCATCTTTGGGTTAATATTCACTAAAAGAATGGTTGCCTAGCCTAAGTCAACCTTCTCCTTCTATATATCTTGCATCTCTTAGGTTATTACCTAAAATGGTTCAAGACTTCAAGGGGCACCAAGGTGATATTGATCTTGGAGCCCAATTGCGACACTCAGCCTTCAAAAGGACCCTCATGTAGCTAATATTGGCACTATTAGGGCAATAGCAATAGAACAAACTTGTTAGAGATTTATTCCTATTCAAATGTTATTAATGAGACCCATAATCAATATATTTCTCACACAATTCATTTAAACAATAGGTTACTAAATTGTAACGTGGTTCATAGTAACTTTTGCAAATAATAGAAAGGTTTGTTCACAATAATCACAAACCTTAAAAAGCTAATACAAACCCGTGAACATACTTCTTATTGCTATTGCTCTTAGCAGTAAAACCTTTTAGTAGCGGGGATGAAATAAGGTAGGGGGAATTATCAGGTTTCTAAGATTAGACAACATGTGTTTCTTTCAATCCTTTATGTCGTATTCAACTACTATGAATAATTTGCTTATTGCTGATTTGTAGGAGTTTTTTTTTTTTTTTTTTGTTCTACGTTTTATCTCCAGTGAAGATCATGGGGTGATCATTGACATTAGTTTAATTTTCTTGAGTTGTGTATGGTGTCTCTATGAAGTTGACAACACTGAGAAAAGTGCGATCAGAGTAAGATTGTCTTGATTATCCTGCAAAAACCTGATCTCCCAATTGTTACTAGGGGCTTCTAATTGTAGCATCATATTTTCAACCTTCCATGCATATATTATTGTAACTTTCATCTACTCTCCAATGATAATTGTCTGTTGACTCCTCATTGTTTCACCTTTATCTCATTTCCTGATATAAGGTATGCTTTTCTATTTAAGTAGAATATCTAATGATAGTATACCACCTATTGTTGTTTTTGTAGGATCGAAAAAGTCCTCAGAATATGTTCAGGCCACTTTTATCTAGTGTCCCCAGCTCTACGTACTATACCGGAAAAACTAGTTCTGCTCACCGCTCTTTGATGACAAGGAACTCTTCTGTAACCACCAGTAGTAATGCTAGTTCTGATCAAGCAATGAGTGCAACACATGATACTGAAGATGATGGGGCAAGTGAATATTCTACAGCACCTTTCTCTGATGTTGCTTTTGAAAAGATGGATGCTGCAAGTGAAGACACTGGGCATGGACATGGTCCATTATCTGGATTTAGTGAACCTGACAAGGGGTGTGCATTTGCATCTAATGCTGGTGATACTACAGAATCTGGTGTTAATGTTTGTGCCATGGAAGTTGTTTCTGCGGATGTGGAAAATGATTTTGTAAAAATTGATAGGCATGAAAACGTGTTGCTGTGTCATAGATGTGGTAATGAGTATCATCCTAATGAGCCTGCAGAAAATGAAGATAACGTATGCTCTGAATGCAAACAGAAAGAAGAATTATTATTGAGCAATCCTTCCATGTTGGTGAGATTGGAAACCAACCACAATGCCTCAGCTCCTTTGTTGAATGCCTCTGAGGAATCACATGTAACATATTCTAGAATTGCTTCAGGTAATGCTGATTTAATGGATAATTCGTTGTTTGCTTTTAATGATGAGAATGCACCAAAGGACGAGGATCAGGTCAGTCAGCCAAAGGGAAGCCTGGACAATTCTCTTTCAAGGGTAACAGAGGAGGAAAGTATGCAGATTCTTAGCGAGCAGCAAATAATTGAAGAACATAAAACTGTTAATGATCAATCTCATAAAAGCCGTGACAAGGCCAACCGATATATCAATACAGCTGAAGGTGCTGGGATTTCAGTTCTTCTATTGAACAGGTCCAATAGTCTAAAAGGGCCTCCAATTCATGGCAGGACCATAGACAGCAGTGGTGCAGTATCTTATGACGATCTATCGTATGCTAGAGATTTGGCAAGTTCAATGAGGAGCTCTATTGGTCACGGTAGTATGTCTACTACTTCTTCAACTGATTTGACCTCCCTTAGACACGGAGAAATGGTTGTGCAGAGGCAGTTTAGTGGGAAGAGATCTGATGTAAGTTCAAAGCATCTGAGCACTGGATCTTCAATATCAGGGACCTCCTTGCCAGTTTGTCAAAGTTTTGGACTTTCAACAAGCTCTCATGACGGAAGTTGTGAAGGATCAATCAGTAATGTGAGGCATATTGCTGCGGGGGAAAGACTTGGATCGCCTTCTGATCAAGGACTAGCTGTAGCTATGATTGAGTTGCATGATGCAGTTCCAACTGTTTCTCAGTCAGCAATAGCGGGTGAGGACAACAGTGGCTTCTGTACGAGTTCTAAAGAAACAGATCCTTCTTTGATGTCTGACCATATGGTAAGCTCAGAGTTTGAGGCCAAATCTCGAGGTTCTGTAGGTACAGATGAAGGGCGTGTTGTTCATGGATTCGAAGAAGACCTGTCGAAAGGCATAGGAAATAGTGAAAATGTGGAAGGAACAGCATTCGTTGAATCTTCTATGGCAGAAGAAAATAGAGAAGGCGTAGATCAGGTGGAAGACCCTGTTCAGTGTTCTACATCTACGATAACTGAGATAGAAATTAATGACTCACATCCTAGCTCCCCCAAGTCACAAATTGATTTGGTTTCAAGAGAAGAGTTGGAAGATCCTTCATCCTCAACACTTCATGCCGATGATGTCAAGGACTCGTCTCCAAACTCCACCAAAACAAATCTTGATAATGAAATTGCAGGTATAAATCCTTTTATCTCCGTCATTTAAGGTGTTATTTGGTTGGAAATTGAATTTCCTAGGACTACTAAAATGATGATGTGTTTGGTTGTAGAGAAATAGGGTCAGCATTGAAACTAAGGGAAATACAATAATTACAATTTCCTCCAAACCATGGGAAATTACTCACCAACTCCCCCCTTGGTGAGTTGAATTTCCTAGGGAATGTAACCCATGGTGTCAACCAAACAATTCGGTTTAATCCCTAGGAAATTGACAAGGGAAAAACTTTCCCAAGATATACAAATTCCCATGTGAACCAAACAAATGTTTCCACACTTATCTTGCAAATCTTGCAATTTAACATCTTTTATCTCTCGAAATCTTTTGAGAAAATTGACTAGGAGGAAAGTCACTCTTTTCAATGTTTGCAAATAGTTGGTTTAGGCTGTTTGAAGATATGTCCTTACATCACCCTCTCTTTTTCATTGGCAGAAAATGCAAAAACTAAAATTTCTAAATACATCATAAAATGGCAGAAAATGCTAAAAAAACTAAAATATCTCATCTGTTGCTGATAAATTGCTGCTTTTTACAGAGGAATCTACTGTGACTATGGAAGAACAGGGAGGGAGGAGGACTCGAAGTCTGACACTAGAAGAAGTGACAGATACAATTCTCTTTTGCAGTTCCATTGTTCATGATCTGGCTTATAAGGCTGCTAGTATTGCAGTTGAGAAAGAAAAAGAGAACCTCGAGCCATTGGAAGGTTCTAGACCAACGGTTACTATCCCAGAAAAAAGGAGCTCTGACAGAAAAGAACGTCACGGGGTTCCTAGTGGCAGAACACCGAAAACCCAGAAAGGCAGAAAGAAGCGTGCAACAGACACAACAACGGAGGCAAAACCTCCACTTAAAGAAAACGAGGAGCGGTCTAATGAAGCTGCTGTAGTTAGGAATGTAGGGCTTCCTAACAATGGGGATAGCATGAAGCCCCTGAAATTGGAATCCAAGTGCAATTGCACAATAATGTGAGATTGGTATAGGATTTTCTGAGTTATTTAGAGAAGTTTGGGATTTTGATTTTGGTTTTTTTTTTCGGGGGGAGGGGTTTTGTTTGATATTTGCGAAAATTAATTCTCGTCCATATTATTTGTAACACGTTACCACGCTCGAGTGTGGGGTGCATAATCTTGTAAAGTTTTTTCTTGTTAAAAGTAGGCTGATGTTTATTAGCGAGGCGATTAGTGTATGTTCTTGCTCTAATTATGTTTTTAGTCATATTCAATTATTTTTCAGGTTGGATTAGAAGATGTTGCCAAATTTGTTTCATTTGTTGCATCAGTCAAGAGCTGAAATAAAAGTTATTATTGTTTTGGTTTGTCATTAGATTAGATTTGTACTTGTATTTTCTTATCATTTTGGGGTTCAGCAACATTCAAACCTAATCTTCTACTCCATCCGTAACATATTAATTGTAACAATTTGTCATTTTTTTTCTTTCTATTTATGTTAAATCATTGCAGTTATTTTGTTACAAAAGGAGTACTTACCTTGGAGAAGGTTAAGCTTGTTTGAAACTTGGAGAATACAAGTACAAGTGTACAATTGTATAAGTTTGGCCTTGTGCAATGGATGATACAATAAAATATGCTCTGTATTAATTATGACTATTTTAGGTATCCCTCTTCCTTCCTCCCTCCCCAGTTTTGGATGAATCTTGTTGGGGCCTTACCCCTGATGGTCATTTCACTATCAAGTCAGTTGCGTGGCTTGCCCATGGCATCCCTCCTTTTTTTCCTAAATGGGATTTCCATTGGCTTTAGAAATTGGACATCAACCCTAAACTACAGATCTTTACATGTCAGTTCCTGCATAATGGCCTCCAGGTTCGTCAAAATTTGGCCTACCGAGGCTTGCCCATTTCCCCTCTCTGCCCACTTTGCTCCTCAGCTGATGAATCCCAAGATCATCTTTTCTTGCATTGTCCGATGGTTCTTCCTATTTGGGCCTATATTCAATCTATTCGCTGGATTGCCCTGCTCCCGTCATGCTCCACCCTTCCCACTCTTCTCACTTTGCTTCATGACCAGCTGTATGACTCCCTTTGCAAATTCCTTCATATTCTTTGGAGTATTTGGAAAGCTCGTAACAGATTAGTTTTTCATAACTCTCAATTCTCTGCAATTAGTGTCTTCACTCAGGCTTTGTCCTATTTCCAAGAATGGAAGACCCGTCTCTCCATAGATAAGTTGAATATGATTTATGACTCTGAATTACATGCTTCCCCTTCTCCGGCTTCCTCTTTTGTCTCTTGGTCCCCCCCCCAGGTACTATTAAGCTTAATTTTAATGGTTTGTTAAACAACAATATTGCTTCCGCGGGTGTGGTACTCCGAAACCATCTTGGTGATTGTATCGTAGCCCGTGCGTATTACTTAGGCAATATTTCTCCCCTTGTGGCGGAAGCGACTTCTCTTCGGAATGGTCGCTAGCTAAATTATACTTCTATTCACATTGAAGGCAACAATCTAACGGTTATCCGTGTTTTGCAGGGTCATTTTCGTTGTCCTTGAAAAATCCAACTGTAGATGGATGATATTCGGTCTATTCTACGGGATTTCTCTATAGCCTCTTCTTCACACATCTTCCGAGAGGCCAACCATTCTACTGACTATATTGCGTTGCTCGGGCACTGAACCCCTACGCATATCGATATTGATCCATTTTTGGAAGCTAAATTTTCTTATTTTTTAGCTCTAGATAAATCAGGTCATTTCTTCGAGAGGAAGAATTCCTGATTTCCTTGTAACCTTTTCTCCAAAAATAAATAAATAAATTAATTATGACTAGTATGGGAGATGCACCCAATGCATGTACAAAGAGATTATAGGATTTCATATAATTTTAATCTGTATAAGTAAAAGAGTAATATATAATGATCATAAATAGAAGTGTAATTAATTGGAGATAAATAGATAGAAGAGGTCTCTTCAGAGACACCTCATAAAATTGGAACGATATAGAGAAAAAGATATAAGAGTAATTGGACGCATGAGATGTGTTCATTCAAACAACACTAAAGTTTATAAGAGTATAAGATTTTAGGTAATTTTAATAATAAATATATCATAAATATAATAGAAGAGAATTGAATTAAAAAAATTAAATGTAGTTATTTGGACTACTTAATATAATTGAAGGTTTTTTTTTTTGGTTATTTGTGGGGGTGTGTGTGAGGGAGTTTTTTTAGAAGAGGTATTTAGGTTTGGTAGAATTTGACAACCATAACACCCCTTCACTATATATAGTTAAATTAATAATATAAGTTTTTTAAGAGGTAATACGTTTTTTTAAAGAAAAAAATTAAAATAATTTGAGAAACATGTAATAAAATATTAAATAATGGTTGAGCCAAAATTCTCATCTTTCAAAAAAAAAAAAAAAAAAAAATCCTTGTTTAGCCAATTTTTCTTATGTGAAAGTATTGGGTCATACTTAATATGGTTTCTGTTCGCACTTCTTCCCTATATTCTTTCCAGCTCAAATGAAACTTACCAGCTCAAATTAATTAGCACATAATACGATTTCTGTTCCATCAATTCCCACCTATACCCTCAACATCTCTTCCATATATTTTTATTGAGTTTTTGTTCCATCAATTAGCACATAATACTCTCAACACCTTATACTCATACCAGCTCAAATGAAAACCAGTCAATGGCGTCATCAATGGTGGTATATATGGTGCTGCTGCAATTTTATTTTGTGGGAAGTTCATTAAAAATGAATTGAAAGCCTTTGGAGTTGAAAAATGAGATGAATGGAGAAGATGAATCTAGTTTGGTCTTGTTAAGTGAGAAAAGATAAAGTGGCTGCAATCCTTCAATGAATTGAAGATGAAGAAGATTGAAGAAAGCTGATGTCTAGCATATGAATGAAAAGCTTAGCCTGTTTTTTTTTTTTTTAAAATCCTGGTTATTCTTGTTCTATCCAGGTCTTCGATTTATTTTGTCCAGGTACTCATAACTTTGTCCAGGTCCCTGAATCATAAATTAGAGTTTTTGTCCATGTTTAAAAATATGTGTTCAGGTTTAACAATATTTGTCCATGTTTAACAATATTTGTGCAGGTTTAAAAATATATGTCAAGGTTTAACAATATTTGTCCATGTTTAAAAATATGTGTCCAGGTTTAACAATATGTGTCCAAGTTTAACAATATTTGTCCAGGTTTAATAATATTTGTCCAGGTTTAATAATATTTGTCCAGGTTTAACAATATGTGTCCATGTTTAACAACATTTGTCCAGTTTTAATAATATTTGTCCAGGTTTAATAATATTTGTCCAGGTTTAATAATATTTGTCCAGGTTTAATAAGTTTTTTTGTTCATCTCAGTTGGACTCGTCTAACAGTAACATTACTGTCAGACGAGTTTGACACAATACCTTCTCTTTTCTTATTTACTCCGTTAAGATTATATATATTTTTTTTATTAAAAAAAGCTAACGAATGAATCTACATATAAGTTAAATAATTATTGGCAAACGAAAAATACTAAGCATGGATTATAAGGGTCATCAAGTGGCATGCATAAGCAGTACCATGTTATAAAAGAACAGTTGATTATTATCCAAGACAAATTGTACAATACAATAGCCAATAGGTGTACGCTAAGTTGCGCTACAAGCCGAGAATGAAGTCATAGCCTAGTGGTTAGGGTTTCAGAATTCCAGACACGAGATCCTGGGTTTGATTCTCACCGCACGCATTTGCGAGGATTCCTTATTATCCCCTTATAGATGCGTAGTTGTGCCTTTATCATTTTCCTTCAATAGGGGTGCTTATCGAGCGAGTCGATCTCGAGTTGGGGGTTGCTCGACTCGTGCTCGTTAGGTTTCGAGTCGAGCTTGAGTCGATAACAAATTGCTCGTTTAATGTTTTGTCCGTATTGAATTTGAATTTTTTTTAAAGAGAATTAATGACTATGATTTTTTCTTTAGATAAATTAAATATTTATTCTTAATGTGTATTAATTTATTATATTAAAGTGTCAAAAAAAGTTCTTTATTTATTATTAAATTATTTTCAATGATTTCACATAGAAAATTATTGATGAACCTGTAAAATTATCGAGTTTCAAGTGAGCACGAGCCAAATCGAGTCGGGCTTTGACCGAGTCGAGCTCGAGTAGCTTACCGCTAGCTGCTCAGTTCGATTAGCACCCCTACCCTTTGATAAAGCTATTCTTTTTAGTAAGTATAACTTTATAATTTTTAGAATAACTTTTAATCCGTTATATTATTAGCAAAATGCCAAAATCAATTAAAAAATAATGAAGTAAATAAAATTTCACCATATTTTCTTTTGACTTTTCTCGTCCTCAAAATAAATGTTTTATTTGGCGGGAAAATGTAAGATGAGGAGCGAATACTCCCTCCATCCTACTCCCATGAATCTGCAAAGTTGAGTTGATAGTAGTTTCATACTCCCTCTGCCACTTTTGTGTTGCTTAAAATCATCAACGAAAATGGAATCAGATAGCGATTCAGATGGCTCTCACATCTCTGCAACTCCACCATCTTCTCCTCAAAAACTTCCCCAAAAACCCATTTCAAATGTCAAACCAAAACCCCTTTCTAAAACCCCACATAAATTCTCTTCAAATTCATCTAAATTCCCTCAAAATCCTCCTCAAATTCAACACCCACTTCGTCAATCTTCCAATTCTACCACCACAACATCCTTTTCTCTCCCAATTAAACGACCCGGCTTCGAGAAACCCGAAATTTCTGGCCCTAATTCCGTCAGAGCTGGTTCTTGTTCCTTTTCCAAGTCTAGTTCTTTCTCGAAATTCCAAAGAACTTCTCTCGTTTTTGATAATGCTGAAAAAGATCCGGGTTTTCCACCTGGGTCGGTTTCGAAACCCGAATCAGAGGTTAATTGTGAAGGTGAAGGTGTTAGTTTAGGGGGTTTGAAGAAAAGGGTAGTTAAGAAACCCTCAAATTTGATTGGATGTGGGTCTCAAAATGAATCTAATTCCGGAATATTGCCTGCAAAAAGGGCTAAAACTGGTGGAGAAGGGAATTTTGTGAAGCTCAATATTAATGGGCATGGTAGGAGGTTCACTTTTAAGAGTAAAACTAGAAATTTTAGCTCATCAAGAAGAAATTATTATAGGAGGAACAAGACAAAAATGGGGGCTAAAAATGGGGCTGAACAGAATGGTCTTTGTGATGAAGAAGGCTTGATTTCTGAAACTAGTGGAAAGCAGATGAAGGGGGAGGGTGAAAATTCAAAATTTGAATGTGAATTGATAAAAAATGCTGTTTTCGATCTTAGGAACGAAGCATCCGATGAGAATTTGGTTAACTTATTGAAGCTAACACATGGTTATGATTCGTTTCGTGATGGGCAATTGGAAGCTATTAAGTTGGTACTTTCTGGGAAATCCACTATGTTGGTTTTGCCTACTGGTGCTGGAAAATCATTGTGTTATCAGTTGCCTGCAATTGTTTTCCCTGGGATTACACTCGTTGTAAGCCCCTTAGTGGCTTTAATGATTGATCAGTTAAAACAGCTCCCTTCTGTTGTGAATGGTGCTTTCTTGAGTAGCAGTCAGGTTGTTTTTACTCTTCATTTTTGCAATTTGTTTGTATAATTTTGGTGCTTTGCTAATCAGTTTGTGTTATTGTGTTTTAGTCGATGGAGGAGATGTCTGAGACACTGAGCCTTTTACGAGAAGGAAGCATAAAGGTGAATTTGTCAAAATGCCATTTGAACTTAGTTTAAGAGAAGAAACAAATTTCTGTTCCTGTATAATTTTGTGATTTAAATGCAACTAATTTAGTTACCTTTAATTTGATATATAAATATTGGACTTTGTTTAAAGAACTTGAGTGAATCATTGAGATTGTATGTTATTATGAGTAGCAACTAAGGCAATTCTTTTGTATGATTCAGGTGCTTTTTGTTTCACCAGAAAGGTTCCTTAATGAAGAGTTTATATCAATCATTTCCGCTTGCTCATTAATATCACTTGTAGTGATTGATGAAGCTCATTGTGTATCTGAATGGTTGGTGACTTTAGGATTTGTTTTCTCTTTGTTTGAAACTCTGGTAGTTTCCTTAAGTGATTTAGCAGCACACTTGCTATTCTAATATATTTTTTGCCTCAGGTCACATAATTTCCGGCCTTCATACATGAGGTTGAGGGCGTCTGTACTCTGTGGTAAACTAAAAGCTGGATGCATACTGGCAATGACTGCAACAGCAACGGAAAAAACACTGCATGCAGTTATGCATGCTTTGGACATTCCATTAACTAATCTGGTGAAGTCTTTAAAACTGAGAGACAATCTGCAGTTGTCTGTGTCTTTGAGTGGAAATAGCAAGTATGCATTGCCTCTTATCTTGTGTAATTTACCTGATACATGGGTGTGTAATGAGTCGAAACTTATGTCATTCTCTTGGTTGAACAGGATGAAAGACTTGATTGCATTGATTAAATCATCTCCATATTCTGAACTCAAGAGCATCATTATTTACTGCAAATTTCAGGTAATAGGAAAGAGTATATTGTATTTTGGCTCATATCCTGATAATGCCCTTTTTTTTTCTATTTATATTTATTTTAAGTTACAATCGACTATTAAAGATGCATATCCAATTCTGTTATAACAGATTGATTTCAGTTGGCTTCTTTGAACCTAATTACATACTTAAAATATGCTGCTTGTATTACTGTCTTGATTCAGGAATCAGAATGTTTTCAGGCTTGTGATTATGTGCTATTTAGATTCCTGGCTTTTCATTGAACAAACTAGGCTTTGAATCAATTCCTTTGAAAAGCATGTCTATAGATATTCTATATTTCTGATTTCCATTTTTGTTCTGTTTGCAGTTAGAGACTGACATGATAAGCAAATATTTAAGTGACAGCAATATTCGTGCAATGGTAAGTAGCAAAATTTTAGTCTATTCCTTTTAGCGATCCCAGATGCTTAAGGACCTCAAAAAAAAACTAACATGGGATGATGTATATTCTTGACTTTCCAGAGCTATCACAGTGGCATTATGGCAAAGGATCGCAGCCGTGTCCAGTCATTATTTTGTTCCAACAAGATCCGTGTGGTAGAAGACCTTTCTGGCAACATTTCTACATCACTTTTAGACATGATATTTTCGATCTAGTAATATGTTATCTCTTTGAAACTAGGTTGTTGCAACTGTGGCATTTGGAATGGGGCTTGACAAAAGTGATGTTGGAGCTGTAAGTGTAGCAGTTTTTAACTATAATTTTTTCTCATTCTGCTATAATGCAAAACATCCGTTAGTTTTCTGGAATGTTACAGAGCATATATGAAAAATAATGTAGAAATAAGATTTTTTAGGGGTATTATGTTTATAATTTCATCTCATCTAGCAATTTACAGAGGATGACTGCCATATTTTCCTGTCTGTTTTAGGTCATTCATTACAGTTTGCCAGAAAGCTTGGAAGAGTATGTTCAGGTTTTTCCTTTTGCTCTACGAGTAGTGTTTTATGCATTACTTATTCATTTATTTGGCCTTGAATACAGTTCTTGAAATATATTGCCTGTTTAGGAAATTGGACGTGCTGGACGTGATGGAAGATTATCATATTGCCATCTCCTCTTTGATGACACCAGTTATTTTAGACTTCGCGGTCTTATGTACAGGTGTTGTCTTAATGCTAAAGGTGGTGTCCATTGATGGAGTATCTTATCAATTTATGCATCTGATATAATTCTTCATTTGACAGTGATGGCGTAGATGAATATGCAGTGAATAAGCTCCTTTGTGAAATTTTTAACCATGGTACAAGAGGAAAGGGGGAAATTTATTCACTTGTCAAAGAATCTGCATCCCGCAAATTTGACATCAAAGATGAGGTCCCTTTTTTTCTACTACCCTCATTTCAAATTATGTTCAAAATTTAATGGAGAACCCATCTGAGATGGCTCAGTTTTGGTTTTATCAAAAATCAAATCCAATGCCATGATATAGTTACAACTTTTGTTCAGAATCATACTTTATCATCTCCATGAATGGTGTTGAGTTGTTTTTTGATTGTGTTTTACAGGTAATTCTAACAATCTTAACACAATTGGAGTTAGGCGAAGTTCAGTATTTGCTTCTTCTTCCACAAATGAATGTTACTTGCAGCTTAAATTTTCACAAGGTTTTTTCTTGGCTCTATTAGTGCTGTTTCATGGCTATTAGCTAAATTTGTTTTCACTGTCAAATAAATCTTAAGATTAATGGTTTCCGACTTTCAGTATCAAAGGGCCTAAACTGCTTATGAGATGTCTTTTCATACAAAACAAAGTTGCACTAACATAACAGTGTTCATTTTAGCTGACATCTGTATATTATAAACTTGTGTCTATGCAGTCTTCTCCTATGGAATTTGCTGCAAGAGACCGTATGATTGCAGGCATTTTGAACAAGTATGTTGTAATTATCAGAAGAAAAATGTCTTTGTTCTTCCTCTATACATTTACTGTAATGCCTGTTTCCTACTTTATTACTTTCAGGTCTGAGACTAAGCATGGGCTACATGTTTTTGACATTCCTACTGTGGCAAATGCTATTGGTCATACACCAATGGAGATCCTAAATCAGCTGCAGGACCTAAAGGTCTGAATATTGTAATTCATTTTTATGGTAAATTTGCTTGATATTCTACTTTTAAGACACCTAAAGAATCTATAAATTCTTATATATATACATCTGGATGTACGGTACATCCAAGGATAATTTTGCTCATTTTGTAGTTTAAAATGAGCAAAATTATTTAAAATGAGCAACAAAACACCTTGGATGCAGCATACCTCTACGTACATCCGGATGTATAGTAGACCCATTGTAAAGAGTCACTATTCTTCTTTTTTTTTTTTTACCTTTTCTATTTTAATGAATTACATCAAAGTCAAACTTATTTATCTCTACTTCCTATTCATTGAGAAGCAGAACATTAATGATTTCTGCAACAGCAAGCATACAACTGCTTGAAATTGAAATCAGTCTTGCCTCTGGGAAAAGCCTCATGTACGAGGTTAATGGCTTTGTTTGGTTTATAGCCCCTTTTTTGGATCAAGATTTGATTATTTTTTAACAAATTTTAACATGAGACCTTCAGAGCAACTTGCAGTAAAATTCGTGCTGCTAGGTCTCTTATTTTCCCTCAATCGTCTCTTGGATACAATTCCTTGTCCTTTTGAGATTCAGACCCGACAACATTACGGACACTTGGAACTTCATTTGTTTGGAAAATAAAATGCAAATATTGAATGGAATACAGTCTCTTGGATAAACGTCCTTGTCTGATATCTGTTCTTTAGTCAGAATAGCATAGATCGAAAAAAGACAATTTTATTCAGAAATTATAACCTGCTATTTACACTTTACAGGAATCTTTTCACTTTTAATAATATTTCATAAAAGATTAAAAGGAGACAATAGCACAAATATTGATTAACGAACAACTAAGCCTTTTAGTTGTCATTTTGATTGGCCACATAAATTCTGATTATATATATATATATATATATTTTAAAAAGGAACAGACCCCTGTAGAGCATTTGTGAAGTTTCACACTAGCTGTCAGCTAACTATCTTTACTATCCCGAACTGGTTGGATTTGGGGTGAAACATTTTTTTTTAATGTGGTTCAAGTGGCACCGAACCATAAAATATATTAGTCCTGTCTTTAGTTATGTATAGTTTGAGCTGTACTAATCCGTCTTTGTTGCATTTCAGTCAATGGGAGAAATAACATATGAACTGAAGGATCCAGGGTACTGTTATGCCATTGTGCATGTTCCTGTGGACTTGTGTTCTCTTGCTACCCAGATGACAAAATGGTTGTCAGAAATTGAATGTTGCAAGGTACTTGAAAGACCATCTGTGATACCCACCTTTCTTTTCTTAAAATTGCTAATTTTCCTGTGGTTTCCCAAATGGCTGTTATAATCATGGATTCTAACTACTTTATTGATTTAGAAAGTTCCAACCTATTTTGAACTCTTATGGAGGGCCTGTGACTTGCATTGCAGTAAATGCCTCAAGTTCTTATGACAACAAAACATTATGAGACATTTACATGATGTCATTCATTCTTCCAAAGAATTCATGTAATGAAAAACATATGGATTTGTAACTTCTATATACTTGCTTTCATTGTGACTTTAGCAGGAGAGGAAAACAAACTACACTTTTTTTTTTACTTTGTTAAACTGGCGTGCTTTATTTAATTTGTGTGTGTGGGGGGGGGGGGCATATTTTTCCCTATGTTACTGAACTCCTTGTGACAAAAAGTAACAGTGACCAATTTATTGAAATTTTGCTGTTTTCTCCAATTAATAGTTTTTACTTTTTAACCATATATAACTCGCATATCCTCTGGAAATTAGGTTCGCAAATTAGATGTGATGTTCAATGCTGCAACCTTTGCTGTGAAATCATGTCAAAGGATGAATGGTTGTGATGCTGTCCAGCACACCACATGTATGCAGAAGATGATTTCAGAATACTTTAGTGAAGAAAATCTCTGTGATCTTCCTTCAAGGATCAATCAAAACAGGTATATATTGTTACATTGTAATATATATTCTACTCCATATGATTGATCATCATGCTATGTTCCATATACGAAAGCCAAAGAATGAGCCTAATGCAATACCATTTTGCCAAATCTCGGCACTTTTGAGTTTGTGTTTGTTAGATGTTGAGGCACTATTAATCGGTTTAATCCAGATAAGAGATGTTTCCACTTTCAAGAGTTTGGAGGATGAGTGAATGTGTTGGCTGCAGTACAACAAATAACAAATTAACAAGATATTTGGTCACATCATGTATATTTGGTTGGGCCGCAATTATCGATCTTATATCGTCTAGTTTCTTAATGTGCATAACAGGATCGCATATAAGTATATAACTCAAAGCATTCATGGCTACTAGGTTTTTGTATTTTTTTTTATTTTTTATTTTTATGTGGGCATCTTATGTGTAGCAAGACTGCAAGAAGTTCTGATTTGCTTCCAACTTTAACATATCAACCTGAAGATATGAAGTACTCCCTCTGGTTTTTAAAATTTACTCACTTTCCTTTTTGGGATTTTTTTTTTTTTTTAATTTACTCACCGCTTGCATTTATTCTTCTACATTTATTAATTTATGATTCCCGAGTGCATTTTTCATACTCTCTCTACTACTTTTGACTAACTTCAATAAAATTACCCTCTTTTCTCTCTTTTCCATACTCTTATTTTTTAGGAATAATTACATTAATAGATACTAAGTATTGCACTTTTTATTTTATAGGTACCAACTTTTGATTATTCACCAACAGCACGAACTATTATATAAAGTTGCAACGATAGGTATGGATGACCTATAAGTTGCAATAATATTTAGGTCATATACCTATCATTGCAATTTTATGTAATAGTTCGTGTTGCTGGTGAATAATCAAAAGTTGGTACCTATAAAATAAAAAGTGCAATAGTTGATACCTATTAATTTAATTATTCCTATTTTTTATACAACTTTCAATTATCATTTATTCTTTTTCTCCAACTCCTAATAATTTCTTGGTTTTGATAAAAACTCAAGTGAGTAAACTAAAAAAAAAAAAAAAAAAAAAAAAAACAGAGGGAGTATATGATAACAACTTTACAATATTTTAATTTTTTTAAGTTATGCTTTGATAAGAAAATTGCCATAAAAGTTTAATATTCTGCTTTTTTTCATTTGGCTTGTGTTTATGTACCAATGTGTAATGCACCAAGTAATTAAAATTAGTCTTAAGAATTTAATTATTTTCAGAATTTTATTATGATATTTTTGTTTTATTTACCTTATTACTTTAGTATTTTGCCTTATTAGCTTTTAGCTGATTTTGTACTAGAAAGTGGACAAAATAGAGTAATGGAGCCTTAGTATATATATCATGCAGTACGGAGGAAAAGAATATCCAGAAATTATTTTGTAAAGGCTTGGCCATTAGAGACTTGTGACCTAAAGTCGCTCTTGGGAGATTTGCAACCTTAAGTTGCTAGTTATCTTGTATTACATTTTCTGAGTTATTTAATCCAAATTTCCAGATTTCATCTTTGAGATTTTCAGTGCTTTACGCAATGTTGCTTCAAATTAGTCAAATTGCAAGTTGATATATTATTGCCAGTTTCAGCACATTCAATATTAGCTGGATTACAAGAGTAGCCCATTTAATTGATAACTTGCAATTAAGTTTTTTAAGTTAAATGGTTGAATGCATATTAGCTTTTACCTACACTGATCAGCGTGATACATTTTTGCAGCCCATTTCTTCGAGCAGATATCAAGGTAAGATCAGTTTTTTGCTTTTACTAAACAAAGGGTTTTAGACAAACACTACTGCTAACCTTTATACTACCTTTTTGTACAATAGGTCTTTCTGCAGAGCTCAGGAACCAAATTCACCCCACGCGCAGTTGCAAGGATAATGCATGGCGTTGCCAGCCCTGCTTATCCTTCTGCAACCTGGTCAAAAACTCATTTCTGGTAAGCTATACTGTTTGCAAATACATGCCTTGACTAATCTTTGAATCACTCTGTGGGCTAACATAAAGTCAGGCCAATTTGGTTCATAACTGGTTTGATAGTTACTTTTCGGCCCATTCCTCTGTCTAAATTTCTGCTATCTTCTACCGTGAAGCTTATATTCTTAACGTAGGTAGCAAGCTCTTCTGCACATGTTTTTTATAGTGTTTGGGAAATGATTCCTTCTCTTATGCATTGTATCCTTGGTCAATTTGTTACATAAGTTGTTAAATAAGTTCCAATAACGTCTAAATGATGATTCATCAGCAAAAGACGAACAATAACCTGGTTTCAGATAAATGAACCTGTCTCATAATGAAGCAGATGGAAATCCTCAAACCAACTTTATAGTATGCAAATCATATTTCCTTTGCCATTTTTGGGTGCCTTAAAAGGAACTTAACACTTATACTTTATTCTCTATATTCCATCATTTTTTTCTTCTCCCCAGAAATTTTCTTACCTTTTCTTCATGCTGATCCCAGGCATGAAGAATTTGGGAGGAAGGGAATTCCTTAGTAATATACAACCTCATCGGTCCATTTCCACTAATATACAATGTTGGAACATTTATGAATAAATGGGCTAAGGCATTGAACAAAAGTTAAGTAGGTTAGGCAAAAGAACGTTAAAAAGGTCAGAGACTTTTTCGCACCCCGCGATGGACCATTCGCACCCCGCGAACTATCTTCGCACCCCGCGAAATACCTACTGGAAAATCTGGACATTTTCTGTCCAGTGCTCGCACCCCGCGAAAAGCCTACTGGAAATTCTGGACATGTTTCTGTCTAGTGCTCGCACCCCGCGAAAAGCATCTCGCACCCCGTGAGAGGTCGTCGCACCCCGTGACAGTATCTCTGGAGAATTCGAAAGGTTTGTTCGAATTCTTGGATTCTTTTCCTAGGATACCTTTACGTGTTTAAGCTTGTCTTTTGAGCTTCTATACTGATGTAAAGGGGATTAACTCAGATTAAATGTGAAGATTAAGAGATAGCTTAGTGGATGGAATCATCATAATATCATTCCTTAAACCAAGCTACTCATAATTTCAGAATTCATGAGGCTTTATGTATGGATTAAACTCAGAATTTTCCGAGTTCTTCCATCTACTTATGTGCCTATAAATAGGCATGGTTTTGCTCATTGCAAAGGACAAGAATCACAAGAAAATCTCTGAATTCTAAGTGCTTATATACAACTTGTTAGCATATAGATATCTCTAGCTAATTTATCTAAGTGTGATTCTAAACACAACAAACACAAGTCCTTTTGTTTCTTATACTCTAGAGATCACTTGAGTATAAGGTTTTTCATTCTCCTTTGTATCTCACTAATCATTCGTGGTAACCCGGTGATCTAAATATTAGGGGCGAATTGAATTAGTAGGAAAGTGTATTTCTACGCCTTGGAGGGTCAATTGTTCATCACATCCTTGCTCATCACCAATTACAAGCCACAATTAAAAAGCTTTTCATCATCCCATACCCGAAAAAACCGAATCACAAAGAGGCATTAAGCTCTAGGTATTCTTGATTCATCAAGGGGTTGTGGTATGATGAGGAGCTGGATTGAAAGGGCTATACACCGCCCTTGTTGAAATATCATCCCTTGCTGTGCACTTGTGCAGCAGCAAACATCTCCTCTAACCTACTTATTACGTGTTGTCATTTTACAACAGCAATGGCTTAATAGACCAGATTATCATTATGGAAGCTTAAGTTGCTTATCATTTTTGGATTGCAGGGGAAGATATCGGCATATAGACTTTAACATGGTAATGGAAGCAGCAAAATTGGAGCTCATGAGTATTGTAGGAAAGGATGGACCATAGTGCTTTATACATGCTATCACACCGGTTCAAGAAAATAGATCAGAAATGACCCCCTGCAGGTATGAGATCAAACATCTTGAATCATGTGGCATTCTTGTTACATACTCTTATTCCGCAAATGTTTATGCAGATTGGTTGACATTTTCTGAAAAAAGTCGACAATTGCACCAAAAGGCATATGTTCTGGTAAGTGAGGAAGAGAAAAAACTATAGTCTAATGAGTTTGAAATCATGTAATCAGTTTTAAATTTTAACCATTTTGTTTCTAACAGGTTGCATGACCAAAAATAGCAATTCTCATGGGCCATGAAATCTCTCTTTTTCTGCTACCCAACATTGTAGCTGGATCAGGTAAGAAAGCATGATTAATGGCACAGCTTATGGGAAATATTGCTGTTGCTTCCATATCACCTGACCTGAGTTTCTTCAACTTGCATTATCAACATTAACATGATATTTTGATCTTAGAGATTGTTGATCTTCTGTATTTCTTTTGGGCAGATCAACACTTCAATTACACCTGTGTATAGAATTATACCCTTTTTTTTTTTTTTCCCCTTTTCAGTAGGCTTAGAAACTTGGAATTATACAGAGTTCATCAAAAGTTGGAAATGAATAAATGATACCTGTACATGAAGCTTACAGAGTTGAGAAATGTACCCTGTAATTTCAGGATTTGTATTACATCAATGTAGTAAACATTTTTACTACTTCCTCCGTAACGAATTAATTTCACCCTTTGTTTTTTCACGCATTTTGAGAAAGCGATTTAAGGGTGTATATGAATGAATTAATCAAAATGGTTTTAGTACAAGCAAGAATGTGATTATAAGTTATAAATATAAATATTATTTTGATTAATTTGGCCGTTTACACCCTTAAATCGTTTCCTCAAAATGCGTGAAAAAACAAAAGGTGAAATTAATTCATTACGGAGGGAGTAGCTGTATTTGGCACATTGACTTTATTAGACATGTTATTGTTTTTAAGACTAATTTGATTAAAATAATGCATAGCAACATTAGAAACACACCAACCACAAGAAGGTACGGTCATGAGTACTTCGTGGAAAGTACTTCCCATAAAAATGCAATTCACAATGAATCAATGTTCATTGTTCATGATGAATGTTTATCAAACCTTGTACTAATGTTCATTTAAATTAAACTAATGTACATAATATGTGTATTGTTGTATTGGTACAAATGTGTATATCTTTGAATTTGTATTTGTATTGTAGGAGCTAGAGCTTGTAATCAGGAACTAAGACTATTTTATTTATTTATTTATTTATTTTGAAAGGGTAAGACTAATTCATTAGGGCAGGGATTCTACATTTGATCGATGTGAGGGTAGGATTGGATCGTAAGATTCTACTAAGTAGTAAAAAAATTATACTAGTATATAAAAACAATCTTATAGTGTAATACAACATCATGAAAATTTTATATTAAAAATCATTATTTTACTCACATAAAATCAATTTTTTGATTTAGTCTCAAGTGAACAAATAGTTTTAAACCACAAAACATAGTGATCCAATTCATGCAAAGCTTTTGAAAACATGAACTTTGATATCCCAAATTATTTTAGAAACAAGTACTTCATATCTGTAGATATATGTGTTTACGATATAATGAGTAATTAAAAAATGCTTGAATATGACTTTTAGCTTTGAATTATTAGGTGTACGTAGGATCGGATCATTAGATCTTTGAATCGTACTGCCGTATTATGATCCTATCACTTTAATCTTTTTTCTCCGTGAAGGATCTACCGTCCTACAAACTTTAAGGTCCTACCCAGGATCAACATTGGTCACATATTTTTTTTATCGTAAGATTCGGATCGGGATTTTAATACTAATGGATATAACTTTAATTTCCATGTTTGTTTGATGGGAAGGCAAGTAGAAAATGGGCATGGCCATGAAAGGTTAAGTATTGATGATGAATTGATATGGAAATGTATAATCAATTTGCTTCCAGTTAAAACAAATAGACATAAGTATGAAGAGGAATTGATATGGAAAACTATGATATACAAAAGTTTGTTAGTCCCCACGTATCAGATGTTACAGCTTTCTTATAATTTGACGTCACATTATCTTATTTTATGCTAACTTCATACCATATAATAGATGATATAAGTATCACTAATCTAATACTGATATATTGATTAATTCATATACACAAATAAAAATATTAATGTATATCATTAACCTAATGTGACAACGATTGAACTTTGTAACATTCACAATTTTTTTTTAAAATAAAAAATTAACTCACAATTTTTTTAAAAAAAGCTGATTTTTTTTTTTTAATTTTATTTTTTTGTAAAAAAATTTGTTAAAGCTATAGGATTGCTTTATAGTAGTAACTAGCACTGTCAATTCAGGTCAACAGTTCAATTTTAATTTTAACCAATCAGTTTGGATCGTTTCAGTTCAGTTAATTTCAGATAATTTTTTTTCCAGTTCAGTTCAGTTCATTTTGATTTCAGTTCAGTTTTTGTACGAACATATTTCAGTTCAATTCAGTTTCAGTTAATTGTTCAGTTTAACTAATCAGTTAAAAATTCGAACGGGTGCAATTCAGTTCAGTTTAAAATGTCGACAATTCAGTTCAGTTTTGGTTATAGTTATTTTGGTTCAGTTAGCTTTAGTTCAGGTCATTTGAGATTATAATTTTGTAACTTCAAACCACCCTTAAGATAGACATTCAGTAGGACATTTCCTACCGCTAGTCGGTCGCATGCAAATGTGTAAAATCGGTCGCAAATCACCTACCCATATTTCCAGTAGGAAATTACCTACCACATTTTCGGTCGAAAATGTTGAGAACTGCGATAGCAAATCACCTACCAATATTTTTTATTTTTTGGTAGGAAATTACCTACCGCTAAAAGTCGGTAGGTAATGTTGTAAAATGCGGTAGCAAATCACCTACCAATATTTTTTTTTATTTTTTGGTAGGAAATCACCTACCACTAAAAGTCGATAGGAAATGTTGTAAAATGCGGTAGGTAATTTTTCCGACCGAAAATCTGTCAAAAATGTACAATTAGCGACCAACGTATTTCCTACCGCTTATGGCGGTAGATAATTTAGCATTTTCTTGTAGTGTTCAAAACAGTTCGGATAATATTGTATCTTTTTTATTCAGTTTAGTAATATTCAAATTAAATTAGTTTCAAGTCATTTTTAGTTTCAGTTAGATACAGTTATCATCTTTTCAGTTCAGTTTCAGTTAGCTTCAGTTATCCTCTTTTCAGTTCAGTTTCAGTTATTTTCAGATACCCGATTTTCAATTCAGTTCAGTTATTTTCAGATATTTAGTAGTTAACTTCAGTTTCAGTTGGTTTCAGATTCAGTTCATTCAGTTTGATATTTTTCAGTTGACTTTCAGTTATCAGTTCATTCAGTTCAGTTCACTTTCAGTTTCAGGTAATTTCAGATCGACCCAAAACAGTTCAATTTCAGTTAAGTCAGTTCTGACCCAATCTGACAGCACTAGTAGTAACCCACCAAGGCTTGGATGAGCATACAACTTTCAAGTATACCACTAGTTATGGACCAAATAAGGTGTGATATGATTCATATGAACTTCACAAGTTTGTATTCATCAGTTCCTAAATTTCATTCCACCTAACCATCAAATTCTCAATCTCAAGTACCAAATGCTCTACAAAGGTAATTAAAAAAAAAAATCTGATTAAATATTAATATATAATATAATAATAATATGGAGTAGGTTTCCATAGAGCACTTGAATATATAATATAATAATGGTTGGTATTAATCAAAGCACATAAATTACTCTTTAAATACCAGTGTTATACACATAAAAGGGGCTGGTCCAACAATAATATATATCTTTAGACTCTGCTTAATGTAAAAAAATCAATTTTTATATTATAAAAGCAAGGAGGGATTTGGGATTGTAGAAATCAGCTTCCTTGCACGTTTAAGATCCTCATTCCCACAATAATTATAGAACTAAATGAATTACAGTAAGTATAATGAAACTAAAGTTTTTTATCCGACTAATTTTGCTCCCCAATCAAAATCAGAAGAGGGCGCAAGTCACACCCCTCTTCCAAACAAATGGGCATTGATTGATTTATAAACCCCCCAACCTTCTTCATCTTTGATGCTCAAATTAGAAGCACTTCCTGTGCACGATTGATGGCCCAGATTCATCGTACTCGGCCTTTGCAATCCACATCTACAAACAACGGCAAATATTAGAATTCACGAGTAATTATTCACGTACAAAATCTCTTGTCAGACTGTCGACTTTTCGCTCAAAAATTGTAATTTTATTTTTACTATAAATCTATAGCTTTTTATATTAGCAGTTAAACTATGGGTAATAAGTTATAGGGGGTGTTTGAAAGTTAGAGGTTTGACCAACTGAAAAGGCTATTTTTTGTGTTTGATAGTTACATGTTTAGAAGAGAGTTTTGGGATGAAAATGCTTTTTAAAGAGCTTATTGCTAATTGCTATTACCAAACAGTTTTACACAAAACAGCTAATATAATCAGTTAGTCAAATCAGCTAGTCAAAACAATTAACTCAATCAACTAACCTCTAACAACTAACAACTAACTCCCAAAAAGTTTTAATTTTTCGCTGAAAAGCTATCTTATCTTGCTACTATTCACATCAATAATGAGAAGAATAAAACAAAGATGCAAACCTGCTGGAAGGTGCTAAGGGATGCCAAGATGGATCCACCAATCCAAACACTGTACTTTCTCTCAGGTGGAGCCACAACCTTAATTTTCATGCTGCTTGGAGCTAATGCAGTGATTTCCTTGCTCATTCTATCAGCAATACCAGGGAACATAGTGGTACCACCACTGAGCACAATGTTTCCATACAAGTCTTTCCTAATGTCCACATCACATTTCATGATAGAGTTATAGGTGGTTTCATGAATACCAGCAACTTCCATTCCAATAAAAGATGGTTGGAAGAGGACCTCTGGGCATCTGAACCTCTCACCACCAATAGTAATTACCTGCCCATCAGGAAGTTCATAACTTTTCTCAACAGCAGAGCTGGTTTTAGCAGTCTCCATCTCCTGCTCATAGTCAAGAGCAATATATGCCAGCTTTTCTTTCATGTCCCTCACAATTTCCCGCTCAGCTGAGGTGGTGAAAGTGTAACCACGCTCAGTCAGGATCTTCATCATGTAGTCAGTCAGATCTCGGCCAGCCAGGTCGAGACGAAGGATGGCATGAGGGAGCGCGTACCCTTCGTAAATGGGCACCGTGTGACTGACACCATCTCCAGAGTCCAGCACGATACCTGCAATAGGATAGCACATTGAATAGAGCTTAGCTCAATAAGTCTAGAGATGAGCATCAATGCAATACACTGATACAGTTAACTTGATAGCTTCATAAAGAATCACAAAAGATTATGCATAATACTCCCTCCATAACATATTAACGGCAAAGATTTGACATAAAGTGGAGAGAAAAAAATGTCAAATCGTTGCAGTTATTCCGGTTAATATGTTACGGAGAGAGTAATATTCAACTTGGCCAATCGAAAGAACAAAATGCCGAAAACAAAAAACATAAAGTGTAAAAGAAAGTTTTTCAAAGGAAAATATCCTTTGATTCTTTGCAAGAATGTTCAAAGAAAAGGATAATGGAAATGGAAAGAAGGAAAGGAAGACGAAGGCATGGAATAGGAGGGTACACATTTTTCATTCTTTGGAAGAGAATTTTCCATCCAATAAAAAGCTGTTTGATACCCTCTACAAACCCAAAAAATGAAAAAGAAAACTTTTTTCCTTCCCTTGATTATACAAGCAAAAGGCAACCAGCAGAGGCTGCAGAGCAGGCAAGATATGATATACGTTTTCTAAGACAAGTAAGATGCTAAAGGATTACACTAATGGGATATATGCCTGCAAAGACTAATATAGACTTCCTTCGTTCTTTAAAAATCACAACATTTTGACTTTAACGTTTGCAATGAACCAATGTTGATCATTAATGTCTAATTAATTATTAATACATAAAATGTTGATATTTTGAAAAAGTATGCCTAAAATTTAATGACATTTTATATAATAACATTGTTTTATGTTTTTATATAAGTGAGCTGTGAAAGAGTGCAAATATTAAAACATTAATATTGATAAACAACGAAGTTTATGCAGAAGGTTAAATTACACAATACCATAATATAAGAACCAAATGTGGTTTTTGCTTAGGTGGGATTAGGAAAGTCCAAGTATATGTAATTATGTAAACTTACCTCTACCCAATTTAGATAACTGATATAACAAGTAAGAACAAGATCAGATATATGCAAAAATAAAGAGCAACTTTGAGCAAGTATTATCTGCTGCCAATGTCCTAGTAGAGATTACTACAATAAACTGGATACATAATGGCTACCCATGTAACTAATTCCCAGATGAATAACAAAGCTATTAGCTATGCAAATGAAGGAACATAAAGCGATGAAGGCAATTCAAAGTGAACCTTTGATCTAATAGATGTCTTACCAGTTGTACGACCACTGGCATACAGAGAAAGAACAGCCTGAATTGCTACGTACATAGCAGGAGCATTGAAGGTCTCAAACATGATTTGGGTCATCTTTTCACGATTTGCCTTAGGGTTGAGAGGGGCTTCAGTAAGGAGGACAGGGTGCTCTTCTGGAGCGACACGAAGCTCGTTATAGAAGGTGTGATGCCAAATCTTTTCCATGTCGTCCCAGTTGCTGACTATACCATGCTCAATTGGATATTTCAGGGTCAAGATTCCACGCTTCGATTGAGCTTCATCCCCTACATATGCATCCTTTTGGCCCATGCCAACCATCACACCAGTGTGACGAGGGCGGCCAACAATGCTAGGGAAAACAGCTCGTGGAGCATCATCACCAGCAAATCCAGCCTACATTGAAAACTTAGATCAATAAATTGCAAATGAATATGAAAAATGGAGAACACATTTTTAAGAATTCCATGTCAAAATCTTTTCCGCAAATCCCCAAACAAAGGACACAAAACGAGCAGTCAGTCTCCTGCATATGTTATAACAATTACATACATTCAATTAAATCAATAAACACTCTCAACATTGTATACCATCCCTGTCTACAATTCCAAATAGCACACATATCAAGCTTCTAAAACATGTAAACACATACACAACTCAGTCATGGGAAAAGAATTTACCTTAACCATTCCAGTTCCATTGTCACAGACAAGGGGTTGAATATCCTCACCATCTGCCATCTTCAATTATCTGATAATTGAAGGAAAGGGGTCTAATTAAACTAATTTAATCAAAAATTCAACATCTCAAACAAACAAACAAACAAACAAAAAAACCATCCATTACCACACATATTTAAACCCACCCTAAACTGGATCATACCATTGATGGATCACCTCAAAATTTTCAGGGATCTCGAAGAATTTAAGAGGGACATTCCACATTCTTAGGAGCTAGTATTATTGTGTTACTAGAATCCATGCAAATTTTGCACATCAAAATTAAAAAGTTTAGAGTTTGTCAAGTAAAATCCCACACCAAAAATCCTTGTAATGACCCATTTGCATACGAGCTAAATCCTAACTAAATCAACATTTCTCAACTGAAACAGAGCAAGATAGTTTCGGTTAAACAAAGTATAAACATACAAAACGAACAAGTGAATGCAAATATGCAATGCAGAGAGATATATTTACACACTTTCAGAAATGCAGTAAGTAAGTGCAGAAAAATGCAAAATGCAACGATCAAATAAAAAAGATCACACATATATCACCTACATTACAACATGAAAATCGATAGAAATGACAATGCTGAGAAACAATCAATCAAGAAAATGCAGAATTCAGTACTAACATGAACATTGAAATTATTATAATAATAATAATTCGATTACGAAAAGAGAATGGGAATTACCAAAGAAAGAGAACAAGAGGTAAAGCGAGAGAAGATAGAATGCTATGATGATGAAGAATCAAATGGGGTTGATGAAGAAGAACCCTAAAATTTTGAAAGAGAAAAGAATAATAATTGGTAGTTTGATTGATGTTTGGGGTTCAAGAGAAGGAGAGAAACAAGGAGGACCTTTGAATTTGCAATATTCACGAGTGGCCAAGCACCTTGAGACTACTACTATAATTGGATCATTTTTCAAATTTGAATTCATGATCAACCTCTAAATTAATATGGACTTTTTTCTTCCAAAAAAGAAAATACCTATATTTTATTTTATTTTATTTTTTTGAAAAGTATAGAAAGCAACCTTTAGCAAAAAAAAAAAAAAATGGCAATCAAAACTGTTTTTTTAGGATGGTAGATTAGCTTTTGTATGCACTCGTTAATCATATGGTTTGACAATTAAATTAATAAATTCTTACGTAATTGTAAAAAAAATTTAAATAAATATTTTAAAAAATAAATAAATTGGTTTTTTGTTTTTGTTTTCGTTCTTACATAGTAAGTATATTGTAAATTGAGTAAATAATTTATTTCACTAAAAGATTTCTTATTTATGAACAAATTTTGATTAATTTTACAATTAATTGTACTTGCGATTTTTATAATTTTGATTACTTTTTTAAATAAGGCTATTAATGAATTCAAAAATTAAATATCATTATTGAAGATTTTAATACATAACTGACAAAATTGTCGCTAACTTGACTATTATGAAGGATGAGTTTGTTTAGTTTAGCTTAAATTCAGTTCAGCTCAACTCAGTTCAATTTAACGCAGTTCAGCTCTCAATTTCCTTCTCTTATAAAATATATTACTTTCAACTGTATTCAGTTCATTTTAGTTTAGCTCAGCTGCATTCAGTTGAAGTAAATAGATCCTAAGGAAAGTGTTAGACACCGCCGCGAAGTCGCTCATTTTCTTATATAGTAGAGATTTAAGTGTTTATTATACTTTCTAAATTGGTAAGAATTTCAAAATGTATCATAAAATTATGTGTAATTAAGTATAATTAATGTTTGATTGAAGTTAATATTTCTATTTTTGACATTGTATATGCAGTTAAGAGTTACGTAAAATATTTTCTATTTTTTTATGTTGATGGGGATAAACATGCTAATAATAAAAAGTTCTATTATTAGACATTTGGCTTATTAATTGGGTGGGTCCAACTATTTTTTTCATGAACACATCTTGTACATATCTTTACGTACATCCGGATGTATAGTAGACCAATTGAATTTTGTGTTGTGCACAAATTTAACTTAGTACATAATTAGGAAATTTTCATTATGTATTAGCAATTTAGCATTAGTGACCTGTGACCGATCACTCATTTCAACTTCATCTCTATTATATAAAGGAAGGGGTGAGCCGCGACGGTATCCAAGTGGATTACTATTTTACCCCTCCCACTAAATAACAACAAAATCTATATACTCTCCGTACTCCCTTAAAAAATGGCTCATTCAGCTAAGTGAAAATATCTTTGGATATGTTTTTTTAACAAAAAAATTATAACAATTACATATTAAAAAAGTGCACATTGAACCGAGTCAAACGAAATCCCATTTGACTATATCTTTCTTTATATAACACTATAAAAGATTATGAAAAATCAAAGTGAGCAAATGAATAATAATAAAAGTCAATATAAACTTTCTTTTAATTAAAAAAATTATATATCATCGCATGCATCAAATGCATATAAAACTAGTAAGTAGTAATAACAAGTTGTAACTTGTAAGTTGCTCCCTCTATTCCCTTTTGTTTGCAACATTTACTTTTTCACATCTCTCAACATATAACTTTAAATAAAAAATATCTTTAGATATATATAGTAAAAAATTATAAAAATTGCATATTAAAAAGTATACATCAAGCCGAATCAGACGAGATTCCATTTGACTATATTTTTTCTTATATATATAAAATTAGAAAGAGCCAAAGTGTTTTGGCAAAAAAAAAAGGGGACGGAGGGAATATCTTATTAATTATGTAAAGAATATTCGACATAAGAGACTTCTCGTTATTCTTTCAATACCTTCTTCGTTCCCTCCACAATCACCGTCTTATTATGACCGTTTGTTGTATATTTGTATAATCTTTGTTTCTTAACTATAAAGTATACACCATTAGCAAAACCAAATTAAATTAAACTCTCCATTACAAAACATACGTTTCGGTTGCGTTTCGATTCAATTACCATAGCCATCTAATTAATCTTCAATTTGAGAGATTCAAAAGATGAATGATGTTGAATCCAGGTTTTCTAGGTCGTTACTGGCGGCAACGATGTCAACCAACACCGTTTCACCATCGACATCTTCATCTTCTTCTTCATTTGACTCTTCTTCTTCGTTGAATTCTTCTTCTATTTTCACGAATATTCCTCTGATTTCTGCGCTTCTTGCTTTTATCCTCGCTCAATCAATCAAAGTTCTCACTACCTGGTAATCCTTCTGACATTTTGTGAGCTGATTCTTGTTGATTTTTTTTTTTTTTGAATTTTGGATCTGAATTTTTTCTGCTTTTGTTAGACCGAGTTTCAATTCTATGCCTGCAATTGGATTACAGGAGTTGATTGGCAAGAGAATTGAGATTAGATGAAATTTGATGGGTTTTGTTGTGAATTGAATTATTTTGCTAGTATTAATCCAATTCCTTGATTAAATTGATGCTTGGATTTAAATGGGGGAAGAAAATGTGTCTATTTGGTGTTTGACAAAATTTCCCTTGCCTATTCAAATAATTATTATTTTTTTTTTAAAAAAAAAACAATTTTGTTACTGTATGGCTCAATCTAGTGTTGGATTAGTTGGGTCATTGATCATATCTCAGGTCCTTTATAGGCCATTTATCAGAATTGTGTTCAATTTAAGGAGACTTCATCAGTAGTTCAACTTATGTTATTTATTTGGAAGACTTGGTTAGTAATTTGCTTATGTAAATATGTAATTTTAGAAGTCTGAGAATCTTTGTGCCTCTTGAGATGAACGAGAACCAATCAAGTTAGGAACTTATTGAAGATGATATAGTGTATGTAATTTTATTGTGGAAGATATAAATATAATTATATTGAACTTGCACTTGCACTTGCAATCAAGTATTGTAATAATCGAAGAAGTTATCAAGAATGTAAATTTAGTAGAGGATGAAACCATCTTAAGTACCATGTTATGCATTAAGAATTACTACATCTCATTAACTACATTGAATTTAACCTAACTATGAGTGTGCTTGCTTTACATATGGTCGTAGCAATATGTGTTAGAACAGCCATTCATAAATCATGATTCCACACTTCCAGTACACAGTCTCATCCATCTTATTTGAAAAGGACCAGTTGAGTGATCACTTCCTATTACAGTTATAGTTTATCTGCATGCTGGAACAGGAGGCTCCAGTCCTCTATCATACTGAATGGATTCAAAATAGCAAGTGAAAGTATGAAACTTACATTAGATGTCAGATGTCACTTCTATAGACTCATAGTGTATCTTTCAGATTAAGAACACTGGCACAGTTTACTTGTTACTCTGATAACTAGTCACTAAACGGAGCAGAAAGTCAAAATCAAGAGGCAGCTGGATAAGAGTTCCAGCGCTCTGGTGTGTGATGTATGATTTTGTTTGATTGTAAAGACAAAATCTTTCTTTCAAGTATAACCTACCATAGCGATTTATGTGTCCCCTATATAGTTTTGCTTCAGAGCATTGAGCAATTTACCTCAGTTTCAGACTTCAGAAGATTTTTCTGTCCTTGAAGTCGTCAATTGGACCTTGAATTTTTGTTGTACACTAGGATCTTTTTAAGGAAGCTTCATCTGAAGGACAAGTTGTGTTAGAGTTTGCTCTGTTGAGACAGAAGTCACAGAAAACAGTCCAGCTGCATAATAGGCATTCATGACGCTATGTGGAGTAAATTGTAAGAAAGCAATTAGATTAGTGCATTTCAGGTTTAGGTTTAAATAAACTCTCGAGTTTCGACAAGCTGCATTTTTACTTTGTAGAATAGTGTTATGGACTGCCTTGTCCACAACCTGCTCACACACCCAGAAACACTCCACACAATAGCAAAATAACAACAATGATCAAGTAATGTAATAGTAGACAGAAAGTGAAGTGATATTAGAATGATAAACACAGCTTTTCGAGTAGCTTACACTCCCATTACACTACAAACTAATGACTAATCTACAAAACAAAACATAAATTTCATCTTCATTCATCAACATATTTTTTCTCTCTTTCTCCTTAGTTCTATATATATAAAGACCCTAGGTACTATGCTAGAATCATCTAACATGTGAATTATTATAAAATTCCTAAATTACCCTCATCCTAATATTTGATTCATTACAAATAGCTATTTGGAGCCCCTCAATTGTATTTTGGCGTTGATCTGTGTTTACCAAGGTTTCACGTCACATAACACAATTCCTAGGAAGATTTTAAAAATCAAACTGCTTTATATTGAATTTAATAGTTTATCATACATTTGTGTGATCTTGGTTTTCTTCTTAGATATTCTGTGGTTGCTTACTTTTAAAAATGGCATTTGTGATTTATTTTATTTCTCTATGCTTCATGTGCTAAAACAATGCACATGGCCGCATATATGTATTTCTCCTAAGAGCCTTAAGGTTTGATAGACTTTCAGGTACAAGGAAAGGAGATGGGATCTCAAACAGCTGATTGGGTCTGGTGGAATGCCATCATCCCATTCTGCCACAGTCACAGCTCTAGCTGCAGCCATTGGTTTCCATGATGGTGTTGGAGATTCAATATTTGCAGCTGCATTGATCTTAGCATGTGTGGTATGCTCTGCCCTACTTCCATGCCTCTCATCTTTCTGAATTCTGGATTTTATGAGCAGCATGCATATGCTAACTGTCCAATGTGTATTTTCCCCCTTTTCCTGTCATTATATCATTTTTGTGAGGTCTGGGGGTGCTGTTAAGGGATGAAGACTATGATACTATGTTGATTGTTGATACTATGTTTTGAGTTCAAGGTTTAACTTTTCAGGTGTCCTTTTCTGAGAACTTTCGTAGCATCTTCTGTTTCTTATCAGTCTCTTAAGTGCTGTTCTCTTTTTAAATCTTGTTAGCCATCATCAATTATGGTGCAGTAAGCCTTCTGATTAGGATCAATGCATGCAGTTCCAACCAAATTACCAAAGAGAAGCTATGTTTACCTTCTATACATTGTTGGTTAGTTTGCTGTTGTTGAGAACTCGCAATTCATCCAAGCCAATTTGAATGCTAACATCTATAGTCAGCTTAACTCACTCTCATTTATTTTTCTGAGAGGCAGAGAATTCTCTATTCTTTGTCTTTGCGTTCTGAGGTTTCCTGGGGAACCCAACACATGTAACTTGTCTTCATTTGCTATACTAGGCATGTCTAGGCTTTGTAAATAAGTTGTTCTTTTTTTTTTTTTTATCATAAATTTAATTATTGCTGCACTCTCATAGAAACTAAAGCTCTAGCATCTTTGGCAGGTCATGTATGACGCAACTGGTGTGAGATTACACGCTGGGCGGCAAGCAGAGGTTGCTATTCCACTGTTCTGCTTGTTCTCATTGTCTTCATTTTTTTAAAGTTAACAATTGTTGTTTGTATTCTTGCAGGTGCTAAACCAAATAGTGTATGGTCTGCCTGCTGAACATCCTCTTGCTGAAAGTAGACCATTGCGGGAGATACTTGGTCATACTCCTCCTCAGGTTAGTTTAATAAAGTATAACAGTAGCATATTATATCAATCCGACTTGCATATTATAGCCTATATTTAAGGTGAAATTAACACATTTCTAGACTCAGTGATTTTATAGCCTATAACATGTTAGATTCAACAAAATATAAAAGTAAAATTTTATAACATGCTTTGTATGCAAGGGCACCATTTTAAACATAATGATGCTTGAATCTTGCCTTTTGGAACATTAATTTGCTGTTTTGCTAGTTCGGCTACATTCTGGTCTATGATAAATGATGTAGAAGTCCAAGCCGTCCAACATTTTATTTGTGGAAACTTCTAAGAAAATGTTTTGGAATAATATTGTTAGCTTTTCTGGAATTGGGTTCAATAGTAGTCTCTTGTAAGCATGTGTACATAGTTTCATGTTTGTTTAGAAAGTCCCAAGGAGTAGCTAGAAATTATGATTAGTAAGACTGCTATTTATGTGAAGTACAGTGTAGCTATGTTTTGTATCTAGAAACCATAACCTTAGAGAATTGTTAATGGCAAATTGAAGCGAACAAGTTCGCCTCTCTGAACTTGTTCGCGAACGCAATTATTTTTATTTTTTTCAGAGATGGCACCAAAAAATCGCTTTTCTAAAAAAAGCAAACCTTTGTTGGTGGTTTGTTGTTAAGACGTGAATTGTGAAATGGTTTGTTTCATGATGTGGAGGCGAGAGAAAAGTGTAAAAAATAATTGGGTTTATTGCTAATGATAGCTTTAAAGAGGGGGAAATGTTTCAAATATAGTGGCTAAATAGTAACTTGTGTGTTGCATTCACTTTTACATGCAAAGCCTAACGGCCCGTTTGATAGCCGGTTATAAATGGTGGTAATTGGAATGACTTTATAACTTAATTTGAAAGGAAAATCAAAACTCATTCCCATGATGGTGTTAGTTTAACTCCAATTTATCTAATTTTCTTCACAAATATTCATTCGCATCTAATACCACCCTCCTTCATGGTAATGGAAAATAAAAAAAAAAACAAGTTTGAGAATGAAAAATATGTATTCCATGGGGATTATGAAGTTTATCCTTAATAAATTACACTTAAAATTCATTACCATTCCCCCATTTATTACCAACAACCAAACGGGCCGTAAAAGTAACATGGCATTGGACATGCTTATCTAAACTCTATAGTATACATAAACTAGCTCAGCAAACCCGATTATCCCATTTGGAAACAAAAATGGTAAAATTAATCAATATAATCAAATTTACCTGAACGGATTAATTGGCAACTGAAACACACGATTTGACAACGTACTTGGTAAATTCACCCGAACAAATTACTCTCTCCGTTTCAAAATGTTTGTTACATTTACTTTATGCACAGTTTTTAATGCACTTGTCTAAACATCTACATCTTCCACTATGCTTTATAAAACAATTATACAGTTGATATTTATAAAACTATACATCTAGATGAATTTAACAAGATCCCATGTCAGATATGTTTTTTCTTGTGTATAATAAACATTTTTCATGTTTAAAATTTCTCTCCCCGTATCCAAATTTTCAAACATAACAACACTATAAAACGGAGAAAGTACATATGTATGTTCCATTTTACCTTCAAAGATTGTGGAGGCTTGTTCTGATACAATTGTCAGTGAACTCTTCTTCATTAAGGAGATTGACATTATTTGTTGTTGCATCTTCTACAATTATCACAGGTCATTGCTGGTGGATTGTTAGGCCTTGTAACGGCTACTATGATTTATATGATCACGAGCATTGCTAACCAGATTACAACATAGAGGATTTCATCATTCATTACATTTTGAGTTGCTATTAAAAAAAAAATAGAAGATTTCATCATTCATCGCATGTCAAGCCATCTCAAATGCAATGGAGAGTTCTTGATTCGTTACATGCCGCCTGGAATGAAAGTAACCTGCATATATGTTTGCAAAATCAGCAGAGTTGATATCACATTTGTGTCAATCTAATGACGTTCTTTTAACGCGTTTTTACTGCAGTAATTTATTGGAGCACAATTAATTAGAAAGATAAAGGTGTCTATTCAACATCAGTTCTTGATGTTTAATTTGAAGCAAAGCTAGGATTTGCTACAAAAGATGAATTTAAAAGTGTGAAGTTGGACAAATGAATGTTTTCCTAAATGTAATTGTTCATTGTTGATGGAAAATATAAACTCCTTTTGAGGTTTCCCTTGCATTTTTTCCCCTAAAAAAAGGAATTTTGTCCTATTTTGTATGTGGAGTATACTCCATAGGTCCCAAAATCTATGTCCCCTTTTTTCCATTGTCTCAAATGCTTTGCTCCATTTTCTGTACTTAATTCCCCCCCCCCCAAACTCTTGCACACATGGTGGGAGGCAAGGAGAACACACCATGCTCCCGACATTCTTCTCTCTACGAGAAAGTCTACACTCACATATCGTGTACCTTACACAAGGTTAAATGACCAATAATAACCCATAACATTAATGAATTATTGGATAATGCTATGGTTTATTATTGGTCATTTAACCTTGTGTAAGTTATACAATGTGTAAGTGTAGACTTCTCTACCTTTTTTTTTTTTTGATTTACATGCATTTTCCTATGTAGCAAAGATTTTGGTACTATGATGTATAGTATTAATGCAACAAAGCCTGCTTTATTATGCCCAGATCGAGAATTCTGAGACAATATGGTGACCCTTTTGCCTCATTGAATTTCAACATATAGATACACTAAATTAATTTAAGATGGTTCTTTTAAGGCTATGACTTGTGAGCCTAACTTTCTATGCATCTGTTTGGCTTGATAACCGTTTTTTTGGTTGTGTCACCATTTAATTTGTAAATCATAGATTATGTTGAAAGTAATAGTGGATGTTAGGTGAATGCCACCTTTCTTCAAACACCTATGTCCAAACACATTTAATGTTAGAAGTGCAAAGTCTTATAAGTTACTATGTAGCCATGCAGTAATATACAACGTCACTCGTCTATAAATACTACCAATTGTAAATGTAATTGATGTACAATGCAATTCACTAATATTCATATTCAGTAGAAATCTCTTTATTATATATTTCTCATAACACGTTATCAGTACGAGTTTCTGCTCCTAAAGTAATAATATTTTTCTAAGAAACAAACAGGTAGTTTTTTTTACCCAATATAATTTTTTTTTCTTTGTCTCCTTCATAAAAGATGGATCACAAATGCAGTGAAATTAACACTACCCTAAATAACATATCATTTTCAAGTATATATTTCGTTATACAAAAAAAATGTTGAACCAATTGTCAACAACTCACATCTTATGCTACTAAGCCGCCTATATGGCCTGGCGACCGCCTTTATGGCTGGTTCTATTGTTTATTTAAATTTAACGCAATACATTATGCATCGAACCGCCTATATGGACGGACTACCGCCTTTATGGTCGGCTATATTATTTCAATAAAAAAAATGATGCAGCCTTTATAATTTTATATACTTTTTGTAATACACTTTTATGTTATTATTTGTTTTCGAACCCACGATCTCTTGGATAGATTATGGGCCCTCGGACCACTACGGCTTGCATCCCAATGTGATAACTTTTATCAATTTTTTTTTATAACTCTTGTTTTTCGTTTTAATCTGATAAAATACAGTAAAACAGTATATGAAAACAGATCGGTATTATCCTCTATAAATACCGGATTACCCACCCCTTTTTACCACACATCTCTTATCTTATCCTTATTCTCTTAAACTTATCACCACATATAATTTTTTTTTTCTCCATTCTCCATCCTCCAAACATCCGGCCACCATGACTCCCAACAACAACCACCAACAATCTTCCTCTCCATCTTTTTCAGTAGAAGAAAATTTAAGAGTCATAGAAGTCTACTTATTTTTAATTGCCGCGTTATTTGTATTAATTGTAGCTATTATGTTTGTCATTTTAATAAACAAGTTTTTTTTTTGGTGCTTTGTCATTTTATCTATTTGTTTTTACCTTGTTACAAACATGGATTTTTTTTTTGTTGTACTAAGTAAAGTATGTCAATGGTATTCCAGTTATTGTTATCTAAATGTCATTGTCTTTTCTTCTTCTTTCGTTTTTTTTTGTTCATTTTGCATTAATTATTCTAGTTGATTCATTTAATCTCATTATATTACCTATGACACATAATAAACTAAGGGGGAGATAAATAGAGTAATAATAGTTTATTATTAAAATAATGACATGCTTAACATGAAGAAAATTAATTAATATGTACTTATTTTATTGTAGCAAAATGGCCGAAGTCATGAAAAGACAATTTAATGCTCTTGAATTATCCGGCACAAATTTTCTAGAATGGTCAGTTGATGCACAAATTAACCTTAAGGCTCAAGGGTTGGAACACGCTATTGCCAAAGATGATGACTCTATAAAGGCCACAGAAGAAGAAAAAACAAAAGTTGTTGTCTTTTTAAGGCACCACCTTAGTGACAGCTTGAAATCTGAATACTTGAGGATTGATGACCCTAAACAATTATGGGAAAACCTCCATGACAGATTTGGGCACTACAAAGCAGTGCTCCTTCCCAAGGCCCAATATGATTGGTCCAGTCTGAGGTTACAAGACTTTAAATCTATCAGTGAATATAACTCAGTAATGTTTAGAATTGTAACGGTATTACAATATTGTGATATTCTGATCTCAGATGAAATGATTATTGAGAAAACTCTCTCTACTTTCCATGCAAATGACATTATACTCTCACAACAATATCGCAACAAAGAACTCAAGAAGTATTCTGAGTTAATTTCTTTGCTACTTGTTACTGAGCAGAACAATGATCTACTACTAAAAAATCACAACCTTAGGCCTACTGGGTCTATGGCAGTGACTGAGGCTAATTTAGTAGAAGGAATACAGCCACCTGAATCAAATTTTGTGAATAGAGGTGGGCGTGGAAAGTTTAATCATCGGGGTAGAGGACGCGGTAATTACCGTGGTAGGGGACATGGACGTGGTAAGCACCACTTCTCTACAAATAACAACAATTTTAAACATTTTGACAAACAAAAGGGAAAAGAAACCATGAGCCATAAGTTTACTTCTGCTAAAGGAAAAGACACATGCAACAGATGTGGCATGGCCGGGCACTGAGTGCGTACGTGCCGAACTTCTAAGCATTTCGCAGACTTACGCCAAGCTTCCCTCAAAAATAAAGATAGAAAAGCAGAAGCAAATTTTATTGCCAGAACAAGTACTTCAATGCCTAGTTTGGATGTTTCTGACTTTTTTATGGATGAAGTTGATGACTCTATGTTTAATGGAAACAATAAAATATAACTGTATCTTTATATTATTATGCTACTAAAAGCCTCCCTTTTATTGTTGTATTTTTTTCTCTTGTTGTTAAATTATCTATGTATTGCATTTCCCTAATTTTTATTAATAAAAGTTTTTTTTCCTCTTTATTATACTAATTTCATATTTATTATGAAGATATGGATATTCGTGGATCTCAAAACCAATGCCTTTTGGATAGCGGAACAACACACACCATTTTGAAAAGTAAAGAATATTTTCCAGAACTAAAGATGTTCCAAGCAAGTGTAAACACAATATCTGGATCAACAAAATTAATAGAAGGTTCCGGAAAAGCATGCATGATACTTCCTAGAGGAACGACATTAATAATTAATGATGCATTATTTTCTAGTAAATCTCAAAGGAACCTCATAAGCTTTAAAGATGTACGCAAAAATGGGTTTCATCTGGAAACAATTATTTCAGATAATAAAGAATATCTATGCATTACGGCTGAAAAATGTGGAAAGAAACACATATATGAGCAATTGCCGGCATATTCCTCAGGACTATATCTTATTTATATACGTCCAATTGAAATAAACATGGTATCTAATCGGAAGAAAGATAATCATGAATTGCTTAATTTATGGCATGACTGATTAGGTCACCCAGGTACTGGAATGATGCATAAAATCATTGAAAATTCAGTTGGACATTCAGCCAAGAATATTAAAATTCCAAAGTATGATAAATTATCATGCACAGCATGTTCACTTGGTAAGTTGATAACAAGACCATCATTGAACAAAATAGCCACCGAATCTCCATCATTTTTAGAAAGAATTCAAGGAGATATATGTGGACCTATATATTAATCCTGCTAGTGGACCATTTAGATATTTCATGGTGTTGATAGATGCTTCAACACGATGGTCACATGTAAGCTTGTTGTCTAGTAGAAATATTGCATTTTCAAAATTACTTGCTCAAATAATCCGACTAAGAACTCACTTTCCAGAAAATGCAATTAGAAGGATACGGCTTGATAATGCTGGGGAATTTACGTCCCAAACATTTAATGACTATTGTACTTCAATTGGGATTGAATTAGAGCATCCTGTTGCTCATGTCTATACATAAAATGGCCTCGCAGAATCTCTAATTAAAAGGCTGCAATTAATTGCAAGGCCATTATTAATGAGGTCAAATTTACCTTCATCTGCTTGGGGTCATGCAGTATTACATGTCGCTGCATTGATTAGACTAAGACCAACATCTTATCATAAGTTCTCACCATTCCAGTTGGTCTCTAAGCACGAACCAAACATATCCCATCTGAAAGTTTTCGGTTGTGCTGTGTATCTCCCAATCGCTCCGCCCCAACGCACAAAAATGGGTCCACAAAGAAGGCTGGGAATTTATGTGGGATTTGATTCTCCGTCTATCATAAAATATCTCGAGCCAGTGACTGGTGATGTTTTTACTGCTAGATTTGCAGATTGTCATTTTCATGAAACTGTATTCCCGGCCTTAGGGGGAGAGAAAGTGGACCCACAAAAGAAAGAAATAGAAATTACATGGAATGCAACACAACTACAATTTTTAGATCCAAGAACGAATGCTTGTGAACAAGAAGTTATGAAACTTGTGCATCTACAAAGTGTTGCTAACCAACTACCTGATGTATTTACAGATGCTAAGAAAGTCACAAAATCACACATTCCTACAGAAAATGCACCTGCATGCATCGGGATTCCTGCAGATAATAAGACTAACGAGAATGAGTCTATTGTGCGTAGAAAGCGCGGAAGGCCACCTGGTACAAAAGATTCTAAACCAAGGAATTTAAGGAAACAAAATGAGATGGAAAATGGGACTAACATCATCATCTCTACCGAGAACCGAGAAAATAAAAATAAAAATGACAACAAAGAGAGTGAAATCCTAACGGATGAAGACAAGTGTATTGATAATAATGAAATGTCAATAAATTACATTACTACAAAGACACAATGGAATAGAAAAAATGTTGTCATAGATGAAATTTTTACTTACTCCGTAGCGGTTGAAATGGCACATGATGAGAATGATGTCGAACCAAAGACAGTGGATGAATGCCATCGTAGAGACGATTGGCCACGTTGGAAAGAGGCCATTCAAGCAGAATTAAATTCACTCGAAAGGAGAGAAGTCTTTGGGCATATCATCCAAACACCACAAGGTGTAAAACCAGTTGGATATAAATGGGGGTTTGTAAGAAAAACAAATGAGAAAGATGAGGTAGTAAGATACAAAGCAAGACTTGCAGCACAAGGTTTCTCCCAAATGCCAGGGATTGATTATAATGAAACATATTCTCCCGTAGTTGATGCAACTACACTAAGATTTCTGGTAAGCTTGACAGTGTCTGAAAAATTATAAATGCGCTTAATGGATGTTGTGACTGCATATCTATATGGGACACTTGATACTGACATTTATATGAAAGTCCCTGATGGACTTTGTAACACCCCCAAATCTACCACTACGAAAATACTTGTATAAAATACTGTAGAGGTAGATATGGGCGTATTACCGCCACGTGATAACTTACAACTAATTTAAAGTAGCAATTATTAAAATTAATTATGCAGCGGAAAGAAAAATCAAATGTTAATTAATACAAAATAATAAGTGTTTATTCTAAAAAAAAATATAAAGTGATAATCCTAATCTAGGTGGTGAAATCCCGTTGCCTCCCAATGCATCAAGTCCACATCTTCTCATCATCACCTACCTACCCATCATAATGATAAGTAGGGCCAAGCCAAAACAAAAAGGAAGTACGGATTAGCAAAAATGCTAAGTACGAATAAGCACAAGATAAGTAAAGATCATTTTATTCTACAAACATGCTTTTGAAAAACAACATTTATTTCTAATCATAACAAATCTTCGAAATTTCCTTTCCAAAAAGTTCCACGAAAATAAATACCATTGAAATAACTCAATTTAGGAATTCATAATTAATTGCAAATCATGTAGAAAAATTATTTTCCTTTATCCCAAAAATTTCCTCTCCCAAGTGTGCACACCCCCCAAGTTAGTGTTTTTCTGTGTAAAGGCTATCCTTGAGGAAAGACTAGGCCATACAAAGTCCATAGTCTTATCAACCAAATCCACGTAGTGGGATTACAGACTAAAAAAAATAAGCTTATAAAGCTTTGTGGGATTTTTCCAATATAAGTTCAAGATAGTATTGAAATACATATTTCATAAAATTATTTCCAAATAAAAATTCCATTATTGTTGAATAATCATATCCTTAAAATCTTTCCATAAAGTGTCGAATGTGACATAGAAAATCTTTGACAATTTATTTTGTTACCGAAATAATAAAATACCATAGAGTAAAAATATTATGTTGAAAAAGAATTTCCTAACAATTATTTAATTGCTAAAATATTAAAACACCAAGATAAATAAAAGTGCCAATAAAACTTTAAAATCATTACATAATATTTCAAATCACCAAATCATGTATAAATATAGCACATAAGATTTCAAACACTTTATAAGATATCAAGCTACCTAAACGTACCTTTCGTTTGGATTGGACAACTAAACTCGAAAAACTTAAGGAATCCTACCGAGAGCGTCCTACACAAGATTAATACAACCTTAATTAATATAAGATCACCAAAATATTCTTACTAACAAAGTGAAATCTTAAGATGTGCATGACCATTAATACTTTTAAAAACTATAGTATAAGTAATAAAGTTTGTATAAGTATATTAAGATATTAAAAATCATAATATTAGTAGTAGGATTTTTATAATATAAGTGATAAATATTAAGACTATATGAGTAGTAGGATTTTAAACACTTATAAATATTATTATTATTATTATTATTCGGATATTATTATTATATATTTTTTTTTTTATAAAACCGAATTATTCTAATAATTATAATAAAATACTAAAAAACCCATAAAATTGTAAGAACTTATTATTAGTAGTGAAGTATTATAAAAACTTTATAATCTATAGTTTTTAAGATTAGTTAGTGTTTTAAACAATAATATATAACTTAATAAAATAATTTAATAAAACAAAAGAGGGTCGGAAAACACTTGCCGGTGGTGGTGATGGTGGTTGCCGGAGCTTGAGAATTTTTTTTTTTTTTTTAATAAGAGAAATGCCGTGAGAATTGGACAAGAAGGAGTAGAGATTTTTTTTTTTTTTTTTGTGTAATTTTGTGTGTGGAAATGGGTTGAATTAGGGGGGTATTTATAGGCTTAAGTATGTAAAAATTTAGGTAATTGAATATATGAAGTTATGGTAAGTTAAATATTATGGTGATTGGTGATCAAATAATTTGATCATGAAATCAAGAGATGGCAAGTAAAATAATTTGTAGAATATTTCATGATCAAATATATTTGTTATGGAAAGTTTTGGAAAAAAATGTTTAGTTGTAAATATAAATATATATATATATATTTAGCCAAATCTTCCTAATTGGTCTTAGCCCCCTTGTCCTAGTTGGCCGTGAACTTAGGGCCTTTAGGATTTAATTTTTTTTTTTTTTTTTTGGGTTTACCTAATTGGTCTATTGGGTTTAGATTATGACTTTTGGGCTACTTAGTTGGCTTATTGGTTTTGGATTAGGATTTCTTTACAAATTCAAGGGAAATAATTGGGCTTAGAAATACTTAATTGGCCTATTTGTTTTACAAATCCAAGATAAGTAGTTGGGCTTAGAAATCCCTTTTTAAATTAAATTCATATCATAAAATTCTAGTTATTTATATATGAAAATAAGACTTAATTTAATTTTTTTTTTTTGAAAAATATTTTTAACTTAAAAATATATGCAAATAATATATTCGTAGTATAAAATAGTCTTTTTAATAATCAATAATCGTAGAAAATATGTACCAAAATTGTGGGGTATTACAGACTTAAATTACCAGAAAACCACAAACCCAAGGAAATGCTCTCTATAAAATTGAAAAGATCACTCTACGGGTTAAAACAATCAGAGAGGATGTGGTATAATCGAATCAGTGAATATCTTCTAAGAGAAGGATTCAAAAATGATCCAATTAGTCCCTGCGTATTCATCAGACGATCGCAGTTAGGTTTTGTTATCATCGCAGTCTATGTGGATGACCTAAACATTATCGGGACTCCTAAGGAGCTCGAGATAACTGCGAAATATTTGATGAAGGAATTTGAGATGAAAGACCTTGGAAAAACTAAATTTTGCCTCGGTTTACAAATTGAACATCTAAAGAAGGGGGTTTTCATCCATCAATCGAACTACACTGAAAGGGTTCTGAAGCGTTTCTATATGGACAAGGCACACCCAACAAGTTCTCCCATGATTGTTCGATCTCTAAATGTGAAAGACGACCTATTTCGACATCAAGAAGAAAATGAAAAGGTTCTCGGTCCAGAAGTGTCTTATCTCAGTGCTATCAGTGCTTTGATGTACTTAGCAAATAACACACGACCTGACATTGCTTTTGCACTAAATTTGTTTGCCAGGTACAGTAATGCACCAACCAAACGACATTGGAATGGAATCAAAAACCTATTCTGTTATCTTCGCGGAACAAAGGATCTCGGTTTATTCTATCAATCAAGTGAAGGTGCTACCCTTGTCGGATATGCAGATGTTGGTTATATGTCAGACCCTCAAAAGGCAAAGTCGCAAAATGGATGTCTTCACCTTTGGATGAACTGCAATATCATGGAGGTCAACAAAACAAACATTGACTGCTACATCATCAAACCATGCAGAGCTGATCGCCTTATATGAAGCAGGGCGCGAATGCGTCTGGTTGAGATCAATAATGATCAGTCATATTCAAGAATCATGTGGAATGAAAACAATTCCAGAAAATCCAACGATAATCTATGAGGACAACACTGCATTCATCACTCAAGTCAGTGAAGGTTTCATCAAAGGTGATAGAACTAAACACCTATCACCAAAACTCTTTTTCACACATGATCTCCAGAAAGAAGGAAAGGCTAACATCCAACAAGTTAGGTCATGCGACAACCTTGCAGACTTATTCACTAAGTCCCTTCCATCAAAGAAGTTTGCAGAGTTAGTTCATAAAATTGGAATGTGTCGCTTAGGAGACATATGTTAGATTCAGGGGGAGTATTATATGCACTGCACTCTTTTTCCCTTGTTCAGGTTTTTATCCCATTGGGTTTTTCCTAACAAGGTTTTTAATGAGGCAGTATACCAAAGCATATAAATATGAAGTTGTACTCTTTTCTTAGTTATGAACTTTAATTTTGGTGGACATTCAAGGGGGAGTGTTGAAAGTAATAGTGGATGTTAGGTGAATGCCACCTCTGTTCAAACACCTATGTCCAAACACATTTAATGCTAGAAGTGCAAAGTCTTATAAGCTACTATGTAGCCATGCAGCAATATACAATTTCACTCGTCTATAAATACTACCAATTGTAAATGTAATTGATGTACAATGCAATTCACTGATATCCATTATTCAGTAGAAATCTCTTTATTATATATTTCTCATAACAGATTATAGAATTTTCCTAATTTTATAGACAAAAGAAGTCAAAGAAAAAGATATATACAAACTCGTGCATACATTTGATGTGCGCTATATATACTATAAAGGTTATTACAGGGAGAAAAAAATTACCATACGTTAGAAAAAGATATAATTATATAATGAGGGTCGTTATATCAGTAAAGTTATTAGATCATCGTAGGTTTGGTAAGTAAAATCATATCCAAGCCTTTTGTTGTGTCACCATTCATTTTAATTTGTTGTCATGACTTCTACTTTTTCATTTTTTTGGTTTTTTAGTTGTGGCTATAGGCCCTTAGCTGATGTTATCGGTTCACGCCGGCCTGGTGGCCTACTAGCCTATTTAGCATGGTACAAGACGACTATATTGGATGCTAATATGAACCAAGCCTTGCCTGTCTTTAATATGGTAGTGCAAAACTCGTGAGTCGTGAGCAGTCAAAGCAGAAATAGAGCATGGTTATGGCCATTCGAATTGACAAAGGTCCAACTTGGTATCTGCTACCTTTACGAACAGGAGATACAAATGACTGAAAACCATTGCATTTCCTTTGGAACTCTTTCAGATATGCAAATGTAATAAATTTTGTACCAAAACAATAGTATTCTGTATGGATATATCTCTATCCTAAGACAGTAACACCCTTTAATCATATCCCGTGCAACCCGGAAAAAAAAAAAGAGAAATTGTTTTTGATAATACAACATTTTGATTATTCTATAGTAATACTATTATACCCCCAAATTCTTTTAGTAAACCAAATCGATATGCTAAGTCCAAACAATAAAAGCCAATCAAGGGTTTTTTTTTTTTTTTTTTTTTGCGAGGGAAAAAATAATGGGTTATGGACTTATGTTACACCACAATCTCCTGAAGTAACCTAAACTTAATCAATTTAGTTTACTCAAAGAAAATGGAGTATAAAGGTTGTATAATTACAAATTAATAAAAAATGTTGTATTATTAAAAGAAAACCAAAAAAATTGCTATATTATTATAAACAATTTTTCCCAAAAAAAAAAAAAAAAAAAAAAAAAGAGATTTGCCTATACACGCCCTAAAACAACAGATAGAACCCTAGCCATTTCGTAACTGGGGCGTTGAACCTCTGATCTTGCTCGCCAAGCAATATGCTCATCTGGTCTGACAAGAATAGCTCCTCTATCACTCATTCCACACAGATCCCACCACGATAGCGAGTCTGGAGATTTTTTCACCTCTATAATGTTTATGTAATTCCCCACAGAACACGGTGCAGCGTTATTAGCACTGTTTTGTGGCCATATTACACATACCTTGACATGCACTTTGATTTTTTCGGCCACCTTGAGTGTTGCATGAGCAAGATTGTAGGATGACTCCAATGGTGCTATTATTAGAACAAACTCGATTTTATCTCCCGAAACAAGGTCTAATGTTGAAAATGTATCCTTCAAAAGAGTTGCAGCAAAGTGAGGATAAGCAGCAAAATATGCGGAATGCATCTAAATACAGTACAAAAATACACCAATAAATTCAAGGTTTGGGTCAAGGAAGAACCACTTGTCCCTTTGAAAGAAACAAGAAATCAAACAGCAAAAATATGTGAGAAAATGAATGAACAGTGGCAACTTCATGCTATGATATAAACTACTATAAAGCATCAAGGATAACTTCCCGTCAAGAAAAAAAATTAAAAATTAAAAGCAGCAAAATTATCTGCAGTAATTTAGCATACTTCATCAGAGACGCTTGTTAATGATCTCATCTTCATATGAGGAAGCCGTGAACCTGGTTCTGATGATGGGACATAATCCCTCCGACGACCAGTGGGGACATTATCAGCATCATGAATATTGAGTCTATCAGATAAGAGAGCTCCCTCTTTGTATCTGGAAATAATTTAATCATATAATCACTGGACAACCTCAATTCAATTAAAAACATGCTGTAAAAAAATTGAAGTTAATGATCAACTTAAATAGCTGCTTTTTTAGAGTTCTGATCAGGTTCGTCAGGTAAAATTTCAAGATGATTCATTACTGAGTAGCTCAAGGAAGCTTAAACAGAACTAACACCTGTAACCGAGATCCTCAGCAGGGAATTGGAGTTGAAGGCTCTTTCCTTCTTCAAAAATAAGCTTCAATTTGGCAAGTCTTGACAAACCAACTGGATTTGTCTCATTTAAAATAGTCCCTGATAACTGTGCTCGGCCTATACTAAATAGCCCATCCAAAATCACTCTTTGAGTTCTAGATGGCAGAATTGAGCCAATTCCATCATTAATTACACGATGAACTGCCAAAGAAATGATAACAACTTTATGATGGACAAGCCAATAAAAGAAAATATGAAAAAATAATAATTCAAAAATTGTCGGGAATGTTAAAGCTGTGGAGATGTTCAAGCACCTGAATTCGCGACAGCAGGGTCGAGCCCAAGAGCAGCAGGGACTTCCATGGCTGCTCTGAAGTTCTGAACACTTAGTGCTGTGTTGAACAGTGCAATCTAGCAATAACCAATGATAAAGTGGAGAATGAGGACTATATATGTAAGAAACTTGTGAAGAAATATAATAAAATAGAAGACCAAAGCAAATATGCCTATACCGGCCTCCGCTCTGTATCATACGTGTTGAGAAGTGTGGTTGGACCAATACCATTGACAACTGCAGCTAGCTTCCAAGCAAGATTTTGAACGTCCTGAATCCCAGTATTCATACCTACACATAGCATGAAAGCTGATACACAACTACAAAGGCACAGGAAAGACAAGAAGGGAGTGCTACACCACTCTCAACCACAAACTCAAGGAACACATCAATTGGGAGATTTGCTCTTACCAAAACCACCAGCAGGAGGAAATCGATGAGCGGCATCACCAGCTACAAATACTCGGTTGTTAAAGGACAAGAACTTCTCAGCAACTTCGGCATGCATTACCCAAGGCTTAATATCAAGCACAGCTATATCTTCAAGTTCATGACCAACCAATTTAAAAATTAAATCCTCACATATCTGGAAAAAACAATCATTTTGAAGACATCCAAAACATTTGTTAGAGTAGCGAATGCAGAGAAGCAAAAAAATAAAAATCTCTATTCTTAGCATCACCAAAATTTTGCAGCTGTAATTTGTGCGTTCAAGTTGTATCTAGTCCTGGTTCCCTGTCTATAACTATAATGATCATTGATAATGTCAAATTAAACACTAAAAAATAAAAACTGCTGGCCAGAGAATTTGCCTAGCAAGCATAAGAAGATACCTTGGGACTGAAGTCTTCAATGTTCTGTTGTGGCGGATAATATGGTACCTGTCAGTTTATATAAGAAGTCATATATGAAGAATTGACACATGAAAAAATATACTTGCAAGAAAAAAGGACTGTCAATGAATACCTGCAGTACAAATTCCCCTTGCTGAAGATCATGAGCAACGAGAACTCCAATTGCTTCGGTGTTAAAAATAAAGAAGAGCATGCCTGGTCTTTCCTTGAGTAGATATCTTCCCAGGCCTTGGCTCTTAAAGTGAACGCTCACCAGTTTTTGCAAGTCTCTTTCACCTTGCATCTCAATTCCAGCAAGCTTCCTCACTGAACTTCCAGCACCATCTGTGCCAACAAGGAAACCACACTGGATATTCCTCCTGAATGTATGTCCCTCCTTATGAAAAGAGGAAGTAACATTAATACAATGATCAGTCATAGCGCAGGACAAGAACTCGTGACCCATCAAAATCTTCCTCTCTCTAACAGCGCTATCACCTTCATGGATCTTGAAGTCCAAATTTTCTAATTTCTTTAGCAATAACCTGATTAACTTGTATTGAGAAAAATGGGCAACAGTGACTGGGCTGACAACTTGTTCAAAATCTGCAAGAGTGAATCACATTAAGGTACTTAATGCTTTGTGCATTTTAGAACAGCTGGGCATGTACACCATGTTCTGTAGTATCTTGAGAATTACAGAATAAAATCACATATATATATATATTTAGCTTCTTTAGGCTAAATAAATCCAGTAATATTAACGTATAGAAGTACTTCATGAAACTATCTCCCTAAGAGTGAAAAGGAAATTTGGTTCTGTCAATAATTTAGAGCACCAACTATCATGAACAACAACAACAGTATCAAAGCCTCATTCTCAAAAATTTTGGGGCTGGCTAGACATGAATCACAAAATTCATCGACTAATATCCTCCTCCAATCTTCCTTATTTGCCGCTAAAATTTTCCTCCAATTCCAACAAGCTCATGTCATTGTCAATCACCCTCCTTCATGCTTCTTTGGGTCTTCCTCAACCCCCTCACCTTGTCTCCTCTTTGTCACTGTTCAAGCCTACTTAGTACTTACTAGCACAGGCACTTCATTTGACCGCCGTCCCTGTATAAAATTCATCCCCATATTAGGGGGCGATGTCTGTAATTCAGCTAATATTCGTGACGTACCCAATGTCATGTAATTTTCAAATTTGTTGTTTTCAATTTCGTACCCATATTCTTTTTGTCAACTTCTACGACTCAATGCAACCTAGCTGGTGCATTATAATCTCTCCATTTTACATGACCAAACTATCTTAATCAATTCTCCCTCATCTTAGTCAATTCCCACTCGTGAACAAAAAAAAAAGGTTTATCTAAGAACTATTATGTTCTCTCCCTAAACAAATTATTGCATTTTTTCTCCCAACAATAAAAGAATCATATAACTTTTATTACTCTCTCTCCTATCTTATTTCCTACTCTACCATACTCTCTCTCCTATCAATCTTCCATTACATTTTATAATTATTATTTTAAATTATTTATGTTTACTAATAATCGCATAGAGTACAATCAAATTATCGTATTACTAGCATTCTTCGTAAAGTTTAACCACATAATTAGGAATAAAAATTAGGCTTTGAGACTACATCAAAATATATAAAGTGCAAAATTTGGTCATATATTTAAAGTTCAATTCCATAATTAAACCACACAAATAGAAGAAAATTAAAACAAACAATCTACAGCCAATTCAATTAGTACTTAATGAAAACTACATGAGAAGAAAAGGCAAGAATTTGTCAATAAGATGTCAAGGGTAAATATTAGTCCCACAAACATGGATTCAGATATAGAATCGGTATGGACAAAAATGGCATAGCATAAAAGAAGTAGCAAATGACGTTTTAGAAGAATTTAAAGGATTACGTAAGCCATCAGTATAAGGACACATCTTGGTGGAAAGAACAAGTTAAAGAAGCAGAAAGAGCAAGCGAGAATGTGGTAGAAGATTAGGAAAAAATGAGGCTCGAAGGGAAGGCAAGAAGGAGAAAAGGTAATCTAGATAATTGCTCGTATGGGAGACAAAAGGATTCGGGACAATTAAGTGTGTGAAGGATGCTAATCAAAGGGTCTTGGTTGACGCTTAGGAAATAAAAGAGAGATGGAGATCATACTTTGAGTCTTTGATAACATATTCAATGGAGTCAAGAAGCAAGATATTGTGGATATAAGCGTTACTTGTGGTATGGTGAATCGGGATTTGTTGAGTAGAATTCAATAGGAGGAAATCAAAAGAACATTGACAAAGATGGGATCCAAAAAGGCAATTGAGGTGTGGAGATGCTTGAGTGAAAGAGGAATTGAGTAGTTGACAACTTTCTTTAGCAAAAGTTGGAGAAGTAAAAAAGATGCCTACCGAGTGTAGGAAAATTACTATAATCCTAATATACAAAAACAAAAGGGATCTACAAGTGTGGATTACAGAGGGATCAAATTAATGATTCATACTATGAAGCTATGGGAAAAGATGATTGAATTAAGGTTAAGAAGAAACAAGATACATTTGAATTTATGTCAAGAAGGTCAACTATGGAGGTAATTCATCAAGAAGAAATATAGGGGTAAGAAGAAGAATTTGCACATTTTTTTTTATTGATTTGGACAAGGCATATGATAGAAAACCGAGAGCAGTACTTTGGCAGGCTAAACAAGAAAAGGCATCTCGAAAAATATATTGACATTATTAAAGATATGTATGTATGTGCTAGCACGAATGTGAGGGCTAGTGTCGAGACAATTAGAGAGTTCCTTATCACTATTGAATTACATCAAGGTTTCACACTTGGCCCTTTCCTTTATACCATAGTCATGTACGGATTGACAAGTTCAATTCAAGATGGTATACCATGGAGTATGATATATGCAAATTACATTGTGTTTAGTGATAAGACAAAAAAGTGGAAAGTAAGTTGGAATTGTGGAGAAAGACATTGGAATCCCACAATTTTAAGCTAGGTAGAAGTAAGAGGGAATATTTGGAACATAAATTTAGTGTGTTAGGAAGTAGGAGGACAAGCTCGATCAACTTGGAAGGAATGAGTGTTCAAGGTTTTAACTTATTTCGGTATTTAGGATCTTGGAATAAGTACGGGTGTTGGTGCGGGTATGTATTCGGGTGTCGGCTATGGGATTTTCAATAATCAAAGACACATGGAACTGTCCTTATTATAAAAACCTGTGCGGAGATAAGGCATAAAGAAAAAGGGTAAAATATACCTAAACTGCAATTGCAAAATAAACTATAAAACAAGACTTCACTATTAAAACAACATATTATAAAGTTCAATGACATACTAAAATGATACGAATAGTAAGGCAAAATCCAAACAAAATTTTAAAGTAAGAAATAAAATCTCTTATTCTAACATTATACTTAAACTAAATAAAATACTGACTTTCCTTAGAATAAGCCCAAACTCAAGGAAGAAAACAAATCATCTTACTTAAATTAAGTAAAAATCCGATCAATTTTAAAATATATATATATATAGCAAAAATCCCCTTAAAAAAAGATACAAAATATTAAAGGAAAATTAAATGTATTGTCAAATACTAACTAAGAAAGAAAGAAGACAAAACACTTATTTCATCTTTTCCTACAATTGCTGAAAGAAATCAAAAGGCATGCCATCAGCACGGCATACTCACCAGAATAGGTTCGAAATTTCACGCTTGTTAAAAGCTTTATGCTTTAAGTGACAAATAAAGGTGAACTTTAACCTAATCAAGAATATGTCAAAAAATTTATGAAACTTCTTCCTCCTTGAATTTCTCTTTCTTTAAAACCCGCCTTGTCTTAGTGACCACACACAGAACTGGTAGGGATTCCATGCCAAGATCAGTGTTGCATCATATAAACCCAGGTATGAGCCAAAATTAGACGTGTCGAAGTATAATAGATTATCCCAAAAAAATGGTGAATTGGATGGGGATGTTGCTCACAGCATCAAATCAGGTTACTTGAAGTGGAAAGGATGCCCCAAAGACTTAAGGGAGAATACTGCAATGCAACTATTAGATTGGCATCAATATACGACATTGGATGTGTGGGCTTGAGGAGTAACAAAAGAAATGAGGTTATCAGGTAGAAGATTAGGGTAACAACTATTAAGGATAAGATGAGGGAAAGCTGTCTAAGGTGGTTGGTCCATATGAGATGGAGACCATTTATGTAAGGAGGCTTGAGGAGTGGCAAACGAATGGGAAGGTGGTGGGAGGGGGGGAGGGGGAGGAAAACGAAAACAAACTTAGAGGAGTGTTGTTAATGAGGATATGATTCTATTGGGGCTTAAGGACGGGATGAGATGAGGTAGGGAAGCATGGAGGAGAAAAGATGGGAAAATAAAATTTGAGATTCCAAGTAGTGATTCAAGTCGAGCCAACCCCAAATTATTTTGGGGTTAAGGTTTTGTTGTTGTTTTGTTGTGGATCTGAGTATAATATGGGATACTATCTTTATTGATGGTATATATCCTAAGTGGGCTACATTTATGAAGACACTTGCGAGTCTAGAAACTCGTAAACATAGATTGTTTGCAGAGTAGCAAGAAGAAGCAAGAAAGGACGTCAAACGAGCATTTGGAGTGCTACAAGCTTGATTTGCTATTATTCGAAAGCCATCATTGGCTTGGGATGTAAATATATTTCACAACATTATGTTATTATGCATAAAATGTCAATCAAAGATGAGCAACAAATATATGAAAATTACAATGATACATCTGAATTTGATTCATGCCAACCACATCGACGTGAAGAAGATGATGGAGGTTTCCGTATAGTAGCGATTGCATGAACATATGTTTGCATCACAAGGCTACAATTGAAGATCAGGCATCAACAAACTCATTTGTCTCTTAAAATCAATTTGGTTGAACATGTTTGGAACAGGTTCAGTAATAGTTCAAACTAAATAAAATGTTGTAGATTGTTTTATTTTTCATGTGTTTTTGTGGGCAAATGATTTTAAAACTCCCAATTTTGACTTTGATACTCCTTGTCAGAGCACGGTTTTCTTTTCTATGTTATATTCACATAGAGTGCCAAAATCAAAATTTGGAGTGCGAAAATTAGTTTCCATTTGTGTGGTTTAATTGTGCGAATGAACATTAATTACTTGACCAAATTTTGCGGTTTATATTGACACAATCTCAAGCCTAATCTTTATTCCTAATCAAGTGATTGTACTTAATGGAATTATTAGTTAACATCAATAATCACAAGTTTTACAATTTTCAAACACAACAATCCCTCCATCTTTTTTAGTTAATACATTTGACCAAAAACCGTGAGATTTTTTTTTTTCAAATGTAGCGACTAAAAAAAGACATGGAGTAATACATATTTTAATCAAACAATATAATTACAATTTAAAATAATTAATGCAATTAATAATAATAATAAATTTGTATGCAATAATAATAATAATAATAATAATAAATTGTAATGGAAGATTGATAGGAGAAAGAATATGGTGGGGTGGGGAAAAAAGGTAAGAAAGGAATGATGAACTTTTTATGATTAATTAATTGCTGGGAGAGGAAATGAAATGGTTTGTTTACGGAGAGAAAAAATAATACTTCTTAGTTCTTAAATGAGCTTTTTTTGTTCATGATAGTGGTGGTCTTGCAACAAAAAATAGAAATCATACCTTGAGGTTGCATATGATCGACTGAGCCAAGGACAGAACCAGAGAGCGATGTGCAGTATATAAATTTTCTCCACAAATCTACAGGCGGTTGATTCTTCTGGATATCCTCAGCCAGACAATCTAGTTTGCGAAAAACCTGTCAAGAAAATCTGAATGAAAATAGCACTAACATTTTAGGATGCCATAAAAGCAGAGTTATTATAAGAAACTAAGCAAGTGCCAACCCAAATGCAATGAAGCTACCTCCATGGACCTGTTGTTGATGAAATGAGCTTGTGGGTGCGTAGAAAAGGCTGTGCTCTTCTCTAATACCGCACATCTGACACCTATAGGGAGAAAGAATGTCATTGGAACCCCGAAAACTTGTGAAAAATGCACTTTAATAATACAAGCATTAACTCCTCAATGAATAATATCAGATGCCAAACTAGCTTCGGAAGATAAGGTTAGTGGAACAATCAAATATGTATCCCAGTGAATTGAATTAATCATGTCTACATATTTAAGTCACAGGAAAATATCCCCACAAAAAAGGTATTGTTGATCATGGATACATATATGTATGCAAAATGCAATAGCAAGGTAAAACCCTCAATGAGCTCCGGGCTATGAATAGATTTACTCCACTTCTCTTCCTCATCAGCCAAAAAGAAAATACATCAATTCCATTGACTTTTGACACAGTTTCTGAAGATGGATACATTCACTATTGTGCTGCTCTAAAATTGATAGAGTATATAACATATTCCTGGGCTTTAACTATTAGCTTAAGCTTTTGGTTGAGATGGTCCTTTAACATGGTATCAGAGCCAACATGACACAAAGGTCACGGGTTTGAATCTCTCCTCCCTCTCCTTTCTAAGTGGAATTAATTAATTCACGCCAGGTATGGTGGGGCCTGTGCTGCGTCCACATTTCAAGCCCAAAGGGTCTTTCATGTGAGGGGGAGTGATAGAGTATATAACATATTCCTGGGCCTTAACTATTAGCTTAAGCTTTTGGTTGAGATGGTCCTTTAACAAAAATCATCTCCATTCTAAACCAAAATAAATGGTGATTTTAAGTCCCTTATCCTCTCCTCTCAGCATGTTTTGGCTGTTAAAACATTGCTTATGGATGAGAGACAACAAAGAAGAGACAAATTCCAAAACTAATCCATCTTTAGCCACTAGAACAAATTGTTTCCTCTTTCAATTTTGTAAAGAACCAGTTCAGTAACAATCCAGACTTCATAAGCAAACAGTATTAATTGGCATTAACAGTGTCCTCACTCCTCCATATTCAAAGACTCCCCAAGTGAAGCCCAAGAGATGAACCACAACATCGAAAAGATCCAAAACTTTTTAATATACTAGGACAACTAGGTTGGTGATGATGCCCTCAACCCTTAAGGAAGGTAAAACCATCAACCCCCCATAACCAAGCATTAAGTTAACAGATTTTGACATACATCCCTTCAATATCTCTTACAATTTCACTCATCAATGTCCTTACTAAACAGCATCTAGAGGTCTCAATGAAAACTATGACTTCAGTAAATATCTCTCACGATTTCACTCAGCAACATCCTTACTAAGCAGCATCCAAAAGTACCAAAGAAAAATATGTTTACACCTAAACACTATAGCAATACTTAGAAGTATAAATCACATTGCATTTGGCATTTTGACAAACGAAACCTGCATTACTTGAGCACTCGCAAATAGGCATATCAATACATTGCATCAAGTTGGCGATGGGGTCAAAAACGATAAATGAGTACAGCCACGCAGCCAGAACACAGCAATTCTAAAATATATATATATATATATATATATATATATATATATATACAACAAGCTATTAAGTGAAGTACACGCATCGCCACTGATACAGGGTGTTTCGGGTAGATGGACAGTTGTCAAGTGAGGTATCTGTGCTATATAAATTAACTCTCATCTTAGTAATCCAATCTTTAGTCACAAATAAGCAGTAACAGCAATCAGATTTTACTCAGCAATCCCACTGGTCCACTACAGAGAAGATGACATAATAGGAGCCAACAGAACTGCAAATTCACTTCTTTCCACATTGTTTTGCCTTTCCTCACATCAAAATTGTTCCTTTATCATTCACTCTCTCATCACAAATCAGCATAAACTATAATCAATATAAAAATTTCAAACCCCACACAAACAATTTCAAATACAAGAGAACATCTACACCCCAAAAAAAAAAAAAAACACTCCAGCTCCAACTGAATTTTTGAACATTTCCTACAAATGGGCATCCAAATCAGCATTACCCCATCACTCATTTTCAAGCCAATCACAAACAAGCAAAAACTACTGCAAAAATGTCACAAAAACCCCACAATTTATAAATACATGTCTACATAAATTAACAAAAGCAGAAGCAATAAACTTAAAAAAGGTTTAAGAAGGGATTTACCCAATTTGGTGAGAAGAATAGAGAGAACTAAACCAACAGGACCAGCACCCACAATTAAAACAGGCAATATCGAATCATCGACCTTATATTTACCAGGAAAATCAGAGAATACTCTAATCTGCGGCAAAAACTGATCAAATTTGCTTCTATTAGCATGACTAATGTCTCTCTTAGTGTGTAAAATGGGACTTAAATTTCGCTTAATGAAGCCAAGAAACTTCATAGTTAATTATGTGTGTGTGTTTTTTTTTTTGGCAAGTGTTATTGAACCCAGAAAAAAACAGAAATGAGAGAGTGAAAATGGCAGTTGGGTATTGTATTGTAGTGTCCACGTTTGAGCATAGCTAACGAAAAAAATTACACGGTGCTCATGCCACCACCGTGGAAGCAAGAACGTAATGCTCTCGGAGAGAGACAGAGAAACGAGGATACAAGAAAAAAAAATGACATAATTGAACCCAATCCAATCCAATCCAAATCCACTCTACTTAAATGAGTTGATCCAATCTATAATTAAATATTTAAAAAAGGCAAACCATTAGTCTATGTCTCATTTTGTATTTAAAAAGAAGATTTTAATAATTATAAACTAACTGAAGTTGATGTATAGTATAACAAACAAGAGCCCATTCGGTTTGTCTTGAATATTTTTAGTGATCATCTTATACAGCATATCATTGCAAATTTTTTATCCTCTTAGTTCTGTTCCTCGATCCTATTTTACACTACGCTATACTAAATATTTCTAACAGGATTTTTTAATCCACGTGATGACATTCTTTCAAAACATATTGAATTTATAATTTCTAACAGGAATTGTTAGTCCACCTAATCATCTTTCTAATCTCTATAACTTCCTTAAATTGGCTTTTTTTTTATTCATAAAATTTCTTCATATATTAATTTAATATTAAATGCATACTTTTAAACTCTTGTTTATGGAGTACATGCTCTTATTTACATGCATGTTCAATTTCTTTATTTTTTTTTAATACACGTTTTAGTGTATGTGAATAGATGGTTCTTATAAATTTATGGTAATACATTGTAATTTTTCTCTTATATAGTCAATTTATAAGTCAAACAAAATCTCGTGCAAGGCACGGGGTTAAAACTAGTTATACCTATCAAATAGGTCTGGTCGTGTTGGTATAAAATAGTTGCGAGTTCGGGTTGTAACGGGTCGTGTTTCAATGGGTTTGAGTCGATATTAGCTTTTTTATAACCCTACGTCGTTGGAATCTGGTTGACCTATCGAGTTGAAAAGTTTTATATAAAGCCCCTTTAATTTTTCATGTTTTACTGGAATATATGTACTAAAATGTATTTTATACGTTCTAAAAAGTACGTCATACAAATTATAAGAAATATTTTCATTAATAGCTAATTTATATCAAATAATTGATGTTGTTGTCCAATAAAAATAATGTTAAATTCAAAATTTTAATGGTTGTAAATGTTTTTGCCTAAATTTCCAATAATATTAGAATTTTAATACATTACTCGTGAATTTCGGGCCAATTCAGGTTAAGAACGGATTATATTTAACGGGCTCTAATTTTTTATTTTTTTTGTCAAAATTCACTATTTATTTGTTTTTTGGGTCGGGTTAAAAATTGACAACTCCGGATCTAACCGTACACATTAAATTAAATAAATTGGTTCAGGTTGAATTTGTCACCTTATTTCAACTCATCAAACCCATTAAATTTAACAGGTTGAAGGTAGATTTGAGTTGAGTATTTGACTGGACATACTAAGCTAAAAAATGCTGTAGTTTTTTTTTTTGGGCAAATAGACATACACCGTGTTATAAGTTGTCTATGGAAATGATAAAGACAAGATTCATTATGAGAGCTACACTCACAAAAGGTGTGCTCATATCAATTTTAATTATGTCAATAATAATTCCGTTGTTCTAGTGTGTTAGTGTAGTTATGTAGGTGGTTTTAATGAGTGAAACTTTAATGTTTTTTTTATCATTAACAATCAGACCATAGAAGTTATTCATTATTAATGTTTAGGAAATTGGATTTAAATAATTAACATTTTAACATTTGTACAATAACAATCCCACCTTTGCGTAATTATTTAATAATCCAGTATTTCACTGCATTTTGAAACGTAACTAATGTTCTAAATGACCTGCGACCTGTTTATCAGGTAAATAAGTAAGTTAGCCTTTGTTTAATTGACCCATTAACCTTGACAAATAAAAATTATTAGAGGGGGGAGAAGAGGGCACAAAGAATCAAAACTTGGACACCTCCTAGGAGCAACTCGAATCCTTGATTCGTAGTGCTATTGTATGCTAATTGGTAGGGGTGGGCGAATTCAGGTTTCCAATAAAACGAATATTCGAATTTATTATTGGTTTATCGTTATATCTCATATGAGAATATGCAGAGGTGACAAAAGTGTTCCGAATCTTACACAAACTCACATGTTATTATTGATTCGAATTTGACCCGACTTGACCTGAAGTACCCAAATATTAACGTACGTAATCTTAATTATTACGCCCTTTAAATTTATTTAACTACAATACGAAGCTAACCCCATCCGAAACTAAAAGTTCTTAAACCCAAAGTAACCCGACCCGAACGACCCGCTTACGATATGTACCTATAGGCCATAGGCTCATAGCATACTAGCATTCTGACTACATGAGCGAGCGAATTCTGTATTATTCATTGAGAGTGGCCCATCACCATTCACCCATGTCATAAGGCCACGTGAGTAGGCTTCAGAATAAACTCATCATTTACCTGTTGGTCCCACCTAGCCCATCCCTTATTTGTCTTTTCCCTTACCCTACACGTGTACGATTCCTACTTAGGTCATCATATTTTGGACTCCTAAGAACTGAACTGAAATGAATTAGTTAAACTAAACTGAAAATAAGTCCAAAAGAACGGGTCAGTCTCTCAATATTTATGCTTCAACCTCATAGTCTTTATAGCAAATCTATCGTCAGACTATCTCGTTGTCGTAAGGGATAACTTTTAATACAAAGATTTTTTAGTTTTTTTTTTATAAGAAAAGGAAAATCGGTTTCTTCGCAAGCGTCCTTGAGGTATATTAAGAAAAAGGTTATGCTCAAAAGGGTAATACCAAAATGTCATATGTTGATAGGATTGACCTTTGTGGGCCAGATAGTCTATTCATAATTGACTTCTTTATAAATGTGATTTATTGAGTACTAGTGAAATTTATTATGATCAATGATAGTATCATACTATCATGCACTATATTATGGATTTCCCATGGGATTTGCAAAGTTCTTCTTTTAACCCTAAGGGGCTACCATCATCATCGTTTTGATGATGTTAAGCCCCAAATCTTCTATTGGTATTTATAATTTTTTTTTTGTTATTGTCCTAAATAATATTTGTTCTCTCTTTATGAGAGTTTTTAACCCAATAATAATGGTAAGTCCCAAATCTCTTTATGTTAAGCTCCAATATTTTTGTCATGAACATCCATGTATTATGGATTCCATTGTTATGGAAAATGACTTCCTCTTCATGCTTGCGGAAATATCATCTAGGATTTTTCCTTTTTTTTTGCTGGAAAAATATAAGATAGGTATGAGAATGATTTTGAAATTAGGTATGTGATGTCATAGAATTTAATCCACTATCTTGAAAACGAGATTCGTCCCGTCCTAGTTACAAACGTTGTGGCCAATTTGTTCCCAAGGTTAACATCATTATTCCCACACAATCATATTCTAAAAGGGAGGGATTGAAGTTACACAACATTGTTGCCATGATTTGGAGTATAAAAATTATTATTCAAGTTTATTTGTTATAATATCACCAAAGCCATGTATATATAAAACCTTATAGATGTTAGAAGTCTCATACCCATCAGTACAATAATTAAAACGCTACAAGTATTACGGTGGTTACAAGATGTCATGATTTCAATCAGCCATAACAGCATACAAGAATCCAAGATATATGCCCTGTTTGGGAGTTAGCTGATTGAGTTAACGGTTTTAACTAGTTGATTGTGATAACAAATTTGACTAACTCATTACATTATCTGTGTTATGTAAAAGTGTTTGGTAAATAGCGGTTAGCTGTTAGATATTTTAGAATAAAAAGAACCAAAAAGCTATAAATTCCTCCAAAAAGCTCTCATGTGAGCTTTTTGAAAAAGAGTTTTTTCATCACAAAACTCTCTTCCAAACTTATAACACGCAAACACAAAAAAAAAAAAAATAATAAAATTGGTCAAACCTCTTTTTTTCTCTCAAACCTCTAACTCCCAAACACCATATAATCATAAAAAAATTAGCCTTTTAATGACTTTATTTCCCACATCTTTCAGCCTTCAATAATAGCCATAAATAATCATCGTTCAACCCTTCTTAAACATCTAACTTTGACTGACAAAATTCTTACATGTACTGATGTACATATGAAATGAATATGCTTTACTTTTCAATCAGACCTTAAACTGCAAATGCAATGTACCAACTACCAACAATGGTAAAAACAAAATCAATCTGGTAAAATGTTAAAGTGTAATGTTACTACATGTAATATTGTAATGTACTAACAACAAATTACACTTCCCTAGATTCCGAAGTTAGGGAACCTAACTTGCCTCCCACCATTCTGCTTGAAATCAACAAAACTCCACATTTTTCCATGTCTTTTTTCCCCCTTATTTTATGTACTACCCGAGAAATTATTGGTGTATAGTTGATATACATATATATATATATGAGGGTAATGAGGCTATAGGGCAAACATTTTTTTATTTCTTTCAAAATAAAATGACAAATTTTGTTTGTCCTGTAGCTTACATACGTATATCTCATCTATACACCAATAATATATTCTCACTCTAATTTTTGCTTGCATATTTTTTTTATTAAATTAGTACTTCTCTTTGTTTTTTAACCGTTACACTTTCTTTCTGCTACTCAATCCATCCTTAAACGTGCAAAGCCCTGCAATTTCAGTCAATTTTACTGTTTTTTTAATCAGATTTTATGGATCTGAAGTACTTCCCATATTAATATCTTGTAAAAGATTGGATTTTTCCACCAAAAATCTATGCTTTCTCCTTCAAAAAGCCAAAAAAAAAAACCCAGTTAGAAAGGTTATGATTCTAGTTATGTGTCATCTCACTGTTTTATTTGCACACAAATTCTGTCAAGTTATCATTTTTTCTTGACTCAAGCTTTTGTATTTGATTCTTGTCCTTTTGCCAGTGTTTTTCATGCACTTTTGAATTGAGAGTTTTATACTTTTTACCTTCTTGAATTAGTTTTCTTCATTGTTTTTAATGTTGACTTGATTTTCAGACTGAAACTAAACAACCCCAGATGAATTTTACCCTAGTTAATAGTATCTGAGGTAAGTAAATTTTTTTAGCTTCTCTGATTTTTATCTGCATTGGTTTTGTTTAACCCCAAATTAGTAAAATTGATGTTATAGTTGTGAAAGTTTGCTCTGATTCTTTATTGCTTAACTGGGGTTCAACAAGTATTGAGTAGTGAGTGACATATTAGTGTAAAATTTGAGAAGGGTAGATGGGGTTTTATGGAAACAAGCTCAGTAATTAAGTTTATGGATCTGGGTTAAAAAAATTTGACAGTTTACACAACACAACTAAGGAGTTTGTTCAATTGTTTCTGTAGAAGTAAGGCTGTTAGGTAGAGTAGTATTATTAGTAGATAGTTTTGTAAGAGTTTTTGAGGTTAGAAAAAAGAGAGATTGAAATGTTGAGATCTATGGAGGATAAAGAGATCTCAAATAAAAGCATTACATTTGAGTTTCATAAAGGAAATGGGGGTGGTGGTAGAGGTTCTAATCCATCTCGAACCGCCTTAGGAAAACCAACACCTTCAAAGTGGGATGATGCACAAAAATGGCTAGTAGGGTTTTCAAGAGGAGGAGAAAGGAACTCCTCTAAGGCTAATAATAATAAACCTAGAAACTCGAATGCCGATGATACGAGGTTGATTGCCCCTATTCCCCAACAAGAAACCAATTATTCGAGCCAAGATGATGAGGAAGTGGTTAAAGCAGAGAATGAGAAGAATGTGCATACTAAGAATGTTGATTGTGAGGAGGGTTTTTGGGGGATTGATAAGGCTGGTGAAAATGCAAGCTTAGCTGTTAGATCAGTTTGTGTTAGGGATATGGGGACTGAGATGACTCCTATTGCTAGTCAGGAACCTTCTAGAACGGCCACCCCGATACGGGCCACAACCCCAGCGGCTCGAAGCCCGATTTCTTCGGGGGCCTCAACACCGATGAGGTATCCACACGGGGCCCAATGTACCGAGACTTATCAATATCATTCTCCTCTAGGGAGACAAAATGGTGCTTCTACTTATAGTGTGTCTAATGGCGTGGAATTCGAAGGCGATGTGAATCATGGTCATAAAGTTGTAGAGGGTAATGGAGATGAACATGGTAAGACTATTAGTCCGTTGGAAAATCGAGCATTGGCTTGGGATGAAGCGGAGCGTACCAAATATATGGCCAGGTGATCATCTTAAATCATTAGCATATACTCCCTCCATAACGTATTAACTGCTACGATTTGACATTTTATGATTCTGTTTGACTTTGACTAATAGGTTCAAAAGAGAAGAAGTGAAGATACAAGCTTGGGAAAATCATGAGAAAAGAAAAGCTGAAATGGAGATGAAGAAATTGGAGGTATTTCACTTATCTAAGATGTATAATAAGTACTAGTTTAATTTGATATTCTGCTCTGTCTGTTCTGTTATTTGCTGATAGTTGTAAAAGCTGTTGTTTATTGTGTTGCTCTTTTGCTTGCTACCTAGATTTGCAGCTGCTTAAATGTGGTGTTTTAAATTTATTGTTCTTGTATAATTTGGAACTTTTTTGTCAGAAAGCACCTATAAATTATAGCACCTTAATAGAAAAAATTACAGGAAAACACCTTATAAAATTTAGATTCTGTTTTGTTTTGAGACACCAAATTCAATTTTCCAGATGAAAAGCCAATACCCCAAGTGATTGTCTTTAATATGGCATTTAGGTTGATAAAAAAGATTTTAGGTTCAATTAGAACCAAATAATTGTGTCAAAACTTATCCGAATGTTGAGTTTTCTACCTGAAAAGTCGATTTTGGTGCCTCGTGCCAAAATTCGATTTTTTTGTAAGTTTTTTTTTTCCACGTAATTTGGTAAGGTGCTATGTCAAAAAATTCCACATTTTACAAGTGATTTCAAACAAAAGTTCTATAATTTGTAAAGATATTATTTGGTAGAATTTTCGAAATCATACATGTATCTATAAACATAATGTTCTTTTACATGAGGATTGAGCTCCAGTATCACAAACTAGGGGTTGCGAGTTTAATTCTCGCTCCCCCTCCCTCACACGCAATGCGAGAGGCTTGCATTAGGCCAGGTTTACCTTACCTTGTTAAAAAAAGTTTCTTTAAATTCCATTATTTGATAGGCTTTGCATTAGGGTTTACCTTACCTTAATAGCATTAATTATGCACTATAATTTGCTGTTATAGGTGAAAGCAGAGAGGTTGAAAGCAAGAGCACAAGAGAAGTATGCAAATAAACTTGCTGCGGCTCGAAGATTGGCTGACGAGAAGCGTGCAAATGCAGAGGCAAAGTTAAACGAAAAAGCCGTCAAGACGTCAGAGAGAGCGGATTATATCAGGAGAACAGGGCACTTGCCCTCGTCCTCCTGCTTCAAGTTGCCTTCTTTGTGTTGGCATCAGTAAATTGTGCTCAGCTTAATGTATCTATCTAAATATATCATATTTGGTAGTAGTTCTTTAATTTCTTTTCTCTTTCAATTGTAAGATTTTGCACCTTTTATGTTAGTTTATGTATGTTACAGTAACACCCTTATAATGTGGATGAATCTTGAAAGTAATGAAAGATGAAACAAGGTGATGATCCATCATCCATGCAATTTTTTTTTTTTGTGTGTGTGTGTGTGTGTGTGTAGCTTTAGTAACTTGTACTAAGATGAAATTGAAGACATTTTGTTCTGCCAAAGAATTGTCATACTTGTGGGATCTAGATTGAAATTTTGTTTATTTTTGCTGTAACTAGTTGTTCACGGCGCGTGATGCGCGCCTTGTCCAACACGTCACTGTCTAACGTTTTAATGCATCGGGAAGTTGTTTGAGTAGCATTCTTGCATGATATTATGCGCAATAAATTGTGCGACGATGCTGAGTTGACAAAGGGAACAAGTAGTTTGATTAATGCACACGAAATAAGTCTTACATATGTGGTGGATTTGAATATCAATTGTCGATTATTTGTAGTATTTGGACTTCTAAATTGTATTTTAGTGGATTACAAACAGTTTGATTATTGCATTGTGTCCTATTTGAAAGATGTCATAATTGTATAGTTCAAATTATCAAAAATTAGTCTACAATTTTAATTTTTTTTTAAAAATGATCACATACTTTGATTTTGACATAAATGTTATAGAAATTTGACAATAATTTTTTAAACTTGATTATGAGACAAATTATTTTAAATTATCAAATACAAGATTTTCTTTGTTTGGTAAATTAACACTGATGTCGTAATTAGTTAAGCAAATTTTTCTAGTTTGATGTTAAAGATAATAGTCTCTATAATTGCTATAAATTAAATTTGAGCAAGCATACCTTGGTTTTTGTTCATAATATAACCGACAGATCATGTCAAAAATGGCAAAATAGAATACATTTTTATTATTTTCCAGTTAAATGATCAATTTTTCACGTGAATCAAATGTCTTGTCTTTGATGGGTGAAATAACCTCATGAAAGGTGAGCAATCCCACTCATAGAGAAAAAAATTAATAACAAAATAACAGGAACAATTTTATACTAAATGAAACATATTATAATAATACATGATATCTTACTCAAACCAAAAAAAAAAAAACACATGATAGCAGCAACCCACGAATAAGTTCATATGAACCCTATTCAAGGGTGTAAAAGAGAGTTGTCTTTACACAAAATTTTATCTAATCAAGCAGTTGACAACACAACTACACAAACATCTTATATCGAAAACTTTTTCCTATTGGGATTCTACTTAAGTATTTCTCTCTAATTCTGCCAGCCTCTGCACGTCTTTTATCTGTAATCAACCAGCGAGACAATAAATACTTAACAAATCAGTATATAAATTATATCAACAAAATACCCAAGTCCCTATATCCCATTTGAGGCAATGTAACAGAATAATAAAGTAAGCTACAAGCTAATACATAGTACTTTTCCTACTTGACATCCACCAAATAAATGTACAGTCAAGCATACTGTTACAGAGTAATTGTATATTTGGGCTTTAGAATAGTAGTTAGGCCTAAAGTTTACTAATAGAGCGCTAAGCTTTCTAGGTTTACTAATAGAGCCCTAAGCTTTCTTATATAGCATAGGTTGTATATATATATATATTCATCATCTTGGCCGCATGATCAAGATACATAACAATATTATTCATACTTCTTGCATACATACCCATAGACCGAAATCCCAATTAGTTCAAAATATAAATGAAGATACCCTACTAAACTAACCAGCCACTACCCTACTAAACTAAAAAGGCACTGAAGAAGGAAAAAAATAGCATAAAAGCACATTTCACAATAGCAGCAACACAATAGCATTGTTGGCTAGCCAATCCACAAAAGCATACAACACACAGTAACATAGCACAACATCACATTATAGTAGTACATAGTAGCAGCAGGGCACAACAATAGTAGCAAACAGCAGCAACAACAGTAGCAAAATGATTGTTCCTCTTAATCCGAATCAATTTGTTCATGAAGTGCCCAATTTTACCTTCTATCTCAACACCACAAGACACATTCTGTGATACCACAATCAAATGTGAAAGATTTCTTTATGTATGAAAACTAAGAAATATAAAGGATTACCCAAAATCATCAATCAACATGGAAAAAAAAAATAGAATTACCCATAGTGTTTTAGCAGTAAGCTTAAGTACCGAATGAAAATAATCAACTCACCCCAAAGATGCCAATTCTCATAACCTAGTCTATCCGTTTCAAATTTAAAACTGCAAATATATAATAAACTTACCCCAAAGACACCCTTCTCATTGGAAAATTATATTTTACTGTATTTCAACATTTATTGTGGTTGTCAAGATAACAAAAGATGCATCAACTACAAGTACTTTGCCCACATCCAGGCTTTTTCTGCACCACTGAAATAAAATTGGCTATCAAGCAATGCACCATGACAAATTTTAATTCTTATAGACTATGAGTTGGAGTACCTATGCGCATGAGCTATTCAAAAAACTATATATTTTTCTCAAGATCAAACAATAAAATTTTAATTTATTAGAAATAAAACCCAATTTAGTTAGAATTAGTAAATTGGTAAAAAAACAAATCACTCCATTTTCGCATATCTAAATTAGTAAATTGGTAATGATTAAGTTAGAATTAGTAAATTGCTAACTAAAAATCACGTTACCTTGTTTCTTCATGAAAGAACAACTCTAGTTTCCTCAACTAAGCCTTGAAATGTATTGAACATCATTAATTAGTTATTTTCATGAAGAAGATAAACATTAAGAACATGAACCATATGTTGTAAGAAAAATGGAGATATATAATCAATAAAACATTCACCTTAAAAGGAACAAAATCACCAAGCCACCTTGTATATTTAATATAATCTATATGGACAGGGGCAATATCTTTAATATTGAAATCTTGTTAGACAAATAGATTAGAATTAGACATTAAGTAGTAGTTATTCAAACGTAGGATTAATTGAGTCAATTGTTTCTTTTAGACAAAGGATACCCTTGTTGCCTTTTACCGAATCGACAATACTATTTGAGATATATAAATATTCAAGACTTATTATATATATATATATATATATATATATATATATATATATATTATTGTGTAAGTATTTATAAGCTAGTACTTAATGCTTTCTAATCCAGTTGCAACACAAAACACTTTAGTAACAATATGTAAGAGTGTAAGACCACCAAGGAGGAGTGAAGAGAAGCATTGAGAGAAAAGGAAAATAAAGCTAATTTTCAAACATCTGAGCCCAAAAGAATAAACATTAAAAATGCAGTTTAGCCAGCCATGCTTGTTAGATTAATTCAAGATTCATTCTCTTATTTCTTCTCTTCATGGTCATAATTGGCATTCACAAGTGGTGTAGCTGCAATTGCAATTGTAATTGATGTTATATCTTGTATAGTTTTCAATAACATAATGAAAGGCATGAAGCTAAGACAAATGGTTAAAATTGCCCAAAATGTATATTCAACTTCATTAGTCTGAGATCATGTTAAACATTGAAACTAATTAAGATGAATGAATTGATGACAATATTGCATAATCAACCTATTGTCCTCTAAAATTGGCTTATTTATAGCTTGAATAATCTGATTATTAAATTAAATTCAATTGTTGCTCAAATTATTGCATCTATGTTATATCTCAAATTGATAAAATAATTTGTCTATTTATAACTACAGATAAAAATATTGCATTCATCTTATAAACCAGAATCCGAAATTAGCAATTATTTAGAATTGGAAATTGGAGGCATAAAGTGAATAGGACAGAATATATACTTTTCAGATTAGATAAATACTACTGGGTTGGATGATTTTGAGTTGTCTCATCTTCCAATCACTTTCGTTTCTTAGTTGTCTCTGCTTCATAATATGTTCACCACCACCTTAATGCAAGATAAAATGAAGAAAAGCAGGATCAAACAATAATAAACAATGAATGAGCTTTATAATACCAAGCCCAAATGCAAAAATTCAAACAAAACATAGCTCACCTTCATGAATAAATTACCTTTGCCGTCTAAAAGAAGAAGAAAAGAAAGGATTACCTTATTTCTCTTAGATTTTGCCAGGCAAATGAAGATTGTTGCTCTGATTGCGGCACCTCATCGAAACCCTAAACGTGAGAAAATCAAAGAAAATCGAAAAGAAATTAAGATCAGGAGAAAAAAAGAAACCGAACAAAAAAACTCTCCCACAAATTGTAAAGAAACGGACAATGAAATCTAAAACCCTAACCCTAATTTGAAAACCAAAGTATAGCAGAAAATCATTAATTCATTCGAACATTAATTCAAAAACAATCAGATCAAAAACCCTAATTCAAAAGTTACAAATTCGAACATTGAAACCACGAAATTTAAAAACCCTACCTCCAATTTGTGGTTAGAGATCCAAACGGGGAAAACTGAGTAGAATGCCTACATTCGAACCAATGTGCAAAATGTGAGAAGAACTACATGAAAGGAGTAGAGAAAGTACCAAAACAATTCCAGACGAACTACAGGTGGTTGCAAGTACAAGCCACCCATTTACGTTCAAAGAGATCCAGGGAGGTGTGTGAAAGCTGAGCGACGCATAAACCATTGAAGAAGTGATCATGAGAAGGGAAGAGGCAGAGAAGGAAGTAACCTAGGGTTTTTTCTTGTTGCTTGTTTGATGGACTACGCGGTTAGTGAAGTAGAGGGGGGAGAGGAGTGACGTGGAGCAGCACGTGATAGAGCAGCGTGTGGGAGAACAATGTTACTGTTCATAGATGAACAGTAACCTTGAAGATTTGCTTTTTAATATGTATAGATATAATAACTTTGTCAGAATAAGTTCGATATAGGTCGTGATCTCTTCAAAAAATATTGGCCCTGTTTGGGAGTTAGCTGATATAGTTAGCTGTTTTGACTAGCTGATTGTGATAGCTAATTTGACTAACTGATAACATTAGCTGTTTGTATAAAAGTGTTTGGTAAATAGTGGATAACTGTTAGACGTTTAAAAGTAAAAAGAACTAAAAAGCTATAAACTCTTCCAAAAAGCTCCTCATATGAGCTTTTTGAAAAAAAGTTTTTCACCCAAAAACTCTCTTCCAAACCTCTAACTACCAAACACCCAAAATAGCTTTTTGAGTTGGTCAAACCTCTCTTTTTGCCTCAAACCGCTAACTCCCAAACACCCCCATTATCATTAATCGAGCTTATCAGGTCAGTTAGGTTAGGTGCATAACTTAGATATTAATATCTTGAGCTACGTATAACAAAAAATTATATTTACAACTTCCAATGAATGCAATTATAATTTACCTATTTATTCTTTTTGAAGTGTTCAAATATAACCATAGTATAGAGTCAAAGTCATATGATTTATGTCCTATAAATCTATAATCATTTTAAAATTAGTCAAACTTATTAAAAACATGTTGAATTTCAAAAGTGACAACTAAAAAGTGAACAATTCTTTCTAGTTTATGTTTTTTCCCATAAAACTAAAAATTGAACAATAAGATACCGAGTAATATCAACCAAAATTCAATGATGCAAAACATAATCATAAAAATATGATAATTAAACAATATAAACAAAAATGTCATTCTATTTTCATGAGTTGGTGTTAGGTTCTCAATATAATTTAGTATATCCCTGATAATTTCTTTTAATTAATGTATATAAGATTTTCTAGAATTATTAAAAAATCGGTGCATTTGCGCAAGTACACTTAGTATATATATTATAATCTTGTAATTCCTTTAAACCACATGCCTCCAAACTTCTAATGGAGTCACCGGACTCACCAAAACAAATCTCACTATATTTTATACTAGGTTAGTACCCGTGCGATACACAGATTTAACAAAATAACTAGTTTGTCGGCCCGGTGTTACCCGGTGTGTTGCTTTTTTTAGTTAATAAGTAGTTTTTTTGCCCGGGCGTTGCCTCGGGTTCAACAGTTTGTTTTTATAGTGCATTGATAAAGGCGCTATAATTAACAGACATTTTGGCACGGATGGTAACTGTCGTTTGTTGAAACACCAAGAACAACCAAAACAAACTCGAGTTGGCAAAATCACCCTCAATTTGCATTGCAGATCAAACGTCAACTATATGAGAAAACACAAATAACAAATCTAGGTATCATGATGAACAAAATAAATTGGAAATTATATATTTTAGATTGTAGATAGATTTTGTGGAAGAATTGCAATTCAATTAGTCAAAAACCATTGTGTTAGAGCAAAGCTATTGTGTGCTAACTTCTTCCATTTTTATTTTAAATAATATTTTTTTGTCTCTCTTTATTTTTCCTAAACAATAAAACAATATAGTTATAAAGAAACATATCTACATTAGCATATAAATAGAGTTGAGTTAGTAACTACCTAACCTTTCCATACAAAAGATCTATGTTCAAATCTCCCTACAATCAAAGTATTTTATTTAAAACACAGGTTCAAATCATATCCTAAGCATAATTTATATATTTTGTTAAATTTCAAGAAAAAAAAAACTTTAACTTTAAAATATAGATGTTAGTATAGTGTATAGATGTGAGATTGTTATACTAATTTTTAATGTTTAAATGTATCATGATAATTTAAATGTTAGTCCCCACGTTGTATTTCTTAAGAGTATTTTCAACTTTTGTTTAAAAAAATTGAGAAATTGTTTAGTCATTTTCAAATTATTCTTATACTTTATGTTTTTTTCCCTCAATGTTGGATTTTTTTTTTTGGAAGAAATCTATTTAGTAGACTTATACAAGAAAACTTCTTATCTCAAAAAATAATCGTAAGATATGTGGCGGGATTTGGGTATATGACGTTGTTGGTAAGATTCAACCCGGGTCATCAGTCACACAATCACTATTAACCAACCAGTAGGGAAATAATAAAGACACAACTAAACTTGATATCAATTTTTGTTCATCAATTTTTTGTTCAAAAATAAATTAATATCAATTTTAGTTGTGTCAATATCAATTCCCACCAGACTTTGTTAAGTGATAACCACACTTAGGGAAGAGTTGAAGACTCTCGGTCGTATTATTTTCCTTTTATAAATTTTTATTTCGTTTAATTTTTACTCTACTTTTTAAACATCTTGCTATTTGCCCTTTCCTCTGGTTGTGATAAGTGCTATTTCAACTTCGAAACCCGCCATCGTTTCGATCTGCAACCACCGACGAATGAGGTAGCCACTCATCAACGCGGCATAATAATTACAAATTTCGGCGATTTATGAATATTCAAAGGTAAATTCGCAAATCTTTTACTCAAAAAACTCAATTTTCTTTCCACTGTTGCTTTTGCAATTTTTTATAACTTATTTGGTTAGGGTTTTAAGTTTTTAGATTGAAATTTGTTGGTTATCGATGTGTAGCTATTGATGTAAGCTGTTGGTAGTAATTTGAAGCTTAAACTAGGGTGTTTTTTTTTTTGGATTGCATTATTTACGAACCTACCCCCTAAAAAATCTTAATTTTTCTGTTGTTATTGGTGTAATTATGTATTTTTTTTTTTAAAAAAAATTTGGGGGGAATTTCATTTATAATTATACGGTTATTGTTTGAAGATTGAATTTTTAATTTGGTTCGTAGTTGTTAATATACGCTATGGTAGTAGTTAACAGTTTGGATTAGGGTTTTGGGTCTTATCAGATTCGAACACACCCCACAAAAAATTGTAATCTTTCTACATGCTATTGCTGTAAATTTTGTTTAAATTGCAATTTTAATTTAATTTGGTTGGAGTTTGAAGCGTGAAAGTATTGATATAGGTGTTGATGTAACCTACTGATAGCAATCTGCAGTTTGAACAAGGGTTTTGGATTCTATTATATTCAAACCCACCCCCTAAATTTTTTGGATTCACTCCTGGTTTTGTAAGATGGATAATGGGGCTGAATCCTCTCCGCAGAAAATGGTTAATAAGAAAAGGAAGTTTTCACCTATAGTATGGGATAGAGACGATAAAGGAGTTAAAGATGTACAGAGTAGAGTTATCTTGTCTACAACTTCTTTTCCCCCTCTACCTGTCCGCAAATCACCAACCAGGACTTCTGTGGACGTATCCACAACACCTATGGAGGTACCATCCACCACGATTCCTGTGGAGGTACCACCTACTACGATGCCTTTGGAGGTTCCACATACTACGATCCCTGTGGAGCTATCTCCTGTTAGAAGTGATAAACCCCAGGAACTGGAAGTGGAAAACAGCTATCTAGACGATAATGTATATGGGGATAAGGATTTTTTGTATTCTCAGGAGCAACAGTTGAGGAATGGCCAGGAAGTAGAAGATGAGGATTATATTCCCACCAGGCACATATCATCTTCAAGGTGGGCTGGTGATGCCAACTCTCCGGGTGAAGAAGGTGAAATCTCTGATGATGAGACAGTGCGTAATTGGAGGAAGAAGATGCCATCTTCAGAGTTTTTAGATATCAGGAGGAGCAACAAATTATCTGCTCCGGATTCTAGAGATGGTGTAAGAGAGGTCTCTGATGTAGTCAAGGGAAGATCATCAGATTCCGATGGAAGCATGCCAAGTAGACCTTCCAGTGGAGATCGTGGTTTTCAAAATTATCACGATATGGAGGTAGATAATAGATACGATGACACTGACTCAAGTCTTAGCCCCAGACAAACTGATTCAGAAGATGAAAACCGTTCCCATGGAACACCGGAATCTCCACCTGCTCCTAAGAGAATAGTGAATATGCTCCAGGGTTGTAGAAGTGTAGATGAGTTTGAAAGACTGAATAAGATTGATGAAGGAACTTATGGGGTAGTTTATAGAGCTAAAGATAATAAGACAGGAGAAATCGTAGCCTTGAAAAAAGTTAAGATGGAGAAGGAAAGGGAGGGGTTTCCGCTGACATCTCTAAGGGAAATCAACATTCTTTTGTCACTACACCACTCCTCAATAGTTGATGTCAAGGAAGTAGTTGTTGGAAGCAACCTTGACAGTATCTTTATGGTGATGGAATACATGGAGCATGATCTTAAAGGCCTAATGGAGACCATGAAACAGCCATTTAGTCAGAGTGAAGTTAAATGCCTCATGCTTCAGTTATTAGATGGTATTAAGTATCTTCATGATAATTGGGTTCTTCATCGTGATATAAAGACATCAAATTTGCTTATGAACAACCAGGGTGACTTGAAGATATGCGACTTTGGGTTGGCTCGTCAGTATGGGAGTCCATTGAAGCCGTATACACATTTGGTTGTTACACTTTGGTACAGGTGAGCCACAAAATTTAACTTGTATGCTAGTACTAATATCTGTATGCTCTGTATAATTGTCCTATAGAGCGCACCATCTCTTTTCCTTGTTCTCTTTTAAACTCCCTCTATTTCTCTCCCTTTTATCATTTTTCAGGTTTAGCCGACGTTTATGAAAACATATATACCAGATGTTTTTTTACATGCTTTTGCATTGATGTACACATAGTTCTTTGTAAAATTGTCTTAGCTATGATTGTGTTGTGAACAGTATAATTTATTGTGGTATTGTTTCACCCATTTATTAGTTTGTTCAATGAACTTGTTTGCACTTTGTTTATTTCCTGCTTTAGAATTGTTTCGATGCTTGTAAGGTTTAGATCTTTCATGACCATGGATTTAAAGTGATCATCATTTTTTCCTTTCTGTTTCTTTGCAGGTCTCCGGAGCTTCTGTTGGGAGCTAAAGAATATTCAACGGCCATTGATATGTGGTCACTTGGTTGCATTATGGCCGAGCTCTTATCGAAGGAGCCTCTCTTTAATGGAAAATCAGAATTTGATCAGCTTGACAAGGTATGTCCATCTATGTAAATCTATCTACCTAAGAATTTGATTGGATTTTGAGTTGGATGATTGTAGTTAGTCTCCTATTTAGGGCTTAGTGCTGGACTGCATTTTTTTAGTTGTTTCTCTTGTGTCTTTATTGATTTCCTTTTTGCTATGTTTTCTTTTTTGAAGATCTTCAGGATTCTTGGTACACCAAATGAGACAATCTGGCCTGGTTTTTCCAAGTTGCCAGGGGTGAAGGTCAATTTTGTGAAACACCAGTAAGTTTTTCGTACACTATCATTTGAGCATTATTTACCTTTGCATCAAGGTTTTCTTATTCTTTGCGCTCTTTTCCCAGGCGTCCAGCTTTGGGTGATTCTGGTCTGGCTATCTGGCCTCATTGGTACACTAGCAGTTACAAGGCACATACTTTTGTAATGATTAACTATTGAACTCTCTCTTTCAGGTATAATCAGCTGCGTAAGAAATTTCCAGCAACATCATTTACTGGATCTCCTGTCCTATCAGATGCTGGATTTGACTTGTTGAATAGACTGTTAACTTATGATCCCAAGAAGGTGTGCACTTTATTGTATAAGAATTGCTCTCTTACTTAGTAATCTGCTATAATTCGCTGATCATATTCTTATGTTGGCTGCAGCGTATCACAGCTGATGCTGCTCTTAAGCATGAATGGTTTCATGAAGTTCCTCTTCCCAAATCAAAGGAGTTCATGCCTACTTTTCCTGCTCAACATGCACAAGACAGGTATCTTTTCTTGACTTGGAGTTGCACATCATCTGATTGTTCATAATTTGGCTATTAGCATCGGTGTTATTCTTTTCTCATACCTATGTTTATGGGACTAGCAGGCGCACACGTAGGGTTTTGAAGAGTCCTGATCCTTTGGAGGAGCAACGCAGGAAGGAATTGCAGCAAGCAGATTTGGGTACTGGGGGCTTGTTTGGTTAGAAACCTAGGCCCTAGGGGAGAATTGAGCTTTATGCTCCATGATTTTATCAATGCCAACAGGAAGATGCGAATGAGGTGAGGGAGATGGATTCAAAACAACTTGCAATAAAATGGCTTGTGAGACTGTCATTCATGCTGTTTTTTAGCAGGCGTGTCTGATGAAAGGAATGAAGATATTTTTTTTGCCTATGCCACAAGATTTGTAGCAGTCAAATTTATGTTCTCAGCTTCGGTGATAGGATGCACAATAGCAGTGCCTGCATCACTAAGGTGTGGCATAATGGCTTTTCTTTTTAGAAAGATGAGATTCAACTGAAACATGTGTAATTTGATTTGAAACATTGTAAACAGTTCTTTTAGAAATTGGTTTTGGATACCAAACGACTATGGATTTGTTACAAATTTCATATTCTGCATGATTTAATTTTGGAATTGTGTTTGCAAGAGATGGTTGGTGTAAACGGAGGGGACGTTCTTTACTTTTCATTGACGACCAATTTACAAACTAAAGAAGAGGTAATGTTTCATATAATATTATGAATTTAAATGGGGCATGAGCCTAATAATGTTTATACATGAATATATACTGCTTTGCTCTATTTATTACCCTGTGGGCTTTAGTTCTGTTTTATTGTGGATAATTTTGTTATGCAGCAACATGTAAATGTTGCATGCCTAATAATGTTTGAGGGTTGTTGGCTCCCTATGAAAAGTACAAATGAATATAATCAAGTACTTCCATTTCAGTCCTTTTGTTGTGTTAACATTTTGTGTATAGTTTTTTCTATAAACTAAATTCTTTAATATTCGGAGAATAAGGAATTAAGGAACATACTGTGATTTCGTCAGCTGAAGCTTCAACCTTCTTTAAGTCATCAATCCAGTTGTTGTAATCTAGTTGTAGGCTATAAAATGATTGATGAAGCTGTGTCTCCAAAGTCAATGGTAGCATTTAGCATTTGATACTTCTAAGCTATAGGCATTATGAGCCTAGGAAGTTGATTCTTGGTGGTCTTTGAAGTAAATGATTTTTTTAACAAGGTAGAATTGTTCTTTTATTACTACTATATAGTGGTTGGAACTTGGAAGAGATGTTATGTCCCTTGTGGGAGTTTCTGATTAGCTGAGGTACTTGTATAATGTAAAATAGCCAGAGTTTCATTTTAGCTTTGCCTTACTATTTTTTTGCACATCCCATTCAATTGTTGCTTTTCTTTACCTTTAACTCCAGCGTTACATGACAAAGCGATGATGTCAATGTTAGAAGTCTGGATTTGTTTTTCCGTCAATTTGTGGCCTGATAATAGCTCATGAGCTTTTGTCTTTTGTCTGCAAATGTCAATGCAGTACTAAAGCAAGCAGGTTGAGGACGTAGAATTTCCATCTGTTTTTTTTGGGTCTTCACAAAATGTGTAGCTCAAGCCCATTAGAGGTACCTTACAGCTCTTATGTATTTTTTTTAATTTATTCTGTCTTACCATAAATTGAGTTTTTTCTTTCGGAGATAGAGTTAATCTTTCTAATTTCACTAATGTTGTTGTGAGATAGGTGTTTGGGAAAATCTGTGCCTAATTAGTTTTCAGTAATTCAGTACTTTCTTCTTGTGCTGCTCGGACTCTACTCCTCCCCTAGCCGTACCAGTGTCGACACCACACGACACGGGATATGGGTCAGATCCCAGAGAAGAAATTTCGACTCCTTATCTTGCAAATGTCCCATGATATTTAAATTAATTCCAAATTTAGGGTTTCAACCCTAGATTTAAAAATTAGGCACCAAATTTAAAGTAGTGAAGACAAAAAGTTGAGGCTTTTGTTCGCCTGATTGCTTCGAATCTACTGATATACTTGCTGGTTTACCTTGAGCTGTTGATGCATGAATGAGAGATCGAGGGAGAAGGTATTTACTTTGAAAAATAAATTCCTTAGAAATTAGAATAGGGAAAACAATATAGTAAACTTTCTCTCTCTCCTTTTTTTACTCTCTTTATTATTTAAAAACAGTTGGAAGTTGTTTTCATTTAAATCTGCTGTTTTCTTTTTGGAAGTTGTTTTCATTTAATAAGTTTTTTTCTTTTAACAACATTTTTTATTTTTCATAACTTGTAATTTTTACTTTTAATTCATATAAATTAGTAATAATAAAATAAAAGCCTGTGTCCTCCAGTTCGTATCCTATATTTGGATCCTTTAAAAACATATCCATGAGTCTTTGAATTTTTAAAATTGAATGCCCGACATTTAGACCATACTTGTGCCCGACACCCGTACCAGAGTCTGAGCAGCTTAGTTTTCTTCTTGAATCATAATTTTTTTGTGCCAGTCACGTGTGTTTAATTCACCCTAAAGCAAAATGCTTTTCTGTGTAGTTAACATTTGATTGCTACTGAATTTGTACTATTATTGTCATCATATGTAATGAGGCATGATGTACTTGAGCTCTCCCCTGTCTGTATTTTCTTTTAATGGAATTTGGGCGCGTTTCCGAAATGATTTCCATGGTGTCATCTCTGCCTCTCATTCTGTGTAGACACTGTAAGACATAATGTGTGGCTTGCTAATGTCATTCTTTGTAATTTCTGAACCCTGTATATTTTTCTTGTAAATGTGTTTCTCTGTTCAAGAATCCATAGTGGGTCTTATAGCGTCAAAAAGTTAAGATTAACCTATTATATCAGCTTGATTTTTGGTGTTTCAGCCAGTAAATCTATGAGCTCGTTTGGTTGAACATAGGAAGTTAATTCCCATAGGAAGTTTCATTTCATGGGAAATAAGTTCCCTTGTCAATTTCCTAGGAATTGGCCATATGTGTTTCGTTGAGCATAAGAATTTGCATTTGACACATGAATGTGCATTTACCAGGAGGAGGTAGGTGATTAATGTCCTACACTTCATAGGAAATTCGAGTTCCCTTGGAAATTTTATTTTCTATGTTTGTGGTATATCCTGCCAAGTGCCAACCAAACACAAAGCCATTTAGCTAATTCCTTAGGAATTTGTATTTCCAAGAGAAATACACTCCAACCAAATGACCTCTATTTGGTTGCACAAGTGCGCATATTTCTTCTTTTTTTTTAATTTTTTTTTTGGTGATGCATTGTAGAAGAGAAAAAGCTTAGTTTGATGGTAATCTAAGCAATGAGGATTTTGGACGTGTCAATGCAAGGTTTGATATTACTTTAGTCTTTTTTATGTGGATTAATCTATGGTTTAGATGCACCATGGATCTTTGATTGTTAAATGTTAAGGCATTGGGTCAGTCAGTAATTATGTTCCTTATTATGAAGTGTGCTTGCTCTAACTCCGGCTTCCTTGTTTGCATTCTGAAGCTATGTTTTTGGCAGCTTAGTGTTTTTCAGCAAATCGTCATTCATGGTCATCTCAAGAGGACCGGTGTAAGCCACATACCTTAGCGTATGGCTGGAAACTGGACATGATGCCCACCTGGAAGCCAATCATGACTTACTGAACCATGAGGTTAGACAAGGGATGAGATTCATATTTTTGAGAATGATAAAAAAAATTGTATATCGAGTAAAAGAACCTACCTGTTTATTGGGCAAAAAAATTCTGCTGGAAACAAACTCTTGTTGATAATGTGTTAAGAAATATGGGAAGAAAGGATGACAAACGATTTTATTACTCAAGAGTATGGTATATTGGTGCATCTTACTAAGATTGCAGTTGTACTTATAGACGAAGTATACCGATGAATATGAGAAATTGTGTCACAATTTCACACATTCATGCATGATGTGTTTTTATTGTTCATTATCATTTTATTGTGTACATTAGTAGTAGATCACTATTTATTTTGTTCATGTACATAGTTCAATGATAATGAGCAGTAACATCATATTATGGGTGAACGTTTGAATGCCAATATTTCACGGATTCATCTCTATAAATACTGATTCAATCTCAGTAGTTGGATGCACCGATATACAATATTCTTGCAGTGAGAAAATCATGTCCTTTCTTCCTATATTTTTCTAACACTTCATCATCACTGAGTTTTTTTCTAGCACTTCTTGTACTTCCTCCGTAACATAAAAATGACAACAATTATTTTTTCACGCATTTTGAGGAAGCAATTTAATGGGGTAAACGAATGAATTAATCAAAATGGTTTTAACACAAGTAAGAATATGATTATAAGTTACTAATATCAAAATAATTTTAATTAATTCAATCGTTTACACCCTCAAATCGCTTTCTTAAAATGCGTGCAAATACAATCGTTGTCATTTTTATGTTACGGAGGGAGTACTTTTATTTGGCAATAAACATGTAATTTTTTTTTATTCCATATGTCCGTTTTTAAATAATTGCAACAAGTGGGTATTTTTTGTGAGAGATAAAAAATTCATTTGTTGCAACTATATAAAAACGGGGGAATTATTTTTTTTCTCATTCTTAAAACTATGAATCACCCATGCTGCGGGATTAATACTACTCTTAAGTAACCCAACACGAACAATTGTTCATTCATATCAAAGTATTTATCCCTTTGTTGGTATCCTTATCGGAGTAAACTCACAGCCAACCATTCCCAACATTAATGAAACCTCACCACCATAAACAAATGAAGTTTTACCACCATCATGTTATTAGGGTCCGTTTGGTAGGGTGTAAACGTTTTCAGATGAAAATGGTTTTTCATGGAAAACAGTTCATTTTTCACGAAAGTTTTTCGCCGTTTGTTTGCATGTAAAATGATTTTTCATTTTAAACGTTTTTCCATTGTTTGTTTGAACTAAAAATCAATTGCTCCAATTGTGACGAAAATTGTTTTCCTTTTAATTGTGATGTAAAATGTTTTCCTTCCAATTTGGAGGGATGTTTTCAGTAATGTGGAAAATGATTTTCCACTCAAAGTTCTACATTTTAATATTTTACATCAAATCAAACTGTGTAAACTGGGAAAATAGTTTTAAGGAAAAACGTTTTGTATCTTACCAAATGGACCCTAAAAGTAAAAGAGATAACAAACGACCCTCTACCACTAATGACAAACGTCACCAACACAGTAACTAAAGACTTTAACGTTAACATATTTTTATGCTACTGAGTCACCTATATGGCCTGCCAGCAACCTATATGGTTGGCTATTTCCTCCATTTAAAAAAAATGCAACAGTCAACATTTTATGCATGCCGAGACAATTTTATGCATGCCGAGACATTACTGGGCCTTAATAACTATAATTAAAAATTATAAAATGTATTTTACAAGATGAATCTAACTTGACTATATTTTTTATTATGTGTAAAGCTGAAAATTTAGTCAAAATATAAAATATGAATAGTGCAAAATCTTGACTGTTGCGCATTTGCGAAACGGATGAATGCATATGTACATGTGAAAGATTATTGATCATTAGATTTAAACATTGACTTTTATATGATTAATAGGACAAATTATTGAAATTTATCTCTTTTCACTGTAATAACATTATCTTTATTTATTTTTTAATCGACGAGTTTTCCTTTTGTTTTCTTTGAGTCTCTTTGCTGGAAAAACAAAGAAAAGTGTTCGCAGAATCGCTAATATCAATCCATGAAATCAACAAATTATCAACTTTATTATATACAGTAGAAATCTCGCTGGCATTCAAAAAAAAAAATTCGTTGAATAAATTTAAAATGTTGTACAGTAGCATAATTTGTACTTATTTGCTTTCTTAATTGAAAATTGAATCTACTAATCAAACATCATCGTTATATTATCTCATCTTATTCGATGCTACTGCGTGAAGATGAAAAATCGATTTATGATTATAAGAAACATTTTTTTTTTTATAATTTTCGCTCAAACATAGTTTATGAAGCCTTTTGTAATTTAATATCTTCACCATTTGATATGATCAATAATTAATGGATAATGTTTTCTAATTGAAAACTTTGTTTTTAAATTTGTTCGATGTAACAAAAATATTTATCCACTAATTGTATCTTTAGGGGTAACTCAAGAGTTTAGATGGTGTATTTGTTGTGATCGTTTGATGTATATACAATAATTTCATAATGTACTTTTATATTTCTCACCATAAGCACTCTTCTCATTGGGATCCAACTCTCTTTCTCTCTCTCATGAGTTAGCCTTTGGGCAAGCACCAAATATCTCACATTTGAAAGTATTTGGTTGTGCAATGTATGTCCCTATTGCTCCACCCAAAAGGACAAAATTAGGCCCGCTTAGAAGGCTGAAAATTTATGTGGGATTTGATTTCTCCTCTATCATCAGATATCTTGAGCTAATAAACTGATGACATGTTCAATTAAACAATGTTCCCATCGTTAGGAGGAGAGAAAGTGTACCCATATATAAAAGAAGTGGAAATCACGTGGAATGCAACGAAACTACAATTCTTAGATCCAATGACAAATTCTTGTGACAAAAAAGTTATGAAATTTGTTCATTTACGAAGTGTTGCAAACTAATTGCCTGATGCGTTCGTAGATACTAATAAAGTGATAAAATCACATATTTCAATAGAAAATGTTGCATTTGAATTCCTGTTGGTAATAAGACTAATGATAATGAGTCTATTGCATGTAGAAAATGTAGAAGGCCACATAGTTCAAAAGATTTTAGATCAAGAAGATTGAAAAAATGAAGAAAAGGTAAATGGAACCAATACCATCACTCAACCTTGAACCATGAAAAATAAAAGTGGAAATGCCAACAAAGACATCAATTATACCCCTCGATGATAGAAATGTGATAGTAAGATACAAGGTAAAATTTGTAGCACAAGGTTTTTCTCAAATGTCAGGGATTGATTATGACGAAACGTATTCTCCAGCAGTTGATGCAACTAATTTAAGCTATGATTTTTGGTAAGCTTGACAGTGTCTGAAAGATTACAAATGCAACTAATGAATGATGTGACTCCATACTGATGTCGCACACTTGATATTGACCTTTACATAAAAATTCCTGCGGGTCTTAAATTACTAGAAAATCATAAGCCTGGGAAAACACTTTCTATATATAAAAAAATACACTCTTTAAAATTCTAGTGATTTTAACTCATATCATCATACTTAAAAAGTGAACATAAAACTAAGGGCACTTGGTTTAAAAAAAAGCAAATGAAATGACATGGCACATAAAAGTATAAAACAACTGATGAACTTAGGTACATTAGTAAATCACCCCGTCTTTAATTACTTGTTACATTTCATATGTCACAATTTTTTAGGAGAAACATGTGAAATGATATGAACTATTAAAAAGTAGAGGTATTTATGAAAATTAGGGGAAAATGGGGTAAAAAAAGTTGAATAAATATAAACAATAATAATAATAGAATATGTAGAAATTAAGTGACCCACATATATTTAAGGGCAATTGACCAAATTGGTAAAAAAAAGTGGTACCTAGCGACAATTTGGTAAAAAAATTAGCTTTGGGTGACAAATTAGTAAAAAAAATAGCCTTGGATGACAAATTGGTAAAAAAAAATAAATTTGGCGACGATTTGGTCAAAAAATGAACTTCCGACGACATTTAGGCCAAAAAAATATTTAATTTGCATTTGCGTTCGATCTAAAAGAAAATTTCCCCTCTTAAATTGAATACATTTGCGCTCTATCTAAATGAAAATTTTCCCTCTTATATGTTACTTATTATGGCAAGAGATCGAAGGGGAAAAAATTGGGCTCATTAGATGAATAAATGTGTTAGAAAGGGAGTTAAATTTAATATTAAAAAAGTTTTGGAAAAAATAGCTAGGGAATTTTAGGGGCAAATAATCTATACTTTTTTCCCTCTAGTATGTCACTTATTGTTATGGTAAGAGAAGAGAAAAAAAAATAATAATAATTTGGGATGGTTGGATAAACATGTGTGAGTAAAAGGAGTTAAATTTAATACTCATAAAAAGATCGAAAAATTTGATAGGATGTATAATTTTGTGTATTGACCAAATTATGTTGGCTTAAATGTCGTAAGAAGTTTTTTTTTACCAAGTCGTCGCCAAAATTAATTTTTTTTACCAATTTGTCATCCGAAGCAATTTTTTTACTGATTTGTCACCCAAAGCTAAGTTTTTTTATTAATTTGTCGCAAAATTAATTTTTTTTACCAAATTGTCGTTGGGTGTTACTTTTTTTTACCAATTTGGTCAATTGGCCTATATTTAAAAAAAAAAAGTAAATGAATCAAAAACCTAGTTATCTACTAAAAACATTCGACCGTTAGAAAAAAGCTTGTCCAAAACGTCTCTCTGCATTTGAAATTCTTCATCTATCTCGTCTCTCTCCTTCGCTCGTCTTCATCTCTCTTGTTCTCTCCCAAAAAAAAAAAAAAAAAAACCTCTCCTTTCTGCTGCTTCTCAACGATCAACAATGGTGACACAAGATTCAAAGCAAACCCCAAAAAGCAACAAAACCCCATCAAACCAACCACAAAATTCTTCAGAAAATAACAATAACAATGTGATTATGATTAGCCCTAGATTCAAATCAGTTGCAGAAATGGCTGGTTGGGATGAAGAAGCCCTTTTTCTTGCTTCTCTTGTTGTTGAAGATACCCCTGATAGACTCTTAAAAGCCCAAAAACGATCTGATTTACACCATAACTCTCCTCTTTATGGTTCAAAAAGAAAAAGAAGATCTCGTCCTGTTTCCATTCCTGTTACTGTTCTTAATCTTGATGAAGATGATCAACCTACTGATTCTAACCATAAAGGTAATTTCTCTCTCTCTATTTTTTTATGGTCGGTATTTTGGGTTTAGGGTCTACCAGTTTCTGTGACGGAGTTCGATGAATTGCCATCTTTTTGAAATAATTTTGGGGGTGGAATTGATGAAGGGGTTTTTAATAAATGTGTAGTTGGGGTGTCTATTATTAATTGTCAATTTTAATGTACAGAAACAGAGAAGGGGAAAAATGAATTACCCAAGAAAGATGAGGAAATCACCAAAGAAAAAGAGCAGGAGAAATCTGGTAATTGCTCAAGTTCTTCAACACTTGCTTGTATGGATCGTCTTAAAGATGAACTTTCATGTGCTGTAAGTTTGCAAAATTTTCTTTCAAAATTTTTTTTTGGGTCTTATGAGCTCTATAATCAACTTCTATTGATTCAATAAAATGTTTTTATTTACCCAGATTTGTTTAGAGATCTGTTATGAACCAAGCACAACTTCCTGTGGGCACAGGTAAAAATTTACAAATTTTTACTAGATGTTAAATTTCAGCCATTTTCAGGGAAAAGGGCACTTTTTGGAGTAAGGAAGGAAATGGATGCATCACCCATTTAACCCGTTTTTTTAAAATGGATGAAAACTCGATTTAAATGGATGATAAACGGGTGGTGGGCGAGGTGTTTTTCATCCGTTATCTGATCCATCACTCCTTCAATTCCCAACTCATCACCCATTTATTAAGTTCTACATATATCATGCATATCTTTTTTTAAAATTTATTAGAAAATATACTACGGGGAGCATTGGTATAAATTCAGGAATAATAATGGAATGAAACGAATTAGAAAAAAATGGTGTAATTAAGAAAATGAAATTAAAACAAAAAATCAAATTATAGAGGAAATGATTTTTTGTTTTTGACAAGGTTGAGATAGGTAACAAAATAGTGATAATGGATTAGGAAAGGGCATGTGGTAATGTAATAGCAAACATGCTTAATGTTTTCACCAGTTTAGTATCTGGTGCATGGCGGATGGAGGAATCTACTACGGGTTGAGCAGATGGATGCGGGTGATTCTCCACCTGGCTCGAATCCCATTCATTTCCATCCCCTATTTCAGAGTGACATGAACTTTGGTTTTTTTTTTTTTTTTTTTTTTTGTGCAGTTTCTGCAAGAATTGCTTGAAATCTGCAGCTGATAAATGTGGAAAAAGATGTCCAAAATGTAGGCAGCTAATCAGGTAATGTCAAATATTGGTGAAACCAGTTTTTTCTGGGTTTAAACTTTGAAGTGTGTATATATAAATTGATGATGTTTGGCCTTAAATTACAGCAATGGAAGATCTTGTACTATAAATACAGTTCTTTGGAACACAATTCAACTTTTATTCCCACAAGAAGTTGAGACAAGGAAAACAGCTGCAGCTACAGCCTTGAGTAGTAAAGTAGCCGAACAACGAAAGAAGAGCCCAGAAAGGAGGATTGCTAGTAGAAATCAAGCTAATAATACTAATAATAACAGCAATCTGAATATGAGCAGAAGAACAAGGGTGCTAAGAAGATCAGAAGAAGTTAGGGGAAGCAGTAGAAGAGCAGTGCCAAACCAAGATGAAGATGCTGCATTAGCATTGAGGTTACAGAGAGAAGAGTTTATGGAGATTTACAGAGGCGATGCTAGCTTGGCACGCAATAACTTGAGAACTATGGCGAGTAGAGCCATGAATAATGATGCTAGGATTAGGAATAGAGCTGTTTGATGATGATCTTATATTTGTTATTGTATGTTTAGTTGTTTTCTTTCTTCTTTCAAGATATCTGATAAAATTGGAATAATACAGACGTTTAGCATTAACTTTGAGGGATTGCAATTGTAGAAAATATAACAAAACTGAGGGATGTGTAACATTATGCTAGTATTAGGAATAGAGCTGTTTGATGATGATCTTATATTTGTTATTGTATGTTTAGTTGTTTTCTTTCTTTTTTCAAGACATCTAATAAAATTTAACAAAACTTAGGGATGTGTTTTGGTAGGATGTGTAACAATATTTGAGTTCAAGATTGATTCATATCCCATTGTGTCCTATATTTTTAGGCTGTTATTCTTGAACAAATTTTTAATCCATGTATTTTAATCTTCATTATGATGGATGTTCATAGAGTGATCATGGAACCTCCTGAGCCTTTTAGAATCCTTAGTGGTGAGGATTTGGCTACTAGGGCTATGATTTCTCCTTCAAGCTAGTGAAAAAATTAATATTAAGGAGTGTGATCAATGTTTGATCTCCTTTTTTAGATAAAAATGTATTACCATTGTAATATATGGAATTCTTATATATTAGCGGCTATGATTTGGCTACTCAGCTCGTTAGTGTTATAGAGATTATTCAGTTAATTTTATAAGGGTTGTTTGGTCAGTTTTACAAGGGTTACCTAGTAATGTTATAGGGGTTACTTGACCAGTATTTTAGGGGTTATCCGGTTAGTGTCACAAGGTTTACTTTGTACTTTGATAAGTGGTTACAACTCACAAGGTGTGGTCAGCCGCACTCAAGAAAGAAATCTAGGGTTTCACAAAAACTAGTAGATGGTACAGAGAAAACAGGTCACAAATAGCATTCATAATAACTTATTATTCACATTCAATCAAGTATACAAAAGTCGGTGTTGCATAAGGTTATGGTTTTCATTGTTCCTTTTTGACTGTGTACATAACATAAGGTTACAGTAGGAAAAAGTGATCAATCAAATGGTACAAAGCAACTTTTATACAAAAATGGGGTTGCCCTCGGTTTAATCAATGGTTTTGATGGATCTGCCTCGTGCACCAAATATCAGCACGTAATGGCAGCAATGCCCCCGGGGAAGCTAGCAAAAAAAGTTCTGAAGTGAATTTTTTTCTATATGGAGCTTTTCAAGGAAAGAGCGCTTTGAACTGCACATCTGTGAGAAGCAATATTGATTGTAGAACAGGAAATCATTTACATTGATGACAGCATTTCAAGGTCCAAGCACTATAGTACCTAAAAAAAATATCATTCTGCAGGAGAAGAGAAAACAATCGTCTGACCTAGTACGAATAGAACAAGTGAGAGCTCGACAGCAAAGATTGTAGCCAAAAGAGAACGATCCACTGTCCATCCATACAAGGTGAGCCCTCCAGGATTCGACTGCAAATACAACACTGCAATTGCCACAGTATGATGAGAACAAGTTGTATTCGTGGCAGAAATCATGCACCGAATAATACAAGAAAGAAAGTATGATCATCAATAGCATATCTTATTGCAGACAACATGAACTTCAATTTAAGACAAAAATTTAAGTGGAAACATGATGTAATAATCTTGGATGTTATTAAGTAGAGAGGCAAGAATACTCTAGCAGTCTAGAAGTTCTGCATGATTGTCACCAACATACATCTTATGGCATAATAAGGTTAAGAGTAGGTTTGTAAGAAAATCCCACCATTGCTCATACATAACATATGCAAAGGAAATATCCATTACATAACATTATTCCTAGTAAAGGTACCGAGAAACACAAGCAAAGGAAATACACCCTAGGAACTTGGGAGGCACTCGGAGATCGAGTTGCATTAACATAGACAATATAATGGGACTTTCCTTTCAAAATAGGATTGTCTACCAAATGGATCGTTGGCTCTCTGTGTTTCTAGTTTTTGTTTAGGTAAATAGGTTTAGCTAACATGGACATTATCTAGCATCATGATGTGAAAGGTTTTGTTTTAAGGGATACAGAAGAAGCCAATAATCAGAAAAGCAAAATCTTCCACAGCTGCTGGACGTCAAAATTTTGTCCAATTGGGTATTGTACAGTCAACAAGTGATTTTAAGGAACTTTGATTATTGTACAGTTGACAAGTGATTCACATATTAGGTGCTAAAGTTGATAACTAACTATGGTTAGAATACAAGGATGTTGGGAGAGCAACGAAAACGAAAGGTGTGCAAATATAAAGTGGGTACTGAAAAACAAGGATCGGATGATGGTTTATCCATACTACTCCCTATCCCATACTATGACCAAGGTGACAGGCTAAGTTGCATGGATACTGGTACGGAATATGTGGATTTGAAAATTATAGGATATGAGTAGTTGGGTACGAAAAATAAAAATAATTAAATACTTTAAAAATTAAGAAATTTAAATTTTCAATATCATTCGGAATATTTTAGTTAAATTATTATAATAAGGTATGAAAAATCCTTTCAAAAGCCTATGAAAATATTGGGTAAAACTATAGTAAAACATGTCAAGAAGATTATGTTAAAATTGGGTAGTGTATTAGGTATCCTGGAAGTATCGTCCCCATAAGTGTTCCTGTGCCCGTGTTAGTGTAACATAGGATGCTGATACCTTATCACTATTATGAAGGTATAACATAATATGAACAGAAGATAGAATTCGATAATAAGAAGTAATAAAATGAACTAGACGTACCAAAAGATTGCCTCTGGTTATATGAAGATACTGAAGCAGATAGCGGTTGGGCCGGTTGGCTAACGATAGACTTTTCATCCAATGAACACAAATCATTCTCTGAATAATTTGAAGATAATGAGCTAAGTGAGACTGAACGTTTATCCTCGTTAAGGGACCCACAAGTTACTAATGCATGCCATTTACATGCCACAGCACCGATGCTCTGAGCTCTTGAAGTAATTTTTGTCCCAGCATGTAAGCAAATAAGTGTCTCAACGACTTGAATGATTGAAGTTACCTATAATCAGTAGCAGCAGAAAGGAAAGTTCTTAGAAACATGGAGATGAAGTAAATGACACTGTTAGGATAGTTTTTAAGGGCATTGGCTAAGGCAAAGACCATGAAGATTTTGTCTAATTACAATAATGAACGTCATTAAGTGTAGCTCCTGAGTCCTGATAGCAAGAAAACAAGGTTTAGAAAGTCCAGAGGTAAGCTGGTAAGTAGTTGTGTCCTAATTTAGTTTAGAGTTTTGACTGGAAAATAAGTTGTTTCCAAATCAACCCACAAAAGCGCTTTGTTCTCAACAGCATTTTCAGCGTCAAGTATGACCCGAACTGGAGAGACACAAACCTTTAACCTGATCCACAAACTCGTTCGGTATTGTTCATTTTTTTTTCTGGTTTCCTTTTTTTTTTTTTTAAGAAAAAGCTGAAAACAAAATACGATTTTCGGTTTTTCTGTTTTTGTTTTTTGAAAGTCATATGATGTATGACACATACTGAATTGAAAATTAGTTAAACCTATTAAAGACATTATAAATTTATAATCATGAAAACGGGTAACTGAAAAGTGCAAATCACTTTTTAGGTTTCTTGCTTTTTTTTTAATTTTTTTTTTTTGGAAAAAAATAAACATAAATTGGGAACAAAAAATTATCATGAACAGACCCTTTGTTTGCAATTTCACTGTAAATGTATTTTTAGACCCATAGGTGATAGGCCAATCAAGAAAAATGTGCTTCAATATCAATATATCAATATCAATATGCTATTAGTCACAGTTCATATTCCTTTAAGAGAAAAGAAGGTATAAAGTGAAAATGCAGACTAACTTACTGCAAAATTTCCGCCATTTAGAAAGGTAATTTTGCCATTAACACCAGTGATCTGTACCAGAGTCATACACAGACTTGCTGTAACGATCAGGAAGACCAAGATAAGATATACACGAAATCTGTGGCTGATTTTCGAGAGATGCTCCCTCAAGCGCTTGTGCTCTTCTATCAAAGTTATAATAGAGGATTCTTTCTCCAAAAAGTTTTTATAATCATTAAAATGAACAACTTGCAGATTGCAGGCTAAATGGAAGAGCATGCAGGCTGCCAGAGATATCACACTTAGGTATATCCAAGAAATTATTAATATTGCGGCATATACAATAGCCAACCCCCAAGACTGTTTTTGCACATATATCATGCGCACGATCTCATGAACTGCCTTCAAGATGCAACATGGAATCAGTGACAGAAACAGCAGACGGTAGAAACCCTGAGAAATTATTATGAAAAGCTCTTATGAGGGCATATAAACATAAATAAAAAACGAACAAAAACAGAAAATTATCTGTAAGAATGTAACATATGCAGAGTCAATGAAGTAAAGGACTATGAAATTACTGGAAATTAATAGTTGCAACAAACGAAATGGATACTTGCTTTAGTATCTTTAACATCAGAAGATGTACATAAAGATCAATGTAGAGGCATAAAACAATTCACAAACAAGTTCTCTACACTATTTAGTCTCCGTTTACTAGAGCGTAAAACATTTTCATGTAAAACTATTTTCCTCTATTTTCAACTTTATGCTATTTACTTTGCAAAGTAGTGTAAAACAATTTTCCTAAGGAGTAAAATATCTTTTACAAAGATGGAAAACCATTTTCTCTTTAAAATGAAGGGAAAACTATTTCCCAGTATTTTCCCTTCCTTTTCTTTAACTTGCCTCCTAACTTTGCCTTTCCTTTTCCTTATTCTCCATCATTTTTTCTTACATGATAGTAAACAATGGAAAACTTATTTTGAAATTATGTTTTCCATTGTAAATTGTTTTCCATGAAAATCATTTTTCATTGAAAATATTTTACACCCAAGTAAACGGAGCCTTAAGGATGAAAAGCCCTTGGAGTTGAAAAATCAGGCTCTAGGGTCTAGACTCTAGAATCTAGACAAAGGCAACTTCATATTTCCCTTTCTAAATTTAGTTTCCTGGTAACTTATCTAAATGTGTTCCACTTCCACACCATTATGGTTATTAGAAATAGAGAAGAAATAGAGTAAGAAACTAATAATGGCTGATCAGAAGAATAGCAGATGCAAAAAGTACAAAACAAGGTCCTTGATAGGCAAAGTCCAATGTACTCTATTACTCCCAGTGCCCTATTATAAGTGCTCCTTAGTTAAATACAATACAAAATCTCAGGCCAAACCGTAGCACATAACTTTTAGCTCAGAAATTGATAGGCAAAGTCCAATGATGGTTCCTGCGTTGGGTCAACGAGTTGGGGTGAAACGCCTTGGTTTGGGGGTTCGGGGGAAACGTCCCCTGGCTTTTACGCTATCTGTTATGTAGGGTTAGGGTTTTCACTATTGGTTTTTTTTTGGCCTTTTCTAGTTTCGTTATTATATACCCCTAATCTCTGTAATCCTAAACTATCACTGTATTTAGAAATTCCTCAAGTTCAATAAAACTTATCCTATGCCTGTGGACGTAGTGACACATTGTCGGCTAAGGGCTAACCAATCAAATTTTGTGTTTGTTCTTGTTAATCTTTACTATATTTATTGCATCTGTTATAACATATACTATTCTAAAAAACCTCTTTGAAATGATCATCAACCCATATGAAAAAAATGAATCTTTCATGCATCATCAATAAGGAAGGGAAGAGTAAGGAATATATTTATATGCCTAATACTCCATACAACTCAAATTGCAACAAATTACCAACCAAAAACTAACAAGAAGCATTAATAGGCAAATTAAATGATCACAAACACAACTTTTCAAACCAAAATGGAAATTAATATGACATATATATAAATGAATGATTAAATTACCATAATCTTTTTGATATAATGATCCTTGAAACGGACGGTATACCCCCTCAGCCGATCAACAAACAAGAAATTTCGAAACCCTTTGTTTCTAATATTGTAAGCCACACAAATCAAAGAAACACCACTAAGAAGAAGATGTGAGGTAAGAATTTCATACTCAAAGTCCTTCACTTGGTAATCTTCACATTCAGGACTGTGTGTTTTCTCAATTATTAACACTGGAACTGCAATTCCCACAAAACAAAACACAACCCAAGAACAAATAAGCTTCCAAAAATTTGTTTGATCAAAACCCAAAATTCTTAGATAAAATTCCAAGTATTGAAGGTATTTATCAAGTTTAGTAGCATCTTCTTCTCCATCAACATTAACAACAACATTAGTATTCTCTGGTTGACTTTGCTCCTCCTTCACTTGATTCTGCTTCTGATCATCTTGATTTTTGTCAATATTAGAATGATTAACTTGTTTGTGGGTCCCATTTGGTTCAAGTAGTGGGGTTTGGAGATTGATGTTTGTGGGTATATTCTTCTCTTTCTCCATTGAAGAGAAGGAGGAATTTGGGGAGATTAGGGTTTTGGTTTTCTCTAATTTTGCACCAAAGATTACAGCTTTTTTCAAATGGGCATAATTTCATTTCTTGTATATGATCACTGATTATAGTATAGATAGATCAATAAAAAGATTAGACCTTTTCTCCTCCTCTAGTGTATGAATCAGTCGACTGTAAATTGACCATAAAATTAGCAGAAATGGTGGAAAAAACAATTGATTCCATTTCAGAATTTGTTTTTTAAATTAAATTGTTTGCCTGTTACAATGTATAAGAAGACAAAACCAAGATTTATGTTTTGTTTTTAGTGGGACTTGGTGGGTCCTTTAGGCATTTTTTTCGGCAACGACGTTTTTTAAAAAACAAAACATAAAATTTTGTGAAAAATTACATTTTTTATCCGTTGACTACTACCCTCATCAGTCATCACTTTCAACTTTTCAGTAATAAAATGCATGCTTAGGTTTTTTTTTACTAAATCACACTTATTTTTATTGATAGGCTTTTTATTGATAATTAATGGAAGATAAATCCGAAACTAAAAGATCCGAGAGCCAAACAGGGCACTCATCAACCCAAACCTCATCACAAAAGTTAGCAACTGTCCATCGGGCAAGTCTATGAGCTACCATATTACATTCACGATAACAGAAAGCAAAACTAGTTAAATTAAAATTACTAGCTAAATGCAAAGCATCCTCCACCATCAATTGGACTTCACCTCCTCTTGAACAATTCTGGTTCAGAGCATTAATTATGACTTGAGCATCTCCTTCAAAGCACACGTTAACCCAACCATAATCCTTCACCATACTCACAGCCATGGCTACCGCCGCTGCTTCCGCGAGCTCGGGACTCCAGTCACACAACACCGTCCTCGCCTGGGCCAAAAGAATAGCACCTGTATTGTCACGAACGACTGCCCCAAGACCACACCTACCAGCTTCTTTATCTAAGGCTGCATCGAAATTGCATTTGACCCATCCTTCATTAGGGGGAAACCACCTGCTATCCTGCGTTCTTGTCCTACCTTCTATCACTTTTTAAAAATAGGTGTGATTTAGTAAAAAAAAAAACTAAGCATGTGCCATTGTGTCGTGCACGTGACATTATATTGATTGAAAATTTGAAATTAACACCTGAAAAGTGATGATTGATAAGTAGTAATAGTCAACAACGAAATGGACAAAAAAAGTAGTTTTTACAAAATTTTGTTAAAAAATGTAGTTTTCGCAAAATGTGTTGTAACTAAGGTAGTTTTCACAAAATTTTATAAATAAGATAGTTTCACGCAAAATGTGGTGTAATTAGGGTAGTTTTGGACAAAAAAATCCTAATAAGTTCAACATTGTATCCAAGTAAATAAATATTGTATTAAATGTCTTTATCACTCTAGTAAATAAATATTATGTATCAATCAATTTTCTTTTAATTATGAAAAAATACAAATAGTAAGGAATGTACCACAATATTATCTGCTTGTATTGTTAATACGATCAGGGTGAAACCATTAAGGCTCAGGAATATGTTATATACTTTATCACTCTGCTCCATTATATCTGGTACGAATTAATTCCACTTGGAAAAGGGAGGAGAGATTCGAACCCTGACATTTGCGTCACATTGGCTCTTGATACCATGTTAAAGAATTATCTCAAGTTCTCAACCAAAAACTTAATCTAATAATTGAGAGCCAGGATTATGTTATATACTCTATCAATAACCATATATATGAAAACGTAGTTTGTTCAATAGTTCATATAAAATTATGCATCAATAAATATAATATATGTTTAATCTCCCATCAATATGTCATCATCTCCAATAGAAAAGTCATAGTCATATATTATGTTAATATATATTTCACATTATAATAACATCACAATACCATTTCAAAAAGGGGAAAATCACAATACAATACTGGATTAAAATCAAATAATATCTTAACTAAAACACAGTACAATTATAAGCACTTCATCGTATCTCTCAAAAGACAAGAAGATGTTTCTTTTCCTAAAATTTTCTACATACTATGTATAATGTTTAATGATTTTCTTTTCATTAAATTTTTTCCACGCTATCCGTTTATTTTATTTTTTTGGTGTAAATCCTTTGGGCTAATCCGAATTTGGGATCAGATCTGGGTGGTTATGTTCCAGTCTCTTCCCAATTGTCGTTGCGGGGGATCGAACATGTGATCCTCCCTACTAAGTGCAACCCCAATCACCACTGCATGTTCTGCACCAAATACCCAATTGGTACTATGTTTATTTGATTATCCATCTTGTTCCATACAAGTAAAGATGATCGTGGTTGTTACGACGTTCCTTATAATGGTGTTTATTTCCAAATATAATCCAAATTCATTCTAAAGTTTACCAAAATATAATCTGATTCCATCTAATTTACCAAAATACAATCTGATTTGATTTCCATCTAAAGGTAATAAAGGCTTGTTTACTTCAGATTAAATTCAGTTAAGTTCATCTCTATTAAGCTCAGTTCAGTTCAGTTTATCTCTATTAAGTTCAATTAATACACTCTATTAAGTTCAATTCATTTCAGTTCAGCTAATGTAAACGAGCCCTAAAAGGTTTCGATCTTAGGTCGTGTCTTCCACAAGACAAAGAGTGTTGGAGAGTATTGAACTTGGGCTTTTTATTTATTTTATTTTAATGGAATTGGACTTGGGCTTTTTATTTATTTTAATTTAATGGGCTAATTGCATTGGACTTGGGCTTTGATTAGTTTAACAACCGTTACATTACTCATTAACTTGGACCCCACCATGAAACGGCCATTGTCGTCTTTTCTGAATACTTTATTATTTTATTTTTATTTTTTATTTTTTGAATTTAAAACATAATGATTCTTGTTTTTTACCTTGTTTTCTTTTTTCAAATCTCGCTCTTTATTATAGTAAGGCTCCCAAGTCCCAACCCCTCTTTATAACGGTCGATTTTTTTCAAACTTCTCTTTCTTTCTTTCCCTCTCTAAAAACCTCCATTAACGCCGACGATCTTTGATCTCTCATTTTTCTCTCTGTTGTCAAATTTCAATCTTCAGCAACATTAATTTTACAAGGTTAGTGTTTAATTTTGTGCAAATCTCTCATTTTTAGTGTTTTATTTGCTCTTGATACTTTGAATTCTGTTAATTTTTTTGGCTTGGCTGTAATCAACTAATCATAAATCAATTAAGCGAAAGTTTAACCTAAAAAAACCCTAATTATCGTCATTTCTTTCTTATGGAATTGATTTCGTTGCTGTAATTCAGTTTCTGGCTTTTCTAGGTTCAAATTGGTGAGAAAGGGTTTTTTAAACTTACTATTTCTTTGTCGTTTAAATTATTATATGAAGTATTTAGAAATTTGGTTGAAGCTGATGAAGTAGGATGATCAGCGAGGCTAAATCTGTTGATTGATTTGAGAAGTTACTTTTTTTTGTTAAAAACAAGGAATTATAATTTGGGGATTTAAAGAGATGTTCAAACTTCAAACATATATAATTTTAATTTGGAAACTACAATGAGTATAAGAAACTTTATTCTCCTAAAATATCCTTAATTAATCATGGAAATCCAAATTTGTCAACTTTTTCCGGGTTTCGCAAAATGGCATATCATATATGTGATGTTAGAGGGAGGTAAGGACTAAAGAGTACTGATCATCATGTATCGAAGTCATTCTTTGTTGTATTAAGAATTGATGGGAGTGATTTGACTAATATGTTTAAGAATAGCTGAGTTATAGACTTATGTTCAAGTCTAAGAGTGAATCGTTTCAGCATTATTAATGCAAGTAATGTACTTTATGTATGATGCAACATATTTTTGGTAGTAAAGTTAGGTGATATAAGTGGTTGTTTAGTGCATATATTATATCACAGAGGACCTTATATGAGGAGTGCTGTTATTGGCCAACTTTGAGTACGTTAAACATTTTGTGTTTTAAAGTTGTGGGAAGATTGGATTTTTTTCTCTCTTATAGATCTTCTAGTTATTGATGAGTTTAATTCTTGATGAAGCTGCTAATATTGGTTAATCATGAATTTCTTCGGTTTTTGTTGATTTTCTCTGTTTGATCCTGCTGCAGGTTTATAGTTTGTCGTGGGTTAAGAACTTAAGATGGCTCTTGTGCAAAGCGATCCACTTACACAAGTGGAAACAACTTGTGGGTCTCTTTTATATGAACTTCAGGTATAATATATCAAATAATTGCTCTTATTTGGGTGAACAAGGAGCCATAGATCGATTTTGAATCCAGTCTTGGGTACCATGTCCTAGGATCCTATTCAATTAAGCTATTTGACATTAACAATTGATCCATATTGATGCAAGAGTGATTATTTTATTTCATGGGCGTTTGATTTTGTTTGTTTATCTGTTCAGATAATATGGGATGAAGTTGGAGAAACTGAAACCACTCGCGATAAGATGTTACTCGAGCTAGAGCAGGAGTGCCTGGAAGTGTACAGGAGAAAAGTTGATCAGGCAAACCGCTGCAGAGCTCAGCTACGACAGGCTATTGCTGATTCAGAGGCCGAGCTAGCAGCCATTTGTTCTTCATTGGGAGAACGGCCACTGCATAGTAGTAGGCCGGTAACGAATCCTAACACTTGCTCCTTTTTAATGACCATATATGAATATGGGAATTTTTGGTAGCTTAGTTGGATTAGTCAACACTGTTTTCTCCATGTGGTTTTGTAATTCCGTAGCTAAATTTTAGAAGAACATCCAAGAACCAACACCTGAAAATGTTATTCAATTGGATGTTTTAGAAGCTAGAACTTAATGATTCAGCTTTAAACGATAGTGCGTCTTAATTTGTTGTGATTACTCACCTTTCAGTAGCTAAATAGCTAACGGTGATCAATTTGCTACCTGATTGAAAACTTCCTTACGAAACTTAGTATCTAAATTAAGGGTACGTAATGATAGAACTCTCTGCACTAGACTGTTTTGCTAGTCAATGAGATTTGATCCAATTGTACCAAACATTTCAGACTGAACAAAAAGCGGGAAGCCTAAAGGAAGAGCTGGATACCATACTTCCGCAGCTAGAAGAGATGCGCAAAAGCAAAATAGAAAGGAAAAATCAATTCCTTGATGTCATAGGACAAATCCAAAAGGTGTCCATTGAAATATATGGATCATCAGGATACGATAGCATAACGGCTGTTGTAGATGAAAATGACCTGTCTCTGAGAAGGCTTGAAGAATTGCAAAACCAGCTTCAGTCCTTGCAAAAGGAGAAGGTAGGTGTATTTGGTAATAATTTCTCGAGAGTTAAAACTTTGATCTCTACTTTGTATGTCTATTCAGGAAAACTCCTTATATATTTCCAAAGGCGTGCACTAATTCAATCCCAATCTTTCAACTTGCAGAGTGATCGCCTGAAACGGGTTGTTGAACACTTGAATGATTTGAGTTCATTGTGCTCCGTCCTTGGATTGGACTTTAAGGAAACTGTCACAGAACTTCATCCAAGCTTAGCTGAGTCCGAAGAATCACATAGCATAAGTACTAATACACTCCAGCAGTTGGAGTCTGCTATATTTAGATTGAGAGAACTGAAGCTTCAAAGAATGCAGAGGGTACATGAAATGTTTAAATTGGAATATATATTTTGTTAAACCCAACTTCATATCTACTCATTCTTTATGTTCTTTTAACTAAAAATGGCACAGCTCCAAGATCTTGCAACAATGCTGTTGGAGCTTTGGAATCTAATGGATACACCATATGATGAGCAGCAAGCATTTCAAAATGTCACATGTAATATTGCTGCATCTGAAGATGAAATAACAGAACCCTATATCCTTTCGGTTGACTTCTTAAAGAATGTGAGCTGTAGACCTCTTATCTCAGAGTTGTCAGATAGTTTTCTATGATGTGTTAAGGTTGTATTTAATAAAACGTCCATAAATGACTTTTGCAGGTTGAGATAGAAGTTTCAAGGCTGGAGCAGCTGAAATCAAGCAAGATGAAGGAACTTGTCCTTAAGAAGAGAACAGAACTTGAAGAAATTTGCAGGAAGACACATCTGGTTCCTGAAGCTGATTGTGAAACAGAACATCTCATGGATGCTTTTGAATCTGGTATCTTTATTAAGTATTACTGGCCATAAGACTTGGTTTTGCACTTATCTGTATCATTTATCATTTATTTTAAAGAATGCTCAAGGCTTTCTTTGTCCCTAATTTAGGAGTGTTGGATTCCGCCTCTGTCCTTGAAAAAATTGAACTGGAAGTTTCCAAGGTCAAGGAAGAAGCATTTAGCCGCAAAGAAATACTGGAAAAAGTTGAGAAGTGGCAATCAGCCCGTGTGGAGGAAGAGTGGCTTGAACAGTATAATCAGGTAGGTGCCTGAAAAGTTGAGTTATTTTTACCTTGTTGGAATTACTCATTTGTCTTAACAGAAACAAAATTGACTGTAATGATCAATGTGTTTAGGACGATAACCGATACAATGCTGGAAGAGGTGCTCATCTCGCCCTAAAGCGTGCTGAAAAGGCTCGATCACTAGTTAACAAGCTTCCAGGTAACTAATAATTAATGTTATGTTCAAGTGAACTACTGCCAGAATCTGGTGATTGTAGTATTATATTTGGACTCTTGTCTATTCAGGAAATTATAGATAAAAAAAATTAGGTAATTACTTACAAGCTCATTTTTCTTAAAAAAATTCTTGCACAGGTATGGTGGAAGCACTGGCTGCAAAAACTTTGAATTGGGAGCACGAGAGAGGCGGTGTTGCATTCATGTATGATGGTGTAAGTACATATTACTGTAATAATTTTCTTAATTCTTATAATTTTGTGGTGTTTTCTTCTCTTTTCATTTCATTGTAACATTATTTATGTGTAATGAATCAGGTTCGTCTTCTTTCTATGCTTGAGGAGTATACGATATTACGTCAGGAAAAGGAGCTTGAAAAGAAAAGGGAAAGGGTATAATGAACATCCTATTTTCTACAAGTGCTATTCATATTGAAAGTTAAGAGCAAATGTAATAAAGCATGCACATCATCTTTGTATTTCAGGAACAAAAGAAACTTCAAGGGCAACTAATGGCAGAGCAAGAGGCTTTATTTGGCTCAAAACCAAGCCCATTAAAGAGTGGTAAGAAACCTTCCAGAAGAATGTCTATGGGAGGAGCAGCAGCTGGAGGAAATAGCCGAAGGCTCTCTGTTGGAGGTAATATGCATCATACTCCAAGGCCTGATTCATCTCACTCTTCTAGAGCAACGCCAAATACCCGTACTGGCAGGAAGGATGACAATAATGGTGGACAGTCAACAGGTTAGTTTCTCATTAAAATCAGTCAATCATGATATATTTTGTCACAAAAAAAATGTTTTAGTTGTTTTATTGAGCTAGTAACACCTCCAAGTTTTAATTGCTAATGTTATCATCTAACTGTTGCATTGTTACTTGTTAGCAGCAAGGAGAGCACTGGACATTCCGAATCTCCCTGTCAAAAACTTCACATTTGGTGGCCGAGAATCTGAACCTGCTAACATGGCACGAAGACCTTTCTCACCCGTTTCTTCTGTGGCATCATCAAGAGCAAATGGAGATTCCTTTGATGATCAGAATATACTGCAAAACAATAACATGAACAAGTATCTCCCCAAAAACGAGACAAATCAAAAAATGGTTAGTGTAAATCATACTTCATTAGTTACTCCCTCAAAGAAGATCCCAGCAGCTGATGAAGAAAACCACACTCCAAACACAAAGTTGCTCCCTCCACCTACAACGCCTTTGACAGTTTCAGCACCAATGCAAACATCAACGACACCGGCTCCACTGAAACCTGTTACTGGTGATAGTTTGGCTGCAGAAAAAGCTGAAGAGATAGAGTATTCATTTGAGGAACTAAGAGCTGGTTTTGTGATGCCCAACTCACATCTAAGAAGAGCTATACAAGTATGAGACCTTAAAAACCTTGAGTGGTTGATTTTTTTTTATTTTTAGTTTTTGATTTTCTTTTGTTTTGTTGGAAACATAGAGAAGATGATGATTGTTAAGTCAAATTATATTTGGCTTCATCTGTCTTCCCACTTGTAAAAAAAAATGTGCTAGATGATTGTTTCTTGCCTGTGTTACTCTAACTTGTAGTCAACTGGACTTTTCTTAGTCCCACTGTTGATGAACTTTGAAGATTAAAATTCTTTCTCAATTGATCATATATATAATCTTTATTTAGGTTTGTGCAAATTCTGAGTTGAAACATACTTGTTCCCTTATTTTTCATAGGAGGAAATGTAGAGGAGAGATGTTGAAACAAATCAATACAAATTAACCTAATTTAATCAGAATATGTAGCATTTGTTTTGTTGTATGAAAGAATTTCACAGTATACACTGTTCAGATAGATATGCTGTTAGGGATACCACGTCCTGTGACCCCAGGACCAGAAGAGGGTACAAGTAGCTCATATGGAGGGACTCCAGCACCAGTTCTGTTCTTTAGACTCTTATCTTTGTTCCTTTGATGAATTATCTCTTCGATTTCCTTCAAACGAGAAGAGAATTTCTCAAACATGCTTTTAACCTGTTGATCGTCAGTCCAGTGGCCTTGCTCCTCTCCAAGGTACTCTTCATCCGGGGAATGCGTAGACAGAGTGTCTTGGACAGCCATCACTTTGGTACCTTGAAGTTTAGAAGGCAAAGAAGAGAGGAATGTATCTTGAGGGTTCTTGAGGAATTTCTCATACTCTGGCTCATTTTCTTGAGGGATGAAATTCCTCATCAGGGTAGGGCGGTTCGGAATGTACCCTCCAAAAGGGTATTGTCCAAAGTTAATGGCTGCGTGTTGACCTGAAGCAACCCAAACCATTGTAGTTAGAATTTGGGTTAAGTCTTCCTTGGACTCGAGTTTAGGCCACCAAGGTTCGTCTTTCTTGTCAGCATGACCCTTTTCCTTGATCTCTTTCCACCATTCTTGGAGCTCAATATCCGAGGTTATGGTACTCGATTCAGGGTAGAAATGTGAAACATAAGATTCAATCCATTCATTGATGGCTGACCATACGAGAAGGCCATCAGCAGCATAAGGATAGTCTTCAACCACCAGTTTTACACCACAGGTTGCTGTGGGATCCTCCTCTGCCATTCCCCTGAAAGGTCATACACCACAGGTATCAGTATAGCAGTTGTGAATAACATTATATGATTGTATGGGATATAAAATCTTTCTATTAATGCATTCCTCTTTTCCTTTTTCAGCAACCTTCAAATGATTTTTGACATATATCTCCCTATTTTTTAAGTTTTTTTTTTTTACTTTTAACCCACTTCTGCCACCAAATCAATATAGGGATTTAGAGCTAACACAATGCAAGAATAAATGTGATTGCAGCCATATGTATTAAGCGTAAAAAAATGCTTTTTAGTTCACCTTCGAAGTAAATCAGCTGGGAGCGCCTCCATGTCAAACCGCCACATACTTTTGTAGGCAGCAGAACTGATTTCCATAGCATGTTTTGCCGGGAAAAAAGAGGCTTCAATGATTCCTCCTCCATTGATCAAACTCTGACGAGCTAGGGCATTGATTTCCATAGTATAACGCATATGCGGATGCAAGAGCTTGTGGATAGGATGCATCTGGCTAAGCTGTCTATTAGTAGCAATTATATAAGGCTCCACACTTGCATGAGTCCTCAACCTAACAACCCAAAACAACTCCAGATCAGATAAACCATAATACAACCCTTATGGTTGAATACAAGATACCAAAAGTGGAAATATTAACAAAAAAATTACATCAATTATACCAAACGATGAGCGATTTTAGCATGCATTCCAAAAAATTTACTCTATTATTATATCAACAATTATTGGGTTTGTTCTCTTCAACTTATTTGTACTTATCTGAACTTATCTAAACTTATTTGTTCAGTTAATTGATACTTATTGGTACTTATCTGAACTTACAAGTACCAAAAATAAGTTGAAGAGAACAGGGCCATTGTGTGTGTTATTTGAAGTCTTAGCAGTAATCACCAGTGATTTATTAGTTGATGCACGCCTGCATCAACAGCACAAACGTGGGCTTTAGCCAACTTCCAAATCCAATAGTTTGTAGCATCATGTCCATGAGTATAAACACGATTAAAAGCAGGGCGAGAATTGGAGGGAGGAAGTGAAAGCTCAATCGCAATTGGTGTTAGAGTCCCCAAATTGTTATAGAAAAGAATCGTTCTAGAGGCGTACACTGCTCTCCCTTGTAATTCATTTATCTTGTTCACAAATGGAAGTAAAAGGTCATGATAATCTATCATGAACAGTCTCTTGTTTTCAATTGCCTGTATCAACAAAACAATTGCAGAATCAACTGTGCTGTTCAACAATAATCCAAGCAGAGCAAGCTTATGATCAAATAGAGAGAATGAAGGATTTATTAATGGAGGAAAAGCATGATGCATTCTCAAATTATAGTGAAGAAGATGAAAATCAATACCTCTTCAACACTCATTCCATTCAATTCTTTCTCGAGTACTTCCTTGGTGAGAGCAGATTCTGGAGGGCCATAGACAGTGGGATCAAGTTTGCTTGTAATAGGAAATTCCTAAACCACAAATTCCAGTATTAAGAGCTTGTAAGATTTGTAGTTCATTCAAGTTACATATATATATATATAAAAGTACAAATGTCATGTTGAAGATTTGAAGTTACCTTTAAAAGCTCAATGTTCACGGGATTCACTCCTGCTAAAGCCTGTCTTGCAAATTCGTTATCCCGCAGCCATGAAAATCTATCACCTGTCGACCGTAGTATAAGAATCAAAAGAACGGAAGGAACAATATGCAGCTTTACCAACAAGACGAAATCTTCTATTAGAATGTAACTTTAAAAATTGCAACTTTTTACATACCTAGCTAGTTCAACTTTATGGTTTATTCTAAAAAGTTACATTTTTTTAGCGAAAAGTAAACCTGTCAGACTCTCTGACATGAGCCTTGCTATACGAACAATGAAGTTGATATGGAAAAGAATATATCCAAATGACAATAATATTATATCAAGTATGAAGAGCACAAGACATACTTTTGATAACAGCAGGGATATCATACTTGAGTAACCTTTTACCCATGCTGAGAATTTTTCTTATGATATTAATCCTGGTAGTTTCATCATCATCTTTTACCTCAAGGCCTTTGTAATATAGGCTATCTATATCAGAAAAGGTGTCAAATGGGATATCTGAACTTGCCAAAGCAGCTGCAATCTGAGGTACCAAATTGTGCAAAACAGCTTTCAGCCTTCCTTTAGCAAATGTCACCTGCTTCATCTCCTCGAAAGCTTCATCACGGGGAACATATACTGGATCAGGTTTCTCCACTCTGCTCTCACATGTGTAGTCTGCAGAATGAGTTCACAATAGTGAAAACCATCAAAAGCATGTCATCAAGTTTAAAAGTTACTACACATTCCTCATTATCTATCCACAACCCACTTTTCTTAATTCACACTCGTAGTATCTTTCAATACATTACTAATTAAGCCCTGTTCTTTTGGACTAAACTCTAAACCGATTCAATTTAGTTCAACTCTTGCAGAGAATCTACGATTTAGTTTAATGCAATTCAGTTCAGTTCAGAAGAACAGGGCCTTAATAGGGTGCAAAGAAGTAGCATGTTATACCAGATTCCATGGGTGGTCTTCCAGTGCGACAGCGCCTAGGATAAGGCCATTCAGGACCAACAAGAACAGGCCTAAATAGGTCCTCATCTTTATCAGGATTACCCAAATCATTATATGGGGCATAATCATAAACCAACTCATGTAGCTTTCTTTCTCCTTTTCCATTCCCACGACGACTGAGCAAGTCCTCCCTTCGCAGATCTTTGATACCCGTTGGCGTTTGAGAAGGCAAGTATGTCTTCACAGAGAAAAGAACATCACAACATAAGATATCTTATCATGTTCATACTCCAACAAAATACCAATCAAACTTAAAAACAAAACAAAATTCAATAACATAAAATGTGAAACATTACATGATTTCTGAAGATGATTCTGCTTTCAGGATTGTCTTTAGTGGAGTGGATCCATGAATTTGCAGGAAAGTAAAGAGGTCCATCTTTGAATCCATGAAGAATAATCTCAGCCAAGTGGACTTCCTTATTGTACCTATTAGTAATGCGGATAGCTCCAGGATTCCCAAAGTTGGAAGGAACTTTGAAATTTGCAGTATACTCAACAATGTATGATTCATCCGATGGACTAGGCGGCCAACCGTTCATATAAGCCCCTACACTCTTTCCTGATTTGGTTTCTGCAAATACCACATGAAACACATTCACAATTCTTCATTTTCAAAACATTATGAGCTAAGTTGAGCAAAAAAAAAAAAAAAAAAACAGCAAGCAATGGTCTTCAACAAAAATTGTTCATTTTTCTTGTCCTTTTGGCTATGTTCCACGGGCATTTCACCTCAAGTACCTGTGAGACCCTCAAAACTTGGACATGGGTGCGACATTTCACATTTGGACACTTTTATTTTGGGCTACAAATCTAAAATTATGAAAAAATATATCAAAATTGCTAGACACACGGACACGTACGACATGGATACCAAAGTCCAAGTAACATAGCCTTTTGATGATGTAGAAATGAAACTAGAAACAACATCAAAAAGCATCAACACTCCCCCCTTCTCTCTCTCTCTCTTTTATTCTTTTACGGCCAGCTAGTTGTTGGTAATAAACTGTGGTAATGGGAATAGATTTAAAGTGTAATTTTGTAAAGGAAGAAACCTAAGTTAGAGTTGGCATCATGTCTTGTTCATGTCAACCTGCATACATAAACGGGTTGAACACCGTCAAAACCCGACCCGTTTAAGAAATATATGTTGTCCACCCGTTTACTTAAACGTGTCCAAATCGGTGAATTCCGTGTCATCCTCGGGTCATGTTAGCGAGTCATGTCAATTATTGCACTATAAAGTAATAGTCAAGTATATTGTGTTGTGTCATGCCAACCCATATATATATATGGTTGAAAGCCCTTGACCCAAACACGAACCGCTTAATAACTTTGTTGTGTCGTATTAACACATTTCATTAAACATGTCAAAAGTCAAAACCCTTACCCATTCCCGCTAATTTCGCGTCATGTTCTTGTTGTGTCTGTTTTTGCCAGCTCTAGTTATAATTCTCATGGAAAGTATTTTTTTCACTTCTAAGCTTGAATTTTCTTTATATTTTCGAAAAGCATGGTATAAATTGGAGGTAAGGTAGCACCGCCATGGGAATAGATTTGCTTTTCCTTCCAAATTTACATATAAATTAATTCCCATTAGTTCATTATTATTATTATTATTATTTATGACCGGCTACCAAACGAGCCGTTAATGTAAAGTACATGCCAATACTAAGCATCTTCGGGATCATGGTGAAATCAAGATTATGATCACATGAAAGCCAAAAATTCTTGTACAGAATTGCAAGACTAGACCTCAAGAGTGCAAAAGTTGGGGCAGAAATCAAGATCAGTAATCTCCTCACAAGTCACAACAATGAATAACACCAAATATCAAGTTTTTAATTCATTCTTGAGGTGCTAATCATATGATAGTACGATCCTCTCCATTTCTTTGTGTCCATTTCCTATTGTAAAAGTAAGACACCAAATATCACGTTTTTAATTCATTCTTGAGGTGCTCACCATATGTTAGTACGATACTTTCCATTTCTTTATGTCCATTTTCTATTCTAAAATTACGACACCTAATATTAGATTACCATAAAAGCCCAAAAAAACCTCTTTATTTTCCCCTTGATAATCAACCATTGATTTAAGAAATTGACTCTCTACCAAAAAAAAATGGAGAAATCGAGAGGATCTTGACTCCACCACATGATTCAAATTCAACCATAACTATCAATACATAAAAGTTGGGTTCAAAGTTCAAACATATCTAGTACATCCTCACCAAACAATAATTTTACACTCTAAAAGAGGAAAAGGCAATCCACCCTGTTGAAGAAAAGATCACCCATTTTTTTAGGTAAAAAAATAAATACTGGATCAAGTCGGTTAACATCATTTTATCCTACACCTTTCATGAAACCTTTTTTTTTAAATTCAAAATACATTAAAAATTATTTTAAAAACTGTATTATGTAAGAAAAAAGCTATAATTTCCATCATTTCTTAATTCAAAGTACATCAAAAAAAATTGAAAACTATATTATGCCCAAAATAAAAGCTATAAATATCCATAATTTCTCTACCTTATTGATCAGCAATGAACAAAGTCAAAAAACCAGCAATGGAGGGAAATTTTCATAACCCCATTTGCAAAATTCATACAAAATTTATACTCCATACTTCATATTAATTAATTAATCCTTTTAATTAGCTCAGATTAAGAAAACCAACTAGAAATAAGACAGAAAAAAAATGGTATCAGAGCCAACATGACACAAAGTTCACGAATTCGAATCTCATCCACACTTCTTTTACAAGGTGGAATTAATTAGTACCGAGTGTTGCATCCACATTTCAAACCCAAATGAGCTCTCACGCTGCTAACAGGGTGACAAAGTATATAACATAATGTTCGGATTTCAGCTATCAGCTTAATCTTTTGGTTTGACAATAATAAATAAAAACATAAATAAAATGAGAAGAAGAAAGAAAGAAAACAAACCAGGATCAATCTGGTCACTAATAAGCTGAAGGAAAATGCCTTGACCAATGGTATTAAAAAAGTTGAAAAATTGATCTTCAACTTTATCAACTAATCTTTGCCTAATCTTCTTCTTAATGGTAACAATAGCTCTGATTTGAATCTCATTTCCAGAAGAAGAACCCAATAAAGCCTCATCTTCAATCTCCTTTGTTGATGTTGATGATGAAGGTGCACTGGATTCCACTGTTCTGCCACCTCTGCTGATCACTGCCCTCACCTTAAGTCCACGTGTCAACTTGGGTTTTGCATATTTTCCGGCGTAGAAGATTCCAACTCCGGGGAATCTCCGGTGAAGAGATGGGTCATTCAGATTTGGTTTTATTGTTGTTGGGGTTATCTTTGTTGCTAACATTTTTATTTTTATTTTTATTTTTTTTTAAGTTTTTGATTGAGATTTCAAGCAATAAATGTAATTGGGTATCAAAGAATGTATGATTTAAGATTATTTATGGAGTACAAAAAAAAGAAGATCAATTTTTTTTTTGTCTTACTACTAGTACTGAATTGTCAATGTTTTATGGTCAAATATTTTTAATAAAATTGAGATAAATAAAATAATCTTGAATAACACTTCCATATGAATCATGATTTAATAAAGGTTTGGAAAAAGAGACAAACTTTCAATTTTATCGATGTCAGTTTGTGTAATCATGAATGTTCATTAATGACGGTTTAATAGGTTAGTGGAGTTGTAATCCACATGCAAGAATAGGACGAAAATTGTAAGTGAATATAATTCTCGGTTTTATAATGTGAATGATTTTTTTAAGGAGAAAGTTTAAAAGGTTTAAAGTCAATTGCAATAATTTGCAGTACTCTCTCCCTAACATGAAAATTTCAACAATTGATTTTACACGTATTTTAAAGAAGAGATTTAAGGGTGTAAACTAAGGAATTAGTCAAAATAAAAATTAATATTAAAAACTTATAATCACATTCTTGCTTGTATTAAAACCATTTTGGCTAATTACTTCGTTTACACGCTTAAATCGTTTCCTCAAAATGCGTGCAAAAACAATTGTTAAAAGATTTATGTTACGGAGGGAATAGTTAATTAGAATTTTTTATATACATCCATCAGGTGTAACGTGCATTCAATGATAATTTTGCTTATTTTATAAAAAAAAAATGCTCATTTTAAATTTTTAAAATGAGTAAAACTATGTTAAATCAACAATGAAAATACATTTAAATGCACCTACCTCTACGCACAATTGAATACATAATAGACCTGTAGGAGATATGCACATCAAATAATGGAGTCTAGGCCATACGATATTTATGACTCAATTTCCAGCGTTCTAGTACTCCAAGTAAGAGAAATTCAAATGGTGGCTATAACTTTCTAATTTCTACTCATAAGTTGCTTGCCTCATTTTGATTCTCACTAACGAGTGTGAGGTTTTATCCTAATGGTTAAGGCTTTAAAATTTCAGGCACGGATTTCTGGATTCGATTCTCGACACATGTACTTCTATGCTAAAAGTTTTATGCTATGACTTAATTTATCTTACTGCGTGAATCAAATGAAACTTATTAAATCAAATGAAAGTCAATTATTGCATTCAAACAAAGGTGATTGATTCAAATAAAAGTTTATTGAATCAAATGAAAGTCAATTGCATTACCACTCCTACAGTTTGGAGTCAATGTATCTATGATATAAAGTGAATCTATTTTTACTCAATGTAGTTGTACTACTTCCATATCGCAATACTTGCAACTTTTTGCTATTTTGGGTTGTAACACAATACTTGCAACAAATGATTTTTTACTATATTTAATCAACTTTTTTTTTAAAAAAGACCATTTTATTCATAGGCCCTGTTTGAGAGTTAGCTGATAGCTGTTAGAGGTTAGCTGGTTGAATTAGCTGTTTTGAATAGCTGATTGTGATAGCTGATTTGTCTAACTTATTACATTAGCTGTTTTGTGTAAAAGTGTTTGGTAAATAGTGGTTAACTGTTAGATGTTTCAAAGTAAAAATAACCAAAAAGCTATAAGCTCTTCCAAAAAGCTCATCATATGAGCTTTTTGAAAAAGAACTTTTTAATCTCAAAACTCTCTTCCAAACTGCTAACTCCCAAACACCATAAATAGCTTTTTGAGTTGGTCAAACCTCTCTTTCCCCGCAAACCTCTATTTTCCCCCAAACTTCTAACTCCCAAACACCCCCATAGTTTGAGGCCCCATGTCCTTATTTATTTTCCACTTTTTCATTCTTTAACAAGTTTATCAATACCCTTACATATAACTCCCAAATACCTCCATAGGAGTGTAGGTTGCAATTTTTGTTGTGATTACTGCGATACAGATCGAGGTATGTTTACATTGAATGTACCTCCATAGGAGTGTAGGTTGCAATTGGTAGTTAATGTATTTATATAGTTCATCGTTATTGACTTGTTGTATTTATCTCCTTCTCACAATAAGTCCTCTTTCTAACCGAAACCCACCCTATACATATTAATAACCACAAAGAATCTGATAAGTACTAAAAACTAAATAATAGCAGTATATTAGACGTTTAAAGTGTACATTAGAGAAAAAAGAGATACACGTGATTTTTAGCTAAAGTTACCAATATTTATAAAAACGCCATTTATGATTGCACAAATATAGCGCTTTTTTTTTCCAAAAGAGGTTTTGATCCTTGGTCAATGCATGTTTATAATATCAATCATTAAGGCTCTGTTTGATTTGATGGAAAATATTATCCCAGAAAATGTTTTTCCTCCTTCTTCCCATTTTTCTTTGTTTGTTTTGGATAGGGGTGGAAAAGAATTTTCATTAAGGTGGAAAATGTCACTTTGAAAAAAAAAATGATTTTCCTTTTCGGCTCCATTTGTTTTGAAGGAAAACAATTTTCTAAGAAAAACAATTTTCAATGGAAAATATAGATGTAAACAAAGTTTTCTTTTGTTTGTTTGATTAGAGGAAAAGGAAAGAAAAAAATAAAATAAAAATGAAGGAAAGATGAGAAGAGTGAATAAGGGAGAAGTAAGGAGTAGGAAGGAAAATATGAGATTCCTTCTCCACAAAAGGAAAATGATTTTCCTTTTCCAAAGTGACATTTTCCATTTCAAGGAAAATTATTTTTCATCCCTTTCCAAATCAAACAAAGAAAAATGAAAAGAGGGAGGAAAATTATTTTCCGGGAAAATGTTTTCCATCAAAACAAACAGAGTCTTCCTTCTTACTCTTTACTTCTCCCTTATTCACTCCTCCCATTCTTCCTTCATTTTTTCTTTCCTTTTGATAATCTAATACTACCTCCGGGTTTTTTAGTTTACGACTTTGGCATTATTCACAAGTATACTTTGACTATCGTTTGTGATTTATACATAAGAAAAAACATAGTCATGTGGAGTCTCGTTGGATTCGTTTCAACATATATTTTTTAATATTTAGTTTTTATAATTTTTACAAAAATACAATTAATGATATTAAATTTCAAAGTTTTGTCTCGGCAAGTGTGAAAAATGAAGCGAGTAAATAAAAAACGGAGGGTGTAAACAGTACATATCATTCGTCATACGTAGTACTATTATTTATTAAACAACGGACGAATGTAGTACTATTATTTATTAAACAACTTATAGGTATGAATGTAAAATAAAATCAAAGTGTACGTAAAAATGTAAAAAAAATTAATAATAATAAAATAAAAGAAGAAGCATAACAATTAAAAAATAATAAATAAATAAAATTGAGAATCATGCATGCATGCCACATTCCCACCATATAAAATGTATAAATCCTATAATATATTCATTGATAGAAAGATCTAATATAAAACTTTCAGATCTTAAAAGAGAGAATTTCAATCAAATTAAAAATCTAACATAATCCAACTTTCATTATCATGTATGATTAAACAAAGCTAGGGGAAAATGTCAACTATCTTAATTTTGTGATAAATTAATTTAATTAAGGGGAAGAAATAAAACCTAATATACTTTACCAATGTTTCTTAGTAGAAGAAAATATATATTAATAATGGTGCATTAGTTTAGTTTACAATTGATGTATTTTATCAATTAAAATAACAAAAAAAAAAAAATCTACGAAGAAATTACCTTCAATTTTTTTAAATAAAAAATCATCCAAAAGTCATTTGACTAACACTCAAGATAATAGCTTCTTCGGGATCTCGCTATAGCCTCTTCTTCGCACATCTTCCGAGAGGCCAACCATTCTTGTAATACCCCGAAATTTCGGGATATTTTAAATTTTTCATAATTAATTAAATATATAATTAATTGATTATTATTTAATTAATTATTAATTATATGTGTAGCAGTCTAATTATTTTGGATCATGGCCCGAACCTTTTTTCCTTGTCATGCTGAAACCCGAGCCCAATATTTCTTCCCTTAGTCCATGTTCCACGGCCCCCTTGCATTTTTCTTGATATTAATTTATTTCTTTAAATCAATATTATTATTAGCCCTTATCTATTTTTGATCAAGCTTAAGGAACCTACATTTGCTTACCTATTCTTTTGCTAAATTTTAGGAAGTTACCACAACCCTTTTTCTTTCATCAAAACTCACGGCCCATCCCATCTATTTTTTTCTTCAAATTAACTTATTTAATTTGTTCAACCAATTTTATTCCAGAAACCCTAATTTTATTCTAACTACACATATTCTCCCTACTAGATTTTAGGAGGCCAAAATCCCATATTATTGTCCCTCATACACGGCCTCCCTTATTCATTTCCTTTAATTAATTTATTTATCTTGTTTACTAATTCTATTAATTGCTATATTTGTTGACCCTTTCCTAAAAACCCTATTTTTATTCCAACACTTTCCTATCTTGTTACTAGATTTTAGGAAGTCAAAACCCTCCCCTATTATTACTCTTTTTATACGGCCAAACCAAACAACAACCAAGAATTGTTTTGTTATTTTCCTTCCAAGATCAATTCATTAAATTGTTCCTAAACCTTTCATATTGTTCCAACCCTTAAAGATTGATCAAGAACCTTAAAGAAACCCAAAGAAACCGTGAACCTTTGTGTAGTTCGAATCCCATCTAAAAATCAAAAGTAATTAGATCTGCTTTACTTAATCAATAGGATAGATTAGCAATATGATTATTAGAATAGGATTGATCATGTTTAGAATAGGTTTAGAATCATATGGAATTGATGTTGAATTATTTAGAATTATTTATGGTTGTGTTATGAAGAATGCCGAGTGTGACATGATGATATTCGAATGTTTCTTTGAGGAAAAATATGATTTTTATGTTATTTTCTTGATCTTTAATCAATCTTTTATGCAAATCTTGAATTGAATCTTTAATTTAGGCATTCTATGATGGTTTCTTAAATAAGATCTTGATGTTGTGTTAGACCATGAAGGCCGTGTATTTTAAGGTTTTAAAAGCATTGATTTTGTCTTGTTTTGGTACAAGTTTGATGATTTATTGATTAAAGTGTTATGTTATGATTTATTATTATGTTTATGTGATTAATTATTGTTAATTGTATTTGAGCAATTGAAGTGTAAGTTTTGGTATTTATGGGTAAGAATGTTGTGTGATGTTGAATGATAAAAATATGATTTTTATTTTGTTTTAAGCAATTTCTGTTGATGATTATTGGTTTATTAAGGAAGAATGTCGTGTGGTACTATTTTGGGTTTAGAGGAAAGAGAGGTGCGGCACGTATATTGGCCATCTTAAATACCAAGTCTTTCCTAGCCAGAGACCGAAACATAACATGTATAGCTATTACTCTGTTTCCTTTCTTGTCCCTAGTAGTGTCTTATGCAACTTTAAACCTTAACTTATACTGTCCTTGATATCTTATCATATACTTATAACTTATCCCTAATAATTATTTTATAAGTCCAAAAATAAACTAAAATCCCTTCTAAATATTACCCCACTCGACATTTAGGGTTACACCTAAATATTATTAATCTAAATTAATTAATTATAATCACTAAATAACTAATTATTCAAAATAAAATAATTGTTCAAACCTGTTACAACTACTTCCTAAATTCATGGTCAAAAGTCCTAACTTTATTACTAGTACCACTCGACATTTTGACAACTAAAACCAGAATTTATATTTTAATTCCATTAATTAATTTAATTATAATTAATCATATAAAATACATAAAAACAAGATAAAATTCCACCTTTCATACATTTGACATACTCGACATATATATATATATAATTTAGCAAAAGTTCATACTTTAAATTAATTAAACACAATCATCAAAAATTAATAAATCAATTTCAATAATTATTTAAAATAACAACTAACAACAATAATTAACTAAAACATGATAAAAATCCTATTTTTATTTATTCAATCTACTCGAAATATATATATATATTACCCAAAATTCATGCTTTAATTTAATCAAGTACAATAATCATCTATTAATCATATAAACTTATATAAACAATTTAAATTACACTATTTTACGCAATCTGATCTTAAAGGATTAAATTAAGATCAACCATCTAAAGGTCTCGAATAGTCTGGAAATTTTAATGGATGTTAAATATAGGTTAAAGGTTTAACGTGCATAAATTTAGTTTAAAAATAACACCTTTTACTATTTTTAAGTGATTTTATAACTAACCAGTCAGATTAGGCTGAATTCGGTTTCAGAATTTTATGCCATATCAAACGATCTCTAAAAATTACGAAAATTTAACACAAGCTGTAAAAAAATTATTAATGACTTCCATATAAAATTTCGTAGCATTCCGAATTGATTAAGTATATTAATAAATTCGTAAACCGATTCTGGACAGTTTTACCGGTTTGAAAGATTAAATTATTATAAATAATAAAAGGACGAATTTTGCCACGAAATAAATCATGATTAATAATAAAACAGTAAAGAAACATACACGAAAAATTCATCAAGAAAAAACAAGATTTGATTAATCAATAAATTCATACAAGAAATTATTCAACAGTTAAAGATTTTTAAGAAGAACTAGAATTGAATAGAAGTGAAGTTGAGTCAATAAGGAATTGAATTGTGAAAAGGAAATCAAGAACAGAACAGAATTGAATTGAAAAGATGATTAACTATGAAGTGACCGCCTATCTAGTGGCACACGTGCCATGAACATAGGTTTAGTCGAAGCCACTGTCCTATCTTCGGATTCGGGACAGTTCTTGATCCCAGTGCTTGGGGAGTAGATCTTCGTGGTTGACCCGGCATGAGCAAGGAAAGTTGGGGGGAGTAGATCTTCGTGGTTGACCCCTTACGAGCATATGACTGGTCACGTATTAGCACCTGAACTGAATAGAATAGAAGAGTCAATAGTGGTGTCAAGAAGTCTAGAACGGAGTAAGTTAGTATAGAAGGTTGTGGTTATGAGGATTGTTATGATTGTTTTCCGCTGCGTACTTGATGATTATGTTTATATATGATTTCTTGATATTTGGTTTGTCTGTTTGATTGACTTATTCCAATGATTATGTTTCTAATTGTGTTCTACTGATTAAGTAGAACAATCTAATTACTCACCACTGATTGTGGACCCCCAACATTCTTTTCCAGGTACAGGTGATGATTGAATTGGGTTACGCAAGGGCTGGGATTGTGAGCTAGCCAGCTTAGTAGTTCACCCTGATGTTTAGTTCTAGCTTATGTTTTACGTTTTTAGTGGACTTTCCTTATTTTGTATTGTTATTAGACTTTGGGATTATTATTTATTTTGGATTCTTTAATAGTTTTAATGAATAATAGGATTAAGTGTAGAGCTTCCGCTGTAGTTTATGGATTTGATCTTAAAGGTTTTTAGAAGTTAATGATTTGTAATGTTGTTTTCTCCGAAAACAACGCTGCTAAATTACAGGTCGTTACAATTCTGCTGACTATATTGCGTCGCTCGGGCACTGGACCCCTACGCATATCGATATTGATCCATTTTTGGAAGCTAAGTTTTCTTATTTTTTAGCTCTAGATAAATCAGGTCATTCTTCGAGAGGAAGAATTCCTGATTTCCTTGTAATCTTTTCTCCCAAAAAAAAAAAGATAATAGCTAGCTCAATTATTTAATATCCCTCTTGCTTGTATATTAACGGTCCGTTTGGTTGTTGGTAATAAATTGTGGTAATGGTAATGAATTTATAGTGTAATTTTGTTAAGTAGGAATCTTATAATCTCCATGGAAAACAAATTTTCATTCCCAAGCTTCAATTTTCTTCTTATTTTTCATTCTCATCCATTACCATTGGGGAAAGTGGTATTTGATGGCCTGTGAATGTATATTTGTGAAGAAAATTAGATAAATTGGAGCTAAGGTAGCACCACCATGGGAATTGATTTTGATTTATCTTCCAAATTTAGTTATAAATTCATTCCCATTACCATAATTTATAACCGGCTACCAAACGGGCCGTTAGATTATGTTAATTAATTTGTATGTTTATAACCTTAAAATATATTTTACTTAAAATTCATGCTCCAAAAGTTGTTGCGAGTATAATAAAAACGAAAAAAATACTTCATCCATTTCGAAATAAACGCAACAATTTCTATTTTAGGAAGTTTCAAAATAAATGCAACAATTTTAATCTTTCCATTTTTGTAAGTTTTTTCTTTCTATCACTCACATCATCACATACCCCACTTTCTCTCTCTATCCCTTTTACTCTGACAACAAAAAATGAACTAGGAGTCCGTGCCATCCAATTTGTTGCGTTTTTTTCGAAACGGAGGAAGTATATACTTTTCCATCCAATATATCTTATTAACATAAAATATATATGGTACCGGTCCATTAGTTAGTGTACAATCCACGTATTTTATCATTAATTAAAATAATTAACCAAAAATCCACCAAGAAATTACCTTTAGAAATAAATTTTAAAAAAAATCATCCAAAAGTCGATCATTTGACTAAGGGCTCGTTTACATTAGATGAATAGAGATGAACTAAACTGAATTGAACTTAATAGAGATGAACTGAACTGAACTAAACTAAACTGAACTGAATAAAAGTGTATTCATTAAACTAAATAGAAATGAAATGAACTGAACTGAATAGAGATTAACTGAACTGAATATAATCTGAAGTAAAAAAGTTCTAACGCTCAAGATAATATCTCAATGCTCTTTGATAATAAAGACTTAAAGAGTATATTTTATATATATGTAGACAATGTGCATGGCATACATGGTATATAATACTCCGTATATTAATAACAACTTTTTTTATTATTTTTAATTACGGAGTAAAAAAATATTTCCAACAAAGAAGACAAAATCACTCAAAAGTTTAACTTATTGTTTATGTGTATGTCACATGCATGATGAATTGATGATTGGTGTTTGATTACTCAATTAAAATTCATTATTGTACTACTATAATCTCTCTGAATTTTTCATAACACGAAAGCTAGAATATGGTAATTAATTAAGGATATTACTATAAAAAAAATGCTGTGACAATATATTTATAATGATATATATTAATATTAATATTAATATATATATTAAAAGTACACAATCATCGGTAGTTCTAAGTCTTCTAACTAATATTAATTTAATGTTATTTTTACTTTTAACTATTTAATTATCTAACTAGTTTTTTTTTCTTAATCCGAATGCTCGATCGGTTTTCTTTAAAATATTAGTTTAAAACTTTATCTATCATCTAATAAAAATGTACACATAACAATTTAAGTCTTATTTAGTTAAAAAAATTGCAAATTACAAATTTTATTTTAAACCTACTAGAGATATTTTAAATAAAGTAGAAAAATTTAATAAATTATGAGTATCACAAAAATTTATAATTTTTCAATATTACTCTATTATTATTTTTTAGTAATTTTTTTATAAAAGATTCATTTGATTCGATAACTTTTTTTTAACATAACTAACTGTATAAATCCGTAAATTTTAAATTTTAAACGTAGGATTATTTTTTGAAGGATTAGAAATTTTTTTCAAAAGAAATTTCTTTTAATTAAAAGGAAAAAAATTTTAAAAAAGCATTTTGGAGCGAAATAATTCAATCAGATTATGACATGTGTCAAATTTGTTTACAGCCTCAGTAGTAAGTAAATGATCTGATACTAGGTACTGAAGACATTGATTAGCTTTTATTGTTAACTAAAAAAATTAAAGAAATTTTTGTAAGTTGCATCACCCCTAATATTTTGCATTTTTAAAGTTGTTCTCCACGCGTTTTCAAAGTTGTACTCTATGATTTTCAAAATTCTAATTAGTTGTATCCCTAAGGGCCTAAACTAACTCACCTAATGTTTTATGTTGTGCCCTTTTTGGTTAAATTTCAAATAAGATTTATATTACATTTGATTCAATTAATTTATTCTTTAATAAGATTTTTTAGCCAAAAATACTTAAAGGTATATTAAAATTTCAAAAAGGGATAAATTAAAATATAGTAATGAGTTTTGTAAATTAGTATTAACTATAAAAGACACGAGTTTAAATATAGGTTAGCTATAAAATGAATTCAGAATTTTAAAAATCACACCACATAGCTTAAAAAAAGCACAAAATAAATATAGTGGTAAGTCGTGAAAATGAATCCACATTTTTTTAATGGAAAATTATACAAGATTTAAGGTTGTCTTCTTACAAGACTAAACCCTAATCTATCTAGCTAGAATTACAAAATAAGCAAATTTTGCATCTAGATAGGGATATAGGGATCAATATCCTGATGAGATGGAACCCAATGACCTAAGGAAACGAGGTAATCTGCTGCTCGATTCGCCTCGCGGTAGAAGTGCCTAGATGTGAATAAATCAAATTGGTCAATGAGTTGGTTTATATCCTTCATTAGAATTTGGATCTTCCATGGACATGCGAATTTTCCCCGCAAAATACGAATAACATTTAAGTTGTCATCTAATTTTATGAAAATATCTTTAAAACCTAAATTGAGAGCTAATAATAGGCCATTTCGTAAGGCTAAGGCTTGAGCAATTAAGGATGAGCTATTCCCAAGGTTGTATGAATGAGCCGCTAAGACATCGCCAGAGCTATTGCGAATGATGACTCCAGCGGCTGCAGAGTTATGATTAGATGAACCATCAAAATTTAGTTTAATTGATCCTGATGACGGTGAGGACCATGAGACCTTAATAAATTTAGGCACATGCTTACGATGACATGTGGTTGTGAGGATATAGATATAGGAGGGAGAGTTTGACCATTCTAAATAGATTTTTTTTTTTGCTCTAAAGAAAGTCAAGGTTGGACAAAATGAATGTACATACAGTCATACAATATACTAAATGTGGCTGATCAAACTGTATTGATGATTGATGATTATATTGATGATATGATATATTAATATACTTCCTCTGTAAATGAATTATTGCAACAAGTGAATTTTTGACACTATTCACAATTTTCACTTTGATTATAATTTGTGACTTATACATAAAGAAAAATATAGTCATGTGAGATCTCTTTGGATTCGTCTCAACTTGTAGTTTTTTATTATTTAGTGATTATAATTTTTTAAAATACTTATATTAATCTTCAAAGTTTTATCTCGACATACGTAAAAAGTCATTTGGTACAAGAATTCATTTACGGAGGAGCTCATGTGAGGCACACAATTATTAATGTAAAAAAATACGGAGTAACTTTTGTACAAATTCAATCCAATTCAGTAAAGACAAATTCAATTATGCTTTTTTTAAAGTCTAGAATTTAGTTTAATTAATTTAGGGTGCATTTGATAGAGTGTAAAACGTTTTTTTAATGAAAATGGTTTTCCATGGAAAGCCTTTTACATTGAAAAATTCATTTTCACAAAGATTTTTCATTATGATTGGTTGTATTTAAAATAATTTTCCGTTTTAACCATTTTTTTATTGCTCGGTTAAACTGAAAATCAATTGCTTCAGTTGTGACGGAAAATGTTTTCATTCAATTTGTGATGTAAAATGGGTTCCTTCCAATTTGAGGGGAAAATAGTTTTACATCTTAAGTTTTATATTTTAATATTTTACTCCAAACCTAACAATGTAAAATGTGAAAACAATTTTCAGATAAACCGTATTACATTCTACCAACCGGACCCAATTTTTACATTTTAATATTTTACACCAAATCAAACAATGTAAAATTAGAAAACATTTTTACATTATACCAAACTAAGCCTTAGTTAAGTTCAAATACATTCGGTCCAAAAGAGCTTAATGATAGTCATGTATGGAGTACATGCTAACATGAATCTTAATCACACTTTAGAGTCGTGATTCACTCAGATTTGACTAGTTAATGACAAAAACATGTTTCCTCTGTTTATTCTTTTTTTTGGAAGGAAGGTAGATTAATTAAAAAATTAAGTACTTCTGATTTGCACGAGGACTTGTCTATATGGAATATTACAACCAACAATAGGGAAAAAAACTTTTTTTTTTTTGGTAAAGGGAAAATAACTTGTGATACTCATCAGAGCCACCACTAAATAAGTGTATTGGTTAATATTAATAGTGGATTCCAACTCATATGATAAATAATATTTTAATATCTTTTAGTAGTGGGTAGTCTACCTAGCGGGTTGATGTAGCAATGTCCTAACAATAGTATGTAGTGCTCTGTTCAATGATAAGTCTTAATGTGATTAATACGGAGTAATAATAGAGATTTTAAGACCTAGGCCCTATTCTTTAGGACTGATCTGAACTGATCTGATTAGGTGGGGTATTATTTTGTGAGAGTATAACATTAAAACAAAGCTGAACTGATCTGATTACTGTAGCTTTTAAGTTCAAAAGAACATGGTCCTACCTAGTGGTATAATTAATGATGTTAGTGGGTTGGGTTAAGTAGAAGACCTGCCATCGGGCAAGAATGGTACTAGGTTTGGCGGAAGACAACTTTTTTTAATAATGTGGGTATGAAATATGAAAGTTAAAATTAATATTGTTAAAAAAAGTGGAAAAAACAATGACTTGTTCTGTTAGACAGAAAGTCAGCGTGTTGGATAGATAGTGTGGACTGTGTGCTAGCTAGCGGTTAGAGCGATGACAACCGAAGGATTGATGGATTTAGATTGGAAATTGAGAGAATGATTACTGTTTATTTGCTTTTGTTTTGTGTATTTAGGTTCCGTTTGGTTAGGTGTAAACACTTTCAATATAAGATAAAGATTTTCATAGAAAATAGATTACCATGAAAATATAATTACAAAACCAGGTTTCCATTATTTGATAAATGTGTTTAAAAAAATAATGGAAAATAAGGAAAATGAAAGGGAAAGTAAGGAGGTAGTGAGAAGACTGTACAAGTGATAATTAATGTAAAAAAAATAAACAAATATAGTTTTGCTTTTATTTTGAGGGTAGAAATGGTTTTCAATCATCATAAGGGGTATTTTAATCCTAGAGAATTGAAAATGATTTTACACTATTTTGAAAGCCAAACAATATAAAACTAAAAAATACAATAAAATAGATTTAAGCCCCGGCCAAATAGAGCCTTAGATTGTGTTTTGTTTTATGCTTCCTACCGTTATCTTTTTATTTATTTTTAAAAAAAATATTGTATATTGAGTACATGTATACTAAATTACTACACAACGAATAAAAATTACCTTAAAAATATTAAAAACTAAGTTTAATAAATAAAATTAATATTTCCACAAGGTAATTTTTTATGTGCCTGGAATAATTTTATAATTGTATTAAACTAAATTGAGGTGCACCCGAAAAAATAGGGATACAATTATACCCCCATGTCCCCCAATAAAAACGCCACTTCCTGCCATAGGGACGATGAAGATGAATTTTAGTTCGTAGTACCCGCTTTATCCTCCCTTCACCCCGCTTCATCCCTCTCTTATCCTATTAAGAAAAGACTTACCGAAATGGAAAGCTTAAAATTGTTGAATTTATTTTGAAACTTCCTAAAATAGAAATTCTACTTCCTCCGTTTCGAAATAAATGCAACAAATTGGATGACACGGACTCCTAGTCCATTTTTTTGTTGTGAGAGTAAGGCCCTGTTCTTTATGACTTAAAAGCTACAGTAATCAGATCAGATCAGATCAGACTTAGTCAAATCAGATCAGATCAGACATTATTATTATTATTATTAATTTCGAACATTGTTTTTCCGCTCGACATTTTCCGACGACGGTTTTGGGACTGACTTTTTCAGCTTAATTATTCGGCCGACTTTTTCGGCGACGGTTTTCGGGACGATTTTTCCGACGACGGTTTTCGGACTGACTTTTCCGGCAATTATTATTCGGTCGACTTTTCTGGCGGTGATTATTCGACCGACTTTTCCGGCGTCGATTTTCAAGCCGAGTTTTTCGGCGACGATTTTCGGGACAACTTTTCCGACGATGGTTTTCGGACTGACTTTTTCCGGCGGTGATTATTTGGCCGACTTTTCCGGCGACGATTTTCAAGCCCAGTTTTTCGGCGGCGGTTTTCGGGACAACTTTACCGACGTCAATTTTTGGAATGACTTTTCCGGCGGTGGTTATTCGGTCGACTTTTTCGGTGACGGTTTTGGAGTCAGATTGAATGAAGGGTTTGAAAAGAATGAAAAATAAAATACTGAGGTGAAATGAAATGAGCTTGAGGCTTTGGGCTCATTAATTTTTGTCCCTAAAAAATAAAAATAAAAAATTGGTTATAAAAATAAATAAAAAAAAATTAAAATTAAAATAAACATTAAAATAAATATAACCATAAAAATAAAAACAAAACCAAAAATAAAAATAAAAATAAAAATAAAATCAGATCAGATCAGAAAAACTCAAATCAGATCAGATCAGATCAGAAAAAACTCAAATCAGATCAGATCAGACAAACTCAAAATAGATCAGATCAGTCCAGATCAGCCCTAAAGAACAGGGCCTAAAAGAATAGAGAGACAATGGGGTATATGATGATGCGAGAGATAAAAAGAAAAGACTTACAAAAATGGAAAGATTAAAATTGTTGCATTTATTTTGAAACTTCCTAAAATAGAAATTGTTGCGCTTATTTCAAAATGGGGGAAATATTACAAATTACATAATTTTGGCTCATTTTAATTTAAAATGCTCATTTTAATCTTAAATAAGATAGATGTAAAATGCTAAACATAGTCATAAGTCATAACTCACAGGAGTCATAGCCAGTTAGCTAAGAGGCCCAACCGCCCAAGTGTTAATGAGCCCTTGAATTATCTTGATCCAATCAAAAAAGTTATTAGCAACTAGCAAATCCACTCAAATATGACAATGAATCTATTATACATCCGCATGTACGTAGAAGTATATGCATCCAAGTTGTTTTATTGCTTATTTTAAATAATTTGTCTCATTTTAAAATGAGAAAAAATTATAAAATGAACAAAATTATCCTTAGAAACATACATATGAATGTATAAAGAATTGTCATATTGAATTTCCATTGGTCAACAATACATTATAATATTAATTTTATATATTACCTCTCTCCAATTCAATACACATATAATAATATTATATTCAATTGTACCTAAGAGGGTTGAGAACTTTCAATATTACTTAATCATTTCCTCTCAAATATATACTATCTCCGCCCCAATTTAGTTGTAAAAAATGATGAGTTCCAATAATAATAACAATATAACAGAGAATAATTAGTAATGACTATGTTGACCCGATCTGACCTAAAAAATAATTATCATTAGTTCATTATAGTAGTAAATTTATCAAATTATGAGGATATTTAAGGTAAACACACCTCTCACTATAGTAAGATTTGTAGCTCTGCATGTCACCACTACTAGAAAAGATGTCATTTGCGACGGGAATTTTTTGTTGCAAAAATGAGATCCTGTTGTAGAAAAGAGGGGTCGTAAATGATTTTTTCTGTCGTAAAATATGACTCCGTCGCAAAAAAATGGGGTCGCAAATGAATTTTTTCGTCGCAATCCCGTCGCAAATGAGTCAATTTTAATAGAGTTTGGGTTAGGTATTTGCGACGGGCTAAAAAATCGTCATAAAAGATCTACATTTGCAACGGGATTTAAGCCCGTCATAAATGCATGTATGTGTTCCCGTCATTAATGGAAATTTTTTTTATAGTGCACGTTCCTTTTATTGGATATAACATCATTTATTTATTTCAAATTGGCTAGGAATGAATTTTTTTTTTATAAGATGTAGCTTTTACAAAGTTTATTAATTAAAGTATATTTTGGTATACATATTGCGTTAAAATATGAAAAATTAAAAGCGATATAATATTTCTCAACCTATTAGGTCAATTCGAACTAGAAGACAGTTGAATATGATGCCAATTCGAACCTGAAGTTTTTATTTAGTGTATTGTTAAACTTTGCCCGCTTTTTTCTCAGTATCGTTAGCGTTTTGACAATTCTACCCTTACTTTCCATCTTTCTCATTAACTTAGGAACTACAATGTCCTATGGGAATCAAATGTTCATATCAACCAAACAAAATCAATGTAAAAGGCAACCAAACTTTATTTATTTACATTATTTAAATTTTGTTTGGACTTGAAAGTTAAAACTGGGGAATTGATATTGGCACAACTAAATTTGATAAAGGCACAACTTTTGTGAGAGAAACATAAAAGGAGTGCTCTCACAATGGGTTGTGCCAATATCAATTTTAATTATGACTTTATCATTTCCCTTAAAACTATGGTTGGCTTTAAATTTGGGCACAAGCCGTGCTGGGAAAGCCTATGTGCCTCGTGTCATAGCGTGTCGTGCCTATAATAAACCAAGAAAAGTTCTTGTTGTGCTGGGCTCGAGCCAAGTTAAGGTACATGCACGGCTTGACCCACGCTTCGTTCTGGACCGACTAATTTCGTGCCGCCATGCATACGAAGTAAGCATGTCAACTTGCATTCTTGGCATTCGTGCTCGTGTTAGGTTCATGACAAACTTTTAAAAATGTTGTCCATGCACAATCCATAACCCATCATTCATGCATTCATGCCGTGCTCACAACAGATTTGTGTTGGACCAGACCCATATCATGTTGTGCCAAATTGGCCCTCATGCCAGCTCAGCACATAGGCCACATACACAACTCTAGTTGGCTTTGATGTAGGATAAGATTGTGAATGTTTGGTGAGGTGAGGCCGCTGCTTTGGTTATCATAATAGCAATTGTCATTATATGTTACAAATAAAATAACATAAAAAGAAGAATGTGGCGGGGGGAGAGGGTGATTATTAGGAATTTTTATATACGTCCGGTTCGTTTATGGTACAATTAAAGATAATTTTGCTTATTTTATAATTTTTTTTTTATTTTAAAATTTAAAATAAGCAATAAAACACCTTGGATGCACATACATCTACGTAAATCCGGATATGTACAATACATTTGTTAGGGGGATTATTTGATTAAAGCCAATTAAGGTGGCTCCAAATTGACATTGTTTATGGCCAAGAAAGTGTCAATAATTACTCATAAAATTATTGGTGATAATTTTGGCATTTTTATGTACCGTACTGGGTCTGGTCTGGTTTGGCGTACTCACTCAGTGCCCACGCTTGTCAAAGTTTTTTGCAACCAGCTCAGCTATTCTCCCTACCTTCCCTTTTAGGTAGCTCCAATCATTTACCAACCTTTTTTTTCCCTACCGGATATTATTAAATATAATTAATTATCAAATTATCAACATTACTTTACTATATCATGCAAGAAAAGTATAAAATTATTTATTTAAAGTATCGCAATTAATTAGGATCGGATGAAGTATTACTATTTTTAAAAAATGTTTCACTACCACGTGTTATCTAACCCAAGTTTTTACGTATTTCCACATATATATATTTCAATGATTTTACTTATAAATGATATTAAGAATTTTTAAGTAATACCCGAAAAAAAAAAAGGCAAATATTCATTCGTTTCCTTTTTATTTGTACCATTTTTCTTTTATTAATGTCCTTAAATGTTTGCACCATACTAAAAATAAACAAAGGGTCAATAACTTTACTTTCACAACAATTACATATAGTGCCACCACTTTTCAATTTCAGCAACCTTGTCTGTCTCATCACCTCTCACAACAATTACACAGGATCCCTACTACATTAAAAAAAGCAAAAAACTCAAATGGAGAAAACAATTAGGGACAGAGTGAGTAATAATTAATCACTCATTCCCTCATTCCCTTTGAGAGAAGAATTCAAAAAATTATGCTCTCACAAAGGGGAGTGCTAGTAAATGGAATAATATCAGTATCATTCCCCTCATATCCTACATTTCGAAGGGCTCGTTTCCATCCCTATATATATATTTAAAAATTTAAGGAAAAATTGCCAAGAATAAGCCAACCTTTTGAAAATCCAGAAATAAGCTAACCTTGTTATCATTTAAACCAAAAATAAGTCAAATGATTATTTAACATGTTATTTTCTATTTTTTTTTATCACTATTTTACAATCATTCAACCTATTTTTTTTTATTTAAATGATAACAGTAACTTGAAACAACAGATAACTAATAGATTAAATAATTGTTTATCCTATTTTTGGCATAAATGATAACAAGGTTAGCTTATTTCTGGATTTTCAAAAGGTTTGCTTAATTGTGAAAGATCGGCCAAAAGTTGGCTTATCCTTGGCAATTTTCCCAAAATTTAATAACGTTAGTGGCTGATCTCAGGCCTTGAACAAGACCCTTTTACTAGTCACCCAATTCAACTTGGGACAGAAATCCTCACAAATATATGCATCGACTTTGAAATTAAAGATGCAAAGACTTCATATTTGACATTAGCTACACTTAACCAATAGCATATTCAATATTGCGTCCCTATTTCAACCAAACATAGCTGCCTAACTTTCCTTACCTCTTCATCCATCCACTACAAATTTTATTTATTAAAAATGGATGCATTCTACACAAATTAAGTACAGTATTTTGATATGTCCCCTCCAAGTACAGCTGGGTTTCCCTTGTATGTAGTGTCAACCACTATGCAACACTAGTTCTAGACTATCCCACCACATACACATAATTTAACTCATGACTCATGACATATCATATATATGAGCACTAGCTCAAATCTTCTCGCTAACATTTTATGTTCCATTTGTGTTTTACTCAATTTGATTATTTTAGTTCAAAAAATTACTCATTTTGTCTCAATTTACTTGCTATATATTTTTTTCACACCTTTCGAGACACAACTTTAAATAAAAATATCTTTAACTATATATAATATAAAATTATAAATATTATATATTTGAAAAGTACGTGTTAAGATGAATTAAATTAGATCCATCATGACTATTTTTTTCTTACGTATATTAATTTAAATAAAGTCAAAGTTCACATGTGAACAATGCCCAAAGTCAAACTGGGGTAAGTAAATTGGGACAGAGGGAGTACTAAAACTCACCTTTTAAATTTTATTTTTTAAAAGATAGATTTTGAATCAATTAAAATTAGTAGAACACAAACGGGACACAAAATGTGTTGCTCCATCCGTCCCAATTTAGTTGCTACATTCACTTTTTCACATCTTCCAAGACACGACATTAAATAAAAATATCTCGAATTACACATAATAAAAAATTTATAGATTTGAAAAGTACATGTTGAGACGAATTAAACTAAATCCATCATGACTATATTTTTTTTTCTTACGCTTATAAAACTAGAAGCAGTCAAAGATCACATGTGAACAGTGCTATAAGTCAAAATGCAGCAACTAAATTGGAAGAGAGGAATCAAAGGATTTTTGTCCTATCATATCATATCATATCATACCATACATAATTCCTCTTCTATTTATCTCCTCAAACTCCTCACTTCACAAAGCCAAACTCAACTTCAATTTACCCACTTGGCACTCATTTCCATGGCTTACTCTAAACCCTTGCTTCTTCTACTCATGCCACTTTTGCTATGTTTTTCCATAATAATAACCACCACCCAAGCCAAACAACTATTACACCTCCCCTTAACTCATTCTCTCTCAAAAGCACCTCTAGATACACTACTAAACGGTCACCAGCTTTTAAAATCTACCTCCACCGCCTCCGCCGCCCGCCACCGCCGCCACAAACACCACCGTCAAGTGTCCTTGCCACTCTCCCCTGGAAGTGACTACACCTTAACCTTCACTCTTAACTCCCAAAAACTTTCTGTTTATATGGACACCGGAAGCGACGTCGTTTGGTTCCCCTGTTCCCCTTTTGAATGCATTCTCTGCGAGGGCAAGTACCCGTATTCGTATCCGTATTCACGTTCTGAGCCAGACACTGACACTGTCAGTAACACTGGCAGCAGTACTACTGCTGCTGCCACTGACAGTGTCAGTGTCAGTGTCTTACCTCTGAACGTATCGAAATCCTCGCTCCTCACGTGCAAGTCGAGTGCTTGCTCGGCGGCGCATTCGGCGGTCCCCACCTCCGACCTATGCGCCATGGCAAAATGCCCTCTTGAAGATATAGAAATTTCTGATTGTTCCCAATTTCCTTGCCCATCTTTCTACTTTGCTTATGGAGATGGAAGCTTGATTGCTCAACTTCATAGTGAAACCCTAATCATGCCCTCTTCCTCCAATAATAAGCCTTTAATTCTTAACAACTTTACTTTTGGGTGTTCTCACTCCGCCTTGGGGGAACCCCTCGGCGTAGCTGGGTTTGGAAGAGGCGCTCTTTCGCTTCCAGCTCAGTTGGCTATGTTGTCACCTGAGCTGGGAGCTGAGTTTTCATACTGTCTGGTTTCTCACTCCTTTGACTCTGCCAAACTCCGACACCCTAGCCCCCTCTTTCTAGGGAAGTCAAAGGAGAGAGATTCTAAAGATGATGATAATGATTTTGTTGTTTCTAAATTTGTTTACACTCCTATGTTGGAGAATCCCAAACATCCTTACTTTTATTCGGTTGGGCTAGAGGCAATTTCCGTCGGAAAACGACGGATTCGTGCGCCCGACAAACTGGTGAGAATCGACGAGGAAGGAAATGGCGGCGTTGTGGTCGATAGTGGGACTACATACACCATGTTGCCTACCGAGCTGTACGACTCGGTGGCAACCGAGTTGGAAAGGCAGGTTGGTAAGGTGTTAAAGCGGTCCACTTATACAGAGTCCAAGACTGGGATGAGGCCCTGTTTCTATTTGAATCATCCCACCAGCACCAGTACCAGTACCGGTAATAACAATACCGGTACTGGAACTAGTACTAGTACTAGTACTAGAAAAAGAAATCTGGGCACGGTGGTGCCCAGATTGGTGTTCCACTTTGGGAGGAATTCCAGTGTGGTGCTTCCGAAAAGAAACTTTTTTCATGAATTCGTGGACGAGAGTAAGGAGAACAAGGCCACAAAAGTGGGTTGCTTTATGATGATGGATGGTGGAAATGATACGGGGCCGGGGGCTACACTTGGGAATTACCAACAACAAGGTTTTCATGTGGTTTATGATTTGTCTAAGGGTCGAGTAGGGTTTGCTCGTAGGGAGTGCGCAACTTTATGGAATCAACTTCACCGGCACTAACGTGCGCCACTAAGGGTTGGTTGACATCTCTAACTTGGGGTCAATATATATGAGTATCACTAAATTATTCTTCTCACGTCACCCGCTCTTAAATTTTATGGTCTGATATGGAATATTGGGCTATTTTTTTTTTTTTTTTTACAATGGATATGTATATGTATGTATATATTTATATATGCAATTACATCATTTGTATGAGGTTTTTTTTTTTTTTTTTTCTTTCCATACCTTTGTATCATAATTAGGTTGTATTAAATATTTTCATTTGCGAGATAAAATGGGTGTCTAGAGCGTGACAGAAAAGAAAATAATGTGAAATTACACACTTGTAAAGACAGTCATATATGTAGTAGATATTGCAAAATATTAGAGATTGTAACAAATTGTACTTTAAAAACCACTTTTTCCGTAACATATTATTTGCAACATTTGTCAAACAGGATGAAACACATTAGTTGCTATAAAGGTTTTTTTTTTTTTCCTACTCCATTCGTAACATATTAGCTGCAATGATTTGATATTTTTTCTCTCTATTTATTGCATTTAATATGTTACGGAGGGAGTATTTTTTTATGCCATCGCTCTCTTTATCAATTTAACAGACACAATCAATTTTTTAGAAGTACCTATCAACTTTTTTTTTTGCAAATAACTTGTTATTGGTACTCTGTAATACTCGTATATACAAAGTATATTATAATCTCTTCTAATGATTTTTTCATGTTTTTTTCTTTCTATTTTATGTCAAAGCGTTGCACTTTTTATATTACGGAGAGAATATATCGAACATTAAATTATTATTTCATCCAACCATTATCCTCCAAAAAAAGAAAAGACCATGTAAAAACAAAAAAAAAGGATGGAAACACTAACCACTCGTTTACATTAGCCGAATAGAGATGAACTGAACTGAATCTAATAGAGATGAATTGAACTGAATTGAACTAAACTTAATAGAGATGAATTGAACTAAACTTAATAGAGATGAATTGAACTGAACTGAACTGAAGTGTATTAATTGAACTTAATAGAAATGAATTGAACTGAGTATAGATGAACTGAACTGAATATAATCTGAAGTAAACACTTACGGGACTTTGAGCGGTGGGCCTATAAGTTCTAGTACCACTCTACCATATGATTCACGTGAACACGTGGCATCTAGCCATCTACCTTGTTCTGCATGAAACATCGGGGGAAAAAAGATGCAACATTGCAACGTATTACTTGGAGCAAATCTTGATAAATGTTACGAGTACATAATTTTTGTTTTTGTTTTTTATTTTATTCATCACACGTAGAGATGACAATTTGATCGTTTGGGTTGAGTACAGTTGTATATGTTAGGTTGATTCGGGTTTGGTTAATTCAAGTTTAAGCACTTTTTTCCACTAGCTACTAGCTAGTGTATTTCACACATGGATCAGCCAAGTTTCGTGTGAAGTTGTTGTGTCTTATACAAATTTATATAGATTATGTAAATTTAACCAAAATAATTGTGTGCTGGTCCGCCGTGCTCGTGTAGGGTTTCGTGCCAAACTTTTAAAAGGTTATCCATGTGTGTGCCTGTGTAGCCCGTGACCCATCGTTTGCGCCTTCAATTTGTGCCGTGTCGTACTGCCTATCGTGCTCATGCCGGGTTCGTGCCAAACTTTTAAAATATTATCCATGTATGGCCAATGGCCCATCATTTGTGTCTTCGTGCCATGTCGTGCTCATAGCAGACTGACGGACTCGTGCTGAGTGAGTCCAAATCATGCTGTGCCAAATTGGCCCAGTCTCATGCCGACCCAACCTATACCCAACTCTATGCAAAATGCAGGGGCAAGGCCGCAAGGATTAGTAATTCACGGGCGGAGAAATAACAATTAATGCAAGCATAATTTGATGTCCTAAATTACAATGTTAGTTTTGCTTCCAAGATACAAAATGTTGCTAAGAGTTTGCTTGATATTAACTATTACAAGACCATCTCAACTAAAAACTTAAGCTTATAGTTAAGGCCCATGAATATATTATATATACACACAATCATTAACAACATATCAAGGACCATACAATACAAACCAAATAATTGAAATTGCTCGATAATAACACAACTTTAATGAATTAATTCATTCTTTGATCACATAACATAAATTCTCACTAATCAAAACTTGTATAACTACATAAGAATATCAAATTAAAATAAAAACTTGAAACAATGAAGATCAAATTTATAATCCAAAGAATTAAGAAGAAATCAAGCTAATTAAGTTTCAAATCATATATAATTCATGGTCTACGAGGAAACTTGGAAAAATCAGGGCGTCTTTTTTCGTTATAAGCCGTCTTCCCTTCATTACCTTCCTCAGTTCCATAGAACAAGAGTGTTGCATCTCCTGCTATTTGCTGTTTTAACAACAAATAATTAATAACACACTTTTATTCACATATTAACTTTAAGGCATGATTGGAATTCTGCAAGTAATTTTTTTTTTTTTTTTTTCATAATGTGTTCATTGTACTATTATTCATTTTAGTCAATTTATGCTTAGTTAATCTTTTTTTCATGTCTAAGTTGTTTTTATTGGAAAAAAGTGATTTAGAGCATAAGGTTTATATGTTAGGGCATGGTGCAATAATATAAACGTATATATAATGATAACATATAAGGCAGAAACAGGAAAAATCGCGACTCGTGCATGATATGCATGACACGCGAAATCAGGCCTAAAGGGACCAACGAGGCAGAAACTTTTCGTGACTCGCGAACATAGGTCGCGACTCGCGAGTGGCCTCTTGTGCTCGACGGTTGCGTTGTTTTGGCTTTGTCTCAAACGTATGGTTTGGGATAACTGTGAATGGTTATGCCTGATTATTAATAACATCTTTTGGTTGATGTTATAAGGGGAATAGAAGAGAGAGAATATCATAACCAACAAATCTCTATCTCTTGTTTACAAAAGTTGATCATCATTTTCTCTCTAATACTTCACATACATTGTGATATGGTTGTATGAGCAACAACCTTGTTGTTTTTAATTTCTTCATTGTATCTCAAAGACAAATCTGGACTACCTTGTTCCATTGAATAGGGTCAGAATTTATTCTTGCATACACGTATTTTGAGGAAGCGATTTAAGAGTGTAAACGACAAAATTAGTCAAAATATTTTTAATACATGATTGATTCTTGTAACTTATAATCATATTATATTCTTGTTTGTATTAAAACCATTTTGACTAATTGTTTTTGCTTACACCCTTAAATTGATTCATCAAAATACGTATAAAATCTATTTTTGCAAGTATTATGTTACAGATGAAGTATTTTGACCATAGCAAACGGAATTATTAACGATAACAATCAATTGATAGAATTGGTAGTGTTACAAAAAAAAAACTTGATATTACTTAATTTTTGTTAAAAAAATACTTTTTATTAGGTAGTTGATCTTCTTCAAAACTCGACATATATTAAACAGTTCGTGACATATTTTCTTTTTTTTTTAAAAAAAAAAAAAAATCATTTTATACCTAGTTTCTAGGCCAAAATTACCTCTCTTTTTTATTTTTTATTTATTTTTTTTGTGGCATTTAAGTCCTTTAAATTAGCAATATTTATGTATCTGCCTTTATGTACAGAAACATAGTATAAGTGTGTGTACCTGAAGTCCTGCATGACCATCATCAACAGCATTAAGAGCAGATTTCAGTAATCTAACAGCAGTTGGACTGTTTCTTATGATTTCACGGCACCATTTTACTGTCTCTTCCTCCAATTTCTCCACCTACCATACATACATACATACATACATACATACACCAATCAACATATGACAATAATTCACAACAATAATTACACAAATGATTTCTCTTTCTTTTATACTCATCTGTCCCAATCTATTTGCTACAATTTCTTTATTTGAATCTCCCAAAATACTTGTTATATTTTTATTTAAAGTTTATTGGCCCCACATACATTTTACATTTTTACACTATTTTTTTTTTTTTTTTTGTCATTTTACATGTTAAGTACTCCTTGTGTCCCAATTTAGCTGCTACGTTTTGACTCATAGCACTGTTCACACGGGGTCTTTGCCTGCTTCTAGTTTTATAAGCATAAGGAAAAACTTAGTCATGACAGATCTAGTTTAATTCGTCTCAACATGTACTTTTCAAATATATAATTTTTTTATTATGTGTAGATCAAGATAATTTTATTTAAAGTCGTGTCTCGGGAGACGTGAAAAAGTGAATATAACAACTAAATTGGAATGGAGGAGTGAGTACTTATTATATTAAGTACCCTTTTTGTTATTTTACAAGGTCCAACAGTGGACCTCCACATAAAACCAGCTTGCCAAAAAACCGAGCCAAAAGTAGATGTAGCAATTAAAATAGGACTGAGGGAGTATGTATATGTATGTTTGAGTTGATAAATTTGTGAAGTAGAATAACTTACAGGCACAACTGTGTTGATAAGTCCCATTCTTTCAGCCTCAGTTGCTGTGTAAAACCTCGTAAGAAACCACATTTCTCGTGCCTTTTTGGGCCCAATCTGCCTCACCAAATTCCAGCTTAAAAAATCCATTCCATATTGCATATATATAATACTCACTTCATATTGCTAATTTTGTGTGACAATCTTAAGTAAACTTGCAATATGCTAGCCAATTTTAGTCCTGTTTTTTGGACTGCACTGAACTGAACTAAGTTCGACGTTATTAGGATCGGGATTCAGAACTAAGTTCGACGTTATTAGGATCGGGATTCGGGATAATAGTATCTACAATCCTACTAATTAGCTTAGTAAAAAAATATGTACTTCCTCCGTTCCAAAAAAAAACGCAACAATCAACATTTCACACATGCCATAGGATTAAGAGTGTTGTAGCTCAGAGGTGTAAAATTGTGAATACATACAAAACACCAACTATAGACAAAAATTGGTTGTATAGGGTGATTGTTAGATGGTCAAGCTAGTGATGAGTGACTTACTGGTTTAGGATGAGCCTACCTAGTAGGGTTGTCCTTGCCGGTTATGTCCTAGGATGTATTTGTTCTGGTTCTTTTGGTAATATAATTCTTTACATTTTACAAAAAAAAAAAAAAAAAAACATTTCACACATGCCAAGATGAAACTTTGACCATTAATATCTATAATTATGAATAATTAAAAAATATAAAAAATTGATATTAATATAGTATTTAACGAGACGAATCTAACAAGATCTCACTTGACTATATTTTTTTATTATGTGTAAAGCTCAAAACTTGGTCAAAGTATACCACGTGAATAGTGCAAAAATTTGACTGTTGTGTTTTTTTTTTTGAACGGATGAAGTAATAAAATTCAAATATTTAATGGATTTTTTATTATTATTAAATGGCATTATTTTGCTCACGTAAAATCAAATTTTAAGTAGTCGTAAGTAACGATTGGTACATATTTGTCGTAGATATGAGTTTATGATCTAGTGAGTAGTAAAAAAAAAAAGAATGAAAATGATAATTATAATTGTATCCAGGATTGGATCATTGGATAGTAGAATTGTATTATGATCCTATTACTCTAAAAAAAATTACATGTATAATCATAAGATCAACTTTACGATCCTACCTAGGAGGGTCACTTTTTTTGAATCGTAAAATCATAAAATCTAGATAAAGATCATACGAAGTAATAACAATGTATGAGCTAATTAAGATGAAATTGAAAATAAGTCTAAAAGAACAGAGCCGATAGTGAGTTTTGGTACTAACCAAACGCGACATAATGGAACTTCCATAACCAGCATCAAAACTTCCCACCTGCCATATTCCACAAGTTATATAGCTAGCATAGAATTAAGAAGATTTTTTTCAAATGACATAACATTAATGAATTGAAGTGAATACCTTAGGACCAGTCTGTCCAAATATGGCATTATCAGCAGCAATTGTTAGATCACAAACCATGTGTAATATATGTCCACCTCCAACAGCATAACCAGCAACCTTGATTTAAACATTACATAATCAATATTCAATTTTGAGATAAACATATGAATGATGCGTTTTCTTTGTTTGAAATTTTTTGATCTGATTTGATCTGATGTAAGTTGAAGAGAACACACGCGGAGTCATGCAAGCAAATTGATAGGTAAAATGTACATACCATTGCTATAACTGGTTTTGGAAGCCGCCTTATTTGGACCTACATCAAGTTTAATGCAAGATTGATTGAAAATTTAATTACAAAACTTATATATTTAAGTGTAGGAAAAATTTATAAAAACAGTTCCAATTATGACCGGTCTTTGTAAAAACGGTCTAAAGTCTCAACTATGGATCATCACATAATAGTTCCAACGTTATGGGGTATTTAACAAAAACAGTCTCAACTATGACCAGTCTTGTAAAAACGGTCTCAACTCTCAACTATGGATTGTGTGATAAAAATTTCAACTTTATTTAAGGGTTATTTAACAAGAACAATCCTAACTATTGTGTTTCTCTTAAAAACAGTCCCCAAATAATCTCAATTTGTTATTAGAAGTCATGTAATAGTTTCAACTGTTTTTGTAAAACAACTGAAGTTGAGACTGTTGTTACATAATCTATAGTTGATACTGTTTTTAAAAGACGGGTTATAGTTGAGAACTTAGAGATTGTTTTTATCATTGAAGAAAGTGAAACACCTGCAAATCTAAAACATTAAGACGGCCAATATTTTTAGAGTCAAAGTCAATATATCCATCCTTGCCTCTTATTGCCTGATCTCCCCCACTGCAAAATGCCTTAGTCCCCTGCATATATAACAGGAATTTTAACTGGAATTTAGGCAAATAAACACCAAACCACTGCAAAATCTAATGCTAATTAACCTGTTATAAAGGGTTTGTTAGTTGGGAGAGAAAAAGAGTAACAATATATGTTACCTTTATTAGTTGTTTGGTTTAAAACTGTAATGAAAACAATTAAGGGAAAGGAAATTACAGGGAAGGAAAAGGTATTTGTTTCCACAAGTTTCACAAGGAAAACAACCCTCGGAAACAGTAGGTGTTGCTTATGACGTTCAACAAATAAACAGGTTAAAACGTAAACACTTAGGGATTGTTTGGTATATCAAAATATTATTAGCTGAGGAAACGTAATCATAAAACAATACCGTTACCATGCGTTTGCTATGAGTTGTGGGAAACGGAAACAAATTTATAAGGGAAACAAATTCCCTTACATTGTTACCTTCCTAAATCTAGTGGAAACAATTACCGTTTCCGAACAGTAATCATATACATTTCTTTAGTGATATCAAACAACTAGTAAGGGTAACACTATGTATTACCCTTTGCACCCCTTATTTGTTTTCAATCCATTACATTTACTAATCTCATACCAAACACCCCTTTGAGTTAAATCCGTTTCCAACTCCTAAAATTTCTATATCAAACATCCCCTAAGAAAGTGTTTGGCAAGCCGTTATTGGTTGCTGGTTGGTAGTTGATTCACTTGGCTTGTTTGACTACCTGATAGCTAAGTATTAGCTGCTTTCATTGGTTGCTAAAGCTAGCTATATAAACGGTTGTTTAAGAGATGCTTGGTAAAATTATTAATCAGTTGTTAGTTATTTATTAGATAGAATGTGGGCTAACAGGCGAAAAAAACTCATCATGACAGCTTTTCATTTTAGCTTAAAAGTCATTAACCCGCCATTAACCCAACTAACAAGCAAAAAGCCAACCAACAAGCCGGCTAAAAACATAAAACAGATTAATAAGGCAATGAAACAGAATGTGAATTCAAAATATATTAAAAAAAAAAGAAAATTTAAGCAAAGAAAAGTAAAAAAATAATCATGGTTGATGCAAAAAACATATATACCTTTCCAGTCAAAATGATAACACCAATAGAGCTATCATCCCTTGCATCATCAAATGCTCGAATAAGCTCTTTGATTGTTTCTGGTCTAAATGCATTTCTTCTCTCTGGCCTGTTTATTGTAATCTATCCATCACCATTCAAAAAACATAACAAATCATCATTCAAACATACTATTTGCTTAATCATATATCCATATCAGTGTTACACTATATAGCATGGGTACTTCATATGGATATCCGTCTCCGAACCCGATTCGTGTCCATGTATTGGGGACGATTCTGATTCTTAATGTTATAATTCGCCGTATCCATTAACATTATTTTTTTTAAATTTGTCGTTTTCAGTCCCCGTATCTGTATTCATTTCCAAATCCGTTCCCGACTCAGTGCAACCTAGGTGTTACGTAATTCCCTAAATTGCACGTGAATTGCGATCCGGAAAAAACAAACTACATAAATTATATTATAGAAGCGAATTAAAAAGGCGAGGAGAAACTTAAACCATAATTAACATGAACCCCAACAAGCCATATTTGACTCATTATTCATCCAATCTTTTTTTATCAGATTGTGTTTTACAAATTCAGAATTATTTTTATTTTGTTTTTGGAAGAGTATGTACAAAATCAGAGAAATTCTGTCCAATTATTAAAAGTTCAACCAATTTTAAATTTTAAATTAGTATAAAAGTTCAACCATTACATATTTACATGTGTAACATATCAAAACACTTGTATAGTTGTATACGTGTGAAAACATAGTCAATTGGGATGTTGTTTCTTTCATCATTTATTTTGCTACTATTCCGTTACGTACTGCGTAATTGCAAAGATTAAACATTTTTACTTTCTATTTATGTTAAACTGTTATAAATAATACGAAACGGATGTAATATAATACACCATAAATAACTTATTAACTGCAACTAGCTGATATTCTTTTCTCTCAATTTTATGTCCAATCGTTGCAGTTATTTTGTTAACGAGAGAGTATAATGTAATAAAATAAAATTAAAAAAAGGGAGTAATAAAAATGTACAAATTAAGGTGATGATGACCTTAGCAATGGCTTCACCAAGAGCTTTTTCATAGATGATATCAACAAAATGTTTACCAGAATCATCAGAATTAGCAAGTCTCCAAATTACAGGCTTAGAAGAAACTTGGCCATGAACTTTGTGGTAGTTATCATCATTCATAGACGAAGAAGTAGTTGATAAAGAAATAACAGAGGAGGATGATTGAATTTGATGATGAGCTTTTGATTTTGTTTCTGGGTTTAGATGTTTGGCAACATTTGTAATTCTCCTATTAACAACTTCCATTTCTTTCTTCTCAATTTTAGACATTTTTAGATTATCATTGATGTTGTTGGGTTTTTTTTTTTCAAACGAAGGGAAGAAATGGGAGGGAGAAGGGAAATCTGTTATGTTGAAATAGAATATGGTGATAGGATAAGATAAGATAAATCAAATCACAAGTTCTTTTGGTTATATGCTTAATGCTTTGCCAAATAATCCTCTTTTTTTTTGGGCAAGAGTTTGTTTATTTCAGCTTAAATTCAATTCAGTTCAGCTCTATTAAATTCAGTTCAGTTCAGTTCAATCTATTAAGTTCAGTTTAGTTCAGCTCAGCTCTCAATTTTCTTCTCTTATAAAAGATTATTTTCAGCTGTATTAGTTCAAGTTATATTCAGCTAAAGTGAACAAACCCTAAGTACGTAATTGCCAAATAATCCTTATAGAATGGCCATTCAATTTTTCTTATCTCCAGGAGACACGTTATTAAATGAAAATATCTTTGGATACGTTTAATAAAAAAATTATATAAATTACATATTAAAAAATTGAGCCGAAACAAACGAGATCATATTTGATTATATCAATTGTATCTTATATATATATAAATTAAAGAGTCAAAGTTACCAAATGAATAGTAACAAAAGTCAACTCGGATATTCTTTGCCCATTCAACTCGGACATTCTTTGACGGAGGGAGGGGGATTGATATTGGCACAACAAAAATTGATATGGGCACACCCTTTGTGAGAGGAACAGATGAAGATGTGCTTTCACAATAAGATGTGTCCATATCAATTTTGGGTGTGCCTTTATCATTTCCCCAGAGGGAGTAGTATAAAAGACAAAAAAAAAAAGGACTAAAATACAATGGCTTTGCCCATTGATCAGATGTCTAACTCTGCACTGTGCTAGATGTAAAAATTCAAGACAATGGCATTTGCATAAATAAAAGCAAAATGTTAAAACACACGGCACAAAATCGTTGGTAATTTTAACACGGAAAATGACTTAAATACCCTTTACAGTGTACAATTAGGTAGTGCTCAATTAAATGATACTCCCTCTGTTCCTTTTTGTTTGCCCCATTCACTTTTTTCCATCTCCCGAGACACATTTTTAAACAAAAATATCTTTAAATACATGTAATAAAAAATTGTATAAATTGCATATTAAAAAAGTACACATTGAGCTGAATCAAACGAGATCTCATTTGACTATATTTTTCCTTATATTTATAAAATTATAGAGAGTCAAAATTACGAAATGAACAGTGCCAAAAGTTAATATGGAGCAAACAATAAGTGACGAAGGGAGTAGAGAAGTAGAGACTTGGCATGAATTTGCTACTCTTAAAAGAAGTGGGAAAAGGTAGGTCTTGAACAATATTTTCTTATTCTATATAAAGCCCAAAATTATAATTACTTTGTACGAAATATCTGAAAAGACTGATCTATCTATCTATACTATATACTAAAATAAAGTGTTAATTAAGTCATCATGTACACATGTTACTTTATCATTAAAATTATTTCCTCCAAAACTAACTAATGATGTCATTTTATTTTTTTGCTAATTTGTATCTTAGCACAAGTTCCAATATTCACAAAATCCTTCCTTAAAATTAATAAGCTTAGAACTTCATGTTTTGTATATATAAAATTATAATTACCCTTTTAAAAAATTGCAAAAAAATATTATCTAAACCAATTAATCTAGATAAATAATATAGCTAATGGAAAATTACTTACAAGATTGGTTTGAGACATATTTAGATGATGTGTCATTGAGTTTGATTTTTATGTACTAATTGATTCTATCTACTTCCTCCGTTTCAAAAAAACCGTAACAAATTAGGATGCACGGATTCCTAGACATTTTTTTATTTTGAGAGTAAAAAGGGATAGAGAGAGAAAGTAGATGTGAGAGATAGAAAGAAAATACTTACAAAAATGGAAAAATTAAAATTGTTGCATTTATTTTAAAACGGATGAATTATTTCATTTATCTTATTAAATCCAAGAATAGTTACATTGAATTTGAATTGAGTTACACAACTCAAGTATTACTTCACAAGATGGATAGTTTTGCAACTTTTACAAAAAAAATAGTCGAATTAGGGCTTTGACCCAAAATCAACTTAATCAAAATATAAAAATGAAAACCCAAACATTATCAATTTAACTAGTCATATTGAACTAAAAATCGTCTAATCATTTTATAGAAGATGTTATTTTTGTCCATATTAAGTTATCTAAAAGTAGAATACTTTTTGAAATGTATGTTACTCGACTTTTTATTACTTCGCATTGAGTCCTTCAGCACAAGTAATAAATAAATAAATAAATGTCGAATGAGTGTGGAGAAGTTGGTCTCACACTCCCTTGATTTCCCAAGGAGACCTGGAATCAACAATTCTAACACTTCCCCATCCATTAGTACATGAACTTGGGGTGGGAGCGTGGGGCCCATATACATTTCCATTCAAAAATAATACTTCCTCTGTTTCAATTTTTTTTCTGTGTTTATTTTTTACATAATTTTCAATGTACATGTTTAGACGCTAATATCTTATACTACACTTTATCAAAAATTATAAAAAATATATATTAAAAAACTACACATTTCCATATGAATATGTTTTTGTTTTCTTTTATATAATGAAGATTTTTTTTTATTTTAACTTTTCCTCTTCTTATATCCTAAAAAACAAACGTAAAAAACAAATTAGAACGAAATGAATAATAAATAAAAAAAAGCTAAAAACGAGACTAGATCAAGGAGGAAGGGGAGGGGAAAGAAGGGTAGTTGGAGCTCCAATTTCCTCTCCCTTCCCCTCCTTTCATTCTTCTAACCTATATCCCAAACAAGAGATTTATTCTCGTTCTCTCATTTCCCTTTCATTTTCTTTCAATCCAAACAATGAGTTATTAATGTTAGAAAAAAACAAAGAAATTTCCCAAAGTGCATTAAAATCATTACTCATACAATGCATCATTAAACAAGTGATACATGAATGACTTTTGAAGTTAGAGAAGAGACAAAAGATGGAACTCAGTATAGTAATTGCACATGAAGAAATCTCACAAACTTCATATAATGTTTGCTTGCTTGCTTGTATACAACTAAACAAGATTTTCATGTATGACTTCTTGTTTGTTTATTCCAAGAGGTTATTCTCTGCTAACCCTGCATCCTCCACTCCCCAAACCAGATAAATTACAACAAGAAACGGGGGGGAAACCCGAAAAAAAGAAAATAAAAAAGGAAGCGACCTGACACCTGTTCTTGTCTGCGACCGCAAAAGATACATCACCTTCTTCAAGCTTCGCCTTGTATGACGACTTTGGTGACTCACCGGTTTACAACCTAGCAGGGGAGAAAAATTTTAAATAACATAAACATTTGCGAATTTAAAACAACCCAAGTAACTGTGTCAAGGAGAAAGTTCGTTGAAAGGTTGTAGTTGTGTTACTTGTGTTCATCTGATGTACTCAATAGTAACTTAACTCACTCCGAATATAAAAAAAAAACCGAGACTTACCAGCAAAGGTTTAAAATAGGAAGTAATTTCGTGACAGAGGAATAGCGGAAGCTGGAGAACATGTGAGGACCTCGCCATCAGCAGTAACAGTGTAAGTATCAGGGTCAACTGAGATCTTTGGCAGGGAATTGTTGAGTTTCATGTCTTCTTTGGTAACATTCCTTACACCATACACAGCTTCCACCTTTTTATCGAGCTTGTATTGTTCCTTTATACCCTTTTCCAGAGCATCCTGTTGATAGTGCAGGTTCAAATGAGCGTGTATATAACTAAGTGTGCATGCCTAGCCGAATACTACATTCGTAAAAGGGAATTTCACATGCAAGTTATGTAATCATATATAGTATAAAATTAAGTTAATGAAGTTGAAATTGCCAATTGTCAGCCATTGTACTTGGAATATGACAATAAAGCCTCAATAGTAGGAGATGATAAGCGAGTAGTACAAGACTAGTTAAGTGCACTTACATAGGCTCAGGGATATAAGGATACCTAAGATGTATGGATACGGGTACGAAACGGGCATGGAATACATTGATTTGAAAAATATAGGATACTGGTACGACAGGTAGTAGATGTTATTAAATACTTTAAAAATTAATAAATTTCTATTAATTTTTTATTATCATTTGGAATGTTTAAGTTTAATTAAGAAAAACCTTTAAAAACCATATGAAAACATGTAAAAATACTTAAAATTATCATAAAACATGTAAAAAAAGTACTGTTAAAATTGACTAAATTATCCTACAAGTATAAGTATCGTATCGGTATCCGGTACGGATACGACTACCTCAATGAAGTATCCGTGCCTGCTACGTAGAAGGATACCAAATAAACCAAAAAAAATGAGCTTGTGATTGTTTTAATTTAAATATCTTCATAATAAAGCTATTACAGTTCTCAGATTAATGATTGCAGAAGTATACCGGGAGCAGGGACGTCATTTATGTCAAGTACTAAAAGGCAAGTGCTGCTGCAGAAGCATATATTAAACCAGCACACTGTGACCGTGTGACGTCCTAGGCCTCAAAAACACCTTTTCACTCCCTAAAAAAGGTCAAAGGTATTATACAGAGGAAGTTTAAAAGATTTCAGAACCAGAAAATGCAGTATCTCAATCTCATTACAAGGACAAAAGGGAGTTTGTAGCTGATGCTTGGCGGATAATTTTGTGCATAATGTATAAAGTTCCAACGTTAAGGTCAATAAAGAGAATATTTATCTCAAACACCCCCGTTAGCAATGTTTCTCGCTAGGACCTAATATGCAATTTAAATAGTTATGCTATTGTCTTTTCAAGAGTGTAGTAATCATTATGCATACCTTGCTGACAAAAGCAATTGAGTTTGCACTTCCAGCTTTCCCAAAAGCTCCAAACATAGGTCTCATTATCACCTGCAACAAAGCCTTTATAAATAAAACCAATATACCCTTTCCATAATGTATGCTTCTGCTTAAAGATTTACTTTATCCAATACTCATACCATATGATCAATATCAATCAATCAAATCCTTAATCCCATAAGTGGAGTCAGCTACGTGAACCAAAATGCTATCCTAACTTCCTAAGCAGTCATCAAACAAAAATTTCCCCCTCCATGGGTCCATTCCCTCATATGGGCAGTATGCGAGATAAAAAGTTGTAACTAGCATCATTAGATAAATCATATCATTCTTCAAAAAAAAAAAAGAAGATAAATCATATCATGCAAATGCTAAATGTTTAGTTCCTAGTTCACTCCAAAAGTCTTCTGAGGAGAATCCCAACAAGAAGGTGCTCGATGCTTAAGAAATAATAAATCCAATAAGCACGGATGTAAATTGTTACCGGCTCTGGTGTTGGTATGCTAGCATTAGCATCACCCATATTGGCCCAAGCAATTTCACCTCCTTTGATGATCATTTCTGGTTTTGCCCCAAAGAAAGCAGGACTCCACAGAACAAGATCAGCCAACTTCCCCACCTGCATAAAAGACAAACTCGATGAGAAAACTGCAACACTTCAATAATCCTTTTTGTGCATATACACGAATTTAATGAATTGTGAGAAAATAAGCAGCTGATATTCAAAGAGCTTGAAGTCTTTCAATAATGTACAGTTGGTGCTAAGTAAGTTCATGGAACATACCTCAACTGATCCAACGAGATTAGAAAATCCATTGGCTATGGCAGGATTAATAGTGTATTTTGCTACATAACGTTTGATTCTGAAGTTGTCATTATCAGCATCATCCGGAGCCAGTGGCCCTCTCTGTAATTTCATCTTGTGTGCAGTTTGCCAAGTTCTACATATAACCTGAACAAATCAATATAATTGAGATTAGAAAGGTCATCTAGGATGATCTCTCAATGAAAGAGCACTGCAAAAAAGATTGACTCGGCTGTATTAATTAATAGTTTATCGTCTGTAATTTTTCCAAAATATTTTATGTTGATTCATAGTTATATACTTATTTACTGACATAGCTGAGAAGAATTGTGAGGAACATATATAGTTGATTAAGAGACAGAAAAGAAGATTTGGTTAATAAAATAGGAGAACTAGAGCAAAATAAAATTTCACGCATTTAAGAGGCTTGAATCTCTCCTAAAGAAAGCTAAACAAAACAAAGCTCCATTTGTTTATCTCTACCCTCCTATATTTATATAGATAATACCTCTCATTCCTTTAGCTTAACAAACCAATTAGGCAGTATCCATAATACCTTTACCTCTTAGGGCATTTCACTACATTGATTCTCAACTCTCATCGGTCTCCCTTACCTTGACACTTGCGTCCTTACCCCAGGCGGCTCCCACCCTTGTGAATTATAAACAGACAGTGAGAACACAGAAAAAGGGAGATAAAGGAGCAGCTACAGAAGAGCAGGTTCATTTCAATTTGCATGTGATCATATCATTTGAAAATACCTCTCCAATGCGGCCCATAGCTTGAGAATCAGACGATATAATACTAATTGCACCAATGTCATGCAGAATGTCTTCTGCAGCTATAGTTTCAGCTCGAATTCGTGATTCAGCAAAAGCCACATCTTCTGGAATATCCTTGTCTAGGTGATGGCATACCATCTGCATGAATACACAAGAATGAGCAAAATTATAAATCAATTGGAGGCACAGACATAGACATGCAGAAAGGGAGAGGGAGGCATACCAACATGTCTAAGTGCTCATCTACTGTATTTGAAGTGAAAGGTTTAGTAGGATTAGTTGAAGAAGGAAGAACATTCTTTACACCACAGACTTTAATTATATCAGGAGCATGGCCACCACCTGCACCTTCACTGCTCAAATTCAATACCAAGAACAGTTACATGAGAGAAAAGCAGATAATACCGGGTCAATATTATGTGAATTTCATGAATCATGTTTCAACATAATAAGGATGAAACGAAATGCAAATCACACCTGTGGTAAGTGTGAATTGTTCTTCCTCTAAATGCATCAATTGTATGTTCAACAAATCCAGATTCATTCAATGTGTCCGTGTGAATGTTGACCTGGAAATGAGAAAGACAAGCAGAAGTATATAAACACAACTAGCATGCATGATTAAGACAATAACAGAAACTAAGATTTAGAGTGATATAATGCAGCAAGTATTTTTACAATTTCAACAAGTATGTTGAAATGAACCTTTACAGAATAAAAACTAGTAAAACATGTTTCTTAGGAAATAGTAGAATCCAGAAATTAAAATCAAAGGTTAAATATCTTAGGCCTATCAGAAAATGTTATTGACAAGCGGGACTAGTAATTTGAGTGCCACATTCTCTGCTATATTATGCTTGATATAAATGCTAATACCTGAATATCATATTTTTCGGCAACATCAAGGCAATTATCTATTGCAGCAGGAGTGGATCCCCAATCCTCATGAAGTTTCAGTCCCATTGCTCCAGCAGCTATTATTTCAGGAAGTCCCTCTGGCTTAGAACTATTTCCCTGGATAAGAAAATTTAACCAAAGGAGCTTAAACATTTTAATAGACTAATGATTCAGCAAGTAAAAAATCATCACAGGCACATAAAATGTCAAATACAAATTACAAAGGATGAAATAATTTGCGTTTATGCCATTTCTGGGCATGGAAAATAACCAATTAAAAGAAAACAATAATAACGAAAAAACCTGAACTTTTATCAAGATAAAACAAAAATGCAAGCATACCTTTCCAGTGAAGCCAAAGTTCAATGGAAGGTCATCCGTAGATTGCAACATAAATTTCATTTGTGAAGGTGCGGGCGTGCAGGTAGTTGCACGTGTTCCATCAGCAGGCCCAGTTCCACCTCCAACCAAAGTAGTAATTCCTATAAATGTCACAAAAGTTTTAAAGGAAAAGTAGATAGTAAGGTATATGAATGATTAGCCGTAAAAAAATAAGAAAAAAAAGGAAACAGAAGAAGAAAAAGAAATTAAAGACGAATGACAAACCAGTTGAAAAATGGCCTATACCAAAAATCTATACAGTTACAGCGCATCTATGACCTACGGAAATAAAACAACTATCTACAGTATCACTTGCCTTCCCTGGAAATATAAGATGTTTTAAAGGATATAAATCGAATAATAAGATTGAATTGCCGTGCCATGGAAGGCCACTAATTCAGCGTGACCAGAGTGCTCATCATATTTGCAGATTTATTTATAACTCAACAATAAAATCACAATATATAGAAGTGAATAAAAAAAAAGATATTTCATAAAATAAAAAAGGAAACCAAAAGGCATGTAACGTCAAAAAAAAAATGCAACATACTAATCCCCAACATTAAGGAGAATGAATGCTAACATCCAAACCCAAAAGGCGACAAACAATGAGCTCTGCGGCCTAAACCCGGCATAGCCAATTGGCCACAAGCAACCCATTGACTATGCTGACCAAGTTTTGAAACAAAGGCAAAAGATACACTTGGATAAAAATCATAATTCCAAAAGGTGTTATGTGAAATTATAAGTTTAAAACTAAATAGAAGCAACACAGGGGCCGAATTTAACTAGTTTAATGTAACTAGTTTAAAACTAAATACATTGAGAAGCTATTTATACCACCTAGGCACCTAATTTAACTAGTTTAATGTAATATTCAGAGAAGATAATTCAAAAGGTAGAATGAGGAGAGGTGATCAGAGGGAAAGGATGAAGAGAGAGTCAATCTGCCTTCTGATACCTCTTTAGTATCAATCTAAGGGAACTGTATAATCACATCAATGGGACCCAAATCACCTCAATTTCATTTCAAAGAATCTAGATTAATTAAATGAACTCATTTGCACATCATGCAGCATACTTCATAGTCCGCTGCAGTTGATTTGGTGTGCTAGTTAAATTGACCATATTAACTGTTTCAGCCATTGTCATCTCATATAAACCTAGTATCAGCCGTGCCAACAGATATGTAAAGAATTAATGATCCTTTATGACTCAGTAAATATCAATAGCAATTTGAAAATTGGACAGCTGATTAGTCACATATCAGCCGATATTTCAAACCCCGGATCTATTACAACCTTTGTCAGTGTTTGTAGCAGCTCATGCAGAATTTAGAACCTCACCACTGGATATTGCTTCATAAGCCAATTGTGGACATATAAAATGCACATGGCAGTCTATAGCCCCAGCGGTAACAATCATTCCTTCTCCAGCAATCACCTCCGTATTGACCTGATATATATAATTTGTTAGTCAAGAATCAAATGCATTTTGTCTTTGTGGGAGGGGGGGGGGGGGTGGAGAAATTACCCCAATGATCATGTTTGCTGATACACCATCCATTATATCCGGATTTCCTGCTTTTCCAAGGGCAATAATGTGGCCTTCTTTGATACCGATGTCTGCCTTAAAAATTCCAGTATAATCAATAACTACAGCATTAGTAATAACAGTGTCCAGGCAGACAGCTGGTGGGTACCCAGAAGCTTGACCCATCCCGTCCCTCAGAACTTTTCCACCTCCAAAGACACACTCATCACCATAAACTGCATGATCCCTTTCTATTTTTGCGAACAAGTCAGTATCTCCAAGCCTTATTTTATCACCAGTTGTAGGTCCATACATATTTGCATAAGCCTCACGAGACATGGTTCTAGTGAAATTTAAATCTTCTCCTGTGACTCCAATACTGTAAACCAATTAAAAGTTGGTGTCACTAAAAAATTGAAGCTAGTAACAAAGTCAAATGCCTTGGCCAAAAATACAACACGCAGAAACTATTGACCTGTTATTTTCTTCTTGTGAATGCCCAAATCCTTTAACATGTATACTGTCCATTATAGCTTTGATATTGGCATCATCAACAAGACCATCAGCAATTTTGTTCCCCCCTCTAATGCATCTTTTTCCTCCAATACTTACAAGGATGACACTTTTTGGATCCCCTGGCTAGTGAAATAAATGAAATATTCCAAAAAGATTATAGGTATTAGGTAAACTTCAGGGTCGGAAGTACAAAAAAAATTATAAAATTTAGTTAAGTGCTCTCTTATTAAATAAGTCAATTTAGGAAATTCAAAATAATGCATGAAGTTTTAACATAATCCCCTCTAGATGGATAATTTGGGGAATGCAGCTTAAAGAGTACAAGGGTGGTGTGTTTGAAGGGGCAGTAGAATAAGATTCATTCAAAAAGTGTTTTATTTTATTTCTATAACTTTTGTCTGAGTTGTAAAATTTAGGAAAATTCTTGTCATTATTAATACAACAGCCTATACTTAAGTCTAGTTTCTTTTGTATCTAAGCTTGAATTGCATCAATCCATTATAAACTAGATATCAGAGTAAGCATTATCTTTAATGATTTAATGGCGCCCAGCAACTTGATTCAACAGTTGGAGGAAGCAGTGGTGTTGGGCTTACTTAAAGAAACATTAGTTTGATACCAATGTGAAGTACTTGTTTGGTAGTGGAAAGGTGGCTTACCTTTGCCACATTATTTCTGCACATCGGGTACTTGAAGCAAGATAAGGTGATTACCGAAAATGTGTGGTGCATATGCTAGTCACACTTTGGTGGAGCAATTGAAGAATAATCGCTTTGGTTGGAGTGGTTCATTTAAGACTCCAAAACAAGCTATAATGCAGGTGTCAACCCTGGCTCTGCCTAATTTTCCCAAGTCATTTGTCCGGGAAATATGCTTCAAATATGGATTGGGGGAGGTAAGATAATGGTTTTTACTTTGGACTACCGTATAAATCCAGTCCCTCAAATATAGTAGGTGATACTATATCAAGAGAGTTAGGGAAGATTTGAACATCATTAGTTTGGACTTTGGAGACCACCTTCCTTCTTTCTTAGGAAAAAATTCAGGCAGAAATTGCAGAAGATCCTTTCATTCAACAATTAATCAGAGATATTGAGGAAGAATCCTGTTTCAAGGGAGGTTGGTGGTAGACATTGGCTCTACTCTGCGACTACCAAGGGGGATTATGTCAGACTTGGTATTCCTTAGACACTCTTAAGATCATGTCCTATGGACCTACGGGCTACGACATACGGTGATTGACTCAAATTAAGTTTTCAACAAGTGGGCCAATTTGCCAGACTGCACATTACAAAGCTACATGGGAAAGTTTTAATTTGCTACAGCTGCATTTTCCTGAGTTTCACTTTGAGGATAAGGTTAAAATTTGGGGACAGGTAATGTTATGCATCAAATCCTTCCTCAGCTTCCTATAAGACTGACGTAAATTAGGATTGTGCAAAACGTAATTTGGGGAATGCAGCTTAAACGTGATACATTTCCATTAGAGGCACCTTTGATGTTGTAGACACCTAATTCTGGCACCTCAGTTAGCTCCCAACGGTCTATGATGAATGTACCCTGTTGCACAGGTCCGGTCTTGAGCTAGTATGCCAAAATGCCACCTCTTTACCCCTCTCATACCACTCTCACACTATTTATAGGCGTTTTAGAGGCTCACGACTCGTTTTGGGATTTTTCGGACATTTTTAGGATTTTTTATTAATTTATTTTCATTATTTTTCATGCATATTTATTTCCCAAGGGCATTTTAGTCACTTCACATTGCATCAAATAATTTTTCTAGGTTAATTACATTTTTCTAGAATTTTTGATAATTTTTTCATAATTTTCTGAGTTTTTATCTATTTTCTATTAATTTTTGAAACATTTTCTATTCTTAGGGGCATTTTAGTAATTTTACACCTGCATCGTCAACTTTTTCTCCACTTTTCACTCATTTATATTTTTCTAGAATTTTCCCATATTTTTCCATAATTTTTGGCATTTTTTTAGCACATTTTTTAAAATAGTCCGAAAATCCCGAAAACAGTCCAAATTAGCCCGGATTATTCCGAAATCTCAAATATTATGATAATATTACGTATGATTCTCATAATCGTATCATAATCGCATAATATCTCGGAGATTCACGCGCAGAATAAGAAAAAAAAATCGACCCGGACACAGCTGGACCTGCGCCTAGACGCAGGTCCATATTACAGGACCTGCACCTAGACGCAGGTCACAAATACTGGCCTGCTTCTAGACGCAGGTCATGTAACTGGACCTGCGCCTAGGCGCAGGTCTGGTGCCATTTCGGGACGATTTTTTCCTCTGCTCGCCTATAAATACGACCCTTCATTCGACCTTTGAAACCACGACAATAAAGGCACGAAAAAAACTTGATACTCTCTGCTCTGCTCTCTACTACATATTCTCTCTATACAAAAGCTCTGTCAAAATCAATATTGATCACATATAAAACACATTCAAGCATTTTCAATCACCGAATCCGGCATTTGGCACGCTAATTTCAGGGCCGTAATCGACCGCCGCACACTCCGGTACACATTTCTGAGACCCTTTTTCTATTCAATGCCAATATGCTTTCTTTTCTTTTAATTTTCATTTTAATTTATGATTTGCGTTATTCATGATAATATGTGATTTTTCCTGTTCCGTTCATGCCGATCTATGTTTTAATTCATGTATTTTTTTTTTCTTTTTATTTGCAATTTGTAAATCATGTCATGCCTTAATTTTCGCATATTTCATGTCGTCTCCATGTATATTTTCCATGCTTATTTTTAATTCGCATCATTCCATCTAGCTTTTTATTTATTTATTTATTTTGATTGCACGGGATTCGAGGTACGTTCGCACATTCATTTTCATTTTCTCCGTGCCATCGCTGTGTTGAACTTTTTTATGTGATTTGACCCGTGATTTATCCCGGACTTTTGACTTCATTTTAGTATAATAATATTGATTAATTCCAAAGTGGTCACAAAACAATTTTAGGCTAATTTGTGCATTAATCTGAACCGACTTAGTAATTTGCGAATTAGGGCTAAAATTGAGTTATCTCTGTTGCTCTTAAATTGAACAATGATCTTACAAAAGAGACCTAGTTGAGACCGCTTGCAGGCGGGCAGGCCCAATGCACGATTGGCTCGTAACCTGTCCCCGAACCCATACTCTGGTGCACGACCATATGGGACCGATTGCTCCTGGCTTCGGTACTTCTTCGGTGTCCGTGGACCGTATAAACGCACGGTGGCGACTCCTACTAGTCCGTATTCACGTACGGCGTTAACGAGCATTCAAATCAACTCGTGACGTAGGCGGCCGGGTAAAAACGACCCCTACAGATGTGTTGTAACTTCTTGCTGGTTTTAGAATTGTTAAATCACCAAGAAAAAAAAATTGTTTAATTTGCTAAGTTAATAATTGGTGATCAAGGAAATTTTGGGTGGCAATATTGTTAATATACCAGGAAAAGTAACATTATCCTGAAGTATTCATTAGCATTACACTCCACATTTTACAGTGTCAACTCTGACCACTTTTCTGGAAAATGAAATGTGCAGATAAAAGCTTCAACAGGTTTTCAGCAAAACGACTTGATAGCATCACCACCAGAACCATTAAGGAAAAACTAATTTAAGCAGAGTCAAACCTCAAACCGAATTGCTGTTCCGGCAGGTATATTCAATCGCATGCCATAAGCTTTGCTTCGATCAAATATCAGGAAAGGATTCACTTCAATGAAATGATAGTGACTGCCAACCTGAATGCAAAAACACAAGGATTTTTAAGAAAATAATAATGAATTGTGCTGATTGTACACTCATAATAAAAGGACGAAGTTGCTGCAAATTAAGAAGTCTCCTCTACCAACTTATCCCTCTTTGTTTAGGAGGACGGGGATTAAGTTTATAAAATCAAGGTTTTTCTTAGATTTTTCTGACTTGGTAATCGTGGGTTTTTCTTCTTAAAAGACGTGATGTTACTTAGGTATCACATCAAAGGAATAAATGGACGTCTGGAACAATATGATGAAAATTAGAGGTGACGAAATTAGTTCATAGGATAGCTCAAAATAGTATATCTAAAAATTGCAGTCACACATAAAAGCCTTGAACAGCACTTCACAAATTAAAATGATGGTACAAGATCCAAGCATGGGCCAAACGAGAATTAGGGTCCAAAGATGTTTTCCTCTGGACATGAAATAGCAAGAATAAATTACAGCTAATGTATCAGCAAAAGCAAGCTCACATTTTACACAATGAAAAATAAAAGGAACACGATGTAGCTTAAATCTATTTAGAAAACCTCATTCATACCTAAATGGTGTGCAATATAAGTCAGATTGCCTATAGAATTATAGATCTTACTCCCCCCAATAACTAAGAGATTCAACATATACTGGGCTATTTAAAATGTAAATAATGGGATTGCTCCTTCAGCAATGTGAGGAACAGTTGAGCTAAAAGTTCCCAACAATGAAATGCAAAATGTAAACATTCGATAGATTTATGAGAAAAATAAGTTGATATGAGAACAAACTAAATGCAATCCAGCAGAGTTCACCTGAACCGGTCTATCTCCGTTGTTAATAACATTGACGGTTACTGCTTTCCTTCCACTGTTTAGGGAAATGTGACCAACCCCAAGCCTCATCTCACCAGGGATAATACCATTTTCTATCTCCGGGAATTTGTCCAATGAAGGAACTGCAAAGCTAAAGTTCTAATCAATCACGAATAGTAGATAAAGCTTCATCAAGATGCAAAATTGCAAATATACTATGTTTTAGAAGCACCACTCAAAAAAGTAATACAAGAAGCCTGAAGTGTAAAGTATTACCAGGAAGAAAGGAACCATCAAGAGCTAACTCTAAATTTCCATAGTCACTAGCAATAGGATTGTGGACAGTGATCAATTTTGTCCCATCAGCAAAGGTCCCTTCAACCTAAATATGTGAATAATAAGTCAAAATATAGAGGAATAATTTGAAGCAGCAAGGACACATAAAGTTCTTAAATAATTTTTTCCATTTAACTACTTCATTTTCAAAATTGGAATCTTAAAAAAAGGTTTTTGTACCAAAAAAGGAAAAAAAGATGGCTAGTTGTCATAAATCATAGAGGAAAAAGCTCACATAATCATAAGAACAAACCTGAGAACCTTAAAACTAAGAACAATGTTTAACTTTGATCAACAAATAAGACTTCATAATTCATTTTAGGGCTAGAAACCATAAAGCCTAAAAAATATTGTCATTTACCTGGACTGTATGTAAAAGGTGAGCAACAGCTGGAAGGACCTGTCGCCTGTCATATTGCAGGTACCTGTTAGTCGTAGTACATGCATTGGAAGAGTGCATGCCTGTGTACAGACAAATATAAAAATAATGCAAAATAAAAGCTACAATATCCTAAGCGACCTAAATTTACCTTGCCAATCCAGGATAACATTATACATTTGCACATTCAACTATTCAAGGATGACAAGGCATAGGCAAACAACAATCATTATGTACAGAGAATATGCAACAAACAAATATTAGGTGAAGTAAAATGGATGCTTTAAGTTCAGAATGAAGCAACAGGAGGCTGTCATGTATAAATTTATATACAGAATTGAACTAATATAGGCTATCATAAATGAAAGTTCATTTCATTAGTCCAGAAACACAGTTCTAGCTAGAATCAAGGACATTGGCATTGCTAAATGAGAACCTCTAAGGCCTTGCTCTTTTTATCTGATTAAAACTGAACTATACTGAATATTATATATTAGAGGTAAAGAGGATTGTGCCTAACTCTCTATGTACAAGCATGCCAAAAATCAGATTATTGAAGTAATGGAATAATCATAAAGTGAAAGAGGACAATCCCCATGGATTGAGTTGTGAATGGATATAATATAGATGTATGTATAACTGTATAATTACATGCATGCATAAGTACACATACATATATGTGAGTACATAAGAAGCTAAAAAACACTTTTGTACTATTTACACCATTATATGTCCAAAAAGCCATATGGAGTACCTTCAAGCCTTCATGCAACACACCAAATTTTCTTAAGTTTTCAAAACATATTGCAAAAGCATAAAAAAACTTAAATTAGAGGTATTACAATTAGGACAGGATCAAAGTCCCAAACACAAGACTTAGTTAACCAACAAAGTAGGATTAATAACTATTATAGTTACAAATAATCAACTTGAATCCAAACTCCAAATCAGCTATTATTACACACTATTTGACAACAATTGTATTTTAAATTTACTACTTTAATGTCATTCTTTTGAATGTGAAATGTTCATTCAAGTCATATTACATTTAACCAGTAAAGAAGAACATATATAAACAAAAAAAACAAAATCAGTAGAATTGAGTAAGCACTTCATCCCATAAAGCTAATATTCGAAAAAAAAATACATTGTAGAGAAAATTTTTATTTTCAAATTCATTATGCGCATGTGGCACCTTAGGGCTGCATAGGATAACTTCTCATCCAAGTGCTTTCACTTTCAACCAGTATCATCACCTAGGTCATACAAAACCTTGTTCAAATAGAAGCATGTGTGCGAAATGACTTGGCAAAATAAACTGGTATTAAATTAACAAATTTCAAAGACAATTAGTTTTAAGAAAGTTGGCTTAACTTGTAATAACATGTCAGAATTAGAATCAAGCTGGTTAAGTATAACGGTACAAGGCCCTGTTCTTTTGAATTAAATGAATTTGAACTGAACTGTATTGAACTAAATCCTAGACTCTAACACAAGCTAAGCTGAAGTATTGTTGGTTAATAAGTCTTGCATTTAGGACTGTGATCCAAGAATTGCGATAATATCTCTAATTTAGTATGTTATACTTCAGATTACCTATAACAAAGGTAAGATAATGAAAGGATGGGGGGGGGGGGGGGTGGAGGGGGCACTTTACACATCAGTTCAAACATATCTTGAATTAATAGTGACATACCTACATTTTAATTAGAAAAGCTATAAAAGCTACTCCCTCCGTCCCATTGATTCAGGTTCATTCAACTTGGTTCTTCCTACTTTCATTTATTCTACCATTGTTTCATATTGATGTTTCCACTTTACATTTTAGGCATCTACATTGATACTCCCGGTTTTTCTTACTCCTTTCCCTACTTGTTAAACACACCAGTATTTACATTTTCTTAAAATTTTATTTGCTCTCCTATTTCAAAAACCATAAAGGACCCACTAACACATTCTCTCGTGTTCTTTTCTTGGTTTTTGGATCTATAGTAGATAGAGACATTAATATGGAATTGAGTGAGTAGTTTTTGACTTTTGACATCATAGGCTAACGCCACGGAATCATGGACCCAAACCAATATGCTAGAAACTATAGCTAAGTTACCTTCCAAGAAGCTGCCTCCCAATGTCCATCAATTCTGCTACATTCTTGTTTCCAACACGAACAAAGCTCAAAATCTAAAAACAGAACATCTTAAATTAATAAACTTTTCACTTTCTGCCACCTGCAAATCACAGTCCACCAGATAATAAAACTTCAATGTTGTTACTAATGATAAAATAACATTAGGTTTAGTTAATGAAAGCGATCACTTGTGTGACAGTATTAACAAAGGGGAGAAGAGGGCTGAAAATGTGGAAGTATGATCCAAGCTGCTTAACTAAGGGAAAAAGCTTAGATCTCAATGGGAGCCCACTTCCCATCTTAATCATGGGGTATATTCGGATGCAAATGTTTATAAAAAAAGAAAAAAAAAAACTCAATTAAAAAAGAACCCATACACAGCTGCACTTCCATGAGATTCAGGGGCTATATACCATAAAAGTTAGCAAAAGGCAAGCACAACACACAATTGAAAGATATTTTGGAAGAAAGCATGGAAAACATTTGCAATACGTACTATAGATAGCATAGTTCGAAATACAAGAAAAGAAAGTGTTAAACACCTGAGTTGCAATGAGGGCCACAGCTTCGGTATAGTTGAGCCTAAGTCCACTAGCAAGGCGCTTTTGTGCAAGGAAACCAGCATTATGAAGTGCTAACTTCTCGACTTCTCTAGGACTCAACTTCATTGTTATTTTCTTTCAGGAAGTGGCAAGATGGTCAACTGCAGCAGTTCAAGATAATAAAAGTAAGATTAAAGTCAAACATCACTTTAATGAAGAAAAAAAAATCTCAAAGAGTTATTTCCAGGCCCTTATTTCTTCAATAGTTGAATCCTTGACGTTCTTCCTATCAAAATTAATAAGTTGTGCAAAACTAGTGTTTTTCCGCTAAGCAATTAGGACAGAACAAAGCATTTCTTCAATTTTTGGACAGAAGAATCAGCAGCCAATAAGACAAGAAGTAGAATGAAGTGGAAAGAATAAACCTCTTGTCCTGCACCATTTTCATTCTTCTCGAATCAAATAAATAGAGATTGAATCAGGATATGTAATAAATAAGAGGTTGAGTGTGATCTCTGTCCCTTGAAAGCAATGTTATACATGTCAATCCTCCCTCCCTCTCAGATACTCCCTCCGTAACATATAAATTGCAACTATTTGACATAAAGTATAGAGAAAAATGTCAAACTGTTGCAGTTAATATGTTACGGAGGGAGTATTAAACATATGGAACATATGGAATAGAGTTATTTTCCCTTGATTTGCCTCATTGCTTCCTAACTAATCCCTAGCCCTTGCGCTGCATTTGATTGAGCAACGGGCAGCCGAGCACATCTCTCTACCTCTACTTTTTAATAGAATAGACTATTAAAGTAAGAGAATTGTTTTTTTTCCCCATCTCACAATTCACCTTCATTCAATTCCATATTCACAAATTAAGCCCATGAAATAATGTAAAAAGGCATATTTTGATCATTCTTAAAAAGAATTTAAAAAAAAAAAAAAAAAAAAACTGAACAGTGCATTTTATATTTGATATGCTTTTCAAATCAAAACCATTATCAACCCAACTGAAAGAGAAGAAAGCATTGTATGTCACTTGTCATCCCATGTCCATTCTTGTAAATCCTTCCAACCCTACACCCTCTCTTAATCTCTTTTTTTTGTTGGGTAAAGAAATCTGTTTTTTTAGCTACACATATAGGGGAAGATGATTCCACTAATAAGGTTTGAACCCCGTATTTGCCACTCCTCTTGACCTTCCTCTCTTAATATCTTTTCCTTAAGAAAAGTAGGGATTTTGAGTATTCTGCTAACAAATTCAAAACTGCTATTGGAAAAAGTTTTGGAAACCACTAACAAAGAAACTATCATAGGAAATAGTACCCAAATCCAATTATATCAGAAAATATGTACATTATTCATGTCATTCAATGAGCCAAACCATACACAGCAAATATTACACCAATTACACTCATGGGATGAGTCTCCCCAACTCTTACTTCCACCCATTTGACAAAAGATAGAAACAACCAAGTTCATGGATATCTAATGAGAGCAAACTGCAAACAACTTCCAGCAATTTCACCCTTTTGACCAAAATAGATAGATACATAAATAATAAAATGAAACTAAAAAAATGCCGATCATAAACTAACAATAACATGCACTGGAAAATTAGCTTGAATTCAGAGAAGCTAGAAAGAAAAGTAGTGACATTAGCAGGAGGTCAAAAGGGAGAGAAATTGACCTGGAAGTTTTCGGAATTTAATTGAAGCTTCAAATTCGATTGCAAATGGCAATGAAACAGAAGTCTTGTTTGCCGTTAATTAATTCCCACAAATGAATGTCAATGGGTTATTCACTTTATAATTGATTAATTCCATAGTAACGTCAATTACATCTGTAATCTGTAATTAAATATTTAAAATAGAAACTTTTAAAAAATATTTAATTGTTTTATTCCTAATATTTCCATTAATGTTTTAATTTCTCACCATTATTTATGTGCTTTTCTATCATTTTTTTTAAATTCAATCTTATGATTCATGTCCTTCAATTTAATAATGTGTTACAAGAGTAAAATATATAAATATTAATATTTTTAATCGTTTTTTTGTGAAAAACAAAAATCCGTGCATGGCAAAGGGTTAAAACTAGTAGTTAAATTAATAAACAGAAGTCTTGTTACTAACGACACAATGGGTTATTCAAAAAATGAAAAATTGATGCACTTACAAATAGTAATTAAAAAACACTTTACTAAAATATAAGTAATAAAACTCCTCTCATAATTATTAAAACACGTTACTAAAAGAACCACAAATGAAGGTTTGTATCTAAGTTTACACTTTTTTGTGCAATAATAAAAAAAAATTAATAAAAAGCGTATGAATTTATTTAAAAGAGCATTTTAATTTTTGCAATAATCTTAGTTTTTCATAATAAATTATCGAAAGTAAAAATATGAAAATAGTGTTGAATTTTCACAAAAATATTGCAAAAAAGTGTTAGTTTATAATCCAAAGTGGTGAAAATAAAATAGATATAAACTCTCAAGTATTAACTTTAATTTTTGTGAAAATTCAATACTATACGTCGATTATAGTTTTTCACAAAAATATACCTACTTCTAAGTGTCAGAAAATCTAAAGCTAAAAACTAAGCAAAGTGGAAATTTTATCTCAAATAATAAAAAAAAACTCTCTCAAACAAAAAAGGAAAGAAAGTAGAAGATTATTCTCTCTCTTTCAACACAAAGAAGTCGACTACTCCTGTCATTCAAGCCTATGTCATTATTTAAACTTATATTCTAGGTCGACAATAAGTCACTCCCTAGAATCCTACATTGGACGAGAACACGCCGACGGCCCTCATTTAAGTCGAACTTCAAAGTTCATTCAAAATTATTTTATTGTGGAAATCGAATTAGTGGAAGAAATAGAGTTGTACGCAAATATTCTTTGATTAATAAAATTTATAATTTGTTGCATATTTTTATTTCTGATTGCAGATTTAAAAATTTATCTTGATAGTAAGTTAGTAACATATAAAATGTAATATCGTGAAATATGATTTTATTAACAAATTAAAAATAGTGAAAGTATTGTGTCGGACGGTCCGACCGTCGGACTATCCAACACTTGTATTTTTTTAACAACTCATGGGGATCCAGGGTTAGTAATATGTGTCCAGGTCAAAGAAATATGTGCCCAGGTCCAACAACATTTGTCCAGGTTTAACAATATATTTCCAGGTTAAACAAGTTTCACCAGGTTTACAAATGTCATCAGGTTTATAAATAGATTTACAGGTTTAACAATATATGTCCAAGTTAGACAGATATGTGTCCAGGTTTAACAATATGTGTCCAGGTCTAACAATATGTTTCCAGAGATACAAATTTGTGTCCAAGTTTACAGATATATGTCAAGGTCTACCAATACATGTCCAGGTTTAACAATATGTGTCCAGGTTTAACAATATGTGTCCAGGTTCAACAATATGTGTCCAGGTCCAACAATATGTGTCCAGGTTTACAAATATGTTTCCAGGGTTACAAATTTGTGTCCAGGTTTACAAACATGTGACCAGGTCTACCAATACATGTCCAGATTTAACAATATGTGTCCAGGTTCAACACATATGAGTCCATATTCAATCATATGTGTCCAAATCTAGAGGATTGGTCTGACAAAAACGTTACTGTTAGACCAGTTTGACACAATACCTTCTCTTAAAAATATCTATCATCAATTGACATTATTAATGTTTTCTTACGCTTCACTAATATCATCCTTTATTGATTATATAATAAGGTGAAACAATAACAAATTCATATTCAATAAATTAATAATTAATAGAACATTTATAAATTGTTTTATGTTACTTTCAATAATCAATATCGATCACCTCTTGCTCTTGTCATTATAGACTATAAATTTGAATTATTCTTTACATGAAAATGCAACATTTGACAAAAATTAAAGTTAATACACTTGAGAGTTTATATCTATTTTATTTCATTTTCACCACTTAGCTTGTTGTGATTTAATTTTTTTGGTGTACCCACCCGGTTCACCCTTTTGGGCTACTCCAGATTCGGAGCGCGTTTCGGACTAAGGTTTTAAACTCCTCCCAACGTGCTTGTGGGGGATCGATGATTCTCCCTACCAAGTCTAGCCCCTGGCACCACTAGACCAAGACAACGTTGGTAATAGTTAAGCAAAAATAAACCTAATTAAAATCAACATGGTTGATGATCTTCCTTACATGGATTCTAATGTCATTATTGATGCCTCCTTGCTTTCATCTTCATCGTCTCTTATGGCCGCAACAGAGATAAATAAACTTAAATCTGCATTAATCTCTTGGGGTTGTATTCAGGTAATGTAATTATATAAGTATATATTTACATGTACTCGAATTATTATTATTTTTTATTTGGTAAGAAAACCACCAGTTTTTTGTTTTTTATTTTATTTCTTTGATTTTTTTTTAAATGGTCTTACTAAAGATTGTACAAAAAATTGTCTCCAACATTTGTCATTTATTGATTGGTTGTGGAGATGTAAATTAAAAGAAAAAAATTGCATGAATCATTTTGTATCTTGCAAAAATAGCTCTTACTTGTATATTGCAATATTTGTAACTTACTTGATATAATATTTATATTAGGTTTTCAATGAATTTTTATAACAATTTATTTTCAGCTTGTAAATCATGGGATGTCAACTGAATTTTTGGATGAAGTTCGTAACACCAGTAAGCAATTCTTTGAACTACCTACGAAGGAGAAAGAAAAATATTCAAAGACATCTACTAATCCCGATGGTTATGGCACTGATTATCCAAAAAATACGTGTCCTATAAGTTATCGACTATTTCTCAAAATCTATCCCAAAGAACAAAGAAGTCTTGATCGTTGGCCTACAGATCCTCAAAATTTTGGGTAAGAGTTCGTTTTTAATTATTTTTTCATTTGGTTAAAAATGCATCGATCAGCTTATTAATTGGTATGAGGACGATTAAATCTCTGACCCTAAGAATCAAATATGGAGTCTTCGTCCATATAATAAGATATCATTCTTCCTATGAGAATATTTTTTTTTTTTTTTTACTCATTAGTAGTTTTTATGTTTGTCTACATTTTTGTATGATAAGATTGCTTAAGAAATGGTAACAAGTACTACCATAGGTCCATAACGACACTCTATAAAGTTAACATGATTTTACATTTAATCGATTTTTCATTCTTTTGTGTTAATCTCTCATAGATCCTTGTTAATCTCTCGTAGAGACGTAGATCCTTGTGAACGAATAAGACCCTACTACAGATCACTTGACTGAATTTAGTCGACACACGCACTTGAGAGAAGAGATATAAGAAATCCTCCTAGGTGCATGTAATGAGACGATTCGCATGACCTATTACCTCGTCAGAGGGGCTTTGCAATTTCGAAATCATTGCTCCATATCTCCCTAAGCTCATCAAATATCAAAACTCTTATATATACTAACTACTAATACATACAATAATGATATTATTGCAGGAAAATTTTGGAGGAATATAGCATGAAAGTACAAAAATTACATGACTCAATTGCAAGAGCAATGGCACAATGTTTAGGCTTGGAAGAAGACAAATTTGTAAAAGGGTATGGATTGGATCCAGAAATGGTACTTCGAATTAACTATTATCCACCCTTTCCTGATGTGGAAAGCGCTTGTGTTATGACTAGACATTCAGATGCCTCAGCTCTTACTTTCTTATTAAAAGATAGAGAAGTTGAAGCCCTTGAGCTACTTAAAGATGACACATGGTACAAGGTTCCTATTATTCCTCATGCTATTATGGTTATTATTGGTGATCAAATTGAGGTATTAATCAATCAATTAAGGCTCTTTGTTAATTACTTAATTAGGGATTTTTTAGGAATAATAATAAGAAAATTCAAGTTTAGGAATAAAGAATATATGTTTTCCATAAGGATTATAAGATTCTTCCTTCACAAAATTACTCTTTGGCCCTGTTTGAAAACTGATTTTTTGGCTGGCTTATGGCCTTTCAATATAGTCAAACAACCAAAAAATATGTTTGATTATTGACTTTTTGGTTGACTGAAAAGGGCTTTTAAGCCAAAATGAAAAGGCTGTCTTGAGTAGTTTTTTTGGTTGGCTTTTGGCTTAGGGGCCCACAAACCCTCTAATAAAAACCAACAACCAAAATTAATTTTAGCAAACACTATTCCAAAACAACTAGCTTAAACAACCAACTTAAAAAACCAATACATACAGCCAACCCTTCCAGCTAGTCAAACAAGCCAATTAAACCAACAGCCGATTGCCAAACAGGGCCTTTAAATCTATTACCATTACCAAAATTTATTACTGATCTGACAACCAAACGGGCCGTAAGGGTTGATACACATTAAGATGATATGCTAATATTTTCTAACTCTAGTCATGACTTTAACTAGCCGTTGGTTTTGATGTGTAGATGATGAGCAATGGCATATTCAAAAGTGCAGAGCACAGAATAAGACCAAATGTGGAGAAGTCTAGAATATCATTAGCCTTGTTTTGTTCACCTGATCTTGAACAAGAGGTTGGTCCACTCAAAGAATTGGTGACTCAAGATTGTCCTCCTTTATACAAGACAATTAAAAGATACAAAGATAGTTTTGAACAATACTATATAAAAGGACTTCGTCCAATTTCAGCTGTAAAGTTCTAATTATATATTGATCCCTTAGCTAATTGGTCTTATTTTAAAATTGATCAATCAAATATGAAATATCCATTTGTGGGTTTCATAGTCCACAAGTAAGGGTATGGTTGTAATTTGCTGCTATAGTCTAGGAATCACATGTGTCCTACTCCATGTATTTGGTCTAAAATTACAACCATACCCCTACTTGTGAACTATATATGAAAAGGTGGTGGGGACTGTGATGAAATGCATAAATGGATACTGATTTATCAATTGTAATCTTTTCAGTTTTAATTCGGTGGCAAACTAGTATCATTTGGAGTAGAAATTTCTATTAGGGGTGATCATCAAACATCTTATGGCTGTATACGAAATTATAGGCATGTGTTTCATCAATTTATACCACAAACTTGGTGTATCAATCTATCTATATCAACTATGTACTAAAATAAAGCCAATAACATCATTATTGGATAAGTTTGAATTTCTCATGCATCCATTTTTTTTTTCTCACTAAAACTTAATTTGATATTTTTTATAGGTTAATTTTGTTAGCTTCTTGAGCAATACTTGTTTTATATGATCCCATAAATTAATTTTTAATTATTTTCAAAAACTATGCCATGTTATCAAATTAATCTGGCTTACTTTACATGACCCAATAAAATAAATGAGCTCATTTAGTTGAACACGTGAAGTTAATTTTCATAGGAAATCTTATTTCATGGGAAATAAATTTCTTTAATCAATTTCCTAGGAAATTGTTATTTATGTTTGGTTGACTACAGAAAATTGAAATTGACACGAGAGTTTTCATTAAAACAAACCATGTTAGTGGTTATATTTTCACATGGTCAACCAAGGCATTTGCATCAAATGCGTTAATATATGACATATTATCATGTTGTGCCTTAAGGTGATAAAAATGACTTATTTCGGATTGCTTGACTAAAAACATGAAACCTATCTAAATTCAATTGCAGTTGAAATCTTTCATCCAATTTTGAATTAACCCAAAATCATCTTGAACTGAATTATATATCCTTCAATTGAGTATATATAAATCTATTTGGCAAATATACGAATTCACGCCCTAAACGGCTAAGCCTAATGATGGGTGTTACTAAATGCATCCCTCATTTTACTTAGTAAAGCCCGCATTTGGACAATTTTATCTTTGGCTACACGTTTTTGTTGGATGTAGAAAAAAAACACGACATATACCAGGGCGCGTGACCTATGCGCCCTGGCCTTTCTAATTGCGCACTTGGTCTTCAAATGCTCATATTTCCTTCGCTTCTCAGCGAAATTTGACGTATAATATATCAAATCAAAGCTCTCGGAACAAGGAATCTTCTGAAAGTTGAATCGCCTAAAATGAAATTATATGTAAAGAGTTATGAGTATTTGAATCAGATCATTGTACAAAAGTATTTGTAATGCTTTCAATTCATAATTTATGTTTTAATTCATAATTTTAGTGTAATAATATATTTTATTTCATAATTAATCTTGATATAAAATAAAAGGTGGGTGAAGATGAGATATGATATGTGAATTGTTATGTTTTTAGAAATTGAGGGCAATTTCGTTTATAAAGACTTTAGCAAGTAAAAAGAAATACAACGGGACTCAATCAAACTTGACCTTGTTTGAGAAAATATATAGTCAGTCAGTTGCCCGAACACGCCTTGAGTTGAATACCCATAATTCTTACTCAAGCTAATGGAGAAACTCCCAATTCTTCAATTCGAAGACAAGATCATTGAAACAGTTACTCAAAATCCAGTAACTGTGTTAATTGGCGAAACTGGTTCCGGCAAAAGCACCCAACTTTCCCAAATCCTCTTTCGCCATGGATTCGCTGATTCCGGCGTTATCTGCGTCACTCAGCCTCGCCGTGTTGCCGCCGTTTCCGTCGCACGCCGTGTCGCCCAAGAAATGGGGGTCCCACTCGGCGAACAAGTTGGTTACGCCATTCGATTTGAAGATCGAACCTCCAGCAAAACCCGAGTTAAGTATCTCACTGATGGTGTTCTTTTGAGGGAGAGTTTATCTGATTCAGAACTTAGCTCATATTCTGTGATTATTTTAGATGAAGCTCATGAAAGGAGTTTAAACATGGATATCTTGATGGGTCTTGTGAAAAGGTTGGTGGGTATTCGTCGTAACCCGGATAAATTTCGGGTTTTGATTACTTCTGCTACTCTTGAAGGTGAGAAAGTTTCTGAGTTTTTTAATGGGTGTCCTGTTTTGAATGTTCCTGGCAAATTGTTTCCTGTTGAGATCAATTACAGTGATGATAGTTGTAAAAGCTATGTTGAATCTGCATTAAGAAAAGCAATTGACATTCATGTTAAAGAAAAAGAAGGGGATATATTGATTTTCATGACAGGTCAAGAAGATATTGAGAAGTTAGTAAAGAAGTTAGAAGATAGAGTTCGTAGTTTAGAAGAAGGTACTGTAATGGATGCTGTGATTTATCCACTTCATGGGTCATTGCCTCCTGAGTTACAGGTGCGTGTGTTTAGCCCTCCTCCTGATAATTGTAGGAGATTTATTGTTTCAACAAATATTGCTGAGACTTCTTTGACTGTTGATGGGGTTGTATATGTTATTGATTGTGGTTATGTTAAGCAAAGACAGTATAATCCTGCAACTGGGATGTATTCTTTAGAGGTTGTAAAGATTAGTAGAGTGCAGGCTAATCAGCGAGCGGGGCGTGCTGGTAGAACACGCCCCGGGAAGTGTTATAGGTTGTATCCACATTTGGTTTATGAGGATGAGTTTATGGAGGCGGCGGTTCCTGAGATACAGAGAACCTCACTTGCTGGGAGTGTTCTGTATTTGAAGTCATTAGACCTTCCAGGGATTGATATTCTTAAGTTTGATTTCTTGGACCCACCTTCTTATGGGGCTTTAGGTGATGCACTTAGGCAGCTTTATCTTATTGATGCCATAGATGAGAATGGAGCAATAACAAGTGTTGGTAGAATTATGGCTGATATTCCATTGGAGCCTTCTTTGTCTAGGACTCTATTAGCAGCCAATGAAAATGGGAGCTTTTCACAGGCTTTGACTATTGCTGCAATGTTATCTGCAGAAACCTCTTTGCTTCCTAGTTTTGTCAAAGGGTCTGAAAAGAAAAGAAAGCAACACACCCACTTGGAGCTTCCTGATGGAAGTGGTTTAGGTGATCATATACAATTGCTCCAGATTTATGAATTGTGGAGTGAAACAAGTTATGATATGGAATGGTGTAAAGAGCATGGGTTGCAGTTAAGAGGGATGTCGTTCGTTAAGGATGTCCGTAGGCAGTTGTGTCAATTAATGCAGAAGATGGCTAAATGTTCGACGGAAGTTCATGGGAGTCATAGATCTAGGGAGAAAAAGATGGGGTACAAAAACTTGAGGAAGGCATTATGTGTCGGTTATGCTAATCAGCTTGCTGAAAGAATGTTGCGTCATAATGGGTACCGAACATTAGGGTTTAAGTCTCAGCTTGTTCAGGTACATCCATCATCTGTGCTGCAACCTGATGAAGATGGGTTGCTTCCAAATTATGTTGTGTATCATGAGTTGATTACAACATCTAGTCCATTTATGAGGAATGTATGTGCCGTAGAGATGCAATGTATTTCCCCTGTCTTAAAAAAGCTTCAGAATATTGATATTAACAAACTCAGTGGGGGTTTTAGTGATTTCGAGGAAGAAGCTCAGGACAAGGTTCAAAATGTGCCGAAGAAGGAAGCTAAGGATGTCGAGTCTGCTGCTGACCGTGATAGTAAAATCCAGGCGGCTCGAGAGCGTTTTCTTGCTCGCAAGGGGAAGAAGTAGATCAGAGTTGTCTTTTGCTGCATTCTCATACACAGAGTCATGAATTAGGTGAATTTTTTTTTGTAGTTTACTTGTGTTTATGTATCTTTCATGCACTATCCCCTGTTTTTTCTGATCTGGGAAATTCTCATACACAGAGTCATGAATTAGGTGAATTTTTTTTTGTAGTTTACTTGTGTTTATGTATCTTTCATGCACTATCCCCTGTTTTTTCTGATCTGGGAAATTCTCAAGTCCATAATGACATTGATATATATACATCTTTTTTGAAGCTTAGGGTTCTTTCTAGTGATTATAGATTTATAGTTCAAATTAGCTCATTTAATTTTGGGGTGTTTAAAACTGAAAAGCCTGAACTATATGAAAAGAAGTGACTTTGGACCTATCTTTTTTTATAAAGCAATGATGACTTCAGGGTATTGTACTATTGTATACTACTATAGTATTTAGAGGTTTGGCTGGAAAAGGGAGCGGGTCATTTATTCAGCTCATGGACAAAACTTGAGTAAATGGACCAACTGCCAAGTACAAGTTTGACCTTCAATCAATCTAAGTGCCATTCAATTCTCTAATTTCTAACTATTGTTGAGATGAAGCTTGCCCTTTCAACTCTTGATCTTAGTAATTAAAAAGGATATGCAATATGAATTTTTTTTTATGCTTTTTTGTTTGGGGCTTTGAATTTCCATATCTTTCAGATGGCTGCAACAAGGTCCAAGCTGTTATTGAGGCTGGAATGTGCTTATGTGCCCTTTTTTAATCCTTCTGATGGCAAGATTCAAAGCTGTTGTTGGGGTTTCCATCTGCTTCTGACTTGTAGAGTTTGTTCTCATGAGTATGCAATATTTCAATTTGAGTTGCAGTCAATCCAGTCATGGTTCGGGTCATATATCAATGATTTGTCGCCACGCTGAACTTCTGAGTTCTGACTCAGGTTGGTCCTATTTCTGTGAGTGATGCATGATTTGAAGCATTACTTTTGATGTAGTCTCTCTTGGTTATCAATGATTTGCAAAATGAGCATGAATTAGCATGAGTTTATGGAAACAGTTTGCTAAGGTAATTAACCATATTTATATTTAGTCGTGAGTGAGTAACCAGGATTAAAGTTGCATTCCATATTTATACAATTACTAACGAATTAATGCTGACGAAAATTACTTTTAAAGAAAGAAAAATGAGCACTCATAATAATTGTTTTGAAGGAGTGGTAGTATAGTTTTTATTGGGAAATAAAGTAAAAGTAATTATAATGAATCTTAACCAAGTCTCAAGTTGAGTCTTGAAATTCCAAGACTCAACTTAATATGGGACCCACTTAAACTTTATTTAATTTCTCTTATTTTTTTGCCATTTTTCTGCATATAATATGGGGCAATCCTTAATTATTTTATTTATATCTCTTAGAATAATATGTCATTCTTAAGTCTTAGGGCTAGTGATACACTTGGATAAATCTTACTAAGACTTGACAATATTTGGATGACATCATTTTCAGTGCGGACCTCAAAAAAATGACGTCCATGCATTTATGTACCCTACTTCTATATAACAATTGCAAGAGCTATCTACACCAATGTCAGTCGTTCAATCATCTAGCATATATATATACTTGCAAAATATATAGATGGATCTAGCCA